>JAKEPQ010001016.1:2975000-5807500 GCA_024500445.1 Entomyzon cyanotis
GGCTGCCAGAGCTCCAGGAGAGTTTGGACAGCACTGCCAGGGATGCTCAGGGTGGCATTGTTGGGGGTCAGGGCAGGGCCAGGGGTGGCATTGGATGATCCTGTGGGTTTATTCCCACTTAGGACATTCTGTGATTCCATGAATGAATTAATTTCCTCGTTTACTCACTCATTAGGGCAAAAAATAATTGCATTTTGTTTATTCTTTCCCTTGCTCTCTGCCTTGATGACATGGCTAAAGATAAGAGCACAGGAGCATCTCTCCAACTGCTCAGGGCTGCCACACAATTCCAGCTCTTCCTCATCCCCTCCCAGAGCTTTTGATTAAAAAAAAAACTTATGAAAAGCCAAAGGAAAATCAATCCAGAACAGCAAAATCCTCCCTTTTGACTCAGAGTGTGACAGGTTGGACACTGGGGCTTGGAGCAGCCTGGGACAGTGCAAGGTGTCCCTGCCATGGCTGGGGTGGCACTGGATGGGATTTAAGGTCCTTCCACCAACCCAAACCATTCCATGATTCTCTGTATAACATCAAGGATGGACTGATAAAAGAATAAATTTCTTTTCTCCCTCATCTCTGCTGTGCAGGGGGAACACAGAGGTTCAGGGAGCACTTTGCCAGGTAGGAAGCACCCAAAACAACCCTCTGGACATGAGTTCCATCATTCCCTCTTTCAGGGCCACAAGTTCTGGGCTCCAGCAGGAACATTCAGGCTCATTTTCCTGTGCACAGAACTGCTGCTTCTGCTGGTGGCTCACAGGAGGAGAAATGGCACAGGAAGAACTGGGACATCATGTGAAATGCAGAGGCATCATAATGGGACAGAGGAGTGCTCAGGAAGCAGAGCAGGACCTGTTTCCATGCTGCATTTTCCACTGACTGCAAGAATTTTACAACTGGAGAGTCTGAGCTGTGTGTGTGATCACAACCACAGCGAAAATGAAAGCAGAGTAGCAGCAGTTGCATGTTGTTTTGGCATCCAAATGTGGAGATTCTGTAAGGAATTCAAATAAATCCCAGATTTCCTGGCTTTGACATTACCTTTAATGTGTCTGCACAGCCCTGTTCTCACACCTGTGGCTGCACTGCACAGACTCCAAACAGGTACAAGGCAAAAGCCAAGGAGCCTCCCTAAAATGCACCTTGAATTCAGGATTTTTAGGTTAGGAACATCACCTTGGGAGTCTTGAGCCTTCAGGAATGGGAAAACACCTCTGTCTTTAAAACAAATTCTGCAGCATGGCAAAGCAGAGTGGACTTGGGAAGAGCCCTTGGTTTGGAAGACATTCAGAGGAAGGCATTCAGCACAAGACAGATCAGCACTGTCTAAAAAAAGGTAAAAAGTGGCTCAAATTATTTTAAAAAGTGAGGGGAAAAAAAACCCTCTTCCAGTCTAACAGTTTACTCCGGGTTCACTATTTGCATTTAGCAAATACCTCAAGAAAGCAAGTCTTACACAATCCCAGTTCAGATCCACAGGCAAGAACAAACCTCTTCCCCCAAAGCTCTGAAGCCATCTGCCACATTTGAAAAGTCTGAATTTTGTGAACTCCTACAAGGATTAAACCCAGCAGCTGTTAGGAAATGAGAAAGTCTCATTGCAGCCTCTTGGTAAATACTGGAGAGCATAGAAGGAACAAAATAATATTCAGATATAAAAAAAATCTTCAGTTAACACTCAGATCTTAAGAGAGACACAGTTCATCACTAGTTCTGAGGATTCTAGAATTTTAAGGGGTGAATATGAGCTGCTTCCTATATCAAATTATGGAAAAAGGCAGAATTTTAAATTCAAATATCTCATTTCAATGCCCTATAGTACTTCCCTACTACATCCTACATAAACATTTCCTGCTCTGGAGAGCTTGGAAGCAAGAGTAGTGAACCCTGGAAGAATTCTGCCAAAACCCCAGTTTTCAGTCTGATTTCATCTCCCAAGCTGCCAGGGTTTTGTTTGCCACTTTCATTCAAGGTGTTTAGGAGCATTCTCACACCTCAGCATAAACCCAGGTACTATAAACTGAATTAAATATCATATAGCAACTGTTTTGAAACATTGCAAACTGCCTGGGTGATCACAGCACTACCAGAAACACATTCACAGTTCCCCTAAGGGTCTGCATATTTACTATTACAGATATTTCTTGTTATCTGTTTTATTTATTATGAAACAAAGGCATAAAAGAAAGAAAATGGTGCAACCCACTTTCAGAGCAACAGAATTCTCAGCTCAGATCACACATGAAAATTTTTGAATTAAAAGGATGGGCAGAAGTGGGGGAAAAAAACCCCAAAAAAGCTTCAGAATTTGTTCCAAAATCCAGTTCCAAAATCCAGTACCACTTTAGGCAACGTTTGTTCCTTTGTAATTACATGATCTGAAATTTAAATCAATGAGTTTGTGAAGGAAAACACTGTTCAGAAAAAATCCACTGAGCATCCAGTGTAATTCAAAGTTACACTCAGCAGAGAACAGAATTACCTGGGAGTAACTTAATAATTTGACACCATTTCCTTAAACAAAATGTTGAATTAAACAGAGGGTACAACTCAGAACTGCACCTCAATCCTAGTTAACACTCTACATAAATTGCTGAAATTGTTGCCAACTTCCAGAGAATTTTTTGAGACACTTTAGAAATTTTACTTTCCTCGAAAAATCACCTGCTTTTCCTTTTATTAGCCCTACCATTGCCCAATTTTTTGTGTTTTAAATGTGGATTAAATCAGTTTGCCCTGATTTAAATCCAGCTGAAGCAGCTTGTGATCCTGCCAGCCCCTTTTAGCAGGTTATTTTCCATTAGCAAGTCTTTTAAAGGCATTTACCATACTTTTAATTACTGTATTTTCAATCAATACATACACTCAAAAGAAGTATGTGGAGCCATAAATAAACACAAACAAAATTCTCTGTATTTGTTTATGTAAAAGGACAGAGAGTGTATTTTCTCCATCACAGACAAATCTTTAAAGAGCATCAAATATTAGAAAAACCTTTAGGTCTCAAAATAAAGTGAAAAAGGAGAGTTCTCATTAGATACAGACAGAAATCTTTAACTGCATTTCCTCTTTTACATACAAAAGGAATACTTTTAGGTGAGACAGTCCCTGCAGGAGGAGAAAAAGGAGTTGCTTTAATATCCAAGATAACTTTCCTAAAATCACTCCCCAAGAAAGTCTCCCAAGCCATGCAGAAGGGTGTTTGCAGTGATGAAGTTAAAAGTTAAAATCAGTGGAGAAGTAAAAATCTACTGGAATTTATTCTACTTTTAAGGGGAAAAAAAAAATTCCCAGAAGTCCTCTAGAGAAGAAACTGGAGTTTACAAAAGTGCAGCATAAATGTCCTTGTCAGATGTAGATATTATTGTGGATTTCACTGGTTGTCAGGAACTTCTTCAAAATCTTTGTGCTTTCAGATGCATCCTGGGGGGGGGGGGGAAAAAAAAAAAAAAAAAAAGAGTATCAGTATCATCCACATTGCTGGGAACAAAACAAGAGCCCCACTGGCCTCTGCTCCCATTTTCATTACTCTGAACATCACTTTTATTAAAATATTAGCTAGGAGCAAAGCTCTCCTGAATGAAGTTATCCCCAGGAATTTGCAGTTTGGCAATAAAATGGGATTTATTATTTTGCATTCCTCCTGGCCTGGTTATGAGGGGAAGAATCTGGGTATTTGTCACTGTTCTCCTCCAGAGTTTAAATATTTATGTCTCAGTCAGCTTTATTCAGCAGAACAGAATGAGCTGCACTGATTTTACAGCTGAAATAAACACCTCAGTACACACAGACCTCTTTGGCATTTAAACCTGTGTTCAGAGAGTTCTCAACCAACTAAACTTCCATTTAAAATATTTCAGCAAGAGCAAAACATTCATTTGAGGAGCTGCAGTGGGAATTTATGGGGGCAATGGGATTTACTAGGAGTTGGGGGTAGAGGCTGCTCAGAGAACTTGTGGCTGCTCCACCTCTGGAAGTTTCCAAGGCCAGGCTGGATTTTACAGCTGCTGTTTTAGTGCAAAAATATTAAGAATCACCTTTAGAAATTTGGTGTTTTAGACCCAAAAAGAAGTTATAGGTCAGAATTGAGTGTTTTAAGAAGCTTTCCTGTATGCCACAAGACAGGCAGATACAGAGCTAGAACAGAGCTATCTGGTATAAGAATGTAAAATGTAAAAATAAAATTAAAAAAAAACCACAATAAAACTCAAAGGTTTTAAATGAGACAGCTCCAAAGGAAACTGCAGCTTATACAATCACAAGAGATCCCTCCCTGATATATTCATACCACTAGAAGAGCCTGAAAATTCCCAATGAAGTTTTGAGGGAAGCTCTATATTCATTATTTCTAAGCCACACAGATGTTACAGCACTGTCCTCTGCCATTAAAATCTGTATTTCCCTGCCTTTCCAGATGAAATCCCCTCAGAGGCACACCAACAGCAGAATGCAAGAGATGAAAGCAGCCCAAACCAGCCCAATTAATTTTAAACAGGAATTTTTACCTTGGCTAAACTCTTCAGGACTTTAGTAGAAAGCAGAGGCTTGAAGGCTTCGATGGTCACTGTGTCCAGCTTGATGACATCAGTGTAGCACTGATAGAGCACTGCAGGGATCTGCCACACCTGGCAGTAGCTCAGAACTGAACACAAGGCACAAGAAAGTTAAATTCAATTTCTGGGTTAAATTCAGCAAAAAAGGAATTTCAGTTCTGTGTATAAAAATCAGAATGCTGAACCTGTGGAAGTTTCTAAGTTAACAGCTCAGGACTGCTGGAGCAGCCACCCCTCATCCCCAGGTACAAATAAACCACCAAAAATCAGGTAAATCCAGGTATTTCTTCCTGGAAAATACCTTAACAAGAAACTGTGTATTTTTGGTAAATAAAAAAAAAAAAAAAAAAAGCATCTGCAAAAAACCCAAATAAAAAAACAAACATAAAAAGAAGTGTGAACAAGAGAAAATCATCCACTTTTAGCTCCTGCCAGACAAGCTTTTCCTCATGCTGCTACCATTTGGGATTCTCAAATGAAAAGCTCGAGGTTTTTATTGAATTACATAATAAAACTGAATCTAACATTTAAATTGATCAGCAGCACTGTGCAACCTTTTGCAACCTGTAATATACAGAAAGGACTTTATGAGCTTTTACTTTGGATGCTCAGATGAAAATAATTCTTAATAAAACTTAATGAATTCCTAAGTAAAATTAAAAACAAACAAACAAAAAAAAAAACCCACTGTACACTATGCTTTGTAAGGCTATACTGAAGAATTTTCCAGTAACTCTGTAACACATGTAAAGGGCAAAAGGATTTGTGGGTGGTTTGGAAATTTGTCCCTCTTTTCCAGGGCAACGTGTAAGACGTGAAATGGGTTTTTAAATCCTAATTTTTAATTAGGATTTGCAATGGGATGCTCCTCAAAGGGAATTCTGTGTTGCCAGCAGCAGCCCAGTAAATGATTGGAATCCCAAAGTACCAGCAGCAGGAAGATCCCTCACAATGTTGGGCTGCTCCAGCAGTGGGCAGCAGACCTGCTCCTGGAATTCTTTGGTCTTCAAGGCTTTCAGGAATGGAGATGCAAGGGTTAGAGTGGATTCCTGAGTTTTGTAATCAGCTACAGGACACGTGGAAAGGATGGTTACTTGCAAGCCTTCTTTCTGCATGGAGCCAAAAACCTGAAATTAAAAAAAATGCATCAGCAAAACTTCTCACAATAACAGCAGAAAAACCTCAAAGATTTATTTCAATTTCAGTGCAAAGGGCATTTGAATTGCAGGACTAACCCCAGTTGGAATCACGGCTTTCAAGTAGAAATTTCCCATGCAATGCTCTTGGGATGGAGATGAAAACCCCAAAAAGAACAGCTGACACATTTATCAGTTCTAGTGATTTTGGAGAGATTTAAGGTTTTCAGCATTTTCTATTCAATATATCAAGATTTACTGTTTTAATTAATGGTGACTGTAGAAAGAAAAAGGATTCCAAATAAAACCAGGTAGCTCACTGAAGAAAGTGACATTTCTCATTCAAGACATTTGAAATGGAAATTGTGCTCCCCAGATTTCCCACAATATTGTAAGAGTCCTTATTTTAAACACTCAGATTCTAGTTAATTCTATTTGAGCTGAATTGAGAAAGAGAACCTTAAGTTTTCTTTCTCAAATTCAAAGAGCAGATTTTCAAAGCCACTATACAAAACACTCTGGCCATCACAAAACACCAACAGGAGAAAAGGAAATAGGGAATTTGGAAACTGTGACAGAAACTTGCCCGTTTCTGTCTGTGTACCAATCCCAGAAGGGATTCTGTTCCCTCCTCACCACTGTGACAGAAATCTGATAGAAATATTCACAAACCCACATATTTCCCACTTGCTTTGTTGGGAGCACTGGCTGGAATTCATGACTGCACAACTTGAGCCTCAGTATTTTCCTTTGTTCCCTTACTGGGAAAACACACACAGGTGTAAAGATCTGACTCATGGAGAATGGAGATGCTCAGGAAATCAGGATTCACACACAGAACAGGTCTGCAGTTCACATTAAAAGCAGAAGATTGCCAGCACAACATTTCTGCTGCACTTTTAAAACTACCAGTAACCACAAAGCCTAAAAATACTCAGGAACACTGGCTTGGTAAAACCACACTCCTCCTGTTCATGAACACCCACACTTGAAATCACACATATCCACAAACAAATGGGGAGGACAACAACCCCCCAGTCATCTTCCTTCTGCAATCCCAGTTTAAACAAAGTGCAGGAATGTGTGGAATATGGCAAAACCAAAAGGTTTGAGGTCTCAGGGTTTCTGAACTTCCAAACGAGCCATGATCCCCCAGCAAAGCCTGACTTATCTCTAACTACATCTCTAGAATCCCTGCTTGTCCAGCAGCAGCAGAGATTTGAAGGCAGGGAGGGAGCAGACAGACAGCAAGACAAAATAAGCCACATTTCCTCGAGGCAAAGCAGTGACCCAAATCCATCAGGAAAATCAAGAGCCAGAACATTCGCCCCCGGCTTTATCTAATTAAAATCAAAACGATGATATCTGGAGGGACATCAGTGACCCAGCAGTGCTCCTGTACCTGGATGATGCCAGGGTGAGGCACTGGGAATGTTAAATCTGTGAACAAATGGGACAAAAACTGCTTGGGAGGCATTTTCCTTCCCAGTTCCCCCTTGGGAAATGCACAGAACTCACCCAGCAGCTGACACCATCCACCAGAGTTCCACAACTGGTTTGTCTGGTGATCCTTTGGCAGCTGTACAAATTACTATTTTTTAAAAAAAGATTCTCCCACAGCTGAAATAAGCCATAGGAAATGAAAGCCAAGCAGGAAAAAGGTCTGGGAAGTGGTTAAGGGCCAACGAAATTGAAACTGTCCCAAAGGAGTGACTGATCTCAGCTGGGAGGTTACAGCAGATACAATTGGCAGCATCTAGAAAGGGATTTCACAGACTCTGCAGAGAGCAAATTTAACTATTTTTGAATATTTAATAAAAGAAAACCACAGGGGAAAGTTATTTAACACTGTCATGCTTAAAGTATCAGAAATGAAGATTCCCCACCCTTAGGATTTTATATTTCTCCATTTATTTTCTTGCCAGATTTACCTTCTCGAGCCACTGGAACTGCTGATCCTCAGCAACGTAGCAACTACACTGGCACAACAAAACCTTAAAAAAGGGAAAAACTTGAGTAAGCAAGTGGTTTAAAGAGCACAACAGCAGCTCATAATCACATGTACAGATGATGTGGTTGCAGACAACAACTTGTTCAGTTATTTTGAGTTTCTTTAACTCAATTTTAATGAGGATTTTTCACTCACAACTGCAGTGAAGCCATCAGGCTGTGACATCTTTGTGCTGAGCTTCACACACCACAACTACACATAGTTTTAGTGAGCATTAACCCTTCAGGTGATTTATGGGATTATTCTATGATCCTGCAGTGCCTTGTTTGGGGGTGGATGAAGACCTTCTTTTCCAGAAAGCCAAAACACAGAGGAATTAATGCTCAAGTCACTTACTGTGGGATCTGCTATCAATCTGTAGAACAAACAGAAGGAGTCTGTGGGGAGGACATTGGTGGTGCTGGATGTCCTACACCACTCATTCCACAGCTTCACAACTCCAACCACTTCCCAGCACACAGAATCCAGAATAAAAGACGACAGGAAAGCTGCAAAATCCCATAAAATACTGTTAATTTATAAAGAATAAAACCTCTGTTCTACAAACAAGTACCTGAATTAGATTATTCCTTTGCAATTTGAAGGAAAATTAACTAATTTTTATCAATTTAGATTTATTGTCCAAATCCAGGGAACATCAGCAATGTGAGTAGCCCCACTGCATCCAAATTTAAAAATATAAAGAGCTGTTCTACATATACGGATCCCTAACATAAAAACCATGTGTTCTTAGGAATTATACCACTACAGTCAACTTTGATTTGAGTATTAACTAAGGATGTGAATATTAAATCTGTAATACTTCTTGACATAGCAACAACAGATTAAAAATAAAAATCACTGAACCAGCAAGGCAGAATTATTACACCAGTTCTAGAAAGCAGAAGCAAGAATATGGCAAAAATGTTCATAAATCAAATTCCTGTCACAAATTGCAGAAGACAGATTCAAAATACCTATTACCATTTTCATGGGAAAAACCTGAGCAAAACCCAAACAAAGTTAGCAATGTTAATATAGATAAAATCTAAATGTGACTTAAATGCGAGCAAGACTTCTCAGAACTATCAGAACAAAACTTTTCCCAATTAACAAACAATCCCAGAGAGTCTACCAAACAAAAGCCAAGTAGAGGAAAAAGGGGATTGTCCCAACTAAAATCCTAAACTAAAACATACTTTGCTTTTCCCGTTCAACTGAAAATACTGAATGATTTTCAGGAGGAATAAACAGCTGTAACAGAAACTGTGTTTTACATGTACAGAGGAACTTCAGCTTTCTCTGGACAACTCAGCTGCCTGCAGGTTTAAATTCTTCTCCTAAATGAGGAGCTGGACATTCAGTAAATAGAGAGGGTCAAAGGAAGCTGGAGAGAGGCTTTTCACATGGGAATGGAATGATAGCACAAGGGGGAATGACCTCACCTCAAGGAGGGCAGGGTTAGATGGGATATTAGGAAAAAATCCTTCCCTGGCAGGGTGGGGAGGCCCTGGGATGGAATTGCCAGAGAAGCTGTGGCTGCCCCTGGATCCCTGGCAGTGTCCAAGGCCAGGCTGGCATTGGGGCTTGGAGCAGGGAATGTCCTGGCCACGTTTACACCTCCCTCCCACCTTCCGCCTCCCCCAATCCACCCCAAACCCGCAGCAGCACGTGGCTGTGCTCACCTGCGGCGTTCCTGCCGATGGCCACGATGAAGCTGGAGCACGGCAGGGCCTCACCGGCACGGCCCGGCTGCCAGCTCCACTGCACATCCACCTCCCTGCCAGAGACACACGCAATGGCTGAGCTGGGAGGACCCACAGGATCACTGAGTGCCACCCCAGCCCTGCCCAGACCCCAGCAATGCCAGCCTGTCATCCCTGGCAGTGCTGACCAAACTCTCCTGGAGCTCTGGCAGCCTCAGGCTGTGCCCATTCCCTGGGGAGCCTGGGCAGTGCCAGCACCCTCTGGAGGAACAACCTTCCCTGGTCCCCCCGAACCCCCCGAGCGGCGCTGCCGGTACCTCTTCTTCTCGATCTCCCTGCGGATCTCGCGGTCCTCAGGCGTTTCCTCCCGCGCCTCCTCCTCCTCGTCCAGCCCGGCCCGGGACGGAGCCACCACCACCTCCCCGAAGAAGGTCGCCATGGCCGCACCGCGCATGCGCGGCTCCGCCCGCCGGGAGCGCCGGAACCGCAGAGCGGGAGAGACTGACAGGAGAGACTGACAGCGACAGCGACAGGAGAGACAGCGACATCGGCGGCGACATCGGCGGGTCTTTCTGGCACCCAGCAGCGCCCTCAGCACCCCGCAACGACGGCACTAAGAGCCACAGCAAGCCCCCTCCGGAACGCCCAGAGATGGTGACTCCACACCACCTCGCTGGGCAACTTACTTCAAGGATTAACGACGCTTTCAGTGAAGGAAATCCTCCAGATATTCCATTTGAGCCTCCCCTGGCCCAGCCTGAGGCTGTTCCCTCTCCTGCTGTCCCTGTTCCCTGGAGCACAGCCTGACCCCCCGGCTGTCCCCTCCTGGCAGCAGCTGTGCAGAGCCACAAGGTTCCCCTGAGCCTCCTTTGCTCCAGCCTCAGCTCTTTCCCAGCTCCCTCAGCAGTTTCCCAGCCCCTTCCCAGCTCTGTTCCTGCCCTGGACACTCTGCAGCCCCTCCAGGTCTCTCCTGCAGCACCAGAACTGGACACAGCCCTGCAGAGCCTCTCAGTGCCCAGCACAGAGGGACAATCCCTGCCCTGCTCCTGCTGGACACACAACTCCTGATCCAGCCCAGCTGCCATTGGCCTCTTGTCCCCCTTGTCCCCCTGGCTGTGTCCAGCTGCTGTCACAGCACCCCCAGGGCTTGCCCAGCTCTCAGCCCCTCTGCCCAGCCTGCAGCTCCAGGGGTTGCTGTGACCCCAGGGCAGGACGCAGCCCTTAGCCTTGTTGAACCAAATAAGAGCACAGTGACATTCCAGGTGTATGTACAGCTTTACTTTGGTCCACTAACACATGTACATCATCAAAGCCTTTAACACTAAAGAAATTGATTCCTTTACGATTCTGTCCTGCACTTTAAATGTTTCCCTCCGTTCATGCTGCCTGATCACCATCAGAGATTCAGGTCCTGCTTTAGAACAAAACAAACCAAAACACCCCAAAAATAAATAAAGATCCTACTTTCATAGGTCTACTACTTTACTTCCCTGAGTACAGCTAGACCAAACAAAAAACGCTGATTTCAAAATACCAGGAGAGTGAAAGGACTGCCTTTTTGCAAGGCTGGAAAGAACGAGTTCTGTAAGAGTCAGCATGCTCCTTTAAATAAATTAAAAATAAATAAACTCTGAAAGGGTGAAAGAGTCAAAATACCTTTCCAGTTTAATAATTTCTCTTCCCACTGCCTCTGTGGAACCTGCCTATATGTAGAAAATAAGGAAGTACAGACCAGCACATGCTTTTCTTAGATAATAAAGTGATTCCCTCTGGGATCTACAGCTGCAGAGGCCAGAACCTTCTCCAGCTCAGGGATCACCATGAACATGTGAGTGTGCAGTGTCACAATACAGCACCTGGAAGAAAACCAGCTTTGTAAACCTAAGCCTAGATTAGAAATACAAACCAACCAGCCAAATTTTAGCTGTTCAAACTTAAATTAATAAAAACTCTGACGTTCAGTTCAGTTTTTCCCAAACTGGAGGTCGGACTCCAGAGAAGACCGAGCATAAACAGCTGCTAAACAATGAACTTTGTGGAAAATGTAAAAAAATAGTGGACTTACTATCTATTAATAGTTTGCCCCTAAAATATAACACAAAGCCACCTTCAAGTTTCATCACTAAACACAACAGTGTTTGTATTTCAGAAACCAAATAAAGAACCCAGATAAACACTTATCTCGAATTTACAAAATTCTGCTGCATCCTATTAAAGCCTATGCTCTAAATAAAATTTCCTGGGGCAAGAATGATTTAAATTATTTTTGGACTTCATATTGAAGTTTTAAGAAAAAAAAATAAAGAGTATTTCTCTATGCTGAGATAATATCCTGGAGAGCAAAGTGATGGTAAATACAATGTCAGTGACAGTGGTGAAATGGCTCTGAGTGATGCCAACTCCCTTTTCCATGATGCACTTCCATTTGTTCAAGGAGTTCTGTCATTATTCACTGTGATTGTGCAGCCACACTACCTATTTTAGCCCCAAACCCTTCCAGATCCCACTGCCAGTCCAATCTGCTGGAAAACTAATTCCCAAACTTGCTACTTCAGTTCAAATGAGCTGGGTTAGGATAAACCTGATATTCTACCACATCTTCTGTTGAATGATAAAATCAGGAATCCCCAAGTTTTCCCAGTTGTGAGAAAGGGAAGCAGCAGAGCAGAGGAGGAAACCTGGAGTGGGAAAGGAGCAGAGATTCCCTGGTGTTGGGCTGGGGCAGCTGTCTTGGGGCTCCCACCAGCACAATTCCAGGGAAAACTAAGAATTTACTGTGTTTTTGTTGTTGTTATATGTTCAACCATAGGAACTTCCACATATTTTCCTGGAGATGTTTTCTTTCTTGTCAACAAGAGCCACCTCAAACATTGTGAAAACAGGAGATGTACTGCAATGCTCAGAAACTGGTAAGGTTTAATCAATGGGAAATCCAACATTCAAACACTTTAAATATGGAGGAACAACAGAAACGTAGCAAAAAAAGGTCTGGAATGTCGGAATCCTGCACCTCAAGCTTTCCACGCATAAAGAAAACAGAACAAGTGTTTTGTTTGTTTTTCTATTTTATAAAGAAAACACACAAAAACCCTTAGGCCCAAGAGTTCACCTGCATTTCATAATCTTAAAGTTTACAGTATAGAAGTCACATTAATGATGTACTACCTGTCAGCAGAACCCTCTCTTCACCAAAGCCCCTGGAACTGGCAAATAAACTTCACTGGTAACTGCTTCTCAGCAGTGCAAGTGCAGAACATTTAACATCTGCACTGAATCAAGTTGTGAAGTTATCAGCCTTTTCATTCCTCTTTTGATGCAATGCTTGCATCCACCAGGTTTTTAGAGTGTGTACTATTATTTAGAAGCCTGTTGCTATTGTAGATGATTTCATACAGCATTAGAGATGTTTGAAATCTGTTCTTGAATGTTGCACGACCTAGGTAGTATTTCATTGCAGCACCCATAACAATAATACTCAACATACTGCTATTAACCTGTTTGCAGTGTTTTAACATTTTTTTAACTCTTGTTTATATGTAATAAAATACCAGTAAAGACAAAAAAAATTGCCCCTATAATGAGGCACATTTTGGCATCTGTGCTAAATGCTGCTACATGGGCAGGCAAGTGCAAGTCAAAATATGAAAAGGAGAAAAGTCATCATCTAATCACATTCATAACTTTTTCATAGAAAAATATAAATATATTCCCTGAAATGTAGGACAAAGAAGAGCCAGCATCCATCAGGAGTTCTAGTGCTATTACCATTAAAAAAAAAAAAAAAAAAAAAAAGAAAAAGAAAAAAAAGAGATGGGGCTGGCTTTCCTTTTGTTAAGGTTACGTGTTGCACCCGGCGTCCTCGAGGGCTCTGTCATCGTCGTCGTCGCCGTCGTCGTAGCGCACAGTCCGCCTGCCGCCGTTGCGCGTGCGGATCTTGGAGCGCCGCTTGGCTCGCCGGCACTCGCCGTACTCCACGTCCTCCGAGTCCTGCTCCTGGCTGCCTTTCCGCCGTTTCCTGCGCGGCGCTCTCCTGGAAGGCTTCAGTGAGTCGGGGTTGGGGATTTCTTTCCGGTTGGCTTTGGATTTCCTCTTGCGCTTCCTCGTTTCCGTGGCGTCGCTGCAGATGGTGTTATCGGTTCCCGAGTCCGAGGCGGAGAAACAGTTGAAGTTGGTTTTGGAGCTTCCTGCGGTCCCAGGTGCTTCCACATCCTCGGAGACAGAGCTTTTCTCCTCTCTCTTCCCCCCAGTTTCGGATTCTGTCGTTTCTCTGAAGTCATCTAACAGTTTTGATCTCTTGAAAGAAGCTCTGGATTTTTTATTTGCTGCTACTCTGGTATTTTTAGTTTTATTTTCAAGTTTAGCTAAGTCAGAATCTCCCTCCTCTTCAGAGTTACTCGTACAATGGTTGAGGGCTGAAGCTGCCTGCCTAGAAATTCCCCAGTTCCCCCCGTTTTCTACCCTGTGGTTTGTGGAATTCTCCTCCGAGGAGTCGAAGTCAAGATTATTCAGAGCAGCAGCACAGAGGGTTTTGTTATGATTATCACTCTGCTTCTGAGTCTCTGTCTCCGAGTCAGTCCTTTCATTCTCAGACTCAATAATATATTTCCTTTTAGAAACAGAAGACTCAGGGCAGGAAAGTTTTTTTCTACCAACAACCTGTTCCCTCTCATTTTCAGACCTGGAACAAGCCTCCACCTCCGAGCTGTCGAACAGCTTCTTCCTGCAGGCTGAGGACACACTGCCCTGGAGCTGCTTCTTGTTCTTTCTGACTGGGTAAACACTTTCTGAGCTTGATAATTCCTCCTTTGCATCGCTCATGATCTTAATCTTATTTGCTGCCAGAGTGGCACATCGGCGGGGATTCTTCTTCTCTGCCACGTTGGCTACCTTGATGTGTTTCTTGTAGTTGATGATGCACGTCCTGCTCCGCAGCACTTTGGCACTCTGGCCAGCCTCCTCTGATGGTGGTTCTACAAAAGAGAGAGGGAAAAGTTCTTTTTTATGTCTTACATTCCTGAAATAATTCGTTTATTATGCCCGAACGCTGCCACCTGTGGTTATGTAATTATTCATGCATATGAAATACACAAAAGCACTGAATTTTATTTTGATTTCAACTGTTAAGTGCAATTTATCTCAATTCTTGACTAAAAATACCATCAGCCAGTCCCAGGGATATTTCTCACTCTTGAGATTGTGATTTTCAAACCTTTTCATTATCTCAAAAGAGCATTCTTTAGCATCATCCTGGTAATTAGCTCAGAAATTATAAATTACCTGAGCAAACAAATGCTTTCATATTATTAACACTTCTATCATTAAAAGTTGTAATTTTCTTACTACAATAAAACTGGTGATATTAGTTACATGTGACACCTTTTATTCTAAAAAAAACCTGTAATATTCTATGTAGAGACAAATTTCAGATGGTTTCAAGTGGAGGACATTGAAAGCCTTCAGCTCCTAAGTGACTTAAGCACTCAGATTGCTGCTAACAGCAGCAATTGAATCTTCCATTCCGTAGTTTATTTAATTTAGAAGTTGCTTCCTATGATGGGTTTTAAAATAGATATTGTCTGTAAATCATGTAAATGATGCTGTGAAGGTCAGTGTTTCTCTTCTAAATAAAACAATTATTCATACATATGAATTAAAATAAAAAGAAGTTCTTGAAGTAAATTGGAAAAAAAAAAAGGAAGTTATGGGACATAAATTCCAATGTCCAGCCTGAGTACCAATATTAACAATCTCATTATATACCAAATCTGGTCCTTATGTCAATGTAAATCCTCTGAGGTACTACTGAAGTATATTCCTATTTTTATGTTTTCAAAGGATAATTACACTCCTTCCTTTGTTAACAGTTTCCAGAAATTATGCATGACTATTACTACTTGTAGCACCTGCATTGTGTGATTTTGTGGCCACAGCACAACACATTTCTGCTGAACACTGCAAAATGCTGTATAAAAGCTGAACTAATTCACACACTAAAAAAAATAAGGAGTTAAATCTTATCTTCTACACTGTCCTATTATTAAATAGCTGGAACACAAGGCTAAAGAATAAAGGGGTTCAACCTTTCTGCAACACTGCCAGAATATTAAAATTTGTGTACAAGATCTTACATTTGGAACAAATCTATAATAAAATGTGTTGAAATTCCTCACTGAACATCCAGAATGAAAAGCTGCAAAGGTACACACAGGTGGCACAGGCAGAAAGAGGGAGCATTAAACCAACTAGCCACAGAAACTGGGAGAGCTTTTAAAAGACACCAAGAGGGGGAAGTCTTGTTCATTGAGGTGTCCTGGAGTTCAGACCAAATTCCAAACCTGGAATGCTGGGTAGGAAAATCCAGCTCAGCTGCAGAGGGCACTACAGTCCACAAAGTATTGACAATTTATCTGGAAGTTCTGCATTAAGTCTTTACTAATACATAAAACCCCATGCTAAATACTACCTATCCATAATATGTATTATATAATGCATAATATATATTACAGAACTATATAAAGACTATGTTTTATATATCAAAAATGTTATTTATATTATATATATTAAAAAAAAAACAAAGCAAAGCTTGCATGTAAATTGTTTTAGCAGGTTAATTATGCAGTGTCTATATATATATATAGAGTATGTATTTTATATATATATATATATTATATATATATATAAAATACATACTTATTTGAAAATAGAAACTCTATAAATATGCCTTTATACATGTATTAAAACTAAGATTTTGGTACCAAACAAGTAAATAATCCTTGTGGAAAATTGTCAAGACAGAGTCACCTTAAGAGACATTAATTCTTTTCTCAAGATTCTTAAAGCACAGTGACAGGTTTGGAAGGATTAGACCAAACATCAACCTCTGAATAATCTTTCAAATTCCAAATCAGGACCAATTCCCTAATTATATGAAGGCACAATGTACACTACCTGGTTTAATAAACATCAGCATCATTCTCATAAGCTTAACAAAAACCCCAAACCAAAACAACTCTCTAAATCATGTGTCAGCCAGCACACAAAGATCTGAGTGACAGATAAAATTCTAGAGTAAAATAAAAAAAAAAAAAAAAAATCAAAGAATGTAACTTCCTGAAACAAGTGGAATGATAAATCTTACTTCTACAAAGTGCCTCTCTGTCTCAAGGACTCTACACATCACTGACAGAAGAAAATCTCAAAGTCAAATCAAGCTTCAGGTTCTGGTGCACACCAGGGATGTGAGAATACAACTGAAGCACCTTTCTATCAAATTAATTTTGAAAAACTATCAATAAAGCTACTTCAAATTGAAAATAACAGTTGTAAATCTGCTTTAGCACAGAAAATCTCAACAGGAAATTAAGATAAGGTAACAGAACTGCAAACCAGAGGGTTTTGGTTACTAAAATTCTCGAGACAAGGAGCAGGACAAAGTGAGAGAACACTTTAGTGTTCTCTGCTCCCTTGGAGATTTTCTCTGTCATCTACTCAGTATTAAGGAACAGAAATTAATGTTACAAATGTTACCTTTTCTAACGACTTTTGTTTTTCCTTTTCTCCTCCTCATCTTTGCTTTTGCAGCAGTTTCACAGTAATTGCTGTTATTGGAATCACTCTCCGAGTCCGAGTCAGAAGAGCGATGGAAGCTGCTGGCAGCTGCAGGTTTGGAACGCCTGACAATCCCAGTGGGCACCAAGCTCTCCCACACAAAACTCTTCTCCTCCTCTCTGGCTTCTGCTTCAGATTCTGCTGTGTCCTCTAGATCACTCAACACTTTTGCTTTTTTTAAAGGAGGAGCAAGCTGCAGCCCAGAGACTTTCCTGCCATTCCACTTGTCCGACTCAGAGTCCCCCTCATCCTCAGAGTTGCTTAGTGCAGGCTTAGCATGTGCAGATGTTGACTGATCAGAAACTTTCTGGCTGCTCCCATCCTCAGAATTATGGCTTTTGGAGTCCTCCTCTGAAAAGTCTAAGGTGGGACTTTTCACTTTGGGTGACAGAGAGCAGACAGAGCCCCGGAGCTGTTTGTGACCATTGCTCTGCCAGCTCTTTGTCTGCGTGTCAGGCTCAGAATCAGAGCTTCCATTCTCAGATTCGCTGACAAATTTCCTTCGTGGAGCAGAGGAGCCAGGTTGAGAAAGAGTTTTCCTCTTGGTGAGCTGCTCTTCTATTTCCTTGTCACTCTCAGACTTTAGGCCTGGCTCATCCTCAGATCCCTCCAGCAGCATTCTCCTGGCGGCGGCCGAGGCGTTGCGGTGAGGCAGCTTCCTATTCCTGCATATTCCAATACTTTCTGAGCTCGAAACCTCTTCCTCCACATCACTCATCAGCCTCAGTTTATTGGCAGCCACAGCAGCACTCCTGCGGGGAGTTTTCCTGTGCCTGCCAGTGCTGTTGCTGAGGGACTCAGATGTCACCACTGAAGTATTTTCAGAGTCACTTCCATATAGTTTTTTCCTGACCGTTTTCCTTGTATTCCCGTTCTCCTGAAGAAGTGTTCCTGTAAAGGAAAACAGAGGTTAATATCTTAAATATAAAATAGCAGCTTTGAAGTCTTGTCAAAACTGGGACAGGTTCACTTCACACACATAATGCACAAAATACATTCCTAGTGATAATCATGTGCTTTTGCTGTCATAAAGTTCAGATTCATTTTGGTTTTGTGAAAATTACACCTTCTTTATGAATTGCTGCTTTTTTCTTAAGATATAAAACATTGCAAGACATTGCTTCTCACCAGGCTCTTGGTTTCTGCTCTCTTCCCCTAAGTCATGAACAAAAATCTTTTCATAAATTGAGTGTAGCATTTGAGAGCTTTAAAACTATCACCAATAAGTGAGTATTGTACATATCCAATGATGCAAAAAAATACTAACTACACTCAGTTATTTTACACATATAAAAAATTATGCACTTGTCTTGCTGTTGACAAGAAACTCGTGCAGCCCTACCTGTCTGTTTCCTCTGAGCAGCTCGATTCCGAGTCACCCTGCGATTGCTGCTGCTCCTCCTGCACACCCCGTTGTGCAGGGGAGGTGACACAGGAGCCACAGAACACCCTTTGCTGTCTTCTGAGCTGCTTGTGGAGGATGAGGATGAAGAGGAAGTAGATGAAGAAGCCACAGAACCTTCTATTTCACTCTCTGTTTAAAAAAAAAAACAAACAGGAAGTGGCAATTAGAATTCTAAACAGCTTCCAGTTGAAAGCTACGTTTTGCTGATGCTGGAAATCTTCAGAATTTTCTCACATTATCTTAAAATGCATTCTCATGCCTGAGTATCTTACAGAGATCAAACTGATATCTCAAAAAAAATCCATATTCATGCAGTGTTCAATAACAAGAACCCTCTTTAACCTGTATTTAAGTTTCAAATAAAATAAAATAAAACAGCTCTTTTCAAATAAGAGTTTCAAGTAAAAAGCATGTTCAAAAAACCCCAAGACAGAACTTATTCTAACATTTTACCAGGACTTGTATTCTTATTCTTTGAAATAAGCTGAATTTTCATCAAGGTGAGGTGTAGGGGAAAAGACAAGTTTTAATGTCTCAGCGAACTCCTGTCATTTCCTAATTGTGGATGACAAGTTTTAGATAACATATATATAAACATATATGGGCATGTAACATGTATTTTATGTAGTATCATTTATCAAATACTCCATGCCTTCCTGTTGACAGATTTCTTGATTAACAAAAGTAAATTGCCTGTGTCCTACAAGGTTTCAAAGCAATTTTGTAACATTCACTGTTAAAAATGTAGTAAGTGTCCGAATTTCAGTAAAATACACAAAATTCTGCATCACACAAAAACCCCAAACCTTGTGTAAAAAATTCCCCATTCAAAACACAAAGCTCGTTTAACACCTCAGAATGCAAATGACAGCAATTACAAATTCTGACCTGATGACAAAGCAGAATAATTAGTTAGTGTTGTGGATCTGGCTTTTCCATTCCTCTCAAAGGCTGCCAGGCAGGCAGAATCTGAGGATTCTCCCGAGGAACTCTGGTTGTAGTTGCCAGTGTTGGGTTTATGGCTTGAGACACAGGCGGCTCTGCTTGAGGTAGGCTGAGGAAAAGAATCTTCCTGCTCTGATTCAAGTTTGGCCTGAGACTTCAATGGTTTCTGCTTCAGATTTCTAGTGAGAGTAAAAGCAGTAAAAGCAACACAGGTAAAACTAAGAGAGAGAACGCAATTACGGATTTTAACATTTTATATGATTTTATATTTCTGGGAGGGTAACTGGATTTATGAGCTAATGTGGTGTGGAACAATTTTTATCCTGACAAGGATAAACATGAAGGACTTCCATTAAAATAAGTCTGCACTCCTAGTGAAGTTATACAAGAGGAGACAATCTTTCTCTGCTCTGAGAAACAGAGAATTTAGTGGTGGATGTCCTCTAGACCATCCATGTTCTGTTATTTTCACCAGGAAACTGCAGCAGCAGCCTCAATTCCTGTTGGATTCCCAGCCTCTGGATAATTGCACATAAACCTCAAACTAAATGCTATGCAGATTATCATTATTCCACAATGATCCAAGCTCCCAAGACACACAGAAGGTTGAACTGTCTGTAAGGCTCCCTGTTTAAAATAAAGAAAATCTCACCTATTTACATGTCTGAGCGCTACCTGCCATCCTGCTGAGTCAATTATTTTAACCTACAAAACTATTTTATCAGTTTTTCCTTACACTGCAGGTTTTCAGACATTCATCCAGGTGCACAGGATGTATAATGCTATTTCTGTTATCCCAAACCTCGTTTCTGCTGTGCCTCACTGCCTTGTAAACCTCCACATGTAATTCTCCACATATGAGCACAAGTGAGATTCAAAAGACAGTTTCTGCCTATCTTCTAAAGTATATTCTAAAGTTTATTCCAAAGTATAAAAGTAATCCCCTGAAATTAGATTTTGTTTTCTTAGAACTCTTAATCCCATCCTTTCCCTGCCAGAGAAGGAAGATTGGAAAAAAAGGGAAAGGGAAAAAGCTCAGTTCCAATAATTCACCACATTTAGCTTTTGTATTTTGTCCCACTTGGTTCCACATGGAAATTAGGAATTAATTAATAATCTCAAACAGCAATTGTATCAAAAGTTTGCTTTCAAAAGAGAAAAGACAAATCTAGCTTCCAACTGAATGCTACAGCAAGTGCCAATTTCTAGAAATTCCACAGGACTGCTGTAATTCTATATAGGATAAAATATGTATTTTATGCAGCTCTTAATATTTGTAATATATCCAGCAAGTAAACCTTTGTTTCATTCCTCATTATGTCATTTAAATATTGATTTTCTGACCCAAATATTTTTTAAAAGCGCAAAAACCAGATGCCACAACCTTTTCTACACTTCTGTCCCTTTGCATTTCACAGTTAATACCAAAAAAGCCCCTATTTGCTTTTTGCATATTTTTCCTACTGCATAAGAATTATAGAAAGTTCCAATGGAGTTTTCCAATGGAGTTATCAAACCATTTATAAACCAATTGTTCCCCTCTTCACAGACAAAATGTGAGAGTCAATATGAATGTCAGTTAACTGAGATACATCTTTTTACTTTCATAGTTTGGTTACCTGAGCATTTTGCTGGGCTGCTGCACTGAGCTTTGATTATTAATTCTTCTCGTGTACCTCTGGTTTCTCCGTAGCTTTTCATTCTGTTTCTGACCATTTTTGAAGTCTGAAACAATTCTTCTGATTTTCTCTTCAAATAGTGCTGACAGTCTCAAGGTCATACTGTAAATCTAGGTAAGGAAGTGGTTTAGATTAAAAACAGAGCCTTGGATCCAAGACTAACATTTCTAATATTAAAATATATATAGAAAAACAATAGAAAAAGCACTTGCAGTCCTATGTAACTCTAGATAAACAGGAAAGGAACATATTCAATATTTTTGTCATATTTCTCCCCACTATCTACCCAGACAGTAGCTTTACCAAATATACTGATAAACAAATTGCAAAATCAGATTTAATTTCATGAAGACATTGCCAAAGACCCAAATATTAACAGCTACCTTTGACTTTTTGTTTGGAGTATAAGATTTTGCATTACTAAATATCAGTCTTATATCTTTGCACAGTTCCATTGGAGTGTCGTAATTTCCAGCTTCCAGAGTTTCTTTCACTGTACCAAAGTCCATTGGAGTGTCTATAATATGTCTGTAATCCTATACAAAACAGATGAAAAAAAGATTTCTGTGAAGCTATAAAGGAAAAAAAAAACCACTTCTGAATTTTGTTTCTGTCATTTAAGAGTAGCTAAAATGACCCATTTTCTTCGCCAGCAGTGGAAAGAGAAGCACCACAGCAGAAAGCCACACTTTTGCTCAGACTGGTTGATTTAAAAATCTCCTTTTCATTATCCCATAAATTTGACTATGAGAAACAACTGATCTGGGGTAAAAGAACAGTCAAAAAAAAATCCCCAAACCACCCAAAAAACGCCAAATCAAACCACATCAAAACACCTGTTCATGTTTTTTTAGAGACACTTAAGATGTTTTTAAAACCTGAAGTGAGACTCCAACTAAAAATGTGAAGTCACCAGGAGAACATTGATGTGCTGTAAAGAAGTTTATCTTTTTCCTTTAAATAAAGTTTGTTGTGTTCTTAGACAAAAAAAAAAAAAAAAAAAAAAAAAAAAATAGAGACTGAAGGGGTAGTAAAAATACCATGAGCAGCTAAAAGAGGGGAAAAAGTCAAGTTCATAGCTCAGGCTCAGCAAAGAGATTTCAGACCCTCAGGAAACTAATTTTAATTAAGAAAATAGAGATTTATGTAAAGTTATTTCCCTATAAGGGATAGTAAGTCAGCAAGCAAAAAAGAATCTACCATGGTTAGCAAGAACAACTTACAGGATATTGATCCAAATCAACTGGCTGCCTGAAAGGTTCAGAATCCTCACACTGGAAAATTAAATTCACCAGTTCCATACACTGCTTCTTCCAACAGTTTTCATCATAGCCACTTTTCAGGCTTTTTCCTTTTTTTAAGCCTCGTCCCTTGGGGGAAAAAAAAAAAAGAAGTTAGGAAAAGCATTACTGAAGTATAGTAAGAAAAAAATTCAACCTGGTTTGAGTTGTAAGGTAAAGATTGGCCAACTCACTTTTCTTCTTCTGTATGATGTTCTTGGAACACATTTTTCATCATCCTGCACAAAATAAAATTAATAATATTAAAAATTATGTAGGAAAATACAGGTGATGGGTGCTGAAACTGTCATTAGCTTTGAGACTGCAGTAAAATTAAATTTTCTTCTTAATTCTTCCAGTGAGACAAAAGATGAGCACAAAACAAATACAACACAATCAGGGAGACTTGGAAAGCAACACCCTAGATAAGAACAAGAGTTGGAGTCTGGAATCTTCAGTGGTTTGAAAAAAGGAAAAACCCCATAAGAAATTGCAATTAGAAGTTACCCAACAGCTTTGAACTTAAGTAAATAACTAAACTTCACTAAGTAACTAAATATTCTCAGTAATGCAACTCACTGATAAAAAGCGACATAAAACATCCATTAAAAACTCCTAATATATTCCACATTTCTATTAGCTATGTAAATAACTCGGCAATTTCACCAAAAATATTGAAAGTTGGTGGCCTTTTCTTGCAACAATAAATTATTAAAATTTTCCACAAAAACCCCAGCTTACCAGATCAGCATCATGACAGTCTTGTTCATCATCTGTTGTGCTACATAGCTCAAAAATGTTTGTACAGTCCTGATCACTGCAATGCAATTAAATCTCTGTTACTGGAAGAGCAAAAGCAGAGCTGTTGTCTCCTAAAATAAACTCAGCCACAACCAAGTGCTACATGCAAAAGGCAAGGCAGTAACTAAGTATTAAATGGAATGTAAAAATCAGGATTAGGGATTTGGAAGGGCTGCAGGAAGGCTGCCCACACTCACTTGTTTCTAAATAACTCTTTCAGTGAATTAAATCAGACAACAGGAACTTCTACACAGGACAGCACAGAAGTTACTTTTTACAGGCTGAGCCACTCAACATACTCAATGTCAAGTGACATTTTGAGACTGTAATACCAGGGAAAAAGTTAAAATACCTCTAAGATGAACATTTTACTATTTAGGATAACACTCAGATAGTATTTTACACCTGACCTTACTCAAAAGCAGACAAAACAGGACTCACCACAAAGGGGTACTAAAGCTGTTTTTACTCTCCCACTGGTCCAAGCACGAGGATTAAAGCACTATTTAGATTAAAATGCCACTTACTTGATGAACTTTAAGAGCTGGGTGGTGATTTTTTTTGCAGCTCTGGCAATAGCACTCCCAGGCTCATTGAAGGTTCTGGCATTGCTTTCAATGTACCTGACTTCCCAAACCAATGCTGAGATCCTCCTTAAAATTAGAAAATATTGCACCTTTAATATAAAAGAAAAGCTGAAAACCAGCAAAAATTCTATCTTTGTAATTTTCTGCCCATATTAGATTTAGATGTCCTTTATGTCCCACTAGAGCAGTCTCAAAATTTTCCTTCACATGGAAAACTCAAGGAGGCAAAACCAACAATGCACATCTTCCATCACTCATGTCTCAATTAATTATTGATAATTCATCCTCAGCAAATTTGTGATACAAATTCAGTTAATACAGCTGGCCAAGTAACCACTAGCATTTGTTACCATTGAACCATGAAATATCACTGAAATCACCCCTTAAAAAGCTTACATTTGACTTATTCAAAAGGAGAGGGAAAAGTATTATTTAGTCACTACTTTAAATGATCACATTTATTCTGGAAATATATTCTGGAAATAGAAGTTGCATGTTACAAAGCTCTGAGAAATGGAACACGAGTTGTATCTGAGAAATTTTTAATTAATAACTACAAAAGCATGAGCAATTAAAAAGGAGTGACAAGAGCTTTGTCTAATTACGTTTTTAAAAACATCTCAGCTATGATGTTCCTTTCTGTCTTGCTTTGAGCCCAACTGACCACTCAAAGCAGTGCCCCCTGTAAAATGACAGATTTGAGAAACTGCTACAAATTGGAATTATAACTTCATAGAAATGAGCTGACATAAATGTGTTATTTCATTTTCACAACTCATTTTTCCAATTCCTTATAACGGTGAAGCAGAGATACCCCAAGTTTTGCAGTTTTTCACCTCCAGAATTTCAAATTATTCCCCAAGACATTTTTTCCATCTTTCATACAGAAGGAAAATCACTATCAATGACTCTTCACTGTATTTACAGACACACAATGCAGGTCTAAATGAAGAATGTAATTAAATTTATTTTTGAGCTATGGATACCCAGCACATCCAGCAAATCAGAACTCTGTGATCACTAAACTCCTCCCTCTTTCTCTTCTCTAAGTTTTTACCACTAAAAATGCTGCTGGCAGTATTTAACATTTCACCTCTTGTGTTTAAGCTCATTTCTGAAAATAGTAAGAGCTTAACCTTCTTCAAGTTCAAAGGAACCAAATGACAGCAGTTCAAAATCTGAATTGTCATCAGCACTGAAGTAACTTTAGGGGTTTTTTTTAATATTTGGTGATTTCAAATGGCAAATTTCACAAAGAAAGAATGTCAGGGCTTATTGTAATTCTGTAGAGTCTCAAAATGAGCTTGTCCCTTGCTCCCCCTGGCAGCACTGACCTGTAGAACCTGTTGGCCAGCCTGGTGCGGATGGTGTTGAGGTCTGTGGGATATGCGATCACTGTGCAGTACTTGGGGTATGTGCAAAGGTCCACAGGGCCAGCAAAAGCTGCTGAGATGTCTGGGGAAAAACAGCAAGAGCAGCAAGACTTAACTGTTTGACCTAATTTTTGGCCTTCCAGTACCTGAAGGGGCCAAAAGGAAAGATGGAGAGAGCCTGTTTACAAAGATGTAGTGCCAGGACAAGGGGGAATGGCTGCAGAATGACAGAGGGCAGGGAGAGATGGGATATTGGGAATTAGGAATTGTTCCCTGGCACGGTGGGGAGGCCCTGGGATAGAATTCCCAGAGAAGCTGTGGCTGCCCCTGGATCCCTGGCAGTGTCCAAGGCCAGGATCCTGGAGCAGCCTGGGACAGTGGAAGGTGTCCCTGCCCAAGGCAGGGGCTGGAAGGAGATGAGCTTTAAGGTTCCTCTCAACCCAACCCATTCTGGGATTCTATTCCAAAGCCTGTAGGCACATGGCAAGTGAGCTGGGTGGGTGTTATAAAACCAATAATGCATAAAATGATAAAGATCTCAGTACAAACAGAAAGAACTACACAGAAAACATATGACCATGTAATTACATTATCACAGGGAACTTTTAAAGCATGCCATGGATATTCCAGGACCTGTTTATAAATGTAACATCAGGAGAAAACTACCTAAATCTGAAATCACACTCACCAAGAGTCATGAGCTGATCAATCCCACGGATAATCCGTTCACAGGCCTCATCACGGGATTTCATCCCCCACTCCCCTTCCTGGGGTTTGTAGAGGAGCTTCTCCACCTCTTCCAAAGTCACAGAGACACTGGCTCCTAATTCTTCAGGCTGATCAACTGAGGAGAGCAAATTGGGGAAGAAGTGAGAACAAGATACATTGTTAAGTACTCACATTTGTTTAGTAATTGTATGCTTGCAACTGATAAAAAAATTCTTGCCTTGGAGTTTAATGCTAAGGCTGTGGGGAAAAATTACACAGAATGTACACAAATAGCAAAATATCCTTTATTCTGCAGCTCTGAATTCATTTTGTTATCTTTGTCACAGCTAATTCAGTAACTATTCTCTCAATATCTCCCAAACTTTCCTCCCTCCACCAAGCTGGTACTGTCAAGAACTGGAAAAGTGAATTGATAAGGCAAACCAGGAATCCAGCTGTTTCATTTACAGATAATCTGGATTTGACCATCAAACTCTATAAATTGTTGGTTTTAAACTATGTGCAGTAAGGATTTGCTGACTGGAAATTATTTTTTATCTATTCTTCTCACACCCTCCTGTATTGTGATGTATTACAACAAACTCAGTTTGAAACTTGGGGTATTTTTTGAAGCTTGACATTTGGAACTGGCAGGTTTTATCCCATGAACCAGAGCTACACATTTAAAGTATTATTTTCCAAATTGCTCTAGAAGATGCAAAAGGAAAAAAAAAAAAGATAGGTATATTCAAATTATTTCACTAAACCTGAATCAAGACTGGTCTTCAAGACAGGAATCACCTCAGGTCTACTACCTGCATGAAACAAAGGAACTGCAAAGAGGGAAAAAGCACATTCAGTTGTTTTATTAGTTTCTTAACTTACCATTATCAGGGACTGGCTCCATGTCCCATGGGCTCAGCTTTTCAATTTCACCGTTGTCCCATCTGATTCACCAAGTAAAAAAATAAAACAAAAATTTGAAATGATTTATCTTGACTCAGTAGTATTCCCTCCAAGCATATTTAAATCTCAGCTATAAGCACATTTAAATTACAGCTGTTTTTAGGTAGTGACAAAATACACTGTAAAGACATGACATAAACAAAAGCATTGGTTTGCAATCAGCAAAAAGGAAACATTCATCATGATTTTCAGATTAAAATTGTGCTCCTCATTTTGGCTGTATGCAATTTACCCAATACATAAATCAATTTTACAAGAAGATGAAGAAGAAAAATGCACTGCACATTTGGAAAAGTGAGATAACATCAAGAGGGACATTTGAGAAGAAATGCAGGAGAGGATTTTTTTTGCTGATTGCAACAAGAGTTGTTAAAGTCCATGGATTAAGGGAGAGCAGTAAGTGAGGAATTTCATATGTCAGCATTTCAATTTATGAGGCCAACCAAGCACATTAAGACAAAGCAAAGAATAAATATAGAATGAAGAAACTGAAGTTCATTAAGGTCCAAGACAAAGCAAAAGCAAACACAAGTGCTATTGATAAATCTGTATATTCAGTCTGATACTTAACTATTAGGTGTGAACATCACTTTGAGATCTCTCCAAATCCCACCACATTTGAGCAGAGTTTTACATGATTTTAAAAACATGTGAAATACCAATGAATTTTGCTATTTCAAAGGTAAGAAATGTCTGACTGCATCAGACATTCACACCTCACTGTCCCAGAGGCAGAACTACCCTGTAAGGATGTAGTGTTGGATCTTTCCCACAATCCTTATGCTCCCAATATTATTCTTTATTACAAGCACATACCAGACACAAATAGATCAGTCTGCAAATCACCAATTTCCCTCCAGAGATTTGTAGCTTTGCCAGCCGCTTCCTGTCAGAGTTCTCCACATTCCTGGGTCTACTTCTGACTCCTTAATAAACTCAGATATTTGGTCTAATGCCTCCTGTGTATTTATTTCAAACCATCTTGAAAGGGAAATGATGATGCTCAGAGTGTTTTGTAACTAAACTCCTGCTCAGGCAAGAGCAGCTCTCCATTGGTTTGGATTTCCCAATGACTCAGGAAAATTTGGATCTATCATATTCAGTCTGTTTGATCTTTATGAACTAACAGAGTTCATCTGCTCAGTTCTCCTCCCCAGTTATTGACCAATAATTCACAAGTTGTTGATATACACAAATGGCTAAAATACTTCATAATTTCACATGCAAGACTTTATAAATACAGTTTAGTTCAGCTTAAGCCCCACTTTGTTCTGCTTAAGTTCCATTCACCCAGGTAATGCAACTTCATGATACCAAGCTGCTTCTATACAAACACCTATTATTCTCTGGCCAACAAAATAACAAAAAAAAAAAGAAAGTTATCTTCAATTTATTTATTTTCTATACAACAGTAATAGTGATAATGATTTGACATGATTAAGTATGTGACAAGAGCACAGCCAAGTCACAAAACCTAACTACAGCTGCCAAACATTCCAGCTGTTTTCATACACATATCTGCTCCAGAAGAGCTGTTTGTGAAACCAAGGAGAATTGAGTCCCTTTGGAAAGGGGTCTTACAGAGCACAGCATTCTTTCCCTGGTCAGTGATTAAATTCACTTCAAAGCAGCTCAAGACTTTTCTATTTAAGGCTGGTGCATTAAAATATTGAAATATCCTTTAGGCCTAGCAGAAGAACAGAGCCCAGGAAATTGGCACCAGGCTCTTTTTCCTAACTGGAAACTTGATATGGAACTGGCCAAGAACAGCCAAAGCCCACCTAAACTTGCTCCTAAGAAAGAACTGTGGTACACAGCAAAATAAGGAAGGGAAGGTAACAGGCAAGAACTTCAATCTGGGAGTTATTTCCACCTTCCCACCAAGGAAAATCAATGAGATAGATGATATGTAGATGAGACAAGAAACCAAAACATGTAACAGTCTTGGCAGTCTTGCAGGATTGTCTATTAGCTATAAAATTACCCTTCTTTATACTGAGCAACATGTTCAAAAGCCTGAGTGAAAAATAAATGACAAAGCCCTTCAACAATGAAACTGTGACTATTAAATGTACCATAAAAGATATGGGAACTATCTCTGGGTGTGATGGAAATAGGAATATTAAATATTCACTGTTTATTCTCCTTACAGTCTTGTCTTGGCTGGGGGAATCCAAACCAAGCAAAATCCCAGAACTATCCTTTCAGTGCCTAAAGGAGGAGACAAGAAGGCTGCAGAGGGATGTTTCACAATGACACAGAGTGAAGGACAAGGAGGAATAGCCTTAAACTGAAGGAGGGCAGGGTTAGACTAGATATTAAAAAGGAATTGTTGACCCTGAGGGTGGTAAGGCCCTGACACAAGTTGCCCCAAAGTTTTGGCTGCCCCATCCCTGCCAGGGACCAAGGCCAGGTTGGACAGGGCTTGGAGTAACCTGGTCTAGTGGAATGTGTCCCTGCCATGGCACAGTGTTGGAACAAGATGATTTTTGAGGTCTCTCCCAACCCAAACCATTCTGTGATTCTGCTCCAGACAGCTTGGACAGGACAAGGTCAATACCCTGATTCTGAACACTCAAGTCCAGAGATATCCTTGTTTACCATTCCTCTCCTTTGTGTGAAGGCCTCTTTGTTGATATCAAAAAGGGTGCAAAATGTGAGAGACAGAAATGTGAGGACTTGAGGCATAAAGACCTTGATGTCAGCAACCACTGAAGAGATTCAACATCCCCAAACCAACTATCAACTAATGTTCACAGAAAACTGCATTGCTTGCTTTGTGGAGGAGATCCAGCATTAGTCAATACAGGAAATAGGAAGAGGTCAACAACTTCTTTTGCCACATTACTATTCATTAACAAGTTGCTACAAGTTATTACATATTCACATTGTGCTCCAATAGCAACTTAAAACCACTAAGAAGTGACAGTACAAGGAGTAAAATAATTTCAGTGAACAATTTATACATTTTCATAGCAATGAGGCAGTTGTGTGAGAGGCAAGACACACTAATTAACACTGGAAATAAAATATTTTTGTACTTACTTGACACTGTAACACTGGAAGTGACTGTCTGGATACTGAGGCTGGTAAGGTTCCTGACCCAGCACTGTCCCAAACCACCAGGCGTCGTCAATAATGGAGCGGAACCTGTCAGCTGCAGCAAACACAGATATTCTACTCAGAGAAGTATCTAACTATTTCTCTGCTGCATGCAATCAGAAAAACTTTTGATAAATGTAGTGCTAGATTTCTCTCCATAAATAAAGTTCTAGACCCATGTAAGCCTGTTATTTAGCTTTAAAATTAAAATAGGGAACAGAATAGTCTTGATACATGTTTTGGCAACTGTATTTACATCTCCTGCAATCCCTCCAAGGTTCAAATTTCCAACTCTTCCCTACCAGAGAACCCTCTGACCCAACAAACAGCAATTAGCCAAGGACACATTTGTGATTTCAAAATTGTTTAGTCCAACGCTCAAGAAACACTTACAGGCCTGCCAGTTCCTCTGCCGGGCTTCATCATAGAACTGACGTAAGATAAGGAAGTCGATAACGTCTGGCATGTCATGGTATCTGCATAGAAAAAAAAACATCATTCACGTGTGTCTCAAGGCTTTAGGAAGATGATTAAAGAGGAACATCTTCTTAATTACTTTTAAGGAAACTCAAACTGCACATACCTGATGGAAAATGATTTGTCAGTGTGTTTTCCAGTGGCGTGATCTATAAAGGCAAGCTTGAGGCAACACAACGTGGGAGGACCAACTTCGTATCTGATTCCAACAATTTTTACCAATTCCTGATCCTACAGGTAAGAACAAACAGCTTCAGCAAGTTTTATCTTAGGCACAGAACTATCAGTTTAACGTGAATTAACCAATTCTACCCATGTGCGAAATACTGAAATTAGATTTGAGATTTTAATGGAAGGCAGTCTGTCAGCCTTAGGAGTTTAAGAGGTAATCCATTTGGGCTTCCCACAGAAAGCTCTGAAGACAATCTGGTAATTGCAGACACTTTCCCCTGTTGCTTCCATAGGGAAACACCGATCACCTCACAGATCCACATTTTGCAAACAGAATAATAAAACTCTTCAGTCACAACCTCCCAGTATTGACCCTACAGAATGTTCAGTGCAGACCTACCCTAAGCACCACTTTCCTCCAGGGCTCCTTGTGTGGATTCAGTTCATAGATGTTATTTCTTCTCACTGCTTCAATGTAAGCTTCATGCCCTTGTCGGAAATATATCACCTAAAAAACACCCCAACAAGGCCCAAAGAGTGAATGTTTTCCTGTATTTAGCAATCATAATAATCACAACCATTGCAAGGTTTTAATCCACGTTCCTACCTCGTCCCCCATCTGAGGGACAAACGGGGACCTTCGGAGAGCTGTGTCTGTGATCCAAACTGGAGGGTGCCAGTCATAGGACAATTCCAAGTTCAGTGGTTGAGCTGCAGCATCAGCCTTCACAAAATCAGACATAACAGAAATGAACTCAAAACAACTCATTCCATTCTAATTTGGCAGACAACAGCTTAACTTACAAAGGACTAATCTAGAGTATTTCCGAAGAGTAGCAGCAAAATTCTCCAAGGCTTTGCTTGAGTTGTAACCATATTTGTAATTCTAATACTAAACATTGTTTTTCTATCTGGAGATTTGAGTTACCAAGACATTATTGTGCAGATCTTAGCAGAAAGTTTTGTAATTTAGATGACATTCTCAGTACCCAATTAAAAATTGATCAAGCTGCAAGAAACTATTTGATTCTACTTGGAAAAAAATGAAAGGAAGGACAGAAAAACATAACCAAATGTACCAAAATTACCCCAGGCATAAAAAAGAACTTGTCTGCTCCTTTATGGTAGAAAACAATAAACAGTAGGTATTGTAACTTTAAAAAGGTAATTATTTAAATTAACCTAAAAATTTCAGTAGCTTAAAAAAAAGAGTAATTATTGTAACTGAGAAAAAATTAAGAATTCAGAGAAGTATCAATGGCCACCATCAATGCAGTGACTGTGTCCCTATAGTATTAAAACAAGTAAAAAACCAGACAAACCAGTTTAACCAAGTTATAGAGTTACAAACTTATTTGGGTTGGAAAAGACCTTAAAGATCATCTTGTTCCAACTCCCTACCATGGGCAGGGACACCTTCCACCAGACCAAGTTGCCCCAAGCCCTGTCTAATCTGGCCTTGGATGGGATGGGGCAGCCACAGCTTCTCTGGACATTCCCAGTGCCTCACCACCCTCAGAGTCAAGAATTTCTTCTTAATCTGTCTAACTTTGCCCTCCTTCAGTTTAAGGCCATTCTCCCTTGTTCTATCACTCCATGCCCTTGGGAAAAGTCTGATATTCTGCACTGAATTTAATAAACATGTCCCCTTTAACATCAGCAGCCTTGAGAGTCCTTTTTATATGGTAAATGAAAATGCCTTTACTTGGAATGCAGATTTTTCCCCAGAAATCAGCAGATCTCTGGGATCTGGGATGGGATCGAATCAATTGATCCCACTGGGATGGTCTCAAATCAATTCCATGGACAGCAAGATCCTTGTTTATGGCAATAACAATTATTTTAACAGTTTCTAATGAAGAGACCTAAAACCTAAGAGAGAAATTCATTACAGACTCAGCAGAAGAAATGCAATTTATACCTCCTCCTGCTTTTTCGGTTTGGGTTTTTTCCTCCTTTTCCTCCTTCTTCTCTTGGGAGGAGAAGATTTCTCTGCTGACACCTCATCCTCAGAGGTGCTGCAGTACCTGACTGCTTTCCTCCTCGAGGTCCTCACAGGGGGCTGCAGGTTGATCCCAGCATCTGCAATCCAGTCGGAATATCTGCTCGAGGAATCACTGTCCACAGAGGGCAGGGAAAACACAAACACAGAAGCAAGCTGTCACTGCTTCGGAATACTGAACTCTCTTAGAAAAATACCAGCAGATGGCACTTGTTGTTGAAAGCAACTTCAAAAATCACTTAGACCTTTTGTAAGCATTACTTCGCTTGAAGCTTAACATGAATTTTTGGGAGAGCCCAGTAATTCAAAGCACATTTCTTCAAATAATTGAAGTCTGGTGGATTCTAAAATCAGTAATTTTATTAAAGAAAGTTGTGCAAAGGAATTCTGGACTAATTAGGAGCCCTCCCTAAGGAGCTCACAAGGCAAACACTGCTTAAATTCTTTACAGTTACAAATTTCACAGCTACGTATCTGCTTTCTAATTATTGTCTATTTCTAGTACGACAGAATTCTGAAACAGTATCTAAAAAAGCCACAATGAAGTGATTAAAAACTTATCTATACAGTTCTACATAAAACTATAACCTTTCCAAAAATTAAGATTTTAAAGATTTTTTTTTAAGAGCAAGGAAAAACCAACCAAAAATTCCCAAAATGAAATTGGGAAGAAAGTTTCCCAGATGAAATCTTTCACCCCTCAAAAACCAGAACAAAACACACAATAAAAATATTCCAGACTCTCATCTCTGCTATCTGGCAAAAAAACCAGAGGGAGTTGGGAGTTCCATTAAAAGACATGAATGTTTTGGTGAAATGGAACAGTAAATAACAATACCATGCGTTAGTAAAGCATATTAATTACACCTTATATGATGATGATGATTATCATATGATCACATCTGAAGCACAACAGAGCTTTCATACAACTTTTAATTTGTCAACATTCAAGTAAAACTCATGATGGGATGTGTTTTTTCACTTTACCTAGAACTATTACTGTTGCTTTTCTTGTCACTTCTCCACTCTTCCTCTTCATCAGATGAGCCAGAGCCCTCACTTTCTTCAGCTTCCTAAATTTAAAAATACAAAGTCAAGCCAAAACCGTGTTTTAAGGCTTTGAAACTTAAAAACATGTTGTCCATTTTATCAAATGAAAAAGAAGTTTAGTAAAAATTGTTAAAAAGGAAATAAAAGCAATTAGGTAATGTAAAATACATCATAAAATCTGACTGACAGGGAAGAATTTACATTGCAAAAGGAATAAATCAATAAAAACAATCACATCGCCCCACACACACAACAAGGGGATATTCTGTCACTGCTGTGATATTTTTGATCATTTACTCAAGGTAGAATCAGGTGGGAGATTTTATCCTCATTTTAGGATCCACTGATTGACCAAATACTACTTGGTTATTCATGCAGGTATTTAAATGCAACACCAAACAGTAGAAATACATCAAAATATATTATGACTTTAGTAATTTCATGACTGTTGCTGATCAACTTATTTGCATTAATATCATGTTTTAAATTTTGTTTTTCATAATTGGAAAGTTTTTACAGGAAAACAGCAAAACACATCTAAAACTCAAACTCAGAAGAGAACTCACCTGCTCTATCAAGCCAAAGCAGTTGTCCCTTTCCTCCTCAGACGACTCCAGCTGTTCAATGTTATTCCTTGTTCGGTAGTTGGAATATTTCCGTCTATGCAATCTACGCTTGGATTGGATTAATGAAGACTCAGAGTCACTCTAATTTATAAAGAAGGGAAAGAACAGGAGTTAAATAAGAATATTTATATGGCAAACTTTTATGAGGATGAAAGGGTGGCTAAAAACACTGCTGAATGCAAAAACTGCAACAGCCTCATTGTTATAACTACCTTTCACATGAAATAATTTTCATGTAAGCCAAAAGTTTTAAACTTGCTGTTCCAAATTTAGGATGTAATAGTTAAGTAATTGCTCTTTATAAACTGCTGTGACAGCTCCATTCACACAACCAGATAAATGTATTTACAGAATCAATATACTAACTGCCTACAATGTTCAAATATAGAATCAGAGAAGGGTTGGGGTTGGAAGGGACCTTAATGACAATTCTGTTTCAACCCCAACTCCCCTCAGTAAAGGGGATCATGCAGTAGAATTCTCATGTCAAACTGTTTTGTACTACAAGACACAGCAAATCAGGCCATGATCTTATAAAAACAGCTCAATAACCAATGTTTCCTTCTTACCAACCTCTCCCACAAAACAGATAATGAAAAAAGCATTTGAAAGGAGGGAAGTCTGAAGAAGTTTCCTCATTCAAAACAAATTGTCATCTAAAGTAAAATGACAAGGGAACAGCAATATAGCCTATAACTCCTCAAATACAGGATCTTGAATGCTCTCAGTGCTTTAGCAGGACTTGCAATAGCTGTGTAACTGCAGTAAAATCAGAATGGCCTGAAAGCAATCCTGCCTTTAAAAATTACTCCCAAATACCTCACATAGAAGAAGGCAAGACTAAAAGCAGAAAAAATTCTAGGCATTCATAAAAATAAATCAAATTGTATCCTGCCCTAATTGGAAGCTGAATCATCAGGGACCTTGGAAAACCATACCAGAAACTTCTGTTTTCATTTTCTATACCACCACTTGTCCTTGGGCACAGAATGTCCACTTTTCTAGGAGCTGCCATGTACCTTTTCCAGAGATTCAAAGGACTTTTTCTTCTCTGTTGCATAAAGATCTCTCTCTTCTTCCCCTTTTGCAATCCGATATTCTTCCTGTTTCCTACAAGAAAGTAATGAAAATCTAATTCTACACCTGTTTTGATAATGCTGATCTCTATCTCAAAATTCCTAACAGCTGATTCCATTCCATTTTTAATTTCAGATGTTATTGTTGCTCAAGTAACTCTAAACCATCCAATCGTTTCTAGGTATGAGTAAAAAATATGGATGTTAAGAACGTCTTCCTTCCAAACCATCAAAATATAATCAAGATTTTCAACTTCATTCTTAATTCACATTTCTCCCTTTGCAATCAATCACTTTACCTCCCAACACTGGGAATGCTGCTTAAAACCTTCAGAGATGCAGTAGCACCTATGGCTGTGCCTTTAAAAAGAGATGTTTAGCTATAAATTCTCCTTTTCACAGATGAACACTGACAGTACTTCCAAAAGCAACTGGTTTAGCATTTCAAGTGGTTATAACTCATCACCTCCTAAAGTCTCACAATCTCACCCAACTCTTCCATGGAAATACACATGGGAGAGTTAGGTGAGATTGTGCACCCCAACTCTTCCATGAAATGAATTCAACCTGTACCTTTTATTTCAGAGAAAGCAAGAATATGGATGACCCAGCTGGCCTTTAAGATGATTTAAAATATAGAAATAGGGGAGAATCATTCAACTGGACCTTACAATTACGAGTTTTTAGGCACATCTGCCCACAACGCCGAACTATTCCAACAGCATCCATTCTCCCTTTGGTCTAACAGCACTCAATCTGAGCAACCCAAGGTGCTGTGCTGTCCCTAGTGCTCCCTGCAGTCTGCTGACACACCTGAGCAAGCTGGGGGGGGATCTCAGGCACCACGACCCTGCGCCTCCAGGCCTGCAGGTCCCTCTCGGTGGCCATCTGGCTGCGCGGGGCGTTTTGGTGCATCTGCCGCACGCCCTCCACCTGCCCGCTGCGCCGCAGCCCGATGTTGGGAGGGGACTGGATGTCCAAACTTGGCCTCCTGAAAGCTGAAACACACACACAGAATGGGTTGGCCACGCTGCAGGGAACTGGAAGCTCGTTGCTTCTTGCTACAAGATAAAAAAATATGAGGAATTGCAGTATTTTTATCTAAGGATGTGACTTGTGGCCTTCAGGGGATTATCTGTCTTGTAGAAAATTACACAGAGACTTTTGAAACACTTATTTCTTATAACCACATTTCTTATAACCCCAGTCATTTAGGCTGGAAAAGACCTCCAAGACCATCAAGTCCAGCATTTGACCAATGACCACCTTGTCAACCATATCAGAGCACTGAGTGCCACATCCAGTCATTTCCCCAAACATCTCACAGTGAAAGGAACTGTGGTGTGACAGAAGGTTTCTTCTGAATTATTTCAGACAGCTCTGAGCCTAGTGAGGCTCTAAAAAGCACTTTTCCTAGAGCTGAAATCATACATTTAATATCTAATTATACATCACATATTTACATAATTATACAATATAAAATACATATATTTTTCATCTATATTATATTATATTATATAGTTACGTAATTAAAGCTACAAGGACACAGCTCAGAAAAGTGTCTCATTTAAATTGTCTCTGTAAAGAAGGGATGGGGAAACCAGTTTGAACAATGGCACAGTACTTACTCTGCAAAAAATAAGTAATGCAAAAATAACTTATATTGGCAAATATTTGCAAAAAATTGTATTGTACATATTTTGCATGTTATCAATGCCCTTTTAAAATGAAAGGCTTTGCACTTTCATCACAGGAGCAGCAGTGTTTTAATGAATAAAAATATCTTAACAAGATAGCACAATGTTAAAGGAATCTTAATTCCCCAACCAACACTGAAGTTAAAACCTGTTTGATATTTCACACAACATAATAAAAATGGAGACAGAACAATTACAGAAGAATTTGTCAGCATTCCTAACCTCTTCTGGGTGTTCCCTCCCCATTTTGGGGGCCACTTGGAGCAGATTCTTGGTCAGCTCCAGTTCTCTGATCCTGTTCCAGCTGCAGCTGTCTGATCATCCCATCCAGAATGCTGGGCTCCAAGCCTGGCTCATCCTGGTCAACTGTCTGCTGGCCAATCACCTGCTCAACAACTTCTCCATCACCTTACAAACAGATCAAATGAATGAAATTATTCCAGTTGTTTATTCTAAATGAGACATTTATGGCATGTACAATTCAACACAGCTTATGCATGTCATTACCCAGAGAAAAGAACTTGCAACGTCCATTTGAAAAACTGATTTTTTTTTTTTTTTTTGCTTGTTTTAAATTGTATTCACTAAGGGACTTTACAGCATCCTAGGTGAACATAAATACACAATATCAAGTTAACAAAAAAAGGTATTTTTGAATTGCTCACGTCCCCTTAACAACTAGTGCACAACCAACTTCTGAATGTAGAGCTTCAGTGATACTGTTCTTACTTGTTGCTACATATCCAAGCTGAGGAATCAAATGTTCATCTGCACAATTCTCTCTTCCAGGCACCAATCTTTGATATTTTGTTGGATGAGGGTTTCCATCCACATCCACTAAGAAGGGAGGGGGCATGAGGTGAGGAGCCTGCTGAGTCTGCTCATCCAGGACGTAGTTGTTGGAGTCTCGGATCAGAGGCCGATAGTCAGTGTGGAAGAACATCTGATCAGGAATCTAAAAGAAATTGTATTTTTGTGTTAGCAATTTAAAAAAAAAGCTAAAGAACAGAGAAGAACAAGCACTGAAGTCTCAAAATCTCCTTAAAGGTAAAAGAAAATGCAAGTTCCCAATTAGAAGAGTTATGTGAAACTTCAGTGAACCTGGATGGGTGTTGCAGTACTCCAATTTCTGATAGTGCTTTTGCACTAGCAAAATTCTTTCAGAAAACAAAAGGCTGAGATCACTTGAACCAAAAGCACTGTTTTTCACTTAAAAATATGTATCTCTCATTCTCCTTTTTTCCCCCTACAATTATCAGAACCACAGAACATTCAGAGTTCAAAGAGACACATGAGGATCATCAAATCCAACTCATAGGCAAATGGGATCCAAGTTTCCTTGCAAGGAACTCATTGGCTAAAGCTCAACATCAGCTCTCAAAGTAAAGTTTTCTTAATCATTATTTCTTTCTTAACCTATGTCCACCTGAAATTTTTTCTGCTACTGGAAGTCTGTTGAGTCCATGAGGCTGACAGAAAATAGTTACATAAATATTAGATCACAGAATGTTTGCTTCCAGCAGTGATGGGAAAGATGAAGAGAACAAGTTTCAACTTAGGCTAAGAGTGTTGAGCAAGGAAAAAATAATTCTTTAAAGTGACACACATGGAATGACCATTGCAACCTGAAAAAAACTGAGGGGAAGCAAAGAAGAAATGTGTATTTATCAAAAAGGAATCAGGCTGATAGATTGAAAATATCAAAACATTTATCCTCTGCACGTTTTTCTAGTATTTCAAAATCCACAGAGCTGCATGAATGCTTTACTTTTGCTTAATTTAATCAACTACAGTGAATTTGGGCTTGAGTGAGGAACGGACTAAAAGCTGCAAGATAATAAAGCAGCAGAAATTAGAAATAGAAGCATTTTTGAGGTTGAACAATTAATATGAATTAGCTGTCTCCAAGATGAACATGCATTCCAAGAACATTCTTGGGAGCTACTCCCATGGGAATGTTCAGACATTTTTTTCTGCTCTGCCAGGATTATACCAGCAAGACAATTTATAGACATCAAGGAATCCATTGTATTTAGATCCTGTAGCCACACAAAAGTTCTTTACATAAGAACTTTTAAATTAATTAATGTAATAATGTAATTCCAGTTAGAAATTCAATACAGAGTTCTCATAAAAAGCTGAACTTACCTTTTCATAAGGCCTGCTACAGCCAAAGCCGAAGATCAGCAGATGTCCGTGAGAATCTGTGCATGCAAAATGCTGCCCATCTGGTGAAAATTTACAGTCAAAAACAGCTCCATGTCCTTGGCCTTCAATCTGGATTGAAGGAAAAAAAAAATCCCTCAAGATTATCTGAACATTTTTTTCTGAGCAAATCATAAACATCAAAAATTAATTACTCTATGAGAAGTAATCATGCATCTCCCTGAATACCTCCATTAAGGCACAATTAATTTTGTTACTTCAGTGTATTTCTTTTCCCCTTGACATGTGGATTTAAGTCCTGAACCACTTGATTTTAAAAGATGGACTAGAGGGTATGAAAACTTATTTTTCAGTGAATAAAATAAAGAAATAAAGGTGGTTTTTTTGAGGCCTTTTAGCTGTCAGAACACTTTGAGTAAACTGGAGCTAATATAGATTGATTTTGTTAAACAACTTTCAAGCCAAACCCAGAGAATTTTAGAACTTAAAAAAAAAATCTTTCTGCTATTGACTGACCAGGAAAAAAAAGGATTAAAAAATTTATATGAACATTAGATCAGAACTTAAGTCTCAGAGAAAATAATCTAATTTAAAGCGTTAATCATGAGCTGTCAAATGGAGCCCTCAAGCACTGTGCCAACGGATAATAAATAAGATTATCATTTTTAAGACAGTGGAAAATACATGTATATATCCACAGGAGTCTTGAAACAACAGTCTAACACAGAGCCTTTCAGATGGCACCTCATCTCAGCTGAGGAAAACAATTAAAATGAATGAAGTGCATGATTATCTTCAGTAACCAAGAGTGGAAAAGCTCCAATAATCAGGAAATTCTACGGTAAAAAGCTCTAAGGAAAAAAAGAACTCATAAATTTTGCTGGTTTAGGATTTCTCAATTTGGTTGGTTTTTTTTGGTTTTTGGGGATTTTTTTTCAAAAGGTGAAGGGGCTGTGAGTACTGGGGACAATTCCTTAAGCTATCAACACACTGTGTGGAGAAAAACTCGTGTTTGCAGGAGAACTTACCATGTTAAAGTAATGCTTTGTTTTTGTGCCTTTGGTGATGTCCCAGATGAAGATGTTGCCATCATGACCTGCAGACAGCATGATCCTGGAATCAAAAGGATGAGTCTCCAAGACAAACACCTCATCTGCATGGCCCTGGAATTTCAAATTGCACATCACGTGCAAACAAGGAAAATCCACATCAGCAGGATATTCACAGTAGAGCCCAAAGCCTGTGCTGTCCTCTCTGGAAAATTAAATCCCAGGCAGCCACAAAGACTTGAGATTTCCTATGGTAATAATTTTCTAGATTCAAGCAAGAACTGTAAAAATTTGGAGCTTTTGCCAAAGGATGGTGAATTACTCAATGGGCAAATTACTGCACAAAAACTTTTATTTATTCCACATTTATTTGTTCCTTTTATTTATGGGGAAAGCCCAGAGCAGGAGAAAACAGCAAGTTTTGGTTAAAAAAAAAATCCCAAGGAACACCACACTTGATGTATCATTATACAGAGCTTTCAAGCCTGATCAGCTCTAATTATAAACTCAGCATGCCCATGTCACTGCAATTCCAGGAAAACATTCAAAAAGCAAGGAAAATTCCATACCACCAAGTCATGGAGCAATTGCCCTGTGCTGGAATTCCAAACTTTGAGCAGATGATTATTCACAGCCGTAACAACATAGTTGTCATTTTGGTTCCAAGCTATCATGGTTACTTTAGGCTTCATGAATTTGTCTTCTTCTGCACACGTGTCACTATTTTGAAAAAATCAAACAGGTCAGAGATGTATTTTGTAAGTATTTTAATTTTTTAATTAGTCCATTTCATTATCATATACAGAAAAAAACATATACTGGTTTCTTGTGTTAAAAATCAGACAGCACAAAGGAAGTGAAGAATTAAATTTGGGTTGAAACTTTTGTCCACAAAACTCTCCATTTAAAGCAAATCTGGATTTTTAATATACTTATTTAAGAGGTTGTAATAATCTCTTTCCCATTTGAGATGCAAGAAAAAAAGGCTTTCCTTTTTCATGGAATCTTGGCTCCTCTACAATTAGAGTCCAAATATAAATCCTTTTAAAATTTTGGACTTTTTACAGTCAGCTTTTCCAACTAACTGATTCAGAAGCCGATCTCTACATTAGTTAAGCATTTTTTCCTGAGGCTCAACATAAATATAGCAAAGACAATATTTTGGTTTAACCTCAATATATTTCCTTATTCTCTCCCCAAAATACACTTATAGGATACTCTAACACTTTCCCTCAGCATTTTAGTCAAGTGAAGGAAAAAGTTTTCCTTGAAACACCTCAGCATGGGATTACCAATATTCCATTTCAACCAGAGGCCTCTCTTACAAAGACTCGGAACTACATAACCACAGTCAAATCTCAAATATTAGTAACTCCTCCTTTCTTTGTAAAATCTGGGGTTTTAATGGCTTTTTTCATTGTCTTTTTCATCACAGGAGAAGCCTGAAATCACCCTCCAGTCAAGTTGTGGATCCAAGGTTAGGCTTTTAATTTAATCACCTACAAATCATTTAATTAAACTCTCATTTAACCACCTACAAATTAATTTCTGTTGAGTGTTTACGGAAGCTGACTGAGCATTCTGTACTCCTGTAAATCATTCCCCCTTCAGGTTTTCCCAGCACCACATAATATCCTGACTTTCATCTCTAATGACATTATTCAGACTGGGTGTCACCTGCATTTCACCAAAGGAGAAAATGGGAACAGTCAGCAAGACCAGTCCTTGAAGAAAGCCAACTATTCCATGTTGTAACCTCTCCTGCAAATAGGTCACCACCTACTTTATTTCTACTGATCTAAAAATATTTCTCCCATGACACATCAGGTGTCTGACTAACACCCAGATAAAGAAGGTAGATTGCACTGTCCACATTTTTCCCTGGAAAGAGGCAATTAAATTAAGTTACTACAATTGAAAGCTTTATGAACACTTAGGAATGTGTGAAAGCACAGACTCAAATTCAGTAATTATTACATCACCAGAACACTCATTTCATCCCCTCCCAAGACCACAGAACTTGACCAGCATACTGCTAAGGTTTACCTTCATTTGAACAATTGAGTTTTTCAATCTTTCTAAATTTACACAGCAGGAAATAAGAAATAAACACTACACCTACCCCAGCAGTCGATCAGACATATCCAACAAAATACTCCTCCATTCTGCTTGCTCAAAACGCCAGATTCGAGCTGTCCCATCCCTGCTGCCACTTATGAACCTGAAGAAGTATTAAAAATTAATTCATTCATCTTCAAAAGAATTTGCTTTAAGGTATTTTTAGAGTTACAAGCTACTACAATATAAATTTTGCAATGGAAGGCTGATAGAAGTGAAATCTTCCATTTGTGCTCAAGAGAATTCTTTCCATTAACTTTCTTTCCAGAAACCAGGAAAGAGTTTTTCTGAATTGAAAAACTGAATAAAGTTGTACAAAACATGTGGAACAGAGAAGCAAGTTCCAAAGTTTAACTCAATTCACAAATTCATCCTCAACTCCTCCTCAGTACAAAACTTTAATGAAGTGTTTTATGCAATTGCAGAGGATAAGATACTGAAGAAGAGGCAAGAACAAATCCGATGAAAAGAATTCTGAATTCTTTTTGGCCATTTTCACTGCATTTTTCCTATTTCCTATAAAATACTTATTGAAAATGAAACGAAAGGAAAGGAGGAGGAAAAGGAGGTTTATGAAGGGACACACACACTGGGTACATCAAAAAGGGGTGACATTCCTCCAGGTAAATAAAAGCCCAGCCAGGCCAAAACTACCATCTAACACAGATTAACAGAAAGCTGAAACAGCTGAGGCTTAATTATGCTCCTGGATCAGTCCAGATTTCCCCTTTGAATTCTAAATAAGTAGATTCTTCTTAATGGAAACATCCAGTAATAGATTCTTAATTCCAAAATAATGTAGTCTTGCTGTTCACATTTGAGCATCTTTCAACATACCTGTCCCCACCATTAGAAAACTGAATGCTGTCAACTTTGTCCTGTAAGAGAAAAGGACAGTTTGTTAGAAATTTTATTTTTTTAACAGGAAATACGTTTTTTGAAAATTCTGAGCTTAGTAAAATCTGAAACAATAAAAAACCACAATATTGTATAATTTCTAGAAGTTTTATTTGTGAGGCAAACTAAGTCCAACAAGCACTTCCCAGAATTCACTAACCATTAATGGATTTAAAATGCATGTTTTAAAAACTACCTGAATTAAATTTGAAGGATTAACAGATAAAATACCCTGGTTGACAACTGAATCATATTTGAATGTATTTCCAATACTGTAAGTCAACGACAATGGTGAGGAATCATTTGTTCCTACTCCTGCTTACATTTTCCTTAGAGAAACAAATCATTATTCATTTTTGTCACAAAAGTGGAGGAGGAGTAGATACCACACTTTGTCTTCAGAGTGGAAAAGTCTCCTCTACATACAAAACATGTATTGATCAAGCCTTATCAATGCAACAAAAATAAAGTCAGGTTTTGTAGTAGAGGAAATAAATTAAGACAAACAAAATTAATTAAAAGCATTGCTAAAAACCTAATCATAATATTATCTTGTAACTTCAATATTATTTGAATTGACTAATTAACTAATTACTTACAGCATGGCTTTCCAATTCAGCTATTTTCTCAGGTGTTTCAGAGCCAAAAAAATACATCCTGATGACATGGTCAGTGCTGCCAGTTGCTAAAAACATACCACCTGTAAAAATCAAGCAATAATTAACCTACTATGGAAGAAATTAAAACAGGTCACCACCATTTCTCAGAGGCCTGGTTTAAATAAAAAACCCCACAACTATTTGAAGAATGGCACATTTTTTATGCTCTTCCACTGACACACATATGTAGAAGGAAATCCCTTTCCTGCCCCAGAAAATGTTCTCAGGCTTAGTAAAAATAAATTAGTGTTACAAAGATTTTAAGACACATAGTTAGGGTAATGCTGGAACTTCTAACACTAAATTGCACAGAGAAGCCTTCAGTGGTGGGGAATATGGCTGAAGATAATCAGAATTATGTAGATGACTCTCACTGTGTCTCATTCACTGTGTCACTCACTGCAAGTGAATTGCTTCAAAACTGGGTTGAAATGTGAGTAAACCATTTAAGTAAAACACACCAGTGTAAGCACACCAGTATTTAGCTGTGATGGCAGAAATTCCAAGATCTGCCCCTAAGTGCTGTCAAAAAAATACCCCAAACAGCAAAATGGCAAAAGACCCATCCCAACACAACCCAGGGCTCCATCCTGACAATGCTAACAAGCTACACTTGGATTTGCTTTTTATTTCTGAAATTCCCAGTCAGCCACACAAACTGAGTGAAAGAAAACAAGCCAGGAGTGAAGCACATTAAAGATACATTTCTGGATCCTAAAGAAAGAAGGATATTTATGATCATCCCTGGCACTGAATCAGGAGCTTCTACTGGCAGGAACCACTTCCACTGCTGGTGATTGTGGCATCTTGGAGAACCCATTTTGCCAATCCCTGACATTATACCAGAGGATTAAACAAAAATTAAAAAATCCAGTAAAGATGGATAAAAGGAAACAGACATCAGGTGATTTTTCCTTCTGTGAAATCACCAATTTCTTCAACAGTCTTTCACTGTTAGCTAAGGCAAGTCCCATGATTTAATTATGTCACAGCTAACAATGCATATCTGTGCAATTATTTACTCACAGCTGTAGGTTTTGTCAATTTTAAAACTGTAACAACCAAGTATTACAAGAACACTTAAGAGGAAAGAAGAGAAATCACAATGCTAAACTCCACCCATCACCTGACTTACCCACACTGAAGGAAGAACAAAGCATCTGAACCCCTGGTCTGGGTTTCTCTGTGAACTTCACTGGCTTGGTGCTTAAAAAGAAAAGATGCTTGAAAAGGCCACACCACCCAAAACTTGGCTTTTAACAACATTTCAAAACAAAGGAATGTTTCTTCAAAGATCATTTTATACCAAATGCCATCATGTGGCACAATAATTGACACTGATCATCCTAGATCTCTACTTTCTGGTAATAATTTTTTTTTTTTGTACAAACAAGGAGTAATCATACACTGAACATTTAAAACTATCCTGAACATACATATTCTGCATGCAAGTTCTGTAAGAAACATCCTGAAACTACAGGACTGTTGTAAAATCAACACAAACAACAAACTTCATTATGCTTTCCAACGTATTTACATTTCCAGCCATTCCTGTTGCCCTACATTTATACTTTTAGTGAATAAAGGGATTAAATATATTTCCCAACTAACCTCCCAAGTCAATGGAACAACATTAATTTGTAAAGGATATAGCTGGTGATGGTGCTTTAAAATAACTGTGGAATACATTATTTGCACACCATTTTTATTATCACAAAAACCCAGGGGAGTGAAAAGCACCTGATTTATTTTACTCAAGCCTAGGATGGCATAAAGGTTAATCAGCAAACCATTCACATACTTGAATTTCATGGAATCTGTATCCCACTGCCAGAAGCAAACAGTTCCATCTGCACCAGTAGAGACCATGTATCGCATGGAGCCTTTCACCATGGGACTAAACTACAGAGAAGAAAAGAAAATCAGACACAGAAAGAGAGATTTAAGAACTGCTTATAAACTTCTCAAAAACTTAATGTAAAACTTTCATTCACTTTGGATTTTTCACCCCGAACTGCTGGAGCAGCTGCTGGTAACTTTCCTTTTTAGTGTTTACAATACAGTGTCTCCCCTGCTTTAATATCAGTTTGTGGTCTATGTTTCAATTACTGCATCAAAAAACCTAATTCCTTCAGTGGTTTGGGTTTGATGTATTCACTAACCACAATCATTCACTGAAAATCCTGTCAATGAACAAAGTAGTGAGCAGAGCAGATTGAAAAAAAGGGGAAGTTTGACTAGACAGATGTAATTTAAAAATCTGTAATTAAGCAGAGCATGAGATATGAGGTCGTTTGAATGTGTAACTCAGCATCACATGTCATTTTATAGGAATTTTATAGGAACTCCTCAAAAATACTTCTTTAAGACATGGATTTATTGCTATGCACAGAGCTACCCTTCTGAAAACTTTATAGTACACAGTTTTTTTAAACTGTTCATCAGTTACTTAATGTTGGAATCATCATATAAATTGTAATGCTATTACAATTAATAGTGTTATTAAGAAAGCTTAAATTAAAAACTCCACACACTACAATAAAAGAAGCACCACAAATATTTTGGCATTAAAAACCAACCAAACTAAAAATGCAATGAATGCCACAGAAAGTGCAGGTAGGAAGATTACTCTCAGAGGCAGCGTTTTTGAAAAAAATGCAAAATTATTTGTTTGTACTGAGCTTCACAAGCCACTCTTCACCCCTCACCACAAGCTGTCAGTCTCACTGGAGAAAACCCCTGGATAACGAGCTACTAATTTCTGTGTTAATTGAGGAATTAAAGGTCAAAATGAGACTGAATCCAAAGGACCACTGAGAGCACACTGTGTATCAAACCACCTTCAAACTTATATACATTACATGTTACATTAAATGCCTTTGTGTTTCTGAAAGCTTCAACACCTTTGAAGCTTCTGCTTACTCCTATTTTTGAGAGTAAAACAAATACCCACATCACAGAAGTTGCAGGAATCACATAGTGAGTGGATCAGGAACTTATCCACACAAACCAGCATATCCTGTCTCCAGTAAGAGACAATAGGAGGACATGGTATTTTCCCAAAAATTCCCTTTTGTTCCAACAGCTCAAATATTATTACAGGTAATGATCTTTAAGTGAAGGAGAATTCCTGGCATTATCTTCAGAAGCAGGAATTCCAGAGAAGCACAGAATTTACTTGTTTTTAAGTAGGTTTATCGTGTGATTTTACTAATTTTTGACAGGAATATGTACACATTCAGATTTCACTATTCCCACAGAAATAATTTCAGTTTTTAGTATGTAGAAACACTTAAAAATCCCCATACCTGCAATGAGGTAATGGACCCTGTGTGCCCGTGGAGGACAGCAACTGGCGCACAAGTCCTCAGACACCACACTCTGATCATCTTGTCACAACTCCCAGCTGCAATCATGGTGTTCTCATAGTTCACAGCCATGTCAGAGATCTCTGCTGAATGTCCTCGTAAGGTGGCAAATAATCTGCCATTGTGAGTGGACCAGATCTTCACCAGACAGTCATCTGAGCCCTAGAGAGAAATATGTATTAAGGACAACTTCTGACATGTTTCTGACCTTTAATTACAGCAAATTGTTCCACTTAAACAGGGCAAGGGAGCTAAATGTTAACAGCACTGATATTTATCTCCAGAAATTTTAGCCTAGCATCCATTTCCAAGCTCTTTTCCTTGTATCATCTAAAACTGTATTCAAAGTTGGATGTATTTCATCAACTTACAGTAAATATTCTGTGTCCAGTCCTATCAAATGCAACACAATATACAGAAGAAAGATGGCCAAGAATCCTTCTGTGCATCTTGACATGCTGGTACATACTTCCTGGGAATGAAGTGCTGAACTTGGCATACCCAGTTAATTGCTTTGCTCGATGCACCTCCACTAGAACACAGAAATCACATCATGTTTAAAACATGTCTGCTCTAAATCCTGGTTTTATTCAACTTCCATTAATATTAAAGAGTTACTAGAAATCACAGTCAGATTTCATAGTCAGATTTCTGCGTATTTGCCACTTTTTCTGGGTGTAAAAACAGTATTTCAGATGTGCTGCAGCAGCAGTGGGGAGGGTTGAGGAGAGCTTACCAAGATTTGGTGGGGTGCCATAGTTGACAGGCATTTCAGGGGGTCTGCCTCGATGGAGAGCAGCAAATGCAGAGCCCTTCCAAACAGTATTCCTGCAGTCTTTAAAAACAAATGGTTGAAGGTCATCATAAGCACATGTTAAAAATGCCAAGAGAGCTACAGTTCCAAAATACAGCAAAGAGTCCACCCAGAGGTGGTCTCAAACACAGGATTGAACCCACCAAAAAACCAGGCACCAAATGCCCCAAAACCTTCCACAAACAGTGCAAAGAGAAAAATCCATTTAATAGTAACAGCAAGAGGAAAAACCAACACAACCAACCACCAGACTTCAAAATTACTCTTCAATGATGGCTCACATGGCACAAAACTAAGTTTTCAACTGCATTTGAACATTTTCATTAATATTTATTCAGAAATGTACTGAGTATTTATTAGCATGAAGTTATTTAATGAGATGATCTCAACACCCTTTCAGTACATAAAGGGGGTTTATGAGAAAGCTGGAGAGGAACTTTTCACAAAGGCATGGGGTGACAGGACAGGGGGGAATTGCCTCAAGATGAAGGGTGACAGGTTTAGATGGGATATTGGGAATTAGGAATTGCTCCCTGGCAGGGTGGGGAGGAGATGGGATAGAATTCCCAGAGAAGCTGTGGCTGCCCCTGGATCCCTGGCAGTGTCCAAGGCCAGGTTGGACACTGGGGCTTGGAGCAGCCTGGGACAGTGGAAGGTGTCCCTGCCAATGTGCATGGGGCTGGAAGGAGATGAGCTTTGAGGTCACTTCCAACCCAAACCATTCTGGGATTCCAAGAGATCACTTGGAATGTGTCAGTTCTGCCTTTCTTACACTACTTCCCCAAATCTTAACTCTGTACACATGCCAAAGTATCACCCCCATTTCAAATAAAGAACAAATCATACCTTTTGCTGTCCGTAGCAAGGACTGTCTCCCTGCCCCTAGTAAGGAATTCACTCTGGAAATGCTGGGTGGGATCTCCTTGTCCAGGATAGGGCCAATGCGCTTGCAAATTTGTAATAAATGGTCTGGAGCCACATGTTTGTTTGACAGCACCTGATAGAAATTTATGGTTTAAAAATAAGGATGGTACCTCCAGAACAGCTGAATCTAAAACCATTAATATTCACAGGTATATTAAATATTTTCTTTGAAGTTCAACTTACAGAAAAAAATCAATTCTGTTAAGCTCTGATCTAGTAAATTCAGTGAGTATTCTCCAAGCAAGGGAGAGCTGTAGTAAAAATAACTGGAGTAAAGTTACTCACTGCACATCAGTATTTTATTACTGGAAACTTGCAGCAACCACCCCTGTGGCACCCATTTGTGAGGCACCTTACACTGAGTGTCTTCACCCAATACACCCTATTATTTCTATGAAAAATAAGAAATAAAATTCAAAACCCCATAACTCAAAATTATGGAGAATGTGGTTGCAATCTAGCACATGAATTTATGCAACTGCTCCTTCAGTCACACAATACTTGTTCAGTGAACTGCAAACCAGCAGGTTTGAGTACAGTCTCACTGGAAACAGTTTCCTTGAAGAACCAGTACTACATAGCCTAAGTCTGCCCTACTGCCTTAAACCAAGGGATCAAACCAGTCATCCCAACATTTGGGAATGATCCCACACGATCTGCATCAAGCAACCTAAAAAAAATACACCCCCACACACACTCAGATGTCTCAGGCAAGAACAGATGTGTGCGGGTTTTGATTATTTTTCCCCCCCTCTTCTTTCTGAGAGTTCAGTCTAAAAAATCCTTGTTCTTATCAAGTCAAATCACAATAATGCACAGGTTAAAGACACAAAGAGTTTAAGCAGCCTTGAGAGTATAGCAAACCAGCAGAATCATAAAGTGAAAGGTAGTGGGGAAGTCTGAAGCAGCTGGGATCAAGAGCCTCACACTTCCTCCACTGTGACCTGGCCATGTACAAACCAGTCAGCCCCAGCAGCCACCCTGCTCCTGCAGCAGCCAGGCAATTCCCAGCCAATCCATTCAGGAGAGGCACAGAGCCACACCAGCTCAGGTATGTGGCCTCTTGCCCAGGTAGCTGAGAACACAGGCAGAACTAGCTCGTGCTGCTGCTGCTGTTCCCTTGGCTGAATGACTGAGCTTGGATGAGCAAAGTGTCCTAACGAGGCTGAGCTCCTCATCACAGCGGTGGGAATAAAAATACCACGTGCTGCCAAAAAGTTGCCCAAATGCACACTGAGCATTCAGAAGGTGCAATTTAAGTCACAGCCTTGCACTTGTTTTTAATAATAAAAATCCAGGTATAAAGCTTGTGGGGCACAGGTTGTATTCCTGGTGGGATGGGAGGTGATAACATCAGTAAAATAGTTGCCATTATCCCACAGGCAAATCTATCCAAGCAAATCAGCTCACCAGATGCTTAAGGTTGATTGTAAGAAATGTATCTGGTAGCCCAAAGATTACAAAATACACTTTGACATAATTTCTTTATCAATTTTGACTCTTGAATTGGTATAGAGCAGTACCAGCCACAACACTCGGGACAGAAAGGTCAGCATGCTTTCTGCCAAGCATTAAAATCCTTTTTGTTTGCATGCCATCAGCAATAAGTATATTTTCCAAATGCAACCCTTGCACACAAAACCTTGCAATTCTTTTCCTTTTTAAGTAGTTTTGCTCAGATTTTGGAAGGAACAGTTATTTTATAGATTTGCAATTCAATGATGAGCAGAGTGGAGTAGAAATAATGACACCACATGATTGCATTTATCTGTGGTCTCTGCAATTTTAGAGTGAGACCAGTGGGACAGGAGGTTCCCAAAGCCCCTCAAAAAGCAGAAACTAAAACCTTGAGAAGATTAATTTAGATACTCTGAAACAGTACTAGCCTCTGCAGAGATACCTTTTAAATTGTGCAGGAAGAAGAGGTAGAAGCAGCACATATTAAAGAATTAATCTGACAACTGCATATGCAGAATAATCACAGTTAAAAAACAGCCCTGAAATCAGAAGAATCCACACATGGTGTCTCCCAACACCCAACTTTTTGCCAGAAGAAATGGGGTAAAAAAAAAAACAACAATGAACCAAAAAAAAACCTCCCAACAATTCTTTTTAAGCTTAATCCTACTTTCATCTTGCCTAAATTCAAGTCAGAGCTTGAAAATATTCCTGTTTAGCAAGACCAGGCTTCTTAGCAACTTAAAGTAATCCAAAACCTTACTTGCTCAACTGACCACAACAACAAGTAGAGGAAATGGAATCAAACTGATCATTTTAAGCAATACTCAAATAATTAACAAAATGTTTTAAACAACATTTCATTCCTTCTCTATGCAAATATGATCCTGAGATCTCTAAGTGCTTCTCAAGAGGGAGTTCACTGCACCAATCAGTCAATTAACCTGGAATGCCTGAACATTAGGTGGGAAAAAGCAAGGATAAACACCTCTTTAAAGGCAACAGTGTCAACTACAGTAAAGCAGGATAAAAACCACACTGGGCAGGGCAGGCACCACCAGGCCATCACTTCCCGGGATTCAAACTCTTTGCCATGTGAGAAGCAGCAAAAATAAGCCCCAAACCACAGCTCTGCCCTCCGTAAAAACAATTCAGAACACACAACACCGGCCGTGGAAGGGCAGAAAGTACACTCTGTGGAGAGATCACCCCCATCTCTCCAGGATGCTAGAAACAAAGCCATGACCAGCGAGGAGCTGGTGATAACGAGCACATTCACAGCCACCAGAACTGCCAACCCTCGGTTTCTGAACAGCGATTTCATTTCCTAATCTGTTGGAGGGGGCTGAAAGAAACCAACCAGAAAATAAATACCGACAAATCACAACGTGCCTCACAACCTTGCCCCTGAAACTCCGAAATGAAACCCCGCTGTAGATTGGCTCCTGCCTGCATGTAGGCAGTGGCATGTACCACTGCACAACGCCAAGCTCCACCTCTGCTATGTAAACAATATCCTCAATTTAAACCACCGCTTGTGTTTTTGTTAGCCTGATGTAAAGAAATTAAAGGCCTTTTCTAAAGTAACTCCAGTGGCCAGAGCCAGAATGGGACTGGAAGGTGAAGCTTTGGGCCTACTCTTGAAGGTAGAGAGTCTCACATCAATGTTATCACCGTAAATAAAAGGAGTTTTTTAAAAGGGAAAAGTCTCACCAATTCTTCATAACTTCTATAATGCTCATTTCCTTGCCAATCCAACCTTTTAGGGAGCAACTAAATGAAGGAAAAAAAAACAAAAAACGTGAGCAGTTAAAGGGGAAAGGAGGAATTACAGACCACATCCAAAACAATGTGTGTCGAGGGGGGAAAAGTTGAGACAGCGGCAGAAACTTGAATGACTTGCAAAGGAAACTTTTGACTACAGCAAGATTTCATCAGAGCCCACACAGACCTGGTGCTGCTCCAGCTCCTGCACCAGCACCTGCGGAGGGAAGGGAAAAAACACAGTGTGAGGGACAAGCCACGATTTGGCTTCCCCAGAGCGGGGGGCGCGGCAATCCCACCTCCCCCCGACCCTCCGCGGGCAGCGCGGGATCCCCGCGCCCCGGTGAGCCCTGGACTCACCTTCAGCGCTCTCCTGCAGGGCCCGGTGCTCAGGAACCGGGCGATGAGGAAGTAAAGCTCTGTAAGAGACACGGGCAGAGACACGGGGGATGAGCCGGGGGGCGGCCGGGACCCATCCTGAGGGGGGGGCAGGAAGATGGCGGCACCGGCGGCACCTCCTCAGCCCGGCCCGCGGTGTTACCTGATTCAATGAGCGGCAGCGACCCGCCGGAGCTGGAAGAGGCCGCAGGCTCGGCCATGGCGGGCTGAGGGCGGCGGGCCCGGCTCGGCACGGCGCTGTCAGCGCCTCCCCTCCCTCCCTCCCCTCACGGCCGCCCCCCCGCTCCCCTCAGCGCTCCCTCCCTCCCTCTCCCCCCTCAGCGCAGCCTCGGCGGCGCCGCCATCGCAGCCGCATCACCCGCCACGGCGCCGCCGCGGACACCTCCGCCGGGAGAGCCCGCGGGGGGCGGGGGAAAATAGTGCCCACGGTACCGGGCGCTCCGAGAGCGCCGGGGTGACAGCGGTGCGGGCGTGTGGCCGCGGGGATGATACGCGGAGGGCCGGAGGGGCGGGCGGAGGGCCGGAGGGGCGGGCGGCGGGGGAGATGGCGGGGAAGGCGGCCTGTGAGGAGAAGGGGAGGAGAAGTCGCGGAAGGATCGCGCAGGGAAGGCGGCGGTGACGCGCTGAAGGGCGGGGCTGAGCGCGGCGAGGCGGCGGCGCTGAGGGGCGGCGGGGGAGAGGCGGCAGAGCTGCTCGGATCGCCCCCGGGAGCTGTGCTGCTGCTGCCGCCGCCTCGGCTTCCCGGGCCGGGAGAGCCCTCCCGGGGATCAGCGGCCAGGCACCGAGAGCCGGTTGCAGGGGGCGATGCGGTGACGGGGCGGACGCCGTGTGCCGCCAGGCTAAGGCGTTTGGCTCGAGTGCCGTGTTCAGTTCTGGGCTCCTCACTGCAAGGAGGATATTGAGGGGTTTACAGCACATCCAGCGAAGGGAACGGAGCTCGGAAGGGGCAGGAGTCCCCGGAGCGGCTGAGGGAGCTGGGAAAGAGCTGAGCCTGGAGCAAAGGAGGCTCAGGGGAACCTTGTGGCTCTGCACAGCTGCTGCCAGGAGGGGACAGCCGGGGGCGGTCAGGGAACAGGGACAGCAGGAGAGGGAACAGCCTCAGGCTGGGCCATGGGGAGGCTCAGCTTGGACAGCAGAAGGAATTTTTTCGCTGAAAGAGTGGTTAAACATTGGAAGGGGCTGCCGGGAAGGTGTTGGAGTCCCCATCTCGGAGGTATTTAAGGAACGATGGATGTCCTTTAGTCGTTGATTAGGTGGTAATCTGTCTACGGTTGGACTTGATCATCACAGAGATGTTTTCCAATCTAAATAATTTTGTGATAAAAGTAATTCTAAGTGCAGTGCCCCTCGTGGTTCCCAATGTGCCCCGTGCCAGCAGCTGGGAGCATCGGTGGTGTGTCCGTGTTGGAGCTCCAACCTCTTGCATGACAGTAGCGTTACTGCTGCAAAAAAAGGAGCTCTGCCCCTGTCCCTGTGCCACCTCCAGCGTGGCTCCTGGAGACACGATTTTGGGAGCCAGGACACTGACCTATTGGAGTGAGTCCAGAGGAGGAGGCACCAGGATGAGCAGAGGGATGGAGCAGCTCTGCTGGGAGGAAAGGCTGGGAGAGTTGGGATTGGTCAGCCTGGGGAACAGAAGTTCTGGGGTGACTTTCCAGTACCTGAAGGAGGTGCCCAGAGAAGCTGTGGCTGCCCCTGGATCCCTGGCAGTGTCCAAGGCCAGGTTGGACATTGGGGCTTGGAGCAGCCTGGGACAGTGGAAGGTGTCCCTGCCATGGCTGGGGTGGCACTGGATGAGCTTTTTTAATGTCCCTTCCAACCCAAACCATTCTATGATTTATCTTTTTTCCTTTTCACAGTTGTTTCTCACCCATGCCCAGCATGAACTATGATAGAAACAGCAATGGCTGTACTTTTGTTAGGTTTTAAATACAAGCTCTTCTCTCCTTACTTTATTCCCCACCTGTAGTACCTTGAAATGCATTTTTAGAACCTTGAAGTATAATATTTTTATATATCATTCCCTTAACTCAAACAACTACTACTAGTATACAAAGACAACAAATTAGCTTCAGAGAAACATGTTTTGTTATCTTCCTGTGGTATTTTGAATCAGATTGTGTTCAACTGGATGCAAATCTGCATCAGCTCCCTCTGTAGTCCTTAACTGCAGAGCAAATGTATCTGGTATCACACAGGACAGGGTCACACCATGGTGAAGTTAAAATAAATTAAGCAGTGGATAATAGCTGTTAGGGAGATGCTGACAGTCCACAGGATCATAGCACAACACATGAAAAACAAGCATTCTGTAAAAGCAGGGAAGTGTGGTTATTTGCGGGGATTTACCTGCAAAGTTACTGCCTATTTAACCAGTGGGTTTAGTTTGCCAAAACCAGAGTAAATAATGTCATGGAGCTACACTGTGTTACTATTCAATTAAACCGACAAATACGGTACCTGGAAGGAGCTGTTGGGGGAAGTGAGTTAGAAAAGTGGCATAAATTTCCAGTTTTGAAATATCCAAGAGCTTGAAGCCAAAGTCAGGTGTGCTTTGTGAGGAACACACCTGTGATGGAATGGACCAGGAGCAGGCTGTGGTCTAAGATTGGAAGACTTACTATAGGAAAGTCAAACATTGCTTAAATATAGAAGAGGTAAGAATGATAAAATTCTTTCTGAAATGAAAATATTAAGAGAGCAAGTTAGAGGTGAAACTAAAGTGGGGTTTTTTTTAGAACTAACTACAACAATCTGAAAAAGGCACTAAAAATGTACAGGAAGCAGATACTGGGTTTGCAGGTGTTACTTAAGAGCATAAACAAGTTCTGGGGCAAGGGAAAAAAAAAGAAACAAAGAACAAACGTTACTGTTTGATCTTGGCTCCTCCCAGGACAAGGTGACAGTTGTCTCGCTGGCATCTGACGCTAATTATTGACTTTTTTTTAAAGCAAACAGAGGCAGCACAAAGCTCTCAGCTTTCAAACCGCAACTTTAGATTAACACTAAATTCTCCACTCCCTGAATTACCAGCCATCTCTTAAAAAGTACATTTTTAACTCTCTAAAGGACACAGTTAAAAATCCAAACCACACCACTTAGATTGTCAGTCAATGCACGAGCTGCAGAAACATCCTTTCATAATCAAGGTTTATTTGGCTTTTGTTTGGTGATCACAAACACTATCAACAATTTTACAACTGTTTTTATTCACAAAGCTTTTTTTATCTAAAAACTAATTCGTTTTTTCCTAGCACTATTTCAAATATTTTTCACTCAATCTTTGTAGACAAGCTGTCCTTTAAAACTAGATGTGAAGTTCCAGTATCTCAAATATTGACATAACAAGTTCCATCTGCCAAGCAGAAACTTTTACTTAGACAGTATTTAAAGGTAAAAAATAAAAGTTTCCCATCTTTTGCATCACATCTACAAAGTTGTTGGAAAAAAGTAAAGCTGCAACTACCAAAAATAACTTTTGTCACTGATGTACATCACTCAGCAAGAAATCCAACACTAGGGAACAGTTTTATTAGATAAGCAATTCTACTGATGGTACAACCATAGATAAAGATAAATAACTAAAATGTTAAGACATTCTCAACACATCATTATGAATTCCAAAGTCTGATCTGTGTTATGCTCCATTTTATAGGATAGAAAACTGTCCCTCAAGAGTCTGTGGAACGTGAGGCCTAATTAAGGCCTCAAAGCCCTCTCCTTTAATTAACACACCATTAATTTCTGGTTTCATAGAAAACAGACAACCAGTACATGATTTTACCACTTAAAAAAAGCATTTACACGTATCTAAATATGTAAAAAAATGGGTTGAGTTGGGATTCTCTCCTTTTTATAAATGTGTTTTCTAGAACTACTAAAAAACTTGCATTTACAAAATAGTTGATAAAAATATTCCTCTGAATTGTACAAGAAGAAAGGTTTAAGGACCACCAGTTACAGACGAGGGACCAAGTGTCACTCAGACTTCACTTCTTTCTCTGCAGCTGCATCAGGTGCTGGGGTCTGGAAAGGGAAAAAAAAACCAGAACACTTCAGTGCAGGAAGTTTTTGATGGCTCAGACTTGGTTTGGGGTGATTTTAATGCACAAAATGACACACAGGACAACCCTGAGTTATTCCTGCAGATTTCTCTTGGATCGTGACCTGCTAAATCAAGCTGTTAGAAAAAGGCTCCTTGGATCCATCCAGGATGTTAATTTGTTACTAAACACACACTGCAAAGGATTTTAATTTTAATTGGAATTACTGCCTTTATGACAGGAGAAGCTTTAGCTTTTACACAGCTACAATGGCTGCATATGGGCTGTTTAGAAAAGACACTGGAGATGCACTTCAGACCTTTAAACTTCAGTGCCACACAAAATATTCTCAAATCTTAACCCTGTTTTAAGACTTGGAAACAGGAAACAGTAACATCCAACAGGACAGACTCTACTTCTGCCTCTTCTAGACTTTGGTATATTACAGCTGAAATTTTGGGTGGTGGCACCACCGTAAGTCCAGGCTGAAGATGAGCTCCAGAAATCATCATCCATTCCTGGCAAATTTACAGAATCTCTGCACCAGTGAACTAAAGAGACACCAGTTGAGAATGCTGCCAAATTTGGCTTAATTGCTGAAATATTACAAGCACAAATTAAAAGACCAAATTGTGTGACTGTAATAATGCCAAAAATTGAGTCAACTGAAGAACTCATGAGACAATTTTTTTCACATTGTAAGCTTGCCAATGACAAACTGTTACCCCAGAATAATCATCTTGTTCACTGAAGTACCCTCCAGTACCCTCCTTGCCCATCAAACCCCATCATCTACCTAAAACCAAAATATCTCACTGAACTCCTGAAAATGAGTGAGATATTCACTATCACAGGAACCTGAGACCAACTCCAGGCTTGTTACCACACTTGTGTTTCATCCAGCTGTTAGCAGCTGCCCTAGTAAGAGGCACTGCTTTTCCCTACAGATCTTGTCCTAAATTTGTAACTGAATTATGTCTGCATTCTAGGAAAATGAGAGAGAGTGGAGGATGCTTTAAGTTATCTGACCAGTGACTTCAAAAAGTTCAGCCACAGGGCCACTTTGGCACTGTGGTGCAGCCAACACTGACCTGGCACAGTCACTTCTCCAGCAACAACAACTCAATAGTTGTATTTTATCCCTGCACCAACCTGTCCATTCTCCCAGCAGTGTCTGTCAATGTTACCTTTACTTTGGTCACATCATTTCAATTCTGGGTTTTCACTGAAAACTCTTTCCATGCCCAAGAAAAAAAATATTTCATTTGTCAAAAAGCTTTAGTAGCAAGAAAAAGCTTCTCAGTGACAGCAAAGGCAGACTAAACCCCACACCAAGCCCTCCAAACTTCACCTCCTCAGTTTTAGCTTCCCCATTTTCTGCAGGCAGGTTGTCCTTTGTCTGTTCTTGGTTCATCTCTTCTGTCTGTTTTCCTTTCGGCCCCTTCTTCCCCTTTGACTGAGCTTTCTTGTCCTCAGATTTGTCCTACAATGAAATACATTCCATTAAATAAATTGTTATGACCTACCAGGTAAACTCTGGAAATAATAAAAAGCACAGAAAACCAAGATGGATTTGCTAAGCTACCAACAATCCTCAATCCCCTACCTACAAATAATTTCAGAATTACATAAATGCAACACACTGACTTCTGTAGTTTGATTGCCAAAATATATTTTTCTTCATTAATATTTACTAAAAAAGCCCACAGAGTAACTCCATAATGAGCAAACTTCCCTCAACTGTTAAAAAGTACTGGGAGGAAAGTTTTAAAAAGTGACAAAGTTGATGCAAAAAAGGTTTTTTTAATGGATCAAATTAAAAAATATCTCTGTTAATTAATAGCTTGGAGTAGTTGTAAGCAGAAAATCATCAGTATCACTCATTAGTCAACATCAATGAGTAGCAATAAGTGTAGATGCATCACAGACACTGCTAAAAAAATGGAATTATAACTTGGTAGCATTGGAAAACTTCCCCAAATTCTTTCAGCTTACAGCCTTGAGAGTGGGAACACACTGATATTCAAACCATTGGAATGAAGGTGCATTCCTGATCAGTAACTGCTCAATAGGATTAATACAAAGAAAACATCAAGAAGCTGCAAAGCAGAGCTCTGTATTAGAGCATCTGATATTAGAGAATCACAGAGTGGGCTGGAAGGGACCATAAAGCTCATCCAGTGCCACCCCTGCCATGGCAGGGACACCTTCCACTGTCCCAGGCTGCTCCAAGCCCCAATGTCCAGCCTGGCCTTGGACACTGCCAGGGATCCAGGGGCAGCCACAGCTTCTCTGGGAATTCCATCCCAGGGCCTCCCCACCCTGCCAGGGAACAATTCCTAATTCCCAATATCTAATCTAACCCTAATCTCGGTCAGTGTGAAGCCAATTCCCCCCTGTCCTGTCACTCCATCCCTTGTAAACAGTCTCTATTCATCTTCCCTGTCAGCTCCCTTCAGGTACTAAAAGCCCACAATTAAGTCACTCTGAAGGTCTTAATCAACACATCACAAAGAAAAGCTTATGACAAAGGAACACTTAACACAAACAGCAGCAAGCTAACACACAGCCAGTTTTAATTCTCCCAAAGACTAAACAATTTTACACCTCAGTTATTGGCACTGTGAAGGCAATGCTGAAAACTTTAAAGATTACACAAACCCACACCTTACACACCCCCAACACCTAAAAGCTTGACCACATGAGTGGAAACTCAATTGGTCCCAAGTGGCTAATATGTATTTTTTTCTTCCCTGTCCTAACACACTGCTTTAAAATGTTTGTGTATTTTATCCTCTTTTGTTACAGCAATGAAATACAACCCTACATACAGAATCAGAGAACCATTTAGTTTGGAAAAGACCTCCATGATAGTTCAGCTTTGACTGATCACCACCCTGCCAACCAGAGCAGAGCAGTCAAACAGCACCCAGCCGTTCCCTGAACACCTCTCAGTGGTGGTGTCTCCACCACCTCCCTGTGCAGCTCATTCCATGCCTGACAAGCCTTTCTGTGAAGAAATTCCTCCTGATGTCCTAACGCACAGTTGCTTTGACAGTCAAGCCGTTCCACCCAATCTACCACGCATGGATCTGTGCCCACATTTCCATGAACTGCCTGGAGCTTAGCAAGGATCTACAAGCACAGTGATGGAATGTACCTGTAAATACTGGCAAAAGCACATTAAAACAATACTTCAGCCAAGTGAGCGTTCCCACAAGGAATAATGCCATTCCAACAAAGTGCACCGAGGACACAACGCGCGATGCCCTGAGGCACCACCACCTCTCCCTCCCCTCTTCCAATTCCCTCTCACCTTTGCCGGTGACTTTTTAGGTTTCGGCTCTGCTTTGGCAGGCGCGGGTTTCTGAGGAGACAGAACAAGTCAGGCGTGGAGCCAGCCCTAGGTGAGCCCCCCCGGGCACAGCCCCCCGTCCATCCCGGCAGCGCCCCGCCGCTCGGCACTTACCGCGGAGAGCCGCGCCGATCGCCGCTTGGGCTGCGGGCGGGGAGAGAGAGACAGAGACGGACAGACAGAGAGAGAGAAGGGCGTGAGGGGCAGGCCGGGGCCGGGGCCAGAGCGAGCCCCGCCTGCCCCGCCGCCCTGCCCGCTCCTTACCTCCTCGGGGGCGTCCCCGTCCGCCACCGTCACCTGCAACACACACGGCGCGTCAGCGGAGCCGAGCGGGGCGGGACCGGACCGGCCTCTCGCCGCCCCCCGCCCGCCCCTTCCCGCCGCCGCTGCCGGACCGCCAGTCCCGCCGAGCCCCCCCGAACGTCCCACACCCCCCGGCCCCCTCCCGGCCCGCGGAGCCGCCCGGGACAGGGGGAGGGCGCCGATCCCCGGTACCGCCCGCCGCCCCGGAGCCCGCGGCGCGGCCGCTTCCCGCCGAGCCCCGATCCCGCACGCCCCCGCCCGTTCCCGCCTGGCGGCTCCGCTCGCCGCCGTCCGCCTTCACCTTCCTCTTGGGCATCTCGAGGCTCCCGGCCGCGACCACCCGCGGCTGCGGCTGCTCCCGCGCGGCTGCTGCTCCCGCTGCTGCGGCTGCCTGCGAGCCCCGGGCTGGCTGCGCAGGGAAACCACCGCCCCCCTCCCCATCCCAGCAGCGCCAGCGGCACCGCAACAGGATCCAGCCGGATCGGCGCGGCCCGCGCGCCGCCTCCCCGCCGAGCGCGCCGCCTCCCCGCCGAGCGCACCGCCCCCTCATTGGCCGCCGCGGGTCACGTGGCGCGCATGTCCCCGCGTCCCCTCAGCGCGCCGCGCCGCCCGGCCCGCTCGCCGCCCGCATCCCCAGCCCGGGTGCCGGCACTGCCGCCCGGCCTCCATGGCGGAGAGCGGCGCCTGGCTGCTGGTGCTCAGCGCCGTGTTCCTCTGCAACGCGCTCAAGATCCTGCTGCCCTCCTGCTCCTCCATCGTGAGTGGTGGCAGCGCGCCCGCCGGGGATGGGCATGGGGATGGGGATGGGGCTGGGGCTGTGGGCCGGAGGGGACCCCGGGTTGCGGGCAGGGCGGTAAGGGGATATCTCCGGCAGCTGAGCGATGGGGGAACTGCGGGGGAGCGGTGCCGCTTCGGCAGGGCTCTCGGTGTCCCTTCCGCGCCCCCGGCTGTGAGGGGAAGGTTCTGGTCCTGCTCCCGGCCCTGGGAGAGGAGAAGCTCACTGGAGATGGTGGAACTCTGAGAGCCCCGTGGCTGGGTGGCTCCCCAAGTCCCGGTTACAGCGGGCGCTGAAGTCAAATGCTGGGGGATGAGAACCGCTGTGTTCAATGATGCTCCTGAGCCCCCAGTCCTTAGGATGGATCACGGAATCATGGAACGGTTTGGGCTGGAAGTGACGTTAAAGATCATCCACTTCCAACCCCCTGCCCTGGGCAGAGAACCTTCCACTAGGCCTGGTTGCTCAGAGCCCATCCAGTGTGCTCTTGAAAACCTCCAGGGATCCAGGGACAGCCACAACTTCTCAGTTTTCGGGAATATGAAGGACAGCTTTGCTCAGTCTTGCATGTTTTCAACAGACAGACGTCCCCATTGTTGAGATAGGACATCAGCAGATCTGGAGATTAAGGACTTCAGCCACTGTAGGAATAAACCTTAAGTCTCAAATACTAATCAGGATGTCCCTGTTCTGATGTGAAGCATGCCTGTGGAAGTGTGGATAATGGCACTGAGGACAAATAAACTCTCTGACTGCCAGATAAACTCACATGTGTACAGAGATGCTGAAATCCCATTGCTCTGCTATTCTGTGGCACTGGCACAGAGATCAGTGTGCGCCGTTTAATAATGGGAAAAAAACCTTTAAAACTTAAAATATCCTCAGTAATTTGGGAAGCTGAACTTGGTGTTACTAGAGATGAGTGATGAAACAGCCGTGTGAGGAGAGGCTGAGGGCCTTTGGTTTGTTAAACCTGGAGGAGGCTAAGGTCAAACCTCACCAGGGTCTGCAGGTCCTCTCAAGCCGCAGCGCAGGGACAGCTCTGATCTCTGGGACAGGGACAGACCCAGGGTCCTTTCCAGCTCCAGATATTCCACGATTCTGTGAAAAACTCTGCTCAGCTTTCTGCTGTGGTTCATGACTGAAAGTGGTGTTAATGCTCTCACTGCAGGCCTGAGAGCAGCGTCTGCAGGGAACAAATCCCTTGTGTCTTGGGAAAGCTGGAAAGATTTGCTAAGGAACGGCAAGAAAAAGATTTTGTGTCCTTTGTGCCTTCATTTCTTTAGCAAATGGAGTTCATGAACTGACAAGCAGGTGGTGCCTCTAGAAAAGAAATTAGGAAAGTAAAATTAAGGGAGAAAATGTTGGAATACTTGGCTGGTGGAGCTAGAAATGGGATCACAGCATCATTACGGTTTGAAAAGACCTGCAAGATCTTTGAGTCCAGCTTGAGGGTGTTTTCTCTCATCTTGTCACTTGTTCCCTTTTTACCCAAGGATTTCCTGCACCTCAGTGAAAGGGCCTTTTTCATGGGAGGCTTTTGAGATCATACTTCATACTCATTAAAGCAAACCAGTGGAATTCTGGATCAATAACTGATAATATTCTTTACTTCTTAGATATCCAGACTGTTACAGAAGGATGCAGAGCAGGAATCTGAGATGAGAACTGAGATCCAGACCATGAAGCAGGAGCTTGCCACCATCAGTATGATGGATGAGTTTGCCAGATATGCCCGGCTGGAAAGGAAGATTAACAAAATGACAGACAAGCTCAAAACCCATGGTACAGTTCTGTGTCTGCTCTCTTTTCCAAAAGGAAAAACATTTTCTGTTTATAGAAAACATTCTGTCAAGAGTGTTAGAGTCTTTTCAGTTTTAAGTATTTATCCTTCAAACTTTCCTTCTGCATCTTACCTATTTCCTCCCTCCCTCCCTTCCTTCCTCCCTCCCTCCCTTCCTTCCCCCCTTCCCCTGTTCCTTCCTTCCTTCCGAGAGCTTGCTTTTGTCTTTCCAAGAATTTCCTGGGCTTCACTGTAATTTTTTTTTTTTTCTCAGTAACGCTGATCACTGAATCATGTTTTGACTTAAGTCAAGAAAGAAACTACAGTGTGACACAGAACTAGGAGTTTACTGCAGAAGGGTATTTTTACTATAGATAAAAGTAATTTGAAAAGAGATTTTTAAGCAGTGTAATGTCCTGCTTTGAACAGTGAAACATAAAAAAATTACTAAATTTATGTAATTATAATTCACTATTTTAAGTAACCGAAACTCATATTTTTTTACTTTAACAGTGAAAGCACGAACTGCCCAATTAGCCAAAATAAAGTGGGTTATAAATATTGTATTCTACATCTTGCAGGTAAGCAAATATTTTATTATGGATACAACTTAAATCCTCAGTAGTGTTACAGTTCTCTCCTGGTTTATTGGCCAATGACTCAAGGTTCCCCCAGCACCTCCAGGAAGGAGCTGGAGCTGCTGGAGAGAGTGCAGAGGAGGCAGCAGGATGAGCAGAGGGATGGAGCAGCTCTGCTGGGAGGAAAGGCTGGCAGAGCTGGGATTGTTCAGCCTGGAGAGGAGAAGCTTTGGGGTGACCTCACTGTGGCCTTGCAGGGCTTGAAGGAGCTGCAGGATATTTCTGGTTTTGAAAACAAAGTACAGCTTCTGCTGAGGATGCAAATCTCCACCTACAGCTGCCACACATTTCCCCACAGTGCCTCATCAGATTGTCTCTGTAGTTCTGACTTGATGCCAGAGAATTTTCTGCTAACAAGGATGGCAGTGGTCAGCCTGAATATTTCCTTAGGGGACTGTTAAAGTGTGAAGTGCGCTGGATTCCTGGCAGGCAAAAATTAAGGCTAAAAAGGTTTATCAGAGTTTTACAAGTGCTGTGGCTGTGTTTGACTCTGCTGGATTGGAACCAGGGTCAGTATTTTCCAAGTTTTCATTGCTACCTACTAATATTGTGTATAAATTTGAGATCATGCTGAAATTAGGAATATTTGTAACTTGCTGAAGAACAAGATAAAATATCAAAGAAACAATTCCCTTTCATTAGAATTCATTATTTACCGTTTCCAAATAGCACTGGGAATGTACTTTGATGTTTATTATCATTCAGACTAATAAAAATGTTCATTCCAGGCTGCCCTGATGATCTCTCTGATCTGGAAATACTACTCTGAGCCAGTCACAGTGCTTCCCAGCAAATGGTTGGCTCCCCTGGAGCGCCTGGTGGCTTTCCCTACAGGAGTGGCAGGTAAGGAAAATAACATTTCTAAGCCCCAGATCCATGGATTAACAGCAGCTCTGCTTCTCTGACTCCCAGAGCACATGGAGGAGTTCATATATTTGAGCAGCTCATCCCTGTGTGCTCACTTCTGGTTTCTTGAAATGGGCACTTTGTCGTTTTTATTTCCACCCAAACAGAGCATTGCCCTTACCTGTATTGAACAGACCTTGGAGAAGCTTTTAAATAGAAAATCACCCAAAAGGTGATTTAAATTAGAAAATCACCCAAAAGGGAGTTTCTTTACAGGTGTGCTATGAACAGCTGTGTGCTTACCAAACAACTGATTTAAATTCCAGAGGAAATTTACTTGTTGCCTCACTCAAATCCTGAATTTAGGTTCAAGCAAAGCATTCAGTGACTTGCCAGGCCTTTAACTTCAGTTGTTTTCTCTTGGGTCCATTGCAGATGGTTTTAGCTGTGGGGTGTCCTCACCACACTTTAGCTTCTATTTGTTTATTTGGTACTTTTTTCCCAACACAATCCATATTGTTTGGGGACCAGCATGGATTTATCTCCAACCTCTTGAAGACACCCATTTGTATATAAGGAGACGTTTTGTTCCTGTTGGCCTCATGAATTCTGAGTTTCATTTTTTACACTTCCAAGGCTGTTTTCAGCTGCCCAGATGCCTCGGGGCTATTGATCCAACAACCTCAGTTGTGGTTTCTCTGTCTCTTTTCCAGGAGGTGTGGGAATTACCTGCTGGCTCGTGGTTTGCAATAAAGTTGTAGCTATCATGCTGCACCCTTTCAGCTGAAGGAATCCCAGTAATCCACAGAGTCCTCAACTGCATTTGCTCTATCACTGTTTTAAATTATTTTAAAATAAAAGGGACAGTTGTCTTTCATGGGACAAGGTCTGAGACAATCCTTGTTACTCCACTTGGATATCAGCCAGGATTCCTTTTGATTTCTCTTGCCAGAGTTTGTATTTCAGTTATGAAAGAGCAGCATTGCTGGCTATAAAACTTCATTTTGGGTTTGTTCATGGGAGAACTATAAGGTTTTGTCATGGCCTTGTTTCACCAGCACCTAAAAGTGTTGGATTTGTATTTTTAAATTGGAAATGTGCTGGCATTAGGAATGAATTTGGGAGCTTTGCTGTTTCTTTGCTGTAAAATGTGGTAGTTTCAGCCCAAGGTGGGATTGTGTTTGATGGTGCAAGAGGGCAGAGGGAGGTGGTTTAGTTGGCTCACAGCAAAACAGAGTTTCCTTGTGATTTTTTACCCTAAAATTGGAATATTCTTGCGCTCTCCTAAAAAAATAGATACGTTTAATCAAGATTTTATCTCTTAAGAGGCTCCTTCAGCTGCCAAAGACAGGTTCCTGCCAATAAAGCAGAAGACAGTGCTGTTCCTGCAGAGGTGATGCTGATTTAGCTTCCCACTCTGGAATTCCCACAGAGGGATGATCTGTTCTGCTGTTCCAGGGCCTTTGCCTCTCTGCAGGAAGCAAAGATCCATCCAAAATTAGCACTGTCTTTAGAAACCAGTTCAAAAGGTCATGTTATGTTGTGTGTATATATATGAATTAAATTTTTGGTTTTTTGGTTTTTTTAAATTTTAATTTAAAAATTGGGGTTTTATATTAGGGATTGAATTCAGCCGACATGAAAGCAAAATATCAAGGAAAAAAGTTGTGATTGAACGTTATGTATAATTATGATTTTATTAAGGAAATAAAACTTTTCAATCCATCTTAGGTTTTCTGATTTTTTTTTAATGTTAACTTCAGTTTTCCTAAATAAACTCCACAAACTCAAAAAAAACCCCAAACAAACAAACCAACCCAAAATGACAAAACAAATGCCAAACTCATCAAAATCCAAGTCAAAACAACCCCTCTGTGTTAACTCACTAAAATCCAAGCCAAAACATCCCCCTGTGTCTGTGCATAAGGAAATACTGTTGGAATCAGCCAGATTAATATATTTTTAAAATTATTTTTCTAAACCTTTGAAATGTTGCTGCAAGCAGGTTCAACTCTGAATGTCTTTATCATCTTTAAAAGCTTCTGCAGTGTAATTTTGCAGTTTTTCAAAGTGCAACCGCCTTTTAAAATTAACAGAACACTCTGAATTTTTCCAAACTTCACATCAATTTAGCAAGTGTTTCATGAATAACTGTGAGGAACAAAACACAATCCTCCTCCCCTCGCTTACATAACCTTAAACACAGGATTTTTAAAGGCTTTTTGGGGACTGGCTATGCCTGACTTCTCCAAAACAATACTTTCCTCTTGCACATTCATCTCTGGATGTCAACTGGGGAAGTTACCAGGCAAACTGCTTTGATAAGTTCTAACAGAGAGAAAGAATGAGGCTTTAGAGGTTTCTAATGCTCGTGAAAACAATGCAAGAGCAAATTATTTTTATTAGGGGTGAATTCTGGAAGCTGTTTGGGGAGTGAAGGAACTAAAAAAGTGTTTTCTTTTATTACACTGTTGGTCCTGACCCAATATGAACCTTATGAAAGCTCATGTCAGCAAGCTGACAACCACCCAGCTTCCAAATTCCAACTGCTTGGCAATGCAAAAACCTGGAAGTTCCCAAACAAGGACTAACTTTTACCTTTTAACAGGTAAAAATGTTCAGGAACTCTTAGTACAACAAATTTTCATCACACACACCAAGCACAGATTGTTCTTTTGTGACTTGTTTCGGAAAACTAATGTAGAGAAATTGCCAGTGCTTGTAAGATTTAATAAAGAGTTAAGGAAGAGAAATCATTTGGTTTTTAACAATCTGACTGTTTAAATTTTCTAAAGTTTAAACTGATGTAACCTGTAAGCTGATGTGCTTAACTAATAGCACACATAATAGCTTACACATTAGCTGTAAGCTAATGTGCTTAATAAATAATTTGTGTATTCTCAGGAGTTTGTTTTAACAATGAGTGTTGAGTGCTTCCACTCCAAACCCATCACATAATTTGGAATTCACCATCCTGCATCCCTCACTTCTGTGCCCTCATTCCTCTGCTGCAGGAACTCAGAGGGTTGTCTCCTTGCAAGCAGCCCTCTCCAAAGAGCTCTTTCATCAGGTGTCTTTTCTTCTCAGCCTGTGTCAGGTGGCTGCAGCCCTGCACTCCCCAGGCTCTGTCCTGCCTGCCCAGGGGCACTTGAACAAACGATGGTTCATAGACCCCAAAGGAAATTCTCCCTCTGGCCACAGTGGGGTCACTGCAGCTCTGCCCTGCCTGTCTCTGGCTGCACAGACTGCCTGCTTTGGATTTGGGATCCGACATGTGAAGCCCCTGATGCAAATTCCCAATGGTTTCTGAGAAATATTTTTTTCTCAGCCTAATGGGGACTTTGTTTGGCATTGTACCTTCACTCCTGGCTTTCTTTTTCTGCTGCTCATCTGTTTTTTTCTCTTCTTTTTCAGCTTCTTCCACTGCATCTCCCTCTTGATTGCCTTCTTTTACTCTGTCACTTGGAGCATTTTGTTCAGTTTTCATCAGATTTTTTAACTCCTGTTTAATAACTTCTGTTTCTTTTTCCATTTCTTCTATAAATTCTGAAAAATCGCATCCTTCCTGCAGTAGTTTGCTCTCTGAAATATTGTGGGGTTGAAGAACATAAAGAGTTATGAAGCTTTAATGAGAGCAAGTATCACATCCTTATTTCACTGCTTCAGTTAGTATTGATGGTATTTCAAATACCATTTATAAGAAATACAACAGCATGGAGCAAGATCTAAGCAAGGTAATTCTGCATTGAATCCAGGTTAATATTTTTATTTTTACTTTTTTTCATGATGTTGAATTAATTTAATTTAATTAATTTAGCTGCCATTATATATAGCAATGGCTAAATACAGTGCCAGAAAAGTAATGTACAATGCAACAGAGAAACCAGGTGGGATCTGAACTCTAATTGTCACTTTCTGGCTTTTAAGTGGAACTTAAGAGATATGCAGGATTTCCTTTCCCTTAATTCACAACAGAGTTGCTTGTGTGGAGCAGAATATACAGCAACTCTCTCACCTGGAAATGAGGTGGCTCCAGTTTTCAGTAAGAGAAGGAATGTGTGGACAGTAATGCCATTTATCTGTGCAGGGGACAACTTGTAATGATGTCCTGTGCTCTGGAGAGACTCACAGAATACTCCCAAAATGAGACATAATCCAAGCTTAAAGGAGAAACCGGAAGTTGCAGGAACTAAAAAAGCCAAGTAAGGCTTCAATAAAAGTCTAATATCAGTGAGGGAAACTCAGATTTCCCAGATTTTCAGGCACAGATTCACAGGGAGCATCAGAGGATCTGTATTTTCTGTCAGTTTTAAAATGGCATTTCAAAGACTTTGGTTGTCTGGGGGGCTCTGGAGGCTGAAAAGGCAGAGTACAAACCTCAGGAATTAACACATCTAGGTTACAGGCTCCTGGAAGTGAGCTGGCATCCCCTGTTTCACCTGTGTGACCTTTAGGTCTCCTGCCATTTGTGATCTATCTGGAATGATGGCACTCAGGCCTTTGTTCTTCCTACAAGCCTTAATGGAAACAACAGGAATATTTCCAGAAAGAAAACATTGGAACAGGGAACAGCACTGGCTTTTCCCTTCCTCTGTTCTATAGAATTTCTTCAGAATAAAGATATTTGCTGATGAGTCCCTTGCATGTAAGTTTTCCATGAGAACACAGCCAGTGGCTAAGATAAAAATCTCTTTACAGGGATCATTCCAGCCCTTGCAGTCCTTTTCCCTTCCTAGCCATGGAAATACAAGTTCACATCAGCTGGGATGAAGATTCCCAACTATCACTTTTAGTGTGGATTAACAACCATTAATTATACTCTTACAGACACAACACTGAATTTTTACCAACCTGACCAGGCAGTGCCTTTGGAAGAAGAGCAGGATGGAAATGCCACATCCTGCAGAGCTGCTCTGCTGTCAGTGCAGCACCACCAGCAGCTGCATTTTCCAAATGGTTCTGTAATTTCAGTGACACTTCATACAAAATTTGGAACTAGTTCCTGTCAGCCAGGTGCCATTTAATGGCTGTCAGACCCACAGAAATTACCAGGACTTCTGGTAATTTGCAAAGATCAGGTGAGTTTCTGAGAGAAATGTTAAACATACCTGTGTGTGTCCTGTTAGAAGTTTCTGGCAATGATATTTTCTTGGTTGCTTGCTTCTCTTTTCTACACTGGGCATCTGACCATGCTTCCTTTGCTTTAGTTTTTCCACCCTTATCTTCTGGATATTTTTTCTCCTACAGTTGGCAATTAAAGGTAAAAATAATGAGGGAATGCTTGTTTGGTGACTTTTAAAAGGACACAGTCAGTGCAATACTTATAAAAAGATTAGTAATTTCTATTGCTGTTCCATTCTGACTTTGCATCACAACATTTTTTCTGTACTGTAATTACATCCATGCAAAATCCACATCCTAGGGAGTTAAGATGATGGATCAGGCTATCCAGGCATATTACTGCAATTTAGGGAATAAGATACACCATAGCTGAGAGTTTAAACAGGGGATTGGGTTTGGAGCCAGATCTTTCCCACCTTTTCTAGCTGGATTGGATTTTTGTCTGTTTCCTGGTGCTGTGACAGCAGCAGTTCTCTCAAACTCTTTTTATCTGCTTGTACTGATCTGTCTACTCCCAGACCTGTTGAATAGGACAAGCATTAGCAATACAGCAGTTTCTGGAATTAAACTGTTGATGTAAACAAAAGATATCTCTGACAACTGACAATACTGGCACGTGGCCTGGGATTGAAACATTTTTAATGTATATCTTAACGCTCTTTAATAAAGAAATTATTTGTTCTGCCCAATCTGTAAATGGTGAAATTAGACACAAACAGCTACCTGGATTTCTGAGCCTTTTCATCCACACATCAGTACATCCTAAACATACTCATATACATAAATATATATAAAAGTACACTACAAAGTCCTGTTCAGACAGAGCATGTAAAGTCAGACAAGTGTGTGTACACCCCAGAGCCCACATGGGCCTTATTTTTGGTTCCATTCTAGTGTAAATTTAAGAAATCTGCTATGAAGCCTCAGAGTTCAGTTTCCTAAATTTGAATCTTTATGGAACTCGACTCATCACGGGAAATGCTTAACACTGTTTGAAAATTGATGGACTTGGGAAGAGATTCCAAGAAAGTGATTGAATGAGATGTTCAAAACCAATAGCTGCATATGAGATGGAGAAGATAAGCATATTGTTCCTTTACTCTATTTTTGGGATAATTTTGACACGAGTACAGCAGCAGAGAAAGTTGCTACCACCACAGCAGCAAAAATAGGATCTTACCCACATCCACATTTGCCCTTATTCCCAGTTTTGAGCTCAGAAATCAAACGCTGAGATGCATAAAAACGGTGCCCTGCCAGCGTTCACAGTTGGGTGGTGAAAGGGACGCTGGTGCCCGGGGTGGCTCTGATGCTGAGGGGGCAATGGAGAGAGAATTCCAGGAGAGAGAATTCCAGGAGAGAGAATTCCAGGAGTTTTTCCAGCCGGGACCAGCGGAGAGTTCCCCGGGATCGGGACTAGGGGGCGCTGCCCCCCCAGGTGAGCCCCCAGCCCGCGCTGCGCTCCCAGCAGGAGCTGCTGGAATTCATGGCTCCATCCAATAAATCCATTTGAGTTCCGTGCTCAGAGCTTTCTGACCGCCTGAGGAAGCCTCCCTCCAGCCATCTGTCAGCAGGGTTAAAAAACCCAACCCCGAATTGCAGCTTGAGTTTCCTGCTGGCTAAAAACTTTTGCCAACGTCAACTAGAAAATAATGACCTGAAGAGGCAGCTCTTTAGAAATCTGCTAGAGAAAAATTGAAGTCAAGAGTGAAAAGGAAAACAAATACTCAATGATTCCAGCTCTGGGTTTCCAAATCCATTAACTGGCAAAGAATTAAACCTTTATTGGCTAAAAATTCCAGACGATCAGGCAACTTTGCTTGGAAGATTTTCATCACTAAATGTCAAGTCTCTCTCCAACTAAGCTCCCTTATTTGCTTACAGGAAAGAAGATTTTAAATAATAAACAGTGATTTAAATACCACAATTTAATAGCAATATTGTACTAGGCCATATGTGAGTCAAATTTTAAAAACATCTTAGTTATGTGGTGTAACTGAAACTGGAATTCAGAGCTTCATAAAAAACGTGTCTGACCTGGGATGAGAACCAGGAACATGTTTTTTCTTAATTTTGCACCTTGAATGAGCAATCTTTTCCCTGTAGTTCACTGATGGTTAAGGCAGAATTAATGGGTTTGCAAAGGCAATGAAGAGGGAAGAAATAAGCAACTGAGTTTTGCACTGCTGTCATAATTTGAGGAATTCTGTGGGCATGTGCAGTATTTCCAGCAGACAGGTTTGCTAAGTGCTCTTCAGTACCCACATGAAGGAAATCCTGATTTCTGCTTCAGTTTAGGAGCAGGAATATCTTATCAGTGTTTTCTAGAGGTGCTGCACCCAGGGAAGTCCATGTTCACATCATTCAGTCCCAAATTCTGGGTGTCATTGAGGCAGACGGGGGCATGTCAAACAGCTCTGGTTGGCTTTAATCAGCTGAATCCAACTCCAGGCAGCTGCCCTTGGAATTTTGGATAGCCAAGACTGCATGGAATACATATTTCTCCCCAATATCTATCTCAGCATCCATGTGAAAGAAATGCTTTTACTAAAGAGCTCTTTCTTCCTTGATAGAACTTAATTTACGTTGTTCTTTTCTATCATTCAAACCTTTAAACTTTCTAAACCTTTTCAGCTCATACAAAAAGACTACTTTGACATTTAATTTGGAGTATACCTCCCAGTTCTAAACCAGTGGAAATACATAAAAAGGAACTACATAAAAAAGGAAGATGATTATAGACATACTTTGGTCATTAGGTATCCAATCACTTCTGTCCCTCAAGGCTTTTGGCATCCGATTGGCATAAATATTCTTTATGTAAAGTTGTCGATCCTTTTCCTAAGGAGAAATAAACTCTAATAAACTTCTGATAGACATGAAGGATTACTTTTTACCAACTTGATTTTTCCATGCTGGGTGAAACCCCTCAGGGATTTCACCTTTTGCCAGGCCCATGTGGTGGCTTTGTCATTTATATTTTTCCAGAGTAAATATTTGTTGCCTTTACTTCCTCTTTTTTGTTGTTATTTTTTAAAATTAATTTACTCTGTGCCCTTGCCATGCACTCAGGTGCTTCACAACCTGTTGCTCTGGTGGTGACATGAACTCCAGAGGGCACATTTTGACATTTATTTAGCAAGATTCCTCTTTCCTTAAGGAAATCTTTTTTAAACACAGAAGACAGATCTCAGTAACACTCTCAGTTTTCAGTGGGAAAAAACAAGAGCTTTGTTTCCCTGGAAAAAATTACAGGTTATCCTGGAAGTGGAATGGTCTGAAATAAGGTGCCTAAAACTATGAATGTGTAAGAATAAACTCTGCTCTGGCATAGAAATAAAGTTGATAAGCATGTCTTGTGTGGTAAATCAATAGAAGATTTTAAATAGAAAAAAATAGAAAATTCAGAGACCTGGACACACAGAGAACTGCAGAAAAGAGATGAAACAGAACTATTTCAGAGAAGTGTTAAGGTGAGAACTCTAGAATAATTTGCTTTTTGGGACAGTGTTATATTCGTGTTCCTGGGATGATAATTATTCCCATCTCCCAGATCTGCACATCCAGCTCAGACTTTGACAGGGAAATAGCACTGCCAGGTACCAGGAGGAAACTTCTGCACCTCATACACAGGGAAGAGGGAAAAACAACATCCCTGTGCAGAAATCCAAACCTCCATCAATCCTCAGGAATTGCCTGTCCTGCCCTTCACAATGTCTGGGAAAACTCTCCTTACCAACATCTTTCACAGACATTTCATTCCATTTAGAAAGAGAAAGCTCCCCACTGGGATCACCCTGACATAGAAATAAATAAAGAAGTTTATTTTAACTGTGTTGCAAACACAATTATGAAAAAGCCACAAGGGATTCCAAGTTTTCTGCAATATATACTGTTTTTCTTCATTACAACTCATATGCTGTCCCATTCCTGGCAATTTTGGGTTTATTTCTACTTTATTTTCCTTTATGTTTTCCAAACATTACAGAAAACGCTGAACTGGACCTATTTGTCCCAAAAACATTTGTCTAAAAACCAAACTGTAATTTGCACAAACTCTTGAAACATTTCCATGAGTCTTTTTGTTAAGTTTTGCAGGTTGTAGCATTTGCCTCATTTTGATTTGTTTCTGTAAGGGAGCTCACTTAAATTGAATACATTAATATATTTGACCTAGATCTGGCAAAATGGTAACACGTTGGTGTGGATTTTTGTTCAATTTCTGATGCATTAATCTCTGCTTCAATTAATTATTGAACTACTTCTACCAAACAGGCCATAATGCCAGAATTTGACATTTTTGCCTTTTTTAGTAGGCTATAGACTCAAGCAGGAAGCAAAAATTCCATTAGTAAAGAGTATCAAAGAAGCCAAAGCAATAGGTAACATTAAATACCTAAAATTTCTCGTAGAAACAGAAACCTGTATAAAATCTGGAATACCTTAATTTTTTGGTGAACACAGTTAATTTCCATGATCAATTTCTTTGTGATCATCGCAGCTTCCAGAAGTTTTTTACTCTCATTTGCCAGCTGACGACTAAAGGTGCTGTTGTTCAGCTTCAGCTGCAATTCCAGACTCTTAAAAAAGTGACAGATTTGACCATATGGATGTACTCAGTGTGACAGTTGAGAAATTTCAGTTCTTGACAGATTTAAAACATAAGTGTGCTAATATAAGGAGATTTAAGCTCATAATGATACATAATAACAGTTATTATATTCTAATTATAAATAATATTATAAATTATGTTGTAAACAATACATGAAATGATAATGAAGTATGTGAAAAATTACTTTCAAAATGAGAAAAAAATGGTTTAAAACCTAATTTCACTAAAAAAATATTTGGTTTGGTGTTCAATCATTAAAAATAAGGTTGTCCATTACCTTCCTGATGGTATTAATAAATACAATCATCTCTGAGAAATATCAAGGCTTTCTATTCACAGAGACCTATGAGCTGTGGCAGGAAAAGGAGGCTTAGTGAAAATGAAAACTTGGTAATTTATGGGGTACTTTATCTTCAGATAAAGTGCCATGCACTGAAATTCTCATTCCTAAAACTGTAGGGTGAACACCCAACCCTATGTGCTTTTTATAGTTGCTCACTAGGACTTCTGGAAACAGAAAGTTTTTAAAAGAGGGTCTGAATTCAGCTGTTAATATTTACAATTTCTCTCAAGTTTTCCTGGCTCTTTATTTAATTCTATGCATACTGGACCCCAAAGAAAATGGAAATTAATTCCTGGAGGAGCAATGGAAATGTCACTCTTCCAGTTTTGTATTAAAAACTGCATTCCTGTCCTTTTTTGTGTCAGGGTCAGTGAGAGTAAAGAGACATGAGATGTTAAAAGGAGCTAAATTACCTCCTCTTAAACTTCCTTAATCTCAGGAGAGCACTGGATTAAACAGCATCCAGCCTTACAGGATTATATCAGAATCACTCATGTGACAAGAAGCAGCCAAAATTTTTCCACTATTCTCGCACCAAAACCTCTCCTGCTCAATGATCCTGGTGATTCTCTCCCAATTTAGAATATTCCACGACCCTGCATTCCACAAATACAATAATATGCGTGCATTACCTGGACCCTCTCCTCCTTTTCTTCCAATACTTTATTCAAGATTGACAATCTATGATCCAGCTCCTCCCTCTCTGCAAGATCTTTATCTTCCGACAGCACAAGAAAGGTCTTCAAATCACCTTTAATTCTCCTGAGCTCTGCTTCAACTTTTTTGAGCTCCCTGGCTGTTTGTTTCTCGGCTGCCTGAGATATCTTCAAGCACTTCTGTAGATCATTCGCCTCACTCTGATGCCGTGCTAAAAGCTCCTGCAAGTGACTCTTTTCATTGTTATACCTGTCGATGGCTTTCGCCTGCCGGCGGTTGAGCTCTTTCAAAGCCTGGTTTTCCAAGCTCGACGCCTCTATTTTCCTTTGGAAGTCAAAGATTTCGTTCCTCAGCTCTTTGATTTTGTGGAGCCTCGCCGATGATATTCGCTGGGCCGTGGCGTTTTTGTCCTGGTAAACCACGCCGCCGGGCAGGGTCAGAAAGGAGGAATTCAAATACGGGGGTTTTGCATCTGGCCATTTGAGGTGGGAGAAAATTGATAGGGAGCAATTATTTGAGACAAGCCAATCACTGTGTGCCTTTTTTCCTCACATAAAATCCTATTACCCATTAACTATTACTCCTAAACTGCTCAGCCAACTACAGAATTGTGGCTTCTTTACAAAATGCCCCAAAATTCCAGCATTCAGTGAAAAACCTGGTCTAGGGGAAAGTTCCCTGCCCATGGCAGGGGTTGGAACAAGATGATCTTCAAGGTCCTTTCAACCCCAAACCACTCTAGGATTGTGTGATTCAAATATTTCATAGCTAAATGCATTAAATATTTTATATCTCTGTGTATTTCTGTGGCTGCGGTGGACCACAGCTAGCAGCCAATGCAAAAAAAAATTGAAATAAATCAATGGAAATCAATGGAAATCAATTTTCTCCCTGTAAATCATGCACTTCACTAATGTAGCCACTGATGAACCAAATTCAACCCATCAGATTCTTCACCTTAAATAGGTGCACCATAAAAAAAGCCCAAACAACAGAGTAATCTTCAGGTCTATAAGGACTCAAAAACCAACATGACCCCAACAGCACCTGGTGAAAATCTCTGCAGCCGGGATTTCTTTTTACAGCTTTCAAGTCAGCTTTGAATTAAATGACATTTTAAAACCTTAAATGCTCATTGCATAGAGCAGGTGTGCAGCTGTCTATGTGGTTTCTAAATAGCAATTAAAAAATATATTTATGGGCTCTTCTCAGTGTGTTGTTCCCATTTGCCTTTCCTTATGGCCAGGATTCTGGGTGAATTAGTCTCTTTTTTTTTTTCCTGAAGCAGAATTAGAATTTTAAAATAGTCAAGACTGTAGATCTGAATGTGTTCCCCTTTTGCAGGCATATATTGAATTTCACTACAACTCTCATGGCAGTTCAGGCAGTATTTTGCTAAAAAGTTTATTATAATTTATAGATCACCTCATATTTTATGGATAAAACAGACAAGGTCCTGACCTAAAAAACCCACCAGATTAAAAGGACAGATCTTTTCAAGAATTTCTGTTGAATCCAATATTTTCTGTAACATAATATTGTCACACAAATATCTGCAAAATTCTATTATCTGACTATTTTATTTTTCTAGAATGGACTGAGAGGATGGAAAAGAAAAGGGCAAATACCTTCCTGCAGAAGCTGTCAGAAGTACTGTAAAATGCATTTCATTTCCAGTACTCATGGACAAGCAAAAATAAACACTTTATCCAAACGACATATAACATCTACAAATATATATATAACAAATTATCCACCACAGATAGAGGTCAATAATGATTTTTTGCTAACTAGATTTAAAAAATGTCATTATTTTTTCTGGTCTGTTATTGTCATGCCATTATAGCTCCTTGACAGCAGCATATAATAACAGAGATTATAACAGAGACAATCAGTGGTTCTTCTCTTGTTTTTTTGACTGATTTCCATCTTGTAGTTTTGGTAAATCAAGATGAAATTTTGAAGCTCAGCAGGAAAAGGGTTGCTGGTTTTCCACGCATTTTTGGATGTGGCCTGGCAGGATTTAAGAGAGGATGGGTCTAGGTGTGAAAAGATGCAGACATGGAGAGATTCCTCACTGTTTACATTGACATGAATTCCATGGACATTTACATATTTGTTCTGTATGCTCACTCCACTGACACACAAACTTCATTTCACGTGATACACCAAACTGGCCAAAAAATGTCTGTTTTCTCATCAAAATTGATATTTTGTGGGTTATTTTGAATAATTTTCCTAATGAAAGTCTTTTTCACACTCGGCAGGTGATGCATGGTCAGATACCAAGATGTGGGAGAGCCATTTTCAGCTCCTTGGATTAAAGGTGAGGAATAAAGATTGCCAAGGTGCTCCCACATCCCAGGTGATTATCCTTTTGCATCACTGAGTATTATGGGATAACCCAGTAGGCAATCTCTCTCTCTCTTCCCTCCCCTTATTGATATTTGAAACATAATTTATTATAGCCTTTCCCTGAAAAACTGTTGTCCCTGTCTTCCCAATTATTGACAAAAATGCCAAAGAAAGAGAACAATGATATTTCTTAAGAGAGTCTCATGCTACCAGAAAACAAATTACCTTTTTTATCACTTTGGGCGAAGAGCCACTGACCATCTTTCTTTTTTTTTTTCCTTTTTTGTCTTGTCCTTTTTCTGTGTTTCTTTCTCTTCAGGTCCTGATGTCTCTAAAGTGTTACCTCCTTTGACTTTTACAGGGTCACTCATTGACAAAGCTCTTGGAATCATCACTGTGAGGATGTTCACTTGTGTCTCTTTTAATAGGTCACTAACCTACCTGTGATTTTATAGTATTTCATGTCATAAAAATATCATTTAGTCATACTTTTTAAGAATTAGGCAGCAAATCAGATCACAAAATTAATTTATCCCTTAAAAGAGCAGAAAACGCACTTTAGCTGCCATGTTAACACTACAGGCAGAGGATATAGAAGAACCTAAAGCTATTTTAAAATGCTTGTAAAAAGAATTTATTTAGCATAAAATAAATAATTCTAACTAATTTTCTCTTTATTAATAACTGTTATGCTTATTTGCTCTTTTTCTTTTTTTTTTTTTTCTTCCCACTTTTTTTTTCCTTACTAAGGCTACTGGAGAGTACAAGCACAGATCAGTTTATTCTCCTGGCAGAATTATTTAAACACTGTAGTTCTGGTAAAAAGTTATTTATTGGGATAATTATTTCTTGGGAAAATTATTTCTTGGGATTTTAATCCATTCAATTTTCTTACTTTCATGTTCCAATCCACTTCAGGTGAGGAGAGAGAGGCCAAGTTTTGTCTTAATATATATTTGTTGAAAGGAATTAGGTTCTAAACACAACCCAAAGTGAGATTAAAACACAAAAGAGTTTAAATGTTGGGATCCTAAGTGATAATTCAGCCTTTTTTTTTTTTTTGCATGAAAGAGGAAAAAAATTAGAAAAGTAGAGAAATATGTGCTTATAGAGGGTTTTGAGAGTGGCAAAGTCACATCCACCTCATAGCAAGAGCACAGCAGTGGAGAAATTAATCTTTGCTCCTTTCAAATTCATTGGCTGCTCCTGGGGATCCAGGCAAAGTTCAGGTGATTTATCAAAAAGCTTATTATTCTCTCCCCTGATGTATCAACTGCAAGGTCTTTTAATGCCCTTCAAACAGGGTGCCTCATTTTCTAAAATAAAAAAAAAATTAAAAGTTCTAATTTTCAAACTCAATTTTGGAACAGGCAATGGAGAAACTTTCCTTGTTTTTCACTCCTTCCCTACAGACTGCTCAGACCATAGCTTTACAGACAAAGAATCTTACCCAGTAGTAGATCAAGTTGTATATTTTGGGGGTCTAAAAGGAGCATGGAAAGGAAATTTGAGGGGGGTTTAAATGATGTTTTAGTTCCCATGGATTTTAACAGGTACCCTTCACTAACAGAATACTCAACTATTTTCTTAGAACTTTCTAATGCCTTTGTTGGCATTTTTGCTTTGTGCTGGCATTTCATTTTAAATTAAATTAAATCAAATTTCTTAAAGGGGAGAGGGGAATGACATAGCTCCCAAAGAAAATTAAAAAACATAATTCAGGATTGCACAGAACATTTTAGGCTGAATGAAAACAGTTTCATTACTCTTAATTCTTTCACATGAACAATTTTTCCTTGTGGAATACTGAGGAATGCCGCAGTCCTGCTAAATCGGAGGCAGTGCAATAACCCACAAGAGATGAGAAATCATATTTTGAGCATTAGGCAAAGCCCAGGTTGGTACATAGATCTGTATTTGTGTTTAAATTTGATTTGGCACTGCCAACACTTTCTAGGCAAATTGTCTTTCAAGCAAATCACCTTAAATTAAACTTAAAACTACTGCTTTTATTTGGCTTGATGAGTAGTGTGGTCTTATCCAGAGCAGGTGTTGAGAAGTAAATAAAATAGAAAAGAAGAAAGGAAAATTAAAGGTGATGGATGAGAAACAGAGATATTAAATGAAAGCCACTGAAGTAGAATTAAAAAGGAAGTGGCTGAACTGGGGCTGGAATAGACAGACTCCAGAATTTATGTTGAAAATGTGCAGAAATAAAATAATTAGGGCCAAATCCTTGAGGGAAAGATGGAAAGGTCCTGGCAGCTCCCTCAGTGTCCCAGCTGGACACAGAGTCCCACAGTGAACCCCATGTCCTGGGAACACTTTAGTGTCCTTCCCGAACACACAATCCCATACCCAGCCCCATATCCTGGTACTTCCCCTCAATGTCCCTCCTGGACACAAAATCCCACAGCCAGCCCCATATCCTGGCCCCTCTCAGTGTCCCTCCTGCACACACAATCCCATACCCAGCCCCATGTCCTGACAGCCCCTCAGTGTCCCAGATAGTCACAAAATCCCACATTCATCCCCATGTCCTGGCACCCCTCAGTGTCCCAGCTGGACACACAATCCCACACTCAGTCCCATGTCCTGTCACACCTCAGTGTCCGTCTTAGTCACACAATCCCACACTCAGCCCCGCATCCTGGCACCCCTCAGTGTCCCAGCTGGTCACAAAATCCCATACCCAGCCCCATATCCTGTCACACCTCAGTTCCGTTTTGGAGCTTCCCACTCACATGTGGCCCCCTCAGTGTCCCAGTGGCACACAATCCCATACCAGCCCCATGTCCTGGGACCCCTCAGTGTCCCAGCTGGACACAAAATCCCATACCCAGCCCCATATCCTGGAGCTTCCCCCTCAATGTCCCTCATCCACACACAATCCCATAGCCAGCCCCATGTCCTGGGACCCCTCAGTGTCCCAGCTGGACACACAATCCCATACTCAGCCCCATGTCCTGGCACCCCTCAGTGTCCCAGATCGTCACAAAATCCCACATTCAGCCCCATGTCCTGGCAGCCCCTCAAGGTCCCTCCTGGACACACAATCCCACACCAGCCCCATATCCTCCCCTCACCCTGCTCTGCTCTCCCTGTCCCCCGCAGGTGAAGGATCCCACCTTGTCCCGTGTCCTCTGTGGGGCTCTGTCCCCACTGCCACCCCAGTGAGTGCTGTCCCCTCACAGGCTGCCCTCACAGGCCTCCATCGCTGCTGCCGCTGTGGGAAGTGGTGGCAGTGCCCTGACAGCAGCGCCTCACCCTTTTCCTCCCTCTTTCCTCCCTCTTCCCTCAGCCCACACTCTGCAGAGGAGCCTCTGTGTGTATTTCCACCATCATATTTCAGTACCACACCGGGTTTTAATGGGAATTAGCTGAGGTGGGTCCTGCTGTGCCTTGGCCCCTCACGGCCTGGATGTGCCCTCAGAGAGCACAGGCCGCACCTGGCGGGCTCCAAACTTGGGGTTAAATTCAACATTCTTGTGTTGAAAAAGGGGAAAAATCCCCTCAGAACGAAGTGATATTTTCCTTCAAGGCTGCACACAATGGCAGCCATGACCCAAAAGCCCTCACCAGCCAGCGACAGATGCGCGGTGGCTTTGGGAATGGCATTTCCATGTGGGGCTCAATATTTCAGGGATGGAGCTGAGCACAAGTGAGAATTCACTGGCAATTCTGTCCCAGAATTTGACTTTGGACTTTTGGTGGTGCAAATACTTACTGCCTCGAGGACATGGTGTGACTCTTGTGGATCCAGCAGTTGCACTCAATGATCCTCCTAGGTCACTTCCAACTCAGCTTATTCTGTGATTCTCTGATAAATTATTAGCATCATTATCACATATCCTAAATTATATAAATTATAATGATAAGTTATTAGCATCATTATCACACAATCCTAAATTATTAGCATCATTTATCAGTATGCTGTGAAGCCCAGGACCACTTCATCCTCTGCTTGTACTTCTTCAGGGCACAGAAACCCAAATAATTTGGAAACATTACATCCCAAATGGCCAGGCATTTCCCAGGCTATACTCACATATAAAATATACTGAGAAATAAGCATGTGTCATAATTTCAGGCAATAATTTTTCACTGCTTCAGGGTTTTTTTTGGTGGTTGTTCTTTTTCAGGAAAATACTCTGAAAATACCTGCTTCTAATAGGCTTTTTGCTGGAGCTCCTGTTGCCTCTCAAAAGTAAAAAGAAATCACAGATGGTGAGCCACAGCAAACAGTGCAAACTATCCATACTGTTATTTTTAGTTTTCAGTGAGATTTTTCAGGATCCCAGTTCCATACATGGAGTACTGCATTTCCAGCTTCACATGCTTGTTAACACAGACCAAAAAATTCCTTTCAACAGTATTTTTACTCTTTATTGCTCTATAATAGTGTATTTGATCCTATGTAATCAATTCTGGAAATAAAGTATTACAGTCCATTTTAAGTGTTTTCAGGATCAGACATTGCTATATTCAGTCTTATCATGTGAAATGTGTATTTCTAAAACCTAGCCCAGGATCAGCTTTACTGAGCTCATGTGGGCTCACAGCTTTACTGGGCTCACAGCAGAAACAAACTTGGCCCTTAAAATTTGAAAATAATCTGTGACCATTTGACGTATGTGCAGGCAGCTACTGAATTTTGGCAATCTGTGGGGTAGAAGGTGACAACCAGATGGAAAAAAGACCATCCTGGATAACACAGGAGAATGGGAATTTTTTTTGCCAAGTGCTCTGGACTTCTTCTTACTTACATCCTGTGCCCTGGAAATTTTCACTGGTGATACAAAAAGGAGGAGAAAATGCAACAATAGGTTCTGGATACATCAAATCAGCCAAATCACCCTCCTCAGTGCCTGGCAGTGTCCTGACACACATTTATGGCAGGGAAGTCTCTGAGCCCTGCACTGCAGATGATGATCTGAATTCTTTAAAGCTGAGAGCGTCCGTAACCAAGGCTTATTTCAATATGATCTCTGCTATAATTACTGCTCCATCTATGCTCCCCTTGCCCTCCCTCCCCTTCCCCTTTTATAATCTGAAATTTCCATCTAAAACTCCGAAGCCTTGCTGTGGTCAGGGAAAGCTCGTTCCTACAGGACTTTGCTGTGACAGTGCCCTGCAACCCGGCAGCTTCGGGATTGCCCCCAGCACGAAGCTGCCAGCTCCGTGTCCCTTCTCCCTTCTCAGTTGTCCCTTCCCCCTCTCCCAAATATTTCTCCAGCCCCGTCTCATTGGTGCATTACTCTCCCTTGCCTTTTTTGGGCTGCCACCCTGTCAATCTAATGCAATAAGGCCAGGGGCAGGTGCAAACCCCTTGCCATGGCTCCTCTTACTGACCAATCCTCGTCCCAAAATACCCAAGAGCCAATGGAGTGGGAAAACCCGGGACCCCGGAGAGAGGGAGAGGGCAAAGCTGCCGGATTGCCGGGGGGAGGGAGCATCCATTTAGGACCAGGGTCAGCCCAGGAGCTGCCGAACATTTGGATTCCTCTCGGGATCGTGGTGACTCGTGGAGAGCAGGGCTGCTCTGCTGGTTCACTTCCATCACTGTCAGCATGGTGATCAAAGTCTTTGTCGCCACATCTTCGGGGTCTACAGCGGTAGGTGATTCATTTAACATCCTTCTCTCACTGCTGGGATCAGAGTGGGGAATTAGCCTAGGAGATGCCAGGAAAGAGCTTGAATGTGCCAAAAACCACTGGAATTCCTAGCAGGAATAAACCTTAGTTTTATTCTGCATTGACCACCTTATTCTTGACAGCTGCTCATGATGTAAAGAATTCCTGTCAGTGCAGGCTGGCTTGCCTGTGAGCTTTTACCACAGTTAGAACATTTACATCTAAATTATCTGTCATTTAATAGATTTAATGCTGTTTGGGAAGGTATGTGCAATATATATACACTGAGGAAGGAAAGAGTGGATATTGTATTTGTGCAAAAGTGAAGGTAGAATGTTTACAGGAGAAAATAAAGTGTGTGTTTCTAAAAGAGGCTTTAGAACACTGTTCCTGCAAAAGGGGGACTCTGTCTAACAAAGAGCCTGGAGCTGAATAAAGTTATGCAGAAAAACTTCCTCCTCAAGCCTCTCCCTTTCCCGATGATTTGTGAGATTTTTTGCTTGCTTGGTGTTTTCTTTTTGGTTTGGTTTTCTTTCTGGTGTGTGTGTCTCTTGAAATGCTACACTGATGATTTGTAGCATTGAGATCTGCTGCCGTAGCTGTCAGCAGAGAGTATCAGCTGAAGGGAAGGGCATGTGAATAGTAGGGAGGTTGGAAGTCTGTGGGAGGTGGGAACCGGGAAAGGACTGTTTCCTTTTATATCCAGTTCCCAGATGAGCTCAGATTTCAGTTTTCCTTTGGCACTCCCTCCCTCCCAGTGACACGGCTAAACAAACTGGCTGGTGCTTGCACAGAGCTGTAACTACATCTCTATCTCCCTGACACCAGCTCAATTTCTTTAAGAAGCTTCCAGAGTGGAAGAGCTCCAAAAACCACCCCATTTATGGGACCATCATCTGTAGGAAATGAACCAGGGGTCCTTCACTAAAGTTCCAAGTGGAATACTGCTAAAGAAGTTTGCAGTTCTCTCACCCAGCCTGTTCCTAAGGCTGACACTCTAAAATTACTATTGACATTTAGCATTCCTTTTTTTTTTTTAAATAATAAACCTCAGATACAAGGGAAAAAAAACAAAGGAAAAAAAAGAGGAAGTTGGGAACTTCAGGTTCAGTAATTTGCAATATCTGATAGAGCATTTACTGCTCAAGTAGCTTTATAAATTACCACTTGTATATTGGGCACTCTTGTTGCTCCTGTTTGGCCTGTTTTGGTCTGCTTTGGAGATTCCAGAAGAAAAGAATGGAATCTTCACATGGCAATATTCCTCTGTATTTGCTCCTTTCTGATGTGCTGGGTGTGGGTAGAGCTGTAGCAATCTCAGCATGTGTTCAGATTACTGATTCTGAATTGCAATGCCAAGCAACACCCAGTGATCAGCTGGAACAGTTTGCCACATTTTCTGGTGAGCATGGATGGAAGATATCCTTTCAATGAACCTTTAATGAGTTCTGGTATGTATAAAATAAAATTCACTCACTCAAGGAGTTAGCACAAACCTCAATATATCACTAAAATCCTATTAAATATAAATTTTGTATCAAGCGTGTACAGCTTTTTCTGAGAGGAATTAATTTAATCCCTGAACAGTTTAAATTGGAAGTTTAATTAGTCCTAGTAGCTCTGGTGATCTCTTCGATGTGCCTGATCTCCATCAAATGCATGTTGTTGATTTTGAATTTCAAAATAAGATGGGCCCAGCTTGTGGTCTAAATCAGCAGAAGATCACTGGCAAAGAACGAAAAACATCTCTATTTTATGTGCTACATGGTCACCCTACTCACTGCAAGTGGTTTTCATGTTAATAAATACTTTGTGCAAGTGAATGCAGTGAACCCAGTGACATTCTGGTGCTCTGGATCAGATGCTGTAATTCACTGTGGCACTGGAGCAAGTCTGCAGTCTGTATTTTTCCCCTCAAAGCTTCAGAAATTTATTTTAAATATCTCCGGCTTTATTATCTTTCTGCTCCAGACTTAGCTGATATTGAACTATTCATTAAGGCAGGCAGAAGTGGAGACACTTATTTATAGCACTAAAAAGCACTAAATGCTTGGCTTGGAGCAAGCAATGAAAAAACAAAATTATTTTGTTGCTAGTCACAGAAGTGTTTAGGATTTGGTAATATCCTGCAAGATTCTACATTTTGGGAGAAAGAGTATTTATGTCTTACATGGAGGGAGTCTTACAGTCTTGCTTGCTACTGCTCATGACCCCTCTAAAATCCTTTTATTTCCAGTGGTTTTGGTACTGAAACTGAACTTGCCCCCCTTCAAATCTGCATCAAAAGTAGCACAAATCAGTAGGGCAAGGGAGGTGATTCTGTTCCTCCCTCAGCCTCAGGTGAGACCCCAGAATTGCTCCAGCCCTGGGGCTGAGCACAGCAAGGAGCTGGAGCTGCTGGAGAGAGTGCAGAGGAGGCAGCAGGATGAGCAGAGGGATGGAGCAGCTCTGCTGGGAGGAAAGGCTGGCAGAGCTGGGATTGTTCAGCCTGGAGAGGAGAAGCTTTGGGGTGACCTCCTTGTGGCCTTTTGGTGCCTGAAGGAGCTGCAGGAAACATGGAGAGAGACAATTGCCAAGGGCTGCAGGGACAGGACACAGGGAATGGCTGCAAACTGAAAAATTATAGGTTTAGATGGGATATTGGGAAGGAATTGTTCCCTGGGAGGGTGGGGAGGAGATAGGATGGAATTCCCAGAGAAGCTGTGGCTGCCCCTGGATCCCTGGCAGTGTCCAAGGCCAGGCTGGATGGGGCTCTGCATAACCTGGGATGAGGTTAGGAAGTCCATAACTTCTCTGGTAACTCTTACATGCTAGCTAGATAATATTTTAAACATTCGTTTTTCTTGTTTTAAGGGACTAGTAGGTAGGGATGATGGAACTAAAGCTTTGCTGAAAGGAAAAATGGCATTGCTGAAATAATATCCTGCTCATCACCACTTTCCAAGTAATCTATGCCTAAGTAATTTGAATTCTTCCCATGCCATCAGGCACAAGTGAGGGCACAAACAAGCTCCTGCAGTTTCATCCATTCTGGGAAAGCCTTTGCATATCCTCTGTGTTGTTACATCCTAAATTTCCCTCTGTGAGTGCTGCTTCCTGGAGAGATTCTTTTGGTTGCCCAGTGCTTAGTGCCACCCACAGCAAAGGTTTGCTTTGTGGTTTCACACTTTGGGCATGTGCTCTGCCTAAACCCCGATAATGCTGAGCCTTAAGGACACAGCACATCTTCTGCTCTGTTTATGGTCATTGTCATAGTAAGAAACTCTTGGCCTTTTTCTTAAGCAGCATAATTGTTTATAAATTTACTGTTTTACCTCAGTATTTTTCACACAACCCTCGCCTAATTTTTGCTTTCAGACCTGGTGCTCCCTCCTGTGTACCATGAACCTCCAGCTGAAGAGGAATTGTTAAGCCAGGTTTAAAAGCTTTTCTGAGCAGGGGAGCACAGAACCTCTGGCTCCATTATCTCCTCAGAGGCACTGTGTGTCTGGAGCAGCAGCTATTCCAGGAGCCCTATCTCCTGCAGTGCCTGTGTCTGAAGGGACAAGCTGAGCCTGGAATTGCAGCTGACAGCACTTGAGTGCCCTGGCTGTCAGAGCATGTGATGTTACTCCTGGTGCTGGCCCCTGCAGATTTTATTAACCATTTATACAAATATTATCCTGCCACTTTCTCCTGTGAAATGTCCCTTGGGCAATCCTTCCTGCTGCCTAAATGTGTTCTGCAAATAACTCTGTGGCTAAATAGCCAGTAATGAAATTATACCTGATCAAAAAGTGAAAATAAGAATAGAAATATGCAGCACCTTTGAGCTCTGTCAACTGCATGACTTTTGACCACTTCGGATTAGCATTTCCATTCAAAGGGATGTACTTCTTTTAGCTCACCATAAACATCTGTTGTTGTCATAAAAACGTACAGCATTTTCTGTTTGTTATTTTTTTATATGCAAGCATATGTGGAGATAGATGCTTCTTTGTTTGAACAAGGAAAAGAAATTTTATCCTTACTCATGAGAATTCATCCTTCCCAGATAATAGGCTATCACTCTACTTCAGCTCTTGTGTTTTATTAGATTATGGAAATAATGGATTACTTATTCCTCATCTCATTCCCTGTCTCCCTGATTTACACCAGCTTGGTTTCACTTTAATTCTAGGTGTTCAGATGTCTGACATATGGAGGATATGGTTTCAAATCATAAGATATAAAAATTACCTTGATGCCTCACTCTAGCTATGTCTGGTGGCAAGTTCTTTAAAAGCTATTTAGGGGTAGCATTCCTTTAGTAGGGAACTATAGTGAGTGTTACATTTTCAGATGGGTTATCACCTCCATGCCTGAATGCTAGGCCTGTACAGAACCAGCATCAAAGGGAATAAGGGCCATGAGTGAATTTTAGGTGTCACAGGGCTGTGTGTAACAAGCTGTATTTGTATGTAACACATTCTTTGTGGTTCAACTGGAACGTCATTCTGTAATGAAGGATGTATTTAAGCACAACAGTTAAGCTGTGCTGGATTTTCTTGAGCCTTCACTCATATTTATATATTATGTTTCAAGGAGTGATGGCCATAAGCTAAAACACAAGAAGTTCCTCCTCCACATGAGGAAGAACTTCTTTATGCTGAGGGTGGCAGAGCCCTGGAACAGCTGCCAGGGAGGGTGTGGAGTCTCCCTCTCTGGAGACATCCCAAACCCACCTAGACACTTCCCTGTGTCACCTGCTCCAGGTCACCCTGGAGCAGAGGGGTTGGACTGGAGGATCCCTTCCAATCCCAACTATTCTGTGATTCTGGTTCTGTGAAACTTAACATTAAAGAACAGAGACAGAGACAAACGTGGCTCACAGAAAGCTGAATGTCACATGTGTTTGGTAGGAAGAAGGAGGCTGTTCCATGCTGAGGAAAATATGTTCATTTCCAGACCTTTACTGATTTCAAGCAGGATCACAGTAGATATCTGTACACCATATCTGTACACCACACTCCCAGATCTGGGAACACAGTAGGAGGCTTCCTGCTGAGCCTCATTTCTTAGCTGGAGTTTGCACTGAATCCAGGGAGGAGAGGAAGAAGCTGTGGGGTGGGTGTGTGGTGGGAGGGATGGAGTGGCAGCGCTCTGGGCGCTGAGAGAAAGTGTTGAATCTCAGCTTCAAAAAGTTTGAGGGCTACTGGAGTGGTGAATCCCACTTCAGGAACTTGAACTTTCAGGAAGAATTTCTTCACAGAAAGGGTTGTTGAGAATTGGAAGAGGCTGCCAGGGAGGTTTGGAGTCCCTGTCCCTGGAGGTGTCCAAGGAATGACTAGATGTGGCACTCAGTGCCCTGGGCTGGGTGACAAGGTGGGGTTTGGCCCAAGTTTGGACTCAATGATCTTGGAGTATTTTCCAACCTCAGGGATTATGTAAACCTGACAAACTTGCCTCCATTCTTCTTGTCATAGCAGTTGCTTTTAGAAAACCATTTTCTTTTTAAAGAAGGAATGTTGTTTTTCCTCTTTCCTACCCAGATAAAAAAGAAACAGCAAGAAGTTGTGGGCTTTTTAGAGGCCAACAAGATTGACTTTCAGCAAATGGACATAGCAGGAGATGAAGACAATAGGAAATGGATGAGAGAGAATGTCCCAGGTGAAAAAAAGCCTCAAAATGGAATTCCCCTCCCTCCACAGATCTTCAACGAGGAGCGGTACTGTGGGGTAAGAAGCTGTTTGGAAATTTAAATATCTGCAGAGAGTGATTTCTCACAGAAAGGGACTCTTTTCCATTAGTAGGAAGTGTCAAACAAACTCCTTCAAACAATTTGAGATTCACTGTGAAAGAACTCTCAGGAAACATTTGTTAAGCACAGAAATGCAACAAAACAGAAGATTATTTAGTTTTAAGAGCAAAATATGCCCAGGGGGAAAAGTGACTAGAGAAACTTCTTGAAGTTTCAGTTGATTTGGATGGAGAGTGTTGATATTTTGTTGCTTAGATTTATCTGGGCTTCAAGGACATCAAGTAGATATCTGAGGTACCAGAGGCTGTGAATAGGAATCTTATTTTCCCATTATATTATACAAATAAATAGGATGTTTGTACACTGGGATAGTTCTAGTAAGTTATTTGAATTATTGAAATTATATTGCTTATTCAATCAATATCCACCTCTTCATAACAGAAACTGTACTTTTCATCAGATGCCTTTATATTTTCATATGTGCTTGTAACAGGTTCTTTCTCTCCAGACAGTTTGTTCAAAGCAGAGGAAGATAATACTGTGCCAGCATGAATATTAGGACTGTGAATCAAAAGAGATAATCTGAGACCTTTTTTTTTCTCATAGTCTGGGTGGAAATGCATAGTCTGGAAAGTGCTCAGATCTGGTGGCTGAAATGAGCCTGCAAAGTGCTCTGAAATGCAGGGCACACAGTGAGCCCAGTTTTAAGTTACTGCACAAATCCAGTGTGAACTACTGCAAGGTTGTACTGGGACAGAGGGGATTTACACGCCACTGAGTTTTCAGAATTAACTTCAGTGCTCTCAGAGTAAAAGTTGATAATATGAACATTGGAGTGCAGCTGGTTCTTCATTTTCTCATAGAATTCCTAAAAGAGAACTTGGTGTGTTGGAGTTCATGTGCATTTCAGCATCCAATCTGCTCTGATAAAAACTATAATTTAATATATCAAACTCTGGGTTTTGTGGCAGTGTTGCAATAAATATTTCTGATGTTCCCTGGAGATGTTATATAAGGAATTAAAGAGTAATTGCCTTATAAAATGTTGCAGCTGGTCAGTCTTGACAGTAAATGATAAATACACAGTTTTTACTCCATGTCTGAAGCTATTTCAGGAAGCCAAATAATCTACATCTTGAAACAAATTTAAGTGAAGAAATAGTCCTTTGCAAAGACACCTCCATGGGGAATGGTGTTGCAGCTACTGATTTAAAATCTAAATCAAATTTACAATTAGTCTAAAAGCCTCCAGAATTCTAATGTATCCAACTCTCAAAGCTCAGAGCTAATGATCCCAGTGGGTGCATAACAAAGACTAATTTATAGCATCATTATTTCCAAATAAATAAGGTAATGAGATCCATATCAGTGCACCAGCCTTACCCTTCTCCCCAGGGGAAGGTGCCTTGAGGGAGCTGCACAGGGAGCGTGATTTGGGCTGAGGACATGGCCAGGGGCTGGCAAACTGCTGCAAAATGTCCCCAAGTGACATGTTCACAACAAAAACCTGGGGATTTGCATTCTGCTTCCCTGTATAACCTGTGCAGGTCCAGCAGAGCAATTTGTTCGGAAATCCAGAATTGTTTTCATGTTTATCTGATACATCTTCCCCTGTGTCCCACTTCCTTTGTCCTCAGCCACTTTATTAAAAATAGGCCTGAGGATTGCAAAGGTTTATGTGACTCCGATTCAGTATCCTAAATTCGTGGAAGTCCTTTTAAAATGTGTTGCTCTCATGAGTTTTCAAGGGCCTCACCCTTGTGGCACTGAAAAACCTTTGAATTTGTAGCCTGGCTAAATGCAGCCAGTTCACAACCATTTCCTGCTATGCCCAAATCATGCTTTAGCTTCAACAGCTCCAATCCAATGTATTTATAAATGGGAATCACATCTTCTATTAATTTTAATTTTGTTGTGCTAAACAAGTCAAGGTCTTTACACCTTTTTTTTTTTTTTTTTGTGAGACATTTTCCCTTTCTCCTTTGTGCTAGTTTTTCTTTTCTTCATTCCCAGACAATACTTTTTTTTTTTAAATCAAATCTGTTACATTTCATTTTTGTCCATTCTTCTTCCTGAGATCACTCTTTTCCCTCATTTCCCTTCTTGTCAATGGTCTTATCAGTTGTTCCTATCAATATTTGGTTCCCATTCACACATGTGCATGTGTGTACACATTGCATCATAATGGCCTGGGAGCTCTGGCCTTGGGAGATAAAAAGTCAAGATAAAATATTTCCTTCCTTGACCTGAGAAAAAAGGATTTGGAGAGAGACATGACAACCTTCAACTGTTTTAAAGGCTGCAGCAAAAAGCAAATTATTGGTCTGAATTCAGTCTTGATCCTCCATTGAGCTGGAGGTTGGTTTAGGAGATCTCCTGATATTTCTTCCCACCTGAATTATCTAGGATTTTGTAAAATATATTCTGCTCTGCATCCACTGAAGGTGGCACAAGCTGTATGAGAAAAAAATGCAGCAAAGAATGTTTAAGTCAGACATCAGAAAATACGTAGTTTTCAGGAGATTGATTCATTATCTCATTAAAGGTCATGACCAGTGGATCAGAGAAACACCTGTCAGGAATCATGAAGTGATTCCTGCTGTGGAGAAATGGTCCTTTGATACCTTGTACAATGTCCTCTTCTGCAGTTCAGTAGAATTTTGGGAAAGAAGAGGAGAGGAGGGAGAGGAGAGGAGAGGAGAGGAGAGGAGAGGAGAGGAGAGGAGAGGAGAGGAGAGGAGAGGAGAGGAGAGGAGAGGAGAGGAGAGGAGGGAGAGGAGAGGACTGGGGACAGGCGAGGAGCCTTCTTTTTTGTGCTAGGATAGAATGACATAATGAGCAAGCAAAGACACGCCTCAGCTTGTACTGTTAAACAGTTTCCTTATGGATGGATTTTTATGAAGATACACTGCCTGGGAGCAGCTTTTCCACGAGGTCAGAGAAGCTTAAGACTGTCTTGTAAACAGCTCAAATCTTATTTTTCTCTCAGATCTTTGGTATTGCCACTTGAAGAAATAGATTAGAAATTGATTTATTTTGTATGCCTGGCTACAGAACCAATTTCAAGTATCCATTGTAATCCATCGGTGCTGGCAATTATGTCCTTATTTGATCTTTTTCTTAAGCTGCTTCTTTGCTCATGTCTAGACAGACGTCTGCATCTGTGGCACTTGCTAAATATATTGAGAACTCTGTTGCTCCTGTCTTTGCTTTTGCTAAACAAAAAACCTAGAAAACTGGGAAAGAACTGGAATGTAAAGTTCTGTTTTTCTTTGTAAGCTGAAATCTCTGCTATCTGCTATAAACTGAAATCCATAGAATAAAGTACCCACATACATACTTAAAGAAAAAAAAAATCTCTGAATTATTAGGTAAGAATTTTATTTGATGTTGGAAACCAACCTTGTGCTGGGCTGCACCAAAAGCAGTTATTGGCTAGAGGGTTGAGGGAGGGGATTGTGCCCCTGTGCTCAGGTGAGAGCTCAGCTGCAGAGCTGCTCCAGCCCTGGGGCTCAGCACAGCAAGGAGCTGGAGCTGCTGGAGAGAGTGCAGAGGAGGCAGCAGGATGAGCAGAGGGATGGAGCAGCTCTGCTGGGAGGAAAGGCTGGCAGAGCTGGGATTGTTGAGCGTGGAGAGGAGAAGCTTTGGGGTGAGCTCCTTGTGGCCTTTTGGTGCCTGAAGGAGCTGCAGGAAACATGGAGAGAGACAATTGCCAAGGGCTGCAGGGACAGGACACAGGGAATGGCTGCAAAGTGCCAGAGGGCAGGGAGAGATGGGAGATTGGGAATTAGGGATTGTTCCCTGGCAGGGTGGGGAGGCCCTGGGATGGAATTCCCAGAGAAGCTGTGGCTGCCCCTGGATCCCTGGCAGTGTCCAAGGCCAGGTTGGACATTGGGGCTTGGAGCCACCTTGGATAGTGGAAGGTGTCCCTGCCCAGACTGGAATAAGATGAGATTTATACTTCCTTGTAACTCAGGCCATGTTATGATTCTATCATTTATGTAACTGCTGCAGTCAAATATATGGAAATATAGGGACCTCTGGAGGTTTGTAGTCCAACTTGCTGCTCAAAGCAGGATGGCTTTCAAGTTCATTTGGTGCCTGGGGCTTTGGCCATCTGAACTCCAAAAGACTCCAAGGATGGTGTTTCCATGCCCTCTCTGTGTGCTCTGACCTGGTGCTCTACCCAGAACACAGAGAAGAATTTGCTGCTGTTGTCCACTTGACAAATGGCACCACTTAGCCCATTTATGTCTTTTCATCCAAATAAAGTATTATTGCTTACCTGAAATAAATTGTTCCTGCTCATTTTTTGTACTGCCTGCCTTTGGAACAGTTATCTTTAGTCATTCAGCAAATGGAGACGTGAACAAGAACAATTCTCCATTAGTAAAGCAAAGCTCAAAAAGACATGAAGTCCACTTGATGGCATTTCCTTGTTATTGTCTTCGCTTTGTTCCCCAGCTCTTACCAGGTTGTGCCATGGTTTTCTCAGGCTGGTTTATGAATATGTGGTGTGCAGGACACAAGGTTCCTGTGTTTGCATGGCCATGTCAAATCCCAGCCCGTCAAATTGCAGAAAATCCTCATTTTCTTGTTTGCTGCACTGCTCCTAAATTCATGGGTCAGATGCAGACACTGCCTGGGGTAGATGAGAAGGAGAATCCCACAGCAATTCGAAACCAGCAAAAAAGTGGTTTAAGAAATGGGTAGCCTGGAGCAGCAGCAAAATGTGCTCCAGGGCTTCTCTGAGACAGAGCAGTTCCCACTGGGTGTGACTGTGTGAAAGCCAATCTGTCCCTCAGATAAATCAGTGAAATGAGCTGTCATTTGTCATGGCTGTAAAGCTCTTCCAAACTGCTCTGAAATGTCATCGATTCCACTCTTGTTGACATTAAGGTGACTTCTAAACCATCCACTCCAGCCTTTTCCAATAATTTCTCCTCTGGAAATACTAAAACAGTTCAATAAAACAGCTCAGGTCCTAACCCAGCTTTACAAACAAGCCTCAAGGATGATTCAGCACCTTATTATTTACAGGCTTCTATTCTTGGAGTTGTCTGGGATTAGAGAAAGGATGATAACATGATCAAGGCTGGGACTCAGCAGACATGTTCAGTCCCCTGTCTCAGAGCTGTGGGTGATTTTGGGCCAGTCACTTCTGACTGGAGTTTCTGCTGAGATCTTAAAACACTTGTTGATTTTTACCTTTTTAAGATGTGAGCCATGAACTTCCCAGGAAGAAAAACAGTGATAGGAAAAGTCATTAATTGAACGGAGTGATGTCCAGGGGAAAGAAGTAAAGAGCATGCAAGCTCTATATGGCAGAATAGGAGATATGGCAGAATAGGAGACATCCCTCATCTTCTCAGCTCCATTTCCACTGAAAACACGCATTTAACATAATTCGTAACTTTGGTTCACATATTGACAAGACATTTTGGTTGGTACGTGGATATCAGAGAGAACAGCCCAACCCTTTCCTAAGTTGTCTGAAAATAACATCATTTCCTAACCAGAGTGCCTTTAGTTAAAATAAAGTTTCCTGCTTATCATTTCACTTGTGCTACAATGTTGACTATTGTCTTTTATTTGCCATGAAGATGCTCAGGGTTTTGAGGACCCATTTTGTGTCCCTACTCACATCAAGTTTTATTTTAACATTTAAATGGGAATGGCTTTGCCTTGGAGTGTACAGCTGAGGCACGTTAAAATGAGACACTTAATTTTGTCTGATTCTGACATAGATGGGATATAATTAAAGTGTAAATCTCTGGAGACACTTGCTCATTTATTCATTTTGCCACCCTGTGTGAAAGTCCCTTTATCTGTGTTTTCTTCCTGGGGCTTAGATTCTGCAGACAGTTCTACAAGTGCATGGTCATTCTCAGTGATGTAGAATTTGCCTAGGCTGGTCTCTTCCTCTTGTACATTTTGTTTGATTTTTGATACCAATTCTCTCTTGTTTGTCTGTTCTTTTCTTAGGATTTTGAATCCTTTTTCTCTGCTAAGGAAGAAAATATCATTTATTCATTCCTGGGCCTTGCTCCTCCTCCAGGCACAAAGGTATGCATTTCTGTCCTTCCATGGGGATCATTTATTTGATTTTAATAAAAGATGAACATAGGCAGTGACTCAGCATGTCACACAAGAGGCAGTGACAAGCAATACATTAGATGTTGGAGCAGCAAAGTGTTCTTAGGGGGAAAAAAAGTGGCTGGTTCAGTAAATACTAGAAAATACTTCTTTCTTGCCTTCTTTCACTGCAGCCTTGTTACCATGGCTCCAGCTGATGGTTTTGTTGTTGTTGTTGACACAAAGCAGTATTTTATTATGTTCAGCTTTTAAACGATGCAGATTCCTTAACTCAGTTTCTGGGTTGTGTTAGTTACAAGAAGCCTTCTCTTGCCCCTGACTGTGTCAAAGAGGTTTTTCCTGGCCCTGGCAGTGGGGTTGGGGTCAGGCCATCCCATCCTTCATGTGCACCCCAGACTGGTGGTACAGAGCTCTCTCCCTCTGCCTGGAGGAGAAAAAGGCTCACCCAGCACTTCACCAAGTCCCTTTGGCAAGTCTGCCCGCGGTTCTCCATCATATTTTGACAATGTTCTGATATATTTCTGGCAAAAAAACCCCCATGTTATTTTAGAGGTTTTGTTGCCTGTTTTTATTTTGTGTTGTTTTTACAGAAATCAATGTGTTTTTTCTGTATTAGAATCTTCTAATTAGAAGGTTTACAACTGAGAGCATTCCAGCTCTGCTATCCTGAGATCATATTAGATGATAATAAAATGTTGCCATCTTTAACGTGGGTGAGCCAACAAAAGAAATTAATCAGGAGAGTGATGAGGCAGAGTGACAGGAGAATTCTGCTGCATTGTGGTGACCTGACTGAGGAACTGCCTTGGAGCAGGAGATCTGCCCTTGGTCCAACTCTGCAGCAACTTTGAGTGAAACACCATTGTAAATGTTTCTGTTTATCCTCTTCTGTAAAAGCAGAGAAAAAAAAAAGGAGCCTTTGCCAAGTGCTTTGAGAGCCACAGCTGAAAAGGCACCCAGGGGAAAACCCCAGTTGTTATAAATGTCTTTGACACTGAGTCCCTGTGTGATAAGGAGAGTGATTTAAACTTTCTGCTTTAGCTGTCCCATCTCCCACCCAGGGAAATAAAAATTACTTGCCTACCTCACCAGGGGTCTTGTGAGAATTCATTTAATTAACATCCACAAAGCCATGAAAGGCTTAAAGGACTGCAGGTATTATGTGTAATAATCATTATAAAAGAAATGTGGAGAATCATCGAGATAAAGAAAATTGCATTTTTCCACCTTCCCACTCCGCAGATTATCTGCTCTTTCATGCAAGGTCCTGGTAGATGTCATATCTTTAAAGTGAAATAACAATTTTTTAGAATTCACTTGTTCCCAGCTGTCAGCAGAGGCTATTACAGTTTCTACTTTGTGACAACCTTGGAAATGTTGAAAATAATATGCTTGGTCCATTCTGCTGAGCAGATTTGTTTGTCAGTGGCATTGGTAGCAGGCATGTCTTGTTTACACTGATTAACTGCTGCCCTGGTGGTGGCTTCAGTCCAGAGAGTGCAAATAATTAGAATGTCTGTAAGGTCCTTGGAAAGAGTAGAATTTTTATAAAGTTATACAGTCTACCTTTCAGAATCTATTCCTGTTTGAGAGAAACATACACACTCCTTGCAGAGGTGTTTCTCAGCATCTTCCCTGCAGGAGAGGCTGCCTGTGCTTTGTCAAACAAAGAACTCTTCTGCTCTGCCTCTGCTTCCCCCTCGTTCTGTCAACTCAGCCTTAGATAAGCACAATGCAAGGCTCATGACACTGATTTCCAGCAGCATAAATCTGGAATTATAAGTCAGATGTGGAAGAGATGATGATGATGACACATATGATAAGGTTTCCTATTAATCCCTTCTTAAAAAATTGTGTGGGTTTTGGATTTTTTTTTCTGGAATGAAGAAGCAAACTATAAAGCATGGAATCACCACAAGGCAGTAAGCATTTGCTTTCAGGGATTTTTACCAGGCTGAGACATGACAAAGTTTAATATGAAGCTGATACATGGTTGATACTCTTGTCTTACAACATTCTATTTCTTTTTCCATCCATTTTTGTCTCATACTGCACCAGGAGTAGAAAAGCTCTTTAATGACCATAATGCTGTTTCACAGCCCAGTCCAGCAGGATCCTGACTCAGGATGGTTTGGGGACAATTTCCTTGAGGAAGCAGATCAACCTTTTGGGGATCCCTCAACAAATTGTAACTTCCCAACAAAATACTTGTAGTTAAATTCATTGCAAATTCATTGCCATTGCTGATTGCAAATTCACATTCAGTTCTGCAGATTCTCTGGTTCTGTTGTTTCTATATATCAGTATATCCTATATATTAGAGTGCTGCATCTAGCCCTGGATCCCAGCAGAGGAAGGAGCTGGAGCTGCTGGAGAGAGTGCAGAGGAGGCAGCAGGATGAGCAGAGGGATGGAGCAGCTGTGCTGGGAGGAAAGGCTGGCAGAGCTGGGATTGTTGAGCGTGGAGAGGAGAAGCTTTGGGGTGACCTCCTTGTGGCCTTTTGGTGCCTGAAGGAGCTGCAGGAAACATGGAGAGAGACAATTGCCAAGGGCTGCAGGGACAGGACACAGGGAATGGCTGCAAAGTGCCAGAGGGCAGGGAGAGATGGGAGATTGGGAATTAGGAATTGTTCCCTGGCAGGGTGGGGAGGCCCTGGGATGGAATTCCCAGAGAAGCTGTGGCTGCCCCTGGATCCCTGGAAGTGTCCAAGGCCAGGCTGGACATTGGGGTTGGAGCAGCCTGGGACAGTGGAAGGTGTCCCTGCCATGGCTGGGAGTTGGAATGCGATGATCTTCAAGGTCCCTTTCAACCCAAACCATTCTGTAATTCTCTGATTCTGTGGTTTTATCATACCAAGTCCATCTATTGCCTTAAGGGTACATTATGCCTATAAAATTCAGTGACTTTGCAGGAAATCAGTCCATATTCGGGGTGCTTCAGCGAGGGTCAGTTAGCTCACATCATCCTCTCTCCTGTTGCCTCCCCACCACAATGGTTTGTTGTGTTTTCTGAAACATCATTTAACAGGGCTAAGCAGAACAGTTTTATGTTCCTGGCAGAACCAGCAGATGTAGTGCTTGTGTTAATTAGTAATTTAATCTATTAATACCAAATACCTTCTCACCTGAAGGATTAAACCTAGATTAATTCCAAACATGGTTCAGGGCAGGTTGGGATTTAAGGGCAGCTGTGCCCTAAGCCTGACCCAAAGATCACTCAAATTAGTGATAGATTTCTAAAAGATCCTTGGATTGGTTTAATCTTGAATTGCTGGCCTGAACAGTGATGTAACAATAGGGTATGTGTGTACATTTGAGCTATAATCAGTGTAGTTTGGAAATTTGGGGTCAGGTGTGTCAGTCTCAGATGTCTCAAAAGTTGGGTTCATTTCTTTTTAAAGCTGGCACCACTTTTATGTTCAGTTTGAGACTCGGTGAGCTCAGTGATTTACTTGAGCTGAAGGTCTGTTTTCAAACATTATGCAGACTTGAAGCCTTAATCCTACTATTCTTGATTTTAATATCCAAAATCTTGATATCCCCGAATGCGTCTATACTCAAGCTGAAGTAAGTGGAAGAAGGCTTCACCTAAGTCTGCTTTAAATTACAAATTTACAGTATGTGCATTTTATTTAAAGAGAAAATGACCTGTCAGCCAATCTTTAGAAGTGGTACTTCATTTTGAATTAGCTGAAAATTAAATTCTGTGTTTCTATGGAGAGCCACTGTAACCATGATATTCTGGATGTCAGAGTTCTCCATATATTTAACAAGAACTCTGTGTGTGTGTGTGTTCTGGCTGATAACTTGCTGCTTCTAGAGTCTAGTTCTTGCAGCTACAACTCCTTTTTTTTGCCTTCTGATCTAAGTATATGCTTCATCTGAGATGGATGTACACAATTGGGTCATTTTAATCAGGATGCTATGTGGTCCTTATGCATTTTATGGATCAGCCAAAAATATTGGGTGCATGGATTTTAAAATGAAATGTTACTATTCGTGCTGAAAATAAATATTTAACCAATTTCAAGACCAGGTTGGATGAGGCTTTGGGCAACCTGGTCTAGTGGAAGGTGACTCTGCCCAGGGATGTTGGAACTGGATGATCTTTAAGGTCCCTTCCAAGCCAAACTATTTCATGATTCTATGAATTTAATTTTCATTAGCACTCTCTTTTTCATTTGAGGAACTTCTGCAAAGAAAGTATCAACAAGAAGTTATCATTTCCTTAAGAAAATAATGTATTAACACAATGTTGCACAAGGGAATTTCAAATGTATGTTTGTGTTACTACATATTTTATTCTTCAAATATTTTGTTAGCTTTTGGGGGGAAAGTAAACAACAAACCAAGCCAAACAAATGTCTTTGTAGATCTGTTTTTAATAACAATGCCACCAGCATCAGAGTGCAGTGAGCCCACAGTTTTATGTGTACTTGAAATGAGACGATATTGCCAGAAAAAGAAATTGTCTTTTCTCCCTCCTCCTCCCTCGGGCTCCTTCTGCTCACTCCCAGCTGCTCATTCCTCTCGCCGAGCATTCCCCACGTGCTGGCAGAAGCATTCATGCAGCTGTGTGACAGAGTGTGAAACCGCTGTGAGGTGGAAACGGTTTGCTTTTTAAAGCTTTAATCTTGATCAGCTCCTGCTCCAGTTCCACAGGAAGGAGAACTTAGGGACCTCTGTGCCCACTCTCTCTTCACTGCAAGTTCCTTACATGTAAAACTGAGTTTCCATGTGCCAGGAGAAAATTACCAAAAGAGCCCCAAGTCCTACAGGCAGTCAAGTTTCAGGAAAAAGATCAAACTGCTGTGATATCTACTTCCTAACATTCCTAAGCTCCTTTCTACCATTTTTTCCCCATCCAGCAGAGCTTGTTAGCAGGAGGACATCTTTTATGTCCCACAGCACGTCTGGGGACAAAGATCTCTAAGTCAGCCCTCAGCCAGTCAGCTCTGGGGATGAAAGCCAGGCAGACATGTCCTGTTCTGCAGGATAAGTGCTCTGGCTGAGGAAATCATCATGGGGGCACTGGAGGAGGACTTGTGGAGTTTAAAGGACAGGGGAATATGGCTGAGGGTTTTTGTTTAACTGTAGAGACAAATGAAATTATGGAAAAGCAGCAAACCCCAAACCAACCAGGTGGCTGGATTGTAAGGACTTGGTCACAGGGATGATGGGGAAGGAGTTTGTCTCCTCTCAGGGATGTACTGCTCTTCCCAAAGCATGTGGGACTCAGGGTGGCACAGGACAGGACCTGCCCTGAGTCCAATTCTCTATTTCCAGAGGAAACCACACCAGATAACACCTCTCAGAAGGGGCCAAATTTCCTTGTTATGCACTAGGTCCTTGACCTCAGCTTCTCTACTACAAATCCCTTCCAAAATCTCCCACTGATGATGATTAAAATTTTTCTTTACAGCCAATTTGTACTCATTTTGCATCTACCTCAGTGCTCTTCCTTATCCTATCCGTGTCTGATGTTTACTCTGATCTATTTTTGGAGTGCCATCATATCCCCTCACAGCATCACTTCCAACAGATAAAAGTAATGAAGCTTTTTTTGTCACCCTCTCATAAGATGGGCTCTGCACTCCCTCAGATGTTCCTGTATCCCCTCTGCACCTGTTCCAGTCTGAGTTTCTCTTTCTTGAGTCTGAGGGACTGGAATGGTGCAGAGCACTCCAGATGAGGTTTTGCCTCACCTCATACACCTGAGGATCACATTTATTACCTCTTTTACATCACATCCATGGCTCAGTTACCCCATGCTTATATAAATACATCCATCCTTTTCTTCCTTGATGGTCATTAACTAACAACCCCCCAAAGTGCAATAGAAAAATCAGTTTTTAATCTCTGCCCCAGAACTGCTTGTCCCAAATAAGATGACTTTGCACTTCATGCTCTTGCATTTCATCCTATTTCTGCTGTTCCACTCAAGGCCTCCTTTTATCTGACACAGTGTGGGAGCCACTGTGACCTTTCACAGCCACCTGGCTGAAAGGACATCAGGACTTCAAATAAAGAACCTCCCAGGAGGTGCTTGGTCATGGTGCTGCAATAAATAGACTTGATTGACTGATGTGGGAAGAGTTTCCTGGTGGTTTTAAGCAAGAAAGTTGAGAGACTAAATGTGAAATCTTTTATCACTTCTGTTTTCCTGTAGCTTCTGGATGATGTTTAATTGGAATTCATGCTGGTGGAAAAAGATTTTTTTCCCTGAAGCTCCAATGTGCCATCAGGGTGAACACTGGTTTCTATTAAGCTTTCCACAGGAAGGTTGGAGATTCTGCCATGCTGAGAAGGGCTTGAATTCATGTTTTCCCCACACAAACCCCATCAGGTCAACATGTGCTCCCTTCACAGGAGAAATACCCCCTAAAAGGGTGTATTTTCATTTGAGTGCTAAAGCAAAATTAGAAAAATCACCTCCCAAAACAAAAAACTGAAGAATGTTATAGAAATGAATTGTTGATTATGTGCCCTGAAGCTTACAGTGACTTCTCCTTTGCTGCCAGGAGACTGAAAAGTCTGATGCCACAGAGGAAAAATCAGATGCCACAGAAGATAAGTCTGACTCCAAGGATGAAAAGTCTGATGCCACGAATGAAGCTGAGGCTCACACAGAAGACAAGGCAGATGAAGGAGCTCCTGAAGAGGCTCAGTCTGATCAGACACCAGCAGAGGGTCAACAGGTAATTTTTCCTTTCTCTTTGTGATCTGAGGCTTTTACCTGTGCTAAGCACATGAAACATAAACCACAGACACTCCTGGTGTGCCCCTCTGACTGGTTGCAGAGTGGTCCTGCTTGTCTTGTGGATGTATTTTCTTTCATATCAGGATGATGTGAAACCTAGATAAAACTCCAGGGAACTTTGCACTTTGCTCTTGAATAACACCAGCTGCCTTTTTGCCACTTGTTACCATGAGCTTTTTATTTTATCATGATGCTCATTTGGAACCAGAGTCTAGTTATGGAGAATAATTTAGGACTAGAAATCTGAGTCCTGCCTGTGTGAAAAAGAAATTGCTGTTCCCAATGGCCAGAGTGTGCAGTGCTCATAAATCTGGTTGTTAATGTTTGCTGCAGATCTGACAGTGCCTTCTCCAGGCCTTGCAGAATTCCCTGGGCAGTGCAGAAACCCAGACCAGTGTTTTCTTTCTGTCTGCCCCTGGTCTGTATGACAGATCTCAAACTGCAGCTCAGTTTGGCATTTAAGGATGGGTTTATTTGGGTGCTGCAGTATCAGGTGACTCTTCCCAAGGAGTCGGGGCTGCTGCTGCACCAAGCACTCACACTAGTCTGTGGTTTGGAGATCAGATGGTGCCAGGGGAATATCTGTCACAAATGCATCATCTCTTTAATAAAGACCAAAACAAATGGAGTTTGGGGTTTTTTTTTTCCATCTAGCTGCAATGTTTCTCCAGAGGAAACACCTCTCTGTAAGCCTTTCCCCATAGTTCTTTTTACTAGTGACTGATCCAGTCACTGCTAGGCTGGAAAAGCCCCTCTTACACAACCTCATGCAAATCTCAGCCACCGGAAAGTCCCATTTATAATTTCAAAACAGTGACGAGGGGAGACAGCCCTCAGTGGGAACTAAATCCCTCCTTAAGGAAAATTATATCCAAGCACTTTTCATGTGGCTATGAATTTCAGCTGGCAGGTGAGTGCCATCAAATTCATTTTTTCCTTTGGTTCTTAGGAGGAGCCAAAACTGCAGTGCATCCCCTGGCTGGCCTGGGTGCCTTGCCCTTCTGGCTGGCATTCTGCTTTAATATTTTTCAAATGAGAGCAGAATGCTGGAACAGGTCTGCAAATGTGTCAAGCAGCTGTGGAGGAGAGGTTTTGCAGTGACATCATGCAGTGCCACTCCTGTGCAACCAGCACCTTGCTCTACTTCTCACAGAAAGATTCAGAGCTCCAAGTGGAAAATAGATTCTTCTTCAGTTTTTTCAGGGAGGGGAGAGGCAGAGGAGAGAGCACAGAAAACGTTTTTTGCCCTGTTCCACCACCCACTTCCCATGTCACCCAGGGCAAGTTGCTTCAGTGCCGTGGCATCTGCTCGCCTTGCTATAGTTCATCCCAATTATCACTTCTGTTGGGATGGCATGAATCATTCTGTAGGAATTCTGCTGCTCTCATTCACTACAGACAGACACAGAGAATGGGGTTAGATGAGAAGAGCAACTCTGAGGCAGCTACAGCAAGATGAATTCCACTTTTTGTCTCTGTATCTCATTTTCTGCTTAAAAAAGGAAGTTAAAATATAATTTCCTTACCTGGGCAGGGTTTTATGAAGGTAAATACATTTAAATACTTCCATATTGCCATCAGAGTTAAGTCCTACAAGACACAGGTATCACCAGCACAAAAAATTGCAAGATGGCAGTTTTATGTTCTGTGGCTGAATTAATATGCCAGTGGGAATTCAGTCTTGGAATTTTGGCCTTCTTTAGCACTGCTTCAAACCATCTCAACAACGACTCCCATTTGCAGGGTGTAACCAAGCCAGCTTTTCTCCAGTGACTTTGCAGGAGAAATGCCAGCGCTGTGGAAAAATTCTAGAAGAGTCTTGGCGAGGTAAGGTTACCTCAGCCTTTGCCAGTGAGCACAAGACAGATAGGAAAACAAACTGTGAGTGTCTCAGCCTGGGGCTGCAGGGAGGATCCCAAATCTCAGGAGATTCCTCCAGTGCCCTGGGAGCAGGAATGGCAGGGAATGGTCACTGTGGAGGCTGCAGCTCCCTGCTGCCCTTCCTGGGCAGTGCAGGAGCCCAGAAGCTCCAGCTTTTTGTCTCAGGGTGATATGACCATGAGGAAACCATGGAAAAAGGTCCAGAGAGGCAATATTCCTTTGGCATAAGAACTTCTGATCTACAGAGGTTTGTATTACATTTCTGCTTTTGCAGGAGTGATTCTTTAGTGCAATGTTTTTCTCTGAAAAAACAGTCAAACCAGGAATCTGATCCCAACAGCTCCATTCTCAAGCAGATATTTAAGGATTTTACTTCACCAACTCAGGTGTGACTCCTGCACAGATGAGAGGAGTCTGAGAGGAAAAACAAGAGGCAGTGCTGCTCATATATGACCTGCAGTCCTGACTGAGAGTTAATTGTGGATTCTTTGATTGGTTATTTGATGATGCCAGGAAGAAATTCACATCCTTTTTGCAGTCTGTGAAGGGATGGCAGATAGAGATAAAATTGATTTATACACATGGGAGTGCCTTTGGGCAAGAGATGGCTGGAGGAGGAGCAGAGGAGCCTACAAAGCAATTTCCAGTTGCTTTCTGTTCCTTTGAGTTTCTTGAGGAAAAAACTGAGCTCCAACACACATGACATGGACCCTGCTGGTCACTCCATGTGCTGGTAATAAATTTTCTGTGTTTTTACTACCTGATTTTGACTTCAGATTTTAGTTTGGAGGTTAGAATATGTTTTAAGTGGTGTCCCAGTTAAATCAGTTTTCAGTACAGATTATGCTCCCTTCAGGGCAAAATTATTTTAGAAACTTGTTCAAAAATCATATTATAATGCAAGTCTGTATCCTGTCTCAGCACTTCCCCAGGCCATGTTTAATCCCTGGCACTGCAACTCACTCCCTTAACTCAACTCACTCCATCCAAACTCATATCAACCACTCTGCCTACTGTGTGGCACTGTGACATTTGCCTCTTCTCTCTGGGATTTTGTGTAGGATCAGCTCTTTCCCCCAATAGCCAGCTTAGGATCTATCATTAAATTCTATTCATTTTCTACATTTATGTTTTTTTCTCTTTTATCTCTCTCATCACTTCTGCTCAATCTACATTCTAAAACCAGCTTGTATTATTTTTTATTCTCTGTTGAGCCAAGGCATCTGTTCCAGCCTACAGCACTTAGCAGAATCACAAGCCAGATTCTGAGTGATGATATCCAGCATGTATAAGACTCTGTATCATTCTGATTTAATTTTCATTTTGCAGACCAGCTAATTACCAAAAAACCCCACAAAAACTCCACCTGAACAAGCAAACAAAACCCAGTTCCAGAGCTTTGCTTGACAATGAAGCAGACTTGATTGGATGTAACTGAGGAAAAGGGAGCTCAATTTAATGATTTTATAGCCCTTTTCCAACATAAAAGTTTAGCTTGAATGTGCTTTATGAGTTAATTTGGAGGACATTATCTCCAAATGAATCCAGTGAATTCCACATAATTTTCCTAAATTCAGTGTTTAACTTCTGCTGTGTTTTTCCTGTCTGACTTACTTCTGATATTCTTTCTCTGATTTATCTTTTCAACGTTTTCTTTTGTGTCTCTTAATGTAGGAAGGCAAGGAAGAACATGCAGCAACAGGGGTATAGTATACCTGGATATTTTATTATCATCTTTTGTTTGTGTGTATTTCATTCCTTTTCAGTCCCTTTGCTTCACTCAAAAGCTAGTAAATTCTTATTCATGAAAGTAAATACGTCACAGTCCTATTCTGTAGAGATAATGATTGGTCATGTCATGGTGTTATTGACTGGGAACAAAGAAAGGCCTTTAATCATTAAAAACTGTAAATGGAAGAGAAATTGTCTTTCACAAATTCTTCAATAAAATTTTCCAAGGACTCTCAAGACAAGTCAATCGTGGATAATCACTGACTGACACCATGCTGTGATTGCATTTTCAGTGTTGTGAGTATGAAGGATTTGTTCTGACAATTTAGGCAGTTCTGCCCATAAAGGAGATATTTCCCTCACAAGAATCTTTATGACCACAGTGCAAATCCTCAAACACTTTTCTGCTTTGCCCAGACCTTCAGGATCACCCAGTGTCACCCCAGCAGCACCAGCGTCACCCCAAACCATGTCCCCAAGGGCCACATCCAGACTCCTCCTGAGCACTGCCAGAGACAGGGAGTCCCTGGGAAACTCATTCCATGGCCTGACCACTCTTCCAGGGAAATTTTTTTTTCTAATCTACAATCTGAACCTCTTCTGGTGCAATTTCAGGCCATTTCCTCTCCTCCTTTCCCTTGGCACACTCAGCACAGCCTGACCCCCTCACTGCCCTCCTGTCAGAGTTGTGCAGAGCAATGAGGTTCCCCTGAGCTCCTCTGCTCCACACTGAGCCCCCCAAAATCCTTCAGCTTCCCCTCCCAGGATGAGTTTTCCAGACCCTAAAGCTCCTGGGGAGGCTGCTGAGGGTCATCAAGCCTTGGTTACTTCCAACCTGGCACCACCAACTGATGCTTCAAGCAAGAAAAATACACTTTTCTTTTCCCTGAAAACTTAATTGGCTTGAATTTTGAATGGCAGTTGGTAATGTCTGAAATAATACCTTGTCTGTGGGCTTACCTGGCCCTGTTTCAGAGAGGTCTCATGGGAGAAAGAAAGGCACCTTTCCTGGGGGAAAATGCCCAGAGAGGCAATATTCCTTTGGCATAAGAACTTCTGATCTACAGAGGTTTGTATTACATTTCTGCTTTTGCAGGAGTGATTCTTTTCCCTGAAACCATTTTCCCTGAAAATCCATTCAAACCAGGAATCTGATCCCAACAGCTCCATTCCCAAGCAGATATTTAAGGATTTTACTTCACCAACTCAGGTGTGACTCCTGCACAGATGAGAGGAGTCTGAGAGGAAAAACAAGAGGCAGTGCTGCTCATATATGACCTGCAGTCCTGACTGAGAGTTAATTGTGGATTCTTTGATTGGTTATTTGATGATGCCAGGAAGAAATTCACATCACTTTTGCAGCCTGTGAAGGGATGGCAGATAGAGATAAAGCTGATTTATACACATGGGAGTGCCTTTGGGCAGGAGATGGCTGGAGGAGGAGCAGAGGAGCCTACAAAGCAATTTCCAGTTGTTTTTCAGAGTAGAGCTTCATTTACTGTAGAAAGACAATTAGCAGAGATTGTTGTCTGTGTTACACAAATTCAAGCTTTCAGATAGCTGTTGATTGAAGCAGAGGGCTCTTGTGTTTCATTTGTGTCATTTCTCCTGCATAAAAGAGAGAAATGAGGACTTTTGAAAGAGAAACAAGGCTGTGTTGTCTGATTCCAGATGATTTTTAGAACATTCAGGAGTCTAGTTCCTGTGCCATGAATCTTTACTTGTTTACTGCTCCAAGAAAGTATATACTTAAAAATACTAAACGTTTTGTCATATTTACACATATTTCATATTCTCATTGTGATCTTGAGCATCTATTTGCAGCTTAACCACGTGTTCTAACATCCCTAAGAAGAGGGTTCTTATATTCCAGCACTTTCCTATTAACTCCACAAAATAAAGCCCTGGCATGTTAAAAACTATACATTAATTCTATTTTTTTAATCTCAAAGAATATTTCATTTACTAGAAATAGAACAGTTGCAAAAGCAGAGCTCTGCATTTCAAGACTGTTTATTTTTCTTTCAATTCCTATATGGTAACTACAACTATTTTCTGCAAAAAAAAGGAAGAAGAAGAGAAGCAGGAAGAGGGAGAAGAAAAGGAAGAGGTGGAGGAGCAGGAAGAGTCTTAGTACAATTCCCCATGACACAATATTTCTTGAACAGGTTTTCAGGTAACTATTCCAATATCAAGCACAAAGTAACATAAACTTGCAGATTTTATAATTATTGTTGTGGAGGGGTCAAGAGTCCATGCATGAAATATATGAGTTAAAAGTACATTTAACTGTTAGACTCATTGCAGCTTCTCTTTCATGTGAATAAGAATTTATCCCTCTTCTCTCTTACTCAGCTACTGATTCCACTGCAGCTTTTAGGAGCTCCATGTTTCACATGAATCCCTCTCTCAAATTTAGTTGAAAACTTAAAATACTGGTAAGGGAGAGGAGCCTGAGAAGAACTATGACTCAGTATAAAATTACTGTAAATAGGCCAAATTTGAAACCTCAAAACAGGAAGCGTCTGGGGGGCAGAATTTGTGCCTGTATAGGTGTGTGAGCATTCAGCACTGCTCTAGTTCTGTCAGCAGGTGCTTTCTAATTTTAATGTTTAAATTTTTTCTTTTCTCTGTCCCTTCTGCCCTGCACAGAAATACAGATCAGACAATCACTTGCTAGGGAGAAACTGTAACCTACAAGAGAGCTGGAATTTCCAGCAGATTTTCCTTTGTGGGATGGGACTGATCTTGATTGCAGATGCAAAGTGCAAAATGCTCTTTTTTGGAGTAGCAGGATCCATAGAATCACAGAAAGGACCTTAAAGATCACCCCATTCCAGCCTCCTGCCATGGGCAGGGATATCTCCCACTATCCCTGGTTGCTCCAAGCCCTATCCAACCTGGCCTGGACTAAATTCCCAGCTGACTCAGGCTCCGAGGTAGTTGCCAAAAATGTCACCAACCAGATGCTGATGGGAGCTCCCAGCACCTCAACAGGACAGGAAATCCATCAGTTCTTTCACATTGCCTCTCCCAAATCCAGGTTCCTCTGTTGCATGGGAATTAATTCATCACAGTGTTGTCCAGAGTTCAGATATGTAACATCACAGAAGTATTGAGCTCTAATCTAATTTTCCTTGGTTTTGTTCAGGAAGCCCAAACTGGAGCTGCCCCACCAAAGAAAAGAAAATCCCTTTCTCAAGCAAAGCACCACTGCCTTTTGTGCCTGTAGATTCTGAACATGTAAACAAAATCAGAACACACACTCTGTCCTACCTGTAGCCTTTATATATATATTTGGTATTCTGATTGCTTGTTAAAATGGATCTTATGTCTGACAGATGATATTTCAGTCAATTGTTCTGTGTTGGGATAGTTTTGTCCATGTCCCATTTAGACTGTGAGCTCCCCAGGGCAGGAACCATGTCTCTCTCCATGTCTAAACACTGCCAAGAGCTTTGCTGCCACTCAGCAGCCAACTGCACTCACACCAGTGACGTCTTCAGAGCAAAAGAAATTCACCACTGAAAACTGCAGAGAGGCTTCCTGTGCACAAGCCATGTGAGTCACTTCTCCCTCAGCTGGCATTTGAAAATGATTGAGGTTCCCATTGTGCAGCAGTTTAAATAAATGTGTTTTCTGTTGTATCTGTTCTTTGTCTGCAAAAGCATTAATTTAACTCTGAGTGCAGATGTTTTCTCCATCGGTGTGGTTGTCAACTGTACAAAATCATGGAATCAGAGAATCATGGAATGGTTTGGGTTGGAAGGGATCATAAAGATTACCAGTTTCCACTATCCCAGGTTGCTCAGAGCTCTTTCCAACCTGACCTTGGACATTTCCATGGATGGAGCAGCCACAGCTTCTCTGGGAAACCTGCGCCAGGGCCTCTCACAATAAAGAATTCCTAATTCCCAATCTCCCATCTCTCCCTGCCCTCTGGCACTTTGCAGCCATTCCCTGTGTCCTGTCCCTGCAGCCCTTGGCAATTGTCTCTCTCCATGTTTCCTGCAGCTCCTTCAGGCACCAAAAGGCCACAAGGAGGTCACCCCAAAGCTTCTCCTCTCCAGGCTCAACAATCCCAGCTCTGCCAGCCTTTCCTCCCAGCAGAGCTGCTCCATCCCTCTGCTCATCCTGCTGCCTCCTCTGCACTCTCTCCAGCAGCTCCAGCTCCTTCCAAAATCATCAGCTCTGCAGGTGCAGCAGAGGCCAAGACACAGCAAAATGCATTCTCAGCAGGATGGCAGGGCTTTGCTGCCATATAAAGCCTGGCTGTGTTGACATCTTGATCAGGTTTGCAGTCTGGTCTTAGGGAAGACCTAGGGATATGAGAAATATGGAGAAAACAGCAGCTGGAGAGGATGAAACAGCTGCTCCATGAGGAGACTGAAGAGACTCTTCAATTTGGAGAGGAAGCCAAGGCAGCTACAAAAAATCATAAAGATGAATGCAGAGCAGTGAGTCAGAAAATCCTGCAACACCCTAATGAAAATTAGCAGACACAATGAAATCAGTAGATCAGCTTGAAAGAGAAAAGAGAAGGTTTGTTATTGCACAGTGAGTCAGGAAATCTTGGAATTGTCGTCACAGGATGTTATGGAAGCTGACAATGTCAACAGGTCCAGGAAGGGATTGGGCAGTGTTAGCAACAGGAGGCTCATAAATGGATATAGCGCCTGGAATGTGTCCACAACATCCCTAATCCAAGGAATCATAGCTGCTGGGGGCTGAGAAAAGAAGGAATCAAATACAGCACACTAAATAGCTTTGCCCATTTCCACTTCCAAAGCCTCAATGCCAGGCTAGGTGAGCCACTGATTTTACCATTTCTTATGTTCCTTCAGGTGATGCCTTTTCCTGGGGAAAATTTTCCTCATCTCACCAGCAGCCAAATCAGGACATTGCTGCAGAGATTTTGAGCAGAAGGCTGGACTTTGGGGAGAATGGTGGACAATATGATCACCAAACTGTTAATCACCCTGGCAGTGTGGTAAATTCAATGTGAGTTGTGCCTTGATGTATTCCCAGGCTGCCTGAGCTTCCTGTGGCTGATGAACCATGAGATCCAATTTTTTTCCCCCAGAACAAAAAAGCCTGAGTGTAGTCAGGACATCAGGAGGGCCACAGGCTCTGGGCTCAAAACAAAACCCACCACACTTTGCATATCCTTGTTAAGGCAGAAATACAGCAGTGATCTTCTCCAGAGGGTCTAATCTGGGAAAGCTGGGAGGGAATGTGAGGAATGCTAAGCCTCCCACGTGGGAAGGACACACTGGCCTGGTCTTCAGCTGTGGCTGAGGTGAAACAGCAAAAGGGATAGCAGAAGATCCTTCAGCAGCACAGAAGTTTGGGACATTCCTTGGGATCAGCATGTGCTGATTGATCATCCTTCCTGCCAGGAGAAAAGGAGTGAGTATGCCATGGATAAACTGAGGGCAGGCTGCTGTTCGGTGATTTTAGCCATAATGTTAATTCTGCTTACATAAGCTTAATTCTTTCTGCAGTAATTTAGTGCAACTGGGGGAAGAATTAAGTCTTTTCTAAAACTACAGCTGAATGAAAATCAGTGGCACAAATTTGCGAGCTGTTGACTTAAATGAGCTTGGAAGGACACTGTCTGCATTTTTATATCATTCCTGTTGTACTGGGAGAAGCAACTGCAGCTGGTTTAACACAGAGCTCCCAGTACAGGACATTTCACAGGCTTCAGGAATCCATGGATGCAAAATCTCTCCAGTGCACCCCAGTTACACACAAACCAGCAGGCTGTTCTCTTTTTTTTTTTTTTGGTGACACTTTGGTATGTAAAGTGTTTTCCTTGGATGATTGATGCTTGAAACTTCTTGTATCCTGAAACAAGCTAAAATTAGAAAGGCTTCAAGCTATGCTTCCTACAGATCCATATATGTCATAGGATGTGGCTGTTGGCACTTTAGGATGATTGATTGTCAAGTTTCACAGGCTGCTGAAGTGTAAAAGAAGTGATTTCAAGTACCATGGCAGGCAACAAAGTGGATAGAGTTAGTTGTTTGTTTTGTAGGAAAATAAATACCAGGTGCTTCACTGTGTTGCTAACAAAGGGTTTGGAATAGCAGGTCCAGAAAGCAACTTGGGCCATGGGTTGAACCAACAAATTGTGTGAGTGGTTTTCTCCTAAGAAAACTCTTAGTGAATTCTTTGGAGAGGAATTGAGCTGTTCAGTAGCTTTGCCAGAGCAGTGCCACTTTTCAAGCAACCACATCTCTTCACCCACCTTCCAAGTAATAAAACTTCCATAGAGTCTTCTCTTTAATGTGAAAATAGCATTAAAGGAGGTAAGTCTGTTTGTCTGCATCCTTCGACAACTTCAGAAAGCTGGAAATGTGCTTGAAGTATCATCTGGGAAGCTGAGAACTCCAGACAGTTATTTCTTCAGGAAGCAGATTGTGAGTTTTGGGTTTGGTGTCAAATAATCCTGAAGGATGCTTGTTGTTCCCATCATCTCCAAGCAAGAAGCACAGGGAGGGAGCAACAAATCTCAGCTGAGACTCATCTTGACAAGTTTCTGTCTCCATTTAGCTCAGGGGAAAGTCCCTGCTTGGCTACTTGAGATGCAGAGTTAGATGACACAAATCAAGGGCTCTAAAGGCCAGATGAGGTGTGGAGAGCCTGCTGCACATTTCCTGCGTCAGAACACACCAGCCATGGCTCTGCATGCTGTGATGACTTTCTGTCACTGAGAATTTGGGATCATTCATGTTGGAAAAGACCATTAAGATCACTGAGTCCAACCACAAACTTACCACTGCCAGCCCCACCACTAAAAAAATGTCCTTAGGAGTCACGTCGACACTTTTAAATACCTGCAGGGATAAAAGTAGGAAGGCACTGTGGAGTCTTTATCTCAGAGAGGTGAAGGGTGAATTTCTGAGAACACCTGGGACTGCTTTAGGGACCACAGTTTGTTTGAGGTACTGTACCTTTCTCTTTCAGGGTGTTTGATTTGTGAGGAATAATACTGTCACTGGATTAAAGAGAAGTTGAGTTTTGATACCAAGTTGAGTTTTGATACTTCATCCAAGCCCTTTTTTTGACCACAGACTACCCAGTTAACTTCCTTGCACCTTTCTTGCCCGATGAAAGTGAGAAAATATTGTAGAAAATTTGTGGGAATAAAATCAAAGTATCAATGCACTGATCAAAAGATGAAAGTATAACTGCACCTTCTTCCTTTATTAAGATTATTTGCTTCTGAGTTTCCCATTCCCCTTTAAAAAGGATAAACTTTTTTCCCCCATCACATTGATGTCTGACAGCTATCAAACCTTCTCCTTCACATTTTATTTTCACTGCTTTGCTCACCAAACTCCCATTAAGCAGCCTACAGAAGAAATGTTCTTTCATTCACCTTTCCCTCACTTTTGCTCACTGGATGACCATGAAGGTCTCTTCCAACCTGGATGATTCTGTGATTCCATGACATTTTGAAGCAAAACAGAACTTATCAGTGTTTCCTACTTCACTGAAAAAAGTTTGGAGCATATTTCTGAGACTGCAGAGGCTACTTGGCTGTGTACATAGAGGAAGATGTCACATAGAGTGCCTTCTTGCCAGCTAGCTGGGATTTTGCTGAGAGGTGTGGAAAAAAAAGATGTTAGCACCTCTCCTTTCTCAGCAGTGTAATCCCTCAGGAAAATGTAGCCCCAGAAAAAGAACCCTGGAGGCAGAAAACAATGCAAAAACTTAGAAGAACTTTTTAAAAAAAATTTTTCTTTTTTCTCCTTAAGTGTGTAGCACCAGAGTGGAGCTCAGTGGATCAAAGAGAAACCCAGGGGGATCTTCTCCCTCTCTACAACTCCTTGAGAGGAGGGTGGAGCCAGGTGGGAGTCAGATTTTCTCCCCAGGGAACAAGGAACAGGACAGGAGGAAGCTGGCCTCAAGCTGTACCAAGGGAAGTTTAAATTGGTTATTACAAAATATTTATTCAAGGACAGTGTTGTCAAACATTGGAATGGATTTCCCTTACCCCTCACCATGGGGATTTTTTGTTTGTTCGTTTGAATATTTTGTTTTAACAAAAGTGAAGCACCTCCTCGATAGGCTCAACAGAAATAAATAAAACAGGCACATTCTCTTCCAGCTTCCCTCTGGCCAGGGAGGTGAGAGATTTTGCCTCTCATTGCACGTGAGTGATTCCCAGCAGTCAATGATGGAGCAGGAATATTGGCTTTCTGTGTGCTCCACCACTTTTCCATAAGCATTAGAGTATTGCTGGATTTTAATGGTGGGCAGTGCTGCATCCAGTTGAAACATGTTGGATATCCATGTGCTCCTAATCAGATAAATCACCTAAAGAAAATTATCTTCTGGTCAGCTTCAGGCAGGTTTTGGGGGAGTTGCCAGTGTTGCCCATCCAGACACAAATGCAGGAGGTGGAGGAAGCAGCTCTTGGAGGACTTGGGTGGCCAAAATTTGGGTGGGAAGTCACCCAGCCGTGCTGTGGTGAGGACACCTCCAGCTGATCCTCAGCACTGGGAGAGGGGAAGGCTGTGGGGAAGGAAGAAGGGTCAGCAGGGCAGAGAAAACCTCCAAGGGTGGCTCCTGGGACTGTGTTTAACATCTGCCCCAGCACAGGATGTGTGCCAAAGAAGTTTGAACTGGCAGGGAGTTAAGGAGCATTGCCAGAGTGGAGGAAAACAGGACAGCACCCCAGAAAGTAGTGAAAGATCCCAAAGCAGAGGTGTCAGATAAAATTTGGTGGCGTGGAGTCCCAGCATCATGTGCTTTGGGGACTAGTAGGAATTTCTGATAGAAACTGGGATTCTGTCCTCCTAGGATTGGCACAGGAGGCAGAAAGTTTGTGAGCACAGGTTTGTCTCCAAGCCATGGGGAGCTGTAATGTGATGCAGTGGTGGCAAAGAGGAATGTGATGAGTAGATGTCCCAAGGAGTTATTTTCAGAAGCAATGGGAATATGAAGTCACATTGCAGAGCACTGCCCTGGCATCTCCTTTGGGGCAGGTCCTGGGCAATGTTTGAATCCTGACCAAAAAGGTTAAATTCACACTGAGAGGTCAGGGAAAAGCCATTCCAGTTATCCAGGTCTTGAGAGGAGGTGACAGGACCTTGGTTAGGGTAGTGCAGCAACATTTCCAGTTTGGAAATTCCCAAAAATGGTGGATGATGAAATTCCCAAAAATGCTGGATGATTCAGGAATAGAGAAAACACAAAGCTGGAGAAGGAACTTAGTCCAGAGGAAGGGGAAATAATATCTCTGTGGCAGAGGTGCACTGCAGCACAGTACATGTCAGGAGGAACATGGAATGTAAAGAAGGAGAGGCAGCAAATACTGGATGTACAGACCTGGGGATGCCTGTAGTGTGTTAGAGGCACCTGAAAAGAGTGGATTCAACCAGTGCTAAATGTCCTTAGCAAATTATTCTGCACTCCTGTTCTTAGCAGTGTGTTTTTAACCCTTGGTGATCCTTGCCTGACTGTTACAATTCCAAACCTCAGCATCAACCTCTTCCCCAAGTAGTCTCCTGCTAAAAACACAGATATATTCCTGCCTGCTGTCTTAAGGGGGGCCTGTTGAAGTGTCTGCTGCAAGTCACACATCAGAGAGCCTGGCAGACACTCGATCCCTGTGGCGTCAGCGGGTGGGACTCAGAATCCTGTGCCGGGATAATCCCCGGGAGGGGACAGAGCCTCTTTGGGTTACAGACGGAGCAGAGCTCACCCCGGCGGGCAGCAGGGCTTAGCGACATGCCACAGATGAAGGTCACACACTCCTGAAGGGTGCCCTGTCAGGCTGGGGTTTTGTTTCCAATTTAGACAGCAGAAACTCGGGAAGTTCTTCCTCCTTGCTTGGTGAGATCACCTGTGGGATTCTGTCCTTCTGTCCTGCTCAGGTGAGAGCTCAGCTGCAGAGCTGCTCCAGCCCTGGGGCTGAGCACAGCAAGGAGCTGGAGCTGCTGGAGAGAGTGCAGAGGAGGCAGCAGGATGAGCAGAGGGATGGAGCAGCTCTGCTGGGAGGAAAGGCTGGCAGAGCTGGGATTGTTCAGCCTGGAGAGGAGAAGCTTTGGGGTGACCTCCTTGTGGCCTTGTTGGGCCTGAAGGAGCTGCAGGAAACATGGAGAGAGACAATTGCCAAGGGCTGCAGGGACAGGACACAGGGAATGGCTGCAAAGTGCCAGAGGGCAGGGAGAGATGGGAGATTGGGAATTAGGAATTCTTTATTGTGAGAGGCCCTGGCACAGGTTTCCCAGAGAATTTTTTGGATGCCCCATCCCTGGAAGCATTTCTCAGTGACATGGCTCACTTGCAGAAAAAAAACCCAAAACCCCCTTTGGTTAAAAACAATAACTCCAGCAGGTTTTCTGGTTTTTTCTGTGAGTTGGAAGAGTTTTTTGTACAAAGCATTTCCACTAAAGGAGTTTGATTAAAAAAAGAAAAATTCCACAAAAACAAAGCTCAATGAGCTCATCAAATTTTGCCTGAATTTTTTTTTTAAAGGAAGCATTTCCCCTCTTTCTTTAAGAGCAAGGGCTGGGGAACAGCCCTTGTATCGAGAACAATGCTCTGTATTGGGAAGACACCAAAAATGGAACTTCTAACTCCTGTAGCCACTGCCCCCTCTACCAAAGCTTGGCCATGCAAACCCAATGCAAGACTCCAAAGTCTCCAATTGCCTAAAGACTTGATGGTTTAATATTTGCAGGCCAACACTGACTGAATCTCTAAAAGCTGGAATTTGATTTAGTGGGCAAGAGGAAACAAGGACAGGTACATTTACTGCTCATCTATGTTTTACTGCCCTGCATGAAAGACTAATGAGCTCTGAACTTGTGGGCAGCCAGTTTTCCTGGCCTGACTCACGCTAAAGAGGAGCTGGAGGGGTTGGAGGTGCTGATACCCCCATGGTTGGGTGAGGACAATGCACCCTGATCTGGGGTGGGTCATGGTGGGTCAGTGGGTCACCTGAAAAAAGGGTGGTTGAGAGGCAGAATATAAACCAGAGATCAGATAAAATGCTTCTAAGTGGAGCAAGTTGTAATATATGCAAATTTTGTTGGGTTTTTTAAAAATATTCCTTTCACAGAATCACAGAATCATTGAAGTTGGAGGAGACCTTCAAAATCCTCCAGCCTCACCATCAACTCAGAACCACTATCATCACCCCAAACCATGTCCCAAAGTGTCACATTCAGAGACCTCCTGAACACTTCCAGAGACTCCACCACCTCCCTGGGCAGCTCATTCCATGGCCTGACCACTCTTGCAGGGAAAAAGTTTTTTTCTAATATCAAAACTGAAGTTCTTCTGGCACAACTTGAGGCCATTTCCTCTCATTCTTTCACTTGAGGATCAATTTACGTGTTTAAAAAATGCCATTCATGTAAAGTCACCTGGCAAGCAAGCCTTTGGAAATAAATGTATAAACACTCATCTGGACACTGCCCTCAATGTCCACACTTTGGACATCACATTTTGTGAGGCAGAGTGGAAGAGAGCTGAGGTAAAACACATGAGCTGTGGCCACTTTGGCTGCAGGAAGAGCTGAACTCTGTGAGGGAGCAGGGAGCAAAGGTTGGGGCTGTTCAGCTTGGTGTTTGAGCAGAGTCTGCTCCACCAACCATTTATTTTATTGAGTGACACTTAAATACACTCAGGGTGTCTCCTTGTGAGAGGTGAGGGATGCAAGCACCAGCTCAGGGTGTAGAAATGAGGGAGATCTCCTCCACAGCCAGACATCCTGCAGAGAGGGAATGTTGGTCACAGCAAGGCCTGGAGCTGCAGGCTGGGCAGAGGGGCTGAGAGCTGGGCAAGCCCTGGGGGTGCTGTGACAGCAGCTGGACACAGCCAGGGGGACAAGGGGGACAAGAGGCCAATGGCAGCTGGGCTGGATGAGGAATTGTGTGTCCAGCAGGAGCAGGGCAGGGATTGTCCCTCTGTGCTGGGCACTGAGAGGCTCCTGCAGGGCTGTGTCCAGTTCTGGTGCTGCAGGAGAGCCCTGGAGGGGCTGCAGAGTGTCCAGGGCAGGAACAGAGCTGGGAAGGGGCTGGAAAACTGCTGAGGGAGCTGGGAAAGAGCTGAGCCTGGAGCAAAGGAGGCTCAGGGGAACCTTGTGGCTCTGCACAGCTGCTGCCAGGAGGGGACAGCCGGGGGGTCAGGCTGTGCTCCAGGGAACAGGGACAGCAGGAGAGGGAACAGCCTCAGGCTGGGCCAGGGGAGGCTCAGCTTGGCCAGCAGCAGGAATTTCTGCATGGCAAGGGTGCTCAGGCCTTGGCAGGAGCTGCCCAGGGAGGTTTGCAGTGCCCATCCCTGCAGGTGTCCCAGGAAGGCCTGGCTGTGGCACTCAGTGCTCTGGGCTGGGGACAAGGTGGGGACCAAAGTTTGCACTTGATGCTCTTGCAGGTCTTCTCCAGCCTCAATGATTTTGTGATTCTGTGTTTTAGCAGCAGGTGGAGGACACAGCAGTGGCACCTTTGGGGTTTTTCAGCAGTGCAGCTCCCAGAGGTTCCAGAGCAGCTCCCTCTCTCAGTCACATCTCCTGAGTTCTTCACCCATGAGTTCCCTGCCTCATGTACTTGACAGTTCCTCAAGCAAAAAAGAAAAAAAATTGGCAGCTGACCACAGAGCAGATGTCAAGTGTGAGTTAAATACCCAGGAAATCATGGAGAAGATGGACATGTGGTTGACCAAACCCACTGTCATCCATCTGAACAAAAACCCAATCAAAAACCCAACACAGAAAAGAAAAAAACCCCATATTTTTAAATGTATAAATATTTAAAAGGCAGTGATAAGTATCTGTGGAGCCAGGGGTATTACTCAATTTACAAAACTGCTGCAAATAATGCTCTGAGGGAACAGAAAATAGTGTGGTAGAGAAGTGGATGGAGAATTGTAGTGATAAACATGGTTTCCCCTAAAAAAAATAGTGTAAAAGAGTTATAATTTTATTTCAGATGCTGACATGGCAATATGTTATAGATCAGTTCCAGACCTAAGAAACAGAATGAGAATATAAATATAAATAATATAAACATAAATAAGAAATAAATGTTCACAGAATTTTTTTTCTTTTGTGAAAAACATGTTTCACTCCTTGGAATTCATCTTGAAACAGAGTGGAAACATTTCAAACAGTAACAATGTCAAAAATCCTTCATTTCTGTTGAGCTTTTATGAGAACTTTTTTTAATTTCTAATTTTTTTGAAGGTGATATTGGATCACATTGCCTTTGCATCCCATTTTATACCAATGCCATGCCCAGCAGCAGATTACTTGTGCTCAGCTGGATTTCAGCCTCCTGCTCTACTCAGGGCTCTGCAGGACACATGCAGGGCAGGGTGGGCTTTGTTTTTTTAAATTTGGAAACCTTGGTATACTTGGTTTCAACCCAAATGACCTGAAACTTCTCTCTTGACAAGCCCTTGTTTTGAATCAGATCAAAAAATATGCTATTTGGATACCTTCCCCTTGGCTTTTGCTCTCTTGCTGGCCCAGAACGGGAACACGCTGATAATAAATTTACAAAAAAAAAAAAAAAAAAAAAAAAAGCACATTAAACTCAGCAGCTCAGAAGGATCCATTTGTCAGAGCCAGAACCGAGTGAACATTTTTTGGCACTTCAATCAGGCTCCATCAAAACCTCCATCTCATGCTCTGCACCAGATAACAGTGCTCAGATCAATCAGGGCTGAGCAAACATTTGCAGGCAGACGAGGCTGGGAGGGAAGGAGTGGGAGTTTTATTAAACCTGCTTTTCAGTCATGGTTTGCCGGGGATCACATCCTTGCTGGGTGTTGTCCTTCCCTGGGGAGGGGATGGGATGTCAGCTCTGCCCTGTCCCCTGGCAGGATGCAGATTCTCTGCTCCCAACAGGGTCCCAGCCATGGATTGCTCCGTGCTGATCCTACAGCACAATCCCAAATCCTGGGCTGCATCCTCTGACCTGCACAGCTCCAGGGTGAGCCCTGAGCTTCCATGGGATTTTTGTGACTGCCTCACTACTGACCCTTTCCTTTTCCCTTTCCTTTTTCCCTTTCCTTTTTTCCCTTTCTCCTTTTTTCCTTTTCTCCTTTTTCCCCTTTCCCTTTTTCCCTTTCCTTTTTTCCCTTTTCCCCCTTTCATTTTTCCTTTTCCCTTTCCCTTTTTCCCTTTCCCTTTTTCCCTTTCCTTTTTTCCCCTTTTTTCTTTTCCTTTTTCCCTTTTCCCCTTTCATTTTTCCCCTTTTCCCCTTCATTTTCCCCCTTTTCCCCTTCATTTTCCCCCTTTTTCCCTTTCATTTTTCCTTTTCCCTTTTCCCTTTTCCCCTTTCCTTTTTTCCTTTTCTCCCTTTCCCCCTTTCCCTTTTTCCCTTTCCCCCATTTCCCTTTCCTTTTTTCCCCTTTTCCCTTTCCCCCTTTCCCTTTTCCCCTTTCCTTTTGTCCCTTTCCCCTTTCTTTTTTTCCCTTTCCTTTTCCCCTTTTCCCTTTCTCTTTTTCCCTTTTCCCTTTCCCTTTCCCCCTTTCCACTTCCCTTCCCCTCTTCTTTTCCTTTTCTCTTTTTCTAATTCCAAATGAGGGGACAGGGCAAAACCCCACAAACACAAAGAAAGCCTTCACATACTTCCAGTTAATTGTGCAGCGGTCAGGGGCCAGAAAACAAAAAACCCCAAAATCTGCTCTCCTTATTCCTTCAGGCAGAAGCCCTGGAGCATGTGATTTGATTAGCATCACTGTGAGAGCAATGCTCAGTGCTGCTGGGAGAGAGGACAGTCCTGGGGGGCTCTGGGGGTCACTGCTTCCCTCTGTGTCCAGTCCCTGTCCCTCCAGAATATTCCTCACATAGATACACCAAAATCTCCTTCCAGGAGAGGTTCAAACAGCCCAGGTAGTGAGGAGGAGGTTGTGCTGCTCTTTTCTGGTGGCTCCAGCATTTTATAACCTGAGCTGTTTGTTGAAATAAGCCACATGCCTTAGCTAAAGCCTGAACAACTCCACTGCTAATCCCCCTAGTGCACAAGGAGGGATGTGGGAAGGTCTGGTGGCACTTGGGAGCATCAGTGCCACACTTCCATCCAGGGGGCTCTGGCAGGTGCTGGTGTTGTGCTCGAGGGGATGTGGAGGTGATGGGAAGAGTTAACAGGACTGAGCCCCTGGAAAACAGAGCAGGACATGGATGTAATCAGCTGAGATGGCTCAGTGAGGGGGGATGAGGAGGGAGCTGTGGCTCTATGTAGGTCACGGCTGGGGACAAACCTCTGAGCCCTGGCCAGGGTGAGGCCAGCAGGGATGAAGGAATTGTTCCCTGGCAGGGTGGGGAGGCCCTGGGATGGAATTCCCAGAGAAGCTGTGGCTGCTCCTGGATCCCTGGTAGTGTCCAAGGCCAGGTTGGACATTGGGGTTGGAGCAGCCTGGGACAGTGGAAGGTGTCCCTGCCATGGTGGGAAGGGTTGAACTTGACCATCTTTAACATCCCTTCCAACCCCAACCATTCTGTGATTCCATGACCCAAATATCTCAAGGGCAGGTGCCAAGGGGATGGGCAGACTCTTTTCAGTGATGCCCAGCAGCAGGACAAGGCAAAAACTGCAAAACTTGAAGTTTGGTGTGGATGTGAAGGCAAACCTTTCTGTGGAGGTAACAAAGCACTGCAAGAGGCTCCCCAGAGAGGCTGTGGACTCTCCTGCTCTGGAGGTATTCAAACCCTGCCTGGACACGATTCCGTCAGCAGGAGAAACCTTTCTGTGCTCTGAGGAATTAAAGTAGGACAAGAAGCAGCCCCAGGAGCACTGATGGGCACAGCAGTCAGCTGTGGGGATAGCTCACAACACTGGCTGCCCACTTACCTCACTACCTGCTGATGCTGAGAGCTATTTAGGCCTTGTTTGCACAGGTTGTGGTAGAATTTTAAATATTTTGATCTAATTAAGTGAGCACTGCTCCAACCTCCCTGTAGCAAAGGTGCTGTTATATAAATCAGTGAATATAAACCATGGATATTGGATATCTGGTGCGTGTAGTTTAGCGACAGAGCTTGCACTGTCTGCCAAAGGTGTGGGTATGGAATCATGGAATGGTTTGGGTTGGAAGGAACCTTAAAATTTATTTGATTCCACCCCCAGCCATGGCAGGGACACCTTCCACTGTCCCAGGCTGCTCCAAGCCCCAGTGTCCAACCTGGCCTTGGACACTGCCAGGGATCCAGGGGCAGCCACAGCTTCTCTGGGCAACCCCCCATCAATTTTGCATCAGTAGAATTATAGTCTTGTACATCTGAGGGTAGGAACCATTTTGCTGCCTTACAAATAGGTTTTATTGGTAACAATTTTCCTCATATTAGATTAGTCTGCACTGCTGTTAATGCAGTTTGTAACATAAACTGCACCCATTGAAGGGCTGAGGCTGTTTCTTCAACCAAACTCCTCCTCCTGACTGAAAAAAACCCGTGTAGATTCTCTGTAGAAGAACCTTGAAAACACAACATGAAAACTGGATTTCTTCATGAAAATTAGATTTAATTTTGCATTAAACTGAATATCCTTGAAACTCCCCATGCAGTCAGGCAGTGAAGCCATCAAAACATCCCATTCCTCCATGGAGTGTTAGCTTGTAAATCAGTGACCCTCTTCAGCTGCAAGAGCTCCTGTGCTTTCCCCCACAGCTGCCCTGTCACACATGAGCTCAGAGAAACCCAAGGACAGAGCTCCTACTCACATTTTTCATAGTGGTGAGAAAACAAATCGCAGCAAAGCTCAACCCCAGACAAACAATGGCATCTTCTGGTGGGTGTTTGCAGCCCGACAAACTCGTGTGTGGAAATGTTTACTGTCACTGAGCCAGGCCATGTCCACCCAGACTTGTCAGAGGAGGTGACAACACAGAGCCACCGATGCAATCAGTGATTCAAGCTGCTGGTTTTCTGCTTGAGAATGGATGGGAGTGCTGGGGCTGAGTTTGGGGTTGAGTTTGGGGTTGAGTTTGGGGTGAGTTGGGGTGAGTTTGGGGTTGAGTTTGGGGGGTTGGGATTTGACTTGGAAGGCAGAAACACCTCTTGGTTCAAGCTGGGTTTAAGTCATATGAGGAGTGGCTTGTGGAGCTGGGGTTGTTCAGCCTGGAGCAAAGGAGGCTCAGGGGAATCTTGTGGCTCTGCACAGCTGCTGCCAGGAGGGGACAGCCGGGGAGTCAGGCTGTGCTCCAGGGAACAGGGACAGCAGGAGAGGGAACAGCCTCAGGCTGGGCCAGGGGAGGCTCAGCTTGGCCAGCAGCAGGAATTTCTGCATGGCAAGGGTGCTCAGGCCTTGGCAGGAGCTGCCCAGGGAGGTTTGCAGTGCCCATCCCTGCAGGTGTCCCAGGAAGGCCTGGCTGTGGCACTCAGTGCTCTGGGCTGGGGACAAGGGGCCCATTGGGCACAGCTGGGACTCCATGGGCTGGGAGGGCTTTGCCAGCTTTAATGATTTAATATCCTGCTCCATGAGCCCCACCTCCTCCTCATCCACTGAACAGCATCCACACTCCCTCTTTTTTTTTTTTTTTTTTTTTTAAATTTGATCTGGCCTCTTTTGATGACTAAGGGAACAGGAAGATTACAGTTTAAGTATATAATTTTCATTTGATGTGACAGGTTAAAGCTACGTGCATTTAGAGCAGGCTTAGATTATTTTAGTTCAATTGCCATGCTGATTTAGGCCCTGACTCACTCTTTGAGTCCTGACTTCATGTAGATATATGTTGGCTTAAATCTACTGCTGGTGACATGCAGGCACATGTATTTTTTTGGTAAAATACAAAATTTTCAGTAATTTCAGTGCATTACTGTGCTGAAATGGTAGTGGTGGACTCACAGAGCAAACGCAGTCCTGCACCAGGGGCAGAGAGGAGTAGATTGTGCTGGTTGGGTGGTTTTTTTCTCCCCAGCACAAAGTCTTGATATTCCAGAGTTTATTTTCCTTCCCCTGGTGGCCCTCCTGGGCACTGGGCTGTGTGATCTGCCGTGCAGTGAGTGCTTTGGGACTGAGTGCCCTGCAGTCTCCCTGGCTTTGCTGACAGCTGGGGAGGCTGAGAGGCGTGGAGAAGCAAATTGCTAAAACTCACTGGGAGCAGTGGCCTGGAGGGGACTGGCCTGGCTGGAGGGAATGGAAACTGCTTTGTGTGAATTGGCAAGGAATTCTCCCCCTCTACCCTCCCTTGTGAGCCCCACTGCAGTGCTGTGTCCAGCTGTGGATCCCCAGCATGGGAAAGGAGTGGATCTGCTGGAATGAGTTCAGAGCAGGGACACGAGGATGATCCAAGAGCTGCAGCACCTCTGCTACAGATTCAGGCTGAGAGAGCTGGGATTGCTCAGCCTGGAGAAGAGAAAGCTTCAGGGAGACCTTTGAGCCCCTCTCAGTTAATGGATTACAAGAGAGTTGGAGAGGGGCTTTTCACAAGGCCATGGGGTGATGGGAACGGGGAATGGCCTTAAGCTGCAGGAGGGCAGGGTTGGAACAGATATGGGAAAGAAATTCTTCCCTGGGAGGGTGGGGAGGCTCTGGGATGGAATTCCCAGAGAAGCTGTGGCTGCCCCTGGATCCCTGGCAGTGTCCAAGGCCAGGTTGGACATTGGGGTTGGAGCAGCCTGGGACAGTGCAAGGTGTCCCTGCCATGGCTGGGGTGGCACTGGATGAGCTTTAAGGTTCCTCCCAACCCAACCCACTCTGTGATTCCATAATTCTCATTTCAGGGCTGCCCTCATGGCAGCCAGTGAGCAGTGGGATGTTCAGCAGCAGGATGGGCAGAGGGTGGAGCCCCAGCCTATATTGGGGTGATTTTATGATAATACTGTATTCCCCTATCATCTGCTCCGTGCCCAGGAATGGTTCCTGTAGTGTTAAGCTGATCTGGGGGAACTCTGGCGGGTTTTCCTCAAGCCCTTGCTGCTTTTAGCTAGCTTAGTTCTTGTTAGCTGAAACAAGAAGTTTTTCCCTGGACTGCAATAGCAAATCCTCAGGCAGTTTCTGTGGTTTCTTCTGGAACTGTTAGTTTTAGAGAACCACACCATCCACAGGAAGCCCTGAGGACATCTCATCCCAGCCCAGACCCCAGGAAAAGCTGAGCTACTGAAAGAAAAAACCCTAAATCCACCAGCTTTCTCTGCAGCGAGGAGATCCTCAGCAGAGCTCACCAGCTTCCCATCGGTTTTTTTTCCCAAGCTGCTGCCTGGACTTTTCCAGAGACAAAGGCCCTCTGCCATCTTCTTCCTTCTCTCCACGTGGCAGATGGTTTTGTCCCCCTTCCCCTGGTATTTTGGGTTTGTTTGTTCTGCTGTGTGTGCAGGGGGTAAAGTTCTGATGGTTCAATATCTAACAGGTATTTTCATTTTCCTCCCGTGCCATGAGGGCATCTAGTTTGTCAAATAAACGTTTGGGGTTTTTTTCCTCATTTTCATTTACTAAAAATTCATTTCATATCGGCAGAAAGGGATTGCTGAAACCCTTTTCTTTAGAGGAAACATTCGTTCCTGAGCGTCCCCTCCCAAACTTGTCTCCAAACTGAGATGCAGGCCCTGCATTGTTTTCCCATTTTCCATGGGAAAATTTCCCGTTTTCCATGGGAAAATGCCCCATTTCCAGGTGGAGGGCAGATAATTGGCATGCAGAAGCTTTTGTGTGTTCGCTAGCTGTTGGACTTTGTAGGTCAGACTGTGACAAAGGAAGTGTTAGCACTTTCCCAAAACTAAAGGAAAGGGTTTTTTAGGAACTTGGAGTACCTAGGAGAGACTCATGCACCCAGAGGGAGGCACAGGCATTCCAAGGTGCCTTAGCTAATTCTTCCTCATTACAGGAAACTAAAGCTACCCGGGAGTGGGTTTTTTTTTCAATGATAATAAAAAAAAAAAGCTTTTGGGGCAGTCTTTCCTGCAGCAAATCTGGAAGTGGATCTGGACCTCTCTTCTCTCTTGTATTTCCCCTGCAAAGTACAACAAGCAAACAGTGTTTGGTGTGTCTCCTTAACTACATCTCTCCATCTCTCCAGCCTTGGAGTGGAGGGGGAGGAGAGAGAGAGCTGCCAGCAGCTCGCAGTGATTGATTTGTCTCGTGTTTTTTATGCTGCGCTGTAACAACCTGCTTCAAAAAGATGACAATGACGAGTCAAAGCGAGTGTTTTCTCGCTAGAAATTCAAAGTCCCCTGGATCGTCTGTGGGTATTTTGCTATTAAGTGGGCTGCTTGATCCATAACATTTATCTGGGAGTTTTCTGCTGGATCTCGCAGCCTTTAGAAGAGAAACATCTTTCCCCCGGAGCCATTTGCTTCAGTAATTGTTGTCGTGTGAAGCTGTCGCCGGTTGCTGTCACCCGGGGACAGCTCGCGTGGGTAAAAGTGCTGCAGCTCTCCACGTGCTCCAAGCGTGGAAAGTGGCCCTGGAAAGGGGTCCGGCTGTCCCGCCTGGACTGGGACTTTGCCCTAAAACAAGGGCTAAAAACGCCTGGTGCTGAGGGTTGTCCCGAGCCCGGAGAGCTCAGGGGTCAAGCGACAGGGGATCCAAGGAAAGGGGGACAAGCGGAGCCCGAGGGATGCTGTCACCCCGGGGACGCACAGGGTGAGGTTTGCTCCCCTTTCCCCTTTTCCTCCGCTTGCCATTCCTCAGCAGGAAAAACCCCTCAACGCGGGCTTTTCAGCAGAGGGGGAATTTCTCTCCCACCGTGCAAATCCAGGCTGTGTTGCTGTTTATCGGGAGCGCCGAGCCGAACTTTCCCAGCGCCGGGAAGAGCTGGCGCTGCTCCGATTTCCAGCTCCGAGCTGCGCCTGGCAGGGCGCTGCCTCCCCTCCCAGCCGAAATATCCCAAATAAAAACATTTGCAGCCAGCTCCTAACCTGCGCTTCCGTGCCGATGGAGCCGCAGCGGTTCAGAGGGTCTGTTAGCTACGGGAGGGAGAGAGGGAGGGAGGAGGGAGAGAGAGGGAGGGAGGAAGGCAGGGAGAGGGAGGGAGGAGGGAGGGAGGAGAGAGAGGGAAGCGGCAGGCGGGGAGTTCGGGTTACCTCTGCCGCATCGCCGCCTTCCTTCGCTTCTGGCTCCGGAGATGCAGGCGGGGATGAGCCCCCGGCTGGGGCTGGCGGGGCTGCGGGGGGACAGGGACACAGCGGGGCGGCTCTAGCCGCGATCCCGCGGGAAGAGCCGCTGCCGCTCCGCCGGAGGATGCTCTGCGGGCGCCCGGGGTGAGGAGGCATCTCTGCCTGCCCCGAACTCCAGGTAGGACCAGGGGACTCCCTTCAGCCCTGGGTGTGCCCTGGGAGCCGCATCTCCCACTTTCCCAAACTGTCCGGCGGCCGCGGCGGGTGGGGAGAGGGACAGGAGAGGGGGAAGCAGGTGTGACCCCGCTTGGATCAAAACGCACACCTCGATGTCCCCAACCCGAGCCGAGCAGCGTGTGTGACCTCCGGACTGCAGCGTCCATCCCCTGGTCAAACGGCTATCGTGATAATCGCACCGGGGCAGAGTGACTCGGTGGTGAGAACTGGCCGTGAGTAATCTCGTTTGCCAGGTTTTTAGGGGTGTTTGACACGGGGAAACATTTCGGCAGCCCCAGTTAGGACAAAGCCAGGGCAGCATTCTCCACGCTGTCCTGCTGGGAGCTTGGATAAAATGCTGAAAAAGATCCATGAGGCACAGGTAGGTAATTAAAAAAGCAGCCACTGGACCTGATCCTGCAAACGTTTCTGTGTGTGATCAGCACTTTCAAAGCCAAGTAGTTATTGATGAAGGATTTGGCAGCATGAGGGCCCCACGGTTGGATTTTTGTGTTCCTTTGCTTTCTGCCTGAGCCCTGGAGCTGGACACTGTCCCTCCCAGGTAACATTTTCCATGGGGCAGTGAGGGGAGTTTGGGTTCCTGTCCTGGGCTCTCTCTGCCCAGAGTGAAAACTCCGAGATGCCCAGGAAGAATTTCCTCCCAAAGTGCCAAACTGCTTCTTTAGCAGACACAGAAATGCAAAGACTCAGTTCAACTGTTGGAGGAGTTATAAAGTTCCAAACACCAAAAAATGACTGTGCCAAGAGGGAGCATGAAACAAAAGGGCAAAGGACAGCATGAGCACCAGGCTCACCTGTGCTCCCCCAGTTTAAAATAAGGAAAAAACTCATCCTACAGGTCCTCATCCTACAGTGGTATCATCAGAACTGAGCAGCACTCCAAGATTTAACTGTGACATTGGAATATCTTTACTGGCAATTTTTCCCATTTTGAATGGAGTTTTTTTTGTACAATCTGCATAATTATCACTTCTCTTCAGTGCTATTTTACTTCTTCCTTCATGTATCTTGAGACTGTTTCCAAGGGAGAAGAGCAAGATCCTCATTTGATCTGAAATACCACTTTCAGTTTTATTTCTCTTTTGCATTAAGATGAGAAAAACAACAAGCAGTACTACCTGTAAATGAGGCTGCAACAAATGGTTTGGTTTGGGGGCACAGACACATAGATAGAATTTTTGAAGAATGGTGCTTCTCTAACTCAGAGAACTGGACTTTTGGAGTCCTGGCAGGGGCAACAAGAGCCTAAGGAAGAAATTTCCTTGTTGCTGTTGCTTTGTTTATGAAGAAAAGAGGGATGTGAGTTGGATTTTATTCCTGTTTAGCACAATGAAGCACACGGGTTTACACAGGGTCAGGTTGCTCTGATTCATCCCATTGTGGACAACTGCTTATCTGTGGTGAGATCTGGAGTTTGGAGTATAGCAAGTGGGATAAAATTGCTGATTCATGAGGCCATTCTGAAATAAGTTTAATATGTCCATTAGCATCAGTGATAAAAGGAACATGGGGGTATTGTAGGAATGGAGGGAGCATTAGAGAAAGAGTCTATTAACATTGGAGAGAAATTCAGGAAAGGATTTTGGTACACAGCAGGTGAAAGGAGGACAGAGGGAGGAGGAGAAGGCTTTTAGGCTGAATGTTTGGGAAAAATTACTACCAAGATGAGAGAAAGTCCTCTCAGGAGAGCAAGGAGTGCCCTGGAGAGATGCTGTTCTCCCTGCCTGAGAGAGAGGATGCCCTTGGCTGGCTGCCTGCCAGCTGTGTTTGCATCACCAGTGGAAGTGGATTAAGCCAAAAGTGTCCAAATGTGCTCCAAAAAAGGACACAGAGCACCTGCTCTGGGGCTGGGCTGCTCCTGTGCAGTGTCCCTGCACTGATGGTGTGAGTTCTGCAATGTGAAGCCTCCAGCGCCCACTGCAGCATCTTTCTCCATCCTGGAAAAAGGATCTGGCCTTGCTAGATACCCAAACTGAACGTTTTTGTGGGTGTTTTGGGGCCAGGATTCATCCGGAGAATTTTGCAGGTGGCTTGGAAAAGCGAACTGATATTTTAAAATAGAAGCAAGCTTCCTGAACTTGGCTAAAGTCCCTGGAAATACATTTCTTTTTGACTCCTCAGTTGCAGCACTTCTTTCCTGTGACATCACCAGAGCAGCTACACCTCCTGCCAAACTTTTTGCTGGTTTTGAGATCAAAATTGCATTTTGGTCTAAGGATGCCTTTTGGCTTTTCCAAACAATTGTTATGAGCAAGTGCTCATGGTTGGGTGGGTGAGATCAAGGTGCATTAAGAGCTAATGGCTCCTGAGGATTTTTTTTTTTTTTTTTTAAATAAAGAGGAAGATGCATCCTCTGGTTCAAAAGATTCCTGTGCCACAAATGCCATGGGCTTGATTCTCCTTCAGGCATCTGGGTTGGGGCAAAGGCAGAACCCAAGGCCACTTGGTCTGGGCCATTCCAACCATTTTAATAGAGGAAATCTCCACCCCTGAGGTGACACTTCTGTGTCTGACCTGGCAACACTTTTCTGAGTGAAGGAGGCCCACAAATATTTGTTCTTTCCTTGTAAAAATAAAGATGCAGCTATATAATGGGTGAATATTGCCTGCAAAGCTCCTCCTGTGCTGATGCTGTGTCTGTGGGAGAGCAGCCCTGTTTGGGTAGTGTTAGTGCAATCTGCTGGGACTGTGGTTAACTACCAGTAATTCAGCCTCTGTGGTACAGGAAATGCGATTCAGGGGAGGAAATGGTGCAAATTTGCCTCTGCAGAGGTGAGGTTAAAGAGCTTCTGTGGGTCAGGTGGCTCTTCTGAAATTGTCTCATAGCATGATGGGCACAGAAGTGAAACTTGCAGGGACTCCTACTCAGTTACTGAGTTTTAACCAATTTATATTTTAAAGTTTCTTCTTTTTTTCTTTTTTTTTTAAATTATGGTTTTTCTTTGATTGATGTGAAGAAAATGTTTCTTTGCTTGTTATATCTGTAGCAGTGTTTAGGCCATGCTGGCCATGCCCTTAAGTTGATAAAGTTGTGTGCATATATCTGTAGATATCATATCATTTATATATATGATTTATGGCTCATATTAATCTAGAATTTAACAGCTCACTCTTATTTTTTTTTTTCTACAAAACTCATAACTTGACTCGTTTTTACTCTACATCTTCTTTTCTTTTAATTATTTGTAATCCTTCCCATATTAAAACCCAAAGTGGTAAATAAAAAACCAGCCCAACGTTTTACAAAGAAAATTCAATCTGCTGTTGGAGTCAGAGGGTCAATCAGCTAAATGGGTATTAGTAACATAATGAGAGAACATAAGCCAGGCAACGCAGTAGGATTTGCAAATCCATAACAGCAATGCTCCTTTTCTATCTGCTGTCTAATTGATGGCTTAGGGATTGCCCTGGGTCTGTGACAGAGCCACTCCCTGGCCATAAAACAGAAAACATAAAACACAAAACACTCCCTGGCCTTTCTGGAGAGCCAGGGGCTCATTTGGAGTGTGGAAAGTTTAAAATAAAAAAACCAACCCTCAGAGCCCCTCTCTCCTCTATGCACATCTCATCACTGGGAGGAACTGGGAGATCCAACCCCAAACCCCAGCAGCACTGCAGAAAAAATGGGAGAAAAACCAAAGAGACGAAAATAATCGAGACAAACAAAAAGAAAAAAAAGGAGAAAAATAAAGGAAAAAAAAAAAGGAGAGGATTTGGCTGTAAATAATGAGCCCAGCAACTCAGTGTTAACTTAAATGACAGGAATTGGTGTGTGTCAAACAGGAACTTGCTCTGCCTTGCTGATGGACTGATAAGGAGACACAATCCTGATAGCAGAGGCTGGTTGGGAGGTAGCAGAGGGGAAAAGGTTCAGCAAGGGCAGCACAACAAGTTTTTCCCTCATCCTGTACTTTTTTGGGGTTTCCACCCTTTTTGCCTGCCAGTTTGGGTGAGGACACCACTAACACACATTGCCCGAAAAACCTCCCTTTGAAAAGCAGCATTTTAAGGTGCTAGGAGGGAGAGATTCATCACCTTGGTGGCTGTCCATGTGAAGTTCTTCCAGCTGGAAAAGGCACCCCTGGCTTGGGAGGCTCCCCCAGGACTCCTGGGGGTGCAGCAGGGCTGCCTGTCCCCCTACAACCCTTCATTTCCAGCAGAGCTTCACCACCCCTGTTTTGGGCAGCCCTGTGTGGTACCTGGGCAGGTGCTGCTGTTCCTGACAGGGAAGGTGCCAGGCAGTGTCCTGCTCCAGGATGGAGGGACAGCAATGAACTGCTGAGCCAGAGCTCCCTGGTCATCCCTCCCTGCCTTCTGAGCTCATGCAGGGTGGGACACCATGTGTCTTCCCATAAAAATGATAGCCCAGCCACTGCTGAACCATTGCATGGCCAGAGATGTCATTTTGGAGAGCTCCAAACTGGCCCTGCTCCTCTGAAGAGCCTGCATTTAGGGAAAAAATAAATGTTTCCCGCTGTTCTTGACATTTTCTTATTATCTGTGTGTGCTTAATCCTCCTTTGTGTCACGCTGAGCTTATGAAAAAGCAATTTAGGGGTTTTATTCCAAGGAAAATGGGGAGTTAGCAGCTATTGCTAGTCCTTATACCAGGGCACATGTTACATTCAGTGATTAGGGAAGGAAAATGAGAATAAGGCTGCTGGCTTTAATAACTGGGCAGGATTTGAAGCTCCTGGTTACACTTAAGTTGTGCCTCTGGTTTTGGGTCTGCAGCTGTTTGGGTCTCTTTGCAAAGCAGGGACTCTTGCAGATGGTCCAAAGCACTTTGGTAATTTGTGGTTTGGGTTTTTCCCTGGCTGATTTGTGTGCCCTCAGTGCAAAGGCATCACAACCATCCCCTGAACTCTGCAGCCCGGCTGGAGCTTTGCCCCAGAAAAGTTCAGAAAACTCTACTTCTAGAAATTGATATTTCCAACCTGTTCCTCTGGGGGACTGCAGACCTACTTCCCTCTCTCTGCTTTTCCTGAACTGATATGGCACACAGCCCTGATCTCTGTGTGCTGCTCAGATAATTACACTCATTAACAGACCTAAAGGAGACGCCAGCTTAATTTTGATGGAGTAATTAGGTTTTGTCAGGGAGTTATCGTGGCCTGTGAAACAGGAAGGAATTCCACAGGGGTCAGTGGTGTGAACAGACAGACCCTAAAGTGTGAACAGAGAGACCCTAAAGTGTGAACAGACAGATCCTAAACCCAGGGAGGTCTCTGCATTCCACCACTGGAATTTTCCAGGAGAAAATCACAGATTCCCCCGGATCCATTTGGGACAAAGGTAGGATCCCATTGGGACATTAAGGCATTCTTTTGGGTTTGGGAATCCTGCCCATATAAGATGTCAGAAAATTGGTATTTTAGAATTTAATTTGGAATTGGGTATTTTAGAATTTGGTATCTTGAAGCTGGGTTATTTTGATATTTTGAAGCTTGATGTTCTGGTATTTTGAAACAGAATTATTTTGGTATTTTGGAGCTTGGTATTCCACTGTTTTGACACTGAGTTACTTTAGAACTTGGTATTTTAATATTTTGAAACTAGGTTGCTTTTGTATTTTGCAACTTACTATTTTGAAATTTATTATTTTAATATTTTAAACATGAGTTACTTTGGTATTTTAGAGCTTAGTATTCTGGCATTTTAAAATGGAGATTTTGAAACCTGGCTTTCTAATACTTTGGTGGAACAGCTACCAGCATTTAGATTGTCGAGGGAAAAAAGAAAGTTACAATTTAGCTGTTTTTTTAACAGACTCTGTGCATAGAGGACTGAAAAGGCTAACTGCAGGCATAGATAATAAACCACTAAAGATAAGAAAACGTTTGGGAGGAAGGTAAAAGTCGCCTAGTTCCTATTTTCACAGGACAGTCCTCAGATGGTATTAGAATAAAACTACACAAAAACCAAGAAAGAGTTGAGTTTAAATATGTGGAAAGTTCAGTTGTTATGTTACAGAAACTGATTTCCCAATCTGACCCTATCCCAAAGAAAATTAAGGATACTGTAATCCCCATTGTGTGGACCAGAGAGATTCCTGGAAAGTCAAAAAGAGCAGAACCTGTGAGAATCAAGCTAAAATCAGACACAGGCCTGGTAAGGCAAAACCAATATCCTTTACAATGAAAACATTGAAAAGGTTTTTTACCCAACATTAAGAACGTTTTAAGGTACAGGTTATTGGAGAACTCCAATTTTGCCAGGCAAAAATGTTAATTGTAAAGATTAAAGAAACCAGCTGAAGTTGCAATAATGCACTGCAGAACACACCAGAAAAACAAAATAGGGCCAAAATATAAAAATTAATATAATTAATTTTGGCCAACAGGGCGGCTGAAGAAGCTGCAGAAAAAGGCATCTATGTTATACTTCCACAACAGATATTAAACCAGAATGCAGTGCAAAAAATTATCAGTTAATTGAAGCATTATATTTTAAATTTCACCCCAGTGGATGGGCATTCAGCCCTACTGGACAAGTAATAGTTCCTGAGAAAATAAAGTAGTGATAGAGGCTATCAAATCTGGTAACTCACCTGGAGATTATTGGCAAATTGACTTTACAGAACTTCCATGCAAAGAGAGCTGTAAATATCTTTTAGTTTTAGTGGACACCTTTTCTTGGTGACCTGAAGCACCAACATGGCAAAAGAAGGAGTGAAAATATTGCTAAATCAAAGAATTCCATGTTTTGGAGCTCCTCTAGGAATGTCATCAGACAGAGGAGCTCATTTTATAGCAGGAATAGTGGGACAAATTAGCAAGTTCTTGGGAATTCAGTGGGATTTACTCACTCCATGCCAGCCACAAGCCAGTGGAAAGTTAAAAAGGATGAATTATATTATTAAACCAAAATTATTGTCCCCAGCCAGAATAAAACCGAGGGAAAAGAATGAATAACCTTGTAACTGAAGTATTGCTCAAATCTGTATGATGTATCTTAACAATAAACCGAAATCTTTGTTTGCCAAAATCACCTTTAGAATTTCACCAAGGGATTAGTCATGAAAATCCCTGTGAAAATTTAAAGTAGCTAAAATATGAGATGTAACTAATTGCTGGATATGTTCTCCAAGAATGTTGGAAAGAACGAGGATCTACAGAACCCAATGGCCTTAAGGAAAAATCTGCTATTATAAGAATATTGCCCTTACATCCCATCAGGGATGGGTTTGAAGTCCAACAGACAAAAATCGATAGAAAAAGCAGTACAAGAGTGGTAGAAAGAATAAAACCCTGTTATGAGATTGGCTTAATTAATGGCTACCAAATCTGAGACTGCTGCAAAATGCATTTGTGGCACTCACTGTAATCACTGCAGTGCATTTACTTGTTAGCATTAGAGTGCAATGTTAGAGTTGTTGGAACACTTTGTGCTGGCAAATGGAATACTGAGACTTGTCTAAAAGAGACAATCTCAAGAAGAAGAGGGAAATGTGATAAATAGCAAGGAGAATAAAAATTTTCATCACCCCTCAAGCTGCTGAGGGAGGGCAGAGACATTTTTCAGGTGTTTATTTCGGGTGAGTGGGAGAGGAGGCTGCAGACTCCCACGTTGTTTGGGTCCCAGGATTCCATTCCAGAAATCCACATTTGGATCTGCACAGAGCCATGAAGCACCAGACACTTTAGGAAAAGTCTCCAGGACGTGAAACAGGCAATTTTTTGGCATTGCCCTTCATAAAATATTTAGCACTTGGAACAACAGGAGATGGAAAAAGCTTGGAGATAATTAAAAACTGTGATTTCTGACTGAGAATAACATAACGTCATGCAAAACAGCTTTATATAAAACCAGAAAATTTTGTTTTGATGCAAAATGGGGATGGGAGGGGGGCTCAGCAACCCAGGGGTAAGGAGACAATACCAGAGTGATTTAACTCCCTGATGGGGAAATTTCAGTGCTCCAAGGAACTGACCTGCTTGAGTTAATATAAAATGGTTTTAGTGTTCAGAATTCTCCCTGTTCACCTGAAAACAAGAATTCCACTGATGGTTTTAGAAGAATAATGGCATTGGCAAGAGGCAGCAGGCTGTGTGTCTGTCACCCCTTTCCCTTGGAGTTCTCTCAGGAAATTCCAGGTTGGATGGGGCTTGGAGCAACCTGGGATAGTGGAAGGTGCCACTGCCTACCCCTTGATCCCTACACAGGAACCTGCTGGGAGAGGATTCATGGCCATGTGAGCCACTTGCAAACCCCATAAAATATGGTTTATAATTTACATGCATTTGCAAACCTTTGCATTGCCCAGCTGTGTGTGTTTGTGTGTTTAAATGTGTGTACAAGTTGTGCTGCTTCACACATGGGCTGAAAGTGGAAGAAAATCTGGCTCTGGAAAGGCAGAATGATAAAGGTGGGAGGCTGCTCTCCCAGCTGGCCAAAACAAGGACTTTTCAAAGTTTTTCAGATCTGTTACCAGTGCCCCAACTTGGGAACAAAATGTAAATAATGTGTCATGTCTTATTAGTCTGATTCTACTGAAATCTTGTAAAATGGTTGTTGTGTGCTATGGCATCTTGCTCTTGGATATTTGTGAAAAGCTTTTAATGGGATTTAACAGAATGCTGCTCTCAGTTGTTTCCTTAGTTCAGTGTTTGGTTTGTACATGCTCTGGAATTCCTGTGACAAAGCCTCAGTCTCCTGAGAGATGGTGACAGCAGCAAACCTCCTGTGCACCTCCTTTGGCAGCCTCAGAACACCATCCTCTCCCAAAAACACAGTCCAGGATATTCACATGCTTCCTCCCAGGCCACTGAAGAATGTGAGAGCAGATGCAGAGCAGATTTTTGTATAATCTCTTGTATATACATATATATATCTGCATATGTATAATCTCACAAAATTGTACATAAGTATTTAACTAAAGCAGTTTTAAAGTTAATTACAAGACTACCGTGAGCTGCACATACAAGGAAAAAACAAATCTGAGGAATACTCTATTTAAGGATAAAGTTAATTTAAATGTAAGTGCCAGAAGAAATGTGAACTTTTGAAATATTTTCAAAATTCATTAGTGAATCATTGCAAAAAAGCGTTTCACTGTGGGAGGAATTCCAGTAAACCAAGACTCCAGCTCTACTTATTTCATGCTTTTGAGAATTCTGACTGAGGTTAATAGGACCATTCTTATGGGTAAAATGAGCTGGGTTTGGTTCCAGGGACACCTGGCTGGACTGTCAAATGAACTTAAAGCCTGCAATGCAAAACCTTTGATTGCCTGGAAAGGGGAATTTGAGCCAAAGGAAGGCACTAACCTGATTTGGGGGAGTCTGCCCAGAACATTGCTGGTCAGAAGGCAGAGATCAAATTCCCATGAAATCTGCAGCTCTGGGGATGGTTAATTTGGTTTGCTCTGTTTTTCATTGGCGACACAATTCTTTATTAAGAAGGGGGAAAGTGGGAGGAGATGCCTTTCCCCCCAGTAAAAATTGCCCCATCCCAGTGCTCTAAAATAGTAATTGGTGGATCTGTGGGTTACTGGAATGAGCAACTGAAGCATTAAACTCTTCTCACCTGGTTAATTTATGGAAATGTGTGATATTTTTGGCACTGTAAGGATTTGGGTTTTCCTTTGATAATTTTTCTCTCACTCAAAATTTATATTAGATTTATAAGCAGAGGTGCAGCTCCTGGATCTGTTACAAGCATAAACGAGTGAACATTGTTGTTATTGTTTGAATCTTTTTCTCTTAAAAAGGAGAGGGGAATAGGACAACTCCTTTTCACCTCAGCATGTCCTAGTGAGTCACTCAAACTCTACCCAAGCTGAACCATCCCAAATAATGTGACCTACTGCTGGGTTTTGGATTTTTTTTTTCAGAGCAGCTGACCCAACTTCAAAAATGTGACTCATGGCCTCTCCAGCAAAAGGATCAGGAGCAGGTTCTGGGTTGGTGCAAGAGCCCCAGAGGACACCAAGGTGATGAAGATGAGAGGAACCTGGCTGGGTCTGCCCGTTGGACACCTGCTGGCTCTGGGACACAGGCACAGATGGAGAAACATGGTATTTAAAACAAAAAACAAACAAAAAAATCATTGTTATTCTCTGCCCTCTGACACGGCCTGTGTAATCCACTCCTTCTGTGGCTCGTGAGAGCCCTGGTGGGTCTAAACTTGGTTTGGGAGAGGCTGAAAATGGGGAGGAGGTTTGCAGCATCAGCCTGGGTCACCCAGTGCCAGTGGACAGGCTTGTGTGGATTTCTGAGGACACACTGCCTTGGGGGCAGATTTGAGTTAAGCCCAAGGGTGAATCTGCCAGCAGAACTTCTCGTGGGGGTGACAGGAGGAGAAATGCAGGTGGCTGAGTGTCCTCAACCAGGCAGCTTTCAATTAGAGCTGACCTGGCTTTAAATCCCTGTGCAGGGAGTGGGGAGCACAGCACAGAGAGGAGGAACCAGAGATTACTTTTATGGATGTTGTTGTTGTTATTTATTGTTCCTTGTTGTTCCTTTCAGACAGATTTCAGCAAGTTCAGGCTGTTTGTCTGCCTGGTGGGGCTCAGCAGTGCCAGCTTCTGGGTGCTTTACAGCTGCACCGAGTTCTGTGTGTTCTGTGAGGACAGCCAGGATTTCATCTTCCCCACGGAGACCTTCAGGAGGATCGAAGGGAACTTCTCCCAGCTCCCTGACATCGATTGCCACAAAACCCCTCCTTTCCTGGTCCTGCTCGTGGCATCCTCCTGCCAGCACGTGGATGCCAGGATGGCCATCCGGCACACCTGGGGCAAGGAGAGGACGGTGGCTGGGAAGCACCTGGTGACATTTTTCCTCCTGGGAAGCACTGTGGATCCCAAGCAGCAGGCTGACATCGCTGCAGAGAGCCAGAGGCACAGGGACATCATCCAGAAGAACTTCACAGACACCTATTACAACCTGACTCTGAAGACCATGATGGGAATCGAGTGGATCCACAGGTTTTGTTCCCAGTCCAGCTTTGTGATGAAAACCGACACAGACGTGTTTGTCAATGTTTTTTACCTCACTGAGCTGCTTCTGAGGAAAAAGAGGACCACTGGGTTCTTCACAGGCTTTTTAAAACTGCACGAGTTCCCCATAAGGACAAAAGGGAGTAAGTGGTATGTGAGTAGGGAGGAGTATCCAGGAAAGACCTACCCACCCTTTTGTTCTGGGACTGGATATGTTTTATCCAGTGATGTAGCCAGTCAGATCTATAACATTTCTGAGAGTGTTCCATTCATTAAACTGGAGGATGTGTTCATTGGACTGTGCCTTGCCAAATTAAAAATTCGGCTGGAGGAGCTCCACTCGGAGCAGACGTTTTTCCCGGAAAGGATCAGATTCTCTGTTCCTCGCTTTAAGAAAATTGTGATGTGCCATGAAATTAAACCATCTGAGCAGCTGAGCTACTGGAATCACTTAGTGGCAGGAAATAATGGAGGAGTTCTCTAGCACTTTCCCTGCTCCACTGAACAAACTGAAATCCTGGGCTGCTTCTGACTCCAGCAAACTCCCAATTAACTCCAGCTCCATCCCATAAAGACTCTTGAAATGGTCATTTTCATCATAGAATCAGAGAATTGTTAAGGTTGGAAAAGATCTCCAAGATCATTGAGTCCAACCTTTGACCAAACAACACCTTGTAACTAAACCAGAGCACTGAGTGCCACATCTAGTTGTTCCTTGAACATCTCCCTGGGCACTCCCTTCCAAAGCTGAACCACCCTTTCTGTGAAAAAATTCTCTATTTCTGCCCAAGAACATGCAAACCTCATTCTCTCCCATTCACTCCCACCTCTGTGCATCCCTTCTCTACAATTGTTTACATTTTCAGTAACTATAATTATTTTACAATTATATTACAATTATACAGTAAGTTACAATTATTTTTATTTCTTTTCCTGAAACATTCAGGCCTGCAACCCTGCCCTTCCAATCTTGCTGCCGGAGACCTGGGAACATTTCTGCAGTGCCAAACAGAGCACTTCTGTTCAGAGGATAAAATTTGCACCATCTTCTCGGTCTCCCTTGATAAATCACTGCACCCATCTGTGCAGGCGTTTCAGGAGTGATTTTTGGAGCTGTCAGGATGCTCCCTCCTGGCACAGGAAGCTGCAGCCTTGCCCTTGCAGCCAGCTCTGTGTGGGCTGAGCTGCAGCCTGGCACAGATCCCTCCTTCAGTCTACACCAGGTTTTTTTGCAGAGGTGGTAGAATTTGCCCATGCGATGCTCTTGGGACAACCTTGGGCTCTGCAGGTCATCTGATGGATGTGTAAAGGCTGCTGCATCTGTTTCCTTGTGTGCTTCCTGCTGGAAATAATCCATGGTGGGCTCAGTGGAGGGTGTCCTGCTCTTCCTATTAAACCCTGGAGACATCTTTTATATTTGTGTCTCACTTTGATTGCCTGAAAGCTACTGTGAATGGTTTGCCAAGGCTAAACTAGAATCACTTAAAACTAGAGTCACTTACAGTGATTTAGAAATTTTTTCCCTATGAGAAACTATGAGGGAGAAGATGGGAGGATTTTTCTCTTTTGAACAAGACCTAGTGGGGAAATGTGCTCCAGTAATCATTCAGGCTGGGAGCCCTATTTCTTATTTCATTCCCAAGCAAAAACACATGAAATCTCTGGGATGATTAGAGGTTTCAGAGATAAGGAGTGAGGTCTTTACAGCAGATGCTGTGAAAAATACTTCTGGGCTCTGAGGAAGGAGTCCATAAATCCTCCCTATGCAATGCTCATGTTTGATTTTCCTGCAGGCAAAGGCAAGGTCAGTGTTATCAGCATGGAGTGCCTGTAATGTGTGTGTGAAATGTTTTTTTCATACACTAAAGGTGGTAAAAGCATGGAAGGAAGACAGGAAAATAGTTTTTATTGTTTTGGTGTTATTTATTTTTATTGTTTCTTTTCTTTTTTGTGGAAAGGAAGATTCTTCTTTCTTTCTTTTCAAATCCTTCTTGGGGATTTCCCAAGTATCTCTTTTTACTTGCCTGTGTCTGAAGAGCAGGATAAATATTTTCAGCAGGAAAATCCTGAAAAGTGTTAAATAGTGGTAATAATATATTTTTTATTTTCCTCTGTTGTAGAGTAACCTAAACTCATGCACTTACTTTTGACCACTGATGATGAGAGAAATGTTTATTTGTTTGTCAGAAGAATAATCTTCTTCATTTTAACCTTCTTTAATAAACTTCTAATACTTTATCTGAATAATTAAAATATTTAAATAGCCCAATTTTACTTAAAATTCAGCTATTTTATGAATACTTTTGCTGTCTTCAGCAGGTGTGATGGGTCAGACTGATAAAGCCAAGTAAAATCTCCTTAATCACTATTCTTTCCACGTAATATGCAGAAATATCTTTTGCCATTCACTGCCCTTGTGCCCAAGGTGCAAACTGGTTATTCCTTTAATTTATGGAAAAATGGTGAACAGAAAGGAATATTTCCTGATCATTCCTATCTCCCTGTCTTGAGGGGTAGAGGTCTGTGAGCTGGGACAGCAGCATCAGCCTGATGCTCATTTGTTCTCTTCTTGTTCTCAGAGATAATAATATAGAAATAAAACATAATAATAGAATAATAAAGTAATCCTGCAGGCAATTGTAGGTCTCACTTCCACCTCTGGTGCCAGCAGTTTGTGGCTTTGCATCAGAATAAGAAAAGTTACCCTTGAGGACCAAGTTCTGCTCTGACCTCCTGGCTGTGGCTTTTATTTCACTACAGGAGTGTTCCCAATCAGTCAAATCCAGCTGCTAACTGGGAAGGTGGAGCTGCTCTAAGTTAATCACTTTTGCAGACTCAACCACTGTGTTTTTGGGGCTAAATCCTCGTGGAAGGTGTCCCTGCCCATGGCAGGGGAGTGGAAATGGATGAGCTTTAAGGTCCCTTCCAACCCAAGCCAAACCATTCTGTGGTTCCATGAAATTCACAGCTGATGTTGGGAATAAGCTCCTCAGGCATTGTTTTAAGAAACCACCCTGATCCTGTTTGCAGGGAGATGTGTTTGTAATTCCAAGTGACCTGTAAAAGATGCCTTCAGAATGTTTTGTCCCCACTGAATGGGAAGCCTCTAAAGGCCTGACTGTGAGCATTTGGTTTGTCACTGCTGGAGCTCTGCTGAGGAGTAGATGAGCTCAGCTTGAAATGTTTGGGATTCAGGGAACCTGTTCCTCTCCTCTTTACCAAGTGAAAGCTTTGAGCTGCTGCACAGAATTTTCCTCAATATAATAATTTGCTTTGTCTAAATTAGAAACTGACTTTGTGATTCATAGAATCATAGAATAGTTTAGGTTGGAAAAGACCTCCAAGTTCATTGAGTGCAAACATTAACCCCCAAATCACATCCCTAAGCACCACATTTACACATTTTTTGAATACCTCCAGGGACAGTGATTCCACCACTTCCTTGTTCCTTTGCTTGACCACCCTTTCTGTGAAGAAATTTTTCCGATATCCAATCTAAACCTCCCCAGGTACAACTTGAAGCCATTTCTTCTTGTCCTGTTGCTTTTTACTCAGGAGAAAAACCAGACTTTCATCTCACCACAACCTCCTGTCAGGGAGTTGTGGAGAGCAATGAGGTCCCCCCTGAACCTCCTTTTCTCCTGACTAAACCCCCTCCTGCTCCCCAGGCTGCTTTGAATAAGAATGTATTAATTGAATAATTAATTACTTAAAATATAAAGTTATGCTGCTGGAAAATGTGATTTAAGAAAAAGCAGATGATTGCATGTAAGGCAAATCCATTTGTTTAAACAAAACCACTGTGCTAGTGAGTTTATATGTGTCAGCTAAATTAAATTAGCTTTTGCAGCCGAGGCCTCAGATCATGAATTTTAAAACAATCAAAACAGTATTAGTGGCCTTTTGCAAAATTATATGCATTTTCCTATGAAAGACCATCACAAAACGATCAGAAATATAATTACAACTGTAAACACAATACTGCAATGTACATATACTTATTTTTTAAATTTTGTATAGGCTGATAAAGGAATTCAGGCAATTTGGGGGCAGTTTGTCTGCAGAAGTAGAGCACTACCATAATGTTTTTATGCTTTCTGGGTTAGAAGATCATTAAATAGTTTTTTTTTAATGAATAGCTTTAGAAAGGTCATCTAAAAGTTACTCCACTGCTTCTAAGTAGGGAGGAGTTCTGAAATCAGCAGAGCTGACACTGTCTCAGTGTTGGTTGCATTTCAGCACACTATTTCTTCCAAGATCATTTTTTGGATGTAGAAAAATTTAATTAATTTATTTTTTCACAGCTCTAATTCACCAACTAACGCATTCTCAGTTTAAATTAGGATTTTCAAAAATGTGCATGAAGGATTTGGTCTCACAGCTCCTCTGACTCAGCCTTACTGAGGAGGCACAACCTTCCCAGGCACTTCTGAAAACACAGGGTAGGTTTTTGAGACAGAAGTTTTGCCTCATGTCAGAGCTGAAGGCGACAAAAGGGCTCCTGGGGTGGGACAGAAATACTGCTCCTCCTGGATTTTGCAGGTGACAAAGTCATGTTAGTGTAAAACGTGTGACAATGTTTGCATTATTGGCATAAAACACGAGAGTGTTGAGCTGATGAGTCAATGTTTGATATTTTAGTAAAGTATTTTGCTACCACAGTTTTGTGTGTGTTCACTTGTCTTTTCTGGTTGTGAATTATCAACATTTTGGGGTGTAGTCAAGTTAGGGGGCTTGTTCCTTTTCCAGTTAAAATTAATAAAATCATAAAATCATTTAGGCTGGAGGTGTTGGTGTGACCCCAGGGCAGGACCAGGCATTTGGCCTTATAAAATCTGAATCTGAAACTGTTCAATTTTCTCCCCTTCTCAGAAATGATTTAGGGAATAGAGAGGGAATCAGGAAAAAGAAAAAAAAGGTAAATTTAACCACAGCTGTTACCTTTGGGAAGAACAAGAAGCAAACTGGAATGATTTCTGCCCCACTGTGTGCCTGGGGATGGCTGTCAGGGTCCTGCTGGGACCTGGAAGTACAGAGCTATTCTCTTATCACTTAAAAGAGAAATAAGAAATAACTGAAGCCTGTCAGATTGATTTCCAAACACAAGCAGTTATGAACTAAAAACCATAAAGAGAAAATTTCTCCCTCTTTTATTTTATCTTGCTTATATTTCTGATGTATTTTGCTTGGATTTTTTTTTTTTTTTGCAGCCGTACTTAAATTCATTAGTTCATTACAGAAATATATTCCCAGAAATATCTACAAATATTGTCACAGGACTTAGACATATGCAGCAGATAGGAGATCCACCCCGAAAAAGCAGATTTGAATTTGCTCATCTTCTGGCTGAGCAAATAGAGACTTTTTTTCAAAGCCTGGTAATACGGTGGATTTGAGACTGCTCTTCTAAAAGTTCACTCAAGTACATTTTCACTGAAAAATGTAATTGAGCAATTTCAATGGTTGGGAAAGAATGTTTCGCATATTCAAAGATGCATTATTTTTGCGGGGAAAAAGACATAAATCCAAGTCCCTTCTTAGAATCTCTCCCAGTGAACCACGTACACAACATTCCTTGCGTTCAGCTACTGACCTAACCTGACCTCGTTTAATTAATGACTTTGGGTGCAAGGACAAAGGCCTGGAATCAGCTCCCTGCTCCTCAGGCATCACAGTTACATTTCCAATTACACAACTGCACTTTACAAACTCCCCTGTACAGCTGGAGGCGCAGAAAGTCATAAATTAGTGATGTGGTGCGATTTACACCTCCAGCTCGTAGATCTTCCAGGCAGCCCTAATCCCTTCATGTTTAATTTAATTATTACTGCTGAAACAGCACTTGTAAGTAAATGTTTGACTCGAGTACACAAAGGGACCTGGAGCTTTTACATGTATTGCTGCTCGTAAAGGTTCAGCGAGGGAATTAAAGAGCAGAGTGAGCTGAGCTGTGAGCCATGAGCAGGAGGTGGTGTGGGAGTGATGCTGCTGGGTCCTGGCAGGGTGAGGAGGGGATGGAGCAGCTCAGGTGTGGTGCAGCTCTGTGCTCAGCTCCCCCTTAGCCCATTTTGGGGCTGTGGACCTCTTATCCCTGTTGTGTGGCTCTGGCAGGAGGATTCCTGCTGGAAACTGAGCGACACTGCCTTCAGCAGCTTTGCTGAGGAAGGTGCTGCGTGGGACAGGGAAGAGGAAAGGACTGGAAACTTTATCCTTTAAACATGTCAGTTTTTATTGTATTATTGAGATTTTTTTAGTACTCACCAGTTCCCTCAGCTTTTAGGGGATCTTATTTTGTACACAAGCATTGCAAAGGAAATTGCCAAATGGAATAATGAAATCAGGAAGTGGATTGGGTTGAAAGGACACTTCAAAGGCCATCAAATCCAACTCTCTCCACCATGAGCAGTGACATTTCAACTCAATCAGAGCCCTGTCCAGCCTGGCCTTGAATTTTTTCAAAGATGGGACATCCATCACCTCTCTGGGCAACCAGTTGCATTTTTTCACCATGCTTACTGTAAAAAACTTCTGATATCTAGTCTAAATTGACCCTCCTCCAGTTGAAAGTCATTACTTCTTGTCCTATCACTACGAGACCTTGTAAAAAATCCCTCTCCAGCTCTCTTGTAGCCCCTTCAGATAATGAAAAGGTGAAATCTCACTGGAAATTTCTTTCCTCCAGTCTGAACAGCCACAACTCTCCTGGCCTGACTATCAAAATAAAATTCACTGCTCCCCTACAAGAGAAAGCCAAAATACAGCAGTGATTCTGCCCCACAAAGAGAAATTGAATATCTGAAACCATTCCTGCCAGAGGCTTCTGGTGTCTTACTGAAAAAGAGCAGCTTTGAGTCACAGACCTGATATCACAAATACAGTGCAGAGGAGACACTGATTTCCAAAAAACCTCCTGCCTTTGCTACTTGGTGATCTTAACTGATGGCCCAAAGGGAGCAGCAAGATGTCAGTCATGAGGATGTATTTCATGAAAATGCAAAAGGGACACAGCTCTTCCAATACCACACCTAGTGTTCTGGTGACAATCTGCTCTCTCATCAAGGCAGTGTCACTCTGGATCATGCCTGTGGGTCACTTGGGGCACATCCATTAATATTCTATTTTCAGAGGTGTTAGTATGAACATTCTTTATAGCTGGCAGTCCTTGCAAAATCAGCAGGGAGAAGACAAAAGCTTGGAGGTGTTGAACTAGGTGATCTTCAGAGGTCCCTTTGAACCCTAACAATGTGTGTGATTCTGTGTGAAAAAGGATTGAATTTCATAGTCCCATGGTAGGTTTTCTGGGAAGTCCTGAGGGATTTGGAGCCTGGACACAGTGTTGGTGAGTAAATACCCCTGCCAAGGCTTTGCACTGTTCATCTGATGTGTCCAGAGCTTGACTTACTGTGTTTGCTGGACAGAGGAGTTGAGCACCAGTTTTAAAGGAGCTCTGCATAGATTTGTGCTTTGCCTGAACTGCTAGAAGGATCTGGTTTTCCATGTAAGCCTCAGGAAGAGTCTCAAAAACACGACCTTAAGCAGTAATGAAAAAATGTAATCGTGATTATGAGTGTAGAGAATGATGTTTCCATTTTCTTGGCGCATTATCACGCATTGAAAAGCTCTTTAGAATAAACCCAAGGATAACCAGAGCAATTAAAGCTGTTTGAACCAGAGACAAAGCATTTCTAAAGCTAAAGAAAATGTTGCCAGGGGAACTGATGTATTAAAGAGCTCTAAAAATTTCCTTCTCAGATTTACACTCCTCCTGACAGCACCAAAGCTGCATCTACTGTCATTCTGTGATGAACTTTCTTACTTCATCTTGCCTGGACTGAGTGATGAATGTCTTCATCTACCTTCCCTAAATGATGACATTTTCATTTTTCCAGCTACAACTCACCTGTTTCAGTGCTGGAGAGGAGAAATGCACCTGCCAAAGGGGAAACATGGAATGTGGTTCACCAGGAGGGCTGGCAGGAAAGCACTGGAGAGCTACATTCCAGTTGTGCAGATTTATTAAAGCCAAATGAAAACTGCAAGGATATTGGTGCCAAAATGGTGTTTAATCCTGTGGCCTCCTGGGTGTGAAAGTCTGGAAGAAGATTATGTCCAAAGCTTTCCTCATTAAGGGCCCACAGCAATTCTGCACAGAGCTATGGCTTTATTATAATCAGCAATGAAAAAAAAAAGAAATAAAATTAAAAATCAGGTAAGTTCCATTGGAGTTACAAGGTTTTTGAGAATTTATCCAGGCCTAGGTTCATGGTAGCTTGATTTCATGAATCTTTAGATCAAGGCAAAGATTACCTGACTTCCCTGGAAAGAAATAAAGCAGGATTCTCAGAAGCAGCTTGGTGGGATTGGTCTAAGTTACTTTTGCAGCCCAGAAAATCCAGTCCAGCCCAGGCTTTCAGACTACTCTGGAGTCAAAATAAGGAGTGAGACAATGGGGGGAAATACATCTCAGTGTTCACAAAGGTAACATGAAAAGGAAATGGCCAAGCCCTGTTATTTCCTGAGCTTTTCCTCTAAGCTTCTGACTAAGGAAAAATGTGACTAATGAAAAGATTTATAAAAACCTGTTAGAGACAGAGAAGGGTCTCTGTCTCACACAGACTTCTACAGCTGATAATAAAATCTGTTTTGAATGAGAAACATGCCTTGCAGAGCACCAAAAATTTTGGAAAATGGCAGAGGAAAGCAGTAAGAGCATAGAAAGAGGGAAAAAAACAACAAAACCCAGAGGAAGACTTGGAAAAGTTATGGCTTAGCATCTCTTTGGCCTGATTCCTGTAGGCAGCAAGAGAGAGACAGCAAATTCAGTCACTAGGGCAGCTCATCTCCTGCCTTTGTCTTTTCTAGGTGTTTCAATTCTGCTTTTCATGAGAGAAAGGAACATTTATTTCTTTAATAGAGAACCATTTCTCAGAATCCTTGTAATGATCAAACCCTCTTTCAAGCTCATTTTCATGAAAAAATGAAGAATTTTTTTCCTGTTTCTAGCACTGACCTCAAATCAGCTTTAATCAGTAAGTGGATCTTCTCTATTGTTTTAGTGCTCACACCATCTGATCATATTTTCTTTGACTCAGCTAAATAAGCCAAAATACAGCACAGAACTGTAGGGCTGGGAGATTTTATAAATGAATATATATAAAATATAATTTTATAAATGAACTAAATGCTGTTCATTTTCTATCACAGAATCATAGAATGGCTGGGTTGGAAGGAACCTTGAAGATCATTTTGCTCCAACTCCCTGCCATGGGCAGGGACACCTTCCACTGTCCCAGGCTGCTCCAAGCCCCAGTGTCCAACCTGGCCTTGGACACTGCCAGGGATCCAGGGGCAGCCACAGCTTCTCTGGCAATTCCATCCCAGGGCCTCCCCACCCTGCCAGGGAACAATTCCTTCCTAATATCCAATCCAAACCAACTCTCTTTCAGTCCGAAACCATTCCCACCAAGACAATTTGTCCCATTCTCCTGTGAGGGAAAAAGAAATTACACTTATGGCCCCAGTGGCAATGACAGAAGGTTTTACCAAGCAAATCCCAGGAAGTCCATTTCCCTCGGAGCTCCTTGTGTGGGATTGCTCAGCAAGCTGTGCAGACATATGTTCCAGCCTCACACACCCCAGAACAAAAAATGTGGGGGGTTGCTTAGGAGTTCACAGTGTACACATCATCCAGAAATGGGTTTGGAAGGGTTGGGGGGGGAAAAAAGGGTGAAAATCCTCCTACTCACTGGCAGAAGAAAAAAGGAAAAATTGGAAAGAAGAGTCTGGGGAAACTGGAGTGGGAGGAGGGCTCTGCCTGGTATGAGGCTGGTGATTCACAAAGTGACCAAGATGATTTTCCATTTAAATCAGAGTGGAAACTCTGATTTATGATGTCCTAAGACGTGATCATTTGAACATCATGAGCATGCGTGACCTTAGGCATGCACTTGTTCTCAGTGCTTGGGGACTTGGGATTTCACCAAGTTGTGTCACATCTTATCCCAATTCCATCCTCACCAGAGTTTTTATTCATCCCAGCTTCATGGTTCATTAGGAAAGCCAAAGGAAAGAAGGAACCAACAAGGGCAGTAATAAATAATTAATAAAATATTAATGTTCATGCTGGTCTTTTCCAACACAAATAATTTTGTGCTCTCTACACTGAGGGCATGGGCATGAACCTAAGAGCAGCTAAGTCTACCTGAAGAGAATTAGAGAGATGACAGAGCCAATCTCTTCTCAGTAGTGCCAAATGATAGCTTTGTAAAAGTTTTAAAAGCTACTGTTTTCCTTTTCAAAGCAATTTTATGAAGGGTTATCTTCATTAATTCAAGCTGAAAATTCATTTAACTTCTGACTTTTCTGCTTGGCAACAGAGATAGAATGTCTATTAGATGTTATTCATCCCTTTTTATCTATTATTAGAAACCTAATGGAAGGTATTTCAAGAATAATGTTATTTAAGTTGTTGGAACAAGAATGTGAGATTTTAGACTTTTAAAAAGGTGTTTGTAAAATCAAGGAAATAGTAACAAAGAATTATAACTGGTCAAAAACCTCTTTCTATATGTTTCATAGCTATTTATTTTAACAAGTCAGGGTGATATTTTTCCTAATAAAGCAAAACTTCTGAAATTTCTTCTTGAAAATTCATTACAGTTCTCCAAAGAGAATGTTTCATTTCCCTGTGCTGAACTGAACTTTTCCATTTGGAGTCATTGTGGCATTAATTTCTACTTGCTACTGTTACTGTGCTTAGTAGGAAACACAGTTCAGGAAGTCATACATCCCTTCTTTACAATTTAAGCTTCCTGGCAGACAGACTTATCATAAAAACCTCCTGATGTGTGACATCAGTTCATGTCACTGACCAACAATGACATAAAATGCAGGATGCAGTTCTTGGAGGAAGACAAAAGCTGTAAGAACACCTCACGAGGCAGCATGGAGCAAACACAACTCCCTCAGTCTCCTGGGGCCATCAGGAGGAAGCTCTTCTCAGAAAGGATGATTAACACTGGAAAGCACTCCCAGGGAGGTGGAGTCACCGTCCCTGGAGGCGTTCAAGGAAAGACTGGGAAAGACTGGACGTGGCACTCAGTGCGCCAGTCTGGTTGACAAGGCAGTGTTTGGTCAAAGGTTGGACTTGATGATCTCAGAGGTCTTTTCCAACCTAAGTGATTCTGTGACTCTGTCATTCTCCCCAGTGATGCCACAGCCTGCTCCATCCCTGCCCATGGCCTTGTGCTCTGGATGGGCCCCTCAGTTTCACATGAAAATGATTTACATTATACGTTTTACTCTACAGGTTTTACAAAGCCTTGTCTCCAGCCCTGCCCCATCTCCTTCAGCTGCAAACTGGGCCCCCTGGCTGCTCCCTAGCTCAGCTTCTCACCCTGTTGGAGGCTGCTGATGGACCCTGGCTGTGGGTGACAGTGGCCTATTGGCATGGGCATGGCTGGCACAGGCACTTCTGCCACCTTGCCTGAAGCACTTTAACAGTGGGATGTACTCCAGGCACATCACAGGCTCACCTGTGTCATTGTAACAGGGAAATCAGTGCCAGGCACTGTTGCACTCACCTGTGTTACATAACGGGAGAAATCAGTGCCAGGCACCATCACACTCACCTGTGTTATAGAACAGGGGAAACAGGCATGGCTGCACTCACCTGTGTCATTATAACATGGGAAATTCACACCACCACACTCACCTATGTCATTATAAGAGGGGAAATCAGAGCCAGGCACCATCACACTCACCTGTGTTATATAATAGGGGAAATTGGCAGCATTGCACTCACCTGTGTCATTAAAACAGGGGAAATCCACACCATCACACCCACCTGTGTCATTGTAACAGGGACATCAGTGCTAGGCACTGTTGCACTCACTTGTGCTATATAACAGGAGAGAGCAGTACCAGACACCACCACACTCACCTGTGCTATATAACAGGGGAAATCGGCAGTACTGCACTCACCTGTGTCAGTATAAGAGGGAGAAATTGACACCATCCCACTCACCTGTGTCACTGCAGGAGGGCACACCCGTTCCAGGCCCCACGGCTCTCCCTGTGTCACACACCTGGCGGCACAGTCCCCTCTCCCCCCGCCGTCCCCGTGTCCCGCCCGGGCCGTGCAGCTCGGGATCGGCATGGCATGGCGTGAGGTTCTCTCCCGTGTGTCACCGCCGTGCCTCACTTCCTCCCCAGGGCCTGGTTAAACATTGACAGGCGACAGCAGCGTGGGGCGGAGGGACGGAGGGAAGGAGAGGCCATCGTGTGTCACCGGACAGGGACAGGCACGGCCTGCGGCTGAGGGACACCTCAGAGCAGCCTCCCTCCCCTCAGCGACAGCGGCCTGACACCTGAGGGACAGCTCGAACAGCCTCCCCGCCCCCAGCGACAGCGGCCCGACACCTGAGGGAGGCTCGGAGCAGCCTCCCTGCCCTCAGGGACAGCTCAGAGCAGTGTCCCCCAGCGAGAGCAGCCCGACACTTCAGGAATACCTCAGAGCAGCCTCCCTGCCCTCAGCGACAGCAGCCCGACACCTGAGGGACATTTCCTTGGGACAGCAGGTGAGGGCTGCCCAGGATCTCGCTCGGAGCACCTCCAGCCTCCCCGGTGGGCTGTGAGCCGGAGCTGTGGGCAGAGGGATAACCGTGGGAAACATCTCAGCGCTAGGGATGTGATCCAGGTAAACCCCGCTAGAGTCTTGATTTGCTTCCCAGCAGATGGAGCTGGGGGCTGGAAGGGAATTTAAGCCTTCTCCCTGCTCCTGCCTCAGCAGGAAGCTTACCTTGGGCTGGCAGGGGTGGTTTGTGATTCCCATCTCCTACTGTTTGGGGTCGGTGTCATTTGTGGGGTGCCCAAAGCATCCCGGCCCCTCTGTGGGTCCAGCTGCCAATCCTCTGGGGCGAAATTTTGGTTGTTTTTATCGCCTCACCTGTGTCAGGGATGAGGCAGGGAGGCTCAGAGCAGTGCTGGCAATGTGAGTCACCTCCTGCACCTGCAGAGGGGGGAAACAGCACAGAGCAAACCCCAGGCATTTAATTCATCCTCGGCCAAAGTATCCTGTTTCATCTGGGGATCAGATAGTATTTCCTGGCCCTTTAAAAGTCCCATTTTGGAACAAAGTGAAACAAAAGATTATAGATCACTCCCTTTCCTGTCTTGCTCTACTTCACCCCAAGCTGTTCGCTCAGTTTTGTCCTGGATTTGGTGTGACATTCTCGCCGGTTTATTCTTCACTGTGTAAAATTTTTCCTAGCTCAGATTGGTTTGGTGCAGCTGGATTTGTAAGGGGAGGTATGAAAGCTGCTGTTCTGGCTGGAAATCCTGCTTGGTGTCACAGCTTCCTGGAAAAGGACCCAGCCCTGTGTTTTGGATTGGTTTCCTGGTGCTTTACCGGGGCTTTTTCACTTTGTATGAATGACAGATGATACCAGCTCCTGTAATCCTGACTGATTTGTGTGTGTGCCGAGAGCTGTCACAGTGACAGAGCAAGGAGAAATCCCTCCAGGCTGTGCACAGCGACCCTCCCTCCCCACCTGCCTGCTGGGGACTCCTCCACACATAAAATGTGGAGGTAGAAAACACCCCAAACCTTTCAAAATGCACTAGGAAAACCCAACCCAGCCTCTGAATGAACAGCTGAAGAAATCAGCCCACAGGTTTGGCTTAAAACATTGATTAGTTGGCAGGGCTGTCCTGTAGGTTCCCGAGGTAAACTGAAAGCTTGAAAAACGGGAAAATGCAGACCAAGATGCCAGCTGAGCCTGCCAGATTCTGAGCAGGAACAGAGCTCTGGCACAGCCTGGTGCTACAGCTGAGCAGGAAACTCAGGGAGCCTCTGAGGGACACCAGTTTTTACACCCTGCACAGTGCTGCCACAAAGAGCACCCCTGGAATCAGAAACATTTTCCTGACAAGAAGTATGGTCTGGCCACAAAACCACATCCTCTGGCCCTTGTCCCTTTCAGAAAGGCAAGTTTCTGGTGCCCAGATGAGGAGTTTGTAAACCAGGCTCAGTCAAAGCCTCTCCCACATATTTTGAGGGGGAGTAGAATAATATCTCACAGGTGAATCACAAACACTGAAAAAGCAGAAAATACGGAAGTAAGGTGGTATCTCACACCCAGGCTCTGTATATTATTTCTGACCACAGTGGAGAGCTGGTGGTGGTTTATTATGGGGTATAAGAGGCACTTTCAGGTTCTGAGGAATAACTCTGGGGACCTCCTTTGCACTATAAACCTTTGTGAAGGCTCAGTCTGGGGAGCTGGGAGGAAGTTTGATGTTTCTCATCCTCACAAATGCAGCAGCTCAGAAAATTCTTTTTCCCAGTTGTTCACAAGTAACTTTAATGATGCAGCTGGAGCTCCCCTGGCCCTGTCAGTCCTGAAGCAGGAGTGTTGTGCCAGTCAGGAGGGACTGAGGGATGCGAGGTCTGCAGGAGGAGGTTTCTCTGCTGAAGAAAGCTCCTCTGTGCCTTTTGAAACAGTTGCTTGGGAAAAGATTATGCTCTGCTTCCAAAGCCTGCCTCATTTAATCTTTTCCCCTTGTTGGTGATACAGGTCACACAAAGTCACCTTTGTCACCAGACCCAAAGCAGCAGCTCGTTCCTGAGTTTCTCGATAAGTTCTGTCCTTCAGCTTCTTCTCAAGGATGCAGTGACCACCGGTGGCTTCCTGCCTCAGGGACCAGGAGAGAATGCTCCAATGGAGAGCTTCCAGAAATCCGTTTTGCTTCCCCTCATCCTGACTGCCTCACTGCCAGGTAGGACACGTTCATGACCCGTGAAATGAGCCACCATGCACAAACTATGGGAACTAATTTTGATGTGGTGTAAATGGGCTTTGCTGATGAGTTCAGGCTGAGCAGTCAGCCCCAGAGTGGGATTATTTAAACTGTTTGAAAGGGGGACATTTGCATTTCAAGCCTGAATGATCTGATGACTTAGAGTGGCTTCACTGTGAAGAACTGAGCACTGTGTGGGTGGAGAGGCTGCCCTCTTTCACTTCCAGTTTCTCCTTTTCCATGTTTCCTTTTCCTCCTGTTTGGGATTGCTTTTGAGAGTGCATCTGTAGAGAACTCAATATCAGCAGCTGGTTTTTACTTCCAGATGTAAGTGAAAAATACCACATTGTTGGTTTACACCAATTCACATTTCACATGCCTGAATTTCAAAGTCAGTTCAGATTAAAAGTGTACTGGTGACAAAGCTTTAGAGGAAAAGTGAATATTAAGTGACTAGTTGGGTAATGGAGACAAGGCTGATTGTTTCTTTTTAATTATAGTCTAGCTGGAGTTTTAACAGGCTCTGACAGGAACAAGCTGCAGTGGGATGAGAGGAAAGGTATTGTCATGGATTAATAGTTTGTGAAAGGAAACACAGTGCAGGAATAAACAGGGAGTTTTCTAAGCAGTGCTGTTCCCAGTGGAGCTGCACAGGGATGTGTGGTATTCAGCAAGCTCTGAAACAACCTGGTGAAGAGGAGGGAACTGTGAGGTGGCAGACTTTGCAAGTGGTGCAGAATTACTTAGGGCAGCCAAAGCCAAAAAAGGGACTAGGAAGATTTGCCAGAAAATGTCATGGTGGCAGATGAGTAAGTAATAAAGGCACAGAAAGCATTCAGTGCAAAGCATCTCTTAACTGAAATGTCTAGTGGGGAAAAGAATAGATGTCTTGGAAAGAGTAAATTGCTGAAAAAGAGAAAATTTCACTACTTAATATCTTCAGCAAGGCAGATAAAATGAAACCTGGCATCATGTAAATCCATAGATAGGTTTTATCTTGGATATTGGATATTTTGTTAACCCTTCCTTTACAAAAAGGACATCCTAGGTTTGAGAAAACTACAAAGCATGACAGAGCTGATCAAAGGTAGAGAATCAAAGAATTATGGGATGGTTTGGGTTGGAAAAGACTTTAAAAAATCTTCCAGTTCCAACCTCCCTGCCATACCTCCCACTAGACAAGGCTCCTCAATGCTCCATCCAGCCATGAACACTGCCAGGGATGGGAAATCTACAGCTTCTCTTGGCTAGGAGGGAAGGATGAGGAGGCTTCATTAGACACTGATATTTTCCTGCTTGTGAAGAAGAATAAATACTAAAAATACATTAAAATAATGAAGTATATCAAAGTGAATGGTGAGATGGTTGTTCACAATTTCTCATGAAAAGAATTCGTGGTAACAAGTAAGAGTATCAGAAAGAAGATTTAAGGTGAACCAAAGATTGTACTTTTCCTCAGAGACTGTAATTAAATAGTAAAGCTCATGGTCACTGGGTGTGGAGGATCCCAAATTATAAACAGCCTAAAAAAACCTAGAAGCAAATATCAGGGAGTGTAGATCCATAGGTGCAGATGCAATTATTGTCTCAGGAAGTCCCTGGATCTCTTATTTTTGGGCACTGGGAAGTCCTACCAGGACCTGCTGTCAAACAGTGAGTAAGAGGAGAGAGGAAGACACGCCTGGGGGCTGTGGAGAGGTTCTGTGCAGGTGGGAGGAAATAAGTGTTGCTGAGCATCAGGAGTCTGGTATTACTTGACAGAAACATCCTGTAAGCATTTAAAAAATCTTGTTAACACAAGAGAACGAGGCAGTCCCTCTCTGCAGGCTTTGACAAGCTCTAACCTACTTTGGTTTTCGGAAAGCTCAGCTGCAGGGCTGTTGGGTTTTGAAATAAACTTGAGCTGTTTATTTATTTATTTATTTTCTGTTGTCTGTTTAACAGTTCATTGCAGAGCTGTGGTTGGAGCAGTGAGCCAGTGGTGAAGCAGGGAAGGCAGAATGCAAGGTGGGGCAAGCAGGAGATTAAAGAGAAAGTGAAAAGAAAAAGGAATTTCAAAGAGACTGGAGGGAGAAAGACATAGAAATTCAAACAGAAAGAGCAGAGAGGGAAGGGAAGAAGACACACATCAGATGCAAAGACTGAAGGATGAAAAGCAGTGTTTGTGGAAGGGCAATATGGGTATAGAGGGGGAGATTATTTTGAAATACGATAATGAGGCTGAAAAAAAGAGAGGAATCATTATGGCAAAAGGATAAGCCCATCCTGTCCTTTGCTGTACTGCATCCAAATAGGTCACTTATAAAAGAGGAAAGGCAGAACCAACAGGAGGGAAGGAAGAGAAGGTAACCACATCTCAATGCCCTTGTTGTTGAAAACTCCAGCATGGAAGAGTGGTCCTTTGGAGTTAATTCAAGCGTGGAAGAAAAAACATTGTTGACGAAGAGCAAAGGCGGTTCTTTGGTAAATGAGGCTCCCTCAGTGCAGGCATCATCCTGCACAAGAGGCATTTTCATTTCTCCACAACCTTCGAGGATGTGACAGTGAATTTGTGTGACAGAGGAAGGAAAAAACCAGCTCATGGTGGAGTTGGTTTGTGTTCTGTGTGCTGCTGGGAGGGACTGAGCAGCTGGGACACCATAAGCACTTAATTTAAGCAAATTTTCACCACCGGTGACTGCTCTGTAAACATTTAGTGATGTGCCTCAAAGAGGGTGTCCTCACTCAGCTTTGCTCTTCAAAAGGGAAGGGGTAATCAGGGAGACAGCCCAACATTTCCCTGCTGCAAGGATGGTGTTAGCCTGGGTGAGATGTCTCCCTGCTTGTGTGTGGGGAAGCAGATGCTAAAACAGCTGTTAGGAGCTGAAAACGTAATTCCTGTAAAGTGCAATGAAAATCTAGCTTGAGGCCTTAATTTGTTTAAAAGCAACCATCTGCAAGGTATTTTTGAAGCAGGATGTAAATGAAACCAGCACTAAAATTTTCTCCCCAGTGTGTGAAGCAAGGTCTAGCAAAAGGACTGCTAGCACTGGCTTTAGGCACAGAAACTGAGTTTAGATCCCATTTGTGCCATGAATGTCCTCTTTGACCCACACAAGTGACTTTATCAGTGTTTGTGCACGGGTTGGACAATGGAACACGCTGTTGGTTCAGGACTCCACGTGCAGAATCAACAATAAAAGCAAGAAGATAAAGAGGCAAAGGTAAAATCACCAAAACTATTCAGGTGACAGGTGGAGAAAGCTGATGAAACTCCTTTATTGGTTGTGCTTGGGCTGGGATCTAAATGGAGGTAAGGTTGTGTCCCATTCCTCAGTCCTTCTGTCTCCCAAATAATCCCCATGCAGGGCTTAGGGACTTGCTCCCTATGGGACAACAATCAGGGAAAGTCCACTTACTGCTCCAGCAGACAGAGTTGGTGGAAGAAGATGTAGATCCTACCCTACCTATGGACTGATAAAAAATAATTATGATAGATAAATTATTAACTCATACCTACCTGCCTATAATGCCCTGAATGTCAGAAGAAAACAAAAGTAACATTAAGCCAATTATTTTTAGAGCAAATGATCACTGATTATTCCTGTTCAGGGATAAATTTCAATGATTAATTAACAGCAAGCATTGTCCTGGAAGTTGCATCATTTCTTCAAAGCTCTGGCAAACCACAGCCTCTTGAAAAAGTAAAGTGTTTGCACAGGCATGGAAATAAATTCTAAGTGCGCAGAGAGCAGTTTGCATTAAGAGGGGCAGAGCAGGTAAATTTTAATTTGAACAGAAATATGATTTACTTAATCTTATCTGGCTCTATTAATTATCAGAATAGGTAAAGTTTGCTTTTCATTTAATGTGTTGTTGCTCACACACAGATATACTTTGGAGACTGAGGTGCATGGCAGAGGTGCATACATAACCCAGGGAGGTGGAAAATTTTTGTAAAGGTTTTTGTAAACATGAGAGGACTCAGAGTCAGCCACACAATGAACCAGGGAGAGTGAGGTTTGTACAATCCTGCAAAACAAAGAAGTCTGTAAGTGCTTGCAGTGGGTGGGAGGAAAGAGAGGAGCTATTTATATGAAAGAACAATTCCTCCACAAACCTGGTTGGATATACAGGGTAAATGTGGGCTGGGAGTTGCAAAAGGGTCTTGACAATGGAGCAATGAGATTCCAGACCCTTCATCTTGGGTGCAATTCACTGAGGTTGCAGTGTCATCACTGAGACTGGGCTCTGGTTCCATTTATACAACCATCAAACACCTCTGTTGTGGGAAACAATACAGCTTGTTCTGCCTGACTCATGTCAGCTGTTGACTGAAAGAAAAATGTTTTTTTTCCAATAATTTATAGCTAATCCATTAATGAATAAACTTCTTAAAAAACTTGGTGTGAACCTTTAAACCTTTAAAAATTGCTCCATTTAGCAAGGGAGTGATGACTATTTCAGACTTCCCTTCTCCTGGAAGATAATTGACCTCTTCTTCTCAGGCCAAATTTGCAGGCATGGGGTTTTAATTAGACTGCCAGGGACTGTAGTGTCTAATTGCTGTCATCATGGAGAGTTCAGCTGGTAGCACTGGGGTGCCACTGGCAGTCCTGGTGCTCCCTCAGCAGGAATCTTCCCCAGGATGTGATAACAAGCTCAGTGGTGAGGCAGATCCCCCTGGCAGGACTGTTTGGTCTGCCTGGAGCTTGTGGAATGTCCATCCTTGGACTCAGTATATTCCTGGATGAGGCCCTGGGTCCATGAGGAGGAAACGAAAACAAAATGACTTTGTTAGGAGCTTTCAATTCTGGAAAACAGTAGCCAAAATTCACACCACCTTTCTAGGGATTAAAACTAACCAGCACCTCTGGTTAACAGAAAGCCTGAGAAAGGGTTTAGAAGAAATACATCACAAAGTGTGTGATGAATGCTTGAGGAATAGGAGAAAGAGCATAGAAGGATAAATGATGGGGCTGCAAAAAATCAGTGGCAACCCAGGATATGGAAAAGGGACCGGTTGCATATGCCTTTAATTATTTAAAGTCTAGACAACTCATGTGTTTAAAAGTGGAAATTGTTTTCTGTCAGCAAATTGGTAGTTAGTGAATTAATGAAGAGAGACAGGTGATTTTGGAGTGGGATGAGAAGAGACGGAATAATTAAATGCATTTTTAAAGAAAACAGCTTAATCTAAGCTGGAGCTGAAAGATTAGATTGCACATCTCCATCTCCAAACTGGTTAAGATGCTTTACACTATACAGCCACCTCTGCTGGTGCTGTCTGTGTATTTATGGAGTGATTTTTGTTCCCTTGCAGGTCTGGGCTTTTGTTACTCCATCACCAAAGGCCCTGCCAATGCCACAGTGCTGGCTGGCTCAGAGGCGCGGTTTAACTGCACAGTGTCTGCAGGGTGGAAAGTTCTCATCTGGCTGTCCAGGGGAAGCCCTGTCCTCACTGTCCTCAACTCCCAGGGCTCTGTTGAAACCACAGACCGCTTCACCTCCCACAACTACACCAGTGGTGATGAGTTCACCTCGGAGCTCATCATCCACAACACCCAGCTGAGTGACTCTGGGAGAGTCGAGTGCAGCATCCAGCAGCCCAGCGAGAACAACTTTGCCTTTCTCTCTGTTCAAGGTGTGTATAGCCACCAACAAAAAGCTGTTGTATTGTGCTGCACTTAAAGCAGTCCTCTGAGGAATTGTTTAAATTATCCCTGGGAAGGAGTACATGCTCTCATTTACCACCCTTTGCCTCCTGCCCTCCTCATCTTAATTTTACTGTCCGTGGAGGTTTTAGAGTCACACTCAGAGTACCAATACCAAAGGTTTAAATGTGTCCCTGTTTTTTCCTGTTTCATCTCTTATTCTTTATCAGATTGCATCCAGAAAGCAGGATCTCACCACCAGGCACTATCCATTTGTCAAGGAGGTGCTTAGTTCAGTGATAACATCTCATCAACTACCTGTAAACCTTTTGTTAAATGACCTGAGCATATTTAAAAGTTAGAGAAAAACACTGTTATTTCATTATGTTGTCCTTCAGCTGGAAATATGTCAAGATGGCTAAAAAAGTACAATTTCCTGCTTTTTCATGGAAATGTACTGAAAGTCAAGACTTGTGCTTTAGACACTTTGGATAATGGGCCCATGTAGTTGAAAAAACTGCATGTTTCTATCATGCACATGGTGTATCTGTGGTAATAATGGTTGTTTTCCACTCCATATCTCAAGGCATAGCTATTTCTGGGTAGCGAGATAAGATTTAAAACCGCCAGCAGGAAAGCAATGCAGCAAAACATTCTGAAGGAACAAAACATCTTTTCCCTCCCACAGTTAATGGATCTTTATTCATCAAAAATAGCACCTTAACAGTAAAAGAGAACCAAACAATTGAGATTGTTTGTGAAGCCTTAGGATGGGCTCCAGCTCCAGACATTACCTGGATGACAAATGACTCTTTCATTGATAAATCAAGCTATATTAACCAGCAAAGCCCAGGATCTAATGGCCTCCACAATGCCCTGAGCACCTTAACTGTGACTCCGACGGACACTGAGGTTTTGACTTGTTTAGCTGACATAGAAGCACTCCCCAACCCTCAGAATGCAACTGTAACTCTTATTTTTGACAACTCTGCTGCGGGTAAGTGAATGTTTGTTGTACTTTGCCTGTACTGTACTGTCTGTACTCAGAGCTGTGTGTTTTGTTCTGGTTTGTTTTGTTTTAAAATGCCTTTCATTTGCAAATCAAATCCTATGAAATGTGCACAGGTGATAGAATTTCGACCCAGTAGCCACAGCTTGATATGTGGGTTGGGTTAAATGCACTTGTACAAGTCTAATGAACCACAAAGTCACTGTAAGACTGAGCAAGACAAACAAAACAGAACATCTGCCTCTGACTCCTGTGGATTCATTGCTAGGGAAACCAGTCTTTGCTCCTTGACCAAGAAAACACCTAGGGAATTTAAGTCTTAAATACCATCCCTGCCATATTTCTTAGAGCTCATTTACTCAAAGCCAAACCCTCATGTGAATTTGTTCTCCATAATATCCAATACTGGTTTTACCACTGACTTGGAAGAAATCCCTCCCAGTTTCTGCAACCAACCCAGAAGTAATTCTGTAGTAGCATATGTGGGATTTTTTGCACAGTGCATTAAGTTGCTTTTACTTAAGGAAATTCAAAGTTGCTTTAATCCAAGCCTGTATGTCGTGCAGATCTCTCCAGAGCAGTTAGCAAGGCCTTTGATAACTAAATATTTTTGCTAAGGTTGTAATCATGCCAACAGCTTCTCTTGATGAACTGATTCTTCTTCTGCAATGGGTGAACTTGGCACACACAAAACATCCTTACAATGTTTACCAGTGTACCAATGGGTACCAATGAGGGGTTTGGTACAGACATTTTGACACATAAACAACTGAGAAGATTGAGTAGCTGTGCCCTTTGTTTTGAGGATGAATCATTATTAGCAAGGCTTTTTCAGAAGTGCTTGCTTAGTAATGCAGTTGAAAAAAGGTCATTTTACCATTCTTAATATGACCTTTTGTAGTCATATTGATCTTAATTACTGACTAAGCAAAATAGGACTATCCTGAGGAAATTAATAAATTCCCCTGCCTACTCATTTGTGAGGTTTCCATAGCTACTCACTGCAAATCAGAAGAGGAGAAAAACAGATGTCATGGAGCACTATTAGTGTATAATTAGTGATTGTATAGGACCATCATTCATTTCTTTTTGGAAATACCATTGTGCAGAAGCAGGCACTCAAAATTTGACAGAATAGGAGAGTATGAAGTCTTGAAATGATTAGAATGAAATAAAAGCATGGCATTTATGGTATATAATGTATATATCACACTCAAAATCTCAGAGCTTGTCCCACTTTTCATATACAGGTTCCTCAGGTTAGCTGTTGGGAAGGAACACAACCAGCTTCAAACATGTAGGAAATCCTTCCCAAAACTACTGAAATATCAATTTCCCCCTTCACTTAAAAGCTTGGGGAATCAAATTCCTCTGTGTTCCACTCAAGCAATACAAGAACTACCAAAGATCTGAGACCTCTCTAGCCAACCAGCTCCTGGTCAGGGAATGTCCTACCTTCCTGCACTTGTGTGTTACTCTTTCCATACAAACTGATGCATTTTTTGTCACTCATTCTTCCTGCAGAGTTGCCTTGCTCACAGTGGTGTTTGGCTGAGCTTGAAATTTGGGAACTCCTACAGAGTTATCCCAGGAGATGCATTCACAGAGCTGTCACTGGGAAATGGGATCCATGGTGAAGTCCCTAATCGGGGGATTAGGAAAAATAAGCTGTCTTTGGCTTCAGCATTGAGTTCATGAGGCTTTGGACCTGCAGAAGATAAGGACAGGGAGTGTCCCATGACCCTGGAATTCCTTTGCTTTTGAAGTTGTCCAGAAAGTTCTGAAGTGTCCAAGAAGCCTCATGCAGGTTTTCCTAGTCTCTCATTCCTCCCTGATCACCAGCACCTGCCAGGGGAAATTCCCTTTTCTGCAGACACTTCATCCAAGTAAATGTTTGGACAACTTTGGGAGGAGCCAGGGGTTGGGACAGCAGCAGAGGATGTGCCCTGTGGAATGAGGAAGTGCCTTTGTCCACACCAAACACTTCAGGGACCTTGGTTTGGATTTCCTGATGGGCTTAAAGAGATTTAATGCCCTTAAATGCCCCTCCCTTGCAGTCCTGCTTGTATGTTCACCTGGCAGCTCCTCATTCATAGCCAGCTCCAGTTTCTGTCTGCATCCTCCAGAACTGCAGAGACACAGAAATGCAGAAGTGCTGGCAGTGTTTGTGTTGCACCCTGTCCTTTCAGCTCCATAGATCTTTTGGCACACAACCTGTCCCTGACAGGGAGTGAAATACCTCGCTGTGGCAGCCAGCCTGGAGGAATGGGCCTGGGCAGGTGTGTTTAGCTCCTCCCTTCTCACTAAGGTTAAGCTTTCCCCTCTGGCTAAATAGCTCTTTCATATTTTAGTCATCTTGAAATCCTCGTGGCATTTTCATGGAACAAATTGTGATAAAATGTAGATATCTGTTCTTCTAGATAAAAATACTATGAGCAAGTTTATCAGCAATTATGATCACAACTGATGGCAGCCTCCAGGATTTACTACTTTTTTTTTATTATTATTATTTTGCTACAAATTTTTGGATTACTGAGTGCTTGTTTCTTTTGTAATAGAAGAAATTCAGAACATGCTGATTGAGCATTAGGATTAGAGAAGACTGGAACAAATTGCTTAATGGTAATGACCTGAGCTTTGGAGAATGCAGATTCCTGGCAGATGTTCAAGCTTTGTAGGAGGCTCTGATACTGACCCTTTGCAGTCTGAAACCTCCAAACCTCAAATAGGCACCCAGGAAAATGTGTAGATAGAAAGGGTTTAGTTTATTTTCTCCCACAGGTAAATCTGGTTCCCACATCAGGGTAATTGTCTGGAGCAGCTCCCAGTCACCCTCATTCCTGTGGCACCTTTCCCAGAGCCTGTCAGCCAAGTGTGGCCATGGAGGTGTTAACTGGGACCTCTAATGAGGAAAAGACAATCATAAACCCATAGAACAGAGCTGTGTCAAATTTGGATGTGTCTCACACCTGTAATTTGGATTGGAAGATTGTTTCTAAATGGCTGCCAAAAATGTTTAGGGGCTGCATCCAGCAACCTGAGAAATATTCCCCATCCCTGGAAGTGTCCAAGGCCAGGCTGGATGAGGCTTGGAGCAGCCTGGGACAGTGGAAGGTGTCCCTGCCCATGGCAGGGGTAGGATTGAGATGATCTTTGAGGTTCCTTCCAACCCAAACCATTCCATGATTCTATTCTATCTTTTTAAATGAAAGATATTTTAAAATTCTGTGCATGTGGGAGTCCTGTTTGGTCATAGCAACCAATACCAGCAAGACACTGAATTATCCTTAAATGCCCTCATTTAACCCTGTGGATTACAGCAAAGATGGAAGAGTAAGTTAAATGTGAGGATGCTGGTAGAGTTGATGGGTCAGCAACAGGTTGTGCTCTTTAATAACAGGTGTCTCACCAAGCACATCCCAAAATCAAACACTTGTTGAAGTCTCTGAGAAAAATCCCAAGACAGAATTGAGTAGAAAATTATATTTCCAGGCTAGAGGTCACCAATTGTACTAATTAGCCATGACTATTGCTGTGGTTTGTGGGGAGAAATGGACATTTTTCAGAACAGTTCAGCTTATTGAAAGGGACACATACACATTTTTGGTCAAATTAATTGTTACCCAAAATATCTTTTTTTCTCTACTCTGACAAGAGCAGCCAGGCGAGACATTTAATATCTGCACTATAGACTTCTAAATTAAACCTTAACACCTTTCCCTAAATGTCTCCAAAGGACTCTGGGAGGCCCAGCATAATTATAAAATAAAATTAAATTCGAAGATTGCAACCCTGGCTTTTTCAGAGGAAAAGCAGCAGTGGGAAAAGTTACAACTGCAATAAAGAATCAGAGAATATTTTAAATTCTTGGGCATCATCCGTAAATACAGAGTCTGCCATTTGGAAAACACAGACTCCTTGTTAAATATTCACCAAGCACTTAACAGCATCTCACAGAAAAGGTAAATATTCTGAAAAGGATGTTTTGAGGCTCCGATAGTTCAATGTTTCTCCATTTAATTTAACAGAAAATGAGTACAGTGAAGACAACAGGAACACGTGGGTTATTGTACTTGCAGTTGTGCTTTCATTTCTTGGTATTGTTCTCCTGATCGTTCTTATTGTGGTTGCTGTGCGCTGCTGCCTGAAGAGGAGAGGTGAGTGGAACTTCACAGTTGGTCTGTACATTCAAAAGTATCTTTGATTAGACATAAACCTCCTACTTGTGTCAGCTCTGGTGCTGCACAAAGACCTGTAAGCAGAAGTTTGAGCAGACAAATCCTGCTCTTAACTATGACCTGTTTAAGATGCTCCTTAATCTCACCATCCTGCTTCTCTCATAAATTGATTCCAGAGCAATCAGTGTCAGCCTTTACACGTTAACCACCAGGGGGTCATGTTTTCTGGGAGTACATTAACTTTCAAAGACGTTTAGAGGTTCTTTATTGAGGAATATTTGCAGTGTGGTGTGCCTAATTCCAATTTTTGTGTAAGCTGCTCTGCAGGGCTGCTCAATTTTGTAAGCAGGGTGGAGTGATGCTCCTGAGCTAGCTGGAACACCAGGCATGCTCTAAGAGAACTTAAAGAAGCTTTAAATTTTATTTTCCTGCATTTTAAACACTTTTTTTTTTTTTTCCTTTCTCAGGATCTAACTATCAAACTGAAATAAGGTAAGTCAGACGATGCGGGAGAACTTTTCACATTCACGGGACTCTTTGAGGCTGCTGCAGGGTGGCAGGGGGGAGGTGCCAGCTTCCTTGTCCCAGCATCGTTCATCCCAGAGCTCTCGGTGCTGCCTGGCTCTGTGAGCTCGTGGGGACAGCATGCAGGGAAGGGGACTGACCGTAGGGATGAAGGGTGAGCGCCAGAGCTCGCAGCAGGCTGGGAATTCTGATCCCACAGTGCTCAAAACCCTATCTAAACCCCATCAAAACCCCAAGCGCCGCCTCGCTGATTGATCCAGCGCAGAGGTGACAAAGCAGACGCTCTTTGCCTGAAGGAAATAGAGTCCCTCGGGCCTGGCTGTGCCCCAGGTGTCCCGGGGAAGGCAGGGGAGGATGGCTGGTCGCCAGAGCCCGCCGGGCGATTGCCGCCGCCGCCACAGGATGTCACTGCCACACCGGGAGCGCGGCTGGCGTTGGGAGCGGGCGAGCCCCGCAGCGGGGCAGGCAGATTGCAGGCTCCCCGGCTCTTGGAAGGCTGGATAAACTGGTAAAAAAGGGGTTTAGAGGGCAGGTTTAGATTGCATATGAGGAAAAAATGCTTCCCTGTGAGGGTGGCAAGGCAGGTTGCCCAGTGATGATGTGGATTCCCCATCCCCGGCAGTGTCCTTTGGAGCAACCTGGGATAGTGGGAGGTAGAGACCCCCGTGGCAGGTAAAATTTTAGGTACCAGGTGAGCTTTAAAGTGCCTTCCAACCCAAGCCATTCTGTGAGTCTACAAAAAAATAATAAAGGTGCTCCATTGTTGGGCATCATCATCCAGTGATTGTCAGCTGTGCTCGAGTACAAAGCTGTTGGTCCATTATTGCACCGAGCTGGAAAACTTAAGAAATCAATAACTGGTGGCTCTCAGCATTAAGATCTTTTTTATCAGCACCTGTGTGGCTGTGGCAGCCATGGCAGTGGGGTTATTTTCATTATTATTTATATTTAGGCAGCACTGTAAATTCATCCTCTGCCTACCCTTGTGGGGCTTTTAACTCCCCATCCCTTAATGAGTTTACAAAATGTTCCACCCCATTGCCTGGCACGTCAGTAATTCCCGGTTTCATTAACAGCCTCTTGTGGGGAAGTTTTGTGGAGGTCTGATGACAGATTTCCATTTGTAGAGCACTTTATTGATAGGAAACAAAATAAGGAAATTAGATACCCTCTGTTTTCTCCAGAGGAAATGATGCTTATTATTCCATGCCGTGCATGTAAACTTCCATGTGGATTTCTGAGTTTGTGGGGCCAAATCCATCATTTTGCCAAGCGCAGGACTAAATCAGCAGGGGTTGCTTGGATTCTGACTTGGTTCAGGATCCCAAAAACTTCCACAAGGTTTGATCCTACTAAGGTAAACCCAGCTGAGCATGCAGGGAAGCATCTGCCCAGTGGTGGGGTCTGGAACAGCTGGGTCCATGCCCTCCCCAGGACCCTTCCTTGCTGATGTGGATCTGCACAGTGCTTCCTTTCAGACAACCTGGATAACTTTACTGCTTTCTCTCTTTGTTTTTGCATCTGGCTTGGGCAGACACAATTCTACCTTCATGGCAGAATGTGTGTTCTTAGCTCTCAGTACAATAAAGTTATTATTTCTCCATTAACTTTAAACATGAGTTGTCCCACTGACTTCACAATCCTTGCTTGCATTTTAAAGTTAAGAAAACTAGGATGAGTTCAGGCTCTGAGGCTCAGATTGGACTTGGAGACTCAGTGTTGCCAGTTCTTCAGAGTTTTAGCATGTCTAAACAATGACCCTGAAATCACAAGGATTCTTAACCATCACAGATTTTGTAGGCTCAGGGTTTTTTCCTTGGGGAGAGCCTCCCTGCAGTAAAAAGAACGGTGCTTGTCCAGATTTTGGAAGCTCCATTGCTGTAGTAGCAAAGAAGTAGTGAGACCAAACATACATTGATTTATTTCCCACCTTTATTTTTAACTTGGCTGGCTATCTTCCTATACCTCCCACACCTTTTTTTTTTTTTTTTTTCCATAGCTGCTTTTTATTTGGCTACTCCACTGAGTTTGTTGGGATCTAAGGATCAGATAAAATAGACAGCACAGTGTCACGTAACATGTGGGGGTGGTAGCCCTAAACAATTGGTTTTGTCTTCTAGCAACCATGGCAGGTCTCTCAGTGGTATCTAACCAGTTTATCTCCTAAAAAAGCCCCAGAGTTGATAGCTGACTCACCAGATTTGTGTGTGCATTAATAACACCCTTCTGAAGCTCTGCAAAGTGATTCCTACCAAACATCATAAAAGGAGAGTCATAGAATCGCAGAGTCATTGAGGTTAGAAAAGACCTTCAAGGTCATGGAGTCCCAGCTGTGCCCAAAGGCCACCTTGTCCCCAGCCCAGAGCACTGAGTGCCACAGCCAGGCCTTCCTGGGACACCTGCAGGGATGGGCACTGCAAACCTCCCTGGGCAGCTCCTGCCAATGTTAAACAACCCTCTCCATGAAGAAATTCCTCCTGGTGTCCAAGCTGAGCCTCCCCTGGCACAGCCTGAGGCCATTTCCTCTTGTCCTGTCCCTGTTCCCTGGGAGCACAGCCTGACACCACTGCAGCTTTTGAACAAGGACATGCAGCAGTTTCCACAAACATCACCAACACCACATTACCCCCTTCCCCCTAAAAATTCCTGGGTTGCCATAGTGGATTTGTTCTTGCCACACTTCAGACCTAGGCAGAGGTGAGCCTGGGACTGTTCTGGTCCATAGTAGCAACAGATCAGTAGTAGCATCTCTTCTAGCATTAGAGTTTTGGGTAAAAAAACCACCATTCTCTCCCCGTGCAGCTGTGAGGGCAGCATTCTGCAAATTCAGAGATGTATAACTTTAACCAAGGAATTTCTCTCACGTTTAAAGCCAATTTCAAAGTGAAAGATTAACTTCAGAGAGTACAGATGAATCACTTGGGAACCGACTGTGGGGATGTGAGATGACATGCTTTGTTTTTGCAGCTGGGCACCGAAATGATGAGCTGTCATAAGTGACCTGGCTGGTGTTCCATTATTGGGCCCCTAAATAAATTGTGCAATTCTGAATCAAAGATCCAAATTAATTTTCTGTAAAACCTAAGATCTGGTACAGAGACTTCACTCTTTGAAGGTTGCTTTATTTTTGTGCTTTCTGATATTGCAGCTGATGGAAACTTACAATTTTATAAGAATTCCATAGGCAATACTTATATGGGACAAGATTAGTGCCAGCAAATTGCTTGGGAGGTTCAGATATATTTTGCACCTATTTTTTTGGGAAGAAAGACATGCACTTTTTCCTCACTAGTCTGCTACCCAAGAGTTCTCCCATCATAATGAATTTCTAATGGCAAAATTTTGTTTTCTAGAAAAGTTTCAGCTGAGAAGAAAAAGGATGGCGATTTGGATGACAGGCAGAGGAGTGGTAGTGAAAATCTGGGATACATTCCAGAGGAATTGTGGAACACAGAACAAAGCCCAAGTGAGTCTAAGCTGGTGAATCACTTGTTGTCAGATTGCTTCTCAACATGGGCCTTTTGGTCAAGCAATTAAAATTAGGAGGTTTCACAATATTTAATGAAGGACTTGTGCTTGGCCTGGACCTCTCCAGAAGATTTTGGATTTTTTAGAGCAAGATCCTCCAAAAATATTGAGAAAACATCTGAGTTCTTTGCAATTGAATTTAGATTTATTCCTGGGTTTGCTTTTTTTAAATGCCTTTGTTCTTGCAATTGTCTTCTGGGGCCAGATGTGGGAGGACTGGATTTTCATACAAGCAGCAATTTAGGCAATATTTTGCAGTTGGTCTGTGAAAACAAAAGAAAATCCACCACTACCAACACAAAAAAAAAAAAAAAAAAAGAAAAGAAGGAAGGAATAAAGGCAGTTAGTGAGCTATTATTTTACTGATAAGTGACTAAGGCATTATAAATTCTTGTCCTTAAGCACAAAGACTCTTCAAAAGCAAATGTAAATCTCCACCAAATCGTTACCCACCACTTGCATTTATAACCGTGTTATTCTCAAAACATTTAATCAAACACTTAATGACATCAAATTATTGTGCAGAGTCTATAATCCAGGCACACATCCTTTCCTCTCTGACAAAAAAGTGGTGAAGAAATAAGTACAGTGGAAAGATTTCCAGAGTATGTGGTATTATAAAATGAAGGAGTTATAAAACATAAAAGGAAAATTAAGTGAACCTGGACAAATTTGATCCCACCAAGCCCTAGATGGGCTCCTTTCACATTTGTTTGTGTGCAGGGTTGAGCTTAGCTGATCACCTCCCTTCTTCACTGATGTGGGTGTCCCCAGGACTGTGTCCCTCACACTTTCTCACTCCTCTTTCCCAGATTTTTTTACTGTTTTTTACCTGTGCTGGATTTTTTTTATCTTTTCTTAAATGTTTTATCACAGAGTTGCCACCAGTGTTGCTGATGGGCTCAGCTTTGTCCAGCAGCAGGACTGTCCTGGAGCCACCAGGAGCTCCTCTGTGTGAGATGGGGGCAGCTCCTGGTGTCACCCCACAGTGACAAAAGCCACCCCTGCAAACTCCTTCAGTACAAAACCCTGGCCATGTTAGCCCAAAAAAATACTGTGAGCCAGGGTTTGGCTCACAATATTAAATCTTATTTAGCCATTCCTGAATGCCTTGTGGTTCATGCCATGGTGGACACTGAATAACAGTAATTTTTAATGTTTTCATTGCAGGACTTGCCTCTCTTCCCCCAATGGTTTCAAAGTTTGCTGGCCCGGATGACAATTTGCACATCAGTTCTGTACCAAAGGTAATGCTGATATCTTGAATATCTCGACTTTTTTTTTCTTTTTCACACAGTGTGTATTTTGCTAGAACAACACATAGATTTTGGGTGGAGGTAGACAATTAACAGTCAATTACAGCTGTAGCTGGGTAAGTGGAACATCCCTTCAGCATTCGTGACTGTATTTTCCTTCAGACTGAATGATACAAGATGTGGATATAAGATGGAGGCACTGTGAGGTTTGAGGTTCCTTTGCAAACAAAATCCAGTGCAGAAAGAGCAAATAAATGTGCATTTTCTCTGGATAATTTCTTTACTCTATTTTCCAATTGCTCTTCCACATTGCAGAAGTTGCTTCAGTCAGGAACTTTATATTGATCTTGGAAACCTTTGGTATCTCAGCTGGCAGGGAAAGCACACCCCCAACACCCAGTGCCCCTGGAGCTTTGCTCCTTTTCCATGTGGCTAAAATGTCACAAAAGTAGAGCTCAGTGTTTATTCCTCCACTGATTCCATTCCCTTCAGCCATTCTGAAGGCTGGTGCTGCTCTCTCTCAGTTCTGGCACACCACCAATGTGAATCTTAATTTATGCCATATTTTAGTAAAACCCATTTAGCACCTCCAGAGTGGTTTTTGCCTATATTCTCTTGAGAAAGTGGCAGTGATGTGGTACTGAGTTTACTCCTCAACACAGTGATAACTCATTTATTTCTGAAGAGCTGCTTCAACATGCACAATGCAGAAATCTGTCTTGGGGATGACATTGCACATAAATCATAGCAGAGTGTGTCAACTTCTTTTGGCACACAATGAAATTTAGGAAGCACTCAATCAACAATTAAAACAATGATCACATAATACCAGTAAAAAATAACAGCAATGACACTGATGCATTTGTGCCTGGTAGTTATGATGTTTGACATTAATTACTTGTCAAACAAAATACTATTCAAGCAAAGATGAAAAGTCTGCAAAACAGTGGAGGCTTCAGTGTGGATCTACAGCCCCAAACAACACTTTCAGACAGTGTTTGGAATGCTTGTGAACAGACATTCACAAGATCTGGATGTGGCACTTGGGAACATGGTTTAGGGGTGATGATGGTGGTGTTGGGTTGATGATGGGACTGGATGACCTTGCAGGTCTCTGCCAATCTTGATGATTCTGGGATTTGGTGATTCTTTGATTCATTTGGTCATTTCTGTGATTCCTTTGTCTCTTTCCCAGTGACTGGGTGCTGTCACTGATGGTTCATGCACACTGGTTGTGCACTGGGGAGGAATTAAGGCATTCAGTGACATCTGAAAGGCATCAAATTTGGGTGTTCTCAGGCAGTTCACAGTGAGAACAATAATGTTATGAGTTAGGACCATCAGGAGATTGTGTTCCTGGGCCTGATTCAAAGTGGAACATGAAAGGTGCAGCCTCCACATCAAACTCTTGGTTAGATGGCCCAGGAGGTTCAAGTGGTCAGGGAAACTTTGAATCCATCAAAGGCACATGGCATGAAATTGAAATATTTATATTTTTTCAACTAGTTGACCGTGGACAATATAAAAACTCTGTTACAGTGACTTCTACCTGCATCAACAGCTGCACACACATTGTTGAAAAATACCAAGAGATAATCCAGAGGTGAAAATGATTTATAACTATTTGCCATATGTTAGAGGAATATTTAGCAATCTAAAAACAGCTTGGTGAAGACAAACTTCTGTTTGAACAGAGCTTCTCAGTATGTTGTGATGGCCCCATCTTGTGTAATGCAGGAGTTGATAAAAGGCTGCTGAAGGTTTACCTGAAATTGTGGATTTGCAGACCATGATTTAATTTTATAGCAATATATGCAAACATAGAAAAACATTTCCCAGACAAAAAGTGGTTTTCTTTTACATTCATAACCTTCCCTGTTAGCTGTATAATGGAGGTTTTGTCACAGAAAGTGTTTCTGGATATATTCTAATAAAGTTCAATCCCCACTGATGCCAATAGATTGCCTAATAACCATTGTAGTGCTCTTTCATGATATTTCTTGTCAAGTAGGAGAAACCAGATGTTAACTCATTTAGCTGTTTGCTGGCTAGTGCTGAATCAAACAATTTCTTCAGAAACCACCTGCCTTCCTGCCAATGCATCTTTTAAACCCAAAAAGTTGTGTTTCTCACTTGGCTCTCCCTACCTGAGTACTGGAAACATTCCCAAAGACTTTTCATCTTTATTCTTCAGGACTTTTTAGTAAGAAATAGGGGGTAAAAAAAAGAGAAACAGGAGGACAAGAAGTTGTCCTGAGATTTTTTTCCACAGTGAAGGAGGTCATGAAGGGGTGGCCTCCAACAAATTGCTTCTCTCTCCCTGGATAACCAGAAAAAAAGAGCAAAAGTCCTTGCAGTGCTTCTATGGAGGTCAAGAAGAAAGAAGAAAAATCCAAGTCCTCCCTGAGGGGCAGGAGGTCCATCTACTGATGGAAAAATTGCAGACTGAAGACCTAAAACCTTATCTATTCCTGTGTCTCTGAGGGTAATGGCTTCAAATTTGATCCCTTCCATTCCACATGTAAAAAAGTTACAATTTAAAATTATTTGGGAGATTGGAGGAGACTTCATACCACAGGTTTTGCATCCTCAGAATTCCTTGCCCATGGACCCAGCCAGGTACAAACCTGAAATCCCTGCTGTGTGTCATTGTAAAGGGTGACAACAGAAAAACACTTCTGTCAGCTCTTGGCCATTCAAACTTTTTGAATCAGAAACTAATGCAAAACACTCAGAGAAGATAAATGCTGTCCAGTAATTGCACTGATCAATTCACAACCTGAACAAAAGGTTTGGCAAAGAACAAGGGAGGAAAATCAAAGGTGTGTGAGAAATTTAAAAAATGACAAGTAACGAAGGAAATTATTGAGCTGAGGAAAAAATTACCAGCTACTGGACAAGGAGGCCAGAAGCATCAGTCAGAGGTGCTGGAAGGCCTTAATTCATGATTATATTAACTGAAAAAAGGTGGAATTGAGAGCAGAGGGGTAGGCTTCTGTTTAATTGCAAATGTAGTTCCTGTCAGGGATGGGAGGAGTGTGATCCTTGCTCTCTGTTCTGGGACTGAGCTGCCAGACAAATGGGTTTTAGGGACCAACATCCCACCTGGGGAGCAGTTCCTCATTCCCTGACCCTGAGTGTTCCTTCCAGGACCCAAATGCAGTGAGGGGGATCCCCTGACCTGGATTTGGCAGATTTTGGGGCAGCCCCACAGACAGCTGTGCCTGGCAAGGGCCATCGGGCCAGTTCTGCCAAGTGCCACCTCCAAGGAACTCTGTTTCCCACAGAAGGAGCTCTAAGGACTGAGCAAATTGCAGGATTGGACAATCTTCTGGATAAGCTTCATAATTAGTCCATTTAATATGCCATAAATGTGTCAGTGATAAATCAGGGTGTGAATGCTCATTTACAGTGGGCCGGATTCATCCCTGCTGTGACTTCAGCACAGCTCCAGGAAGCTTCCACAGCCTCACTCCTCCTTTCCAATGCAGAGTGAGTCATGGCTCCCTTAATGGGGAAGGATCTATTTTTCTTCTTAACTACTCCAAATGACACTCTATAAACTGAAAATATTATTTAGTTGTGGTTGTGGTTTTATACTGAGAAGGAAATGAATGATGAATTGCAGCTCCATTTATTGCCCCGTATAGAACTGCTCCGACTCTGAGGGTTGTTGGAAAGAAAAATTAAGCTATCAAAATTGAATTAAAAGGTCAATAAATAGAAATATAAATCAATGAAAGCAAATAATTTTACTCCTGCTGATGAAATGTACTGCAGATGTGTCATGTTAGGATATCCATTGGTTAGCATCTCTTGATTAAGAGAGCAATAAATATTGATGATACAGAACAGATACAGAAATGGCAGGTGCAGTTCATGGTATTTTTCTAAATGTTTGTGGAAGGAGGGGAGAAGCTGAAGGCATATGGGTGGGATTAACCCATGAAGAAACAAGGAGGAATTTCCAGGCTGTATTGATGGGCAGGGAAATGTGCTGAGTGTCCAGAAAGTTGATAGGATGGAACTGGTTTGCTACTTGAAGTAATAGTGTATCCAAATTATTTTGAGGGTATCCAGAACTTTTGGGGTGGGTTTTTGCCTGCACATGAATTTGGAATTCATGTTTTTGCCTGCAATTGAATTTGGAATGAAAATTAAAAACTGAGGGCAGGGAGGGGGAAATAACCTTCAGAAGCAGAAAGCTGTGCCTCCCTGATTCTTTGTTCTGTTTTTTTGCTGGCCCAGTGTGTGATGCATGCAGACACATTTGGGAGTACTCCTACCACATTAATGTCAGCAGTTTGTTCTAATGCAGTTAGACTTGAATTTTTCTGGCTGGCTAATACTAAGCCTTCAGTTTATCACACACTTGTACAGCATCAGTAGTCTGAGGAGCTGCCATCTGTCAAATCAGTGTTGAGATCAGAGTCCTGGTTCACAGTGCCAGATGTGTGCTCATCATTCCCATCACTGCTATCACATGGATTGCAGAGATGACTGAAACATGCTTGTAAGAGCAGAAATCCTCCTTTCATTGACTGAAGATCAGCATTCAAAACATCACTGAAGGATTCACCCCCAAAACTAGCTGATACACACTCAGTTTACCTTCTGACTCATCCATGTGTTGCTAGCTCTCCTTTTGTCTGGTTGAAGAGCTGGAAGAGATGAAAAGATCTGTGCTGCATCTGTTTTCCCAACCAAACCAACAAACTCTGCGAAGCTTTTCCCAGTGTAATAATCCCTTTATAGTAATCCCTGTGAAAAGGCAGCCAGGGCAGATGATAAGTCAACAGGCAGGCTTTGAAGCATGTGACTGTGAGATATCCATGGTTAACTAGATGCCAAGCTGCCAGTACAAAGAGATTCAAAACTATAGAAAAGAAATTTTTTCTATATTATGTTCTATGTTTTTTATAAATGTTTCTATGTTATAGAAGAGAAATGCATCCTTCCTGATAGGGGAACCACCTCAGAAATTTGCTCCTATGATGTTATGCTGTGCAGCAAACCACCAGAGATGGGTTTTTTCCCTTCAATCTGTAGGATGTAATGAATTATGAAGCCATTTTTCCTCAGACTAGGACAGACAGGACTAGTAGAGCACTGAATTAATCTGAAGAGGAAACAACTTTGAAATCTAAACCAAGCAGAGGCTCCAGCAGCTGCAGCAGATCAGGGTATAAATGTGAAATGGTTGTTTTTGGTCCTGCTCCTCTGCATTATTATTTGTAACAGGTTGTAGATCTTCCATAGCATCAGAAAATGAGTTTTAGGTTACTGACCAGCAGCCAGCAGCCCCCCTTTCAGTGAAGTGTAGCCTCAAGAAGGCTCTGCTGCTTCAGAGAAAGCTTCCCAGGAAATGGGCCAGCACACAGCATGAGTTGATTGAAATTCATGAAATTATTCATTAATTGATACCAGAGCACAGTAAGCATGAAATGGAAATAACTCTAAAGCAAAAAACTATGAGAGATGCAGGAGGGCAGAGGTGAATACTCATGGACATCATCCCCATCCTGGCAGAAAAATCTGCTCAGTTCCTCCTTTGGTGGTGAGGAAAAGTGTCATGACAGGACAGGGGCTGGATGGCTCACTCTTGAAGACGAGATTTTGAAAGGAAAAGGGGCCTGATGGTGTTACACTTTCACCAGTGCTCTCACAGGCCTGCCTGGATGCAGCTGGTGCTCCTACTCTGGCTCTCTGCTGCTCAGAGTTATGTGCAAACCTAGACCAGAGAATCATGGAATGGTTTGGGTTGGAAGGGACCTTAAAAATCATCCAGCTCCACCCCCAGCCATGTCAGGGACACCTTCCACTGTCCCAGGCTGCTCCAAGCCCCAATGTCCAACCTGGCCTTGGACACTGCCAGGGATCCAGGGGCAGCCACAGCTTCTCTGGGCACCCTGGGCCAGGGTGTCACATCTGTCACAGAAAAAATTTCATCCCAATATCCCATCTAAACCTACTCTCTGTCAGTGTGAAGCCATTTCCCCTTCTCCTGTCACTCCAGGTCCTTGTAAATGATCTCTCCCCATCTTTTCTGTGGGCTCTCTCCAGGCCCTGCAAGGCCACAAGGAGGTCACCCCAAAGCTTCTCCTCTCCAGGCTGAACAATCCCAGCTCTGCCAGCCTTTCCTCCCAGCAGAGCTGCTCCATCCCTCTGCTCATCCTGCTGCCTCCTCTGCACTCTCTCCAGCAGCTCCAGCTCCTTGCTGTGCTGAGCCCCAGGGCTGGAGCAGCTCTGCAGGTGAGCTCTCACCTGAGCACAGGGGCTCAATCCCAATCCCTAAATCTGTAGCATTGCCTCCAAATGGCCCCAAAACTGCCTCTTTCCACAACACTGCTGGATGAGCTCTCTGATTAATGTCTCTTTTCCTTTAGCAGATCTGGATGCAATAGAATATTTTTCTGCAGCAAGTTCTGGGAAATATTCTCACTCCAGAATTTTGCTAAACATGGGATTCAAAACATGACCTATTCCAGGGAGTTTTAGAGACAGGGTGCTCTTGGATCCTGTCTGAAACTTTCTGGTTACTCAGTATGCTATTAATTCAGTATCCTTTATTCTCACAGTCCACAATATCTTGGAGTAGTGGCTTTCCACAAATATAACACTTGTCTTTGGCTTTTTTCAGATTTTTTCCCCATTCTATTTGTAAATTTGTTATTTTGAGGGGAGAGGCAGCAGAGAGCTTCTCTGCTCAGCACCACTGAGGTCTTTGGGCTGAACTGCAAGAAATTAAATGCAGCAGAAGGATCTTGGAAAAGGTCCTTGAGCAGAGCCAGGCAATCCTGTTACTTCCCAAAGCACCTCTCCTCTCTGCGAAAACAAACAGTAAAGAAGGGTAAATTTAGAAAACAGCAGCATGTTCTAGAAATAAGAAGGGATGGAAGGGAGGAGAAAGAGAGTTGTGTTTAAAACAGAAGGCAGCTGTCTTGTGAAATGTTTCTAGGATAGTTAAATTTATCCCACAGTTTTCCTTGTGGTGCTGGGACTCATTAAATACCAGGGACGTGTTGTCTACATTTGTTATCTAACATTTGCCTCCATGAGTTATTCAATAATGTATATATACCAAATGCATTATTGAAGATGTTTAATACTGGAAGAATACCAGAGCAATACAGACTGTACATGATTAATGCTCCAGAAACAAACCTCAGGAAGGTTGGTCAGTAGCTAGAGAACCACGTTTGGCTTGACAAAAGATGTCACTGGGAAAAACAGTGACATTTCCATTCATTTCCAAGGGCTTCTGACCAGGTGAGGAATTGCAGGGAGGAGGTCTTGCTACTACATTTAAAAATTCCAAAGTTTATGTTACTTAGATGCATTTGAGAGTGAATTTTGCCTTGTCTTTTCCTCTCCAATGATATTTTGCTAAAGCACAGAAGTAATTAGGACTGGAGATGCACTGCACTTGTTTCAGATGAGGAAAAGCTTTTGCCCTGCTCTGATCCCACCGGGGCAGTTTGAGAACAGGCTGCAGTCAGTGGAAGTGGAATCCTGCCAGTGATGGGAAGTTTAAAAAAAGCCTGCCTTGAATAAACACCGTGATGTTGAGAGTGATCTTTCAGCCATGTGAAATGCTGGTGTGCTGATTGCTGTGATTTCTCATGGATTTGGAAAGCAAATGTTCAGGTTTTTTGCAGCTTAACAGGTATATTCTTTAAGAGAACCAGAGGACAAACACCCAACACCACATTTTGCTTAAGAGAATTCAGACTGCAGAGGCCACAAGAAGTTCTCAGGTAGCATAAGAAGAGATAATGATTTCTCAGAATTGCCAGCAGTGTGTTGCATGTGAAGCTTTTGTTTTGTTCTGCTTCTCATGCTTTCCTTTGTGTTTAAATTTTGAGTGGGTTGCTGATGATGGATTCCATTTTGCTGTAGTGCTCTGGGGTGAGGGGTTGGCAGGTAACCTCCTGAGACCTCTCATGGGAATGCTTTTCTAGGATTTCTTTTAGTTCTCTAACTGGTTTTACTCTCCCCTAGGTGAGACCTCCAAGACGTACTGATTATCTGATCAGCCCAAAGAAAATCAGGAATGTGACACTCGTGTAGGATGTGCTTCTCCAAGAGATTTCTCTATCAGTTGCATTTTTACACTTTTGGGTGCCTTCCTGCAAGAGAGAAAAGTTAAAACCAGTTTTCTCAGTTTAAGTTATAAGTTATTTTTCTTCTTCTCTCGTGCAATGAAATAAACTTGCAGCCTTTATAATGCAGCATGCAATATCTCAGCAAAATAATGGGCATAAATGACATAAATGAAGAGCCTTAACTCCCAAGACAATGAGTTTGATGGGACTGTGGAAGAAGAATCTGTGTTTTGAGTCCCAAAGAAATCAGCCAAACTCCTGTCAGGCAGGAATGTTATGTTACAGCAAGATCAAAGACTGGAAATGCAAGATATTTATTATTTCAGAAAAACTGGTTAATAATAATAATAATAATGGTTAATACAATATGTATGCTTTTTAGTGTATTTTATGTACAGCTGATTGTCTTGAGCTTACAGATCAACATTTTTCTATTCCCATTCTGTAGTGAAATCAAAGGAAGTTTTCATGAGGGCTGCTTCAAAATTTCTAACAAAACTATCTTTGGATCAGAAATGAATTTTCTCCATTTCAATACATAATTTTATATGAGGTATTTGCCTAAAATCCAATGTTCCATTTTAAAACCCAATCAGCCATGTGCCAAAAAATTCCTTTAAAAAAAACCAAACAAACTGAAGTTCAAAAATCTTGAGCTGAAAAATGTAGATTTGAAACTCTTGACTTTGAAGAGCTGTTGCTTGAATGTTTTATGTCTCTTTTTTGTGGGCTGAGTTGTGTCACAGCAATGGTGGCTGCTGGAATTCAGTTTAATCAGGGTTTTTTCCTCAGGGATAGAGTTGATAATGACCATGGGAAATGCACTTTAACAAGGCAACTTCTCAGCAGAGCAGATCCAGCACATGAACCCTATCTAAAATTGATGAAATGTTTTGTCTGAAATGTTATATTTCATAATAAAAAGTCCAGGCTTACTATTTTATCTTTTTCTTTTACAAAAAGGCAAAATTCTTCCAGAAAAACAAGTTATTTTCAGTATACTCTTCTTTCTACCCCCTCAAAGAACTCTGAATTATTCAGTGTGTCTCATGTTAATCTTCAGTACGAACCAACTCAGGTGCTCTTGAAAGAAGCCACTGCTTGGAATCACTTCCAGTGATACTCTATGCAACAAAACTAAGAAATTTGAAACCTGAGCTCAGGAAGGAGGAGTGTTTTGCACATTTAGCATTTGGCATCTCCTTAACTCATGGCAGATTCTGCACTGCTGGTGGTATTTTCAGTCAGTCTGTCACAACAAGGGCAGGGTCTGCCACGTGCTGTTTGTACTCAAAGCTGTTTCAAATTCTGACCATCTACAGCCTTTCTGCCTTGTTTGCTGAAGGAGGAGCTTTGAAATGGATTTTATAGTGTTATACAGACCAAAATATAAGCAATTTACATTGTGGTATGTCTTGAAATTGTCCTTGAAAATATCCTTATTTTCTTTGAAATAAACATGCACACAGAGAAACATCCACCTTATTCTGATACAAATATTCCTCTTGCTGACATCTCCTTGTTACCACTGTAGCTGAATGCAACCTAGACACAAACAAGAATCCACTTTATTAGAGGAATGTGCATTGCATGGGAGAGGGAGGCCCAGGGTGACACCAGCCTGTGACGTGGGGGGTAAAAGCCACTTTTTGTTTTTGTGGGCTTTCTGTGCATGTGCATTGTTAACAAGGCCTCCTGGCTGTCAGAAAAGTAAAAAACCCTGCAAACTGTATGAAGACAGTGGTTTCCCAGCAGAAAATATTAATTCATTGAGATGTATTTTGCAAAGGGATCAAGCTGTACCCCTCTGTTTGGCTCCAAGCCCTTGCTTTCAAGGGTAGTTTTGATATTATTTGGTGTCCTAGTAAAGCAACCAACCTAGAACTGAAGAAAACCTTTTCTCCACTTAATCTATATCCTTCCACATGAATCAAATGCATTTCTCTGTTGGTGCCATGAGTCAAAGGACACAAATTTGAGACTGTGACAGCAACAAGGTGATTTCTGTGCTGGAGAGTCCCCACTGAGATTCCCACTGTGCTTGAGGCTCTTCAGAGGGCACCAGCAGTGCTCCCAAAACTGGTCTGCAGGCTGTGGCTGGGAAAAAGCACTTCCTGGCATTCCTGATGAATGAATAATCTGGGAAGAGAAGGTTGGAGACCTCAGAGCAGCCTTGCAGTATCTGAAGAGGGGCTACAAGGACTCTGGGAAGGGATGCTTTGTCAGGAACTGTGATGAGAGGACAAGGGGGAATGGCTTCAGACTGACAGAAAGTAGGGTTAGATGGGATATTGGGAAGAAATTCTGTGTGAAGGTGGTGAGGCACTTGGCACAGGTTTCCCAGAGAAGCTGTGGTGCCCCTGGATCCCTGGCAGTGTCCAAGGCCAGGTTGGACATTGGGGCTTGGAGCAGCCTGGGACAGTGGAAGGTGTCCCTGCCCATGGCAGGGGTGGCACTGGATGATCTTTAAGATCCCTTCAAACCCAGACTGTTTTAGGATCCTAAGTGAGGCTGCAAGCCTGGGAACCACGTGGGAGCCACTTCCCTGCTGACAGCTCCAAGCTGCCTCAGTCAGACGTCAGGGACATCCCAGACAGGTCATCTTCCTGCCTTGGACCTGGAAAATGCTCCAAGGTGCTCAGGGACCACCTGGCAGCAGGAAAAAAATACCCATGGACATCCCCCAGCCGTGGGAGGAATGAACACCCCACAGCCTGCACCTCTCACAGCTCAAACAAACAAAGCCTTTTTGCCCAAACAGCCACGGAAAAATGCACATTAACAGAGTCTGGAGCTCCTTTCCCTTCCTGCCAGCTACAAGAATCCCACACAGCTGTGGAACACTCCGAACAGTGTTGGCATGAGGCTAAAAAATTCTCATCGTGTCCTTGGGATTTATGGTTGGGGGCATTTATTTCCTTGCAGATTTGTTTTCTTCAGGAATGTTGTACAGCCTGTATTTCATCTCCAGTACTAGCTGTTACTTATGTTTGCAAATAGAGCTCCACAAATAACAATACATAAAATACAGAGACAATTTGCAGCTCACAGGGAATATAAAATATGCAGGCACTTTCAGAAGGCACAGTAGACTAAAAATATTGAATTTCAGGCACTTTATGGAGACACCAATCTTTTGTACACATGCATATTGATTTATAATTATGACTTGAGGGACATTTTAGTAATCTAGAAGTATCCAGCTTTTTACTGCTCACAGACTGTGCACAGTTTGATAATATAAAACCCTTCCATGTTTCCTTACAAAATGTTCTAATTTGAATTCTGTACTTGTATATGCAGAGAAAAAAATGCATTGAAGATAAACAGTATTTCATGCCACAGTAATGTTTCCTAAACTTCTCTCACCAGTTTTGTATTTCGCAGAAAATTCAGGCTACCTTTAATCCAAAGCCACTTAAAAATAACTCTGGCTTCATCTAGGGGTTTCTTGTTACCACAAAATGCACCTCAGGTTTGTGTGGGCTGAGTGGAATCAACAGATGAACTCTTACTGAAGAGTACTCACAATATTGACTGAACATTTGGTTTCTCGCTGATCTGATTGAACGGAGCTTCTATTTTCAATATTTTTGGTAGAATGCATGATATGTGCTGCTGCTAGCCTAAAATGCAGCATTTTTGAGGATCTGGGCCTCCCAGTGACATAGCTGGGAATAGCTCTTTGGTTGCAGGGCTCACCATCCCTTTCCCCAAAAGGATTCTGCATGAGGCAGCAAAAATACAGCTTTTTACCAAATTCTCCAGCAGAAGCTCATGGAAAACCAGAGTATTGTTTCCCTAAAGGGTCAGAGATAACTCATTTATTACCCCTCACTCTCCACCCGAATAGATCTTCCCCATCTAAAGTGGGGAAATGAGGCTCATCCCCAACGCTCCCTCTCCCTGAATTTCTCTAAATCCCACAGCCACACTCCCAACAACACCATGAAATCAATCCTTTGGCCTCATGGTAACTGTAAACAAAACTGAACAATCAGGACAGACCAAAGCGGGCTCACATTTTCAACCTATAATAAAACCCAACCAACCTCAGCTGCCAAGGAGAGAACATTTCTCCCAAAACACCTTTGGCATCTCAGTACTTTTCTACCCAGCAGCCTCCAAAACCCCTCCTAAAGATGAGGCTGAGCATTGAAATTCATTAAGCCACTTGATATGGAGGAGCAAGCTCTCAGCAGATGTGACTTCTATGATTACTCTCCTCCCACTCACCACGATTGACTCTTGTTCCCCAGGCTATAAACTACCTGCCTCTTCCTCCCCCCAGGTGACAAGCAGCTTCATTTAACTTCAACTTGCTCTGTGTCTCATTTTCCGCCCTCTTTTCCATCCTTTCTTCTCCGCAGCTCCCAAATACATTTCCTTTAAACAAAGGCCTAATTGATACATACCTAATTAACATCGGAGCATTTGTTCTCAGCTTGTATTTCGCTCTGAAAATTGCTGCTTCTATTTCAGACCTGAATAAGGGCTTTGCATACCTGACAGTTTGCCTGGTATTTCCAGCAATACCAGTTGATCCAATAAAACACACACTGGTGGCTGTGTTTTCCCATCATCCCATATACCAGGACTTCAGGAGGACACTGGACACCTCAGCTGACCTTCCTGAACTGCTGGGGGAAAAAAAAGAGAAAGAAATGGAAGCAAAATCAGGTCTGCATTAACATGTCTGCATCAAACTTTCTCAGCCAGCAGGAAAGTTCTCCATGTTGTTGTGAAGGTGGAATTTGACAGGAATGTTCTGCATTGCTGCAGTTTGTAGCTGTGTGAAACTCCTGCCCTTCTGTCCTGAAGAATTCAATTTTCTCTTGCCCATTCCTCACCCTGCTCTCTGTTCTTTGGGAGGTGCAGGTTGGTATCAACTCCTTCCCATTATCCTAGAAATTGTGGATTATTGATGCCAGATTAGCACAGGCAGTTATTTAAATGATGCATATTTGCAGGCTCAGAGGAATATTGCAATAGGCTACTCCTTTCCAGCTCAGAGAATCAATGTTTGGGAGCTCCCAGCATCATTTGGCATTAGCTCTGATAGCAGAGCTCGTGTCACACAGATGTTATTTATATTGTTTATTTTCTCCTGTGCTATGATCACTCCCTCAAATGAGGTTTACACAAAGTGCTTTTTTTAAAAAAAAAAATCATCTTCCAGCAAAACACTCTGTTTGGTTTTGTTTTGGGGGAAGAATGCCAAAATCGAGGGAAAACAACACTGAGAGGTTTTTATTAGAGAAGTCAAGCAGATCCATCTCAGCCCTGCCTCCCACTCATCAGCTTCCCATCAGAAGGGCCCAGGGATTGCTCTGACCTTGGATCAGCTCCTCTGTGCTATTGATTCCCCTGATCCCAGTGACCTTCCCAGCAGACACTGATGCTGTGGGCTCAGCTCTCACTTGGGCTGTGTTTTCCTGCCCCTTGGGTCTCTCCCCTGCAAACAGCACCAATTTCACACCTCCTGTGGAAGGATGAAGGAGATTCGTGGCTCAGCCCTGCTGCCCCACAGCTGACACTCCTCCAGAGAGGCTGCCAAGCTGGGTTTTCCTTTCCTGGCAGAGCATGGATTCACATGGAGCTGTAATCTGCCACATGCTGGGACTCTCCCATGCCACAGGGTTTCATTTGGGTGTCACCCTACTGACAGACACCCCCATTGAGGAACACTGCTCCCCTTAGGTTTGCCTCAGTGCTCCTCTTGCATTGTGGCATCACCTAGGCAGAAACCTGATCTTCCTGTTTGTTGGTCCAAACCGAATTGTTTTGGGAAAGCAATTCCTACTTGAAAATCAGCATTATGTTATGATATTTTTCAGTATAAAGGAGTTAGACACACTCAAGCCATGCAAAACCCTGGCCCAGGGTGCCCAGAGAAGCTGTGGCTGCCCCTGGATCCCTGGAAGTGTCCAAAGCCAGGTTGGACATTGGGGCTTGGAGCAGCCTGGGACAGTGGAAGGTGTCCCTGCTCATGGCAGGAGGTGGCACTGAATGATCTTTAAGGTCTCTTCCAAGCCAAACCATTTTGTGATCCTGTGTTTCTGAAACAGAGGCTATTCTGTTAAAATGCCAGCAAATTTAGCTACAACTTTTGTGGAATTCTTCATCTTGGAAATTTGCAAGTCTGTTCCCTGATCCTCTAAAAACATCCCCATGAAGATTGTCATGAAAAACATCCCCATGAAGGTTATCAGCCAAACCCTCTGATGCTGCCTGAGTTTAGAAAACACTTTAAATTTGATCACTGCTTCATCATCTCCATTTACAAAATGAAAACTAAAAGGTAGCAAAAAGGGAAGCAGTGTCTGTGCCAAACCATCACAATTCCTTGGAGAGGCATCTGAGCTGGCAGAGGAAGTTACTTTCCCCTCCTCCTTTTACCCATTGCCAGAGCAAGGGACAAACACAGTGCCTGGGATGGGATTGCTGCTCACCAGGAGTGCTCACACTGCTGTGCTGGGGGGAAGGGAGCAAAGGACTTGGGAGAGCAACTGGAACTGCTACACAGTTTAAAAGAAAATAATTAAGCATTTCCCCCTAAAACTATCTATGATGGTTACATCATGGATTCTGTTGTGCTGCTTGCTACTTATACTAATTATTGATTAGTTACCCCTCCCTGTGAGGGCAGTGAGGCCCTGGCACAGGTTGCCTAGAGAAGCTGTGGCTGGCCCTGGATCCCTGCAAGTATTCCAGGCTAGGCTGGATGGGGCTTGGAGTAACCTGGGATAGTGGAAGGTGTCCCTGCTATGGCAGGGGGTGGAAAGATGTGATCTTTACAGTGCCTTCCAAACTGTTCTGTGATTCCATGATTACCTTTCCCTTGAGATCCTGAAGAGAACTGTGACATTCTACATTCTGTTGTGCAATCAAAGTTGAAGACATTTTATAACTTTGTATTAAATGACAAGTCAAAATTCTGTTCCCTTTGATCATGCAAAACCTTTGCTTATCTCAGTGGGGTTGAGTCTATTTTAAAACTAAAATACCTCTCTTATGCAATAGGACCATCCAGAGTTACAAATAAATGCATTCTTTCCAAGGCTTTCGTATTTTACTTTTTTTCCTAACATTTAAAGGTTAGCTGAGTGTACCAAATGTGTTTACAAGCGGCAGGTGCTAAAGAGGATGGACGGCTGGGAGGTGCAAGGGCTGGAAAGTACAAGGTAAGGGAGGAGGTGGCTGTGGGACACACATATTTCCACTGCTCTGAGCTGATACCTGAGAGCTGAGATCTTCAGGGACCTAATGAAATGCCTTAGCTCCTGTATACGCAATTTTGGGAGCATTCAGAAGCAGCTTCTCAGGGCCCTGGGAATGCCAGCAGCCTCTGCAGCCACCTTTCCCTGGAATCCTCCTCTGCAGGGAATTCCACTCTGCATCTCCAAGGGTTTGCTCTGGTGTGTGAGGTGATGCTGTGTAACAATCTCTCACACTGCTGTGAGAGCAGCTGAGCTGGGAGAAGGAGCAGTGAGAATCCTCAGCCAAGGCTTCTGCTCAGTCCCTGGCAGGGATCTTGGGTTTCTAGCCCCCTGCCCAGCCCTGGCACCTTCTGGGCTGACTGGACCTTGAACCTGCTGTCCCCTCTGGACCTGTGTGGTCACCTGGGCTTTTGGTGCCTGCCTGGTGGGATCTGGACACCATGTGCTGCTGCCAGACCCTTCTCAGCTGCTGAGAAGCTCTATTTCCTGGGAAAGAGCTGTAGGGATTCCTCAGGCTGTAAGAAAGATTATTTTGGAGATAGATTTTTAAAGCTGTTTCTACAGACAACAGAAACCCGGTGGTTAATGCACTTTCTGTAGCTTCCCCTGGATGCACATTATGATGAGTAACCCCCATCCATTCTGGGACAGAGTTACTTCCAGATTTAAGTGCAAACCTTCCACCAGGCAGTGAGGCACAGCAGCACTCTCTACAACGCCCTGACAGGAGGTTGTAGCAAGGTGGGGGTTGCTCCCTTCTCCCAGGCAATTGGAAAACATGAAATGACCTCAAGTTGTGCCAGGGGAGGTTCAGGCTGGACATCAGGAAGAATTTCTTCATGGAAAGGTGGTCAAGCATCAGAATGGGCTGCTCAGGGAAGGGAAATCACCATCCCTGGAGGTGTTCTAGAAATGACTGGACATGGCACTCAGTGCTGTGGTCTGGTTGAGATGATGATGTTCAGGCAAAAGCTGCACTCAGTGATCTGAGAGGCTTTTCCAACCCAAATGATGCTCTGTGATTCTTTTTGTGGTCCTTGGTGTCTCTGCCCCAGGGGCTCCTTCTGAAACAACCACAGCATCACTCCTAAGGCACAGGTGGGAGCATCCTTTACCCAGAGGGACAGGCTGGGCTGGCTTTTTGAGGGGGCAAAGCTCCCTTTGCCACATAAAAGTGGACCCAGAGGTCATACAGGGAAGAGAGAAATGGGAAATGAGCCTTTTGTCTTCATCAGTGTGTGTTCACTGAGTGACCTGAGTGTGTCAATGCAGAGGCCACTGAGCCCTGTCACCCCGCAGTGCTGCCCCTAAGCAGATGCCCAAAGAAAATTGCTTCAGTGTTCAGAAACCTTTTCACTGCAACACCTTTCCTGCTGCGACAAAGCCACTGCTGAACTATGCAGCACTACTGCCAATAATGTTTTATTTCCCTCCAGAAAAGTTTTCTTTCTCAGCCTTCTTTGCAGATGCTTCTTTTCTCCCCCTCTGCCCTCAATTTGTTGTAGACTCTCAGAGCTTTACTTGTTTAATCAGGAACCCAAATGCCTCAGAGCAGGTGCCTTGACTCCTCAGCTGGCTGTCAAGCTCTGTGAGCAGCCACATGACACTGCAGAAGAAATAAGGAAAGAAATCTATATCCCTTTTCCCTCACTGGCCAGGCTGCTGACAAATTTTGCCCTGCATTGCAGATGGGATTCAATTATTTCATTGAACCCAATCAGAAATAATTAATGAAGACTTTCTAATGCATATTGGGAAGATCATCCACCAAAACAGGGAGCTTTTCTTTCTTTTGCTATACTGCTACACTCAGCAGCTTACAGCTAATAAGTTACAAAGCCTTGGTTTCCTTGATTCCAACTGCTAATCCCTTTTGGTAGGGCAGAGGTGGATACAATTAATGTCAGAGGATTAGGAAGGCACTGATGGTGCTTTGAAATGGAAACTGTAAGAAGAGCCACAAGCTATGGTTACCCACATTACAACACTTAAATCACTCCTTGTCTTGTGTTTGTTAGTTTTGCCACCGAGCAAGATTTGCCAAGCAGCACCTGTGTCCTTTGTGCCCTCTGGAGCTGCTTAACAATGGAAGGTCACCGTGGGTGAGTGAGTGACAGGGGACAGCACCTCTCATGCTCTCATGCTCTGTGTGTTTACCTTCCAGGGCCACCCTCGTGGGGCAGTGACCCAGGCAATTCAAAACATCAGCTAAACAGCCTTTAATTGCAACAATTTCCATGGAAGGGCCAGGCTGTGGCTGCTTTTGCTGCCGCAGGTGCAGAGTGCCAAGTGCTCAGCTCACACTGCCTGAGTTGATGCTGTGCTGGAGACCCCATAGGTAAGAGTTCACTGAACTCAGTTTGCTCCATTTGCTGTGTTTTCTGCTTCTCAGCCACAGTTGTCAGATGAACAGAATTGCTAGCACAGGGTTGTTGCTTCTTTTCCCTGTCAGGCAGCAAGAAGATTTTATGAAGGCCTAAAGATCTAAGTAAAAGGTCAATTGGCATAATCAGCAATTTAAGTAATAAATCCATTATCATGCTTTCAATTTCATTAACCAATTAATGCATCCATCCCCCAGGTAAGAAGTGGCATTTCAGTGTGCAGGGCATGACGATTCTCAGTAGGATCAGAGAATCACAGAATGGTTTGGGTTGGAAGGAACCTTAAAGATCATCCAGTGCCAACCCCTTCCACGGGCAGGGACACCTTCCTCTACCCCAGGTTGCTCCAAGCCCTGTTCAACCTGGCCTTGGACACTTCCAGGGATGGGGTAGCCACAGTTTCTCTGGGAAACCTGTGCTAGGGCCACTTCACCCTTACAGTAAAGATCTTTTTCCTAATATCCAATCTAAACCTGCTCTCTGTCAGTTTGAAGCCATTCCTGTCACTCCAGGGCCTTGTAAATAATCTCTCTCCATATTTCTTGTAAGCTCCCTTCAGGTACTGGAACAGTACAATTTTAATTTACCTTATGGCTAAGATAAATTATAACACAAAGCCTCCAAAGGACACAGTGGTTACTTTGTTCTCCAGGCATCAGTCATGTCCTCCTTTAAATTAGAAATGTGTGTAATGGAACAGGGGGAATAAACATCTGATATGGAAATGGACTTTTGTTGGGGTGTTTATATACTTGCACATTTCTTTGCTTGACATTAATAGAAAATTGCAAGAAACATATTCTGACAATGCTCTTCATCATAGTCCAGAATTTTGCAGCAGTGAGGGAGGAAGGAGAACATGGACAGGAGGGAAGGACACATTTCAGCAGCAGCAAGAAGCTGGCTGACATATCAGCTCTGTTGTTGTAAACCAAACCTCATTCATTTGCAACTGTTTTCTTGAAAGACACTACATTGAAGAAGACTGAGACTAAATACTGGCCTGTTGTGCCAGCAGCTCTCCTGAGAGTCAAATCACCTAGTTTTGCACTAATCATGAGCCTTTTCCCTCTGAACACCACATATTGCAAAGGTTAGTGACAGTATTTGTCACTGCTTTTTCATCCTGGATTTAAATGTGGTCTAAGCTGATAAGTAACAAACTGTTCATAGATGCAGCACTGAGAGTAATTAACCATCCTGCTTAATGAGGTATTAGTGAGGATGTGTATACAGTGGGCCTTCACCTACTTCTCAGTCTTTGCCCTGATCAGTGCTCATCACACTGAGCTCTCCAGAACAAACAACAGCAAATCCCATTAGGAAGCAAAGCTTCAGATGTCATTGACGATCCTGAGGCACCCATACAGGCTAGGGCACGACTGGCAGAGTTTTCCTCCTGCACCAGGGTAAGACAGGTCCAGCATTTAACAGCCCTTGCCCTCAGGCCCTGGATTCAAAGGTTTTCTGCCTCCCAAAAATTTGGGTGTACTTCAAAGTAACTCCATAGGTTGATTCTCCAACCAAGGAACAGCTCTTGATCAGATGGCAGCAGAAACCCTGAGAGTGTGTGTTAGGGCTGCTGAAACTCCTGCAAATACAGAAATTCTGCTACAGATTGGAACTGGACTGAGTTCACACAAAACCCCTCTTTGCTCCCCTGAAATTTGTATAAAAAGTATAAAAATAAAAGTATAAAAATGTAGTCACATACCTAATTTCACCTGGCAGTCTGACAATGTGTTATTCACAAAACTAATACACAACACAAACAAAAAAATTCCAGGCTTTAGGTCAGAGTCCCTTGTATTTGGTGTCCAGAAATTTATGTTAAACAGTTGAATGATGTTTCCTGTTCTGTATTCAGTATTTCATTGCTGTTCCACTGTGCTAGGGAACCTGATGACCTCCAGAAATCCTTTTTTACTTAAACTGTTCTTTGATTCTATGAATTGTTTTGAATTCCATTGAAACATGAAACAAGGTAGATAACTGCTCAGAAAAATGGCTATGCACTCTGTAAAATAAGCCAGCAAGTTTTTGGACTTTCCTGGGTAAGAGCTATGTTATTTAACACCCTTTCCTTCCTCAATATCAGGTGAACTCATCTGTTTACAGTTGCATAACATCATTAAAGTTTCAGCTTCTGAAACTTTAAATACAAAGAGATGATAAACTAAATATTTAAGAGAACCTGGGATTAGATTCTTCTGACCGTCACAAACTCCTTCGAGTAATTTATATAAATGAACCTACTTATTATTCACACAAATAAAATGCATGAAAAAAAATGTAAATCCAGAACTACTCCTGCTTTTTACAGCAGATCAGAGCTAATTTGTCCATTAAGCCCATAGCCAGTGTACCATCACACTGCCAAGGCCACTGGAGGGCCTGAACTCCTTCTAATTGACTCAAAATTATTTTCTTTCTGCTCATTTGAGGGAGCACTGATTTGTTCTGGCCCAATCCTGGTGTACCAGCATAAATGTTGGACCCCTTTGTGCTTCAGGGCACTAGAGCTGCACAGGGACAAACCCACTACCCAAGAATGCATTAAGCCAAACTCTGCTCTTTCCCTAGTCCCAGGTAACATGATGCAGCTATTTTTAATTTCTGTGCAGCAGCAAGTGTTAAACAAGCTCCATGTGACCTCATTTGCATTTTAAAGGGGTAACATAAGTAGAAAAAAGCTGTAGAAGCAGCACAGTACCAGACATGCAGCCTCTGAGGTTGGAGTTGGGGGATCCCACAGCTTGGCCTTGTTCTCATCCTCCTCCAGTGCCATCCATAGAAGAGTTTAATCTCTTAGGAGAAAGGTTTCTGTGTCAGTCCTCAGGGGTGTATCCACAAGGACCACAAAATAGCTTTGGGTTCTTTTCTTCCACTCACCTGAGTAGAAAGTTAAAGGAGAGGGAGGGGGAGGGAGTGGGAGATGCTCTGGCAAGGCACAAATCAGGATGGTCAGCAATGTCCTGAAACTACCTCAGGGGAAACTTCTCCTTTCATGGTCTGCAGAGAGATCCCTGAGAGCCCAGACCTTCCAGGCTCACCTTCTGATGGTGCTTTGCAAGTACCACCATGGAAAACCCTGAATAAAATGGCACCACAGTGAGCCAGGACAGAGAACCACTTCTCTTTTGTGCTCGTGAATCTATTTTAGAGTTATGCTGACCTTTGCAAGAACCTTCTCTTAATAATACCGCAAATAAAGAGACTGCCTCAGAGAGAGTGCTTTCTAGCAAGGATAGAAGGTGGGCAAGGGCCTCAGAAAAGTCATCAACTATTAAACTGAAATGTCACCATAAGCCCATAGCAAATAGCTAAGTGAGGTGTTATTATTGGTAACACAGACATTGTAGAGGAAAGATGAAGGAAAGGGAACTAAGCATTTATTCCTGTTAAAAGTGAGGGGTCATCCTTTTCCATCAGTCGGCAGGGAGTTGCTTTTATTTCCACCTCCATTTTATCATTTTTAACATAAAAAATTACAAAGACTATCATTAAAAAAGATTCAGCCAAATTAGCTGCACCTATTCATCATCTTAGGTCTTTAGATGCTGAACAGGATCATTTCTTTCTCTAGCACACTTTATGTCTCCTTTCCTTTCCATGCCTCACACTCCTCTCAGCAAATGAACCATTGCTAAAAGGAGAGATTTAACTCAGTGGGACAGAACAGGCTGTGCTAAAGTGCCTGGTTTTGGGTCTCTGACTATGCCTAGTGCTAAATGGGAATTTCTGTAAAGCAGCACAATCTGTCCCAGTCTGTTGTTGCACTTCACAGCTCAGAAATTAAAAAGTGCTGATCTCACCTTTCCCTTGACTGGCTCAATTTCTGAGTGTTGAGTAAATATCTTCACCTGCTAAGTGGAAGAGATTCCACTTTGTGAATAAAGTGAAAGTGAAAGCCTACATAGGACCCCTTGAAGTACCAAGCCCATTTCATGCTTCCTACCTCCAGCCAACATTGTATGTAACATTAATTCTAGTTGGCTCCATTTAAAACCCAGGTATGCAAGGGAGAAAAGGCCCCAGCAGCTGAGGTTGAAAACTCCAAAACTTCACTCATCAGTCCAAAAATATATTTTAAAGAAGGTATTTAGCAATAGAGGCGGCAACTCCTTTTCACTGTGATTCTCATCTGTGTCCTTGCATTGATAAGGGTTCTCCCTCTCCATCAAACTGCTCTGCTGTGATCCATGCCCTATCCCAGCCCATCGTGCACTGCAGAGGCTGTTCTGTGCCCTCTGAGAAAGTGAGGAACCCCAGGGTGCATTTGCATGAGGGAAGAGCAGAGATTAAGTGAGTTGACACTTGTTTCCTCTTTTGGCAGCCACTAACTATACATCACTTGACCTGGTGATTTCAGCTTCCTTTTACTGGAATGTGTTATGTGTAATTACTACCAACACAGCAATAAAAACGTTTCTGGGGTAAGTGGAAAGAAAGGGTTTGAATGGCTCGACTTTATTTTCTTTTTTTCCTGTAAAATGTCTGGCAAAATTTGGGACTGCTGTGACACAAAGATCAGAGGTTGTTTTGGGGGCTCTGCTCTGTCTAAAAGATGAAAAGCAAATAGGAGAGAAGCTCTTCTGAACCTCAGCTTTTTGCTGTTGTAGAGATTGAGAGAAATAATAATCCAGCAGCTCCCCCAGTCCCAGCAGCACTGCTGGGTGGTGCTTGGTGGAAGTGGCTTCATTTTTGGCCAAACCAGCTTTCTGCAGCTGGGGCAGGAGAAAAGGCTGTGATGCCTGAGGTCCTCCCAGAGGCTGATACTGGCAGGGATGCTACTTCAGCCCTTTTGAAGCTGGGAGCCTCTAAATCCACTATATGAACAAGGATTTAGGGTATTAAAAAGGAAGAGGCTCCCTGAGAATTTGCCCTTAACCTTAATTTCCCCAAACTCACTGAAGTAAAGTAAGGGAACGAATATACTTTAAACTTCCTTATCTCTCCATATCACAAGTTATAACTGTGGATCTTCTAAATCACATTAATTCCTTTGCCTGTACAGAGATTGAAAATTGTTACCTGGTAATTATTATGTCTTTTTACCTTCTAATTAAGAGGGGAACTGCCATGGGTAAGTGCCAGGAAACATCTGAATGCTCCACGTCTTCACATCCTCTGGCTTCTGCAGAGTCAAGGAGTCAAACCCCAGAACATTCTTCAGGCTTTGTAAAGTTTAGGGACTTTGGCCTAAACTGAGAATGGCTTTCTTTTTACACCCAAGTTAAGAACACGTCTGTGAATTAAATCCATCCAAACACTTTGGCCAGACAGTAGAATTGACACATATATTTGGGTGATTTGTTCTCGGGTTATATTTTTTAGGGTGGAAGATGACTCACACCCTACAGTAAGTCATGTCTTGTAACTCTCCTGAGAAAAGACTCATTTTTTCAAATTATATTTGATATCTTTGTGACACCGACAGTGATAAGATTTTGTTGGAGCCATTGACTCATTCCTCTTGCATGGGAACAAAGGTTGGGTTGTAACAAAGGCCCTCAGGCCCAGATCTTTAAAGGTATTTTGTTGATTAACTACCCACAGCCATTAGCTTCTTAATTAAAAGGTAAGAAAGCATACTAATGGGAGTTCAGCTGTGAAAACTGTCTTTTTAGATTTTTTCTTGGACAAATTAGCTGATACGTCTGATAGGACCAGTCATCCATCATCCAGCATCTAAGGCTATGCTTGTTAAATCTATTACTATCAAGGAGCAAACCAAAGCCTATAATCACAGTATATTCTCTGTGATAAAGGTTGTGTTTCAGATCCTCTCCTGTTTTCTAGGATTCAAAGGCACACATCGCTCTGAAACAAAAGCTTTCCATTTGAAATCAACATCATTGATTTCAAATGCGACACGGACTTTTTTTGAAGAAAGTTTGTGTGAAATCGTTCCTTCTCTTGAAAAATTCACAGAGTGTAAAACCAGCAAGAGGCAGAGGTTTCACTTCGCTGTACCAATTTCAAGTGCTGGGAAACCTCAGTTTTCACAGTCACAGTCAAAATTCAAATGTATTCTACCAAACAGAGCAGTTCTGCTCTGATGGAATGTGGAACACCGTTCAAGGCACAGCCGTATTTTCATTTTGATCTTTTTGGATTTGATTTGATTTGAATCAAATCAAATTTTGACTGAGAAATACAGCAGCCTAAGGAGACATCTTCCCCTGCACTCTGTTGCCTCCTGAAAGGAGTTTGGAGTCATGTGGGGGTCAGGCTCTGCTCCCCAGATGACAAGTGAGTGACAGGATGAGAGGAAATGGCCTTGAGCTGTGCCAGGGGAGGGTCAGGTTGGACACCAGGAGGAATTTCTTCAATGAAAGGGTTGTCAAGCATTGGCAGGGACTACCCAGGGGGTTTGGAGTCCCCATACCTGCAGGTATCCAAGGAATGAGTGGATGTGGCACTCAGTGCTCTGGGCTGGGGACAAGGTGGGGATCAGGCACAGCTTGGACTCGATGACCTTGGAGGTCTTTTCCAACCTAAAGGATTGCGTGACTCTGTCTCTTCTGGAGCAATTCTGCAGCTCACTGTGCTTCTGGCCAAACCACTTCACTTTGCAGACACCTTCACTGGTGGGATCTAAAGCAAAGCAAGTCTGTGCAGTTGTGTGTCAGTGCCAGGGACAGAGACTGAGCACACAATCAGCTCTCTCCTTACACAAATACAGCACCAGAGGGGCACCTCTTCTGGGAGGAAAGGCTGAGAAAGTTGGGACTGTTCAGCCTGGTGAAAACATTTTAGAGCTCCTTCCAGTGCCTAAAGGGGCTCCAAGAGAGCTGGAGTGGGATTTTTCACATGTCGTGACAGGATAAGGGAACACGGTCTTAAGCTGGAGGAGGACAGGTTTGGATTTGATATTTTGAAGAAATTCTTCCCTGTGAGGGTGATGAGGCCCTGGCACAGGCTGCCCAAGAGATTGTGGACTCCCCACCTCTGGAACTGAAAGCTTTATGGGGCTCTGAGTAACCTTGTCTAGTGGAAGATTCCCTGCTCATGCCAGGGGTTTGGGACAAGATGACATTTAAGGTTCCTTCCAGCCCAGATCATTCCTAACACACAGTTCTCCGATTTCAGATTGCTCAGTTTGGCAGAGAAAAGCCATCTTCAGTCCCTTAAACAGGTGAAGCTCCTTGGAAGCCTGAGAGCCTTTCTATTCCAAGATCCAGCTCAGATTCTCTCCTCTCTGCTGAATCTTTCAGGGAAGTGGGAGTAAAAGGCAGTAAAATTGCAGTCATATGCCAGCAGACAAGATTGAACACACACTGAGTGCAGACTTGATGAATAAGAAGGTGGTATTTTAATAGTCAATTTTCAGCATATAATGGCTCTTGAAAATAGATTGCTTAGAATATTTTATCTACTTAGAAGTGCCACTACTTAAGTAAAAGCAGAACTTTGGGACACCTTTGAAGGATTGCCATGGGTTAAAAAGGCTGACAGGGAAAGGGGTACCTGAAAACCAAAATGTGGTGCCATCAGACAGCATAAATGGCAGGGACTTCCCAGACATAGCTCCAGGGTGCCTCTCTTGGAAGCTGTGAACTTCTCTAAACAGGTCAGAAAAGAAGAATTTTGAATGTTCTCCTGCAGCATTTAGTGCAAAGAGCCTTCTCTGCTAACTTGCTTCTCGGGGCACACAGCCTGAATTATCACCAGGAGATTTTCTGCTGGCATTTGACACATTTATTTTGATGGTGAAGAGTGAGACCAATGTGACTCCCCTCTGAGTCAAAGGGACCTGAAAAGATTTCCTCTCAGCGGTCTCTGTCTCTTACCATGTGACTGGGAGCCCTTTGATCAGGAATACTCTGTTAATAATTGATGTTAGCATTGTGCCTTGTATCCATAAGCTGACAGGCCAATGGCACTCCTGTCAGAACAGGAATACTAATGCAATACACCCACAATTGCTTTTCACTGAAAAATGGTGTCACAAGAAGCACAGCTTCTTCAGGGGCTAAACTTCATCATCTTTATTTTGGGTCCTTGCAGGGTAGCTCCTGAAGGTGCTCATGCAATGAACTCTTAGCATGTTTTTTGCCTGTTTGGGCCACTCACAACAGAAACTGGGGCCATTTACGTCAATTTTTAAAAATGCCAGATGCTCATGGAGGTCCTGGGGAAAACAGTACAATGAAAGAGGCAAAAATTGTGTTCAGTACCTCAGATTTCCTGTTTTGTTTCCCAAGAAGGTAAATTTTCTTTCCTCCTCCTTTCCTGGGCAACACACCCGAGGAAACCCTTATTAATTTTCACAACCCTTGCCAAATTCAGCTCCAATTCTGTCTCAGCTTTCCTGATCCCATCCCTACATATTTGGCCAGCATCCTCATACTCTTCCCAGGATACACACCTCTGGTTCCACTACCTGTGGAGCCTCCTCATCCTCAGGTGAAGCAGCCCAGCCCCTCCTGCCTCTGCAACTCAAAGGGAAAATGTAGTTTTTTGTGAAATCTATCTCACTGCCTCTATTAATAATGGCCCTGAAGACAGATGTTGACGAAGAGAAGAGGCTGCTGCAAGGTAGTCCCTGGAACTGGGAGGGTTTGTCAAGCTTCTTGGGCTCTCCAATATAACATGTTCACTTTTTTATTGATTTGAGAAAAATTTGAGGGAGTTAAGTGCATTCCCAGAGCTAATTGAACCTATATTTCTTCACAGATACGTGAGTCAGAACATCTGAACACGTATTGCCAAATATAGCAATTGTGCTCCATCAGAAGACAGACGCTGGAGCACAACAGCACACATCCCAAAGTTTGGCTGTAATTAACCATTCAGAGAAATGATCCAAAGGGCTGTTTTCCATGAATCTCTGGAAGAAATGCTGTGTGTTTTAACAGGAATGGCAGCAAGACTGATGAGACAGAGAGAAAAGCCAGGGGTGAGGAGAGCAGTGATTCTCTGCCTGGTTTATAGGATTGCGGAATGTTGAAGGGTTAGAAGGGATCTTAAACCACATCCTATCCCAACCCCCTGCCAGGGGCAAGGACACCTTCCACCACACCAGGTTAACCAAGGTCCCAACCTGGCTTTGAACACCGCCAGAGCTGAGGCACCCACAACCTCCCTGACCGACCTGTTCCAGTGCCTCACCACCCTCACAGCAAAAAAATATTCCCCATATCATTTATTCATCCGATTTGCCGCAATAACGCCCCATTCCCAGGCTGCCTCCAGCACTCCTGAAATTCCCATCTCTGCCCCTGCCCGAGGCCACCCCAAAGGGACGCGCCTTGTGCCAGGGGAGAAAAGGCACAGGGAAGGGGGAAAAGAGGGGGAAAGGTGGAGGAGGATGAGGGGGCTGAGGGGGCTGAGGAAGATGAGGGGGGATGAGGGGGTTGAGGAGGACGAGGAGCATGAGGGGGCTGAGGGGGTTGAGGAGGAGGAGGAGGACGACGATGATGAGAAGGACGCGGGAAGCGCTCCGCGCCGTGAGGGAAAAGCTCCGATCGCCGCCAGGGGGCGCCGCGCGCTCTCGGGATGCGGGCAGCGCGGCGATTGGGTGGGGCCCGCGCGCGCGCGGCGCTGATTGGCTGGCGCGTCGCGGGCCGGGCGCGCGGCGCCGCTTCTTAACGCGCGTCGCGGGGCGGCGGGAGCGCTGAGCGCCGGCGGGGCCGTGCCACTGTCACCGACACTGTCGCGACATGAGCGAGGTGAGCCGGGGCCGGGCGGGGACGAGCCGGGGCGCGCCGGCAGTGCTGCGACCTCGGAGGGTGAATGTCACCTTCGCCTCTCCGCGGGCGGCCGGGGGGAGCGGCGCATCCCGGGCTGGGGAGGCTCCGCGGCGGAGCGCAGGTCCCGCGATGGGGATGTCAGCATCTCCTCTTAAAAACCATGATAAAATCATCCCCCACAGCTGTGTGTGCCTGCAGAGCACAAAGCACGGTGGTGGTTTTGCCCTTTGAAGGACTATGCGCACCGGTGGAGACTCTTAATTAAAAAATCCCAATGATTTCTCGTATCTACCCAATGCTTTCCTATGCAGAAGGGAGGATTTAGTAAGTTGTGGGAAAGTTGCCTGGTAGATCTCATGGAAAAAACCGCCCTGTTTGTAGTTGGGTGCTGATGTAAACTTTATAAGTAGCGTGCTAAGAAGGATTACAATTGAGGGGAAAAAATGTAAATAGTGCCAAACATGTAAGGATCTCTTGTACTCCTGTAAACAAATAGCTGAAACTTTGCACTTGTGGGGATTTTTGCTTGCTTTTTTGGGTTTTTTTCCTCCTTCTCTCTGCAGTGGAAAAGTTCAAACTAGAATTTTTTTTTTAGTTAACGTATTGTTAGACAGAAGGACTCCGTGTTGGTGTAGACAGTCAAATTCTGGGCAGGCTCAGCTGAGAGATCCCACATTCTCCAGTGCAGCTTTTTCTTTGGGAATCAGCAGAGATACCTGTAACTATGCTTTACCCAGCCCTATTTTTGGAGGCTGTTTGTTATAAAACACCTGCTACTCCATTAACAAATGGGATTTTCCTTTTTTAGAAGCCAAATTGAGAGTGACACCGGCTAAGTTGTGACTATTTGCTGTGCAGGTGTTACATTCAGCTGTGTTTTTACGCGAGGTGTAAACCTGAGATGAAAAGCAGGAGCAGGGATTTGCAAGGAGCAGCTCACATTTTGGCTTTCAGGTCATGCTAGGTGGGGAGAGCAGAGGAAATCCTCATCACTGCTGCCTGCAGGGATTTAGGCAGCCCAGGTGTGATGCACCAGGCTCTCCACCACCTCTCCTCTGCTGCTGCCTGTATTTCTATCACCTGGCTGGAGTTCATGCAGTGTGGGTTTGGGTTTTGTTGCTTTTTTTTTGTTTCAGCCACAGTTACTTAGCTCCCCAGGCTGGCTGAAGCGTGCTGTGAGATGCAGCAGCGCTATGCCACTCCTTAAATTTATAATTTGGGGGACTATCTTATGGAGAGGGGTAATGTTTGGGTGGTGCTGCTATACCTGCTGTAACCATACAAGGCATTCTTGTCATAGCTTTGTGCTGGGTTGTATTTGCTCAGTAATTACCTTTCATAATTTGAATTCGACTGATTGCCTTTTGGATTTAAAGAGACCCAATGAATGTAAAGATCCTCCCTGCCACCAGCACAGGGATTCTTTATTCATAGTGCATTCACTTGTGCCTCACAGAGCTGAATTCCTGGCAAACCCCTGGAGCTGGGAGATGTTTCTCTGGTGCAGAGCTGCGCCCTGTGCCTGTGACATTGAGCACTGCACTCGGTGTCTTCAGTGCTACTGTCATTCCCCTGACAAAACTGGGGAGTTTATCACTCACAGCTCCAGTGAAGAAGAGCCTCTCTGCTATTCCTTGCTGTCAGCTCTTCCCCAAAAGGCAGACGAAAGCAACTACACCTCCCCAAATCACCTTACTGCAAAAGAATGAGGCAAAAAAACCTGAGCAGAAAGGAACCTCTTAGATAACTGTTTGCTGGGGAGGGAGGGTCATAAAATAAGGGTGATGATTCAAAACTATTTTTATTTTTGGCTTAATCTGCTAAAAAAAAATCTGTGGACAGGGTGATTGAAAAGAGGCTCAATTAAAGCCATCAAAAGATTATCCCACATACAACAGTGTTGGGAGGGTGAGAAGGTTTTTTTTGCTTCATGTTACTGATTGCCTGGATTTAAGCAGCGCTGGAAATGCGGTCACAGAAATCTCTGAAAAGAGCTTTCATCTCCCCGAATTATTTGCTGAGACTTTGCATGAATTCTCATTTTACTGCTTCAGGCAAAACTAACTTCTGTTTATGGGCAGTGGTGATGATGATTTATGAGTGTGAGGGTGGTGAGGCACTTCAACAGGTTGCCCAGAGAAGCTGTGGATGCCTCATCCCTGGCAGTGTCCAAGGCCAGGTTTGATGTGGCTCTGAGCACACTGGGACAGTGGAAGGTGTCCCTGCCCATGGCAAAGGGGTGGCACTGGATGATCTTTAAGGTCCCTTCCAGCCCAAACCATTTGGTGATTCCATGGTTATAATTTTCCTGGTTGGGAAAGCTGAAAAGGAAGCAGTCATTCATCTGACTATGGTACTTTTCTGTTTTCTAGCAGCTAAGGTATATTTTTTCAGGAAGGATAAAGACCTTTTCTACAGGAAAAACACTACACTCTTTCCTCTGCCATATTTGTGTGAAAATGTGTTTAATGTGCTCTGTCTGCTAGGCAGAAGTCTGGCCCCACAAGTAGTGGGAATGTGAAGTGTAAGAGTTGACCGAGTGGCTTTGCAAATTGTGATTTGTGCTTCCTGCTGCCTGGTTTAGTGGCAGACAGGTCCCTTAGCTATATGGGAAACTCCTTGGGAATGTCCCTGCACATTGAAATGCATTTTCAGCTCTGAAAGTCCCTGCTCAGATAACTGTGTAGCCTTTTCTTTAGGTCTGGTAGCTGTTCTCTGTTGTATTTAGTGAGCGTAGAGAGGAGAGCCGTGCTGAAAAATATCAGCTGCTGTCAATGAGCAGCCATGAGATGCAGCCTGTCTTCCATTAAAGATCTCCAGTCCCACAGGATGAACTGGGGGAAGAGATCTTGGGTTATGGGCCCACAGACAGTGCCAAATCTCTATTCACAGTCAGCAGCTGTACCAGTGAGCCTCCAGATCCACATCTGGCATAAACTCGATTCACCACTGGGAATCCTACCATCTGATCAGTCATTTAACCATCTGACATGTTGCAGATGATGTTTGGTCCTGGTATTCCCCTGCCACGAGAGTTCACAAGAAGCATTCAATCACACAGACATTTTTATGACATTCACTCTTGCCTTGTGTGTGGAATGTTCCTGGTTGTCATCGGGAATCAGGTCTGGGCTTGGGAAGGAGAGCACTTAAACAATATGGTCTTACAGCCCTGGATATGCTGTTCCAGTGGCTCAGGGATGAGGAGTCTCTAGCAGAGGTGGCCTTGGATGCATTTATTTCCTTTTGATTTTAAAGGGACAGAGTGGTGTTGCTGGTGTAGGGGACAAGCTTAGCTTTAAGATGTGTTATTTAGGTGTCTGACTTTGGCAGAGCCATTTGGGAGATCTCTTTCTGATTGCCTGAGGCACCTGTGATTGAAGAAGATGCATTGGAAGAGCCTTGTGCAACGTGAGTGAAGTGCAGCACTGATTGCCAGGGTGCTGATGTGCACCCCTTAAGTGGTGTGTGCTTTGAGCCAGCAGCTTTTTATATTTGAGAACAGCCTGGTTACCAGACAGCAGCAAGAATATTCTGGCTTTCCTTTGGAAACGGGTGTCAAGCAACCAGGCACATGAAATTCAGAGAGCTATTAGGGGTTTGACTCTCTTAGTTGGGAAGGGGAAGAGCTGGGGATTGATGTCTGCATAAATCCAGAGTTTTTGGTCAGGCTTTGAATGGCAAGAACACCAGGTCTTGTTTCCTTGAGCTACAACAAGCTCTTTCCCTTTGCTTTAGGTTGGCTTTTGAATCCTGCAGCCACTTTGCAAGGACCATGAAGGGTGTTTGTGTGTCCCATAACTGGGGGGTGCAGGGCATTCCTGGAGGGATGAGCTGACATGGGATAACTTTGGGGTCAAGGATGTATTTCTGGAAAATAAAGCTTCACCAGTGCTTGAGGTGTGTCTGAAGCTGTGGCTGCTTGAGGTGGTTAAATGGTAAAACTGGGGTTCTTTCCTGGGTTTTCTCTGAATTCACTCAAAACCATTCCATTGAAATGGTATTTAGCACCTTGGAACCACATAAACACAAGTGAGGATTGTACAGTGATAACCCTGATGGCGCTAAATCAAAGAGCTGGTCTTTGTAAGGGGAAACTACATCATATTTGTCCAGAGGAGCTTCTGTTCTCTGCTCTGGTGTTTCCAGTCCTGGGGGGTGTCTGAGACATTTTTCAGAAACTGCAGTGACCCCAGTTGTTAATTATTTGCCTCGATTAGGTTATTTCTACAGTAGGAACAAAAGCTGTGCAGCTCTAAAAACCACAGCAAGAACATGGCAGAGTGGAGGAGGAAATTCTGCAGCTGTTACAGGATGGGGGTGGGATCGATAAGCACATGAACATCAGTTTTTAATTTTAACTCACATCTATTTATTAACTGAGTGGTAAATTGCAGCTCAAAAGAGGAGGAAGAAGGGAGAACAATAAGTTTTACATCTGTCACTTTGCCTACTCTTTCCATCAGTGTGGTTTCAGTGGGATCAAGCATCTTCTAAAATAGCACTTAGAAGTGATGTTGGAAATTGATCTTAATTTGATGACACTGGCAGAAGCTCACGGGTTTTCTTGCCATGTATAGAATGCCAACAGAATCAGGCAACACACTTCGAAAAAAGGACATTGAGCTTTAATAGTATGCTTCAGATATCATGTTTCCTTGTAAAAGAATAACCTCAAGCAAGGATTCCTGCATTTGTGCAACAGGAAAGCGCCACCCTTTGTACTGCAGGACTTGATAATATGATATAATTTCAGGTGGCAAAGGAGTATTAGTTTCTAGTCCAATATCTCTAAATTTGCAATGAATTGGCAAGCTTATAGCAGTCATCATCCAACAGTGTCTACATTATCTAGATCATGCTAATGATGAAATGTGGTGTGAAGTAGCAGTTTGCAGCGGTGGCATTTCCATTAAAGGTTTCTGGGTGGGTTTTTTTATTTTTTAAATTTGAATAAAATATTTGATTTCCACACTGCAATTTGCTCTTGTCTGTCTCAGTTTTTTGTAGGGGTGGCCTGGAAAATGTGTTTGTATGTTTAACTTTGATGTGGAAGAGCTTGTAACAGTGGGCTAAACACTGGGAATGTAAATCCTAAGACACCCTGTTGTCTGAAGAGGGTGGGAGAAGGCAGCAGGGGAGAGAAATTCCTTCCTTCAGCCTCTCAGTTGCAACAGAGCTTTAAATTTCCTGAGCCATGTTGTTCTCTGCAAGGCACAGGATCTTCTCATGAAGATGAAAAACATACATTCCCCCTCTTTCTAAGGAAAGGTGTTCTGTTTCTTCAGTTGTTTGGGTATTGGGTTTCTAACTAATAAAGAATGATATGGTAGGTAACTATAAACTAGGTCATATCATAAATAATAGTTTATCCTTTTTCCTCTAATCTCAATTGAGAAAGTCCATCTTTATTTCTCTTATAAAAAGAGGTGGAAGACAGACTATATACATTTGTCTTATTAGGAAAATAAATGGCAAGCAACTGCAAAGGAAATCAATTGTGAAATATTATAAATGACAGGATTTGGAGTCACAGTTTATCCCTACTCTCCATATCTGCTTCCTCAGAGACCAGACCAGTCTAGTTAGATGTAAATTGGGCAAGTGTCACATAAACCAGGTTTTTGGCTGGTGCTGTCTCATCTCATCAATTCCTACCAAGAGGGATAAAGCCTTATTTATGCACTAACATGGAATTTAGAGGAAGAAGCACAAGTTTAGTCAGAGAAGAAATGAAAATTGCCTGCCTACATGACTTGAATATTAGTTACAGCTGAACTGTCTTTCCTCTTAAGGAGAAGAGTATTACTTTACAGACACTGAATGTTCTTGCATTATCACCTCAGTCTAGAGTGCATGAAATATGACCTTAACCAGTGGTGTAGCTGACACTGTGAGTGCTGTAACAGTAGATAGAATGATGTGAGAGAGCTCTTTTGTGAGAGATGAAAGGAAGAAACAAAAGGAAAAAGAAGAAAGGAGAAAAACTCTGCAAAAGGTGGTGTCCTTCTGTCTGACCTTGGAGACCTCAGAGATTCCCTGGACTGAGCCAAGGAGCTGGTGAGAAGGGTGGCACCAGGTAGGAGGGCATCATCTCTTGGAAACACAGACTAACTATGCCAAAAAGTCTGCAGGTGTATATTTAATGTCTTTAAAGTGGAGTTTTGGTGTCCAAATGCCTGACAGAAAGTTCTGAGCTGCTTTGTTACCAGCCTTGCCTAGTGTTCCTTGGCTGGCAGTTGGATTCTCGGTGGGCTGAGGAGCCACAGCTGCTGGGTGGTGCCAGCAGAACTGGAAAGCTGCAGCAGTAGAACCAGAGAAACCTGAAATGTGGTCAGGTTGGGATCGCTTCAAACTTGGAAGGGATGTGTAGGGCAGTGGAAGGTCCTGCTGGATCACTGCACAACGGGATTCTCCTAAAAGTGAACAAGAGATCCCTGTGGGAATCCTGGCTGGCTGTAGACAAGGGTGTGGATGGATTTGTAGGGATTTTGGGAGCACTTTTTCTGGGAATGATGGAACACAGTTCAGAAATGCCCAAGCTATCGCTAGGGCTATCCCTGGAAATGGGGCAAATCCAAATCAGCTTGACAAGGTTCTTCTGGAGTGAATCAAGGGGTGAAGGAGATCTTAAAAGTAAACAGGGGATCTGCACAGCTTCAAAATCCCTGGGCAGAGTGTTGGGAAGCAGACAGCACCGATTGCTAATGCCTGGGGATGATCTGCATCCCAATGTGTCCACTGTGACCAACAAAATAAACCTTTTTACCCAGCAGGTACCATGATCTCATCAGCCTTTTCCCCAAAATGCAAGTGTGTAACTAAACAGATGAAGCAAAAAGTAATAGATCTGAGGAAATACTTGATTTCTCGAGGATTTTGATGATACTAGACTTCTTCTTAGTGACAGTCAGGACATGAAGGAAGACCAGTGATTTGTGAGAATGTTTTTACAGACATCATTTCCCATGAAATGTTTGGTTTACCTTGCCTAGGCTGAGTTTGAGTTGATCAGGTAAGTGTCAGGGTGTAATGCCAAGATAAATATGAAAACACATTTAAAAAGGCTGAAGTCCAAGTTTAGGAGGTCAGAGGTACAGAGGTCAGAAAATAATTCTCATAAAAATCACAGGTGTATTCTTCCTTTGGATTTTAGGGATTTGCATTGTCTAGCTTTAATGTTTCAAAAAATGGGGCTCCTTTTGTCTTTTTCCTTTTCCTGCTGGGGATCTTTTTGTCTTTCTCCTTTTCTCTTGAAGGAAATAAGCTTCTCTGCAATAACCAGCATTAAATTATTCTTGTATTCAAATGCTGAATACTCTGCATGTTGACTCTTAAGCACATAATTTTAACACTAATGGAAATGTTCTGAAGAATGACTTTTATTTGAACTTTTTCTTGTGGTGTTCCAGGAGGAAACTTGAATGACATGGAAATCTGTTTCTTGGAATTCCAAAAGTGTACTTGTAAAATGTGAGGTCGAGGGAGGCAAAAGATAAATTGCCAGAAATTAGAATCATTAAGTAAATGGGAAGGAAGGAGGAGGAAGGAGTGCTGGGCAGGCAGATGACATGGAGGGGAAAATGAGCCATGTGGCTTCATGGCTGCTTCATACATATCACTGCTGCAGTCAGATCTGACAGATCCACACCCCTGGAAGAGAGCAAACATATTGTTGGCTTGGCACACTTGAGAATGCATGTGCCAGCACACATGTGCTGCAGTTTAAGCAGGGCAGCCAAATGCCTAAGGCAGGCCAGCTTGATGCCAATTTTAATTTGCCAGTCAGACTTGGCTAGTTATCACTTCTTTCCTTCAGCATATTTTGCAAGCTACTGGAGAGCACTAACACCCAAACCAAGCTGAATGAACCTCTCAGCACAGATTACAGGAGATCCTCTCTTTCTCACAGGGCTTTTATTCTGAGCTCTGCTTTGTATTCCTTGTGTGGATCAAAAGCTTTGTGCACTTCCACCCTGGAATTGGACTTTGGGGATGGATCTGCAGGTGTGGCAATGTTGGTAGCAAAGGATCTACCTTAATATTGTGGATTGCAGAAAACCCAAGTTGCAAATTACCTGAATTCTAGCAATAGCTTTTGCAGTCATGCCATGTAAGTTGTTAATAGATGTTTTTGTCTGTCAGGCAGCACAGCTGGATCCAAATCTGCCTACTGTGTAAAACTTCTAAGGAACCTGTTTTCTCTCTAGTCACGCGATAAGTATGTGAGACTATTAACAAAATGCATGACTTTTCTTGCAGGAGCACCTAAGGTCCATTTTTAATGGCATTGCAGGTTGTTTTGCCATGTTCACATGTGAATTAGGTGTAAATGTTTAGATGGGTAACATTTTTGCTTCATATGCAATGTACAAAGTGCAGAATGGAGCCATGAAGTTCATAGTGAGATTGAGGACTGTCTGGAGTGGAGAAACTTGCAAGATTTCATTGAACTTGAACTGGAAAACACAGTTCATTGAATCACAGAATGGCTTGGGTTGGAAAGGACATTAAAGGTCATCTTGTTCTAACCCGTGCCACAGGGTGGGACACCTTCCACTAGACCAGGTTAATCAGATCTCCATCCAGCCTGGCCTTGGACACCTCCAGGGATCCAGGGGCAGCCACAGCTTCTCTGGGCACCCTGTGCCAGGGCCTCCCCACCCTCACCGGGAAGGATTTGGTCTTAGGACAGGTTAACCTGTTGGGTCTCTGCTGGGGCCAGGGAGCCTAGGAACTCTTCCAGCTTTTCTGTGAAAATTGCTTTCTTATCTTCCCTGCTGCTGTTAGCAGTGAAATGGATCGCAGCAGCGATTTCACCGAGCAGCTGCAGGATCCTGGGAGTTTCTGATTTGTGGAAATCCCGATTTTCTGTCCATCTCTTGGACAGAGGTAGTGACCTGACTTGTCTTCTGCTTGCTACATGTGAGTTTATTTGATTGCTGTCCATAATTCCTGACCATCAAGGTGACCTTGTGCCTCACCCTGCCCATTTTCCTTTCATTGTGGCAGGATTGTTTCTAATCCCCTGGCTGTGGTTTTCCCTCCCAGTGCCAAGAGCTCTGCTCTGATCCACATCACTCCCCCAACAAAGCAGCTCCCCTCAAGCCCGCAGCGGGACGTTCCTGATCCAGATTGGCACAATGCTGGACAAATCCTCCATGGAGCCATGCCCCATTCCAGGTGCCCCTGGCAGGGATGTGCCCGTGGCACGGAGCCAGGGATACCAGCTTTGTGTCACGTCTGAGCAGCCTCTGGGCAAGGCTGCTCTGGCAAAGCTGCAGCAAACTCGCAGTCCAGTGTTTCCCTGCCGCTGGAATAACCCTGGAGATGTTCCTGTCATCCCTGCAGGTGGCTGGAGGGCTGCTCTGAGTTGCTCCCTCTGACCATTCCAGGCTGCTCAGGGTGGGTGGAGCAGTGGAGTAAGTGATGCAGAAACATCCCTGCCACTTGGTCTTGCTCTTGTCTTGAAAATCAAAGGCTTTGCCCGAGGCTGAAGGAGAAAGTTCCTTTGCGTGGTGGCTGGAAACTGCCATAATTAATATTTTTGGAAAAACCTGGCTGGCCCAGTTACTAAAGCAGTCTAAGTGACTGTGATAATACTTGTTTACCTCTGAAATATGTAGGGGAACAGCAGGGAAATAAGAACAGATTTTTTTTTAATTGTACTACTGGAAATAAAAACATGCCAACAGAAAAAACAACCGCCAGAATTTTTGCAGTCTGGGAAGAAGCAGCCTGTTTTAATAATGATAGCCAATATGATCAGAGATGAAGCAATTTGTCAGCGCAGATTTTCGCCGTGAATAATCCAAGCTGTCCCTTGAAGACAACCTCTAACTCAATTACAGCTGGATTTAGAGCTTAGCAAATTGCATTACCCAAAACTTCAGAAGGGCTTGGAAGAATGAAATATAAAGTAAATTTTTTTGCTACAAAACCACCATCCATAATCAGTTATATTTTGCCAAAGCAGGTACTCTGACCCATTAATTGGCTTAGGACACTCTTCCTTCTTCCTATCTGGGGATGCTGATATTAAAGGATACCCAGGATACTGTCTGTATCCAAATGCTTTTTCCAGATCCCCAAAGTTCTGTTGCTCCTAATCAGGTGCCCTGCCTGTATTGCCCACACAGGCTTAGAATTTAGGTTGCCCTGATTCAACTGTTTGTGGATCAGAGACATCAACTACACGACTGAAATGATCAACAGAAACAGTTGAAATATGTATTTCTATTTTTAGCTGGATCATTTCAATGATTGTTTTCAACACAGCTCTGCTGAAGGGTTATTTTTAACTGGAATAATTTTAGTGCTCCTATTTTCCGTGTGACCTTGCAAAACAATGGTTTCCAAAGAAATGAAGCCTTGGGAATGGGAAGGTGTGGCTGGATTGGGCTCTAATGGGAAGTAGGAGTTCTTAAGGCAGGTTTCCTGCCCCAAAATGCCCTTTCTGGAACTGTAATGCCAGGTCTGATGCTACCAGTAGATAAGAAATAATAGGAGGGGAAAAAAAAAAAAGGAATCCACCTTAAGAACCTCAGTCCATTTTTAATTCATGCCATCTAGCTTAATCAATTTTTATGTAATTGAAATATTCCTCTTGGGTCACCTTGGACATGGATAAAGAGGAAACCTCGGTGTAATTGGCATACAGATTGTATCTCCCATGTCCAGATGAGAACTGACGTCATTTTTTGGCAAGTGCTGTGAGAAGGTTTTCTCTGTAGTTGATTTTGCACTCTTTGCCCTTTGCTAAACAAAACCCAACACACAGTTTAGGGAAATTCCACAATACCATGCTGAGGTTCCAATTCCACTCATGAAAGTAATTCTGCTGAGTTGAAGACAAATGCTTGCCCATGCCTGAGTTAGCCCTGTAAATAAACCATGCTGGATCAAATCTTCCATTTCCTGCAAGGAAAAAAAAAAAAAGGGGGATTACTTCTCATGGCTGGCATGGTAATTAACAGGATTTGAGAAATACATTCTTGCAGCTGCTTTCAAAATTAACTTCAAAGATTCCATTAATCCCTGCCTCTGAAAAAAAAAAAAGTGATTACAATGTCTTTGGAGAAATAATGTTTTAATTCAAAATATGCTAATAACCTAAATATTAAGCAAGCTACTGTTTGTGCTAATTACGTTGATTACATTTGGTGTTGGTGTAAATATTCCGTTTAGAACATTATATGGAATCTGAATACAAAATCAGCAGGTTCTCACTGTGCTGATTTATAAATTACAGCCCAGCATCGGCAAAAGTGGGGCACAGCAAAAGTTCTTTTCTGTGCTATTAGAATATTTAAAATCAGCACTCTAAGTAGGTTCCTGTATCCCAGACAGTGATTCCCTCAGCCCATTTTTATCAGAAGCCTCCTAAATTTATTCTGGAAGCTGCCTCCAGCCCTGGGGCTGAGCACAGCAAGGAGCTGGAGCTGCTGGAGAGAGTGCAGAGGAGGCAGCAGGATGAGCAGAGGGATGGAGCAGCTCTGCTGGGAGGAAAGGCTGGCAGAGCTGGGATTGTTGAGCGTGGAGAGGAGAAGCTTTGGGGTGACCTCCTTGTGGCCTTTTGGTGCCTGAAGGAGCTGCAGGAAACATGGAGAGAGACAATTGCCAAGGGCTGCAGGGACAGGACACAGGGAATGGCTGCAAAGTGCCAGAGGGCAGGGAGAGATGGGAGATTGGGAATTAGGAATTGTTCCCTGGCAGGCTTGGGAGGCCCTGGGATGGAATTGCCAGAGAAGCTGTGGCTGCCCCTGGATCCCTGGCAGTGTCCAAGGCCAGGTTGGACATTGGTACTGGAGCAGACTGGGACAGTGGAAGGTGTCCCTGCCCATGGGTGGCACTGGAGGAACTTTAAGGTCCTTCCAACCCAAGTCATTCCATGGTTCTAAGTGCTGCAGGACCTCCTGCTGTCTGTGTACACTCTGAAGTGCCTGTTCTGAGGATTTACCTCAAGCCAGAAGTTCTGTCTGGACAAAAGTGACCAAATAGCACCTCTTTAATTGAAGCAAATGCCCTAAGCCTTTGAGCAACCCTGTGATTAAGGCACTCTGTGTGCATTTTGTGTAGACATGTAAATAAAAATGTTCAACGTGGGCAATGACCACACTGCAAACAAACCCATTTGTAGTTATCACAGGCTTGTTAATTTTGGACAGATAATACTGTGGCTTCCAGGATGACAGTGTGAATTCGTGTGCATAACCCGGTGCCTTCAGTGACTAAAAAAGTCACAGAAAACCAATGTCCCTCTGTCAACTTCTAGCCACTGCAGTTTGAATCCCATCGGTTCATCTCAGCCCACCGGTGTAGTTTTAATTTATTAAAATAGCTGTGGGAAAGCCTTAATAAAATTAGGGACAATCAGGAGCCAGTCAAGTAGAAAACTGTTTGACCCATGAGGATAATTACAGGAATTGTCAAAGTGCCAGGGATCATTTAGCTTTGACAGCCAGTATGGAAAGATGGATTCTGGTGCTCTTGCTCTGGCAACATTGTGCTGCCCTGGCAGTGCAAAACAGGTAGAAAACTGGCTGTGGAAAACTCCCTTGGGGTAAAGGAGCATGCAGGGAGGAGAGGATACATAGGTGAAGAAGTATAAGTTGATAAATAATTTTTCTTTCCGTCAGGTAGCTCAGAAAATGCGGTCTGTGATTTCTCACAATGATGTGTAAGACAGAAGTAACAGACACATTATCAGGTTTATCCATCATTCCAACAAAATCTTGGCTAGATGTTCTGTACCTGATGCAACTCCCTTAAAAGTGGGCTTTGAAGGACACTTTCCTCTCATAAATATTCAGTGCCACGTCTATAAAAAAGTGGCACAAGAGTGGAGGAGCTTGTAAAGGAGGCACAAGTAGACGAGTGAGGAAGGTTTATTTTGTCATTTCTTGTGTAATTTTCACTGCTCTGTCCAGGCTTCTGTCTGGGGTTCTTCAGCTCTGTCTGCAGATGTTCCCTAGGTGGCTGATGTGAGTGAACCTGTACATCACAAAGTTGGTTTGGGATTTGCCATCTGTCTGTGCTGCAGACCAGTTTGAAGAAGAAATAATTAGAAGGGAATGAGTGAAATGATAGAAGTTGTGCATGGCTCTCCAGCAGTGCACTTTATCTCTGCCAGCTGTTCATTTCCATGCTCTCTGATATATAATTCCAAAAAATACAGCGGTGCTAAAATTCCAGCCCTATTACTTAGAGGCCAGGAATCCCTTGCACCTTCAGCAAACAAAGATCTTTCTGTCGCAGGAAAAAAAAACATTGTTCTTCCTGTTCTTTTTATTTTAGGCGTGGTGATATATTTTCTCCATTTTCAAACCAAATTATTTGCTGTGTTGTGGCTAAGAGTAATGTTTTTCACACTTCAACGTGTGAAATGCTGAGTGCCATAGTTTCAAGTTGGTACATGACGTTAGAAAGAGGTAGTGAAACAGAAATCTCCAGTAAAGGAAAACTTGACCTAAATAATCATACCGAATTCCCAAATTCTGCAGAGTGTACCCACTCATCTCAAGTCATAGCTGGTTCTTGTCCCTACTTAAATTCTAGATCTTCATTTTGTTTCTGATGTACCTACTGATCATGCTGCCATGATTAGGAAGCTTACCTTGCTTGGAGAACATCAAAAGTCCCTGAGCAGATATTTTCAGTGACATTTTTATTTGCAGAAAGATCATAAACTTAATAAATCTTTGAAATGTATTTTTAAGTACTTTTTCCACATTAAGGCTGAAACAGCTGGTTTTTTTTTTAATTAAAGCAGAAGACTATAAAAAATCATTATGAAATAGTTTTGTTGGATTCAATTTATGTTTCTCAAAGAGAAATCTTTGTCTGGAGAACAGGTGGTGGTGCAGAGTGGAGACTTGCTTGGCACAGTGCTGGCTGAGCCACGGCTTTTTTTTTGTGTTGCTGAGTACCAACATATATTTCCTTCTGTCACACCTTAGGTAGCAAAACAAAGCTTAGGAAAAGCTTAGGATATGCACAGATTTCCCTGCTGTTCTTCTTGCTAAAACCATCCTAATAAGATTTTAAATGTGTCAGTCCTGTCAATCTACACTGACTTTTGCTGCTGTCCACTTCACAGAAACTTCCACCTGTTTCTATTCTTCTAATTCCACCCTTGGATCTTTTTTTCCCATTCTTTTACATAGAAACACATCATGTTGAAAACCTTCAGCCACTCCTTTGCTGGGCTACAGCCCTCTGTACCTTGTTGACCCTGCAGTGAGGCGAAGCATGGGGATGATGTTATTAACTGCAAGAGCTCATTTGTCACAACGTTCTGGCACTTTCATGTCCCTGATCTCGGACTTTCTGTGGCTCACCATAAACCAAACAACCCTTCTGCCCCCAGAAATCCTGTAATCAACACCTGGCTGCAATCCTTAACACTGAGGTGCTAATTAAAAGCATAGCTGAAAAGGTCAGGCTATTTCAAGACAAGAACAGAATGTAAGATTAAAGGCAAAAATTAGGCTCGGGGGTGCAGCAGGGGCTAGAAGAATGAGAAGAAAAGCTGCTGCAGTAATTTAACATTCTTCTTGAAATGTCCTCCTGGCTTCAAGTTCACTTTTGACCTTAGTTTGCTCGCCTTGGGGACTAATTTAGTACAGATTTTCATACCACATTAACTGGCCTCTGCGTATAGCTCTGAGAGTTTAACAGGAAAGCAAACCTGTTCTTTTCTTACTGGGATTTTGAGCATATGGCAGAAGTCTTTTTTACTTCCTCTGCTGACAAATTGGGAGTCACTTTGATTTTTGGAGACATTTTTAATTATGTGTCTTTGGTGTTTTGTAAAACCACTGAGTTAAAAATTAATATAGCCCGAAGCAGTCATAAACTCTGTTTCCTCCTACGCAACATAGCAACAAAACTGTTTATCATGTTTTACTGTATAATCGTTATGGGTCTGTACTCATGTTCATTTTAGCTCTGATGTTTCTTTGATGCCTGGTGGAAAGTTTATTCAACGTTTCTGTCCTGGTGCTTGCCTTAAAAACGAATTTCAGAAGCAATATCTGAATGAAGGGAGCTGGCTGCAAGTTATAGGGAATGGGAATCCTCCAGAAATTAATCTTGTTTTTCTTGTATTCCCATTATTTTAATTTGATTTATTTCATCTGTGGACAATATCTGCTATACCAGATTTTGGAGAGCTTTCATCCATTGCTTCTTGAAAATACCCCCAGTAACAACTCCTCGTGTTTAGTCCCCTTTTTGCTCTGAACCACATCAAAAAGCTCAGCTTTGTTCTGCAACCTGCAGTAGCATCATGAAAGGAGATGAAAGAAGAAAGAAACTCCAGCTGCTAATAATACCAACACCTTGAAAATGTTTTGAAAAGTAGGTCCACTGAATGGATTGAAATAAAAGACTAAAGGCTTTGCAGGAGGATGATCCCACTGTATCTGGCTTTTTCCTGAGTTTTAGTGCCTTGTTAATGAGAAGCTGATTCTCACTTCCAAATCTATTGCAGTCACTTGGAAGACACACAGAGCTTATAGATCAAAATATGTCTATAACTAAAGGAAAAGCTATCAGAAGCTGTCTTGGCAGATTTTCAGGTTTCTTTCTGTTTAAGTCCAGTGGTCACCAATCAAACAAATGGCTGCAGAATTTTGCAACTGATTTCAGACTTAAAGAAAAATACCGTGACCTCATGAGTAGAAAAACCTTCATTTACTAAACCCGAGTTTTTATTCTTTTTCTTTGACAATATTCTCCTCTCCCTGAGGGGAAATCTCGAGACACGAAATAAATGTGTGAATCCATATTCCAGCACTCCATCATTCAGCAGACTGAACCTGACAGGTATAGCCTAGGGAGGAAAGAGAAGCTTTCATAAAGCCCTAACTAGCACAGCCTGAAATGCTCAGGAAATAAGACAACTTGAAAAAGCATTAAAAAATATAAAGGGGAGGAAAAAGGAATATAGGTACCTTTTTACTGACAGGAAAAATATGGTATTTTGTAAATGAGCACTAAAATCTTCTTTAAAGTTCTGTTTAGAATTGAAACATGGAAATATTAACCAAACTTTAAATGAAGGCACAAAGCAAAACTGTTTGTTGGGTGGATTTATTGATTTCTGGCTGTTGGTAATTTATGCTTTTGTCAAAGGTGTTTATCCCTTTAGAATCCCATTCTCTGTTATTGGCCAAGTTTTTGTCTTGGCTCTGAGGCTCCAGGGAGAAAAAAAGTGTATTTCCATTTTTCCATGTCAGAGCTAAGAGCCCACATGAAGGTTTTGTACTTACCTCATGATTAGCTCTAGATACAAAATACACCTTGGAAATACAACTTCTCTTGGGGAGATAAAGGACAGAAACCAAAGCAGAGAAGGTTTTAACCAGAAATTTTAGAGAAAATGCCTTCAGATAAGTATGAATTTTCGTAGGATAATCCACATGACTGTCCAGATGTTGGTAAAACCCATTTGGTTTGCAGTTCTGTACCTTTTACCTTCCCTGGTGCAATGAGGATGTGCTGCCTGTGATGGCTCAGTGCAGCTACATTTATTCCGAGTTTAATACTCCCAATTTTTTACATGTATAACCCTAGAGGATGATTTTTTTTTTTAGTTCTATTTCAGTAACACACACAAGTATGAATAATTTTGCATAAGAAATGTAAGTTTTGCCATAGGCTGAAGTACCTTAATCCACTTTGAGATGCTTTCTCTGGGGGATGCAGAATAATTTTCATAGAGTGACCATTCCTGAGCTTGGAAGTTCCCTACTACTGTAACCACTCTAGTACTCTGCCACTGTGAATATCTGGACTGCCCTGGTGTTTGCCAGCTGTGACTTGGCAGAGTGACTTAAATCAGTTTGTTTCATGGAAATTCAGGAGGCTATTCCTTGGACTAAGTGAATTAAAGTGGGAAGTTCCATCTTTCATGGCCAAAGCAGCAAATGGATTTTCTAGCCAAAGTCAAGTTAGGATGGAGATTCTTCTCAGCCCTCCTTTTGTTGCTAATGTACTTCCAGGAACATTGTTTTTGTGTCTTTTTTTATGGCATTGGCCAAATTAACTTCAGGCTGGGCTTTGACCCTTATCATTTTGTCCCTGCAAAACCTCAGGATTTCCCTGTGTTCCTGAGTCATGGAAGGGGAGGCACAGCAGGGAGCTGAAGAAATGAAATGATGCTCTCTAGCTCATACCCTTGCACTGCTGAGAACCTGATTACACACATATATATCACTCATGGGGATAATCACATCCAGGGGCACACAGAGGGATGCAGCTGTACCTAAATCACAGAGTGCTTTATGGTGGAAAAGAACTCCAGAATTCCAGAGTTCAACCTTTAAATGGAACTAAGCATTCCTGGTTTTCTAGCAGTGTTTCAAAGCACTGTTTTGCACGAGGGTGAATTGATTATCCAACGTGCTGAGGAGAAATCAGGCCATAATTGGCAGTAATTCCAAGGGGAAAATGCATGTTCAAGTGTGTTCTAACCTCTTGTTTTGTGTTTTTTCCCCCTAACAGAGACAAGGAACCGGGGCTACAAATGGGAAAGACAAGACGGCTGGTGAGAATGGTAAGGGTTGATTTTATTTCTGGATGGAGAATACTGAGTAAAATGGAGCAAAAATACTTTTTACTGTAATGAAAGATGTCTGTAGTGAAGACTTTGGTGTCAAAGCTCATCTTTTGATTCTGTTTGAAAAACTGGAAGGGCTTCAGTGGGTTTGTTTCCTTTTTATTTGTATGTTTGAACCCTTTACTGAGGTAGAGTCTTTTTTCTGAGTATGTGCTGTGACAAACCAAAGGACTTCAAGGAAGTCAGAGCAGAGACAAATGAGGCTAAAACAAGACCAGGTATGTGTGGAAAGGACACCAAAAGACAAGGTGAGGTATTATGAGCTGCTCTGTGGATGAGGAAGGTGAAGAGACATGAAGTAGTTACAAAGGATTTGCTCATAGAGTTTCTGTAGTCTCATTAATCCCACCTAATTTTAGGTGCAGAACTAAGAACCAAAGTTAGAATCCATTTGTGTAGAGCTCATTTAGTGTTGCTAGAGAGAAGCTAGGGATGGAGCAGCTCACATGGAAGGACCAGATGGCAAAGAGGCTCTGAATTTCATCATTGGAGTGAGCCTGGACTCAGCTCCACTCCTCCAAGGGTGACTCATGGGGCTTTTTCGGACCTTAACAAAGGGGCTGGCAGAAACCAATTTCAGCCCCTTAAATGGCACAAACAATTCTAATTAAAAAATGTTGATTTAAATTTTCCCAGAAGAATAAAAACCAGAGTTTTCAGGAAAACGGTAATTGATTGGAGTTTTTTTACATGAAATCTCATTTATTTCTTACAGGAGCAGAAATGCTCTACGCACAAATGATAATTGATTAAAATCCGGTTACCATCAAAAGCATTTTCCAAAGGAAAAGATTAAAAAAATTTGGTTTTTTTTTAAATATATCCAGCTGAAAAAGTTAATGTTAGAAAGAGGATTGAACTATGAAATGTATTCTGCTTCTGTTTGCTCACCCAGTTCTAATTAAAAGAATGTGTTCTGATGTCCATCCCATCCCCTGAAAAGCAGGAAGAATCCAAGTTCCTTCTGTGAAAATCCAGGGCTTTTCCAAATGGGTCATTTGAACAGTTATTTTGGATATGTGTTTTGGCCTTTTAAGTGTTGGTCAGAGTAGAATTTTAGGGCCCATTGAGGCAACACATCCTAAAGCATTAAGAGCCTCCTTTATGGATAGTTTTCCTATTACAAGGAGGTGACTTTCCCATAAGGGCTGTTTGCATAATGTTTCAGTAAATGAAATCCGTTGATGATGCTCCCACTATGATAAAACACAAATTGGAGTGGAAAAAAAAAATCCCAAATAAATATTTTGGCTTGTTACAGTGTCTTGAATTAGTGGGAACAAATGTACCCTGACAGCAAAGCAATTTGCATTCTCAAGTTAACAGGGAAGGAAAGCAAGCAAAATTATGTCAGCCATTCGGGCAGCATGGGGAGCCTGTTTTCCTCTTTACTGTTTGAGCACATTATGAACTCAGCTCATTTGCCTTGAATTTCTTCCCAAATAAAAATTTCTTCCCGAATAAAATCGTCCTGTTGTCAAGTTTAGCTTAGATTTACTGATCCTGCAGCCTTTTTAACAGCAATTTATTTTTTCTTAGTGGGGATTTTGAGTGAGCAAGGGCTGCGTCATTAATTCAAAAATATATATGGGTCTAGTTGTAGCATAATTTTATGTATAGCATAAACAGGCAGATGCACAGTTAATCTTGGGCAAATAGATACCAATTATTTTTTGTAATGAAATTATAGCAGAAAAGCTGTCACCTACATAAAACACAGGAGCAGCAGGGGAGATGGAATAGAGTCCTCTGATCTCCCCAGCCCACATGCTTGCATAAAAATAAAGCAGAATCAGAACTTTGAACCTGAGATTGAATGCTAAATCAAAGAAGCAGAAATGTGTAACTCTTTGTCCTTATTAGCTCTGTGGGGTTAGACCTCAAGCAGTGATTTATTGCTCTGAAAATTGGGGTGTGCTGTAAACCTACATACACAATATATATCCTCTGTTCTGTGGGTTTTTTTTGGCCAGAAGTCTGCAATATGTCCTTGTCTTAAATGTTATTACCCTTGTCTTCAAGTGTTTGTTTCCCTGTCAAAAGGAAACTTTCCCTCTTGTTGAAAAGGAGGGAAGGGTGGAGAAACAAAAAACTCTTTCATCTTATATAAAGAAAGAGAAAAAAGAAGAAAAGTCATGGTCTGACAATGTTTGCAAAGGCAAACTGGTCTGATTGCTGTCTTTGCTCTTGTTTACTGATCAGGAAAAGCTGCTGAAAACTGGCCCAAACAACACATAAAGACGCTTGGCTTTTCTCAGGGTTTGATTCACACAGTGAGACACCGTGGGGTCGAGCTTTGTTTGTGCATTGCAGCAGAAAATGAATTTTGGGCCCGCCTCTAGGTTAGGTTGAAACCGAAGAAAATAAAATAATGACCATGGCAATCAGCAATCTCTCTCTTTGAAGACCTGTGTGGCCTTGCTGTCCCTGTGCAGCAATCAGGGAAATTCAGTCTCTGAGGATTCCTTTTATAGCAGCGATGGTTTGGGTAGACACGAATGTGTGTTTGACCTTCCTTAGACAGAACAGTCTATCTTTAATTGTGTTTAGTTGTTACCCCCAGAACAGCTCATAGCAAACCTCCCTTCAGCAGCAGGGTCTGTGCTGCTCCATGCCCAAGGTGGGTGAGGATGTCAGGGACCACACTGGGACATCTGGTGCCACCTCCCTGCTCCCACAGCACAGGGCACAGGGTTGTGTCCAGGTGGCTCTGGAATATCCGCAGTGAGGAGACTGCACAGCCTCTCGGGTCTCTGTGCAGGGCTTGGTCACTCCCAACACAAAGCTGTGCCTCCTGTGCAGTGGAGCTCCCTGGGCTCAGTGCCTGCCGTTCCTCTGGTGCCATTGCTGCCCCCGGAGCAGAGCCTGGCCCTGGCTGACCTCCCTGCAGCCAGGGGCAGCCAGGGCCAGCCAGGGCTGAGGGCTGCTCTCAGCTGGGCTCCTCTGGAGGCTGAGCAGCCCCAGCTCCCTCAGCCTTTGCTGGGCACCGAGCTGCTCCAGGCGTTCCTCCCTGCGCAGCCTCCGCTGCCCCAATGCAGGAGCTGCTGTGCTGCTGGGCTGAGCATCCACAGCTGCTCACAGCACCCCAGAGCTGCTCCAGGGCTGGGCACAGGGCAGCATCCCTCCCTGACCTGCTGGAAACACTCTTCCCAAACCAGTCCAGGATCCCTCTGGCCTTCCTGGCCCTCAGGACACCCTGCTGGCTCAGCACAGCTCATTGTCCCCCAAGACCTCTACTTCTCCAACAGGTCACCCCCAGCCTGTGCTGGTGCCTGGGGTTATTTATAAATTTGCGCTTGCTGAACTTCAACAGTACTCTGCCCATCCCTTCAACCTCTGGAGGTCCCTCTGAAGGGCTGCACAGCCTCAGGCGGATTAGCTGCTCTTCCCAGGTTTGTCTCATCATCAGATTTCCTGAGGAGGCTTCGGCCGCTTCATCCAAATCTTGGTGAACAAGTTAAACAATCTGGGCCCAGGATTCAACCCATAACCTCACTGGGACTGGAAGGACCTCAGTCTACTTGAAACCCAAGAGATAGTTATTTGTGAAACTGCAAGCTTAATTTGTAAACCTGTTACATAATGCAGTTCTCTATGGTGGAAAATACAAAGGCAAGACAGCACTACTATGCCCACACAGCTCAGTGTGGGATAAGAAGCTGTAATTTCCTTTATGCTCACCTGGTTTGATTAGTCAGGACAATCAAGTTTGCAGATGCAAATATGAAAACAGAATGTTCCTCCCTGACTATTCTCGGTGAATAAGTGATTCTTCTCTGTGACCTTGGCAATGTCACAAAGTTCCTTTGTAGGTTAACACTTGTCACTTCTTGTTCTGTTTCACATTGCCCTGTGTTGTTTTTTTTTTCTTGTGGTGTAATTTGCAAGCTGCTCTCATGCAATCTACTCTTTAATAGCCCAGCACAACTGCCAGGGAAACAATTGCATCAGAACCAATTATTTCTATCTTCAAATTTAGAATCACTCTTTTTCCTATTAATAGATCTCGCCCTTTCTTCTCAAAGTACATAAAGCATGTGATTATTAATTGGTATTAATAATTTTTCTTGGAAGATGAGATTTATCATTCAGTAACATGAATATTTATAATAACAAAATATGTGTTTTCATGGGATGAGTTCTCTGCCTTCCTGGCTCGGAGTGAAATGAAAATGAGTAGGTTTTGCATGAACTGAGATGTCATGGTGGATTAATCCAATCACAGCAAGGTGGTCAGTTGTATGGAAAAGGTGAATTCCTTCTTTTCAGTTTCTTCTCATTCCCAAGCACTTGTCAGTGTGTGAGCTCTGCTTTGGGGCATTCAGAAAATTATACATGAATAAAAATTCTGTGTGTCATCCTGTCCATGGGATGCCTCTGCATGAAGATAAAGACACAGTAGAGTTAAAAAAGTAAATTTTTATATTTCATAACTAAAATAGAGTCACTTCAGTCTGAATGCTTCCAGAAAACATTTAGGGTAATGGTAAATAATTGTAAAGCAATCCTGTGTGGGAGAATAGAGATCTCTCTCTAGTAAGCTTTCCTGGTTGAGGGGTAGGCATCTTGCAGTGTTATCAACAGTCCATTCACCCACTTTTCCTGCTCAAGAAATTTGGGAAGTTCTGCTCACTGCATTTTCGAATAAAAAAAAAATCTTGCCAGATCCGACAGAGTGAATAATAATCTTCATAGTTATTTATGCAGAGTGCTTAGCTTAATAGAGCTTCAGTTCCTGGCTAGAGTCCAGGATCATTATTGTAGCATGGGCTAATATAAATATCTCTTTAAGAACTCAAAATTAATTTTCCACTAATATTCTCCAATGACTGCGTAAAAAATGTCCTGGTTTTGGGAACAGCCCTACAAATAAACTTACTGCTGGAAAAAAATGATTTTGAGGAGGGAGAGGAGCACATGAGGGTAATTTGTGTAAATATTCAAAGGACCTCATGGAACATGGTTTGCTGTATCTTATTGGGCCTAGAGGTCATATTTTTTAGTCCAAGGAAAGGACAGAGCCCGAGCTGCAGCATTGCAATGCCTGTGTATTTCATTTCCCACAAAACATTGCTTGTGTGGCAAAAGATGAATATTAAGTTTTGCAAGCAACTGCTGAATCAATGTAAAAAAAATACCCCAACCCTATCAAACTGCTGCTCTCTGATATTTCACCCTCGCAGCATTAATCAGAAGTTAGGATGGGAGAGTATTGGATGAAGCTGATTAATATTGAGTTTTCCTGGCTGATAGGTTGAGAGTTGAGGGGGAAATTAGCTTGCCTTGTTGTCTCTTCTCACGATGGTGTTCTAAATTTCTCTCATCCCTTTTAAGTGGTGCTTCAAGGGATATGATCTCTCACTAATGCAGTCAGTCTATATCCAAAGCCAAATTCTGTCCTATCTCATCCAGTCTAGCTGGTACTAGTGGGGATTTGGGAAGTGAAATGAGAATGATTTGTTGTACCTCATCCCACATCTCTCAAAATAAAAAGTCTGTGCCTCAGCAACATTCCCAGACATGTCTGCAACCACCAAATACCATAACACCTTCACAGAGCCTAAATACAAAAGTGTCTGAACCCTCAGCACGGTTACATAAGTTGTGTTCGGTCATGTACAGATCACTGAGGCTCAGAGAAAAGTGTCAAAATCCTGTGAGAACTCAACACTGTGATCTGTCACTGAGGGTGGATCAGATGAGAGGAGAGAAAGTCCCAAGTGAACAGTTCCAGATGAATCCCATCTCAAGGCATGGCAAAAACACTGCAGGAAACTGCTGAGTTTCAGTTTAGGCACTTGGCTGGCGACAATGCAAAAATAAAGTTTGCTCAGAACCAAACCAAAGGTGTCTCAGGTCCTCTCCTGGTTCTCTTGCTTTGTCCAGGCTGGTGTGTTGATCAAGGAATGTGCCCAAGGAATTTGCCCATCGCTGCAGGCAGCCAGCAGGGCTCAGCTAAAGCAGAATGAGCCTTTAATAACAAGGTTCTGGGATTGTTCACAGATCTTCCCTGGAGAGGATGCTGAAAGGAAGAGAAGGGAATTACACATGAATTTATTTCCTCTCTTAGGTGAATTTCCATTTCTGGAGGCCAGGGATGAGTCCCCTCCAGAGGGAAGCTGTGTGCTTATTTATTTGGGGCGATGAAGGCAGTGAAGGATTGTTCACAAAAATTCTCTGATCAACAATTTTGGGTGTTTATCCAGAAAAAAAAGCCCTTTTAAAGTGATGATTTTTATGACTGTTTGAGATAATGTGGACACCTTCTGCACTGAAGCTTCACCTACACCCACGAGTGCCTGTCCATGTGCAGTGACCATCTGGTTTTGTGGAGAGGAGGAGTTAAATCAATGTATCTGATCTAAACTGAAATAATACTTCTAAAAGAGTAGATACTGTTCCTGTTCTTCTGTTATCTGACAAGTTGGCTTTGATACTGTGCATTACAGCTGCACCTCATCTGGTAATGAGGAACTTTCATTTATGAATGTTTAGGCAGAAGCATCTTTAAAAAAAAAAAAACAGATTGTATTAGAAGTTTCATCAATTAACAGCAGTGCTCTTGTAGTCTGGCCTGTGTCCTGGCTCTGGAATTCCCCACAAGTTTTCATTTCGTGTATCATTTAGAGCCACTTTCATGACTCCCAAATAAGTCCATCTTCCCACACAAAGACTATAGCTCTATGCACATAAAGGTTGTTTGTCTGTCTGTTTCTATATAATGTTAATTATGCAGCTTTTTCTTGCATGTTTTGGGTGTTTTTTTCTTTTTTTTTTAAATGCAGAAGTTCCTCAAGGAAAAAAATTATACAGAGCAGATCAGCACAACCACAGAACAACAATTTTCAACTTTTTAAACCTGCTTTTTAAGGACTTCAAATGGGAAATAATTGAAATTTTATTTCAAAATACATTTCTCCCTTATTTTGCCCCCCATAGAGGAAAAAGGTCCTATTAACTGGTGCCTTTGACATGGAGACTCTTCACACTTAATACTCCTGCTACAAATGAATCTGTCTAGGTACTTATATGGTCCTCCCCACCATTGTAACTGAGTGTCTTCCAAGGATTTAAAAATAGAGATAACAATAACAATTCTTGCCCTTGTCCACCTCTTTCTTTCCAGCCTGCTAGGAGAACAACTTGATTAATTTATGTGCTCTTTGTTTTGCATACAGTGCCTGCACACAGCTCGGGAACCTTGTGTGCCTGCATGGATGCGGCGTTCTCAATCCGAGCGCATCCAAAAATTCGGCTGCATTTCTAAAAATGGGAGAGATGAACACATGTATAGGAGTTATATATACTTCTATATGGTCCCTCACAGTCTGCTCCTTTGCAGGAGGTAGAAATCAGTGGAACTGCAGCACTCCTGCAGTGTTGAGATCAGGAGAAGCCCAAGGAAATCATCGTGAACTGCCAAATTCAGTGGGCAATTGAGCCGCTGAAAGTGGTGGTAGCTCTCCTCCTGTCTGAGAAACTAGCTGGAAAATCAGCCAGGGTCATTAGGGGAAAAAAAAATCAGTGATTAGAAATGAAGAAAAAATCAAATTAAGGAAGAGAAAATAAAGCTGTGGTGCTGCTGGTGGGTTTTGCCTTTTGGATGAGTCATAAATACACTGGAGTTCCCATCAATTGTCAGTGAGGAAAGACAGATTTGAATGATGCCTTTGACAAGTGCCATATTTCCTTTGGAAATCAGTCTGTAATCATCAGTGAGCTGCCTGCCTGTGCACCAGGGGAGAAGGAACCTTCTTTCCATGAGTGCCACGTAGCTGCATGGCTTCCACAAATGTGCACTGCCTGGAAAACCTGCTCTCCTGGGAAAAGGAGCCTTTAGTTCTGCTGTGGTGCTGATGGTAACTCAAAGGGAGGAGACAGTCAAGCCAATCCCTGAAAAACCCAGGTAACTCCTATGAAGTTAACTCTGAAATAAATCTGCCCCTGCATCATCAGGGTGGGTTTGGTTTGTGACAGGGTTAGAGTCAATGGGATGTGGGAGCTGGAATATTCACATTGGGAATCCAATGATTTGACTGGCACAGCTTGGAGATTTCTCTCTCCACATTTCCTGACACTAACAGCAGATGATTAAAAGGCTACAAGAGGTGCATATAGCTGAGCAGCATGGTTTTTTTTTTAATTTAGTGCAAGTGAAAAATGAAGGAGGAACACAATCAATGCACAACAGTGGTTACCAGGATTTACTGTTGTGGAAACATCGCTTTTGTTTTTGACTCTACACACATGACTGTACACAGACCTGCCTCACTTCACACCACAGGCTTTTGTTTTCTTCTGCCTCGGTTTTGTAAATGTAATGAAAATACTTTCCTACTTAAGAGTTCCTCCATTAGCAATCCGGTAAATGATTAATCACTTTTTTTTTTTTTTTTTCTGAAGGTTTTTAAGATTTTAATTTGTAGCACACAGCTGTCTCGAGGCACTTAGCTCGATGCTCCAAAATTAGCTTGTAATTTGGTGTTATCAGGCTCCCTTGTGTAAGCAGGCACCAGAATTTAGAGCAGCAGGAGTGTTACAGACATGATGAAAACGTGGTCCTGTGCTGAACTGCTGGCCAGAACAAACAGCAGTCAGGGCTGCAGGAAGGAATTAGATGCTGCAGCAGAACCAGCAAAACGCTTCACCTTCAGTCCCTGTGCTCAGAGTTTTTTTCAGGTTTTTATTCAGGTTGCTTGTCCAAGGGAGAAGAGGGATGTCTCAAAGTCGGCCCACGTGTGTCTTGGGTTCTATTGCTGAGAGAGGATTAAGAATATTAAACTCTGCCTCTTTCTGTAAGTTAGGGGTGAAATTCTTCATGTCTGGCTCTTTGGGTGCACATCTGTGTGAGAGACCTAAAGCTCTGTTTGTTCTTAACGGAGAAAAATGTGGTTTTTTGTGACATGGTGCCTAGCAGAATGAGCTCCTCTGGAGAGCCTGGTGTTCATGGATCTTAATCTGATTTAGGCTTCTAATTTGCTTAGCACTGTCAAGGCTGAGAAATTTGTGGGTAGTACTAACAGTACAAAATAATAAAAATAATATAATTTAATAAATGATAAATATAAGAATTCTCTTTTCTATCTCTGGAGTTAAGTGGATGCTCAGCAGGTTATTTCAGAATGTCTGGTTTGGACCTGGACATTTAATTTCTCCTTAAACCCAACTCAAACAACTCCATCCTTACTCAGGTTTGACTTATCCTGATCCCCTCATGCCAGCTCTCATAGCCATTTTCTCTGTGGAAATATGGATGCAAAAACATCCAAATATTTTCTGGCTTGATGTCTTTGTTAGCCAGGATCCTGGAGCTGATGGAAGCATTTGCTTTAGCCAAGCACTCTTGGTTCATTTTCCCCACAGCCCACGGAGGGTTATGTATAGGAAAGGCTGAGAAAAATACATATTTTCCAATGAGGAATTCTCAAGAACAGAAGAAAGTTGGATAGCACTGGGTATGGAAAAGGCTTTTTAAAAGTCACAGTGGAAAGAAAATAGGGCAGGGTGCTCTGGCAGCTCCTGGGAGATGGTGTGGGTATTCCAGAGCTGGAAATCAGCTCTCAGCGCTCCTCCAGGGTCTCACAGTAACATTATTTAATCACCGTTGATGAATGAGTTCTCTAACTGTATTTTGAGTATCTCATCTTTCATTCTAATTTATACCTCAAACCTCCTGAGACTGCTGGTTGACTCTAGGTGGAGAAAGCATTAATTATTCCTTAGGTTTTAGTGAAACCCTGGCACTCCACGGTGACCAATTTACTACTCCTCTAAAAGCTGCCAATAAAAAATGGACATGTACAAATATATTCATTAGCACAAACTAATTAAAACCCAGGCTAATAGCCAGGAACACAACACGTTAGTGCAGGATTTTGGAATTCATTATGTGCCTGTGCTAATCCAACAGTAACTATCCCTGCAGTTCCTAATCTAAGTTAAAGAGCTCATGCTGACAGACAGCTAAAATTTAGTTTATAGTGCCTATAGACACTGCAGAGAGTTTCTGAGCCAGGTGTCTGACAGGAAACAGGGATTGGCCATGGAGAAAATTTGGGGCTACAGGGATTAGCTATGGAGAAAATTCTGGGCTTCATCCTTTGATGTGTGGTAGAGCCAAACAGAAGGGTGGGAGAGGTGAGATTAATTAAACCTGAAGAAATGTTTATTCTTCTGGCCTTTGGTTTGAGAGCTGAGTGTAGGTTATCAGGTGTGGTACCTTTGAGGAAAGATGGGGATAGTAGATTTCAGATCTCCAGTTACATTTGGGGTTCATCCTGGGGAATGATGGGAGCACAGAAAACCCCATCCTGGTTTATCCAGGTTCATACAGCACAGGTGAGGATCAGATAACCTCCTTTTCACCTCAAATAACCATGGGCCAGAGCCCACCAAGGGCATTGAGACACAGCTCAGCTGGATCCAAAGCTGTTTGGTATCCTCAAACAGCCACCTCTGGCTCTAGCAGCCAGCAGATAATTACTGACAGAAAATGTGTATTGTGATCTCACCTAATGATTGTATTCATCAAGCAGACAGATGTGTTTGTCACTGGCAAAAATCTCTTGGTGACCTTTCCAATGAATCTGTTCACAACAAAATTCTGTGTGAGGTCTGTCTCTGGCAGGCAAAGCCCTGGAGGAGCTGGGAAAAAACCTTATTTGAGCCAAGAAGGTAAGAAGACAAATGGAAGATATGGAGGTTTGGACCTTTTTTGTCAAAGGGTGATGGATGCTGTCAGCAGAGGGCAAGACAAAAGATTGATTTGGCTTTGCCAATCAATCATGAGTCATCATTCTGTCCATCTGCACCACTTGGTCTCATCGCAGACAAACTTCTGTCTTTGGCTTAAATCCCTTTCTCTGTCAAATTAAAGAGAAAGAAAGAGCTTTTCTAGACCCCAGTGGGAAGAAATTTGGGGATTAATGATCCATAAACAATGCTGTATATTCCTGTGTCGTTTGCCCAGTGGTACCAGGTGGGGGAGGTTTGGTGGCTTTTGTCTGCTCTGACTGCTGGACCTTTGAAGCTTTTCCCTGTGCCAGAGAAAAGTGTCACAATTGTTCTTTAAGTATTCATGGTTTTCACAGAAGGGACCACAGAAATAAAAAGCAAGAGACTTAAGTCATGAGATGGAATCCTCTGGAGGTCCCTCAGCTTAGAACCATTCCGTTATGGAAGAACTTCAAAAAGAAAATGTAATTTTTGGCAATTCCCCCCATTCCTCCCCATGCCATGGGCAAACCTTGGGAACAACAGAGTCTAGAAGCTGTTCTCAGATGCAGCAGAATTATTGTAGATTATTGGTCTCTATTCATCATCTTAAGAAGATTACTGCAGCTAACATTAGCATTTTTGCTATTACATGGTGGATTGGCTGAGGTCCAGACTGAGTTGGAATCAGACTACTTATTTCTTTCCTTCTATTAGGTATTTTTCTTCTTGCAGTACAAGATGATGGACACCAAAAAAGCCAGTGAAGAAATCTGCATCAAGGGATACCAGTGCTTCTTTGTAGTTTCTCCCCATATATCTGTTCGTGTGAGCTTGTAATTCCACTCAGTTTGGTTCTATGTTTCAAGTTTAAATGAAATTGAATATAAGCATATCCACAACTGCCATTATTTCTGAGTGCATACTAAATGAGACCACTAAGAAGTTATTGTTTTGCTCTCCAAAATATAAACAGATCCAAATTTGCTTGAAACTTGGCGTGGAAAGGTTTTATAACTACCATAAATTTGACCCTTGTTTCAAGCTTCCCACAGCTCTTTGGACATCTCAGTAATTTTCTGCGGCTGTAAGTCGTTTTCTGCAGGGTTGTGTAGTACTGTGATGCGTATTTGGGGCTGAATTTCTTGATTGAACTCACAGAGCAGAAACCAACAATTAACCTGAGCTGAGTTAGACAGCAGCTGCTTCTGTTCTGCTCTGTGTTTGGGGGGTTTCTGGCCTGGCAGCAAAAGGCTGAGTTTACTTTTGTTTATCACAAAATTTCCGTGTAATTGCTGAGATAGGGAGTGATGCAGCTCAGAGCTGCCAGCCTCCTTTGCTGGTGTCAGGGATACCTTTTGTTGTTGCAAGTGATGCTGTCTGAATGTGACAAAACACTTGATAAGCTTGGCCAAGCGTGCCAGAAAACAAAACAAAACACAAAGCAATGTGGACTTTCAGTCCAGGCAGCTGAAAAAAAACCCCAGGTGTTCCACCCCCACCAGTGAGTTGTTTCAGGAGAAAGTCTGATCGATTTGGTTAGGAAAAAAAAGAAGAAAATTTTGCTTTTTTCTAGTCAGGAGAAGTTGCACAGATGGAGGTGAGCAGCAGAAAACACTCAGATCCTCGGTGCACCTTGCCAGAGCTCCTCTGGCAGTGGTTTCTGCTGGTTTTTGCAAAGCCCAAGAGAGATTCAGCCACAATATTAAGCTTTTAACCAGTCAGTGGCTTGTATAAGTAGATATTTTCCTGCCACTGTGACCCCTTCTTGCCACAGTGACAAGTGAATGTGTCCATGGCAGTGGGATGCTCTGGGATTAATCCAAACTCCTGGTCCTTTCTGCCAGGCAGGCCAGGCTGCTCCCATGGGTCCAGTTAGTTATTCCTTACTTTCTTCATAAAACCTGAAGTTTTCTTTCATCTTTTCCCCAAGCAGGTTCTCCTCTGGCTGCCTTTCTTCCTGTCTCCCTCATTTCTTCTGTCTCACGTCTCATTCTTTCTCCTCCCCCAGAGAATTTCCTGTTTCTTCAGCACAGTGCTGCTTCTCCCTCTAACTGCCTGAATTTCCCTCCAATTTTCCCAGGCAAATTTGCAGTCTGGGTCATTAGTAAAGAATATTCATTTGCCAAAAAGAAGGTTCCTGACTAATGCTCTGACTTGGTGTCATGGTGACCCTCACCTGAACTTTCTCATTTCTCTCCAGTCTCACAAAACATTCACTGTTTCCCAGACTAGGTTTAAGCAAGGAGAAGGAGTCACCTGGAAGAACAGAAACACATGTAAGAGACAAAGCAGTTTTTTAAGCAGCAGAATTAGAATCAAGAAGGCTTTTAGTTGTTCTCTGTCCCCTTAGCTTGAAAGGAAGGAGTAAAATAATTGGTTTTCCTGAGCAAAAGAGGAGGAAAAAAATATTTAATTGGTTCTGTTTATATTCAGATCTAAAATTTCAGCAGTGAAGACACTTAGGTGGGTTTTAGTGAAACAGGATTGGTTCTGGGGTGTGCTGTATCCTCTGCATTCTGCACATTCTGCACATGCCACTGCTTTGGAGGCAGTGAGGGATGTGAATCCCAACCTAAGTCCTTCCTTGCACCATCCCAGCTTGTGTTCCCTGAAGCAGAGGAAACGCATGGAGTGTTTAGTCCTTCCAGGTGCTTGAAGCTCATGTCCTTGTAATCCTCAGAAGCAGGGGAAGGAAGAATGGATCTGTATGGATCAGAACACACGGGCTGGAGATGCTCTGAGGTTGGCCGTGTGTGTGTCAGCTCAGCTGCTGTTTCTGATCAGCTTTATTGACAAGCTGACATGGCTGTAAATCCAAGCAGACCTTGAAAAGTGCACATCAGGGTTTAAATTCACACAAGGGAAAATGTTTTCTAGAGAGTTCTTAAATGAGTAGCAGAGATAAGTGTGAGAGAAATCCTCAACATGGAACACATAAAGGACAGCTCTGATTAATTTTGGTCTTCCATGTAATTGTTTTAAGTGACCCAACTATTTTCAATTTCTTTTCCCGTGGTAAATCTTCAAGAAATCATTGGCAACTCTCAAAACACCAGCAGTGTAACATTCACCCTCTGGTTTTGATCCCTTTTAAAGATTTTCCAGCTATCCATAACTTTTTATTTCATTTAGTTTACATTCCTTCAGTGGCTTTATATGCACTTCTTTTGTTTATTGCAGTCTGAACTGGTGGCAAGGCCAATTAACAGCTGCTGAACTCTGCTGGTTAAAAGCTCGCTTTTCAGTTGTACACAACCTTGCCAAAATCCAATTGCTCAGGCTCAAATTTGTCATTTTGATTGCTTGCCTCAAGCACAATTATTTTGGAAGGGTTCAGCAAAGTCATTCCAGTAGTTTCCAAAAATGAGGCTTGAGCAAAATGTTAGCACATCAAGAAATTAAAAGCAATTTCTGGTGGCCTTTTGTCTGACTGCTTTGAGCCTTTGTCATTTTGAACAGAAATGTAAGATTTGTTATCTGAGATGTGACTTTTCTATCTGTCACAGAGGCCAAATTATAAATGTTTAGAAGGACAAGTCTTACATTTGTGTGAGTTCAATGAAGCAGTTAATTATTTTTTTTTCCATGACAACTCAACATCACCGAGCCAAGTAGTAAACACTAAAGCAATTAAACCAACACTGTCTTTGAAAGGCTTAAGGAAATCATAGTTTTCCCTGATTGCTGCTACATTCAGCAATGCCTTGGCCAGGAGCTGAAGCCAAGGGAAGGCTTGTGCCCCTTCTGTGTTCTCAAAACATCACAATTGCTTAGGATAAAAAATGTGTCTCTATCCTTGGAACCCGATGGTCCCAGGAGCTGGAGCAGGGGGGGTCAGAGGATGGAATGACAAAGGAGTTCAGTGGGTCTCATCAGGAAGCTGGAAACACAGAGGGTCAGGCAGGATTTGATAGTTTTGGATGGAAACTGGGACTGGGAGGGAGGGAGGAACATGGACTGGAGGAGAGCAGGAGTCAGCTGGTGTGGGAAAGGGCTGGGCTGCAATTTGAGGTTAGAGAATGCCCTGGTGCACTTTTGGGGAGCAGGACTATCCAAATCAAGGGGACAGCATTGGTGAGGTGTGCTGGGCACCGTGGTGACCATCTGGGCTGGGGGAAAGCTGGGGCAGAGGAGGTGCTACAGGAGTAGCCACCACATCTGAAAGCAGCAGAGTTTCCTCATTGTTCCATTCTCTCAGCTGTAGGAATCCCACCCACAAAATCTGCAAGTCATTCCCTTTCCTGCTGATTCAGGCACAGGACAGCAGCCTCCTACCACTGCCACTTACTCCCTTCAACCTGGTGTTGGATTTAACAGTTCCAAGCAGTCCTGCTGAGGAGCCATGTGGGTGTCCATATGTTGTATCAGAATATGGGGTTTTTTGCTTTAGATCTAGGAAACACTGTGCTCTTAAGACCCTGAAGGTTTCAATGTCAAAAATTAAAGTTGTCCACTCAATGATTCGGTAATTTTGCCTAATGCTATCAGTTCATTTTGTCATTTATTAACTTTCTCATGTTCAACTTTGCAGCCTGAACATTCTTTTAAGATAGCTTTATGTGTGCAATAAACTTGCAGCTGAAGCAGGAGGGAAACCTTTATCCCCCGGCCTCAGTTAGATTTTCATGTCAATTAGTCTATCTGGCACTGGGTTTAATAACTTTCTAATTGCAATTGCAGCACTTAGCTAAATCAATGGCCACCCCTCCTGATAAAATTGATTTTAAATAGCCGTTGTTTAAAGGCACCAGGTGAAAACCTAGTGAGGTGAAAACCAAGATCAGATGAATAGCAACCCTCCTTTTCTTCTAGCCAGCTCATATTAATCAAGCTTGCTTTTTGTTTTGTTTTGTCTTGTTTTTGCATAAAAAAAAATTCTAAAGGATATTTTCTGAGTTTCCTTTGAGATGTTGCAGGATGGGAGGATTGAAAGAGAGGACAGTCCCTGCTGGAGAAGGAGGGAGTGCTCCAGGTGACAAAAGGGCTTTGTTGCAGCTCCAAGGACTGGAAAGCAGCAAGGCTGGAGGGCCAGTGTGGTACCTCCCAGGCACCACTCTGCTGGCAGCTCGGAAATGCACCACACTTGCAGCACGTACAACCTTCCTTTGTGTCCTCGGTGTTCTGTGTGGGTTTGTTAAGAGCACCATCTGTCAGGATAATGAGACCATTTTCACTTCCCTGCTCCATAACCTCCTGATGTAGATAAAGAGCTCGGAATGTGGACCTGGTTTCTCCTTTCGTGGGGGCTTTATTGGAAAAACATGCTTGCTTTTACCCATGTTAAAAAAAAAAAAAAAAAAAAAAAAAGGTGTGTGGGTGTGATTGATCAATACACAGGCTATAAAAAGGTGGATACTCCTTCTCCTTGCTGCACACCTGAGAATAAGCCCACTGCAAGCCAGTTTTAATGATCTGCTCTTTAGTCAGGTGCTTGTCAGAACACAGAGCTGCACTCTTAGGGGAGAGCAACCCCTCCACCCTTTATCTGAAATAGCATCCAGTTCAAAAGAGGATGTTGCTGAGTCAGTGCCTGGCACCTAGAAGGTTTAGAATTTTGGGTTTTTTATGAGGTGGGGGACAGGGGAAAAAAATGCAGAAGCAGGATTGGAATTACTGTCTGGTGGCTTTGGAGCCCGACCTTGCTCATTATCTTTGCTGCTTTGGAAAGGCTTGGAAAATTACATTACCCTACAAGCATCAGTCCTCACTCAATAAATACAGATGCTAAAGGCAGGGACAAGAAATCCCACAGAGCTTTGGTATTGACTTGTTAGAATTCCAGGCTTTAGCCTCCCAGAACAGTAACTGCCTCTAAGTAATGAACAAGCTGCTCAGAAGGACACCTTGTCCTTCTGGATTGATTCCCCCCTCTTTTATAGGATCTCTTCACTGCCATTTTTTACTCCCTTATGCTAAACAGTAAATTGTCCTATGTGGCCATAAGGTCTCTTCTATTACTCTGGGAGAGGAAATTAGTGGAAGAGCAGAGCTGTGCTCCAGTTCTGCCTCAGTGCCAATCGTTGTGTCCACCTCAGCATCAGTTCCCACAGTAAGGCAGGGGAAAGAAAAAAACACGGCAAAGATGTGTGGCTGGGCTGTATTTCTTCCATTAAGGAATGATGAAGTAGTAACTTGTGTGCTTTGGCATTTAGAGAACATGTGAGTATAACTGTACTGTAAAATCAGAATTCTCTGTTGTTTCACCGTGTTGGGGAACTGCACCAGGAGGTGGTCACTGTTCATCTGTGCTCTGCATGCAGATGCCACTCTCATGTCAGTGTTCCTTGGCTTGGATCAGCAATGAGAATCATGGCAGTACCTTTTAAAGGGTTCTTGCCTTCTCCAGATGGACATCCAGCACACCTGACTCACACATTTTATTCTTCATGCATTCTCAGCCCTGGTTTGGCTGCCTTTTCCACATGCTGGGTGCAAAAAGGTTCCTTGGAGCACCTCCACCCTTCAGGATGGCAGCAGCCATCACCTGGCTCATTCTTACCTAAATAGCAGAGCAGAGGTTTGGTGTTTGCAGGAGTGGTGAATTCCATTGCAGTTCTCATAGAAACTGTCATTTGGCTGCTTGTTCACATGAAGCATTTGATACTGCTTGTCGTGGTGTTAACTGTAATCCCTTATTAGGGGAATAGAAGGAGTCTTATTGATGTACACTTAAAGGCACATGTGTACACAAAAAATCACTATCTCTGAAATAAAGTGAAAGGAGAGCGAGAGGTGCTGATACAGTTTTTTTGGTCTGCTCAACTATATTTCTATAAAAAGAAAAATGTGTGCAGACTGTTCAGTCAGCTCCTGAGGGAACATGAGAGGCTCCAGATCAGCTGCACAACTGGCAGCTTCCCTGGCCATCTCAGCAGAGGGAACAAATGTTCATTTTGACCCTCTGTTGAAGGTGAGCAGTTCTCTCCTTCTCCATCCCAGGGGATCAGAGCACACGGATGGAGTTGTGCAAGAAGGTGTGCCTACTTTTATTTTATTTTATTTTATTTTATTTTATTTTATTTTATTTATTTTATTTTATTTTATTTTCTCCTTCCTGCAGCAAACAAGATTTCTTAGCTGCTGCAGTTCCAGTGTAGTACCTTTCATAAGGGCTAAATAATTCATTTGATGAGAAAGAATTTCTCATGAAATAGCAGATAAGTGTGTTCGTCTGAAATTCTACAATGTGTAGTTTAGGCACCACTCAGGCTCAGGCAATGTAACTCATTTAAAGAACAATAACTACATCTGAACCAGGCATTCTGAGCTGCCTTTATAACTAATAGAGAACTAACCAATTTAGGAAGGGGATTCAAGGGTGAGATTCATGCTGTCCAAAAATGTTGGAATTACACCCTTGGAGTCCTTGCTTTTCCCCATTGGTTTTTTTCTAAACACCTGCAAGTTTGGCTTCCTTTACAGCTGGACTTGATGATTTTAAAGATCTTTTCCAGCCTAAATGATGCTATGATTCTGAGTTAGATTAACAGGTTGTTTGTTTGGTTGGTTTTTTTTTCCCTAGTAATTGGCCAGAGCTTTTTACCTAGAATCTGATTTTGAAATACTTGGCTTAATGAGCTTCTGCACAACATGTAGCATGGCTTTCCAAGTGGCTCTTGGGCAAGACAGCCTGGAATACACTGACAGCTCCCTCCAGCATATAATTCCTTCTCATCCTCTTTCAGAGCCACATTGCCACTGGATCTTAATTTATCTCCCCTGTACTGCTGTTCAGTGTTACCCTACATTCTCCTGAGGAGCCCCTCCTCTCTTCCTAAGAAAGTGAAGCAAGCCAGCCTGCAGGGGAAATAAACACAGAATGTGGCTTTTTGCGTTCCGTGGAGACACGGTAAACTCAAATTAATGATTCTGTTCGGGTAACAGCCCGAGCAAAAGAAAACAGTGGAAATTTCCTAGAACCAACCCTCCTGCCACAGGATTTCTTTGCTTTACGGTGGAAAACTACAGCTGGGTGACTGCTTTTGGGAGTTGGAGATGTTAAAATTCTGTACCTCCTGTGAGAAAATTTCATTCTGTGGAGCATTCAGTAAGACTTCTGGTCAGACCAAATCTATCCAGCACTCTGGGTGAACTTGTGGCTGCTGGAGCAGAAGTGACAAAGCCAAGTGATGCAGGAGCATGTGAGACCCACTGGCAGTGTCACGGTAAATCAATGTCCTGTGGCGTATCCTGGTCTTTGCTCAGGCTGAACTACCTTGGAGCTGCTCCAGAAGCCTGGATTTTGTATCCATCCCATCTCTGGGGCTCTGCTGATGGGATGAGTTTGGTGTTTCTGAGGGGTAACAAACTTTCTTTTGCCAAATCCTCTCCTAAAATGTCTTAAAGCAGGTTTGTTCATCTCAGCGTGTTTTTACCCGGTGACAATTCTGTTTCTAAAGGACTCCAGGTACTTCTTTAGGAAGCATTTTTAACCTCACAAGCCCCACTTCTACAAAATAATTGCCCAGCTGCCTCCACAAGCATCCCCAAACTGGCAGGTACTGCAAGATGTTAAAGTGCTTATATTAAAGAAGTGGCATTTTCGTGGTGTGATTGTGCTAAATTTATTATCCTATTGCAGCCTGGGGCAATGCCCACGTTTGTGCAAATAAAAGCTGCACTGTTTGGCTATTATTTAAGTTGTTTGTTTCTTGGTCTTAATCTGTGCAGTAAAGTGAGTGCTTCTTAGTGATAATATTTTGATAATAAATAATATTTACAAGGCACAGAAGATACTGAAATGGAGTCACAGAATGGTTTGGATTGGATGGGTTCTTAAAGCTCATCTCATTCCAACCACCTCTTCCATAGGAAGGGAACATCCACTTCCCCAGGATGCTCCAAGCCTCATCCAGCCTGTCCTGGGACACTTCCAGGGGCAGCCACAGCTTCTCTGGGCAATCTTTGCCAGGTCCTCCCCACCCTCACTGGGAAGAATTTCTCCATAAAAACTCCTTTGCTCAAGAATGTGATACTGAGTGGCAAAGCTCAGTTTCTGTGCCTTATGCTGTGCACCTCTGAGTGTGTGATTAAGTCATTTGTAATTAAAACCTGTGATGGATTTTACAAGGGGAGAGGGTTTGCTCACTGTGACTTTCCAAGTGCTCACATAACAGTTTTTATTAAAACTACCCTGTAAACTTAAAATAGCCTCTCATTAGTGGCTAACAGATCTGCTGGTATACAGTGACTCCAAGAAAATGCCCTTTTTCTCCACTTTGAAGATGAGCAGGGCAAAACCTCGCTCTTCATTGTGTGTGGGAAAAAAACATCTTCTGACTCCATACCACAGTGCTTTTGATTGACACCTCTCCTTCCCGTGACTGACAGGTTTTGCTCTGTCACCTGTGCCACCTTCCCCAGCTCGTGTCACTTTGGCATGCAGGGGTTTGATCCCCCTTTCCTGCCACTCCTGTGTGGCATGTTGTGATCGCTGCCACTTCTCTGAGCTGATTGCCCTCTTCAGGGGGTGGTGGGGTGAGGGAGCATCTCTGGAAAGCAAAGCTGAGTGACACGCTGGAAGATGAACTCCTCACTTTCGTGTTTCCCTGGGGAGCACTCTCAGGTACCATCGGTCATCCCGCAGTTAATTGTGATTTCCAGCTAATTTTGAGGAGTTCCCTTGCAGGCTGGAGCAGCAAAGTGTTTTGAAGTGCTGGAGGCAACATCTCCCTTAGGAAACAAAACGGGTTCAGAGGCTCTTCTCTGGTTTTGGTGCAAATTGGTGCAGCATGGCTTGAATCAAAAGGGCTAAACTCTCCTTCCCTCAAAACCCCAGGGGTTCCACTTTCTGCCACCACAGTCCCCTGGCAGAGTCTGTCTGGAACAATCCCAGCCATGCCTGTGGCTGCACCAACTCTCACATCTTTAGGGAAGCTGTGGATGATTCCTGAGCTGTGCTGGGGCTTTGGATAATGTGCTGGTGTCGAGGTAGCCCTGAGGAAGTTCTCCCGTTGTTATTTTAAACATTATTGCTGAAGACACTTCTGCAAAGGTCAGAGCACTGAGGGGTGGCGGAGGGGAAAGAATTTATTGTTCTGCATTTGTAACCACATTAGGGCTCCCAGCTCTGGCTGGGAGCGCCTGGATGCTACCATAATAGGGAAATAACTGATCATATATTAATCAAGCAGTCGAGAAGCGAGTCAGGAGGGCAGCTTGCTTCGTGCACTGCTGAAATGCAGCTCCCTCCACAGCAAAGCTGGTTAAAGGCACAGTGTTGGACTGGGGAAATGAGAGCTGGAAATGGCAGAGGAAATTAAAACCACACTGTAACAATTCCCATTTAAAACTTGGCTGGGATGTTGAGGATCGCGGTTTAGCACTCCTCAAATGCAGGTTCGGGTGGTAAAAAATGAGATTGTAGAGCTGAGATGGCCATTTTTATTTGCTGTGTTCCCAGCTGAAGTTCCAAGAAGTTTGATCTCCATGTGGGAATGTGAATTAGGGCCTCTAGTTTCATTCCCAGAATGCCTCAAAGGTCCCCATGAATTATGTACCTACCTAGGCATCAGTTATGCATTTGTAAACCATTTAAAAAGGCTGTCAGCGATACATTAATTATTTTGAAGATGAGGAATGGTTGCTTAAATAATATTAGCATTTAAGGAAAAACAATATTTGTCTCTGTATTAATTGTTGAGCAAAATCAATTCGTCCATAGTTGGCTACAAATTACTTGGGAATGCAATTTTTGTAAACTAAGTTTTATTGCTATTCCTTTCTGTTCCATTATGTTACCCCAATGTACATATTTTTGTGCTACTTCGTTTGTCTTATGTCAGAAATAATATTCCTGTTCTCGAACATGATTACAACCAGGGAAAGAAAAAAGATTAATCAGACGTTTCAAAAGCCTCATGCTGAAATAACATTTTTAAAATTACAGAAGAACAGCCATTATTTTCTACGGCAAAACTAATTTTTCGGGTTCGAGATAGCAACGCTATATTCTGAAAGTAAAGGTCAATTTGAAAAATAAAGGATTCTGGTTGCCTAATAAGGTCGTGTTCTTTATACCAAATTGTAATTTACAGTTGAATCAAAAGATATTAATTATTTCTGGCTTATTTTGAGTGATATTATGGGGCCAGTTGGTGTAGTTCAGATAAAAATAGCTGTTATATTTTGTCTTATCATTCATGATAACCTTTATTTTCTTTCACATGGATATTTTGAAGTCTCAGGAGACTGCTGAGCTCCAGGGGTTGCTTTTCAGTTTCAGAGACGATTCCTGTGAGGACTTTCTATTTCCCCAGCATCTTCCACCTTCAGATCACTGACCATGGAAAAGAAAAACCCTTTCTGTAAATCTGTAACTCCCCACATGGAGTGCCTCACTCCTGACAAGCAGAACAGGAGCCTTGGATTTTGGAAGGTGGCCCTGGAATGTCTGGGCTCATTTTGGAGTGACAAAACTAGAACAGCTCTAGGGATGGACTCCTTGTCACAAAATGAGCATCTCACCGTGCAGCACTTCTAATGAGCAGGAAGGGAAATTATTGTCGTTCCTAATCTAATTAGAGAAAAATTCTGTGGTTATTAATGAAGAAGCTGAACATTTGTGGCCAAGCAGGCCAATGGCAGCTGGGCTGGATGAGGAATTGTGTGTCCAGCAGGAGCAGGGCAGGGATTGTCCCTCTGTGCTGGGCACTGAGAGGCTCTGCAGGGCTGTGTCCAGTTCTGGTGCTGCAGGAGAGACCTGGAGGGGCTGCAGAGTGTCCAGGGCAGGGAACAGAGCTGGGAAGGGGCTGGAAAACTGCTGAGGGAGCTGGGAAAGAGCTGAGGCTGGAGCAAAGGAGGCTCAGGGGAACCTTGTGGCTCTGCACAGCTGCTGCCAGGAGTGTGATGAGGTTCTGCTGCCTCCAGCCCTGGGGCTCAGCACAGCAAGGAGCTGGAGCTGCTGGAGAGAGTCCATGGAGGCAGCAGGATGAGCAGAGGGATGGAGCAGCTCTGCTGGGAGGAAAGGCTGGCAGAGTTGGGATTGTTCAGCCTGGAGAGGAGAAGCTTTGGGGTGACCTCCTTGTGGCCTTTTGGTGCCTGAAGGAGCTGCAGGAAACATGGAGAGAGACAATTGCCAAGGGGGAATGGCTTCACACTGACAGAGAGTAGGTTTAGATTAGATATTAGAAGAAATTCTTTACTGTGAGCATAGTGAAGGACTGGAACAGCTTGCCCAGAGATTTTGTGGCTGCCCCTGGATCCCTGGAAGAGTCCAGGTTGGTCCAGGTTGGAGCAGCCTGGGACAGTGGAAGGTGTCCCTGCCCATGTCAGGGGTGGCACTGGATGTTCTCTAAGGTCCCTTCCAGCTCAGGTCATTCTGTGATTCTATAACTCCCCTAGAAAATGAGTCTTTTACTTCCTCAACATCACTTAGATACGGAGGGGAAAGAATGGCTAATATCAAGTCTCAGCTCTTAAAACTGTTTCTTGTAAGGAGTTAAGTTTGGCCTCCACACCTCTGAGCATCCATATGTTTTCTCTAGCTGGCTGCTTGCTCGGTGGAGTCTGGTCAGATAAAATGACTCTTCCCATCACATAAAGATAATGCTCCACATGGATGTCAACATCCATGTGATTCCTGCCCATTTTGGTCCTCTTTAATTAGGGGCTGTTCTGCCTCATTGGCCAGGCTGGTGTAATAGCTTGGGATCCGAGCGGCGGCGTAAAGATTGTCACAGCTTGAAAAATCTTTGGAGCAGCGGGAGGTAATGATCCTGCTTGAGGCAAAATACTGCTTCTGGCCTCTTATGGGGCACGGTGATTCTGTCCCACACTCCATTTAATCTTTTCTTCCAAACGCCGCGGTTTAGCCCCTGAAAAATGCAGTATTTTTATGAGTGTGTTCCATCTTGGGTCTGGTCCCATAATTCCTGTTAGTGTGAGCTGGGTGAGCAGGGGCACACGGTGGCACCTGAGACATGAAATGCCAGTTAAGGCTTCAGCCCGTGTGATTTTTCATGCTGAATGGTTTTCCAGAATGTGATGAGCAATTTCTGTTCCATCTGGAAGATGGGGAAATTCTGAGAATAAAGACTGAGTCCCCTTTTCCACCCCACTAACCCCTTCCCTTCCCTGAACAGTTTTGGGAAGGACTGGTCTGTTTAGCCTGTGTTCAGCTGTCACCAAAAACTCCTTTAGACTTTTGTCCCATATGGAATAAGCAATGTTTTCTTTTCCCAGCGTTGTCACAATTCATTTTACTTTATAGTTGAAAAGTAAATGAAAGAAATAGCTGGAGGCACATTTGTGAATAATTACACTTGCACCACGTTTCTTCAGGGTTTGATGGTTAGATTTGTGTGTAGGTTTTTATTGTTTTCCTTCAGCTTCATTATCCATCCAGTGTTTGCGATGGATTACGAGGCGCTGTAGCAGATCATGGAGGCAGCATTCTAATGCTGAGTCTTTCATCTGGAAATGGAATACATAGATCTTTTTTCAATTGCAGCAGTGCAAGATGATGGTAGACTCGGAAAGCAGCTCATTAGTCGCTGTTTCAGGCTCTCCTGCTGGGATGAGTGTTGCCTGTGGTGAGGGAAAACCCACACCCTGCAAATTGTCTGACTTGAGCCTTGCAGTGTCATTGTGCTGGGCTGTGGGGTGCCCTGGTCATGGTGGGACTCACCAAGCAGTGCATGTTGTGCTCCGAGGAGTTTGTCCCACCACGGATGAGATTTGCCTCAACAGGCACATGGCCAGAGCCAGTCCATGTTGAGCGTGTGATTTTGGAAAATTCATTGGGTAACAATGTTTTGTTCACCTCCCCTGTTGGCAGTGATCAGAACCCAGCAGGAACATGCACTGGTTTATCACCAGTTTATCACTGGTTTATCACTGGTTATGCACTCCCCTGGTTTATCAGGGTGTGTTCAGAAGAGAGGGAGTCCAGGAGAGTAATAAGAAATCTTTCAGGAAAAGCCTTGAAACAGCTGAGTTTAGTGGGAATGGTTCGGGGGGTTTATTTATTATGGTGCTAATGAAACCACATCCCTTCAAAAAGCACAAAGTGCAGTCCAGGGATTATCAACTATTTGTTATCTCTGAACCCTGCAAAATCATTAGTACCTTGTAAGTTAAGTCCATTGACAGCAGTTTTGTTCCCCCTAGTCTTCTCCTGTGGGTGGGTGGTGGTCCAGGTATCCTCAGATATCCATGTGGAAGGAATCTTCATGTCATTTAGAAAGTGAAGATATCAACAAAGGGGTGTGTGTGACTGAGGATGGGGAGGGAATCCTGATCTGCCTTTATTCCCACATTAAGGTGGCTTGGAAAAAGGTGGTTTGTTATCAAGCAGAATTGTCTGGTAACATTTCATTCCCCCCACCAGTAGGAATGAAAAAAGCAAGCCCAGGAGTAAAACCTGTGCCAGTTTACCTGTGCTCTGACCTGCTGAGAGTGACAATTTCCTGAGTTTTCAGACCATTTCTGAGCTAATTATCCCTTGTGAAAGGAAAGCCAGGAGTGGGAGACAGTGCATGAAAGAGGCAATTCTGCCAGCTTGCTTTCGGTTCTCTGGAGAAAGTTAATGATTTGAGGATTCAAATCCAACAGCCTGTGTGCTTGAGATATGTGAACAACTACTGACAGGTAAAAGTTACTGTGGCATGGGTGGATTTGGAGCAGGAAGGGTGCAAAAAGGCTTTTAGTCTTTTTGTCAGTGCAGGGAGGTGATTTCTAGTCTGTGCAGGTCCTGAGCACAGGCTGGCTTTTTGTTGTCATTAACTGGTTAATTCTTAATTTGTGGAATAACAGAATGATGTGGGTTGGAAGGGACTTTAAGGATCACCTGGTTTTAGCTTCCCTGTCATGAGGGAGTTACTCCTGCTCTTAACCATAACTAACCAGTAAAACCCATGTAGTTTGCAGGGTTTGATTCTTTTTAAATCAGTAGGCTGCTTTAGGAAAGCAGCTCAAGGTAAAAGCCAAAATCTCATTGCCTTAGACAAAGCCCGAGCTGGCACCCCACTGAATTTTTTCCCCAGATTGACAATCCATCTGTGAAAGTATCTGTGTTGTGACAGGTATCAATAGAAAATGTTTTGGGGAGAGCTCCAAGAACATCCGCTCCCAAAATTTGGGAAATACCCAATCCAGCTCTTTTCAGTTTAACACAGGACTTACAAATCTTTGAGCAAATATGTCTGTGCAATTATATATATATATTAATATATATTCTCTACATATTCAAATGTGAATGGACCATACATGTATTAAAAAAGTGAAAGATAGGCATAGGGAGAAAGAAAATAATACAGCTATGTCTATTACGTTATATATAGATAATACACGTGTTGTTTTGTAATGTACATTATGCATATATATGCGTAATCATTATATTTATATTTCTAACCATCTGCTAATGATTAATTTCTTCATTATTCATACAAATGTCTTGGCCCTTTTGAACACTTCTGATGTCTTAATTACAAGTCTAAGTCATGGCTGAAAACTTCTCATCCTACCATTTCTTAATAGTGACAGGAAAATAGCAATACAGAGAGAGTTCTTAAGGAATTTTGGTTTTGATCTCAACAAGAGTTGGTCAGAAAAACAGAATGGAAGTAAAATCTTAGAGTATTGTAAATTATTATTATCTTCAGGAATTGTATATTACTGTATTACAGTTGGTTTTAAGGCAGTGATGAGGACAGACATCAAGCAAAGATTTAAGTGGCCTGGAAATTCTAGAGACAAATTACACTAAAAATGCTGCATTTTCTTAAGTCTTGACGTGAGATTGCTGAGTCACTGTTGCAAGTTAAGAGAGTGCTAAAAGTTGGCTGTGATAGGAAATGAGCTGTACAAGCCAGATTTCATCAAGAGGTACAAACCCAATTGTGTCTATTCATCCACCCATCTGGTTTTCCCAACTGGCATTTCCAAAAGACAGCAATTAATATACGGAAAGACTAAAATCGATGCGTAGACTTCACTTTTACTTTTTACTGTTGGTTTGCCTTTAACCCATAAACACCAAATGAAAAACAGTTTAGAATTCTCCTTGGCTGTGTCACTTCTGTCCTTCACGTCCCTTTCCCCATGGAAAATAAACTATAATTGTATTTCTGTGCTTGGGGTGGTTGCATTGATTGAATAGCTACACAAACGGTTCAGATTCTTGGATTTAATGATGTGATTCTGTGATTTAATGACATAAAGTTAATGGATTGATTTTCTTCCACAGAAATCTTTGTTTTCATAGCTTAGCTTTTCATTAGCCTGTATAATCAAACTTCTGGTGAGCTTTCAAGTTGTTCTTCTCATGCAGATTTTCTCTTTCTTCTTACATTTTCATCTTTCTTCTTCAATGTTCTTCTAAGTAAAACCAAATAGTAAGTGAACATTTCTCTTACGTTGACCTAGCTGAATTTATTTGGTTGTAGTTAAAACAAAATGAATATGGGATGTTGCAAACGCTTTCATTTTAATATTTGCTGAGTTTAGAGTGGTCCATAGGAAATGGACACAAAAACTGAGTTCCGAGTAAGAACAAGAAGTAAAGGCAAGAAATGTGGCAGGACTCATGCTAAAATCATGGAATGGCATTTCTGTTTTCTGGTGTGAAGGAGAGACATAATAGGGAAGAAGTTTCTTTTCATTTTAACAATGCATTGAAAGTGTTGCCTTTATTGGCATTAATAGTACTTGGGGATGAACATCCCAGAGGTATTAATGTCAAGAATTAAAAGGAAAGTGGTCCAAAGTTGGTGAATTCCCCCAATTCTGCTGTTGAGTAGAGCTCATGACGTTCACTGCAGGCTGGGACACAACAGTTACGTAAGTGAGTTTAACAAACAAGTTTATGGTGAAAAACTCAGTACTTTGACGAGGTTAGTGGGGCGAACATGTTTTCCCACTAACTCAGTCCAGGCATTTTAGGGTTATCTCCACAACGAGGGCAGGAATTTTCCCTGGGCTGCACTTTTTAACTTGTTAGGTGGGTGAAGGAAAATTCATCAGCGTCAGCTGGGTTGTCCACGTGAAGGCCGAATGCAGCTGAAGGGAAAGCTGAGGCCTGGGAATAAAGGAAGGCAGAGAGCCAAGGATCCAGGATGAAAGACAACAAGAGAGCCTGGAGAGAAGTGAGGGAAGCGGCGCAGTGGTGGAGAGATTGGACATAAATGATTCAAAGGGGAAGAGCGGCGTGTTGAAAGGGATGAGGCAGGAAACGAGTGAAAAGGATGGAAATTAGCCTTAGGAAGTATTATCTCTTCCTCTCATGTTGGAGGTGTGATAAGAACAGGGTCTTAATCCCTCTACTTTAAAATATTTTAAGCTGCCTTTTTTTTTTTAGAGTGAACACAGAATGGTCGAATCATTTGGGTTGGAAAAGTCCTTTTTCTCCCTGCAGGGTGGCACAGAAAAATCCATCTGTACCTCATTGTTGGCTCTCTGGGCTGGAGGGGACTTGCCCAGATGCTGGATGAGTGCTGAACTCCCTTTGGATGTCACGCCTCAGTGTCCAGCTACCCACAAACTCTGTCACTGGGAGGGGTTTGATGAAACTTGTCCCAGGTTTTTCCCCTGAATATGCTTCCCATTGTCAAAACCATGTCCATGAAGGAGAAAGGGGCAGAGTTTCTCCACCTGTGCTGCCCAGTGATGATCACTGTCTGACAAAACTGTTCTTGTTGTGTTTCCTTTGAGCAGATGGGCAAAAGAAGGTCCAAGAGGAGTTTGACATAGACATGGACGCGCCAGAGACAGAGCGGGCGGCCGTGGCGATACAGTCGCAGTTCAGAAAATTCCAGAAGAAAAAAGCGGGGTCCCAGTCCTAGTAGCTACCTCACAGCGTAAAACAAAGTAACCCTGAGATGATTTATCGAGAAGATCAGAAATAACACAAAGATGCATGTACAGATATTATCAATATTTAAAACCCCATTGGCAGATAACAACCCATGAGCTTGTGTGCGACTTCATCCCAGATGTTTCACGCCCATTATCCTCTGTAACTCACCATTTTACTTGATGTTGTAATAAAAAAGTTAGGGTGAAGTAATTAAAGTGTCTGCCTTCATCTGTCTTTCCATATTAATCCAGCAAGCGCAGCGTTACAAATGATCCCAGCCCAGATGCCTGTTTCCCTCTCCACGTAAAGCTCGCAGTCATAACAGCACCGTATGTTGCAGGGATTTTTGCTGAGGGATGAGATAGATGCATCTCAGCCCTGCTTCCCTCATTTGGAGAATTCCAGCTGCCAGCAAAATGTGAAGATAAAATGACTTTCTCATAATGAGCTGAAAGGAAAAACAAAAGTTGCAGGCAGAAGCTGGCATGAGGGGTGTAGGAAGCAGGGAGAAATTTATTTGTGTCTTGCAAGTGTGTCAATAAAGTGGTTTAAGTGGGGAAATTGTCCCTGTCCTTCCTCTTTGCATGATAACATTCAGAGATCTTGGACCGAATTGACTGTTATGGAAAGAAAAAAATAAACCAGACACAAAATACCTTTGGACGTTTGGCATTGATTTTTGTCTTTAAAAATAGAAACTGACCGTCTAAACTGTATTTTTTAGTGCAGTTTTTCAGTCTCCACATAATCATCAACTATTTCTGTGCCATCTCTCTATTTCCATGTTCTTTTCAGTGTTCGAGGAGCAAATCCTGACAGATTTCCTGTGTTCATTTGTGCTGTTGTGTGTTCAACTCTGAGTCCCTTTTTCACTGTGTTAGCCCAGCTTTGGGTCAACAAAAAGCAGCTGCAATGATGTGTGTTAAATTGTGGAGTGCTGACAGCCTGCCTGTCCCTCACAGAGCAGCCTGGAGCTGGCAGTTCCTTCAGGGGGGACAGATCCAGGTGGCATTCCCAGCTCTGCCCAGGGGGATTCTTTTCTTCCTCTCCCACCTTCCACAGGAGGATTTGATCACCAGGGCAAGGGACAAACCCGTCACTGGTCACCTTCAAACAGAAAGCCATGAGCAGGAATAGGGGGACAGGAGGGATCCCATGCTGGTGGCATTCCCTTCCCACAGGAGAGCAGCAGTGCTGGAGAGGTGCAGAGCTGTGGGATTGCAGAGCAGAAGCCCTCAGCCCTCTGTGAGTTTAGGCATTTGTGTTGGGCGTCAGTTCAGTGAGGAGCTCAGAGCTGGTCTGGGTGCCAGGAGCTCCAGCCCTGTGCTGGTTTCAGGGAACCCTCAGTGATGCTGAGCAGGGGAAGCCTTGCAGATCCTGTGGGCAGTGAAGGAACCACATGCAAACATGACTTGTGAGGTGTTTAGGGCTTTTTGGAACCCATTTTGGGGGTAAACATCAAAATGCTGCCCAGACCCTGCCTGTGGCACCTCTGTCTGTGTCAGCTCCTGGCCCTAAGCATGACTTTCCCACTCCTCACCTTCAAAGATCCAGCTCAGATCACCCTCCAAGATGCAGCTCAGTGCTTTCATTATTTTTTTAGCAGCACTGTTTCTCTGCATTTAAGAATTTCCCAAATAAGCCTCAAATAACACTGCTGCTGTGCTCAGAGTGTGGTTCATGGAGACCCCAGTTCCCCCACTTGTCTTTCACAGCAACTGCTCACCATATAATAATAGCCTAAGCATAATAATCTAAAAATTGTAATGGCTTTGGATTGTGTTGGTGCCATTTTGTTAAGATGAACATATATTTGTAATAAAAGACTGCATTTGTGTTCTGCATTATGTCATTTGAAACAGCATGAGCTCTGTAATGGCTACTTAATTGAATAAAAACTATGGGTAAGCACTAGGCTTTTATATTTGATCTGACATTCCTTGGACTTAAATTTTCTACACAACAGGAATAATCATATGGTTGGGACACAGAGAAAGTGATTACATTATTGAAGCACAGCAACAGGGGCTGTTAGTAAATGAATTATGGCTCTTTCAGCAGCAGGGCTTTTCTTCAATGTGAAGTTCAGGGTGCATCTTACAGGCACAGCCTTAATGTACAGTGAAACATAATGAGGAAACAGCGATCTGGCATGAAATTTGGAGTAATTGTGGCTGCCTCTGTCAGACAATTTCCTTTTTATGTAAATATGTTTGCACTCAGATCCAGTTCATGTGCCCAGGAGAGCTTTCTTGCTCCTCAGTCTTGCTCTTCACTCATCCTTTGCCCATATCCAAGGTGACAGCTGTTAATTTCCTGGGTTACCACAAACTCACACTTTTCAGAGACCGTTCTGAGTTTGGCTGAGGAGAGAAAAGGAGTTGGATTCAACCACCATGGGTGAAGGAGGACAGGTAAATATTCCAGGTACAGAGAGGGTGCTTTAACTTCCAGACACTCCCTGAGCTCTGCCTAACTGTGAGTAACCAAGTCATGTCAAGAAAGATTTAAATTAGGGGGATAGCCGTGCTGATAACCCAAAAGTTCCCATAGGTAAAGTGAAAGAATATTCAGAGCAGCAGGTTTTGCAGGAAATGGGGTTATTGCTCCCACCAACACCCACACCCTCCCCAGACACATCCCTGCTGCCTCTGCTCCAAATTGCTGCCAGATTATCCCAAAAGAGAAGAACCTACAGTTGAGTGGTCAGAACAATTGCCTGAGCCTTTGAAATCCTTAGTTCACATCATTGCCTGGACTGTAAAATAACCTGTGGAAGTAAACATGAGAGACTGTTAGGAGTAACCAAAAGCCATCAAAAAGCACAGGAATGCCCACATGAGGGAAACAGCAAAGAATGTGGAGTCTGTCAAATTAAGCACAGAAAATCAAGCCAAAGCCAACCTGTGGGAGATGTGGGGAAGTGGAGGTTTAACAGAAAGTAGAAATGAGTTTTGGATTCATGCCCAGAGCAGAGGCTCCCACAGCTCAGAGAGAGATTGGAGCAACCTGGCAAAATCACAGAATCATTGAATCGAGCCATGGAATGGTTTGGGTTGGAAAGGACCTTAAATCCCATCCAGTGCCACCCCAGCCATGGCAGGGACACCTTCCACTGTCCCAGGCTGCTCCAAGCCCCAATGTCCAACCTGGCCTTGGACACTGCCAGGGATCCAGGGGCAGCCACAGCTTCTCTGGGAATTCCATCCCAGGGCCTCCCCACCCTACCTGGGAACAATTCCTTCCCAGTATCCAATCTGGACTGACTCTTAGGAACAACAAATTATTAACAACAAATTACGAGGACTGCATGAGGCTCATCCATGGCTGCTGGAGGAGCCCAGACACACATCTGCCTTTTTCCAGCCATTGCTCCCACTGGCCTCAATTCCAGAGGAATTTATTAACATATTTTAGAAAGGTTATTCAGAAAGGGCTCTGGTATTATTCAGAGATTTCCAAAGAGCAACCTTGTTGGGAATCTTGAGAGAGAAACAATGATATGATGTAATACAACCCCAATACACCAACAGCAGCCACACATCAGCTGTGAGTCCCAAATCTGCTGGTGGAGTAAACAGGTGGGCAATGGTATCCCAGGTGTACCTGGATTTTCCAGAAGTTTTCACAGGACTGCCTGGAATGCCTCCTAGAGGAGCTAAGAGGTGTGGGAACAAATGATGCCACAGAAAAACAAGTGAGGTGACAATTTGTTATACAGTGGTCACAGCCCTGAGGCTGCCAGAGCTCAAGGAGTGCTTGGACAATGCTCTCAGGCACAGGGTGGGGCTTTGGGGTGTGTTGCAGGGCCAGGAGTTGGACTTTAATCATCCCTGTGGGTCCCTTCCCACTCAGGATATTCTATGACTCTAATTTTTTTTTTCCAGTATTAGCTTCTATACAATTGTTCAAAGCCTGATGGGAAAAAAGAAAGAGTGTACTATCAATACGATTAAATTAATATTTAGACATCTATCTCCTGGAAGCATTTAAATGCAAATATCCTTCTCAAATCTGAAAACAACAGAAATCCCTCGTATTGGTTGATATGATCAAGACAATCTTCAGAGTGGAAAGGTCCAGGAACTTCCCCTCAAAAGAGAAGCTCTGCCATTTCTAATCCATTCAAGTCTAGTCACGAATGGGTTATTTAGCTCAACTCTTAAATTGTGGCAGTGCTTTTTATTTTTTTTTCTTTTCTGTTTTTTTTTAATCCCTAAACTCTCCCTGACAGATGGTCTCCTGCCTTTTAGTATCTCTTGTGATGGTGAGGCTAAAACCTTCCTTGGCAGCTTGTTCCAGGGCTGAACTTTTCTTAAAGCCATAAAGGTTGGTTTGTACTTAAAACCTAAATCCTCCCTCCCGCCATTTAGATTAATTTGTTCCAGTCCAGCTATACCCAGTTTCCCTAATCTTATCTTGTAGGTCTCCCTTTCAACCCTTTTCTTTTTTTTTTTTTGTTATTCTCCTTTGAACTCTGCCAATTTCTCTGTGTGCCTGGAATGAAATGCAGCCAGCCAGATGAAATGTTCCCAGTGCCAGGCACAGCAGCAGAATTATCTCCACTATTTCACAAGTGACGAGCCCCTTACCACAAATTTACTTGGCTTTTGGCATTTTTTGTGACAGCATTATTTTGCTGGCTTGTAGTCAGAACATCGTTTCCCATGAATATGGAGCCTCTCTAAAATCTCTCTGGATGGTCAGGATTTTCCCCTTTTTTTCCTGCAAGAGACTACTCTGGCTGTAAAACTACATTTTAAAATTTTATCGTCTCCCTGCACATCTGCAATACTGGGATGACACAGAAATCCAGGTAAATGTCTTTATCTGCAGCACTTTGTCCTTCAAATAAGGCAGGAATTGTAATAGTTTCAATTCATGGGTTTTTTTGTCCTTTCCCATTTTCTACTACTAAATAATTACAGTCAGGTGCAGAGGCTTCAATGATCTCTAAATCAACCTTTTTTTGGAAACTCAGAAAAGGTTTCAATGACTTCCTATTTTATTCTGGAAAGTTAACTTGCCTTTACTGGTGATGACTAATTATTTGATAAGAAAAATCTTCATATTCACAGCTAAAAATAGCTCTTGAAATAAGCCTGAGGACTCTTGTCCCTTCTGAGTGTGTTGTGATTTAATGATCTTTCCACAAAGGCCAAACTGATACTATTACTCACATTCAGTGGTAGTTTCCACCATGAATATTCCTTTTTCCAGAAGTCTTCAGGACTAATGTGACAGAGGGAGGGGGTGTGAGCTGATGATCTGTTGGCCTCATCAAGTACACAAAGTACAGTGACTTTCTGTGCTTATTCTGCAGATCTTGGCAAAATTATATCACTGTATTCCTTGAACCATTGTAATTTCTCGTTGGGAGCCAAGCCTGCATTTAATAGAGTGAATTATTGAAAGAAAAATGTAAAACAAAACCAGCAGATGATGGCAATGATTAATAACACAATTATTACTACAGCAAGGAGAAAACTGACAGGGGAGGGTCTGGTCCTGACTTTAAGATTGCATGGAGATATATCTGTGACCTTCAGGCACTTTCCTGTTTGTGTCAAAACTCTGATTTCCAGGTATTTTGACCAAACTCAGACCCATCCTGCAAACCTTGAGGTGGAGCCTTTTTTGGGGGGCTTTTTGGGGCACACCTGCCTGCCTGGCTGGGCAGCTGGCTGCCCTGAACGGGCAAATCTCATTGCCAAAACCAGCAAAAAAGGCCAAAAATAGGCGTTAAAGCTTTGAGCTGATCAGGAATGGGGCTGTGGAATCAACACCCTGCTCCAAAGCCCAGAGCAGTCCCAGCATAAAGGTACCCAAACAAAGTTGGGTACCACTTGTCAGGGAAGAGGATGGAGGAGACACACTGGTGGCAGATGGCAGCAGAGCCTGGGGGCAGAAAAAGGGATTTCTGTGGTGGAGAGGGAAGGGTTTTGGGAAAGGTGGAGGGGACAGATGTAATAACAGAGCTCCAAGGAGGAGGCAAAGGGTGTGGGCAGAGAATGCTGGCAGGAAGGGTGGGCGGAGCGGGAAGGTGGCAGGGAAGGGAAGGGAAGGGAAGGGAAGGGAAGGGAAGGGAAGGGAAGGGAAGGGAAGGGAAGGGAAGGGAAGGGAAGGGAAGGGAAGGGAAGGGAAGGGAAGGGAAGGGAAGGGAAGGGAAGGGAAGGGAAGGGAAGGAAGGAAGGGAAGGGAAGGGAAGGGAAGGGAAGGGAAGGGAAGGGAAGGGAAGGGAAGGGAAGGGATTGCTGAGGAGCTGGAGCATTTCATTTCCCACTCATGATGCTGCTGGGATGGATTGCTCAGAGGTTTCCCGCTCAGTTATGTAAAACCAAGCAGGGTGGTGTTGTCTTCAGGGATACCTGGGCAGCAGAGGCTTTGCAATGTGCCCAAGTTATGCAAGGCAGTTGGCAGGCAGCTGAGGATCACAGCTGTGCAGTGTAAATTCTGGTGGAGTTAAAAATAAAAGCCTCGGTATTTGATCAGTCAGCCTGTAGTTTGCCCTCTAGACTTCCCCCTGACATATGGCACCTTACAGTCTCTGGAGAACACCCAAAACACCTCCTGCATCCAGGGCTTAAAAAGTGAATTGGGAGACATCATCTGTGGAGAAATTAAAATCATTGTTCACAGGGAAAGCAATTTGATTCCGCTAGAATTCTTGTGCCATCAATATTCCCCTGTCCACAAAGGCCTTTTCTTTACAAAGGATAAGTCAAGGCAATCAATTGGTTTTATCTGGTAAATGAAAATGAATAAAATGCAATTTGGACGTAGGTAAACAGAGAAGTCATTTTCCACTCAGCATTAGCTCGCATCTCAATGGACATTAGCCCTGGGTTTATTGAAAGACAGGTTATTGCCTGGGACATTGGGATTTTAGTGGAATGGAACACAAACTCCATTTTATTGACATCTGCTGCATAGCAAAAAGATGGATGATTAGCTCCCCTATTTCTGCTCTTTTTCAGAATTGCTGTGAGGATGCCCACAAGGGGAAAGCATGGATTATGCATCATATTCCTCATGCTTTTATACAGAAGAAGTTAATGGTCCTTTCATAGAAGCACTTCCCATTAATATAAGTTTTCTTGGCATTAGAGAGCTACCTGCTTTTGCTTCATTCCCACAGATGTACATGAGTTAGTGCCTGTCATCTGAATTAAAAGTCCATTATCTTGACTCTGTGCTGCACATTGAAATTGTAATCCTGCAAGCTTTGTAGTCAATAGTATTAATTTTCAATAGTATTTTTAGTGTGGAGCTGCCAAAACTTCAAGGACCAGCACCAAAGCAAAAAGTAAAAGTAAAAAGAATAAAGGAAATCCTGAAAGTATCCAGCGAGGAGGGGAATTCCCTCGATGACATTATTTTCGCCTGCATGGAAACAGATAATTCTCCTTTGAGGAAACAAACCCCAAATGGTAAACATCCCTTTTTTCATCTGCACAGCCTTTCCTTCAGTGCCAATGCCCAGCCAGAGCTCAGGCTCACGTGCACAGCAATGATGTGCAGCTGCTTCCCAGGGAAGCAGGCACTGGAGAACATCCTGGATGCATCAGCATGATGCACACTCTGCTCTGCCCTTGAATTTGATTTTCCTCTCATGCCACCTCACTGCAGGGCTGCAGAGCTGCAGCACGAGGGAGGAGGTGCTCCATAAAGGTGAGATACAACTCTTGGAGCTGCTTCCCTGTTCCTGGTGCTGCAAGTTATCACCTCAAAATTTATCACCCCAAAATTTATCACCCGGCAGCTGAGAGTGCCCTGGAGCTCAGCCTCCCTTGCTGGGGTGCTTTGGGCTGTGCTGGGGAGGTTCAGGCTGGGCATCAGGGGGAATTTCCTCTGAAATTCAGGTCTTCCCACAGAAAGGACTGTTAAACATTGCAACAGGCTTTTTCAGGGAGGTGTTGATTGGAGTTCCCATCCCTGAAATTGTTCAAGGATGTGGCACTCAGTGCTCTGGGCTGGTGACAAGGTGGGGATTTTCACAGCTTGGACTCAATCTTGGAGATTTTTCCAGCCTAAATGATTCTGGGATTCCATGACTCTGCAGGCACAGCGGGGCAGCTCTTGGGCTGCTTTGGTGAGGTTTGTTCCCACCCAACCAGACCTGAGTTAAATTGCAATATATGGTACAAACCAGGTCACACTGCATGTCTGGAAGCCTCTGCTTTGTTCAAAAGGATAATTCGTCAGAAAACCTTGAAGACATCTCCACCTGATTGCCACTTCTGGAGTGTCCTTCTAGCTCTCTGCCCTGGAAATAGCTGGCAATAAGCAGGTGATGGATCAGGGACTTGCAAAACAACACTGAAAAATGTTTCTCAGCTCAGGAATATAAAACCACATGGCCAAGGAAGACTCATACACACGGAAAGTTTGGTTTCTCAGCTCTTGCAGTGTTCCAGGGCATGCCTTAGTTATCATGGCATGAGCAGGCATGCACTTGGGTTGCTTGTTCTTTGTCCTAGCAACCGAATTTCACTCTCGATTTTCCTGCTGCTCCTTGCTAAAGCATTCCCAGCTGAATAGCTTTGCTCTTGATCCACTACAGGAGGCTTGATTGGGTTGCTGGAGTCAACATTAGTATTTTTAGACAATGGTCCACAGCCTCTGATGCAAATCAACTTTAAAAGGTTACTTTTGTTTGTGTGCTTCAGGCTATTCTGTTCCCTCTTGTAACTCCCTTTTCCTGGGCTCTGTCAGCAGCGATATTCTTTAGGTGAGATGATTAGTCAAGGCCACTTAATTCCTTTTGCCTGTCTCTCCCCTGACATAAAACTTGTTGATTCCCACTGAAAAAATGTCTGATCTGTTGGCTGTTAGGAACTTTTGTACTCGTGAGCCTAGGAGTTAAGCATTGTTACAAAATCTACTTTCCAGTCTGATGATTTCTATAAAAACCCCAGTCATTTTTGTTTTCTCCTTAAAATATCAGTCAAATTAAAACAAAAGCAAGACTTGCCAAGCTTATGTAAAGCTGGATTGCACTTCAGACCGTATTTTTGCGCATTATTAAGTTTACTGAAGTCTCAGGGGATGAAATTTGCAAAAGCAAGTACCATTTAAAGTCTTTGGCGCTCGTGCACTTGAATCCCCTGGGTGCTTTTGCAAATCTTTCACAGACTGTGTAAATGTGCCATATTCAACTGCAGCAATTCCGTGATGGATGAGGCTTCTGCCAAGCAGGGAGATTTAGCAGAGCCTCTCTTCCTAGTGCATTTTGCTGTTATTAACAAGCTCTCACCTAAGAGCAAAATAAATCTGACTTAATTTGCACCAGCTTCCAGTTATTAGCCATCCACTTGTAAATATAGCTGCAGTGACATCTGATTGTTTTTTGATATGTCTGTTGCATCAGAAACAAAGCCAAACAAATTCTGTCTCATTACATATCAGCATCTATTATCTGCTGGGCAGGAATTGCCTGCAAAGAGAGTTTGGAGGAACTCTGCAGGAACAGGACCTTTTCCTGGTGCTGAAATTCCCTTTTTTGGACAGCAAACCAAGCAGACCCACTGCCTATTTAGGCCCTTCCTCAGGTTTTATTCTGTCTTACAACCCTTGAAAGTGTCCAGCCTCCTTCTGCAGCAAAATCACCTCAGTTTGGTCCTGAGATAGAGAGGAGTTTATCCCATTTCCAGATGGAGCTGATCCAACCCATTGCTCCTTCCTTATTTATATCACATCCACATTCGCTGCAGCAGTGCTTATGTTAGAAATGCTCATGTGATACCAGATGTAAATAGTTAATAGACTTGAAAGTCACAGTTCATGGAGATTTGGAAAGACATCCAATAAATCCCTCAGTGACAGGGCTGGGTGTTGGAGGTGGACTCCTTGCAAGCCAGTTTTCACCAAAGTTGGGAAAAATGAGGAATTAGTGAATGATGCTGAAGGCATCACTTTTAATGAGGAGATGAGGCTGTATTATATAACCCAGGGTATTTATGACTTCATGGCAATTTAGGGATTTTCATTCTGCAGTCAAATATTAGTTGGGAATCATAACTGAGAAACTGACAGTTTTTACAGGACCTTTCTCCCTCTAAGCTGAAAAGAAGGAAAAAGAGCTCATTGCTACAGCCTGACACTGACACAGCCTGATCACTTCTCTGATTAGCTAAGGCCAAATATTTCAGAGAAATCTGTTTCTCGCCCACACACAGTCAGCCAAATTAATTGATCTAAGAGAGATTTCTTTCTAAAAACCCTATTCAGCAGAATAACTGTGTTATTCTCCCACTTAGTGCAACAGAGAGCCTCTGCATTCAGCTGAAGTTTTAGAAAAGTGCACTGAACCTCTGCTACCTCCCGTGGCACTGCTAAAATAAGAAACAAGTCTCAGTCTCTGGGGTTGAAAGTTCTTTTTCTCTCTTTTTTTCCCCAGTTGTTTGTGGGGTTTTTCATTGTTTTGTTTCTCAGTTTCAAGAGTCACATAATTTCTCCTAGAAAAAAAAAATGAGAAGCCACCTTTTAAAACTTTGTTGAGCTGTTGATGAAAGTTTTCTGCCTTTGTTCTTTGTTAACAAAACAATTGAAGAAGTTGGGATTTTTTCTGGGCACTGGGCTGTGCCCCTTGAATTTTGTCGTGGAATTGTGCACTTGGGAAAGTCAGAGTGAGGAGAACAACAGGGGTAATACCTTTTCTTAGCTGTGGTATTTAACTTCAGACCTTGCAGGATTACCTAGCTAAGCTCATTAGCTGAACTGTCAGTCAAAGCACAGGTTATTTTCAGCTCTTGTTTTCTGGACAATCAATCAATTAAAGATGATCCCAGCTCTGAGATATGAAGGTGTGAGGTGAGTTTCTGGCCAGGGCATCCAATTGTTGTGTTCAGCTCCAGATATTGCCCATGTGGGTACAAACACAGGGATATTTAAAAAATTATAGGAGACAAAAGCATTTGGATTTGGTGCTTTGAGGTGTACAAAATCTGCATTTCGTGTAAGAGCTCTGATAATTCCTTATGTACAGGTGTTCAGTTCTTTGAAAAGTGTGTGCATGAGCTGTAAAGGGAATGGCTCTTAGGAGAACCCCTCTGAGGGGGAAATTTCTGCTTTACAAGTGAAGCTCAGCTCAAAGTCCTGGGGAAGGCAATGGGAAATGTATTCACCCAGCAGCCATTTGCCCTAATTGAAGTCCTGGAGAGGAATAGAAAGAGGAACTGGTGGCTGATCTATTTGCTTGGCTTCTGGCTAAGGGGAACTGAGTGACAGAGATCTTTGCTGAGAGAGCTTCTGCCTTTCTTGGGTGAAAATAAGAGGCAACATGATAAATGGAGGATCTTTGGTGGTCTGTTTCCCCTTAGCATCCCAGGATGATCTTTTTGCTGAGTTTTCCTATGGCAGTGACATCTAAAAGTCAGTTATTAAAACTTTACTTTCTTGTCTAAGATATTATGTAAGTTCAGCGTAGCTGTGATGCGTATTTGTATTTCATAATCATTCCTTGGAACTTCTTTGCATGTGTGAGCGAAGCCTGAGCCTTAAGGGATTTAATATTTAGCATGTTTCTGCAATCTGGCAAGGTCATCTTTCTGCTGATCTATTTGAGTTGGGAATTTACACAGCAAATGCCATAACTATTAAGTGTGAGAGAAAGCCTGAAAAATTTCAGAGTCCTGAAAAATTAAGATGTTTGAAAATAGAACCTGACCTTCTCTAATACAGGATTCCTGACGCCCTCCCCACACCCTTTACTTAATATTTCAGTTCCTATCACACATGGTACAAACAAACATAAATCAATCAGGAGTTTTCCCCCGTTTGCAGATGTCAACAGTTTTCAAAGTGACCTTTCTCGTTCCTTCAGAACTTACTTTGAACAGGGAATAAAAATTTCCCCCCGCAGAAATCAAAATGTGAATTCAGCTACTGCAGAACAAATGTGTGTCAGAGAATTAAATAATTTTATATATTTTTTTAGAGAAGTTTTATGAACTTTTCAGCTGTACTTTGTTGTAATTTAACCTTCAGCTAATGTACTGTGTCAAACTTCAGCATGTACAGCATGAGATTGTTCTAATTATAAGATTGTCATAATTTTTGGTATTAAAAAAGCTGCATTCACCCATCTGCATCTTCACCATCTTTAAGAGGCTTAAGAGTTACGACTTAGCAAATATAAATTAACATTAAAGAGTCATTTTCCGTATCTGCAGAATGTTTTCAGTTTCTTTGTGCTCTCCTGTGCAGAGCTGAGCACTCAAAGTTTCCCCTTTGTCAAGGCTGACAGGAGCAATCTGCTGGCAGGCAGGGAAACGTGACAGAAACCTCCTGTCCTGTCTTCTTTAAAGTTATTAAACTGCTGTCTTGGAGGGAGTGTGGTTGCTGCTACTGCAGTGCCTGAGCTAAACAAGCCCTCAGTAATTCCCTTTTCCATCTGAGGACACGGTGATCTCTTCAAAAGTTGACTTCAGAGTTATCAGCTGCACATCAGCCAACGAGGCTCAGCCAGGACAGTTTTATGGTGCTGAGGTGTTTGTGTTTGCAAATAAACCACCCATTTCAGCCTTGGAAATATTCGTGCAAACCTATTCCCATTTGAAATAATTGTACGCCAAACTTTGGAAACGTTTTGATATCAGTGAAAATATCTCATATCTCTCATGGATGTGAAACATTTGAGTCATCAGCAAACCACACCAAACCAAGCTCCACTCTCTTCAACAAGTCTTTGCTTCCTCAAGGAGCTGATGCATTGTTGGAGATGCATGAAATGCAGTTCTCATCGAGGTTATTTATTTTTTAAGGTGTGTAAAGTCTTGGAAAACAACCTTTTGTCACTGTCTGATTAGAAGATGGGATCAAGCACGGGCCACACCACACTGTATTTATGGTACAGCAGTCATGCTGCCTGCTGTATTCCCACATTTCTAGGCAACAAAAGTGGGTTTTAAAGGGTTTTTCTCCCGAGCTCTGCTCGATCTCTGCTGATGAGCTGCTCTGCAGGCTGCCTGGCAATTACCCCTCTGCTTCAGCACTGTGCCAAGGAGCTGTTGATGCCTTCAGCTGGAGCTGCACTAAATCCCAGGGCTGTTCTGTGCTCTGCCATGCAAACCTGTCCAGGTTCCCTGCAGGAACTGCACTGCCCTTTCTCCTTTTTGCCTCACTGGTGGGACATTACTGCTTTTAAAAGTCATGCACCATGGCTATAAAAGTTGCTTTTACAGTCACAGTGCAGGAAAGGATGTATCTTGACCAGCTGACATAAATAAATAAATTCTAGCTTCAAAATTAGGCTGTGGCTGTGCTGACTGCTCTGCATCCCTTGTGTGCTGGACTAACAAGTGGCTCCAGATGCTTTGCCACATACAGCGAGTATTTATTGCCCAAAAAAAAAAAAAATTATGGGATAAATTGATCATCAAACAGCAAGCCACAATAAAATGCCAGAGCAATCCTAGCCTGGCCTGCCAGGATAAAGCTGGCAGGTGTTTGAGCAAACTGCAATCTTCTGGAACAAAATTAAAATGTTTGCTCTTTGGAGTTGCAATCCTCGTGGTGGCTGAAGGCATATTTATATAAATGAATGACATACTGAAGACTCTTTGGTGGTAATGTGTAAAATTTCTGTGATGACATCCTAGACTTTGTGCTCAAGCAATGACCTCATTTGGGGGAAACAAAGCAGCATGTGGTGGCTAGCTCAGACACTCAGGAGGTGGAGAAAAACATTTTGCAAGGACATTTCATGGCAGAACAAGGGGAAATGGCTTTAGACTGAAAGAGGACAGGTTTAGGTGGGATATTGGGAAGGAATTGTTCCCTGGGAGGTTGGTGAGGCCCTGGAACAGAAGCTGTGGCTGCCCCTGGATCCCTGGAAATGTCCAAGGTTGGACATTGGGGCTTGGAGCAGCCTGGGACAGCAGAAGGTGTCCCTTCCCATGGCTGGGGTGGAATGAGATGATCTTTACTGTTCCTTCCAACCCAAACCATTCCATGATTCTGTGGGAGGCAGGGGAAGCTCTCACCATCACTCTCTGGCTCATCCCAGGTCTCTGCCCCTCTGGCTGATTTTCCAGTGCTCCCTCAGCCCCAGGCTCAGCAGCAGAGGCTCCAGGAGCCATAAATTCACCACCCTTGTCTCCACTCACTTCTGCCTGGGGATTTCTTGTCAGAGCCAAACTTCATTCCTGTTCATCTGAAGTTAAATCTGGGGCAGGAAATCTGCTTCAACCAGGGCAGAAGGCAGCTCTCCTTCTCTGCCCCAGTCTGGGGTTCCAATACACAGTTCCTGGGGAAGCATAAAGCTCACTCCTTTAAATAACTCCATTTTGAGCTTTTCCTTTGCTGCAGTACTTCTTTAGTCCCAATACTTGAAGCAATCCATGTTCCTCAGGGAGGAAAAAGAGGCAATTTGATATAAAATGACAGCAATTCCACACAGCTTGGACTTTCATAAAGGTGAGATTTGTTCCTTTTCTCCTTCTCTCCTCATCTAACCCCCATCTCAGCTCAGCTTTTGGCACCTTTTTGTCCTGCCAGAAGAGCTCCTCCATCCCTTTTGTGCCTTCTGCCAGCTCTGCACTGTCCCTTCCTTTCCTGTGCCATCATTTGATAAAGCCATGACATTAATTGCTGGGCAAAATCACATTTCTGTCTATGGTGGATAATTTCTAGAAAAAACACTTTCAATCAGCAGCAAATATTCTTCTGCCACATATGTCCCTGCCTGTTTGAGACTCCAGGAAACCAGCCTGAGGCAGTGTTTAAAATCCTAATTCAGCTGTAATTTATATCTGCAGCTCCAGGTACTTAAAAGCATTTTTGCATTTTTGCATCAGCTGTGGAAGGAGCAGGATGATGTGAGAAAACACAGGCCCCTCTTCTAAAACCCCACAAAAATGAAAGATTTGTCTCATTTTCCCTGCAGTGTTTCACCCGAGCTGTTTGCTGAAGGACAACCAGAGGGAAAAACCCTTAACTGCAATCCATGCTGGTTGGTTTTCCGTCAGCAAACCTCCATCAGTGCAGTCAGCAGCCAGGGAGGGAAACCTGCTGCATCCCCAGCCGTGGAGCTGCTCCTTCCATCAGCCCATTAGTGGGGTTTCCTTGACATCCATTCCCCCATCTTTCCTTCCTTTGTTCTGTTTCATGGAATCATGGAGATGGTTTGGGTTGGAAGGGAAATTAAAGATTATCTCATTCTAATGCCCCTGCCATGGCAGGGACACCTTCCACTGTCCCAGGCTGCTCCAAGCCCAATGTCCAGCCTGGCCTTGGACACTGCCAGGGATCCAGGGGCAGCCACAGCTTCTCTGGCAATTCCATCCCAGGGCCTCCCCCACCCTGCCAGGGAACAATTCCTAATTCCCAATCTCCCATCTCTCCCTGCCCTCTGGCACTTTGCAGCCATTCCCTGTGTCCTGTCCCTGCAGCCCTTGGCAATTGTCTCTCTCCACGTTTCCTGCAGCTCCTTCAGACACCTGCAAGGCCACAAGGAGGTCACCCCAAAGCTTCTCCTCTCCAGGCTGAACAATCCCAGCTCTGCCAGCCTTTCCTCCCAGCAGAGCTGCTCCATCCCTCTGCTCATCCTGCTGCCTCCTCTGCACTCTCTCCAGCAGCTCCAGCTCCTTGCTGTGCTCAGCCCCAGGGCTGGAGGCAGCTCTGCAGGTGAGCTCTCACCTGATTGGGGTGGAGGGGCAGGAATCCCCCTTTTCCTGCTGGTTACACTGTAGGATCAGCCCAGAACATGGGGGTTTCTGGGCTGCCAAACTGGGGCATGTCCACCCTCTCACCCACCAGCACCTCCAAGTCCTCCCTGCAGAGCTGCTCTTCCTTTTTCCATCCCCAGCCTGTGTCGACACCAGGTGTTACCCCAATCCAGGTGCAGCACCTTACACCAGGTGCTGTCAAACCCCATGAAAATCCCATGGAGCCCCTGATTTCCCCATTAACCCTCTCCTGGAGGGCAGAAACCCCTCTGAGGGTGCTGAAGGCTCTCAGAATCCCTGTCAGGAGCGGCGAGTGACAGCGGCGCCTGATGAGAAGCGACACTCAGCCCTCAGCCCTCAGACACCCTTCTGTCCACATAAGCAGGAAACTTTTCACAATTCGGGTTTGTTTATTGCCTGAGCTAGCTAAAGGCCACGAAATGCTAATGTTAACGCTACAAGCACATTACTGCCTCTTTAATTTATTTCAGCTAACTTCCGTGGATGGCATTTGGATAAGCTAAACTGCCAGTTGAACTGAATTTGTTGTGCAGTTCGACGTAAAAAACCAGGCTGGAAATAGATCTGTATTCAGAGGCATCTAATTAGGAAAGCATCATGATAGTCAATGCAAATGTTTTCCAAGGCACTGCATCTGTGCACCGTGCAGCAGTTGTGCACTGAGATTGCAAGGCCCGTTTTGCAAGCTGTAAAAGCCATCTAATGAGGAAAACACGCAATTCCAGCCTGCCTTCCTGAAACCTCGTGGTTTTGGGGCTCCAACATCCGTGGGTAAATTCCCTCAGCGAAATCAGAAGGAAAATGAGGAGGAAATAGGAAGGGAAATTTGCAGGGTGCAGCAGGAGTCTGTGCAGTGTTTATTAGCTGGGAGCTGTGGTTTGCAAATGCCCATAGCCTTGGTCTGCACACAAACGCTGTTGGATGTGCCAGGGTACAACCCAAATGGATCATCTCTGCAGGCCAAAATGCTTTGAAGTACTCTGAGGATGCTGACCTGGCCTCCCCTCTTTTCTTTTTATTGTTTTAACAACAGATTTTGCACTACAGTACCCATGGATATGTTTATCTGTACTCATCTCTGTATGCACAAGATGTGCAGAATCATGGAATTCCAGCTTGAGCTGGAAGTGACCTTTAAAGATCATCCAGTTCCATGGGCAGGAAATCCTTCCACTATTCCAGGTTGCTCCAAGCCCCATCCACCCTGACTTTGAACACTTCCAGGGATGAGGCAGCCACACATTTCTTTGTGCCAGGGCCTCCCCACCCTCACAGGGAAGAATTTCTTCCCAATATCCCTTCTAACCCTGCTCTTTTGAGTCTGAAGCCATTGCCCCTTGAGCTGTCATCCCATCCCTTGTAAATAATCTCCATCTTTCTTGCATCTTTCATGTTTCCTGGCCAGATTTTGTCAAGTTTTTCATTAAAGCATTTGAAATACTTTGAAAGCATCACAAGTGCAGTAGAATGCTTTTCCCTGTGCTCCTAAAGTGTTATAAAAATCCTTAAGGATCTGTGCAAATGCTCCCTCTAAAAAAACCTGAATTTGCTTCTAGCGTCTAAACCTGACTAAAAATAACTAGTCCATCAAACTCAAAAGAACACAGAATTTTATTCAAGTTCACCTAGGGACTTGATTATTCAGTTGAAAACTGCGAAAAACAGCAATTCTGAAAATCCAGGCAGAAAAACAGATCGATCTCCTAGGTCTGTTTAGTTGCTCTCTATCAAAACAACAGGCACCTCCCATTTTCTGTGTGTAGGTAAATAATTTCTGGCTTCTCACATCTATAGAAAACTGCTTTTCTCGAGGAATTTATTCCAAAAGTCACTGCAGCTCTATTTGTAGAACAAATGGGTCTTTAATGGTTTGCAGTCTCATTTGAATATTCATGTTAATGTGCATTTTTTTTCCATTTAGGAAGTAATTGTGGTAACCAAGGACTCCCATTAGCTGCAAAATGCAGTTCTTTAGGAAACTAATTCACACTGGTTCTTGACGAGATTGAGGAAACTACCAGGATCGTTAGGGAAATTAAAAGCACCTTATGTCTTCTTCTTCTACCTGTCCTGGGTTTGGTGTGTAAAGCATTCCATGTACAGCTGTGGTGCTTCCCAAGGATTTTACTGCCTGTAGATGTTAAAAAATCCTGAGTGGCCATCAGGCCTTAGAAATGAACATATGAGAATGGAATCATGGAGAGGTTTGGGTTGGAAGGGAAATTAAAGATGGTCTTGTTCAACATTTCCTGCCATGGCAGGGACACCTTCCACTGTCCCTGGCTGCTCCAAGCCCCAGTGTCCAGCCTGGCCTTGGACACTGCCAGGGATCCAGGGGCAGCCACAGCTTCTCTGGGAATTCCATCCCAGGGCCTCCCCACCCTGCCAGGGAACAATTCCTAATTCCCAATCTCCCATCTCTCCCTGCCCTCTGGCACTTTGCAGCCATTCCCTGTGTCCTGTCCCTGCAGCCCTTGGCAATTGTCTCTCTCCATGTTTCCTGCAGCTCCTTCAGGCACCAAAAGGCCACAAGGAGGTCACCCCAAAGCTTCTCCTCTCCAGGCTGAACAATCCCAGCTCTGCCAGCCTTTCCTCCCAGCAGAGCTGCTCCATCCCTCTGCTCATCCTGCTGCCTCCTCTGCACTCTCTCCAGCAGCTCCAGCTCCTTGCTGTGCTGAGCCCCAGGGCTGCAGCAGCTCTGCAGGTCAGCTCTCACCTGAGCAGGACAGACTCCTCACCACAGACCCCACTTCTCAGTTCTGTTCAAAATCCTACTAAGATATGAGGAAAAATGAGGAAGAAAAGAGAATGAAATGAAGAATTTCAGCAGCTGTTCTCAGGTGGCATAAAGCATCATGATTTCTGCAGATCCAGAGCCTTTTCCATGGTTAGACTTTCTGAAGTCAACAATTCATGTTAAAGATGTGGCAGTTTTCCACAAACATTTTTTGGACTGTCCCACTGGAAATTAGAAGGAAACAAAAATTCAACAAATGTTCGTGGTAATAGTTTTTGACAGAGCCCTTTAAATCTTTAGTCAGATACGAACTGAGTCTGGTTCTTTGCATATTTTACTTATTTCCTGATAGTAGCAGCAATGCAAAACATATTGGAACTGTCTGCAGGGATTGTGTATTTAAATTTTCTTTATTAAACAGCTCAGTTGGTAAAGTGTATTTACAGGGTTGGTTTTTTTCTCTCTAATTAATTGTTTCAGAGATAGTTATTATTTACTGTCTTATATTAAAGAACAGAAAAAGGAAAGGAGAGAAACGAGGAGCCCTAAAGCCTTTCTGCATCATTATCCACTTATTAAAGTGCTTAAAAATGTGAGTTACCCACACATTTTTATGTGAGATCCATTCCAAGAAGCATTGGCCATCCTGAATTAACAGGAGCTTTGCCTTGGAGACTGAACTTCACAGCCTGGGCTTCAGGCACACCCTGGTTCTGCTCAGTGATCTGGGACTGGTGGTTACAAAAACCAGAAGTTAAAAGCCCTGCTGACAAAGCTAATAAGGCTGTGAGGAATTGAACTACATGGAGGAACAGTTGGACAAAATAAAAATTCTGCTGGGAGGACTGAGGAGGATCAGTGCAGCATTTTAGCTGGGACTGTTGGAAGAGGACAAGGGACAATGGTTTCAAACCCAGGGTGGATTTAGATTAGATAAAAGGTAAAAAATTTTAATGGTGATGAGGGTAAAACACTGGGAGAGGTTTATTAGCATCCCTGGAAACATTCAAGGTCAGGTTGGAAGGGCTGGAAGCAGCCTGGTCTAGTGGGAGCTCTCCCTACCCATGGCAGGGATGGAACTGGATGAGCTTTCTGGTTCCTCCCAACCCAAACCATCCTGGCATTCCCTGAACTCTGCCATGCACATTGTTGGACACTCAGCTCTTCAGTCAGATGGTGAAAGATGACTCATTAAAATAGTGACCAGGGCAGGAGAGGGCAAAGCAGAGGGGGAATCTGATGTGTGACACAACTATCAGAGCACATTTTTCTTTATTGAGCAAAATATTGCAATTTTTAATTTTTTTGCTTGTTTGTTTGTTCACCCGGAGCTCCAATTTAACTCTTTTCTTTCTCCAAAGAACATTTTACTCTGTGTTCTTTTGTCCAGCAGGTATTTTTGCTGACAAACACATTTTTGTCCTCTAATAGGACACTTAGTGAAGTCAATAAGATTTGGGAAACCACTTTGCCCTGTCTGTACTTCAGCCAAATCACAATGATGTTAAATGAACTGCTTTTAATAATTCATTGCAGCAGACTCTGGTTTACTTTCAGCCAGCTCTTTGGGAAGGAAAAAGGCTTCATCTTCTGAGCTGCACCTTGCAGAGCTGCTGAATTGTGAATTGCTCCCAGGCTGTTCCCTGATGCTTTTCCAAACTGGACAAATCCCCAACATCTTCTCCCTTTTCTTCTCTGACTCCCAGAGGACAATTCCTCCCTTCCTTGTGTCCGATAAAGGAGGTGACACATGGAACAGGCAATTACTTGAGTATCTTCTTCCCATTATTTAAAAAAAAAAAAAAAAAAAAAAAAAAAGGGAAGGTTTTCACCTACTGATGGTCAGATTTAATTAACCCTTCTCAGTCATCAGAAAAACTAACAGATGTCAGGCTCCAGGTACTCACCAGACAGAGGAGATGTGCATTACAGCTTCTGGAATTGTGGAAGGACAAACAACCCAAACACAACCCAGAAATGTAAAAAAAGAGTGGAAATTGGGCTGTTTCAGGCTTTAGCATTGTGATGTGTCCAGGAGAAAGCTGCAGTTTGTGCTCAGCACTGGGTAACCAGATTGGATTAAGGCCATGAGGTGAAACAAGGGTTGGGAGTACAAATGCAATTATTTTTAGTTTACACAACATAAAAAAGGGAAGAAAGACAAATCTGGGGGTACATGAGCCCTGAAAATGACCTGAAAAGAACACATCTGCCTTAAGGCATATGTGCTTTTCAAGCCTTTGCTCTAACAAAAGTTATTCCCCATACAATTTATCTCAATTGTGTTTATGTCTAAAGTAATATATTCCCTAATTTATTTGGACTGAAGACTTGCTGTTTATAATACAAGAACACATAGATTTAAATGTGTGTGCATCGATAGGTGCCTGTAACTGAAAGGGTGTGTGTTGTACATAGAGATACAAAAATATTTCTGTACCTGTAGGCAGAGCCCCTAAAAAAAAAAAAAAAAATAAAACGGGGAGACTGGTTTTATTAGCAGTTTAAATCAATATAATGTCCTCAGCTGGAAAAGAAGTGGTCAGTTTGACCAGCTGGGGATGTGGCCTGTAGCCTGAGCTCCCATTTTATGGGACACAGGGAAGGGAAGCAGGGATCTCTCCCTGCGAGGAGCTGTTTAGTGAAAGCTTTTTTGCAGAAGTTGTAGCATCTTTGGAGATTAAATCTGGGACAGAAAAGCTGTGACCAGCCCTCCCAAAAGTTGGCAATTATTGTTAGTTTCATAAACCATGGAAAAAAGGGACAATTAGGAATAACCTCACTGGATATTCTCTCACAGGATCACATGGATTTAAAAGCTAAAACACCCTGATTTTTATTTGCTCTTCTCTCAGTCAGGAGCTGGTTTTTGCCATTTGACAGAATTGTGAGGAGCCCAATTCAGCACTCCACAGCATTCAGTAGCACTCCTGAGCAGCCCCAGAACACTGCCCAGCTCCAGAGGGAGCCGAGGAGGGAAAACAGAGGACTTGGGAGAGCAGTGACTCGAATTGCACTTTGCCTTCAATTTGTCAGCTGCACCACCACCAGCAAGAAGAGAGACATGGAAATGTCACAGAGATGGTAACCTTTAAAATGTTTGTGCATTTAAAAGAAAAAAGCCCCAAAGCACGTAGCTGTGGCAGCCTGCAGCAGCATTTCCATCGTTTCAGTGAGTTCCCCAGCACAGCCCTCAGCCCCTCCGTGGGCAGGGTGGCATTGTCCCCAGCAGGGACCAGCCAGGGCCACCAGCAGCAGGTTGGTGTCCCATCCACCATCCCTGGAGCAGAATGCCCAGGAAAAACCAGCCCAGCCCACCCAGCCGACAGCAGAATCCCACCAGGACATTCTGATGCTGGAAATCTATCATAAATACAGATTTGTCTCTGCATCTGGAAGGCATTTGGGCTGCATGTGTCAAAGAAATTTCTGCCTCTGTCCTTTAAATCTCCTTCTGAGGGGAGTGCTCAGCTGTTTGAAGAATTAAGTTATACCTGAAATCTTCTGATGGGAGCAATATTCTTTTTGAAAATGCTAGGATGTTTTTTCTATGTGTGAAAATGTTATTTTGATAATGAAGAGTACTGGAATAAAGGTGTCTTGCAGTAAAAGCCTACTGAATGTATCCTGAATATGTTCACAATATATTCTGAATATGTTCATATACTGAATGTTCTGAATATGTTCAGACAGCATAAAAAATTACCTCCATAAGGCAAATAATGTCTGTAGAAATCACGTTGTAAATACTGTAGCAAAAAGGAATGATAAATAGCAACCTTTTCCTGAAAGTACAGAAAATATTTCAATTTTTATAAATAAGTCAAGCTTGCAAGTTTTTCTCCAGAGTAACATATTTTGTTGCTGTTTTGCTGTGATTTTTTTTTTAAACCAATGTATATATACATGTATTGATATTTTCAAGCACTCTGGGGAATGTTGAGCTGTAATTGGCATCCTTCATCGCTTTTTTAAAATTGACACTTCTTCAGACAGAATATATTTAGGTATGGACCCAAGATTACCCTGCTGGTTGGAAACCTCAGCTCTATAAAAGTTATCTGAAAGTCATTAAAACACCATCAATGCTCTTTTCAGGCAAGGTCATTGGTTAGGAACCCATCAGAAAGTTTCTGCACACTGTAAAGCACATCAGAAATAACTGGGTTGCAAAGCCAGCCATCTGAAGTGGAGAAAGGCCAGAATTAGATACCCCTGCAGTATTAATGGTACTTGCTCTTCCATGATGAAATGTGTTATGACACAGGTTTTGACTTCATAAGCCTCTGTCCCCCCCTCCCCTCCCCCCAGCCCCCTCCTATTCACAGGAAAAAGGACATTTTTCTTCTGTACTACCTGTATTTTATTTGGAATTCACTGTTCAGAGGCTGAAATGAACACAAAATTATTCATTGTCTCCCTGGAGATTTCCTGCTTCTAATTTCATTTCACGGACACCATCAGCGGTGTCCAAGTGTTCCACAAAGATTCCTGAGTTTCTCCTCGTGGGGTCATGGTGAGATGAAGCAGCAAATTCCTGCACAGGAAGGACAAAATCCCACCTGGCTTTTGGGACCTCACATCGTGGTCATAGCCCTCTCCTCTCCTCTCCTCTCCTCTCCTCTCCTCTCCTCTCCTCTCCTCTCCTCTCCTCTCCTCTCCTCTCCTCTCCTCTCCTCTCCTCTCCTCTCCTCTCCTCTCCTCTCCTCTCCTCTCCTCTCCTCTCCTCTCCTCTCCTCTCCTCTCCCTCTCCTCTCCTCTCCTCTCCTCTCCTCTCCTCTCCTCTCCTCTCCTCTCCTCTCCTCTCCTCTCCTCTCCCTCTCCTCTCCTCTCCTCTCCTCTCCTCTCCTCTCCTCTCCTCTCCTCTCCTCTCCTCTCCTCTCCTCTCCTCTCCCTCTCCTCTCCTCTCCTCTCCTCTCCTCTCCTCTCCTCTCCTCTCCTCTCCTCTCCTCTCCTCTCCTCTCCTCTCCTCTCCTCTCCTCTCCTCTCCTCTCCTCTGTTCCCCATTTCAACTCTCCTCCTGGAATCATGGAATCATGGAACCATCAAGGTTTGGAGACACCTTTAGGACCATGAAGTCCAACCACCAGCCCAGCACTCACACTGGAGCCCCTAAATCCCACCACCCAGCCCCAGATCCTGTTGCCTCCTAAACACCTCCAGGGATGATGACTCCACCACCTCCCTGGGTAAGTTATTTCCAAACTTGGCCACCCTAGCAGTGAATTTCTTTTTCTAATATGTGATCTGAATTTCCCCTGTCTCAGCTTAAGGCTCTTTCCTCTGGTCCTCTCCCTCATCTCTGAAGCAACTACTGGCACAGGGTGCCCAGAGAAGCTGTGGCTGCCCCTGGATCCCTGGCAGTGTCCAAGGCCAGGCTGATCTTTAAGAGATGATTTTTAAGGTCCCTTCCAACCCAAACCGTTCCAAGACACCAATATTCTTTGCTCTACAACTTCTTTGGGCAGCCTGCCACCGCATTCAGGTTGTGCCACATCAAACCCTTTGTGTAAAGCAGTGAAAGCTGAAATTTTGTGTCTTCAGAATGACCTTGGAGAAAACATCTGATGCCTGCAGCATTCCCTTCCCTGACAGTGCTGTGGGGTCCTGTAAAGCACTCAGGATCCTGAGTTATTTGGTGACACTCCTGACAATGTGCTGAAGAAATGCCAACAGAGACTTTACCAGCAGCTTTTCCCCCTCTGATATCTGCAGCTGCTGAGTTTTTTGTACTGGAAATGTTGCAGGGGAGAGAGCACCATCTCTCTGAGTGCAAAAAAGACCAAATGAAAATCTCAGACCTTAATGCTCAGACCTTAGAGGCTGCATCGTGTCACTCTCAGGGCCACAATAATATTTAGCCCTTCCCTGTTACTAAATGCTGAATTTTTTGATTTTGATTAAAACTGCAAAAGAGAAAAGCTGTATTGTCAAGCACCATCCTGACACAGACATCAGCTGTGCACACCTTCGTGCATTTAAAGTTGTGGTGGATTTTGCCAGTGCCTTACCTCTTGGTCTCTGCCATTTTTCTTCTCCAAGTGGGCCACTTTCTCTCTTTATTACCCACTTATCTGCCTGCCTCTCTCATCATAAAACCCCTCTAAAGACTTTGGGACTTCAGTGGCTGTAAAAATAAGATGGATTTTGCCCTGTCAGAACTCGATGTGTGCTTTACTGGGAAGTAAAACTGGAAGGATGCAGGCTTTGGGGATGAATTTCTGTTATGGAACCATGTAAGAAACAAGTCAATATATTGCTGGGTAATGGGCAAGACTTGTTTTTGTTTTCTGACACGATCCAAGCTAATGCTCTTTATTGAGCTGCAAAGACTGCTTCAGATCTCATGTGCTGGAAATGGTTTCATTCTCAGGCACATAATGTGCTGTTTGCTCCAGGAATTGTGCCTTTTGTTAGTGTGTTTGCCCCTGGGACTGAGATATACCCTGAGCTCCACGGATCTGAATTTCCCTGCTAAGTTCAAACATCACCTGATAACTCTGCTGCTTCTGCCTGGTCATTTGGGCAATTCTTAATTTGCATGGCAAAATTTCAAGCCTTTTTCAGGCTCAGCATGCACAGCTAAAAAAGTGCTGCTTGGGAACCCTCGCTGAGCTCCAGGCAGGTTGTTTGCACCCTGTTAAGGGCTGATTTCACCAAGAAATTCCTTTGCTTGCCTCTCGGAGCAGAGAAAGGAGATGTGCAGCTTCACAGGACAATGGAAATTCTGAAATTCACCTTACTTAATTTTATAAGGAAAAAGCCCTGCAAAACCATAAATGCAAATATTTATTTTCCAATTGCAGAGCTTAATGGTGGTTTGAGCTGTTTCCTGGAAACTGAGGGAAGTTGCCAAATTGACCCAAAGGGTGGAGACCTAAGCCCTGGTGTTGGGAAGGGAGTCTCAAAGGCCCCACCTTGAAACTGAATCCCCACAAGCCTCTGTTTGACCCCAAATCCAGGAGAAAGAGGCTCCCACCAGGCTGATGCCACTGGTTGAATTCAGTAAATTTTTTTGGCCTTAAATGCAAAGATCATGGGCTTGCCAGACCTTTAAGATTTGATGCAGAGACTTTCTAGACTTCTTCCTTCCCTTCCCTTCCCTTCCCTTCCCTTCCCTTCCCTTCCCTTCCCTTCCCTTCCCTTCCCTTCCCTTCCCTTCCCTTCCCTTCCCTTCCCTTCCCTTCCCTTCCCTTCCCTTCCCTTCCCTTCCCTTCCCTTCCCTTCCCTTCCAGTTCTACTCAGTGTAAATTACTCTCTTCACCTTGCCCTGAGCTTTTGTCTCTAAAAGTCTCCGACTTGTGATCTTATTCTGCATGGATTAAGAAGCTCAACTTTTTGCTGTGAGGAGGAAAGAATAGAATAAAAAGTTGTAAAAATAACCAGGAGACATTGTCTCCTGGATAGGGCAATACTGGCTGAAGGGTGAGCCTGGAAAATTCACATTTGCCTGTGCAGGGCTGAGAAAACCCTGGGGAGTGATGTGACTGGAAGGAGCTGATGCTGTGGTTTCAGCATCTTGCCCAAGGCTGTGATGGTCACTGTCACACTGATCCTGGCCACAAACACGTGTGCTGTGAGGATGGCCACTCACCCTAATCCCAGATAAGCCACTCGTGGTGCAGGTGACACCTGGCTCTGTAATGCCAGATTGACCCCAAACAACCTGCAATTCCAGCCCTTCACAGAGGAAAGGGGTGGAATTTCCAGAATTTCCATTCTGGAAACCACATCCAGCTGTGCTGGACTCCAACCCCAGCCCTGGGAAGAGCAGCCTAAATCCCAAACCAGCCCACCCCACATGTTGCAAGCTGCCCTTGCACAATCAGGGGCTCACATCCATCCTTTTCCAGCTGCTCAATCCAAAATCCTCCACAAACAAAATCCGAAATGAGCTTCCCCCTCTCCCTGGAGTGTTGTCTTGGCTCTCTTTGAAGTGACAGGAAAGCTGCAGAGTTATTTTTAGCAGCACCTCATCAATTTCGTGTTCCTGAGCGCTTTGGCTCCTCCACCTGAGGTGATTCTGCTTACAAATAGTGGAGAGGGTTCACCTTCAGAGATGATATTTTAATTAGAAGTGCAAAGAGCTATGGCCCAACATGTCAGAGACTAATGAACGAGGTTTTGTGGTTGGTGGAGAGCAGCTTGCCAAGGTATCCATTCCCTCCTGCACTGTGCAAGATGAAATGCAACTGAAGCTGTTGTCATTTTAAAAGGAAAATCTTATTAGAGCCCAGGCAAGGATATCAGAATAAAATAAATGGCTCCTGGTGCTTCTTCATCTATTTGTATGTAGGTTCAGGTGTGATTATGTAGTCTGCTATCAACTTTAATTAAGCTTTCCCTTTGCTGCTGACCTTGGGGCTTAAATATAATTTGTTCTATAGGAAGAACAGGTGGTACGAGCTCAGTGTTTTAAAATTCAAATTGATTTAGGTTACATTTAATTTAACTTTCCTTATGGAAGCATATAATTTTACTATTACTAATGGTGGAGCAATTACACAGAGGTGAAGAATCTGGTACAGAGCAGAGCCTTACAGCTCTCTAAGGCTTCTCTCCACGAGCAGAAGTGTCCCTGTCTTGTGTTTTTGGTAGAATTTTATTTAAATCCACCCAAAATCCCATTGAGCACCCACTTTTCCTGCTTATCTCTGGCTCACCAGGCAGACCAGAGGTGACAGTGGGACATGCTGGTGTGCAAAGGGAATAGAGGTGGGAATAGAGGTGAGGTCTTTAATATTGCCAGGCTATTGATCCTCTCCAATAAAACAGGAATTCTTTCCTCGGGAGGGCTGGGAGCTGCAGCTCTGGGCAGGATGGCTGCTTGATCTCCAGCCTCTGGACAAACCCTTATCCATCAGAGCTGAGCTGTCCCTGCTTCATTCTCCAAGATACTTGAGACTGCTCTGCACTGAGACTTGTCCTGGCCCCACTTTTCTGGTTTTTTGGGTGGTGGGCACCACAAGAAGGGTTACCAGGGGGGTGAGAGCTCAGTGGGAGGGACTGGGAGAGGCTGGAGATGCTGCCAGCAGAGATGAAGGAAGAAGATGTTCTGTGGCATCCAGAGGCAGCTGCACTGAGTTTCTTCAACCCTCTGAAAATTGAGAGCAGGATGGGATGGGGAGAAAGGATGAGACCTGGAAAGGTGTGGGAGGAGAGATGATTGTCAAGCTGTTCGTGAACCCAGTGTGTTTTCTTCAGGGGAAATCTGCAGGATCAGCTGTAGGCAATGGAAAATTTGTGGCAATTCATGTTTCAAGATGGGCTTGGTATTTCCGAGCCCCTGCTGCAATGCTGCCTTCCCTCCCCACACCATCCAAAGCATCCATTGCACTACAGACAGCACTGAAACAACTGATTTATCTACCAAGCTGTTGAATCAGGTGGTTTTGCTATCCCACTGGGACTGGAAACCCTAAAGAAAGCATACAGGAAAAACTTTAGGTGCAAAGAAAAGGTGCAAAGATGTAGCTTGACTGAAGTTGGGCAATATTCCAAAATCACATTACTGCTCTGATGACAAGGTGCCTTAATGACAACATTTCTTCAGGTTTCCCACCTTTCCTTGCCATTGTGATGTGCATTTCTCTCACCATTATGTCTTATCCTTTTATGAAACACCTATTTTTCTCACTTCCAATTAAATGAGAGTCCAAAGGTTTGAACTCTGGGGGTGTGGGCTGTGCTTTCTGACAGGCTCAGAGGAAGAAAACGTGGCAGTTCCAATGTAAAACCAGTGGCTTTGCCAATTTATCTCCAAGCAAGCTTTTAGTTTAGGTACTGTAAGAAATTAGCTTTGGCATTGATGTTCCTTGAGCAAGGGCAGGGAGCAGTTTCTCTCACACTCAGTTACAGAGATTTCAAAGTATTTTATATGTATGCATTTCCCATTAATAAAAAAAAAAAAAAAGAATAAAAAATCACTGCCTAAAAATCCTGTGTGTTTGTCCAGCACCATCAGAACAAATACCTGCAGCAGCTTTCCCCTTGACAAACACTTTGCAGAGAGACAGGCATGCATTTCATGCTCAGATGGTTTCTCCAACAGGAGGGAAATCTGTCCCCTCTCACCATGGCTGTGTTTGGTCAGCTCTGTCTCAGGGTTATCCCTATCCCTTGTCCCCTTGCCCACCACCTGGCCTGAAAAGCAGGAGCCTGTGAAGGGGAAAATCCTTCCTCTGAGAGGGCAGAGCCAGGAGGAGGGGGCTGCAGGCTGTGCCAAACTTTCCCATGCTGAATTCCCACTGGGAAGTTTGCAGGGCCCTTGCCAACCCTGAAACTAGTCACAGAGCCTTTTTGGGGTCCATTCTAGCACCTTCTGTCCTGAAATCCTGCAACAAATGAGCACAACCCTCACTGTGGAAAAGGAGGAATAGTTGAGAAAGTCCAAGCTCCTCCCCAGAGAGGTGCAGGGTATGACCCCCCAGCAGTGTGAGTAGCCTGTGCTGGGCTCTTGTGCTTCCTACAAAGGCATTTTCATTCTGGGGAGGCAGGGGAGGTTTCCCTTGGGAGGCTCAGGCAAGCTCAGAGAAAATTAATGGTGAAAAGCACTCTCTTTTCCCTGCTGGAATGCTTCATAGTCAACCAAGAGAGCCCATTAAGCAACTGCTGTGACCTAAAATAACCTGACTAGCACTAAAACTATGAGCAGGCTGTATGGTTTTTTTTTCCCCTTCATTTTACCTTTCCTTCCTTTTAAAATAAAGCTTCCTTCCCTGGGAGAGTTTTCCAGCCTGCTCAGGAAAATGATGTGCTGGCAGAGTTTGCCTGTCCAGCTGTCCCTTTTCCCACCTCTTGGCTGTTTGTATCATCAGAATAAAAAAGACACCCCCAAAATAAAAACCTAAGCCTAACCCAAGCAAAATGGGAGGCAAAAACCCCTCCTCTTCATATGCACCAAAGTGTGTTGGGTGTCAAAATCTGGAGACTTTGACCCCTAATTAGTTAATGAGAGGAATCAGGAAGAGACCTATTGCCCACCCTGCAAGCCAGGGATGATTATCATTCCTCCAGCTACCTGGGAAAGTGGGAAAACTGTCTGCACAAAGCTCCTCTGGACTCTCTTTTGTCCCAAATGGCAGCCCAGGGTTGTTTGGTTTGTTTTTCAACTGCATTATTTGATGTAATAATACCTCACCTTGCTTCTTAGCTATGGTACCACTGCTGTGGAGCTCACACGGGTAAAAAAAATAAATGACCAGAAGAGAAACTTTCAAAAAGTCAAGATTTTCTTCAGTTCTGGATAGGAATAGCAAGTTTCAACCTGAAAACAAGGAGAGGGAAAAACTCTACTGAGTTAAACTGCAATTGTGTTAATCAGACAATTTAAATGAAACAGTGATGGAATAAAGGATAAAAGGGTTCTTGGAAAAGGCAGCAGTGAGGGAGTTGCTAACTCATTTGAGACAAAAAGGGAGACTTAATTGCTATCTGTGAGTCATTAAAGGGTTAGCTGAGGTTGGGGTATGAGGAAAAGTGTAATGTGAAAAAGAGTGAGTCTCTCTCAGGAGGTATGATTTCTAGGAGAGAGAAGGCAGCCAACAATTTTAGCTCTTAAATTTATCTTTTGAAGTAAAGTCTCCCATCACCCTCAGGACTAAGATGGAGCCACAGTTTTGTGCAAGATGTTCTCGCACTGCTACCTTGATGTTCCGATGCCTTCAGGGCTTTTCTTTGGAGATCTCATGCTGATGCCAACTGCTATTTCCACTGTATGAATATTTTCCAAGAGGGCACTTGGTGAAGTGGGGGAAGAGGTGTGCCCAGGTGGGCAAGAGGCCAATGGCAGCTGGGCTGGATGAGGAACTGTGTGTCCAGCAGGAGCAGGGCAGGGATTGTCCCTCTGTGCTGGGCACTGAGAGGCTTCTGCAGGGCTGTGTCCAGTTCTGGTGCTGAAGGAGAGACCTGGAGGGGCTGCAGAGTGTCCAGGGCAGGAACAGAGCTGGGAAGGGGCTGGAAAACTGCTGAGGGAGCTGGGAAAGAGCTGAGGCTGGAGCAAAGGAGGCTCAGGGGAACCTTGTGGCTCTGCACAGCTGCTGCCAGGAGGGGACAGCCGGGGGGTCAGGCTGTGCTCCAGGGAACAGGGACAGCAGGAGAGGGAACAGCCTCAGGCTGGGCCAGGGGAGGCTCAGCTTGGCCAGCAGCAGGAATTTCTGCATGGCAAGGGTGCTCAGGCCTTGGCAGGAGCTGCCCAGGGAGGTTTGCAGTGCCCATCCCTGCAGGTGTCCCAGGAAGGCCTGGCTGTGGCACTCAGTGCTCTGGGCTGGGGACAAGGTGCCCATTGGGCACAGCTGGGACTCCATGGGCTGGGAGGGCTTCTCTAACCTCAACGATTCCATGATTCTAAGTATACCACATGCCAGGAAACAGACATATAGAATCCATGGATTTGGGTGGCTCATTTCCAGCATTTCAAACAGTGCTGGCAGGGACACATCAGCACTTTTCCTGTCACCTTCATCCCGTGGATCAGCGAATCCAGCAGGGCCTCAGCTGCTCCAGGCCGCACTGATCCATGAGGAGATTCCTTCCACCTGGCCTGGAACAGACACTCCCTCAGAGCTCCTGTTGCACGCTTAGTGCTGCTGGGAGGATGAAAAGCCAACGAAAGCCCCAAGCCAAGGGGACTGTGCCCATGTTTACAGCTGCAGATCCGTGGGGATGCGGGGCACAGAGCCAGGCTCCCCGCAGCTCTGAGCCTCCTGTGGGAAGCAGCAGCCCCATTCCACTCTGATTTCAACCAGCAGGAGACTTGCAGCGAGTTTATTTGAATATGGGCCCCCCAAAGGCATCTTCAGTTCGTAAGGAGGATGGGTATTACCAGGCATGTTGAATACAGATGAGGAGGAAGTCTCATTAAGTCAAGGACGGTTGACACTTTTCCAGATCATCAGCCAAATGTAGATGTAGGGAGATGCTGGAATATTTCCACGACCAGCAGGCAGCAGGAGTTTAAAATGTGGTTATTTCCTCCCTCCATCGCAGGCTTGTTCTTGCCTGTCACAGAAGTTTTGATGGGCAGCCACAGGACCCAAAATTCCTGCGCTTGAGGGAAGCCAAGAGCCACAGGAACAAACGCATCAAACCTCAATTTTGTCCAAAAGATTTTCACCTTTTTACAGAGGACAGGGAGGAACGCTTTGACTATAGAATATGAAAGTGTTTGGAGACTCAAAAGTCCTGAATACTACTGAGTAAATCAATTTTTATTTCTACACGCAGTGCTAATGCCCCATCCACCTCAAGCTGAGCACAGCAGAAAGACTTTTGAGGGAATCAAAAAGGACTGAATTGACCCAAAATCTTCTCTAAAAGTTTCATTTTCTGTGGAGATTTTTCAATGGGAAATAGTAAAAGAAATTTCTTTCTGCATGTTTTAATTAGGTTCTTATTAACACCAATTTCTCTATGGAAAAAAGAAATAACACATCAAACCAAAGCAAATGATCAGCTTAATCTTTTTTCATGGAATCATTAAGCTTGCAAAAGACCTCCAGGGTCACTGAGCCCAACCTTTGACCAAACACCCCCATATCAACTAAGCCATAGAGCTAACACATAGGTTTTTTTCCTTCTGTTTGGAAATACTTCGTGGGTAATTCTTAAGGTTTTATTTTAATTTTTTTGGTTTGGAAGCAAAAGGTTGGGTGTTGGTTTTTTGGTCTGGGTTTTTTTGGAGGGTTTGTTTGGTTGGTTTTTGGGGGTTTTTGGGGGTCTTTTTGGGATTGGTTGGTTTGTTTATTTGGTGGTGTACTTTCTTAAAGTTTTCAATGTTTTATGACCTGATTGGTCAGACACACAGACTAGATGGGAAATTATTCCTTCACTGAGTGACACCTCAGCGATCTGCAGGTCTAGAAGTACATACCTTGAGGATGTCTTCATTTGGTCTCTTCTCTTGGACTCCCCAGAACTTTAGCCCCTGGGGTGGCAAAGCTAGGGATGCAAGCGCAACTTGATTCATTTCAACACACTCAAAGCACTTTGCTCACTCAGTGCCCTTTTACAGCACAATAACATTAAAAACAGTGACAAAACGACCATACATTGCTGCCCTTTTCTATTTTAGACCAATCTGAGCAGAGCACAGTGCAGAAATATTTGCACTAGCAGTGCCCACGGTTGGAAATCGCGAGGATTTCCCATCCTGCCTGAGCACTGCGAGCTGTGCTGCTGACAGACCATGCTGGTACCTCCAGTGTTTTTGGCAATAATTTGGGATGCTCTGCTCCATGTTTCCATGGTCAGAGCACACAGATGTGAGCAGGACACACACAAGGAGGCACTTAGCAAGGCGGCTGCAGTGCTGTTGTGTTAAACCCACCGACTGTAGTATTCAATCATTTATGCTTTGGATAAAACAAGCAATATCACTTCTCATGGAATCACAAGATGCAACAAAGTAATACAAGCTGACAGCTCCCACGTAACAAGCTTTTTTTTCCTCTAGAGAAAGACCTGGAATAACTTTTTTCCTCCCATTTTTCCTATTATGGAAAATGTTGGGGTTTTTTTCCCCCAGTCTTTACGCAAGCAACGAATTTCCGTAAGAGCTGCTCCCAAATGGACTAAAGATCCATTCCTAAGGAGGAAGTGAAGGAACATCAACGCATTTCTTGTGATCCAAAAAATATTGAAGCTGAACCAAAACCTCCTGGTGTGAGATGAACCAAATGCTGAGAGTCCCGGGTGGGTTTGGTTCAGAGCACTCTGTACCTTTCTGGCTCTTTGCCCCATGGAAGCAAAAAAAGGTGAGTGAACCCCAATTTTTTTCCAAAAGTGTGACCCCTACTTTCCTTTTCTTTTTTCCCAAGGCACAAGAAGACATTGCTCAGAGGATGGCACTGACATGATTATGACACTCAGGGAAAACCACAGCAAAAGGTGATGGAAGCAGACATCACAAATAAAGGCAGAAGACCCTTTTATTTCGCATAGACAAAATGCAAAGAGTGTCTCATTAAATTAATATTAAAAAAAAAACCCAAACCAATCTCCTCACTCCACTGACATCACTCATCCTAATTAACAACAAAAAAAGAACAATCAAGGACCCATTTTCTAATTAAAAAAAAAAAAAGTGCAAACATGACAAAAGACTTTTTGTTTTTCCAAATCAATGTTCCTGTTGAATTCACAGAGGGTGATTTTCTTTTTTTTTTTTTTTTTTGTGATTCTTTTTTCCCTTTTAAACCTTGTCTGATGGAACTTCCAGTTAAAATGTTTTTGTTAAGTCTCCATGCACTTCGTAGAAAATCAGTAAAAACACAAACGCTTGTGAAGATCAGAAAACTGGACTCTTTTACCCAAAAATTCAGATGTCCAGTCAGATGAAGCTCACACTCAGACAGAAAAAAAGCAAGAGAGTCTTTGCACTGTCTGTCATTCATATTAATTTTTTTTGTCAAATATTTTGGCAATCTTCTTCTTTAATTATAAATATTGGAATTCAATAAAAAAAAGGTAGCTTTCATTGGATTTTTTTTTCCCCCAGTGTAAATATTTACAGCCACTGTCCAACCATGCTCTTTTCGTTATACCAGGGTGTACGATTTTGCGTAGGGATTGTTTCCTTTCAAGTGGCCCCGGGAGTCCAGCAGGGATTCTTGGGAGCTGCTCATTTTTGCTTGAGCCTGTCCTAGCTCAGCTCCTTCTCGCTGAGGTAGCGTTGCCACAGCACCAGGTTGCCATGACTGGACATCTCTCGTGGAGGATGTCTCCATGGGGATCGGCTCCAGCACGGTGGGACGCTTCAAGGTTCGGCTTTTCTGTGGCTCCAAGCAGGCTTGCCCCAAACCCAGGTCTCTGCTCGTGCCCTGCACGCCACGGTTCAATAAAAAGTCCATCCTAAGGTAGGGTGGCAAATGCATGAGATCACCTGGGGAGGAAAAAGGGGGAAAAAATGAGTGTTTTGAGTCATGTGTTGCATGACCCGCACCTGGAGGGAGAGAATCAAGCTAGTTTGGCCACCAAAGTGGAAGATCTGTGATCAGAATTTATATAGATAGATATATTTATATCTTATTTATAATGTTGATAGATTATTTCTCGGCCATTTACTACACTGTGATCTTACAGAGTCATGCAACAAACTCCTCATGGGCAGATCCATCAGAATTCACTGTTAATGTTTGTTTTCACCATAGAATGACCACAAAGAGGGGTGTGTTGTGCTTTGCATGCACTCACAGCATGAAAAAGATAAAATGAAAAGACCAGGAGCTTTTCCTCAAAATCTGAAAAGGTCTTGGTTTTCCTTGGTCAAAACTTGGGAAATGTGGAGGCTCAGTAGATTTCCGTTTCTTATTTTCCGTTTTAAATGGAAACCTTCACAGTTCCAATTAACGAGCCTCAATCTTGAGTAGAATGACTAAACTATTTAAAATGGATGCAAGAGCATTAAGGCTGTCATCTTAAAGAGATTTCTGAATAAAACAGAAACATTCTTGTCCTCATATAACAAAATTTCACCATCAACAATCATCACTGTGTTTAATTCAACAGTAATTTTTTACCACTGTGACCACCAAGATGCTGCTGGTTTTGTGGTAACAAAATGCACCCAAGCTCATGAATCAACCCTCCCCTCTGTTCTGTATTCTTAAGAAAATCTCTTATTCATTATCTCCCCCAATTCCTGGGCCTCTTAGGCATTCATGATGTCCCTTCAAGGAAATGAGAGGCAATCAGGCACAAAATGACATTCCCTTCTAGAAATATTTGGTGGTGTAACCTCACCTATTTATGGAAAAAAAAGCACAGGAGCATTCAGAACAGTATTTTCCCTTTTTTACAGATCTCTGCAGGTATGTAGCTTCTTTTTTTTATGGTTGATATCAAAACCAGAGTCTCATCTACAGATGGGATGCATCCTGAATGTTTAAAGAAGGAGACTCTTGGCACTGCACCACCTGTGTAGCTCTACATGAGCTATTTACAGCAGCAGAAATTAAGGCTGACCTGTGCCAGTGGCATAAACAACAGACCAGGAAAGCAGTTCTTCATAATAAAACAGTGTATAACAATTTCGGTTTTTTCTAGCCCAGATAAAAGCTGTCCAGTGACCTAAAATAAAACAAGTCCTGTGCTTTCTCACAGAAGTCAAGGCACTGCAAGTCTTACCTAAAAGACCAACAGCATCTGCTCTATCCATAATTTCAGGTCACAGACAGAGAATTGCTGAGGAGTTACATTTGGCCAGAATCTCTGTTTATTCCTATAGAAATCCCCCAGGCACTGTGTAACACCATATGTTTTATTCTGGATGCATCTTCAGCACAGACTCACGGTGTTGAACCCCCGTGGAGTAAGATGGGAGTAGCTCAAGATGAGGCTGACACACACCGTGGAGTTGGAGGGAGAGGGGGAGGTTTGTGATGATAATGATGATAATCACACTGATTGCCTCTTGAAAAAGGAGTCCTGTTAGCTTTAATTGGCTTTACTTCTTGGTTTGCCTGATTCTCCTGCACTACCTTTCATGCCAAGCACAATCTGCACATCAGAGCTATTTCAGCTCTGGGGTGGAGGAGAGCAGGACATGAGCACAGGAGCAGGGAGGCACCAACCCACTGCCCTCATCCACTGGCATTGAGCTGAGCTGCTCATGGGGACACCTGTGCTGTCCAGCACTTCCCTGCCCCCTTGGCACCCAAACCTGACCCCCTGGTCACCTCAGCTCTTTTGCTTCTGCATCCCCTTGTAGCCCAAGTTCTTCCCAAATGCAGCTGTGGGGTTAGCTTGCTCCAGACAGCATTCCCCACGCAGGGAGGAGCCAGCCAGGATGGGAGATGCTCTCTGGGGCTGCCTTGTGCAGCACTGCAGTATCCTGGAGAAGGAGCTCTGTTCCTACCCCACTCCTCCCCAGAGAGAGAGAGAGACAGGAGTGTAGGAGTGAGTGTGATGCCCCCACACCTCTCTCTGCCCACTAATGAAGGGTTTGAGGAGCTCAGCTGGGCTGCCTCAGCTGTGGGATTTCACTGTCAGGGCTCCAGCAAAGACAGGCAGGAAAATGCACCTCTGAGATGGCAATAGCAAGTGTGAGAACTTTGTGGCTATTATAATGCCAAAGTGATGACTTCCCACTTGGGCATGTTTAGAGACTGCTGGGGTCAGAAAGGGGGGTTTCTCTCCCACTCCCATGCTAATTAGGGGTTCCGGAGCCCCAGTAGAAGAGGAATAATTTTATTTTTTTTTGTTGAACCCAGTCCTGGAACACCTCTGCTATGGAGATAGGATGGGAGAGCTGGGGTTGTTCAGCCTGGAGAAGAGAAGGATCCAGGGAGGCCTTAGAGCCCTTCCAGTGCCTAAAGTGGCTCAGGAGAGCTGGAGAGGGATTTTTCACAAGGACGTGGGGTGATTGGATAAGCGGGGAATGGCTGCAAAGTGCCAGAGGGCAGGGAGAGATGGGATCTTGGGAATTAGGAATTGTTCCCTGGCAGGGTGGGGAGGCCCTGGGATGGAATTGCCAGAGAAGCTGTGGCTGCCCCTGGATCCCTGGCAGTGTCCAAGGCCAGGTTGGACATTGGGGCTTGGAGCAGCCTGGGACAGTGCAAGGTGTCCCTGCCATGGCAGGGGGTGGAATGAGATCATCTTTGCCATCCCTTCCACCCCAAACCACTCCATGTCTCCATTTCCCACAACAACCATCCTTTCCCTAGCGCTGCCTGTGAGGAGCTGCCACTTTGTTAAGCACCATCCAGGCCATTTCACCCCCACCCCCTCTTTCTGCTGCATTTTCTGCTTTTTGGTTGACTTTCCAGGAAGGAGGTGGTGCAGAGCAGCAGCTGGAGCGTGGCTCATTTTCAGCTCCCCGTGGATACCTCACAGTGCTGCTCCTCTGCCTTGGAACATTTGCTGCTTCTTGAGAGCCACAGATATGAGTGGACTATAAAAAAGATGAGCATTGAACCTGAGAGAGATGGAGGTTGGTTTTCAAGCTGCCGTCTAGACATTTCTCAAGTGTATTTAAGAGCTTCGGGCTATGTAAAAAAGACCTTTTTTCCCCCCTCCTTAAATCTGCATAAGAAAGCATAGTCAATAATCTGTGTAAACAATATGCAGTCATTTCACTGCAATTTTCTAAATGTCTGGGGGCAAAGTTCCAACAGGATTTCAGTAATGAGAAACCACGGAGTGTAACTTGTTCTCCAAAGCTGGGAACTCAAAGCAAAATCTCTGACACGGCTTATGCAGAAGCCTCATTATTTGATGTGATGTACACATTTTCCCATCATAAAAAGTGCCAGTGCTCCTTATCTGCAAGGAGCATCTCTCCCTGCAACTGCTTATAGAGCAGAGCACATTATTAGCATCGCTGGAAAAGAAAAATTTGGAGAATGGAACTTTTTCTTCCGTGCTAGGGTTGAAACGGTCTCACAGGATGAAAAAAACGGTCTTTGATTTAGAAGAACTAATGGGTTTCTGACTTGAAAACACAATCTTTGAAATATAACCACAGGGGTTCACCTTTGCCATTCTTACATCAATTCTGAAGGTATTTTTGAGCAGGAAAAAGGCTTCTTGCTGTATCTGTGGAGTTGCTTGGGAAGACTTTGGTTCTTATCCTCTGGACCCAACAGTGTTGGCATTTTTTGGGTTTCTTGCTATTCATCTGAATGATGTTTTTTTTCAGGCAAAGCATTACGAAGTTTCAGGATGGTTCATTGCCTTTGATGCTCTAATTACCTCTTTTCAGCTGTGTTTGTGCCTTATTAGTAATGAAAGCAAACCTTTCAAGTGCATGAGCACTGCAAATGAGCATGTTTAATAATTCATGCATTTTGGCTTAATTAGTACAAAAGACATTCTAAAACTATAGTTTTCTGATGCATTTTTAAAAATGGGGTTTGGACTGGATGATCCTCAGAGGTCCCTTCCCACCCTGACCCTTCAGTGATTCTGCAATTTTTAAGAAAGAAGAACTTGCTGTTAAGAACATTGAGTTTGTACAGAAATAATAAACATCCAGTCAGATCTGAATGCTGCAATTTAAGCCAGAGCTACCTCAGTTGTTTTTTTTTTTAATGGCCAACCCTCTAATGAATTATTTAGTATAGTACATTTAGGAAAATGTTAGTTCAAATAAATATTTGTAAACAAATGCTAAAAATCACTTACTGTGATATTTACCATAAGCAACACAAAAAGGGAATATTTTCTGACTTAATGCAACACTGAATAAAAATAATTTATCCTTATTTCAGTACAACTAAGCTGATAAAAACACCTTGCAGAAAAACAATAGATATTTTTAGCCTTATTCTAGAGGTCAGCTTCAGGTGTGGGAAGGGTTGGGATGAATTTGACAGGCTACATGTAGGGAAAAACATCACTGCTGACTTTTTCTTGGATTTTATTCAAGATAGCTGTCTTGTCTGCAGAACTAAACCAAGCTGAGAAGCACTCCATTCTCCCAAAAGATTTACCTCATTCCTCTTTCAAATGCCAGAGAGCTTGCATGGCTTTTTTTTTTTTTTTTTTTTGGCTTTCATCTACTCTGGAAAAAAAACCTAAGGATTTGTGCTATTTTCAATACAAGGATCATCACAGACTGCAAAAAGGATGCTCTTACCAAGTTTTTACATGAGAGCTCTGTGCATTTTCTCATGAATCAGAACCTCCACTAAAGCAAAAGCAATTTGTCTTCACAACACTCCAACAGAGATACCATCAGTGACAGTGACAGCCTGAGGGTTTTCAAGTTTTGGTTGCCATGTGGAGGAAATTCCGTGCTATTTGGGAGATTATCTCAGAAAATTTTGTGCAGTAGGGCTGGTGGCTATGCCAGGGTGTTTTATTTAACAGAGGCAAGAACAAGACTGCTTGAATTGGGCATTCACACATCTTGCTTCAAGAGGAGAGTGGCTAAAAAAAAAAACCTGGCAGAGATCTCTCTGGGATGATCCCATGGGATCAGGAATCATGCCAGGGTTGAATCCATGCAGCCCAGGTAAGGTGTTGATGTAATTCTGTAGATTTGGGAGCAGAAAATGACCTTTTGCAGTGCACAAGGGATGTGGATTCTCACTCTTGGCTTGTCCTGACTTTGGAAGGGGAAGCACTGATGGGATATTTTATTTTCCTTTGAAAGGAAGCAAAGGAGGCAGAGCTGCTGATGTAGTTCTAAGCTCAGGTTTATGCTGATTAAAAAATTCAGTGGGTTTTTCCAGCTCACTAGCACAGTAAATAAACCAGTGAAGCCTTTGCTGCTGCTCACAGGCTGTTTTTCAGGGCAAAGACTGCCCATAAGGAAAAACTTGCATTAGAAATGAGGAAAGAGCCAAGGGTTTGCAAGGTCAAGGTGAGAAGTTAGCTGGAAAAAAAAGAATGTAAGTGATGCTTTGTCACATCCAGAACTGACACACCATTAAAAGTTAGCAGGCAAAGCTTTCTTGGACAGCAGCAGCTTGGTCTGAAGCCAGGCTGATAGCAGCAGTAACATTTCTCACAATTGCTGCTGTCAGGGTTGGAGACCTGCTGCTGCTCCTCTCTGTCCATCTCGTGTCCGTGGATCCTGCAGAGATTCCGCACTGCGGGAATCCTCCCTGCACCAGGGCCACTCCTGCAGGGCTCACAGCACCCTGCAGCAGCACTTAATGAGCAAGAAAGCCAATTATTTGGTTACCTTGGTCCTGTGTGCTGCTCAGCCAAGCAGGAAGAGCAAAGAGGATCAGTCCTGCACCTCCTTGCTTGGCTGATCCAGGTCCTGGGATCTGCCCAGTGGGGAATTGTCTTCCCAATTAATTGGATAATTGTTATTTTCTTGCAGTAAAATGCCACGAGTGAAGAGTAAACATTTCTGAAGTGTGCTTTGAATTCCACTCTCTAGAGCCAGGATTGATCAGTAATGGAAATGGAGATGGAATTTCCACATGCAAATTACTGACTGGCCAAATGAATGAGAACCCAGCTCGCTCTCCGTTGACAGGAGCACACCATTATCAGCACATCCAGGAGCTCACAGGCTCCTTCTGAGGCCACTTTTTCAAGACAAAAAACCAGATTTAATAATTCTCTAAGGTGATCCAGAATAAATGGCAGAAGGTCTGAGAACTTGAATTACACTCTCAGGAGCAGCCATGCAGCAGAAGGGGAAAGCAAGGAGGGAGGAGACATTTCTCATTAGTGATAAAGCTGCTGTGAGAGCAGACATGTGCTCTTCCCTTCTCCAGAGCAGCTCCAACCTCTGCTCAGACGCCCAAGAAAAATGATTGAAATGCTCAGAATTTGGGGGGCACTTTTAACCTGGCTGAATGCAGGACGTGGGACAAAGCCAAGGTGTCTGGATGCATTTCAGCTGCCAGCCTGCCCTTCCTGGCTCTCTGGTCCAAATTATCACATCCTCTGGGCTCCTCACTGGGTTTCAACAGGCAGCAAAACACCTTTATTTGATATTTGGGATCACCGAAATGTTAGAGAAATAGCCCAGTTTCCCATTTCTAGATGGAGAGATCAGAATTCCCTGTCACCCCTGCAGGGCTGTGCTTTATAGCTGGCACCTTCTCCACTAAAACTGCACCCTCATAGAGGCTTGGGAGATCTATAACACCCAATTAAAGGTTTCTCGTTGCAGTCTGCTAAAACTGGCATTTTCATAAAAATACTCCAAATACCAGCTGTGATTCACAGAGCAAAATAAAAACAACAGTTGCTGTTGACTACAATCGTTGGAGTTATCTCTTAAGGAACACCAGGGTATCAGTAAATCTGCAGTTCAGGAGCCAAATTTGCTGCTGCCATAAATCAGTGGCCCTATTGATTTCAGCAAGACTATAAATTGATTTCTACTTACTGGAGATTAGGTTTAAGTGACTGAAAATGAGGATTCCAACTAATGTGGACTTTTTTTTTTTAAAGGTGATTCATTTTGTTATTTAGATTTAAGCCTTCTGATTCCAAGAAAAAGCCTTTGATCAAGATGTCTAAAAGCAAAAGCCTGACTGCTGTAGCTGAACTGAGATCATACATCTGAAGTGCATCGACAAAACAGACTCTGCAACTGCCTGAGAGGATGGCAGGAGTCTTGATTATCACATTGTTACCTCTTCCTGGAAGATGTAATGGAGCAGGAATTGAAGCACGTTTTCATTCTGCATTTCTCTGAGCAAAACTTGGGTCTTTCATGCAGTGCTGTGCTTTCAAAATACCTGGCAGATGCTTTGTCCCTTTCAGAAGTAACTTTAAGGAGAGCTGACATATTTTTAAGGGCTTCTCTGAAACCGAGCTGAGTAAGGAAGGAAGAATTGATTAACTGCAGGGGTCAGCTAGATTGAGACCCAGTGGATACGTGGTGTGGATGTCCAGCCTCACAAGGCTGGTGCACCTGCACAACTGATCCCTTCCTGTTTGCCTTTAATGAGGTGTCTAAGTTATAAAAACATGTAAAAGGGGCCTCACTGTGTAAATCAATACCCACTCCAGGGCTCAAGTCAGCAAATTTGTCAATAAATAATGCAAGGGTGATAGAAAAGGTGAGTCCAGGAGTGCTCCTTTTCCATCTGCACCTTGTCACGCAAGCAGCTTCATGCATTTTTAAGGATCTTCTGAGACAGCACTCTCCTGCCCAGTGGCTGGGAAAACTTGGAAAACAGTGCTGAAAACCTCGGTGAGGTGCCCCTGGTTACCCAGGCTGGAGTTTTCAAACTCATTTTCTAGTCCTGGGTGCAGTGAATAGAAACTGTTCAATTATACATCACTTCAGCTGAGGGTTAAATCGATCGTGACTCCATGGAAACAGGTTTATTCCTGAGATCTGCTGGGAGCCTGGATTCAGCACAGAGGCTGGAGAGGTGAGGAGTATTCTGGGCTCACTGGAATCAGCAGGAGCTGCTCTGTTGACCTCGCCAGGCTCTGAGAATTCTCTGAATTCAGGGATAAACCTGACCATGCCACGGCAACGGGAAAGCAAAACACTCTGCTGACAGAGCTGGGCAGGTCAGGCTGCAGCAGGGAAACCCAATCAGCACTGCCCTGCTGGATTAGGGGCTGAATTAGTGTAACTCAGTCTCCCCACGTCCATCAGTCTCAACCACCTGAGTGACGCTGACGAGGTGCATCGTTGCGTTTTTGTTAATTAATCCCCTGGGAGCAGAGGTTCTCACAGCTCTCACGTTGAAATTGAGGATGCTGACAATCCTGAAATCCACCTGCAGAGCAAGCTTTAAAGGGCAGCACAGAAAGCTCTTTCATGGATGGCACAGGCTGTCAGTACAGTCAGATTAAGACTGTGCTGTTAAAACAAAAGTTTGTTTCCCTAGTGATATGATTTCCTACTTTAATTTCCAAGAAGAGCACTAGCATGACCTTTCTGGCAGGTAAGATTTGGTTTCCATTTTCAGGTGTCGCAGTGCCAGCTCTCCTGCAGAGCTCACATTACACTCAGGTCCTCTTAGCACGGGGGAAATAACAGGGCCTGGAGTCAGTTAAATCAGGAATAACTGAAAATGTCTGCAAGGACCTTAAAGCAAGGCTGGAGCAGTTCTTGGCTGTGTGGAAACCACTGGGCTGGCTGACAGCAAAAATCACACATGCTGAGTCTCAACACTATCAAGGTGAAATTATTTGGCATTTTCAAAATTAAAAAATCTAGTTTTTGTGGAAGTGAGGTTCAAGTTAGGGACACTTAACAGAACTGCTCTAAATATCTGTTGTGTTAATTGGACTGGATGCAGCATCTTTGGTTTGATTTGGAACTTTTGCTGGTAGTTTTAGCAATTTAAGACTGAATTTATGGCTGTAAGAACATTAAAGTGGCTGAAAATTTACTGATAAATGTAATCCTTGCTATAGGCATAAAACTCTTCAGTAACTACAGCTCAATCTAATGTCTCTAAAGCTACAGAAAACATGGGTAGTCTACTTTAATAGCTCCAGCTTTTATATATATATGGACCACAAAGCAAATAATGAGCTTTAGAAAACCAAAGTTAAATTAAAATTTTCAAACCTCTCACTTTTAACAAGAAAGATCTTGTTGCTAATCAAAAGATAGGAAATGGGCATTCTTGGGGATGGGTTTTCTTAACATGCAACTTTTAGTCTAGAAGAAAATAAAAACCAAATTCTAAGAGTATTGTGAACCAGCACAGTTTGGAACAATGTACTTTTCCAAAGTCAGTGTTAATTTTCCAATCAAAATAAAGAATAAATTAGGAAGCAATAGGGAAAGGTAATTGTGCTGCTGCACACTCCTCACAGAGTCTTTGAGGAATTGGTACCACTTGTTTCTCTCTAATTAAAAAAATCTTCCTAACACCAGTATCACTGATTCATAGATGACAATGGAATTACTTTAATCATAGACTCACAGAAGGGTTTGAGTTGGATGCTAAAGATCATCCAGTTCCACCCCCTGCCATGGACAGGACCTTCCACTATCCCAGGTTGCTCCAAGCCCCATCCAACTTGGTCTTGGACATTTTTGGGGATGAGGAATCCACTGCTTCTCTGGAAAACCTGTTCCAGTGCCATCAGTGAGTTGAATTTAGCTTGCAAACATATTCTACACTACCTAAAATGGAACTTTCACATCACAATTGTACAGAAACCTTGTAACTGAGCAGCTGCCCTATTTAAACCCAAGATTCATGCCAATATAATTTTCCTTTCTGATCTCAGAACGTTTCACCTTCTGCTCTGAACCTGTTTAAGTTCATTTTTATTGTACTGGCAAGCTTGAAAAACTTGCAGTGTGAGCCTTCCTGCCTGTAAATCCACCAGAATAAAAATGAAAGCCAACAATATCAACTATGTAGTCACGTCAAATTAAATGCAGAATTAAGTGGTTTTCATCCCTGCAGAACATTCAGCTTTCCTCAGCTGAAGGAGAAAAAGCTCCTGATACTCCACAGAAAGAAAACCTGAGACAAGATAAAGGCAATTTCCTCTCCTCACTGATGTGCCATTTCTAGGATAAGTACAAATGGCACAGTGTGTCTCTGTGACATCCTCCTGGTTTTCCAACAGTGCAGTAGAAAATAAAAAGGTGTTCTAGGCACAGAAAGATTTAATATGGAAAAATCAAAGATGCTCATCTAGGGGAGTAATTTCAGGATACATCACATAAGTGTGAGTATATATACAAGTTAAGAGGCACATTAAGAGCATTTACTACAGTTAAAAATGTAGGCAAGAAGGTTTTTTCCCCACTCACAACTGTTCTGTCTGTCCTTCTGCTTTTCCACCTGCTTATTATGATTTGTCTCCTTATGTTCTTCTCTCAAAACTGGATCTTGCTCTCCCTTTGTGGAGTCAGGATGGTGATTTCCTTGTTCTGTATACACATTATATACAATGTGTGTATACATATTCATATTTTTTATATATAGTCTCTTGCATTTGAAACTAGACACTGCAAGTATAAAACTAAAACAGAAACCAACCCATATCTTAGCCTTTGTGTACTTTGCTGTGGGATTTCTGAATAACAACAACAACAAAAGATACCTAGACTACTCTGTGTCTTCAAGAAATTCAGTTTTGGATCTGGAAACTGCGGAATTAATGGAACTGTTCCCCATTTTCAGTCAATGCAGGGCGATATAACAGGCATGGGGAAAGGAGGCGAAAGGTGAGCTGTCAGGAATCCCAGCCTTTGCTGAATGTGTCTCGGATTCAGTCACAGCCTGTGGAGCTCTGTCAGCAGCTTTCCAGCAGAAATCCAGTCCCTAAATAGACTCCAATCCCTGTGTCAGAGGGAAATAACTCCTTCACCCTTGACCTCACAGGGCAGTGGAAAAGAGTTCACATCTCGGGTTACGGGGCAGACGCTGGAAAAATACTGTGTCTTCTACCGCTGCGCCGTTCTTATTTTTCTCATTATGCTAAGCAGCTTATTTTTAGCTGCAGTGGCTGAATTCTGGAAAAGAAGATTTGTTTCTTGAGTCGGATGTTTCAAACAACATTGAGGCACTGCAGGTGATATCCAGGCTGCATTTCAGGGACCCTTGTAAATCATTTAATAAAGCTCTTGCATTCTGTAGCTCAAGGCTTGTCTGCACGTTAAGGCTTTGCTGTTCAATCATCAGGATTAGTCAAAGCGGCGAGAAACTTCTCAATTGGGTCAAGAATGCTAATTAAGGCACCTGAAATACTGAGAGAACCTATCATTCAGCAAAGCTGGGGAGGTTAAATCAGTATTTTTACCTAGTTTATATGCAGTAGGCTTAAGGGCTAGGCTTGGGCTGCTTGACTCAGGTGTAAAAACTCAAAATGGGTCCAAATTTGACAAGGAGAAGAGCTGGAAAATGGAGAGAGGATGACTCTGCCCTGTGCCACCAAGCAGGAGCCCAAGGACAGCAGGAGGAAAATATTCCCAGGGGAGAAGGGGCTTGGAGAAGGCGGAAGGAGCCAGGAAAGCACTCAGGGACTCTTGACATCTTCCTGGCTGTGAAATCAGCCCTTGGAAAATCTTTTTTTCAGAGTCTGCCTCTCCAAAAATGCCTTTTCTCCCCACTCATGAGCAGGTTTCTTTCCACACTGGTTCCTTTCCCCAGCTGAAAGTTTGTAGAGAAACTTCTGAGATATCTTGTGATGCTTTAAATAGATTTCTAAATCCCCTGAGTGAAATTTCTGCTCTGGAACTGTATTTGGGATGCTTTAGTCCTTCAGGGGTTTTATATTCATGTGATCTCTCCCCACTTTTGAAGAGATGGGATGGTCAAAAATGACCTTGCAGTTGTTTTGTGACATCAGGTAGTGTCTGCCTGGTCTAAGTCAAACTAACCCTTAAGGATAATATTGTATATTTAAAAAAAAAAAAGGATTTTTTTACTGCTGATTAGCCTGAGGGAAAAATATAATTGGGGGTCTGAGTTTTACAGTACCCCTGTGGAAAGGAGGTACAAGTTTTCTTGCAAATTACAAGAAATTAAAATTTTCTAGATATTTCCCATTCAAACCCTCATCAGATACTATTTCTTCCAAGCATGAACTCCATTGCCAGGGGATGCAAGTATGTGGCCTGTCCACAAAAAAACCCAGACATAAATAGCACTTGGGAAACAAAGAATATCAAAATATTTCCCAGTTAATAGCTGTTCTTTTCTCCAGCACAATAATTTAGGAGTAAAGAGAAGAAAAAACCCAACAGGCTTCTTGGCTGAGGCTATTACTGAGATTTAAAATTATAATAACGGGAATCTATTTTTAATAAACTGCTCCAGCAATGTTTATTGCAGTTAAGAATAATTGTTATGATAACTCAATTTGTGATTATTATTCTTAAAACAGAAAAAAGGAACATTATTATAAAACTCTTTGAACCTCTACAATTATCTTCCATTTTTCTACATTTCAGACTCTTTGATGGCACAGTGGGAGGTAGGAAGAGAGTGCATTTCTTTCTAATTTCTGTCCCTTTTTTGGAGGATGAAGGACTGACTCATTTGTCAACCTCACAGGTAAACTCGGGGTTACAATTGTTGAAATTTATGAATATTTATATGAAAAATTGCCTCAGTTTTGCTCTGTTTAAATGATTCCTTGAGGACCTGATCTTCCTAAGAAAACTTGTTAATGACAGCTGTGGGGAGGAGAACAATAATCCAAATCCCAAATTCTGGGAGTTTTGATGCTGAGAAAGATGCAATAAAAACCATGTATTGCCATCAGTTTTACAGCATGAAGAACTTCAACACTGCACAGGAGTTAAGAAGACCCACTTTTGTAAAGGATGTGATTTATCCCACAGCTTTAAAATCCTGCTGTGCTGTTTTTACAGCTTCAATTTTCTCTTTTAACGTTTCTCCTGAGACACATGACTATTCTGATGGATTCCTGAAAAATGTCACCATCTCCAGTGGGTCACCTTCAAGGCCTGGGCAGATTAGGTCTGACAGCCCTGTACAGTCCACAAAACCTCATGTGCAGGTCTGCATCCATCATTTCACTTTTCTGGGAGCTGTGCAGAGGCTGTTGTCAAGCAGCAATTCCAGTTTGGTTGGTGGTTTATAATGGGTGACTATAAAAGGGAAAATAATGATGTTGTTAATGATGAACTACAAATAATCACAGAATCATGGAATGGTTTGGGTTGGAAGGGATGTTAAAGATCATCCAGTTCCATCCCCTACCATGGGCAGGGTCATCTTCCACTTGACCAAATTGCTCCAAACCTCATCCAGCCTGGCCTTGAACACTTCCAGGGATGAGACATCCACAGCTTCTCTGGATAACCTGTTCTACTCTCGTTTTCTTCCAAAAATTTGCTTGGGGAGTTGCAAAGCCAAAGCCCAGCTGAAGTTGAATCTGGCCAGGGATGTCAAAGAAAACAGGAAAATCTTCTGTAAGTTTATAGGTGACAACAGGAAGGTCAGGGGAAATGCAGCCCTGTGGCTAGCACAGACCTTTCCCGTGAGAATTCTTTCTCTCTTCTTCCTGTGTTTTTATAAACAAAGATAAAGTTTGGATGTTTGTTGAAAGAGTTTCTCAAGATATGGACAGTTCAGGCCTGGCCAACCAGGCCTAGGGGGAGGCTTTGAACTGACCAATCTGGGTGACCTTTGAAAAGTCTATATAAGTTGGAATTAAATAATAAAATCTTCTTCTTGATGCCACACTTTGAACCTGGATCTCCTTTCTCTGCTAGCGGCTCAACAGCAACATCGCCCAACTGCTGAATGGAACCTGGTGACACAGGACACGGAAAAGGCTGAGACACAGAATGCCTCATTTGCCTCTGTCTTCATTAGCTAGACCAACCTTCAGGAATTCCAGGTCCAAGGAATCAGTGGAACAGTCTGGAGCAAGAGACTTACCCCTTGTGGACAAGGATCAGGTCAGGGAATCCTTAAGCAAATGGGTAATTGTAAATCCATGGACTTTGATGGAATTTGCCTACAAGGGATGAGGGAACTGGCAGATGCCATTGAGGTCACTCTCAGTAGCCTTTGGTTGCTCATGGTGATTGGGAAAAATGCCTGAAGACTGGAAGAAAGCAAATTGCACTCCTGACTCCAAGAAGGACAAAAAAGAGAATGCAGGAACCAAGCAGCCTCTCAGCCTCCATCCCTGGAAATTCACCAATAAACTCCATTGTTACCTTTTGTGATTTAGGTTGAAGCTTTGCCATTGGGTGGATTTGTTTCCAAACATGCCATTTATCCAAATAACTTTTTCTAACAGTCTCTCTGAGGCTGTCTTATAATTGTTGGGGAATTTTTTTTTAAAACAAAGACTACTTATTGCAAACTCTTGAACCTTTACTGCAACCATCAGTTGCAAAAAGCAGCTGTTTGAAAAGGGAGGTCAGAAAGTAGGAAGGAGGAGGCAGAAGTGATTGAAAGTGACATTTTCCAAGAAAGATTGAATTGGCTGAGAAGAAAAGCAAAGCACCATGAAAACAGGTGAAAGTTCTCTTGAAAGAAAAAATTTACTTCATGGAAGAATAAAGGTGTGCTGAAGCAGCACAGTGATTTATATCAAATGGTCTCATCTACTGAAACTAAACACCTTAAGGGTTTTTTTTCCCCTTCTCCATGTTCTCAAATGGAGAATGACTTTGATTAATTGTATTTGAATCACCAATTACCTCTGGCAAATTTTGTAAAGGGTAGGTAAAAGAAGAAAGATGCCCAGTAACTGTTTCCTCACAGACTTTTAACACTAAAATATTTGTCTTGTCTGCTACTACTGAAGCTCTTTCTATCCATATGTTCTGTTTAAAACCCTTCATAAAATGACCTTTAATAATGTGTTATCCAATATTTATGGACCAGCATTCAAATTGCTCCACTGGAACACTCAATTATGTTTTCAAGGTAATGAAGCTAATTATTAATTTTATAATATGTTTGATTTCCTTACTGCAAAGGAAAGCTAGAGCTAATAAAGAAAAGTAGGTAAGAAAAATAAAGCCATTAAAACTAACAGAGCTAAACATGACTACAAGTCTGTAAATCACTGGAGGGGTTCTAAGGTTGTTCCAACCCTGGAAGATTTTAACTCAAGCACAGGGACCAAATTTTGGTTCTCTCTGCCCTCAAGAAAATCAGCTTTATATGGAATATCTTAGAATATTTCCAAATACTAAATATGCATAAGTAATGTATTTGGAACATGAAAGGAAAGAGAGCAAGATATTTGTTAAAGAAATGATAAAAAATATCTGTTGACTGCTTGGAAGGAAGGAGTTCAGTTTTGACTCTGCTGTGAATGCAGATGCTTCCCTTTAGCAGAGCAGGGACAAATATTTATCTTACTTCTTTGGAGTTGGAAATGGAAACTATTTCTGTCTTTATCTATTTCTACAGCTCCTGGGTTTGTGGTTCTACTCTGTGACTACACAGAAATCAGCAATTTCTCCCACTATTTTATTTCCTACTTATTTTCCCTCTTATCTATCTGTATGACACAGTAATTTCCTGCCTTGAGTATTATAACTGTCTACCTTCTGGTTGAACTTTTTCTTCCCACATTTTTCTTTCAGCTTTCTCTAGGAAAATCCTTGATGCTTTTTTCTCAGGGTCAGATCCTTCTTTTGAATGACCCTTCCTGGTCCCACTGTCTACTTTTCATCCCTCTGTCCTCCCAACTACTGCTCGTTTTGGTGAATATTAGGCAAAAGATCCTATACAGATTATTCATTGCTCTTTTTTACACAGATGACCACTATTGATTACTTTCTGTGGATCTGAGTAGCATCACTCACACCAACAAATGTATATATTAGAATAAAATGAAATGAAATAAAGTAAAATAAAATAAGACAAAATAAAATCAAATCATGTTTTCAGAAAGCAAACAAATATAATTATGGCTTTTCCCCATTTGAATTCTCCTCCTCAGTGTCACATTGTGTATCCTGTAACAAAGGCTGACAAACCTGAGATTTTATAACGTGCTTGATCTCAGAATATCACAAACAACCTGCCTGTGCTGTTGGGCACTAAGGTATCACTAGAAACAGCATCTTTGTGATCTAGAAATTTGATTGAGCCGAAGAGTTGGGTGTCGCTCTGGTACCTTCAGCCAGCAGGGAGTTGGAGTCTTAATTTTCTCCTTTTTTTTTATTCCCCCCACATTTAGATATCCTGAGTTTGATATTAGGTGATGTCAGAGTGGAAGAGCTCCAGGATGTCACCAAAGGGTTGCTGCAAGTCTGACAAGCCACGAGGCAGAAGGGATAAGCACATCTCCTGCAATCTGTCCTTATGAGCAGTTAATGAGAGCCAACTTTCGCTCCCAAGCACGAAGCACTGCAGCCAGACACGTTTCATTAGAGGCTGGTTGGAGCTGGAGATGGGCAGATGCACCCGCATATGGTCTTATTTATCCCAGAAGGGTCAATTGCCTGATGGCTGCAAGTGTGAGGAGTGGATTTGATGGCTCAGACAGCCTCTTGCTACTCCTAAATTCCTGTGATTTCTATATATGGGGGAATATGCTCCAACATTGCATTAGCTGGGACAAACCCCACTCATCTGCAAGAAGCTACAGGAGACATGGTGATCTCCCCAGCCTAGAAATGGGGTGAAACCCTCTCCCCAGGGACCAAACCTCCTCACCTGGCCGATGTGCCTTGGGAACAGCCATGTTCATCACTCGCCCCCGTCCTGAGGCTTGGGCGGCGACGCGGTGAACCTGCAGATGCCCGACTCGGACGGCGTGCTGGACGTCAGGCTGTCCGTGTAGTCGTTGGTCCCTGCGGTCAGCTGCTCCGAGGACGTGTCTGATATGAAGCATTCCGTGATGGTGAACTTGGCGTGCCTCAGCTGCTCTTCCATCTTGGCGTGCTCGTAGGCTCTCGCCAGCTCTTCGTACGTGGAGGAGGCACTTTCTGTGGAGACCATGCTGCTCCTCGCTCGATCTGTGAGCCCAGAATGGGAGCAATGGGAGAGAGAAAACAGCTCTAGAATCCTTGTTGGGAGAAAAGCCATGAGAACAATGTTTCAGAGTAAAGCAGAGAGCCCTTGAAATTATTGAGGTGATTGGAGTTAATGTGCTTCACTACAAATGCCTGCACAAGTGTGACTTTAGTCAGTTTCATTCACTTGACAATTACAGATAATCTAAAGTGAAGTCTTATTCTCCAAGCAGCATTACATGCCTCAGTATTAAATTAATGATTTTTAAAAAATAACCTTTGTTACGTGAGAAATGTTACCGTTCTTTGTTAACAAAAAGAATTTGCCTTCAAAGTATTTCTAACCCACAAACCAGATTTAACAAAGTAAGGAACATCTTTACATTCTCTTTTTAATGCAGCTCAGAAATATTTCAGTGAGGTGATGTACAGATGAGAGAGGACAGTCTTTTTGTCCTGTTTCCATCATATATATATATATTTATATATATATATATATTTTATTTCGGGAAAGTCCTGAGAACAAAGGTCAAATATAAAGGCAGTAGCTCTCAGATATTGTCTCTCTAGACACCAGGTAAAACACTAACTCATTTCATTCTGAACAAAGGTCTTAAGAAAGCAATATTTGGCAACTACAGCCTGCAGTCATTCAGGTGCCTTTTCTCGATGCTGCTGAAGCTAATGGGGGAATTCATATTTGACACGCAGGTTATTATGACCTACAAGCTGTTCTTTTCTGCTGATGAGCTTCTGAGAATATCAATATTTCTTAAACAACACTATTATTGAAGATGTAAATGGCTACTGATACATTAAAAAGCACTCTGGAAATGCAGGGCTCATTTCTGCAGGGACAAAATTACTGGGCTGCTGCACCCCCAGTGTTTCTACTCCAGTGGGCTGGAAGAGCAGAAGACTTTTAAAAGTTCCTTGGGCAGAAGTCGTGTCTCATCACAGGATCTGTGCAATTTCAGACATTGTTGGTGATGTTCAATAAACAGGCACAATGTAATAGCTAATTCATACAGATGGACCTCCTGTAGCAGCCAGAGGCAAGTGTGTTGTTATTGCAAATCTTTATCTTTTTTATTGCGTGCCTGCACCCCTGCATCAGTTTTCATTGTGCACAAAGAACAATCCTCCTGCCACTTGTAAATAGGGCTATCCATTATTTAAAATGACAAGTACTTCTGCAATATGCTGTAACTTGCTTAAGATTTTGAGCTGACCAGAATTTAACAGGGTTTCTTTTGATTTTTCCTTTTTTTTTTCCCCCATCATTCTGCCTACAGGAAACATCATTCTCTTTTTCACATTTGATTTGTAAATCAGACCGCAGTGATGTCTTTCCAAATTTCTGGTCAGCTGGAAACTCCCAGAAGGCAGCAGTTGACCAGTGCCATAGAGCAGTGTCTGTAAATATCATGGTCATGCAAAGGTCACAGTTTGGTCCATGCAGCCCAGGACCTGAATCTTCCCAAATCCCATGCCAGAGGGAGACTGTTCCAGGACCAATCTGCCTGAACACCTACTTTGGATTTGCTGAAAATTTATCCAAGCCCAGGGTGAACTTTATGAAACTTCTTGAACTTCGTGCATATAGATTGATCAGGAAGTTTCTAATGGCCTCTAGTTAGAACATTTGAACTCGGTCACAGCTATGAACAGCTGCCAGGCATTTCTCCTAAGCTCAAAAGCTACTGCTTTGAAAGCCTGGAATTGTTTGGATAAGTGCTAAATTCTGCCAAGTATCAACTGCATCAACCAGCTCCAAAAACCTGAACTCCAGATTGGAGAAGTGATCAAATGTGCACATTAGCTCAATTGATTCTTGAGAACAGAATTTGGCTACATATGTTTATTTGAAAGTTTTAAACTTCTGAAGCACTTAAATTAAATGGACTCTATTCTTTTCCCAGAAACCAAGGGGTGTAATAGAGCTGGTTTTTGGCACAAGAAAACCTTTCTTCAGCGTGATCTAAAGCTTGCCATCCCTAACATAAATCACCATGCCTTCAAAGGTAGACACATAGTAGAAAAGTAGGCTTGTTAAAATATAGATTATGAAGCCTGTTTACATAATTGGATGTAGTTTGTCTACTAAACCACACAGTAAATTTAATTTCTGCCCTTTGCCACACACATTGGGAAATATCCTTGGGTGACAACATGTTGGAACACATCCAAATGCACCTGAAATCTGGGGTGTCTACAGAAAGGGAAGACTTGCTATTTATAGTTAGTCCTCTGTATCTATTAATCTTAAAAATTTATGATAATTCTACCTGTAGAAATCAGGATGAATGTTGTCAGCTGGCTGGGCATATCTATTGACTGCCATTACTCTATGGAGACAACCTTGAGGTCTACAAGTTTAAGAGGATGAATTATGAAACGATGAGAACTCCAGGCTGTAAATTACTAAATCTAAGTGAAATCAGATACTTGTTCCCATACAGAGAACAAAACCAGTCATACTGGTTTTCATGGTGAAAGGCCAGTCACATCTACTGCTTTGCAGCTCTAGCACACCTGATGAACACCTTTCTCCTAAAATCAGGATAAACAGTAGGCAATTCCTTCTGAGGAAACCAGAGCAAGCCTGAATTCACTTTGGTCAGACTTCCCTTTGAGAAATATTTACCTTTCTTCTCATTTAATCTTTATCAGACTTACTTCATGACTATTCTAGTTAATAATTTATTAATATTTTTGCCTTTTTTGTCACTTTTTCAGCTTAGGACAGAGGAGAAAGCTTTTTTTTTATTCAGTTGCAGTTGCATTTATGATGTGAAGGTATCAAGAAGAGATGAGGACTGCAGGCAGAATATGCATTTAGTGTCTCCCCACTTGTCATCTAGGGGAATAAACCCCATGCTGTTTCTCAGGAAAATTCTGTCCGGATGCTGCAGAATTCTGTGGTATGAATGGATTTTGACTTGGACTCAAATTCCAGAGTTTTCCCTCTATTTTTTTTCCACTTAGAATGAACATATTACATGAATGGGAAAATAAAAATATTAACCTGAATATTGTTCAAATCCAAAATCCGTTCCATATATGACTCAGGAATAGTCTTGGTTATTAATACTGTCGATTCCTAGTCAAATTCTCCTCCATTTTTGTTCAGGAAGCTACAGGAAAATTCACCACCTTGTCTTTCAAAGGACTCCAATATGCAGGTGTGGAATGAGGAACCACAGGCACAATATTTGTTACCATTATCACTACAAGCATTTGTGGCACCCTGATAAATAACCTACAGGAAAAACACCCTGGCAAGGGAAGAATAATGACACCTAAGCTCCAAGCAAGGCACATCCAGGCAGGAGAAGGCTCCTGCAGCTGCTGCTGCTGTCCTGTTTGCTGTGTCCATACCTGTGTCCTGCGAGGGGCTGACGCTGTAGCTGTCACTTTCCTTGTCCACTGAGCCTGCTGGCCTGGGGGTGGGCAGCCTCCAGTCTGTGGTGAGGGTGTGAGCTGATATGGTGGGGTGGGGTCTGTTGAGGGTCCACTGGCTGGCGTAGCGGTTGCGCGCGGTGGGTCCGGTTTTGGCACTCCTCCTCGTGGTGGGATCTGGGAGGGAGAACGGAGAGGGATTGGGAAGGAAATCAGAATCACAGAGTCCCAGAATGTTCTGAGCTGGGTGGGACCCACAAGGGTCAGCAAAATCCAGCTCCTGGCCCTGCACAGATCCCCAGCAATGCCAGCCTGTCATCCCTGGCAGTGCTGTCCAAACTCTCCTGGAGCTCTGGCAGCCTCAGGCTGTGCCCATTCCCTGGAGAGCCTGGGCAGTGCCAGCACCCTCTGGGGGGAGAAACTTGCTCTGATCTCCAACTTAACTGTTCCCTGACACAGCTCCAGCCATTTCCTCACGTCCTGTCACTGGGCACCAGAGAGATCAGTGCCTGACCCTTCACTTCCCCCTCCTAGGAGTGGATGGACACTGAAATCGCCAAAGCCAAGACATTATTTTTGGGGATCAAAAAGAACAGTGTTAATGCAGATCATTACCAAACTGCTGATGCTTTTCTAGGATGACTCTCTTTGTAATGAAGCTCTACATTTTATTGAGAGTGGAAATGAAGAGCTGAGAGCCCCATCAGTCTTCCACTGACGCATTCATCATCCCTTTACTCCAAGACAAGCAGTTCTCCAGTACCAAAACCTCACTGAGAACTGAAAGAGCACAAGGCATGTAGATTTGGTCAGGGATTTCCCACCACATCTCAAATGGAGTGCAAGGTAAATTATCAGCATAGAGGTGCACTCAGAAACACCCTGCACCAGGTGCCTGTTCTCAGTTTTTAAAAAGATGTGCTCAGAAATGTGGTGTTATAATTCTCTTTTCTGGACATATTGTTACTATATTACAATATTGATCAGCTATATAGTCTCTATTTTAACACTTAGCCAAGACATAAAATATAAGCTGTAATAGTGCCATCAGAGTTTCAGTAGGAACAAATTCATAAAGATTTGACTGCTTTAAAACAATTAGTAAATTAGTGCAATTTATTAAACTTTAAAAATCATCTGCTACTGGTTTAAGGTCAAGAATGTTCTACTTTTTTATTAACCTAGAGATGATATAGTGACCAAGAGAATAAAAGAAAGCCATGTGTGAAAATTGACCTCCTTGAACTTATTAATAAATAGTTCTGCCCTAAAAATGAGTCTAACAAAGCAAGTGCAAGAGAAAAAATCATTATGTGGCAAACAGAGAGTGACTACAGCAGCACTGAAGGATTTCTCGCCGAAGCTTCTGAAAGGATATCGCTAACTATAGAAAGAAAGGGTATTAGAAATGAAAAATTCAAATCTATTCAAAACGTTCTTTGACATTCAAATGGTGAAGTTGTTAGTCTTTGAGGTAAGAGACTTCAGCAGAAGAAATTGAAAGAAAAAAGCAATACCAGATAAAGACTCTGAGCACTGCTTCTGCCTAAGCATTCCCAGTGAGAATTTGTATTCTGCTGCTTCAAAGGAATAAGGCATTTATTTACAAATAATGGTCTGATCCTTCTCCTTTTTCCCCCTACAGCAGTGCCATTGATAATTGATCCTCCTGGTAGTGCAGCACAGAGCTGCCTCACATGGCCAACATCCAAATCCGCGCTCAGTGTGGCACAAACCACCACCTGGGAATTTGGCACGAGGCTGTGGCACGGCCAGGAGTGAGCCTCATTCAGGGGAAAACGTGGAGAACAGGAGGAGAGTGCTGGTGGAGCAACTCCTGGCACAGTGCTGGGGCTGCCTGGTCTGGAGAAGGGAAGGGCTGGGGACATCAGGACATCAATGCACAGAAATACCTGAAGGGCAAGAGGACAAGAGCCAGGATTTGTCAGTGGTGATCAGTGAGAAGATCAGGGACAACAGCCATGAGGGGAAACTTGGGAGCTTCCCCTGAACAGCAGGAAACACTGATGTGAGGGAGAATGACTCTGGCACTGGCTGCCCACTCAGGTGGTGGAGTCTCCATCCTTGGGGACATCCAGAAGTCACCTGGGGACGTTCCTGAGCAACCAGCCCTTGCTGGCCTTGCTTTAAGCAGAGGTTCTGAACTAACCAGTGCCCAGATGTCCCTCTGGACCTCAACTTCCCATCCTGTGAGTCTGTAGGATCTCACCAGCAACGGGAAGGAGCTGGGAGAGCCTCTGCCAGCACACAGGATCTCAATCCTCACCCAGCTGTGCTGTGCCTGTGTCAGGGGCTGTGCGGCCCAGGCACAGCAGTTCCAGAGCTGGCAGAGGGATGGAAACACAGCTGGTGCCCTGGTTATGCCAGCTCTGCTGTCAAACAGGGCTGGAGAGAGCTGAGGTCAGCAAGGCAAAGGTTCACAGGGCATCTCTTTAATAAATAAATATATAAGGACGAGAGAACAACTTAAAAAATGCTGTAAAGGAATACTTGCCACTCAGTGTATGGCAGTGTGCTCAGACAGGAGGGTCCATAACCTCTGAGCCACCCAGCTGGGCTCTGCTCTCCACAGCAAAAGTGGAGACAAAATCCCACAGCCCAGCCTGCAGCAAAGCTGGATTAGTGTCTCAAATCCAGAGAACATTACCTGGAAGTGTCCGACCCATCCCTGAGCACTGCTGCCATCAGATCTGTACTGCTTAATAAAAGTGGTGCAGGATTTTTATTTCCAAAGCAGGGCTGGACACAGATCATACTCTTACATTTGAGTCAAATCCACATTTAATTTGAAGGAATTCTCTGCCTGGCTGCAGAGGAATGAAGCACAGAACTGCACACAAAAAGGCATTAGTCAGGAAGGTGCTGTGAAGTTCTGTGGTATGACAAAGGCATGAGGGTTGGAGTGATGCCTCTTTCCTTATTACAAAATCTAGCCCTCTAGGAATGACCTGGAAAAAGCTGAAAGAGCTAAAAAAGCACCGAGGCCAGGACTAGAACACATATTATTTATAAAGACTGGGGTGGAAATGGATTTTTTCAAATAATCTGCATTCTAGCAACTGAGCTTTCAGCATTTATGTTCACCAAACTCAACAAGTAAACACATTCTGAAATGGTCAGGGGACAGAAATAATCCAGGAGATTTCAGAAACTGCACACTGCAGGGAACTACACTTTGGTAAAACTTCTAACTCATAAGTAATCATTCAACCTAGGGTGTTTTTTTTTTACTCCATTTACATAGATATGGAACATATCCATGAGAGGAATGAGAAGAATGGATTGCATCAGTATATTAATTTATGATAGTATTTTAATCACTAGAAGAATAACTTGGCATGAATATATCTGGGAAAAGTAATTTACCATAATAACTAAAGCCAGAAATACAACTTTTTCAGAAAATGTAATAATGAGAATTGCTTTTTTTGCCTGACGGAGAGGTAGGGAGAAAAGTTGTTTTTTGAAATACAATAAAGATTGATCACAGAGGAAAAAAAAGTATATTAGACACTAAAAGCCATTAAGCTAATTTACCCCATAAATTCTGGAAATTAAAATCTAGCATGCATTTGGTTTAATGAAAGCCAGGTATGAATTATTTCAAATTACACCTCCAATACAAATGCATATGCAATTTTCCCCATATTGAATCACTAAGTGCAATAGTTTAAGAAATGTCCTCTGCTGACCTATTCAGATTTCTCTCCACTCTCAGACAGAAGGATGAGGATACAAATGCAGGGACAGAGTATTTATTTTGTCATAGCTTTCCCCTCTCCAGAAAAGAAAAGAAAACAAACCAATTTTCTGATGTGCTTACTTGTTCCTGGCCGGGCATCAGAGACATCCACCAGTGGCCCTGTGGCTTGTGACACTGACTGGTAATGGACTGTGTGGGTGACAGTCAGGGACTTCTGCTTGGACGTCTCTCCAAAGTCAGCATCAGTGAGCAGAACCGTGGATCTGTCATCTGTGAGGGGAAGATAATCAGATAATGAGTACAGAGAGTGGGCTTTGTCTGCATTAGAGCTTTGCAGGAAGTCCCCAGGTGGTCACAGCCTGGTGACACCACGGGCAGAGGATTCTCCCTGCTCTCTGCAGGGCTGAGGTGGCTTTGAAGTGAGGGAACCTCTGGGTTTAAACTCAAAGCTCGGGCAAAACTGAAGAATTACTTTCATTTTCTTGGTGATTTCACCCTAGAGAGGTGCAGCTGAGGCAGACTGTTCAACATCCTCTCAAAAAGCTGATTTGTGTGTAATAATTTTTTACCCTAATTCCTTCATTCCCACCCTTTAAACACTGCCCTCTTCCCCTTCCCTTTCAGAGAGCTCAGACCAGCTTTTCAACAACATATTCAATTTATCTCTTTTTATTAACATGGTTAGCAATGTCCTCAGTGAATCCACCCCTATCTTCCCAAAAGGAGGTCATTAGGGACCTCCTCTCTCCCCGTTTTCTGCAGAGAAGACAGACTATTGCAGAGGGGATGACCCTGACCCAGGACTGGTTTTTCTGCAGCCTCAAGGAAAGGTGTGAGGTTAAGCCTGACCTTGGGAAGAAGAAGGTGCACACTAACCTTTACTGCTGTGTGCTTCTGCTTCTATTTCTTCCCTGGGGGTAGGATATATTCACCAAATTTCTACACAGATCCTGATCATTGCAGGAAACCAGTGCTATACAGCACTTGCTTCCTTTTTTTAATTTTTTTTTTAGTTGTGATCTAATTGTTGCTTTTTTTTTTTTGCACCAAAGAGGAATCTGGTCCACTTGATCATGGATGGTTTGATAGCAATAAATCTTTCACTGCCTTTGTGCTTGCAGAACAACTATTTGGTGTGCAATCAGAGTTTCTTTTGCATTCTTTACTGTATTTTTATCCATTCAGAATTGCAATAAAAGCCACAAGGATTTCCTGCTGTTCTATATAGCTTTGTAGTGTGTTCTGAGGGGACTGGCAGCAGTAGGACTTCTGGGCATTTATTAGTCAGCAGAGGTTGATCCACTTCTTTTCAGCATTCCTGGTTTTTGTTTTGGTTTTTTTTTTAACTTGACAAGACACCATTAGGACGAACAGCTCTGCACAATATCATAACTCGCATTTTTTACCCAAAGAAGGCTATAAATAGAATAACATTAGGAATCGAATCACTCTGTCTCTGGCAAAAGATGAGCTCTTATTCAGGTTGGGAATAAAGCCTCTTGGCAGCAAACTCTGTCCAACACTGCCAGAATCCCTGCTTATTCTGGGTGGAGAGCTGCCTCTTACCAAAGCCCTGATGGCATTGCTGCAGCTCTAAGAGTATTTATTTTCACTGTAACCCCCCCAGTGCTCAGCAGCTGTCCCTCCAAAGTGAAAGCTGCCTTTAGGATGAAGCCTGGCACAAAGGGCAGACTTTGGGAAGCTCAAGGAATGATTTTTAGAAGGGTGTGTGTAGGTCTCCTTTTCAAACCTGGAACAGGAATGGACAGGAGGTGCAGAGATGCTCTCAGCTTGGTGACTTTCCCATCTGGACACACACCATCCACAAGGATTTTACATTATCTGTTACATTATCAACCATCAAAGGCTTCTTTTACACAGATTTTTATCCAAAAAAAAGTAAATTTAGAAGTCTAACAAGATCAGTCAGGAGTGTCTTGCCACAGTGTGTACCCACAGAGTCACGACATCAGGCTGCATTTCTATTCTGGGTTTCCAGACATCTTTAAATTATTTGGGGGAAAAAAAACCAACAACCCCAACACAAAACAATTCTATTTCTCGTGACAGTTCAGCTAAGTGCCAGACCCGTGAGAAATCTTGTTTTCTGTTGCATCAAACAGTTTAGCTTTGAATTTTGCATGGATATACAGAAGCTGAAAACTGATCCAAAAGTTGAATATCATGTACCATGAACAGGGGGGTACAATATGCAACATAGAAGTTTTAGAAGTTGGCTGCAGCAAACTTTCAAATACTGAGAGTGCAGTTTCAGAATTTCATTTTCCTTTTAAGTAATCTCAATGATCCAACTGCCTTGTCAGAGCCAAATGAAAAACCAGAATGAAAATCATAAAACTGCCAGTCTTCAATTACATTTTCTTCAAGAAACTCTTTCCAACCGTTTCATTTTCCTAATGTCCTGCATTATTTTAGATCCTATCCTGAGATTACTTTTAGTGGGAAATGACTCAAAGGGGAGAAAAAACCCAACAGTTCAGTTTTCAAATGACTTGGTAGCTCTTTTCATGTGTGTGGTGGGGAAAAGGTGTGGAGTAAAGGAATTCCACCTGAAAGAGCCTCTTCCATCAAGCAGGGGAAAAAAGCTCAAGTTTACCAATGGTCTCCATGGTGTCTCTCTCCTCAATCAGCAGCTGTGCTCTGGGAATGTCTATGTGCATCCTCAGCGTTTGCTGCTGCTTGTTAAGTGTGTCTGATGTCCTGGTGTTCTTGCTGAAAACAAAAGAGAAATGAACACATAAACACTCAGCCTGAGTGAAAAGATGTTTGCAAACTTCCTCATTTTAAACCTGTCCAGCTCGAGCAAAAACAATGTAGCCTTAATCAGCAAAACCACTCATACATCTTATTTTGCCCTCTTCAGAACAAGTGCATGGCATTAATTTATTGCACAGAGCAAGGCATTAGAGGAATGCACAGTGTGGAGGGATGTGGTTTGTCCTCTATCAGTAGGAATCTGAAAATTTCATGCAGTTTTATTCAAGTGTTGCCATAATGAAATTAATAAAAACGCTTTGGAGGATGGACCTTTTCTCTCACTCCTTTATGAATCTGAGGAAAGCAACACACAGCTGATCAAACAGGTTGGTAGGAAAACAATGTCTTGAGTAATTTCTAATTTTTTTTTAAATCTTTTCATTATTTTTAATTAGCTAAGTTTCAAATACCACTTCAACTGATAAATGAAAAAGAAAATTAATAACTAGGTATACTATTAACAGATTGGATAAAATAAATAAAGGTTTTAGTCCCATTGATGTTCCAAGACAAAAATTGCAAATCTTGTTTACATTCATGGATTATGTCTAATTGATTGATGCAATAATCTAAAAAAGAGTATAAACCAATTATTCTATCATCATGCAAATTGAAACAATTTCATTTTGAAGTTTGTGTACCAGAAAATGACTTCTTAAATGAGCTGTCTACCAAAAGCAAATGAAAATGGATTGTAAAACTTAGCACCACAGTCATTTCCAGCACAGAGCTTGCACCAAGAAACCTTCAGATTGCACTAAAAACCCAGGAAACGCTTTGCCCTTTTAGATGTAATTACTCTTTGGATGAAATGAAATATTTGCAAATACTTCACGCAGGGAGGCTGAGGAGAGTTGAGACAAATCAGGCAGCAGTGTGATCCAAGTGCTCAGGCTTCAAAGAGCTTTAAGATCCAAGTGGAAGCTCATTTTCTAGCGTAAAATAGCTGTAGATCACTCAGTTTAATTCTGCTTTGGCAGTGAATTATTGCTGGTAATGGAATCAGCAGAGGACTATTAAAGCTCTGGGTGATAAGCTCAGCTCTTCCCTGAGCACAGGAGATTAATCCACGTGTGAGGAGCCCACATCGTCAGGAAATTGGTGTGAACTTCCTGCTGTGTCTCCACGTCAGCAGACCTCTTTGCCTCCACTTTGGAGGCTCTCCTGGAGTCCTTTATAGGAGGAATTTTCTAGGCATGTGGTCAGTGGTCCTGCTCCAAATCCAAGGGTGAGATCCACAAGGCCACGCCAGGGCACCTCTCTGGACAATTCCCACCTCCTGACTTTCCCTACTTTTGTGGTCTCCAGCACTGACATGATCTACACATCCCAAATGTAATATCTTTGCCTTCTTCTGGGTGATTAGATGCTGTTCCCATCACACACACACAGATGAAATGCATTCAAACAGGCCACAACTGGTGCCTCATTTAATCATCATGGAAGCAAAATGCCAGGAGAGGCACCCAAGAGCTTCCAGACTTTTCTCCATATATAAGCAGTGAAGAATAGTAATTAAAGGGTCATTAAAACTAAGCACAGAAATTTTGAAAGACATTTAGTATTGTCACAAACAGTTAAAATCCACGCTGGTATTCTCTGATTCTCTGCATGGAGTGGATACCACTCAATTGCAGAAATGTTAAGAGAATGAGAGAGTGATATTTTATCTGCATGCTAAATCTGCTTGAATATAGACCCTAGAAAAGTTGGGACTACTTTGGGCTTGTCTGAGGTTGTAGAGCAAACATAGAGCTTCTGTTCCAGTGCCTCACAGCCTTTTGAGTAAAGAATTTCTTCCTAATATTTAATCCAAACCTGCCCTCTTTCAGTTTAAAGTAGGGAGCTGATTTTTTTAGGTCCACTTTCAATAATCCAATAGTTACAGGATACACAGAGTCAAATACATAGAGAATCTGTGCAGTACATAACTGAATCTAGTAAATGCACTCACTAGGGATGCAGGAGACAAAGGGATGGAATCAGACTCCTGCTCAGAGAATGCAGATCCCAGAATCCCAGAGCTACAGCCTCTTCAGCAGGATGAATGCTCTAGATTTCCATTATTGGAAAGTACTCAGCCAGCACAGAAAGTATTGTTTGGAGCACAGGGAGCAGGAGGACAGTATTTTCCCAAGATTTGCAGTTTCACTGCTCACCTGACAGGAGAATTCCCAATCCCAATCTTGACCCCAGGGACAGCTTTATGCAAAACACGTGGAATGCCTTTGAAGCCAGAACTGTAACCCAGGCCTCTCTGTATTCAGAAATATTCCCTGCTATGCTTGAGAGTCATTCCTTGGTTTGTGGGCTGCCTCTCCTCCTCCTTGCTGATCTAATTAATTCCCCTGCATGCAGCACTACAGTGACATGGGGTGTCCAAACACAGCACAGGCAAGAAGCAAGAGGGCTGTGGCTGATTAGGATGCTACCTCATTCTGGCTCAGGGAATTTTGAATTCTTTTCTGCAGAGCATGGTAGCTCAGCTTTCAAGTTATAAAAACCCAAAGTGCCAAAAGCAATGAAGTGCCTCTAGGGCTTGGAAACAAGGAAAAGAGTTTTAAGGTTTCAGTTTTGAAGTTTGGTGTCCAAGTATTTTCTAACCTAAATTCAGGCAAAAATATTTTAATGGTCTGATGGATGAGGAGCCCAATGATTAATTCTTTAAAGGGATAAAATGTATCTATCTTTGTTTTTCTATATTTGCAGGCATAAAATTCCCAAACATAAGCATGTGCTTTTCTTTACTTGTCAGACCTTGTAAGGATCTGTATGTAAAAGAATTAATTCCCTTTGGTTCAAAGAATCTCTGAGCTCCAAACTGTTAGGGACTGGGAGCCTGTCAGGACACTGAATCACAGAATCACAGAATCATGTCTTGGGTTGCAAAAGACCTTAAAGATCATTTTGTTCCAACCTCCTGCCATGGGCAGGGACACCTTCCTCTATCCCAGGTTGCTCCAAGCCCTGGCCAGCCTGGCCTTGAATATTTCCAGGGATGGGGAGTTCACAGCTCCTCTGGGCACCCTGGGCCAGTGCCTCCTTGCCCTCTGAGTAAAGAATTTCTTCCTAAAATTTAATCTAAACCTGCCCTCTTTCAGTTTAAAACCATTGCCCCTTGTCCTGTCACTGTCTGCCCATATTTAAAGTCCCTCTCCATTTCCTAAGCCCCTTTAAAGTACTGGAATGCCTTGATGAGATCTCCCCAAAGATTTCTCCATGCTGAGCAACCCCAGCTCTCTCAGCATTTGCTGCAGTATTTTACTCTCCTGAGGTGTCTGCTTTTGGCCACTATTTAAAACAGATACTTGGACAGGTGGCCTTTTGGTCTGAGTACAGTTTTATGTACAGTCTGTGGATAAAAAGGCTTTTTCCAGAGGAAGCGCATTGTTCAAGGCGTTTTGGAAGAGTCCAGAGTTTGCTGCAAAAACATGTGGAAAACTAGATCTTGTAAGTAATCCGAATATTTGGGGATAGCAGATTCTTCACCTTGTGTTCAAAATTTAAAAATTCAGTGAGTTTCTAAACTGGTCCACAGTGAACTGTTACAAAGAGCGTGGCTGGACTGATGCTTTCACCCCAGGAAAAACATCAAAAAGCTGTGATTATCCAGCAGCAGGGATATTTATTTGTGAGTTTAAGGTATCAACAATGAGTTGTGCAGCTCCCATTAAACTGCTGACTTATCCTGCTCCACAGACATTTGACTTACACAGCCAAAGCCAGTGAATCTCAAAGCAAAGACTAAAGCTCCATTGTTTAATCTGCTTTACACACACTCATGAAAATCTCCTCAAAGGGAAAGATACACAAAGCTCTCTCCATGCCTCACACCTTCCTACCAAGCAGGGAGTCATCTTTTCTGCCCTCTCCCCAAATACTCCCTTTCTTGATATATTTATCATAGCAGATTTTGTTCAAGTCTAAAAGATAAAAAGGGCTTTATAATACATGACTGTTGCTGAGGGTGTTTTATCCTTTGGTTATTCACATGCTACACCTTCAGGAACACCTGGTGATTGTGGCAGCTCAGGTTTTGGCTGAAGGTATTTCACAGATTTGCCACAAATGAGAGTTCCAGGTTCTGGTGTGTCTGCAAATAGAAGTTTATATCCCTTACTTCCTCTGAAGTTTTGATTTAATAGTTGTTTAGTTAATAGTCCTTTGCCTTTGTTCATACTTTTAGAAAAGAAGTATAAAATATGCCTTTGTAATAAAACAAAGATTATTTGTTAATAAATGGTATGGGAGGAACTGGCTTGATGATCAAGTTCAATGCTGGTGCCATAAAAAGCCAAATGAAATGGTGACAGATGAGTTACCTTGAAAAAGAGCTCTGAGCTAAAGGCTGAGAGGGGACCTGGCTGCTCTCTGAGTACATCAGGTAGGGAGGGCAAAAGCTCTTTAATTTGGTAACCATCGGCAAAGGAGAAAATGGGTAAAATCTGGGCAGTTCTGCCAGAAGTTTGAAGTTTTCTAAGTGTCAGAGCAGTGAGAGTCTGAAATGGCCTTGCAGAAGTGATGACAAGATTAGTGAAGCCAACCAGGCTTAGGGCAGAGCATCCCCAGTTTTGCAGAGGGACTCTGAGTGGTTGTCACTGGGACTAAATGTCTTCACCCAGGGGTTTCAGCCAGTCCCTGCTGGGTTTCTGAAGGGAGCAGACTTGCTGTGTGTGCTAATCTTTGCTGTCTTGTGTGGCACCAAAACCCACCAGGGCAAACCTTCCTGAAGCTGCTGAATCTCACAGTTTGCTGCCACGGGCAGACAGGGAGGAGATGAGCTGGCCTGCATGACCAGTCCTGTTAGCATCACTGGGTTTATTCAGATATGATGGCACAGAGCTGAGTTTACACCAAACCCATCTGTCAGCATGCCTTTGCTGGGTATATTCTTACAATAGAAGTGGAGTTTATCACAGGTGAGGAAGTTTGGAGTATGGTTCATGTGGTGAAATATCTATGACATTCTCAAATTGGTTGCTTGAATAGAAAAAATATTTTCTAGCAACACAAAATTCATTTGAACTTGAAAATAATCCCTTGGTGATCCCAGTTTCAAATAAGTGCAGCGGTTCTAAAGTTCAATATTTTCCCTAGACAAAACAATAAACATTGAAGATATGAAATTTCCATCTCTGAAAGAATTGTGGTGCCAGAATAGTCATTATGATGCAATTCAACAACTGAATTAGATTTCTGAATGCTGAGCTGATGGAACAGAAGTGAAAAATAATAAATGGATTTACCTGCTCTTTTATACCTTTGGGTATAAGCAGCTAACAATAGTGAATTGCATAAACAGAGCTGCAAAGTTTAGAGATATTCACAGCCAGAAATTTATTGCCTTTAATCAGATGATCTCTGAAGAGCAATTACTTTGATACATATTATGGAAATGTTTTCCAGGGTAGGAAAAATGTCCAGATGGACCTACATAGGTTCTATGATTTAATCTACTAACACAAGTTAGCAGGTTTTTATCATTGTATCCTCTCACACTGCCCACCAAGTGTCTTCTTTCTCCCATGTCTGTCCATCAGTGCATCACAGCTCTTAACAGAGAGACAAAAGGTATGTTTTGGAAAAGGGTTTAGGAATGGAAACTTTACTTCTCCATTCATCCCTACAATAACATTTTAAGTATGAAGCTATATTTGACAGACGTTATTCAATTAAAAAAAAAATTAAATCTGTTCTTACCTCATAAGCATTTCAGCCAAACTCTTTGCATCTAGAAGAGAACAGAAGAAATGTCATCACAAATGAAAATCTCTGTGATAGATGCATTATTAGGAAGAGATTTGTATCAGACATATGTAAGACCACTGTTGTTTCTCAGATCAGTGGCAAGATTAAAAGAGTGTCTAAAAGTTCCTACTTTTGCTGATTTTCATTCTACCCCAAACAGCACTGTTTTGTTCCTCAGGAGCACCAAAAATTATTAGAGAAATACAAGTTATCATTGGCTTAACCAGCAAAAACTACATAAATATATTAGAAATAGGAACAATTTAACAGCTAATGGGGATCTCAGTTCCTTCATGCCATGGGTAGCAAATGAACAGGTGAGGGAAGAAGTAAAACCAAAAAATTAGGAATTTTGATATCCATCTCTGGGCAGGAACCACACTGGATGAGCAGTTGTCAACCTGTCATTTCCAAACCAAAAGTGATTGCACGGAGATCTGAGCCAGGGAGGTCTCCAAAGAGCCAATTTAGAATCACAGAATCACTGAGGTTGGAAAAGACCTCCAAGAATCCAAGCTGTGCCCAATGGGCACCTTGTCCCCAGCCCAGAGCACTGAGTGCCACAGCCAGGCCTTCCTGGGACACCTGCAGGGATGGGCACTGCAAACCTCCCTGGGCAGCTCCTGCCAAGGCCTGAGCACCCTTGCCATGCAGAAATTCCTGCTGCTGGCCAAGCTGAGCCTCCCCTGGCCCAGACTTGTTTGCTTGCACTCAAATATGATTATTTTTCCACTAGCAATAATTCAAAGCTGCTGCTGGGTCTTCAGAGGATGTTCTACACACAAAACAGAGGATGGCTTATTCCCACATGGATCAGCCCTGCAAAATGAGACACTGCTGAAGGAAAAATATCCCTCCTGTTCTTGTCATTGCTGCTATTATTAGCAGAAAATCCTTTGGGGCTCTAATTATTTCAATACTTATCAGTTTGAAAGACACAGCTGAAGTTTGGTTTTTCAGGTAGGCTTCTGTAAAACTTTATCAACACAATACAGTGATTTCTGGGGTATCATCCAGCAAAAACCAGGCAGCTCTGCTTTGTTCTCCTGCAATCTGCTGCTAAACAAACTCACTTAAAATGCTGACTCCTGAGTCCTTAAGTTTATCACACAGCAACAAAGCAGCCTTTTGTGCAACCAAGTGAAGCAACTCTGAGAAGAAAACAATTCCAAGTTCTAAGTCTTCAAACAACTCTCTATATGAAACTTTCCATTACTTCTTTTATTTGCTTCTTGTAAATCTACCAGCACCTGCCAAGACATTTATTGAATTTGTCTCTGTTTTCTCCATCCCACCTTCTTTATTCCTCAATTACCTCTCGGGTCTGCAACACCTACAACAATTTCCTTAGCTCTGATCCTATTAAATATCCTGCCTTTAGAATTCCAAGGATTCAGGTGGAAAAAAACCACCACCTTAACACATCTCTCTAGTTTGTGCTGTATTAATTTTTAAAAGGAATGGAGAGAGGGCTCTTTTTATTCATTAAAAAACCTCAGTAAAACCCCTTTTATCCACTTTCTGCATTCTGTTTCCCTGACACTGTGGCAGCTGCTTCTCCTAAGCTTTATTCCTCACCTACCACTGGAGAAGTAGAATTCTGTTCTTCCTCTAGGTCTGTTTGTTCCACTCCTTTATTTTTAACTTTCCTCTATCCCTCTCCAGCACAAAGCATGGCAGATTCCTGGTGGAGGGAAGGTTGGTTCATCTGAGGAGTCTCATCTGATCCAAACAGTTGTCCATTTAGGTACTCAGAATTTCTATTTTCTACTTGGAATGAAATTGCTTTTGCCATTAACACTTGTAAGTGGTACTACTTAGTAGATGACAGTATCTTTGTCATCAGTCATAAACCAAAAGATCAACACTGCTGCTCCCAAATGAGTTTTGTTCCTGACTTTTAAAAACCCAGGAATGGACAGGGTTGTTTTGAAGATACAAAAAAGCCAAACGAACCCAACAAAATAATAATAATGACATTGGTTGCAAGCAATGGGCTTTTTTTCCCAGCAAATTTTATGATGCTTCTTGTTATTCTAGCAGCACCAGGATCATGAAGGCACTGTGCACACATTCTCCCTCTGGCACACATAAAACCAGGGTGGTTTAATATGCAAATATAGTTTTCATTCAGCCAGCAGCTTTTGTGAAGCAATTGCTGCCCCCTTAAGTGAAGTCTGTGGATACTTCTGCAAGGAATTCAAAAAAAGCTGAGGGGACAAAGTTGAAGATTATCACAATGTACGTCAGTTTGCTTTTCATATTTTTTTATCAGGTTTAAATGGAAAACAACCTCCCTCATATGTTCTCAGGTGCTGCCCAGCACATAGATTATTTCCATGCTCTACCTGGAAAAAAATTCACACCATTTAATGTATATGGCACATACATGCTTGTTAACATAAGTTGATTCTTGGTTAAAGAGATGCACAGGAGATTGTGCATCTTCAGCCAAAAATAACATGGGGCATCAGCAAGATCATGTTTTGAGTCAAAAGTTGACTGAGGAAGTACTGAAGGGAAAGGCTCTGTCAGCTGAGTTTAACTTTGCTAGTTATCCAAGCAGATTGTTCAAATGGTGATCAGCATTGGTGGAGTTAATGATGGAGTTAACCACCCAGGTTGGTGTGGGATGGGACCAAAATAAAGGTGTCAGGCAGATAAAGGCTCTTAGGTGTCCATCAAAGGAAAACCCAGAAGCCTAAATGTAGCTGAATATCACAGAATCATGGAATGGTTTTGGATGGAAGGAACCTTAAAAACCATCCAGTGCCACCCCTGCCATGGCAGGGACACCTTCCACTGTCCCAGGCTGCTCCAAGCCCCAATGTCCAGCCTGGCCTTGGACACTGCCAGGGATCCAGGGGCAGCCACAGCTTCTCTTGGCAACCTGACCAGGGCCTCCCCATCCTCCATGGGAACAGATTCCTAATTCCCAATCTCCCATCTAACCCCTGCCTTCTGGCAGTTTGCAGCCATTCCCTGTGTCCTGTCCCTGCAGCCCTTGGCAATTGTCTCTCTCCATGTTTCCTGCAGCTCCTTCAGGCACCTACAAGGCCACAAGGAGGTCACCCCAAAGCTTCTCCTCTCCAGGCTCAACAATCCCAGCTCTGCCAGCCTTTCCTCCCAGCAGAGCTGCTCCATCCCTCTGCTCATCCTGCTGCCTCCTCTGCACTCCCTCCAGCAGCCCCAGCTCCTTGCTGTGCTGGGGACTCCACTATAACAACACTGTGTCCAAAATATCAGCTCCAGGAGGAACGTTATTGTCACAAACCAATGAACAGAGATTTTAATGTGCATTTCCTACATTACCCTTTTGATCAGCAATCTGAGAATACTTCCTAAAATGACCCAGCATCCCTGGCAGTGTCCTATCACCTCCCAGTTTTCAGGTGGTGAAAACAGGGGATGTGAGAGGGGCAAAATGACCCTGACAGAGGGAGGGAAGGGATGATCTCTGCTCCAGCCAAGCATCACTTCAGTGAAAAAGTCACAGCCATCACTTTCCTCTGCTGGGGAAGCCACCTTTGAAATTCTCAACACATTTGGGTTTTCCCCCTGGGAAATCAGGGACAGTGATAGAGTTTTAGATTGCATCCTGCCACTCCTGAACTATCACAATGCGCTGATGCTTTCTGCTTGTGTTAAGGTGAACTGGATTTAAAAACAAAGGGAAAACTATTCCAGGGGTGGCAGAGCTGGGTTAATAGCAAGGAGAAGGAGCATTAAGCCATCAGGCATCTCTTTGAAAATATCTGCTGACCTCCTGAATGGCTGCATGAACTCCATGAAGCCAAGTGACCTTCTTTGGTGACCTGGCTGGTGGAACAGCTAAACTGGGCAAAAATCAGGGCTTTACTGAAAACTCTGCTTTCTTTAGAAAGGAGGAAGGAAAAGGTTTACCTGTCCCTGCATGCCAGACAAGAATTAAAAGGATTAAGAATGGAGAGGCTGCTGTTCTTATGCCAGCAGAAATGCAAACACAAACCCATTGTCCATAAGCAGGGATACAAATGTCTGCATGCAGAGCACACTGCAAAAAATCCTGCAGTTCTCACTCCTCTTTGTCAAGCAGGTTCAAAAAAACCACATCTGCAGCCACAACAGCAAGAGTCACATCTCTAAATTGCATAAATCCTTCTAGAATGTCCCACTGTGGAGATTATTCTTTCTTATGTAGACTAGAGGAAAGTTGGTAGAAAAATCCTGATTTAGGAAAAATGAATATTATGCCTCAAAGAAACCCCACCAGCTCATGCACACCAAGTGATAATGTGATATTTCAATTTCAAAATTCAGATGAAACTCAATCATAACAATTAGAGCAAACCAATTTTTTTTAAAGTTAAGAGATCAGAAAAACTTGCACACACATTCATTTTAGAGAAGTACTTCTCTGGAACAGCAGTACTTATTGTCAGGAAAGCTTTTAAAACGTGAAGCAACTTCCAGGAAATGTCTAACAAACAGTCTTCAAAAAGAATGAGCAAAAAAATTCTGAATTACTGAAGTCCTATCAATCTGATCCTGGCGATGCACAAAATAAAAATAATAGAAAAAAATGAACAAAGCTTAATGAAATGAATCAAAAGGATAATTGAGGCCAATCAATACAGACTTGTGGTCAAGCAGCCATGTCAAACAAAGTGGATTTTTTAAAATGAGATTAAAATTTGCTGGGAATTGATGACATTGAGAAAAGCTCTCACTGTGATATGGTTAAATAACAGTAAAATATTCCATTCATATTTCTCTAGAGCCAAGTTTTTGTACCTCAAAGTATTTTAACAGAAAGTAGCATCTTTCTGATGCAAAAATTAACACAGCAGTGATTTTATATGGATTTCAACATATTCAGACCCCAATTTTAAGCAGAGAATCACTGTTTAGTATTTTTTGTCATCATGCACTGTGGGACATTTACCAGTGGTTTGGAGTAAATGAAATAATATCGGATAAAAGTTTGAAAATGACACAAGAATTCGGTAGCTAAAATATAAGGAAAATGCCAGATCACTAAGAAAATAATCTGCATCATAAAGTCATCTACCAAGAACACAAACCAGGGCTGTACAATGAGAAATGTTTTCCTGTTGCACTGCAATGAGAGAACCTGCAAATGATCTCAATGGATAAAATGTTAAGGGTGTAAATGATGGGAAAACTACAGAGGAACATTAAAATATATTAATCTGTTTCATTTTCCAATTAAAACATTACGAAATGACTTGGTTACCACCATGTGCTAACCATCCTCAGAGACTGGAAATGATACAAAAAAGAACTTCTGTACAGAAGTAAAACAGGAGCAGATGGAATGTCAAACTGTAGCTTGACAAATTCAGCTAAGTGAGACACAACTTCTACAGCAATGGTACTTAAATACTGATTACTTTTATCAAAAGTACTGATGAAATCTTTTCCACTGCCTATATTTAAGTGAAACTCTGATATTTTCCTAAATTCCTCTCTTCTGAGAGGAAATAGTTCAGAGAAATCTTATGTTATGCAAAAGCCATGCTGGTCAGTGATCATCAGCCTTCCTTAAGGGACTGTAACTCAAAAATCTATGAGCACTTGTAAATTAGCCATGAAAAAATAATGTGCACAGACATCAATTTCTAGAACCAAAGGGCTCGAAATGTCCTGCTTATTACTGAGTGGAATTCCACAGTATTTCTAAGAAGATAAGATAACATTTGCTTTTTCTTTAACACAATTTTTAAATGAAAAAAATCCCAAAACTGCACAGAGGTAAATGGCTAATAAGGTTTTGAAGAACAAGTGATTATACAAGCTAAAGCATCCAGATGCCCTGATTTGCAGGGCTGTGCACGAAACCACAAGGTTGGTTGTCCTCTTTCATATATGAATTTGCCCATGCTCTCTGTCTTTTTTTAAAGATAAACTCCAAAATATTGTTACAAAGGACAAAATTAGACCCCAAAGAGAGATGAGTAGGAAGGTCAGAAGGAATACATAGGACTGGCTCTGTTTTTAATAGATATTATGATAATATTTTGGTTAAAATACAAATAACTAAACAATTTAGTGGCTCCTGGAAATGACTGGTCCTATTTTAGCAGATGATTAATTGTTTTACTATTAATTCAGGTTTGGATTTTAAAGGTTTTTTCCCAAATATCTTCAGGGAAGGTCCTGCTGTAGTGTGCCAGTGCAAAAGCAGAATGAAAGGGTCAAAAACTGGGCTGTGGCTCAGCCAGGGGTATTCACTGGAAGGTTGATAAAGCTGAATGAATTCACAGATCTAAATCTTATTCACATAACAAACAACTGGATTGGAATAAGGATTAGAGAGAGGAAAATACAGATCAGTGACAATGAAAGGTCAGTGAGCAATGAAGTGTTGCATAATTTCTGTAATAAAAAATAATGGGAAAAATGTGGTAACAAATCTGAGAATATCTGGTTGTGTTTTGCAGCCTACTAACATGGGGCTACTTTCTTTTCATAATTCAGGAATCATGGCTTGCAGCTGCTGGAGAACTGAAATTCCCTCATTTTCAGAAGATCTGTGCATCCTTCAAAAAAAAATCTGCTTTTAGGTTGTCAAGATCATTCACAAGGGAAACAAACAACAAAATAAGGAAAATAAGCAAATGAGAAATATGTTCCTTTCTCCTATACAAAATAATAATGGATATATTAAAATTTTTTTTTAGAAAGTTATGACCAAATGAAAAAGAAGGAATTTCTACAGAAAACACACACACTTTGCTCTGTATTTCATGAAAATGATCCCAACTGGGGGTTGAACACTTTGGTCACTTGCAGCCCCACTCCTATTTTCACGTTCAGGTCGAGCAAAATTCCACATTTGGACATCATCTTACCTCTCAGCCTCTTCAGCCTCTGCTCCCTCCTCCTCCTCCTCACGACCAGCAGCATCACAAAGAGCAGCAGGACCCCAACCAAGATACAGGAGATGGTCACCAGCATCTTCAGCCCCTCGTTGGTCGCCAGCCCTTCCTCGCTTTGCACCACTGATTTGATGAGTGGAGGGATTGTACCTGGAAACAATGACATTAATGACATCTAATTCATGGCATTAGAGGCTTATTGATGGAGAGAAAAGGTTGAGTTCTTGGGGAATAAGGCATAGAACAGATATAAGGGTTTTTCTGTTTGGGATGGATGGTGCATTTGTGTGTCTAATGGCCATGAACACAAAACCAGGCCTATGGTAATGAGGGACTGACTGCAGAGACTCAGGGCTTATCAGAAATTGAGAATTCCATTCATTGATCAAGGAATACCATGCTGGTCATGCAGTCAAATCCTATGATTAATTTGGTGTCCTATTAAATTATTAAAAAAGCTGTAAGAGACCTCACAACTCCTCCCTATGTCTATTATTCCTTATTATAGGAAAATAGCACTGCTGTGACATTTCTGCTGGGCTTTTCTTTGCATTTGACAAAGCTCATTTTGTGCCACATACATCACATTAATCCCTTGCACAGAAAACATTCTGCTATCCATTCTAAGGGTGCAGCAGTGGTAGTGATCTGAAATTCAGACAGCCAAGCTGATACTAATCTGCTAAAGACTGTCTGACATTATACTCATCAGTAAAACAGGAGAGTAATGCTGGAGAGAAACAATCAAATTTTGAGAGGGAAACAAGGGAAATGAATCTCCCAACTACTGGCAGGCAGCTCACTTTTTCATTCTGGGACATATTTGCATTTTGAATATACCTGGCTTCCTGGTGATATATAATACTTGAACTTTTCAATTCTTTTCTTCTTTACCTCTAAGGGACGTGAGAAGAATGCAGCACCTTCTGTGGAAGGCTGTTTAGTCATGGAAGACTTCTCACTCATTTCCTGATTACTATTAAACTGCTGAATGCAACCACAAATGAGGCTATAAAATGCAGATTTGCTTGAAATGCGTAGAAACACGTAAGTATTGTGAACTGTGATGACTTTGGATGGAAGCTATTAAATTTTAACCAGCTACTGAAACATAAAAGTGGCTACTTACTTGCTGAAAGGAAAGGAGGGTGAGAGAGAAAAACAGGCACATCCTTTTTTACATTTTAATTGCTGCATTAAATGATATAGTTATATCTCATTATGTGCCATACAGTAGCAGAATAAAAAAACTGAGATCTGATGCAGTACAGTGTGAGTGCCATAACCACAGTGAAAATGTAGAATCCTAAGTCCTGGCTTTTTTTGTTTTCTTTTTTTTTTTCCCCCCAGAAAAGCTATTTGAGCTGCATATAAAGAGAAGAGCAGTTCCCTAAAGGGACAAAGATAAAAAGAAAAGCTACAACCATCCAAACTTAAATCAGGTACTTTGGAAAATTTGTTTTCTTAAAATTGCATTTGGAATATTTTTCTAATGTTTCCTTGCAGTTCTTCCCCATAATTTTCTCTTTTTTTTCCCCCTCATTTTCCATTTCTTGAACACACAGCAGGGTATTTTCCTCTTGCCCTGAGACACAGATTTTGCACTACTCTAAAGGCAACTAAAATTATTAGATGAAGAAATGGAAAGAACTTCAAGCTCCTGAAGGTAATACTAGTAAATGTCTCTAAATCCTCCTAAACCCTCCTGAATACTAAAGGGCCAAAATTTTCTCTGAATTACAGTCACAGAGACCGTTGGGTTCAAGATTGCCTAAAATGATGTCTTGCTTTCCTTAGCGATTTGATGAAAGTCAAATGATGAGTGGCCTTTATTTCACTTAAACCTTAAGTACTTAGATATGTGATTATCATTATCCATACATCTTCCTAGGCAAATGTAAACCTCATAACATTATATACAGGCAGTTGGAATTTAATTTTTAAAACATACTGCGCATTTTCACATAATCCATTTGTTGCTTTTCAGCAATTGCATTAGAAAATATCAAAAATTAATCCTGCTCTCCATTGGGAAAACACCATTTCACCATTTGATGCCATCCAAGGTGCTGGCTGGGAGTGGAATAGTCAAAGCTTTTCTCAGGACTAAGTCCCAGACAAACAGGGAGGGTTTGTTTTGTTTTCCAGGTCATTTCACCATCACCCTGTTTTTAGCCTGATTGGTGCCTCACAGAAGTTATAATTTGAATATCTCTGACCCTCTATTTCCCCTTTGTTGCAGCATCTCCCACTGCACAATGTGAATTCTGGAGCGTTTTCCTGTATCCTTCTCATCAGGGAGCCCTGGGTGGGTGAGGATCAATTAGCAGAGTTCAGAGCAGCCATGAGCTGATCCGATTTAATGCCAGGGCTGCTCCATAGCTGATCCCTGAGCCGGGAAGCTCCTTTGCAGCTCCACCACCGCAGCTGCACAGGGCTAAAAATACCTCCTGATGGATTGTGTGCCTCTGGAAAACAAGGGGCAGGGAGGTCAGCAAACCTGTAAGCTGGAAATCGTTCCTGAAATGCCCACGGGCAGAGAGCAAAAAGCTGCACGTAGGTTTGTCATTAACCTTCTGACCTAATTCACCACGGGCAGATTGGAGGGGAAGGATGCTTAGCCATGATATTCCTCAGGAGTTCTCCCACCCACAGCAAGCAGCTGCTGCAGCCCAAAGTGACCCAAAACCACCTAACTCGGGGATTTCTGCAAAGTTTACAGAGGCTTTATCTTAAGGCTGCTAAAGCTTCTAAGCTTGTTCTTAGCATTTGGCATCTCAGAACTTTCATGCACTGTACTATCTAATCTTCAAAGTACTACCCTTGTATCTGCTTTATCCTAAGGGCAGCTATAACCCTGGGATGCTGGAAGGGGCTAATCTCACATCACAGGGTGAATCAAAGGTAGAGGCAGGGAAAGCACTCAAAAGTGAAGCTGGCCAAGAAGTTTCCACTGGCATGTTTTCTGCGAACAGAAAATTCCCTGTCTGTAAAAGCAAAAATTTCTGCATCAAATAGTGACAAGAATGATAATAATGACAATCATCATCATCATCATCGTCATCATCAGTTTATAATCTCAGTTCTGAGTCAAACCTAACAAATACAGAAAGTCTGAAAACTGAAATTTGCTTTTCCATCCATGTTTTCCTCTCATAACCTCGGGGTCAGTATCTGAGCTCACTCTGCCTCTCTAAGGCACAATATAGTCCTGGCAAAGCACGCTTCATAAACAAAACCAGCAATATCACAAATGGGAAATTTTTCTAGCTGACCAGAAGCGGTGGCCCAGGAAATTTAATGCTACAAATATTTTTTTACTGTTTCATTTTCTCACTTCTAAAGATGCCGTAGAGCAACATAAAAAATCAAAGGGTGTGCAGGTCACAGTGTGTGAAACCAAGGTAAGTATCATCACCCAAGCAAAGAGCAGAGCCTGATAGCATTTCAGATCAGATCTCTGTATGAATAGTTTTGATTTCAGTGCTACCAGTGGAAATTTAAGGCCCTGGACCTGCATTTTGATACAATCTCCTTTTAAGGTATGGCTTAAGACTTTTGCCCCAATCAAATAAATGTAATGATAACTGTGAATGCAAAAAAAAAAAATCATTGAATGTTGCTGCCTGTAGAAAGATCCTGGGAAACAAAACCAAAACAGGATAGGGTAAGTAAAATGACAAGAAATGAACTCATAATACTTGAAAGAGTTATTATGGACAGCACCTACACTTCTCAGTAAAACAAGTCCTTCATCTGCCTGGAATGACCTGGCAGCATTTGTGCAGTGACTGCTTGGATCCTGATTTCCTGTGGGCCTCTGGAGTGCTGAGGCAAGACCTTTCTCTTAATTTTCCAGACTGGCTGAAATAACACGAGGACTGTGTGGCAGCTTACCAAAAATGATATTTTGCAAAAGGGTGAGGGCATGTGTGATTAATTATCTGCAAGAAGTGCTGAGCACCCAGCACAGAGACTGGGATAGCAGTAGAAGATGTGTGAGATGCTGAGGTTTAAACCCTGCCTAAGTCATATCCCACATTTCTGCCTGGGAATGGCCCCTGCTCTGCCCTGAGCTGTACATGGGTGGTGACGGTTCATGTGGAGGTTGTTAACAAAACAGAATTAGGAACAATTACCAATTTGGTGCTGTCACTGGACAGCCATCAGCTCTTGTCTGAACTTGCCCACCAGCGCTGTCGTTTAATTTAACAGTACAGATGTTGCACAATACAACACAATATCCCTGGCAGCACAGCAAGATTTTACACTGGATGTCTCCAGAAAAGCTCTGGCAATTCCCACTGGAGCAATTCAAGAGGCTGCCATCTGGAGCCATCTGTGCTGCCTTTTGCCAGGAAGGCAGCCGTTTGCCACCACGGAGCCATCAGAGCACACATGTGCCACCAACCCTCTCAACCCACCCGGCAGGACTGAGCTGGAGGGAGTGACAAACTGGCACATCTGCTCTTGCCCTTGTGTCCTGCTTTTTGCAGGGTGGGCAGTAACTCCCTCATCATCCGTGCCCTGCTGCTGGGCATGACAGAGCCATCTGTCATGGCCATTAGTTTCACTGTCCCCTGTCTGTAAACAGGGACAATTGCACTGCCATTGCTCTGCCCTTGGACGATGTTGTCCAGAGGCTTTCCTGGAGGACAACCTGCTTGGCTGCCCTGTTGTGTCCCATAATGGGTTTTGGGCTGTGTCACAGGGACATTGCAGAGAATAGCAACGAGGCCAGACATCCCCGTGAATGGCTGCAGGAACCAATTCCATGGGAGACAAAAATTTCATGCAAAAGATGTGTGAAATTCCAGGAAAGGCCCCAGTAACCACTGGAACTAATGACTCTTAATGTCCTATAGTTATGTTCTTATGGCTGATTGACTTTGGTGCTGGAGTTTTTGTGAAGTGAGGACAAATAAACAATTACTCTTTTCTGCCTGGCTGCCTGTTGTCAGGAAATCAGGAGCTATTTTGCATCTTTGACACTTTAACCTCTCTGACAGCACGGATAGCAGATTCAAAATGGGGTTTACGGGGGGAAAAATTGGAAGATTAGAAAAAACAAAAAAACCCCCCAAAAGTAGCTCAAGTGTTAAAAAAATGAAATACTTACTGCCATCATAATTAAGCGTGGCAAATTTGGCTTGTTTCTCTGCACAGCCAGCACTGTTGCACACTCTCATCTGCAGCTCGTACCAGGTGGCCTCCTGGAGGTCGTAGAGGATGTAGGACTTGGACAGGGATGTCCTCTGGGCAGTTGTCCAGACCGTGGTGCCAAAGGGTCTGTACTCCAGGGTGAAGGAGGTGATGGGGCAGCCGCCATCGTTCCAGCCGATCAGGTTCAGCTTCACCCGCGTGGTGTTGATGCTGGCGAAGAGCTCCTGCTCCTTGGAAAACTGGGGCTCTGGAGGCAATGGGGCATTCCAAACCAAATGCTTAAATATTGCAGGTAAAGGGCTCTCAAAATATAAAATTAAAGAATAATTTCTAGGGTAATCTTCTAGCTTAAACTCAGTATCTATTTATTCAACTTCTTACCCTCTTCCTTCTTAAATGTTTTTTTTCTCCACTTTGTGCCAGACTCACAGACACAGATTTTCAAATCAATATGTGGAAAAAAAAATATCCACACATCCATTGAAAAATTTTTGTTTGTTTTGCCTTGCAGAACTTTACACAGACTTTTCCTTTATTTTTGACACTTATCCTGTTCAGAGGATGCTGCTTGCACAGCTCCTGCAATACTGGCTTGGAGCAGAAATAAGACATTGGCTCCATTTCCTTTATATACATAAATATATACTTTCTGTCTTCCTTCAACATCCAGACAAATAAACCCCTGAATTTTTATAAGAAGAGAAGAAACAATTTCCTCATGGCAATAGAAGAGTTTGAATTGCTGTATCCTGTGACAGTGGAGACACCCTCTTCCCAAATATCCGCCAACCCATCTTAGAAAAAAAAAATTATTAGAGAAACAAGGACAGAACATCAGCCCGTGTGGGTTTCAAGTCCCACAGCAACAGCCTCTTCTGTCACAGCATGGAGAGAACTGGAGATGTTTCCAAAGCCAGTAATATTAAAATATCCAAGCCTGTCCTCTCCTCAAACCAAGATTTAGAGTAGAATGCAGGAGTTTTAGGAGGGTGGAGGGGATCAGCTTACCTTTGCCAAGAGTCTTGGCCTCGATGATCTCGCTGATCCGCCCTGGTCCCACCCCCGTTCTGAGCCGTCAGAGTGAACTTGTACCAAGTGCCACATTTCAGGGTTTCCAGCCTGTAGGACCTCTCACTGGGGCTGATGGGGAAACTGCCCCACTGCTCACTGTTATCCTCTGAGTACTGCAAAATATAGCCTGGAGAGAAAGCATGGATGGTGACAAGCCAGGCACAACCCTCAAATCATTCAGGTAATCCAAGGAGGCATTTTAGAGACCTAATAAAACTAAAAAAAAATCCCATGTGCAGGGGAACATTCAGCTCTCTCCTGACTGAAAGATACCAGGCAATGCATTTGCCTACCCTGACAACAGCTTAAATACAATTTATATGAAAGCTTGAAGGGGAAAAGAAAAGGATGGATATTTCTAAGGACCCCTCAATCAGCAACAACCAGATGATGAACCTGGACCCTTCAAAATAAGTGGTTAGAGATTACAGGTCTGGAAAATCAGATAGAGCAACTGTCATAACAGCTGAGGGTATGCTGGGAGAAGGTGATTAAATGTGTGAATAAACCACCACAAAGACAAACTGCAATTTATTGAAAGCTGTTATCACCATGATAGTGCACATTAAGAGTTGACAGCAATACAGATTGGGTTGGTCTTCTTTTTTTTTTTTTTTTTGGAGCCATTCGTAATTGTATACTAAACCTATCAACATATGATAATTTAGTGAGAAGCAGCAATTAACCTGAATTACATTACCTCGGATAGAACTGCCACCATTGTCTCCAGGTATCCAGGAAAGAGTGATAGAGGAAGATGTAGTTTTGGATACAGTGAGTCTTGGCTGGTCTGGTGGAACTAGATGGGAAACAGTTAAAAATAGAAAATGCAATCAAATGATTTGACACGATCTTAATCACTTCTAACAGTCATTTATCAAATAGCTGGTTTGAGTTGCAAAAAATGCAAATGATTTCTGTCAAAGTGTCTGTTTAGCTGACATCCTTGGTTAAGACAAGAACAGACATGCTCTCATTTTTATATTTCATTTTATGCACCATTTTGTCTTTTAATGCTTAATCCTTGCTTTTCTCTGATTTTTTTTGTATCTGTCCAGTTAGACCTGAATGGTACATGAGCTACCCAGCCATTAATTTTCATAATTTTTGATAATTTAGGGAGAAGATGAAATTTTAGTGGCAGGAAACAGATGTGCAGCTGCAAATGATGCCCCACTCATTCCTGTGTTTGCAGGCTATTATGGCAAAAATGAAAAAAAGGTTCCTATCAAGGATTTCACCAGTGTGCAGTGGCTGCATTTCCAGAGCTCAGTGCTGAGGGGCAGAGAGCAGCAAAGGAGGTATTTTTCTTTTCTCCTTGACAAATCTATCACGTGCCAATATGATCACACACTAGTTATTTTCTGGAGAGGTCATCTTTGACTTCTGCCTGGATCATTAGCTGGCTCTGTTGGACAGGTGAGATGACCAGAACCACAAAAGCAATAAAGCTGTGGAGGATGGTAATTGCTAAAATAGAGAAGAATGGTCAGGTGAAACTTTAAAGAGCTGGTAGAAAAATTTATTGGAGCCCTGAAAGGTGAATATTTGCCAACACTCCGCCCAAGTGTTTTCTGAGCAAGTGCAACTTGAAGCCTCCAAGCTCCTCAGAAACAGACAAAATCAAACATTTCTGCCTCAAGAACAAGGAGTGAGGCACAGACAGTGTCCATCTAGGGAAAGGATCAAGAAACAGCAGCAAAGATGGGATGAAAAGCTGGGGAGGAGAAACAACAGGATGGTCAAAGGATGGTCATCAACAGGATGGTCACAGGATGGTCAGAGAAGAGCGTGGTGGTGTTGGTGACCAGTGCTGGCAGGAGCTGCCCTTGTCCTGACACAGTCCCATGAGGCAGGCAGGACAGAAGTCCCAAATGCTCTGCTGTGTCCAGAACATTGCCTGCTGTCCCTGTGTTTAAGGGGCAGCTCTTCCTGCAGAGTGAAGCTCCAGGAACAGCTCCCCTCTGCAGTTCATGTTCAAACCATCAGATTGCAGAATAATGGGTGCTGATGTAAGGCAGAGCCTGCTGGTTTGCAGCTATGGATTGGTTCAAAGAGAAGTTGATTTTCCTGCCCTCGCAGGGCCAAACAGTGCTGAAGAAAACAAAAGAGACAGTTTATAGTCTAAAGGAAAATTCTCTATGTGAGATGGATTTGTTCTGTTATTCTGAGTGACTTGGCTGATTCCATGGAGAGAGACTGCACACACTACACTGGGAAAGATTTATTGTAAAAGCTTTCATCACAGCTTCACCCTATCTACAAAAAAATGCTGGTCCCACATATTAAAAGCCACTCTTTGTCTGTCCCTCAGGGAAGTAATATTGATTTGCTTTTAGTTGCTGCAGTTCAATAACAGCAAAGATATGCAATTACAAAAGTACTTAGTGAAATATAAATATATGGTCTCCTTTTGATGGTGTTTTCTCTCCCTGCTTCCTGTCGTGGTCATGCTTCAAACATTGCAGAAGAGCATCTTTAGTTTCTGTTGGATTGCAGGTAAGCTGATATCTGCCAATATATGCCATGATGTTTATTCCAAGGCTTAGTGGAATGGTTTATGCAGGGAGAGTGAGACTGCAGTGGAAACAACCTCTCTCTGAGCTCTCATATATTTGCACCAGAAGTTTAGATTCCACATCCAGGAGAGTGACACAAAAATGTGCAGTCAGTTGGAGCATTCACAGGATCTACCTTAGTGCATGTGAGCAAGGAAATCTGCACAGTGAATTCTTGGTGGGTGAATACACAGGCTCTGCTTCACGTGACTCTTAGTTTATATTCCTATATTGTCCCTGCTTTTGTACACATCAACACCATCCTGGATGCACTTTGTGCTTTCCAACATGAATATCAAATGTGGCTGGAGAAATGCATTAGCTGAAGGGCTACTCATGTTCCATTTCCAATGCTTCCTCATATTCACCTCATATGCATCAATAAAATTCTGCTCCTGCATAATGAAGTTTTTGTGCAAGGTCTCAGTACAGAGGCAAATTCCTGCTGATAGCTTTTCAGGGGCTAAATTAAAGGCCTCCAGGTCTTTCTGAATTTTGTAATATTGAAATGATACATGTGATATTTGCAAGGAGAAGGCAGAAACTGCTAATGTGTGAAAAGCTAGAAGATAACCGAATGCAAACCCGTGGTTGTCAATCTTACAAAAACTCACCTAGAGATTTAACTGAGAGCATGTGAATTGTTTCACCAAAAGCACCATTTTTTAGATCACAAAATGCTCATGGCTGAGTCAGAGTGATCTGTATAATACTTTCTTTATTAATTTGGAAGAATTAGATTTGCACTAACACACATAAATAGCAATATTTTGCAAACAGACACACCTCTGCATCACCAGTAGCACCTCATAGCTGTGGTAACAATTCCCAGGTAGATCCAACAGCCTTACCTTGCACCTGCAAATTCAGAATGATTTCATCTGATCCCCAGTTGTTGCTGGCCACACAGCTGTAGTACCCAGAGTCTTCTGCCTTCACAGTCCTGATGACAAAGCTGCCGTTGCCGAAGATGCTCCTTCGCCCATCAATCATCACTAGGCTGGGTGTCCCGTTACTACCTCACAGGAAACAAAGTGCATACATTAAAGAAGTTACAATCAAAATCACTCAGAAGTGGATTTTTTTTTTTTTTGAAGCAACTAAGCATGGAAAGAGAGGAAAGCTGTGGGACAGGGTGTGTGCCTTTAATGAGGCAGCAAAGGAGTATTTTGTGCTGGGAAATACCTGTCATTTGCTTAAAAATACACTTTTCCTGGACCCAATGGGAGTGAAAACAGAAATTCACTCTATCCTTAACCTGTTATTTCATAAAAGTGTGGAAATGAGAGTATAGGCAGTTCCTGGCTATGATGTTTATCCTATAAAAGAATGCATATTTGTATCAATGCAAAAGGTAGTTTCCTAGCACTGTAGTTTCTCTGCTTACACAGTGCTTGGATGAAAATTATTGTCCATGTGTGTTTCCAAGTGGCTCTGTCAGACTGTGAGACTAAAGTTGAAAAGAGAATAATGGAAAATTAAATATGTGCAAGACATTTACTGCCCACCTCAGCACAGATCAGTGCTTCAGGCACTTTGCTCCCTCAGAATAAAACCTTCCTGTCTGCCTGAAGATAAAACAAAAAAGACTCCTGAGTTTTACATTTTGAATGTTTACCTTTACCCCTTCTTCATGATTTTTTTCACCTTTTGATGCCCTGTATATCACCACAGCCAATTAGTTTAAGGAATTTCTAAACTCCTCATCACTGTCACATGCAAACCACAAATTGTCCTTCCCCTTCCTGGCAGTGACTCAGGATCACCCTCCCCACAACCCTCTGGATTTTTAGCAAATGGGCTTTTTCTGAGCTATACATTTAGTTGCTGGTTACCTATCCTTCATCCACTTGACTGTTGGAGCTGGGTCCCCCACAGCCTTGCAAGGGAGGACAATGTCCTTCATCCAGGGCGTTGTCACCGTCCCGCTGAACGTCAGGATCCTGGCAGGAGCTGGGAGAGAGAGAGCAAGAGAGACTGGAGTGAGGTGGCCATTCTTACAGCCCTTGGAAGGGAAATAGAGACACTCACAATTCAAGGGGGGAAACCAAACCGACATAAAAATGGTGTTTTTAGGATGCTAATTCCTTTTAACTCGTAATGATGCCTGACAATTTTTTGCCTTTTCTTTCTATATACCCTTCTATAAATTTTTTTACCCTTTTTATATTTTCTTGCACCCTTTATACACTCTTTGTACTCTTAGCCTACATGCTTGTAATTTTTGTAGTCTGATATTTTAGCTTAGTTTTAGAATTCTGCAAGGCAAAAAGACCAAACATTCACAGCAAGAGGCAAGAGAGCTCTACACTATCTCAAAACTCAAGGCTTCAACCTTGGTTGAAACCTTCTCTCTGGAACATATTTTGTAAACTGGACTCTAGCCTCATTTGGAGGGGTGGTGATTAGAACAGGAGGACAATTTTACTTCATTAAAATTTCATTAAAAATTGCTTCATTTATTAATTTTCTTCTTGGGAGATTTTAGACAAATATGCTAGTTTGCAAGGTCCATAAAATTGCATATGTGTTATACTGTGTGTGCATCTCAGCGTGTTCCACCTTTGTAGAGCTGTGCACCTAAAATCCTATTAAAATACCAAGGTAAAACCCTTTTATCCCTTTTTAACTGTATCTGCATCATATTTCTATCAGCTGAAAGGCAACAGTAATATTAGCTATTTATTCAAGCACAAGTATCAGTTTCAGTACCTGGAAGACAAGTTACTAAAAGAGAGATGAGGCACTGGATTGGAAGAGTCTTTGTAGACAAAAAGATCAAGACCGGTTATTTAGCATCTTTACTGACTTTTACATATTTGTAATAGAAATAGTGGATGGAAATAAAGTCCAAGGGATGCTTTTCTCCAGAATTCCAGCAAGAAGTGTCCACAGTAAATGGGTGTCTTTAAAAAAATGAATTATTGATATATCTTGCTGTAACAATTTTGGTATTAAGCAAAATAGACCTTCATGTATGTCTAGCTGAAGTCCACAAATGTAAACAAATTAAAAACAGTTTGTATCAGCTCTCAGATCACCTAAATACATTAACAAAATATCAGTCCTGGAATTTCAGTTTATCATATACATGAACACTGAGGCTGTGTTATAACTTCATTTGTTATTCCTCAAGGATGACCCTGAATAGAAATAGATTTGCTGTTGGCCTCTAAATATTTATTTTAAAGGCACATACTGAATATAGATGGATAAAATACTGTATTTTTAGTCCTGATCTACTTCAGTCGTGCACACTGATCAGAATTTATACTTAATAATCCATTTTGCACCAATTAGGAAAACATGAAAATGAGACCCAGCATCAAATATAACTGGGACAGTTAATCTGGAAAAAAAATCATGCATAAAAGAACAAGCCTTGAAAAATTAAGTAAAATTACTTGAGTAGGCTGCAATGGGACTCGAGATATTCACAAAAAGAAAAGATTTCATAGATTATACAACCAGTGTGGACTGTGTTGCCTGTGTTCTCTTCAAGCACTGTTGAAGGCCAAGCTTCTCAGGAGATTTTTTTCTCAAAATTTTAACTAAAACACCAGCAGCTGTTTAAAGATTTAGGTAACAGACAAAGTGATAGCTGGGTAATGGGACAGCATTACTTTCCTAACAGCCAAGGATCAAGGTGTTTGTAAGATTTATTTTTCTTCTCATTATCCTGTTCTGATTTTATTAGTAATAAATTCAATTAATATCTCTAATTCACGACTGTTCTGCCTGTGACAGCATTTGGTGAGTGATCTCTCTCTTTCTCTGTCCTCATCTCAACTCATGAACCCTTTGTTATATTTTCTCTCCCATGTCCATCTGCAGGAGGAAATGATGGAAAGGCTCTGGTGGGTGTCTGGCATCCAGTCAGGGCAATCCCACCTCACCATGGGCTACTTGACCAAAGCAACTCGAACAGAAAGCAGCTCAGTGCACACAGGGACAGAGTGAACTGCTGACTCTGCTGAAGTTGGTGTTACAAGTCCCATTCATCCTCAGTGGTGCCAGGCTTTTGCTGCAGGAGGTGCCTTGTGGGGCTCAAGCCACCTTGGAAAAGCAGTAGGAGATGCTGTCAGCTCTGTCTGTCTTCAAAACACACCTGTGAGCACCAGGACTGCTCAATTCCTGTCCCATGCTAAATTCCCTCTGCAGCATGAAGTCTGAAAACTCATTTAAAGCTAACTATTAATCATTTCTCCCTGGCCTTCCCACATCTCTGATGTTTATTGAAATATCCAGCTGCTTCCCACTGTTGCCTGTTCCTGTAGGACAAAATGTGTGGAACACAGGAATCCTGCTGAAGCCTTCAGCATGGCATGGCAGCACTATTAACAAATCTTCTGTATTATCCTTTGTTTTTAATAGTAATTTCAATATGAATTCTTCCTTAAGAAGTCATAGGTTGGACATCTGCTGTTGAAAGGGCAACATTTATGTTGCAGCTCCTGGTTTTCAATATCCTGCATCCCTCATTTCACTGGGATGTGTGGAAGAAACATAAATCTCACAGAAGCCTAAGCCAGTGGTAAGATGATAGACAGCAACTCAGAAAATTATCAGAAAAGCACAGTGCAGTATTTTTGTGAAACTATTCACAGCTTTCTATGTATTTTCTTATTCCTTCCATGTACTGAGTGCTTTTAAAAGACATGGTAACACAGCAGGAAATTTTTCAAGCCCAATTTTCTTTATAGCTTTACTTCTGATGTCCTGAGACTGCTAAAAGGTGCACAAAGAAAACTAGAAACAAAATAAATGTCAAGTGAGATCCATCTCAGAGCAATAGGTTTGGAATTCGAACAGGCATTCATGAGGTAAAAAAGCCTGGAATCTCACAGATCTCTTCCTTTTGAGTCAAGGGAATTTTTGGAATCATATGGGTAAGCTGCAGGGTTTATTTCTTTGTTATCAAAGCTACCCAAATGCCTACACACTTCCCTCTAGCCTTACATGTGATGGCATAGCACTGGATTAGGGTTGTGTCTGTTTCTATTTTTTTTACAAGTTACCCAGTTATTAATTGAAGATAAAGAGGTTCCTTCACAGAACAGTGCACTCTCCCATGCTAATGCAGTTTTCTGCATGTTTGTTTGTTTAAATTACAAATCCTCTAACCTACATTTACTGTCACAGAAATAGAAATGGGCAGAAATGCTTTGCAAGAGGCTGCAACACACATGGCTTTTTTACCTCTAGAGGACACAACTGTGTTTTAAAGGTGAGCTGTAGAGGGAAACTGTATAGCAGCTATGACAGCTCACTGCAGTTCAGTTTCAAACAAATAAAAGATCCAGCAGTGAATACCCTGGGTCAGGAGTTTCTTTCATTTACTTTCTCACAGATGAGGATGGGGAGGTCTTTGGATAGAATTCCCAGAGAAGCTGTGGCTGCCCCTGGATCCCTGGCAGTGTCCAAGGCCAGGTTGGACATTGGGGCTTGGAGCAGCCTGGGACAGTGCAAGGTGTCCCTACCATGGCAGTGGATGATTTTTAAGGTCCCTTCCATCCCAAACCATCCATGATTCTCTGTTTCTAATACCCCATGTATTCCAGTCTGATGAACCATCAAAGAAACAGATCAGTGTGTAATGTCATGTGAGCCCCACATGTTATTTAAAAACACTGAACACATAAAGCAGCATAGACTGAGGGGGAAATCTATTCAAAATTAATGCTCAGGTAGCCTGAATAAAGAGGGAAAACTCAACAGAAAAGTCAAAGAGTTGTCCCCAGAGGATCAGATTGCCAGGGGTCTGGAGCTGTTATCATCATACTGCCAGCAAATGCCATTCCCCATCAGTCATGGTCAGTAAATCAGAGGAACAAATGCATGCAAGGTTTTTTGTCTTCTGAATACATTTGATAGGCTAAACCCACATCTTTCAAATCAGCAATGAAGAGTACTTTGAGGGGCAGGAGCACAGCTTGCTTACGTGGAGGCTGAACTTTCATTGCCATGATTATTTTCTGTTTGTTGGGGATTTTTTTTATTATTTCTGTCAGTTAATTACAGAGAATAACAATCTGTTCTGAGAAATGAAGACGCTAAAGAAAGAAAGAAATGTTAACTTGAATTAAGCTTTCATTTAAATTGGACTATCCATTTCACATCAAACCCCTATCTAGACATTCTCATTGTTCTCAAAGGAGTTCTTAAAGGGGTTATAATTAAGTTGACATAATTCAATTCAAAGTTAACTCTCATTAGCTGTCATGATGGTATCATTACTTGGACAGTTACTGTGCAGAAAGAGGAGCAAAAAAAAAAAGGAAGCAAACAACTACAAAATAATGCCCCCCAGGATGTTTTTGCATTGGAAACTTATGGTAAAATCAAGCTATAAGTGCTTCTAACCCTGTGATGTGGGGGTGAGGAAGGTTTTTGAGGCCATGAGCTCTGCCCATCCTTCCTCTTTGTGCAGCCACTGCCCTCAGCACTGATCACCACTTCCTCCCAGCTCCCTAAAACACCCAGTGATGCATTCATAAAGGAAATCTTGTATGTGATACAGTAATTTCTAACCTAGCTACATCCAAAGTTCATAAAATTGCTATATATCAGTATTCCTCGTGTCCATCAAAACCTCCACAAATGGATTATTCATTACTTTTACAATCCTAAGTGCATGTAAGAGGCTTTTCCTGAGCATCATCTGATCCAGACTTTATGTTGAAGTATCACTACAAACTCTAAGGTTGACTGGATGCATCCTATTGTCCTTTGAAATAAAGTCTTCTTCAGACTGACCTGTCTGTATTGAAGTAATTAATTATTTTTTCTTTTAAGTCATCTTGCCTTTTCATAAAAGTTATTTTTAAGTTCACTTATTTGTCATCATGGATTATGTTACATAAGCTTCAGAGGAGCAGAATTAATTCTGGTAAGCTGGATCAGTTTAAGTACATGTGGGTCAAGTTGCAACTTCTCAGTTTTTGGCAAACAGAGAGCAATTGCACATTGCAATGCCTCGTAACTTGAGGTTATCAATATTGGAGCTTGCAAAGCCTGAATTGATCTGTGTTCATCTTTGAACATTTCCCTCTTTTAAAAAAATGCATAGGGCATGGAAAAAGGGAGCTTCTAGTGCATTTTGTGCAGGGTTTGCCTGCAGCCTCAATCTATTACCATTGCACCATGTCTAATTATTTTTGCTCTTATTCAAGCATCTATTTTTATGCCTATTTTTGTTTCCCATTTCCTTTTCATCCCCACACATCCATTACACACAGGTGACAGCCAAAAGGAGGAGCACACTGAAACCTTTGCCCTGTTTCCCTGAGTTGTTCTTTCATGATCTTCCTTCACTGGTGTCCTTTACACTCCTCATCCCCCTTTTAGGATCACAGCTTTGGTCTCACTGATGTTCATAGTGCAGTGTGCACTTATCCTACAGTGGAAAAGCTCCAGATTTTTCAGATCCTTCAGACTTTTCAAGACCTTTCAGACATCCTTCTGGTCATCCCACTAACACTGTGCAGCTACTAAGAGAAAGGATCCTCTGAAAGACTGTACAAAAAATGCCAGAAAGGAGCAGAATGTAAAGGTGACCCAGTTGGTAGAAAAAGCCCTGTAAGCACTGGTATGGAGAGCAAGAATTCCCCAGCTTATTCCAGGCTTCCTTCCCTTGCTAGGCCCTCCCTGTGTTTACCCTGATAAATCTGCCATTGTGATCTACACTAGTAATGCCATAGTTACAACAGGATTCTCACAGCAGCGTTGAAAAATATTCATCTCATCTGATGACAGCTTTAGCCCAGAGAAGTGGCAGAAGAAAGACTTGAAAGTTCCCAACACAAGCCTGAGGAACCCTTTATGCAGCTTCTTCACACTGGGAAACTGTCATGCGTTCAAATAGTACCCTCCAAAATCAGCACTACCATCCATGATAATCATAGAATCCTAGAAGGGTTTGGGTTGGAAGGGAGGTTAAAATCATCCCATTCCAACCCCCTGCCATGGGCCACTATCCCAGGTTGCTCCAAGCCCCATCTGGCCTAGCCTTGGACACTGCCAGGGATCCAGGGGCAGCCACAAAATCCCCTAGCAACCTGGACCAGGGCCTCCCCATCCTCACTTAGGGAAAGATTTTTTTCCTAATATCCAATCTAAACCCACTGTCTTTCAGTTTGCAGCCATTCCCTGTGTCCTGTCCCTGCAGCCCTTGGCAATTGTCTCTCTCCATGTTTCCTGCAGCTCCTTCAGGCACCAAAAGGCCACAAGGAGGTCACCCCAAAGCTTCTCCTCTCCAGGCTGAACAATCCCAGCTCTGCCAGCCTTTCCTCCCAGCAGAGCTGCTCCATCCCTCTGCTCATCCTGCTGCCTCCTCTGCACTCTCTCCAGCAGCTCCAGCTCCTTGCTGTGTTGAGCCCCAGGGCTGGAGCAGCTCTGCAGGTGAGCTCTCACCTGAGCACAGGGACACAATCCTCTCCCTCAACCCTCTGCCCAAACTGCTTTTCATGCAGCCCAGGACAGCAGCTCTGATCAAACTGCTGACCTACCACCTAGACAGGTCAGAACAGGGAGATTTCCCATGCTGATGGAGTTTGCTCTTTCATGCAGAAAGTACTTTCATGCTGGTGGCAGTAGGCTGAACTTCTCCAAAGCCTTTTCAGAAAGAATCTGTCATCATAACGCACTAGACACTTCATTTTACATCTTTACATCATTGAACACCCAAGTGAAGAATTAGCAGGCTTGTAAAACTGTAAAGCAAATTAAATGTATCTAACTTTGCAGCTCTAGGGATCTGTGCATTACTCTGCCCATAATGGCACAGGCTGCAATGGTACCAAGTTGAATGGTAAAAAATAAATCAGTCTGAAGTCCCTGTGTAGAGATTGAGTAGGATGGGACTCTTCTCACTTTGCTGTTCAAAATATTAGGCCTCCATTTCCAAGCCAAGGTTCTCTAACGTTGCAAACATCACATCTCACAAGGCAGAATTCATAGGCCCCAGCAATATCTTTTAATAGAACAACTAATACAGCTGGAAATAAATATTCAAGATTTGAGGCACATTATGCTTTCATCATATCTGAAATAGAAGCAGCAAACTTCAAAGCTAATGCAAGTAGAGAACAATTGTTCAGAGTTTAGATATGTTAATCAGACCATTTTATACAGAAGATGGTACTTGTGGAGTACACAAGAGATATTACTAAGGAGAGGAATGATAAAGAAGTTACCTTGTACTGCAAGAAAAACATATTCAGAGGGGGAGAGGCGTCATCTGCAAACCCCCTGTACCCAACAACTGAAGATAAAAACTGCTCCAAAAAGCAATCTATTCCCTTCTAAGGTAGGCTGGATGAGTTACCCCCTAGAGGAGCACATCATCCCCTCTCTGCTGACTCCAGCAAAACCTCGAGCAATTATCCGCGACTTGTCACCTCGCTTTTTGCAGGGAACCGAAGTCGCTCCTGACAAATCCCACCCTCGGCGAGCAGTGAGGCACAGAGGGGCCACGTGTAATTCTGACAGCAATTGTCACTGCAGAGGCTCTGAGCAGCTGTCACTGTACCTTTGGCCAGCGGCTCCACGGTGATGATCTCGCTGCTGTTGCCTCTGCCCGCAGCGGTCACGGCCACCACCCACACGCTGTACTGGCGATTCCGGCTCAGGTTGGGGATTCTGTAGGAAAATGAGTCGGGAGAGGCTTCAAACTCGCTGATCACCTGTGGTGGGAGAGACAAATGTTTCCAGGCTAAAATAAGCAGTATTTGGAGAAAGTGTGAGTGCTACAAAGGCTGTTACTTCAGGGCTCTTCGGATGAGTATCAATTGCTCCAAACAGATGGCAGATGGCAATGAACAGAGCAGACACAGTCACTTGTTGCAATCCATTCATATTCAGTGAGTTTGTGCCCGTGCCTTGTTTACAGATTGGTTTTATTCAGATTAGGACTTTTATGTGCCATTTATTTGTACAGGGTTGGATAAACAATGGAAGTGAACAAATATGGCTAAATTTTAGCATCAGTAATTCTGACAAACTGACTCAGCGCTACACGAAACTTTCCCAACGGAGGATTCAGTCCTGCATCTGCTGTGAAATCTGGAGTTTACTGATTTTGTGACCTAGAACCTTTGGTATTCCTTATTCCTGGGTTTTGGTGGTTTCTCCCTTCAGCAGCAGAGCAAACCAAGGAATAAAACCATGTTCTGCAGTAGACTGTTCAAACTTCCCCCAAGTCTAGTGTAGTTTAATCACGAAATTACTTCCATTCAAAGACTCCCAGCTGAAGGTCATCTCAGCCAGTTGGCTGCATTAGCAGGGAAGGACAAGTGCTGGAAGAAATGCCAGTTCAGTCTCTCCTCTGTCACTCAAGTGCCTGGGCCCAAGGGCTGCAGCAGAGCCAACCAGCTGCTCTGCAGTCCTTGCTCATCCATGAGAGATTCTGCATCCTGCTTGCAGCAACATGGGCAGGGAAAGGTGTGGAGGAACACACAGATCCCTCCAGGGGGCTTTGGGAGCCTCGACACATCCTCCTCAAGAAGTTTGAGAGGGGAAACCTCAGCTCTGAACAGCATTACGGTGCTCAATATTGCCACTTTTATTTCTGACACGGGCTTTGTGATGCCTGCACGTAAAAATAGAGGGGTAATGAACCATTGGAATGAATAATACTCACTTCCCTGTGCAATGCTGAGCCTGGTAACGGCTAACTAACACTAGGCTAAAAATAATTAGAAGGTTAATGACGTAGAAAAGAAGATTTTAGCAGGAATCAGCATTAAAATTAATGCATCAATGTAATCGAAACTTGGTTCGCACTGACAAAAAGTGTGCAAGGAATCTCTTTGATATACAAATATCTGCTTGTGGTAAAGGCCAATTCCACCTGATTAGCATTTCAAAAGGCACATTGACCTGAAAACATTGGAATATGTAGTCTTTCAAAGTGAATTCCAAATAAATAAGAGATGTTTCTGAGGTATCATTAAACACCTCTCCATGTGAACTGGCAGACAGTCTCAGCTGCTGAATGGGTCACTGCACTTCTCTGTTCTGGAGCTGGCATCTCCTACAGCCAGGGGAAGAGGGGAGTTCATCTCCTCTCACATTTGAAATCCAGAGTGAACACATCTGTATCTAAGCCAGGCACCTCGACTCCCTTCACAGACCATGCAAAGGCTTCTACAAGAACATATTCTGCTTTTTCCATGGAGACTGACTTTTCTGGGAAGACTGCCTTGCTCCAGCTAAGCTTCCCTAGGCTCAGAACAACCCTAAAGGGGAATTTTGCCATATTTTCTCTCCCAACTTGCTGCCCCTTTGCTTGTCAAAAAGCCAAGTTAGTTTGTCCCGTTTAGCCAGCATTTGCCTGGGTTCCCACTTCTGATATGAAGAGGTCAGTGCAGCCAGACACCTTTATTATGATGTGAAATATTGCAGCAGGTTTTGAGAACCATCTGCCTTGACATTTACACAAGAATATTGGACAAATGCCCATAGCTTGACAGGCTGGATCTTTGTGAGGTCACACATAAAAATTAATGTATTGATCATGGCACAGGAGGCTGAAATTTAATATTCATGAGGCAGCATTTCCTACGGGTAATTTGAAAGTCAAACAGGCCAGGCTGTCTCTGGCACTTGGGCTCCACTCATTAATGCAGTTACCTAGCACAGGTTCCCTCTAAGCCATCTACAGACATGGGACATGGATACAGCATTTAGGAACAGCTAAACATCACATAATTCCTTATTGCTAACTTTCATTCCAGCAGCCATCAGCTCTTTCTCACTGGAACTCCAAAGATGGACAAATAGCAGAATTTTCTGCTCTAAAGCTTTTAAAATGCCTTGTTTTCAATTTCATTCTTCCCCCAGCATCACTCACACATTTGCATCTGTGGCTATTTCAAATGTAAAATCAATTATTCTCAGAATTAATTCGAATCTGTTAAATGCATCTTCACTGAATTAACGATTAATTTTCCTAAAACAAACTGCTATAGCAAAAGATTTTGGTTTCTAAATGGTTAACACACATCTTGTGTTTCCTCAGCTCACATTCCCTTTTTAAACACTTGGGGATGCTTCAGTGACAAAGAATCGATTTTACTTTAAACTTTTGCCTGTCATTTCAATTAGCCTAACATGCCAGAGACTTTGATTACACAAGAAGAAAAAAGGCAGCTTTGTCAGCAAAGAGAAGATTAAACAATTGAAATAAGAAATATTTTAAAGGAATGTCACCTTGTCACATATTGGCCTGTGCATGTGCCAGTATAAAACATAAACTGCTGTTCAATCTTAGAAGCAGCAACATGCTTGCTCAGGGGATTTCTTTTTCCTAACTGCTATTTTTCTTCAGCTTATAGATGATGGGTTAATTTTTCTTCTGTCTTTAGCTCACTGTCTAAGAAGGACAGAGTGATCAGTCTCTGAAAAGCCAGCAAGGGTTGTGAAGAATAAAATGAAATCAAAGTCCTTTATCAGGATGCAGTCAATCTACTTCCCAAACCAGGCAATGGCAAGAGGAACAGCCAATGCAGGGAATATAATTTTCCTCTGCAACTTCAGCCCTATTGATGTGCAGTCCTTCACACACTTTGAAACAGATTGCCATCTCCTGGCATTTCTGACTCTTTTAAAGCACAATTTAATAGGTAATGTGCACAAACTCTGATCCCTCTGGCTTCTAGTTTTGATTGTTACTTCTATTTGTTGGTTTGTTTGTTGTGTTTTTTAACACAACCTGGGTAAAATTCAAAACAGTGTTATAGAAAAAAAGACATTTCTAACAGTTTTCCATGCAATCAGGGAGTTTCCCAAGCAGGGAGTTAAGACAACAGATAGCATTTTCTGTGGGCTGGAAGGTTATTTAGTGAAAGGAAGCCTTTCACCTTGCTTACAACTGGTTGTGCACAACTTCTGATAGGTGAACTACAGATCTCTATGTTCCCATTCTCTGCAAGCTGCAGGAAACCTGGAAGTGAACTGGGAAAGCCATATAGAGATTTTAAGGATGTGAGTGAAAAGCAAGAAACATCCCAGGCTTGTGGTGTGTGTTGTGAAGTAAGAGCATTTACAAGTTGGTTACCTGTGTATTGGCTGGCTCATCTTGAAAATGAAATATAAATATATATACTTCCTAGAGTGGGATGTGTGCTTTCACTGCAATTTTAGGTAGAAAATATGGCATCATCTAAAAACAGAGCTTGAAGGAATCCAAGAGATCACCTGAGTCTATCTTTCTTCTTTAAACCAGGTTCACCTGTGTCTGTACAATTTCAAACAGATGTTTCTCCAACCTGATTTTGAAGACTTACAATAAAAGGAGATTTTTCAACTCCCTAGGCTGCACAACCTATTCCATTGCTTAACTAATCTCATGATTAGAAATCGTTTTTTTTAATCTAGCTTGAGTTTCCTGCTGCAGTTTCAGCCCATAGCTTCTTTTCCAGTCTATTAGGAACATGAAGAATAGATTATTACCTTGATCTTTGCACCAGTCTTTAATCTACATGAAGTTTTATCGTTCCTTTTCCCCACCAGTACCCTTATCTTTTTACAACTAAATAACTCTGGCGCTTTCAACATTGTCCAGAAAACCCATTTTCTCTATCAGTTTGTCTAATAATATCTACTTTTATCCTTCAGACTGTCTAAAGATGGTCCAAAGCTTTCTCACAGTTTCCAAACCTGTATTCAACAATTCCAGGGATTCTCATTTGGCTTTTCATGACAGGATTATAAAGGCTGTTAATGTTCATCTTGGGAGGCACAATAACCTCAAAACCCTCTTCTGAAGAATCAAGCCAATTGCTCTCCACCCAGTACTTCTGCAGCTGGTTATTCAGAGTGCCCATTTCCTCGTTAAATTTTATCCAACTTTTCCCAGTCCAATTTCCCAGTTCATCAAGACCTGCCTGAATTCTGGTTCTGTCTCCTGTGTACATGCAATCCCTCCCAGCCTCATACCTCCTTCTAATTTAACAGGCAGCCTCTTTATTTCGTTATCCAGGTCAGTAATGGAACCACTGAACAGAATTGGACTCAGGAGAGACACTTAGGCTGCTCCCTTCTGCCCACAACAACGAACCCCTGGTTTTGCAGCCTCCCACAGAAAAGCACTGAGTTTGTTATATCTGGCCTGATCTGAATCAGTGAAATGGTGTTTGCAATTTTCTCTCAACAAACATCCATCCTCTGGGCTCATGTCCACTGCGAAATGGGAGAGAGCCAGGCGGTGAGTTGAACACTCCATCCCAATGACCCACCCTGATTTTTAACTTGATTTCTAGCTCGGTTTTCTGCTGCCCTAAATAGCTCTTTTCCAAACAAATCTGCTGTGGAGGGGCTCACGTTAAGCAGTGCAGAATGACAGCAGTGACCATCTCATCCTCTCAGGGCCAGGTGCTCCTCCTTGTGACCTGTTTGATCCCTGGTGCAGATGAGGCTTACAACAAGCACTGAGCCTCATCAGGGATTAAAGTCTTCAATTCTACACGGTCAAAACACAAAGGTCTCCATCTCTTTGTACAACTCCATCACAGAATTGTCTATCCTGCTCTAGCTCAGGCATTTGCTGCTCCTGGAAACCACAGAATCATCAAGGTTGGAAGAGAACTTCAAGACCATCCAGTCCCACCATCACCCAGCACCAGCATCACCCCAGCCATGTCCCCAAGGGCCACATCTAGACACCTCCTGAACACTCCCAGAGACAGGGACTGCAAACCTCCCTGGGCAGCTCATTCCAAGGCCTCACCACCTTTTCAGGGAAATTTTAATTTCTAATATTGAATCTGAACCTCCTCAGGTGCAACTTCAGGCCATTTCTGCTCATCCTTTCACTTGAAACATAGCAGAAAAGACAAACCCCCTCCTGCCTACAGCATCCTGTCAGGGAGCTATGGACAGCAATGAAATCCCTCCCAAACCTTCTTTTCTCCAGGCTGAAAACCCCCAGCTCCCTCAGCTGCTCCTTATAAGATGTGTTTCCTAGACCTTACAGCAGCTCTATCACCCTTGTTTGGACATGCTGTAGCCCCTTAAATTCCTTTTTGAAGTGAGTGGCCCAGAACTGAACACAGAACTTGAGGACCAGTTTACTGTGATGTTTTATTCTAAAAATCATGTTTTAGAGTCTCCTTGACTAACAAGTTACCCAGTAATCGGGGCTACAATAAGTTGTTTCCACCTGGAAGCAAACTGGGGTAAAACAAAATCAATACATCTCTGTATTTATAGAGAATGACCTTCAAGTTCTGCATCCCTGAGCAGAGCAGACAGGCCACTGATGTGCCCTCTCAGGGAACTCCCTAAAGATGTGAAAATCTGCCTGAGGTCACAAATTGTACTTTTCTTGAGGATTGCTGGCTTTTGACTTCCTTTCACAGATGGACAGACTCTGAAAGCTCCAAATTACCACCAGCCCTGGACCATGGACTCCAGTAAGACTCTTGGCTGCCACTTGGGTCTAACAATGGTTTCTGTTCAGCTGTTGGCTTGTGTTTTGAAATGTGGCATCTGTTTTTCACTCAGCATTACTGAAGGTAACTGGTGGAAACAGAAGCTGTGCACCAAGTGAATGCAGCTGCCATATAATGTTGTAATTTTTCTCCCCCCCCCCTTAAGTGAGGAATTGAGACGTTAAAAAGTTTGAGATGGAAATTTTGGGAAGAACAGGGGCAGATCCCTGCCTTCCCACTGGCAGGAAAATCCTGCAAATCCACAGAATCAAGAATCCCAAGATCAGTGAGGCTGGAAAAGCCCTCCCAGCCCATGCAGTGCCAGCTGTGCCCAAAGGCCACCTTGTCCCCAGCCCAGAGCACTGAGTGCCACAGCCAGGCCTTCCTGGGACACCTGCAGGGATGGGCACTGCAAACCTCCCTGGGCAGCTCCTGCCAAGGCCTGAGCACCCTTGCCATGCAGAAATTCTTCCTGATGTCCAAGCTGAACCTTTCCTGGTGCAGTTTAAAGCCATTTCCTCTTGTTCTGGGAGCAGAGCCTGACCTGGCTATCTCCTCCTGTCGGAGAATTGTGGAAAACCGGAAAGTTCCCCCTGAGCCTCCTTTTCTCCAGGCTAAACACCCCCAGCTCCCTCAGCTGCTCCCAAATTCTCATTTCTAGGAATTACACCTGGAAAAAACCCACTGTCTGGACTTCCAGGCAGCCCCCTTAGGTTCCACCACCTGCCTGTCCCTTTGGATCAACTCCTGGAGAGTCCATCAGCCTCCCAGTCAGGGAAGCAGTGTGTGGTGTCATGGGCTGGTGACCACGGGAAGGTCAGGACACCAAGGACTTATTGTCAGACTATATTGATATCCCTGGGTGTGAGACGAGGTGGTGAGACAAGAAGGGAGGTTTATGAAAAAATCAATATCAAATTTGTTTTGGTAGGGCTTTACAAGGAGACCTTTCAAAAATCACATGAACCGGTGCATCATCAGAATCAATTTATACTCTGTCACATCCCTCCTGGGGTCTGCTCTCTGACAAAAAGAAGATAGGCAAAAAATGTAAAGTTGACAAAGCAATTAAAATAATGAATGCGCTATGTTTGGGAGCTGGCACCGAAGATGTGAAAGAACTATGAAAAGGCTAAAAATAGAACATGTGGTATATTAAAAAAGACACGTTTTAAATACCGTCCAATATAAGGTTTTAAAATAACCCCAAAATTATGCACTGTTTCTATGCTAAATAAAGCACATGAGAATTAATAAGCATAAATATCTTCATGCTGTAAAAAATGCTATATAGATACAGTGATAAATACTGCCTGTAAAACAAAAATCAATGAACATATACTTAAAATTCAGCTTCACAGATTCTGCTGACTCTAAATAAACTTCTTCTCAACAGTAACTTTATCTACTTAGCCAACTTTTCTGTCAGCTACTTCTCCCATTTTCCAAGAGATTTTCAGAATCCTTTTAATCACTGAAAGTTCTACAGTATGCAAAAACAAATAATTTGTGCCTTATAATGGCTTCAGCTTTATTTTCCAAAGTTTTCTTTTATTCAAGTCTTTAATCTGGTGAGGAAATGAGGATCAGAAAGTGTGATGCAAACCCAAAGTTAGAATTTGGAGAGATCCTGTGCAAAATCCAGACAAAACTTGTGTCTGCCTGAAAGAATTGTGTTGAAAATACCTGGATGATGGGAATTTATGCCAGCTAAATATTTAAAGATCTTGTTTAACATAATTACATATACATCTGCATCTAGTTTATGTTGCAGATTATCTGATTTAAGATTACCAGATATACTTTCTCTAGAGTAAACCAAGAGAAGGGAAGCTTTCAGAAGGAGATTTCTCCAGCTTCTTCCAGACACCTAGCTTCTTTTCTTAAAACAAACAAACAAACAAACAAACAAACAAAAAAAAAAAAAACCAACCAAAAAAGAAGAAAGCCTTGATGACCCCAGAATAAGCATTATTCTCCATTTGAGCTGTCTGAAGTCAGATGAACCAAATCCCTCCATGAGTATACAAATTACAGATAGAGAGGGGAGATTATCTTCTTCTTCCAGAGGGCAACCCCAGAGTCTCCTGTGTATGCTGGTTAAATCACATATTTTATTTTCCCCTTAGTGGCTTTAAATAAAAGCAAAAAAATGAAACAAATACAGAAGTCTAACGGACTTAAGAGTGTGTTTCTCACAGTAAAATAAGCAAATCAAATAGATCAGTGACTGTCTGCCTCAGATGTTGGTCAGTTTCCAATATTGATTATTTTTCCAAGTAAATTGGCTTGGGTTTTGGCCAAATATAAGATTATTTCCCTCTTCTCCATCACTACTTTGCACCTCTTCATCTACCAGCTATTCCAAACCCAGCTGTTTCACAGAAATCTTTCCAGGCCAAGATGAATCTTTGCTGGGCTTTCAGCTTTTCAATCTTTCTGAATCCTTTGGAGAAGTCCAGAAATATAGATTACAGTTTTCAAGGGTTCTTTCCAACACAGGTACCTGGGGCTGACTGTAGGGTTTGAACCATGAGATAATTCTTAATCATCACCCTTATTTTAGCATTAGAGTCTGCTTTGTCTTCTTGTTCCTCATCTAGCTAATCCAGTTTATGATGACAGCATCATCTGGGATCTTTGCAGGAATATTCTCACTCCATTTATGTGGTTCAACAGCTTCTGGCTCTGGGATTTCTCCTCCTCCCACTCCACAGGCTCCTGGTCTTTTGGGACCTCAGTCAAGGTGGGTTTAAGGGACAAACCATCTCTAAGCAGAATGCCACAGCTAAGCAACCATTTCATCAACCAACATTTCCAAACTACTGTCAGGATGGAAGACCACAGAATAAACAGGTTCTTAATGGAAATGTAGGGGTTTTAATATGTACCTGCATGTTTTGCAAGCTTGTAATATTTGCCAATCTTTGGGTACTTGTGCTAGAAACTGAGGTTAAGAGCTGAGAAAATACAGACCAATAACACCATTTGGGTGTCAATGAACAGTATGGCATCACCCAATCAGAAATACACATATTAAAGACTATTTTGACTTATTGATTAGAAAAGTGTAGTCATTATGGTTGTTGTTGCTGTTTGGGTTTTGCTGATCTGCTGGTGGGTCACTCACTGATAGGAGCAAACACATTAACCAGCCTTTCCCTGCTGTTTCCAGCAAAGCAGGTCATTCATTTGAGCATCACCCTATGCCTTCTCCATAGAAAGCCTGGAGATTAATGGAAAGGAGTCATATAAGTAGAACTGCACTCTAAAAGGATAATAAATGGAGACCATTCTCCTTTCTCGGTGATTTTCCTTTTCAGGACACAGTCCAGGTTCTTGTCTTTCCTCCACTCGTGTGGAACTCACTTAAGATGTGAAATAAGGTGACCTCACTCCCACTCTCTGATTTCCTGATAGTGAGAGCTATAAGCAGAACTTGTTTGGGAGAGTGTGCATAGAAAGTGCTCAGATGGGAAAGACAAACAGTCCTGCCAGTTGCCTAAAATATCATATGAGTTTTATTGCAGCCTTTTAACTTCTGAGGCATCTTAGTGTCAGTTTAATGTGTCTCTTTGCCTCCAAGAGTTGCATATTAACTCTACCACTGTCTGGTTTCACTTGTTTTACACATATTTTGGCCAACTTTTCCATTTTTAAATGGTGACATAATTAAAGGATGGAGGTTGGAAGGTTCTTGTGGAGGTCACCCAGTCCAACCCCCTTCTCAAAGCAAGTTTAACTGCATCAAGTTGCTCAGGCATGTGTCTAGTGAAGTCTTGAAGATTTCCATGAATGAAGATCCCACAGTCTGGGCCTCAGCTTTAATATTTGACCAGGACCTCATGGTAATTTCTTCCCCCAGCTGATCAGAATTTCCCATGCAAAAATTCCCTGTCCTTGTGCAAAGGGACTTTCTCATCCCTTCCTGCACCAGGGGGTCATTATAGGTGGTCTTGAGGAGTCAGATCCTATCAGGAGTTGGACATGGATGTGGGAGGAAGTGGGCAGAAGTAGGTTGTGAGTTAGCACAAAGGATAATTTTTCTAACTTAAATTCTAGTATGCTCTGTTTCTTATATTTAAAGAATGAAGGACCCACGAAATCTTGTATTTCTGTATTTACCCCTGCATTTTCAGAATAAAAAAGAGGAAGTTTTGCCTAATTATGCCTGTAGAATACTACAGACACAACAATTAAACAGTGTGAAACTGGATCCTTGCTTGCCCTTTATCTTGGCCAGAGAATAGACTGCAGTGGAGAATCTCTTCCATTTTTCACACATTAATCATATTTGTGGTTTGAAACATCCCAGGCCAATAATGTCCTTAGGACTTGAAATATTTAAAGAGGAATTGCCCTTTGTTCTATACAGGGCCAGCAGAAGTTTTAACAGCTTCTGCCTTTGCAAAGCAAACTGAACAGTGCAAGAGGCAGCAAATCTTCATTTGATAATATGTCAGGTTGTGTAAGGGTTGTGCTTGTAATAAAAATATGCACAATATGACCAACAGAGTTAATTATTTTTCCTGTTGAGTATTTAAACACCAAAGCAGTGTTCTTGTCTAAAGGACAGTCTTGTTAACCTGTCTACAGTGTATTGTATTGACTTGTTCTCAGCAATAAAACACAATCTGCAAGGAATGCAGCCATCCCAACAGTTTACCTTTACCCCTATCCTTTTCTCTTTTTTCTCACTGATGCTTGAAAAGTGTCTTTGCCTTTCTGCCTGAATAGCAGACTTCGAGCAAAGTTATTTTGCAGGCAGGCCTGTGACTGATGGATGAAGTTTTTAGGGCTCCATACCTGCAGCTACAGCACTTGCTACTTATGGTGGCAGAGGAGATGATAAAGACACAAGTCTTTTATTTATTCTCCTCCTCACCCTAATTTAAGACCTATTCCTCTGTCAGCTACTTGTCTCTGCCAGCAGTGAATCAAACAAGAACTTCCCTGGATATATTAAGTGCATCTGCACAGCAGCATTGGCATTTGAGCAGCTCTGCAGCAGGCTTGTTCCACTGCAAAGCAGCTCTGAATAAAGCAGCTTTTTAGCTCACAAGCCATTGCAGAATAAAAGATAACAAAGCGTTTTGTTAGAAATAAAGCTGAGGGAGTGTGTCCTACATTAAATATGTCCTGAAGGCTTGCATTTATTTTAAAATGCCCAACTTGGCTCCTGGGAACTGAAGCCCCCAGTGTGATCCTTGCCTCACTCAGCACACAGGGCTGATACAGAAGATCTCTGCAAGCCACAGCTCCTGCTGGGCTGCAGAACACTGGACCAGGGACTCACAGACATGTGATGTACATATTTACACACACATGTGTGTTTCTATATATATATATATATATTTATATGTCCACACACATACCTGCACCCAGGAATAGCAGGATCATGGAATCACAGAATGGTTTGGGCTTGAAGAAACCCTAAAGATCACTCTGTCCTGGGGGCAGGGACACCTTTCAGAACTCTACATGTACACACCAGCAATTAATAAAAAGCCCAAACACCTCCAAGTGCCTCTACCTTGGGCTAAACTATAATTCCATACATACCCCTGCATAATGAACACCACAAACATACAGCAGTAAAATTCTGTTCAGGCCAAGATCAGGAAAACCCCCAACTGTTCTTGTCATTGTCCATCTCTGAGTTGCTCCAAAAAGTAACCACACAGTAGGAAGTTTTATATGTGAGACACCCACATAGTAGAGAAAAATATTTTTAGCTGAGGATGTTTATTTTCTCGGGGATGTAAATATAGGAAAAAATGTTGCTAGCAAAGCCCCAGGAAGAAGCACTGCAGCTTTGTGCACAGAAAGTAGCTGGAGAAGGCAGCAGCACCATCTGGTGTTCTCTCCAAGCCCCCAGAGAAGCGCCTGCTCCCCACTCAGAGCTGTCCTCTAAAATCCCATCTCTTGAACCACTGAGTGCCATAGAAATGTATGAACTGTGGTGGAAAAATCTCCAGCTGGTTTACGTTTAAAGGTGGGCTAAAGATAGTTTGGTTTGCTACACGTATGAAAGTGATGGATTTAGGAGGTAGTAATCCCAGAACATAAATCACAGAATCATACAATGGGACTTTTGGAAATTTCTGGAACAATATTTTCCTTGCCTATTAAACCAATAATGCATTTTTTTTTTACCTTTGGTGGGAAGTCCTGCTTAAAAATGAAATGCAAACCTTGGATAAAACCTAAATCCAAACCTCAGATTTAAAATAAATAAGCATTCTTTTCAATCCACATGAAAATAAATATGCATGGTTATTTAGAAAGAGCAATTGATCCTTGTGGTTAAGAATTGCTGGATTTCTTTGTGATCCAGAAAGGAAGAAAGATAACCTGATATTCAATTCCAATTTCTTCCTGTCACTTTCTCAGCAAGTAATAGCATGTAGAGCTAGAGTGGGCAAATACTTCAGGCACAAATAAGCCTATTCACAAGCAAATATGTTTGTTTATAAGTCATTATGTTCCTTCACACATGAATACTCAAGCCAAAAAGGCAGGAACTTAGATGAAAACAGGGAATACAAATACATGCCTCCAGCTGCAACAGGGCTCCTGCAGCTGGTGCTGGAAAATGTAACTTGGTACATTCTTGAAAAATACTCCACCTCAACTGTGTGTTTGTGAAATTATTTGTAAGCCAGTGCTCTGCAATAGGTTTTAAACAACAGTTTGATAGGTGGAATAAACCAAACTCAATTCTCTCTGTAGCTCCAGGATCTCCCTTTGGCCTTGCTCAGGGTGAACAAAGGGCAGGAGAGGAAGCAACAGGGGAACATCAAGGATTGGTGATTGCAAATACTCTGCCAGCCCTACTCAGAGGTGCTGTGGGACTTACTGTGGGGTAGGGGTGGGAGCAGAACACGGTGTATTTGCGGATGATGCCGTTCAGCTTCAGGGGAGGCAGCCAGGACACGAAGACCGTGGTGGCTGAGGCAGCAGCTGCTTTAACTCCAGCAGGAGGACCTGGGACTGGAAAAGCAAAGTGTGTTAGAGTGGCTCAAGGCAGGCATTCAGTCACCCCAGTGTACCAGAGGAGTTGAGAGGGAAAGGGGAGCTTTGGTGGCTGTGTCCCCATGGACTGGGATGGACACTCTGTGTCAGGGAGCAGCCTGCATGCTGCCCATGCCAGGGGAGAAGGTTTGGAGCTGTGACCCCATCCTGAAGAGGGAAGAGCATCTTCTTCAGAAGTTCCTGAAGCAGAACCTGCCACTGATGGTTCAAACTTCTGTGAAGTATCCCCTCCAGCCTGCCTAGAATCATAGGATGAACCTCAGAATGGTTTGGGTTGGAAGGGAACTAAATATCATCCAGTTCTAACCCCACTGCTATGGGCAGAGACACCTTCCACTAGACCAGGCTGCTCAGAGCTCCATCCAGCCTGGTCTTGGACACTTCCAGGGATGGGGCATCCACTGAGAAACCTGTGCCTCACCACCTTCACAGTAAAGAATTTTTTTCCCTAGATCCAACCTGAAATTTTCCCTCTTTCAGTTGGAACCCAAATGCACACATAAAAATACTTTGTCAATAGTCACTGAATCTGCCAAACAACACTTTATTATAAATTGCCAGTTTTGAACACGTTACCCATACCAAACAGTTATAAATAACACACATGTGGACAGTTTAATGGCCATGCAGAGCAGAGCTGTGAATTTAATGAAGTGCAGGGTAAATGAGAAGTTCACACTGCCTGATGTGACCCATGGCCAGCAAGTGTCACCATGTGTGAGCAGAAATCTGCCCACACAGAGTCCTTGTCCCTCACCCTGCCCTCAACAGCTCACACCTCTCTCTGGCCCTGCAGTATGTGAACACAGATCTATTTCTCTAATTACAGCACCTATCTATATAAGCCATCAAAATTATCACAGAGAAAGAGGAAAAAAAATCCAAATCTCCTGTCTATAACCATGCAGAAAAAAGCTTCAGCTCAGAAATGCTAAAATCTTGCTGTGTAATCTCAGCTACATCCCTTTGCAGCCTTGCATTTTGAGAGAGGTTTTAATTTCATGAGCATATGTTGTTTTTCAAACACACATTACACTGTCCAATGTTCTCCAACTTTGGAAACATTCTTTTGCTAACGTGCAAAATTGCTAGATTTTTCTTTCCCTGCATGCTGGAATATCACATTCCACACAAGCTTGTACTTAAAACAGCAAGGGCTACATTTAACATCAGAATAAATGGGTTTAAAATTTCCTGAAAAACACACTTTGTGAGAAGATATTTGAAAATATTTTTAAAACTGTGAAAATAAGTAATTTGAAAGATATTTTAGCACTGCATGTGGTTGATATTAGTGTCAAAACAATAAAGTAGATCTGCTGTATTGATAATTGCTACATATGTTATTAAAGACAAAATGAAACATTTTTCTGGACTCTGTTCTCTACAGAACCACTGCTTCACGAGGCTTCTTACACTTTTGTCTAATTTCAAGTGAAACAACCAAAATCTTAAAGTTCCCAATGAAATTACCATTGCAATGCTTGATCAGCTCTCTTTACTTCCACAGAAAACAGTAATTGTGCAGTAGAGATACAAAATCCCTTGTCCAGCAAGCTGATATTTATAGATAAATTCTGCCTCTTGGCTCTGTCTCATTTAAGCAAGCAGACATTATGGTGCTACAGAACTTTGCCCACAAAGAGCAGCCAGCCAGCCAGCCCAGAATCCAAATTAACTCAGCTTTGTGTAAAAATAATGTGAGGAGACCCTCAATTCTATATCTGCACAGGTGCTCCTGGAAGTTGTGAGCAAACTGACAGGCACCACTCAGTGCAACATCTCTGAATGTGCATTTTCTATTTATAGTGTGCTGAGAGAGCTAATTAGGCATCAAGTGAGGACGTCATGATGATAATTGCATGCAAAGCCAGCCCCTCGCTGCAAAGGGGCTAATTCAGTTAGCAGCTCCATCCAATGCAGAGTAAATATTGATGCTTGACAGCATCCAACTTGTTATTTATCCCCAGCTCATTAGAAATGCTATTTGCTCCTGCTGCTGAAGAGTGAAAGCTGGCTCTCCAGGGTAATTACCTAACCCACAGGAGGATTCCTTTATGGATAGCAATGTTTTCTGGAAATTGCTGCAAATAGATGGATGAGGTTAATGCAATTTATTGTTAAATTAGGGTGGGATCTATAGGGACAGGTTCTGATGGTAATTGGTCGTGGCTGTCGACTGTTGAGGGATTAACTCAGAATTCATTTGGCATTTTCTAGTCAATGGACCTATGTGGGAGACTTTCCTTGGCATTGCTGTGCTGCTGTATGGTGTGAGATTAGAAGAAAGAGGGGCCAGAAAGAAGGTCAGGAAGCCATGCAGCCAAATTTCCAGCAGAAGGACACCTCCACCTCATTGGGCTGGAATCAGGCAACAGAGTTTGCAGTGGTGCAAAAATTATTCCGAATATCCATTTATTAGTCCTCTTTTTGCTGAACTGCTGAGTTATGCACATGAAAATGACTGTGTGTCATTCCACTGTGAGTGTGGAAGTGTTTGCATTTCCTCTGCAAGAATCCTGCAGAATCTCATCTGGTGCCTTACAGACCACCACTGTCCTCTGTCCAGAGCATAAAGTCATTGGTCAAACCCATCCCCTGGACCTCATATGAGTTATTTCAGCATTAACAGCAACATTTCTTACTAAACTGGGTTCCTTGAGTCTCTGAAGAAGTTGTAGGGTAATGTGGTGCCTGCCATATCCTGGAGAGGAAAATCATGAGTCTTGCCAAGCAAACTTGGGGTATTTGCCCTCACTGCCATTGCATCCTCAGCCTTATAGCTTCAGTCATTATAAGCCAGCAGTATCAGGAGACCTGAGCTGTCTTATTGAATTCTCCATGGGGCTTTATTTAGCATACTGATTCCCACAGATCCCAGAAAGACAAACTGAATGTGCACAATGCCAAAATTCCCTTTTTTCCCATGGTCACCAGGGGTAAAATCATGGTGAGAAGCTGGAGGACAACCTGGGCTGAGCACAGAGAAGCTGAGGACTGCTTCTAAACAACTTTGCAGCTTTCCAGGGAGCAGATGTGGCAAATTTAAGATCAAAGATGGCCTCATTCTCCAGCTAGCAGGGCTTTGAAAAACACGGAAATAGCATCCTGCTTTCATGTGGAGGAGAACACTTTGTATTCCTGACAGTGCAAGTGAAATGCTAAAGCAGAGCAGGCAATTATCCTGATACGACAGGGCTGGGAAACAGCATTTAGATGTGCCAGATAATGGGGAGGAGCTCCAGGAACTTTCTCATTCTCCTTTTTATAAGCAGAGAGATTATCACCATTTTTCTTCACGGTACTGAGCAGCAGGGAGGCAAATGCACAGATTGTTGTGCATTTAAGAGAGGTATCACTGATAAATCAGAAATCTGAGCCCTGTTTTGTTTTAATTCTGCACAACATGGACTATTCCACTGTTGGTTGCACTTAGAAAAATCAAAATAAAATCAACTCCTGGCTGCTGCCTGTTTGTTCATGTAGATATCCCACCTACAATGTAGAACTCTGCCAGCCAAAACACATCCACATGTGAATTTACTCTGAACTAGCCTCATATTAAGCACACCATTTCTATCAAACCCTCCCACTTTCCCAAGGGGAACATTTACTATTCTGTGCTTTTTGCTTCTTAGTCAGAAAGATAAAATTTTGAGATCTTTGACACTGGGGAAAAAAAATGCATTAGGGGGTCATCAAGGGCAATTTTTCATCACAGAGCCCAGTCACCCTGACTAGCTGAACAAGCTCTGCTCCAAGGAGTGCTGAATGTGCACCTGACTGGATTCATGCTTAATCATTTTAGAACAAATGCAAAGCTTGTCAGATGCTGACTGTACCTCTCATGCCAATAGCCAGGAAGCCTGGTGGCCAGGGAGAGAAAGGAGAGGAAGAAAATCTCTCTGGATTCTGGCAGAGGGATTTAGTGCTGTTCTTCCTTCCTCCCTGGCTCTGAATGCCCGAGAGCTGGAAGCACAGCACTGCTGCAAATCCTTCTGTGCCACACAAACAGCTTTCTGTGCACAGCAATGCATTTTCTCAAAAAAATTTTTAAAAAATCCAAGAGAAATGTGTATCCTGCTGGGTCACAGCTAGCCCAGATGCAACCCCTGACAGACACCCACCCCAGGAAGAAGCAAGTTCCTCCTTTCAGCTGTAGTTTTCTCCCACTGTATTTGCAGCAGAGAGGGAATTTGTCACACATGCTCCCTCTTGCTGCAAAATGGAGAAGCTTTTGAAACTGCATTTTGGTCCCAGCAGGGGAAAGAATTGGAAGAGCTTCTTTAATTTTTAATGATTTATTAAATCGAGTCTCCAGGTGAGGAGGATGAGCAGCTTATTAGAAATTGTAAAGTGGAAAAGGTAAGGGGCAAAACCACAACGAATTTTTAAAAATTGGACATTTTTGCTTGGCTTATTTTTCTACCAGAAAGAACTCCAAAAAGAGCAGCTTCTTTTTCTGAAGGCAGCTTTTAAAAAGGGGGGAAGGAAAGCTAGATAAAACCCATAAATATGATCACATCAAGAGGAAAGCTCATTTCTCGAAAGCTCATTTCCTATGATTTGCTCGAGTTGTTCCCATTTCCTTAGCTGATCAGCAGCAGTGTCTGACCTCTGGTGTTTAAAATCAGTATCAAACTTTACAAGGAATCAAAGCACCGACTCATTCCATCCAGGATGACTGCCTCACACCCTGGATTACCCCTGTTTTTCCCCACTGGAGATTTCAAGCCTGCAGAAGGAATTTTGGGCTGATGTCTTTAGCTGAACACCAGCAGAGAAGTGACAGGAGGCCACAACTGGCTTTTCCAGCGGCAGTGGAAAGTGCTGCACCATTGATTTTACAAAGAAAAGTTTCCCCTCATGTAAAAAAAAAAATGAAAAAGGAAAAGGAAATAATGATGTGATATGGCCTCATAGCAATAATGATGTGGAGGGCTTGGCAGCCACATAAAAATATCCCAGATTTACAGATTTTATTAGAGGAGGGTGGAATATCTTGTGTCATAATTTTAGCCAGAGAAGGTCTGGGAGCAGAGATAGAAGTTTTCCCATTCTAAGCCCTGTTAAGATTCCAATTAATTTATTTCACCTGCCAAGAGAGAGCTTAAACTCACTTCAGGGCAGGATCTTTAGGTGCACTGGAATTAGTCCTGCTGAATAATCCTCTACAGGACACCTTTCCTTAGAAAATTACACTAGAAATATCCATTCTTCTGAGGAATGAGGCACCTGTTTGGTGCATGGAGTTTGGCAATGTGAATGCTCTTTTCCTCTTTAACTCCCACACCCTTCAGGATGTTTAGATCCAGGATTTTGGGTTTGGTTAATGCTTAGCTGCAGGTCTCTGTGTATTTCACTCAAAACCTTTTCTGTCCTTAATAAAAAGTTGTGAAGCTGAAGCTGAACATGAAATCATTGTACTTTCTGGAACACCTTTCCATTTAATTTTCTGGACAAAAGATTTAATGAATGGAACCACTGTGAGGCATCAGGAAATCTCTGAAAAGGTTAGTCAGGCTGCCTCAGGCTGAGTTATTGCTGAGCTGCCAGGAGGATTAAAGATGAGAGATGAGCCTTTGCACAGCTGCCAAACACAGCCTGAGCAAATGTGCTCCCCTCATCAGGACCTGTGTGATCCCAGAGATGGAGAGAGCAAAAGAGCCACTGGCAAGAACTAGGGATGAGCAAATGAGGAAGAGATGGGCTAAGGGAAAAAAAAATCTTTAAAAAAAAAAAAAAAAAAAAAAAAAATTTGAGGCTTCTGACATGAAGCAGATGTCCCCGAGCTCCTGGAGCAGTGTGGGACATCACCCCTGGCTCCTGGAGGCTCAAATCCCACTCCCAAGGCTCAGTGCTGAAAGCCTTTGTGTTCAGAGAGAATTCAGGGAAGGTTTGCTATGCTGGGATCTACTTGACAAAAAGTAACTTGAAAATACACCACGTGTTTTATATTTCTCTTACATTTTAGATCTTTTCACTGAAATAAAACCACTTTTAAGCACTGGGTGTCCCAAGAGCATCTGACTCAGGACTTGGGTGCTCCAAAGTAGTTGTTAAGGACTTTAGGCTGGGATTAGAACATTTAGTGTTTAAGACACACAAGTGTAGAGCTGAGCAATTTTCATTTACTGCATCCCCTGGATACAGCTACAGCTGGGGCTAGGTGACTTTATAATATATGTAAATTTTTGAATGAGTCCCTTAATATTTTATTGGAAAAAAATTAATAACTTTAATGAAGTTATTTTTTAGTGGCATGAAAGCACCAAAAATTCAAGTCAGTTAATCTACTGAACCTGCTCCCTTGTTAATTTTGTAAATCACATTACAAATAAAAAAAATTTGGCAAATATATTCATATATTCACAAGTGACCAATAAAGTGGATAAATAAGAAAGAAAAATCCATTGACTAACTTCCTTGAAAACATATTGTGTAACTCAGGAGAACTTACAAATCAAACATTATTCAAATAACCTCATTGATAGGACTGTGTGCATTTTTATCTCTGCCACAAAAATTCTTGATCCAGATTTCCAAAAGCGTTTAGGGGATCCAAAAATATATTTGTACATCTCATAGCATTTTCAAGGCATTAAAAAGGTTAGGGACAAAACTTCCCCTGAATTTAAAATTCCAGTCCTTCAGAAATAGATCAGAGCATGGTATCCTACTGAGGCGACCTGAAGAGATTATAATAGTTACAATTACAACAAAGTGATAATGAAATCTCATGTGTCTGTGTCTGATTAAAAGTTTCTTAAACTTTCAGCATTAGGACTCTAATTTTCCATGCTTTGGTCTAGGAACAAAGGGAAGACATATTTGTTCTTTGTTTTGCTTTTGAGAGAAGAGGTATTTGGAGGATATATATATATATATGTGTGTATATATATATATATATATATGTATGTATATAGATGTGTGTATACATATATATATAAATGTATATACTGAAAATAATACTCTTAGGAGGATACAAGTTATATAAGATAGTCCCAGAACAGTCTTTCGTCCTTTCTCCATTTTCATAGAATCACAGAATGGTTTGGATTGAAAGGGAAATTAAAGATTATCTGTTCCAGCCCCTGCCATGGCAGGGACAACTTGCACTGTCCCAGGCTGCTCCAAGCCCCAATGTCCAGCCTGGCCTTGGACACTGCCAGGGATCCAGGGGCAGCCACAGCTTCTCTGGGAATTCTATCCCAGGGCCTCCCCACCCTGCCAGGGAACAACTCCTAATTCCCAATCTCCCATCTCTCCCTGCCCTCTGGCACTTTGCAGCCATTCCCTGTGTCCTGTCCCTGCAGCCCTTGGCAATTGTCTCTCTCCATGTTTCCTGCAGCTCCTTCAGGCACCAAAAGGCCACAAGGAGGTCACCCCAAAGCTTCTCCTCTCCAGGCTGAACAATCCCAGCTCTGCCAGCCTTTCCTCCCAGCAGAGCTGCTCCATCCCTCTGCTCATCCTGCTGCCTCCTCTGCACTCTCTCCAGCAGCCCCAGCTCCTTCCTGGGCTGAATTTTCAACCACTACATGTTTTTGTACAATATTTGCCTGAGACAAACAAACATTCCCTGGAAGTGGGAATGGAAAATGCTTTCACTCCTTACCATCCTCCTTAGTACGTGTGAAAATCTGCTCACTCCTCACTCCATCCCCAGCTCGGGTAAAAGCCAACACCTGGATGCTGTAGTTGGTGTATTTTTCCAGGCCATCCAGCTCCAGGGATGGCTGTGTGGTAGTGACATTCTTTATCTCTCCCAGCTCTGTAAAATGAAATAAAAAGGCAGTGGAATTATTGCCAAGTTCACTTTTCTCCCAGGTGTTGATACCTGCTGTGGAAATCTTGCGTGTACCAGACAAGTAACGCTTCATTATTACAGAACAGCAATGAAATGTAATGAATTAAAAGGAAGTCATTTATGTCCTGACTTCTTACCACTTGAAGCAGACCCACTTTTCATTTTCAAACTCCTTTTTCTTTTTTTTTTTTTTTTTTGGCAATTTAAAAAAAAAAATATATGATGAAGAGAATTGAAAAAATTCTACAAGTAATGAGATTTTTCATAAAGAACAGATAACAAGAAGAGATTATTGCGAAACATCCCCTAGAGAAAAAAAATGAGAACGTCAGTTATCTTCATAAAGATGTTTCTGGTTATGAGAAAGACCATTTCTCATAAGGAAAATGAAGAAAAAGTCCCCTTTATTTTAAAATATGCAGCAAGTGCTGCTGCAAAGCACTTGATGGCAGCAATACTGGCTAACAATAGATTTAAACACAGTAAAATCAGATTTACTTGCAGAAAAATGATGCACTTCATACAAATCTTTTTTTTTTTTTTTTCAGCAGGCTAAGAAGTAAAACCCATATGGCAAAAAAGCTTTAAACATATTTAGGGCAGCAAATAAAGCTGACTAAATGAAGAAAATCCAGTTTTAAGCATGGCATGAACATCATCTTTTCTCATCATGTTGTGGGACATCACATAGGAGCTTAGATGTGATAATATCCACATAGGATCTGATCCCAAGACTACAGACCTCACTGTAAACATCTCATTTTATGCCCTACATGTCTAAATATTTTGTATACTTCTCATACATTCTTAATCTTTATTTTTAAAGGAATTGGTGGTTGATTTCCAAATAGTTTTGAGTCTCCCATTGCCAGCAGTGACAATGAGCCCCTGGGTTACATTTCCACTCCGAATTCCCCTTTCCACACTAACAGAGGCCAAGATTTGCAGAATTGCAGGTTAGAGTGAACTGTGATTCTGCTGCATGAAAGAAAAAGAAGGGAGACAGCTGTGAAAAAATCCACAGGGCAGGTAGGAATAAAGCCATGTGCATCTCAAACCTACTAATTTGTTTAATTTACGAGAAAGGGCCATACGTGGAATTATCATCACAGAATAAATTGCAGATTAGTAAAGCATGGCATTTCTCCTTTGATCCTTTCACTCAGTCTCTGCTCTGGAGTCTATTCCCCTAGGAAAATCATGCTAAGAGTACAAAACACAACAGAAGAGGCTGGCATGGAAACAACGATCTTTTCCCAAAACCATTTTCTTCTTTTGCCCACAGCTGTGGAAATGAAATGCATCCTATCAAAAAATAAGCAATAGCACACAAAATAGGCAAAGAGATAACCAACTGAATTATAGTGAAAACCAGGTTTGGGTTGGTTTGTTCTACATCCATGTCATCATTCTTTATGAAAAAAACCACCATGCTGGAAACCCATGGTGGGAGATTTCCCTGAACTTCCTCCAGAGCTTTGCTGCTCTGATAAAGCTCTAGGAAAAATTGCTCCTTCACAGGTGGACAAAGTTTTCCATAAACCAAAGAAAACAGGGAGTAAAATGCCTTTGCACCAGAGAGAAAATGATGTCAAAGCCACATACAGATTTTTACTTGGTCATAGATGGGTGTCTCTCACCTCCATCCAAGAGGTTGGCCCAGTAGATAACCCTGAATCCCTGCAGAATCCCATTCAGGGTTTCCTTTGCCAGTGTTGACCAGGAGATGGAGATGGTTTCAGGAGATGTAGCAGTGGCTTGCACATTCCCTGGAGGGCAGCTGGGCACTGGAGTAAGATATTCACCATTATAACACAATGAATAACTCAATATTCACCTTTCGGTTATGTTTTATTTTCACCTCTATCCCACCACACGATATTTAATTAGCATTACACATTTTTAACAATGCAAAACCTTTATTCTTGCTACAATCCACGTGTTTCTGCAAGTGCAGCTGTTTTCCCTGGAATGACTTTTGATGTAAAGTTTCCCCACTTGCTGACTCGTTTTTTAATAGGCTTTTTGTTGCTTCTTTTGAAAGATAAATGTGCCCTGGCACTGAAATGTGCAGAACATTCTGTAAGCAACTTAAATATTTTTTTTTTAAAGTCTGCAGCCAAATTTACATCTTTGTGGACAATTCTAATGTCCCTTTTAATTTGGCAGAGGGAGAAAAAAGTGGGCACTTCTTGAATAAACATAGGCCAAAATGGTCATAAAATATTTTCACTGGCATTTAGAAAAACTGGAAAAAGTCAAACAAATCCAAGGCATTTTCTGTTGGCCATCTGATGTCAAAGCAGTAGAGCAGTATTGATATTTGGCATTGCTTTTAAAGCTTGTGGCATCTTGAATTCTAAGAGGGATCCAAAATTGAGTGACAACCAAAAAAAATTCCAGGAGAAGTAAGCATGCAGGGTTCTGAAGGAAAAAAAAATCCCATTTATTATAATACAAAATATATGCCTGTGTGAGCATACTGCTTTATGAGGTCTTTTAGTGCTCTAGGCCTAGAAATATTTAGAGTAAATAAAACCTATTAGCCTTTCATGAGGACCCTGCCTCAAAACCTGTGGTTCTTGAGGATTTTAGATGTCTGATACTCAATTTTATCCATGTAAGAAGTCACATTCCAAGCTGGCCCTGGTTTCAGTACACTGATGTTGATTTACAGTAGCTGAAAATCTGACTTGCACTGCCTTTAAGATTACTATTTGCTATTTTACTCCTCTGAAATACTGAACCCTTCTTTTTGGATATGGGATCATTCTCTTTTTCCACTAGAGGACTCCCTCTCATTGTTTGAGAGCTAATAAAAATAAAAATCTGTATTGTTCCTTGGATTAGACAGGGTGATTTTTGTCTGAAATGGCAATGATTTTTCTGTCATTGGTGTGAATATCCTTGGAAAAAACACATCTCTCTTAAGACTGACAAGACTGTGCAGTGCAAGAGCTCTGGTTACACAGCAGATTCATTTGAAAACAAAAGAAATCTGACAAAGATAATAATATCACTTCACCTTTCAGAGTTTCGCTGCTCAAAATTATGATGAGATCACAAAATATGCAAATATGTGAACACCAGAGCATTTGGCTACTTAATGAATGTTTTGGTCTTAGTCAGCATCATTCAGAGCAGAATATATTGCATTAGTAGGGTTATTTTTATTTACCTGGTAAAATCAATTTGCCTTCCCAATGAAAATCAAACAAGCTCATTGGCCAGGCTCTTCTATTTTATTTTCTGTCTAAAGTCTGGTCTTTTATCCTCCCTACTTTCAGCATCACCAGTCCAACAACAAACGCAGCGAGATAAAAAGCCATAAAATAATAACAACATTAATATTATGCCCCAATAGAGCTGTTTGCCAAGGACCTACCATCCTCAAGAGTGGTGGTGATGATTTCCTGAGAAGAAGGTCCGATTCCAGCCCGGTTACAGGCCTGCACCACCATGCCATACTGGGTGAATTTTTTCAGGTTATTCAGAGTGTAAACCTCGCTGTCCCCCGTGGTGTCGATGCTGATGATGTTGAACTGGAAGTTTCCCCCCGCGCTGTACTCCCGATAGCCAATCTGGTAGCCACGGATAATTCCATTCTGCAGGTGCTTCTTTGGAGCCTGAACAGAAAAGGAAAGGTTACACATTAAATACACACATCCAAAGTCAAGTAGTTCCCCCTAAAATTGTTGAAAAAACACACAAATTTAGTATTTCTTTTTCCTACTCTATTTCTAGATAACAATTAAAAAATACTCCCTGCACGTGAAGCAGCAGTTTTCTTCAATGATAAAAATTTCAGGTGTGGTTTTTTTTTCAAATCTTCACATTTCTGTGCCAAAAGACCTTTAAATGGTTCATGCACAGAAAAATTCAATAAGGAGACACTCTTGAGTTTGAATTTATGATGCTTTGTTCTCTTATCAGGTGAACCAATCCAAGCTGAGTTGATAAGGCTATATTTGCATTACAGGCCACCATTCAGTACTAATTGTGTTTTTGCCAGGAGCCCCTGCCATTCACTGAACCTTTAGGAAGGCTTTTATTGATCTGTGCAAGGCAGTCACAGGAGTTTATTCAGTTTATTCTGCATTAGGAAAATTTTATGCTGTGCTTTGAAATATGCTTCTGTTCATTCCGTGTGTAGTGGAGAAAGATGATTAGATAATGAGTGCTGGAGGCAACAATGATTTGGAAAGCAGGGATTTGCATACTGAATAGCTGCAATATAGCTGGTGCACAGGGACATGGACAGCACAAAAGGCTTGGCCATAATAATGTCCCACAGTTCTCAGGCACAGTGCAAGATTCCCTGTTCCTGACTAGGGGAAATCATTTGTGTAGTCTGCAGTATAAAATGTCATCTGGAGCGGAATGGGGATTGTCAGCTAAGGGAAAAAGCACGTTATTGACAGCAATACCTATTAAAATTGCATTTAAATAGTATTGGACTGATTTCATTATAGGATAATGTTCATGCCTGATTTTCTGCATATAGGAGGCATAATTAGTATAAGCATTTTAATGCACAGTTTGTAATCCATAAGCAAAAATCTCTTTCCAATCCTCCACACCTCTTTCCAATTCCCAACAGATGCCCACAAGCTCATCCATTCCACTGCCCCATAAAAAAGGTCTTTGTGACACAGTTTATCAGCCAGGAGTTGCACTAGCAGAGGAAACAACTTCTGGTGCTTTTACATCCCATTAAATCTCCTGAGGAACAGATTCTCAAGAAGAAAACTCTTTTCTGCCACAGGACCTGTCTGTTTCAGGGAGTTTACAGTCCACAGGACTAAAATCTCACTGGAGATGACAAAACTAGGGTGGGATTTGCCTTTCATCCACTACTGTCAAACCATTGCTCTGCCCAAGCCAGCACCCTCTCAAATATGAAATGTGTCACTGTATGGATCTGATTAGTTGAATTATCTCTTCAGCTGTGTTTTTTTTCTGCCTCCTGCCTTGAGAAACAACTTGAAGTGATGATACAATTTCAATTTCCGTTGTATGATTTCAATCAGATGTGGATGATGGGATTAGCAGATTCAGTTCTTGAGACCACACTGCAGGGATAAGGACTGTGTTTGGGGAAGCTAAGAGTATAATTGTTTACTGTTTGAGTATTTCCCTGGGTTTTTTGGTCAAAAAACCCCCAACTTCTTTAGAAACATACAGGTCGTTTTATTATAAGAGCCCTTTGTGTGTTACTTATTCTGAACAATTCCATGGCTTTGTGATTTTCAGTAGGAGGTATTTTTAAGCTGGGCTGTGGTGGGGTGGGGAGACCAAGGTCAGATTTTTATTGTTGTTGTTGGAGTTCAGATTTCTTCTGCAATTATGCTTTGTTACTTTGGATAGGAATAAAATGACAAACTTTGCAATTTTCATGAACTTCATAATTGTTTTAAGTTGAGGGATTTTTTTTTTTCTTTAATAAAATATTCACATTTTAGGGATTTTTTTCTTTTTTTGCTTTGAAAATACTATACGATATCAACCAAACTCCAAGTCACTTCAGGACAAAACATTGCAATGCTCTGCTTCACAAAAATCCCATTGTTCCTTGTTACTGTGATCTGAGTGCTTCATTTTGAGTTGACTTTTTTCACACATAACTCATTTGCTAAATATGCCTTCTTGTGTATAGACACGTTTTTGGTAGAAAATAGAGTAAAACAACATTTTTCTATGACTAATTGTCCTTGGGGAAAAATATTGTAAACCTTGTCAGCAGCCACATTAGAACATTTTGAAAAAGTAAGTTTCAGTCCATGACCTTACTGCTGATCTCACAAAATTCAATATTTGTAAAACAGGGTATCAATGACTTCTGGAAAGTGATGACATTCTATAGTTTTGTGTGTGTGTAAATAGGCATAAAGAGGAAAAGGAATATTCCCCACGTCTAACCTTAATGGGTTCATTTACCTAATGTAAAGTACTACAAGAAAAAATAATGAACATTTTCATGATCTTTTCTAAATGAGAATACCTGTTGAATTCCCATTATTTCTGTACTAACTTGAACTACCAAAAAGTGGTGAGCATTATCTGAAAGCTCAGTCTGAAACCCAAAGTTCTGTGTGGAAACACAGAAATTGCACTAAATAAATCACAGACCAATACAACTTTGCCTAACTGGGATTTTCTAAGAGTGGGCTAAGACAAAACTTTAAATGAAGATTTACAGCTGAAGCAAGCTGCAGAAATGGGATTTAATACAAGATGAAAGATAATCGATGTCTTATTCCCTGCTCCTTTTGCTGCTATTGACACTGTATTTTAATAAAGTTTGCCAGCTTTAAAGATAACCATGGTTTTCACCAGAATCCCTTTTCTAAAATGTCATCACAGGCTTTCATGGCTAAAGCTCCACATGCCTCCAAAATAAAAATTATCAAAGCCAGGTCCTTTTCTTGTTTTCTGGCCTCCATGACAACATAGGGTTGACCTCATGGGGTTTTTCTTTATTTTTAATGACATTGTGTTGCCCACTCAGAGAGTGCTTTCTGCACAGCATCATAGGCACCTCCCCAAAACAGGATTCAGCAAGGAAACAAACTGAATTATATCTGTGGGACCATCTTAAAGTACCTATTTGATTAATGGACTAAGACTGCTCTGACCTCTAAAAAACTGCAATTGATCAAGGGAAGTAAATGGCTCACTCCTAGTTTGGGACTTCTTAATAGGGAAGAGAAGATTTTTTAATCAGCTTACAAGCTTCCATTCATTAAATAACTCTTTCAGTAAAGGCAGGACTACACTAACCAACCCTGCTCAGTGACTTCACCTCAAGCTCATTCCAACTGTGCAAATCCATCTCTCCCTTCAGCTCATGAGACCAGGCTAATGAAGTATATATTTAATATAGAACTCATTTCTGTGATTGCCTTGCTGTATTTGATAGTGAACTTTGGTTGACAAGAATTCACAAATCGAATCCCAAAGATGATGTTGAGAACACAACTCCAGCACCTCTTTGATATCCTTCAATATCACCCAATATCCAGAGACCAGGACTTGCTCAGTTGTCCTTGAAGTCTCCTTAAGTAGAAATTGAACCATATTTTAGGCAGTAATTGAAATGTAGGTGTGGGAATTCTGGAATTCTCTTTGTCCTGTGGCTGCCTGTTCACATCTGCATCTATAAAATCTAATGACAAACCTTCAGCTATAAACTCTCTTGCTGCTTTTAAAAATATCCCCCAAAGGGAACTTCTTGAAAAAGCAAGCAAAGCCTTTCAACCTGCCTACCCAGAAATCCATAAAAACAAGTTCAGGCATGGAAGCTTGAAGGTTATAATATCTGATCAAGTGGATTTCATCAGATAGTCACAATTCTTAAATGGTTTAAAAAAGAAAAAGCCCATGAAGCATTTATTTTGTTGGTTGAGAATCACTTTCCACTCTTGCATGGCTTCAGAAGCTCCTTCCTTTGCTCCACGTAAGTCTGTGACTAGTGACAAAAACCTTTTTGGTTTTGGAAACCATTTGTAGAAAAGCAACACTGATACAAATTTAGGATGTTGACAAGATCCAAGAATCAGCACTGCATTTTTTGTGACCTGTGCAGAAGAAGTTCTAAATCTGACTTTTGAGGAACTGCCTTAAAACTACAATATATTCAATATTATACAATTAATAACCAATCCCCCATAGTTATGGGGTTAATAAGCAGAACCTCTCTGCTCCTGACTTCCTGAATGATCCATAAAGAGGACAAAAGCCACGTCATTCACATGTGCAGGAGTAATTAAGATCAATATAGAAATTAATTATTATCATGCCACCATTCCACTCCAGCGCTTAATATTACACATTTCAGAATCGTAAAAATATGGAATTATCAATACAACATACAAGCAGTATATCTCACAAAACCATTTAAAACATGGTTTAAGTACCTCTGGTATCATACCAAAGCATTTAAGACATTCTGACCTTGTCAGAATATTAGGAAAAACCTGGAAAATTTGAGTCATGTGACATGCCAGTTTTTAAAATAATACCAGCTGATGATACTTTTAAATTAGTTGCTCTTCATGAGTTCTCACAGGCTATATTGAGACATTGTTTTGCTCTCTACCTATGCAGTAAAAATTTGTCCCAAAGTCCATATTGTAATGGGGAAAAAAAAAAATCACACTGGCTCCAAAGGTTCAGCGAAATTTTGCCCAGAACCTCAATGAAATTCTGTGAGTTCTCATTTTCTAAACATCAGGCCTTATCTCTGAAATCAGAAAAAAGAAGGAAATGCAAGGGGCTCCTCCTGCTACACATCAGCTGAAGGTGCTTTCTTTGCATGATGCTCCCCTCAGTGGCAAATATATTAATATTTGTTGGCAAAGGCACCTGCAATGTCTCTCCTAAATAAAATAACCAAGGCACAGTTGTTCTAATACTCCCCTGAATGCACCCAAATACTGACAGAGCCTTGGCTGAGTGAGTATTTACCTTCCAGGTGACTCTGATGCTTTGTGAAGATATAGGCTCAAGCTGCACATCCTGAGGTGGACCATCAGGAGCTGGAAAGAGGAGGAAAATGCATCAAAATTGGCCCTCACAGCCCAAGGGATTCAGCACTTCACTTATAATGTCACCATCTTAACACCCCAGTGCCACAGAGGTTTGAGTCAGTGCCACATGGGAAACTTCATCCAACAAAAGCAGGATCTGGAATCTTCTGCATTCAGGTGTCATCTCTGAACAACAGCAAAATACAACACGTGCCAAAACACAGCAAGCTGGTTGGTAAATAAAATGAATATAATAGAAGGAATAAAAGTGATTTTTCTTGTCTGGAGATACTTCCACAGTGGTGTTTCTGCATATCTGGAGGTAGGCAAGACAAATTCTCAGCAATTAGAACCCTGGGGGTGAGAGAACAGCAGCAGAACCCATTTAAAGCAGGTGAGCCAGGAGCTCCTAATCCACATAGAAAAGCAGCAGAACCCATTTAAAGCAGGTGAGCCTGGAGCTCCTAATCCACATAGAAAAGCAGCAGAACCCATTTAAAGCAGGTGAGCCAGGAGCTCCTAATCAAATCTTCACCCTGTTGCAAACTTTCCACTGGGATCCCCTTTGTCACTGGAAACTGAGCACACTCAGTCCAATATCAGATATTTCACACACAAAACCCTGCCCAGTTTATACTCTTCCCCCTCCCCAGCAAGAATTCCAGCCTGGAAATCAGACAAAAAAAAAACCTGGCAGATGGGAAAAGCTTGTTGCAGCTCCTGCCTGAGCCAGGAGAAGTTTCATGGACCATCAACACAGTGCCAAAGGTGTGCAGGAGGCTTTAAAGGTGAATGAAAAAAAAGAAGGCCACGAGTGTAAAGGAACCTCCTCATCAGCTGGGCAGCTCCAAAGCAGCTCAGGATCAGCTGGGATTGAACAGAGGGATGTGAAGTAAATTGCTTGCTCAGCGAGGTAAATCACTGCAGAGGAAAGATCTGAGGAGAGGGATGGAGTCATCTCGAGCTGCTGCAGAGGGTTCCCTTGATGCAGAATATGGCCTCAGTGAAAGGTATTAAATTAAGTTTAATAGCATGACAAAGGAAGGAAAGCAATAAAAAGGGTGAGATGGGGCTGTTAGAGGTGGAGCAGCAATAAATGACAGCTGTGGTGAAAGGAAGCAGAGCATTTTGCTTTAACTGATGAAAGCAGAGACACAGAATACAGCCTATGATATGTTTAAGTTATTAAATGTCCCCTATTCTCTGCCATTCCTGACTGTCCTGCATATGGGAAATGTCCAAAGCTTGAAAGAACTTGATTTTCATTCTTCTTGCATTAATACAAAGGAAGGAGAAGAGGAAAAAGTCCACTGGCAAAAATGAGATCTCTATGAACTTTTTGAAGCCTGACCTTGATTCTGTCCCCCTGTTGACAAAAATGAATGCCACTTCTCTGGGGTACATTATAATGTAGTGGAATTTGACTGAAGCATTTGATCCTAAAAATGGGGTTTAAAATATGCCCCTTAAAATCCTGACTTTTCATCAAAAGACCCCAAATTTTTTTCACAGACCTGAATAGTTAAATGCTCCCAGCACACCATGGTGAAATGTTAAATAAGAAGTCATTTGTTTTCCATACTTAATGTCATACAGTGTTTGTGGCAAGGGCATAAAGAAAACCCAGATATCCCTGTTTCCTCTATTGATTTCAGCATTAGGCAATGGCCATAATGCTTCTTTTTTTTCTGACAGGCATCAGCGCAAGTGTGTACTGAAATCTATTTTCCAACACATGAGCTAATTGGGGTTGCATGGAAAGCAAGATGTGGTCTGCAAGCTTTGAAGTCATTCCATCCTTACCTATTCTTTTGCCACAGAGACCTTTCACAGTTTTCTTTTTAATAGAAGTATTTCTTTGCAATATGTGATACAAAATCTGCCCCCCCTCCCCCTTTCCAATAGCATGGTTGGAGTTGCTTGGTTTTTATCTTGTATTTCTTGGACCTTCATTTCATTCCCTGCTCATTACCTTCTCTCTCATCCCCTGCACCCATGCTGTTCTCCATTTCCTGCTGGAAAAGCAGAGAACAGAAGTAAACAGTGATCAAAAAAAATTTGTGTTCCTACACTTTGTGCATCCCCTGAAATAAAAACCCAGGAGAAAAACATCACAAACCCTGCATGAGCCTGACCTCCTCTCTCCCAGTCCTTCCCCAGGTAGATCAGTGACTTTTGAATGCAGTTCCACACTGCTGGTCTTTTTCTCCCAACAAACAGCTCCTCAAAAGACAGTGACAAAAGGATCATTTATTCTGAAACCTGGTTACAAAGAACCAAATAAAATGTGATATTAAGGTTCCACCCTGCTCATGGGGAAGCTGTTTTTTTATTTCAAGGCCAGCTGCTGATCCTGACAACTTAATTATCAGTCAGGAAAAACTTGGCAAGTGAAAAATATTGCAAGCATGGGTGAATAAGGGAGCACAAAAGAGCTGATCCAAGACCCATCCCTCTCTTTTGCACAAGGGAAGATAGACATTTTGGGGTTACAGATGACTCTGGCTGGAAGAATGTGTAGTCTGTTTTCTCTAGTGATTTCACATTTTCTTTGAACAAAGAAAGAGAAAATCTCTGCTCAAAAAATAAATAGTTTGCAAACAAACTATTCACTGTTAAATCTGTTCACTGCAGGCTTTCCTTCGGCTAGGATGAAAAAAGAAATACAACTCATGTTGTCTCCAGCTTATTCTGCTTTCCACTGTGAGCCCTTGGGTGCTGTTCTGTTCCTACTCAGAAAGTCCCACAGAACCAAAACCACATTCTCCTGACAAGGGGTGAGTTTTCATTGTAGGAAATTCCCAGAGAAAACAAGTGGGAATTACACAGTTGTTTTTTGTAGGAGCTGAACTGAAAATCAGTCTCTGGGTGTTCAAGTCCAAGACCAACACGAACCTCAAAAGAGAAGGGGAATTTTCATTGCCAGGACACTGTCAACAGGTTGTCCTCTCTAAACCCCCAAAGGAGGAAGCAGTGCTGACTTAGCATAAGATAAAAGAAGGCAGAAATTCTGTTTACACAAGAGTGGCTTCAAACACCAAAGGGAAAATGCCCACATGCCTGGGGCAGATACAGAAAAATAAAAGGTTAAAGGTAAAAATAAAGGTTGGACTCAATGATCTTGGAGGTCTTTTCCAATCTAAATGATTCTGTGAGTCTCTAATAAAATGCAACAGAGAACAGGGGGATGACATTAACAAGTGACAGCCAAGAGGTGTAAACAAAAGCCAGAAAAATAAATGGTGGGTGGGTTGAGTGAGGGAATGGAATGTTCAAATGAAGATTTGATTCATGTGGATCAACATTGTCAAATGGGAATAACTTAAATTAGTTACCTACATTAATAGCTGGGCATCCAAGGAAAGCCACAATACCCACAGGGGAGGAACCACCACTAAAACCAGGATGTTGCTGATTGAGTTGCCTCACTGGAACTACAGGTGTGTTATGCCCGACATCACAAGCCGGAATGTTGGAGCACAATGTCTCCTTTGACCACTAGATGCCACTGAACAGCTTTAATTACAGCCCTGCACGACAAACTTGCAACACTCACAATATTCCATGGGAATAACTCACTATTCCTTAACAGCATAAACAGCAGTTCATGCAGCAATTCCTGCCATCATAGAGGGATAATCCCCACAGAATTTCGAGGCTGCCAAGGCAGGGCATACCTGCTTCATCAGTGGTGATGGTGAGCTCGTTGCTGGCCTCGCTCTTGCCGATGCGGTTCTTGGCGTACATGCGGATGTTGTAGGTGGAGGAAGGGTGCAGGTCAATGATGGTGGCTTGGTTCAGCTGAGGGGAAACATCTCTGGTTCTCTGGACAGAATCCCAAGAGTCTGTTTGATGAGAAATGTCAATAGAAACAGATAAATAAATGGGGGTTTTTATGTGGGTAATATAAGCACGAGGTTAAACTGTTTCATGCCATCACTACTTTAATCCAGAAAACACATTTTGCTGCAAGCAAATCCAGTGATCTCCTTCCTTGACAGCACTCCAAGAGTTGTGCTTAGAACAATGGGAACTTAGCTCTGGGGTCATCAGCAAATCCAAGGAAACAACTACTCTTTGAGGAGCAAAGATTCCCCAGTTTTGGGAGTGCAACCATACTGGGTTTCTTACCATTGGTATATTAGAACAACTGCATAAAAATGGGAGCTGCTGCCCCAAAGTGATCCTTGATCAGCAAGAAAGTTGGTTGGGCTTGAAAAAAAAAGGAGGGAAGGGAGTTAATAAATGGGAGTAGCCCAGATGAGCTCTACTTGTTCCCTGTAACTCCCTGGCAGGAGGGTGCAGCCAGGTGGGGATTAGGCCTGTTCTCCTTGGCAACAAATGATGAGAGGACACAGCCTCAACCTGTGCCAGGAGAGGCTCAGGTTGGACAGCAGCAGAGAATTTCTGCATGGCAAGGGTGCTCAGGCCTTGGCAGGAGCTGCCCAGGGAGGTTTGCAGTGCCCATCCCTGCAGGTGTCCCAGGAAGGCCTGGCTGTGGCACTCAGTGCTCTGGGCTGGGGACAAGGTGCCCATTGGGCACAGCTGGGACTCCATGGGCTGGGAGGGCTTCTCCTGGCGGGGACCTTTAAAAAAGAAAAAAGAGGAAAAAAGTTTTTTTTCTATATCCCCCCCCCCCCCCAAAAACAAAAAACAACCTTTTTTTAAAAAAAAAAAAAATTCTCCAACCTCACAGAGTCTGTGATTCTGTGAAAGTTATCCCAGAAGAAGGAAAAATGAATCCAGGAGAAAGCCCCAGCCCTGGAGCAGCACAGGAGCACCCTGAGGCTGGATGTGCCCAAAGCAGACTCCAGACTCAGCTGCTCAGCACTGAGCCCTGTGGGGCTGCCCAGTCACACCAGTCCAGCTCCAGTGCCAGTGCTGCTCCTTTGCTGTGTGTGGGGATTTGGGGTCTTTGGCTGCACAGCTCTGTCCAGCTGTTCCCACAGGGATCTGCCAGGAACAACCCAGCCCTGCTGCTGCCTCAGGTGGGACTGCACTGGGGGAATCTCCCCTGCCCTGCACTAGGCTGCTCAAGGCAGGCAGGAGTGGTGAGGAACACGCCCAGCCTGGCTCCAGGGAATGAACTCTGAGGGGTTTCTCAGAAGGAATTGTTCCCTGGCAGGGTGGGGAGGCCCTGGGATGGAATTGCCAGAGAAGCTGTGGCTGCCCCTGGATCCCGGGCAGTGTCCAAGGCCAGGCTGGACATTGGAGCTTGGAGCAGCCTGGGACAGTGGAAGGTGTCCCTGCCCATGTGTCACCACCCAGTGAGGGAGAGATGCCTCTGCCCCAGTTAAGGGACAAAGGAGACCATGGGACAGCAACAGAGGGAATTTATTCAACACCATGGATTTGATTTCACAAGAAGTGTGAGGTAGGGAGGTGGAAAGAACAGAGGAAATTCTTGTCAGAGAGAGGAGACCCAGAGCAGAAGAGAATCAGCTGAACTCCAGGAGCTGTAAGGTCCCTGCCAAGCCCACCCATTCTGTGGCTGTAGAAGTTGTAGAACTCCAGCAGTGACTCCAGAGCTGCTTTCTGCTCAGCAGGCCCTGGGCAAGGGCAGGGAGCAGAGGCTGCAGGGCTTCAGCCACAGGGTCACCTGCAGGTGCCTTCTGGTGGATTTTGGTGTGCAAAGAGAAGTGCAAATGGTGAGAAGAGCCTTTCCAGCCCCTTTCCAGCCACTCCCAGCCTGGGAAGAAGCAGCCCTTCCTCCTTGCCAACACCAAGCCCGTGCTGCCTTTGGAACCCAGTGGGCTCCTGGCCATGGGCAGCGTCAGAGCAGGGCTGGGGTGGCCAAGGGGTGGCAGGGGAACAGTCCTGGTGCCAAGGGGTGCCTAGCCCAGTTCTGGGCCAGTTCTGTCCTGTTCTGCCAGGCCTGAGACTCATATCTCTCCTTAGGGACAGTTCCTGGGATCTCTTGTCTTCTTCCCATTCCAGCTCCTGCTGCCCTCTCACATTTACTTCCCCTTGGGACACCTCTTGGGCTGTGACATGTTCTTCCCATTCACACACCTCTTGGTACGTCTCCCGACCTTCTTCCCACTGGGACAGCTCTCTTATAGACTCTTCCCATTGGTAGAGCTCCTGGTGTGTCCCATCTGTGTTGTGGGAAACTTCTAGAACTCTCACCTGTACCTGGCATTGGTACAGCTTTCTCTAACAATTTTTCGCAGTGACACCTGCACTTGGCTGGTTGCAGGGCCTGTTTGCTTATCCAGGTGGTTTCTCAACACAAAATGTTTAGGAATCTGACATTTCAGAGCTAACCAAAATCACTTGAATGTGTTTTACCTTGGTAACTGAGTTTTTCACAGCTTTGTCTGTGGGACACTTTCAGGAAAGGGATTTCAAAAAAGACCTGATTGGTATGGAGATTTTGTTAAATTTCCCTTGAGGATGATGAGAATTTTTAAAATGTAGTCTTTATCTTACCAAATTGCTTTAGTTTCCCCTTGGTTGCTTAAAATACAGAAAGTTGAAAAATTCTGTTCATTCTTAGTAGGTTAAGTAAGGAGAGAAATGAAGGGAAAGGAAGGGAAGGGAAGGGAAGGGAAGGGAAGGGAAGGGAAGGGAAGGGAAGGGAAGGGAAGGGAAGGGAAGGGAAGGAAGGGAAGGGAAGGGAAGGGAAGGGAAGGGAAGGGAAGGGAAGGGAAGGGAAGGGAAGGGAAGGGAAGGGAAGGGAAGGGAAGGGAAGGGAAGGGAAGGGAAGGGAAGGGAAGGGAAGGGAAGACGAGAAAGAAAGAAAGAAAGAAAGAAAGAAAGAAAGAAAGAAAGAAAGAAAGAAAGAAAGAAAGAAAGAAAGAAAGAAAGAAAGAAAGAAAAAGAAAAAGAAAGAAAGAAAGATTGATTCCACTCATAAAACTCTATGCCCTGGCATTTCTCAGTGTTACACAAAACACGTTTACAGCATGATCTACTAAAAAACCACATTTTAACGAAAACTAAAAGCTTCCCGCCTGTTCCTAAAAGGAAGGATGAATCTTTGGGCTTTTCCAGGAGGATTTGGGGAATTTGGGGAGTTTGGAGAATTTGGGAAAGCTGTTGCCGCTCGCATTTCGGACCGGTGCTGCCATCCGGTGGTTGTTTCTGGCACTGCACCGTCCCCGCTCCCAGCGGGATCCCCGAGGCTCCTGGACAGTTTTTGGGGAATTCCCAACTCTGCGAAGCCATCCGCCACTCGGGGGATGCCCGGCTCGCACCAGAGCACAGGAACGAGCGATGAAGCCGAGCTGATGCACAGTTTGTCCCTAAGATTCCCCTAATGACATACAAAATTTAAAAAAGGATGGGGAGAGAGGCACAAAGAGGAGCCACAGAGCTGTTCCTGTCTCCAGACCTCTTTGCACACCTCTCGTGGGAAGCTCTGGAGGCTGCACAGGACTGGTGTCCATGAAGGGCCAGGTCTGAGTGCCTCGGGTACATTCCTGTACAGCCAGGTGATGTCTCTAAGTACCAAACATCCTGAAACAACAAGTTCCTGCTGTTCGTAGTGCTCTGGGATGGCAATACAGGACAGGCAACTCCACTCTCCTCCCATGGAGTAACTAATTCCATTAGGGTGATTAGTGTATCTTTTGTGTCTGATGGGGTAGATACCAGCAGTGCTGAGCTGACTTTGGACTCGATGGTCTTAAAGGTCTTTTCAAACTGAAATTCTATGATTCTGTGATGGGATAGTGAAGTCCATGTTTGTTTTGTGGTCACCTGCACATTCCCTGAAACTGAAAAGTTTACATTCTTGAGAAGCCTTGATGGTGCATCCTGATCTAAACCCATTCCTGAGTCCTCAGGAAAGGCAACAGAGGTGGAAAAGTCTCACTAAACACAAGTGTGCAGTTTACAGCTTCACTTCAGCCTTTGAAGGATGTTTCTTGAGTTTCACATTTGGATTGTGAATGTATAATCTAATTTTGTTCTATCCCTTTAATACCTGGAAACTGAGAAGTTTCTTTAATTCTTCCTCTTTGTTCTAAATTCCTCCAACTATCCTGTGCAAGTTCTCCATTAACCCTCTTTGGTATTTCATCTTCTTGATGATTTAATTAAAGACCAAAATCATGTGCAAGAATTCAAAACCCTGATCTGAGTTTCTCCAAATATTCAGCCTCAGACTCTAAAAAGTGATGTTTCTGTTGTTTGCAGTGAGGAGGAAACAATCTGCTCTTTTTAGGATGTGACCTCCAGGATTTGTCTTCAGATACAGACAAAGAAATATTTTCTTCAACACCAATTGAAGAAAACTGCCACCCACTTCTTTTCCTTTCTTTCTTTTTTTTTTTTTTTTTTTTAAACTTTTATCAGTATCATGATGTTTCCATCCAATCTGATGATGCTTCATTTGCTGTCTTGCTCTTGATTTCTCCCTCCACATTAGAGAGACATCACTTTTCAATGCAGGTTCATGGTGATCACCACTTAATCTCTGCCTGCATTCCGCATTATCACTTGAAAACATCAAACTAAACCCAAAAAAGATGTTTTAGAGCTCTGAAATCCCTTCCTGGTGCTGTTTCAATTGAAGGGAAGCACCTCAATCTTCCTAGACAGGGCTGTGCTGAGTTCACATCGTTCAGAAATATAAGAGTTGTTTTAGGGTGAGAAAGGAGTCGATCAGGCAAGAATGACTTTCAAAAACTTTTCTGGAGCAGGTGAGTGGTAGGAAAGAAAGGAAAATAATAAAAAAGGAAACAAAGCCCAGGAACTTTTAGGTGTGCATATCCCTTGAAGGCATCCTTGCCTAATAGAAATCTCCAAACCTTCAATTCTCAGCTCCAGCCTTAGTGGAGAATTTCCACTCCTCACCTTTCAGGTACATTACCAATCCTTCTTGTGCATTATCAATTTCATTTACAAAGCCAGGGCAAAAATGGTGACTGATGATTCAACACTCTTGAAAATATTTTATCTACTAATGAAAACATCACATTTTTACATTAGCAAATATAGCACGGCGTGGTAAAAGGGAAGAGCAGCAATCGCTAAATTCAATGTTCTCACCACAAAACAAACAAACAAACACAAGGACAACAAATGAAGATAAATCTTCCTGTGGAAGATTAAATAAACCATGATAAAAATTTCCATCAGGCAGCTTCAATGTATGAATTCTCTTTTACCACCCAAACTGAGCAGGGAATGCCCAGCAGTGGGGATGCTGAGGTTGCTCCTCACCTGACTTGTTCTTGCACTCGATGTCGTAGCCAGTGATGGGGCTGTTGCCATCGAAGCCCATCGTCCACCTGAGGGCAATGCTGCGAGCTCTCACCTCCCGGATCTCGATCTCGGGGGGGTCAGGGGGCTCTGGGCAAACAACACACAACTCTGCTCAGAACAGATCCCATCCTGCACACAATTCTGCTCAGAATAAACTCCATCCTGCACCCAGTTCTGCTCAGAACAGATCCCATCCTGCACACAACTCTGCTCAGAACAGACCTCATCCTGCACCCAATTCTGCTCAGAACACACCTCATCCTGCACACAATTCTGCTCAGCACAGATCCCATCCTGCACCCAGTTCTGCTCAGCACAGATCCCATCCTGCACCCAGTTCTGCTCAGCACAGATCCCATCCTGCACCCAGTTCTGCTCAGTGCAGATCCCATCCTGCACCCAGTTCTGCTCATAACAAACCCCATCCTGCACCCAATTCTGCTCAGAGCACACCTCATCACTTCACAGCAGTGAGCGTGGCACTGGCTCAGCCTGCCTGCCATTCCTCTGGTCACTCATTGCCATCCTGATTGTCATAATCACAACATTTTTCAACTAGGATTCACTGGTGTAATCTGGAGTATTGACTTCTCTCTAACCTGCTTGTATGCAGTGTAGAGGTGATTTTCCTTAAAATCACTACAGCTCGGACATTCATGCTAGAAAATATGTTTTACTTCAAACACCACATTTCATCAATACTTCTTGTGTAAAATCAGTGATTTTACACAAAACATGATTGTAGAAATACGAGTACTAAACTCAAAAGTGCTGAATTTGGTGGGGAGAGGGAGTAAAATTTTTGTCTCTTTGAGTGTGTTTAAAAGTTTTCATTTAATAATGGAACAATGTGGTAAAATCACTCTAAAAGCCTCTAAAGTTAATGTTGTAAATAACCAGCCCTCAGACCCATTCTAACATCCTTTAAATTGCCAGGGCAGTTCAGATGAGCAGCGGTGGAACTGGGAAAGTTCTCCCAAACTCCACCTGAATTTTTCAACTGGGCTGCCTCAGGCGTTTGCTGGGATCTGTTGCTACTTGGAATAAAAAGAAATCTGCAAGTAGTGGGGATTTGTGGTGTGCAGGCTCAGAGGCAGAGGAGGAACCAGCAGCACACAGGAGCAAGCAGTGGCTGGTGGCTGAGTCCTGCCCCTGTCCTGCATCTCAAATATTGTCACCTCTCTGAGACTTGCTGTCTCTGCCCTGTGGGAGGGGAACCCCAATCCCAGGCAACGAAAATTCCTGGAGTTTGGGTTGTGCAAACTGCTCAGGGTTTATTTTTACTGATTAAATTTGAAATATTTTGCTGGAAGTTCCACAGTAGGTTTAGCATTTCTCTAGAGATGAACTGAGATCGCTTTTGCTTTATTTCAGACCTGGGTTTGATGCACTTTTGTTCTGTAAAATAAATGTAACCTGCTCTCCTTCAATCCTTCATGTCCACAGTGCTCACTGAAGATATTAGTTTTACATATCCTTAGCAATTGTCAACTACTGTATTTAAGAAAAAAATTCAAATTAATTTGTACAGATCTAGAAAGACTCAAGCTTATCTTTTATTTTGATTTAATCTGCAACGCTGGAAAATGAGACTGAGAATCTCAATGCAGCTCCTCCTTTCTTTGACAATGAGGTGCCCATTTAATCAGGAATCAGAACCTCCCTCCCCCCAGCAGGTTTCTCCACTTCCTGTCCTCTCCCTACCTTGCACAGTGAGCTGAATTATTCCACGATCCTCCCCGTAAGAATTGATGGCGTGGCAGGAGAAGAAGCCAGAATCTTCACGCACAGTTGGCAGAATCTATGGGAGGTTGGAAAAGAGGTGATGGATTGAACAGCACAGCAGAGAAAATAAACCAACAGCTTGTCTGTGCGGCGCAAGAAAAATCGTGCAGAGTGTTTTGCTTGACAGCAATAAATAGATATTGCTGCTTGCACTCATAGATTTGCATAGGAAAGCATCCAAACTAGTGAGATTATCCAAGCCAGCAGCACCTGGGCTGAGGACACAGCCTAGCAGCTCAACATGTGTAGTCAGGAGCTGGAGCTCCACCTATTCCTGCAGCTTCTCCTCAGGAGCCTTGTTTCCTGTTCCTCGCAAGTTTGCCAAGTATTTAGCTGTTGGCTGAAATTTTCCGTGCAAAATGGTGCTTCCTGCTGCCTCTGAATTTTCCCAGCTATTTCTGAAAATAACTCAAGTGGCTGAAGTCTGTGTGGAGGACGTGAAGGTTCAAACACTGGTGGTGAACCCTGTTGTGCTCAGCATGGTGCCTCACAATAAAGTTTTGTGTGGTCTTTCTTTTCAATTTGTTGTTTAACAGCAAGGAAATTTATATATAATATTTGCAAACATGATCATAATGATTTTTTTTCTACAGGGCCACTGCTTCATTCAAGGCACAACAAGGAAAGAGTTTTTTTAAACGAGCAGATATTTGAAATACCATTTCCTTCTCATTGTTCAGTGTTCTGCTCCACAATTTATTTACTGCACACGGTTCAAACCGTGCCCTGAAAACATCCATTCATTTTCTCACAGCATTTTCTGTGAATTCACCCATTTCAGAAACACGAATGAACTTACTTTCATCAGCCCTGACATCCTGAAGAGCACTGCCACCATTCCATGTAGGGAATTAAGGAAGCAGATGTATGATAATGTCTGTGGCTGCTTGACAAGTTGCCACATATTAGCTGAGCCATGGAAACTCCACGTGCTCTTTATTCCTCAGCAAAGCCCAGGTGATGGGAGCACAACTCCAAGTCACCACTGGTTAAGATAAATGGATTAATTTCCCACTTGCTGCAAGGAAATTGGAGTTATCACTGGAGATGTGGCCACTTGTCAAGCTGTGTTCAGTTGCACGTGTGGCTAAGCTTGGAGACGGGGAAACAAATATTTCCAGAGTTCAATTTGAGACATGCAGGGCATTCTTCTCCCTCCCTCAGAGTCCTGAGCAATAAATAGCCTTTCATGTGTTCATAACAGCTTCCACTGAGTTAAGCTGCAGCCATGAGGGCTTAGTACTTCTGCAAATCAGACCCCAAGGGCTCAAGGCAAGTGCCCAGAAAACAAAGAACACACAATTATTGGCCACCTGTGAAAAGTTTGGTCTCAAAGATCAGCTTTGCACCACACAGTGCTGTTCATTACTCAACCCTAATTTAGCTCCAGAGAAAATCCAAGTCCTGCCTCACTTGAGGCAGGAGTCCTGCAGAAGAAATAAAAGCTGAGCACACAGCTGAGGATCACATCGTCATGCAAAAGCACTGAGCTCAGAGCTTCAGAGACAGCCTTCATCTGGCATTTTCTACTTTTTGGGGTGTTTTATCTCTCAGCAGTAAAAGGTTTTGTGTGTAAACCATATGTGGGTGTAGAGCACCTGCTGTACACCTCTGCTTCAGAAGAAAACCCTCCAAGCAGATCTCCAGCCTCCTAAATAGCAATATTGTTGTGCATCCAGGGGTTATCTTGTTAAAATCAACAAGAAGAATGATGGCAGAGAGGCCTAGGGGTGTATCCTGTAACTAAATATTATTTGTATTGCAAAAATGCTCATAGGAACCAAATAACGCATAGAATATTTTCCTTCCTCACAGAGATAAATGACAAAGTTCCCTCACAGAAAGCAAACCCAGAATTTTACTGGGTATCATCCAACACAGTTTTTGGCTGGTAAAGAAATTGATATTTTGTAAGAGTTACACTAGAATTTAGACAATAACCAGAGAGACCGAGAATTAGTGACTTGGGCCTGATAAATACACTTTTTAAATGTGACTGAAAATGGATAATCAAGATTGTGGAATGAGAAAAAAAGAAAAAGAAAGATTCTTTTAGATTTCATAAAGGCACATGTAAAACACCACTTTGACTTTATAAAGTGGTCTCACAAGCCCCATCAAGTGAAAGGGAGGGAGAAGAGCACTTTTAAAAAGCAGCATTTTTATCTCAAACCAGTCTAGTGATTTTGGTGAGGCTAAGTGTGACACACATCAGAACCTGGGGGCAGATATTTGCCAGAGCTCTCACCTGCAGGGTAGAGATCACTTCATCCCCAACTTCCTTGGTGGAGACCAGGTAACGAGACATTTCGGGGTTGATGATTCTGTCCTCCTTCTCCCAGCGGACTATGATGGGTTTCTCTCCATGTGCTGTGCAGCTCATCTCCTTCTTCTGGCCTTGAGTTGCCAGGGTGGTGTTTGGGTAGGAAGTGATCATAGCTGGAACTAGAAACAGACAAAAATAAAAACAAGAACAAGGCTGTTCTCAGTGAGCTGACTGGTCGGATGCTGCAGGGCTGGCCCTTCAATCTGTGTCTCATCCAGCTTGTCCATATTCAACCAGATGTGAGAAATATATAATTTATATTATTATGCATATTATACATATTATATATATTATATTATATTATATTATATTATATTATATTATATTATATTATATTATATTTATTAAAATTTTTAAATGTATTATTATTGTATATTATGAGACAGAAATGTGATACAGTATTTTACTCTCATTCCTTTGTAAGAGAATCCTCAAAGGGAACTTAGCAGAAAGGAACTGGAAATGGGCAATGGGAGATGTGAATCTAAAGGAAGACGTCTTCATTTGTTTTGCTGCTCACATGGCAACTTGGAACATAATTCAATATTCAATACTCACAATGCATAAAGGGACTTGAACTAATATAGTGTTCAGATATGTGGACAATAAAGAACTGATAAAAATGTCTTCTTCCTTCTGATGAGCTGCTGTTTTACTTGCTGACTGTTGTGTGTTTTACCAGTGTGTATGACAGTGATGATCTATCCAAATGAGATATCTCAATTAAACCAGGAGCTGCACAAAATTAAAAGAAAGGCTCTGCACCAAGGAGCTTACAGACCATGGATGTGTTGAGTGTGTAGCTGAACTGCACTGAACTGAAAGTATAATTAAACTGACAATAGACCTAGCTAGAATCGAGTTTTTATTGTACTCAGAAGGTATTTGCAGAGCAGTTTGGACAGATCTGTCAACTTCATTAAGCATTCTTTAAAAAAGGGCTTAAATTTTAATGTTGAAAAAAGTACTCTCTTCTTAGCAAGAATAGTCTTAAACCTTAAGTATTTTCATATTTTTTAACTAAACAGGAAGGAAAAAAAAATCCTTGGAGTGTTTTACTTCAACCCCCTCAAATCTTTGGATGGTTTCTTTGGTGTCCTTTGCTGTCCTTTCCTCCCTACATGGTTTGTCCACCAATGAATGACATCTGGATTTCTGTGTCTAGAAAGAATCAAAGCCATGAGTGTTTCAGTTCAGGCCCAGGAGAAGCTGGAGAGTCCTGGCCAGCCCAGAGAGCTGTTCTTTCTGAATGAATCTGTCCACTCCTCTACAGCATCAGCAATGAACGCCTTCCCTTGTTTTATGCATGAACAGCTGCCTCTTCTTATCACAGCAACTCACTCCTTCCATCTGAACTTCTCTTCATCCCTATTTTAATCAGATTTCACTGGCAGAGGTCCTGATTTGAGGCCTTCCCAGTCCTTCCCCCTGCATATCTTGTGTCTGTTGCTGCACAGCAGAATAAAAATCCTTATTTAAATGAATTACTTTAATTGCCATCCCGTAATGTTAATTCCTGGTGGCATGACCTTTTCACATGCCAGAGCTGTTAATGCTTGGATATGACAATATGTCAGGATGCAGCCCTTTCTGTTCAAAGGCTTCCTGAACCAAACCAAGCCGACCTGAAGATTAACAGAGCCTGTGGAGCTGTGGGTTTGTGCTATCAGTGGGATCTAATTCCAGGAAGGACTCTGAGAACAGTCTGGTGTGAGGCAGGAGGCTCCACCTGCACTGGTGATGAAGTAAATCTTGTTTAACTGTGTGGATATTGGGTTCCCGTCAGCTTTGTCCAAGAGAAAAAATCATGAATAATCAAAATAGAAAATCAGGATGAGTCTGATTCCATTTTCCAGAGAATGGAAATAGCCTCAGTTTCATCTGGTCTCTGTCCATGTACCCACAGGGAGGTTGCTTTCAGAAAGTTGGTTTTTTGTGGCCATCTGCTTGTTCCCCCAAAGCCAGAAGGACCAGGTATATGCAGCTGCAGGGATGTGAGCCCTGTATGTGCAAGTGCTGCACTTCACACAGGATCACAGAATCATTAAGGCTGGAAAAGCTCTCCCAGGTCACAGAGTCCACCCTGTAACTAATCCCCCCTTGTCCCCAGCCCAGAGCACTGAGTGCCACAGCCAGGCCTTCCTGGGACACCTGCAGGGATGGGCACTGCAAACCTCCCTGGGCAGCCTCTGCCGATGTCTGAAAACCCTTTCAGTGAAGAAATGCTTCCTGAAGTACTCCCATACAACCTTTTATGCATTTTGTACAATAAGAGACCCAATTCAAAAGAATGCCAGGCTACTGAGGAGTCCACATTGCCATCCTTAGCTTGTGCCACCACCTTTCTTCCTTCCACAATGTCCCCAACCTCCCACATGGGCCTTTCTCTGCCCAACAAGCTCCAGTCCCCTTCACCTGCCCCTCTCCCTTCCTGCTGCAACCTCCTTGGCTTCTCAGATATCCCCTAATCCCTGTGGCCACACTTTCCTCTTCCAGCCTCATTTCCCATCCCTAATTAAATCAGCCAACCTCCCAAGTCACCTAAGGCATTTCCCCTACAGCTGCACTCCTCCTTCCCATCAGTATTTCCTCCTTGGGGTTTCCCTGGTGATGGTGATGATGATGATGATTCTGAGCCCATGCAGGAGGTGAGGGGTGAGGGGTTTGTTCCTCCCCACGAGGTACCTGAGCTCCTGGCTACCTGTGCAGGTCAGCCTTGCCCTGGAAGATCCACCCTCCTCCTGCTTCACAAGGAAGGGGAGGTTTTCCCAGGAAAATGGGACATCTGGCCTTGGATTGAAATCCCACAGCCATCCAGGAGGCTGTCCCAGAGACTCCTGCCTCACTTTCAGGTCCTGTGCTGGGTGACAGTGCCAAACCAAACACCATGACCACCTTTCTTGCTTTTTAAAAACCAGAGGCTACCTTGCAAAGCTCATTCCCCCCCCCCCCCCCCCCCCCAACAAACTTTCTTAATAAGAGCAGCATAAAAACATGTAAAGAAAGATGACTTTATTCCTCAGACACAGCTTTATCCCTGCTTATCCTTCCCTTCTTCTCACATAATCTTCCTCACAGATTCCTTATTGCCATAGCAATGCCTCACAGCTAAATATTTCCCCTTCCTCCAAAGCTGATTTTTTACTCTTCACTATTTATCTCCAATGATCCTAAACCATAAGCTCTTCTTTTTATCTCCCTCTATGTCAAAAGATTTCTGGTAACAAAGCCACATTCCCAAGGATATTTTAGGAAACGTTATTTCTTCATACCCCAACTATCTTTAATCAAATTACTGATGCAAATAACTGAGATAAATAAGCTGGTTCTTTACTGACAAAATAATCTAGAAAACTGTAAATAAGCAAGCTAAATCTGCACTAAATATGCATGAGATATTCTCTTAGGATGTCTTAAAAATAAGTGAAGGCATTTAAAAATGTATCAAGATGATTCAGATGCCATATTAAGAGTGTCTATGCCTTAAATCTCTTCAAATGTGCATTATATACAGACACATAATTATATCTATATATATATATATTTCTAGAAGAGAATTTTGGAAGGGAAGGGCATGTTTCTGTGCAGTTTCAAGGAATGGATAGTGTCATGTTCCACAGTTTTGGAGTAGTTTCACCATGGGACTAATTGATCAAATTTTATTTTCTTTGCAGTTCTCCATGCCATGGTCTGAATCCATGTGGTGCTGGGCACAGGTAAAGATCTATTGGTCAAAACTGGACAAAGTAGAAGTTACAATTTGTAAATCATGGCAATTTCCATTTTCAAGGTATGCATATCTCTGCCAGCAGCATTAATCCAGCAGTTTTCTCTGTTTTAAGTTGGGCTTTCTTTTGGAAAAGTGATTTATTTGCTGCTGTTCACAGCTCAACCCATTGCTCTTCCCCTTTCTTCATTGCAACAGGCAAGAAATAATTTTAACATATTTGATTTTATTATTATTATTATATTGTTATTGAACAATTATTTATTTTAGATGAAATATTGCTATACTAATGCATATCCAACTACTAGTTTATGTAACTTCATCATTAAAAATAAAGTGTAAAATTCAGTAGTCAGGGTTATACTTAAGAACCGTGGTAGTGGCCCAGAAAAAACAAGAATATTTTGTCTTACTCTTGAAGAAAACTGAATCTGGGCCTTTCCTATGATTCAGTAAAAATGACTTAATCTGACTTATTTTTCTCTGCTGCTGCTGGGTGTTTCATCAGGAACTGAATGCAAATAAAAGTGAAAACATTTAATTACCTCGAGAAAGACCAGTCTCATTATACAGAATAAGGAGGCTATAGTAGGTTGGGGAAAGCTTGTGCAGAGTATCAGAAATCTTGAATCCTTTTGGAATAAATTGAATTACTAGAAAACCAAAATTCATATCAAATTTAAAAATTATGTAGAGTGCTGGGAGGATGGTAAGTATTTTTCTCTCTTTCAGCTCATAGGTGGAAATAGCCACATAGGAAAAAGCAAATTAAAAATCTCCCCGTCTTTCAATTTGTAATTAAACACTAAATATCCATGTAGCATTCAAAAATGATTGTAAAACTGACTAAAGTTCTCAATACTTTTAAGAATTGTGGTCCCTTCTAACACCAAACCATTTTGGGATTTTGGGATTCTCTTGGTCTGAAGGTCTCTGCCCTGGCAGGATGTTCTCAGAATTTGGCTCCATCACTGGATCATACTTGAATTGGCCACTTTGGGGAAATGTCTGGGGCCAAGAGGGATTCATCTTGCAAACATGGAAAAATATATTAAAAAAAAAAAAAAAAAAGAATTGAAATTCCAGTTTAACATTGAAGCCAAATTCACTATGTCCTTCCATGCTGATCAGCCACACTGAGAAGTCTCTCCATGACAAATGTGATTGTCCTACCTCAAAAATTCCCTCCTCCTCCATCCATTTTTGCTCAGGCAAAGAAAGCCATGCAAATGCAGTACTTACATTTAAGGCAGCCTGGCCGTCACACTTTTATTTGTTGAGATCTATATTTGTTAATTTATTTTTGAATTTAGTAGATTTCCAGGAGTCAGTGAGTCGCTAAAATTTGTAACTCCAGTTTTCCCTTTATGATAAAAAACATCTGAGTTTCTTTAGAGAGCATCTCTGGCATTCAAATGGTGAAGAAAATAGAATTTTAAATCAATAGGATTTCCCAAACACTTCAATTTAATTTGATTAGTCCCTTGGTAAAACTGTAGCCTGATCAGCAGGTGAAAATCAAGCTCTTAGTCCTCATCCTCAAGAGATGCCAAGATTAGGAAACAAACTCTGTGTCTCAGAGGGTCAAAAATAATTTAACATAAAAATAAGCATTCCATTTTTCTGTATACAAGTTATTATATAGAATTATAATGGGCATATCATTATAATAATCAGCATATAATTAATGACAACTTCTTTCTGCCAATATTCACTAAGTTTGAAAATAACTTCACCTTTGGTACCTACTTGTGTGTGTTTGCTAAAAACCTCCTCAGAGACATGTTCCCTTAGGATAAATATTTTTAAAATTCAATTTGAATTATTTAATCATTTCATGAAGGTGATTTTAGGACAGAATATTTTACTGTATTTCTTGGAACTAGTGAAGAATTTTTTGTGTAAGCAATGCAGCTGTCAGATAGAGACAAGACAGAGGGAATTGTGCCAGTAATGAAATCAATAAAGCACAAATTTCAAATTTAAGAAGCCAATCTTTTTGAAATTAATAGCCATTGATGTTCCAGATCGGAAAAAATAATTTCAAACAGGTAGACCTGAGAAATTTGGGTAGAGAAGTAAAGATTTGATGAATTCATATGATAGACTGAGTTATTTACTCAGCTTTAGTTTCAGAAGTCTGTAGTGTATAGGAAACAAATTTAAAAAAATTTTTAATAAATATATTCCTAAATATAATTTTAAAATGTAAATGAACAAATTGAATTACCTTCTACCTCTAACCTGCCCTAAAAGGAAGGCTGGTAGCCTTTTATATGTTTTTGTATGAATGGATTGCTGGACAATAGGCAAGAGTTTCATTAGCAGTTCTTTTAGCAAAGTAATTTTCTGACAGAAAAGTATAAAAACCAGCACTGCTGTGTAGAAAGAGAGAAATTAAACACAGTCATTTCAGGTCCATAAGTTTGCATTACAAATCCCATGGCAAAACAGGACACTCAGTGGTTTGTAAAAATGGCATTATTAAGATATAAGGACACTCATACAGGGTAACCTTTGGGGGAAAAAAAAATCTAAAAATAACTAAATACTGAGTGGGAATGAATATGGATTCTGTACACCCTAAAATACCATTTCAACCAGCTGTTCCCCCGGCATAAATGAAGATACTTTGATTACAAATATGATTCCAACATGTGTTTCCAAGCTTGAACAGACCTTGTTTGATGCTGAGCTTTAATAAAATGACAATGATGTCTTGAGTCCTTGGCAGCTCCTCCTGATCTGATTGAATGTGTCAGGGCAAAGGCTGTGAACATTTAGGGTTCATCTCTTATTCACTCAGAAGTGGTTTCAGGTCACATTAGAGGAAGAGAAGTTGATTTATTTTGCATGACAACTATGAATTTTAACCAAAAGGACGCATTAATAAAATAAAAAAGGGCTTTTCTCTCAAATCACAAAGGCAACTCTTTCCTCCTCCCAAGGTCTTTTCTTGCATTAGTTCCGTTTGTACAGTGCAAGCTGATGGCTTCAGATGATCCACAGGAGAGCAGCAGCTGCTGGTATTTCCTGCTCTTTGCTTTGACTTTGACATGGCTCTGAAATGAATGTGACTTCCTCAGCTTCAGTTCCCATTTTGTCTAACTGCACTTCCAAGTTACCTAGGGAAGGGACTGGGGGATGATAAGCTGACAGGTTTACCACAGCAGTCAGTTGTGGTAAAAGCCTCTGGAAATTCGTGACAAACTATGGGAACTCACTCAAGGCACTGGGAAATCAGTCTCATCCAAGCTTGGCTAATTGTCAAAATAAAAATTAGTGATCAAAAAAAAAAAAAAAAAATCTATAAAACAGAGTATTACCATGTATGGAGTTGTGATTTGTGAAGAGTTGGACAAAGAGCGTCTTCCTACACAAGAAATTATTAGACAATATTCATTTTAACATCATTGACTTTGTTATAAATTGTGGATGCCTAAAAATTAGCACTGGAAACATGTCTCCATTAATTACAAATTCCTCGGGCCACTTTCTAGTCCAAATCAACTATGATCTCTCATCACCCTGTTATAAAAACCAGGCTGGAAAGAGCAGGAATGTTAAATAGTTAAAACTAGCAACACGTAATTTTAGATAACTTCTCCAATGCTTTGATCTTAAATTGAATTCAGTCTGCCATCAAGATGGCATCAAGTTTTAATGTGAAATGAGAGGGTTACTGCTATCATAATTGTAAAGCACAGCACTCTAATTTTTGGTGACTTACTGAATGCAAATCAGTTAAAAAGAGAGACTAGAATCACATGGGAGAGTGCTCTGGTTTTTTTTTTTCCCCCAAGTTTTTATGCTTTAAACTCTCTTTCATTGAAATCACCTGAACAGTTTACAAGTTTAAATGAAAAAAAAAAAAAGAAAAAATCATAAAGTCATTGGAAAACACAAGCTTTAATCAGGATGTATTTTATGACCCAGCAGCTCCCATAAGTCTTTTAGATTTTGGAGGCTGTGAAGTGACATGTGTAAATGTCCCTCCCAGGGGAAGAGAGGCAAACACTAATTGGGGTATTGACAGGTTTAAATGAAGCAGAAACACAGGGAGAAACTCTGGCCCCAACAAAAATGAGTATTGGGGAGTGGAGCATGCCGGGACATTAATGGTTTTCATTCACTGCTCAGTCATGCAAGTAAATATACTTTCAAGCACGGTGACCTGGGTCTGTAACAGCTCAGTTCTGAGCTAAAAAGCCATGAAATACTATCTGCTAGTGTATAACAAAGAGAGCTCTGGTGCAACCAGTCTCCTCCAGCTGTTCAGAGGGAATTACACTTTTATTTTCTAGATAGATGCAGATAGACCAATATAATCTGATACTGGGATGGCAAGAACAGAACTGAAATATATTTAAATCTCTCTGTATTTAGCAGCCAATCTCTATATGAGCACAGTACCACAATGAATATAAATATATATATTTTCTGCATAGGAACACTAACAGAGGGGTGTTATTGCATTGGATGAATATACAAAAGAATTCATCTGTGCACACAGCTCAGGCATGTTCACAGAACCAGTCACTGATTCATCACAACCTGTCTCCAGGTGGCTAAAATTTAATCACCCAAGTTAGTCAAAGAAGGCCTTTTTCAACAGTGGACTTGTGACAAAAAAAGACCTTCCAGAGGGCCACTGGTTGTGTCTCAAAGATGTCTCAAAGACTTTCTTCTGGATGATAAAAGGACCTCAGGGTGAGCTGCTTAGACTGGTGCAACCAGCTTTTAAAAGTCCTGCTTAAAGTCTGGGAAATCAAGTGCTAAAGGTCTGATCTCGTTCCCTTAGTTAAGGAGATTCAGGATGTTAATAAATGCTACAATCCCAGGAAAGACAGGGAAGAGGATTCAGCTAAGGAGACTAAGATCCTAATAAAAAGCTCTGAAGACATTTATTTTAATGGATATCTGGTTTGTCCAGTAAAAATTCTGCCCCTTGTCAGAGAGACCATACGGGAATGGTCTGACCATCTCTAGGGTATTAGCTCTGCTTCTTGCTACAAAACCAAAACCTTCATTCTTGATTGATAATATATTTCATTTTCCTCTATAAGGTCTATTTTCAATTTTTACTGCTCAGAACGCCAGGAATTTCCAGAGGGAATGCAGATCTCAATGAAAGGAGAAAAAGTTCCAGAGGAGTGGGGAACCAACTTAAAGGCTGCACAGTCTAGGAAAAGCTGATGGATAACTTTTGTCCTTAACAATTTTTTAATACCTGTCTCATGGAAAGAGGGAATTACTAGCAAAGAGAAACACAGAGGGCTTAGAGAAGCACAGTATTTATAAAGATATTCAGTATAATACTTCTGTGAGATACAAGCACCAATAAATTAGAAGCAGCTCTTACAGCCAAAAAAAAAAAAAAAAAAAAAAAAATCAGAGAGGAAAATTCTCGCTTCCATTAAATCTAAAATTAGGATCCTTCCTTGGGAATCTGTGGAGACTTTTACATCCATTGTTATCATGTCTTTGCAGTGTTTTATCAAATCTAAAGGCTAGGCCTTTGTCCTCAGCGTTTTGGGACTATTTCACTGAACAGTTAATATACTTCCAGACAAAAGCAGTGGCTGACAATTTGGCTCCAGTGCCCAAACGTCTGAGGCCAGAGGAAGAAGACCCTAATTTCAACCTGAATTACAGTTATTTTGGCTCATTCAGAGCTGCCAATGTGCTCATCCAGCTGTGAGCAAGAGAACAGCTGAAAAGAAGTTTTAAAGCTAAATTTTACAGTGCTGGTGTTGACAGTACTTTGCTGTACAGGAGCCCTAGAGATTTCTCACCTCTATAACTTAGGCCAAGGTGGTTTTTTGTGCTTTCATGTGCACAGGCACGTGAGTGTGAGTGAGTAACAAAAAGGCAATAAAAACCAGTGAATGTTTTCTGCAGAGGCAAACAAGGAGAATTATTTCATTACCTGGAAAAAAAAAAAAAAAAAAAAGGACAAAGCAACCCCTCATCACCTTCTTCCCTTGACTTTCAGCTGCCCTGTGCATCCCTCTTTTCAATATGCTCTTCAGAAAACAAAAAAAAAAGTTTCTGTTTCTCTGGAGACCTTTTTTCCCCCTCAGCCAAGGGAAGGGACCATAAATAGTGGTGCTGGAGGCAGCAGTAAATTACAGCCATCCATCTCCTGGACAAAGCCTGTGGCACAGGGCTGGGGGTCACTTCCCCCCACGGTCCCTTCCCACAGCAGCAATGGTACAAGGGGTTCAAAGGACTTGCTTTATATATTTATTTTCCCTTTAAATTGTGTTTCAAGGGAATAGAAACTGCCATTACCTCCTCCACATACCCAAAAGCAGAGGCCAAAATGGCACTGCTGGTAATGTAACCACCAGAAAGGCGAGAAGGAAGTTGTATTTCTTGAGCAAGGTTTGACATATTGTAGATGACAACTGCTGAATATGATAAATGAAGCAGCTGCTTACAGGGGCAATATGAAAATGCTTCTTTGACTTTTTTTTTTTAAATCAGATTGTCGAATGTTTCTTTTTTAATCAAATCCTTGAAACACAAAAACAACAAAAGCTGTGCTTAGATCTAAGCCTTCTACCTAAATTATTAAATTATCTTCATTTGGCTTTAGGAAATCCAGGAGGTTTAAGTGCTGATTTGGTCATTCTGGGTTTTGGTTTTTTTGAGGGTTTTAAATTATATTCTGTTACAAACAGAGCAATCAGTTACAAAGGTATACTGTGGGTTTATGCACTGTATAACGACCTTATTAGTCACATACACAGGGGGATTTTATGTTCAAGTCTTATTGCTTTTTTTATGATACATTTTAGAGTTTCTTGTAAGTTGGTAGGAAGCTTTTTAGAACCACTCCTGTTGGGACTTTGCACAGTAAGTTGGTTTTTTTTTTTGGTTTTTTTTTAAGAGAACAGGTAATTTCTTTGGTCCAAAACTTTTTATGAGAATGTGGTCTCTTTGACAAAAGGAGTTTCTGAGAAGGGCTTTTTAGCTCAGCATTCAAAAATCAGGCCAAGATGCTCACAAAACCTTCAAAATGCAAATTCTGGCAGAAAAGGAAAAAAAGCTACACAAATTTATGAAAATTCATAAAACTGAGAAAAAAATCAGTCAAGTCCTATTCCAAAATTGCTCAAATTCATGAAGCTAAAATCACTGTAAGGGACATGGATTTCCTGGTGGTCACCCGGGAATATATTTCCAACTTTTTAAGTCTATGAGGAACTGAAAGAATATTGACAAATAAAATATAAAACACAAGGTTATGGTGTTATTAAATCAGAGGTGAAAACTTCCTTATCTATCATGAAGCAAAGTTGTCACTAATTTCTAGTTACCTTCTAGTTTCTTATTTAATGATTTTCCCCATGGATGAATTCCCCTATTTCTTGCTAAAAATTGATTGCAGGAGTGATGGGCAGGAGAGTCTCGTGTTGAAGATCCACACTGCTCCTCCTCTGCAAATAACTGCCCTAACCAAGCCCTTTGGGGTAGCTCTAGTTAAAAAATTATTCTATTACCTAAGATCCTGGGGGAAAATATCCTGAGATTTCACCTTGAGAAGTTCTTGTGTTTCTACTCTCTGTTTTCTGATGGAAAATCTGGCTGTTCTTAGGAATTTAGCATGGAAAATCCCTCGTTGTTGAAGTGCTACACCTTTATCCCATCGTGTTTCACTGGGAATTCACAGTGGAAAGATGCTGGGAAATGTTGTGACTTTTTAAACTTTCCTTACCACTATGATAAATTGAAGTAATAGCAGTATCAGCAGGATGCCAAACTAATAACTGGATGTGAATGTTCTAAAAAGGAAGGTGCTGCCACTGTCAAAGCAGCTGCAACTACAAATCCAAACTGGGACAAACCCAGTGGATTCCCATCTTTTCAATCCCTTATGCTAAAAAAGGGTGATAAAAGCAGATTGTTTCTCCAGCCCAATTTATTTTCTTTTCCTTCTTTTCCCTTCAATAAATGGGTCATTGATAACATTGAACAGCTTCAAGACATCTTGTGGACAACAGGTTTTTTTTCCTCTCCAGGCCTAGGAAAGAAACTGGGGAAATTTTTCTTTGAATAAATTCAACCAGGCTGCTTTGTTTGAGTTTCCAGATCCAGCAATTGTCTAAAAAAATGTTGTTCCATCTTCCTTTTCTCTGGAATTCTGCAATTTGAATTACAGAAGCCCAGTTTGAAGAGCAGCTACTGAGACTAGTGAATCACAGAATCATTTAGGTTGGAAAAGACCTCCCATAAAATCTCTAATCTACCGGTTGCAGACTTGAAAAATATGTAAAAAATAATATATATGTATATAACAGTAAGATATCTCCTCTGGATTCATCTTATATGGATTTAGAAAAAAACAAAACAAAACAAAACACCCTTAATTTAAATGGCAAATTCAAGTGTCCAAAATTTCAATAAACAAACATAACTGAAACATCCAACCAGTCTCTGGTGAGATGGTGTGATCATGTTTGATGATACCTTCTTTAATTACACAAACATTGTTTCCCCCAGAAAAGTTCCTCTTTAGTACAGGGAGTACACAGGGTTATGAAGTTAGTGAATGATGCTACTTCTATTTTTGCCTTATTTTTGATCATGCACTTGATTAGGAAACAGAAAATGAAATGAAATGAAGTCCTTTGGCTAGTCCTTGCTGAGTGCCACATTGGATACTCTCATTTTACAATTTTTCTGTGGCAAAATTCATGTTTTCTAGAATGTTACTTCCCACCTTCTTCGACAGATGTTGTTGTGTTCATTGATTTCAAGGTGCTCAAGTGGCTTTGCAGAATTGCTGAACATCCCCATTCTGAAGCATCCCTGGTTCAGAAGTCTTCCTGAAAATATGCCCTGATTATCTATACAGCAAATTATTCCTCAGATAATATATGGGGTATGTTTGCTGTCTTTTGAGGTAATTTCATATATTTAAACTCGTATTTCACAAAGGCTTTCCAAGGATCACTTGGAAGCTTCTTAAAGTTGTGTGGTTCCTGAAATGTTCCTATATCTGTGCTGGGTACTTGACTCAGCATCAACAGAGTGCCCAGAACTGACCTTAAAAAGAGCAGCTCATTAAGAAGATGAACTCTGGTGAACTGTTAAAAAAAAATTAAATGTATAAATGCAACCATATCTGCAGCACTAAGAAAAAGCCTTCTAAGCCCTCTGTCAGTTAAATGCATTTTTAATACTGCTGCTAACAAATAATAATCCTTTGATTTTCCATCCAAAAGCTTGCAAGTTGCTGGCAGCTCCAGTAACTTACAATTGCTATTGCCAGCTCTGCCAGTCTCTCATAAATCTCACTGGTCTCTTACACCTCAATCTCCAGGCTATTCCCTGCCTCAGATTTTGCCAGAATAAATTCTGGTAATGTCATGCAGCTTCCCACCAGCTCTCCTGGCTGAGAAGGACCCTGTTGTGGTTTTTAATTAGATGGTGTTCTTTGCAGGAATGGGACTTTGAGGCAAAAAAGGTGAAAAAAGGGACACAGGAGATTTATTTTGTGTTCTAGGGGCTGAGTGAGCTGGGAGCTGCAACACTGTAAACCTGAAAAATGAGTTTTGGAGGGAGCAGTGCAAGGTTTGGTACTCCAGGTGAAAAAAGAAAGGAATCTGAATCCTTATCTTAATCTTATTGAATCCTCTCAGGAAGTGTAAAACCAGGTCATCTGTCAAGAATTCCCATGTCATTATTACTGGGAAGGCAAGATATAGTTCAAAAGCAGCCTCTGAGAGAGTTTTCTTTCTCCTTTGGGATCACCTAGAACCACAGAGTCCAAAAAAGCAAACTGTTACTTTAGAGACTTTTAGCTTTAAATTTTCTAAAATATTTGCATGTCAGCTCTCTGGGGCTTGCCTCAGGGAGGCTGATTGTCTCATATGTATTTTTAATGTAAAGTGTGATCAGCATCAGGAGCACAGACTTTTGAAATTATCATTGAATGATGGAATGGTTTGGGTGGGAAGGGAAATTAAATCCCATCCTGTGCCACCCCTGCCATGGCAGGGACACCTTGCACTGTCCCAGGCTGCTCCAAGCCCCAGTGTCCAGCCTGGCCTTGGACACTGCCAGGGATCCAGGGGCAGCCACAGCTTCTCTGGGAATTCCATCCCAGGGCCTCCCCACCCTGCCAGGGAACAATTCCTAATTCCCAATCTCCCATCTCTCCCTGCCCTCTGGCACTTTGCAGCCATTCCCTGTGTCCTGTCCCTGCAGCCCTTGGCAATTGTCTCTCTCCATGTTTCCTGCAGCTCCTTCAGGCACCAAAAGGCCACAAGGAGGTCACCCCAAAGCTTCTCCTCTCCAGGCTCAACAATCCCAGCTCTGCCAGCCTTTCCTCCCAGCAGAGCTGCTCCATCCCTCTGCTCATCCTGCTGCCTCCTCTGCACTCTCTCCAGCAGCTCCAGCTCCTTGCTGTGCTGAGCCCCAGGGCTGGAGCAGCTCTGCAGGTGAGCTCTCACCTGAGCACAGGGACACAATCTTGATGGAGGAGCAAAGTTTGGGTATCACCCTTTGTCTGCCTTGTTGCTGATGGCTAATTACTAATTACTGCACGAATAACACAGTGTTATTGTTATCATCAGAGCATCTGAAAACAGAGTCTTGTGGATTACAAAAAGCACAGCTCTGGAAGATGAGGATATCTCTGTAACAAGCAGCCTTTGCAGTCCTGGGGAAAACTGTTCCACCTTTCTGGGCCTGCAGAACCCATGGCTCTGGGCAAGGATTTTGCACAGCTTCCTTCCAGCATGAGAATAATCATGTTTTTTGGTTTGGTGGTGAAAGAAAAACAGGGAAAACAAAAATATAGAGCCCAGTAAATCACCACTTGCAGAGTCCAGAAGGAAAACTGCAGAAGATGCTAGCACTGCCAGAATCCAGAGATAGCAAAAAGGGAGTTCATTCCTTCTTAGTGAATGGCTCTGCTCCAGCAGCAAAACCCACAGGCTGGCCAGGGGTTTGAAATTTTTGCTGCATCATGGCAAGGGTGAAACTGAGGTTGTTCATACTTCTAGAGCTTGAGAGGCCCCATGGTTGAAATTCTGGTCCCACAGAAGTCTTGAGGAACTTTGGCACTGACTTGCCTTGACCAGGATTTAATTTGCTAAAATAAGAGTTACACTGGCAAGTTTCTTACAGTCTCAATACCCAGTCCTCATACAAGCTGAGAGGGAGGTGCTAAAAGAGAACTAAAACTGGAGAGTATTAAAAGGATTAATTCCTTTCTGTGTATGTTTGATAAATAAAAAAAAAAATCTCCCAAGGTGCTTAATGTTGCCTATTACTGTGCATATCCTGAATTCATGACTAATGCACTTTAATTCAGTCACAGGATGTGCTTTAAACAGTTCAGTGCTGCGTTATGTGCTGCACTCGAGATGTTCAAGATCTTAATTGTTTGTTCTCTTCAGTATCCCTCACCCAAGAGCTAATGAAAAATTCAGCCGTGATGGTATTTTTTATGACACACAGAGCTGTGACACATGATAATTTCACAATCATTTCGAGACACCATGTGGTTTCTTTTGACATTTTGTGACAGGCTGTGTTATCAAGCACAATTGTTTGCACAGGAAACAACTGTAGCACGTGGTCCTTGGGACATTATGTTATCTCCTGATAATGATGTCATTAACATGTGTATACTATAATTAATGACTACGAGAGCGATTCATTTGAGCAAGGCTTATGAATCCATTTCATCTAAAAAGGGAAAGAAAACCTATAATCATTTGGGCTCAGATCCTGAAAGCTACTTACTTGCAACCTGCTGCAGCTACACTGGGTGACCCATTAATTGAGGCATATTAACCAAGAAGCATTTATTTCTCAGTTATATTACAGAAGCTTGGATTAGAATCATTATCATAATGATTGTTCTAATAGAGATCAGGGAGAGAAACAGGAACCTAGCAGTGCTCCAAACCCTTTGTCACCCGAGCTCCTACCAACGGGAGCCAGGAAACAATTACAGTTCATCAGTGTGCACAGGAAAATAATGAAGCTGGAGACGTGGAGAGCAAACCCACTGCATCTCAGGCTGTCCCCTCCTGCTCCTGCAGCCCCAAGACAGAAAATATTCTCCTGAAATCCTTGTCTGCATAGAAAGCAGATTGCTGTAAAGGCAGTTTAGACATGTGGAACATTTTAAAGTAAGAATTACAGTCACAGAGTGGTTTGGATTGGAAGGGACCTTGAAGATCATCCAGTGCCACCTCAGCCATGGCAGGGACACCTTCCACTGTCCCAGGCTGCTCCAAGCTGCAATGTCCAACCTGGCCTTGGACACTGCCAGGGATCCAGGGGCAGCCACAGCTTCTCTGGGAATTCCATCCCAGGGCCTCCCTATCCTCACAGAAAAAATTACTTCCTAAAATCTAACCTATTTTTCCCCTGTTCCAGTTTGAAGCCATTCCCCTTCTCCTGTCACCCCAGTTCCTGATGAATTGTCCCTCCCTGTCTTCCTCTTAGACTTTGCCATCATATTTTTGCCAATCTATTTGGAGGTTCAATATCTTGATAAAAGCCCTACCATGGTTTCAGTGTAATGTCACCACAAACTCAATCCTGTATCTCACTGCTTAGAGCTCCCTAAGCAAAAAAAATATATATTTTGACTGGCAAAATTTGCTTTCAAGCCTGATAATGCACTCTTCTCCCTTAAGGCTACACAAATTGCACAGAGATGTTTTTGTGTTATTTGGATTTTCAGAAGGCTGTGTTTGGGCATGCAAAATATTTTCATGGAGATGTTTGCATGCAGGAACAGCCACACAAAAATAGCTGTGGGTGAACGAAATTTCCAACCTGCCACAGATACAGTCCTCAGGAAATCTGCCTGAAATGTGTCTAAAGAAATTAGGATGAGCCTGGATCCCTGGGAAGAGGTTTGAAAATCATCTGTGTGCAGAAAAGCTACCATTGATGAAAGCTGGATCATGCTGGATCCTCCAGAAAGATTAAAAAAGGACAGGAGGGAGCCAGGGAACCAAGAGCTGACCAAAGTATGAATTTTGAATGGGGTGCAAAGATGCACAAAGGTCTGGGGTTTTCCAGAATAGCGGTGGTGAGATATTTCCTTGCAAAAGAAAATCAACAAAGTGGGTTTTTTGAGAGCTGCTGCTGCATTCTGTTGTTTCCTTCTCTCTCCTGTGGACAGCAGTCCAGAGGACCCAGGCACATCCCTCCTGCCCAGGTGTCTCATAACTTCACAAAGTCAATCTCTTTAATTGCCTCTCACCTATGATTTCCATAGAGTGATCCCATGGATTATGAGTATAGTGCATAAATAATTATTTTTATGCACCACTAACTTTGCTCTGAGGCTTGAAACACTAAACTGTGTGTGTATTAGAAGCCCTTTTTACACTGCACCTCCAGAATAATCATCACTGGATCGACTTCAGTCTGCACTAGACTTTTTCTAGTTAAAGTTAGTAAAATATGTACTTTCATGGCATAAGCTACAAAATGTTTTGGAAGTCAAGAAATGCAAAGTCAGAATTTCAGGAATAGTAAATAAGAGCAATATTCATACCAGCTGATGTAAGAGACATAAGAAAGGAGTTAAGACTCAGAAATCATTCTCTTTACCTTAAAAAGATGTTTTAACTGTATTTGTACATGCATATTCCATACCTGTTCTGTTGTATTTTTAAAAAACTTATTATTATATTAAAAATAAGCAAAGTGTGATTATTCTTCCTAAACTAAGCTCCCAGTTCAGAACCAAATATGCTTTTTCTTCCACACAAAACATAAGAATTGGAAAAATTTATCTTGGTCTACAGGAACCTATATGAGCCAAAGTCTACAAATTAGATATGATTTACTTTTTAATTGCATTATTTTTATAATTGTTGATGATAACATCCTCTACAATAACACCTGAAGAGAAAATGCTTTCAAAAGGAGAAATAAAACCTCCATACTCCTGTTGTAGAAGCAATCAAGGATTATCTATTAAGTGTTTCTGTTGCAAGTACATCACAGGCTGAATTTTGGAAAAGCAAAAACAACTGAAAAACTTGCAAATATTCAAATCAGGGATATCAGAGCTTACTGTAAATTTAGAACCCTGACTTGATTCCCCAGCTGCAGGCAAACATGCTGATAAAAGACTATTCCCAGCAGATAAGGTTTATACCTTTTAAAGGCTAAACAGATTGGCTTAACATTGAATGCTGCACAAAATTTAGCTGGAAAATGTATTTTTCCAGAAAATATTTAATGGAAATATTATGTCAAGTGATGCTATGAAGTTACTTTCCATGGGGAAGGGAAGGGGTTGAATTATAAATTTGATTTAAAGCAAACAGGCAATTTTTCCCTCCAGATCATTATTTCCATAATGACAACTCCATCTGTCTAGGGATCCAGTGGTACTTGGGGGAAAAAATCCACTTTTTTATGGGGAGAGACACAAAAAGAGCACAGATTCCCCCAAATCACACCAGCTGGATGGTTTGTAACACTTGATATAGTCTGAATTTCCCTTTTCTGGGTATGAAAACAATTCCTGCTCGTGTGAGAGTGCAACTGCTCCAGGTCACTCTCATTTCAGCATATTTGAAATGCTCCCCTGGGTTAGTTGGCATCACTCTGCATGAGAAATAGGCTAATGCACTGTTAAGCTGAGCTGCCTTGGTATAAGCAAGCTGGAAAAACATGACAGATCCCTTAAAAGTACTCAACTCCTGTGCATTCCAAGCTACAATATCCCTGGATGGCCCCAGATTTAATCCCTGGTATTTCCAAGCTCTTACTTTTCACAGGTTCAGTTTGCTCAAACTCAAGAGCTGAAGCAAAATTTGCTTCAGGTTTATGTTTTGGGTTTCATCTGTCCATTCCCTTGCCCCCTGCTTTTGGAATTAATTGTAAATAAACCACAAAAAGTCAACTCTTGCTCCAGAAAATACGTCCATCTGAGAGATTTACAGTAATACAGATGTGCAATGTCACCATTGGAATATGCTGGAAAAATCAGCAAAAGCAGAAATAATCTTGAATATGGACAAGGAACTTCCTGGGAAATGCAGAAGACAGTATGTGGATATTTACACAGACAAGCACTTTTGTACCATCTGAAGAGCTTCCTGGGTATCAGCAAAACCATGGTAACCTACAAGCCTTCCCCACAGCAAATGGGAGGAAATCCAACCTCTTTAATTGCCAGGTAATTACTCTGCCTCTCCCCCACGCCCAGCAGCCACTGGGACCCCCAGCTCAGCTCAGCTGTGCTCACTGGGTTGCACATTTGAGCCCCTTGTTCACAAGACAGGCTGATTTATTCTGCTCCTGGGCCTTGCCAGGTGAAGGAAGTAGATAACAAGGTGTAAAAGCAGATCAGAGCCAAGGAAAAGCCATCCCAGCCCAGCTAAATAGTGCTTGTGCCAGTTTTCTCCTTCTGGCCAGGTTGTTCTCTCCTTTCTCAGATTTTCAGAAGGTTTTCATATTCCTTTTTCTCAGAAGGAACACCTCTTCAAGCATTTTTGGGAGGTCTTTCACGCTGGAAGTTTTAAGAGCCCAAAGGGAGAGTTAACACCTCTGTGCAATGCTTTATTTTCATTTAACATGGAAGCAAAACTCACAAGTCCTCATTCCCATCTGTCTCTCCACTGGTGAGTTCCCTGAAATACATCTGGGAACAGCCATGGATGCTATAGGGAGTGAGCAAAACTCCTGAGGACACCCAGGGATTACTGTGCTCTCCTGTAATTCTCTTCCTCACTGTTTAGGTGCATTCCCATTTTCCCTAAAAGCCAGGCACTTCATTTAGCTCTTATTTAAATCTCAGATCTGGGCATTTAGCAAACGGTAATTGGATTTTCCACAACAATATGCAACCACTTACGGAAAGTCTGTTCTTCCTTATTTCAGCTCGGCAAGTCACCACTTAAAAATCTGATAGCAGGAGATTTTCTTTGCTCCAAGAGTGGGTTTATGGCTGTAAGTGCATGGCAAGGAGCCAGCTTGTACCAGTTGTAAATGCAACATTTAAGTTGCATTGCAAAGCAAGACAAAAATACAGCAGAGTGCTGCTTTCTTCCAGAGCACTTACAGTAATAGGCACTTATTTTAAAAGCTAGTTCTGAGATAAGGCCACAGAAGTGAGATCCTGCTGCCCTATTGTGTATGTACATGTGGGCAATTACCCAAATCAATGGCTAGTAATTAAAAGCCAGGAAAAATAATCATCTAACAGATGCTCTTCCCACTGCTCTGATGATTTGCAGCAAAATGGGCTTATGCAAGAGCTCTATTTTCTGTCTCTGTCTGATTTTGTGACCACAAGTTCACACCATCTGACTTTCAGAAATGACATTTGATCCTTCAAATCCTCTGCCCTTTGCAAGGCAAGGAATGGAAGTCAGAGCAGGATTGTTTCTCAGGTATTTATCTATCACCATGACAAGTCTATTAGTAGAAAAATGTTCTCGTTAGGTCACTGATGACGTGATTTAGGAGATTTATTTTAACTAATACCAGAAAAGTTCAGGATGCGGAAAGAGAACTGAGAGAACTTGCAGTGCTGACTAAAAGCCAGGCTACTGACATCAGCTGCTGCTTTACTGTTCATTCCCAAAGGATTAAAACATTTGCTGCAGGACTTTTTCTTAAAAGTTTAAGTCAGATTTTAGGAGAACAACAAAAGTAAAACCCCCAAAGCCAAACCAAACCTAAGCAACGTATTTTTAATTTTCTAAATAGCTTTGCTAAGCATCCTTCAGCATGTCAGTGGTTATACGAAAGGCAACTTGAACAAACACTACTGTAAACCAAGGTTCTGCTTTAAGAATGAAGAAATGGCTTTGGGAACACAATATTTAAGATGCATTTCTTTGGTTAATGTAACTTCAGGGATTAAATTTCACCGAATCACCCGCAGAACCGAAGGCATTTGATGATTTTGTGTTTCTAGGATGTGAGTGGCCACACATTCCTGTGCCTGGACACACAGATTTGGGGACTCAGGCTTTTAACTTACATATATCAAACAGAGCAAGAGATTCTTTACAGCCTAGAATGTATTTTTTGCAAAATGAAGTATAGGAAATTTCACCAGAAGTTTCATTTGTAAAAGCAGGGAGTTTAAATGCTGCTGCCAATCCCTGCACACACTGGGCTGTTCCCACAGTCATCTGAGAGCACATCAGCTTATACAAGGGAATTTTAAAGGAAAAAAACCTCTTTCAAGAGTCAAGAATGGTGGTTGGAGCTATAATATTTATCCCCTCCCTGAAGGATCATTTCTCCTCTCTGAATTTGGTCCTGTGCTCACCTACATTCACACAATTACACCACATTGCTTTCCCAGGGGCAGGAATTCATCTAGGTGGAAGCTAAGCACTGAATAATTGATGACAGAGAAGGTAAAATTATTGTCACAAAGATACAGAACAGCCTGGACAACGCAATTCCTACAAGATCAAATATTCCAACTCAGAATTGGAAAAGAAAACAAAAATTGAATGTAAAACTAATCGTTCCATGGCCTGATGGAGACAGTTAAAAAAAAATGGATGGGGTTAGATTAATCATAAGTAATTAGGCCAACAGTAAGAGCTCATTCGTTCATTATCTCCTGGTTTGACAGACCAAATCGATTCATTCCTTAGCCCTGCAGGATTCTAATAAGATTTATCTAAAAATGGAGCCATGCTTCTTCAGTTATCTATACTGTGAAGGCACTCAGAAATCAATTGCTGTGGCCATAAGTGGACACTTCCCTGTTTTTTTTTTCTCAAGAAAGAGAAAAGCAACATATTAAGATTTGTTCAAGCATCTCATACCCAACAAATGTTTGAATGCACAGTGTGGACTGGAGCTCCCATGCTGATCCATGGGCAAATCCTAATGGTTAGGGAGGGTTATGGGGTGAAGGAAACTTGTTCCCCACAAAGCAAACAGATTGCTGAAAGGGAATCTGCATTTGCAAATCCTTCCTTCTGATTATTCTTGATGTGCACAGTGGGAAGAAGTGTAGGAAGCTCTGCCTCAAATTGCCCTGCATGCAGCATCTTCAGCCTGTGGCAGCTCTTCTTCCTGCCTTGCATTTCTGTTCCTTTTGTGAACCGCCCAGACACAAATTTAATTTTTGTTTATGTTGATTGTCACAGACTATATTCACTGTGTTCATACTGAGCACCACTGCAGGATTATCACAAAGTGATGTGAGCAAAACCATCACACAATTTTTGAAAAAGTGTTTTGAAGATGAAAAGAGAGTACTACCAAAAAAAAAAAAAAAACCCCCCAAAAGACTCTTTATGTTTGAAGGCAAAATTGCTTTCATTAAAAAAAAAAGCTTAAAATTGCTCTGATGGAAGCAGTTGTAAAAGATCATCTTTGGCTAATAGTGACACGTGATATTATATTTTTAAAGAAATATACTCTTATCCAAAGCATAAAATATTTGCATATAAACTGCCTTTTTTACAGTTTTCTTTTGCTGCAGGAGAATTATACAGAAAAATGTATGTAACTGATTTGGCACCTGTGTCACTTGATATTAAGATGTTTACATATTTCTTAAGATGTAGTGAAGTAATTTTTATTATTTTTATTATAACTCTGTTTAGGTTTTCTTACTTCAAAGTAAAGATAAAGATAAGCAATATTAATAAACAAATAAGCAAAATGGAAAATTATAAAGAATAATAATGCAGGTCCTGTGACAGCATTCAATGACAAAAAAAAGAGTGAACAACCTCTTGAAATTTAGGGGTTTTAATGAAAAAGACTTTGATTAGGTCATTCAAAGTGCAGAAGAAGCTGATATATGAGAAAAAAATATAATTTGAGGCTCTGCCCTCTATTTTGGCTGTTCAGAGAGCATTCTGCAAGCCCTAAACTCATATAAAATTATAATGGGGAGTTCTGAGGCTTTGCCCTGCTGGAACATGGTTACTTCCTACATGAGATGTACTTTAAAGCTGGCATGACTGACAAAGACAAAAAGAGATGAGGGGAAAGGAAAAGGAAAAAGGAAAGGGAAAAGCACAGTACTGTAAGAGCTACCTTAGCTGAAGTGGAAAGAGTCTTGTGTACTGTGTATTCCCAGTAAATTAATTTACATCCCACTATTGCTTTACAATGCTCTCTTGATTTCAGTTTATTTAATCTTCGTTAGCAAGACACACAACCAACTTCTGATGACATTGCAAATATAAAAATAAGCTGCAATAGATCCTGCATTCACTTCCTCCCCCAGAAGCCAATAGTAAACCCATCAAACACACTGCAAATAACTCCCACAAATGAAACTAATGTGTTCACAGCAGCATTTGTATTTTAAAATGTTACTCAGAATAATTATTAGGTTAAATAGCATGAAAATCCAGGCAAATGTAAAGACCTAGGCATTAAATGCCCTTGAAGGTAAATAAGAAAAAAATGAGGGTAAATAAAGAAAAATCAAAACTGTGTATCTATATTTATGATGCATTTGAAATCAATTTTATTCTGGATAAACCTGGAAACATCACTACTGGATTGTGGGCTTGGTCAGTGTTTAGTCATTACTTCTGTACCATGAGGATTAAAGGAAAAAATAAATAACTTGTGAGAACACTGTCCTAACAACTGGCCAGAGAGGCTGTGGAGTCTCCTCCCTGGGGATATTCCAGAGCCATCTGGACACAACCCTGTGCCCTGTGCTCTGGGATGGCCCTGCTGGAGCAGGGAGGTGGCACCAGCTGCCAACTCTGGTCCCTTCCAGCCTGACCCATCCTGGGATTTAGTGATTGTGTGCACTGATTTCTCTGCCCACCTCATAGATGTCCCACAGCCTTTAAATGTCATTATTGTGCTCTTCACACCTTGTATTTCTGTGGTCTTCAACATCCTCCCTAGGGGAAGTGAAGGGGCAGTGCTGATCTCTTCAGCCTTGTGAACAGGACAGGACTTGAGGAAAAAACCTGGAGCTGAGTCAGGGTGGGGTTCAGGCTGGAGAGCAGGAAAGGTTGTTCCCCCAGAGGGTGCTGGCACTGCCCAGGCTCCCCAGGGAATGGGGACATTCCCAAATCTGCCAGATCTCCAGGAGCCTTTGGACAGCACTGCCAGGGATGACAGGGTGGGATTGTTGAGGGTCTGGGCAGGGACAGGACTTGGACTGAATGATCCTTGTGGGTCCCTCCCAGTTTAGGACATTCTGTGGTTCTAAACTACCAGTAAGAATAATTTCCAGAATATTTCCTCCCGGCTCAGAACATTCCAGGATTACAGTTTATTGCATTCGAGCACTGTAGGGTTTGAAGTATCGAGCCAAATACAATACACCGAAATTTGTACTTTCTCAATGATGGTTATTATGGATGGATTATCTGTCTAGCTGGTATCAATCCCTGCCACACCATCATCTCAGCTGGGGGAGCAGAGCAGACATGATTTTCAAGTCTTGTTTTAGCAGTGCTCAGAGACAGAGGAGCTGCAGACCTTGATGGGAAATTATTTCTGTGGCACAGAGTTTTCTGACCACAGATGGCCAAACCTGGACACAGAGTTCATTGCAATCTGAGAGCCATGTAACACCTCTGAATAAAATGATAATTTAACAGGACACAAGAAATATTAATATTGAGGAAGGAGAACATACTAAAATATCTGTGGTTTTTATAGTACTAATCTGTTCAAGAAAGAGAGAAAATAAAACAGCAGCTTCTGAATCCTGTCCCTTATGAGGTTTTCTAAAAAAATGTGAAAATGCGAAGGCATTTGAAAGACTAAATCATCATAACTTTGTTAAACTGGTTATTTTTCAGGAAAGCCTCAATATTCTGTATCTACTGCGAAAATTTCCATAGAAGGAAAACTTCAGAAAAAACCTCACCCATGCTTCCTTTTGAATATTGCCATTTGGGCATCAAAAATCTGAGAGAGACAGCTCTTTAGGAAAAAAAAAAAAGGCCATAAATATGACACTGTTGAAACAAATGGAAAAGATAGAGCAGAGTCTGTGTGTACTTTGTGGGAGAAAAATCTGCTTCACCTTTCTTCTGGAAACAATGCTGTGCAACCAGCCTTGAAGAAAAGAAAAAGGACTGCTATATTCTTACTCAAAAAAACATTTCTTAAAAAAAAAAGAGAGAGAGAGAGAGAGAGGGTTTCTTACCTCTCCTCTTCTCCCTAAATGAGAGCATTGCAAAGATTTGCATACAAACCCACTTGAGTATTTGTGCTGCAGCACATCTGGCAATTATCTTACAAGAGAATTGCCACGGGCTTGGCATTACCGAGAGGAGCAGCGAGCATTTGAACGTTCGGGAGAAAAGGGATATTCCAGCTTCCTACCAGCTACCTTGAACATACTTCATGTTTAATTTCCCTCCGTTGCCAGAGGCGCTGTGTTGTTATGACAGCTGATCTGCCATGGAATAGCTGTAAAGGAAAATCAACAAAGGATCGCTCCAGCGATTCTCGGCGCAATTTATCGGCGCTCGTGTCTGGCGGCTGCTGCCGCCTGTCGAGGTAATGACACATGATGGGTGATTAAAGTGCAAGGCCCTAAATCAAAGCTGTGCCAGCGGTTTGAAGAGGCAGAAAACAGCATTTAAGACCCCTGTTCCTTTCTCATAGTGGGAGGACCTCATTAGGAAGAAAATGGGCTGTTTTGCTAGCAAGAGGGAGCGCCTGCCTCCACGGAGATCGCTTGTGTTTCCAAGATTCACTTACAGCATCTTTTAGATGGTGTATTTCATGAAAATAAACAATTGGAATGGTAGAATCAGGGAGCAGTTTGGGTTGGAATGGACCTTAAAGATCATTCCAACCCCTAGATCTCTTGTGTTTCCAAGATTCACTCGCAGTGTCTTTTAGACTGTGCATTTCATGAAAATAAACAATTGGAATGGTAGAATCAGGGAACAGTTTGGGTTGGAATGGACCCTAAAGATCATCTAGTCCCAGTCCCCCTGCCATGGGCAAGGACACAAATTAAAACATGGAGAGCATTACAGTTCATCACCACTGACTCAGAGTTTCTTCACATCCTCATATTTAACACAGTTTTGGCCTTTGTTGGCCAAGAAGCAGGTGGTAAAAGAGAGAGCTGCCAGTCACAAGGGCAAAGGTGGGCAAGGGCAGCTCAGCAGCTCAGCAGAAAGCACTGTTTGGGACACAGGAGTAGTTTCAATAAAAAAAATTATTTTTTGTATTCTTTGCCCTTACCCCACTCTTTCATTCTCAGGACACGTGCAAGTCATCCAGCTAGAGATTTTGCCCAATTTTGGCAAAACTTTTTCCATTTCACAAAAGTGTACCCTAACTGAGATAACTGCAAAATAAGTGTGAAGAATTCAGTATAGGAAAAAGCTTTTTTTTTTAAGATTTCAGCATGTCAGAAGAAGAAAAAAATGTCAGAAGTAAATGAGAGCACACAAAAAGAGAAGGGAACTTTTGTCTTGTTTTGTTTTTCCACAGAAAACCGTATTTACATACCATGGGACTGTGAGAAAAATGGAGCAAAGAAAGATTAAGAAATATCAAAATAACCGGGCTCAGGTGAATTTGACACAACATTATTGCTGTCCTTCTTAGAAGTGTTTTTGGAGGTATTAGAGACAGTGATTTTAAGCTTCCTTTACCACATATCATGGATAATCTATCTTTGCAAATTTGGAACAGGCAGTGCCACCCTTACTGACACCTTGTGGGATACATGCATTTTAATGAGAAATTGGCTTTTCGTACACAAGGAAAAGTAGCAATCGGCCAGATCTCAATATTCCCGTGCTCTCAGCGAGGAATTATTTTCCCAAAGACTAAAATGAGCATTTAGAGGCACCCTGGTGAGCAGAGCACAGTGAGTTCTCCATCACAGCTTGCTGGCTTTGCTGCTGGTGTTGCAGCAGAGCAAACCCATTTGCCTGGTCACATGGAAATTGTCCCTTTATCCTGCCTGGATAAAGCTTCACAGGCAGAGATTTCCATCCATCTCAATAAACAAATGCTGCAGTGCTTCAGCCATATGGTGGAACAACTGCTAGCTTGCAGTGGAGAAAACAGCTCCACAACATTCCATCTCCATCCATAAGCATCTTATGGACCTATTTGTATTTGTAACTACTGTTATATTTTATTTCTTTTGCACTAGCAGCCTGATATGTGATTGAGGTCTCTTTGCTCCATGAGTTGGCTGAAGATGGTGAGGAACAAATCTTGTCTGGAAGAGGTTGGGGTCAACGTGGACAAGCAGCACTCTGAGAGAGGCAGGGGCAGCAAAAACCATGATGTGGTGCAGGAACAGGACATCATTTTACACTGTGACCAAGATCCCTTTCCCAACCAGCCTCTTCTCCTGTTATTCCATCAGCTCTTGTCATAGGCAACAATTTTTAAATTTGGGGTTTTTTTTTAAAAAAAAGTCTAAGTGGTGAAACTTGGCATTAAAAGAATTAGCTGGGTTTAGCATGTTCCTGCTGGAAGGAGCTGTGGATCTGACTGACAGCTTTAGGTTTATGTATTAAACACATATAATGCATTGGCTAAGAAGCATATTTGAGGGGAAAGTGAATGAAGCAATTCTATTTTCTTGGCAGACAGGATTTGTTGGAAATGTTTTGATGATCAGATTAAAACTTGTCAGGCTCCACACTGTCACGAAAAGAAGTGACAGATTTAAGAAGGGGCAGGGCTAACGTGGTTGCCTCCAACAGATTATTTACACAGGAACACGCATGCCTTAATGCAAGCTTGCTTTTCAGGAGGTAATTTTTTCAGGAGGCCATGCTATCATGTTATATATAGCCCCTGAAGTGGAATTAGGAAGTGTGACATTTATTCAGATGAAGGCGGGCAGGCAGTCCGTTTTAAGCAGTCATCTCTTCCCCTGTGACTCCCAGGCAACCTTTAAATAATTTTAGTTCTTCCCTTCATGTTAAAGGCTCATTATCCTTTATAGAAATTCTTCAGAAGTCTTCCCATCCCAAGCACCAGGAGTCATTTCTCAAGACAGCACTAGATTCCTTGTTCCAGATCTCTCATAACTTTCTAATATTGTGTGTCGTAGTGAATACGGAATTTGGGAGCTACTTAAACTTCAATCACAGGAAGAGAAAAATTCATTGATCGTGATTTTTATATCCATTTCTTGAAAAGAAAGGGAGAAGGATAATAGCTGCTAAGTGAAAGTTTTCTGCCCTGTGGTTCCTGATTCACCATTGATGCCAGCAGCTTGCTCTTTTCACATTTCTGATGGTATTCCTGAAGCCTCTTTTCTTTTCTTTTCTTTTCTTTTCTTTTCTTTTCTTTTCTTTTCTTTTCTTTTCTTTTCTTTTCTTTTCTTTTCTTTTCTTTTCTTTTCTTTTCTTTTCTTTTCTTCTCTTCTCTTCTCTTCTCTTCTCTTCTCTTCTCTTCTCTTCTTCTTTCTCTTCTCTTCTCTTCTCTTCTCTTCTCTTTTCTTTTCTTTTCTTTTCTTTTCTTTTCTTTTCTTTTCTTTTCTTTCTTTCTTTTCTTTTTCTTTTCTTTTCTTTTCTTTTTCTTTTCTTTTCTTTCTTTCTTCTTCTTTCTTCTTTCTCTTCTCTTTCTTTTCTTCTCTTCTCTTTCTTCTTTCTTTCTTCTTCTTTTTCTTTTCTCTTTTCTTTTCTTTCTTTTCTTTTCTTTTCTTTTCTTTTCTTTTCTTTTCTTTTCTTTTCTTTTCTTTTCTTTTCTTTTTCTTTTCTTTCTTTTCTTTTCTTTTCTTTTCTTTTTTCTTTTTTGTCTTTTCTTTTCCTCTTTCTTTGCACTCCCTTCTCATACAATCTCCCTTCAACCAAGAATTTGGATCAGCTTCTCTGACATGAAGGTGTCGCTCAACAAACACTGGGGCACTAAATAAATGTATATTTGGAATTATTACAACTTTCCCCTTAGCACTAAAAGTCTTGTTAAGCAAGCCAGGTTGTTTTACAGCTTGATAAGGGTTTTCGCTAAAAAAAAGTCTGTCCATTTTAGAGGTAGCAAGCCATGGAAATACATAAAGTCAATTTTCATCCTGTCCACTCCGGGATCACTGAAACAAAAATTTTCCTACTCTCTTTTTACAACAAAGGTCAACATCTTTCAAATGATGACACTGGAAATTCTGGAGGAGTAAACCGTCTCATTTAAGAGATTTTTTAATAAGATCTGTGAAATGTAAAACTTTATCCAGTAGTGTTACTAGCAGAGTAGGTAACAACTTCTACCAGACATGGAGGAGAAGAATCACTTGTGCACGAGAGTGTTTATTTTTAATTTCAGAGATGCTATCAGGGGTTAGCACCTGCCTGCCTGAGGTATCTGTGGCACAAGGAACAGGTAAGAAGTGAAGGAATTGGCTGTAAAGGTGATGCCTGAACAGGGTTTACCTAAAACAGAGGCTAGACAAAGTTAGGAGAATAAAAAGTAGATAAATTTATTGAAGGCCTTTGGGTGCATTCAGGGCAAAGTCTGGCCAAGAGGCTACACCCAAAATGGATGGCGAATAACTACTTTTTCATATTTTATAAGTTCTGTCCATTAACATATCGATCCTTAATCCTCCAGTTACACCTTCAGGTGATGATGTCAATTACCCCAAGCTTGCTCCCCCCAATTCACACTTGTTTACATATTTTGGTGTTCTGAGGCAGCAAAGTGTCCTTGGATTCTCCAACTGAGAGGAATTGTTTTGTCTAAAGATGCTCAGAACAGCAGCTTTAGCACCCTGTGTGGGGTCCAGAGTTATACACTAAAAGTACAGATACACAAAGAATAGAGAAGCTAAAAATCTTAAGGCATCAAAGGGATGCTGCCATGTTTTTCTTTCTGAGGCTAGTCCAGTTGCATGATCAGTGACTAAATCCATCTAAGCCACTCTGCTTTTTTTATCAGATGATTTGAGCTTCTGCTCACGGATAACCCAGATATAGACTGAAGGAAGGTGAGAAGGCAATTTGTCACAAGGAAGCCAAAAAAACCTCCATATTGATCTTTATGTTTTGGGAGGCTATTTCTTAGCTATCAACTCTGTAGCTTCTGTCACCCAGAAACAGCTGTGTGGTTCAGGTCTGACCTTCTGCCTCAGCCTAAAAAAGGCATTTTGGGTGACCTCGTGGAGAAAGATCAGCTAATGAAGAATACTGTGAGTTTCATGAAGGAAGGCCAAGGTTTTTATGGTTTTTATTTAGAGGAGGACTGAACCTGAGGACCAGGTTTGAGGGACAGGTTTGTGGGGAGAATAAAGGATCCAGAATAACCACACAGGAAAAGAAAACAGTGAATGACAAGAGAGACTAAAGACAGAGCCAGACCCTCACTTTGGAGTCAGTCCAGGGCTAAAAATTGTGTTCCACCAGTTTGCTACCAGAAAAGGGGATCCACCATACCTGGAGCCCACCATGACACATTTTCCCAGGGCATCTTGTCTTTAATGTGATGAAAACTGAATCTCTGCTTCTTCCATGCCCACACCAACACCTCCCAGTGCTCTCTGGAGCTGGACTGGTGTCAGAGTGGGTGTGTGAGGGGCACAGGCTGCTCCCTGCTATCTCAGAGCCAGAGGGGTTTTCATTAGATTCAAACAGCAGCTGGCTCCCCAGGGAAGCTGCTGCTCTCATTTGATAAGGGATGCTCTTTTATCACACATGAAACTGCATGCAGTGATCAGACAGGCAGCGTGCATGGCTGGCAGGCTCTTGGGGAAATATTACAGCAAGGGAAGGTTGGCCCAAAAATGGCCAGTTCTGCAAACCACAGAGGATGGGACTTCTACCAATCCACAGGAAAAGTGTGCAATTAATACATTTGCTGGAGAGGTCATCATGGTGTTTTTTAGAAGGTGAAGTCACTATGGTAAATTACAGTGGAGAGAACATCTCAAGGTCTTGCAAATCTTTGACACACTTAAAATAACTTAGTTTAATTCTCAACAACAAACAACACCCCTAAACCTAAACATTAAGGATCTAAAGTGCACTCTCCAATAGAGAATAAATTTGATTTTTCTTCCTTTCTGGGAAAAAAAAAATCTTTTTACTTTCAAGAGCAAAACTTTTTCAAGCTAATTGGCATCCCAGAACTTCAAAGCATTCTGTCAATCTTCAAAAATCCTACAAACATGAAAGTACATAGTGTGGTGACCTCCTTCAATACTGGTCTGACAGGTCATCCAGGAACTTTCAGCATGCTGATGTGTCAATAGTCTCTTTTTTTCTCCAGTGAGAAATTATATTATCTCTACCCATTTTTTTCCCCATAATATTACCTCGATTTTCTAAACTATGTTGATGTTTCAAGGAATTGTAGCTAACTTGCTCTTGAAAACTAGATTGCTTTTGTCTGTTGTGCCTGGAAAGTACAGATACATCAAGGTTGTGTAAGCACTCCAGATGGAACAGAATTAGATATATTTTCTGAAAATTACCTGGCTAAATCAAAATGACTACTGTGGCTGTATCTGTAAAATCTTAGAGTATGTTGCAATATCTTGTGGTATCTACCTACAGTAATTGTGCCTATAGTTCCATCTATGATATATTGAGAATTGATTGTCTTTTTAATCTGTATTTCCTTCAGCTTCTGGGATTTCTGACACTTGCTGTGGGTTTCTTCTTTGTTACTGTTTTTCACTCCTGACCAACAAATTTTCATGCTTTCCCTTCATGACTCAGCTGTAGCTCTCAAAGACAATAATTTTTTTTTAAAATGGGATGCCACCCCTTTTCATCTCTAAGTTCCCTTTTCTTTCTGTGCTAAACAAGGGTTTTTATCAACCACAGCAGGTGCTACCACACAGAGCTGAAAGCCAAAATCAGATTAAACTAAACAAACCCAACCTCTCCCCTCCCAACCCGCTTCCCTCCAAACTAAGGATGCAGTACAGCCTTTTTTCCCTCCATGGCAATATCTGGATCACAGAGAAGCGTTTCAGTTCTTACTTTTAACAGTGAGGTACATGGACTTGCTGACGTCTGCTCCCACATCATTGCTGACCTTGCAGAGGTAGTATCCACTGTCTTCTTCCAGCACGTGTTTGATCAGCAGGGAGCCGTTGGTGAGCAGCTGGATGCGACCGTTCAGCGCGATCGGCTGGAACTGGGGAACCCCGGCACCTGAGGCAGGAAAAAAGGTGAAAAAAACCTCCATTATTTTTATTTTTAATAAGGCACAAGGTATAGCTTCCTGCTCTTGGAGGCTGGATGCAATTAGAATTTCTCCTGACATCATCAGAACAAACAGAATGGTTCTTTGCCGAAAAGGAATTCATCGCGTGAAGAGAAGGAAGGATTTTGGAATGCAGCAGCAGCAATAATTTGCTCATGTTAAAGGGGCAAAAGGAGCACAAAGGCAAAGAATCAGGAAGGGGGAGGGAGGAAATGAAGATTTTCCAGCCCGTTCATGGGTGAAAAGGCACATTTGTTGTACATTTAGAGGCTGATGAATTATTGACAATTACAGCTGAACAGTCATACCAGTATGCATCCCTAATGCATGCAGAAAATGAATTTCTTATGACTGAGAGGGATGTCTGTTGCAGTAAACATGGCATGCTCAGGGGACCTCTAGGACCTTGTTTATGAAACCCTGGATAACACGGAAAACCACATCAGCGACTGTTTCTCTTGTTTCCTGCTACAGCTGATGGACTGGTGACATAAAAAAACACTGTTCTGCCATGTTTGCAGCCAGTATTTATTGAGACTGTTTAAAAAAAAACCTACAAAACCCCTCAAACTAAAACAAAGAAACAGAAAAAAAAATCTCAGAGCACTGATCAGACGTGTTTGGCAGAATTGTAAAAATGGAAGGTCCATAAAAACAGGAATGAAAAAAGATTTTTGTATCACGTTTGGTTTTAAGGAAGAACCTGCTTTTCCTGGGAAATAAGACACTGGGTGATTTAGGGGACAGGAAACAGGATCCTGCTGTACTGTCACCACAATTTCAGGTTCCTCCAGCCTTAAGGACTCTCTAAATGTACATTAAGATACATTTCTTGTAACAAAGGGGTTTACAACCTACTTTGGCAGAAGGAAATGGGATTTTTCAGGGAAGTCACATGGTGCTCTTCTCCAATGGAATTGTCTTACACCACTTTCTGTACACAAAGTTAGTATCTGTCACTGTTAATTAATATGAGCAGTTGGCTGAGTCAACCCAAGAGGAAATACGATGAATAAATATTATGGGGAATTATTTAGTATAACATAGAGAGCAAGAACAACCTATGAATATGACATCTAGAATATTAAAGAAGACCAGACATGCATATCAAAAATCCTTCTACTCCTATGGGAGTTTGCTTTGGGAACTTACACCTACATGGAAGGCCTGGTGACCAATACTATGAACTTAAAAATGTTAAAATTATAGTTTTTTCAGAAAAATTCAGTTTTCACTGTTGATTTTTCAACTATTTTAGTCACATGCATGTCCCACTTTGCCCTTTGTCAATTTTTTTTTCTTTAATAAGCCATTTTTCCTGTCTTTCAGTTGGAAGGCACATTATGGTTTACTAACTGTAGATGCCTGCCATTGATTGCCCACTCACTTGTATTTCTTTATATGAAAATTAGTGGGAAGAATTTGATGTTCTCAGAAAGAAGAGGGCTGATACTCCTGAGGACAGCTACTGAAAAAACTGGGAAGAATTTTGCATAGCAGTTTGCAGATGTTTCTTACTCTTCACACACATTTTTACTGCTATTACAGCCCACAGCCCTCCCTAAGTAGGGAGAGAATCTTATCCCAAACATCTGCATGGATGAGTCTGAAAGGGGACTTTCCCACCTTTTCTGTGATTCTATCATTCCAAGATGGATTTTTATCTCCTCACAGTTAATTACAACTCATCTATCTTGTCTTGGCACCTTCCTTCAGCACACAAACACAACAAACCAGAATTACCTATTTGTGCCCTATATTCAGAATTAAAAACCACTGAGATGAAGGGAATTTGGAACTCTGTGCCCTTCTGGCAACAAACCATGTTTTATCAATAGGAGCAAAAATTGTCATTAACATGAACTTTTCTCTCACCCTTTTTTCTTCAAATTCATTTTGAACTTAGATACTAAGAACACCAAAAATAACATGGAGCATTACATAAAGATTTCTTCTCAACAGCACCTCATTTTGTTTTTTAAACAGTTAATTAGTTTAGATTGGGTACAGGGTTTGCAAAATGTGTTTTTTTGCTAAAACCTACCAGAAGACAACCGTCCAGAAGACACAATTTATCAGGCAGCACATTTTAATTAAAAAGCAGTCAATTTCCTATGGTTACTGAGGGTCAAGTGGGGCCACTTTTAATGCTCTGTTACATGAGAAGAAAACGTTAAAGCATTATGTAAAGCGCATACGGAATTACCGCTTATGTTAATGCTACCTGACCTTCCTTCTTTGCTGAAAAGATATGATTGGCCATGTTATCATGAATTTTGAAGGGAGGAAAAAGAAATCAGCCAAATGCTGCTGGTGAACCTTGTTCTGAGGTCGTTTCAATTAAATCAGCCATCTCTGTGTCTCAGCCATCCCTTTCATCCCACAGTCTCACAGGGACAGCCAGGACATCTCCAGGGCAAAGCAAAAGTCCATCCAGCTCAGCCTTGTGTGGGACAGTGGCCAAAACTTGGTGCTTGGGGAGTGTGGCAGGATGTTCCCCTCTCCCCTCTCTCCTTCTGCTTCATGGCAGAACACAGATAACTCCAGTGGGGTCAGAAGCCCAGCAGGAGGTTATCTCGTGGTGCCCGAAGGTCTGAGACCTCCAACCTTGAATTCATATTTTAGTATAAAGAGAGGATGTGAAAAAAGAAACAAAGAAATGAATAGTGACCAAAAGGCACGCTTTTACAACTATAAAATCTCATTAAAATATCCCAGAGATACAGGTTTCCTACACACACTCTGAGGATGAGCAAGGAGCTTCTCCCCATAGTCTGGACACAGACTCTGTGGTTACTTTCCTGGGAATTGAGTGAAAGGATTCCAAAGTATTCTCCACCACTGATCGGCTGGGTAAGATACATTTGGTTCCTAAGTTATATTGTTCTTGCTAGTTATTAATAAGTACCTTTCCATAATTGCAGTTTTAGCTATCCGTAGTTTGCAGTTATGCTATTCCTGTATAAGTATGTAGTTTATTGTAAGTTTTTATGTCTGTTATTTTCTGTGTCTAGTAAATGGTAATTTATATCATCTTAGACTGATTGGCCAATTATCAAAGAACCCTGCGAACAAGACCAAGTTTTGGGGTGCTGCCACCCTAATAAAAGTTACTGCCTGTTGCTAGAAGCCTGAGCAACCAGCAGAAACTCATAAAACTCCTGTCTCCCATGCATAACAGGGAGATGATTTATGAGCTACAAAATGTGGCTCATACATCCCTTATTGCACCCTGCCTCTCTGGCCATTTGGAGACCAAACCAGGAGCTTACAGGTGAGAGGGATGTTATTAAGGCAGAGTTAGTCTGTCCCCAGTGATCACCACGGGAATCTTACCTTTGGAGTACTTCCAGACGATGGTGGGGACAGGATAACCTTCTGCAGAGCAGTTGAGGATGACAGCTTTTCCATAGATCCCATCCTGGTCGCTGGGCTGGACCACAAACCTGGGGGGCACTGTGGGAAGGGAGCAAGAGAGCCATGGGAATTTATTTGTGCAATTTGTTGGGCATCTCAAAATGGCAGAGCAGTCACATACAGAGTTATACAATTTCATAATGAAAAGCAAAAATTAAAGCCAGATTTTTGCTGATCCAGTAACACACTAAGGTTGGTTTTAGCAGATAATTCACTTTCTGTGCACAGTCTCAATGTATTTCTTGCCAGGCATGACAAAAACACTGGTCTTTACAGGATACAAAAATAAGTTTATAAGATCTCTCCATGGCAGAGGTTAAAAATGGAGTAATAGATAAATCATGCTGTTGTGGCCAGAAAATAAATGCTTTCTACCAAAGGTAGATATGTCAGATGTCTAAGAACAATTGAATTTTTCTTTTTGTTTTTTACAACAGTGAATGGGCAAGCTTTAGAAAACATAGTTAAATTATTTAGTACAAATAATCTTACCAGATAATGCTTTTAATAGCAATCAAATCACTTCCTATTAAAATGAGGGTGTTTGAACCATAATTTCTGATGGGGCTTTTCTTTCCAAACAGCCAGAGAGAAGTTCAACACAATTTGCTTGCATTGTGTTGACAAGGAGAAGTCTTATTTCAGTGCATCAATGTACACATATTATTAAAATTATCCCAATATAGCATAAAACCATTGCAGTGAGTCTTCCACACACAGGCAAGCACATACCTATTTATGCATGAATAAAATAAAAACTGCTTATCCCAAGGAAAAGCTCTACATGTTCCAAATACAGGTGCACAGTGAAGAAAACAGCTTGTGACAATGTTAGATCAACAGTTTGCCATGAAAGCCTGATTCTAAATGTCAAAGTCTCAGTAAAACCTACACATTTGGCAAAAACAGGGAAAAAAAGAGACTGAAAGCTGGGAAGATTGTGGAAAATCCCACAAAAGTTATTTAATATTAAAAATGTTTAATGGTTGTAATAAAGTCAGTTAAGGTCACGGAATTTTGTAATTCTTTGGTTCAGAATATAAAGGAGTAAAAATCTGAGAAGAGAAAGTAAATTATTTGTGTCCTTATCCTGCATGTTGTTATATTTGTTATTTCTCACAGTGCCACAGAAAAGGACTGAACATGTGACAGACTTTTTCTTCGCAAATAAATTTTTTTTTTTTCACGTGTGCTCAGCAACATACTGAGATCTAAGGCAGCACAGGAGAAATCCTGACAGTTCCTTGCTCTCCTCATGCCACTGTAAAATGTGAATACTCATGGATTCTCCAGGTCCAGCCAGTGCTGACTTTGTCTGAAAGCTGGGGAAGACACAACAAAGGACCCAACCATCCATCCTTGCTCTGATCCACCCCACGAGCTGCCTCTCCAAAAGTGCCAGAAACTAAGAAAGGAAGTCTAGGAGAAGGTTGTAGCACCAAAAGACCCCCCCAAAAAAACCCCACAAAAAACTCAAACAAACCAACAAACAAACAAAAAAAACCCCAAAAACCAAAAAACAACAACAACAACAACAAAAAAAAACCCCCAAAAAAACCCCAAAAACCCATGGGAACACAGAGGGGGACCTCAGTAGTGTAAATATTTTCCCTGGGATGTGAAACAGTTATTAATGTCCACAAATGCGGGACTAATTATCCATTCAGAAAATCTGTGCAGCAGAAACACAGCAGAAGCACCAATGCTCTAATAGATGACCCTCACGTTTTTTTCAGTATAAACACTCTCATAATTCATGCAAATAGCAGTTCTTGTTGTGCCAGAGTGTCCCAACTTTTTCTAAATGAGAAATTGCTGGGGTTGGGGTGGACAGCTCAGCTCAGAGCTGAAGCTCTGTGGAATTCTCCCTGCAGGTTCAGAGAATCCTCCTCCCAACACCTTTAGCCTTCCTCCCTGTGCCTCCACAGTCCAGACTCCACTCTGACTTTCTCTTTCCACATTCATAGATACAATTGCTGTTTAGGAAAGGACAACAATCCTCTGGAGGGCAAATAATCCCCCTAACTGGACCTTTCCTCACTGAGTCCTCCAGCCGAAATGCAAAGCTGGTTATTGCCTAACTGCAGAAAAGCTGTTTGGAACGTCACTACAAGAAACAGAAGGAACCAACAGAGATAGAGGCAAGAGATACCTCTGTACTAGAAACTATATTTACTGCTGACAAACACTGTGGCTTTCCAAATGGCTGCCACACTGACAAACATTTATTGTGGGTTATGTTAATTCACTATAGGTAAACACCAAAGATGAAATCCTCGCAGCAACAGCTCTGAGCAACCACCCATCCTGTTCTAATTATCTACTCAGAGAAGACATTTGCTTCAGTGGCTCCTTTCTCACTGTTCTGTGTTCATTTTATCCCCAAACACACAAGGAGGCATTTTCCAAGGCAGGTGAAAAGCACAGTTAGTTGCACAAATAGATTTGATGTCGTACGACTTGGCACGGTGGCATCAGCTTGTTTCACCTCGGTAGCTGTGAGTAAATTTCTGTTTGCCACTCCTGAAAAATCAATTACAAGCTGCTTATCCATAAAGAGGGATAAAAAAACCAATGCAAAACACTAACCCACCATTCTTACAGGTGAATGATTACAAAAGATGCAATGGAGTGACTGATAATTACTGTCCTCTACCACTGAAGAGTGTGAAGAGTAGATTGTCTTTTAAAATCTGTCCTACAATACAAGACTTCTGTCATTTGTTTATTTCCCTTCTCTTTGAAAAACTTTTTCTTTATATTCTTCATTTGGGATGAATGACACTGGCATGAAGTGCTAACTTTTCAGGAAACAAAGGGCAGGCATATGCAGAAAGTTGTGGGAAAAGTTAAGCAAAACTGCATAGTATAGAATAAATGCAATCAGTCTTTAAACTACTATTTGTATTGGAGTTATCAGCTAAAATACACTTTTTGTCTGATCCCATTGGGCATATATAGAAAAAAAAAGGATGGATGCCAAGTGGAAATATTTTTTAAGCATTCTTCCACATCTTTTAAGAACTAACACAGATATCCTTGATGTGCTGTGCCTTTAATGCTGACAAGCTCTGAACAAGGCTTTTCATCACATTGATATCACTGTCTTCTGGGTATATATAAAACATAAGTTTTTCCTCAGATATTCTTGATATTCTCAATTTTAATTATTACTTTCAACAGAGAGCAATATGAGAATGGTAACTGCAGAAATAAATTTTACTGTGTACCTGCAGGACCAGGTGTATGATTAGAAATCAGATTTCACTGTTTTGTGCCATAAATAAAACTCACTTGGCAAAAGCTCAGCCCACACCCAGTAACAGAAACAGTTTCTATGTTCAGGAAAGCTTTGGCCTCCCTTTAGCACTGCTTATAAAAACACCAACTGCTGCTCTGGTTTTGAAGACACAAGCCCTTGACACTTAGTTTTAAGACTGCCAATAGAAATCAGAAGAGATGCTACAGCAAAATAAAATTACTCATTCAATGACCTTTCAATTGTTTCTGTACTGCTGTCTAGGTAAAGCCACGGGATTTTTGTTCTTATATAAATGATTAAAAAGCAAACAGAGCAGACCTTTATATTTTTCTTCCTCCTTGTTCCTTTGCTTCTCAATTTTATTTCAAATTAATAACTTGTTCTATGCTATGTGCTGCCATAGTTCAGAACACAATGCTGTTAACCACTTGATCTAACTTTTGATACTTAACTTTAGGTTATAAACTGACATTCACTTTTTCATTATCACTTTTTCATTATCACTTTTTCATTATCACTTTTTCATTACCTTTCAGAAGATCATTAGCCCTTAAAGAATATATGCTTAGCAAGAATTTAACCAAGGCAATTTGTCTGCTATGTTTGAGTTAACAGAAAAAAGTAAACAATTAGTTCCTCCTCTCTAGTTGTAAAGGTGTGAGACTCCTCTGCCCCTTTAGAAGTGAAACACTCTGAAATAGCTCATGAATGTGGCTGAACAGTTCTGCTTTTATCATCATCCCTGTCTCAGCAGCAGCACAGGTCCTTGAGCCTGTAAAGGAGGGCATTTAAAATTGTTTTAACAGTGAGTTTCTGGTATGCTCTCATTTACTACAGCCCACAGGTGTGTGATGAGAAATGAGCTTTGAATTGTTTAGGGTAAGAGTCATAATTTGGCAGGTTCAAACTCCTTAACGGCTAAAGCAACTCAAAGGGCCTAAAAAAAGTATTTTCAGTCGATATTATGATTATCAGTCTCAGGCTTTCACTAATGGAAAACAAAGAATGAGAGCAATCAGAATAGAATCCACCAGCACCCCCAAATCCTTCTGCCAGGGCTGCTCCATCTGCTCCTCCCCAGCCTGGATTGATCCCAGGGATTGCCCTGACCAAGGTGCAGCACCAGCACTTGGTTTTGTTCAACCTCACGAGATCCCCATGGTCCCACATCAATTCCCTGATTCAAGCTTACTCTGTGTAAACCCAAGAATCCTCTCTGACAGTGCCAGGGAGCAGAGGACAACTCACACAATCCTTCCTGGGCTTCAAATCCACGCAAGCACTTCTGGCTCCCAAGTATTTGGATCAGGAAATCACTCTGGAGAGCAATTCTGAAGGCTCCTACCACGAGCTCCTCTGGTGGGCTACTGCAGTGAGTTAAGAAATAATCTACAATATTGGCCTGGAATGCAATGTTTCATTTTTACGTGGAATATTTGTACTTCTCATTTAGATCACACTGTCAGAATGATGGAAGAAATTTAATCAGCCAAAGCAAGCGTTGATGTATTAATGAATGAGGTCATTAAACACTGTACTTTAGCAAAGATGAACAGTTATTAAATTTGGTCATTGGACCTAAGGGGTCGATTTAGCTGGTTTAGTGAAACCATTTGCTCTGCAGTTCAAGAAAAAAAGATGTGCTTTTTGCAAAATGAGACAGTGCCCAGTGGTTTGTGTTGATCAGGTTTGTCTATCCAGAGCATTAAATAAGTGAATCTTTTAGGAGTCATCTTCAAAGCCACAGTGTAAACACCAGCAAGGAAAGTCAATGAGTTTTGACACCACCTGTGACCTCAAATCTTCCCTCCCTGCTTTTCAGTCACAAACTGCATTTGCTGCATCACCCCAGTGCCACCACTAAACATCACAAAGAAGTTGGAAACTCTCTTACTATCTGGAAAATCCTCATTGGGTGCCTAACTATCTAATGATATTCAACACCCCTGGCAAGTGCAAAATGAAAACACACTTAATGCACTAAATGCATGATTGGGGGTTTTTAAGTATCTAAAGACCTTATCTCAATTTTAACTTATGATATGTTCACTAACAGGAGATAGAAAATCATGATTTATGCATCCACTTCTATCTTTGAATTACCTTTTCTGGTAGTATCAGAACAATTTTGAACTCATACATTTATCAGCTTTTTCTTTTTGGTTACCCATTAGAGTTCTTTTCACTGCTTTTTATTTCATAATTACTTTACTCCCATTTTAGGAAACTCTACAGAAATGAATAACACATGATAAAGTGTATACAGATTTTTAATCACTCTTTAGAAGTCAGCCTTAATGAGTAAAGTCTTGATTAATTCCTCATGATTATTTAAGTACTTGACAGAGAAGATATTTTCTTAATTTCTGTCTTAATTTCAGCTTCCTATCCTTTTCTTTTTCTTAATAGCATGACTAGCAAACCAGGAGTGTGCCAAGAAATAAAATAATAATAATAATAATGATAATAATAATAATACTTTGAAAACTTTGTCCCATTTTCTCTCAGCTGTTGCCTTCCATCTCCTATGTGATGCTATTGATGTTGTTCATCTTCTTCCTCTGATATTTAAGACAGGGAAAATCCAGCCTTGGTTGCTTTTATAAAGACAAAATAATTGGAACTGTGAAGGTTTTCTATAAAGTGCCCACAGAGTTTAAGAGACCAGTGCTCATTTTTCTTTTGCAGTTTAACACCCTGGCAAAATGGCAGTGCTGCTCAGATATGAAAAATAATATTTGTAGCAAGAATATAGGAAACCTATTTAACAGACTTGAAGCTTCATGGGAATATATAGTGATTAAAAAATAGCAGATCTATGAGATCCTATAGGAAAAGTTAAGGAAAAGAATTCTGAAGCTGTAAAGCTGATGCATTTATTTGTGTGTATGGAATCTGCAGATGTTTGTGTATTCACTAACAACTCAAATGAAGCAATGAACAGTTGGCCTATGTTTCTTCATTCACCTTAGGAATGTATTGTCTTTACATTCTACTTCTGGTTCTACCCATGTACTGTAAAATGATGTGGATTCCCATTTATTTTGGAAACACGATGGCCTGCGCTGTTTTAATGTCCACTTTTGAAATGAATACAGGGACAGTACAGGTAAGCAAAAAGGAATTGTGTGGGTAACAATCATATCTCACTTAATTTTCCTTTCCCATTCACTGTCTACTCTCATAAATAACATTTTCCCAGAACACATCTCCCATCAATTAGGATAGCCAACATTTATGTTTAAAGCACACTGCTGAGGAACTATGAAACAATGGGGATTAGAAACAAGAGGAGTTAAAGAACCACTTCTGTATTTGGAGATTAAACCACTTGGTTCATTTAGAAAAATATTATGTTTCAGTTTTACATCACCTATGAACAAAAAGACGAGAAGGGATCAGAAAGCCTGGAGGATAAACAAGCAGCAGGAAAACAATTCTTAATTTAAATGTGTCCAGGTGAGGCTGGAGGCAGAGGAGGAGTGACCACAGTGACCCTCTGATGGCTGTTTGCTTTCCGACCTCTGTGGAACGAGGCAGCTGAAGAAGTTCAGCATGAGGGAAAGAGGTCAGGGTAGGGTTTGGGCAGAGAATTCAGGTCAAACATGATATTGTATTTTCCCCTTTTCCTCTGAGTGAGATATGTTATCTCAGATGCATATCCAAGATGAATTAAAACATTATCATTTAAAGTGATAGCAAGAGAGAGAAGAGAGGATTTAAGGAAAATCTGCAGAGCATTAGCTGGGCAGAAAGATAAACCAAGGAAGAAAACTGGTGAAGCCTTTATAACCTCCTAAAAAATTGCAGGATCCAGAATTCTTCCCCAAGTCCTTGGGCAAAAGAGAGTGAAGAGCTCCTATCATGCCCATGGATTTATGAGGACAGAGCTCTCCTCAGGAGGTGTAATTTGAATAGAAAGCACATGAGGGGGAAGTGGAGGTGAAAATTGAGGTGTTGGGGTCAAGGATGCATGAAGGGCTCCCCAAAACTCCTCTGCTGGACAGGAAGGGAAATTAATGCCTGAAAAGGCAGCAAGAGGCAGATGTGTCCCAGGAAGAGAGGTCAGGGGAGGAATTACCCATGGACAGCAGGAGACAGGGAAAGTGCAGTTCAGGAGAAGTGAGGGCAAGGCAGGGCTTGTCCCCATCACTGGGGGACAGGGCAGAAATCCCTGCACAGAGCAGAAATCCCTGCACAGAGCAGAAATCCCTATAAAGAGCAGAAATCCCTACAAAGAGCAGAAATCCCTGCACGAATTCCTACACTCATGGGTCTCAGTGGTGGCAGGGACAGACAGGGGTGGCAGAGAAACTGTTCTGAGATGGCAAAACCCTCCTGGGTGTGAGAAATGCCTTTAGGAACCCACACAGAGGTGCTGCAGGTTCATTCCTATCACTTCCAGAGCTGAGTAACAGCTGAAAATCAGGAAAAATCCCAGCTGGTTTTAGATGCAGCATTTCTGAGCAGGGCAGGCACAGAGAGTGGACTGGGATGGGATGGGATGTGCTCAACCTTCCCTTCTCCAGCTAAAGTAAGTGGGGAAAATCTCACATTATTAGAATGAGGAATAGGGTTAAAGCTAGCAGAAAAGCTTGGAAAGGAATAATTAAATGCATGTAGTTAATTAGACTACCTCATTTTAAAATGACTAAGTGAGGGAAGTAATAGACACCTGTATGGAATAATCTTAAACAAGATTAAATCAGTGGAATTTTAAAAATGAAAGAAATATGTATATTAAAACTAGTGGAAAAGTAATGGATCTGTTTGTCACTGAGTTTTGGGAACACTAGCATGAAAAAGGTAAGCATATTAGAAAACTAAGTAATAATTCCTTCAGGATAACCTTAGAATACTGAGAACATTTGATTTAAAAGGAAGAGTTCTTCAGGTTTTGGGATGGGGAAAAAAACTGGAAAAGATTGGAAAAGCCTCTTTAAAATTTCAAAGTTTCTCTTGGCAAACTTAGAGGGGGGAATGTAAAATGCAGTGATCTGCAGGAGGCAGAAATAACTGAGGTTCCTTGTAGGATTATTCTTTCTCTGAGGAAACCAGTGGCTTGGTAGCAACAAGGAAATGGTGGAGAGGGACGAGCATGATGCTGACATCTTGAAAATGAAAATTTGAAACACTTTGAAAAACTCCTAGAAAGAAAAGGAAGCAATATGCTTTTGCAGAAGTTCTGCAGTCAGTTTGAAATTATATCACAAGGAATAATCTCTAGATAATTTGGCTCCAGTGTGACTAGAAAGGTTTTTTGCACATAAAGTGTTTGATTACTGAATGTATATTCACATCTATTTCTAGGCAAAATGTTGTGAAGCCATCGTGAGTGCATGAATCCTGCTAATTGCATAATAAACACAAATCAGGAAAAGAACAAGGTAACAGCAGAGAGTCCTTTCCCCACAAAGTCAACATCAATATTCTGCTTTTTTACATTCATAATGTTGCAGGAGAGAGTGAACTGAATTTAAAAAAAAAAGGTGTATGATCAGACTAAAACAATAGCAGAGAATAATTTGATACATTTCAAAGGCTTGATCCCAATCACAACATTTTCCAGGGAGTCACTCCTGTGGCTCCCCCACCTACCCCCTACACACCAGGGTTTTTCATTAACTTCAAGACCTTTAGATGGGAAAATCACATTACTCTCTGTGCCTCATTTCTCTGTGTGAGAAGACTGAATGAATGAAGAGAGGGATCACCCTATCCCCCTCTTCTTCACACTCCCCATCAAACAGCTGCCATCGCAAACTAGCGACGAATCCCTCTTAATTGGCGCCCTTCAAAGCAATTACACCTCCTCACCTCTCACGATTAATTGGCTCTGGTGCTCCACAGCTGCCGCGTCGTTCCTGGCGATGCAGGTGTAATTCCCATTGTGCATCAGCGAGAGGTTGGAGATCCTCAGCGAGCTGGTGAAGTCGATGTTGTCGATGGTGACGCCGAGGCTGGCGGGGATGGGCCTGCCGTCCTTCTGCCAGGTGATGGTGATGGGCAGATCCCCCGAGACCACCACGCACGGGATGAAGACCCTCTGCCCGATGGAGAAGCGCGGGAACTCGAAAGGCTGGATGAAAGGTGGGACTGCAACGAGATGGGGAAAGAGGAGCTGAAGGCATGGCTTTGTTTCTGGAAATAACATCGTGGGGCAGATGTGTGGTGTGGAATGTGTAGAATCTACACCTTCAGCAGCCACAGAGGTATGTTCAGCGTGAAAAATCACATTTTTGAAAACGCGTTTTCATTTTCAGGCTACCCAGTGCACAAGTGGGAACTCAAAAGGTTGGATGAAAGGTGGGACTGGAAGGAGAGAGGGAAAGCGAAGCTGTTGAAGGCACAGCTTTGTTTCTGGAAATAACATAATGGGGAAGATGTGTAGTGTGGAATGTGCAGAATCTATACCTTCAGCAGCCACAGAGCTATGATCAGCGTGAAAAATCACATTTTTGAAAGCACCTTTTCACTTCTTGGCTACCTGTGGCAGGACGTTCCCCCTCCCCTTCTCTCTCTTTCTGCTCGGTTGCAGAAGATAGATGATTTTAGTTGGGTTAACAGCCTAGCAGGGGTTATCTCTTGGCACCCAAAAGTCTAAAGCCTCCAACTGTAAGTCATATGTTGGAATGAAGAGAGAATGTGGGAAGACAATACTTTCTGACCACACAAGGCACACTTTTACACTATAAAAACTCACTAAAATATCCCAGAGGTAGAAATTTCTTATACACGCTCTGAAGATGCGTGGAGAACTTCTCCCCAGAGTCTGGATGCAGCTCTGTGGTAACTTTCCTGGGAATTAAGTGAAGGAATTTCGATGTACTTTCCACCACCAATTGGCGGGTTAAGATACATGGAATTCTTAAGGAATTATTCTAGCTAGCTAATAATAAGAAGAATAGGTACCTTTCCATTAATTGCAATTTTAGCTATTTTATAATTTTTGCAAGCATTTATTCCATATTTGCAGTTTTTAGCTATTTTATAGTTTATGCAATTATGTCTTTTACTGTGTATATATGTAAATCTGTTCTAAGTCTCTATGTTTGTTATTTTCTGTGTCTAGTAAATGGTATTTTACATCATATTAGACTAATCAGCCAAATATCAAAGAACCCCGTGAACAAGACCGAGTCTGGGGGTGCTAGCCACCCTAATAATAAATACTGCCTGTTGCTAAAAGCCTGAGCAAACAGCAGAAACTCATGAGGCTCCTGTCTCCCATGCAAGACACTAGCCAGTGCACAAGCAGAGATGACAAGAAGGCTTCTAGAGACACCTGGCCTTGCTGGCAAACCCTTACAAGAGGATCAAGCACCTCTTCCAGAAATCACAGCACCACCAACTCGATCCTCTCCAGGGCTGCCAACAGTGACTTTACCAGGAGGAGCTCAGCAGCTTTGCAGGTCTGCTGCAAGGCCCTTCCTTAGGGCCATGGAATAGACCTGGAAGAGGCTCCAGTTTTACTTCTGGGGTGTGCTGAAAGGGAGTGTGAGCTTCTTGAACTGCCTCTAGCACTTATCTCTCAGTGTTTCAAGTCACAATTCTCATTAGGGTTGCAGGAAGTGAGGGACATGTACAGTACTTGTAGGACAGCAAATTAAGGTAAAACTGATTTCTAATCAGAGGGATGGTACAAGGCATGAATATTCAAGTTGGCACTTAATTCCTGCTAAGCCTATTTGGCCTGGAAAATCTTTTTTCCTTTCCTTTTCCCCCTAGAATTCTCTGGCTAAACCAAAAAAACATGGAAGAAATTACCCTATTTGCTACCAAAGTAAAGAATTCTAATGCTTAAAATCATTTTGGTTTCAGGTATTTTTAACAGAAACAAATGAAACAGGGGGTTAGATTAAACTATCATAGAACAATAATGGTGCTGCCTTGTTTTCTTTGGGTTGTGGTAGGAATGTTTACTAAAAAAATTGGTAAATTGAGACTCAAATTCTTATCCAGATGAAAGAGTCAAAATCTTCTGCCCTTCTCAGAGGAGCATTCCAACAGCCAGGGCACTGCTCATTGATCTTGATAGGTTTTTATCAATGACTCCTGAAAGCGCTGCACAACCAACTTTGCAAGCAGTACTCAAATACTCATTTATCAAAAGAGAAGGTTCCTAGAGGTTATGCACCTTAGATATAGGAGTGCATTTCCTGTTGCCTGAGAGATCACTGACACATAATCTGTGCTACATTTGAACAGGAAAGATGGAAGGATACCCCAAGCAGAACATTTATAGTGACCTATAGAGTGAGCTCCAGAAGAAAATGGAGTTGGTGGCTTTATCTAATTGTATTTCCTTTGTCCTTTTTCCCTTCAGAAATTCTAAGGTTGTGGTTTCCCCAGAGCTGAAGCAGAAGAAAAATATCTCAGGTGGTTGCAGTGGGTGCCCATTGACTTCCCCAGCAGAATTTTTCCTCCTTTGCCAGTGTCCTGTTTCTGGGATGCAGGGACAGGAATTGGTGACCACTGTGTCATCTCCAGGCATTTCCTTTGATCCATATGTTGGCTCCTCCTCCAGCAGGAGTAAGAAAGTTCATCAAGCATGGCCAGCAGGTCAAGGGAGAGGATTGTGTCCCTGTGCTCAGGTGAGAGCTCACCTGCAGAGCTGCTCCAGCCCTGGGGCTCAGCACAGCAAGGAGCTGGAGCTGCTGGAGAGAGTGCAGAGGAGGCAGCAGGATGAGCAGAGGGATGGAGCAGCTCTGCTGGGAGGAAAGGCTGGCAGAGCTGGGATTGTTCAGCCTGGAGAGGAGAAGCTTTGGGGTGAGCTCCTTGTGGCCTTTTGGTGCCTGAAGGAGCTGCAGGAAACATGGAGAGAGACAATTGCCAAGGGCTGCAGGGACAGGACACAGGGAATGGCTGCAAAGTGCCAGAGGGCAGGGAGAGATGGGAGATTGGGAATTAGGAATTGTTCCCTGGCAGGGTGGGGAGGGCCTGGGATGGAATTCCCAGAGAAGCTGTGGCTGCCCCTGGATCCCTGGCAGTGTCCAAGGCCAGGCTGGACATTGGGCTTGGAGCAGCCTGGGACAGTGCAAGGTGTCCCTGCCATGGCTGGGGTGGCACTGGATGAGCTATAAGTTCCCTTTCAACCCAAAACATTCTGCGATTCCATAATTCCAAGATTCCAAACTCCCCAAAGGTACTAAGGCCTTGCTCAAAGCCATGTTCAAATGCTCATGCTCATACACCTCATGGTGCAAGAATTTGACACAAATCTCATATTAACTCCACAGTTTCCAACACAGCCACGGTGCCATTTGGTGAGGGGAAGGCATGACCATGCTCAGCTGCCACAGAGAGGTGACATCAGGGACAGGATAACACAAGTCATCCTTTCAGGCCTTCCCTGGCTTTCCCAGGAGTGTCTCACTGTCTGTGTTTGGGAAAAGTGCCACTGCCATCCATTTTTCTCACTGGCTGTGAGATCTTTTCCTGGCTGCCATCTCTGTAATCACTAAAACCTGTCCTGTTGCATTCTGAAAATCTGATATATCAGGCATAGAGAAATAAGAAACTCAGTATAAATGACTGTGTTTAGTTGAACTTTGAGCACTGGAAATAACCTGCTTGTTCACTTGGGGACTTTTGTTGTCACAAAGTGAGGCAAAATGTCTGCAGCCTCTTGGAATTGCCTTAACCCAGCTCATTCATTCACATGAGATATCTCAGATTTTTTGTACATCAGCAGAAAAAGGCCAAATTTCTCTTAGCATTTATCGACGAGCAGTTTATAACATAAATGAGAATGAGGAATTATTTGAATGTGTCTGTCAGAAGGTTTTGCCATAAATTTTCCCCTTGATGAGTGCAAATACCTGCAAAATGCCAAGTCCTCCCCCTCACTGTGGTGCCCAGCACATTTCTGCCCAACCCTTCTCAGTCTCAGACATCATTACTGGAAAGATATGCTAAAATTTACTACAAAATACTGCTGTATTTTCTGCTGAGTGTGTAACAGATTTGAGCCAATCTCTCAAGGACAAAATTATATCAAAAGTCAGACAAAATATTGCTCAGGGATTGTTATGTGCATCTTCATTCTCCATCTCCCTGATGGAGAAAACAGGGAGCAAGATCATTAGGTGACATTGAAGTGTTTTTCAGAAAATATTGATTTGCAAGGCTGCATTTACCAGCTCTAAAAATATAAGTAGCAGGCTGCAGAGTATTTCAGAAATTGGCTAAAATATTTATAGGCAGCACATTTGCCTTCTACTCAGGTTTTTAAGATACAGAGGAAACCAACATTTCTGCTTCATAAAATGTAATGTATATTCAACCTGCAGCAGCTTGCAGCCCTGACAAGGAGCTTATTTTAAAAGCCAGTGTGAAATTTCAAGTCAGTACTTAGAAGAAAGCAAATCGTCTTGCAAAAACTTTGAAGTGTTGAAGAATGTTCAACTACAGTGTTCACCAGTTTGGGTTGATAAAGGAAGTTTCTGGTGACCTAGCATAGGAGGTAAGAGATAAAATTTCTCCCTGCTCATTTGAAGAAGGAAATTACCACCACCAAAAAAAAAAAAAAAATCACTTATTAAAAATATATTATACAGTCCGGCAAATATTTTTTGAGATATAAAAATTTCCATCTCTATATCTGTAGTAAAAAGTCGAGATATATCCTTAATAGAAGAAAATGTCAAGCTTGATTAACAAACATGTGGAGGTTTTTTTGCAAACTAAAGCTGTACCATTGCCAAACAGCACTAAAAAAATAAGAGGGTTATAGTAGTACCTTGAGAGAGAAAATTTACAGTAGGACAGATGTATTTAAAATCTGTTTAAACTACTTCAAGGTGTGCTTATGTATTTTTCTTCCCTATGTGTAGGTTTAGTTTGACCAATTCCAGAGCTTACATTTGAGTGAAATTATGCTATTTTATATATAAGTTGTTCCATCTTAACTAGAGAGAGAGCAGTGTGTGTGTTTGTGTACATGGAAGGGATTTTTCTTTCTCCACCCACAATAGGCAGAAGAGTGAAAATCTCTTCTTCATGCAACAAAATGCTGTGTCCTGGGAATGCTTCATTGATGAGTGCTTGAATTAAGTGTCTATTTGAGAAGAGGAGCATGGGCCAGCTCATTAGTGCTAATACAGGAAGATTTAAATTATGGTTTTATGCCCTAGCAAGGTCTTCTGTACCTCTGGGGGACTGCTGGGAAGGAGGGCAAGGAGAGCTTCCATGCTGCTCTCCATTAGCAGAGGAACATCCTTAATTTCTTGCCCTCTGCTCCATGGGAGTTGTGCTGGAAGGAGCTGCTGAGATGATTCACTAAGACAGAGTATCCTGCAGATTGCCTTTTCCTGCAGCAGCCAGCTGAACATGGTGCTCTGCACAGCAAAATGAAAGTCATCCCCTGCTTTACCATTATAAACACTTCCCTGATGGGTTTTCTTGCAACAGCACTGTTGCAGGGGCTGTGTCTGCAATATGAAATACTTCTGGCAATAAATATTTATGGCTGAGGCAAAATAATAACCACCAAGCTATGCAGTCTCTTAGGGCAGCCCTGTGACCCCAGATTTCATGCACTGGCAGTGAAAAAGCCAAACCTATTTTGTCTCTGCACGAACTCCAGCCATGGTCTACATAAGCAGCTGATTTTATATCATCCTTCTCTTTCCAGTGGGTTGATACTGTAGGATTTTTTGCATGGTGTGCATTATATACAATAATTTAAAATTAGGCCAGCACAGTCCAGAGCTGCTGTATCACATGCACACAGATTTTTGCTTTCTGAGTGTATTTATTCCATGTCCTAACACACACTGCTAATAGCTCACACTAACTTGGTGCACTAAAATTTGAAGAGCAATTTTAATGAATATGTAAAAAATTAATTAAAATATAATTGACAAAAGAAACACAAAGAAAGAGCAAGAACATATCTTCTAAATCCTAGGTAAATAGACCTGCACTGTAAGAGAGAGAAGAGGGCTAACTTTTGATAAACCCATATATAATATACAGATACTCTTGAACTCCTTAGCTGAGACACTTATTCAAGTATTAAGGCTCATTTCACATTGTTTCCATTATTCATAAATAAATGAATCCATACACAGATATAAATTGTGCTTGAAAGAGAGAAGATGCAAGACTGTGCACAAATCCAGGGAGTTCAACTTTAGATTTAAGTGAAAAGTTTTATATTTGTGCATACAAATTCCTTATCATGAAGACTGGGACAGTGGTGAAACAACTTTAACAGACATTTTTGGGTGACCATTTTCTGCAGTATCAGAGGTAAAGTCATTAGGAGTGTGCTGGAAAGGCACAGCAGCATCATCCACACGACACCTGCGAGATTTTAAAGAATGTAAGTCAGGTATTTTAATGCAAGGCTAACCTGGAGTTGCTCTATGTTGAATGGCAAAAAAAAAAAAAAAATTATGCAGACCTGTCAAAAATACCAGACTGTTTCAGTCTTATTTTCAGGTATTTTTACAGATTAGACATGTCTGAGTGTGCATTTGTGCTATCAAAGTGTGCATTCCCTTAAATCAGACTCTGCCCCTGCTTGCTCCCCATAACTACTCCCCATGGCTATGATGTGACCTGAAAAGGATATTTTTTCAGTGCATTTTTCAGGGTGGTTTGCACAATGGCACATTTCCATTCACTCTGACCACACGGCCCTGGTGTGATTCCTGTGCATAACTTCAGCCACTTTGAGAAATCTGAGCATTTCTTCCCAAGGAAGTTGTGACAAGTTTGAAGGGATCCAGAACTATATAGCATGGCAGAGTGGAAGAAAGGCAGAAAGTGATGTAATGAAAGAAATATCTGAAAGATGTCAAGGCCAGAAGCTTTTTCTGCTTCAATCTATTGGCAAAGGAAGTCAGCAGGACAGATAAGATCTGAGGTATGTGCATGAAGCTGAACTCACACTTGCCATAATCCATGCTTCCAGGCTGAAGGATGCACAGATTAGCAGATTGATTGATGACAGAATGCACCACGGCCCCAAGAACCCAGGAAAGATTTCCCCTGATGTTTTTTTTTCCCTTTTGTGCCTGCATGTTTTCACCATCTAAACCAGCACTCCCTGAACTGATTTGAAATGCAAATTCACCAATAGTATTTTAGATTTTAGAAAAATACACACTTCCAAGGAAAGATGAGGAGAATCTATTCAAACAATTGCAACGTGAAGTTATTTAGAAGTAGCCTGTGTTTGGTTTTCTTGTATTCTGACAAGAAACAAGGCTGGTACAATTCCTTTTTGTGGTTCACAACAGGTGAGGGGCTCACTTTATATAAAGCAACAAGAGCCCTTCTAAATCAATGAAATACATAAACTCTACAAGATAAGAAACAGTCCTTTTGAACACCTCACTTTTTATTTTAATGATGCTGTACCCTTCCCTCTCAGGGGCTGCTTTTTCAATTAATTCCTGTTGGAGAAGTGTGAATAGCAGCAGGCTGTTTACATGAGAATGTGTCCCCTGAGACTGATGACAAGAAAATCATCACTTACTACTGATGGCTTTTACTGTAGCTGGGAAAACTATTACTATGAATTGCATAATAAAAAAATGGAGATAATAACTCACTCCTGTTCTTAAAATGCTCCGAGATCTACTAAAATGCTGTAAAAGAGATGATGCTATTATTATTTTAACATCTTTCCACTTTCATGTGTTGCTTTTTTTTCAGTGCAAATAATGAAACTTGCAGATGGGGTGGGTAATATAACCTCTTTGTTTGCCAACACTTCCCATTGTAGGACTATTTCCATTTGCTTGCACTTTGACTTTTGTTTGGGTAGCAGTTTTCCAGGCCAGGTGTTTGCCTCAGGCTGAGTCATTTCAGCTGGAAGGTTTCAGCTACAACTCTTTGAATAAGGAGGGAGAGTGGGAAAATTGAGACATGGTAAAAGTCAATTCTACCATAAAACCAAAAAAAAAAAAAAAAAAAAAAAAAAAGGTATAGGGAGACCCTCAGAAGTCCCACCTGCCCCATGGTCAGAATGGATTTAGCAGCCTGGATTTCAAGTTCAGCATCAGACATTCTCGCTATCCCTATAAAAAATCATCACAAAATGATGCCCAAATTTTGCAGTCTGAACAAAACCAAGTCCAAAGGGAAAGGGTAGTTTTGAGTCTTGAGAACAAGGCAATGTAGAAATGAGAACTGAGATGATGAAGATGTGGAGGACAGATGGATTTTGGGACCCAGAGGAGAAGAGTCAGGACTTGGGAAAGGATGAGCTGGAAAAAACTGAGGAAGATACACCACTCTGAGAAGGAATGAACAGAAAACCTGCATCTTGTATGGAATATTCTTCTCTTTAGGATCTCTGGCTTCAACAGTCCTCTGCCACTGGCAGTTGTACACAAAACCCTCTGGCAAACCATGAGAGCTGGGCTAAACACAGAGCAAAAAACTGGTGCTGCTAAGAATAATTCTGTTCTTGGCAAGGACCTAAGCAGTATCCTTAGCAAGGCTAATCTCAATTGCCTCTGATGATGTCAGAAACTTCTGTTCCCACTTTGCAGGAGGGAGGGGAAAGGGGGTTCAGTTTACTTTACAAAAAACAGCTAAAAAGAAAATTACACCTACCATAGGCCAAAGCAAAACGTGCTGAAAAGGTATTATTACAGTTGCAAATAAAGTGGTCAGCAGGAATGAAATACAGAAATTAAGAGTGTAAATACAGTTGTAGTCTCCCTCTGTTACTTGTGCATTACAGGGTGGGTAGTTTTCATGGCATCTTGTCAGAACTCAGAACTGCCCAAATCATTTGTCTAAATACAAAAAATAATGCCAAGATGGCTTGATTTCCAAAAAGCTCTGTTAGGACTCAGGCACAGTTCCACTGGTGCTATATCTGCCAAGCAGAAACCTGCATGTCTTCCTGCCAGCTTATCCGCTCAGCTCCCAGCAGCCAAATTTTGGGATTGCTGGCTTCCAAATCTAGATTTTGGGACAGAGACAAGCAGCAGGGAAGGGCTGGGGGGAGAGGGCAGGGCAGGAGTGACAAACACATTTCTGTGGGACAGAGTTATTTGGAGTCTGCAGACCTCTGGCATAGGGTGTGTGCAAACAATGGCACCAGTTATTCCTAAAATATGGGACAACTGATCTCATGGGGTGTCCAACTGGTTCTTCTGATCAGCAGGGTAAAGAAGTAGGAGGTCTAAGATCAAACAGCACAGAAACACCAAGCTCCCAGCCTTTTGGCTTTCCCAGAGCCTGCCAGGTGGGAGGATGCACAGCAAGGCTCTGAAAGCCCCACTCAGGTTCCCTGGCAGCCAGGAGTTCATTTAAAATTATTGTCAAGAAACTTTCTCTTCTCCTATCTGTAACCTTATCATGATTTCTGAAGGATGATTTCTCTTGCATCTGGATGTTTGTAAATCTCAAAATACTTTACAGAGTGGACAGCACTCTTGTATTTGATGACGTGCTCATGGTGTTGCATGTCTTTATTTAAATTAAATGTCTTTTTTTGCAAGTCCTCATTCAAGACAGAGCCAGGATACCTCACGTGCTGGAGGATTTGGAAAGTGGGAAGTAAATGTGGCAGAGGGCTGCCAACTTTAAAAACCAGGTTTTTGCCTAATGCAAATAAATGCTGCCCTGTAGAGCCAAATCCTGCATTCACCTTTGCCACAGATCTCTCAGATAAAGCTAATTAAATTACTTAAGTCTGTCTTTCCCAGGGGGCTAAGCTGAGTGATGTGACTGCCCTGAAGAAGGAAACAGAACCCTCAGGAGCAACTTCACTTCAGTGGGAGCAGAGCTTTGAACATATAAATGCTGTGTAACAGCAGGTGAACTGGGAAAATTAGGCTGTAAGCTTCTGAAATTGAATATACAAAAAGAAAATAGATATTTTTAGGTTCAGTCTGTGCTTTATTGCCATTTTTTCTGGTGACCAAGGTGGTTTATGAAAACGAATGCATTCTTTCTGAAACATTTTGATACCCCAAAGATGACAAACTCATGAGGAAATTAATAATTATGTGCTCAAAACAGGACATGGAGGGGAAAAAAAAACCCCTACTTAGTAACAGCTCACTAAGTGTCACTTATTCCGAATCACCCTTAGGGTGACTGGTTTGAGGAAGCTTACAGCAGAACTGAGAGCAAAGCAAAGGACCCATGATGTTGAAGATGGACAATAATTCTCCCTCTGTTTCTCTGGAGAAAAAACAAATCTACTGATGGTAGGAGAAGCTGAACTACAATTAACAATATTTGAGCTCTGATAATTACTCCCCTTACAACACCATATTTCAGAGTACTTTTAACCTCCAGTATGCAAGCTGGGCCATATTTGTATTTTTTTGATATCAAATACAAGTGCTTGAAATCCATCCCATTAACTTTGGAAACTATAAAATTAAAAGGCAACACCCATACACATTAATAATATTTTAAAGCACCAGGCCACTTTTGAGTCCTCTCTAATATGTTAGATAAAATCACTGTGTAGTTACGGAAAACAATACAAGTTTTGTAAAAAAATCCACTGTGGCACTGCTGACCTCAAGCTGCAATAGCAGAAGGTTGAGAACTGTTCAAGTCTGACCTAAAAACCTCACCTGTGACATTTTGGGCTTAGCATACGAGGTCAGGCTATTCACCTTGCTTTCAAATAACAGTGTCTTGCCAAGGCTCTGAGCAGCCTGCTCTAGTGGGAGGTGTCTCTGTCCATGGCAGGGGTTGGAATAAAGTGATTTTTGAGGATCCTTCCAACCCAAACCATTCTGTGATTCTGTGATCACCGAGGCAGCTCAGCTCTCTGTCACCCCTCATTATGTTCTGCATGTCTATCAAAGTTATGCAGTGTATTTGCAGTCCCTGTTTGAGATTTCTGAGCGGCCAATGGCCCTGGCAGCTGAATATCCAGAGGTGCAGCAAAAACACCATCAAGGAAGTCAAACCATTGACCAAAGCTACAGCTCAATCCAAATTGAAAGAGCTGGCAATCTGCTTTCTGGGGTAGGAATTGTCAAGTTGGAAACCATAACCTAATGGAAGAAAAGGCAGTATTTCAGCTGAGATACCAGCTAGTGTTCTCAGTGAGTGGTTTTGTTTACATCTCAATGCCTGTGACTGCTGGATTTGTTTTGTCTGGCTACATTCATTTTGACAGTCATTTGAAAAATGGTATCATTTAAGAGGCAGCTTTCCCCCACCAGAATTACCACGGTGGCCTGTTAGTGCAGCAGCAACACAGTGGCTAATTCAGTTCCTAAACTCCATCAACAGATCTGTGATATCATTGTAATGTCAAGCAAGGCACAACACACATGAAAACAAAAGGTGTGGCTTTTAATGCCACAGCTTGTAACCAGTGCCCCTGATGGGCTCAGGTGTGTGAGATGTCTTGCCTTTCAAAGTCCAAATTGCTCATGGCTCAAAGCTAATCCCTTAAACTCTTGAAAAAAAAAAAATAGCAATTGCATCACTCCAGACTGATAAGGGCAAAACTAACAGAGCAGAGAGAAGTTAATTGATCAGATGTCTATAACAAAGTCATTTTACCTTACTGTTCTCTCTGCATCTTATCTGAGAATGGATACAAGATTCCATCTCCCTCCCTTCCTCTCCTCTCCCTCCAAAAAAAAAAATACAAAAAAGACCAGGAAAAGTTTCTAATAACTCCAGGAACAGTGAAATTATACCTCAATTCTTCCTACAGGTTCACATGAAGGGCAGTATTTAGTGGCCCCATTGCTCAAAACTAGGTGCTACTGCAATCAGGTTTTCAGTCTTTTGTGTCTTTATGAATAGCTCTGAACATTGCCAATGTCAGAATAGTCAGGACACAATGCTGAAAAATTCCTATTCTCAATCTATTGCTGAAGTCTTTCAGGGCCATCTGAACATCCTTGTTTTGGACTATTGGAATAGATTTGAAGCATCCTATTAGAATTTCAAGTCACATTTATTTACAGTGTTACCTTTCTAAGCATGAAGAGCACTCAGACAATCACTTAGTGAGAGGAAAGCAAGGTTAATGCTTTTAGTTCCTGTCTCTGCTTGGTGGCAAAAATACAGACATTAAAATTATCGTCTCATGTTTTAAAAGCTGGAAAGTCACTGGCTAATGAAAATTGGAACTTTGTTATCCAGCAGAGGAACAGTCACCAGTAAAACGTGGGTGACAAACCATTAATTTCCTGATTTAGTCACGAAAAGTGCTCATAGAAAATTTGCTGCTGCAAGGCCTCCACTTAGAGGCAATAACAACAACAACAACAAGGCAATACTGGCAAAGGAACTGAACCAAGGAGGGCAAAAGTCAGTAGAGAACAAGACACAGTGAGTGATCATTTCTGTGTCATCATTAAAAATTGTCCTAGGTTGCAATATAGATGTATTTATTATTCTGTTACCACCTCCACAAGCTGTGGGGCACTGTTTTTTTATCTCCTGCTATGGCTTACACCTGATAACTGTTAATAGGCAATTGAGAACTCACCGCAGGACTCATGGAGTTATCTCATCCTATTGTGAGATGCTCCACCCAGGAGGGAGGAGCCAAGCATTCCCACCTGGATACAACCTTTCAAAAGAAAGGCACAAAGAGCCCCTGTCTACTGGATTCCCAGAGGACAAGAGCTACCACTGGACCTTCAGGTGGAGACCAGACATTCACAGGATCACTGCTTCAACCTAACTACTTCACTTGGACTGCTACCACCACCCTGACTAACAGGGTGTCAGGTTGTATCTGACTCTGTCAGTGTTTTTTCTTGTATTATTGCACTTATTTTTAATGTTCCTGTTAAATTATAATCCTGACTTGCGATCTCCTGCTGGTTTGTTTTCAAACTAACACAAAAACAAACACAAATCTGGATTAACCTCCTCAAGCACTCGTTATCCACCAATTCCCCAGCAATCAGCCGGGCTCAGCTTTTCCCAGCTGCCCTCACCTTTCACTGTCACGTGCACGCTCTGGCTGGTGGACAGCTGGGGCTGGACCAGGACATTGCAGGTGTATTCTCCCTCATCCACCTCCTTCTGCACGTCCGAGAGCTTCAGCGTGCCGTTGTTCTCGAACGCCACTTGGCGATGGTTGAAGGGCAGCAGGTTGGAGTTCTTGTACCACTTGATGGAATAGTAGGGGTAGCCAATCACCCGGCAGTGGATGTAGGTGTCCCTCCCAGCGATGGCCGTGATGTTCTTCATCGGCCGAATGCTCGCTGGCCCTGCCAAGGCGGAAAAGGAAACTCTTGAAGACAATTTAAAGGCATGTTTGCTGGAGGGAAAGTGAGTAATTTTTTTCTGGATGTATAAGTGTTAACGGATGCGGCTCACACCACGCTTCTTAGCATTTGACAGATTTTTTTTCCTTTTGAGAGCTACTTAAGCAGTTTCCCTAATCTTGGTATGCTCTAGTTTTTCCTTACCCTGCAGCATACATACTAATTATGTGGGGGTATATATTTGTGTTATCCAACACTTGCCTGATAAAATCTTTGCTGCGTTACAAATTAAAAGGCTGAGTGTGATTTAATTAATGTGAAATACTGACACTGATACAAAGCTAGAATCCTGTTACACATGACAACACTGACACGGTTAGCTTTTTTTTTTTTTGTTTGTTATGTATATAAAGTATAATACCATGAGGATGGGTATTATGCCATGTTGAGCCAGAAATTCAAGCTAAAGTTCTGTATACATGAATAATTACAATGAATGTTGGACAAGTAAAGGAGGAAAGGAAAAGAAAAAACAAAACATGCACAGCAGGACTAAAGCAAAGAGACTGTGAACTAGTAGAGATGAGTATAGGAAAGTTAGACTAAAGGACACAAGCCAAAGGGTTCTTCCAACATTTAACCATACCATACACTTTCTAGATGGGGCTGGAGAGGCAGGGAGGGAAAAGAGAGCGGGCAAGAAAAGGAGAGGAAAAAACAGCAAGTTGGTTTTTGGCATTCCAAGAATCATCTCATCACATGCAAACAATCTTCTTCTCCACTACAATGAGTCATGTGTGTTTTTTTTGAGGAGCTGATTTGACAAGCACCTCTTACGTTTATTCGAGCCTGGTACAGGACGACTCCCGCCGAGTTGTTGGCAGTGCAGCGATAAACGCCCCCGTCCCGGACCTGGGTGTTGGAGATGTTCAGGTAACTGACCACGTTGCCCTCCGAGGTGATGATCTGGCTGATGCGGTGGCTGCCGTCCTTCACGATGGGATCCTCGTCCAGCGTCCAGGTGATGGTGGGCAGGGGAGTTCCCTTCACGTTGCACATCAGGGACACTGGCTCTCCTGGGCTCACCACCTTCTCGCTGAAGGCAGAGATGATTTTGGGAGTTCCATCTGTTGAGGGAGAGAAAAGCAGGGAAACAGTGCTTACACGGTATAAAACTCGTTCCCTTTATCCTGGTCCAATCAGGATCTTTTTTAGAAGTGATGCAGAAAACTGGGTTCTAGGATCTAACTCAAATTATTGAGAGAGGGAAACAAATTTTGCTGCTAGAGGACTTAAACTAAACTTTCCTTATGGCAAGTTTCTTTTTCATCCTCTGAGAAACCTGGTAGTGGCTCTGCTGTAGGAAAAACAGTTGAATAGATGGATCAGGCATCTCTATGAACTGCTGGTTTCCTGCAGAAAAGTTTTAAAATCTATGCAGCATGAAAAAACACCCACAGCACAACCTCAAGATGTTTGGAGATTCTCTTTTCCTGGTAGATTTTAGCTCCTTGGGAAGTTAAGGATGAATCCTGTTGCCAAGAGCCAGGCACAACTTGCACAGGCTAATTTCACACAGCAGTTTAGTCCTGACACACAGTGCCCCGTTTAGAAAAGCATTAAATTAAGCTCTTCTGAATACAGATTGCCAGTAACAGCAGTGATGCCAACTTCTTTCTGTGGTCATTTTGTGCTACAGATAAATATTTGCCTGAATGAGAGCATTCAAATGCTGTATGTTGTGAACTGTCTCCCAAAATGCTCAGCCTCTACCAGGCAAATGAATAAAGAAAATGGGTGGGCACAGAAACTTTGTAAGCAGGGAACAGGATAAAATACCCACCTCTAGAGAGAGTTCAGTGGGGTAACTCTTAGGAGTGCTGACACCCTGATATTAGTTAGGAAGTCCTTTCTGTGGTCATGAAATTCATGCTTGTTTTCCTTTGAAAATGCTACTTTGAAAACAGGGCTGCAAAATTCCCTTGCTTGCCACATTGTAAAAAGATAAGCACTGGCGCTCTCAGAAAGCTGAAAGGCCTCAGCATCCCTGGAAGAGCATTTGATTTTATTTGATTTCATTTTTTTTTTTCCTCTGCCCCCTCTCTCTTTCATTTCTGTCCCATTGGCTGTGTGTCAAGAGTTCTAATTTATTTATTTATTTTCATTCCTGACTCTTTTCCTCTCCTTTGTGGTGTACTGGATACAATCACCCCTCAGAAAACAGAACAGCAGCAATACAAAAAAATAAAGCTTTTTATCCTGAAAGGGAGCTGACACAGGACCAATAAATCTGTGAGCGTGCACACTATGTACCTCTGCCACACCTCCTCCTCTTTTTCCCCCCTTTTTTTAATTCAAGTGACAGGCTTTTTTTGAGATGAAAGCAGACATTATTTTCCCAGTGAGACCTGAGTGTCTTTGAAATCTTCCCTGCTGCTGCTCTCTGATAACCTGCACTCTCCCCACACCATGATAGATTATCAATATGCTCTTTAGGCTTTCCTAGTCACGGCACATGGTTGCCGAGGTAACTCGGTCCAGGCAGGTAATCTTTTCTCCTTCTGTAGAGACTCTAAAAATAGTGTCCATGCCATGCCGGCACCACAGCCTCATTAGTGAGCTGCCTCTGTGCAAATTGATGACTTTTCTCACTTGGTTATCATATAGAATATTGGATCAGTTATTTAAGATGATCTCCAAGTCTTCGGCCAATACACCCAACCAGAAGAGCTATGTTTGGATTTGAATAGAGACCTGCTTGGGAAGGATTTTTGTTTTCACATCAGTTTTTCCATTCTGTTATGAGTGGGACACAATAAATCCCACTGACATTTCATGAGTACCATTTTTTTTTTTTTTTTTTTAAGAGCTCCACTGATGCCAAAATTATTTTTGCTTTTATATGTTCGTAGCTCTGGAGACTATTATTGTATCATTATATAGTTCCTAGCTAACTCCAGTACTTTTCCTACCCCAACAGACAGAAAAATAAAACACATTCCAAAGGCCCCAATCCTATCTTGCTTTTTCCTGGGAACCAAAGATGAGCTACCCTCCCAGGACACTTCCTCATAAACAAAGTACAGCTAGTAGCAAGAAAGGGGGGCTCCAGAAAAAGTGGAACCAAGGGGAGGAATTACCTCATTACTTGTGGTTCTCATTGGGAATTCTTGTAATTATATTAATTTGCTAACCTTATAAAACTGTATTTGCCCTATGTGGGGTGGGCATTTTTCCATATCTCCTCCAGAGATCTCCAATTAAAAACCAGCTTTTATATTACCTCCTATACTAAAATCGTCTTGAAAGTGTGTTGTTTTATTTCTAGTTTTTACGGCATCACCACTCCAAAATGATGGCACTAAAGATGACTTGTGATTTATTTTGGAAACCAGAATTATGTTTCCAGTTAAAGACCAGCTTTTACATTACCTTCTATACTAATATCGTCTCAAAAGCATGTTGTTTTATTTCTAGATCTTTATGGCACTGCCACTCTAAAACCAGGCACCAAAGACAACTCATGCATTATTTTGGAAACCAGAATTCCATTTCCAATTAAAGACCAGCTTTTACATTACTTCCTATACTAATATCGCACCAAAAATGTGTTGCTTTATTTCTAGATTTTTACAGCATCACCACTCCAAAACTGTGGCACCAAAGACAACTTGTGCATTTTTCTGGAAACCAGAATTACGTTTCCAATTAAAGACCAGCTTTTCATTACCTCCTCTACTAACATCATCTTGAAAGTGTGTTACTTTATTTCCAGATCTTTACAGCACCGCCACAACCACGGCACCAAAGACGACTCATGCTTTATTTCGGAAACCAGACCTGCCAGGCAGGTAGAGACTGACCTTCCAGCACCACCTGGACGTAGTCTTGAGCTGACATCTTGTCCTTCCTTACGAAGCACTGGTAAGCCCCGCCGTCGCTCTTGGCCATGCCGTCCATGATCAGGTTCTCGCGGTTGACGCCGGTGATGCGCACGTTGTTGCCGGGGTTGATGATTTCCCCGTTGCGGTACCAGGACAGCTCCTGGTCCTCGGTTCCTGTCACACTGCAGGACAAGGACACTTGGCTGCCGACGCTGCTTTTGACTTTGCGCGGGCTGATGGTGGCTTTTAGTGGTTCTGGAGGTTGGAGTTGGAATAAGGGAGAGAGAAAGGGAAATAGAGCATATTAAGTACAAATGTGCATTTACGTGCAAGTAACAAATCAACTGTCAATTAAGGAGAAAAATAAAAATCACAACCATACCCTTCTTAAAACTCCAAAAACCACATAACTGGTGATTGTTTTACTCTTAAAAAAACCATTTTTGCCACCAACATCCATGACAAAAAACCAGATTTATAGGGATAACCTATTCCACACATGATATAACCCATGCCCAGTTGAAGATTAGGAGCAGAGCTGCAAGTGACACAAGTAGTGCTGAGGGCCTCAATGTGGCATTACACTTGTTTTGGGAGGGCAGGATGTTGTTTCACATTAGTTCAGTGCGAATCTTTGAACCTAGTGCATTAAGTGCCTTCCTGAAGCTCATTTTCTTGTTTAATTTCCCGCAAAAGGAACCAAATTTACACTTTTCTAAACCACTCCCTGATGTGAACAGGTGCAGTAAATGCCAGTGACAAGATTAGCTTTTAAGGGTGGAAGATATTAACACAGGTATACTCATGGATATCCGTCTGATCTGTCCACATGGATGTGTTTTAGTGTGTGGGCTCACCAGATTTTCTGTTTTGATGTGGGAGGACTGCAATGTTTTTAAGTCAACTTTAGAAAACAGTAGGACAGGAGAATGCACGTTTTGCTTCGCAAAAACAAGAGGATGAACAGTATTGAAGAAAAGTAATAAATGTAAATGCAATGAAAGCAATCTTTATCCTACCACCTAAGAGTTTCAGCACTGCAGAACAGATTTCATCTCCTGCTTTGTATAAATGGATTTGACTTATTTATAAAGACAAGGGACTGCTATCACCACTGATATTATCTCTGACATTAAACACAGATCATCCTATTTATTCTTTCAGCAGCTTTCATACGAACAAACACACACATGTACACACATACAACAAAATGTGCTCAGGTAACTCATTCCCTTTCCTAAACACTTTATAGCACACAAATTGGAATAAATCTATAGTGGCCCATTAGTAACAGAGGCCTGGGAAAAAACCACACAGGTCAGTGGCTTCAGACATTCTGGATTACAGATGAAGGTTCAGAGCAATAATTAATCTGTGCTCATATTCATGATAAAAGTCACTGAGTATCTCTGTGTTTCCTATAAAAAGACCATAAAGGCTCAAAACTGGCAACAGCCCATTAAACAAGAGTCAAACCCAAGTGCATCACCAACATCCAGAGCCCTGATAATACAAGTGAGCCACATCCTCCATTGCAGAGGAAGGTAAAATTTCTTTGCCCAACTTTTGTTTCCTGCCAGCCTGATCCAGAGAATTCCCACAGGCTGAGTGCAGAGTCATTAGGTAAAACATATCACTGGGCACTGGGGATGCTTTGGGTATCACCAGCAGTACAATTACATCATGTCTCTGCAAGTTTTGACTTTGCATCGTACAAGGCCAATGGAGTTCAAATCATTTTTGTGAATACATTTAGAGCCAAAGCTCCTCAGTTATAACACATGAATTGTGGATTTTTTATCTCAGTTTCATTTGGCACAACAAATTATGTGCAATTATTTGTGGGGATATCTTTATGGCCTGAACTGCTCACAAACTTCTCCCTTTTCAGTTTTCTAGTCATGCTGTCTAGGTGTAAACTTTAGTTCACAAAGCTTTATTTCTATTCCAGTAAATAATTTTCTTTTTTTTTTCTCAACAACAGTAGAATAACACTTTTCCAGTGGGGTGCTCCTGAAGTAATAATTATCTTTGTAGAATTTGTGAAACATTCAGAATATTCACACATGAATACTCAACTGAGGGGGGGCATGAGTATTCAATATTACTGAACACCATGAGTCATGGCAATGAGAGTTTGGCAGCTTTATTTATGAGAACATTTGCAATTTCTTTTCCAGCATCCAATTCATGCTTCTAAATTACATATCCTCCATGTGATAAATTATAGAGCTACGCTGGAAATTGCATCCATTTGCACTTCTGATCGCTCAATTGGCCAACTAACTCATGTCCACAGAGCCTGCTTTGTGTCGTTCCACAACTTTGAGGAGTTTAATCACTGCTGAGATAAATTAGGGAAACAGAAGTTAGGGCAAGGTAAGGCAACAACTTCATACTGATGCTTAAAGATTTTTACTTTTATGTAGTTTTCATATATTCCTAGCTCTGTAGAATACTATTGTGTAGTTACATAGCTCCTAGTATTTTTCCTAGTATTACATCGCTCCTAGTATTTTTCCCTTTCTCTTAGATTTTAGGACAATAAGTTAAGTTTCTAACACATTTTTTTTTTTTTAGGTTTTAGAACAATAAGCTAAATTTCTAACACCTTCCTGAAATACTGTTTAGTCTTATTTTCAAGCAGAGGACCTACAAGAAGAACATTTTGTTTCCAAGCAAAATCTAAGAAGACATTATAAGAAGTGGGACAAAGAAGCCCTGGTCCAACTCCAGAAATTACCCAACCAACTGCTCTTCTAATTGGACAATATTTGTTAAAAATGCTAATTTGTTAAACATATAAAAGTGTAGAAATTTGCCACCAGGTGTGCCCATGACCACCAGGACAGCTGGAATCTTCCAATAGGGGTCTGAGTTTTATTTTACAACGTTGTGGTGGATGAGACCACCTTGGGAACTGCCAGGGAGCCGAGGCGTCCCGGGGCAGCAGGAACTCGATGGTGGGAAGACCCTGAAGTTTGAAATACCCGCTTTGAGAATTGAATGGTCCATCCCTAGACCATGTAAATCCTCCTATATTGGTTGGTCTTAACCTGATCCCTCACTCCATCCCTCCCTTCTCCCCCCTGGTTGTTGTATCCCCCTGCCTTCTCCCCGCCCCTGTACCCTCAGATTATTGCCCTGTATCTCTATGTCTAGAATAACCTGGAGTTACTCTCTCTCTTCACCCCTGGACCCCTTCAGAAATAAATCTCTGGAACATCCACATGATAGAGCACTCTGGATTCTTTGTCTCTGGTAACACATGAGCTATCCAAAACTCCCTGGGTGAGTGTGTGTTTGTGCCTTCCACCAGCACGGGTGTGAAGAAGGTCTTCCTGCACAGTACCAAAGCAGTGCTGGCTGAAGTGATCTCTCAAAGCCATAGAGATACTTTCAGTAAACACAGAGGCCTAGTCCACTCCACCACCTCCCTCTGCTTTATTACAAGGACCTTTCTCTTCTGCTACCAGGCAACACCACCACCAGCCAACCCGCGACTCACGCTTGACGTAGAGGCGCCCGATCATCTCGGCGGTGCCGTAGTTGTTCCACACCTCGCAGACGTAGCTGCCCGAGTCGGAGGGCCGCGTGTTCTCGATGAGCAGCCCCGTCACCGTCTGCCTGAAGCGGCTGTCGGGCTCCCAGGGGACGTTGTCCTTCAGCCAGCGGTACTTTGGTGCCGGGTGTCCTGATGCTTTGCAAGGCAGCTCCACTCGCTGTCCTGCCATGGCTTTGCGGTGGTCAAACCCATCTAGGATAGATGGGGCTGAGTTCGCTGGGTCTGGAAGAGGCAAAGAGGAATTATTTTCAAAGAGAGACTTTAATTTACTAGCCAATACTGATGCTTTAACTGGGCATACCTGAAATAGAGGCCAGATAAGGGTAGGAGAATAAAAAGTGGACAAATTTATTAAAGGCCTTTAGGTACATTCAGGGCAAACACAGCCCCCTCATGAGGCTACACCCAAAAATGGACAGTGAGTCACGAGGTTTGTGGCTAGCACAGGTTCTTCCCGTGGGAACATTTTGCTATATTTCATAAACAAGATAAAGTTTGGATGTTTTGCAAACAATTTCTCCAGATTGAGTCAGTTCGAGCTGGGCCAATTGGGCCTAGGGAGAGGTCTCGGGCTGACCAATCTGGGGCACCTCTGTAGACTCTATATATATGGAATTCAAAACAATAAAGTTCTTCTTCTCCTCTCTTTCCTTGTCTGAGAACTTGGGTCAGTCCTCAGCTAGCCGCTCAACAGCGACAAGGTTTTCACATTTTATAAGTTCTGTCTTATTAGCATATTGGGCCTTAATTCTCCAATTACACCTTCAGGCAATGATGTCAACCACCCCAAGCTTGCTCCCCCCCAGTTCATGTTGTTTACATATTTTGGGGCTCTGAGGCAGTGAAAGTGCATTTGGATTTCCACTCAGAAGAGTTATTTTGGTTAAAGGTGCCGGAAACAGAAGTTTTTAGCATTTTATATGAAGCCTAGAACTACACCAAAGCTACAGATACATGAAGAATAGAAGCTAAAAATTCTTAAGGCATCAGTACATCAATATCTTTTCTCCATTTCTGCATTTTCTGTCTCTCCCAGCCCAGTGTTTTGGTTCTACAGTTTGCTGAGCCAGTCTCAGTCATGGTGGCTGGGATCCAGCAGCACATGCTGCTGAAGCAACTCATCACTGCTTGGAAATCCTCTTGCTGGATTTTTTCCAGGTGGCAAACATTTCACTGGTCATCCTTCACATTCCCTTTGAGAGGCATGGAGAGCCAGAAATGTGTTGCCTTAACAATTATTGCTACTTCTGAGCTAGATTGAAGCCAACACGTTGTCCCTTCTTCTTGGTGGTCTGAAGGCTTTGAATTAAAGGAGCAATTTATTCCCTTGTCAGGAGAGAAAATGGGCAAAGGCACAGGGATTTCTATCTGCAGCCTAACTGACAGACGAGCCTTTTCTTCTTCTCTGGAAAAAGAACTTAACGTGACAAGACCAACTTACAGCTTAATAGTGCATCTTTCTGTGCTCAATTTGCTGACAACTGCAGCTCTCACTCGTGCAGCACCTGGCATGGATTTATATATCTCACAGATGTCTGGCAGGATTGCCTTCACCAGAGGTGCATGTACCCATCAGAAATAATTCTCTGCTTGTAATTTCAAGTTTGAAAATTTTGGAGACAGAGGCTGACACGATTTAAAGTTTTGTGCAGCCCATCCTGGAGCTATTGCAACAAAAATACTGAACAAATATTTTTCAAAGTATTTTCTCATCACACACACTCACTTTACTTTCTGTCTCAGAAAGAAACTCCACATGCTGATCAACTCCTATCTGGCACAGTGATCTTTTTGGGTACATCTACATCGTAGTTGACTAGATGTAGGTATGATTGCAACAATTCTGGCATTTTCAAGTGGGATTTTAACTTAGCAAACTCAGGTACAGCTCACAGGGCAGCTGCAGCAGGTTCCTGTAAGGAGCTGGAGAGATTAAAGGAGCAGTTCATGCTGAATTCAAGCTACTCCAAAAGTAATCAGTACCTGAGCTAGCTGGTTTAAAACTAGCTCAGATATGTCTCCATGAAATGCAGCCTCACCTGGGAGGGAATTCATGAGAGCAAACAGCTTAAGGCTATTCAAGTTAAACTATCAATCCAGAAACCAAAATTGTGATATTAAAAAATGGAAGAAATATTTTTTTTTTTGTGAATATCTAGATAAAACCCAAAAAATGTTCAGTGAAAGGTGACAGCAGAGGTTTTTGTGCTTTCTAGGTGCCAGGAAAACACTGAGGGCAAAGCCACATTCAGCTTGCTGAGTGTCTCATTAGGAAGGTGTCGGCGGTGGTTAAATGAGTGATTTTGGATGAATCAGTGGCCTCGAGGTCCATATTTGGCACCAAGATGGGACATATTTCTGTGCTTTCCATGCTGTTTATGTCTGGCTCAGGGAAAGCACAATCTGCCAGGATGCTATTGGGAAGGCCAATGTCAATTTGACTAATTGATCAGCCAGCTCCTCTCTCACTGTTTGGGTCATCAGCCACTCCTGCTTCCAGGGCACAGACTCTTTTGTGAGGAATTAACTGAGTAAAACCATGAGCAGGCAAGAAATTACAGCTTCTGGCTCTCAAGAAGGTTACATCTACATGAAATCAATTTCTTCACTTGAAAGCAGTAATTAAATATTTCAGTAATAAAAAAGCAGAACTGTCTTTCAGAGGTGTTTTCCATGCATTCCTACCCAAGCAGCACAGCAGACTCTGGATTCTCCATCCCAGCCTGGAGTTCCAGTTGCAGGACAGCTAAAGTGGGATTTGCCTACATAATGAAGAAGATTTCACCCTGCTACTACAGAGGAGGTTTTTAAAATATATTCAGGGATACACAAGATATGATTCCAGTGACCTGCTTTCTTGCACTCTGTAGTTGTATATTTAACTGGACAGTAAAAACATTTCCTTGGGTTGTCCCTGGAAGAGACTCCTATCCAGAAGTCCTACAGAGCATATATTCCAGTTTAGGAAAAAAAAAAAAAAACAAACACAAAAAACCAAAAAAAAAGCAAAAAAGGAATCCCAGGATTCATCTGCAATCACCTTCAATGACGCAAAAAATAGCAAAGTAACATAATCCAGTTCCAATATGCTTTTAGGCTCTTTTGAATTATTATTTTCCTATGCTTTAACAGTCAGCTGCAAATGACTTCCAGCAAGGGCAAGGGTGAAAAACTGAGGCAAAATACTGTTCTAAAATATTCTACTTTGGACCTTCTTTGAAGGACAGAAGAAGAAAATTGTATTGCTTTAAAAATCATAAGGATTTCTTTGAGCGTGGAGGTTAAAAAGTAGTAATGATTTTGGGAGTTGGGCAGAACAAAATTATTGGAAAAGGACACTATAATGGGTCTTAGAAGCATATTCTGTTGCATGTTAATGGCTTTGGTTTCAATTTCATTTAGAAGAGACATGTGATTTCAAGTAGGTGTTCTTACTCCAAATGTAATTTGGAACTTCATTTCGGTCATAGGTATGTTAATTTTTGCTGGTGTTAAACATTTGCTATTATCTGCATGTTGACATTCTTACTCTTTCAAAACAATAATGAAGCTTAACTTGTGTTAAATGTGGCCAGGAGATATGAGAAATATCCACCACAAACTATTTAACCCCCAAACAAGTGAAGAACATATATTGATGTAAAAGGCAGGCAAAAACTTAAGATTTCATGCAAGTCGACCTTTCACAACTGTGTTCCTGGATTTTCTGATCTCAGTTCTTAAAGGACTCACTCTTGTAAAATATAAATACCAGCAAAAAAAAAAAGAGGAAAAACCTTTGGAGAAATATGAAAAGACAAGCTCTGCCCCGTATTACTGCACTTGTCCAGTAAATCAACAGGACTGGAAATAAGAGCCCACTTCAGCCCTGATCAAGAATAATTGATGCTATTGAATTAAAAAATCCAGTTATTGCACACAAGTAAAATTTGGAGGAGAACAGAAAAGGCAACTCCAGGCTGAGCACATCTTTTAGATTGTTTGTCCTAAATTTTAAACAAGACAGAGCTTTCATTTTCTCCCTTTTGTTCAGTGAGATAACTAGAATTTTTCCTGTGGTAACCAAGATACAAGCCTGATTTTATTTATGTTACCACTGGCTCAGCCTTAGCATGATTTCATAGGGAAGCAGACCATATTATGGAGCCAGCTGGAAGGGTAGAACTCTGCCTGTTCCTATAACACCAAAGCAGGCAGATTCTTGTGCAGGAGAACTTCTTCATGTGGCTGGGAAAAGCAGAATTCTACCCACAGGGGACACCTATCAAAGGGAGAAACTCCTGGATCTGACTGGTGAGTGATTCTAACCTGAACAATCCCACTATTTTTTTTTATCATTACTATATTTAACTACTGCCCTGTGTGTTCAGAGGGCTCCAAAGTGCTTCAACCATGTCCATTTTGGAGGAGGGCAGGAAGAATGTTAATAATGGAAAACCTTGTGCTCACCTCTGTCTCCCTTAGAGCTCTCTAACAGAGGGGTGGAGAGCTGAGACCTCATCACCAGAGTTTTATTCTGACAAAAGGACCAAAATAGAAGAGGACAGGGTCAAAAGGAGAATGATCCCACTGACTGTCAGGCTGGGGAAGTCACCATATCCTGACTGACCTTTAGGGCAACTTAGTCAAGGGAAAATGAGAAAAAGCAATGTGGGGCTTTCAGTGGGATTGTGGGCATGATTTATGTAGGGTAAGTGATGCCTGATGATTTTTGCCTCTTCTTTTATATACCCTTTTAAACATTTTTATACCCTTTTCCTGGTTTTGTAACCGTTATACACTCTTTGTACTCTTAGCCCTGCATACTTGTAATTTTTGTAGTTTAATATTTTAGCTTAGTTTAGAGTCCTGCAAAGCAGAAAAAACAAAAACTCACAGCAGGAAGTGAGAGAGCTCTATACTATCTCAAAACTTGAGGCTTCAACCTTGGCTGAAACTTTCTCACTAGAACATATTTTGTTAACTGGGCTTTAGCCTCATTTAGAAGGGAGTAATTAGAATGAGGGGACAATTATTTCATTCATTATGTTTCTTATTAAGGAGTTTTAAGTAAATATGCTAATTTGCAAAATCCATAAAATCGTACACGTGTTACACAAGACGTGTGCATCTCAGCGTGTTCCACCTTGGAAGAGCTGTGCACCTAAGATCCTATTAAAATACCAAAGTAAAACCCTTTTAACCCCTTTTAAATGTGGGTGTGTCATATTTCTACCAGCTGAAAGGCACTATAAGGATACAGGGAGACAGCCTGGGATGCAGCCTCAGTGGATGTATGAACGTGGATTTAGGAAAAGCACTCTGGATTTGCTCCCCTGCAAACACTGGGTGCAGTTGCAGGCAAGCAGCAAATGAGGGGCAGGAAGGGGACATGGAGAAGTGCCAAAATTCAAAACAAAAATGTTTTGGAGTGTGTTCAAAGCTTGGGATCAGCTCCTCCCTCACCTCACCCACAACTGGCACTGCCTCTCACTGGGAAAAAATGGGGAAAAAGCTGGATTGGTGCAGCACCATAGACAGCCCTAAATGTGGGGTGACTGTGAGTGTGGAACCCAACTGTCCATCACACACACAGCCCTCAGGAGACAATTTAAAACTGCAAGAAAAAGTTAAAATAGCCCATCCACCTTCTTGTTTGCACCCCTGCTGCACAAAGCCGTAGAACTCAGCCCTGAGCATGGAGAGCTGCCAGCAAGCATCCCTGTCTGCCTGCAGCACCCCTGGCTGCATTGGCAAGGGTTGTGTGCTCCTTCTGGCTGCAAATCCCTTCTGGAAGCAGGGAAACCTGCTGTTTTACCCAGGGTAGGAGTGTGGTGAGTGAAAAGGAAAGCTGAAATACACCTCAGCTAACCTGGGAATCCTGAAGTGGAAATATCTGCAGGTGAGTGAAATGTCCTGAGCATCTGCTGAGGTCAGTAAATATGCACCATGGGGCAGTTCATCCCATCCCAAAATAGGACAGGTGAACTCCTCCTAAAAGTGTTCCTCTTCTTTGGTTACACATTAAGGTGATTAAATCCTCCCCCTGCACAAGTCTGCTTCTGAAGGAATGAATCCCATCTGCAGTTCCTTCTTAAAATGACTCTAAACCTGCAAAAAATCACTGTGCTGAATGCAGGTGCACCCTACAGGCCTTCAGAAAAAAGCAACTTAGAGGTGAAAGATAAAAAGATAAGATTAAACAATACAGGATTTTAAAACTGCCCATTTTATTTTGCAGCAGCTCACAGCTCCCCACTTCAATTTGACAGAAACCTGACTGTTGTTGCACACAAGAACGTGCCTTGCCAGCTGAGCACACTAGAGAGAGAGACACACACACAATTCCACTTAGCAAGAGACAGAAAAGGAGCACCTGATACAAAAAGTCTTGCGCTGTTGCTTTGTCGTGTTTCTCCAGTGTATCTGTGCCTTGTGATACATCGGTAGTTGTACAGTCCATCTTCATTCTGTACGTCTAAAATATACAAGGCTCCCGTGGATGTGATGAGAAATCTAGGTCCTGAAAGACACAAGAAATCGGGGGGTTTAAAATATCTGCAGGTTGTTGCTGTGTTCTGCTCTCTCATGCTGAAAGGTGGGTGATAAAGGTCCTGAAGATTTTTGGTTTTGCCAGGTTTAAAGGTGCCAACTCCAAGCTTGCCAAGTTCTCACTGTAAATGCATGTAAATGTATTGATTTGTGTATATTTTATTTGCATGCCATGCAGGAATCTTTAAGGAAAATGTGAGGAATGAAGGGAAGAAATGTACCATGGTCTGTCTCACAATTAACAAGCATACAAGGGGCACCTGAAGAAATATATGGGGTTAAGAACCACTGCATTTGATCTGGTTTAATGCAATATTTTAGGATGACATGATGCAATTCAGCAGCAGAGCTGTAGGGGTTGGAAAGGCAGTGGAGCTGCTCAAACCTGCAATTTAAACAGCACCAGTGGTAGGAGCAATCCCACCCCACTCCTCCCATCAAAGTGACAACTCTCTAAAACCAAACAAGACTGACATGTTCATCGTCAGAGTTTCTCCCAGCGTTCTCTCAAAATAAAGGTATTACAGTTTAAATTTTCTTCAAACATGACTTTTTTATATTAACCCTAGAATATGTGGAAAATACCATGGTGTATATGGTCACATGTATGGTTTTGATCATTTGACACCTGCAGAAGTGTCTCTATTCTATTTTAAATGCCCAGTCTACAATCAAAGACACAAAACCCCCTAAAATCTACATGGTACGTTTGTTCTAATGCACTTTCCATAATGAAATAAATTTAAATAATGTGCATTGCAAACTTGATCCTCACCTGGTTAATATTTCCATTTAAAAATATTATAGTTTAGGCTGTGTGTGCTTTTCAAAAACGTTTACACTGAAGTGTTAGTGTCTTTTCTTTTTCATGTCTGCCAAATTTTTCTAGTAGCTGGTAGCTCTTACAATATATGTACCTGTTCCTATGTATCACAAAATATATCAGGCTCCAGAATTAGTGGAGAAATACAGAAGGGTGAAACCTATTATGAACTAATATTCAGTAAGAAAGAATTCCTTTTCTTCAGAGTTCTATTTGAGCAATGACTTTTTAATAATTAAGTGTAGTCAGGATGCTTGCTCAGAGATGCATCAGTGGGAAAGCAATCCAACAGAGAGAAGACAGAAAGGAAATGGTATCATTACAGAGGGCAATAGCCTTTAAACCATATAAAAGAAATTGGAAAAAAAATATTAACAACCATTTAATGTCACAGGACAGGACTGACCCTCAGAGTAGAGAATGTTAAATAAAGCAACACCACCTCTTCCATGCTTGTAAATATCCAGAATTGTTAAATAACCACACCAGGGTTAAATAAGTGGTGGGGTTGCTCAGCCTGGAGCAAAGGAGGCTCAGGGGAACCTTGTGGCTCTGCACAGCTGCTGCCAGGAGGGGACAGCCGGGGGGTCAGGCTGTGCTCCAGGGAACAGGGACAGCAGGAGAGGGAACAGCCTCAGGCTGGGCCAGGGGAGGCTCAGCTTGGCCAGCAGCAGGAATTTCTGCATGGCAAGGGTGCTCAGGCCTTGGCAGGAGCTGCCCAGGGAGGTTTGCAGTGCCCATCCCTGCAGGTGTCCCAGGAAGGCCTGGCTGTGGCACTCAGTGCTCTGGGCTGGGGACAAGGTGCCCATTGGGCACAGCTGGGACTTGGTTGTTTAGGAGTTCTTTTCCAACCTAACTGATCCTGGGATTCTGTGATAATAAATCACTGAAATGGAGCCACAGAAGATGTTGAGCTCCTTTGCTGACAAGGGAGAAGAGCTGAACAAGAGAAGCTGTGAAGGAGGAGGGAGAGCTGGATGGGAAGTGCTCTCTCCTCAGCCATGAGCAATACTGCATTCCAACCTGGGGGGATTTACAGATTTACAGGCTAGATAGGTTCTTTCTTATACAGAAACCATATTGACTTCATCTGCCTCTGAAAACTTAAATTACTTGCATAGAGAAGACTTAGGAATAAAGGTACTGTAGAGTGCAGTAGGAAAAGCACCTGAATGGGCAATATTTCAGTTCCACTATCAGAAGTCTGAAACATGGCATTGAACAGCTTACATGAAAAGAGTGAAGTTATCTTACATTCTATATTATAATATGCTAGCTGTAATGCTTGGATGGAATGATATAGACATTAGTAGCAATAAGCTAAACCAATAAAATATACTGTAATTCCTGGATATAAAGCACTGACCTATGCTGAGTGTTTCCTCCTTTTCCTTTCACATTCCCAATTACTCAGAACACTGTTTACATTACTCAAAACCATTTGTGCCACCCCAGCTCCTCATCACATAGTGGTACTCAACATCTGTCCCCTTTAGCAAGGTTTGCCTTTACCCCTAAATTTAGAAAAGGATATTCAGAATTTTGGCATGTGAAAACCACAGGCTGCCTGACTTCGTTTCACAAGCAGTTTCCACTCTCCTGAAATATTCATAAAGCAAATCTACCTTTGCCAGGGAACATGTTATAAGAACCACAGGTAATTGAGGCACAGCTGTCTCCCCCTGCTCTGCAGGCAGCACAAAATGACAGCTTCAGGAGACAGGAATCACATTCACGGCTTGGCTTGGGGGATGCAGCAAAGACAACCCCGTTTTGCTTTTGTTTCCAGCTGTGTGAGCATCACCCAGTGCTGCATCCAGACAGCACAGCAGGTTCAGCCCTGCCTGCTCCACTCACACACATCCTCTGCAGCCCAGCCGAGACTCACAGAGGATTTTTCCAGCTGGGATGTAACTCTGGTACCCAACCGTGCTGGGTGGATGTCAGCAGAGAGGCTGCAACCACAGCACAGGCCCGGGAACAGATTAAAAGGTGCTAATGGGGTGGTTGGGATGTTTTGGTCCCTCCAGTAAATCTGCACGTGCTGTGCATTTGTGTCTGAGTGGAGCCTAAGCAGCTGAGAGGCAGAAATGTGCTCCTCCTGCGATGGCTTCCTGTAGCTTGCTTTCTCTGGAGTGCATTTTCACCTTTGCTGAATACACATAATTTCTTCAAAGAGACACACTAGTAGTATGCACAAGTTTAAGATCCCACAAACGTGGCCAAAGTTTAAAAATAAATTCCTTCCTTTGTGCTCTTCTAACACTCTCACTATTTTCAGATCCTCTGCACACAGGGCATCATTTTTAATCAAATCTGTCTCTCTTCTCAGGATAAGCAAGGAAAAAGCTACCACAGAAATTGAGAAGATCAAACTCAGAGCTTCCCTTAAAACTCTAGAAAACAGTTCTGGAATTACAACTGGGGTGTGGATGTGGATGTGGATGTGGAATGGCTGGGTGATGAATATAATAGATTTGTGGGCTATTTTCAGATCTCATGGTGCTGACTGATATTTACAGGTGATGCCCTCCCTGCTCAGCCCTGGCAGAGAGTTTGCTCAGATGCACTTACCCTTTTGGCTCTGTGAGAGCAGACACACTTATTAAAAGCCTGCCACTTAGTAAAAGAGGAATGTGAAAGCTGTGCAGAGCCAAGAAATTGCTCAGCGTTATCTTGCTGTATTTTCTGCAGAAGTTATGAACACACTCAAGCTATCTAACACTGCTTAGATCATCTTCCTGTTGGAAATTACTCAGGCGATCGTACAATAAAACCTTCACTTAAAGCATTAGCTAGAGATTTTTGCCTCACCCTCTTCAAAGATAACTAAAAGTAAATAGTTATTGCCACACTTCAGATGTTATCCCACATTCCCCACCAACAGACATTGTGCATAATTGCAGGGCTAAAGATTTTTCCTTTCCCTCTTTTCTTCTTAACATATTTTGCATACTTATGTAATGCTTTAATAACCAGCCCCTCCTTCTCCTGTAGAAAGGCGAGACAGAAAAGATGACAGAGAAATAAAAGGGGAAATGCATGTAATTTCTGTCATCTCCTAAACGGAGAGCATTTTCATTAAACCCGACAGGCTGTCAGCAGTGACAAAGCTGAAGTGTTGAGTGTTCTGCCTTCTGCACTTCAAAAAGTGTTTAGAAAGGCACCAGGATGGGACAGACGAGCTCCCCCTGCCCTGTTGATCCAGGGGAGAGCTTTCTTCTTGAGGCACATTTAATTTAATCGCTCTGGCTTTGCTCTAACGACGTCTAATTTTTTTTGACTCACCTACTTAATATGCCAAGTAAAGGGGTTTTTTTAAAAGTGAAAAATCCTTTCAGATAAACTGAAGCTTTTTGTTTGTTTGGCTGTTAGCAGGCTTCAGGAGAGGAAGGCAGAGAAGCCTCCTTCACAACAATTAAAAAGAACACTGTCAAAATACAGCTCATAATTCCCATTTATTATTCCTCCTCAGTAGTGTTTGTATTAATGCCTTGAATACTTGATTATAATAATTTCAGCATCCGATTTTCAGAGATGTTGAAATCTCTTTTGGTTTTCAATGCTTGATGCCTTTGAAAACCTGGTTCAACATCTGGAATATGTGTCTCACTCAAAGACTTCAAAGGCTTCCAGGAACCTTCACTATCTCTTGCCTTGATAATGTGGGCAAGCATAGTAATATATCACCATTTAAAGGAGCAGTTAAATTTATTTTAAAATAGAATTTAAACCCAAGGCCAGGTTGGATGGGGGTCTGAGCAACCTGGGATAGCAGAAGGTGTCCCTGCCCATGGCAGGGAGGTGGAATGACAATTTTTTAAGGTCTTTTCCAACCCAAACATTATGTGATTATACAAAATTTAAACACTGTACAGACAAGCTCTCTGAGAGACATGGATTGATGGAGAAAATTCGGTGGAAGAACAGGGAATGGAACTCATAACTCTTTCTCCAACATTCAGCATAATTCATAACTTTGCCTCACTGCGAGACTGAAAACAAAATATATAGATCCAAGTACTAGAAAGACCATTAGGGTAATTTATTTTTACCTTTCATCCTTTTGCCATTAACTCCTGCACAAGTCCATATCTGGGAGTTACAGTACAGGTCTTTTAAAAAGACATTAGTCATGATTAAAGATTTCATGTAAGTGGAGAGCATGTGATAGCCCTCGGTAAATTATTCCAATTATTCTCACTTTTGAAAATTAGAATATTGTTTGGGTCCACCTGTCTTTGCCCCCGTTATTGGATCTTACTGTGCCTTCATTAAAGATTTCCTCCACAGTCAGAAATCTTCTCCCCATTTAAGTACTTCCAGAACACGAGGAAATTACCTCTTATACCATCTTTCTCCTTAATTAGTTATACAGATTGAACTTCCTAAATCATTTACTGTGAATTATTCATATCTTGAAATATTCGTGTAGTTTTTTGCTCAACACCTTAACAACTTTTTGAAGTTCCTTTTCAAGCTTGGATCAAGCCCATAAGTTCAATCATAGTTCTAAATGTAGTGAATGCAAAATTTCACCATTTTCCTCTGTGTACGAATTTCTTCCACATCCCCATCTAGTAATTGAACCCATCACGGAAAATTGTGATCTCCTTTTCAAAGTTATGGACTTAGAGAAGACATTTACCTCCTTCTGTAGATGTGACCTCTCACCAGTCTGTCCTAAAACTGGAATTATTAGTATCAAAACCTCACTGGTCAAATCAAACAATTCAATCTCCCCACACAACTCACCAAGCCATGCTGTCTTTTGCCATTATACCAATATTTTAACAGTTGGCATATTTTACCAACAGCTTTCCTTAACAAAATTTCATCCCAAATTCAACCTGTAAATTCATGTCTTCATCTGAGATTATTAACAAACCACTTTGAAGATAAAGGGTAAGACCCTGAAGAGATGGGTCTTACTCCTAAAGAAAAAACAGGGAAGAGGTGGAGGAAACTGGGTCACATCTAGGCTTGACCAACCTCACTAAGGGCCCCAAAACCAATGGCATTTTTGAAACAAACCCTTCATTTCACGATCTGCTGACCAGTGCCCTAAATAACCTACTGACTTCATTAAAGTTCAGAGGCATTGGCAAATCATGTGTTCATTTCTCCAAGTGATAAGAGGTCACATGAACAATTATGAAATTGCTCTTATGTAAGGTTTTAATGCTTTCCATTAGACTGTATAATATTAGAGATAAAAATAAAATTCTGTTTAGGTTTCCTGTGTGAGATTGTTCTCATGTTTAATTCATTAGAAAATGTGAATGCTTTCCTGTCGAATTAGCGCATCATATTCTTGTATGAAAATGAGAATATTTAAAAATCACAATGTTAATTATTCTTTTATCATGCCCTTTCCCCCCAGCATGCTGGTAGTCTTTAAACAGGGGTAATGTTACCCTCAAGAAGATTTAAAAAATGGTATTTGATTTTTCCTTTGTTGGAAACACATCTAACGGCGCTGTGTTATTGCAGCCTAAATTGGGTTGATCAGAATTAGGAGAACAGATGGCTGTTCTAATCGTGTGCCAAATGATAACATAGAACAAATAGACTTCTTTCAGTGCTACTTGTCACTTCCACTGGATAGAATCACTTCTGCTAAGCAAGTTTCCAGTGTGACCTGTGAGTGAAAGGGGAGAGAACTCCTCATAGAGCCAAAGGGGAGAGAAACCAAAGGGTCACTGCTGAAATATCATCCCAAAACAAACCAATCTGCTGCTCAGGGCATGGGCAGTGTGCTAGAACCTGGCTAAACTGCCCTGCTGTCAGTCCTGGGAATGCTTTTGGTACCCAACACAAAGATTAGAGGAGGAAGGGAGATGTGGAGGGAAAGAGGGAGGTAAGGATTTCACTTTCCCAAGCATCACTTGTTTAACGTGGCTCACAAGATACCTGGAGAGGCCACCATGACTCATTTTCTGGGAGAAAAATTCAGTGGCAAAGCTTCTGAAGTGCCACCATAGTACAATGTTACTAATGAGGAATTAAGGTGTTGAAATTCCTATTTTTTCCTGACACAAGGAAAGAAAAAACATAAAATCCGTAGGAAATGTTGTCCAAGGAGGACAACAAGGAGGACAAGAAGGAGGCTGCTGTCACATTCCATCTATAATTCCATGTTCCTCAAAGCTCACAGACATTCTCTATCATCAGATCAAGCTTGCAGGTCTGAAGCTTTCCTCACTTCCAAAGCAGTTGCTTTTCCCTTTCCCTTCTGTTTTGTTGGTTCTTGTGGGCTTTTTTTTCCACCAGAATTAAATTTGAGGATTTATAAAACAAGCCAGCATCCTAACATGACATCTTTTCTATTTTATTTAGACACATAATCTGTTTAGACTGCAATAAAAAATAACTGAGATTATCTCTCTGCAAAGCTCTCTGCAAAGTGCTAAAGATGTTCATAAATATTTCCAGTCCTATGACCTGATGTGGTTCCACTTGTAACACAGATTGATTCCTAACTTTGCCAAATTTATGCAGAGCTGACAGCTCAAAACATCATTTCTTAAATCTTCATTCTTTTCTTTCCCTCACCTGCCCTACCTCAGTTAGGGATAAAAGCACCTGTTTGGGTAGCATCTCAGTGTGAATCAGGGTATATTATAAATAAATCTGTTTCTAATCAGCCACTCTGCCCCTCAGTCAGTGGAATTCAGAGCTGCTCAAAGTGTGGGAGGCCCAACCCAACCACCATCACCACACCTTTAAAATGCCAAGCAAGGCTGGGGAATAATTCCCACCTGGTTCTTCAAAGTAGAAAAGATTAAAGAGAAAAACAGTCAACATAAAATTGATGTTATTTTGCCATCTCTACCTCTAAGGAATAGTAAGGACCAGCAATGTCTTTCTGCATGTTTGCAAAGAAAATGGACCTGGAGAAATTTAGATGCTGTGCTGTTTGCTCCATTCCAAAATGGCTGTCCCATAACTAGAGATTTTGTCAGAATTACGGTTTCCAAATTTCCCTTGATGTTTTGCATGAATTATTTCTACCTAAAAACAACAAACCTGCCTATTTCTTGTCTTTAGAATCATAAGGTGAATAAAATTGGAAGAGAAAGGGAGACAGAAAGAAAGAAAAGGAAATGAAGAATGAGAAAAGGGAAGAAAACAAGGAAAAAAGTAAAAAAAGGGAAGGGAAGGGAAGGGAAGGGAAGGGAAGGGAAGGGAAGGGAAGGGAAGGGAAGGGAAGGGAAGGGAAGGGAAGGGAAGGGAAGGGAAGGGAAGGGAAGGGAAGGGAAGGGAAGGGAAGGGAAGGGAAGGGAAGGGAAGGGAAGGGAAGGGAAGGGAAGGGAAGGGAAGGGAAGGGAAGGGAAGATACACAGAAAGTGGAAGAGGGGACTGAACAAAATGAAATTCCAGTTTTGGCCTTGGAAGTTGAGCTGAGAGGGATTATTTGCTGAATCAATTACAGCTTTAAATAGGAACAAGAGTTGTGGTTCCCTGCTGGTTTCTCATTGACACAGGATGAAGCCCAAGCCCAATGCTCCAAAATCAGGCAGGTCCTGAATTCTGGTGGTAGCTGCATTCACAGTTTTAGCTGCTTAAAATTTATACTTTTAAATGCTTTAAAACAATACCATGAGTTTATTTGTGCTTCTATAGTCTCAGAAAAAGGAAAGACATTATGCTCTTACATGTGCAGTGTTATAATTTTCTGAATGTTTGGCCATTTTGAAAATGAGACTGTAAATTACCCAAATCAGAAGATATTTTATTGCCCCCTCTGTGTTTCTGAGACTGCAAAAATATATTTCATGCCAATTGTTTACACCATATCCACTTATGTTACATATGCAATCTTCAAGTTTTATAAAAGAGGTATAAACATGTTTGTTGGTTTGTTTATTTTGATTTTTTGGTTTTGGTGTTTTTTTTCCAAATAAGGCATAACTAGATGCAGGAGTTGTGGTTTTTTTGTACACAGACTAGCTTATCTTAATTGCTCCTATTTTAGGATTGAATAGTACAGACCTGACTGATCACAAAATGTTTTTATTTAATTGTTCCCCCTCTTAATCTCTGATGAATTTATTAGGCATGAGCAGCTACACTTCTCTACCTGCTGTTGTTAACTGTCATCCTCCAGGATATTAAATAAAACTGCCATAATCTTTAATACCTCAGTTTTAGATGATTTGAGTACTTGCATACGTTGCTGTAGAAGCTGCTTTCCTCATTTCAGCTGGGAAGCAAGCAGATAATTTTAAATCACCAGCTAGTTTCAGGGGCTCTGATTAAAGAGGATTCAGCTTTGCCCATGATATATGGAGCTGTCTGGAGGATTAAAATCTTTTTCCTCAGGCTTTTACTGGTGCATCCCACATAAATAAATAGCCTGGAGCTAACCAGTGGCTTAGCACAAATAAACTTATGCTCTGCTCTTTCTATCATCAAGGAACATAACCCATCTCTCCTCCCATCTGCATGTAAATTTAAACATAAATTGTTAGTTAAAAGGAAAACTTTCATCTCCTCTGGCCTGAACAGCAGCTGTTTTTTGTCACCACCATCCAATATGCACCTTAATAGGTTTGGAGCTCTGAAGTCACTGTATTTCCAGAATATAAACTGTTATGGACAATATGATCAGAATAAATCACAGCCCTGCACACACAGAATTACAACAGCAGCAGAATTGTTTTGACTGAGTGCAAACAGTCAATATCACCCCACAGTAATTACAGCAGCTGCAACTCTTGTGGCCCAACACGTTTAACCACATTTATTCTGCAGGTAACTGTTGAGGTAATGGAGCATCTCAACCTGAAGGAAGAGTTTTATGAGAAATTTATCATAGTACTCTCTCCCTTCCATGAGAAGATCTATTCAAAGCTTCCCAAGACACCTGAGCAGTCAGAATTTTTATTTAAGGCATGTGCCCTAGCAGAGACAAAGCTTCACATGGTATCTTCTAGTGTAGAATTTTTATCTATTATTTATTTTGAGAGTGCAGCACGAGGGAAAGTGAAACAGGATGATTTGGTTTTAGGGTAATGACATGGGAAGGAATTAGTAACTTCCTCGCTCAATTTGAAAATGTAAAAGCATGTTTGGATAAAAAATTATGCAGAATATTCACTGCGGGAGGAAGTAGCTCCACTAGGAATCGGAGATAAAATAAATAATTTCCCCTGGAGACTCTTGGCCAGTCTACTGGGAAAAGAATTCAATGGTCAGTGAATAATTTTTAAAAGGAAGAAAAAATGCTGCTAATGATGTGCATTTCTATCTTTTTGTACAACACAATAGTGTTAAGTCTATGGTGTCACTTTTCAACAGCTCTATAAAAGTTGAAATATTTTTTACAATTTGCCTTTGATACACCCATTTTTCCTCTACTTTTCCCCCTCTCGTGCACACTGATTTCAATTCTCAACATAACCAGCCATGGCATATGATGAGATCCTACTTCTGTCTGCTTTCCCCTCCACACAGGCACAGAGCTCCATGTCAGGCATCTTTTGTATTTAACTTCTTTCAGCTCTCACTACCACTCACACACCTACCATGTTTTAAAAAAGTTGTTTGCTGATAAGCTATTCCCGTATTTTGGGACTCAGTACACATTTTCCCGAGTATGGAAACATAGAAAATCATTTGTACTCAGTGCTGCTTCAGAACAACTGATGAACCAGAGTTTTGAACAGAAAATGTAACAATAGTAAGAGCAGAAGTAGGTAAAGACTTTTGTATACCATAAAATGAAACAAAAGAACTCCTGCAGCCCCTGATCCACTGAAATTATACCTTAAAGGAATATTAGAAAAACAGCATCTGAGTATTACACAAGTCACATGTATTATCAACATTGCTGGAAGTAAAAAAATAACCCACACTGATTTGAAATTGAAATAACTGCAAGCAATTCCTGAGAATCTGTTTGCAGACTGAATTCCATCAGCACATGGGGATTTAGCAGAGCTCATTTTTTGCAGGTTACAAAGTTTTGTAATTCTTGCAACTTCTCAATAAACAGGAACACTTTGAACAGGAGTTATATTACAATAATGTGAATAGATGTGGTTATCACGCTATTTATTTTCTGTTTGCTGACATCTTTGTCAAACTAACTTTATAACAATAAAAAGGGTTCAGTAAATATAAGTTTTCAGCAAGGAGTAAATTCACAGTGTGATTTATGCTGAGCATCAACTCAAGATTATGGCATATTTCAATTCAACTTCATTTCAAAGATCTCTGTGAGATAAAACCAGGAAGGATGTGTAATTCCATGCCATCTCATAAAGATTACTGTGATTCTGTACTATTACTTTCCTTAGACTGGAAGCACAAAGAAAATATCATTATAAACACAACAAGCATCAGTCCTTTAGAATAAATGCAAGTATTTTAAGGGGTTTTTTATTCCCTTCCCTGAACTGCTCAGAGAATCATGACTTGGAAGTCTGTCCAAATATCAGCAGCATTATGCAAATATGCCCTAATACGTTCCTAAGATAATTTTTATCATCGGCCAATTTGTGTTTGATTGGGAAATTGAGGCACAGTGAAAGAAATTGATTTGCCTAACCTTGCCTTCCGCATTTTTTTGTGGAAGATTTGGGAATCCCAGCTCTGGGTTTTGAGCAAACATCCTTTCTTACTCCTTGTCTTGCTCATTGTGCCTGAAGGCCTGCCAGACTGGATTCAATCCCTTATGGAGGTACACAACAAGGACACGATTTGGATGGGTAAATCTCTGTGCATGAGCTAAATGTTGCTATTTTTTAACTTTTCCCCTGTCAGAGTGTTCACCAGTGGGCTGTACCTGTTTTGTTTGCATCAGTGCTCATTTCCTGTGAAGACCTCACAACAAATTATTTTTAAAACACAGCCTTTGGCCAGATTAATGTTTCAGGCAAGCTGTGTAAAACATTTTTCTTCTTTTCCTGAGCTTTCCCTGTACTTACAGATGCAATTAGTCCTACAAATGATTTAAAGCATCTATTTTGGTAATGCTTCCTGATTTGTTATAGGGTTGCATTGCAGCATTTATCAAGCAACTAGAGTCTATAATGAGTTCTCTTGTGTCTTTTAAATGATGAACATTAAGGAAACAGAGGTCTTTTTGGAAAAAAAGGATGAACAAACTCATATTCAACATATGGGTTGAATGGTCTCTGTTTGGTGTGAAAACCACACAAAACATTTTTTTCCACTTATAAAACTTGGTTTTTTGAGGAAGCATACCACTAGATTACAAGAAACCAATAAAATAAATATGTTCAATCAGACACAGACTGGCATTGCCTGGGCCCTCAGCAGTTTCCCTGAGCAGTCACCCTCTCTTTCTTTATCTCCACAGGCCATTAAAGAACGTGTTGAGTCACAGAGTGACCTTGCCAGTACCATATGACATCAGCACAGATGCCAAGATGGCCTTGGCCATGCTAATGACATTTCTAGATGAAGATCGATATCATTGACATTTCTTGAAATCCCAGAAGCTGCAAGCAGCATAAAGTTACCTAAACAGGATTGACCTGACAGAAAAGCCTCGATGTGTACAGCAGGTTCCACCCACCCAAGGCATTCACAGTAACATTCCCAGAGGAAGTCAGACACTTCCATAACCTCTGGCACCACTGGAGATGGAGAACAATGGCCAACAATGGCTTGGAATCACCACCAGGATCATCCCAAGCACTGGGAAGCAGGCCCAGGAAGGTGATTCTTCTCTCTGCTCTGTTCTCATGAGATCCCAACCAGAGCACTGTGCCCAGTTCTGATGTCCCAACATAAGAAGGACATGGAAATGATGGAGGAAGTCCAGAGGAGGCCACAAGGTTGATAAGGGGACTGGAGCACCTCCCTTATGGAGACAGGATGGGAGAGTTGGGGGGAATGTTCAACCTGGAGGAGAGAAGGTTGTGTGGAGAGCTCACAGCACCTTCTTCAGGGTCTGAAGGGGCTAAAGGGAAGGTGAAGAAGGACAATTAATTCATCAGGAACTGGAGTGACAGGACAAGGGGGAATGGGTTCCAACTGGAACAGGGGAAAAATAGATTAGATATATGAAGAATGTTTGCTGTGAACCTGACACAGGTTCCTAGAGAAGCTGTGGCTGCCCCTGGATCCCTGGCAGTGTCCAAGGCCAGGTTGGACATTGGGGCTTGGAGCAGCCTGGGACAGTGCAAGGTGTCCCAAGCAAGAGGTGGATTGAGATGAGCTTTCAGGTCCCTTCCAACCCAAACCATTCCATGATTACCACAAGGCCATAAAATACACTTTAAAGCAGAGGATCACTATGAAACCTCTGAACCAAATATGTGTGTCTATTTTAATTCATTGGACCATGGCCTCAAAGGGATTTTAAATTATGCACCATTGGTCTGTTCTTCTTATTTGTGCTTGTCAGCTCCATAAAAAGAGATGTGACTCTGCACTGTCCTTCCAATGCATTAGGCCTATAAGTACTCTTTTTTGGACAAATTAATCTAAACTAAGGATATTCACACAATTTGCTTCAATGTACTTCTATCTCCTGAGAAAACACAGCACAGTTTTGACATTTTTCGTGAGCATTCAAAAAATGCTGGTGTCACTTAGATAAGAACATTTAAAAATAATTATCCCTATTTTTCAAAACTAGGCAGCGGAAAAGTAATGAAGAAAAAAATCTCTGGACTAAAACTACTTTTCTTCTCTTTTCCTCATACTCAGCTTTAATCTGGGTATACTCTTTTATGCAGTCAATGGCTTAGGGATGTGAACAGCCACAAACGAATCTTAAAAAAGAAAATTAACGTGGCAAAATCTGACAGCTGTATGGCATTTATTCTAAGCAAATTCTGCATTGGTTCAATCTCTTGAGCAACTGTTATTTGGGTCAACATTATTGCTTTCATAGTTCCCAGTCTTTATCTCCTGGGAGAAAGCCAATCTTTTTCTTCCCTCCAATCCTCTTAGGCAGAGCCTGTGTCACTGACCTGGGGATTTGCATTCTACACCATGTCCATGGTCAGGACACACCATCTCCCTCCCTGGAGCATTCCCATTAAAAAGGTGGAAAACACATGGATCTCTGTAAATTGAGCCTCGTGGACTTTTTTTGGTTCTTTGTGGAGCAAAGGGAGCATGGCACAAAGCAGAGCACACTGCGGAGCAAAGACCACGGAAGACAGGGGGAGATAAATAAATAAATAATATCCCAAAGATCCAAAAGTCAATACACAGTGTTTCATTTCTTTTTCTTTCTGACAGGAGCTCTGGCCCCGGAGCCTGGTCAGGGGCAGCTCAATAATAACGATCTAAGGCTGCTCTTCAATAGAGACTCACCAGCTGACAGCTCTTCTGTTCAAATTGACAAGGGCACAAAGAAAGGCTTGAATAATTAATTGTGAGTGGTTGGATGGGATTTGATTGTGTGACCAACCTGTTACATCGACTTGCTTTCACCTAATCTTTCAAAATGAGATATTAAAGCTGAAATTCTCCTATGCCTTTTTCTTATTATCTGGTTGTCTCTTATTCTGTGGCAAAGCCTGCAGAATGTGCCCTCCATGAGCTGGTGGATGGTGAAGGAGAGCCCTGAAATCACTCAGGTGTCTAGGAATGCACTACAAGCCTGCCTGGTCTCTATAAAAAATAATTTTAATTTCTGTTTTGCAGATGGAGCCATCAAAAAACTAAAAAACAGGGATGGGAAACGAATATGGCATCGGTAAAGGTAACAGCTATTCACTAATTAACTTCTTCTGATCCAAAAAAAAAATCCCAACCAAGCAAAAAAGACCAAACCAAACAAAAAAAAAAACCCTAGAAAAAACCTTAAAACACCCCAAAACCTCAACCAACCAATCAACCAAACAAAAAACCAAACAGAAAAAAAAATAAAAACCCCAGAACTCCAACACCTTTCTCACTTAATTTCTGAGACACTTTTTAGCTAACTTTTCCTAGACCAATTTCCCACTGAAACAGAAACTGCAGACATCTGAACATTCAGAGCCAAGTTATACGATGAACACACCATTTCAAACATAATCTGCATTTATTTTCAATAGGGACATAATATGCTAAAATGCATGACTTCAACATTTTTTTCTCGCTCAGATGCTGCTTTCTCAGCAGCCCTCAAGTATAGGTGGCCCCATAAATCTTTGTTTAACTCATTCACCACACTTGGGGGACAGAAGGAGTGGGTGTCAAGTAATTTCTGGTTGCTAAAGTTCTCTCAGTGAGAGAAGGAAAGAGAACCTTTTCCTGGTTGCTAAGATTCTTTCAATGAGAGAAGGAAAGACAAATAATATTCTGTGGAGTGGCATCACCTGTTTCTAACCAGACTGTACCCCGTGGTACATATTTGGGTTGCAGAAAAAAGTGTTTTCCAACACTTTTAGGAGCAATATTTCCTGAGACTATAGCCTCCATTAAATATTTATACATTAATCTTTATTTTTATGTAGGAAAATATCCCATATATGCATGTGTGCACATGGATGTCCCCATCATGTAGGTGATAAATAATAGAAGGTCCCTCTTTATGGTAAATTATGGATGAGATGTATAATATATGAATTAAAGTTAACAGTGGGAAAAATCATTCACACACAAGAAGCTGGGGGAGGAACTAAACCCTGCAAGAGGGAGGTGGCAAACAATTAACATTTCAGTTCAGAAAAGCAAATCTGAGGATTCCATAACTGTGCAGCTTTCTCTGCTCTGTTTATGGAAACATTTTCTACCAAAGGAACTGGGGGGAAAAATGATGACAAAAAATAAAGATTTTCATAAAAATTTTGTGGAAAATTTGTCAGGTTCAGGGAAGAGCTGCAGGAAAGATTAATTTACAAAGCTCACTTATACAGTGGTAGTATAATGAAACAAAGACTTTAAGTTAGAACAAAGGAACTGATAAAGAGAAGTGACAACAGCCTGAAAGAGCAGGGAGAAGACTTTTAAATTAGCAGCACTTAACTTCATACCCAATCAGAAGGTGAAAACAGAATTGATTAAGGATAGGCAGAAGATGGAAAATTCAAGCAACAGGGTATTCACAAAAAAATCACAGTTCATGCAGAAATTACAAAGTGGATGCAGGAACTCTGTGGCAAATTCCAGGCAGAAATGTGGAAAGTCAAAACAGTTCAAATGGGTGTTTAAGGAAAAAAAAATCAGAACATTTGTCATTTCTATGGGAATTTCCACACAGTGACAAACTTGCACAGAACAAGAATTGCTCTCAACAGGTGCTGGTAGCCTGATCCAAGCATCACATCAACCAACCTCCAAAATATTTATTTGGAGATTTAGTGGGATCAGGATAAGAAAGGTATGTTAGTTGTACATCCAGTTCAGTCTTCCTCCTAATTTCTGAAATTCCTGGTTTCAGTCTGGGTTAGGACCTAATCTATATTAGAAAATTAGTAGAGATACTTATGATTTCCTACAGCTTCATCTTTCAGAATTATAAAAGCATAATTTCTCTTCTTTTTTTTTCTTCAACTTCAAAGTCATTCTCATGTTTATATAAAGCTATATATATACTGCTCATTTTTTCACACTGGTCCACTTCACTTTTTTTGTGAAGTGGTCACAGATGTCTCTTCAAGAAGGTGTGCAATAAAAAATGACAATAAAAAAAAAAAGAGCTTTGTGCTTAATTCCTTTTCCCTAAAGCATCCTTGATGTTTTCCGTGAATATTCATTCCTAGCATTGGCCCAGAATGTGGGAAATTTTAATTTTGAAACGATTAAATCACTCCTTTATTTTTGCTTCTTGTCCTGGCATCATAAATCTGAGAAGGGAAACATTTTGTAACACTGCTCCTACCTCAGAGGTTAAAATTAATCTGAAATTGAGTTTACTATCTATCTCAAGTAACTGACTGCAAAATGACCATTTTTTAAAATGAGATAGAAGTCCATCAGTTTGAAGGGATGGAGAAAGAGAGGACTGGGGATGTTTTGATGGATGGTGGGACAACTCTGAGCTACCAGTGAGACACAGCCCTGAAAGGACCTAATAGGATCCTAAGATAAATCATGAAGCAGTAACATCATTGAATAAGATATGAGCTTATCTAGGATATCATCAGTAATCCAAGATGATTTTGTTCACACAGGACATCTCAATCAAGAATTAAAAATCAGCTATATAAGCGCTTACAGGAAAAAAGAGCCTTTTTTTTTTTTTGAGAGACATTTAAAAAGTTGGTTTATTTCTGCTGCCAAAATAAACGTAGCAATAAATGTGTCAATAATAATATTACAGTGAATAACAAAATACATATGTTTTGGTGTGTATGCCAGAGAGAGAGAATTGTTCAATTTAAAGAGCATTACTGGAATGAGATTTAATGGCTTTGATTTATCCATTAATAAAACTTAGTCTAGACAATTGGAGAAGATTAGAAGATTGGAAGATGGAGAGTATCTCAAACAGAGCACAGGGAAATCTACTTGTCCCAAGAGAAGCCTGGGACAGAATTGGCAGTGACTGTGTAACACAATCTGAGAGTTTGGGATATTTTGGGCATTGAATTCAAGCAAAAAAAAAAAAAATTGTTAGTGTTTCTTGGGACTTATCATATTTTGTTGATTCTATGATTAAGATCTAATCATTAATTGTAGGCTTTAGGAAATTTTCTTCCCCCAGGCTCTTGTTTGATGTATCTATTTTCTTCTGAGCTCAGAGCAGGCTGCTCACCCTTGCTGCCAGCTGATGGGCAGAAAAGGGCAACATTCCAAGTGCAAAGGCTTAGAGAAACCTAAAGTGCTTAATTGGCATCTGTTGTTTGCATGCTCAGGATTATGAACCTGCTCTTAATTAGTGAATAATAAAGAATTATTGTACCAGCCAGACTGGCAAGGTCCACCAGGCTATTCTACTTTTCCCTGTGCCACTTGGGAATTTATTTATGAGATCTGTCCTGCCATGGAATTTAGAGGATGTGTGGTTTTTCATCCCTTCTCTTCATTGTGTCATATTGTTTTGAGCAGGTTGTTTTGGTTTGTTGTTTCTTGGGTTTTGGTTTGTTTTTTGCTTTTTGTTTTTTCCCCCTGAATTTAGATTCTCTGCTGCAAAAGTTTTAGGATTAGTTGAGGGAGTGTTTTGGGAGTGCTTTTGGGTTTGTGGGGTTTTTTGGAGATTAAGAATAGATGTTCTGTGAACTCTTCAGCAGTATATATTTATGTTCATGGAACTGAACTTGATGACCCAGGTCACTCTTTTCCCAAATTCTAATGGAAGCTGCAGTTATTTTTTGCTCTTATATCCCCATTTCAGCTGAGTTTCTGAAAGTTTCACAGCTGGGAATAAAGCAAAAGATCAATTTTCCTTTTTCCTTGTGCAGTTTTTTTTTTTTTCCTCCCCAGTTCTCTGCAAGAAATCACAAGGACAAAACCCTTTTGGAACTTGGTTGAGGAGCTTCACTTCCTTACAGAAAAATTGAATGCCTAATTTGACATAGTTCTTGCATTTATTTCCAGTAGGTTAAAAATAAAAGGTCTGTACACAGTAAAAAACAACTGTTTTTTTCCCAATTTACATCTTGGATACTGTGGCTATTTTTGTCACAGTGTCACCGAAAAAAAATAGCCACCACAGTATTTGTGCTGGTCACTGTTCTTAGTACAGGTGTCTTGATTTTGGCTAATAATGAGTAATGCCACTGCATCTGCTGGAAATGCAGTGACCACGAGATGAAGGGGAAGTTAATCCATCTCATCCTCAAAATGTGAATGTGAACCTCAGGAAAATACAAATGCAAGTTTTCTTGGAGCTGCAGAGATATAGAGTATGTGTAAAATAACATCATATTTATCCAGACAAACCAATAACACCAAGTGTTGGCATGGGTGATTCTGAAGTTTCACAAGGCATTCCTGGGCAATATTTGCTGGTTTTCTCTCACACCCCAAAAAATATTCACAATTAATTCCCTGAGAATCAAAATCTACAGTGGACCCAGAAGGCCTTTCCTCTGGAAGAAGACACTCCTTCATTCCCAGAATCATCAGAAAAGCTGCAAAATAGACAAAATTGGTGATCATAAAAAGATTTGAATCCTGTAAGGTGATGGACAGAGTTAATACATGATGTCCCAGCAGTCCATCATCCAAATAAATTGGGGACAAAATTGACTCAGAGATCTCAATCATCTCCTGCTGATTTTTAAAGACAAAAAATGGGCCAAACAATTCACAGATGAAGGACAATGCTCCAATTTGGTGATAACTTAGAAAATCCTGAATATTAGAAACGAAAATGTTATTACCTGTTGTATATAATCCCAAAGCTCCTTTGTGCTGGGAGCCTAAGTAGTGTTCCCCAAACCATCCCCTACAGGTAATAAAGTACTTGCAAACCTCTCTAACGTTGCTCCTGGCAACAGGGAACTTAAAAAGTTAAAACTAAGGCTGTGAGAGCAAAGGAAGCCATGAAATAGTCATAATGCATACAATTTACTGGATATTCTGTTGAGCATTATGACTTCTAAAAATCTTGTTTTGAGTGTTACAAGTCATCTCGAAGCAGAGGCATTCAGAAGTCATTAATATTTTAAATACTCTTGACCTTGGACTTCTGGAGAAGCCACTGACTTAGTTTGGTCTGGTTTTTCAGCTACTCCAAGAAGTTTTGCAACTGAATAGAAAAAGAGAAAAAGCTCTTTCCAGATCTCAGGAGAGAGAAGAGAGAAAGTGTGGATTCTGCTTTTAAGGGGTGATGGACACATCCACAAGCTGTACCACCTGCTCCTACAGGAGAAAGATAAGAAAAATCTTGCAGATTTTGTACCCATGGACAAGAAGTGGAAACTGGGGTCTATTCCTCAAGACCCTTCTGTGGGTAATAATACTTTGATTGTATGCTCCTTAATATTAGCCATGAGTTAGGATTTAGCAGGTTATAAGACTCAGCAGGGTGAAACCATAGACAGAATTGGATCCTGGCAGAATCCATAAGTAGCATTCAAATCTCAAATAAAAAGTTGCAACTATTCCTTGTCTAGACCAAGTTTATTCCTCAAATCTGACTTTTTGTTTATCTTTCTTCTGAGCACTGGAATTATCTTGACCAAGTCTGCGATTCTGTGATTTCAAGATTTTTGGGGATTTTTGTTTTTGTTTTTGGTTTTTTTTTTTTTTTTCCAATGCTTTGCACTTACTGGGAAGAATATTGACATCTGAAAAGCAATTAACTGTGCAGCCTGATCATTTGCTAAGCATTATTAAAAGCTCCCTTCAATCACTCCAGTGCTTTGCCCTTTACAAGCCATCAGCCATCAATTCAGACCGTCAAATGCGATTACCAGCGCTCCTCCTGAAGCTACTTCCAAGCCATTAGCCTGATCGAAAAGCTGTGTCTTTCTTTTCCTCCCAAGTGTGTGTAAATCCACCGGACCAGAGCTCCTGTGTTTGGGTGGTGATTCATTACACCTCTGAATAGCCTTTGTGGTGTTGAAACTCCAAGAGGAGTCAGAATTCATTAAATTTTCAGAGATCGTCCTTATTTAAGGGAACTTTTTCAGAGATGGGCTCACATGTTCGTCTTTCTTCTCTGCACCTCTATCCATTATGTATTTTAAATGTTCTGCTGGAATGGGCTAAAGAGATTTTACTATATTTGCTTGGAAAAATACAATTAGACTGAAATCAACTATGCTATGAATATCTAACAAACATCCTTTTTTTAAGGAGTATATTGTTGCTATTTTGCACTTCTGTCTGAGCAGGAGTGGATGGGATGTCTCCTAAGTAAGATTCGCCCATGGCCTTATGAAATATTTTGCAGGAGAATGGTAAATGCTTTATATTTGGCACGGATAGATTCTGGGAACTCAAGCTCAGCACATGTATGGTTTTCTGCACAGAGTTATAATTGAAATGAGATGTTGACTCTCTTTCCTGCCCAGCCCTCACTCCAAAACCATAAAATTACAAATATGAACAGCACACAGAGAAATATTGACAACTATTGAGCTGAAATAATCAAGACTGGCCACCAAACAAAACATGAAAACCTCAAAAAACCCACATCTCCCTAATTTTATCTTGACTAAAACTGTAAGAAACTGAACATTACATGAATACTCCAATAGAAATTCAGCTCTCAGGCATGTTACCATCTCCTCCTATTGTACAATGGAGGAAATGACCAACTTCTCATTCATTTGTGTGGGCAATGTCTTTCATGTGGTTTCTCATTCTATAATTGGAACATAATGTGTCCAGATTATTTATCTTCACCTGATTGAGAAACCATAACAAATCCTCACAAAATGAAGAGGTAGGTCCTGCAGCAACAAAAGCAGAAAAAAAGTCATTATAAATGCAAGACGGCAAGATAGACAGGTAACTAGAAGATGCACCATTCCCTGCAAATAATTTATAACAAATCATTTATTTATCCAATTTCACTGGTTTTTTCTGCTCACAATGCATTAGCAAGATCCCAGAGTCCTAGAACTGACTTCGTACTTGAAATTATTCATGATTTTTCCCCTTTAAAGATAAAAAGCTTTGTCTCCTCCTTTCTTTTCAGAAAGATTTTACAAGGTTTGAAAATTATGTAGAATTAAACTAGACAACTTTATCTGAGCTTTAGAGTGCTGAAAACTATCTAGGTCTTAATTTTTTGGCACAATTCTTCTTAAGTACTTTTTTTTTAAAGGATACTTTTCCAAGCAGGATGCTTCAATAACGCTATGTAAGTAGTTAAGATTTCTTCCATTTTGATTTTAAGCAAATCAGATGTCTAAGTACCACATATGTCTAAGTCAGTCCCATTACTCCTCATCCTATGACTACAATTCTTGATGAAACGTCCCTCTCCATTGAAAGTTCAAAGCCAGAGATTTTTGTTCCCTGTTACCGAGGACTTTTGCTGCTGGTTTGACCAGGAGCTTGTCTTCTTTACTGAATTGTTTTCCTAATGAGAATAATAATTTTTTCTGCATGTGAACTTTCCCTTGCACAGTGGAACTGCTCTGAGAAACCCAACAGCAGCGTGTCTTCCCTTCTGTTCTCCAGCACAGGCATTTTGCTAAAAGGCACATATCAAATAGGCAGAGATTTTTTAAGGAATTGTTTGGAAGGACTGTGGACATTTGGAATATCCCCAGGGAGAAGACTGCACAGCCTCTCGGGTCTCTGTCCAGGGCTTGGTCACTCCCAACACAAAGCTGTGCCTCCTGTGCAGTGGAGCTCCCTGGGCTCAGTCCCTGCCGTTCCTCTGGTGCCATTGCTGCCCCCGGAGCAGAGCCTGGCCCTGGCTGAGCTCCCTGCAGCCAGGGCCAGCCAGGGCTGAGGGCTGCTCTCAGCTGGGCTCCTCTGGAGGCTGAGCAGCCCCAGCTCCCTCAGCCTTTGCTGGGCACCGAGCTGCTCCAGGCGTTCCTCCCTGCGCAGCCTCCGCTGCCCTGCTGCAGGAGCTGCTGTGCTGCTGGGCTGAGCATCCACAGCTGCTCACAGCGCCCCAGAGCTGCTCCAGGGCTGGGCACAGGGCAGCATCCCTCCTGACCTGCTGGGAATGCTCTTCCTGATGCACCCAAACCATATCTGTAACCTTCATCAGCTGCCTAGTGTCAGACTCAAGCGATGTTCCAGCAGTTACAACACCTGAGTTAGGTGTTGACATAAAGCAACACCTATGGATTGTATGGATTCAAAACACCCACATTTAGTATGTCAGAACTCGATTATTTAAACACAGCCCTTCGTGTGAGCAGCTGTCCCAGCTGGACCATGTCATGGAGCACAGAACAGGCAATGCAGAGCCTGAAACAAAAGGTTCCCTGCTCCGAAGAGTCCCCTGAGAGCTGTGCAATAAAAATTACAAGGGCCGAGGACCTTTAGCAAAAGCTTGATCAGCAGTTTCTTTTATGAAGTAGTGTTAAAATCTGTCGCAAAATTAATGATTCTAGTTCCTCAACAATAGGATACCTTTAATCCTGCCTGTGGCATAAAATACAGCTTTTAACATTTTGACTTCCCGTTAGTATTAGAATACATATTAAATGACAGAAAATTCATTACATGTTGCAATATAAATTAAGGGCAAAACCCCTACAGATCAGCCACCTTGTTCACTCAGATAACAGACAGCACATTCAGAACTATTTCTTATATGATTTTGCATTTTCTAACCATCCTTAGTGCTTTCCTTTTTCTACTACATATACTTAGCCACATATATTTTACAAAGTACATATTTGCCAGACATAATGCCTTTTCCTCAGAAATGCTGCTCATAAAGAGAAGGTGCATAAAGCACATGTTAAATCGACATATGCCACCAAAGGGAAAGAGAAGAGCAAAGCCAGCAGGCCTTCTGAATTTTTACAGTCCTCCATAAGTTTTGTTTATTAGGCACCAGGACAATATAGATTTATAAATAAAGAAACCATTGCCACAACATTTGAAACACCCAAGGATCACATTTTTTCAGAATTAGTAGCCCAAAATCAGTTGGTTTTGTGTCATAAAAGACTGTCAGGTAGGACAGCTGTTTTAAAGATTGCATCCTGAAAATCAGCATTAAAGGTATGCAGCATGAATTGCTTTTACCTCCTTCTACCAAAAATACTCTCATATTCCAAGTAAACTACGACTGAAAATGTCAAGAAACAAACCTCAGTCTTATCACTGCAAAGAGTTAAGCAGAAATACATAAGAAATGGGATGCTGTGGAAATTTCAGTAGCTTAATATGTTTATTAGTGAAGTTTAGTTTTTGGTACAAATACTTCTGAAGCCATCGCACTGGTGGGAAGACTGAAGCATTAACATGCAAGCCTAGACAATCCATTTTGTTGTTGGGACTGAAAATAACTAAGTTTATTGATTATTACATTTTGCAAAAGGATCAAGGTAGTATTTATACTTTTTTAATACACGTCCATTGCTATGCCATATTTCCATCCATAAAAGAATTTATGAGCAAGTGGAAGAATTTGTTATTTCAATGCCTAACAGCTGGAATGATCTTCCTGTTTTAAAATCAAAGTTTTAAAACCAAAGGCTATACTATTTCACTTACAATAGTTCTAAACTTGAAGTACACACTTACAAATTGCAATTTTCATACTTGAGGGACTTCAGAGGTGATTTCAGAGCTGGACTGAAACAAAGATCAACTAAATGACCTCAGGACTAGCAGTCCACTTGCACACAGAAGTATTACCTATAGTCTAAGACATCTGGACTTCCACTGCCTTTGAACTTGTAGTTGTGCAGTTTTGCTGAGCCTGAAGAAGTTTTGCTGAGTGGTTAAGGATTTTAAATTGGACTAAGCACATATGAGCACAGTAGGTGTTTGGCTCATGCACAAGAATTCGATTGCACAATGCCCAAAGCACAGGAAAAGAAAGGTCTGGAGTACACAGAATGGTAGAATGGTTTGGGTTGGAAGGGACGTTAAATCCCATCCTGTGCCACCCCTGCCATGGCAGGGACACCTTCCACTGCCCCAGGCTGCTCCAAGCCCCAATGTCCAACCTGGCCTTGGACACTGCCAGGGATCCAGGGGCAGCCACAGCTTCTCTGGCAATTCCATCCCAGGGCCTCCCCACCCTGCCAGGGAGCAATTCCTAATTCCCAATCTCCCATCTCTCCCTGCCCTCTGGCACTTTGCAGCCATTCCCTGTGTCCTGTCCCTGCAGCCCTTGGCAATTGTCTCTCTCCATGTTTCCTGCAGCTCCTTCAGGCACCAAAAGGCCACAAGGAGGTCACCCCAAAGCTTCTCCTCTCCAGGCTGAACAATCCCAGCTCTGCCAGCCTTTCCTCCCAGCAGAGCTGCTCCATCCCTCTGCTCATCCTGCTGCCTCCTCTGCACTCTCTCCAGCAGCTCCAGCTCCTTGCTGTGCTGAGCCCCAGGGCTGGAGCAGCTCTACAGGTGAGCTCTCACCTGAGCACAGGGACAGAATCACCTCCCTGCACCTCAGTTTACACAAATATATATATATATATTTGTTTCTCTGTGTGTGCATATATATGTTTTCTGCATTAGTTAATCTCCCCTTTTCTGCAGTGACAAGGAGAACTTTGTGGTTCACTTATCTGAAATGGAATCTTTCACTGTGCATGAAGATGTACCCCAAAGAGGTTTGCCCTATTGGGCTATTTTCACTGAGTGTGTAAAGCTTCAGAGCTTCTTTCCCTCTCAACATATTTTTGCATAATTCTAGGTTTATTTCCATGATGAAAATGAGTTCTCTAAGCATGTGCAAGTCTACACAAGCCTGCATCCACCTGAATGCAACACTGCACTTGGCATTCCCTGCAACCTCATTCATAATTCCAGCTGACATAACCAGTGTTCCTAGGTTGATGTATTTCTGATTAATGAGGCATTAGTTCTGTATCAGGTAGCAATTTCAGAATAGTCTATTTCCAATGAGTTATGAATATAACTTGATTATTACCATTTGACCTACTCTTGTGTTGAGATGATTTGTGGCTGCATTTTCCCAGAGGACCCACCAAATGTCATTGCCTTGAAAAACCACCGTTATGTTCCAGTAATTAAATGGAGATTTTAAAAAATCGCATGGTAACCCTGGAATCTGTGCTGGGAATTCAGCAATCTGGAATATTTGTTCACTTACTAACAAGAGAATTTCCTTAATATGAATGAAAATGAGTTACATAAAAATTCTGCAAGTGTTGACCAAATATAAAATACAGCTGCTTCTGTCCCCTAGACATTTGGAAACATCAAGTTTTCTGCTTTACCCAATTTACACGTGGCAGTTATAAAATAAAGCACTCATCAGGCACAGTCAGCATGGGATCACAAAGTCTATTCAATTCTCAGTCTATGAAAAGACCAAACCCCAATGTAAATTTTAAAAAAACCCAAACAAACCCCAACCAACCAACCAACCAACCGACCAACCAACCAACCAACCACAACATAACCCTTCAACCTTTACATCGGAATCAATAATAATTTGCTATCCTGAGACCAACTAAACACTTTACAACTGTCCCAAATTATAACTTAGCTAAAAGGTCTCTGATAAATGTTGAAAGAAGAAACAATACACTTATATCTACACCCTGGGAAGGAATTCTTCTGGCATCTCCCACTTCTTGCTAGCTGTGACATATACTAGTTGCCACAATTTTAATGACTTTTTCTGGTGATAAGGGGAACGGGGGTTTTATCCTTTATTTATTATATAATAAAAAAATAATGTTATTATCCCTTAAGGAGATATTCGGAGTTATATAGGCTTGAAAAACACAGATGTCTTAAATTATATGGTCAATTAATGAGATGACCAAGAAATAATACCAATAGCAATCTTGAAGTTTTTGTATAATGCCAAGGTGCAAAAAAAAAAAAAAACCCAAACCAAAAAACCCATACATTGTCATGTGCCATCTGTTAAAGTAATTTTCCTTTTTAAAACAGTGACAGAAATGAAGGACACCTTTATTTAAAATTCTCTTTGCCCTGTGACTTGCTGTTCCACTTGTCACACTATTTTTCAGAGTAATCTTTTTCAAAACTGTGTGAGAGTTTGAGTGCTAACCTGGATGCTACTGAACTTCCCTTTCCTGCCAGTTTGATTATTCCACAACAAAAGACCATTCTTCAATTCACTGCTCCATTTATTCTCAAGCAGAAGGGCATCAAATGAAAACCTGGCACCCCAAATTCAGGAAATATCAAGTGAACCTGCAAGCTAGAAAGAAACAATTTCAACAGACAGCACCAGGCAGAGCAGGAAAACCACAAAGCAAATTTAAATTCCAACATCTTCAGGGGCAAAGCACATTTTAGCGAATTTGTTTGCGACAAGGGGGTCCTGATCACAGAATCACAGAATAGAATCACACAGAATGACTGAGGTTGGAAAAGCCCTCCCAGCCCATGGAGTCCCAGCTGTGCCCAATGGCCACCTTGTCCCCAGCCCAGAGCACTGAGTGCCACAGCCAGGCCTTCCTGGGACACCTGCAGGGATGGGCACTGCAAACCTCCCTGGGCAGCTCCTGCCAAGGCCTGAGCACCCTTGCCATGCAGAAATTCCTGCTGCTGGCCAAGCTGAGCCTCCCCTGGCCCAGCCTGAGGCTGTTCCCTCTCCTGCTGTCCCTGTTCCCTGGAGCACAGCCTGACCCCCGGCTGTCCCCTCCTGGCAGCAGCTGTGCAGAGCCACAAGGTTCCCCTGAGCCTCCTTTGCTCCAGGCTCCGTATTTCTGATTCTCTTGTAAGATAGTGGAATATCTTGATGCCCTGAAAATCACAATTTTCACTGTGCAGGACTTCCCAGTCCTTTCCAGACTGGGAGAGCTCTGTGTGTTGTTCCAAGCTGGTAGAGGAAAATAATGCACACACCACCAGCCTGCAGGTCAGTGGCAGAGAATGGTTTGCATCCTCTGCATCTCCAGTCCAATTTCCTCCTCCCTAGATGATTTTCCTTAATTATTTCTCTGCACTTGCGTCAAGTCTTTCATTAAACCTGAAACATCAAGTAGCACAATAAGGAGATAACTGCAGCCATGTGCTCTTCAAAGAATGCAGTCAGCCTAACATAGAGTTAGGCCACTTTACACAGACAAATAGACAAGCAATCAATCTTTCTTTCTTCCTTCCTTCCTTCCTTCCTTCCTTCCTTCCTTCCTTCCTTCCTTCCTTCTCTTTCTCGCTCTCTCTCTCTCTTTTTCTCTCTTTCTCTCTTTCTCTCTTTCTCTCTTTCTCTCTTTCTCTCTCTTTCTCTCTTTCTCTCTCTTTCTTTTTTTGTGGGTTTTTTTTTTTGGTTTTTGTTTGGGTTTTGGGTTTTTTGTTTGGGTTTTTGTTTTGTTTTTTCCTTGTTGTTTTTTTTTGTAGCCAGGGCTGTGCAGTTCCACACACATTTAATAGCTTTGCTTCACGTTCTCTGAAGGCCTGGCTTGAATTCTTTCTCCTAAATTAAAATACAGAAATCAGATGCAGTTTCCTCCCCATCAGACACACACTGTCCTTGAAGAAAGCAAAATTCCACTGCCTTGGGATAAGGAAGAGCACCCCAAAAAGCAGGGAAAGAGGGAAAGTGATAAACTCCAGCATGAGACAAGGCAATGAGTAAGGAGCGCTGTCATTTAATAAGGTCTGTTCTCAGTAATTACAGCGACACAATTTGATCAGCAAGGACTAAGTATCTTCATCTGAAAGGGATCAGATGAAATTAGTGCTGATGTAATAAGTACCATTTGTCACTATTAGGGAGAGAGGTGTTGACAAGGCCCTGCCGTTGCCGTGGCAACGTGGCAGCACCGCTTCTCCCGGCCTGGGCCTGGACTGCGGAGAGCTGCACAGGCCTGGGAGGCAGAGGATGTTCCACAAACAAAAAAACTGGGATAACCCAGCCACCCTCTGCCCCAGCTGGGTCAGGCAGGATCTCCTAGTGCTGCTGATGCGCTGGGCTCGATTTGGGGTGGTGGTGGTGTTAACACAGGGTTAAAATGTTAGTTAAAAATAGGCTTTGGGAACGGGGATAGGTAAGAACTGCTTGAACGGGCCCAGGGTGACATGGTCACGAAGATTGTTTAGAAAATATCAGGGATTGTTTCAGTTAAACCTGCGAAATAAATCAGAAATATTGAGGGAGGAGGGGGGCTTAAAGTCATACTTGGGGGAAAACAATGGAACAATATTAAGTTGATGATTAACATATGATCACACCACTGTTATGTAAGGGAAAAGTATAAAATGTATTCACTTCAGATCAATGTCGAAGTCAGATTTGGGTAATCACCCCTGTCTTCCCGAGCTCCAATAAAAGGCACCTGTACATAACCTTTGTGATTATGTGTTATCCACGCTAACAGTGTGGAGCACGATGCTCTGCTCAGATGTGCCATTCCCCAGCATCCAGCCTGCCTCAGTTTCCCTTCCAGCAGTGACCTCAAGGAACATCCCCTGAATGAAAGTGCACAGTAAGGTGACCAAAGGGATTTCAGGTTAAATAGGACATTTTCTTTGTTTTAACTTCAAGGAAGAACATGGTAAAGTTCAAGAGTTAAGTTACTATTTCAAGTAAGTGAAATAGTTGGAAACTCAGTACATGTGAATTATATCATTAATTAATGAGTGAACGCTGCAGCTACTGCAAATTTAGGAAATGACTTAAAGGTTTCCACCTTGAGGTGGCTTTTTAAAGGATTTGTTAACATGGATTATAGTCTTGTGTGCTAATAAAACCAGTTATTAATCAGGTAATTTCAATATTTAACTCTGATTTTCCAGTTAGGTATTTTGCTCTTTGTCATGATTATTTTCCCCCTTTCCTTGGCCACATGAAACACTCATTTGAAATAGGAAATAATTTTTTTTCCCTAGAAAAAAATACAATACAACATCCTTGGGGATGTTCTCCCTGGATCATTCCGCCTTGCTGCCAGCTCTTACACAGGACCCACAACAAGTGGGAAATTCCTGCATTTTCTGGTTATTTTGACAGCATCCCTACACATCTACAGGGTGATTTTCTCCCGCACAGCCTCACTGCAAGATTTAGAAATGCTGAGGGCTTTCTGTTGCCCAAACTAGAGCTGTAAGGTGTCCTTCCCAGGCGACCACTTTCCACCAGGCAGCCCCATAAAGGAAATTTTCATTGCAGGCAGAAAGCTGAGCTTTCTCTGACACTGAAAGTCCCGACGCACGCAGCGAGGTTATTCACAGGTAGATTATGTATTGTTACAATATTTTCCACTGACACATTCCATGATGCGAAATAAAAAGGCAAGGTTTGCTGCCAGCAGGGTAAAATGCAAAGTGTGAAATAGCACATGAAAGGAAAAAAAGAGAGATTCTCTTGATCATATACTCATAATCAATGCACAGAGCCAAAACACAATCTTAATTACTATCAGTGGGTGGAAGTTTCCTGAATGTTAAATTACCTGCAGCAATTATGAACTACTGAGTAACCTGTTTACAGCTTCCTGAAATTATCATCACATAACTTGGCAATCTGCCATATTTTATTTCATTAAAAACCTAATCTACCATAACATAATAGCCATAATAAAGCTGTCAAGATCCACTCATTGCTATTTACTTAGATATCATCTGTTTATTGTGTCTCAAAAACAACAGCCAAACAGAAATGAAACCTGGAAACTCACACTAGAAAAGGAGAATTTGAAGAACTCCCTCTTTCTGCTCTACAGCCCCAGCATCCATCTTGATCCCATTTCTCTCACAGTCAAAATCATGCACAGAAAATACCCAATAACCTGTTTTTGAAGACCTTAACTGCTTGCTAAAACATGATGCACATAGATGGGAAAAAACATAATTTCCCAGAACCCAGCAATAATTACCATTATTTTACACTATAGCTAGCATTAGCAATGCCAATAAAATCATCATGATCTTCAAGCTGTCATCTGGAAAAAGTGCTTCTTCTGCCAGGGTATCTTTAAAATTAAACACTGAAGCATTTGAGAAAACTGCAGTAACTGGAACTGATGCAAAATGAAGAAGTCAGTGACCAGCATGAAATGCAAAGCTACTGGGTAAGGACAACAGTGACAACAACATTTTCAAATGTGAGTAGCCAGAGAACAGCACTAACAGAGCTGAGGTACTTGAAAAACCCACACATTTAGTGAATTTAATGCATTAATTCCCACCATGTTAATGACAAATACTGAAGCAGTTTAACCTACTTATATGTATGAATTGGTTAGTATATTTTGCCCACTTGGGGGATTTTTCTGGCTAACAAATCAAGAAAAGAGATAAAATTCCATTATGTTCCTGTGCATCACTAAGATACTGAAATCGCAATGACAGAGCATTTTATTTGTAAAACATTCAAAGACAATTTCACAAATGGGGCAAATAAACCAAGACACAATGCATTAAGTTTTCAAGTGGTGAGGGATAAATTAACACTGTGTTTCAGAGATCACAGACAGCTAAGAGAAACATTTGTTGATATTATTTAGGTAATTCACAGTTTTAATCTTCGGGTTTTCAAGCAAGGGAAGAACTGCTCAATATACTCAATTTACAGGCAGTATTTCTCTGAGTTTTAGATTAATGCATCAAATAGAAGACAATCAACACATACATATGTACTGAAGAAATCTGAAGGGAACCTGTAATAAAATAAAACCCTCGCAGAGAAAAAAGAGCACTTTTCATTAAAACATTTCTGCTGACATCATTTTACCCCTGGGTTGGGCATTAACCAGAAGTGTGATTTACAGTGAGCATTTCTTCTGCTTACAAGTGCTGCACCACACACATTTCCAAGGGTGAGCAGGAAAAGGAGTGCATTTCCCTCAATTTCATGCTCAGAACCACTGCTTATGCCATGGCATCTTTATCACAGAACATTAGCTAAAAATGAAAAGCAAATACTCATTTGACTTTCAAATTGGTATCCAGATGTATCTTCTCAAAAAACAAAAAAAAAAAAAAAAACCCAAAAAACCCCTCAAAACCGTGTCACAACTCTTATACCAAAACATCCACAGTGCTTCAGTTGCACTGTGGATCATGGAATCAGTAAGGTTGGAAAGACCTTCAAGATCATCAAGTCCAACCTTCAACCAAACACAATCCACACCAGTGATTTCTCAGATTTTTCTGCCCCACTTTGCCTCTGGGTATATCTGGAAAGTGAAAAGGAAAGGGGAAGAGCAGAGGCTCTGCTCTTATCCTCAATTTGAAGCACCCCAGGGACCGAATAAACAAGTAGGAACAGCACAAATCAAGAGTCCTGCACTTGAATTAGGGAACAAAATCTGAAAAGTAAAATTTGGGGTTTGTGCTACACCAAGTTATAAACTAAAATAAGTATAGAAGGGACCTTAAATGCCAGTTCTCAAGAGTCACTGGATGTGTTGGTTTTGCTGGAATTACTGGAACAACTCAAATTCAGTCAAATGAGTTTGAAATAAGGAAAATTATCTGGTTTCCCTAGTGGGAATTAGGCAATGACAGTACTTAATCATAGCTGAATCCAGTTACTTGCTTATAGTTTTGAACTAAAATAAAACATTAAGCCTGAAATTTAACTGACTCTCATTGGAGGCTTGAATTCTCTCTTTCCTTTTAATATATTCCTTCTTCTGCTGAGATGGACCGTTGTGATCAATGTTACTGCATCTATAAAATGTAAATATTCTCCATCCATCTTTCTTGTGGTTCCCTTCTGGCACTGCAAGGCCAAAATGAGGTCACCCCAAAGTTTCTCTTTTTTAGGCTGAATAATCCAAATTCTCCCAGCCTTTCCTCCCAGCAGAGACAGATAATTTCCTTGGAATGGGGAAGGTCAGGAGGCCTGAAATGCACCAATGCCATCAGAAATGTGTGACAACTGCTGCCCCAACCTGAATTTCTCTGCTTTTGCTTTGTTATTCTAATGATGCCATCAATAACCTCCTTGAGAGGTTTTCACAACACTTATTGAAGATTTGTTTTATTATTTTCAGCTTTCATTTTCATCAAAAGATTTGCAACCAACTTATTGAAATGCATTCTCAGAGTGAGTTCAGGAATGATTACATCATCCTGTCCTTCATGCTGTTATCATTAGAAGGGATGTGCTATCATTATTGCCTGAAATTTCAAAAAAGGTTTTATAAAAAATAAAACCACCACAAAAGCACATCAACGCTGCTGAACATGCTTTGGCAATAATTTCTGCTTTTACAAAGGCTTTATTTAATCTGAAACTTGTACTTAAAGGGAAAAGGCTCAAAATAGTAGCTGCTCACAGCACAGCAGATGGTCCAGACAATAAAAAAGGCAGAACTATTTGAGGAACGTGAGTTGTTCACTGATATAGACAGAGCCAGTTAGCAACTGTGCAGTGAAAATGCTATTTCACTGGAATAAACTGATTTGTAAATAGATGGATTAATCCTCATTTTTTTTTCCTCTTTAAAAAAATAATTTTAAAAAGTATTCTGAACCTGTCCAAATGGTCCATTTTTAAACAGAAATCTGTATTTGAAAATGAAATGTTATTTCATTTTAAAAATTAGGATAACTGCAGTAACTTCTTCAAATAGTTTGTGGGGAAAACTTGGGATGATACACACAATTCAAGCCAGGCTAGTTTCAGATATATATCTTAGAGATACCTTACTGCAGGGTGAGAGAAGAAATTTTAAATTGTATGTTTTTCTAGGAAAAAAAAATTATTTCCTATTTCAAATGAGTGTTTCATGTGGCCAAGGAAAGGGAGAAAATAATCATGACAAAGAGCAAAATACCTAACTAGAAAATCAGAGTTAAATATTGAAATTACCTGATTAATAACTGGTTTTATTAGCACACAAGACTATAATCCATGTTAATAAATCCTTTAAAAAGCCACCTCAAGGTGGAAACCTTTAAGTCATTTCCTAAATTTGCAGTAGCTGCAGAGTTCACTCATTAATTAATGATATAATTCACATGTACTGAGTTTCCAACTATTTCACTTACTTGAAATAGTAACTTAACTCTTGAACTTTACCATGTTCTTCCTTGAAGTTAAAACAAAGAAAATGTCCTATTTAACCTGAAATCCCTTTGGTCACCTTACTGTGCACTTTCATTCAGGTCACACGAGAGTTCTTTAAAGATTATTTAGGAGAAAGTAGAAGTCGAAGGGATTTTCTTGCATCATCCAAAACTGACTTCTGCTTTAGCAGGAAAACAAGATGTGAACTTTTTGACAGACCCAGGAAACATCACACAGGTCTCTTCTGCATCCACTCTGCTTGCTCTTGAAAGGCAGTTTCAGAACTTGTTTTCTGCTGATGCCTGGAAGCTTTCTTCCATTTCCCAGGCTAAATGTGTTTGGGATCAATTGATATTGATGTTTTCCTTTATTTTTAACAGCTTTTCACCCTTGCTGATGTGTTCATGTTATTTCCTTTAATGGTATTTCCCCCTTCCCTGGCATATTTATTCTAATTAATTGAACCAACCATGCTCTTTTAGCTTTGCTTCCTTAGAAATTTTCTTTTATCCATAATTCCTGTCAGTCAGCCTCCTCTACACTTATTCCAGTGTAAATTTATCTCTGTGGATGACCATCCATGAGGAAAATGCTCCAAATGAAGTGTTAAATTTATTTGTATAACTCTGCTAAGGCTTCCACCTCTGTTACAGAAATACAACCCCTACCAGCTATTCCCTTTGGATGATACTTTATGGACTTTCTGAATTCTAGCAACCCAAGCTATTCAAGAGATGGAATTCACAGGATTTCTGGAGATAAGAGGAAAAAAAAATTATTTTTACTGGAATTTTATTCCTTACAGAGTTGAATGGCCTTGTACCATCAGAAGCCTGGAAAGTATTTTTATTCCTTCTAAAAATCTAAATCCTGGGACAGAAATCCCCAATTTCCACGATTTTAAAGGCAACTTCAGTGTCACATGGCTCCCAAGCTTTGGCTAGCAGCTAAAACACCCCATAATTCATGCTGCTAATGAGAAAGTAATCACTGGGACAAAGAATTTCAATGCTTCCACATTAACAGTTACCATTATATGCTAATCACATTTTAATTGCTAACCAGCCGCCACCAGAAAAGAACAGGCTACAAAAGCAGAAAATAAAATTCATGAAGCAGAAGTTTGCTTCAGTTTCCTTCTGCTTTCATGTTTAATTTCCATTAGTTACTATCTGACCTGCATGTGTGAGAACTACATTACTTTACAGAAAGCTCAGAGCCCTTGGGTCAGGTAATTCTATGAAAAATAAATCTGACAAATATTTCTTTTTCAGTCAAAGCCAAAACTTTGGATTTTCACATTTCCAATCAGGTTTGGGGTAGATTAAAAATAAAATTTGTTCCCTTTTTCTCAGTTTAAGGTCTCCAGAGTCGACTATGTCCAACCTGGACTTGTTATCACAGCCAAACCACCAAACCAATGCCACTGCATGGCTTCCAGATGTGGAGAACAGGAGGCTCTGGTGAAATTCACTGAGCCCTAAGGACCAGAAATTCACCCCTCTGTGCCTTGGAAAGCAGTGAAACTCCCTCTTCCTGAGTAATCCTGCAGAGGGAAGAAGTTTTCAGGAGGATAAAGTAAAACAATCAATAAAACAGCAACCCTGTCCTTTTTACCCAGTTGCAAGTTATTTCTCCCCAAACACAGATTACATATATTATATCTGAACTCCTGAGAGCTCCTCTGGCCCACGGAAGGCCTTGAAAAGGTGTTTCATTTCATCCTGTTAGAAAGCTCAGAAATGTTTCTGTTTCAGTGCTGAGCGAAACACAATGGAGAATGGTAATCACTGGAGAGGAGCAAAGTGTTGGTTGTCAGGAGAGGGAAAAAACCCCTCAGGACAAAGGACTCTGCTGGGGGAGGCTGAGGGAAGGTTGTGCAGGACAGAGGTTGACCTTGTTGCAAGTGCTGCACCAGGGGATGTTCAGGTTGGACATCAGCAGGAATTTCTCCATGGAAAAGGTTGTGAAACCTTGGCAGGAGCTGCCCAGGGAGGTTTGCAGTCCCATCCCTGCAGGTGTCCCAGGAAGGCCTGGCTGTGGCACTCAGTGCTCTGGGCTGGGGACAAGGTGGCCTTTGGGCACAGCTGGGATTCTGTGACCTTGGAGGGCTTTTCCAAACTTAATTATTCTGAGTTCCTATGATTCCACTGAGGGTTTATGGCCTTTGGGTTTCTTATTGCCAAATACCCTGAAGGAAAGAGGAATAGAATAACTCAGATATTCTACAGGAAACAGGAATGGACTGACATTCCTAATCAACACATTTCTCTGCCTTCGACCCTTAATTTTTCAATTTTTTATATGCATCTAGTATGCATTTTTCCATCAGGAGAGATTTTTCCAAGACTTACTGCTTTTTCCAATAAAGACCTCACTTACAGTGACAAAGTGATTTCTTTTTTTTAATTACTTCAGATTTAAAGGATTTCCAAATCTAATTCCTGCAACAGTTAGTACAGCTAAAAATCACTTACAAATATACTTCTCTGGGGAGACACAGAAGTTGAGCTATGAACTTCTTGCTCTGGTTCTTAATGTTCTATGATTTTTCAAAATACAGCTTCATAGAAAAACTGAAACAAAGTCAACAGGAAAAACACTAAAGCCTGAAGTTATGTGAGTTATTCTGATATGAAAGCACATCCCATAAAATTACTGATTGTTGCTATTAGTTACAGCCTAACTATCAGTGGTAACAGTTCTTAAATAAACAGCCCTGTGAAGCAGAGATACAACAACACTCCGAGGCACAGGGTGAGATTTTGGGGTGTTCTGTGCAGGGACAAGAGTTGGGATTTGATGATCATTGTGGGTCACTTCCAACTCAGAATATTCCATGACTCTCTGAACATCTCTGCTTTGTCACCTTCCGCTGGCAATTGTCACCAAATGTCCATTCCCCTCATCCATTAGGTGGGGTTTGAGTACATTTTTTAACTTGTACAAAATGAAAATTTTGCCCACGTTGACAATGGCCATATTATGAGCAAGCAACAAAACCACAAAAAGCAATTTATCACACACTTGACCAGGAAAGAAACATCGACTAACAGACATCAGAAGTCAAACCAGACTCTCCCTTCATCTTTTGTTATCTGCAAAAACAGCCTCACACTTTTATTTATATGCAACATTCCTATGGTATTTTCAGGTTCAGTTGTGCTGGAAGAGGACATAAAGAATTTCTTCGCATATATAAAAATAAAGAACTATTTTTTAATTTCACTTGCAAGCAGTCCATCCCTCCCTCTCTCTCTGATTCTTACTGGCATCTAGTGGTACAGTAGGATTTGTGTCTAAAAAAGCAAATTCTTTTCTGGCCAAAGAAGGAACTGCCCAGAAACCAAACACAGATCCAGGACTCTAGAGGGTTAAGAGAACTGGAGTTTATAGGTCTGATGGTGTCACTAGGCAACAAGTACCTTGCTGCAGCCAGCTCTTTTCAACCTCCTTGCTTCCTACTGAAGTCTGGTCTGCAGGCTGGGTTAGAGACAATAATAACAAAAAGCATGTTTATTCCCTAGACTGATGCTGGATTTGCAGGTGTACCATGGTGGAAGCAGTTAAAAATACTGATTTTGTTAAGGTGGGGATGGTTATGGAGCTCCTGTGGTTTAGGTATGTTTCAAAAAAGGGCTGTAGCTGTAAGTCCAAGACAAAAAAAAAAAGGGGGGGGGAAATTAAAGAAAATGCCATTTAACTATTTTTAACAGTTTAGAGTTTTTAATTACAAACCAGTGCTTTTTCAAAGACCTGTTAAACTACAAATCAAACCATTTTGTGTCTTTTTAAATTGGAAATTTAGTGACAGGATTTTTCGTGTGGTTTGGCTGATCATGTCAGGCATTCTTACCTGTTCTAAGGGATTAAAACATGAGCCAAATTTACACAGATAATTCTGTACAGTTGTCTGCTAGACATTACATTATTTTCAGTAAAACAGAAATATTCAAGACACTGTGATAAACTGAAGCAAATCTCATGATAGGTCGTTTTGCAAACCGTTTGTTTAACCACACAAACCTTCCTACAAGCAAGGAAAGAGCAAATGATGCTGAAATTCCACAGGAATTGTACAGAATTTGAATGCAGTGCAAGGAAAGTAAATCAGTGCTAAACAATCATGAGGGCATATTTTGATTTCTGCATTTAGACAAAATGATATCACATATGCCTTTTATTTACGTGGTCCAAGAGATTACATGTTCTTGTATTCAACATTTCTCAGTTCTTTTATCATAGATCTGAACTCAGCACCTATGCAACACCAACATTTCTGACAAGCTGAGCCATTTGTTTTATTTGAAGATGGATCCTTGTACGTTTGGCAAACTCAGTATGTCATGGCAAGTACAAAAATAGAAGCATATTGCATTATTCTGCCAGAACAGCAGCCCTGTGTAGTTTGGAATACACACACCATGACCTGTGCCCTACTAACTTGCAATTGCAGCACATTTCCCCCAGAGGTAAAATTCAGACACACTAAACCTAATTTCACACTTCATGTAAAACTAGTCACTCTGTTGGCCTGGCTGGGATACAACATGATTCTTTTTGGTTTTTACAAAGCATATTATGGATTTAATTAATACAGCTTCTCTCAGCATAGAGATTGAAAGCTTTTTCCACCGAGGTCCTAATTCTGCTCCCTGTTCAGTGTTTCCTGCAGGCTGTGCATTACAGAGCGAGCTCAGAACTGCAGGGGTTTTACTGAAAGTAGGTTTTAATTTTTGCAGACAATAAGACTTATTTCCTCCTTTAAAATAACTTTTCAGACAGTACTTTCGTGCACGCTGTCTTTCAGGTCTACAGCCCTCCCTTCTTGTTCTGCACGAGCAGCAAATTCTTAATTTTCATCTGCTCCTCACAATAAGTGCCCACACAGTAAAAATTAATTTCAGACACAAAGGAACATGTGTTCCCAGATTGGTGATCTCTTCTGACAGCTAGAAAACAATCATGGACCCATGGAAACATAGAATCATGGAATGGCTTGGGTTTGAAGGGACCTTAAAGATCATCTCATCCCACCCCTGCCATGGCAGGGACACCTTGCACTGTCCCAGGCTGCTCCAAGCCCCAATGTCCAACCTGGCCTTGGACACTGCCAGGGATCCAGGGGCAGCCACAGCTTCTCTGGGAATTCCATCCCAGGGCCTCCCCACCCTGCCTGGGAAGGATTTCTTCCTACCATCTAATCTAAACCTACTCTAACCTGATCAGGTTCACAGAGAATGAATAATTACACTGATTTAGTAAGCACGAGGTTACACATCTCTCCAATCTCTTTTTAAGATCAAGTGATAGCAGCAAGTCAAATTACTAGGTTCTAGATCAGTCAACCACCTAAAAATCTCGGATAACTCCTTGAGAGAAATCTAGAAAAGAAATGAAACCTTTTCTCAGAGGTGCAGTTTCCAAGCAAGGCAGCTCAGCTCATGCAGGAGTCAGGCCACTGATTTTCAGAGTAGCAGAAGGCCTTCTGGTGGTGAACAATAAATCTCAGCCCAAAGAGAGCATTTCATAAGAATACAATCTATAAATATCATAAACTGGAGGTGCTAGAGCTGAGCTTTGCCAGGGAATGGTGACAACATCCCACATGCCCCATGCTGGAGAAAAGGCACCTGATCTAGAGAGGAGAACATCAGAGACCATGGAGCACTCGGTGGGGGTGTTTCGGCCCCAGGGGAAGTGATTTACAGTCACACCATCACCATGTGGACAGTCCAGCTCTCAGTTTTCCTCTCAGCACTGAGCTACCCCAAGAGAAGGGGAGATGCAACCCCTCACACCTCATGTACCAACTGCAAAATGTGTCCTGGTTTGAGGATGGAATTGATACCTAAAGGTTTTTAGATTTTATATATTTTCACATGTTTGTAGCTTTGGAGATTGCTAATACATGGTTGTAGCTTCTAGTATTTTTCCTACCCTTTTTTCCCCTCCGTTTTAGAACAATAAGCTAACCTTCTAACACATTCCTGAAACACTGTTTAGTCTTATTTCAGTAAGAGAACCAACAACAAGGATGTTTTGTTTTCCAACCAGAATTTTAGAAGACACAAAAAGTGGTGGGATAGAGAATCCCCTGGACCAAATCCAGTGAGACAGTGCCCAGAGGAAGATTACCTAACCAACTACTCTTCTAAAGTGGACAATATTTGATAGGTGTACTAATCAACTAACCTTATAAAATTGTATAAATACTGTATCACATGTGCATATTGCCATTTTGTGCACCTTGAAGGCCTTTCAGTTAAAGGTTTGCTTTATATGCTTCTCAGAGCCCTGCAGTAATTAAGGATAAACAGCAACTTAGATGCATCTTATTTTATTTGCAACACTGAAAGCTTCAATTTTCTTTCACTGAGGGGGAACAATGTGTTTCTTTCCAGTAGGAAGAAAATTGTTCTGTGATTATAGTGACATCATGCTGCCTCTCACGGGTTGCTGCAAGTCTAAAAGCTTGAAAAAAGGAAGGGCACACCAAGTACAGTACAGCCTTTCAGCTGTTTAAGTACAAATTCCTATACATATGCATGTGCAGAAAGTAAGAAGTGAACTTTTTTTTTTTTCCTTTGATTCCAAACTCTCTTTAGCTGAAACACTTGTAAAAATGGGGATTGGAAGAAATGTATTTGATTTTCAGTTTGATTTTCCTCTGGAAAGGAGAAATAAGCCAAAATGAGGATCCAAATACCTCTGACAGCAAATGAGAATTGCAGTTATGTTCAAATTTTACGGTGCAATTTCATTGCCATATTTTTTCCCACATTTTATACTAGAAAGAATTTGATTACTTTCAGTCCAAGTTACACTATAATGAGTGAAAACTGCTTTCATGTCACTTTTAGAATTAAAACACTAAACTGACAAAGCATGAATTTGTTTCCAACAGTTATATCTGCCCTGTGAAAAATTAGAATTGCTACATTCTACTCTGCTTCATGGTTGAGCACTAATATTAGTAAAGTTTATTTACATCTTAGGACCTTTGGGGCTAAGACCATAATATTAATATATTGTAACGCCTGTTTAATGTGAAACATTGGCTGTTCATAACTTTTGCTAAAAAATGGTTGTTGGATGCTGCCAATCCTCATGTTGGGGAGTGGAGGGAGAGCACAGGGAAACCTCAGTGGTGCACAGACCAACCTTGCTCTGCCTCCTCCCCTGCTGCAGCCACACCTGGTTTGGGACCCTCTGAGGTCACCTGGCCCTTTCTTCCCCCTCTCATCACTTGTGATTCAGGCCCCTCATCTTTAGAGCAGCAGAATTCAGTTCTGCTTGCTTACTGCCGTGCCTAAAGCTTCCTCCAAGCTATGGCAATACACAGAGGAGAGGCTGCTTTTGAGCTCTTTTTTCCTGGCAGCCTTGTTGTCGCTCTCAAACTCGGAGCATAAAACTCCCTTACAATAGACTGAAGCAAAGCCTCAGCCACTGAGGAATTGCTGGATATCATTACTCAAAACAACACTGCAGAAAGGAGCACATTGCTTCTTTGCACATCACTGTTATTTGGGAAATGCTTTTATTACAGAGAAATGGAACAGTACATATGTATTTCGGGAACTCTGCTTATGCAGTACCAAAGAGATTACTTTCATGACTGAAATTTGAACATTTGCAAGGGAAAAAAAGAAAGAGTTTTGTCTGGTAGTAGCTGCCTAACACTTGTGGATAAAGGAAAATAGATCCCTGAGAGCATGGTGAGGTTGTTATTGGCCAAGAAGTGTTTTTGCAGAATTCATCATGCAATGACAGTTCTTAATTCCAATTTCTATCATGAGTTCTACAACTGTACAGACTGTCCTGGTAAGAATCCCAGACATGCCATAAGACACTACCTGAGCTCACTTTTTCATTTTCTAGCTCCCCCTTGTCCAAACACAGAAATCTGCCAGGGAAAAATCTCAGTTTTAGAAATGGCAATGCAAATGTAGCATTCTACGGTTAAGGCTGAGAGAACTGGGATTGTTGAACTGACAAAAAACTGGAAAAAATGGCATTGCATTTTCCAACTATGCAAGCAGCAAGCTGCAGCTCCATCAGCCATTTGAAATCCCAAATCCTGCTCAATCAAAATTCCTATCCAAGTCCTGAGGCAGCTGAAGCTTAGATGAGCACAGAAGAGATGAATTAGGAGGGAAAGCTGGACTCTTCTCACCAGGCAGAGCGCAACTGCAAATGCTTCTTATAAATCATCCCAGGCTCTAATCAAACCCTGCACTTGCAGATCTAACACTCCAAGTGCTGCTGGGCTTCTTCACCAAGGGATAAAAACACATTTCAGTCCTGCTTTGGGCTGCCAGGGCTGTTGGGGTTGTGTGATTTAGGGTTTGGTTTGCTCATCTTCCAGGAGCAAGTTTCCCCTGAATTAGTGGTGCTGGAAAACACAAGATTTACTCAGCACCTGCTCTGAGGATCTGATGAAAATGAAAAATGGGAGAGGTAGTCTTTGAAGTTATTGTGAACTCCTTACAGGCACCAATGTAAATATATATTTTTAAATAGTATTGCTGCAACCTGTCCTTCAAACACCCATATTCAGAGCATGGCCATCTGCAAACGGTGTGATAAAAAATTCCTGGAACAGTTTCTTGATGGTCCTGACAGGCATGAAATTTCTTAACCAACTGGAGAGAACATACCTATGGATACTCAAATTATTAAATAATATCAGCTTTTCTGCCCACTGTTGCAAGCACAGAAAGGAAGAAAAAAATAGTAAATCACCTCAAGAAGCTCTTCCTGGCAATGATTCCCACCAGTCTTTCCTCCTGTGCAGCTCAGGCTGTGGCATCCAATGGACTGAGATCAATCAGCCCACTGAGATCTGCCTTCAGGATCCCAGAACATCTATTGCTGAAATCAAATTTTCTAAAGCAGGTCCAGCCTTCTGTGACTTCCTGCTGAGCTACTGCTGGATAATTTCAATTCAGTGCAATTTTTTATAAACACAGAGGCTTTTCTGTTTCTCTGGAGTGTGCCATTGATTCCAAATAGAGCAGAATCTATACTGAAATGCAGATGCTGAAGTTAAAATGCAGAAAAACAAAGGACATGTTTCAAAAACTGTATCTAGCCAAGCCTAGTTGAAATAAGGCAAATTACTCGACTCATAAACCTACCCAAATTCACTATATTTCTGAGGTTTTTATTGTAAACTACCATACCACAATTCAAATTCCAATCAAGATCATTAAACCTATTCCCTTTAAGGCCTGCAAATTATTTGCTACACTTGCAGAGGGTTCTTTTTGGTGTTTTTAAAAGCTCCTCTAAGTCAGTCTGCTATAATTACAGGATGAATAAGGATAAACATGTAGGAAGGCACCCCTCCTTGCAAATCAGCTGGAAGCCAGTTGTTATGATTGAAGAACATTTCCATGCTTCTGCTCTCACAATATTTGAGCATTTTCGAATATCCCAAAATGCTGTGTAGGAAGGGAAGTGATAGCAGGTATAGGGAGAACAGAATGAAAATTTCAGTCAAAGAGCTGGTGAAAAGAAGCTCTTTTGGGATATTGAACTTTTGGGGGTTGAACTGGAAGATCTTCAAATGTCTGTTCCAACCCAGAACATTCAATGGTTCTATGAAAATGGCATTGCTGTACACTTAGGAAAAATTGTTGGAATTTCCTAAGGTGTCCCTGCCCACAGCGGGGAGGTTGGAATGAGATGATCTCTGTGGTTTCTTCCAACACAAACCATTCTGTGATTCTATAATTCTATGATTCTGTGATTCTGTGATTCTATAATTCTGTGATTCTGTGATTCTATGATTCCATGATTCTGTGAATTGGGCACTGATGAAAACACCAGCAACAAGATAAGATAGTTCTTGTTTTCTTTGGAAGCTAAACTTTAAAAATTTATTTTGGGGTTTTTTTGTGTGAACTGGGATGAGTTTTGATCTTGGTGAGAAAAATTAACTTAAGACTCCAAGCTAAGTTTGGAAAACACTAGCAAACAGTCTCAAGCTATCTCTGCTTTATCTGTTTGCATGCAGACATTTGACAACACAAAAGGCATCTGAGCATGAATTATGAACTATTTTCATATGAACTAAAGAAATGGCCATAGTGATAATAGCAATCATGGATAAAAATTACTTTCTGCCTGTTTTATTTAGAACACAAATAATTTATTATAACTTTTTTCATTTTAACCTTGTTTTTCTGTGCATTACATTGAGATGAACAGCATGGAAAATGAAGTACCAAATCAAGGCTCTCCTTCATGCCACAGTTTCAGTGCTACTGTTTTTAAAAGAACAACAAAAAGATTTGAAAAGTCATTAATGGAGTTCCTTGTAAACTGTTATCTGTAGCTCTGTTCAGTGCCAATAGTGGCACAGATGAAAGGTGATTTCATGGAATAACAGAAACACAGAAAGGTTAGGGTTGGGAGGGACCTTAAAGGGAATTAAAGGTCTAATTCCAACCTCCCTGCCATGGAGAAGGACACCTCCACTAGACGAAATTTCCCCTTTTTATAATTTTGGCCATCCTGGGTGGCTCTGGAAAGGAATCTGTTATGTGCACCGTCCACATCCTTCTGTGTTCTCAGCATAGCAAACTGGAGCTGCAGCTGGGCATTTTCATTTCCTTTGCGTCTGTCAGCGGCGCAGTGATAACTGCATCAAGCATCTGAGTGACATCCCAAAGCAGCCCTGACATTTCAAGTTTGTGCTTGTCACCTAATGTTAAAGCACCACCGCTTGCTTTGCCACTTTATTTCAATTTTATAGTTTTTCTTTCCTTTTTTAATTTTTTTTTTTTTGGAAGAAATTATAATGCACAAGCTGTTTTGCTGCATGACCTTTCTCTTTAGAGTGGTCACTGAATCATCAAGCAATGAATATCCCATTCCCCCATTTTCTTCTTCAGGATGCCAGCACTTTTGAGAAGGTGAAAGGGAAGCATTAGGAAAGCTTGGCGCTGTCCTGTCATGTTGTCTTAGTGTGACATGAAATTCTGTGACATGTGACATTAAAAAAGGTCACTTTGACAACCTGACTACTGGAATGCCAGCACATTGTTCACTACTGCTGGCAAATGAATGGCAAATCATGCAATATCTGCTACTAAAAAAAAAAAAAAATCCTATTTTTCTTCCATTTTATTCACTTTTATGAGCTCATAGGGTTTTAAAACACTATGGAGGTCCACCAGCTTCCCTCCATTTCTCTGATTTCTTCCCTGTAGAATTTCCTTAGTTGCAATGAGGTTTGTTTTGTTTCTTTTTAGAGGATTTATTTAATCTTTTGATGATTTCCATATTCCTTATTATACTGCCCAGACAAAGAAGTAAAATTGTATTTTTAGTACTATCTTTCAAATTTAAAAGAGGGAGAAAGCCAAGATAGAGATGTAAGAAAGGCCCAAATCTTGCCTTTGAAGAATTATCAGCATTTTTATATATCAGCTGGAAGCCATTCTGATCTTACAGAGGCTCTAATCAATACCTCAACAGAAATATATATATATATATTACATATATAAATATGTATATAAGTGGCATTGTAACTTTGCCATGAACACTAATAGATCATAAAATCCAAAGGATGTCTGGCTCACAATACAAGTCCAGTTTTCATATCCCAAACATCTTAGAGGTGTGCAGAGCTGATTATCAGACACAAGGACAAATAAAGGTTTATGTGAAATTTGACATTCTCAATAGTCAAAGTATCAGAATCTAAAAAAATATGTTGTTATTAAATATCTTAACTGAGTTCTCAGAGGTGTAAAACAGAAAGACACTGATGCTCAGCCACCATTCTAGGGAATGAATGTAACAATTTCCCTGCATCCCCTGTGTTCAAAAACCAAACTGAGTGAAGAGTTTGTACTGCGATGTGTCCTGGAAGGGACATTTCTGAAAGAATTGACCCAAATAGCACTGCAAGCCCCAAAAAGGAAAAAACTTCCTGAATTCCAGAATCTGTTCCTCACATTTATATTCAGCTCACTGCTCCAGCACATTTTTTTTATCTGTTCCTTAGACTTTCACCGAGACAATTCATAATTGTTAACATAACTGCCTAAAGCCTTTTAGGTGTAAATCAGTAAGCAATGAAGTGAGGTGGAAAAGCAGCTTCCCTGCAACAGATGCGTGCTTGAAAATGAGGTGATAATAGGTAAAAAGGTATTAGGAAGACTAATGACACACAATAACAAGCCTGTCTAATTGTGAAGATTTAATTAAAGCAGAGCTGCTGTGATGCTGATGCAGTTGTTAAGAGACTATCTGGATTTCTGTGTCAGACCAAGATGTTGTTTCAGAACAATATAATCTAGACCTTTCAAAAGCCTTTAAATAGGTCTAGATCCCAGCATGTCATATAAATGTTTTAATCTATGCATTTGCTTCAAGTTGGAGTGGAGTTGAGAAAAAAAAAAAGGTATTTCTGAGGTGCTTCAGTAGCACATTATTTGTTAAGTCCTTGCCATTCTGCAACACATTTATTGTCTGAAATTTCTGTAAACAAGATAAAAAAGCTGGATGAGTGACAAGCTGCAAAACACACAAGAACATCTTATTATAAGGTTAGGTGGCTTGTGACAACTCTAAAGGTGCTCTCAGCTCTTTCTCGCTGAATTATATTTGCAACTGTAGCTAGTACCATATGCTATTTGGCACTAGCCAAGATGTGTTAGACACCAAACCCGACTGCTGGGAGAGGAATGGAGAAAGCGGATTTCTCCTGAGGCTCCTTGAACCATCACTGAAAACCCACACACTCCTTTCAACAATCCCTAATAATTTAGAGCAGGTGAAGGGTCTGGAGAGTCAGTGCAATGAGGAGTGGCTGAGGGAGCTGGGAAAGAGCTGAGGCTGGAGCAAAGGAGGCTCAGGGGAACCTTGTGGCTCTGCACAGCTGCTGCCAGGAGGGGACAGCCGGGGGGTCAGGCTGTGCTCCAGGGAACAGGGACAGCAGCAGAGGGAACAGCCTCAGGCTGGGCCAGAGGAGGCTCAGATTGGCCAGCAGCAGGAATTTCTCCATGGAAAGGGTCACTAAACACTAGAATGGACTCCTCAGGGAGCTGGTGGAGTTGTCATCCCTGCAGGTGTCCCAGGAAGGCCTGGATGTGACATTCAGTGTTCTGGGCTGGGGACAAGGTGGGGATCAGCCCAAGACTGGACTTGATAGTCTGGGAAGTCTTTTCCAACTTTAATGATTCTGTGATTCTATTCTATGATCTTATCTTAGGAAACCCTGAGGTAGATGGTAAGAATTCCTCGTTGTTCCTCCTTTCAGTCCAGTCCCAATGTCCAGTCTTCCCAGGGGGCTCATATATAAGGCATGGGATTGACATCAATCCTCAGAAACTTTTGCTTGAAATCTGTTAGCCAAGTCACATGAAGCATTTTTCTCACATCTGCTCTCACCTCGATATGTCTGTCCTTTGTGTCTACTCCAGCATTTGTGCTTTCTCCTTTTTATCCCCTTTTCAACATCCATTTACTGCCTTGCTTTCCACTTCATGCTGAGCTTAGTAACTGCTGTGCTCAAGGAACTCAGTCAGCATCTCTCTTTAGGAAGTGTTAAAACATGCAAGATCCACTTCCTGGGACTCAGAAGTCCTAACATGACCCTTTCCTTTCCCTCCACCAATTTCCTTATTCACAGTGAGTAAATTTTTGCACTCTGTCCAAGCCCATCAATACCATTGTGCCATGGGGGATTTTGACTGCCAATCAAATCCTTGTTCAAGATTATTCTGAAAAATGGGGCAATTTTCAGAATAATCTTGTATATAAGGTTCATGTGTTCTGTCCCCGCAGGAATAACTGAGACAGGCAGCTCTGCACTCCTCCACAATAGGAGAGACCAATCTTTGGCCCAAAAATCTCCCATCATCTGCACAGATTGGTGGTGGAAGAGCAAACACAGAACATCCCCACCACATCATTTCCTCTGTTTAAAAATCTTATAAATTATATTTTCACCTTGAGGCTGCTCTACAGATGGACTATCAGCAAAAATATATGGGAAGGAAGCAGAATCATGGGGAATAACAGGTCTGTGCCACACTCAATCCTGCTACTCACCTTGTGAGGCATTGACATCTTCTCTGCTTTGCTTTGCAGTATTGCACTGAATGGCCCAGAAACTTGTAGGACAAAATAGGGCTTTTTAAAAATACCTCAGAGGGACTGATTTAATGTATCCCAAATGCAAGCTACTTTAGAGATAATACAAATTCTATTGCTGTCTAAGTCAAATTAGGCAAAATTCAAGCAGAAGGAAATCTTCTTTTCCTTAGTCCCTCCACAAAGCAACAACAAAAATTAACAGCAGAAGGTTTGTAAACTATCAGTCATTTCAATAGTCATTCAAAGTCTGGTTTAATCCTTTCACATATGATTTTCATCATTTTTCCTTCCAGTCAGAGTTACATCTTCCTAGTTATTTCAGCATTTCCCATTCCAGCTAAAAAACAGAAGTGAACATACAACTGTGGTCCTGACTTGTACAGAAGGTTTGGTTCAGATTGGTTGCTATGAAAACAATAATATTTATAGCCAAGGAGGGAAAAGGACAAATACAACATTTTACTTAGGCCAGAGAAGCAATATAAAACTGGTTTTCTATATTTCGAGTTACAGGTGTAAGATAGCAGCCTACAGGTAATGGGATTCATGCCTCCTAACCAGTAATTTTTCCAGGGATTCCACCCCAAAAAACTGGTTTGATATTTTCTGTTAACTCTGGGGTTTGTATTAATTGATCCCCCACGTTAGAAAGAGCATCCCGCTAAGGTTTCCTCCATTTTCAGCTTGTCAAACATTGTTCTGCCTTCATGCACACTCTCCTCACCCTTTCAACACTTTCCACAAGGCCTGTACATCCCAATTTATTCTAGCACTGGGTAATGTTAAAACATCTTGTTTTCAGCATCAGTAATGATATCTCCAAGGAGAGCATGATTTAAAGGCTGTTTTGTGCATGAAAAGATTGCACAAATTAAGTTTCATGAGCCTCAGAAAAGCTGAATTAGTTTTCAACAGTTGAATTAAACAGAAATTACAAAAGAGGAGTCCTTAATTGCTCATGTTTTACAAAAATCTTCCTCTTGCACTGCTTAGTGTCTTTTAAACATGTACATTCCAAAGTTGGATGGAATCTCAATGTATTCACCCTCAAACTTTCTTTTTTTCATCTTGCTTTCCTCCTTTCCTGCTCCCTAGCTCTTCTGTAAATAGGCCTGACATCTTTCAAAATCAAAAATATGGTTGAAAATACTGGAAGTTATCAAAACTCCCAGTTGACATCTCTGGCAAACTCTGAATCCAGAAAGGGCTGGTGGATTCACACAGATTTTACAACTTATTTGATGTCAGAGAGCAGCAAACTCCAGGATATCTCTAATGGGAAGCAAATTTTTTTACTCCCCTAAGAGCTGAGGAGGAAAGTCAGTCATGATTTGATTAAACCAAAAGAAAACAGGGAACTCTTAGAAAACTTTTGGGTTTACTTCTGTTGTATTTGCAAAAGGATGATGTCTTTAAAAAAAAAAAAACCAACACATTTCCCCTTACAGGTAAAATCAGAATGGAATTTAAAATTTCAAAAAGAGTTCAGGATGAAATCTGAACCTTTCTGTTTCAGAAGACTGAAAAAAAAAAAGATTTCTGTCACTTTGCTTCCCTCTTCCAAATGGAAATGACTGTGTTTCCTGGTAAAGAAAGGAAAGAATCACCTCTGTACAGACTGGAGATGGAGGGAAAAAGGAGATATGTAAAATAAGTGAGTGGAGAAATTGCAGGGGATTTTTTTGTTCGTTTGTTTGGGGTCTTTTTGTGATTTTTTTGGTTTTTTGTTTTTTGTTTGTTTGTTTCTTTGTTTTTGTTGTTTTTTTCATTCTACAAAGAAAACGGCTTGGTTTTACCAAAAGATAATTTGTCCAAACACAACTTTTATATTATGACTGTTACCAAATTTGCTCCACTGCATTCTTTATCTGTAAAACAAATGTTGTACACAGAATGTGCTTGTACTGGCAATGACTTCTACTTGCAAGGTAGAAATAAGGTCTTGTTGATAGAAATGGCTAAATTCCCAATTAATTTAGAAGGATGAGTCTTCATCCAAAGTTTTACTATTTCTCACTATTTAGCTAATTCAGGAAGAAATTCTCTCTGGAAAGGTTTGTCAGGCATGTGGAATCACAGTCCCTGGAGGTCGATCTAAGGTTGAACTCAATGATCTCAGAGGTCTTTTCCAACCTAAATGATTCTGTGATTCTGTAATGGCTTGATCCTGCAAATTTTCATGTGGGCAAGTGACTGTCCTCACTGTGAGACAGATAAATAACAATTCCAGTTGTAGGATTTGGAAACCAGGAGGCAAAATGCCCCTTGGAACAGCACTACCATGGTAGGAAACCATCCTACAACTTGTATTACTTGTGAGCTCTGCAATCTTAGAGCATCTCTGACGTTTGACCCAGGAGAGAGCTCTGATCCAAAGGGGCCTCTGGGGTAAAAACAAAGGTTTTGTGTGCAGAAAATGCAGAGGAGGAGAGAAATCTTTGCATGCGTGCACAGCTTCCAATTATGGCTCTGGGACAGAGTCATTGGGATCTTTGCCAAGTGACCAACAAAAAGCAAAATTCAAATTTAGATTCCTGAGAAATTCATGGATGGCCCACACATAGGAAATGCTGGGTACTTTTTAATTTGGCCACATTAGACATAACTCGTTAAATCATTGCTGCCTACAGAGCAATGGCCTTTTATTTCTGTGTCATGTCAGTGCTTTGGGTTTGTTTTCCTTCTTCCAGCCCCATGGTGAATCATCTTTTTATTCACAAAGCATGGCTAAGGTAACACTGATTGCTGTCAAAGTTTAACAACAAATGAAATTTCAGACCAGTCTTGATTCCAGGGATCTCTTATTCATTTCTGTGCATCCTTAAAGGATTGGAATCATAATAGAGACTCCAAACACAAACCCCAACCATATTTATAAAGATATCAGATGCATTAAAGTGTTTACCCAAAGTCTAATTTTCTTTCACAGTTGCTTTATGTACTGGTGATTGCTCTGTAGTTACCAAATAAAATCCAGTTGATGGGAAGAAAATAATTTATTGACAATTATGAAACACTCTTAGAATTCAAGAAATTCAAGCTCTAGCTTTAAGAGGTGAAATTATTCCTTTGCCTTGCCTTCCACTGGAGGATTTCCTTCTTCACATCTATCAGCACTGGCTAGAGGAGGAAAATACCTTCCCTCCCTCTGCTGACCATGATTCTCCTAACATAACTCAAAATTTGCTTTTCTTTATTCACAGTGGAAGTTCAATTTGGAGTTCAAGGTCTTTTTGTTAGGAAAGAACACATTCCATTGTGTCCAGTAAATACTCTATGGTTAAAAAGTCAGACAGTATAAAATCTTTTTCATCCTTCCTTTTCATTAACTTAGGATTTTTTTTCTTTTTTCATTATTGGAGTGGATTTAGAAACATAATTATTGTTAATGATGATTTCCCTGGCACAGAGACACTGCTGTGCACCATAACTCTGCTTTAACAGCCCCTGTGCAAACACCAAACAAAAAATAGTGTCCGTAATAGAATTTAATTGAACTTCAGGATTCTGCTTCGCACTACCATGCTGGTCATTCTCAATCACCTTCTTCTGAATTTTCATGCCCAGATTCACTGATTTTCTCTAATATAATGGACTTAGACCCTGTAACATCAGCTCTAATATAAAGTCTTTCCTTCTAAACACAGAGTTTATAGTGTCAGCTCATTGGTCATTTATACCACTTAAACAGTAAACAGTAGTCTGTTTGCTTCAGTAAAATTATTCCTCATTTAAGAAAAAAATATCAGAGTAGTAAGTACATCACTAGATCAGGTTTTCCAAGCAGGTTATGAAATCCCAACATTCAATCATCAGCCATTTGCAGATTTATTCCTTTGGAAAAGTGTCCTTAGGGTTCTTTGCTGTAAGCACAATAAAAATAATTTTCATTTTCTTGTAAGTCAGTACAATTCCCTTTTATGGCATAGAAAATTTCAATGTTCAAGAACCGTTTTGCAGAAAACTAATTTGCAATTATAATTTATCCCCATATTGCCATACAAGATTGCACTTAGGAAGACAAATAGAACAGAATGAACTATAAATTTCCCTCCTCGTTATGAATGATCAGGATCCTGCAAAGGCTTTATGCCCAATATAAATATGTGAAATATGGTCTTTCACTAGTGAATTTAAGTAAGTTTGGTTTTATAAAAAGTGAGCTGAAAATATTTTTGTGATCATGGAACATCTCAAGCCTTGCTGTGAGGGAGAAAATGGCCATGATGGAAAAAAATTTAGGAGTAACAGCACTTCTTGAGAGGTATTGCTGACCACCTGCAGTCCTGAATGGATGAGAAACAAGCTGTACAAAACCCAACATATTTCACATTTGTTTCCATTTGGGCCTTTCTTCTTCTTTATATTTCCCCAAGTGAAGGGAAATAAAACATTCGACAAGAGTATTTACACTAAGAAAAAATAATTATGGCCTCTGAAACATTTTCAAATTGAGGTAATTGCTTCATATGACCTGCTGCTGACTGTGATTCTACTCATGTTTTGCTCTTTTTTTTCCCCTCAGAATATTTTGTTATTCCATTTTGGAGTTTTTGTTCAACAGACGTCAAAAACTTGAAGCATTTTATAAGTATTGAGTTTATATCACCATTGTTACTGAATTAAGAACAGTGACATGGTGTTTAATCACATTTTTATGTGAAAATTGAAGCTGAGTGATTCCCATCCCCTTCCTTTACAGAAGGATATCCTGGCACTGCTCCTTCCAAGGAGGACTCTCTGAGGTTCATGGATATGAATTTAAAAAGCACTTCCCTTTGGAAAAATACCCTACAAATGTTTCTAAAAACATATTTTAAAAATTTTTCTTTATGAGAGTTTGAAAGGTAAGCTGGAGTGAGATATCCAGAGAGGAACTCTTCATGAGGTACTGGAGTGACAGGCCAAGGGGGAATGGCTTCACACTGACAGAAATTAGATTTAGATTGGAAATTAGGAAGGAATTGTTCCCTGGCAGGGTGGGGAGGCCCTGGGATGGAATTGCCAGAGAAGCTGTGGCTGCCCCTGGATCCCTGGCAGTGTCCAAGGCCAGGTTGGACATTGGGGCTTGGAGCAGCCTGGGACAGTGGAAGGTGTCCCTGCCATGGCAGGGGTGGCACTGGATGGGATGAAGTTCTATCCCAAACCATTTTGTGATTCTGTGATTCTATGTTCTACCTAAACAAACTGGGATTTCTTTTGCTTGTTGTAATCCAAAGGACCTACAATCCTTTCTATACATTAATCCCTTCTATACATTCACAGCACAATTTTGTCCCTACCAAAATAATTCGATTTTCCAACCTACTCCCAATATCCCATGTGAATACAGAGCTGTTGCACCAATACAATTCTAGTTTGACTGAAACTCATGCATGAGAAATTTGCTATCTACTTCAAGGTCGCTGGGATTTCATCATTAAGGATAAATTTATTAAATGAAAAATAATTAAAATAATCCCAAAGGCTGCAGACACTTATGCTACATAGGGTGCTAGGAGGTTTTAGGACCCCCAGGCTTTTATATACCTGCAGATACATCAAGGGGCACAGGAGAGTGTGCCATGACCATTAAGTTTGCCATGTAACTTTTTAATCTTCTCCTTCCTTAGGCATTATTACTTTGGGCCTCAAGAAAACTATTTCTTTTCTCGTTAATTTCTACTACGTCCAGCACAGTTGTATTGTAACAGCTTTTTGAGGGGCAAAAAAATCAGCTCACTTATTTTTGTAAATTCTAAAAACATAAGAAAGCAAAACAGTAGTATTTATAACAGGATAGCTCCCAGGCATTACAGGAGCTGTGCAGAGCACTGTTACCATCCACACTGTATAGATACACACCCAGCCTGTCACAGAACCTTATCCAGAGTCTCTAAATGGACAATATAAATGGAGAAGACAGAGGGAAGTAGAGAGAAAACTGAATTACCCAGCAGACGAGCTGCCCAAGGTCACACCGCAGCTGCCTGGAGTCACTGTGGTGACACAACGGAGCCACAGTGGCAGCTCCACTCAGAGCTATCATATTTTTTATCTTTTAACTACAACTTTATCCATGGGACAACACTGCTCATCAACTTTTAAATTCATTGAAAGTAGCAACATGGAGTAAGTTTAGTCATTGGAAGGGAAGATGGGAGAACTGCTGCAATTTAAGTGTTATTATTCCAGTCTGGCAATTTACTGAAAAAACAGGAGGTATTTAAATGCTACAGAATAGTATTAACTCTCTCAGAACTCAGATTCAAAAAATTTATTTATTTCAAGCAATAAGACTCCTAGAGTCGTTGCCAACATTAAAACAGGCCCATGAATGGCTTTCTTTTATTCCTTATTACACCTTCATTCACAACTCCTCTGAGGAAAGGCTCAATAAACTGGAAAGAGTAGGATTAAAGGAAAAACAGTAAAAATCTCATCTCCAATACCTAATGGTCAAAAGAGTGAAATGGGCAAAAACATCTAAATATGCTGCAAGAAAGCTGATAGCAATTTCAACGAGATGCAGAGGTGTGTGAAAGTGATAATTTTTATATTATTATAAACACCACAGGAGATTTTCAGAGCCCTCAACTAACACGTTTTAGATGGAATATGATTTTTAGCAAAATAATTTTACAAAAATGTGTTGAAATAACCACCATAATATGATATGAAATTGAGGTCGAATAAACAGAAGAACTAGAAATTCTTTACTGCATCCATAAAAAATTGTTTCAAAATAATTGCTTCCAACATATTCTGCTAGTTATCTACAGAGGAAGATGGAAGCGTGGATTGTGAAACACAATTTGTTCCCTCAAGTCTATAAAAGCAAGAGGAAACAACATTGTCAGCCATGTGATTTTAGATAACACCACACAATAAACTCAAGGGAAGCATTAATAGATTGAGAAAGGGAAAAGAATTGTGTCTGCTGTCTAGAAAAGTTACTGCAAACATAAAGATTCACAAATAAAACAGCAACAATAGCATTTGGAACAGTTTTTTTCTGTTACAGATCAAGAGGATGAGCAGAGAAGGAAAACTCTTCATTTTATGGAAGGGCGTAGATAAGGTTCATGTGTTCTGGTTTAAGATGAAAAAGCCAACCTCTTAATTAGAGGAATGTCCTGCCTGATACAATTAATTTCTAATAAATGTGACCTATGCTTTGGAGTACCCAGATCATAAATATTATCTCTTCAGTTTCTTAAAAATCCTCAAAAATCCCCTCATTCTCTCTGACTTCAAACACACCACGTTTCTTCTCTGAATGCTACAATGGGAAATGCAACTTCACATGAGAACAGAAAGGAATATATATCTATAGGGAATTTATGGGCATTATTATTTCTCCAGATCACAGAAACTGCAGTTTAAGCCAACTCCTGTACAGAAGGAATTAGAATTCAAACAATTCCAATAAAAATTTGAATTAGAATTCAAACTTTCCAATAAAAAGTTATAATTGCAAATCATAGATAATCCTGCCAATAGCAGTTGTTTTCTAGAAACACATCCTTTTTCCTTGATAGACCAGAAGCCTAAAAAGAGGAATACAAAGACCCTCAGAATGCAATGCAGATGTAGAGACAAACATTCAACAACATATTAGGGTAAGTACTGGGAAGTTACCAATGAAAGAGAGTTCACTTCAAACATATAATGCAGAGGATATGGGAATAGAAATCATGGCCAGCAGTTAATAAGAAAGGGCCAGCAGTCCAATTTGCTTCCTGCAAAACACATACTCTGTTTTCATAGCCACAGCCTGGGCAATGAGATATTTCACTTTTTGGGTAGTTATTTTCCCCTTTGGAGCTATGCACAAATATGGAAATGCTCATTTCATCCCCCTTCATATCTCTGCTCATCAGTTTCTCACCAGTACCCCTAAAATATATTGGATAAGGAGCCACACATCCCAAAGTTCCTTTCATGTAAATCTGTTGTGTCCAACAACAGCATGACTTTGTTTTCCTTCATTTTCTCCTCCCCACCAACCTTCCCCATCTTCCTCCATCTCAGGAAAAATGGCTTTTCAGATTGGTGTGGGCAATCTAAGCTCCTCTGTCCATATTTCCATCCAGGTGGAGCTGAATTGGGTACACTTTGGGGATGTCTGCCCACATTAACTGTAAAATCCTACAAACAAGAGGTTTTGACAGGGACTTGGGAGGCAGAGCTCTTTAGTGTGTTATCCAGTCTCAGGACAACAGGAAATCAGACTTTAGAGATGAAGCTTAAAAGGAATGTTTTATAAAAAAACCCCTCTCCCTGCATCTGTTAAAAGGCACAGTGCCCAAGCCTGGGCTAAAGCAAAGTACAGAGCTTCTCAACAGCTTAAGAACTTACAACAACAGATAATTTAGTCCATCTGGAAGTACATAAATACTAGAAATTGCCAAACTATTGCTCCTAATTTGTATTTCTTTAAAAGTGGATGTTTGTCACCTGTCAGTGTCAAAACCAAAGTACTTCTGACAACAAACACGATTCTGAATATCTCAAAATCTTTAATTAGAGCCACACTGAATAAATTTAACTACAGTAACTTCTGTGCATGGCATAATGTGCTCTGCTATTTGTGCTACTCTATTCCATTAAATGCTCACTCCAAAACTTTGATATTGCTCCTACCACCCATAGAGCAAAGGCACAAAAAATACAAGATGGTGTCCAAAAAATTGTGTACTTAGTGTAGTACATCTCTGTTAAGACAAGGCCTTAAGCATCACTTCTAAGGAAACACTGATTTTGCTTCTTAATCCTATGACCAGATGTAAAAGTCAGATCTTGCAAACAGAAATTAGATCACCTGTTATCTCTTTATCCTTTTTCTACCGCAGCCTAATGACTTGTTTGCATTGTTCCCCACTGCTGGGCACTCTCTTGATTATTTCAATGATTTTTCCACAATTACCAACACTTGTTTCCTCATCAGTGTGCTGGATGATTGGTTTCCTTTTTCCCAGACTAATTATTTTACATATTTCTATACCACTCTCTTTACCATCTGTTGACCCAATTACCTAAATGATCCAAATCCTCCTCAGTCTGGTTGCAGTTTCTCATTACTCCCTTTAAATTCCATTTCAGTAACATCCATAAGCCATGAGGTTTTTTTCCCATTCTTTCCATATACCAGTAGATCTCAAGACTGCAGTCTAGGCAGTCATATCCCACTGGAGAATAATCCAAATCTGATGCACAGGACACTTATTTCTTCAAATGGTATAAAAATTGATACTAACCAAGATGGAGAGGGACTATTTACAAGAGGATGTAGTGACAGGACAAGGGGGAATGGCTTCGAATTGAAAGAGGGCAGGGAATTAGATATTAGGAAAAAAAACCCTTCCCTATGAGGGTGGGGAGGCCCTGGCAGAGGTTGCCCAGAGAAACTGTGGATGTCTTATCTCTGCAAGTGTCCAAGGTCAGGCTGGACAGAGCTTGGAGCAGCCTGGAATAGTGGAAGGTGTTCCTGTCCAGGGCAGGGAGTGGAATGAGATGATCTTTAAGATCCCTTCCAACCCAAACCATTCCATGGCTCCCTATATGAAACTTCTCATTTATTTTCAAGTTTAGGTCCAAATGTTCATTCATCTGCTCAGCCTGTTCCAAACTTCCAAGGATTTCAGAGATATTTTAGATGCAGCTATCACTGCACACATAAATCATTTGTTTCTCAGCTTTGCTGTGTTTGTCTTACACTAACAAACCCCTAAATAACAGAAAGGAGGCCAACACACCACTGGCTGCTCATGTCCTCAGATGCCCCTGACAACTTGAGTTGCTTTTCTGATATTCTGCAAGGATTACACACTGCACTTTCTGCAGATGAAAGTGGGTTTCTGAATTATGTCTCACATTTCATATGAGAATGGCTGTGATACCAACTCAAGATGCTACAGGAAGCTTCAGTAAGCAGTAGTGGCTTTGAATTTTGCAAGAGAAGATACCAACACTGTTTCTGAGAAGGAGAAGGATGGAGGAGGGTTTACAAGAGATGGTAAAAAGCCTTTTCTCACTGTGATTTTTAAATAAGTGGGAGAAATCAGACGGGAATGGCATATGCACAGAGAAAGTTAAAATGCTGGAGGGTTTTTAGGGCAAGGGATTTGCAGTTTGCTCTAATTGCCTGCTTATTCCTTCATTATGGTTGAAGGGTTCTGGTAATTCACCATTATTAAATATTCAAGGTCTGGTCTGGAGGAAGCATTCTTCAGGGATTGCTCTCATCACTCCAGTGCCAGTTAAAAATCCTGCTTTGTGCCTGCCCATGTGTGCAAATAAAGCTCTGCTTTTCCTGTTTTATTGACTCCCTTCACTAAAAAAGACTCCAAGCATTGTGGTAATGTGATATTATTTAGGAAATTAACACTTGTGCATCTTTCATGGAACTTTCCCCATATTAGCAAGAACAGTGTGTTGGCTTTCTGGGAAAAAAGAGTAAAAATGTTTCTCCCCCTGAGCAGAACCTTTGCATGTCCACACTCCCTTCACTCCCACCATGCTTTTACTCTCTCCCACCTTCATTTTCCTCACCTACAGACATCTTAGCATGGAAAGTCCTTTCTCTTACTCCCTTCTCAAGGTGAACCAGTATAAAAACACAATCATAGGTTATACAGTAGTTTCAAGTCACTTGAAGAACAAAATGTCAGTTGTGCTGTGGAACTTTTGCACTGCTGGAAGGGCTCCAGGAGCACCAGGACTCTTTAATAACAGGGAGCATTTACATGTGCAGGGAGCAAACATCCTTTCTCCAAGTCTTCAAAAAAAGGAGGCATGAAATACCTCCTTCTACTGAGTGGAGATGGACACTACTACAAAAACCTGAGAAGATTTCTTGGCTATTGCTGGGCTGATAATGTTCTTATTGAGGCCTGAGTGCAGTGGTGGGAGTGAAAGTCATGGAGTTATGGAATGGTTTGTGTTGGAAGGAAACTTAAAGATCATCTCATTCCACCCTCTGCCATGGCAGGGACACCTTCCACTGTCCCAGGCTGCTCCAAGCCCCAGTGTCCATCCTGGCCTTGGACACTGCCAGGGATCCAGGGGCAGCCACAGCTTCTCTGGGTTTGACCTCACCACCCTCTGAGTAAAGAATTTCTTCCTAACAATCTAAACTGCCTTTCAGTTTCAACCCAGTACTTCTTGTCCTGTCACTCCAATTCCTGATGAATTGTCTCTCTCCAGCTTCCTTTAGCCCCTTCAGGCACTGGAAGGTGCTGTGAGGTCTGCAGAAAACCTTCTTTTCTCCAGGCTCAACAATCACAGCATTCTCATCCTGTCTCCAAAGAGGAAGTGTTCCAGTCCCCCTTATCAGCTCTGTGGCCTCCTCTGCACTCTCTCCAGCAGCTCCAGCTCCTTGCTGTGCTGAGCCCCAGGGCTGGAGCAGCTCTGCAGGTGAGCTCTCACCTGAGCACAGGGGCGGAGGGACAGAATTCCCCCGCTCGACCTGCTTCCCACTCTGCTTTGGGTGCAGAAGTCCTTCAAACAATACAGGAATTTTGTCACCAGCAAGCAACTTCCCAGAAGGCTGAAAGCTCCCCCTGGAGTTACCATGACACTTCATGGTGTTGGCACTTCAGTGTTCAACTCTGTAAATGAGTTTTCATTTCAGCAGTTACTAGTGAGCTCATAACATCATATTTCAAATTCAAATATTATGCATTGCTACAAAGAAAATTACAGAGGAATGGAATATCCTTTCTCAGACCCTTATGGCTGATTTCACACCAAACTTTACTTGGCATGGATTTTGCTGGATTTTGTTCTGGCTAGCCTTGGAGAGTCAAAGCAGCTATGGCCAATCTTCAATGTCCTGGATTATGCTGAGATTTTTTTCATCAAAAATTACATGTAATTATCTTTTGCCTAAAGCCAAATTGTGTTTTCATTTCTATTTCAATAACTTAAGACACAATGCAAAGAAAAAGTTGCAAAACCTTGCATTGATCATAGAGAAACAAACAAAACCCCCCAGCAAGCTGATGGTGATTTTCAAACTGTAGAATCAGGACTAAAGTGATAATTCATAATTCTGAGGATTACTCATTCCCCCTGTTTATATCTTTGAAAATTTTAGATGTGAATTATCTGTGTCATTATTACAACTCTACCAGAGTTTAACACAACTTTGTTTTGGAATTCCTGATAGAAATGGGAAAACTTAGATTTGCAATCTAATCCTAATAAAATAAGTCAGATTTTTTCCTTCCTGGAACCACTGAATAAGAAAATTCTGAATAGATCTAAGCAAGGATTTTCTGAAAATGCTATGTTCTCCAAGGAAAAGCCAATCTGATCAGACTCAATCTAGCTGCAAACTTGATTCACCAAAATTCACCAAAAATATTCACATAAATGAAAAAAAGATGTTAAAAGCTAATTTTCACAGAATTTTGGTTTAGTGATTTGAGCACTCCAATACACAGATGATGGATTTCTTTTTTTGCCTAAATAAGCTCAAAACACAAATCTTCCCATCCTTGGAGAGTACCCTGACTAGCAGCCTGTCAGCATAGTTGGATTTTTTTCTCTGCTTTGCGTAACTGATTGAATGAAGGTGATAATTCTTTCACATCTGCAATAAGTCTCCTGTCCATTGCTGTTGGGGATTTTTGGGGTATTTTTTTTAAGGTGGCTCTGACTTCACACTCATCTCAAAATATTAAAGTAGCAACTGAAGCAGAGAGAGTGAGAGGGAAGGTGGGATTCTCTGTTACAGTGGTTTCAAAAATCATTTAGGAGGATTCAGTGATTCCAGAATGTGCATTACTGAACTTTTCCTTATTTACATAACTTGAAAGTGTCAACAGGAGAGACAAAAAATGTACTTTACATTCCCATGAACTTAAATTAACCTATAACTGTCACTGTGGGTTTGCACCTGAACAGGTAAATAATATGGGACTGATTCTCTTTTGACAGGGAATGACCTGGACCTGTGTTTTGTGCATGTTTTATATTTGATCTACTGCATAAAGGGGCTCCTTTTCTCAGCAATTAAAAAAATTAAAAATCATAATAAAAGCCAGCCTTTTCATTAAAAAAAAAATTAAAAAGAGGCAGCCAGATTGCATCAGATCTGGTGGTTTCTGCTGGTGACTGGTGCTGGACGGCCTAATAAAGACTGTAAGAACAGGGCAAGCACACACTGATATTTCAGAACATTTTCCCATTCTCTCTCAGTCTGTAGCTTAGAGGCCTCCTGAGCTTCTGATGGCATCTCTGCATTGAACAGTCCCCAGTGAGATGTTTCCTGCCATGAATTCATCCAGGCCCTTTCTAAATCCATGTAAATTTGCAGTGCCTGTGACATTCTGTGCAATAAGGTTCTCAGCTCAATTAGGCGAGGTGTGAGGATGTTGCATCCCATTGCTCATTCCGATCTACCACCAGATAATGCAATCTGATTAGCTCGTTCTTTTGGGGGGGGGAAAGGAGGGAGAAAGAGAATATTAATTTGTTACCACATCTTCCATGGCACCTGGGATTTTGTCATCTCCTGTCTACACTACATAATAATTAAGTTTTACACTATAGGATAATTCTGTCTGCACAAGCAGATCCATAAGAAGCCACTGTGTTGCATTTCTCTGAATTTATCCTGAGCCTCTGGCACCTCACCCTTCACACCTTTCACGCTCGTGCTGGTGACTTCCCAAAAAAGTCTCTTGAAATCGTGACCTGCTTCTTAGGTTTTTATACAGGTGCAGAACTCTTCCTCCTCAACAGTTTTGGGTTTCTCTTGATGCCTTTTGGTGCTTCTTATGTTATCTTGGGGTTTTTTTTTTCTGATATTTGAGTGCTTTTGAGTGGCTGGTTGGTAATATTCACTTTGCCTATTTGTTTCATAGACCACTTTTTTGGCAACTGATCCTTTGTGGGGTTTTTTGGTACAGCCTTATCTTCTCTTAGCAGCCCCTTAACACATTCCTAATGTATTGGCTCTCTGTACACTCTGGCAGAAGTTTTATTTCTGTTGTCTCTGTAAATAAATGCATTCTTTTGTCAACACCTTTTCAAGTTGGTTATGAAAAATCTTCATTGCCTGACATTTTATGTTTCCACACAATAAAAACTACCAGAGGTTAAATTATTCCCTGTTTTCTGGTTTTGGACATAACATTACATTTCTGAAGGATGATTTCTTTGTTTTGTTATCTTCCCTTAGCCTCTTTGACCACGGCAGCATTTGATAGATGATAGCTTTTTAACAGACGACATTGTCTCCCATATGTGATCTTTCAGCTGGAGCCATGACACCTGCAAAGATTTTCAGCTGATCCTTTTAGTTTCCATTTCTATGGTGCTTCATTTTTCTTGGGAGTTCCCTTTTTGCCATCAAGTGTGTGTGAAGTGATCAGTGCCCTCTGTCACTCCTGTCCTGCTCTGGTGAGGTCACCCCTCAACTCCTGTGTCCAGTTTGGGGTTCCTCATTTCTGAAAGGACATTGAGGGGCTGGAGAGTGTCCAGAGGAGGGAATAGGGCTGGGGAAGGGGCTGGAAATAATGTCCTGGGAGGAATGGCTGGGGGAGCTGGGGGAGCTCAGTGTGGAGCAGAGGAGCTCAGGGGAACCTCATTGCTCTGCACAGCTCTGACAGGAGGGCAGGGAGGGGGTCAGGCTGTGCTGAGTGTCCCAAGGGAAAGGAGGAGAGGAAATGGCCTCAGATTGCACCTGGGGAGGTTCAGGTTGGAGATTAGAAAAAAATTTCCCTGCAAGAGTGGTCAGAACTTGAAATGAGCTGCCCAGGGAGGTTTGCAGTCCCTGTCTCTGGCAGTGTTCAGGAGGAGTCTGGATGTGGCCCTTGGGGACATGGTTTGGGTGATGCTGGTGCTGCTGGGGTGGCCCTGGGTGATCCTGAAGGGCTCTTCCCACCTTGATGATTCTGGAATTCTGTCATGGAAGGGCCAGCTGCTCACTGCAAGGGAGGCCCTCAGTGCCCACAGCACTTTGGGCAGTGTCTGCACCCCTCTGGACCAAGGCAAGGCTGACACTTCCCCTCCCTGCTTTTCCTCCATTATTTGTTTCCTCCCTGCAGCAGGGAAGCTTTGCCGTTCCCATCCAGGTCTGAGATTCCAATCCCCTGCTGTTTCACTTATTTTAGTGATGTCCATTAACACTCACATCCACGTGACCTATTGTACAACATCAAGCTTCAGAGGGTTTGGGATAGGCAGTTGTCTCACTGTCCTCACTGTGCAACTCCAGTATGAGTCCAACAGATCATTTTCTAAATTTCATTCCAATTGGGGATTATTTCCTCCTCCATTTTTAAATTTGCAACCAAGCCAAGAGACAGCTATTCCCCAGCCCAAATTTCAGCAGTTTTCATGGAAGAAATTAATATTTTTCCTTCTTCCAGTGTTTTTCCACTTGACCATTATTTATTACTGTAGGTAAGATTTGCGTATATTTGCATATATATGCATAGAAGAGAAAATGTAAATTCAAACTTAATTACACTGAAATATGAGGTGAAATATAATTATTATCTCAACTTTAATAGTGTCAAGGAAACAAACATATTTCAATACTTGAGTTAAACTGTAGTTATAGAGATCTGCATTAAATTATATGGCTTATGGTATCCAGCAGGGCAAACTGGATAATAATTAATTCCTTCCACCTCTACTATTTCTGGAAGTACATAGTCCTCTCACATATCATAATATCTAATTGCTTTTCCTCATTCTTTTTTTTTTTTCCCTTTTTCTGTCTTTTTTGGTCCTGAAGGCTTACATCAGAACATCAATAACTTACCATACAAATTATTTTGACTTGATCTACCTCTGTGTTACTGCAGACACAGCAGCCTCGGCTGGGAGTACAACTTTGACAGGCAAATTCCACTTACTTTAGTCATCAACCATTCTGAATTACCAAAGGAAAACTATTAACAAATTTCTGACATGAAAGTGCTGCCTCTTATCACTGTCATGCAATAATTAGAATAAGCAAGCAAGCAAGTGCTCATTTTCTCATTGAGCTGACACATCTTTAGTCTTACCCAGCAGAGCTTTGATACTTAGCATGTCACACACCTCCAAAAAAACCATGAAATTTAAAGTGGAAAACTTTTCCAAAGAAAGTTCCAATTCTGTTTAAAACCCTGCAATGTTCTGCACTTGCAGAAATGGCATTTTGGAGGTTGCAGACACCTAATGGGTGAAAACGGTAGGAGAAGGAACTTTTTGTGGTTGAACCTCTTGTCCTTTAATTACTGTTCCAAAGCTGAAAGCAAATAAAATCTTGAGACATTGCAAGGCTTGAGACATCACAATTCAAATAAAAACAATGTCAGCAGAACTTCCCCAGTGACTTTTAGCTAAATACAGTGAAGTGCTCCTGTATCTGCCTAAGTTTACTTATGCAATGTCATGGATGTCCCTTTAAAATAATGAGCTTTTCTTCAGCCTAATTCAAGGACTTTGTCTCACTTCTGATGAATGTGTAAATAATTTTTTCCTTTCTGAAAAGAAAGAAAGGCAGGTGCTCATTTTTCATAACGTGAGGATGGCCTATTTGTCTTTCTCTGTCTTTTTCTAATCTCCTCATCCCAAATTTCCAAAAGTTGTCTCACTCATCCAGCTACAAACTAAAAGTATCTTTGTATCCCAGAACTTTTTCTCTGTCCTGCCCATGATGAACATGATAGCAACAATTTATGTCTGTATGTACAGGGATTCTCCAAATACTGTTAGTAGTGATAGATCTGGTTTGGTGATAAACCTGTCTGTGTATTTCTATATTATCTGTCAACTCTAGGAAAGAGACCAGAGTTTTGCCATTCTTATTATTTTGAAAATACTCTTTTAGAGTGATACTCATTGGTGATAAGTGCAGGTTTGAGTATATAACACCAGTGATTGAATCAGCATTCTTTCTGAAATGATCTTTTCAAAAGAAGAAAAATCACATCCTTGAGCAACAAAAAAAAATCCTATTGCACTGGCACTGTATATTTTTTTTAATCTTTAAAACTAGGTAGAGGGTTTGGGTAGAATCAGCAAGTCAAATCCCTTAGAAACCATGGAAAATATTGAGCTTCAATTAAAGTTGTGGAGATTTCACCTCTTTAATTTTTAAAAGTTGCTTACTGCTACGATACTTTGCAGAAATCCTTTGGGCCAAAAGAAGTGGTAGCTCTTTCCCCAAGCTGTTAATGAATTTCACACTAAATACTCTGTAATCTTTAGAAACAAGGGACTAAACCTAAATTGCTTTTCCATCATTTTGAAAAGATGGCAGTCTTCCCAACTGTAACATCTGCTTTTTCTTTTTTATTTTTTTTTACTGGCGCTCTAATTTACAGCACTAAAATCTGACTGTGATGGTGTTGTCCTGGTTGAGTTTCCCTCATTTCATTCCTCCTCGCAGCACTCAACCAGCCCAGTGCACAGACGGTGGGCAGAGAGTAACTTTCAGTTTCCAATACTCCAATTAAACTCTTCCCCTGGGACTTCCACCCACCAGACAAGGTCACTTGGGGCTTGACCAGTGACAGTGACAAACAGTGCTTATAATTGAAGACACCCAAAACCCTCTCAGTGCCATTTGCAGTTTCTCAGGGACCAGCGAGAAAAATATTCTAACATTCCACTCTGCTGATTAGTAAGAGATAAACATATATTTGCAATTAATGAGAATAAGCAAAAATAAACATTTGGCCTTAATTTCATTCAAGTGCATGGCAACACACGATGATATAAATTAGGAAAACTGGTGACAGGCTCTCAGGGTGAATGGAAACAACCACACTCCGAGGACTTGTGCTGCAGCAAAGCATCTCTTCAGGCTGCTGGAGGAACATTCATTACCATGTACCACACTCGTGTTTCATTAATACATAACCAAGGCGCAGAATTGCTCCGTTAATCTTGAAGACGAATTACTCCTGTCAGGGCTTTGTTACAGACTTATCTCTACCACCAACACTCGTGCACTGAGACAATAACAGCAGCACTCCACTTGCTCTCGAGGAAGGGGGAAAAGAATATTCCAAGTAATTAAGAATACTCAGTTTAGACGGTTGAGCTCATATTCCAAGAGCTGGTCCTAATGAGACATTGCAAGTGCTAAACACCAGAGCTAACCTCCACATCCTTAACCTGAAGGAAAAGCAATTAATGGAACAGTGTGATTGGGGGATTTTGAAGAGTTTCTTCTGCTTCTTGCTTTCAGCCAGGAAAAAATGTGCAAAAATGCCAAGAGATGGAAAGGTCAAAGGTCAAGGAAGATTCAGCTGTAATTAACTGCTGAGTGCATTGCTCTGCAGAGAACTTGGTTTAATGGCCATGTTGATATGCTTGGATTTTTTTTTATTTTCAGTTTGACTCCTTGTCAGACCAGATTAATGTGCACCCAAAATGATGGCTCTGCAAAACAGGGAAAAAGGAAAGGAAAGTCTTGCAGACTGCATCTGAATTCTTGTGGTTGTCCTGCCACAAATTCTCACTTCTCTGTTTCAGTCTCCACCAGGGATGTGTCAGAGACCAGGGTGGGCTGAGCCAACACCAAAATGGGCTCCAATCAACCACACAGCAAGGAAACTCAGATCCCAAAGCTCTCTCTGCTGGGAATGCAGGGAACTGAACCCTTCAGGGAACACATTTCACAGCCTGCAAGTCCAGCCTTGCTTCACAGTGAGGAAAAGTTATCAACCTCTCACAGGCTGACCTCTATTAACACAAATTCTAATTTGTGTCCACATCAGGTGAACTCAGTGAACACAGTCCTGTTAATTGAGCACCTGGGAATTGGAGGGAATTGGGTCCAAGAAACATTGTTTTAGTAAGTCCCAGATTACCAGGATATTTATTTTATAAAAGAAGGTGACGTTTTCATTTTTTCTGCAGTCAAAAAGGGAAGGAAAAGTAGATTTCAAAGAAAAACATGTTTCATTCTGTTATGAAAAAGGATGGCTATATTAGAAAACGTATAATAGAAACATAACATTAAATCAGTTACACAGTCACTGTTTGTTTTTCCCTACAAATCCAATATATTACTGCAATTACTTTATTGGTAGAATTGTAGAATTTTTTAAAAATTCTGCTTTCTGCTACTAGTGAATGCTGTAGTTCAATACATTTTACCTCATCTTCCCTATGATCACTCTTCCTGTGTTTAAACTGTGCTCTTGTTTTGCAGAATGTGTATCAGTATTATGAATTTGCTACAATCATTTTATTATATCCCATGGGGAAAACGTGACATGTTTGTTTGGCAACAATTAGGCTATCCCTGAAAAGAAATTCAACTTTAAAAGAAATACTACTCAAAATTAAATGTTTTCTGAGGGGAAAGGAGGGGCTTGGTAGAGAATATGGAACACTAAGTATTTGGGGTTTCTAAGACCTATGAACTTAAAATTGCTGTTAAGGTTTATTAAGGTGAACATATTTAAATTTGCTGCTTGGGTTTATTTCTTAAGCAAATGGCACCTATTCTGGGGCAGTTCTTTTGGAAAAAGTTTGTCTCTATATGTCCATTCTATCTTATGTCTAACATCTCATCACCTGGCATAAAATTATATTTTCATATATTTCTATGTTGCATCCTTTTACCCATCAGTTAACCCTCATTTCAAATCCATTAATTCCATTAAAACAATTTACAATTTACACCGACCTGGGATTTATTTTCTTGCCTGTATTTGGAGGAGACAGAACTACCCAGTGGCAGAGAAACAAGGAGATAAAAATGGCTTTGCAACGCTGTGGGTTGGAGATTAGAGAAATTCAGAGCGACATTCTGCCTCGGAGAGGATGGGATCTGTGGCCTGGGGAGGGAGGATGAGGTTACAGCCTTTAAGCCATGCCATGCAAGAAGATCCACAGGAAAATCTAGGTCAGTCACTCACTGAAGATTGCAAACTGCTCAGCAGTAGTGGAAATCTATATTTGGCCTTGGTGGGAGAGAGAGGCAGGAGGAGATCCTCACTCGACCCCAGAACAGCACCAGCCAAGGGGTGAACACCTTACAGGGGCTAAATCTCCATCAGGTGCCCCAATTCCAAGTATTCCACATGTGAACTCCTTCCTAACTGATTTAACAGAGAGCTCTTTTCCCCTTTTTTAAAAAAAAATTTTAATGCATTTTAATATCTGCAGTTGACTTCCATTTTGAATCGCTTAAACACTTATGAAGGAAATTAATAATTTCCAGCAGAGCTCATGGCTCACCTCTACTTCTCAGAACACTGAAATGCTAAATATCAGTACCCAACAGACAAAACACAGTGAGGCCCCTCGAATAAACAGGATATAAAATTTCTACGGAAAACAAGAAGAACAATAAAAAGAGTTTGGTTTTGCAGAAACAGAAGGAGAGGCTGCAGCTTTCTGAGCATCCTGCAGAACCAAAGTCACTTCTGCTTAAAGGAGTCAGACTTTGCTTGACAAGGTTGTTTTTCCTCAGAATGACCAGAGATGCATCACATTGTGTTTCCTAATGAAAACGAGGTGAATGAATGGCCCTGCTGTTTTCCCTATTATTCTTCTTTCTGCGTTTTAACGGCACATTACCAAAATGTGAGCTGCCGTCTCTGAATTCCTCCTGTATTTACAGATGCCATTAAAACCATCCAGGTTGCACTGATGTGAGTTCTAATGGTCGATGGCAGCATCTAATGGTGTGAACAAGATGGGAACTGCCTGATGTTCCTTTAAACAACAGCAGAGAGGTGACTTACAAGTCATGGAAACAAGGACTGCCAGCAGCCAGGATTCCCTGGAAAGGTTTCTGCCTTCTTTGCGTATTATTCTCGTGCTGTGTTTGTGGGTTTGGTAGAAACTAATCATCCTTGCCTAATGGGGAGAGCATTCCAGGATTATCCCTCTGGATTGCCCACTGGAAGGGCTACGTTGAAGGCATGACTGTGTCTCCCCTCACAGAATAAAATTAATAAAAGATCCATAAGAAAAGGTCCATACCACACTGCCAGAAACACAGGCCACAAGTAAAATACATAATGATCATTTTTAAACCCACAGTCATTGTGTATATTAGCTCTAAAGCCAAAATAAGCCACTCTAGTACTCCTGGATGAATTCCCAAGGTGTGTGTGTGAGAAGAGTTTTGAAGGCAGAATTCCCAAAGGAATACACTCACTGAAATAATGCCAGTGCAGAAGATTCCCCAGGGAATCTGACGGTGTTTAGGTGGAAATATTTGCAACATCTTCAAATCATCAAAGTGGGTGTTCTACTCTTTGCTGTGTTATAGGTAAAAGTAAACCCAAATTGGCCAGAAGTTAATTAATCATTTCTACAAATGAAAAATTGCACGATCAAAACCATCAAGCATTATCAAAAAATTAGCGAGAAATCCAAAAGGTAAGATGAAAACCACACAGTGAATACATTACTCTACTAAAAGCCATTCCCAGTGGTTTAAATACACCCTAGAATATTTTAATATCATCCAACAGTAGTGATGAACACATAAAAAGAAAAATAACATGGGGCTGCTTTTTCATGCCTGTGTGTAAACAATCTTTTCTCCTGAAGCTTTGGAACATTTCAGTCTGTGAATGAACTTTTAACTACCTGAGGATTCTCATGGTGCTTCAAATTGAAGGCAAGAACGATGCATAAATCTGTAAATATCCACAGAGAGGTTTTCAAACCCTAATTCCAACGTAACCCTAAATTAGCTAGTTTTGTGGGCCTAAATCCAGCTTTTCCCCAAGTTTAACTCATCTGGCAGGTCAGCTACTTCATGAAGCAAGAACACACCATTAAACCCAACTGGACTGCTGATCTGCAGAGCTTTGATGATAAACAAAGGCAGAATCTCCCTCTCAAAAAAACCCCCTATCATTAATTTAAATAACCTCCTTTCTTAATTTTAGCTATGCTGATTGTAACCACTGGCCTTCAGGAATCCTTTCATTTCTACCCAGGTTTAAGTGGTGAAATGCAAACTTTTTTCCTCCAGCTCGAGCTGATTTTCACTTTCCCAAGACAACCATTAAAAAAACCATCACACCAACTCCTTCCTGACGGCCTATTTGCACAGGTTCCTACAAAATCAACTCAGGATTGTCTGTCTCAGTTTTTAATTAAGTTAATCAGTTGTAATTACAGGTCTAAACACTTCCTCTGCACTTGCCAAAAAAAGCCTTCCTTTTTTTTCTCCCTGCCTCCTCTCAAATACTCCTGTGAAGAGCTCCTGCTACACCTGCTCCACATTAAGATCTCCTGAAGACAGGTAGCAGTGATACCAATTTTAGTATCGGGTGGTAATATCTAATTACTGACAGAACGTCATCATAAACTGGTTATGAAAGTAATAATTTCGTTCTCTCTCAGAAAACACCGCCACGAAGTCGAAGAGAAACTGATTTCCTTCCATTAGAATTAATTTCAAGGAGCTGCCTAGTTTTGCCGCCAGAACTTCAAAAAATGCTAATTAATTCTAAATGAGAATGTATGTAATTATAACAGTTTTCTGCTGAAAAACAAATTACCTGGTGCCCTTGGGGCGAATGAGAGCGAAGATATTTCACATTCCTTTCAACGGCATAAATATTTCACATTTTAGGCCATGAAAATAATGTGCCAACCATAAACATCCCATCTTTTCCCTCTCAAATGTTCAGAGACTGTTTTCTTCCTCCTAGCATGGAGACACTGAACGAGTTGACAGCCTGCTTGCCAGTCAGTTTAATCTCACTCGCTCTCTGGGTTTGTGGGAAAACTGTGGCATGCCAAGTTATTTTTGGCCAAATGTTAGAGTATGAAGAGCCTTCAGGAGCATTCCTTTTGTGAGGGGAGTGACTGGCAGCTGTTTTACCTGCAGAATGGGAAGTGATGTTGCCATGGAAATAGAACAACCTTTTTTAAAAATTTTTTTTTCTGTCTTTGCATATCTGAGTTTGCCCAAGCACAGGAATCAGTTGGAGAACAATCTCCAAAAGTGGAATGAATAGCAAGGAGGACTCTTGGAGGGAACTCAAAAGCTATTTGCATCTATTTCAGACAATGGTCATTTATGGACAAACCACTTGAGCTTCTCTTTCTAAATGGGAAGTAGGTGCAAAATAAAAATCCACATTTCATCTCTGTCTGTTATTGACTGCCATAGATTTTCCACTGCATGTTTCATGCTGATCAAACTTCACAAAAATGGGTTTTTCTGAAAAGGCAAGAGGGACAGTTCTGTTTGCTTCCATCCACATTTTCATCAACACAATCTGTAGCATAAAAGAACATAATAAATGCAGATAAAGCTTACAAATATGCAATAAAGGAATTTATGCTCCTGCACATGCTGCAGAACATATGGTAGGACTCTCCAGCTGCATGACAGCAGCAGCCCAAGCAGTGAAATTTATGTGCCCTGAGATGATGCAGAGACCTCTCCACATCAGTCTGTCTCCATCTTTAAAAAAATACCAAGGAGACATTTCCAGCCAGTCATGTAATCATTGTTCTTTCATCAGTCAGTGCCTTAACCTTGGACTCTGCAAATTGTCTGAAGATGAAGTCACTGAAAATGCTGCAAATCACGTTTTCACAGGGGAGGATTTCCCAAAAGGGTGGTATCAGTGACTCGAGCAGTCACGCTGATTTTCTGTGCTCCTTCAAAGACTTCTGCCAAAAACAAATGAGCTGCAAACCTCAGAGTTTGCCTCGATTTGACAAAAAGCCAAGAAGTCCTGATGCCTGTGAAGGAGGACCACACTCCTTGCAGACAGACAAACCCCCAGAAGTAGTTAAAAACATGGGTTAAGCACAAGTGATCTCTGCACTAAGAGGGATGCTGGTGAGAGACAAATCCTCAGCAGGTTGAGATTTTCATCAGCACAGATTAGAAGCACAAGCCTTAGAGAAGCCAGGAGGGTTTGTGTCCTTTGTATAAGAACTTAAAAACTGATAAGCACTTTGTGGCACAGCATGAAGGATTTCTGGGGGGTTGCTGGTCTGGATTTTTTTATTATTGTAGTTGAATTCACTGGTCTTTTTTTTAGATTGTGGTAATTTCATCTCCCTCTCAAACCTCAGGGGAGAGGCAAAAATCATCCAATATACTGTAACAGTTAAACAGCTACAAACCAATCAAGGAAGGAAAAAAATGAGTCTTTTTCTTCTTGCTGAAATTCCTCCGATTTAGATAAATGTAAACACTATTGCCCCTCTAGGCCTTCACATTTTCTTTACCTTTCCTCATTTAGTTCCACATCTACTTTAATAAATATTTAACCACATGCACCAGCACTTCCCATTTACTCTCTCCTTAGCTTAAAGATTAATGTAGATATCTGAGGAAACATCTTAGCTTAAAACCATGGAAAAATCATTTTGTTCACACATGCATTTAGGCAGACCCGTGTTTACCTGATTTGCTTAATGGGATAGAAGATTTCACAACTGCAGATCAGCCTGAGAGTCAGGAAATATTGAAAGAAAGATGAGGAAAGGCTATTTTCCCTGTGAAAACTTTTTATGGACCCATTTGTGATTCTGATTGGAATTTTGTCACCCTGGAATCAACAGGAAAACCACCACAGTCTGCAGCAGAACAAGAATTTCATTCCTGTTCTAATTATTGCTTTTATTTTTCCCCTCCATAAACGAGCATTCCTGCTGGGTTCTATAATTTTCTTTTATATTCCCAGTGCAAAGTATGAAACCACAGCCTAATATGCGAATGAGGTCTAAATTTCCTATCAGACATATCAAGGACAAAGAAAGCCCTGTACCTGAATTTTCCCTGCACAAACTCACAGTTTAGGGCTTTTTTCTACTCTAATAATGCAGAAAAGAGGTTTTGCTTTCTACAAAGGCTCAGGAGGGGCAAATCTGTAACTCACTGTTGATCACACCTTGCAGCACCCTGGGCCACTTCAGCACGTTGTGTACAACAAGAAATTGCATTTATCACACCTGTGTAATATTCAGATTATTTCAGGCCTTGACAGTAGCCGTATTACCTCCGATTTATTTATCAACAAGGTCACTTCTTCCCCCAGATCAGCCTAAATGTTTTCCTTTGGTTCTAGAATTGTGGCCTCTAAACTCAAGCTGACATTTACCCCTTGTTGCTTTTGACTGATTCAGTCAGTCAAAAGATAATAATATTATGGTAAATTAAATAAAAAATAATTTTTAAAAAATAATAAAAAAATAATCTTATGGTAAATTCACCAGCTCTAGTGGAGCTCTGTGGTGACAAACTTCAATAAATAGCAAGAACCCCCTAAGAGAAAACTGCATTTCAAACATCCTACTTGTATTTAATGACTTCTAGCCCTGCATTTTTAAATGGCACTGTATTTAGGCTGTGGAATTGCATCCATAAATGCAATGTAGTGCCAATAAATACTTCTCTGTTGACATGCAATGCAGGATTCTCACCACTTCCATACATCACACTTTTTGTCAACCAAGCAGCCTGTCTGACTACAAGTTAATACATCTGTTCCTGCTTGCATTTATAACCTTAAGAAAGTCTAACTTGGGCTTTGATTATTCTGCATGAATCCCTTAGATTTTTCTGAAAATTGTCACATATTTTTACCTAGAGTAACTATTAGCTATTGATATTTAATACAAGCACATTAAAAACAAAGAGTAACATTAATAATGCCTATTTTTCTTCTCTTTGCCCAGTTTAACAACTCCATATCTCCTTATCCCTCTTCATTCTGCTGTGAGTTCTCCTGCTGCCATCAAGCAGCTGAAGCTACAATCAAACACTTCAACTCCTGTTTTGAAAAGATCTTGGATTAGAGCAAACTGAGTTTCAAACCCTCCTCGTGCCTCGCAGAGGACACATGGGAAGGAGGGGAAAAAGGACATAAATGCCTATTTTTCTAACTCCTTAAGATATGTTTATAAAATGTGGAGCAGTGCCAAATGAAGGCAGGAGTGCAGAATTTGGCTGTGCCCATGAGGAAGGACAGACAGTCACTGCCCAGCTCTGGGCTCTGGCTGCAGCTGCAATATCACCAAGCACAGGAAAGCACAAAGCCACAGCCAACACCAAATGCATTTCTCATTCCAGAGTCCTGCTCCAGATTTCACTGATTTCCATACCTTTCATGAATGATCAACATGAAATAAATCTCTACCAACCCTCCTAGGGATAATTCTCCAGTCCCACACACTCTCACTAGCAGTGGATGCATGCTGCTTGAGAAGTCTAGCAAGATAAACAACAATTGTGAATCACAGAGCCTTGAAGATTATTCCTTTTTGCTTTAAAAAGAAAATTTGGAAAAAAAAAAAAAAAAGAGGAAATACCAATAATTTGTAAATGCCAATATTTCAGATTCATTTCTTGCCTGCTGATCTTCCAATAGCATCTCTCTTCCCCTAGGGAAGATGTGCCATAAACATCTTTTTTTAACCCAGAAAGTCTGCTTCCCAAACCTCCTTGAATGCAATTTTCCAAGCAGCTTTCCCACCCAGTAGGGAATATCCAACACCATTCCACAGGCCTGACTCAAGGCCAGGGAAGTCAAAATACAACCACTTCTTCTAATGACCAGAGATCTCTCTGCCAGAGGACTTCATTGCACAAGCAGATATCCAGATAGGGAGAATTAAAAAGCAATCATCTCCTGCTGAGACTAGAGCAGATTCCAAACTGCAGACAAGGTTTTTTGGGGGATTTTTGTTGGTGGATGTGTGCAGCCTTTGTAGATGAAATGCCACAAGCAGAGAATCTGATTGCAGTGACCTTATTATTGCTCTGAAGATCCTTCAGTGGACAGTAAATGTGATGAGCTGCTAAATAATTGATTATTTCAAGAACTTAATGCTGAGTGCTTTTCACGCATCAGTACAACATATTATTTTATAGGTGTTGGTGTGTCAGCAAAACTCCAAACCACTCACCTACAGCTCTTACTGAGCAGAAAAAAAAAAAGGAAAAAGTGGGAGTCAGAGCAATTCCCTTGAAAGTTGAAAAGCATGGATTGCCATCAACCTCTTGAAAGCTGAACTGCAGTAAAGTTTTGCTTCATCTCTTTGCACTTAAATGCAAAAATCTAATATCAGGGTCGCTGTGCAGGAGATGTTATTTGTTTATGGCAATAAAGCAGCAAATCCTCATATGCTTGGAGGATTTAATGGGAATTTTCCCAGCAGGTAGAAAGCTTTACTCCACCCACACACAGTGCATTGCTGTGTGACAATGGATTTTGCTCCTGGACATGGAGCAAATATAATGCAACTTATCTTAATATTTCCTTCTCAGATGACCTTTAGCTTGCCAGGTCAATAAAAGTCAAGAGAGGTTCCCAAAGTGTTAGGAAAGAGGGCAGAAACCAAGCTCTGTGATCAGAGAACACACAGACACTGGAGCTCTGTGTTTTCGGAGGTGTGCTGTGAAAAGACAATTTTTTGTTGTTTTTTTTTTCCATGAGGATGGTAAAATACTGGAAGAGAGGCCCAGAGAAGTTGTGGGACCTCTGTGCTCAGAGGTGTTGCAGATTTGACCAGTCATGGCCCTGAGAAAACTGATCTAAATTAGATCTTTTCTGAGCAGGGGGTTGAATTGGATTGGCTTCTGGATGAGCCCTTAAATGTAATTTATGATACTGTGAGACATGAGTAGGAGGGAAATACTTGGCATCTCTAACCTAATTTCCAAACTAATAGAGAGATAGAGAGATCTCTATCTAAAATATTACCCATTTAAAAATAAATGCACTTTGGCACGACAGAAAGACCTCTGGTTCAAAGTTTAAAGCTGTTATGAACATTAGCATTCCTAAAAGGGACTTACACATAAAACTATCTTGAACACTTAAGCTAAATGTACAGAAATTCATACAAAACCTGTACAACAAAAGAAGGAATAAATAGGTAATTGATCTACTTAGGTTTTCTTCCCCCTAATCTTAGCCATCTTTACTTGTACCAGATCTAAATATTCCCCTCCTCTGCAATAAGCTTCATTTTTCCCAAAATGCCATCATATCTGGGAGGCATTCAGGAGCAAGCTTGACATTCTGAAATCATATGCATTCACAAGTGAAAGAGAAACAAATAATGGTGACAACCAAGCTGTGAAGAGCCATTAGCATCTCTGGATATCGTGAACTCTCTTCAGACAAGTCTGAACACAAATACGTTTGGTGTTTCAGTTGTTTAGCTGCTCTCAGTTTTCCACCATTCTGGCATTGTTACACCCCAGTGATATCACTTGACTCTGAATAAACTCAATTTGCTGTAATTTGCACCTATAGCAGAAATCATTGGGTTTGGCTCCCACTGAAACATGATAGGAAGGGAAAAGTCAGAGCTGAGCAGGATGCATGAAGATATCAATTAATAGTCAAATAAAAGCATTTACAGATGCAGGTGCAAAACATGATCTTGGTGCAAATTAATTACCAACATTTGCCCAACAGTTTTCCTGATAGGAACCATTTCCTTTTTTAATGCTCTCTCCTTGTCTAGATTCTTTGACTCTCCTTTACTTGACATCCTTATTTATTTCATCTGACTAGATTGCCTAAAATGATAGTTACTCTGAGAACCAAAGGCAATTGGAACAGCAAGACATCAGCAACAAGACCAGAATGCAGGAACAAAGAAATAAAATGAAAAAAAGGTAAGATTTGGCTCAACTCACCTTTCTCTCCCTCACTGATTCGTGTTTCTCTTAATGTTGCAATACATTCCTTTCACACACTCTCTTCACAAGTTTTGAAGTAGTAAGGTAACTCCAAGACGGAATGTTTGTGTATATGCAACAAGAAAATATCCTGAATTGTTTGCTGTCTGGGGTTTTTTTTTCAGTCTTTCTGTGTACTGTGTACTTGTCCCTACCAATGTGCCAACAAATATGGAGCAGCAGTGCCACAAGGAAACAAAAAAAGATTATTTAGGGTGTGGAAACACAGCAATAACTTCTCTGCAATTATGAAAACTCACTGAGGAATGAAGAGTATTTTGCAATACAATTACTTCTGGATTGCTGTTTACAATTATAGCTTTGTCACTGAAAAAAACCCTGCTATTCTGTACTCAAATCAAATGAGAGGTACCTGTGATCAGTGGAAATTAGTGACAAACTAACTGCAGTACTCAAAATATCCTGGGTGTTCTGAAATCTGGGGGCAAACAGAGCAATTCCTGAAATATGGAAGTAAAGGGAAAAACAGCCAAGCAGGACAGAGAGGTCTGAGAGCAGAAGGTCTCCTAGCAGGTGGATCATTTAAAGGGCACAACAAAAAGAAAAAAGGATAAAATACAGCAAAAACCAGAAAATAAACAGGGATGGAAAATGTCTAAAACCAGTTGAGAAAGGTCTTCCTCTGAACTTGAATGTACCTTCAGATTCTCCTCTGAAGTGATTGGTATACAGAATTTTCTTAATGCCCAGCTATTGCTGAAGCCCAATGAAGAAAGAATTTCCTTTTCCTGCCATTTTTTCCTCCAAGGCTAGATGTCCAATACCCAACTGAGAATTCACAGAGGACCTAAAGTGGTGCATATGATAATGATACTATTTAGGCATTCTTTTCTATTCATTTTCAATAGGAAAATGCACTTAAAATTTTATATTGGCAATTTATTTCGATTACAAAAGAAATGCAGGCAACCAGAAGTTGGACAATGCCAGACAAAAGGAATGGTGTGAACTTGTTCTTTCTTTTACACCCATGTCCAAGTTCTAACAAGCAAGGATCTAATAATAATATTCATGCATTTCTCTCGACCTCATCCTATTTTCTGTGCCTGTTAGTGGCACTACACATTTGGAAGAAGCCAATCCCTACCCTCTTGGAATGTGTATCTCATTTAAATGCTGAATAAAGAAGATGCTTCATGTTTTCTTTCTTGCATGTTAATTGCACTAATTGATATGACACTGGTCTTCATGCTTTGTACTTTTTTTTTAATTTCCTCCTATAAGCAGTGGAATTCAGTTTTTTAAAAGCCCTGAGATAAGGCCATGGTAACATTGTAGAGAACAAAAAATCTGCTAATAATAGCCTGGCTCTGGGCAAAAGGTGGTGGGAGTTTTTTTATTTCAGTGTAACTTCTTGTTCAATCTAGCCCAGACATTCCTGATTGTAATGACTATTCTGCTATATTTCATCTTTAGTCAATGTGAAATACAAAATAGACTGACTCTCATCTTTATGCAGAAATCTTGGTTATTAGATAAAGCCAATATCCTCATTACTATTAAGAATAATATTAGGTGTTATCAGTAAGATGAAATAATCAACAGCATTTGAAAAGTGAGATTTTTTTTCTCAGAGAGCTATTCCATTTCCCTCTTATTTTATATATGATCTTATCTACATGGATAATGCATCTGTCTAAAACTCTTTTATTTGATGGGTTCTCTAAAAATTCAGGGGGAGAATTCATCAAATCAGAAATTTATAAACATACATATCTGGGATAACAGACAACAGTTTGCTATTGCCAAAGATCCCTTCATGCCTTTAAAAGACCTTTTGCATTCCTCCTTTCCTATATTCCTAATTTCCATTTAAACACTGAGGATATAAACTGTTTCTGCCCCCTGATTTCATAAGAACACTAAAGTACCTGTTGGAAATATGATCCCAGCTAAAGCTGGATGAAAAGCTGGCTCTACAATCTGAAAACAGGTAATTTTTTTAGCTCCCACACCCCTGAGAAGCGCCAGTGCAGGACTGCAGCTCTGAAAGCCAATGGTCTCTTCAACTCAGTGGGAGACTTTTCAGAGACTCCACTGGATTATTGGATTGGGCTCAAAAACCTTAGTTTAAAGGTATTTCATGATGGAATTTCACTCTAGTGACAGCATTATCCCAAATTCTGCTGTTCCCCAAAGCACCAATGCAATACACATTTAAACACCTGAGTTGATGTTAACTGCTGCAAATTTCAATTCCAGAATATAGGGATTGTCCCACCTGGAAAATGCTGATTATTATTCTCATCTCTCAAGAAAAGTTCTATATATAGGAAGGGAAAACAGTTATTTTCACACTGATTATTGAGTCACGGTAATTACGGTTCATATGGGAAATATTTGAGATCTAATTCAGGTTGTGAACAATTATGTGCACCATGCCAATTATTATTTAGGATGTGCATCAGTTAGGATGGGCTCCTGATGCATCTCACACCTCCTTTAGACATATTTAAACTGAAAAAACCCCTGAAATCTAACAAAAATATCCCACTTCTGATGAGAAATTATCACATTTTGGCATCTGTTAATTTTGTGTGGAGACTTAAAGCTGAAGTGACCATGTTGTTCAGTGAACATGGAAACTAAGTTCCAGGTTCTGAAATATGTCACCTTAAGGTCCCAGTTGAAATGAAACATTTTAGCATTCCCAAAACTTTTTGTTTGTTTGGGTTTTTTTCTTTTTTTTTTTTTTAATTTTGTTTTGGTTTGGTTTTTTTTTTCCAGGGGGGATGATGCTAAACTCTGGGGGTTTTGTCTGTTCAGAAACTGTTATGGAAGCTGAGGTTTGAATTATCATTTTCACCAACACACCAATTCCTTGAAGATTTGCACTTCCCAGGGGTAATGTAATTATTGTTCCAGCAGGGCCCACATGTTGCCTTGTGGGGAATGAAAGCTGACAGCTGAATGGCATTATTATTTATTATTATTATTATTATTATTGTTATTGTTATTATTATTTTTTCTTCCTGTGCACAGCTTTTTAATTCAGCTGCAGCTGCTGCGATGCAAATAGCTGACCAAAATAAATCTTTGCTGTCTTCTGTGAAACGTGGATGCCAAACAAACCTGACCTGTGGGGAAACATCCAGGCTGGGATTCCAAGGAGGCTGTGCTGACCTGAGGAACTGTATCTTGCTGAAGTGCTTGGGGAAAAAAAGATATTTCTGGGAAAAAATGGAACTGCAAGTTATTTCAGGGGAACCAGCCTCAAAAGTCAAACCTGCACACAGAGAGTTGGAGGTGGTGGACTCTGGGATTTGCTGACATGCCATATCTGTGATTCAGTCCAACAGTTAGGGCCATAATCATCCCTCGAGGCTGTGGCAGGGCATGCTGGGCAGCTGAGAAATGCAGAAAATGAGAGGGAGCTCATCTTCAGCTCGCCTTCCCCTGGGCCAGTTTGCCAGGGTGGGTTAGATCACTCCCTGGTGACAGATGGCTGCAGCCCCTGCAGGGCTGAGAACCAAAGCCAAAAGTTCACACAAGTCCAGGGCAGGCTTTGCTCCTCATTGCTGCAGGTTGGACAGCTGAGATCCAGAGGGACACCGAGGGCAAGGAGCCTGGAAAATGCTCCCAAGAGTTCCAGGCTGAAGAATTGCCTTCCTGCATCCCAAAATCCAGCCCTAACGGGAGCTCTGATTTGGGAGAATTACAGCGGTGAAGGAGGAAAATGATGGTTTATTTCTGCAGACTATTGATTGCCACCCTGCGACTGAGTCTAGACCTGCACAGCAGCTGAATCCAAAATGTGCCTGGTTTCTTAGAGGAGATGCTCTTGCCATCCTGTGTTCTGCATCTTGTTCAGCTGAGTTTTGGCAGTTTGCAACAAAAATGATTAAAATATGAGGAATTAACGGTTTGGGGGAGCAGAAGATTGCCTCAGTTTGGGACACACCCATCAAGAAAGAGAAAAGGAATGATGTCTGCCTGTAGGGTTATTGTTAAATTCCCAGACACTCCACAGTTTCTGAAAGCTATACTAATTTTATTGCTGCTACTTCTAGAAATTTTGATCCAGGGGCAGTTCTTAAAAATCCAACATCAGCACAGCTACATCTGGTGATGCTGCCTGGCCAGAATCAACACCCATGTGGAAATAACTCTCCAAAGACAAGAGTTACAGGGATCTATGGCAAAAACACCACTGCAGAGAGGCAAGTAGGAAATACCTACAGCAATCATTTGGATCAATTGTTTCTCAAGAGTTTCTTGCAAATATATCAACAATTCCATACAGGCAAATAACTAGATGGTGCTGAAACCTTTGAGAAAAGAAAATACATAATTTCATTCTTTGAAAGGATATGCAGTAGCTCAACAGAAGATGCAGTGAAAAACTAAAAAAGGGAACACTCAGCACAACATTGACATAATTATAATTTGCTTTTTAGTGCTGTACACTCACACAAACACAGCATGTTCTCAGCTAAGTATAGAAGTATGTTGAAAATAAAAGTACATCTGATTTCCTAATAAATTAGAAGAATAAGCAACTCCTTTAGGAAAAAAAAAAAAAACCCAGAAAAAAGACCTTGCAGTCACTCTTAGATGTCAAATACCATTAAATACAACTTTGTCTGTTGCTAGAGAAGATAAAAGCTGTATTTAAAAGCCTTGCCAAAAATGTCCTTTTCAGTACTAATTAGCATCAATGGTCAAAGCCGCTAGAGCAAAAGAAGAACAGAGAAAGGGAGGACAAGAGAAATAAGTACCATCACTGACACTAACAGGATTTTTTTAAGCTTTGTCTCATGATACATTAAAGGATATTTTTCTTTTAATATAATGTCCTAAGCTTACAAGTGCTATGAGCAGATGCCCTTCTCAATCTGCATTAAAATCAAGTCTAAAGGCACACAAAGAAGAGCCACAGCAGAAACTGCCTCTTCCCACTGTTTACCCAGATGAGAAATTAGCAGTTCTGCAGCATAAAATGAAGCTGAGACCTCCTTGTCGTGTTTGAGAGCACTTTTGGTTCCTACTTCAGGACTTTTCAGCCTATTCTCTGCATCAACAGGAAAAGACTGAAGCACAGTTGAAGAAAACAAGTCCACCTGACTGTGTGGATTTTGCCTTAATGCTTTTTACAGTCACATGGGTTTTACAGAGTCACAAAATGGGCAATTTGACTGTTGCAGCAATGATATTCATGGGGAATTGCAATGGGTTTGCCTTTTCCAGCGTTGGTTGTGCAAAACAGGCCCTTGTTGGCAAGGAAAGCAGCAGAGGTCAAGAGATGCAGGAATTTCTCGTGGATCAGAGCGGAAAGTAGGTCATCAGGTCTGTTCTGCCGCAAAACCAGCTCGGTCTCATCCTTTCAAAGTGCTGGGGGCCAACCTGTGCATTTTGCTTCCTTTCTCCTGCTACCTCCAATGCACCTGGCACAGCCTAAAACAACTAACTAACCAACCAAAAAAAAAAAAAAAAACCCCAAAAAACCAAGACAAAACAAATAACCTCCCAAAATGCTGAGTCTTTTCACTTGCATGATCACCTGCATTTCATTCATTTCCACAGCTTCATTTCTTTCAAAAATACAGTCCCTGCTAACTTCTCATCCACACAACAGAGCTAAGACTGGAGCAACTGTGGAGGTGCTGCCATTCCATGGGTACAATCAGACATGAGAATTCCTCTGTTCCATAATTACCACTAACTCAAAATATGGGTCAGAGCCTAAAAACTGATTAGCCCCTTGAGCTCTTCATGTCTCTTCTTGTCACGAGTGGCATGACAGGGGAAGGGGAATAAACAACCCTCCCCCTCACACTCAGCACAGAGCCAGCCTGGGGCTCTGAATCCCTCGATGCACAGGCTGGGAACAGCGTTGGCATAATAGACACACCAGCTTCCCAAATCTGACCTGTCGTTCTGCTGCAGTCCTTTCCATCAGGGGTTCTTCTTGCACATTCCTTCCAGACTGACCGTGCCCCAAATTCTGGGAATCAGTGCTGAGTGCTTGAACCAAACTTGCCGAAGTTGGAAGCCTGGTTTGTCATCAGCATCCTGCCAATATTTGACTTATTGCTGGTAAAATCATCATGAGTGCAAGCCATGTAGCAGATCTTAGACTTGGGCATCTTTTCATTGTGGACAGGATCATTTTAGGCTGCTCACCTCATACTGAACAGATGGAATTGGTTTTGCTCCCTATCAGTCTTGCATGAGAATCAACGAGTTAATGATGAGTTGTTCAACTATTGAGTCACTCTGTGTTTGGTATTTCAACTGCAGGGCTGTTCATGCAAAGAAAAGAGTGGTTTTCTTTGCATTCTGGAAAAAGGTGCTCCAAAGGCCCGAGGGACTGCTTTTAGGAAATAAACTTCAGTGTATGAAGTGCAATGAAGGGAATCTCTTTCCATCTAATGAAAACTAGACGTGACCAACATCAGCATTTCTACAGCAAACAGGCACAGTGAGGCTCAGCACGTGAACAGGAAAATATTTTAGGATGTTTTACGTTTCTGAAGAGAAAGTTCAGTTGTACATACTACACATACTGATTAATTCTTCTACTCAACACCAGACACAAAAATCAAAATGCTAAGGGGGAATACAAATTAAAATTAGGGTTGTTTTGTTAAGACAGAAAAAGGGTCTTTTACCTCAAAACAGAAAATTGTCACTTGAATGAAAGTCTATAGTATACCTTATTTAAATTATTTTAAGTCATTGATCTCTGCAAATGGCATGACAGGAAACTAGATTTTCGCTTGATGTTAATTTTCTCTTAATTATTAACACCATTCCATGGGACACCCCCTCCTTGTCCCAGGAGGCACAGACACAAGGAATCCAAATTGCTGCTTAGCACAGCGAATGCCCCATCCAGATCTCCACGGAAATCAAGCTTCTCCATCAGAAGCAGAGCCTCAAATTGCTGCAGGTTAGTTTGTATAAGCAATTCCAACCCACATGGGATGAGGAGAAGATGAAAGCCAGCAGAGAATCCCCAGCTCTTCCTGCATAAAAGCATTTTGCTTCACATCTGAAGTTCACCAGGAAGGGCTTGATGCAGCACAAGAGGAGAAATCAGGAAGGCAACACGAGATTTTTTTTTCTTTCCAGCGCGTCTCCTGCAGCCTCAGAAATGCTTTCTGACAGCTCCTCATGTGCTGAAGAGCAATTCTTCAATGTGCAATCAGCAAGGGGGTCTCTGTAGATGCAGGTTGGCATATGGTATCTCAAATTTCTCGGTGACAAGTGGCATGTTAGCAGAGCAACAGAGTAGCAGGGAAAAAGACGTTTTGCTAATCACTCCCTGTTGCCCACACCCTCAGGCAGAATCATATTGCTTTATGCAGATGAGCTCATAACAGTTTCTTCAATTTAGCTTTTATATCAAAAAGTGCCAGCTCCTAACGCTGTGTCAACAGGCACCCGAGGGCCTTCCACTTTACATTGCAAGTGTATTACTATTTAAAGATGAGCTTTTAGCTTAACATCATTGCTTGCCTTCAGAGTTTAATTACCGCCCTCCCCATGAGGCTCAGTGAACCATCCACTCCTCCCACGGGAGTTCTGCCTGGCAATGATCTTTAACTAAATAAGTAAATGCCAAATAAGCACTTCTTAAAGATGCAGTGGTTTGTTTCCTGCCTGGTTCTGAAGCCTGCAGAAGCAGCCAGGCTCTGGTTTTGGATCTCCCTGGCAGCAAGGGGTGATCCAATATTTGAATTTAGAGCTCTCATCTCTCTGATATAAATCTCATCTCTCTGATATAATCTAGAAAGGGGATTTTTAAAAATGGAGAACTTTTTATCCTTTGCTGAGTCTTGTGCTCAGCTATCCTGCATCATTACATAAATCACTGAAACAGGAGATTCTCATACCCAGTTACACCAGCTGTGTGTCACAATACTCTAGACAATCTGTATTTCCTACAATACTCCTCCAAATTATTTTCCCACATTTCTTTCCACCACCTCTATCTGCAGGATTAGAATATTAGTATTACGAAGCAATTCATTCCCTGAAAATAAATATCCCAGACTTAAAATGGGTCAACACAGATGCACTTAATTCTGTAACAATTCAAGCTACTGGGCAGGATGGAGGTGAAAGACTCAAGAGTGTCCATTGAAAGAGGAATTTAAACAGAGTTGTTTTGTTGGTGGGGTTTTTTTGTTGTTGTTGGTTTGTTGTTTCTGTTCTTTTTGGTTTTGGTTTTTTTAAGAGAAAAGAAATAACAAAAATTGTCCCAACCAGGTGTGGTTTCAGGGATGTGGGAGTATTACAAAGCAGTAAAGATGAACCCAGATCTTGGAATTATATATCCAGATAGTGCCCATCTGTACTTCAGGACAGAATACACAGCTCTGGCTGAGCTGGAGAGGAGCAGAGCAGAGGATCTGTCTCGCCTGACTTGTCTGCTAACAGGAAAATAACCCATTTTGGGCATTTCCCACCAGAGCAGTAATCCCAGCAGCAGGCACTGGCTGTGCTTTCTAGGGCACTGCACAGCACACTTTGCAAATGGTCATCAAATCATATGGTGAATGTGCCTCTTGGACTTGTAAAACAAAATTCAGGCCAGGGTGGCTTTAAAGGACAGTGGGCCTGAAATTAAAAGGAAACTTTCCATCATATAATTAGATAAACATAATAGGGTTTTTGGTAAAAGTTGCAAGAAATCACTTTCTTCCTCTGTGTTTCAGAGTATAAAATCCCTAATCATAATATTCTGGGCCAAATAAAAGTACTTCCATTTAGCCTAGAGAGGGCAAAATACTGTTTTGTTTGTGCATCAGGTTGGAAAAACATGCAAGCATCAAGTAAACAGAGTGCACAACATCATCATCTTCAGAAGAGAGCAGAAAGCTGAGCTTCTTGCAGGCTCCCTATGAATTATGGATGTGGCAGCAGGCCTCTGGCAACATTTTGCTATAATGTTAATTTTTCCCTTTTTTGATTTTCTGTTCTTTGTATTTATAAGGAAAGCTGTCAAGCATCAAAACCCAGGAATGTTCTTAAAATATTTACTCGGTCTCTGAAGGTGTGAACTGCAGTTGAATGAAATCTGTGCTTCCTCATCTTTAAGCTTTTCTTTTTATATTGTTTTCCTGGCCAGGACACCTGAATGTTTTACAAACACGACCACTCCTTCCTTTGAAAATAGTAACCAAAATGAAAGCTAAGCCCACATTTCTCCACCTGTCAACTCGTGTGATGTTGCAGGGTTTGTGTAGCTACTGTGGCAAAGCAAAGCCAGGTAAATTATTTCCCTTTTTTTCTTCATTTGCCTTACACAAAATAATCAGAATAACAGAAATGGACGTGGGTACCACTCTTTGTATGCATTTGAAGCTCTGAATGTGTTTATTTTACAGGAATTTTGTCTAAAATTGACAAACAACTGACTTTGCCCTTTGCTTTGAGAAGATCCTTCACTGGCAGATTTGGAGAATGAAATCACAACAGGGCCTGTGCTGGCAGAACCCTTCTTTGAACAAGGCTGCAAATACTGACAAATATATCCAGGTGCAGAGATCCTGGGCTCAGACCAGGCATTGCTGCTGTCCATGATATTCAGCTTTTGAATAAAAAATATAATCAAAACAAATCCCTCCATGCGCATTGTCACTTAGGGCTTCTATTTGGTTATAGTCCCAAAGATTAATTTCTGAGGGTTTTATCTCTGATGGTTTGCCCATGGCTGAAATAAAAGGCTCTTAGAACCTGCACTTTCCACTTCAAGGGAGCAGGATGAGAGTGAAAGGCTGGAAAATTCTGGAAGTGAGGAGTAAGTAGATTTTTGTGGAGACAGAAGTGACAGACATCCCTACTGCCATGATTATGGAGGAAAAAAAAAGTGAATTTCTCCACTTTGCAAATGTTCAACCCTGGAGTTGAGGAGCAGGCAGGAACTCCCTGCTCTCCTCATCCAGAGGCACTCGAAGGGCTAATTGGGTTTTACATGTTAATAATCACTGATGTTGAAGAATTTAGAAAAACAACACAAAATTCCTCTTGGATCAGCCCCAGGAATTAACAAAGAAAATGAAATTCACATCAAATAGGGCCTGAAATTTTGATCTCCAAGCATTAAAGAAGACCTGAAATTAATAAGAAACTACATTGCTGTCATTAGCTAAAAAACCTTTTACTTCATCAGAAAATACGGCCTTCAACACCTCTACCAAAAGGCACCAAAAGAATGTTTTGAACAGAACTAATTCAGCATCAGCTTTTACTATCTTAGGGAGTTTGTACCTTCTCACATGGTACCCATCAGGCCCAAGCAAAATGCCAGCCCAGCTACAAATAAAGAGTAGTTGTTGAAAGACAGTGAAGGGGGATAGGAATATCTAGAGTCAGAGGAGCAAATAAGTGCTATAGAAATTCTATGGTTTATAGGAATGCACTTCTTTTACCAGCTTAAAATATCTAATTTATAAACTCATTGCAAAGGTGATTTTTGAACCCCACCAGGAGTTCCCATCCTGCTTTGCCACAGCTAAAAGTGTTTCACAGCCTTAAGACTTCTCCATTTGCTCATGTCTGTGTTTTCAGAACAGACAGACAGAACTTCCTAAAAAGATGTTGGCAAGTGAATCATTCTGGGAGTCTTCAGCCATTGTTCTCCACATTAAATAGTCATACTGAAGAATTCCCCACATGTTCCTCAGTTCCTTGACAGTGGAGTTCCAGCTGGAAAATCAAATTTCACCTGTCCAGAAAGCCCTTCTTGCATGGTTAAATGAAAGCAGCAAGTTGTGCCACGAGTAGCACAGACTGAAGGGCTGGGTGCTGCTACAGAGCCTCCTCACAGATTTATTCCTGCTCTAAATATGATAATGGTATTATTTCATGCACATACTCTAATCATTGAAATATGTCAGCGATCTGTAAACGAGCATTAAAGATCAGATAAAACCAGATTTCTTATGTTTCAGACATGGATTACTGTTCAAATCCAACCCGGAAATTGAAGCAATCCTAAGCATCTTTTTTTCTTTTTTTTTTTTTTTTAATCAGCATTACAGTTCCAAACCATCTGTACTTAATTGTAAGACAACAAATTGTCTAAAAACCAGCGAGGATTAAGAGGACAAAGCTTCTTAGGGACTGTTTATATTAGAGAAATTTAAAGACTTCTAAGATCACAGCACTTCTTCTGCCCTTGTTTCATTTCAGTCGAGCCCCTGTGTTTATCTTCCAAAATGGAAATACATAGAGCACATTGATCACTGCCACAGCAGCAGTAAGAGGTTTATCAGGGTCTTAAACTTTGATGAGAAATCCACTGATAGCTTAAGAGCTGGCTGACATTTACCCCTCAAGTTCATGCAGGGCAAGAAGACCAAGGGCTGAGTTCCAGTGCTCCACTGACTCCCAGAGCTACAGAAACTGGGCCAGTAGAGTAGGATGGGAAATATTTTGCATGTCATGAGAAAATAATTCCATTTGTGTGGAATGAGGGGCAGAGGTTTGGCTACAGCTGGGTGGAAGGGAGAAATGGAAGTGTCAGTCACCAAATGAGGCACCCAAGAGCCTTTGGGGTGGATGGCATTTTCTCCATCTCCTCCTGATGAGTAACTTCAGCATCCTGAGAGCCTCCAGAACGTTTTGGAGTGTTGTGCTCATTCAGCAGTGCTTGCATTCTCTTTAATTTAGTCTCTTTGCCAGCAGTGATTTGTTTCAATCACTGGCTGGGAAAGTCATATTGGGTGATTAAATAACAATTCATGAGATGAAGAACCAGCATGGAACAGCCAAAGTCAGCGCTTTGCCCACCTGCCAACTGCAGCTCTTTTCATTAAAGCAGCCCTTCCTGTATCTCCCAAAGAAATCCAAAAAACCTGCACATCTGCCAACAGCAACTTCCTTTTAGGGCTCTTTCTTCTTGTCTTTAAGCTCCTCTTGAAATTCTTTTATTCTCTTAGATGTCTTAGAAAAGAAATTCTTTGAAAGAAAAGAAATTCAAGCTTTCTCTAAAACGCATCAAAAACTCTGAAAAAGCTCTTGTGCCATGTCTGCTGGGACTTCTTATGCACTAAATTAAATGCAGATGCTTTAAAAATAACTGGTAACATATTTAAAGTTGAGTGAGATGTTACAACTAATAATCTACTAGTTAAAATAAACATGCTCATTTTTAAATACAGTAGTAAAGAATTGTCTGCCTGGCAGACAGACTGCTCTAAATGTCTTCCCCATCTTTGAAAAGCTGGATAATATTGGCTGAGTCCAGATTGCAAATTTGTTTTCAACACGTTTTTTAGGGGTCAGTTTTTTATTTCTAGTGCAAAAATGTCAAGTCTCATCTAGTAAACATCTCTGTGTTTTCTCAGCTGAGAGCTCTGTGTAAGATCACTATGTTAGGGGTTTGTGAAAATGGTAGATCTACACCCTTTTCCCCCCTCCTCAAATTCTTTCACTACCAGTTTTTTAAACTTCTCTGTTTTCATTTTGTCTACCTGCTTTTCAATAAATTAGCAAAAAAATACAGAAGAACTATTTATTTAATTTTTTTTTTAAGCAAAGCTGGTTCTACAACCTCACACTTAAATAAAATGTTGTTGTACTTGTAATTTGAAAAGATGACAAAATGAAAAGTTGCAGGGATCCAGTCTCAGGTATCCCTCTGTATTGAGATGAAGATTATTTCATAATTAGTGCTGTCCTTAAGCCCTTACTGGCTTTGCCAACTCATAAATCCAATTAAGATTCCAGGCTGCATTTTAAAAGCTAAAGAGTCAATGTGTAAACCTGCAAACAGCACATCCTCCAGGGCAAATGTGTGTGGCCTCAGAACCTCTTTGCCTCAAATGAAGCTGTTTAATTTGATTGTTTTATCCCCTTTTCTATCTATACACATTCCTAGCTGTTCTTAGAAGTAATCTTTTTAAGGCAAATTCGTGTAGGTGTGCTAAAAAAGTGCATTATGTCCTCAGCTCCTGGGCAAGATGGGACTTCCTGAATAGGACATCTCAGGAGATTTATTCTAATATTTAAAATCTTAATTTTATACTTCCAGACTTTTAAACAAGATCATATTCCATCATTAAACGAGAAGACGATAATTTTGTACCTAGGAGCATTTTCAAGAAAATAAAAAATTAAAATTGTGTTTGTTTAGGAAACTAAACAAACCAAAAAGGAGCTCTAATGCTCAGTAGGACATTTATTCTGATAATTAATTTTATTTTTCACACCTGCTACACAGTGTAACAAAATGAAACAGTTAACAATACAAAGTATTTTTTATTCAGGTATTTTTTCAGTGCTGATTATTAGTTCCACTGTGTACTTCTATCTGAACTTCACTGACTTCTTTTAGTTAGGAAAGGTCAAAATGAATGACTGCTTTATCTATATAATAGAACAATATTTTTCATTTTATTACATTTCTTTATCATTTTAAATTACAGGACAGCCTGTTTGTATGAGTTAGGGTAAAAAAAAAATAGATCTTTGCTTAATAAAACTGAGCTCACAAATGTATTCTGCTCACATAAAACCACACAGCAGCTTCTCTCTTGTCCATATTTTAAGGCTTGTTCTCCACAGCCCATCCCAAATAATGGTATAATTCCCATATGTGCAATGAGATTCTGTCAATGGAATTATTGCAACCCACAGGGCAAAAGAGAAAAGAAAAAATTAAAGGAAAAAAGTGAGATCCACAACTCCAAACTGAGTTTGGCTTCCAGTCTTCCAACTGTTGAGATTCTTCTCAACCCCTGAGGAAAAGCAAACAAAAATAGCAGTGAATGCAGTCTTGCACATCTGCTCATTATGTTCAAAATCAAGGATATTCCAGATTTTCTAGATTGCCTAAAGTGGGCCAGGAGCTCCAGGAGTAAATCCCAGCTTCTTCTCTAGGATTCAGAGCAGATGCACAGTGACTGCTGTGAAAAATCCTCATTTATTCTGGAGGAGTTAATGCAGGACTGCTGGACATCCCCAAAATTCAGATAAATATTGATTTAACGTCAGAAACTGCAGAATAACAAAGACTGTAAACCAGAAAACTCTCTGAGGAAAAAAAAAAAGCAAAAAAAAACCCACCTAAACCTCCCAAACTTCCATTCATTGAAGCTCCTCAAAATGAAAAATTTGCTCAAATTTTCTATAGAAAAAAACCCCAATAAACCCACAAACCAAAACTAAGTCAACTGAGCCATTTTTGTCAAAGCAAAGTGCTTTTTTCAGGGCACATCTGAGCTGCTCTGACACAGTTCAGGATTTTTCATGACTCTTTTTTCCTTTCCAAGGCAGAACCTGCAGTCCTGGATGTTTCCCAGGAGGAGCCAGGCTGACTCATGGCTTTATCAAAGAGAGGAAAGTTGCTTCAGATGTGACACTTTGAAAGGGTTAAACCATTGCAGTTAAAGCTTGTAATAACTAAGTATTGCTGTAATCTTATCATCTTTATAATTACTAACTCTGCCAGCCAGATCCTGTTCTGTTTTCTGCCACACAAAGACATTCGAGGTCATAAAATGACTGATCTTGTAGACCTGAAGGAAATAAAGCCACTATTTATGGGTGGAAGGATAAGAGCACAGAACTCATAAAAATATACAAATCTGTGGAGTTTGAGACAAGCAGTGAAGTATTTGTTATCGTGGTTAAAATATTTCGTAGCAATGGAGGCTTTGCAGGTATTGCTCAAAAAAGGTCTTGAAACATAAATATTATTTTGTTAGATTGCTTATATAATGTTCTTTCTAACTCTAATTTAATCCCTTAGGTTCTGAAATTCAGTGAAACAGAGCAATTAAGCTGATCTTTATAAAAATTATGAGATAAGAGTTCCTTTCTGGCTAGAAACTTATGAAATAACACCACCACCCCTCCAGAAAAAAAACACAACAAAAAAAATACAAAACAAACAAAAAAAACCAACCAAAAAGCAGCACAAATGGTACAAAAGAGACATCCAGCTCATCTTCTTAACAATCATAGAGAAAAATTCCAATTACCTGGTTGTACTACTACTCCAATGTAAACACCACCCCCAGCAGCTGGGATTAACTAATCTGAATTTACAATCCCTAAATGTTAGCTGGGATGTTTTAATGTGTCATAGGTCATATCTTCACATCACATCTGCCCCCACAAATAAAAAAAAAGGAAAAAAGAAAAAAAACCAAAAAGAGGTTCCAGATTTATAAAAGTCATCATTATCTCCTGGTTGGCCTAAAACAATCAACCTAAACACGAAATTATCAGCCTGGGGGAAGCTAAAATCTGGATTTAAAGCACCTTTGCCCTAAATTGGCTCCCTACTGGATATTATGTCAAGTGTAGGAGTTCAGTCTGGACTTCATGCTGGGAATGTTGCACAACTGGGATCCCTAAAAAGCTTCCAAAAGTTTTAAGGCTGCCTTAGCTTCTCTGGCATTGAGGAGTATCAGAGTGCTCTTGTCTAGGGAACTTTTAATAGCATTTTGTCGAGACACTGAAATGTGTTAAGACATATTTCAAGTTATTATAAAATGTTGGCATTAACTGCTGTAGCGAATGAAAAAGTCAACTTTTAATTTCGTTCCTTTGTCCTTTCATTCAGGATGTGTGTTGGTGAGCCTTCCCTCTTTTTTTTTAGGAGATATCTTACACTTAGGTTAGTTTCTCCTCAGTTTAGGAACTTCTATCATTACCCTGCGACTCTTATTTCCCCAAGGTGTTTCTCCTCCTTGAAACTCTTTCTTTCCCCACCAGCTCATTCTGCCCTTACCTCAGATTTTGTCTCCCACTGTCCTGTTTTTTCCCAAATAATCTTTTCCCACTTCTTTTCAACTCACCCACCACCACTCCTTTCTCCCCTCTACTCCTGAATTTTCTCCCAACGCTCTGAATTCCCTCCCCCACACATATTTACTCACAGTTCTGCTCCCAGTAACTCTCTCCATCTCCCCCTGACCCTGCCACATCTGTCAAACAAATTATATCGTATTCCCTAAATGGGATATGGATCTCTGAGGATATAAATCTCTGAGCAGAGCTGTTCAGCTGCCCTCAGGAGTTGCTCGTTACTGAGGTGGGGAAAAGAGGAATGGCTGTTCTTCCCCATTCCTTTCCATCCACCCACGGGGGAATCTGTGGAACCAAAGGGATTGTTAACTTTTCTTTCTATAATGGAAGTCCAGCTGACATAAATGGACTAAGGAATACCAGGGTGTGTTTAATCTCCAGTAGACCAAGGGCAACCAAAAAATTGTACCAGGAGCTGGGCCAGCTGAATGTCCCAAAGGAAGGCCAAAATCCCTGTGGAATGGTTGCCCCATCAAAGCCAGTCTAGGATCACACTGCAGGCATGGAAAACACCAGAAAAGTGGTTCAGACCAAAGTGTTCCAACTGGAGTTACAACAGAGAAACACCTCAACAGCATGGAAATCTAGGATGAGATCCACCCTGTCCAGCTTTTGGAGGTGATCAGGAGAGCACCATCTAATCAATGGAGGATTAGGACCTTTCCAGAAGGGAGTGTTAGCTTTTCCAAGGCAGGGGACTTAGATCAGGGAGGTGAAATTTGTCCCCTGTTTTCCATAGCTCATCTGGGAGAGGAGACCAAGACAGCTCCTTTTGGAGAAGGTGAACCCTTTCTGTGACAGACAGGACTTCCTTCCCTGTCCCACCACCCCAGTACAGCAAACTCTCCTCCATCCCAATATTTCCAAGGAAAGCAAAAAATAGTTTTCTAAGGCGGAAAAACATACTGCAGAAAGCATTAAAAGAACTTTATATGTTGTTTTTTCACAATAAACCTTCAGGCAATGACAGTGAGGACCCTCCAAGCTCGATTTAAGCTGCAGAGAACCCTACAAGAGCTTGGAGGGAGAGGCAGCCCTGTCTGGCCATGTTTTAACTGCATCCCTAAAAAACACCGTGTTCGGAGTCGGAGCAATATGGTTTTATGGAATCTGAATTGACACATTACTTAGAAATCTGATTTAGCAGCGCTCATAACTGCTCCAGGAAAGTGGTTTCTCTGCTGCAATAAACCAGGTTTATTGAATAGTTGTCTGGTAATCAGCCTGCAGTATGATTATTATTATTTACTATCACCTGATTTCACCCTTGGTTTAGTAATGGCTGAGGTTATTCATCATTCCCCGATGAACAAAATTGCCAAAAGACTTTCACCTGTCTTTCACAGGCAAATCATTTCCCTAAAATACTTTGAGAAGCATTGCTCTTTCACGTGCACACACATTTATTTATTTACATATGTGCACAGACAGAGCTTTATATTTTATTTCAGAAGACATCACAGCAAGAGAAAGGCTTGGCTGCTAAGTCTGCTGTGGTTTAGCTGTTCCAGTCAGCTCTTCTCTGTTAATTCTGGTGCCTGGAGTTGTTTGTTCCATAATTCACCATGTGAATACCTGCTGGAAGCAATTTTAATACCTGATTGCTCTTGGCTTCCAGGAAAGGGACGTCCTTCATCAGGGACAACAAGATGGGGTTGGTGAGAATTTATGAACCAATGGCTAGATGTGACTACTGGGCAGAAATCACTTTTATTATGTGCATAAAATGGTGTTTGGATTAAAGGACAACTACATTTCTCAAGATGACAACCAATCCAACACCTCAGACAAGAGAATAAAGCCTGCAGTTTGGGGCTTGATTTTAGTGACTTTTATGGAGGTTTTCTCTTTGACTGACCTGAGAATTTAAGGGATAACTTAAACACAATGGGTATTCAGTTTTCATGTTTCGTAAAAAGGCAGGGTTGACAAAAATGTTTTCTGTAAAATAAACAGTGAAAACTACTTAGGTAATGAAGGTAAGACTCAAAAATAACTCAGAGTCACAGGAGTTTTCTTGATGACTTTCCTTCCGTCACATTTCCAATCAAGGTAGTCCCAAAGGTGTTGTTATTCCAGCTGTTAATAAAGATAGCTGATATTTCCTTCCAAAATGTGTGCTTGTGACAATTAATATGCCTTGCTGCTGCCCTAAAGGTATGGTTTGATTCATCAGAACCTGGTGGATGCATCCTAAAATAACTCTTTTAACTATTACAGCTCTTGTGTGTGTTGCTGCGTGAACAAACCACAGGGGCTTTCCTGTGATTATTTTATAATAATATTGTGAGGAATAGAGAGGAATATAAGGGGAAGAGAAAGGAAAATAACAATGTAGACTCACCACAAAAGATCTTCCACAGAGAAAAGGGATTTGGGGGAATTTTAAGGAAAACCACAAATTCCTCAGCAATAAGGGAGAAACAAGAGATGACCTGGAAGCTCAAAATGTTGTTATCACCCTCCTCCCACTCCTATCAAATGCCATTTCTACATTAAAGTTCCTCTGTTGGCAGATCCAGTTTACTAAACCCTTTCCATCAGATGGTTTTATGCTCTTCCTGCCATGTCCATTACAGGGAGCAATTTCATTATTCATATCTTATCAATCGTACAGGAGAAAGAGCTAATCTCCAAAATTGTTCAGCTGCCATGATGGCAGAATTGGCATTTGAGCAACTGTGGTCAGCTGGATCTTCTCTGTTCTTGCTCTATTGGCAGTTTTGGCTGAGCAGCCTTTCACCATACAGTGAAAAACTTCCTTTTCCTAAAGTGCCCAGCTTTTCCCAAGAAATCGTGCCAGGTGGAGTCTGACTCAGGGCAAATTGGAAGTATAAGATGAACCTAAATATTTCCTGAGCACAACAATAAACTGGAGATGTGTTCTGAGAACATTAGAGCTGCTGCAGCTACTTCACAGCCCTGCCAGTGAGTGCTCTTCTTTCCCACTTAGATGTTTTTCATCCTTCTCCAAACACCTGAAGGTCTATGAAAAAGGAAACAAAAATTTCAGAAGAAAAATTTTGTCTGCCTGCTCAAAATGTCCACCTGAAAACTCAAAGTCTGTGCTTAGTAAACAACTGGGAGCAGAGGGAAGCAGAACAAAGTACCACATTTGCTGTTGAGGTGTCAAAGATGCAGTTAAATAATATTTCAACATTTCTGGAAATCCCACTGTGTTCAAAGCACCTGCACACCACATAAATCTCCCACAGTCTCAGCAGTGCTAAATTTCACTTGAGAGCACTGTCTGGGTCAGAATTGCACAATCCTCCCACCACAATTGTACATGAAATGGGTTTTAGGACAGGCAGAGAGGTTGAAACCTGACTGAGAGGCATCTGATGGTATTTTTTAGTTTGGGGACTTCTTTGCCTCCTCATTGTTGCTGATTGCAAATAGCTTCAAAGAAATAAATAAAATTAGTCCACTGTAAAAAGAACTGTGCCAGGGAGAACAAAATTAATGCCAGCTGGTCTTTGCCTTATGTTCTTCTGCTATTAGACCTGAAGTTTTTGAACCCAAAAAATCATGCTGTAATTATTCAGTTGAGGTCTTGAAACAGATTTTGTGCTGATTGTATTTAGACACAATCAAGAAAACATTTCTTGACTGCTTTTTTCCAGCTCTCATTAAAAAAAAACAAAAAAGCAACGTCACAATTTATTTTCCCCAGATTTTGTATAACAAATCCAATTTAGTATAGTAAAATTCCTCATCATAGTTCATCAGGCACCTTCTGCTCCAATAGGAGGTATTACACTTTCTTCCAGTGCTACTGCTCTTTCCATCTTAGACTTTATTTCCCAGGAATTTAGATATCATTGAACAGTTGAGTCCTTAACTAAATCCTGTTATTTCTGTTTATTTAAATGAGACTGTAGTTGAACATTAATGTTATTGTACATTTTCCTCCTTTCTTCAGTAAATCCCTCACAGGTTGAGTGCTTGAGACAGGAAACTTGCTGATCTCAAGGAAAACTTGAAAATTCCCAAGAGCCCATTTAAAAGGATTTCTAGTCCTCCTATACAACTTGATTTTTCTCCCTTCAGCAGATATTTTGCTGTGGAAATCCAAATAAGAACATGGAAAATTGAAATATGGTGGGGACATGCATAAAATTGGATTTGTATTCCTTGCTGATTCCCAACATGCAACACAAAGGAAAATGAATCCAGCCAGGAAGCTGAAACTGGACAAGAAATCAGAGGTGCAAAACTTCAGGTGAACTTCTAATGGATTTGCTATTCAAGATGGAAAAATCCCAGTCAGTAACTGTAAGGATCTATTGATTTAAAGCTAAAATAAACTAGATTTAAGAGGCTATTGAACTGCAATTTTTGTTTTGTTTTCTGCCTAGTGGTAAAAGTATAAAACTAAGTCAGTCAGACTGAGATATGTTAGACAAAAAGTCTATTTATATATAAAATGGCTGAAGTGCCTGTCTGTTCACCAGCATTCATTTAAATAAATAAAAAATTGCATGAGAGCAACTAAACTGATTTTTCTTGCTCTTTTACCACCTTCAAATCATACCAAACCACATCTCACCAGTATTTTTGAAAAGGAAACATCATAAGAAATATCAAATGCAAAGACACTGATTAAAAAACCAAAAAACTCCAGCACATTGCTCCTGTGAGAATACTGGCTGTTAAATTCTGATTTCATTCCCCTAAGATTAATTTATTCAATAAGTGTACCAAAGGCTTTAATAAAGCAGGAGTTCTGTGAAGCAAACATCTTTGAATTCTACTTTTACAGCTCTATTTGTTGTTAAGCAGCTCTCAGCATTTCTACCCTTTGATAAGCTGTGTCCACTCCACCTCTCCTCAAGCTGAGGGATCTGCAGTAATCCTCGGTTTTTTCCCTCTAAATTATGATGGTGAAGGTTTATTGAGCATCTAACACAAGGAATAGATATCTGCATCTTAAAATGACAGTGCACCTGGCAGTCATAACCCAGAAAACAACAATTTCCCCCCTGTTTATTTGACCAGCGTGGCCACTTTTAATTGTGGCTTTGTGGTGAAGTAGGAATGCTGTGGGTTTTGTCAGAGCAATGAGGGTTTTGGTCTGCATTCCTGCAGAGAAATTGGGTTATCTCACCTTATCTGGCAGGTGGAGAAGAGAATCAAAATGTGTCAATAGCACAAAATAAACTCACTGTCCTTTTCAGTTTTGCCTCAGCTGAGACTGAAGCACTGCACTTTAATTCACTGTACACTTAATTCATTCTTGTATATATTCCCTATCACTCCACATAAAGATACTTCTTGAAGTGCTTAATTAGCTAAAACATCTAAAACCAACAGTATTTTACCTTTTTCATTTATTAATGAAACTATTTTCAGTTTAATCTTTATTTTTCCTCTGGCATGCTGGCTCATATGAAGTGATTGATTCTGATTCTGTAGGATATACTTCTGTGTTTCTAGGTTTCCAGAATATGGTGATCTTTCTTTGATCTTTTTTCTTTTTCCTTTTGATCTTTTTTCCCCACCAGTAAAAACTGTTCCTCTATACTCCTTTTTTTTCACCATATAAGACTTCAAAAAACCCCTTTCTGGTTTTCACCACATATCTCTATTTCTTGCCTGCTTTACCTTTTGTTTTCACAACAGCACTTCAGAGAGTTAATTTATTACTGGTTTGTTTTTTTTTTTTCCTTTTGTAGTAACACCAATGACCAAACTGGGAGGTTACTCTAATGTTTGCTGTCTTTACACTACATCACACATGCTCCCTGTACTAATCCATTTCATCTCAGAGTGATTTGGATTGGAAAAGACCTTAAAGATCATCTAATTCCACCCCTGTGGCATGGGCAGGGACAACTTTGTGAAAATTTAAGTAGTCTAAGCATTTGGAAATCTCTTTTAAATCTCCAGAAATAATAAATTTTCCCCACATTTTGATTTACAACTTTGCCAGGTTTTGTTTTGTTTTGTTGTTGGTTTGTCTTTTTTTTTTTGTTTGTTTTGTGGTTTTTTTGTTTTTTAGGGGTTTTTTTTTGGGTTTTTTTTGTTTGTTTGTTGGTGTTGTTGTTGGTGTTGTTGTTTTTTGGGGGTTTTTTGGTTTTTTTTTGTTTTTTTGCTTCTAACACCAGTTAGGCTCAAGGTGATTACTTTCAAAACTATTTTCACGGTATTTAGTATTAGTATTTTATTTCTATTTAAATACTATTCTCACAGCATTTAAATATTTCAAACAGATTTCAAAATCGTATTTTCAAGCACTATTCTCAGAGCATTCAGAGGGAAAAGACATGAGGAATGCAGATCTCCAGTCCAACCTCAAAGCAAAGCCAACTCTGAGACACATTTTTTTCCAGCTGGGTCTTAAAAACCACCCAGGATGGAGACAGGAGAAGGAGAAAACCACTGAGGATGGAGACAGGACAAACTCTCTGGATAATCCACACATAATAATATCTTATAAATTATTATTTTAATAAATAAACAAATATCTTATAAATAATCTTATTTACCATCGGTTCCAATAAAAATAATGTTAAAAAATATTAAAACCCACGCAGCAGTATTCTGATTCCTGAGTTTGCTGCCTCCATCCTCAAAGAAAAAGATGAGGGGGAAGAGATCCCAGAATGTGGCATCTCTAGGATTTGCCACTGGGCTGCAGCCCCACGCTGAGGCAGAGTGAAGCTCACTAATCATGGTGTTTTCCAGGCTGGAATAGCTCTGTTATCAGCCCCATGCAGGCTCTGACCCCCAAAGGCTGCCTATTGTCAGCAGCCCAGCAGCATCTGGGGCCTCCAGCAAGGACAATGGATTGACCTGCTCAGCCTTTGCAAATTGAAGCTGCCTGGGAAAATAAAAAAAGGGAAAAAAAAAAAAAAAAAGGATATTCAAAAAAAGGAGAAAATAAAGAAAAACAGGGGTGAAAAAGAGAGAGAGAAAAAACCAACCCAACCCAACAAAACCACCAAATTCAGGTTTAATAGCATCAGCTTGTGGAGGTAAAAAAAAATTTAAAAAAATACCAGGAATCTTCAGCTGTCACTTGCAAAAGCCACATGCTTGCAATGAATCTGATCTAAGGGGCAAAGAATAATGTTTCAGGACAAAACATTGGATTGTGTTCAGCCAGTTAAGAATGCTGCAGGTTTAAATCACATGTTTTGTTTTCAAATAAATAAAAGGTGAGACAATAAACTGCAGAAACATGGGAGTGAAATGGAGTTACTGCAATGAATATGCAGCAAAATGTAAATACAAGGGAATATCTAAATCAGGATATAAGAAATGGGAAAGAAGTTATATTTTTTCAAGGCTACCAGTAATAAAAGGGGGGAAAAGCAGACAAAAAGCATTAATCTAACACATTTTCCTTGCAGAGGTAGTGTGGCTTTCTAGAATGTTCTAAATAGGTTAAAAGATTAGTGACACTAAGAAAATTTCAGCAGCACTGAAGTTAAATATTTTCCACAGACCTATAAAATCCATCCACTCTGGGTTTACAATAAGGTGTTTATACTTTTCTAACACAAAACAACCCCATTTTAATGGCAATTAGATGCATACAGAAAGCAGATTATACAAAAAGCATAATGTATGAGCACTAATTTAATTTCTTCCCAGCAAGAGTTTCAAAGGCACATATCCCCCCATTTTTCATATTTAATGATACATTGCATTATAGTGACAAACTGCTATTTGAGCCTTATTACATTAATCAGTAAATAAATACAAATATTCCGTTCCTATGTAGAGGTGAATTCATCCTTTCACAAGGAAAACCCCAGGAAACTTCAGTGCTCACTGATCCAGTGCCTCCTAAACAGAAATTTCTGCAGTTTCTGGGATTTAAGACTGCAGAATTTAGCTGAAAGGCCTTAGCAGAAAAATACGTATTTAGAGGATTATTCCCATCTCTGGCAGTGTCCAAGGCCAGGTTGGACATTGGGGCTTGGAGCAAACTGGGACAGTGGAAGATGTCCTTGTCCATGGCAGTGAGGTTGGAATTGGATGATCTTTAATGTCCTTTCCAACCCAAAACATTCTGTGATTCTGTGGTTTGCAAACATAAGGACATTATTGATGACAATGCTCAGTAAATGGCAGCAAATACCATTTGCCTTTAAATTATTCATGTCTGACATGGAATTGCAGTTGGAAAGGAGCATTTCTGGCCTGTGACATTTGTATAATTTCTTTAGCACCTCTTCTTACAGTAACCACAGTGAAAGATCTTTACAGATGAGAGCAAAATTCCCCCCAAAATGCAATTATTTCTTTTCTCCAGTTAGCACAGCACACCCCACAGATTTCAAAGCAGTTGAAGGGAATATGCCCAATACCAGTCCAAACCATTCTTCCAGGTAAAAATTACTGTTGGCCAAAATTCATAACCATTCCCAGACTCCTTTGCATCATGGAGTTGTTGACTTTGGGAAGATGGAGAGTCATGTCCTGCATAAAGTGCAACCAGAGCAGTGACTTTGCATTCAAATCATCCTTTCTAAACCTCATGTGGAGTATTTGCAGTTAACAGGCAAAAAAAAAAAAAAAAAAAATCTTTGTAATCACTCCACTGCAAAATCAACTCTCAAAAGGCCTCATACTTTCATTTAAGCAACAGCACACAGTGATGATTTCAGAGATATTCAGGGTGTTATTGCTCATTCAGACAGACAGCTTTTGCTGCAGAACTCTAAATGCAGTTCACTCTTCCACCATAAACACAGGCAAAAACAAAAGGAAGAAAAGGACTGATCAGGTTTTTATGCTTCACACTGATAATTCCTCAGTTCTGTCTGCTAGAATTTATAATCAGGCATTTATCTTCCTTCCTGGGGCTCACCTGGGTAATTACATTAGAAAGTAGTGACTGTGGTTTTGGAATAAGATGAGGATCAATTTTTGACAGGTCACCATTGGAGACAATTAAAAGCAGCTGCTTGTAGCAGTTGGGATTACAGCAGTGTGCTGGTTTAATGCAAACCATACAATCAATCTGGAGCACAAGGATCTTTTGAGGACTGAATTAATGTTTGATTGAATGAACTCAGGCGTTTTACAAGGCAGAGTAAGCAAAGTGCTCAGAGCTATCAGACAAATACTGATTTGAATAAGAGCCAAGGATGTGAGCACAAAGGCTGAATTAAGGTGCCTCGTTGGAAGCAAAGGGTGCCACGGTTTTCTTCAGCTCACACTGAACTCCCCTCTTTGAAACAAAGAATTACACTTGGTGAATGGGAGCAGGGAGGAGATGTGGCAGTGCCTCACTGCTCAGAGTGCTCAGAGCTCTTCTAGGCTGAGAAACCTTCAGCAATCCAGGTTTGGTCCTCATCCCTGCAGGTGTCAGAGGAACACCTGGATGTGGCACTCTGGGCTGGGGACAAGGTGGGGATCAGTCACAGCTTGGACTCTGGGACCTTGGAGGTCTTTTCCAACCTAAATGATTCTGTGATTTGATTTTAATCCAAGCTGAATCATCTTACATTAATAAAGGATCTGTGCTTTGAGGAAGGAGACTGCAATAATTTAGGCAGTTGGATGTGTATTGATGTGTTAATCTGTTGTCTTCAGCAGGTACCTTTGGAGTCACTGTAATCTGTGCCTTTTCTCCTCTAGCAGAGAAGGAGAGGCCATTCAGCCTCCAAATGTATTGTATATTCTCCAAACAAAATTAGCTGGCTTTGGCATTTTATGCAAGGGCATCTATTCTATTTGCCCCAAATGATGCAAAATCAAGAATCCATTTTCATGCTTGTGCTGAGCACCTGATGCCTGAAGTATCCAGCAAGAGGCATAAGAAATGCAGCAAAAATCTCAAAAATGCCCTTTCTTATAGCTCTTGCTTATCAAAGCCTCAATCCCCATATTCCCGAAGCAAACTATTGAATTTCTCCATCAGTAATTCACCAACAATCAGCCTGACTGGCAGTCCTGGAAGATGGACTTCTCTCAATGAAGGGATAAATTAATCTTTCTTTCTTATACCTGCTGGTGTTTGCTTATACTCAAGGTTGATTTCATGAGATACAGGGGGATTTAAGTCCACTGATTCATGCATCACCCTTGCCCTGAGAATGACAGCAAGTGGTTTTCAGCCACTGCCACCCAGCAAGAAGCAAATGCAATCAGAAAATGCGTGGGAGGGAGGAGAGAAGCCAGAAAATCCAGCCTCAGTAATATGGAGAGCATGTACAAGGTGCATTGTACACTTGTTAGCAGCTGTTAAAACTTAAGCAAGGTGATGATGAACACAATTGGAATGGAAGATTAAAAGAGGATTTGTTCCTACTGTGGCTCCGAAGGATTTGTCAGCACAGGTGTGAAGCGTTCAGTATCACTAAAATCAAAACTCCTGCAGAATTTCTAGTATTAATTCTTATGTGTTTATGTTAAAAATTGAGAAAAATAAAGGGCAGAAATGGGTTATTTAGTGGCCTGTATTGCAGGGGGAGAAATGGGTTATTTAGTGGTATTGCAGAGGGAAACAATGAAAACTGTGTGTGATTTACTATGTTAAAATGCTCCTGCATCCTACAGGGTTAATGGCAATAACCCTCATGGGGGAAAAAAAGCAAAAATATCATCCAGAAAAGCCTTTTTGTGCAATTTGAGTGGGGGATTCATTATTTTTCACATGCAGTATATGACCACCTGCCCCGAGCACCAGCAGTTTGCCAGAGCTGTATTTATTTCCAGGCTGTTTGCAAAACCCGGCTGTCCAGCCCCAAAAGCAAAAGCATCCCTTTAGCCACATTCCCTTCCACAGGTACATTATGGAAATCTCCAAGTCACAGCATGTCTTAAAATCCTCCATTCACCCCCTGAGCCACTGCTTCAGGGGTCTCCTCCTGCAGAGGCTGCTCTGTGTTTCGTTTAAATTCCAGTGCCGTCAGCTCGGCCAGGAATCTCAGCTTTGGGATTCTTTGCCCGTCACCTTCAATCTGCGTTACTATGGGTACTGGAAAGCCTATTACTGTACAAGGGGAAGAGCCACGAGAAGGGAAAGGCACAGAGATCTGCAGCAGCAACCAAAAAAAAAAAAAATTTAAAAAAAAAAAAATGAAGGCAAACAGCAAGGAAAATTCACAGTCACTCGTAGGGCGTAATTTTGTACAATATCTTTCTCTCAGGAATGCCAAAATCATTGATGTTATTAGAGGCAAATAAAAATTGAAAGTGAGATCGCTGTTCTCTGCCCCACAGTGTCACACAGAACATCTCCTGCACGCTGTCTTTGCTGTATTTCTCACCTCTGCAGGAATACTGTGGGAAGTAAATATCATTCACATAAGAACAGCACTCTGTCAACAAGTCTTTTTTACCACTGAAATAATCAATGAAGGAACAGCAATCTGCCCTGCAGCCTTCTGCACTCTCCAATGTCTACAATAAGATTTCTACATGTTGGCAGTCAATACAGTTCAATTAATGTTTAATTCATGCCTTCTTCCTGAAGCAAGATGAAAAGACAGAACATTTATCAACAGCAGAACCACAGCAAAAACAAACACTTCTTGTTCCAATATTACCATCTTTTTGAGATGCAAGGCACTGGATCTGAGAACAACCAAAATGTCATCTGCAGTTTGTTTTCCAGGGCTGGGTTAAGTTTTGCAGATGATCAAATAGAATATTAGCCTAAAAATATATCGTGAAGGGAATTCTTCAGCAAATGCAGCAGCCACACTAAAGCATTTTTATTCTTTTCAGTGCAGATATTCTGGAAACTACACACAACACCATCGTATTGAAGTGAGTGTCAGCTAAAAACTCACTCTCAATGAAGATCTTTTATTTTCTGTGCCCTGTATTTCTGGTCTTCTGGTTTTGCTGGTCATCCTGGTGAGTGCTGGCTGCTCCTAAGAGGCTGGCAAAGCACTCCCTGCTGAACTGCCATGATTTCGACAGCAAGCATCTGTCTTGCTGAAGATACAGTGTTTTATCTCCATGACTCAAACGTCCAGGGCTCTAAAAATAAGAGTTTAAAATCTAATTCATGTCTGTGGCCACCAGCAGGCTTCAGGAAATGCTTTTTCGTTGTTTCCTTTTTCATTGTTTCCTTTTTCATTGTTTCCTTTTTCAGCTTCCTCTGCTTAAGCAGCAGATCCAGGTACTCACAGTTATAAATTAACCTCTTAGACCCAAACATGGATCCAAATCCATCACCAGGAAAGGCTGGTGAAGAGAGAGGGTGAGCCCAGCCAGGGCTAGCTGATGTAATGAGCATCCCCAGCATTTCCATCAGTTGTGAGAGTTTAGTACAAAATATGCTCTGCTCCTTATCTTGAAACTTCTCATATCAAAATGTCCGAGATTTCAAAGGAGCAGAACAAAAAATTATTTTTTTGGTGTGCTGGAGCAGTGGGAATGACAGAACAAAGGCAGGTGGCATTTTTCCATACTTTTCAGGGTTGCAGACAAAGTATTTTACACAAAGGTCATCATTCTGTACTGAAGACATGGTCCACAGCACATGCCAAGACACAAAAATGCCACTGACTGGGAGAAGTTTCACCACCCTGGGAAGAAAATGGGTTTATATCAGCAGCAGTTCTGTGCTGAGCTACACAACAACCACGAGCAACATAATTCAGAAACATTCACGCTTGGGTTTGAAAACCACACCAGAGACAGTGGGGACATCAATAAGCATGTGGGTTTTTTCATCTCTCTGAGGACATATCTCATTTTGGCCACATATCATGAGAATTTAGTAGTTGAATGCTGAGAGTTTTGACCTGGATCAAGAAGTAACTAAAGTATCAAAAGCTGGACATGGCAATGTGAGAAGGTTTAGAAAACAGGGCATGGAAAGAAACGTTGAACAGTGGATGTTGTTTAGTCTAAATAAGAAAATATTTTGAAAGGTAAACCAGCAACCTTCAAAGTGGAGTGGAAGAGAGAAAAGGCTTGTTTCATCCACCATAGGCTTGACTGGCTGGATTTAGGTTCATTTTAGGAGAACAGTGCAGTTGAGAGCCAGAAGCACAGGGAAAGCTCAGCATCCCTCAGCAATGGCCCAGATGTCAGGAGATCCTGACACAATACTTGCCTGGTCCTCATGGTCCTTAGCCCAGCAGAGAGTTTGGGAGACAGGATGAATGTGCCCAGAGCCAAATGTGTTTTGAAATGAGTCCCACTCTAAGGAAAATGCTTGAAAGGAAATTTAAGGTAGATAAATGAAGGAAATTCTTTCCCAGGAGGGTGGGGAGGCTCTGGCACAGGCTGCCCAGAGAAACTGTGGATACCTCATCCCTGGAATTATCCAAGGCCAGGCTGGATGAGGCTCTGAGCAGCCTGGGATAGTGGAAGGTGTCCCTGCCCATGGCAGGGGGTTGGAATGAGATATCTTTAATATCCTTTCCAACCCAAACCATTCCACGATTCTGTGCATGAAGGAAGCAATGCCTGGAAGAGAATTATCTCCACACCAAACACCACTGGACTTCTCTCATCTGGAGGGAAAATCCCAGCCAGCCTCAGGTTAAAACCTCCTCAGGAAAAGCCAGTCTAGGGAGCTGCAGCCTGAGAGCTCAATAAGGCAGTAAATGATACTTCTCCACATCAGGTGATGGATTTTGATTCTTTCACTTTTATCAGATTATGCTGAGTACATGAGAAAATAAAAGCAGAAAGGATGTTTCTTGTCTCATAAGCACAGTTCAGATAAGGATAAGAAGGGAAGTTGTGCTTCCCTTTCAAAAGGCAGTGGACTGAGGAGGTATTGTTATTCAGCTGCCAAGAGCTCTCTCCCTTATGTATAGACATCAGCGTTTGCTCGGAAATATTGTCTGATATCTTAATTAGAGGCTACTTTTCACACATGGCCACGGAGAAATAAGGCACTGGCTCACTTCCTTGCAGGGAGAAATCCTGTCCCAGGCTCTGGCAGAGGGATAGTGTCTGGAAGGAGCTGCCACAGCTTGAACTCACACAGCCCCATGGGCTGGTGGGATCTGCTTCAAAGAATTCCTTTCATTTTTTTCCAGGATTGTTATGGAGTGGAAATTAGCCCCTGTTCCATAGTGCAGCTTCCATCTCTTGGGATTTCCAGGATCAGAAGGGTTCACACAAGCTGGAGAAGTCAAACCTTCTGTCAAACCAAAGCCAAAGCCAGGAGAGAACAAAACAAACCAGAAAGAGCCTCACTGAACTGTGAGCAGGCAAGTACAGTGAGGAAGTCCCCAGTAAAGCATCCCATGGATAAAAAAAGGAGTTCAGGACTCATTACTGTGAAAGTGGTCACTGCAGTTGTATTTTTTTTAATGCTGTATCTAAGATCCTAAAATTATCCAGCTGTGCTTGTAGGAAAAGTAAAGGATTTTGTGTTAACTGAGACCTTGGCAACTTCAGCTTACTCTTACTAACCTCACCATTTCAATTTTGCCTTTCAGCACATTTTTCTGTAAAGATATGAAAATAAATAATAGATTAATAACAGAGTTTTTACAGCAGTAAAAAATATCCCATATGTACAGGAAATTTTCAATGAAAATCAGTTTGGCTTGGTGAGGGTAAAGCCATAAATGCTTCAGAATAGTTCATCTACCTCAGTCCATGTCTGTACTTATCTAACTTGTGAAGTGGGAACCTTATAGCAGCAATCAGCTGAAATTACTCAAATTTTCGATTTTTAAAAGCACTGAGATGCTGCTCAAGAGGCAAATCCCCATCATAAACCTCACTTCCATCCTGGGAGGCAGCTACACAAGCAAGTGTGCACTTAAAACAGTGGTGTTACCATGGGATTCACTTAATAATACAAAATTCTGACAAATACTCAAGAATTTTATCAATAGCTTTGGAGCAGTAATTAGGTAAAGCTACCAGTATGCAATGGTTTGCCATATCATTTCTCTTTAAATTGATTAATGACTTTGACTACTTACTCCTGTGTTTCTGTCTGTCTCCTTTTTCCCCTGAATAGTGTAAAATGACATTTGTAATTGCTGCAGTTGGAGAATGAGATTTTTATTAGGAAAGTGGTTACTGCGAAAAAGATAATCAAGAAAAATTTTGCTGATTTCTTTCGTTTTTAATGAAGCAAAATTATTCCATTTTCCTTCAGTCTTGACCTACCAAATGGCTGTTAAACACCTGCCAGGTGAAATGCTTTTTCCTTTCACAAGGAAAGGATTTCAACACTTAGTTCCCCAATTCAGCTAATGTTTAATTCATTTCCATGTCAGCTAGCTAGATTAAAAGAAAGAACATTTGTCAACAGGAGGGAAGCAACAAGAATCCAGCTTTGCACTCCAATCCTAATTTACAAGAGCACCAATTCCCATTTCTGGATAAAACCTGCCTTGGGAGGAGGGAGGCCAAAGTTGAGATTGCAACCCATAAAGAAGCTACTGGAACAGAGATATCACTGATGATGAATCCTTTAGGCAAAGTCAAATTTATGATCTAGTTAAAATGGAATATCCTGGCATCTAATGTCATCACAGCACTAATGAGATAGATCTGTTGCAACAAACTGCCTTCTCCCGTGAAATCCATGATTTTCTTTATTTCCTCTGCCTCAGCTTGCCTCTTGTTTTATGCCAAGCAGGGAGCAGGAGCTGAGCATGCTGCAGGTGAGGATTTTTCCCCAGGTGCTATGCAGCATTTGTGCATTCACTACCACTGTAAAACAGCAGAAGGAATAGAAAATACAGCTCTGGAGAAAGAGGAGAGAAAAAAAAAAAAAAGCAGATGTACATGTTCTGCAAAGACCTACAGAGAAAGGACAAGGGTGGAGAAAAACATCTTTTATTCCTCAGACATTTGTATTTCTTTCTGAGTCATGAGAAAAGCAGTGATTAATCACAGGCAGATGTCATGGAACAAGACACATAGCACAAGTTGTGTGTGAAATGTAGACATTACCAGTGGAATCACAAATCCCAGCTTTTCCTAATTGGAGACTCCTTCCACCAAAATGGAGACTCTACTGAAAAGGCTCATTTTAAGATCCATGACTTCTGTGACAATAATTCAGGGTTTTGACAGCACTATAAAATGCTGAGAATCTCCGGATTCTGGTTTATTCCTCATATGTCTACCCTTTCCAAAAATACATTGATTTTTATAGGTATGACAAGCTGGTTCAATTCATCTCTATGGGAAGCAATCTTTCATATCTGTACATGAATGCTGGGAGGTATTTTGAGCACACCAGAAAGGGTAACAAATGCAAACTGCTGTAGGCTCACATATCTGGCAGAATGACATCCAGGAAACTGCAGAAGTGCTGCAATCTCTACAGTGTAATGACACTGCATCAGATAATGTACCACCTGATGGAAACTGCTAAAAATCGTATAAAGGAGGCAGAAGGGGAGGAAAAATAAGCAAATATGTGCAGGAATAAATACGAGTGACCTTCTGTTTGTTTTCCCCTCTTCTCCCCTCCCCAGCTGCTTTGATTTTAGTGTAGTCAAGTCTTTGTTGATATTGCAGCAGGAAAATGAAAGTGGAAAGGGGGGGGAGATTAACCCTAAGAGGAAAGAGGAACCTTTGCTGATCTCATTTATTCCGAGTTCTTCAAACTAATCCATTTGCAAGTCAATCTTATCAAAAAGGAGTGAGGCTCCTTATTGCAACGTTCCAGGGAAAAGGAAAAAACCTAACCCAGCTCACATTGAGCAGTGTCTCAGCCAGAGGAATTCAAATACAGATTTTCCTCTCTGCATCCCCCTCAGCACTGTGGCTGCATGTGCTTCCAAAAGAACCTTTGGATTCAACTAAACACTAACCATTTGAGCTCTAAATGAGAAAGAAGCCTTTGCACCCACCTAGATTCAACCCCTAACAGAAGTTTGGAAGGCAAATTAGAGAATTCTTTTCAGTCTCTAGATTATAAACATCTTCCTACACCTCTGTGCTTCCCCAGAATTAGGAATAGGCTCAAAATGTCTGTTCTGACCCCACGCTTGCAGGATTTGCTGCTAATCTTTCCTGTACAGTAGTACTGCCTCTGAAGCTAAAGCTTCATTATTTAATTATTTTCTATCCTGTGAGCACAGCCCTGAAAACAAAACATAAATATAAACTCAGGCAGAGTCATTTCTGAGACTACAGCAGGACTGGGAAACAAGGTTGAGTTGTTGTGGATAATACAAAAAGAAAAAATGATGGAATTGTGAAATGCTGACCTGAATCTCAGTTTATATTTCATGCAGAGGAATTGAGCCATATGACTAATTATGGACTTCTTGGTGGTGCTAAATCTAAACAGGAAGGATGGTAGTGAAATGTGAGCTTTGCCAGAGCATCATGGATAACCTGTTCTCACAAAAGAGCATAAGCAACATGCTCCAGGCCCTTTCCATTAGGAATAGTCCTAAACTCCCTCTCTGCAGACTTCCAGGAGTCAGCTATGCATTCCCAAATAATCCTTAGAGTGTTCACACTTGAAATCACAAAATCACAGTACCAAGACTGGAGCTGAACACACAGGTATCTCAGGAGACAAGGTGTTGCTAATCCCTATCCCACATTATTCCCTTCCACCCTCTGTTTTATTTAAGGTAAAATAAACTGCTGGCGATATTCCTCAGCTGAAAACCACATAACAAACACACTTTTATGTAGTTTTTAGGTCCAGTGAGCTGCTTTTTCTCCTTTCCCATCAGGATGCAGCAGCAATAAAAACAATGGCTAATGGGGTTGATATTCCAGTGCCATCCAAGCAGGTTTTAATTACTGCAAGGGCAATTTCTGGCAGCTTTTCACAGCCAGGGCTGCTTCTGGCAGCTTCAGGAAGCTTATTTTTTACAGTACATCATTCACCTGTCTACCATCAGCTCCTCCTGTACTGAAATGCCCACCCAAATGTTGACTGATCAAAAAATATGAAGGGTATCCATACACTCAATCTCAAGGTCTAGTCCTGAAATTTTTCCTAGTCCTGAAAAATGATAAACATCAGGAGGTGACCATGATCACTCAAAGGGGCTGTTAGGTTCAATTTTAGCTCTTCCTTTTTCTCATTCAGGAGGGGGCAATTGATATTTTTTTGAAAGGATATGAATAAACAAACATGAGAAGAAAAGGCTGAGCATCCATGTGATAATAGCAAACCAATACTAGTAAACCTGAAGCAGTAGCAAACCAGGAGCAACATTTTCTGCCTAAGCTCAGGATTTTTGCTCTCTTTTCCAAGCACCAATCTCATGTCATTTTGAATGATAGTCCTTTTTGTCTATTTTTCCCTCCAATCTAATACCTGTCACAACCATCACACCACCAAGAGCCTTCTCATAGGCTTTAGTTAACACACTGATCCATGAAAAAGCAGAACCTGGAGCCTGCAGAAGCCTTTGCTTCCTGAACCCTATATTTGCTTACATCTTGCCCTTAAAAGCTCAGGATTTTGGATCCTCCACTTGCTTTACCTTTTGATGAAGAAAAAAAAAACCTAAAAGCACAAACTCAGCTGAGGTAGTGGGGTAACAACATCTAAATTTTTACAGTGTTGAGTGATAAAACATCCCTGGAGATTGGAGACAGTGGGGGGAAGGACTCCAAAGCACATCAAATTAGACATCTTCCAGTCCTCAGGGGCAGTCAGAGGGGGAGGGAGAAGCTGTCATCTCATTTCTCCAGTCAGTGCTGCCTGCAGATGCAGGTTAGGAAGCAGACCTTCTGAGGGGAGCAGGAATCCATTTGTTGAAATGCTCTTCACCCAGATTCATCTGCCTCTCTTTCTTAGTGTTTTTCATCAGCATTTTTCCATTTTCATCATTTTTATGAGGCTGATGTTTTGTGTGTTTCTTTTTTTTTTTTAAATGAAGTCCTCTGAAATATCCATTCAAATACTTCCCCCAAAAAAACCCAAATAACAGGCTTAATTAAAGAAAGCTCTTTTATCCCTCCTTTTTTTTTTCTTTTTTCAAATAAACCATTGCATTCCTCCAACCATTAATTAAAATTAAATTTTAAAAACCAAAAGCAACGGAGGCCTCAGAACCTATCAATAATGAATTAGGGAATTAAATTGATCAGCTAGGGGTGGCACAGGTGATCTGCCACTCACTGATACCTCGTGCCATATGTGGGGAGGTGTGAGGGTTGCAGCAAACAGCTTCAGCTCCCAATTATGGGGCTGCAGGACAGCTACAGGCTATGGATTGGCTGCTCGTTAATTAAGTGGCAAAATGCAATTCCAGCCTCTGCCCAGCTTTGCACTGCATGACCTTCCTTTTTCCTCCCTCTCTGGAAAATAAAATTAGTTCCCCTGGCAAGTGACACCGTTCACCTCCTCTAGGTTCTTCCCATCAACTTGATGTAGTGTTTTCCACTGCAGCACGACCACCATCCATAACTTCTGCGAAGAAATAACCCCACAACCCATTTATTTATTTTTTTAAGGCCCTGAATGCAATGAAGCTTTCAGACTTTTTTCCAGCTGCTCTAAGCTGCAGCAGCAGCAGTAATGTCCCTGTCTGTGGCCCATCCTAGGGGTGTGCAAAATTCACTGCTCCTCCAGTGCTCTCCAAGCACCCAACTGGAACTGGTGATGCCTGATGATTTTTTGCCTTTTCTTTTATCTTTTCTTTTTACTGATTTCCTATTCTTTTTACCCTTTATACACCCTTTGTATCCTTAGCCCTGCATATTTGTAATTTTTATAGTCTGATATTTAGCTTAGTTTGGGGTCCTGCAAGGCAGAAAGACCAAATATTCACAGCAGGAGGCCTGAGAGCTCAATATTATCTCAAAACTAGAGACTTCAGCCTGGGTTGAAACCTTCTCTCTGGAATATATTTTGTAAACTGGGCTCTAGCCTCATTTGTGGAGGGGTGATTAGAATAGGGGGACAATTACTTCATTTATTAGGTTTTTTATTGGGGGATTTTAGGTAGGTATGCTAATTTTCAAGGTCCATAAATCTGCATATGTGTTATACTGTGTGTGCATCTCGGCGTGATCCACCTTTGAAGAGCTGTGCACCTAAAATCCTATTAAAATACCAAGGTAAAACCCTTTTATCCCTTTTTAACTGCATCTTCATCATATTTCTACCAACCAAAAGGCAACACTGGGAACAACAGTATTCCTAGAGAACACAGCTTTGTGGAGAGAGAGACAAAGTACAACTGGGAGAAAAAGAAAAAGGCAGAAAAAATTAAGATCCATTAATGGCTTCTCCATTGCTTGGGCCCCAAAAAGCCCTTGGCATCTCCCATCCTCCTGGGCACCTGCTGCAGTTCAGGGAATTGGCTTCAGTCAGGTTGGGATCAGTGGCTGGGGAGCAGGGGTGAGTGGAACAGACAGACACGGGGAGGGAGGGAGCTGGAGGAGTTTCAGTGCTCCTGGGAGGTCAGATTTGTGATTTTGCCCAGCTGGGGGATGAGTCAGTGCTTGTCACTGCGGTGGCCCATCGGAGTTGCAGCGCTGTGACAGTTTGTCACCACCAGCCAGGCACTGTGGCACTGCCGAGGTAATAAGGCTGGGAGACCGGAAACATAAAGAAAGCAGAAATAAAAAGGCTGAAGAGAAATGGGAAGTGATAAACAGCGTGTTACACAGAGATCCATGCACAAATAGCATTTCTGCACCTGAAGCTAGATTTGTTCTAAGGGTTGGGTTTTTGTTGTTGGTTTGTTTTTTTTTCAAACTTGACAAGCCTATATTCAAGGGAAAGTCCTTTAAATTGCTCTCAGACACCCAAAAACCTAAATATAACCACACACATAGCCCAGTGGCATGATGCACTCACTCCTGCCCATGCCAACACTGAGATTTAGCTCGTTCAGCCTGATAACAGCATGGGACATCCCCCACGCTGGGTTTTCCTCTCCAGGGGTGGAGAATCTCCTCACAGACAGTGACACCCTTGCAGGATGCCTGCAGCCCATCTGGAAAAGGCACAGCTGCTGTTTGGCTCACAGAATCCCAGAACTGAAAAGGTTGGAAAAGACCTCCAAATAAAATCATGGAGTCCCAGCTGTGCCCAATGGGCACCTTGTCCCCAGCCCAGAGCACTGAGTGCCACAGCCAGGCCTTCCTGGGACACCTGCAGGGATGGAGACTCCACCACCTCCTTGGGCAGCCCATTCCAATGCTGGAGAACTCTCTCCATGAAGAAATTCTTCCTGATGTCCAACCTGAACCTCCCCTCATGCAGATTGAGGTCATTTCCTTTTGTCCTGTTGCTTGTTCCCTGGGAAAAGGAGCCAGGAGAAGGACACCCTTGCCTGGGTGCAAGGTGAGCACAGGTAAACAAAACCAGCAAGTCCCAGAAGAAAGTTGGTTCTCTCCTTTTTTTAAGCAAACTGGTATGTCACTGTTGAGCCGCTAGCTGAGAAATGACCAAGGTTCTCAGACAAGGAAAGAGAGAAGGAGACTTTATTATTTTGATTTCCATATATATAGAGTCTTCAGAGGTCACCCAGATTGGTCAGCCCGAGACCTCCCCCTAGGCCCAATTGGCCAAGCCCGAACTGACCTAATCTGGAGACGTTGTTTGCAAAACATCCAAACTTTATCTTTGTTTATGAAATATAGCAAAATGTTCTCACGAGAAAGACCTGTGCTAGTCACACTGGTACAGTTGTGAACTGGATGAGAGAAGACAAATCCTGGGAAGCTTAGTGGGTCAGGAACTTGCCAGAAGGGCATTGCTGCAGGAGGAAATTTTGGCAGCAGACAGTGGTAGGAAGTGGAATCTGTGCTGACAACCTGGATTTCCTTTGGCCAGCTGCTCTGTTGAGCTGGGCATCCCTGTTTCCATCACAGCACAGAGTGACATTAACTCCGTCACGTCCTGTCACTGCTCCATGCTGGTCCCAGCTCCCTGCATGTCCTCTGCTCCCTTAGACAGCATGACCCTTCCAAGCCTTCCTCAGGGCTCCCAGAAACACAGTGGATATCCCATGCTATATTCCTGTTATTTCTAATGGCAGAATTCTCAGAAGACAATCACCATTTCATGATTTCATTGTTGGTTTGCTTGGTAAAAGATGGGGGAACATGGCAAACACTGAGAAGAGAATTGTCTGAAGTTTCAAACTTTTATTTTTTCCCCAGCACTATTTGTCTATTTAAGGATTGAAAGGCGAGTAAAAGCCTCCATTTAATGAGTAAATCAGAGTGCATCATTTGGCCCCTGGCACAACGAGGCAGTTTGAATGTTTGGTCTATTTGGGTTTAGTCTCCCACTGTTTCCTCTGCAACTAAATGCACACAGATGCAGCATCTCTTCCCTCCCTTCTTTCCCCAGCTGCTTCTAACCCAGTAACCTCTTTTCTTCTTCCTTTGACTGCCTCCACAGCTGGATTCTTTTTCATTTTGGACACACCCACCTTCTAAGGATGTCCAGAAAAAATTAACTAATGAAGTCATGCAAAGCCCAGAGCATAGTTAACATTCATTTAGAGCATGAAAAGAGCAACACACCTTGTGGGGCTTTGCCAATTACACGGTGTTTCAGCCAAATGCAAATCATGCCAGAATGAAAATTCCAAACTGTGCATTATGTTCATTTCTAAACCCTGTTAACTTAATTAACTCTTGGTTAAATGTGCACTGATCTCAGACGTAAAGCATGTTTGATGAGATGCTTTTCATTAGGCAAAAGAAAGAATTTGGAATGTGCAAACCATTTGCAACAAGAGAGAAGACTCCCTTCCTCAAATTGTATACAACTCACGCCCAGTCTGTGGCCAGTGAAGGTTTATTTTCTATTTGTACTTTGTTATGCTCTTGTCAGTTTTACTTGGATGGTGAAACATCACTGGAGCAACTCTATCCATCAAATGGGGAAGATAATATTCTGCATTGTCAGTACCATTTAAAATGCAAGACCAGCTAATATGAAAAGTGATTAAAGCATCCAACATCACTTGTATTTAACCTGTGTTGCCACAGCTAAATCCCCACACCGAGTGCCTGCTCGGTGCAATTATTGGAGGCACAAGTCCAGATCCTCAGATCTCGTACCCAGCGGGCAGACAGCCATTTCTAAAAATAAATAAATAGCAGGGAAGGGGCTTAGCATTCTCAGCAGAGCTGTGGCATTTTTTAGTGAACACAGATCCGCGCCAGAAATAACTAGGAGAAGGTGTATTTCACTAGCTGCTAATAATTTTGTCCCTTGCAAATTGGTTATTATCTCAGGATACCTAGCTGTTTGTTGGGGTTTTTGTAAAAAAAAAAAAAAAAGAAAAATACCCCAAAACCCAAACTTTATGCCTGACTGTGATGCACACTAAGGCAGAGGTTACAGTTGGCAATAGGAAACTAATCTGGCTTCCTCCCAAAGCAGATGCCATAAAAACAAATCGTTATTGCAGAGAAGACAGGTATTCCCGACTGCATAAAAAGGAATTAAATGGGATAACAACTCTGCTCTGTCCCAGAACTGAGGCAGCAGAAAGTTCCTTCCCCACAGCACCCTGGGCACTCTAAGAGGCAGCTTCTAAAATTCACAGCTGGACACATCTGTCCTCCTTTCTCTACACAAAGTGCATTCTGAAGCATATTCTCGGCCAGGTGAAGGAGCAGCATTAAACTGATGTCACCCACATTTTGCACCCCTCACCTAGGGCTGCAAAACAAACCCCAGGTGATTTATTCATCCTCCTGCAAGCACAGAGAGGCTTCCAGAGCTCCCAGAGAGCACTGCAGTGACACGCTGGAAAACACGCAAGCAGGGCACCCTGTAGCCATTCTCCTGTCATTAGGTATGGTAAGGAACAAGAAGAGACAGACACCATGACAGGTCCAAAAATAACTTCCCTGAGTTAAACAGAGTTATGGTGTCTGGCTGTGGGCTATATTTCCTGTGGCCAGGCAGTTGCCAGCACAGTAACATTTCCCAGCTTTCCTCGGTGTTAAGCTGAGAGGAAATGCTCCCCTGTCACCCTCAGAATAGAAACATTCAGAGTCTGGAAGGCTACAGCATCTCTGTCTTTTAGCATCAGCAAGTCCGGAAAAGCTCCAAAGGGCATTTTGATTTCTGTTTCTCGTTTGTGATTGCAGAGGTGGGCAGAGCAGTGCACGAGTTCCCTTGCTTATTCCTGTAGTAGTTTCCTTTGATGTACAATTTGTTCCATCCCATCCCTGACTCCACCTCTCCATTCCCTGTACACAGAATTTCCCATGTGCCTGAATGACCACAGCCAGTTTGTGCAGCACTTTGTGAACACAGAGCCACTTTTGTCACACCAGCTCATCCCAAGTCTGCTCCACCTCCTAACACCCCCTAGTCACCTTACTCCATAGATATAGTGCCATATTTTTAAACAAAATCTGGGTATGTTGGCAAAAGTTACTCCTAATTTGCTTCTTAATTAAACAGACCAGCATATCCCACCTTTCCTGCAACTCAGTAGCAGCAGATGTTTGCTCAATATTCACCCATGACAATTTCCACTGATCCAACACACATTACTTCAAAGTCACCCTTTGAACCTCAATTGGACTACAAGCCTTGTACACACACTTTAATTTTGCATACTAGAAGATGCTTGGTTTAGCATGAAGTTGATTTGCATACTGATAGATTTCTTCCCCTTCCAGTCACAACATAAAAAGTTAACACACTGCTGTTGTAATTCAGTGTACGTCAAATCTGATTTCTTTTGATGCATTCAGCCACCTACTGTCACTTTAATGCATTTTCCCTGCACGTGCAAGCACACTGCTTCATGTGAAAACATTTATACTGGCACTCAATTCAGTTAATTTTTCCCTCAAAGTTGAAATATTCAAATAGAGGTGTATTCATCTCTTCAAAAGAGTCAACATTTTCAAGCTAAGGAACTGGAGAAAGAGGAATTATTCTGTTTTCATAACAATAGTTTTACACTGAAACTGCAAAGTAAATCAGTAGATTCTTTATCTTGTGTTAATATTTACTCAATGTAGGGGAAAATACATAGCTCCTCAAAATTTACCATAGGAAAAAAGACATGGGGAAAGAAATTAAAAAGATGTTAGAAGTACAAAGGTTATATATCAGAACAGGGTAACTTCTCATTCAGTTCTGGCAGAAAACAATGAGGGAAAGGAAAGGAAAGGAAAGGAAAGGAAAGGAAAGGAAAGGAAAGGAAAGGAAAGGAAAGGAAAGGAAAGGAAAGGAAAGGAAAGGAAAGGAAAGGAAAGGAAAGGAAAGGAAAGGAAAGGAAAGGAAAGGAAAGGAAAGGAAAGGAAGGAAAGGAAAGGAAAGGAAAGGAAAGGAAAGGAAAGGAAAGGAAAGGAAAGGAAAGGAAAGGAAAGGAAAGGAAAGGAAAGGAAAGGAAAGGAAAGGGACATTGAGAGAAAAAAGTTCACACGAAAGTGCATGATGTTTATCTGCCATACATCCCAGTCTCACACCCAACACACCAATAGCATAAAATTAAGAAAAATAGGAAAAGATTAAGATGTGAAGGATGCTACCATTAATTTCACTGGTCCTTCAAGGTATTAAGCACAAGGGCTGTTGTCCTCCTTTTACAAAGCTTTCAAGATTGTACAGCCACTTAAATGAGCACTGAGAATTTTGTTTACCCAGATCTCTTTCCAGCCATTGCAGAACACAGGAAAAGAGTCAGCAAAGACACAAAGTGCTCATTCCAATCTTGCCTCCCCACTGGTGTCACCATTGAGGCTGAAGCTGCCAGCAGAGAACATCACCCATGCCAGCAGTGCACAGGAGTCCCTCAGATTCCCTGTCACTGACTCACAGATCGATTCTGTTTCTCCCATTTCTGGGTCACTGAGTGCTTCCATGTGGCCATTTTCCAGGCAAGGATGAACTGCAGCAGACACTGCCTGTGAATCCACTGTGTTTTAGCTGCAGGTGGGGGGGGAAAGAACAGGATTTGGTGCTGAGCCTTTGTCATTAGCATTTATCTGTGCACAAGCACATGTATTTGCCCTCCAAAGTTTCACCTTGGAGGAGAAAACATTCCCTTGGAGACAGAAAGGGTGAGGAAGCACAGAGCATCTCCTCATTATAATACTGACAGGTTTCTGGCCTTGAGCTCTATTCTTTCTTTTCAGCAAGCATTTCCTATGGGTTTGAAAGGCAGAGGTAAAACTAAGTTTACCACGTATTTGTGTGTGAAAAGAACGTGTGAAAATGGAGTCTAAAAAACAGGAGTGGTCCCAGGATTTCACATATTCATTAATAAACCATCTTCTCCAACTAAGAATTCTCTGTGGAATAGTGAAAATATATCAGATTCCCTGAGTCACTTTTAGTTATTTCTTCTGGGATTTCTTTGGGGGCCTTTTTAACATTTTAAATGAGGTTTTTCAGCTTCACCACTTGTCAGATCCTGTGAATTTAGACAATACCTCATAAGCCTTAAAAGACTAATCGGAGATGTAATTGCAGTGTTTTGTTAAGTTACTTTTGTGACTGAAAAAGGGGCAGCAACTCAAGTGCTCAGTGCTTCACAGAGTCAGAGTTGGAAGGATCTCCAGGATCATCCAGTCCCACTGTCAACCCCAGCACCAGCATCACCCCAAAGCCATGTCCCCAAGGGCCACCTCCAGACACCCCTGGAACACTGGAGATGGTGACTCCAACTCTCTGGGCAATGTATTCCAATGCCTGATCACTCTTCCAGTGAAAAAATTTTTCTAATACCTAAACTGAACCTCCCTGGTGCAATTTAAAGCCATTTCCTCTCATCTTTTCACCTGGGACATGGCAGAAAAAGCCAAGTCCCACCTAACTCCCCTCTCCAGTGAGGTCCCCCCTGAGCCTCCTCTTCTCCAGATCAACACCTCCAGCTCCCTCAGCTGCTCCTCACAGGATGAGATGTTTTCCAGACCCTTCCCCAGCTCTCTTCCCCTTCTTTGGACAAAGGTTGCTCCATTCTGCTGTTAACAAAAGTGGTCTGTTCTGCCTTTTTTCTTTAGGGTTGATTTCTGTAGGACTGACTTCAGACAGAAAAAAGGCAAAAACAGAGAGAAAAATATTCAATAAGACAGATATTAATAGCACTTCTCAACCTAAGAATATACTAAACTGGCTGCAGTAACTCCTTTGAGTCATCAGCTTTTTCTCCCAAAGACATATTTTTATAGACTTCCATCCTTTCTCTGCTTCTTATCCAGCAAGAAATAATTCCACAAGGAAACAAAGTGAGAAAAATGCTGGATGAACACTGAGTATTTCTACTCAGTCAGCAGGACATGGGCTGGTAAGGCTCTGGAGGCAAACTGCTGCTCTGCTGCTCACCAGCAGAAATATGCTGTCCATCAAAATAACACAGGAATTTATTTATTTTTAAGTAATCCTTCTCCATTTTACCATTTAGGTCATAAATTACAATCATGGAGTCATAGAACTGGTTTGGGTTGGAGGAAACATTTGAGGATCACCCCATTCCACCCTCCTGCCATGGGCAGGGACACCTCCCACCATCCCAGGTTACTCAGCGCCACATCCAGCCTGGTCTTGGAGACCTCCAGGGATTGAGAGTCTACAAATGGGATTCAGTGAAACAAACTGGATAAAAATGGGATTTCTTTGTACTTGGAGTCCTATTGTGGATGATGACAGAATATGACAGCAGGACCCATCCCTGGGGCATTCTTGTCCCTATTTTGTGCTTGGGAAGTACCTGATCTCCTCTGAGCTGCAGTACCTGGCTGGCCCTGCCCAAAATCATGCCCAAGAGCCCAGCAGGAAGCAGGCAGTGTTTGCACAGTCAGCACAGGACAGCCTGGCACTCCCTGCTCCTGTTTTATTTACCAGTGGAGATGTGGCCACTGAGCCCTGTCTAACAGCCATTTAACTTGGCTGCAATCATTCTGCTCACTCTGATGCAACTTTGATTACATTAAGCAAATTGGAAAAGGGCCAGGTGGAATAGCAAACACTCTTAGCCTTCTTTTGAGGCAGCGATTAACCTACATAAGAACATTTCTCATGAACATTATGAGCATTTAACCTCACCTCTCCTATCACAGGGTGCAGGAATTTTGCCTGAGGGATTTTGGCATTGTCTTCACTACCCTTAGCTGTCCTAAACTGACCTTTTAGGTGGTTACCTAGGGAGTGGACTGAGTAGGGAGATGACCACAACCCTTCCCAATGTATTCCAATGCTTATAACAGTCCAGGTTACTTTTGGGCTAGGAGACACTCTGAAAATGAAACAAGTTTAAGCACCCTAACATTCACATCCATAGTTTCCAGATTTCATCTCACTTCCCTGAAAATAGCAAAGCTTCTCCTGAAGTGTATTCTTATTTCATGTTAAAATCATTCTTGAAGGCTAAACATTGTCTTTGATCAGCAAAATAGATCCTGCTCTTTAACTTATTCACAGTGAGGTGCATTTTCAGGATGTCAGATTACTTGGGACCTCTTTAAAGCATTTTTCTCTGAGCTCTAATTTGCCACAATCTTTTTGGCACAGAGATTGACTGAGATGATCTCAGCCATGATCTCACCAGTGCTGACTGTAGCCTACTGATTTTGATATATCTGGGAACAGTTCAAGAACTAAAGCAGTTCCTTCTGTTTCGGGTTTGCAGTGGGAATGAAAACTTAGTGTAGATCAAGAAAAGCTTTTTGTTGCAGAAGAAGTCAGTAGATTTAAAGAGTCTCCTGAGGGAGGTGGTTCTGCTCCTCTATTCTCTGCTGAGATCCCACCTGGGATGCACCCCTGGAGCTTTCAGTCCAAGAGAAATGTGGACCTGTTGGAGCAGATCCAGAGAAGAGCTGGTAGTGATAGACATGAAATAATGATTTTAAACTAAAATACTCAGATGATAGACGAAGAATGAAGTTTTTACAAGGGAGGTGAAACACTGAACATGCTGCCCAAAAAGATGGTGGAGATCCCATTCCTGGACCATTCAAGGCCAGGCTGGGTGGGACTTTGAGCAGCCTGATCTAGTTGAAAATGTCCCATGTCATTGCAGAGGGGTTGGACTAGATCACCTTGAAAGGTCTCTTCCAACCCAAACCATTCCATGATTCTATGATTTAATTTCTCATCTCTTCTTGAGCACTGAGAGCTTTTCAACCTTTGGGGTCCTTTTGGAGCTGCAGGTGCTTTGCTGAACCTGCACCTTCCAGCCTCTTTAGCAGCCATCACACATCAGCCAGGGCAGGTGACTCCTCCTGCCTCCCCTCTCTGTCAGTTAACACACACATTTGAATCTCTCCTTAGCATTCCCTCTGGTTTTTTCCAAGCCACAGCACACGTTCCTAAACAGTCCTTGGTGTTTGTAACCTGTTCAGAGGCATCACAATTTTCAGTTGTCAGAACAAAAACGACAGCAGTTTTAACAAACACAGGATAATACAGCCTTACACCATCCCTGTGTCCAGTGGGAAATGCACAGCATTCCCCACATTGTTCAAACATTGAAGATGCTAAACAAGAGGATGAAGTAGCAGCAGTACAAAATCTAAAAAAAAAAAAAGCCAAAACCAAACTCAACAAAAACCCACCACAAACAAAAAAGTAGAACTAGATAAAGAGATTTCTTTTGGCCTCAGAATGATTACACATTGAATTATTTAATTTCCAGATTAATCAAGGACCTCTCTGCTTTGAAGGGGCTGAAAAATCTCTTCCCTCCCAATATGGATATTATCCAGTGTGTGCAAGAGGGAGATGGGGAATTAATCCCACCTCAGGGTGATATAATACACTTACACCCCTGACACATCAGTCACAAGAAAGCATCTTTTTATATAGAATAGTTACAGTGAGAATATATATATATATACACACATAAAAATATATTTTATATGCTTAATGAGGCTTAGCAAAAGAGAGAAACATGGGGCATAAACTCTATGCAGACCATTAAATATCTGAAAGACTCAATGGTCTGAAAAGAAATATAGGGAAATGAGAGTGACAGCTGATCAAAGGGTAAAAATATCAATGAAAGTGTACTAACAATGCTCTGAAATGTGAAAGTGCACAAACAGATCAACTGATCAAAATATCATAGGTATACCATGCTTTTTCAATAGTACACCCATCAGGTGAATTGTTTTCTCATAAACTGATGGTTTAATACAAATATTCAGGAAAGCAGTTAGTAAAACTCAGCATTTGTTTTGGAGGGTGAGGGGTTGTTTGAATTTTTGTTTGTTTTGTTTTTACAGAATCAGAGAATCACCTTCACAATTCTCCAGTCCCACCATCACCCCAGCACCACCACAGTCACCCCTGAACCTTGTCCCCAAGTGCCACTTGAGAGAGATTTCTCCTAGAAATGTCCTTGACCATCCACAAGAGCATAAACTTTAAAGACTGACTGCCTTCAGTCACCCACTAGCCCTAAAGATTATTCTGAAATTTTTGTGAATGTTTTAACATACAACTCCTGGGGTCAAGGAGAAATTATAAGAGGAAATTCAACTACTCAAAAAGCTGCCACGAGTCCAGAAATAAACCCCCTCCCTCAGAAAAAACAGTGGTTTTCTTCATTCTGTCTATACCTCCAAATCTAGTTAATTAAAGGAGCATCCTAGAAGGAACAGATCTCAATTATGTTTAAAAGAAAATGAATAAACAGGACAGAAACTGGCAATATTCTTCCATGAAATATATTCTTCTTCTAGTGACAAATACTGATTTTTTGCCATTGAAATGCTCTGGGTTTGCAATCATCAGGCTAGGTTTTCCTCAAATTGAAGAATAAATAAACAAGGGATTTTAACATTGAACAAATTTAACAAATCGTTAATCTAAAACCTTTAATATTAAAGATTTTACAAATTAAAGAAACAAAGCATCAAACTCTGTCCCGTATTGCTCGCTATACCCTTTCAAGAATTGAAAACAGCTTTCCATTTCCTACCTGGCTTTGTTTGAACCTTGCCAGTGAAATAAAATTTAAAAAGCACTTGTTTAATGACCCTCAATCTTTCCCAAGGTCAGATACCTACTATTCATACAATTAGATTGAGAAAGGCAAGATTTACCAGCTCTGCTCCATTTGGGGAGCTGGACCAGGAGAATTCTAAAGTCCTTTACACCCTTAATGATTCAGGGAGTCTGTGAATAAAACTCCTGCCTCTTCAGAAATTGTTCCCAGCTATCTTAGTTGGGCATATGGTATCAATTACCATAATGCTCCAGTTCTTTGCAATCTTTAATATATTTATTTTCACAATCCTTTTGAGAGGCAAGGAAGTCTATTATCCCTATTTTATAGATAGAGGACTCAGGTACTGAGATTTAAATGATTTCTGTTAAATATTTCTATTCTATTCCTCATGCTCAGGGCTCCTTGGGATGCTGCATATATGTGAACATTTATGCACAAAATACCAAAAATACGCTTAAGTCCTCTTGGGTAATTTCATTTTCATAATTTCATACCTGATAACTGCAATAACTTCACAGGACTGGGAAGCTTCATTTTGGGTATTTTAATTTAAACACCTGAAAAAAACCCTTAAAACTCATGTCAGGGCAGGATCCTGTGATTTGATAGCCTACCCTGGGCAGAACCAAAGCCAGGTACTTAATTAAGCAGCATGATCATTTGAATGGCCTGGTAAACACCTTGGCAAGTTGTAGATTTTATTTTATAGATATCACAGAGGTGTAAAAGTTTTCTGCTAACACTGGCATCATCTTGATATAAAATACAGGGTAGTAACTCTATTCAGGGGGAGGAAATTAAGTATGATTGTCCTTAGCCAGAGAATCAGTGACAAATTACAAGACAGAAGTTAAAACAGTTCCTTAAGAGTTCCAGTCACAAGGCTCATCTAAATAATTCTAGAATAGCTCCTCAGGTTTGTGATCCCAACAGAATATTAGCAGGTTAGCAAACCAATCCAAACCAGTAAGGAAAGGAAAAACAGAAAGTTAAAATATCTTAAAACTTTATCAAACAAAATACACTTCAATGCAATCACTTACTTCTGAAACGGTGAGAGACTCAAGGCCAACAAAGCCCATGGCATTTCTTCATGGAAAGAGTTACTGAGCATTGGCAGGAGCTGCCCAGGGAGGTGGTGAAATCCTCATCCCTGGAGATGTCCAAGGACAGCCTGGCTGTGGCACTCAGTGCTCTGGGCTGGGGACAAGGTGCCCATTGGGGACAGCTTGGATTCAAAGGTCTTGGAGGTCTTTTCCAACCTCAGTGATTCTGTGTGAATCAGATTCCCTGACATTTAACTACAGATATCTTGCGTAGTTCTAGCAGTTTATATGTAGAAATACGTTTCCCTTTAACACTCAGAGTGTCTAAACCTTTACTGCAAATACCTCAAAAAACAGTGAAATGGGAAATGTAAATGTGGACAGGTTAGTAAGGAAGATCTACACTGAGCATCTACAAGCTTGGCAATATTTTCTCCTCTGGACTTACTCAAACCTTAATCACTGTCACTACAGTTATATCCCCAGGAGCAATATTCTCTTGCTTTAGCATATTCTGCTCTCTTTGTGGCAGATTGTTTTAAAAATATTTTAAAGGAGACACCCAGCCTGCTGCTAGGACTCTTTCCATCAAAGATGCAACAACAGAGTTCTCCACAGAAATTGTTCATTTCGTGTTCAATCTCCTGAGTAGTGCGAATTTATTAACAGCTTTGAAGTGGTAAAAAATGTGATGTGTGTGTGCGTGTGTACAGATGATCCAAACAGTACAAAAACCAGCCAGGAAATCAATAAAGTAGCTTTTTAACAAATGCATTTCCAGCCGATCAAAAGAATCGCCTAACGGCTACATACGGCTGATCTAACACTCATTACATTATCATTTCAAGGAAACATCCTTTGCAGCTGAAAGGTGAAGTCTTGCTGTAATGAGCTCCTTCTGAGTCAGCAACAAGACTCTTTTTGGCGGCGCTGAGACAAAATAAATATGTGACAAACACCGGGGAGGAATTATTCTCCGCAAACAGATGTTTTTCTGCGTGCAAAGGGAGCTGGCTTTGATTTGGTTCGCTGCTTGGAAGCAAGGAAATGTAAAGAGGGGGCTTTAATGTGGGGTCTTCTCACTAGAAGAGGGACAATTTAATTAATCAGTGGTTGCCCATGAGGGATGATGGGGTGGGTGGACCCAGGCTTGATGCCAAACCTCCACCAAAGCCTTTCTCCCCTCCACAGCTGGACAGGGGAGAGAAAATATTGAAAAAGCTCCACGAGTTGAGAACAGAGAAAGATTTCTCTGTTTTGGTGAGATCACTCACCAAACACCACCACTGGCAAAACACACTCAACTTGGGGATATTAATTGTAATTTTTTACCAACAAATTAGAGCTAATGAGAAGTGAAATCAGGATAATGAGAAGTGAAATAAATCTTAAAAACACCTTCCACCCACCCTTCCCAGCTGTAGCTCCTCCCTCACAGCTGTGCAGGGAAAGGGGGAATGGAAGTTGTGGACATTTCCTGCCACTGCTCATTGCTCTGCACTCAAAAGAGTCTCTTACAAGTAAAACCACTTCCTAAAATTCCAGCTAAGGAAACAAGCACCTGTTACGAATAACCGCAACACGTTCAAAATTTTGTGGGAATTGGACTTTTTTTTTTTCAAGCAATGACAGTGGCTTGAGGCCACCACATTGCCTCATAGTTCATTCTGAAGGAGCAAGGAAATTCGATATCCTCCAGCTGCCTTGGATTACACAATCAAATTACACTTCCAAAGGAAAGTGCTGGTTTCACAAAGTATTGCTGCCTCTAAACTTGTCAGCTCAAATCACCTGCAGCCATCACCAAAATCTGTGCAACTGGGGCAGCCATGGAACACAATGTAGGAGACAAAATGTTTTCCATGGTGTTCATTAAGGGACTGCTGATAAAGGAATTGATGTAAACTCAGGCAGGCTGAGCCTTCTGTTTTCCATAGTGCCTTTTTCTCTGGAGTAATGTAGTTTTCCATAAAAATCTTATTGGCACAACACCATTCCCACGGGGGCCAGAAAGAGAATCAGGCAATCTTTTCCCTCACAATGCTTCAGGGGAGTCAGGAGATCCCTTCTTTCTGAAGGGAATCATGACCCCTCAGAATTAAGCACAAAAATAGGATTAATCTCTTCTGATAGTCCATGTCTTCACTGTTAATGTCTGAGTCTGAAGCTCTTCAGCCCAGCTTTGCTTGAAACCAGACAGATCAACACACATGATTTTAGGGAATGAATTCTCTAACCAAACTGAAATGTCTCACTCTTGAAAAGAAAAACCACATCTTAAAAATGTCTGTTTCTCCTGTCTTGCAATGAGGAGGTGAAATGGCTCAGGGATAGGCATTTGCCATGGAGATGTTTATTTGTGATGGTTAAATCCCACTCTAGCAGTCCTGAAAGGAATCCTGCTTTGCACACTGCTGCCTTTTGGTGATGTGACATCTGCACACCAACTCTGCCTCTGCCTGTGCAATCTAACAGCTTCAGAAGGGAAAGGAAACAGCAGCCTTCCCACAGAATTCACAAATCAGCAGGCAAAAGGAAATTTCTTTAGATCTGTTCTTTTTTCCCCTCCCTTGTCTCTTTGAAAACTGTTTTTTTCACAGGCACAGCTCTACATTCCCAACTTCCCATCAGCTTCCAGTGGGAACTGAATACCATTTTCTGCTCTAGGACTACCAACCTTTGTATTTTTGTTGATATGTTGACATAACAGACCAGCCTATTTCTTTTTCCCATCATCCCTTTTAAACCTTCCTTACACACTCCTTTTCCTTTGTTTTCCATTTCCTCCTTTTCACCATCAGCCTTCAGCTGCCTCAAAGGGTTTCAGAGGATGCTGGAGGAAGAAGGTACTAGGAAAAAATGTGGAGAGAGGCAGAGGAAGGAGGAAACAAAGTGATTTTTACAATGTCCTCGAGGCACAAGGCTGTCCTTTTACCTTTCCCTGGGGGAGTGGAGCATTTCTGTTGCTTTAATCAGCCCCAAAAATAAAGCAGACAAAGCAACCAAGTTTGTAATTGGAAATTTCCTTACATTCGTAACAGGAAATTAATGTTGGGCCTCAAATAGTGCATGGAGTTTGCTGTGGATCACAAGACACTGAGGGAGATACTTTAGCCACAGGATGTTTTTTTCACAAAATAGAAGCCAAAAAAAAACCTTTCACTTCCAATACTCACAATTAGAAGAACAATCACTGAGGTGATGCAGGCCCTGCACTTTCCTTCCACATTTTATTTCTCTTTGGAAGTTTTTGAGTGAGGAATGCATCCACCTCCCAAACCCCCAGTTCAGTTTATTCTAAAAGCAGTACTGAAAATTGTAATTTAAGTGCCACAACCTGCAAGGCTGGTAACTTTTCCATAAACTTGATGACAATTTATAGAACAGTTTATTTCCTTGCTTGCAGCATGAGATGCTGAAATAGATTTTTGTTGCTTTCATATTAGTCTTGCCTTGCCACAAAGAAGATTGTACCTTTTAATATTTTGTAATTTATAGCATTGCCCTGCAATGGCTAAATATCTACTCGATTTTTATTTCCTGACCTGTCCCTGAGGCATTTGAATATGCAGGAAGTTTTACACTCTCATTTTCTTCTACAGATGGCAGCCAACATTAAAATATTAGCAACTGAGTGAAATAACCAAAACCTTTACCATTTGACTCTCCAACTCCACCCTTCCCAAAAGCATAGCTATTTTATATGATAATTAAAAGGAAATTGCAAAATTTTCAGTTTCCCTGAAAGAGTCTCTGAGGTGAAAATATTGCCTAATATAATTTTTTGCAAAGAGGGGAAGTATTCTAAAATATTTCTATTTTAACATATTTTGTTAAGACTGCAGTAGTGCTTCCTGTGATTTTAGCAACCTAAACATATGAATGTGTTAAAGTATTCAATGTATAGCAATAATTCTTATGATAGCAAAGAAATTCTAAATACACAGATTAAACTGTGTAGTTTGAATGGTGAGACAAGTCTGTGATAAACACTTCTAAATAAAAATGTAAGTGCAGAGTGAAATAAATAACTCATTAATAAAGGACACATTGTTCTCAGCCTGAGTTTTCTCCTCTCTTCTTGGAAGGTGGACTTATTATTATTATTATTCAACAGGAATCACTACTACTATTATTATTATTATTCAATGTGATAAAGCAATTATCACACCCTGAGTCCCACTTCTCCCCTTCCAGGCAAGTTCCTGGGTTTCCTGGACACATCTGCTGCTGACAAACACTGGGAAAGGTAAAGCAAACACCACTGAAAGGTCCTTTCTGCTGCTCCTGCTGCAAGGAGTGTTTGCTCTTCCCCCACGGAGCATCTGCCACCCCACTCCACGCAGATGGCATCCCAGCTGCTGTGGGAGCACAAAAGAAGGGTCATTTTACCCCCAGACCAACAGGTAACACCTTATCAGCACTGCAGAAAATGCACCTTGTCCTGCAGCTCTGAAATAAGGGTCAGCATGAGCTGCACAACGAATTCTTTCTGTAAAAAACCTTGTGGCAAGTCCACATCAATTTGCCAGGCCACTGAGTTTTCTGTGTTATCCTGTATTTTCATCCTACACTGATTTTCTAATTTTTTTTGTTTGTTCTTTACCTTACTAAAGTATTTAAACTTCCCGTTAAAAGTGTCTCTTCCTGTGCGACTTGTATGCACCTACCACACGATTTCATTATCTATTATTTATTATTTATTATTAGAAATCTGGCCTTCAAGGCCAGGTTGGATGAAGCTCTGAGCAATCTCATCTAGTGGAAGGTTCCCCACCCTGAACTGGATGATTTTTACAGTTCCTTCCAACCCAAAAGCTTTAATATGTTTTTATGATTCTTGGCAATGGCAGCTGGGTGGCAAAACCATTATCTGGGGGGCTTAAAGGTGCAACATGGTGACCAATATAGGATCAAAATCAGTCCAAAGGGAACAGAGGAAAGCAGAGAAGGAGCAGAACACTCTGATTTGCCTTCTGTGTTTGCAGGGAAGTTTGCAGAAGAAAATGAGAGTGTAAAACTCCAAAATCCATTTCAGTCTTCTCAATGCATGGATAACAAGCCAGCACTGACAGAGTCCTCCTCAAAGCACTTTTCTCTTCATAAAATTCCATCTTAATTTTAATTTCTGACATTAAAATAAGCAAAATTTAGGTGCCATTAGTTGAGAGCTGGTGCTTCAAAATACCATTTTGTCTTAACATATAAAATTTGCTCTTTGCTATAATAATATTCTGTTTTACCTTGCAACAATGAGCAAATAGGCCCTGAAGGTGTTTGGAGATAGAAATCACTTACAGTTTATCAAAATAAATAAAGAATATGAGAGTGTAATTTTCAACAATAAGAGATGCCCAGAGATTTAGAGAATCATAAACAAGGAAAGCTGCAAGGCAGAGATTTTGTAAAGAGTTTGCTAAAAGATAGCATTTCCTTCTCCATTTAAGTACTAGTTAAAGCAGTTAATAAAGATTAATATTTATGTACTGTATATATTCCATAATTTGCATTATGAATAATAATAATAAATAACTTTGCATTACTTTGAAATAAAATGAATGCTCCACATTCTACAAATGTGATATGACCAAAAAAAAAATTTAATAGGTGCTTCATCTATGACAAATGAATAATTGCATTGAAGGAAATTTTCAAGTTTAGAAAGGTGATGGAAGCCAAGCTATAAAAATTACATTCTCAGAATCAAAGCCATTTAATCTTGCTTTCACACAGGCCCATCAAAAGTAAATACCACCAAAATATGAACCTCCAAACACTCCCAGGCTGTTCCTTTTCACATGAGTGGTGTTGCTCCCACCACCACCTGCTCATCCCCTTTTCCAGCATGACCCACCAAGCACAGGGATTACCCAAGGTAAATATTCAGTCTGCACGATTTCGGAGAGAGTTTTGTGCAAGCAAACTCTCTCTCCAGAGCACACAGGTAGGAGTGCTCGATAAACATCCCCACAGTCTGCCAGAGCTGCAGACTGGGAATAGACAAACAGCATTTTTTGAGTATTTAGCACTCACCCAAGCAGCCTGTGGAACACACCTCTGGAGCTGGCAGTGCTCAGAGTTGTTCTCCTTGCTGCTTGGAATTCTACACCACATGAGGCTCATTTAGCTGAGCATTTTCCCCCCTAACTTGCAGCTGCCAGAGGCAGGCAGGTGTGATGTGGTAAGGAAAGTGCCAACATCTGAAGGGTCACCTTCTGCCAGCAGGTGAAGATTATTTAAGAATAATCATTAAGGTTAATCATTCAAGATTATTTAAGAATAATCATTAAAATTCAACGTATAATTTTCACTTACAACAAAAAGCCCAAAAAAACTAAACTAAACAGAAAGAAAATAACGAAAAAAGTTCCCTATATCAAACCCACAAATAACATCACAACACAAGACAAAAAGATGAATTACACAAAAATCCACCCCTCGACCTTTCACTACAGCTACAACACAAATTTCTGACTATCATTCTACTTACAAACATAGCTTAATACTTATTTTGCCCATTATTGCAAGACAGGTGTGATGTGATAAGGGAAGTGCAACATCTGAAGTGTCACCTTCTGTCAGCAGGTGAAGACTATGTAAGAATAATCATTTAAGAATAACCATTCAAGATTATTTAAGAATAATCACTAAAATCTACATTCAACATATAATTTTCACTTACAACAACAAAAAAATAACCAAAAAACTAAACTAAACAGAAAGAAAATAACAAAAAAAGTTCCCTATATCAAACCCACAAATAATATCAGAAGACATGACAGCAAGACAAATTACACAAAAATCCACCCCTCAACCTTTCACTACAGCTACAACACAAATTTCTGACTATCATTCTACTTACAAACATAGCTTAATACTCGTTTTGCCCATTATTGCAAGACAGGTGTGATGTGGTGAGCGAAGTGCAACACCTGAAGTGTCACCTTCTGCCACCAGCTGGAACTTTCACTTTTGCCTTAGTTCCTGCAGGTTTGTGGCACTGAGCTGGGGGGAATTTGGCCACGGGGGATTGATTGTGTTCCATAATTTCCTGGTTGCCACCTCACCATCAGCCAGTATTCCTGCTGTATCCCCAACACTCAGGTTTAGAAACAAGAGTTTCAGTGATGTTTCCAGTAGTGGCTCCATCATTCAGGAGACATTTGGGGCAGAGAGATTTATTCTCCTATTTCATGTGGCAAAAGGAGGAATATTTTATCTCTGCTCTTCCAGTGAGGATGACAATGGGGAGGAGGAAGGTGGCAACATCTAACAAGACAGAATAACAACTCCCAAGGTGCACAAATCAAGGTGGCACCAGCTGACCCCACTCTGGTCCCTTCCAGCCTGACCCATCCTGTGATTCTGTGAAAGAAAGCAAAAATAAACCTCTTTCCTCTCCCCTGCTTGCTTATCAAACCATGGCCAGGTAGGAATTACTGATTTTGTCACGCTGCCTCTGATCAGGATGCAAAAAAAAAAAAAAAAATCCCAAGAGGCAGATTTCCAAAGGAATTAGCTCTGCACATACAATCCCTTCAGCTCGACAATAAAAGATTGATTTCAAACAGTAGGCGTGGAAGGCTGTCCAAAGATTCTTGTTACACAACTGCTTTCAAACCTCTGACACAACAATGCACATCATGGCCTGGCATTATTTGTTTAATTCTTTTGCTCTGGGTCCCTGCTGGGCATACATTCATTTTTGCTTTAGTTCCTGTGCCCTACATAGCCTCCACAGCAGCTACTTATCTGCAGCAATCCAGCTCGGAGTTTTTCTGGATTTTATGACAGCACTGCTTCAGATTAACTGCTCCCTATTCTTCTATGAGCCAGTTAATCACTGTACTGCTTGTTCTATTACTGGGTAATCAAAAAATTAACAGCAATCATCCTATAATGGCAATTCGGTGGCATTACATTAGTCAACTTCCTCTGTCCCGAGCTGCTCTTACACAAATTACTCCGTTTTTAATAATTTAATCTATTTTTTTTATACTCTGAAGTATCTCTCACATTTTGATCCTGACCTATAATGATTAGTTCAGGTAAATTATTTTCGTAGCTATTCACATTAAAAAAAACCCTTCTCATATTCAAAGTGGTTTCTTCCACCTAGACAATTTTATTCCCATTAAAACTTTGTGTTGGGCACCCGGGTGCTTCTTTTGACAATTGATTTTTCGGTAATTAAGCATATTTGCTTTCCTCAAAATTGTCTCAAGCACTCTTCAACCAGTAACATGGAGGTTACCTTAGTGAAGCTGCTTCTACCCACACTTAATTCAGCAATGACAAATTTCACATCACAAACAAGAGACTTAACATCAGTATTTCCAAACAGTTGCAGGTAATTATAAGACAGGCCCTAATTAGAACAGCAGCATGACCTTGTCTGTGTAGACACTCACAGAACTACAACTGAATTCCAACAGAATTTCAAGATCCCTGGAGACACAAAAACTTCCTTCCCATATGATACAGGCACACTCCACGTCCCTTGGGATGTGTCAAACAAATTCTCTGCTGCAGTCAAGTCATATGTTATGCTAATAAGAGGATTACAATTTTTTTTTAAAATATATTTTGTAGACACCAGTTAATGGAGCAATTGGAGGCTCCAGACTGTGTCAGCACACATGAACTAAAAGGTCATGGTTGATTTTCTCACCATCAGGCAAACAACCAAAATCCAGTAGTCCAATAGGTGATTTGAAGATGCTAAATCACAGAACCATAGAATGGGTTGGGGTGGAAAGGACCTTAAATCCCATCCAGTGCCACCCAGTGCCATGGCAGGGACATCTTCCACTGTCCCAGGCTGCTCCAAGCCCCAATGTCCAGCCTGGCCTTGGACACTGCCAGGGATCCAGGGGCAGCCACAGCTTCTCTGGGAATTCCATCCCAGGGCCTCCCCACCCTGCCAGGGAACAATTCCTTCCTGATATCTGACCTAAATTTCCCCTCTTTCAATCTGTAGCAATTCCCTTTTTTCCTGTCACTCCAGTTCCTGATGCAGAGCTCCTCTCTGCCTTCCCTGCAGCTCCTTCAGACACTGGAAGGCTGCTCTGAGTTGTCCACACAACCTTCTCTTCTCTAGGCTGGGCCAGCAAGCAGATTCACAGGATTCAGGAATTTTAACTCCTCTACCAAACACTAGAAAACAACCTAATATCTTAAAGTAAACACACATATCTGATCACCTTGTTCTTGATGCTCTTCTCATTAAAAGGAAGGAAAGAGGATGGCAGGCAACCCAAAATTCACCCATGACATTAAGATGTACCCCAAAATGAGAGGAAGAGCTCCAGCTGAGTGTAAAATACACTAAAGTCACTCATCAAGGGTGCAACTAAAAAGTCAAAATCACTGCTGGTCAGCCCATTAAAAATGCAAATCACTAAAATGCAAATCACTAAAAATGCAAAACCCCCACAGAAGTTATTGACGGTAGCAATGGTTATTGGTTATTCTCTTCTGCTGTTTCATCTTGCTTAGAAAGGTGTCTAGCATGCTATTTCTTAAATCATTACATTAGGGTACATACTACATTTTTTCACATTTTTATGATGTTTTTTCATATTTTTGTGAATTAAGTAATTGAAGCATCCAGTCAATAAGAATTTGAATTGTTTTTATCTTACTTAAGCATGTTCATGTGCCTATTAACAGCAATAGAGAAGAGTTGCTTGGCATGACATAGAGTGTGGCTGAGCATTTCTAGACAGATTTGTCTTGGAAACTTGAAGGAAAAAAGGGACATGAAGAAAAAACTGTTCTCTGCTGCTCATTTTCATAGTGAGTAACCTTAAACCACCCTAAACTGGAGCAAATATGCTTTAATTCCTGTCAAATGTGATTGCTTTACTACTCAGAGTCTCTTATTAAAGATGCAGAGTAGATGAAAGAATTTGCAAATGTTATTAAAGGTGAAGTTGAATTAAAGAATGAAGACTCCAGTGCAGGAAGACAGTTAATCATCTACTGAGGGTCTGCAGGGGTTGTGGCTGCTTCCCTAAGTCTGATTCTATATCCTGAACAGCAGCACTTCTATTTTTTTTTTTTTTTCTATTTAAATTGTGTGAGAGTTCCATGCAGAGAGAGCACAGACCCTGCTGTATACCTGACAGCCATTTTCAAATTGCGTTTAATGACATGACAAATGGTGTGCAATATCTGTGAGAACGATTTTAAAGGGTTTGCTCAGTAATCCCATTATCTTGATTAGGCTGCTACGATAAGCATCTTTTAAAAACCTTATTTGCTCCTGGATTTTTCCTTTGTAGTTTCATTGCACTTTGAATTGAATTGCGTGCATCATCTTTCTGCCACAGCCTCCTATTTTATTCTGGCAATTTGGGATGTTATTGCCCCCTTGCCAGCCCCAGATGTGCACTTGAAGATTTCACTGCCTTGTTGGATGTGCTTTCCCCTAGGTCATTGCTGCGTTAGGACAGATTCACAGCAGGGAAGAAATGGACACATTTGAGCTCTTCAAGCCTTAAAAAAAAAAAAAAAAAAGTGTTCTGTCTATGGCTGTGCAAAAATGAAACAAAATTAAGAGGTATCCTGGTGGTATTACTCTCTAAGGATAAAGATTCTTAAATCCCCTGGGTAAGGAGCAGTGTGTGTTTGTGTTGTAAGCAGGTAATGCACAGGCACATATCATTGTGTACCACACCCCTGAGGAATCACAGAACCACACAGGGCCTGGAGACCTTACAAGCCTTCCCCTGCAGGATCCTGACAGGAGCAGCTACGTGCAGACTGCAGAATTCCCAGCGACAGGAAAAAAACCAGAGTTTCAGCACACAAGTTATTTCAGCAGCATGGTTCAGCTGTGCCCCCATAAGAGGATATGGAACAGGATATGATTCCTTCTGAGGGCACCAGGGATGGGATAATCTTCTTAAAATTGGACAGACATATCTGTGAGCAGAGCTGTGCCTCAAGGCAGGAAAGATTGGCACAAGGGAATTGCTGGGTGTCCAGGGTGGGGAGCAGGAAGAGGACAAAAATATCAACTTATATCTCATGGAAGTGCACCATGAGAATGTTCACAATATCCTAGAATGTCCTGATTTGTAAGGGACCCATGAGGATAATCACTGTCCAAGTCCTGGTCCTGCACAGGACACCCCAAGAATCCCACCCTGTGCCTGAGAACATTGCCCAGGTATTTTTGAAAGACAGTAAATAATTCCTCCCAAAAAAACCATTATGCATGAGGACCTTGAGCTGGCATTCCAAGATATTCTGGGGACACATGATGGTGGCCATGGACTAGGAGGTATAAATGACAGTCCATATGGAAGAAATTACAAGGAAAATGGGGGAATTTGGGGGAGGCAGAGGAGAGGAATCACCGCAGGGAACACTCCCAGAAACTCTCAGGCTGCCACATGTGTCTGTGGTTATTTAGGATGCCACAGGTGAATCTGCATCACATGCAGAAAACAAACCTTTGGCATCTTCTTAACTATCTAGAAGGACAGTTGTGTGATTTTATCTTAGATTTTGAGGCATTAAAATGTGGACAAACTACATGGAAATGCCAGCATAACCCTCTGGGAATAATCATTCCCAGCAGAGACTCAGTCAGGGAGTTTTTCAGCAGTTCTGCTAAGAGCACTGAACACCAACCCTCTGCAAACGTGGGATCCAGGTGGCTGCTCTTCAAAACCCAGCTCTGCTGGGAAATCTGTTCCACAGGCTTCACTTTTCAGGGGAGGACCATTACATCCTTTGCAATATTAGCTACTGACTGAAAACGAGTTTATTCAAAGTGGAAACATTCAAAACAAAGAGCAAAATCAGAAATCACCTCCACCTGTACTGATGCCAGAGCAGTCTGCCCTGCAAACCCCTCTGGTTCTGAAGCAGAACTATCTCCACACAGCCTCAGAGAGCTCACAGAGATGATATTTCTAAGTTACACACAACTTCCCAGGAGTGCTTTGCATTAAAACCAAGGCAGCAGCTGAGAGGAGGATGACCTTTCAGCTATAACCACTGCTCCCCTCACAAGTAATTTCTCCAGAGCTACATTTCCCTGCTTTATCTTAGCAGATGATACTATTGCTACTGCCAATGCTACTCTAAAATTCCTTTTATCTATTTTTGAGCTGTTATGTGCCTAATAATTATAACGTAAATGCGCTTTCATAGCTACTGGGCAATTCTTGGTTTTTCTCTCTTCGTAATAAATTACTCATATTAAATTACAAACAGCAGCCTGGGGCTGTGGGTTCGATACCCAGAGGCTATTAAAAACTTTCAACCTCATGTCTGACAACTGGGGAGTTAAACAAACATCCTCACATATGTTCCAGTTACAATAAAAGCGAGAATTATCTTTGTGTTGTAAAGGATGTTAACTAGCCCGCAAATTTATTTTTTCTTAAAATTTTATGAGGACACAAAGCTACATTTTATAGCTTTTATTTTTTTTGTTTTCATTGCTGTGTGGTTTGTAACACCATCTCACAAACCTGAAATGGGGAAAAAAAAAGTTTTTGGTTTTTTACCTTGTCAAAGGAATATTCATTGCCTCTAAATTCCTCACTCTTCCTCAGTTTCCAGTAGCAGTAAAAGACTGCAGTAGCAATTTTCGAGGCTTTCTTCTTAGTGGGTATTATCAAAGACTTCTACCTTCATTTTTATTTTTACTATTTCAAACTCTTTTATTTAACCAGTGCAAGGAACCTGAGGTTGCATACAAATTTAAACCAGATTTATTTTCTTCTCATTCCCCAGTGATCAAGAATCTCTTCGAGTTCGAACAAAAATAAACAACATTTCAAATGGCCTTAAACACGGGGCAAGCTAATGGGCGTAAAAATGTTTGTTATTAAAATAAATGCACCTTTCTTGGGCAAACAAAACTCCAGCCTATAAATAGATTAACCCTGATGAATGAAGCAGGAGCAGGAAAGCTGCAGAGCCTGTGATGTAAATCCTGAAAGCAAGAAAGGACTCATCTGATGGCGATAAGACAATTGTTTCATGCTTCCAAGCACTCCTCAAGAGCTGTTTGATTTGAAACCTCCTGAGATGATTAAAAAGCACCTACCAGCCCTTTTTATCCTTATTTTCATGGGAATATATAAATGTGATGCCACAGCGTCATGTTCAATAGAAACACAGATTGAAGTGATGGTGTTTCTGTGCAAAACATTTTGTCTTTATTTATCCACAGTGCCCCAACTTATGAATTCACCAAGGTGTTTGAACACCTTTTTATTAAAAAATAACATCTGTGAGGTACATCTATTTTGATTTGGTATTGGATATCTACACTGCTGCACTGGACATTTAGGCTGTAAATATTGGATATTTACATTGCAAGCACAAAAATAGACCCTGAATATTAGAAAATGTGGATTTTTCTTCTTTTTCTGGAAGACCAGCTGTTCTCTGAGCCAAAACTACACAAGGACCTGAACATCCCAGAGAAAAAAACATCTCTCCTCTGTGACTTAATTTTCATCTCAGTTGCTGGGAGGAAGGGGAGGGGGGGAAGACGAAACAACATGGGAGAGAATGATGGTTTATATAGACAATGAAAATAAAGACCTTTACACAAATAGTCCTTTTTGTAAGAAAGCAGGTTAGCTAAATACAGTAGAGATTTCATATCCACATAATGTTCACATCAGAGATGTGGGCATTCTCTTCTAGGTAAAAGACCACAAAGAAAGAACAAAAGGTTATCAACACCAAGTGGAAAAGAAACAATATTTGGAAGAATAATATGTGTGGTAAGAATAAGTTGCTGTGAGGTCATTTGGAAGAAAAAGTTAATTTTTCCCTGTTTTTCTGTAGGAAGAGAATGAACCTAACAGTATTTAAAATATGAGCTATTCTTATGAAGTAAAGCATTCTTAAAAGGAGAATAAAGCAATTTCAGTGTCTGACCAAGAGAGAAAAATAAAAACGCATGTGGTCAGGAGGAAAAGGGGGTATTTTTTCCCTTAATATTTCCCTAATAGGTTATTCCAAACATGTTAAGCTGCTTTCAAGAAATCTAGGTGACTCTAGAAAGATTATGCAAATAATTATTCCATTTCTGTTCTTTTTCTGGTGAAGTATCTCCACCATTTTTAATGTAGCAAAGTCCCAGCAGCTCATATCTCTACCACACAGCTGGCAAGCATATCTAAAGGATTATGCACAATATGCATGTGAGCCCATGAAGCAAATGCATTTATTCAGGACTGAAAAGAAGTAGGAAAGCTTCAGTTCCCGAGCCAGAGAAAAATGGCTTAAATAAATTTCTGTTTCTCTTCCATCCTTTTCCTCAAATCCCAACCTCTTGCTACCTGCACCTCTATTTTCATGGCAAGGTTAAAAGCATCACCAAACCCACCCTGCTCCCTGCCCAGCCAGTGCAGACTTGAAAATACTTTTTTTTTTTTTTTTTGTGGTTTCTTGATGCTTTTTTTTTTTTTTTTTTTTTTAAAACTAGATGGATGTACAGAATCTTTTCTTCCCTCCTCCTCCTCCTTAGGTAAGCATTTGTCACTGACATTTGTGAAAGCTGCAGACTCCCATCAAGACAAGGCTGCTGTGCATACTGGCAGGTGTGAATGCTAGAGAATAATTCATTCTCCTCAGTCTTATTCCTGGGCAAAGAAAATGTGCAAATGCTCTTCTAAACCCAGGAGCTACAGAATGATTTCTAAAGAATAAAGAAACCAATACCAAAAATTGCTGCTTTTTTGATGATAGTTTATCCCAAACAATTAATGCTTTGCTTCACTCACCACTATTTTAAAAATACAGTTCCCACAGCTAGGACAATCCCTTAAATACAGTGCCCAAACTTCTACTTTTATGGCATTTAGTTTTGCTTAAGTGTTTCTCCCCACTGCCAGAAGTCCTCAAGGAATGTGAATGTGGGTGGCTCCATCTCCCCTTGAATCCCACTTTGGTAACAGCTGGTTTTCAAATTTGAGGATTGAAAGTTCCCCAAGGAATCCTGTGGATTTTTTGTTATATTTTATACTCTTTGGCTGTTTGGATTCCCCACAGAGTTTAACCCACACCTTGTGCACCAGCAGTAACACCAGCTAGAGAAAAATGAGGTTTTGTTTTAGGGACAAATTGGAACAGAAGGTTTTGAACTGAATATTTCATGTGCTGATAGCAATCAAGTCCAGACAAAGTGAGGCCTCCACACCTACTCAGCTTCCAGGAGGGGTTTTGCCATCTGCAGTGAAATCCATGCTGCCACACCACTGGTGTCCAAGAGGAAAAGGGACATCCTAACTGCTCTGACTTAGTGCTGAGCTGCTAAAGCAGGGGATTTCCCCACCTAAACCAGTGCAGAGCTCACACAGAGAAATGAATGTTGCTGCTGCACTACTGCATCAGATTTTTCTAGTGTCTCATTTAACATTTTTTCACCTGTGGCTTCACCCTGCTTCGCAGTACCAATGCCCTAAAAAGACAGCAGGTGATAAAAAGGCTGCCTACAATAGCCTTGCACACCCAATTTTTTCCCACTTGTGAGCCCCTAAATGTCACCCAACAGAAGTGTGGATCCCATGCTGGGAATGTCAGTGTCCTGGCTGGTAAGTCTGCCTTGCCTTGCTGTCCTGCCAGATCCCTCTGAGGAGTAACCCCAGAAACTGCTAAGCTGACAGCCCTGTTGTTCAGCTTTCAGGATCTTCCTCAGAGTTCTTGCTCTTTTCATCTCTTTTGGGAAAAAATCATGTCCAAAACCAGTATCACTAGGCTTTTGAAAATGACCAAACTGGGTGTGTTCTCAGTCGTTCATATCTCACACTGAACAGCCCACAAAGAAATTGATCCACCTGAGATCATCTGGTGGGTGATAGGCTGGACATGCTCTGTCCATGTGTGCTGGGACCCAAAATCTGCCTGTGTCCTGGGCTGATCCCACAGTGTCAGCAACAGGAAAGGGATTGGGATTGTGTCCCTGTGCTCAGGTGAGAGCTCACCTGCAGAGCTGCTGCAGCCCTGGGGCTCAGCACAGCAAGGAGCTGGAGCTGCTGGAGAGAGTGCAGAGGAGGCAGCAGGATGAGCAGAGGGATGGAGCAGCTCTGCTGGGAGGAAAGGCTGGCAGAGCTGGGATTGTTCAGCCTGGAGAGGAGAAGCTTTGGGGTGACCTCCTTGTGGCCTTTTGGTGCCTGAAGGAGCTGCAGGAAACATGGAGAGAGACAATTGCCAAGGGCTGCAGGGACAGGACACAGGGAATGGCTGCAAAGTGCCAGAGGGCAGGGAGAGATGGGAGATTGGGAATTAGGAATTGTTCCCTGGCAGGGTGGGGAGGGACTGGGATGGAATTCCCAGAGAGGCTGTGGCTGCCCCTGGATCCCTGGCAGTGTCCAAGGCCAGGTTGGACATTGGGGCTTGGAGCAGCCTGGGACAGTGGAAGTTGTCCCTGCCATGGCAGTGGGGTTGGAATGAGATGATCTTTCAGATCCCTTCCAACACAAACCATCCTATGATTCTCTGATGACCCGAAAGCCCCTGAGAAGGGATGGATTCTGACACCCAGCAGAGACAGAGATGGCCCATGAGATGTGCAGCCACATCTCTGTCACCTCAGGCACAGTCTGGCTCTAGCAGAGCCTAAGGAGGGCAGATAAAGGTGGCTCAGCTGTCTCTGTGCTGAAGAGCTGAGGCACAGCGAGACCCTCATCTGCCCCACTTGGAGATAATCAGATAAAGAAAAAGGAGCACCAAGTGAAGTAAGTCTTACTAACTCGTGGCTCTCATAACCTTTGCTTCCTCGCAGGAATTATTTCCCTTGACCCACCATCCACTTCAGAGCATTCCTTAACCTTTTTAAATTAGAAATTATAATGTAGCCTTGGAAAAATAAGGGGGGGGAAAAAGAGAGAGATGATAATCCCACTGAGACATGAATCTCCAGCTGATAGAAGCAGACACTGATTCTGTCAGCCAAGGTCTGACCTGTGACGCCAAAACTGAAAAGATGCTCTTACCAGAGGGGTTAATTCAGACAACTCTTTTAAAATGCAAATTTGCTGCTTCTTGCTTTTCTTGATTTCAAGCACAGCAAAGCAGGGGCTGTAATTAGAGAATGGGTAGTCGGCACTGTTCACCAGTTGTGCGTAAGCTTTAAACTAATAACTCAGCAATTAGAAGAAAAATGAGCAGTAATTACACACATTTTACTCACTGCTAGACAGATGGAACATTTTCTGCTCGTTATTGGCAAACTGTCACTGCGTTTATTTCATTTTTAGTGTTTACTGTTTGTTGTAGTTTGATTAGGAATAATTACAGGCTAGGAAAAATACGAAAGAAATGAACAGCCTTTTCATTTTTACATCTTTAAAGTGACACTGCCATTTCTTCCCCCATTTTCTCCAAGATGAACACACTCTCTGTTTGAAACTTCATTAAAATCAGGCTGCACCTTCTGGGGCTTAGTGAGAAAGAGGAGGAAGACCTTGCAGGAAAAGCCATCCTCTCCAGAATGGCTGATCAGACACTGCTGGGGTCACAGGCAGCTTCCCTGGTGGGCAATGCTCCATATTGCCAAGCTATTGCACAAATTGGTTTATATTTATTGCAGCTACAAGGCTTTAGTCAAAAGAGGCATCTGAGCCAGATCCTAGCCTGCAGGGCAGGAGCTGCAGGGAACTAGCAGTGCTGCTTACCCCAGGGAAGCAGGAAAACACAAGAGGTTGGAGGCAGAACCTTCATTCTTCCACCTTGCTGGAGCTTTCTTCTCCATCCCCTCCTACCTAATGCTGGATTTCTGAGCCTTTTTGTTGCACAAATCATGCCTTACTCCCAATCTTTGGGGACAAAGTGAGGGAATGGAGTAGGTGGGTGTTGGCTGTGGTTAGACTGAGCTGCAGAGCAAAGCATCCAAAGTGGAAACCAGCCACTTGGAGATATTCCTAAACATTGAAGTTTTGAGCCAGGGATGAAGACTTCCTGTTTTAATTCTACTCATGACAAGGTTTTTCTAAGCTCCTACCTGAAACACAAACAGGAAAACACACCAAAGTGTCTTTGCAGGTCACAGATTGTTTCTCTCCCAATCCCAGCATCACTGAGATCCTTGCACAGCCCTTGCTTGCTGTGGTTATCCCTAACCATGATGGCTTTCATAGAGCAGTGGATGGGGAAAAAAGCAATATAAATGTTCCTGTCAATATATCCTTTGTCTAAATAATATATCTAAACAGATCTTGTGACAAGGTGTTAGTTAGTGGGAGGTGGATCAAGCCTGCTTTGCCTCAGGAATCTATTCAGTGATTGTGGGAGATCTGAAGGCCAAGGACCAAACAATCACTTATGTGAAGATTTCCTCTGCTTTCTTTCAGATATTCCCAGCACAGTTTTCTTCATCAACCTTTTAACCACCCCTTCCTTCTTGAATATTCAGGTTTTTTAAAAATAAAGGGTCAAAGCACCAAACCTCAACTAAAAAACCAGATTATTAATTTCCCTGTGACTATCATGGGGCTTGAATGTTGGGGATGAGCTGCATCACTGCTAAATCCATTTAAATTCACTGGTACTGCCACACATAACCTCCCACCACTTGAAATAATAACGATGCTCATGAAGTCCTAAGAAAATCCAGACCAGTCCTGTTACAAAATCTGGCTGCAAACTTCACATGAAGCAGCAGTGGATAATCTCCCATTTATGTAATGCCTTGAAAAAGTTCCCTGGCTTTATGGTAGCATCTTTAGGGCAACAAAATCTTGGCATGGCTAGTAACTTCTGTACTGTAAATTCTGGGCAGTGGGAAAGTTTTCCCACTGGCAGCCCTTTTGCCTGATGCAAAGCTGCCAGGCACTCTATTGACCTCTCAAAATTCATGGTTTTCTCAACAGCAGTAAACAAATGTTCCCTGTGATGCCACAATTGGACATGAATGAACTCTACAGCACATGGCATCCCATGAAGCAACATTTCAAGGCCTGAAATACAGTAGCTCTGAAATAGAGCTACTATAGAAATAAAATTTTTGCCCCCCAAAAAATGCTAATAAAATTTTCCCCCCCCCCAAAAAATGCCAATAAAATTTTTACTAAATAAAAAAATTTTGCCCCCTCCAAAAAAACCCTTAAAAACCCAAGAAAAACAAACCAAAAACCACCCAAAAAAACACCCAAAAAACCACCCAAAACCCAGAAAAACTCAAAACAAACCAAAAACCACCCAAAAAAACACCCAAAAAACCACCCAAAACCCAGAAAAACTCAAAACAAACCAAAACCAAACAACAACAATCAAAAAACCAAACCAAAAACCCCCCCAGAGAAACAAAAAGCAAAACCCCCAAACGTTGAATGCCTATTATTTTTAGACTTTTCTGAGTCTCCTTTAATTACAGCTTCAATTTTTTCTTCAGAACAATGAGCAGCAGATGCTTCTCCTACACTGCCAGCTGAAAGACCAAATAGAGGCTCAACCCTCCCAGAAATAGAGATCATGGGGAAAAACCCATCACTAGAGGAGCAAGGCAGAGACTTCAATTGTTTTGTGGAGGAGAAAGCAAAAAAAATAGTAATGGCAAAGAACTGGAAAGCATGAGAAATGGCTGAAAGAGCAAAGACTGTGCAACAACCAAGGACTTCAAATGATGGAGCAAAATATGAACTGCAAGGCAGTGGTGCTTTCGTGCATGAGGCGATTCCTACTGTAGAGGCTGTTGTGGAAATTTTTAAAAGAGAAAGGCTGTATCATCAATCATAGGAACATAGAATATCCTGGGCTGGAAAGAACCTGGAAGATTACCTAGTTCTACCCCTGCCATGGCAGGGACACCTTCCACTGTCCCAGGCTGCTCCAAGCCCCAGTGTCCAACCTGGCCTTGGACACTGACAGGGATCCAAGGTCATGCCACTCTATTTTTGTATCTTAAATTGATAATAACTACTAATTCATAATAAATCATAATTTCCCTTTAGCTCTGCTCTAAAAGGAATAAAATAAAACCACCAGCAGTTTCACATTTCGCATTTTCAATAAAACTTGGAAAACAGCACTTTCTTGTGGTAACAAAAGAAAGAAAATTTCTGTCTCATTTTAAAGCTGTGCTGTTAATGATATTTAATTACCCACGCTTAATTACACCTAGCACTCTCCATCTTTGGCTCCTAAGGATTTTCCTAGTTAGTTGATTAATGTGCATATAGGTGTGGAAAATTTCTAATGTATGGCAAACTCAAGCATCTGCACACCTCTACCTGGGCTCCATTTCCTTGCTGCACTTTATCAGCACAAAGATACTTTGATAACACAGGTACATTCCACAGAGGGGTAAAAAGAACTGTCCTATGACATTTGCTTCAATCTTTTACTTTTACCCCCTAATTAAAGTTTTGCACCAGGACTCCAAGTGGAAGCACAGATTTTGGGCACTGTTAATTAGATCTACACAGGGATGGTTAAAGGAAAAGAACAATTTTTATAAATTGTGCTGTAATAATTGAGTGCTGTAAATACCATTCAATAAACCTGAAATAAGTACAACAAACGTCTTCTTATCTAGCAGAACCCAAAGGCACCTCTCTCTTTTTTTTTTTTTTTTACAGCTCATAAATCTCTAATTCCTATTCTGCTCCAATATGGAGTAGTTTTATACATGGAGATTCTCAGGGCATCAGAATTGTGCCTTCATCAGGGTCTCCACAGGAGTCTGCATTATTAATTACATGTTATATAACATTTGAATGCTTTCAGAGCAATTTTTAGAATATCCCTGTTATGCCCTGGAGGATATATGTGAATATTAGAAGTTCATAAGAAGTAAGGTGTTTTGACCAGAGGTTTTTGGTTTTAAAGATGGTACATGCAGGATGGAATTCTATATATATAGTATTGTATTGGAATATTGGAATATTGGAATTGTATATATATATATATATGGCAACAATGAGTCTTAGTAAAAGATTTGCACAATAGCACTGGGTCACATAACAAAGTTGAAATTTTATTCTACTGTACAGATGTTGTTTTGAGTTGCATGAGATTTGGGATGCCCAGTTCTTGCATCTGGGTTGCATAAGAATAAATGAAATTTACCTTCTAGTGTTGCAATCTACCAAATGACACCGAATAGTTTTATGGAGATCACTTTATGTGTGTTTTGAAAGAAAAAGGGGCCTAAAACTACTTTGTTCTACTTCCATTCCATCTACACCTGTAGCAGCAGTCACAGAATCCCACTGGCTAGAAAATAAATAAGTATAGAAATAAATAAGAAGGGAGACCAAACCCAGCTGATAAATAAACTTCTGAGAAATAATCAGCCTCTGTCTCTTTCCCTTGAAAGAATTTCAAAAATGTCCAATGTATTTCAGCTTCAAAAAAGTGAAAAATGCCTGAATTTCACTCTATAGAAGTTATGGTCTCAGTTTAGAGCTACATCATTACAAAGACTGCTACAAGTCGAAAAACCTCTGAGAAGTCAAATTTATTCCCAGGAAAATAGAATCCCAGGATCCCTGAGGCTGGCAAAGCCCTCCCAGCCCATGGAGTCCCAGCTGTGCCCAATGGGCACCTTGTCCCCAGCCCAGAGCACTGAGTGCCACAGCCAGGCCTTCCTGGGACACCTGCAGGGATGGGCACTGCAAACCTCCCTGGGCAGCTCCTGCCAATGCTTCAGAAGAAATTCTCTCCATGAAGAAATTCTTCCTAACTCAAACTTTCAAAATGTGATTGCTTATCTGAAACCCAAACATGTGGAAACATGCTTCAAGTAACATGAAAACCTGAAAAAATAGGAGTTTGTTAGGCAGAAAAGCAGGAGCAGAGAAGACTGGAGGTCACTGATGAAGTAATATTTACAAAGCAGGTTTACCTCAGCAGAAACACAACCCAATTAAATTTCCCTTTACTCTTCCAAGCAAAACCCACATGGGCTCAGAGCAGGTATTTATGATCCAGTAATTGCTGACTGTGCTGGAGCACCAACTCCTTTGCTGAGCAAACTAAACAAATTGTTGCTCCAATATTAAAACATATATTCCCTCTCCCACTTCTGACTCAGCTTGGAGTGAAATCATTGCTCCAGTTATTAAAAAGGCAGACAACCAATGCAGTTTCACTGCCAGCTTCTTTCAAACATTGATCCAAGGCAACTCCATTAATGGTTTGTTTTATTAATGTCCTTTGTCAACTTTATTAACTGCTATGCATGAGGACTCTGTCCTAAGGGTTTTTCTCTTAAAATTAAAATTAAGTGAATGAGAGGAAGAGCATCTTACAGTTGCCTGTGCATTTTATAAACAAAGGTGATTATTAAAAATCTTTTGGTAGATACAGAAGCTCAGCTTTTCCTCAGTTATTTTCCTGGGTGCCAAGATACATCTGCTTGGTGAGATTTGCTTATTTTCATCCTCTTTATATGAGTAGGGGATGAAAAATTGGACATGAATCAGCAATGTGCACTTCCATCCTGGAAAGCCAGTCTCATCCTGGACTCCATCAAAAGCAGTGTGGCTTGCAGGAGATGATTTTCCCCTCTCTACTCCATTTTCCTGAGACTCCACCAGGTCTGGGGTCATTACTGATAATCGTTTGGATATTCTGTTGATCATCCCAAATAACAGCCTTAACCCTGAATATTGCAACACATAGTTTAGAAGCTTGGTTTGTAAAGGGTTTCAACAGCTTTAGACTCTGACTGTGCTGCACACATGTCTGCAGCTGTTCTTGCAGTAATACATTTAAATACCTCTGCTGTGTTTAAAAAGAGGGGTTAATATCAAGATCATTACTGGAAGCTGAAGTGGAAAGACAGTCGAGCTGAATCCTGTTCGCCACTCCAGATGGATAAATCACAGAATCACAAAATGGTTTGGATTGGAAGGGACCTTAAAGCTCATCCAGTGCCAACCCCACTGCCATGGCAGGGACACCTTCCACTGTCCCAGGCTGCTCCAAGCCCCAGTGTCCAACCTGGCCTTGGACACTGCCAGGGATCCAGGGGCAGCCACAGCTTCTCCAAGCAACTATATAGCTTTTATTTTTGAGTTTTTTCCCCTCAAGGAAGCCAACTCATTTCAGTTGAAGTGTATACATGAGTGAAGGGCAGCTATTAGCACAATTAGCCCAGGGTTCAAGTGTGTCCTCCTTGTCAATCAACAGCAGTGTTTAACTAAAAAAAATAGGATTAAATTATGGTCCCACTGAAGTCAGAGGACATTTACAACATTCTTCCATCTCCAGACTTGGAAAGAAAAGGCACACACCTACCTCACTGATATAATTTCTTTTCCTTCATGCCTTCACAGATAATCTTCCTCTCTTACACAACACACAGATCTGTTGGGCTTTGCCTGTTCTTATCCTCCTTTCCCTGGAGCACTGACCACTGCAGACCTTCCCTGCAGGTCTAGAGTGATGTGAGGGGAATCTTGTCCTTCCTCCCACCCTCTTGCTGCCTGACCAGCCCTACTGACCCCAGGTCAATAATTCAGCATAGCTCCATCAGCACTCTCCCATTTTTATTAGTAAGAGGAACAAAATTCAAATCTTTGCCAGCTCATTCTACAGCTTCTCTAGAAAATTCACATTTAGAAATGTGCTGTGTGAAGCCAAGGAGAAAAACAAACCATGCCCCCCAAAAATAAGTTATACAGGGACTATGTCACTGCTGAGGGAAAGGAAAAGCTCTTTAACTCTTTTTTTTTAATATGAGAACAGTCTCTGATAGAGTTGACAAATGGAAAACAAATTTTCACCAAGTATAACTACTTAATAATCTTTCCTTCAGAAAGTATTAATTTACCTGCTTTCTTTGACCTTTTTTAACATTTTTTCCTCTTTTTGTCTTCCACCTAAGCTTTGGTACTGGTGAGGAACAAAGAGGTGCTAAACATTGATGGAGACAGCAGTGAATATATTTGCTTTCATGGCATGCAAAAATTTTCCATGGGTAAATCTTGAAAAAGGCACAGGTTATACTAAGAGGTGTCACACAAAAAGAATAGGGAGCAGGAAAAATTTCTGAAGAAAAGATATAATTTTACCAGCAAGATGACTGGATGAAGGTGAATGTTAAACTGAACAGATGCTGCCTTGCCAAGTGACTTTTGTAATAGCTGCTCTGAACCAGACACCACCAGAGCAGCTAATATAAAGTTATTGATGTTACTAATTGTACTGTGTCACATTTTGCACCGTTGTTCTGTCAGGTTCCTGCAGAAATTCCTGACAAATACACTACTTACACTTTTCAGCCAGCTAGTAGCATTTTAACATGCCATTCTCTGGGGGAGGGGAAAAAAAAATTGTCAAAATCTAAGGTATTTTGAAAAACTTGCTTCATTATGAACTAGTCCACTGTCACACAAAAGAGCATTTCATTCGCCTGGCTGCTGTGAGAAAACTAAAAGAAATAATTAGACACGGTGAAAAAATGTAGAACAGAGGCATTTTTCATTCCACTTATTAGTAGCTAGAACATTCCTGACAGGAGCAGGCAGAAATCCCAAGGAGAAATCAGCCACAGGGTGGTGGCCAGCACTTCCAGAAACATCCTCCTGCCTTGCACCTAACAAATACAGCCTGGCACCCAGCAAGGTTTTCAGAACAACTGGAGGGCAGGTATGCACTTGTGTCCCCTTTCTTTAACTCCTTTCCCAAAGGGCAGAGAGAAGACAGGTGGAAAAATCAGGAGCTGAACTCAGATCTTCTGAATTGATCTTTACCCGGGGATGACTCTGGGTGTGTTCTCCCTGTGATCAGCATTTCAGTGTTGGGAAATAGAGCTGAGCATTAAAGGTCATTGTTTTGGTGGGATTAGGAGCAGAAGTGTTCTTCGTTTAAGAAAAACAACTCCCCACATCTGCCCTGAAGTACAAAAAGCAACCTGAGGAGTGAACTTTCCACACTGCTTAAATAAACTAAGGTCCTTTGTCTCAGAAGCACATCTATTCCAGTAAGAGCCAGAGAAGGTTTCTGCTGATTCATTTGCTGCCTATCAAGACTGAATTATGAGTCCTGTCTCAGAGAAGAAAAAGAAATTATCATCAGATGTTTTTTCATGGAGATTTTTCATGAAGACTTATATTTTTATATATTTATATATTTAGCTCATTTGTTCTTCAAGGTTAAAACAGAATAATTGTGGATGAACAAACAGTTCCCCTGGCAAGCACAAACAGAATGTCAGTCACACTTCCATAAGAGTTGGAAGGCAAGGTCAGAGTCATGCTCAAATGAAGATCTGAAATCTCTGATTTCATAGTGTCCTTTAAACAGAGATGCTTTAGAAATATTCATAACCACACCTTTTGTTGGTGGCCTCAGAGCTTTGTTGCCAAAACTCATCAACTATCACAGGTGAGCTAATTTGGGGGGCAAGGGGTAGAAAAGTAAAGATGATTCTGCATTGGTTATGTTGCTCATAATTGATTGGGTAAAGTTGCTAATTAAAAAAAAAATGTAACGAAATTTGAAAGCACAGACCAGATCTAAAGCAGATGAAGACAGTGAGGGATCACACCTTTTCAGACCTTAACAGAAAAATGAAAGCAAGGTGTTATTCTTGATCCACCAAAGCCACACGGTAGCTAATTGCCTGGTATTTCTAAAAGAGTCACAGTGCTCTCTGTCCATCATTTGGAAACTGGTATGTTAATGCTTACCTGGTAAATATGACATGTCTGGATAAATACAAATATGAGTCTAAAGACACAGAGACAGCCAAGCTAAACAAAGTCCATTTGAAAGGGCAAAGTGTATTCCATATTTTACACAGGGCTGTGGATAAGTAGAAAGGTTGACAAAGATGCAAAGCTGGGAAAGGATTCTGAGCTTCAAAGGCAATGAGTGCCTGGGAAATTGAACACAGAGACTGGATTATATAGTTGAGGACTCAGCTGAGCAGTCCACAGAATTGGAAAATTGTCTTTCTTTTGATTATTGGTGTATGTGGCTGATTTAATAAAAGGAATCTGGATGATGCATAGAATTGGAGCCTGCTTGTACTCCCTATCCAGCACAGAATAAATCAGCTTTCAAATGTATTTCATATGGAAAGAGTTGAGCAAGACAGACAAGGTTAAGTGAAGGAAAAAAAAAAAAAAAAAAGGGCTGACTATCAGGTAAATAACACACACTGACTGAACTGATGGCAGAAAATAGGAGTGTTGTGGATTTATGGGTGAGTCTATGTAAGTATTTGTCAGCAAGAGTGAATCTGGTTGACTTCCCAGAAATACCCAAGTACAAATAGGAGATCTGTTAAACTCCTCACAAAAAACCTGCTCACATTAAAACCCCATCAGGCACAATTATTTGTGATCCCATTATCCCAGGCAGAGGTAAAGGTAAAATAGGAAGTACTTAGTACCACATATATAAATACAGGGACACCCAGGCCATGTTCTCAACAAGAACTTCCCAAATTTTACCTGAGTCCACTCTGTCTGCACCACCCTGAGACTTCTTCTCAAGAATACTTCTGTTCAAACTCTTACATGAGAATATCTGCAGGCAGCTCAAGGACAAGAGTTAAAATTCAGGCTTATGAGCAAATCTAAAGCTCACATCACAGTGACCTCATGTATTTAATTGGTAATGCAATGACAAAAAGGTTTGGCACAGGGAATATAAACTGAATGAGGATCCATTTTGTTTAGGGACTGTGCAGCCCTTTTAGGTTTTTGAGAGTTAATTATGCATTCCTAACACCAAGCAGTACAAAATGTTCTTTAGTGCACTTCAGAGATTTGTTAGGGTTGTAATCAGATCACAGGAGATGTTCAGTTTTAAACTCCATGGCAATGTTTTGGGGATGTGTCACATTGGAGGTGTGGTAGGGAAGGAACTGAGAGGAAAACTGCTTTTTGCTGCCTGATCAGAGGTGCTGCAAAACGTCTGTAAAAGCTCTCTGATGCCATCCAAATAGATTTTAAATGCATTGGAAAATTCCACAAGAATAAGATCTGCCTTTGGTTTGTGATCTATTCCCCCCAGCCTAAATTTTATTTTTAGAAAAGCTAAGCTGTCTCCATGCTATATCAAGCCTGCTTATCCAACTCTTCCATTTTGATGGACAGATTTAGGTCCAAGTGACTAAACTTTGCCCCTTTCCACCCAAAGAAGAAGGAAAATAACATCATTTATGTACATGAGGTGACACGAAGTGTCACTTTCACATATGAAGTCTTGTAATAGAGCTCAGTCCACATTTGCATGCTGAGTTTAATAAGTATCTAGAAACCTGAAAAGTTCTGGACCTGAATTACATCACTGGCCTAAATGGTTGGCTGGAAAAGCAAAATCCCTCAAAATAATTCTATCAAAATTATGGTGCTGCAATTTGCAATGATCATGTTTCATCAATTTCTTTTTTCTTTCAGGTAAAATGTCTGCTTTCTTTAAATCATCACCCAAAAAAATACCCCAAAACCCCCAACTAAACAGCAGCCACAAACAAAACAAAACCCACAAAAACAAACTTATAACCATCTGTGACATATAGAATGTATCACCATTAAGCTATAGGTTCAAAAGTTCAGCAGCTATGAAGTCAAACTATTTATTTATTTTACTGCTATTCTCAACTGCATCCACAACTACTGACTGTCCAAGCCAGTTAAATCAAATTCAGGACACTGCATGGTGTTCTCATGCTGTTGGTCAACAAAAAAACCATTGGTTTGGGGTTATTTTTAATCACTTTAACTTTCATTTTGCCATAGGCTTGTTTCTACTTTAATGTCCCAGTGATGCCACCAGTCCCTTCAGCTCCACAACCCACTGACACCTCTGCATTTCTGTTTTCCAAAGTTTCTGGGCACTCCCTGATGTGCATTGAGCAAAACGCAATTGTCACTTACTTTATCAGTCACTGGGCTGTCAAACAATGCATGATATTTTTAATACCTCCTCAAGCTGACAAGACTGAACCAAATTGCATTATTATGTACTTCAGTGCAAAAAGATGGCCTGAGCAATTCCTGCAGTTTCCTCCACACACTTTTCAGAGAGCAGGACAGTTTATTTGTACAATATTGCCACCATCAATTGCCTCTATCTTTTTTTTGGTTTTTTTTTTTTCAGCATGATTGGTTTAGGAGAGTTAATTGTGATATTAAATATGGTCTTTCTGCCTGCCTGTCCTCAGGGTAAAGGAAAGTCAGGGATGAAGCATGGAATTACAATCAAGCCTGACACATGTTCAGAGCATGACCTTCTCGGGGCTCTCAGCTATTGTGACTTCCCAAGCCAAAGAGACAGAGAGCAAAGCAAAAAGGCAAATATAAGCAGTGTGTGGAACATGTTTGATCACAACTCAGCAAAAGAATATTTTCTTACAAATTTCTCTGAAAATAATAACATTACTCCTTTCCAAAGACAGGGAAAATTAGCTGGAGAATGGGACAACACAAGAATACTGCAACATTCTGTAGAGTTCATCCTGCATTCCAGCTTGCATGCAGGAATCTCTGTCTGAAAATGATCTTTCAGAAGGAAACAGCACTTCTGAAATCCAGTTTAGAATTCACCATCAGAGAAGCAGAATGAGGGGAAGAGTCGCAGCTCCACCCCTCCAGAACACTAGCACATCACAAAAAAACCTATTTTTAATATAGAGCAGCACATTGGACAATCTCATCTCTACAAAGCTTTCTTTACAGCTGGCATGGATAATATATCAAAAATAGCCCTTGAGAAGCTGTTCCCTCTAGGACAGAAATAAGGTCATTTCTCTGAAATCAAATTTTTTGCACAATTGATGCATCTTCCCATGCCTGGCAAATGAATAAACAAATGGTCACACAGAATTAAATACTTCAATCCATGGAGAAAGGTGGAACGTTGAACGGATTGGAAAGGGTGGGGGTATCCCACCATTTAAAAAAAAAAAAAAAAAAGAAAAAAAGAAAAATTCCCAGAAGAAAAGATACTAATCTGTGGGAGGGGGACACATCTATCATTAATTCCATTTTCAATGTAGTTTTTCTACATTGAACTGATATATTTAAAGTTTTTGAACTGCATTTTCTTATTTAGTGACGGAAGCAGCCTCTCATGTCAGCACCCTGGACAGGCAGACACACAGCTCCAGGATTCTTTTTAATTTGCTTTTAAAGAGGGACACAGCTCTGAAGAACAGGAATAATCATCTGTGTCAGCAGGACTCATGGCTTTGCCCAGTGAAATGATAATTTCTGGCTGTGCTGCAGCACATCTTTCTGCAAGTCCCTGCACCTTGAGGTAAACACTAATTGTAAAAGGATTGTTTTCCTTGTGAAAGCCTTGCATTTATTCCTACTGTCATTGTAACGAGCTCCAGTTGTATCACCACAGTCCTTCCAGCCATGTCACCTGGGAATAAATAAATTCTGCCTAGATGATCAGTAAGAAGCAGGAGAGTAAACTCCTTCAGTCTTCACTTTGGGACAGTTTTTCCAGAATCCACACCGTTTTCTAGACTCCCTCACGCAGTTCATCACCTGGAATACAGAATCCAGCTATGCCTCACCAAAGCTAAAGGCAAAAAATTTATTATCCTCTCAAATCAACTTAATATTCACTTAATCCCATGGCAGTTCAACAGTCCCAGCACACCAGTTCAGGGCAGGTTGCATCCACACAACCTCAGAGCACCTTCCAAGCGAGTCCAAATTCCAACCATTGTTCCTATCAGGATTGTTGTAGGAACACACTGTGGGGAAGAACAGGATGTGGCTGGAGAAGAAGCCATACAGAGGCAGTGCAGATATTTTCTGGGGCAAACATCCCTGCTGTGGCTCCTGGAGATCAGCACAACCTGGTGCAGGGCAAGAGCAGGAATGAGGTTGAGAAGTGGGCATGAACTTTGGGGGGATCAAGACCATCAAAAACCCCCAAAGGGCTCTGACCCATTTCCAGCAAGAGCTGGAAGAACAGACTGTGCATGTGAACTAATTTGCGTAGAAAGCAAGAAATTTATCTCCAGGGCAGAAAAAACTCATCTGTCAAACCCCACAAAGCCTGGGAGCATGTGCATCTCAAGACCCTGGACACTGGATTAATGCTGATGAGCTCTTTTTGTCCCTTTCTTTCTCTCTCTTCCCGTCTATAATTCATATTTTTCTCCCTCTTTTCCCTTGACCCAAACCCATGTCCTTACACCAAGAGACTAGGGACTAACACACCAATTCCCATGCCAAGTGTGTCATTTAGCCATAAAACTCTGTAAGTTGCTTTTGCAGAAAAGAAACTTACGGACTTCTCTGACTTTTGTTGTTCCTTTCAACCACAAACATCTACAACCCCTGGCTGCTCACTTTCCCTTCAAGGAGGGACATCCAAATGGCAAATCCTCTCTCTCTCCCAGTCCCTGGGCTGTCCTGGGACATGGAGCAGGAAGTGGACACTGAGTTCTGCCCTCTTTTCTTGAATACTGTGATGCAACCCCAGTTTGGAGCTAATAGACACCGTTTTTTACGCTAATTCTTATGCCCAGCCTGTCCTGTGTGATCAAGTGCTACCCTGCCAGAGCAAAATTTCTTCACTGCCTGACTTTCAGGCCATTGAGCAATTTGACAAGGACCATTTCATGTTTTCTTCTGGATGGTAGATGAAAATATTGACACTAAGCCAAGAAGAGACCCACAGAACACATAATTTTTGACATATCCCGTGTGACCTGGGGGTTGTTTTTGAAATTTTTTAATAAAGTTCCATGTAGTTTTTGTATGCTGATAAATGTCTTTAATTATTTTCATGACAGTAAGTCAATTACATAATGTTACAGTCCATTATCACAGTACTCCTTTTCTAACATATTTTTTGAGTCTTCAAAATATAAAAGGGGAAAAAAATCAAGATCAAATTTTCTGATAAGACCTATCTTCCATAAAACCAAAAATTATGTTGGCATCTTTCAAGGTTTTGGGGAGATTTTTGGGGGGTGGGTTTCTTTTGTTGTAGAAACTTTTTTTCTCTTTCTTTTCCTTTTTTTTTTTATTTTTGATTCCCAGATCAACATTTCCATGATTCAGAATGGGATTGCCACTTGGTTAATACATGTTGAAGAAGCATGAAATTAATGTTCTGTACTATATTTGGAGGGAATGAGTAAATCTGATTAGCACGAGACCTCCCTATCACACACTGCCATTGCACTTTGCTGAAAGCTAGAATTATATCTGGAATAGAAACGAGATGAAACTTCTGAAAGTGATCAGCAAGTTATGCAGAACTATATATAATTATCTATTAACTAGTTACAGCAGGGTTTGAGCCAGCAATATTGTAGAAAGGGGAAAAAAAAAGATTGCCTATTTTTAATCTAGTCATCTTTGGATGATTAGAATCACTTGCTGAAGGTAAAATTTTGAAGACACTACGTCTGTCTGGAAAAGCAGAATGTCTGAAAGAAGTAATTCTATTCTCAGTAAAATAACTAAAACCAGCCTTTGGTCACAGATGTAATTTGCTTTATGAAAGGTTAAATATAAAATCTTAATACATGGTTCAGGTTTCAGCCAATTGTAGCATGAGGATTATTTTCTAAAAAGAACCAAGCAGTGTAAAGCTTTAACTTTCAAGTCAGAGCCTCTCATAATCACTAATACAGGAGAGTAAATTGCAAAGCAAACAGTTATTGGCCAAGTAACAAAGAAAAATGTAAGATTATCGTTGTTATTTATCACCAACAAGGGTCCAGCAAGACTTCTGTTGGGACTCAGATATTTTCCTTCCACCTCAAGCACTGGGTGCAGCTAGCTTGGATTTATTTCTACTCCTTCTTCTGCTGCAATCAATAAACTAAAACCAACTCCACCATATAGAAAACATTGAAGCACTTCTACAAATGTACTTTTGAACTTCTGTTGTTATCAGGATTTGTGTGACACCTAAAATCAAGCTGACATTGGTGTCCTTTGTACTGTACACTGTGCACTCATGCAATGAAAGGTGGTACCTGCCCAGAGAATCTTTTACTCTAAAAAATAAATTAAATTTATAAAAAAAAAAAAAAAGGAAAAAAAAGGAAAAATGGATGAGAAATGGATGAGAAATGGAGAAAGAAAGTCCAGAGGCAGGGACCTACAGGGCCTCACCCAAAGAAATACATGGAAAACCAAGGATAGTCTTAAAATACAGTCAAGTCTCAAAACTTTTGATTCGTAGCTTTGTTCAGTAAACTACACTATCCACTATTAGAGGTTTTATTAAATGTCAATATTATGATAAATTTTCAAATAAAATTATTTTAAGGTTTTCATTGACCTTATTTCCCCCTCTCTCTCACCCAGAAAAATTCTGTCTCAGCTCTCTCAGCAAACAATTATTGCAGTCCATCTACTTAGGCTTAAAAATAAAATTTAAAAAAAAAATTAAATAATAAAAGGAAAGAAAATTTGCAAGCACATCCTGTGTATTTCCTAAGAACCAACATGGTATTTCAGTTTAGCAAAAGTGACATGATGCTGGGTTACAGAGAGATGAAATGAAATCATATTGCTAAACCTAACTTCCTAGGACACCATGGGAATTCTACATGAATCTTCATATTCATGAGGCTTAATTATAGCAAAATAACCAATCTGTAAAATACAGCTACGTTCAAGTAGTGATTTCAAGACTAAAACATGAACAAAGAGAAGATGCCTCCCAGGAGATGCCTCTACAAGATGTGCAGAGGCACAAATGTAAGCAAAAATCAAAAACGACAGATCAACAGATCCTATAACATGGAAGAACTAGAGCAGCAGACAAGGCAAGAATTAACACTCATTTGGGAATTAGTTTAAAATATTGTATAAAAGATCTACAGCAGCTGCATGTCTTATTACATGACTATCACAAAAAAAACCCCAAAAAAACCAACCCACCAAGTAAATTACAAACCACAGAGGTTACAAAATATTGGGGGACACAGAACATGCATTTTCTTTGTCAGGAACAATAGCAAATAGGGACAGGCTCTTTGTAAGCCACGAATTTTTAAACAGTGGCCAAACAGGATATATGATGCCATTCCTGGTGATTTATCAGTTTTTGCCATTGCTTGAGTTGCTGTCAGTCCCACTCTTTCAGGTGGAACAGATAAATATTGCCACTGTACAAGTGCCTCCAAGGAAAACCACCTGGCAGAGATGCACAGTCATCTGCAAGGGCTGGCAAAGGGCCACAGTCCCAAAAGTTTAGGCTCAGTTTCTCCACAGAAACCACTATAAATGCCTCATCCCATCCTAACTCCATAATCCATCCATCTCTGGACAGAAAATGATTTAAAGCTGTAAATATCTATATAATCTCTTTGAGGCACTGCTGGTCCTAGAAAAAGACAGGTAGTAGGAGATTTAAATCTGCATTTCATTAGCCTGTGGTTAACAAGCTGAGTTTGTTGTTCCCCTCAGGGAGTATTTCCACCTTGCTTGTTTTGAGAGATGCTGCTCTGTACCTTCTCAAGAAAATCCTCCAGGCAGATTAACATGAAAAGTGATTGTCTGTACAAAAACTGAGAAGTATTTAGAGCTACTTTTCCTATGAATATTGCTCAAACTTGCTCATTTAGAATGTAACTAACAAACTATTCCCTCCATTATTACTTTGTTAACATCCTGAGAAATGCCAAAGCTGCACTTTCAGCAGCTTAAACCTGAACAGGGAAAAACCTGAGTTACATGTGTTTTAAAACATAACATTTTGTGAAAATCATTCTTCCACAAACTATGAGTCACAAAACCTATGACTTCATTACCTACACAGAGCAATAATGTTTCTGGATGCTTCCAATATTTGTTTTCTACAAGATTACAGTTCTGTAACTTTAGGCACTGGAAAAGAAAAGAAAATCCCAACTTCCCAAGCAGCACCTGTTATTGAAATGCTAATTTTCATTTAAATATAGAAGAAATAATAACATTTGCATTTAAACTGAAGTGATTAAGCTTCGAAAGGCCAGAAATTAAGTTACTTATCTTTTGGGGGGATTTTATAAATCCGTGTCTCAGTGGCAAGCAATGAATAGAAACAAAACAGACCAGCCCTGCTCTTTGCTTCTTTTAATTTTTACATCTCCAAAATAGGAGACCATAATATTTACAATTATAAATATTGTCCTACAGCTCCCACAGGACAAGGTTCTCACTACTATACAAATGGAAAAGCATGAATGGTTCCACAAGAGCTATAAAAAATGGGGGAAAAAGGATAAATACAGACAGACATCTGCCTAAGGAGCCAGAGAAACCTGATTGGATGTTGGGTTCAAAAGAGCATTAGGTTTCCAAATGGGTCTGAGGCAAAAGAGGCACAAGCTCTGAAGAGCATTATACCCAGGAAGACATTCAGTGTTAGATACCAAAATCAATCAGTTGTGTTCAAATCTAATCCTCGGTGGTTTATTGCTTTAGCTGAATATATGCTGATAGTGCAAACCAAGGTTTTCCTTCAGGGTGATGAATGGGTTGTGAGATTCACAGGAAGAATTCTAGCTTTTCTGTACCCAAACCAGGGGAAAATTGGACAAAGCAAGTTTTAATTCATATCATTTAAAAAAAAAAAAAAAAAAAAGAAAAGTATTTATTTGGCTTTGTAACCAAACAGAACAAAAATTTGATTATTCATATAAGCTGCTATAAAAGCCCAGTCAGAGACTTGTTTTACCTATTACTAAACCAGCAGATCAGTCATTTCCAGAGCCAGTTCTGATAAATTCTATTAAATGCTAAGTAAAAACTTATATTTGCCCTTTCTGCAAAGACACAGACAGAAAACAAATTCCATCTGTAAAAAAAAAAGAGTTATTTTTAAACAATAAGATTTTCAAAACTGCATCTGTCTTGAACCATTTTTTGGCATGGAAGATTTTATCTTCAGTAAAGTGTCCACTTAGATTCAGAAATGCTTTTACAGCTGAAATTCAAGACTAACAATTTTATAATAAAAGGTCTCTCTAAATGAAAGACACCAATTTCTGAGCAAACCTTCTACGAAACTGAACACAGGATTTTCAGTGCTGCCAGCCCCTGGCCCTGATATGAACTGAGGAGAAATATCTATGAATTATGGAATGGTTTGGGTTGGAAGGAATCTTAAAGCTCATCCAGTTCCAACCCCTGCCATGAGCAGGGACACCTTCCTCTATCCCAAGTTGCTCCAAGCCCCATCCAACCTGGCCTAAGTTTTCCCAAAATTTGCTTTCAGACAAGGTACACAAAGCAGGCTGCAGCTCCACAAAATAAATCAGGACCATTCAAAGAGATTTGAACATTCAAAGAGATTTGGATGTTAAAACAAAAAGCTTGTTCTAAAGGAATTCTTCGTTAGAAGAGAAAACAAAAGCCAGGCAAGAAGCAAGTTTCTTGGTGTCAAAAGATTATTTTTAAAGGGATGTAAGTGGCATAATCTGAAAGAAATGTCACAATGTGGCACATTCCTGAATATTCTGTGAAGGAAAAGAAAAATGAAGAAAAGTTAAAGTGCCCTTTCTCTGTTTTAAAAGAATTAGAAATCTGTATTAATTAATGGCATGAAAAATATCAGAAAGCTAAAAATGTAATATTTTAGAAATGCACAATATTGCTTCAGAACAATGAACATTTTTTAAAATTCCCAATGATTCTTATTTTCATTAGGATTAGCAACACAATATGAATATTGTGAATCAATCAATAACATAGTAGCAAATTTACATCATAAGCAAGATGGACTGACATTCTGACCCAAGTTCAAATCTAGGAGAGCACTGTCCATATCTTTGAGTGTAAATAAAAGAGGTTTTATCTTCTAGGATTTTTTTTTAATATTAACGAGAAAGAACTCACTTTTAGAATCCTCTGCAACTTAAAGCCAGTGTAATTTTTAGAAATAGTGTTCAAACATTCTTGATGTTCAAATTATTTTGATTTAATATTTTGGGCAAGTAATGTTTTCATCTTTCGAGTAGTGTTAGGTGATCAGCTTTTCTGGGTAGCACCCACAAAGAGTGAACACAGTAAATACAATTAAATTTGATAGGGGAGAAACAAAAAAAAAAAACCCAAAACAAACCAAAAAAACCAAAAAGACCCCCACAAACCATATAACAAACCAAAAGAAAGAAAACCAACAACTTCAGCTGCTGCATTTTAATAAAACAGTCTGTTATCTCTCTGCTCCTCCCCCCTCCCAAAACAGACATGTCAAACTTGAATATCTCTTGCTCTAGGCAATAGGCTGATGGATGGGATAACCAGATGTCCTCTGCTTATCATTAGACAAGACACACATTTCTCTGACCTCCACGCTCAAATATGCTCCAAATTTTGCTTGCTTTGTTTAAAAGCAAAATCCAAAGATATCCATGTTACGTGAAGCCACTGTCTACCTCTGCGTGTGCTCTGTCTGCACAAAACCAACCTTTTTAAACTCCCTTTTTAAATCTGGGAGAGGGGTTTTCCATTTTTAGACAATTGCTTGGAAGGCACAACCTTCTGCTTACGAGCAGAACACGGCAGTGACAGTAAACCACAGCCAGAAGGCAATAATCCATTTACAGAGGGCAACATAAAGACCATGCTGTCCCCATTCATATTCTGGTGCAGTCACCTGCTGCTGGAGCATCTCTCCAGGCAGAGGGTTTGCAGCGAGGAGGAGAAATTAATAGGAATACTCTGCCAGACATCTTCCTCTCCTCTGCCTTCTCTCTCCCTCTCTCTGTTCACACACACACAGAGGTCACAGTCTCAGGGAACTCAGTATTTAGGGGAATTACTCTCAAGGTTTGCTCTCTCCCTCCCCAAAGGCAGGCAGTTTCTGCACAGAGAAGTGCAGCAACATCTTTGTTTGCCCCTTAGGGATAGGACAAAGAAATTCAGGGGAAATCCCAGAGGAACCACAGAGGACAACCCACCTGAGACCTTGGTGGAGTCCAGGAGAAATTTCTTGTGTGGTTCTGACCCAGACCAGCCCAGCAACACCTGAGGCTGCAGCTAGCATTGCAGATCGAGATGTGGTTGGGAATGCAAACTGTGGCTGAATCCTCCCAAGGCTGGGCTGTGCTTTCCCTGGGAGAACAGGCAGTGTGGCCAAGGACATTCAGGCCCTGCTGGCAGTCTCTGCCTTAGGCAATTGCCTCATTTTCTGCAGCCTAGAGACTGCCTTGTCTCACCAGAATACTGTGGTGAATAATAAAACATATCCCCATGCTTAGCACAGGAAGAAAATAGCGCTGGAATTATTTTCAATAAAACTATTTGCAAGCTTTGCAAGATGAGGCCACTCTCTTCATTTTCACTCTGATTTATAACCATGGTTTTAACATAAATGTTAAGCACCCAAGGAGGTTTTTTTGATACCTCTTTTTAGATGAAATTAAGCAAATATGAGCAAAAATAACTATTATGACTTTTACACAGGAAAAAAGTCTGGCATTTCCAGTAAGAAGGGAGCTACACAGGGATTGTCATCGAGGTTATATATGAGATATTAATGAAGTCTGGTCATGCACAAACTAAAATACAGCACACACTGTAAAAAAAAAAAAAAAAAAAAAAGGGAAGAATCCACACATTTGTGGAAGAGGAAGTGGTAGTAGCAGATCTAAATCTGGATGATTCCCTTTTTTCCAACACAAAATGATTATGAAGGTCAAGTGTATCCTTTCCTTTTAAACCAGAAATTATCCATCTCTGAGGCAAAAGGAAAGGGCTATGCCTTTGCATAAAATAGGAATTCTACAATAACTGCCTTGGTTCACAATGAAGGAATCAGCTGGCATATTGGATAACAGCTACATTTTCTCAAACTTTCATAATTTCAAGGTTTTTTAAACTATCATTCTATAGAACAAGTCATTTTTTTAAGATGTAGTAATTGAATACATAATAGAGCAGTCAGTGGTGACAGTCCAGTGAAAAGGGAACTCCATTAAAGAACAACTTGCTTTTAAAATCAGCCACAGATAACAGAATATCGAGCTGCTTTACATCAGCAGCCTTGAATACACTTTTTCAGTGACCTCTGACACATAATAGGGTACTTGCTTTCCTCTGTTTTTCAGGCTTAATCAGTTCTGTCAACAGGTATTATATTATAGTGCTTTTATATTCCTGTCTAGTCACAATATTTTCAGCAATTAGGTATCAAATCAAGACAAGTCAATCTATTAGATTAAGAACACTATAGATAAAAACTGTCATGTTCCTTAATTGACATCAGCAGAGTTTCTCTACAAGCTTTGCCAAGAGATGTTAACACAAACCTACAGATGAACCAGTTGTGTCCTGGGCTGATCCCACAGTGTCAGCAACAGGAAAGGGATTGGCATTGTGTCCCTGTGCTCAGGTGAGAGCTCACCTGCAGAGCTGCTCCAGCCCTGGGGCTCAGCACAGCAAGGAGCTGGAGCTGCTGGAGAGAGTGCAGAGGAGGCAGCAGGATGAGCAGAGGGATGGAGCAGCTCTGCTGGGAGGAAAGGCTGGCAGAGCTGGGATTGTTCAGCCTGGAGAGGAGAAGCTTTGGGGTGACCTCCTTGTGGCCTTTTGGTGCCTGAAGGAGCTGCAGGAAACATGGAGAGAGACAATTGCCAAGGGCTGCAGGGACAGGACACAGGGAATGGCTGCAAAGTGCCAGAGGGCAGGGAGAGATGGGAGATTGGGAATTAGGAATTGTTCCCTGGCAGGGTGGGGAGGCCCTGGGATGGAATTGCCAGAGAAGCTGTGGCTGCCCCTGGATCCCTGGCAGTGTCCAAGGCCAGGTTGGACATTGGGGCTTGGAGCAGCCTGGGACAGTGGAAGGTGTCCCTGCCATGGCTGGGGTGGCACTGGATGGGATTTAACGTCCATTCCAAACCCAAGTCATTCCATAACTGTGTGAACAAACATAATCCCAGTTGTGACGTCCCATGAGCATGAGCTCACAGCATTAGTTGGGGAATAAAATACCTACTAGTAACTTGAAGCTCACTCTTCCGAATGTGTCTTTCTCCCTTTCCTATTCCAGATCTTAATTTTTGCAAGCAAACAATAGTCTTTCCTCAGGGAACAGAGCCCTTGTTTTGAGGAACATCCTCCAGACACACGATCAACTTAGAACAATGTATTTAAAGAGTAAAACCCAACTCAAGCAGGCAATTTTTTCCAGCATAGTTTTCTGATCCAAGTGTTTTCCACTTGAGAGAAACAAGACAGGTTTCAGAATTTCCCTTCACAGAAATGAGCTTCATCTGCTGTCATGGGAATTTCTGAGGAAGAGCTTTGCACTTCTCTACAGGGACACACATTTTGACCTCAGTTCCCAAGTATCCCCCAAAGGCTCCTAATCCTACTCATAAGGAACATGCTGCTTTTCCTCAGACAGACAGGGAAACATAAAAAGTGACCAAACTGAGCAGCTTTGTCATCCACTTAGAATTTGAGTGCCAATGCCAACAGCTGTAGCAATAAAAATTGCTATTTTCTGATCTGTGCACTGCTAGATCTTCAACCTCTACCAGGGTAGCTTTATATGGGATGTTTAACAGGTGGGAGGCTGATTGAAAAATCTGATTTATTGTCTTTATTTACAGGCTAAGGCTCTTCCAGAAGCATATGCATCTATAGTCTAATAATTCAACTAAACTGCATGTCACTATTCGTGTCACCTACAGTGTCAAGAAATATTTAACACCATTTATAAAAGCAAAGGAAAAGGCATCAACGTTGAATGTCTTTCAAATTGCAAAAAGTTTAATCCTCAGCTTTCTGTTTCTGCTGCAGATCTTTCAATTAGAATTGAAAATTGTTTGGTTTTAGAAATGCAAGTAATTTCAGTCCCTTCAGTCGTGGCTGTCTGGTCTTTCCAAGGTCCTCCTGTAAATCACAGACAATCAATTCAAAAGGTCAGCGCTGATTAAAAGAAATAAATTACATATAGGGGCATTTGTTAGACTGCAAATTACTCTTTTATATCTTCTGAAATAATATCTCTCTTGCTTATTTCAGGAACTATGAGTAATCAAAAATGAAATAAAATAACGAATGTGTGTAAGGTGAAACTTCCTGCCAAAAGTCCAATTTTAAATCCCTTACATGGCTTCAAGCTTGGCTCTGGCAGACTAATGGTCCCTAAAACAGGTTTTAGGCTGCAGCCAGACAGAGCTATCAGAAACAAGGAGTTATTCATCTTCAGAGGGTGCAAACAAAACTAGGAGCTACCCTTGGTCTCAAAGAGCTGAGAGTTTTTCCACAGTGCTCACAAAACCTTGAAATGTAGACTTAGATGAGACATTTCCAAACCAAATAAGAAGATAGCAAAAATTAATATAGATCTGTGTTTCCTTAATTTGCCCACTTCCTCATCTCCCCTCAGGTAATCTCTTTTTTGTAATCATTTCCTTTGCTTGTATTGCATTTTGCAATGTTTAGGTAGACAGATAAATATTATCAGAGTTTACAGGTGGGTCCACATGATTATGAAGATAAAATAGGTGATTTCTTACTTTTTTCATGTCTTAAAACATTCTAAGTATAATCCACAAAGAACCAAAATAAGGAAAGGTCTACAGAATTGAACACAAACCACAAACTTTGTGAGAAAAACATTTTGAAAGCATGACCTAAAGTTAGCACAATGAGGGCCCAAACAACAGAATTTTAGATCCAGTAAAGCTTTGAAGTAGATTTGATATTTTCCCTGTGCTCATGCAGTGTTGCAGTTTCTCTATGTGCAAAATGGAGATATCACTCACTAAATTGCTCCTGCAGGAAAGATTTATATAGGAAAAGGGTAAAGCCTTATGTGAGAGATAAATATCATTAATTGTTCACTGCAGTACAGCAAGATTCTGACTCTCCTAATTCCTAGAAGAGAATTATCTGTTTTCTCCACAGCTTGCAGAGTGTATCCTCAAAGACAGGAATAAAGAATGAGAATGCTGAGTTGCTTGGCTGTGACATTTTAATATCCTTTGAGCCACCGGAAGATGCTTGTGATTTATCAAGACAACATTTTCACATATCTAAAAATCCAACATTTTATACCTCCAAGGAGTATCTGCAGTGGCGTCCAAGGGTGATGAGGAAACAGAAAAATTAAATCTCAGCCTGTGCTCAGATTTGAGCTGAGCTGAGTGTGAGAGAAACGTGAGTTTGTGGCATGGGGGTTATTCTGGATCTTAGAATGATAGAATAGAATCAAGGGGTCATTAAGTTTGGGAAAAAAATTATCCAATGTGTTGATTTAACAGAGCAGCAGGCAAAAAGTTTTGGATCAGCACAGGGCTACAAAGGGAAATAATTCATAGAAAGAATTAACTCATTCTCCTCAGCCCCTGCCCAGCATTGCTCCTCACTCACTGTCATGGGCAAAACACACTCACAAAGTGGGAGAAAATACAGAAAATATGGTGATTTCATCCCAACTTTCCCATCCAGCTTTAAATTACTGAATGCAACAGAACACCTGTGCAGTTTCTTCTTCCCACCCCCTGCCCTTCACAACTTCTCATTTCTCATTTGCAGGCATTATGAAATTCCTAAAATTTCCTTAGTATGGGGTGGGGTAGATGTTACAACAAATCTTGTTGAAATCCAGACTTTTATGCTAACAAAAGAAGAGAAAGACACTGGGAGAGGAAAGAAAAAGGAAGTGGGGATATATTGCTTTTTTAAGTGTGAAAAGTTAAATATTCAGGTTCTCCATGAAAAGGTTTGAACTGGAAAACAACTCTGTCTGGATCCCCTGCTCCTCTGAGCCTGCAGCACTCATGGCTTCACCTCTCGCCTGGTGTTTTGGAAGTGGAGGGAAGCATTCCCTCTCCTTTTGGGAATATATGGACACATTTAGACTGGGTCAGGGGCAGCTGGTTTTGCTGAGACCTGACCTAATTGCTTCTCCTAAGTGTTTCCCCAATGTTTCCAGGGGGACAGAAAATTCATGGGATTTCTAGCACAGCATGAGAAACACAAAGTCACTTCATTTCTGCCCACATTTTACCACTGTTCCATTCTGAGCTCAATTATTTTATTCCTTGTTGTAAAAAGCTTCCCAAATCATAATAAATCCAAACTACTTTTCCTTTCTCTGCTCTTCTAGATTCCTGCTCCATTCTATTCACATGGAATTCACTCCTACAGCCAAACCAGAGTGCTTTGATATTCCTATCCATATTGGCTTGAAAGCCTGCAGGTCTTCAATGGCCTAACTGATCATTTGTTATTCAAATAAAAATAAGTTGGAGACAAATTTCTACCCAGATTATTATTTCATAGTCATCTCTGAACTCCAGAAGGGAAGAACTCTGATCAGAAGCATTCAGGGATGTTCCAAAATGACTGTAAAAGAGATCCTGGGTGAAGCATTAGAGGGGAAAGTGTTTGAATCTTCCCAATCCAAGTCATCCAGACACAGGATGGTGGATTTCCATGTTCCTCATTAAAACACCAGATTGAATCCACTGCTGACTTGCCCCTGCAATGTGTCTGAGGTTAAAAATGCCTGTGTACTCAGCTTAATAGGCTCCCATTAGGGACATGCAAAGTTAGCATTGATTTTATTTAAGAAGGGCATCCCGGATAAATGGTGTGGTTAAATGGCTATGCACAAAATTTTTCTGAACTCTGGCAATTTATTTCCAGTGAAAGGATCCTATTTGGATGTGAATGAGTTTGCTAGTGTCCATATGTTATTTAGCTCAAAATACTACTTTTCCCAAAACAAGAATTCATAGAGGAAATGAAAAAATAAGAAGCACAACATCCAAACAACAAAAAAACCCAAAAAAAACACCTTCCAAAAACTAGACCAACAAAAATAACCTGCTGAGATTGGTAATGGAACCAAGCAATCAATAACAAAATCATTCAACTTATTTATCCCAAAAAATACTTTTCCCCAGAGACTTACACAGGTACAGCTTTCACTTTGAAATCAAAAGAGGAAAATAAGTAATTTTGAAAATATTGAAAGGAGAAGTTCTGGCTTCTTCTGCATCCCTTGCAGTTTTTTATTGATTTGGTTTTTTTGGCTGAAACATGACTTTTTCAATAGGAAGACATCATTTTTAGCCAAAATACATACACATTTTTCCTAATAAAGTAGTTCACAGCAAAGTATATCAATCCTGAGAGAGAGAAAAATTATGTACTTCAAGACAGTAAGGAGGAAGAGATTTTTGATTCTAAGTGCAATTAATTTTCATTAATTAAAACAACATGAAGCTCTGGGCAGGTGGGGATGGAAAATTTAGGGCATTCATAATTATGCTCCTCTGTTCCTGTGGTTTCCTTCCAACCATTTATTATCAGGTATCACATGTAGAAAGAATATAAATCTAAATGAAACCAACAAAAAAAATTAAATGAAAGGTGACACGTTTCTTCTTCTTTTAGTATTTTTAGCTATTTTTTAATTATAAGCCATGTAAAACTATCCCACCTCTCCCAATGAACTTCTCTCTCCTCACAGCAGGAGCTCCAGTCCAAGGCAATAAGATCTCCACAAACAGAAATCTGATCACTGGTTTGTGGGTTCATTACTCATTATATAAAATATTCCTGCCAATTTTTCAAGGGTTCCTAAATTTCCTTCCCACTTAATCGCTGTCATTTCATATTTCAGTACTTGTGAGGAAAAAAAAAAAATCATTGATCCAAGGAAAGATTTAGGAGATCCTGCCTGAGGATTTGCAATGAGAAAACTGAGCAAGTCTTGTTTCTTTGCTTCTCAGTTTCCCTCAATATAAAATGACAGTGATAATTCCAATTGACCAAAAAGAGGTTTGGGGCTTTTCATTGAGAAAGAGAGATGCCAAAATAGGCAGAAATGAAGGTTCCCTTGATTTTCAATGGAATTTGTGATACAGAATTTCTTTAGCCCTTAAAAACAAGTCAGCTCTGAAATGTGCTATGAATAACCATTGATAGGGATGCAAAGAATTCCTAATAATAAACAGAGCTCATGCAAGAGAGGAGAAGATGCATGAAAGAAAAGGAAGGCAAAATCCAGTGAATAACTCCTTTTTCTGAAATGCCTTTTGAAAACTCACAGAGCATCTCACAAGCTCTTGTTGGGCTGCTGACATTTAGTGGGGTTTTCTTTTCTCACCCCTTCTGCGAAAGTGCTGAATGGATGTTTTGACACAGCACACATTATCCTATCACTTCTTATTTATGGATGTACTTTTGCTTCCCAGCCCTGAATTTGCTTTTCAGCAGGTCATAAATGTGCATTTTGAAAAGCAGATCAACTTTGCTTCTGTTGCTCTAATGGAATTTTTCCAAGGAAATTAATGTCTTATTTGTTTTCAGCACAAAGATTTCATGATATTCAGTGCACTTAGGAATTCAAAAAACATTTGAGCAGAACAAAAAGCATTATGTAGATGATCAACCCCCTTAACTCTCTGGATTCTTTCCTAAGACTTCTCCATTTAAGTACAATACAAAGTTAGCATTTATTATTTTCTGGTTTTCTTTTTTCCCCGTTGTCTTCTTTTTTTCTAACCTCTCCACTACATCAGCCGCTGCTTCCACATTTTGTTATTTTGCAATACATTCCTAAGTGTATTTCAGATAAATATGTTATAAATCAAAATATTTAGAATTCTGTTGTGCATGCATGGAAAAATATCTATTCTTGTTGAGATGCCTTTATTTTTTGAAGTTTTATATTGAAATTTTATGTTACAGAAGTGTTTTACTTTTAGAACACACTGAATATAGTATTTTTAATAGAATATTCCTATAGAGTTTTGTTAATTTTTATAAAATCTGCATAGTATTTTGTACGTATAAGAGATCATTTTTATTACTGTCTAGTTGTGTATTTCCACATAGCAATTTTTAGCATTTCAGTGGGAGCCATTTTTTCTTTTTCACATCAGAAATACCTTTTACTTTTTAAACAAATACATTTTTTGTCAGCGTTCTGTGAAAAACAGTTTTAAATTGGATGGGAAAATGGAGTACATGGAATGACTCTCAGTGCTCAGTACAGGGAAAGCACTCTCAGAGACTCAAAATAAATGTGAGTCTGAAAGAACAAAAGGAAATATTTTTCCCATCATTATCACTCAGGTATTGCCTGGAGCATCAGTCACAAGACAAATATCAGAAGAAAAATAAAGATGTTGCTTTCCTATGGTTTATGTCTCTCTAAAGAATAAAATGTGGGTTTACTAAACAATGGTATTTAACCAGCAGGATGTTTTACAGAAGGAGGGCAGTAAAAAAACTTAAATCTCTGCCTCCTCTAGAAAATTTAAAAATCATCTCCACAGCTGCACCCCAATACATTTTTTGGGTGTGTCAGGAATTTGGTTCTCTGTTTTAATGGAGAAGGGGGAAAAACCTTTAGGGAAAAAAAAAATCCCTAGGCATGCAATTGAAAAACAAGAGTGCTGCATGTCAGCTCTGGTTTCCCTGCTGGAATATGTAATCCCTGAACAGAGCTTGCCCTGACCTTCCACAAGTAGCAGGGCAATTGTTCCTGGGGATTTTATGAATATCACTGTCCATTTGCAGAGAAAGCCACGGATGAAAGAGGAAAATGAATTTGAATTTGCAGTGCAAGTGAGCATCCAGCGCTGGGCTGTTCCCCAGCTGGAAGAGAGCCAGGCTTGATCCCCGGGCAGGGAGCCAAGGAGACATCCTGGGCATGGTGCAGGACCAAGTTCTGCAGCTGGAGAGGTGAGCTGGGCACAGAGGAGGGACTCTGCATCATCTGCAGCAGAAATAAAGATTTAAAGATGCCGAGGTGCTCATTTCCCAGTCCTCTCTTGCTGCCAGCCCAAGAGCTGCAGCAGTAAAACACTCAAGTTTTGCGTGGGGAAGTTGGAGAGAACAATCCCTCCAGGGCTCTGCAATGGAAGATAAATCCTTTGGAGGAGGAGGAGGAGGAGGAGAGAATGAAAACAAAGCACAGAGCTGGAACCACAGAGACACACACAGGGTGCACCTCTGAATTCCCAATTCCTCGCATCCCTCCCAAGCACCTCCCCAGTGCCAAATTACTCCCTCGAGTAGTTTTAGTTCTTTTAGTTTGCCTTGGCTGCATCCCGTGGCTGTCCAGCTCCAGGTTAGGGACATTCCCCCTTGGCAGTGGAGTTCACTGACCACAATCCCCTGTGGCTGTCCAGCTCCAGGGTGTTGGACAATCCCCTTGGCAGTGGAGCTCACTGACCACAATCCCCTGGCAAGGAAGAGCTGACCCAGGGCTCTTTCCCCAGCCCTGCTGCTTCCAAAGAGCTCACGAGGGTTTTTCCCCTCACCTGCAGCACTGGCATGAATTTTTAACTCCTCTGTTCACCCAGGCAGCAGTTGCTTTCAGTGCAATTCACTGCACAAGATGTGCAATGCTGGTTCTACGCAGAGGTGAAATCCCGCGATTAATTCACACTGAGCGCACGCAACACCGAGAGAAGTGACAGCACAGAGAGAGAAAAGGGGAATTTCTCTAATCAAAACAGAGTTGGTTACTTTAAAATGAATGGTGAGTATTCTATCAAGGTGCCCAAATAAGCACAGAGCCATTCAGATGGCAGCAGGGGGAAGAAAACCTGCAGGCACCGCAAAGGACACAATGAGGTAGGAGAGAATAAGTTGCCACAGACAGATACCTACAGCCTTCACTTCATGCACCCATAATTCTCCCTGGCAGCTGCATGATTAATTCAAAGATTTATTGATTTTTTTTGCCTTGCTCAATCCTGTTGACCTGCTTTTGTTGACAGGTCTCTGTGGCTCACACTCCTCTGGCAGCAGAAAGCATTGGCATCACGTTGGTCTCCAATGGCCCACAGGAAACAGTTCAACTCGTTCAACACCACCAGTGTTCAAGTGCATGGCAAGAACGTGCAGGACTTATTTCAAATGAAAAAAATATAAAAAAGTGGGAAAAAAACCTGGTAGGCTACTTTTGCTCTGAAAAATACTCTAATTGCAATTATAATGCAATTTTGGCGGTGGTAGAGAACGTCTAAACAGTTCAATCTTTTTTCTGTACTCTCACTTTTATAAAAAATTCACTGGCTTTAAGTTTTCTAGATATTTTTGGCACAGCAACTGCTCACAACATGAAATGTTTAGCCTTTGCATCTACCACCTTCTTGCAGCAGGACAGAGCATCTGCCCCAGCATGGCTTGAGCTCACACACCAGATTACAGGCTTGAAAAATTCACTTGATTCTGACTAGGAGGTCACCTGGCCTCCATCATAACTCCCTCCAAAGAGAAAACACACACACAATTAAAATGTGGCTTTACAGAGCAGCAGCCCAGGTACAACACTGATGTCACAGCAAACCAAACAAAGCCCTACCAGATAGGTATCTCCAATTCTTTCTAATGAGTCATTCTTCTAATGAGCCTCTCAATTAAAATGGGGCTCTTGACAGGGAGGGCAAACCAAATGAGCACCTGCATGACCATCTACAGCCCTAAAAAACTGTGGATTTATCAACTTAGTAGCACTGTGCTCCACAATGATGTTCTAATTGAAATCAGTTACCTGGTACAACACACAATAATAGAATATTCTGTTTCTGGGATTTTTTTCCAGATGTCACCTGTAGGTATATCTTTGGATGTACTAAAAATAACCTAAAAATCACAGCTGGTGGCAGTTTTGCCATTCTGCTCCCCTCAGAGTGCAGCTAAACCACATCCAAGCTGTAAAGGATTCCCAGTAGCAAGGCACACACTCATTAAAATGAAACTCATGCATCAATTTTGTCTCCTCACATCAAAGCTGTCAGAGTTCGTTGGCTGTTTGCTCAGGTTAGGCTGAGTTTTGATGGGAAACCTCAAGCACACAGCGCTTAATGTGGTCACCTACTTATCCAGTGCCACGCAGGGAGGTGACAACATCACAAGCTGCTGGCAGGGGAGATTTGTAAGGAAGAAAACAATGCTACTATCGCTATTTCAAAAAGCAAAAATGAAAATAAATAATGAATTTACACCTAAAACTAGCACAACAATTCATCAAAGCATGTCCCTGCTCGTAGAATTTTGATACCAAATCGGATAGCACTGAGCCTTGCTGTCTATAAAATCAGACCCCTCCACCCCAAATCCTGCAATCCAACCAAAGTGATAAAAATATTGCTTTAAGTATTCAAGAAAACACCTATGAACTAAAAACTGCCTGAAGAACAGCAACTAAAGAGCGAAGACAAAATGGAAAAATGTTGTGTGAGCACCTGGGAAGGTTAGCAGTCAGTCTGCTCTTATTTCACCTTTAATAAAGAGCTGGTAAACATCCAGTTCATTTAAATGCAGACCATATTTATTTGAAAGGCTTTGCAAACCCCAGAGAGAATTAATATTACAGGAACCACGGGGGCTAGAAAAAGCTGGCCAGATGATCAAATGGGATTCACCCACGTAAATTAAAGAAATTTCAAGCACATCTGGAGAGAAAATAACGTGACACAGATATTTCCAGTGAAAGGCTAATTGTGTCACTGAATTCAACCACGCTGAAAGAAACCTCTTCATGACTGGCAACATCAATAACAAGGTGGTAAAACAGAACAGTTTGGGCATCAGATTGGATAATGTCATTGCATGGTCCAACAGACCCTCAGGCCCACAGGGAGATGTGATAAGTGCCCATATATATGTATATATATTTTTTTATACATATATTTATGTGTGTGTATACACACACTGATGGATACAGAGAAGGAAAGAGAGAGGAATGCATAAATCATAAAAAATTAAATATTTGAAGCCTTTTCCCAGAAGCAGACTTGTAATCTCCCACTCCCTCTCTCTCTCTCTCTCTGTGTTTAATTCTCAAGGAAGCAAAAGCAATTCTAAAGAGGGCCTGAATCCAATCAAATTTTTCACATGCTTTAATTTAAGAAGAGAGAAAATAAATTAGAGAGTTGAGAAAAAAAAATTGAGAAAGGAGGATTTGGGGGTTGTTGGGTTTGGCTTTTTTATTTTGGTTTGTTTTAAAGTGGGAAGAGGGAAAGGGTCCCTCCCACTGGTGGAAATGAAGAGCTGTCCAAAACTGAGCAGCAACAGAGGGGAAAGAAAAATTAGGATACACTTTTCTCCTAGACACACTTCATTACTGAAATGTCAAAGCCACTGCTACTATTTGCGAATCCCATTAGTATTAAAATTGCTGGATATGGTGAGACAGAGCAAATTTTGACTTTCTGAATTTTAACCACCACAACATCCCCACTCAATATAGATATTTTTCTACTCCATCTCTCACAAACAGCCACCGCTGCTCTCTGCCCTCAGACCAGCAGAAACATGCAGTCACACTGAGGAAAATCCACAAGTTCCCTGTACAGGGAAATACCACTCCCTGTGATATTAGCATCTCCATTTCACTTCCCTGTGCTGAGGAAATGATCAGAAACCACTTCTGTGCTACAACCACATCGCTCATTTCCCTCTGTGCCATCCAAAAGTGATCCTTGACGTGTGGATCAGTATGGCAACACAGATTCTTTCCCATGGGAACTTTTCTTTTCTTCTTCCTGTGTTTTGTAAATAAAGTTTTTGTGTTATTGAAACGGTCTTTTGGAAGATAGGCAGATCAAGCCTGGCCAATCAGCCTGGGGGGAGGTTTTGAATTGGTCCAATCCAAACGGCCTGTTGAAGTCTACATAATTGCTAAAATAAATAATAAATTCAAAATCCTTTTGATCACCTGAAGCCTCTCGACTCTTCACTCCGCTAGCGGTCCAACAGCGACAGATCAGGTGCTTTCCACCTTCATCCCTTCCAGTAACCCCAAACTCCTGATTCCCACTGAGATACTTGCATCCAATGCATCCAATGCTACCCACACCAGAGCCATCATTTTAAAATGATTATTCACCTGATCAAAATACTCCAGTGCGATTGGAAGCAAATGTGGAGCCCAGAGTAGCCAGAGGAATAGTTTAGGTTAGAAAAGACCTCTAAGATCACTGAGTCCAAGCATTAACCCACTGTCCCTAAAAGTGCCTCATCCACACGTGTTTTAACACTCCCAGGCATGGCAATTCCACCATGAGCAGCCTGTTCTGACCATCCTTTCAGTGAAGAATATTATCCCAATATCCAATCTAAACCTCCTCTGGCACATCCTGAGGCCATTTGCTCTTGTCCTATTGCTTGTTCCTTATAACTTCCTCTGCTGAACAGATTTAAGTGTGTGACCTTACTCAGATACGATTTCAGTTCACAAGGAGACAGAGGAAAGTATCAAAAATGTTTGCACAAGCAGGAAGTGCTGAGTTTTTACCATCTCCACTTTCTGTGTCTTTATAATACACTGTCCTCTTAATAGACCAGAGCTCTCAGGAAAAATGTGGAAAACTAGATATTTCTTAAATAATGCAGTAAATAATTTTTTTCCTAGGTCCCTCAGGGAAATAACCTTGCTGAAAGAGAATGTGAGGAAGGAATATATTGTCTGTAGAGATGGGCAAGTGCACTTTAGGAAGCTTGGAAAACACATTACTGTAAGAGCAAACCTCCAGCCTGACCTGAGTGTGGCTGAATGCTGCTCCCACCAGCTTTCCAGGGAGTCAAGGAAGTTCAGCAGATGGAGGGATTTGCCTGCTGTGTTTTCTGCATGCTGACACAACTTTGAGGAGAAGAATTAAACCTCACTGTCATATTTTTGGTAGAAGATAGGTTACATTCAGAGTTTTTGAATTTTATATGTGTTGCTAATATCTAATCATAAAATAAATAAAAATTCACTCTTCGTCTCACTCCACCTGGAACCAGAAGAAATCTTGCATGCAGAGCATTCAGTGGTATAGGTTAAATGTGAGCTGAATGCTTGGGTTTTGGCAATAATGCTTAAATACTGACATCAAAGCAAGAAAGATCATTGCTCATCTCTACTAGACATGGCCTCAGTCAAATGGCTGGACTTAATCCCTGTGGCCACCAGCAACAATCTGATTGTGATCATAGGACTTCACACAGGACCACTCTCCTTAAAGAGTGTTTGTTTTTTCTTGCACTATGCCCAAACCTCATGGCTGAAAAAAAAGATGCAAACTGAACCACTGCTGTGATCTCCAAAATCACACAGCCCAAAACTGCAGTGCTGTGTTTCAGAAGTCACCACGTGGTGACTCCTGGCAAACACTGACTGCTTACTGTCAACCACAGCAGCTCAGAAAAGCCCTTTGTGCAGAAAGAGATCCAAGAGCCCCTGAGCCCTTTAAAGACGAGACTTGAGGAACTGTGTGTAAATAAATAATGCAATTCATTACGCCAAATGTAGGTCAGTGTACAGCAGTGACACTTCTCGAGCCGCCGTCCAGTGTGACTAATTTCTGGCTGATGGGAAGGAGGCTGGCTGGAAGGCTCATCAGTTGTCACCAGCATGTCAGTCACAGCCCTTCAGGGAGCTGTGTTCCATCCCTGCTCACCCACCTTTCCTCTGAGCTGCTGTTCTCTCAGTGAACACTTAAATATGCCATTGTGCACAGTTGGTATTCTCTATCTCTGCCCTTTTCTACTTTTTTTTTTTTTTTTTTAAGCAGTCACACTCCATGTATAAAGCAGAGAGATTCTTGCATGATATGTCATTAGACAGGAAAATGGGAATTCAGAAAGGTCAAGGCACAAACCTACTCCTGATCCTGCTCTTGGCACTGCTCAGAAACACAGAAAAACCCAAAATCCCTCGCAGTTATCAGGATCAGGACAGGAGGCATTCATAACAGAAATACAGCATGCAGTGACAGACCCAAGTTAATTCTTCAGGCTTTGTTTGCATCCATTCTTCCTTCTGCTCTTCTCTCCTGGCTGATCCCTCACACTGACCTTCACTCCCAGGAATCCCTTTCTGCCCTCCATCCCCTATAACCACACCCATCCTTTGCTCTCTCCGGGACTAATTAAGATGTGAGTGGACTCTGCTCTCTGCTTTCACCTGGGCACAGCACAATCTGCAGTTGTTTCACCTTTCCTTCTAGTCCAGCTTCACTGTCCTGTGTGAAGAAGAAATGAGCCAAGCACCAGACTCCCCTCTGCCTTCCAGATGTTCAACAAGAGCAGAAGCACAGTCTGCTCTGTGGAACTCCCCTACATATACTATTGTGCCTTGGGTTTATTATTTTTATTTTTTAAATTATTTTTTGTGTTATTTTATGGCTGTTATTGCAAAAACATGCTCTGCTGGGCTCTTTGGTCCTGCAGGGCTTAGGCTCCACTCGATGGCTACAAGGCCAACTCAAAGCTGGTTCCAAAAGTGTCTTTCTTTGGGAATTATATGTGAAGGAAAGCAGGGAGAGGGAAAGGAAATTTGACCTTAGAGCAAGCCATGTGCAGCTATCTATCAGATATTCTAGGAGGATTCTAGGATGAACACAACATTCTAGGATGATTTAAGCTTTTACATTTAGTGCCATCTAATGAAAACATGTAGGATTTGATTAGGGATACAAAAGTGCACAGCCTTACTCTCCCTATTATAATTCAAATGAATCTCAGACTCGGTTTCAAGTCAGCTGACAAGGCAAAATTCTTCAGAAAATGAGGATTTTAGGAAAAGAGACCCTGTAGCTGCAGCTGTAGAGCTTGGTAAGGCACTTAGTGAGCCCCTCAAGGCTTCTCAGAGCTACCATCACTCCTTCATTTTGCTGACACCTCAGAGCTCGTCAGGCACCACTGCAAAGGTTGATTGTTTGTTAAACAGCTGTATCCAGTGGAGAGGGCTGAATATGCCATCTCACAATTAGTATTTAAAATGGAGCTTTCCAGTGTGAAAAGATTTCTGCGTATTTGCTGTTAGAGGTCAGTGTTTTCTACTTTTCCTTGAAACAGATTCATGCAAATAATTGGGTTTGCCTTGCTGTAAAAAAAATATTTTTTTTACTACCGTGGCCCCTAGAGGACATCCTGCAAAAGCTTTTTGGCCTCAGATTTGCTGTCAAATCTAACAACAAGGTGTAGGAGCAAAACCCCAATTCTCTAGCTGTCCCCTGACAGACAGAGGAGCTCCTGCACACCTTTCCAGCCTGCAGCTGTCCTGGCACACGGAAAATTCACAGAAATTGGTATTTCTGGCTCCAAACATGGGCACCTTCCCCTTTATTGAACATGGAGGCTGATCTATTGGGATACTCCTTGGAAACGCTCTGGCAATAGGTCTTAATATGTTTCAACTCCCAATTACTTTACAATAACCTGGAGGCACAACATAAAATTGCAGCCAGGAAACAGAAGATGCTCTTGCCCAGCTATATTTATTACACACCTAGATTACTGTGGACATCACTGTGCTCCCTGAAAACCAAATATACAGGCAAAAGCAGACATGCCCAGGGTAGCAGACTGTGGCACAAGCAAAAACATTGTGGTGTTTTAATCAAGGAACATGCTCCTAAAACACTCTTTCTAAAAAGGCAAAACACTCGTTCTAAAATGGCAGGATATTTTTACCCTGTAAAAGTAAAAACGCTGTGCTTTTTTTTATTGATTGCTTTCTATTTAAACCATGATAATCATCACTCTCCCAAGTGCTTCTCTTTATATTCTTTCCTTTCACAGTAGAGGTTTCCCCTCAAGATGGCTCTCATTTTTGCTGATGCTAATGAATAACCAATAAATCAGTTATTTAGGGGGAAAAAAAAAGAAGAAAACAAATCAGAACTTGATATTTTTCATTTCTTAACGGTGAGATTAAAAGCACACCAAAGAATCTGGTCTTGCACACACACACACACTCACACACACACAAAATACAATAAACTGAGATTTTTAATAGCATCAGTTTTAAGGATTTATATTTTATTTTAATTTAGATTCCTAACTGCCAAAATAAGAAACTCATTAAAGTTTGAAATAGTTTTTTAATGATTGTAGCCCAGTCAATGACAGTCAGAAGGTGCATTAAGGAAAAAAAAATTAGATTTTGGTCCATATAGTTAAATGTTATTACATATTTTTATGCCCCAAAATTTTGGGATTAAAACCAATGAAATTCTCTGTAAGTAGCAGCCATGATGCTCTGAAGAATTGCCATACTTTTCCCCTAAATAAGAGATTACAGAGAGCTGTGAGTCCCCTGCTCCTGATTCCAGGGGGAAGGGTGGGATTGAGCCAATCTGAGATATCACAGAGGTAACAGATCTAATGCTGAAGTCACAAAAAATCAGATTGTGTCCTCTCAATCTCTGTTTTCAGAGACGATATGCATGTTTTCTCATGAAACAGAATGAATAAACTTTTTTTAAAAATTAAGGTAGTTAGGCATGTAGAAATTCCCATTGTTTTCCTTTAGCCAATATTCTCACCCCCAGATCTAAGTGCACCATGCAGCAGATTATTTTAAGATGAAGCTAAATAAACACATCCATCCACTGTCGTGTTAAATAGTCACAACCAGTTTAGATAACCTTAAACATATTTCTACATCATTGTATGTAGAATAATTAAAACCTTTTTGTGCATTTAAATACAAATGACTCGTGTTGGCTGAAGTGCTGGTGAGTCCAACAATTCAGGCATTACAGACCTCCTTGTGGAAACACAGTTTCAGTTATTCAATGCCAAAAAGATATGATATATCATAATCCAAGAGCATAATAAGGAAGTGAATTTACCAAACTTAAACAGTGCACTAGCAACACAGCAGAACTGATCATCCATTAGGTGGTTGTTAAATATCAACCAAATGCTTAGGAGGCTCTTTGAATTACAATTTTTGAGAAAAATATTGCAAGGTGATGTCAGGAATCAATAAAACACAGAGAGAAATTAAATCTGTAAAATGAGTCATACTGAGACACAGATATTTTCATTGATGCCACAATTTGACAGAAAATAAAGGTTATTAATATACTGAGGAGGTGTGCAAAAACATCTCCACACACTTGAGCATCATAAACACAACCATATTCCTAAGTAGACTCTGCAGCAACATTTAACTCAAACTACTTTTTTCCATTCTGCACAGCCCTGCAACAATACATTTCCAATTTCTGCACACATAAATCATTTGTATGTGTAACAACAGCTGCACCCTGCATTATATATAATTCAGATATGCACTGTACTGAAAATATTTCTCCTACCTATTCATTCTCCCATGAATTTCTTACAATGTTTATGCTCTAAAATGGTTAGATTTTCCTTGCCCAAATTCCTGAACAATGCCTCACATTTTCTCCCTCTGTCAGTAAATAGATTAATGCACATAACTGCTTTAGTATAGATTGTTTCACTTCAATATGTTCAGTTTATGGCAGTGCTTAAGCCTCCACTGTTATCTGTGAAGATATTTGGGATTAAAATGCCATGAAAGGATAAATATTGATTACATACCTCATTTAAACATAACCAAGCAAATTTAGACTCAAGATTTCTTCTAATCCATGAGTAACATCACTACTAAAACCAATTACAACCCAGCACATGTTTATGACACTCAAATTTCTTTGGCATGCAGGAGCTCTTCATCAAAGTTAAAATGCAAAGCCACTGCCACAGCCCCAGAAAGCTGGTTTTATGTCTGGTATAAAACAAAAAACATGTTATTTTCCCCTCAAGCAGGCTAGAAAAGCAGGGCTGTCTGAAGCCTTCATGTCACACACACACACAGAGTCAGAGGGATGCAGCAACGCTGGAGTGAAATACATTACTGGGAGGATGACATCCCACTCAGCTAGAATTAAACCACGATAAAAATCGGGAATTTTGGGTGGAAAAAAACCAGGAAACATCTCTGCCATTGCCAGCTGGAAAGAAAAAAACCAAAAAAGCCATAAGAGCCTACCTGAGACAAGCGAGACTGTGTCTTTCTCCCATGAGACAACAGTGATGTATGCCTCCACAGAGGAGGGGATAATGCACTTGAACACTGCTACATTGCCTCTCATGGCTTTCTGGTCCTCCACACGGACTGTATAGGGTTCCCGTAAAACTGCAGGGATAAGAGAGGGTTTGTTACACAAATTGCAGTCACCCTTCTCCCCCCCCGCCTTGGTTAGCCTTGCAAAGTGTCCCCAAGAGTCAGGCTGGGAGTTCTTGTCTCAGTGAACTGAAATTACACACATTTACAAGGGTGATTGCAAGTTGGTATGGAAGCATTCCCAGATCTTTTTGTTTCCTCAACATCTGCATCTCCTGTTCTGTGTTCTTTCCTCACCTAATTCCAGGAGGCTTGGGAAAGAGCTGCATATTTATGTGGGTAAATGGTGTTATTGAAGTTACTTGTCTGGTTCCTCAAGCCACATTTTCCTTCACAAAGGGTTTTCTGCTCTGTCAAAGAGCACAGAGTGCATGCAGGTGCTGTGTGGGTGAATTAGACATCCAGAGGGGAGAGGAGAAGGTCAGTGTCATTGAGGATTTTGAGGAGGTGAGAACTGAAGGAGAAAATCGATGGAGGTGACAGAGAGAGAAAAAGAAATGTGTCTCAGAAACAGAGAAATGAGAGTAAAGAGAGGAGAGCTACACTGACTGACCAGCCCTGAAACATGTTGGTTAATGGCAAAACAAACAGAACCAAAACCACAATTGTAATAAACAAAATCATGTTATAATAAAACCCAACGTGGCTCAGAAAGCATTTTGAATCTGAATATTATTTGTCTTGAGTCTGAAAGAATTAATTTAATGAACAAAGAGGAAAAAGAACAACTGGAGCGACAAGGAGGATTAAAGCACAACTGCAGAAACCCTTGCCACAAAAACTGACATCGCTGGGATGAGATGAAGTTGCACTGGGTAGGAGAATGGAAATCCTGAAACAATTCCATGAAGAGTGAGGGATGCACATTTCTGTGAGTGAGAGTTCATGGAGAAGGTGGCAGAGCAGAGAAGAAGGAGATGTTTTCTCCAGCAGGTGAATGGTGAGACAGGACAGAGGAGCACAACAGACTCTCCATGGGATCACCAGGTCAAGGTGTGAAAAAAAAGGAATCACCACAGCCAAAACAAAGCATTTCAATGAGAATAGGAATGAATGTATTGGAAAATTCCTTGTGTCTGAGATATGCAGCTGCTTGAGAGTCAGAATTATGGGGAGTTCGACCCCAGTGCAGCAGCAGTGCTGAGCTGCCACCTTACAGTGACATTTCTTGCCCACATATCTTGGCCACAAACACAGACCAAGCTCATATACCAAATACATTTAACACCACTGATTCCAGTTGAAAAGTCAGCAAATCCCTTCCAGTGTTTACAAAAATGTTTCCACACACCAGGAGAACTGGAATTTCTCAATGTCAGGCTCACTTAGGATGTCTTTCAAAAAAATAAAAGGCAGAGTTTTAAATGTAACTCAGTCTTCAAAATGCAAACAGCATAAAGTTTTCAGGTCCATTGTTACCACTGCAAAAAGGGAGACTGAAGTTCTCCATCCCAAACATCGCTATAACGATACAACTTTTAGAAGCCCTAACAACAAAATAAATAAATTTCATTAAAAATTAAATACCATTTGTAAAAGGCAAAAAAATCCATTTTCTATTACAAGATAGACACTACTAGTTTTCTGTTAAAGTCAATAATTAATTTTTAATCAAAGGTTAGGATTCCTAACCCTCTTATGAGTGTTAAACTGGTATTATAAGCACCTTTAATGCAGTGACTTTACAACATTGGCTGCCCTATGAGGAAGCAGCTCCTAATCTTGTTCTACACCCAGGGAATGGCACATTGATCATCTTAATGAGGCTGACTCGTGTCTAATGCTGCTGCTCCAGCCATCACTCCCAGGAAAGGCTTGTTTAGCAGCAATATCCTAACCCACTGCTGCAGGTATTTGTACTTTTCAGAGCAGTTGGCCATTTTGAAAATCTGCCCGGTTGATCACATCAATGAAAGTCAACACAGGAACCATGTGAGGCACAAGAATTGGAAAGAGGTTTATTCATTTCCTTGCTTAAAAAAATTTACATTACTGTGATTTACAAGACCCCTCAGCTATTTCTGGATCATAGTTTTGACAGTTTCCATTAATAAATTGCTGATTTTGACTTTTTCTACTTTTTTTTTAATCCCAAATCCCCAGGTCATTAATTTATATGAGAATGTCAGCCTTTTCTAACAAAAATATATATTTACTCTTCACTGCCATGATTGCACAGGAAAGCCTGAAGAGAAAATGGAGACCTTTACTCCCATATGGGAGTGGCATGGAAGAGGATTAGGTTTGGATGGATTAACCCAGGTTTGGGGATTATGTTTTTTGGGGGGAGTTTGTTTGTTGCTCTACATGCAAAATTACATGCAAACCCACAATTATAATAATCTCTGAGCTGGAACTCTTGTATCTGCTCTTGAAGGAGAAGAAGACAGAGGAGATAAGAAAAGGCTCCCCAAAATCACGTTAATTAGTGCCAGTCTGAAATATTGTTCTGATTTCACATGAACAGAAATAATTTGCAAGTAGCACACAAAGAAATGAAGTTCCTCATTTCAAATTTGAGCAGCAACAGGGTTTATCATCTGAGCATAAAATACACTTAACTGCCATGCACTGAAGACTCTCCAAATTGTACTTTCCTGTGATTGAGGAGTTACACAAGCCCTTAGAAAAAATGCTTACCAAGAGCTCTGATCTGCCAGCTCTGACACACAGCTTCAGTTCATGTGAAGGAAGGGAACTTGTTTAACTCATTATCCAAACCTCAGATTAACTGAGAAATTGAGCCAAATGGAGAAATAAGTGGATATGGTTGAAAGGTAAAAGGTTATAAAGGGAAGGAAAAGAGGTAAGAGTGGCATTTCTGACTTGGTGAAAAAGAAGTTTTTAATTTAGGAGTCAAGCAGCTGAAGCTACCAACTGCAAAGCTCTTTTTTCAGGTCCTTTTTCTGTTTGCAAGGTTTGTTTCTCAAGCAGAGGGAGAAGTCCTGTTTTGGAGTTCCATGGATGAATGGGTCAAAACCTATATCAAATGTTTTACACCCAAATGAACACTAGTTCAGAGCCTTAGACAGCACCACAGCAAGTTTCAGCCTCCTCTGTATCATCACATTAGTTTATCCAAGAAAAATGAAAATTGGAAAGTAATAATGGAGAAATACACTGCCCAAAAGATTTTCAAAATGGAGACACATTAACAAATCCAGAAAAGACCAAAATAAATGTAGTCTCTAAATATAACTCTACCAGACAACTCGCCCACAAATCCATGAAAGTAAAACAAAAAGCTCAAAAACCAGAACTGAGTTTCAAACATTAGGTTGGTTACAACATATTCCTATGCATCTTTCATTTTCAAACTTTTTTTTTTCATGGACAACAAAACATTTGCATAAGAAGCATAGACCATCATAGAACTCCCCATATATGTAACATGAAATCTTGCTTCTACCAGATGCTTCTTGTGCAAGAAAACCCACTTTTCGAGACTAAAATTTTAATGAGGAATAAATTTCATGGAAACCTGGTTTTTATTCTTGCCTCCCAACTACCTACAAACTACAGACCTCTGAATGTTAGCTTATTGTTAAGAAGAAGAGAACACATTTTATGGTTTAAAAAGAAAGTCACAGGCAAATCTACTTGTTAACTGTTCACAGTTTTCCCTGTGAAACTCCTGTGAAGGCAAATCTCCAAAGGAAAGGTTGTTCTCTTCTGAGAAAAGCCAAGCATAGCTCCACCAGCAATAAAGAGGTTCCAATCCAAGAGTTTGCATTTGCCAAGGGTCACCTCCCAGACTACTTCTTGTTTGTTTGTTTGAATATTTTAATTAACTGAAGCGGGTAGACCAAAATCTCCAAAAACTGTGCAATCATGTTTATGTGTTGCAAAAAAAGGCCTGATTTTGATCCCTCTCTAATTCCCCACTGGCTGACCCAGCCAGTACAGAAAACAGATGCAAAACCATTTTGCTCATTTGCATATTTTAGCTTAAAGAGAAAGCATTGCCCATGGTCCCACATCAGTCTCTGAATTATTGCAGGGGACACAATTTCTCTCTCAAAACGAAGCACAGGTGACCACAAGCAAATCAGGAGGGGGTATGATTTTAGGCCAAGCATTCCTCTTTTATTCCAGCCCCTGTGCAAAATCCAAAGTCATCTGATTCTCACACACTCTTTTAACGTGCAAACATGGTCTGATTGCTAATTTCATTATCAGTCAGTTTTTCCTTATATTTGTGCTCAACTGATCTTGCAAAAATTTTCAACACCAAAGTAATTCAAACTGGGGAGGAGAGGAAAAAATTCACAACATTACTTCATATTGTTAAGAGCTCAGAGGTTGCACTTCTGGCCCATCTCCCTTGACTGATATCTGCTGCTACTCTTCCAAACACCCAAATTTCCTCCCCCCTCCATCCCATTTGAATCATCCCTCCATCCCAAAAGCCTCTACTCACCAGCCTTAATGTGAACATCCTGACTCCTGATTTTCCCTGAAGGATTTTCAGCTGTGCAATAGTAAGTGTTATCATGGATTAAGTTATTAAAGCTTGAAGGAGGGAAGGGGAAGATTTGGAGAGTGCCATTGGGGTGGACGTGGCGGATCCCTGGGACATCGTAGATCTCCTCGCCCGTCGCTAGGTACCATCTGAGCGTCACAGGGGGATCCCCGCTGCAGGACAGGGTACCAGAGTCCCTGTGGTGCTAGCAAACACTACCTCTTGCAGAGATGCATTGACAAAGTAGAGACTGGCGTGTAGCTCTTCACTGAAAACTGCAAGACAAGAAGAAGAAAGACAGAGAAGAGACCTTGAGAATCTGAGAAATTCCAGCTGCGCGCGGAACGACGTGACGCCGCCACCAAATCAAACGCGACGCCCAGGGAAGGCAATCAAAGCATCTGGCTGCTAATGTCACCTCTAATAAAATGTTTCTCTTTTTCAAAGGGAATATCACTGGGTTAAACACTGTAAGTGGTTTGCACCCAAAAGTACAATGAGAGACCCGTTTTGGTGCAAACTGATGCAGATCCACTCACTTCTGTACTCACCGAGGCAGCGCTCTTTGTACAGCCTGAAAAAATCTATCAGTAATCTGCTTTTATGAAATTTCCAGCGACTAAATTTCTGCCTGGAACACAGGCAGTTTCTGTTAGTCTCCCTAAATTTATTTTTACAGCCATTCCATGGCAAAAATGATATATAAAGTAATAAAAAGAACTGAGCAAACAGTGAAAAAATTCCACATAACTCCTTAATAGTAACACATGACTATACTTAATACAGATACAGCTTAATAAATGCTTTATATCATTTGGTCAGGTCTTTCTAGCAGGGACTTATAAACCTAGGTGCCTATGATAATCTTGGTTCTGCCATCCCCTCCCAAACTTAAATCATGGATTCTCTACCAGTTATTAGAGCACCAGATTAACCACTTCTGGCATGGACTATTGAGCTCTCACTGGAGGGATTGAAGGCTCCAGGTGGTTTAAAGGTACCCCAATATTTTCTCTAAAATATCTTCCTAACTTTCTCTGGTGGAGAGCTGATAAGCCTGAGACATGATTTTTGTTCTCCAGTAAACAGTAGGACATATTCCAACACCACCAATCTGCTTTATGTTTGCATACAGTGCTCACTTGTAAAAAAAAACTTGCCAGTTTTGCTTGAGACAAACACAGAGACTTGGCTACTTCACTGCATCTTGAATGCAGTAGATTCTGACAGGATTTTCTAAAGCAAGACTGGTAAGGAGTCAGTTTTTGAAAAGGTGACCATAGTGCATCAGATCCCAGCGAGCAGTGATGAGACAGACTTCAAGGCAGCCTTCATTTGCACAAGATGGATTCTATTATCCTGCAGAGAGAACTTGCAATCCCAATGCTAAGCCATGAAGTGTCTTGTCTACCTCTGCCACTGCATTTTATGGTCATTTGGAGCACGAAATAGACTAATTTTTCCTTGTCTCTTTTGGTATCTTGCAAAGACACAAGGTTGGAAGATGTTCTCTTCTGAATACCATCAGGAGAGACTCAAAAGAGAGCAGAAGTGGCTCTGGGAATCCCTGGAAATTAAAGAAAGAGAGCCTTCCCAATAGGGAAATATATCTGGCATGCAGGAGACAGAGAGATAAATAAGCGACACAGAGAAGGTTGAAAGAAAGCTTGGAAATTCAGAAGGGAGAAATTTCAACTCTGGAGCTGAGCTCCTGCATTCAGATGAGGCAGGTGCCAGCACAGAATAAAGTCCCTTGCAAGAGAAATTCCACCTAGTTGGTGCAATCCCAAGAGGAACTTGGGCATCTGGAAAGCAAAAATAGGCACAATAGGACTAAGCACAGGAAGAAGCTGAATCCTTATTCAGAAGGACTGAATAAGATGGTGCCACTTTTACATAATCACATTTCTAATTATAGTTGTACTTTGATGCAGAGAACAGTATTGTTGGTAACATAATAGAGAACTAAAAAAAAAAAAAAACACCATTGGCATTGTTCATCTGCTGTACAAGCTTTTCTCTACAAATACAAATGAAACAATGAACAGAGCATTTAAATTTCCATTGGCCAACAAGACATTCACGTAGAAGTAATAAACACAGTTCACATTTGCCAGCTTTTATTATGCTGTGCTGCTTCTTAACAGATATTCAAGCAAAACCAGTAGAATTCCTGGCCAAGAACAAAGAGGTAAATACCAAATTACAAATGCCATAAAAATAGAGAATATCAGGAACTCTGTTTGACACTTCCATAGAATCTAACTTCCCAATCAAATGCAGCACAGCTGAACTAGAGACTCATACTATCAGCACATAACAATGAATTTTTCCAGCTGCTTTGTATCCCCTGTAGAAGCTTTCACTACTTTTGACAAATTTTCCATCCATCAGCCTATACAATAGTGCTTCATTTGAAACCAGCATCTGTTCTACATTCATCTAAATGGCAGCCCCAAACACACCAAGATCCCTGGAAAATAATCATAGTGCTGTAATACACACACATATTCACAATGCTGACAATCCAGATGCTTTCTGTGGGGGAATTCACTGTGTAAGCTACTTGGATGCATCCAGTGACAAAAATGGGATTTAGAAGATTTTATTAAAAAGGTATTTCTCCTCAGCGTTGCATAGGAAGAAAGGGATTAGCTGAATGACAGAATAAGTGATTTATTGAAAGCTAATTGAAACTGAGACAAGTCAAAGGAGATGTGTAATTATATGTTACTTAATGATAAAATATGATCCAACTAAACACAGTATTTTCCAGCAGGCAGAAGCAACTCAGATTAAGAGTTGCAAGGGAGAGGGTCAGGGGAAAACGACAGAACTTATGGATATATAACAGCAAAGAGAAATACCTGAAGAATGAAAAAAGGGCAATCATAGAAGAGAAAATAATATCCAAGGCAGAACCGAAAATTCTATCAGTTGGATTTTGCAGTCCAGACTGCACTTGGTCTGGACAGAGATGACATCACTTAGCAGTGCAAGGGAAGAAAAAGGCAAAGATTCCTCCTGAATAAGGGTTATTTATTCCTAAAGCAATAATTCTTGAGGGAAAAAGGAGGAAGGCTGCACCTCAGCAGCACTGAGGTGCTCCAACTGGAATGAAAAGGTGACAGACAGTCTGAAACTGCAAGTATTTCGGGGCAAGAAGGCAGAGATTTGTGTCCTTGGCTGAGTGGTTAAAGGAGCACAGCAACAGTTTATCAGATCAAAGGGCAAGAAGCACTTCTGGAGTCTCAGGCTCAATAGATACCAGGATCTCACTCATTCAAAAATGGGAAGAGAGGGAGGGGGGAGGGAAAAATAGAGGGGAGAAGGGAGGTGGATAAATTTTTTTGCAAGTTCAATCAGCATTCCTTACCCTCAACTACTTGAAGTGATAAGGGGAACTGACAAAGCATTAGAGCCAAGGAAATTTCTCCTGATTTTCAGGGGAGGCAATGCTGCCAAGCTGTGCTTAGCAAAGTGCTGAATACACCAGCCAGATACTAAATTTCTGTTAGCATTTGAGAAATCTCCTGTCAGCTGAACTGATTCTTTACAACAAGCTGGTCAGTGGCACTGTGAGTTGATCTCCATCAGCAAGGGAGGCTGAGCAGTGTGAGCCAGGCTGGGCAGGTGTGACCAGGATGGACAGACAGGATAAAGATCTGGGCTGGGTTTGGCATCTGCGACACCTGTAGCTATTGGTGATGCCTTAAGGATTCTTAGCTTCTATTTTTCATGTATCTGTAGTTTTGGTGTGTAGCTCTAGGCTCCATATAAAGTGCTAAAAACCTCTGTTCCCAGCATTTTAGACAAAACAATTCCTCTCAGTTGGAAAATCCAAGGACACTTCACTGCCTCAGAGCCTCAAAATATATAAACAACAGTGAACTGGGGGGAGCAAGCTTGGGGTAATTGACACCATCACCTGAAGGTGTAATTGGAGGATTGAGGCTCAATATGCTAATAAGAGAGAACTTATAAAATATGAAGAACTCGTGACTCACTGTCCACTTTAGGTGTATGCTCTCAGGAGTAGGCTCTGCCTGCCCTAAATGTACCTAAAGGCTTTTAATAAATTAATCTGCTTTTTATTCTCCCAACTTTGGCTAGCCTTCTGTTTTAGGAAGCCCTGCTTTGGGCATCATTGGCATGGATAAGAATTGAGTCCCTTTTTGTTTTTACAAAGGTGGCTTTTCTCTCTTCAGGCCCGTCACTCCTCCATGTCTGCAGCTCCTAAATGTGTACATGCTGAGCACTTGAAGGTCTTCTCTAAGGACCTAGCCAATCCCACTTGTGATATTCCTGCCTGTGAGGGTGGGATTTATCAAGGCTTCACAAGACAAACCTGAAACTGCTGTTTCTCAAGTCTCCTTTTTGCTGGGTAGAAGGGGCTGTCACTGCTGTGGAGCAGAAAGGCCTTGCACAGCGAGGGCCTTGCTGCCCTTGTAAAATCCTTGCTCACTTCTGGTACTTTGGCTAGCTAGAAAAGCATTCTGGGAATGACTCAGCTAAACTAGAGGTGAAGAACAAGTTCCATAATTGTAAACCAATCATTAGAACCAATCAGTGCTCACACTGTGGAGCTGTGATGTTGGTCACACCTGATGCTGTTCCTGTCCTGGTCTGTGGTGTTGGTTAAGCACATTTGTTGTGCCTCACAAGTATGGAAACTCATCACAAACTAGCAGTTTAAGAATCCTGGATTTTTGCAATGAAGTGTCTTCACCACACTATCATGGAGATCATGTGTGCCCTTAAAGAACACACAAGATGGGAGAGAGAAGATCCTACATTTAAATTTCAGTAATTAAGTGTAATCAGGGTGGGCTTGCCCCATGGAGGATCTGCAGGCAAGGAGGGATCAACAGCCACAGAGAGATGGAAGAAAGCAAACCACAGAACCATCTGTCCTCTTCCCTTCCTCCGCCTTCAGATTGCTTCACCTGCAAGAGCCTTTACCCTAAAGATGCCAAAAGTGAAAACTTCCATGGAGTTTGCATGGAACAAAAGAAAATTTTGTATCTCTTCAGTTCCATGCCAGAATGCAATGCTGAGGCTTGGTGTTGTACATAATTCCTTTTCATCATGTGCTCTTTCATCTTTTAGTAAGTTTAAGTAACACCTCTGTGATTTTGAAGTGATCTTTTTGGGCCTCATGTTCTTCCAAAGCCCTCCTCCCATATTCTGCAATTAAAGCCCCAGTTTTCTCTTCAGTTCTTGAAAGAGCTGAAATAGTTTTGGGCAAGAGACAAGCAAGCGTACTCAAAAATATGAATAAAATGTCTCTGAGAAATTAATTGATACTTATATTTAATTCACCTTCCCTGCCCTTTTCAAAGGCTAAATGCTATTCCTGTAATGCCTTTGCAAGTGGAAGTTTGGTCTTAAATGAATAACAATTTCAAACTAAGGGAAAAATTAGTTCTCGTCCATTTGATTAATCAAATCCAGCATGAAATATTTATATAGATAAATTAAAAGATATGAATCAAAGTGAAAGTCTGGAGCCAAGAGACCACTGAGATTATTTAGATAAAATAAAAATCAAAGCAGAAAAGATAAATTATGTAATTAAGCAGTCGACTGCACTCCTGCACTAAAGCAGGTTTATAGAAACAGCCTGAACTGTTCCTGTGTTCCAGTGGAACTTCAGGTTTGCCACAGCCTTGGACATCAATGTTTTCTCTCTTTTGCTCCTCAGTGATGTTGTGATTGATGAACTGGTCTATACTCCAGTATTTTCTTCAGATTTAATGGATCATATAAGGTGCCACCTGAAAATTTAATAATTTTTCACTTTTACATACAGCTGCATAAACACAAGAAACACAGAAGCAAACCCAAGGAGTAGGATAAAAATAGAAAAGAAAAACGAAAGAAAGGAAAGAAAGGACAGTATTTTAAAAAGTCTAAGCTCCTAGTGCTGAATTTGGAATGGCAGCAACCTGGGACTGCTTTGTAGCATGATGGCACAACACATTCCAGGAAAAACTGACAGCTGGGAGCGTTTGTTGCAGGCTCTTCTCAGCCTCATGGAACAGGCACCAAGCAGGTCATCCTTGGTGGATCCTTAAGGACACATTCCCTTAAGCAGTTAAAAAACTAAGTTAAAAAACTAAGTTAAAAAACTAAGAACCTGTGTAGTCTGATCAACACATCAAGCTCTAATCAAAGCTTAAGAAAAACAATAAAATACCAATATCCTGTCTGCCTTCTGGAAGAAGTCTTTTCCTAAAAGATCCCAGGCTCAGAGCAGTATTTTGAGCCTTTTCCACAGGTATTGTAGGAAAAAACCAGCCTGAGCTCAACTCAGACCTTGCTTTGATGGGGCAAATCACTCACTTTTTTTTTTTTTTTTAAATCTACAGTTTTTTGGTTTTTGTCTACAGTTTTTGGTTTTTGTCTACAGTTACAGGTCCTTGTGCCATGAGTTCAGCCTGTCTGGTTCATGCACAGCCTTTGCCTGTCCTTATACCAGCAATTCCTAAATGCACCTCCAGGCTTCAAAATCTTCAAAAACAGGGTGGGTTTTTTGTCTGTCTGCTTCAGGAGGTGGTGCATAAAAAGCAATGGTAAAAAATTCTTTTGCATAAAAAGCAAAAGAATCAGAGCAAAAAAAAAAGACCAAGGTCACAGAATATGCTGAGTTGGAAGGGAACCACAAGGATTATCAGGTCCAAACTCCTGGCCCTGCACAGGATCATCCCCAGGAGTCACACCAGATTTTGCCTTTCGTCCCCAAAAGAGGGCAGGGAAGAGAGGCATAAAAGAGATTATTTGCCAAAATGGAAGAAAAAGGTGACGAGATGGGTGGAAGTCAGAAGGATGTAAAGACTCGAGGAACTCCCCAGGATCTCAGATTTCTTGAAAGATCTGCTATCAGCTCCTTTTTCACTGGCCTGAAGTCAGAGTAAGATGCAGGCAAGAAAACATTATGACCACAGTCATTAAAGACATATGACTATGGTGTGGAGACCTAAATAGAACAAAAGACCCAATTATAGCAAAATAATTGAGAAATTTATAAAACAGAGAATTTAAGCCCCATTTTTCATATGGTCAGTGAAAAATATTGAAATCCTCCTTAACAGGGGAAAATAAAATATTGATTTTTTTCACTGTAAAGACAAATATCTTTTAAGACAATTTAATGGAATTAATCTAAAAAACAGTCAACCCCCCCCCCCCCCCAAACCAAGTCTTGTAGGAAAATGGCTGAAGCCATCTGAACAATAAATTATATTTAAGGAAACTGAATTACCAGGATCATACTACAGGTTAATTACCCTGTTGACATCCAAACAATGCAGTATGCTAAGATAATCTTTTTTGCATAAACACAAACAGAGAGAACTGATAAATGAAACATTTCTGAATCCGTTGCTGTGCCTCTCAAACCAGCAGTAGAAACATTACAAATGCAATCACAAACATGCTGATTACTCACTGCAGAACACAGGGAGAGAGAGTCTGGGTGGCTGGGAGGGTGCAATGCTGGGGAGCTGTGTCACTATTTAGGATGATTTTTAATTTTTTCTTCAAGGTCCTATCCTGCATCACCATGACTGAGATTTAAAAAGAGGGAAAAAAATAAAAAAGAAAATGCTAAATTGGCCTTTTTTTCTCCAATACATCTCCCCTTGATGAACTAAAAAAAAAGCCCTTATTTGAAAATAATCAAAACCTGATTAGACACTTACAAACAAGAATGTTATTATCACCACTCAATTATCCAGTAACAGGCTATGCAAAGTGACCTGGAGAAATTACTTCAGCTATTGTGGAGAGATCAGAGTGATGAGGCATTACAATAATCCATCTGTGATCGTGTCTCCCTCTAGGGGTTTCATCTAATGACTAACGCACAAGGTTGATAAATATTCGAAATTTTATTAGAGCAAGGGTAAAGCAAATGTACTTTTACAACTTTGGCTTTGATTCTGGCTCTGGACAGGAATTTCTTATGCTCCTCTAAAATGATGAGGATTGAAGATTCCTCACTGTTTGAGGGTAAAACAAAACTCACACAAGGAATGAGTGTCAGGTGGAGGCAAGATAGGTAAATTCAAGAACAAGAAAACAGCACTGGATAAAAATGCTCTGACCAGACTCCAAAATAAGTCTTACTAAAAAGGAATTAATGCAATGAAGAAAAGTGAAAGCAGCCCTAGAGAAGAATTATGAGAGAACGTTAAAACCAAAATAGGTTTAAATGTGGAAAACAAAATTAAATCAATTGCACGAAGTTATTTGATATTACAAATATAATTAGCAAAGAGATGAAGATATCTAATTAATACAAATACAAAAGCAGCAATTAAGCACCACCATCCATAACAGTTTTAAGTCAACAAAGGAGAGCAGAATTGTTTCCACAGTATAAAATCTCACAATGCAGAACTATTTCCCATGTATTTTGTTGTGTAAGGGTAGCCAGAATTTTAGGGCTAACCAGTATAAATTTACTATGTGTCCACCAAAAAAAAAAAAAAAAACCCCAAGAAAAAATTATGCTTTTTCAAATTGCTACTCTGATTCAATGTGCCAGGGCTCAACCTTTTATTCCAAAGGGTTACTCGTTTGAATCAGTTTCGAAATCAGAACCACTAATGAGGATAATTAAGTATGCGGTTGGTTTTGCCTACAAATAATAATCACTATGGAAAAAAAGCACTCAGAGTTGCATTATCATCCTCAGAGGACAGAAACTTCCATTAAATCAAAGCAGGCTTCCACAATTAAAAGAAAAGGTCCTCAGGTGAAACCATTAAAAGAAGCAGAACTCTCAAGGCAGGGGGAGAAGTGCAGGTTTTGGTGGAGTGCACAAATACAGAGTGGCAAATGCAATAGATGCAACTGATGGGAGCTTTTAATCAGCTAAAAATGAATAATCTGTTTGTGGTTTAAAAAAAACCCCAAAAACCCAAACCCAAAAAAACCAGAAAAAAAACCCAACCAAAAACCCAAACAAAACCCAACCAAAAAAACCCCAAAACAAACAAACAAACAAAAAAACCCCCAAACAAACAAACAAAAATCCTAGATATTTGTCAACCTGTGGACAAAAATTATGCATCTGTGCTTCTTGAACCCCAAAACCCAATTCCACTCATTCCTATAGTAAGGAACACTCTGCAAGAACACCAAAAGCAATGGGACAGAAGTGAGAGAAGTGCCTCAGATTTATTTTTCTCTCAAAAATATTTTATAAGGAAGAGAAATAAAGATAATTAGATGCTTCTCAAGGTTCTGAAAAATTGAAATAATCCATATTTGTATAACTTTTAAGTGGTTTATAAATTACCACATTTTCCATAAATAGAGCCATTATTTTCAAGGACTTATTGGCTGAGATCTAACAGGTTTCACTGTGGGGCTTGTTTTCAGTATTTTGTCTTCAAATATTGCATTTGACCTAATGCTTCTTAGAGAGTCCTGATGGCCAACAACTTCACATCCTAATGGGACAACAAATAATTTGTATTTATTTAGAAATAAACAACACCAAAGCCAAGCATACTTTTCATTGGACCTGTGCAGGAAAGAGACAAATTTAAAAATAAAATTACCTCTTCCACACAAAACCAAAAGCTAAATAAATCGAAATTTTTCACTGAAATAATTAAGTGTGAAGATGCTGCAGGAGATTCCAAAGGGGTATGTTTTAGAGTGGAGAAGTCAGCTACATTTTGAGTCTCATAGTCTGGTCACTTGTGTATAATTTTTCCCACATTCCCAGATCAAGGCTCTAACACTCAGGTGAGCCAGAGCCTGGAATATCTTTTATTTGGATGCAGGGAGCAGCCAGGTCACCCTTCTGGGACAGAATCTTGTCCTTGGGCTTTTCATGTGGGTGAGCTCTGCCTGTGGTGAGTGAATGAGTGAACCCTGCTGCTCTCAGCAGGGCAAGAAAGCCTTCCAAACACCCAGCTAGGAAACTAAAGAAGGGGAAAAAACCACAAATGCCAAGAGATTCTCAAACCTCAGCCTCTCAGCTCTGTTGTTCCACGTCACTGTTTTTCCCAACTCTCTACAAAAGCAGCCCACAAAAGATAAATCAGCTAAAAGGCTTCACACTGAAAGAGATTAGGCTTAGATGGGATATTAGAAGGAATTCTTTATTCTGAGGGTGATGGGGCCCTGGCAGAGGTTTTGGGTGCTCCATCCCTGGAAGAGTTCAAGGCCAGGCTGGACAAGACTCTGAGCAACCTGGGATGGTGGAAGGTGAGATGATCTTGAAGTTCCCTTCCAACCCAAACCATTCCATGATTCTGTAATGCCTCTAATGTCCTCAAGAAGCCTTCAGGAGTTCTCACTAGCAATGCTGACAAGTTCTGTGGGCTCCTGCTTTTACAGCCTGGAAGCAATCACTGTTATCACAGCTGGAATTTGACTGCCTTAAAAGTTTCTGAAAACCCAAAGCAGGGTTGAACATTTACCACAGAAATTCTGCTCTAAAACTATGAGGAGAGAGAGGGAAAAGGGAAACAGAGGGGAAGAGCTGGATGATGCCTGGTTGTATCCATGCTAAGCCACTTGGGGGGAAAAGGATGTTTTTCCTGGATGCAAGTGTGAGACTCTGGAACAGAAGCAGGCAGCCAGCAGCATACAGAACATGAAGTTTTACTGCAAGAAATCACACAAATAGTACTATACAATCTACATTGGGTGTTGGAAGAAAATGCAGGAAGAATTGGGTGAAAGCTTTGGTGCCACAGTATTTCCAACACTGACACCATTTTGTACATTAGGTACTTCCTGCTAAAGGAAAATGTAAAACCTGCCCACCATGGGAATAAAAAGTAAAGCAACCTCTGTAGCACATCCTGAAAAACAGAGTTCTTCCAGAAATTGCTGAAGAGATAAGTAACTCTGAATTCTGTTGTATTTTCTGGTTAGGAAATATTGGGTTAATATTAATGTGGTGCATTTTTTGCACCATAATTCATAAAATATTTTGGTATGAAAGCATTCCCATTCAGGAAGCCTAAGTTTTCTGTTCATCCCCATCATGAAACTTCCTCTTCCATGTCAAAGTTAACTGCAAGGGATTCAAGCAAGAACAAGTCCTTATTCCACAAGTCTGTGGAAAGAAAGAGATCAGGGGACCTGAAAATGCAGGAATGGAAGAAAATCCCAAGTGACAGGCAAGAAAATATATGAATGAAAATGAATCTGAAGGGAGAGGACACCTGGGATCTAGAAATGGCTCTTTGGAACAACGCCTTGCCTGGATCAGAATTCCCTCCAAGACCACAAATCCACCTGGCATTTGGATTTCCTCCTCTGCTGGGGGTTTTCAAACCCCTGCAGAACACGCAGCACGCCTCAAACATTTTGCTGCACTAATGCTGCTCTGCAGCCCTGCTGGATTTTTCCACCCGTGGGGACAAGTCCTCGGTGTGACTGAATTCCTTGTGACAGCTTGCCTGTCACATCAGACGGGGCTGGCTGGGGCTGAGTCACAGCAGCAGCCCAGCTGCAGGACAAGGGCAGCCCTTGCTGTGCTCCAAACCCAGCAGCAGCACAGGAGTGAGGATGGCACAGCTGCCTGTCTTGCTCAGGAGATGGCTCTGAATAATGGACATTCAAAGGAAAAAAAAAAAGGGAGAGAGGAAGGAAAAGAGGAAGAAACCCACAAAAGCCACACAGCAATTGATTCTGTTCAGCACAAACAGCCAGGACCACCAGATCTAAGAAATCTCACTGCTATATAGCAAATAGAAGTTGTATGTAATACTGTCTTAATAATGAAATTTCTGAAAGTTTCCTGAAGTGATTTGGCCCTATTAATCATGAAAATAAACCCAGGACTGACATGGGCACAGAGTAGCTCAAATAGTAAAATACAAAAATATAGAATATAATAATACCATAGCATATCATATGTCATATCCTATCATATAATGGTGTATATATATGTAAGGACATGTAGTGATAGGACAAGAAGGAATGGCATTAAGCTGAAAGAAGGCAGGGAGAGATGGGAGATTGGGAATTAGGAATTGTTCCCTGGCAGGGTGGGGAGGCCCTGGGATGGAATTCCCAGAGAAGCTGTGGCTGCCCCTGGATCCCTGGCAGTGTCCAAGGCCAGGTTAGACACTGGGGCTTGGAGCAGTCTGGGACAGTGGAAGGTGTCCCTGCCATGGCAGGAAGTGGAATGAGATGATTTCTAAGATTCCTTCCAGCCCAAACCCTTCTAGGATTCCATTCTGTGACAATGAAGAAGAGAAGCAATATTACCATTTGGTCATCACTCACTTCTTTTCCTAAACTTCTTCCAAGATCACTGTGGCTAGCACAGGTCTTTCCCATGAGAATTTTCTCCTGTGTTTTATAAAGATAAAGTTTAGATGTTATTAAAAACAGTGTCTTGAGATTTGGACAGTTCAGGCCTGGCCAATCAGGCCTAGGGGGAGGTTTCTGACTGACCAGTCTGGGTGACCTCTGAACAATCTATATAAGTTGGAATCAAAATAATAAAGCTCTCTTTTTCATGCCACACTGAGAATCCGGGTCTTTTTCTCTGCTAGTGGCTCAACAGCGACAGATCACAATGTGATCTGTGCTGATTTTTGTTTGTATCTCACTAAGTTGAAAGGAAAGTGCCCTGGCATTCATGGCTATTTTTATAGATTAAAGCTATGACAAGCCACTGCAATCTTAACTAAAAAGAATACCAAAACAGCTAGATTTTCCACTTTACCTATCACTTGAAGGGAAAAGGAAAAGAGGATAAAAAAAAAAGAAAAAAGGCAGTTGCAAAAAAGTCTTCAGGATTTAATTTTGTCTCTTAACAAAACCAACCAAAGAACTTATGAAATTACTGCTACTTGAACAAATATAACCTGGTACTCTTTTTGTCATGGATTTACTATATAATTCATACAATATATCATGCAAAGAAAAATATTATATCATTATTATAACATAGACACAACCCATTACATTTATTTTACTCAATGAGTGGCAAGATCTCAAGAAGTTGGGTTTTGCTGGAGGAGAAAAGGTTTTAAGAAGAATAGATTAAATATACCTAAAATAAATTTAAACAACAACATCCCTGAAATTTTAATATAGCATCTAAAATGAAGGAGAGATATTATCATTGTAAAAATAAGTTGTCTAAGTGTATTTTAACATTCTGAATGATCCCAAGACAGCATTGAGTTTGGAAATGGTGAGTTTAGCATGTTAAATCCTCTGAGGAATAGAAATACATATAAAAATATTATGAAGATGGCTACAGAATGAGTATATAACACACATTTACATATTATATATTCTTGACAAAATACAAGACTAACTAGCCTTAAAGGCCTCTTTGTTTACCTTAAAATTAGCACCACTTGCTGAGTTGTCACTTGGAAATTCCTGGTTTTCATTTTGCTCCTCCCATCAGGATTTCTGTGCCACATCAGGGCAATCAAAAGCCTCAAAGACCAACAGCAAAACCCAGCATTCTTTGAACTTAATTGAAATTTGGACAATTAAATACCAGTGACAACATCAGCTTGGGCCTTTCCTGTGCTTTCTAGGAATTTTTTTTAAAAATAGCAGCTCACTTCTTCCCTGAAGTGCCATGAAAATAAAGTCCTTGCCCCTTCTTGCAGCCAAGGTGGGTATTTCTGACCCCACTGGTGAGAGCTCAGCCTAAACAAACCTGTTCCCTTCCAGTTTCCCTCATGAGCACTTTTACCAAGACCAAGCCTCAAGAGGAACTGCACAAACACATTTATTTTGTTATCACTTTTGGGAGGAGGATGACAACATCCTACAAAAATCTTAGTGAAAGGAAAAAGAGATTTTCAGTATTCATTTTCTTCAAAAAATAAAACAAAACCAAAAACCACTACCTTTCTTTTGTGTAACAGTAGAATAAGGTGTTATTCCAAATGTCCAAGTACCCATCACCAGTGCTCCAACAGTGGCTGTTAAAGGATGTTTAGGAAAAGTCTGTCACAATCCTTTCCTAGTGGTGACAGCTAATTTTAAGCCCAGTATCACACAAATAACTAGAATTACTTTTGCTGTTTGCAGTGCTCTGCACTCATTTTCTTCCCCAATTGCCATTTCATTCCCCATTATTCCATGATCTTTCTAACTCTTTGCAGCTCTACTTCTGTGCATTTTGGGCTCTCTTGAATAGGATTCCATCAGAAGACTTTAATATTTATAACCTTCTTCAGTTCATTTATGTCAACCAACCCACCAACCAGCACAGATCACTGACAGTGTTTTCTCTCCAGCAGGAAAATCAATTATATGTTTCCTATTTCTTTCCTAGCCTATCATTAATCTACATGAGGACCTCTCTTACCCCATGGCATCTTTCTTCCATACTGCTTGATATGACATTTTGATGAACTTGTTTTAAAGATCTAGTTGTGTTATACTGACTCTATTCTCCTTGCCCACCTGCTTTTACTCTCTCATGAAAAGAATTGTAATAATTTGCCAACTTCCCTTTGCTAAGTCTGTCAGATTTCTTTCCCAGTGCATTGCATTTATTTGTCTTCCTAAAATGTTGTTATTCAAGACTTGCTAATTTATACTTCTCTACCTTAGTCCTTTAGGACAACAAAAACCTGTGACATTAAGAACCCCAAGAAAAATAGCCAAGAGTTAGAGCAATCCTCAGCTCAGAAAGTCAAAGAGAAGGTGAGTGCAGAGAATTCATGAGGTCTTTCTGCAGAGGCTTTACCTCCCTAAACACTTCCTTTGCTTCTGTATCAGGTTCATCAGGTCTTTTATGCTTACCTCCGTCCCAAAATCTGGTTTAGTCTTCATTGTGAACAAGAATTTCACTTGCTAAGGTCTATGAACTTTTTTTACTTCTGGGAAACACAAAATGAAGGATGTTTCTAGTAGCTCTGTGTGCTGTCCTGCTCACCATTCAGATGGGCTGCACAGGAAAGAGCACATCAGATGTTTGGCCTTTTTAGAAGTTTTGAAAATTATTTTAAATTCATTTCCAGTTCCTTAGGGATTGAGATGCTTTGTGCCAAATGCGCATTTTCAAACACTTAGGTCATTTGGGAAATCTCTAAGTTCACTATCTTTCACCTTCACTTTATCATCTTTTGTCTAAGACCATAGGATTGAACATGGTTGTTCTTCAAGATTTCAGCCCTGGAAGACAAATTCCCACCAATTACATGAGAATTTCTTACCAATCACCTCCACACTTGACAAATCCCCCTCTCTTTGGGTCTGAAACCATCTCTTTGCTTCTCCTGTTTTGGTTTGTATCACATCCCAAGTTACCTTTAGAGATTTCCCTTGCCTCCTGTAATTCTTACTCTTCCCTCTCAGCACTATGTTTTTTTTAAACTCAGTTTTTGGGGCTGGGCAGATGTTACAGGGGCCTACAAGAAAAGGTTGAGCAGAGAGGTCATAAAATTAGACTTTTTATTGAAACAATCTATTTCAAACTCATTTTTCTCTATTGTTTCCTGCATTGCTGGTACTTCTTAGAATATTCCAGCTGCATCTCCAATCTCGTGGGCCAGACCAAGGCAAAAGCACCTTCCCTGGAAGCTCCAAACCACAGTATTTACTCTTCACCTCTCATCTTCATGAGCCAACTCTGAAAATACACCTTTTTCATTCATCAGTCACATTAAACCATAATATTTAAGGCTTAATACAATCACTGTATTTGGCAAAATAGTTTCTCCCACACACACTTCTGCTTCTAATCAGAGCTAATTAAGTATGTGCATCATACAAATTGACAGCAATGTAGATTCTGAAGCAGAGTTTAAAGTGTAAATAATGATGAGATAAAAGGGATCTTTTGAACAAAATCAAAGTATCAAGTAGTCATTATATGTAATCAGTATTACAATTTAATGACATTTGTGCTAGAGCAGGAATATGAACAGGAATTAAAGTGTCTCATCTATATTACTACTTTTTTTTTTTTTTCATTAACTCTATGTTGGTTCCAAATGGTTAACAAAACATCAGCCTGTGCCTTTAGCAGCTCAGTCTGCTGCTAACACAGAACCAACCCAAGCCAACTGCAGTGGCCTGGATGTGAGATGAGAGGAGGTCATGCTGTGTGCAGCAAAGATTTTAATATTTATCCTTTTAAACTTGCTTTATGTGTTAAGTATCAACGTTAAGACTGGAAAATCACAACAGGAGGCTGCTACCCTACCACACACACAAATCTGCACCTAATACACAGAGGTAACCTCAAATAGATGTGACAATAACACACAAATCTGACCACAGAGGTGAAGGGGAGGCAGAGGAAAGAAGAATAATATTCCTTTGATCCCATGGACATGATAAGCAGTAAATCATGACAGAGCAGGAGAAAGCAACAACAAATTCTGTCTGCTTTTAAATTTCCTCTGCATTTGTAAATACTTTTATTTTATGACCAGTTCAAGGGATAACTACAGGAATCAGTTTTGTGCATCATCAGGGCTTTTGCAGGCAGCAGGTTTGCAAACATCATTGCCTTGCACAGGTTTCTAGATGGAGGTGTTTCTATGACTAACTTTTCTCAGGGGATCCCATCCTGAATGTGGCCTTACTTATATTTCAATACAGCATTGAAAAGGTAGCACAAGAACAAAATAAATACAAGAGAAAGCCAAGGATAGTAAATGATAAAAAATACTGACTCCCAAGCTGTTATTTCACCCAAGGCTTTATGTGAAGGGGAGAGGACACAAAGAAAATATTAATCAAAGGAAAGACCTTATGTAATCTTTAGAAATATCAGTCTGTGCAGCAGCACCAGTTGAGTTCAGGGCACAGACTGATACCCTAGGACCTGTTTGCATTTCCTAATAGAGAGCTCTTGATGTAGGAGAGCAATTTTGGGGGTCAATCCAGCAAATTTTTTTTCATCTTTCCATTCCTCTCTTTCTTCACCCAGATTTTAAAGAAAGATATCTGATGTTATTTCAATCGAGCCATTTCCATTCATAAACTGAAAAAAAAAACCCAATAACATGAGTTGATTGGTAAATTCACCCTTGTGTTGCTCTAAGGTTTCTGGCTTTAAAATAAAAGAAATTTTTAAAAATGTAATAAGAATATTCCACCCGACCACACCACCTTATCCCATCCCCTATATAATTCACATCCAGATTTGTCCCATTAAAAACACCCTTTGAATATTTAGGTTTGCTTTACTACTCCAGAGTGAAACTGAACACTTGGTTTAAGCCTGTGCCTATTTTTAATGGCCTGTTTTAACTCTCCCATTGATCTGTTGTCATGTTTAATCAAGACAACAACAACAAAAAAAAAAATAAAGAGGAGCAAGTAGGGTAAGCTTCAAGTACTGCACATTTAATTACATGAAGGACTCATTGGGGAGGAAGGGGATGAATTGACCTTTGTATCAGTTTTCATGAGCTTAGGTGTTCTTTTTAGACTCCCAGAATATCAGCCCTGCAAATGGGAACATGAAGTGGTTCTGAGTTTGAATTAAACAAAAGGCCACCCTAAGGAACAATTCCCTTCCAAACCAAACCATTCTGGGATTCTGTGATCCAGAAACCTGAGGCTTTCATTGTTCAGCTGATATAACAGGTTCAACAGGGATTATCAAATGGCCTTAAATTCTGTATTTCTTCTCTTTAAGAAGACTGGAAATAACTTCTTTCTTCTATATTCCAGCCTTTGGGATCTTTATTCTGGGCATATCACTCACTAATAAACAAATGGGATTGATCTGGTGGGAAAAGAGGGAAGCAAATCAGGCTACACAGACTACAAGCACTACACCAAACTGATTTTTTTTTAACTGTTAAGAGCATAATTAGTGTCTCTCTTTTAAAAAATACACAAATAAAATATCAGATGACTCCTAGAACCACTTTGGGGATTGTGAGTCCCATTTTCTATTTTGCAGCAGCCTATACTCAGATGATACCATGTATGTCTTCTTCAGAAATTTTAAACTTGGAGAACAGAGCTTATATTCAAAAAACTAAACATTATCTGAGAGAAAAAAACCCCAAATTTCCCAGGGAGACTTGTGCAAGCAGAAGTAGTTCTCTACATTATCTATATTTGCTTGACATCTTAGTACTGTTTTACAGTATGCAACAGTATTGGTATTATTTGTAGTTTAAACTTGGATTTATCCTGATAGCAAGCACAGGTAACATTCATGGCAAAAAATAAGAGCTCATGGGGATTCCAGAATATTAATTAATTCAGTAACTACATTCTGACTTTCTGAAAACCTTATTTGTGATAACTTTCATTAGAATGGGAACATCACTCATTAACATGCCAAGTACAAGAACAAAATAAGATAAACAAATATATTAAAAAGCCTTAATCTCGGTTGGTTTGCTGTAGACCTCATTATTAAAGAAAACACATGTTTACAGGATATTATTTATAAAGTATTTATTACCATTGCAAATGCATGTTTTAGTCCCATAAGAGGATGAAAACCTACTCAGACATCCTAACTGTCTGCAGTAGAGACCAGAAAGTTCCCCCACAAGAAGTCTGAGAGTAGACCATCTAAGAGGAAAAAATACTCAGAACCAACCCTTTTATCAGGTCTACATAAAGTACCTGGAGCTGATGTGAAGGAGGGGAATGCAGGCAAATAGGCAAAAACTATAGGAATTATAAGATTATTTACTGGAAGGACTAAGACAGCTGCAAACTCCACTGAGAGCACTGCCTGTTCTGCCAGAGATACACACCTCTGGTCATGCAAAAGGGTTTGCAATCCTGAGCTATTCTGCCACCAAGAAAACCATTTTAAAGTCTGCCTTGCAATGCCTGCACTGAATTACTGCCTAATTTAGAATCTCTGCTGCAGGAAGATCAGTCCCTGCTTGACCATCATGTCCCCATCCCACCTGTGCTGGCAGGAGCCAAAGGACCAGGAGAACCAGGTGTCCTTGGGAGGATGGGGAGGTCACCCAGGCTGGGCACCCTCAGGTATTGGAAAGTCTCAGATGTGACACAAAACTCCATTTTCCTGCCTGAAGCAGGAGTCAGCACCAAGGCTTTGCCCACACTGCTGAGGAATCTCCAGGTTCCTTCGTGGACCGTGTGAGCAGTGCTAACCCAACACTGGCAGCTGCAAACCAGGCAAGAGCACTCCACGAGTGAGATTTGTCAGGATGCACACAAGGAGCTGGCAGGAAAAGAGGGAGAAGTCAAGAGGCTTGAAGCACACTTTCAGTTCCTGCCTTTTGAAGGCCCAGTAAACATCATCCTCATGCAAATGCAGCATTGCCTGTTTGATGCATTCGAGACTCGAGCTCAGATTCCTTTGTGATTGTACAATGTAGAGTCAGCCTAAACTAACATTCCTCACACAAAAGCATTGTTACTTTGAAGAGATACCTAATGCTTTTAAGGAAGACAAAATTGTTAAAAAAAAAACCCCAACCTATTCTTTACAAATAGATCATTCTTCAAGGATGTGTATTGTCTACATGGAACATGCACTTTAATTTATACATAGCTGACACTAAAATGCCTTGTTATTGTTGAATTCCCTTTCTGAGTAATAAACAGCCACTTCTTCCTGGTCTTAATATTTCACTGAATAGAACTTCCTCACTCCTGTTTGGCATAATGAAGAGGAAAGGCTTTGAAACCAAATGAGGGGAAGAAAATAATAAAGCTACACACATTAGGCTTTTACTAACTTTAACATCAGTTAAGCAAAGAAATGATCTGCTCAGGGAGGGAAGTGAGGGAATGTCATTAGACCTGTTAAGAATGTGGTCAGTTAAATACTCAAGGGACTGACACAAGATGGAAGGTGGTGGAACAGGAGAAAAAAAAAGGTAAAAATAAATACATAAATAAAAAGAAAGGTAAGATAAAAACCCAACACCTGTTTCATGCTCTAATTAAAGAACTGCCCACAGGGCCCAGGAGGTGCAGACCAAAATCCAGGCCCAGCACCCAAAACATAAAGCAGCAGTTTTAACAGGCTATAGAAAAGAAACAAAATAAAAAGCAAAAGCCACTGTTTTTTAAAACACTGAAGCTCGCCCGGTGTTAAAGACAGAAAGCAGCAGCTATTTTTGTGCTTCTAAATGCCCTTAATGCATTTTCTAGTGGTTCATATTCTACCAGTATGCTTCTCGTGCACTGTGCTTCAAGTGACTCCACTCAAATAATAAGGTCTTTGAACTGACCTTGTAAAAGTCTTCCCTTGGAAATGCACAGATAGAAATGAACTTTAAAGGTCAGCCTTAGAGGGGAAAGAAAAAAGATCTGGTTTCCAGGCTGCAGCTTATCTGTGCAGGTGAGGGGTGGCTGCAATGCTTGCAAATGAGAAGCACAAAATGGAAGCTGACTGATTTTCATTTTAGTTTAAGAAATCAAAACTAAACATTCTAATAGACTGCTTTGTGCCTTTGTCACAAACAGGCTTTCCTGGATAGAATCTACCGGCAGTGCACTTTTGTAGGCAAATCAGTCACTTCAAAGCCTTTTCAGGTTTAGTGAGAGGACACAAAAACATCTTCTGTCTCAAGAGCTGCATCCTGTCCTACACAGCATCACTGCAGGAGACACCCCTGGCACTGAACCATGCCCAGCTTTTCCAGAAGGGAGCAGGGAATCATTCCACAGGGATCATCCCCACACAACACAAAACACCAGGAGAGGTTTGTAGAGCAAATACACAGCTTTTCTCCTGCTGGCCACAGGCTGTGAGCAAGGCAGAGGTACAAGAGCTTTTCCTTGCCTTTCCCAGCTGGAAATGGGATCACCACCAGGGAAAGGAGGGAATCTCTGGTCTCTCCACAACTTTCCCATCCAGCGCCACATCCGTCCTCCTCTCAAATGTCATTGGCCCAATTGAGGAGAAAAATAATTAGTTTCACTCTACTTCCTGCTAATTACAGAGTGTATAATCTGCCAAACGATGTACACGCTCGTGTTGGCTGTGGCCTGCTGCCTCCCCCTGCTATCACAGGCAGCGAATGGCTTACCAGTGACAGCTGGCAAACCAGCCTCTGGGAATAAAACATTTTAGCACTTCATAAATTTCTAACAAGGTTTCAAATTGCTTCAGTTTCCCTCCTCTCAGCTCTGTCAGCCTAGCAAAGGAGTTGAGGGGGGGGGGACGGGGAAGGGGGTGGGGGGGAGGTGAACACTAATTAAATCCTCAGCAGAAAAGTACAACTTGTAAGATAGTTCATTATTTTTAATAAGCGGCAATTAGACCTCAACTCGGAGGGAAGTTGGATGCTTCCTGCAATCCACCGGCAGCAGGGAGAGCTGAAATACATCCTTCTGCCTCAAATTTTCGACGTAGGAACAAGCAAAGCACTTTAAAGTGCAGCTGCATGACATGATAAAACTTAATGGAAGGTGACACACAATGCACTAAAAACTCGCAGGGAACATGGAGCATAGCTGGCATTAGTGTTAAGGTTTCATATCACCATTCAGATAACAAATGGTTTCCAAATCCCTCCATGAAGCTGCCATCAGGATAAAAAGCTGTATTATCATTATTACTATTGATTAGACAACATGCCACATTACACTGAATCTGACATCCTGTCCGTAGGAATGTGCCCAGAATAAAAATAATAGGATGCAAACAGCTATTGATCACATTTATAGCACACTCCCTCGCAGGTGTAAGTCAGAAACTCTCCATTCAGCATGAACAGACAAAACACAGGGACTGATTTAGAGGCCAAATGTCCCAGAAAAAAAAAAAAGTATTCGTATGTTTCACGTTACAAAATTGTTGTAAAACACAGAGATTTTACACAGGGTTATAGGAAAGAGTTAAATAGAAATAGGCGCTCAGTGAAAGGAGAATAAATGTGTTTAATAGGAAATAAACACCACAGTAAAATTAGAGCGTCATATTGTTAGAGCTACACTTCTTCTGTTTGCCAAAATTGACCCTTAGTACCTGTGCCTTCATTTTACTAGCAGTGGAAACAAAAAGCCAGTAACACAACAGAGTGGTTCTTTTTCATTATATTTAGCTCCGCGAGGTCAGAAGGGTGCTACTTTCAACTTGGGAAATAAAATTTTTTTTAAAAGAACGGAAGAGGCAGAAAGGTATCAAATCTGGGCAGTGTCTCACCTGAAAGTCTTTCAGTACAGTGCAAAATCCTCCAGGAGGGAACTTAGGACCAAAACAAAGCCCAAATCCAAAACAAATGAAGAGCAGAGCAAGTGCTGTTATATTACAAAAGGATAGAATTTGCCATCAGGACCATCCTTTTCTGTGTCCTCTTTCCAGCAGAATCTCTAACTACAGGATATCTTCTGGAAAATGATGTTTGCCTTAAAATGTTTACTTTTAAGTGAAAGCTGAATATCTACAGAAAAAGGATGTCAAATACTTGGCCACCCTCATTTGAAAAGTCCGAGGCACTGAGAGCCTTATTTATCTCAGTATTTAATTGCAAGATCAGCTTTGGGAATCCCAAACTCCTTCCCCAGAGATCAAGGAGTAAGGTTGGAACAAGGAAGACCTTGGTGGAAGAGGATGAGGCCAGGGAATACATAAATGAACAAGACTTACATAAATCCATGGGCCCTGGTGAAGTGTCTAATGTTTCTTCTGTAAATTAAATTCACCTCCTATTTCTTAACTCAGAAGTTCACCCACAAAAAGTAATCCAATTTTGCATCCTTATTTCCAACATTTAATTTACTGTATCATAAAGAGCTCACAATTCACCCATTTCCATTCTGTTGCAGCTTCATCAGAGAGAGATGCAGGCAGGAGGGATCTTACCAAGCCCAGCAGAGACAGGGAAGAAGGTGAAAGAAGAGGAAGAAAGGGAGGGAAATAAGAGGAAAAATGGGGCAGGGGGAAGGGAAAATGAAAGCAGGGCAAGAGAAGAGCTGTGATGAAGATGCATACAGCATTTCTATCAGAACTTAATTCTAAAAGAGACCAGAATTCCAGACTCAGGCCAACTGAACTAAATCCAAAATCCAAAACCTTTACTTCACTGCTATTTCTCAAGCACAGACCTAAACATTCTCAAAATTAAAAGAATTAAAAAAGTAAAAAAAGACCACCACCAAGCATAACCTCAATGCTTTGCTGTGAAAATGAGTGGCAAACATATTTTAAACTGATTTTTGTTCATCTTACCTAACGGACTGCTCAAGCAATAACCCTGGAGACATTCAGGGCTGTTGGGATGGAGACTTGGCTGCTGCACCATGTGTTGGTAGTCACAGAATTTCGAGCAAAGCAGGTGCCACCCATTTCAGCCATAGCACCAAAAGTGCCAAGCAGCAACATTCAAGCAAGAAATAAAGTACATTTAATACAAAGAAATGAATCTTAGGGGGAAAAGAAGTATAAAAGTGTGTTCAGGAGCCCTGAAGCTGCTCAGGAAATAAATCTTCTGTTTTATTTAATTATGAAAGAGGCAATAACAATTTTCAAAATGACCTCTTTTTCTCCCCAAATGAGGGTGTAAAGGAAATATGTTGTTTTTCTCTCAAGCAAAAAAAAAAAAAAAAAAAAAGGAATCATACAGAACAATTTTATTCTGACTAGGAAAAAGAAGTTTAATATTAAAGGTGGCATGATGGAGCCTGATAGCTTTATTTTGAAAGAATATGTAAGAGTCCACCTGAACTAATTTCCATCTAGTTTTACTAGTTTATCCTCTCACTGCTTAAAGCAGCATCGCTTTTGGCAAGCAAGAAGTCAGCAGAGCCATCACAAGTTACCACCAGCGAAAGTTCACCTTTACCTAAATTCTCCTATGACGGGATAAGGTCACAAAAAAACTATTTCTGGGTCAGTCCGAAGTTTCTTCTTTATCCTGGAGCACATGCTGCTCCTAATCCCTGCTCTCATTACGGCCAACAACACATATATAGGCTTAAGTAACCTGCATTACATAATTGAGGGATGTTGTCCTAATAATTTCCTGCAGCAGCACCGAGCAAAGGTGGCCATTAAAAATGAGCAACACACATCACCTCACCACCAGAGCAAATTAAATAGCTGGGCAAATGTGTAATGGGCAATATTTTGTGCAGCACAGCCAGAACAAAAATATAATTGTGTCACTCTTGCCTAATCCTCCCGGGGCAAGGCACAATCTCCTCCAGTGCCAGCCTGGATGCACAGGGATGACCCGAGCCTGGCAGAGCTCCCACAGCAAGTTTGACTTTCATCTTTGACAGGCAGCAGGGCTGAGCAGATTAATGGCTCTGTCTGGGAGCTGCCTGGCTGCTGGTGCTGCCTGCATGTGAATTCTGACCCTCAGGGCTGCCTGCACACCCTGCACCCTCTCCATCCCTTTGTCCTCCTCTCCCAAATGGAACACGACTGAGCTGGCGATGGAATGATGCTCTGAGCTGGCTGAAGGACATGTGGCACCTGAGCTGCCAGGGAGGTGAGCTCAGTGCTGGCCCACACTGCTGCCTCACCTCAGCTTTGATGTCTGTACGTTTAATTTTTCCCTCACCAGCAAGGGAAATAGCAATGCAGGAGAGCAGGGTGGCCAAGGGCAGCACAGAACAGCAGCACCTAGCACAGGTGTCAGTCTGAGAGCAGTTTTTGCACAAAGGAAACAAAAATTGAAGGTGGCTTATGCTGGTTTGATGTGGAAATAGTTGCTTTGCTGGTCCTGGCTTTGCTGCACTTGTCCCAAGCCCTGCCCTGCCAGAAGTTCCTCTTCATTGCATAATGTTGTATTCCATCTGGCTTTTTATTGCCCATAATAATCTTTTAATTCCTTGACCTTTCCTTAACCCAAATTTTCCAGATCCCAAATCTAATTTCTTACATATCATTAGCTTAGAAAAATCAGAGTGCATCCCCATCAAAAATACTGACAGATATCACTGCCAGCTGTTAAAAACCTTTCTTCAGCATGCAGACTCAGGCAACAAGATAATATTTGTAGAAAATCCTTCCAAGTTTTGCCAAATTATTAAAGAAAAAACCAAACACACCCAAAAAAATCTTTTTTGTTGTATTGTTCATTAAGTGAAATGCAAAGTCTTCCATTTTTTTCACAAGTTATCAAAATAAATATGGAATGGAGCATATTTTCATGAGATTAAGTCCACATACGGAAAGCTCCTTCTAAGGGACACGTTTGCCTCATCAGCCTGACTTTACACCTTCCAGGCTTTGGTTAAAGAATGAGGAGCAAGAATGTTTAAGCCCAGATGAGCAATTTGTGGGGCTTCATAAATCTGCAACCTAGGGCTTTCACCACGCCATCAAATATTAATCAGTGCTTTTAGGTTATTCCAAGTGCAGAGACAACAATTTAAAAGTATAAAGCTACTAAGAGATCTTCACTGGAAAAGCTTCCATTCCAAATCTTTTCTTCCACGTGAATTCATTGTGGCTGGGAGGGACTTGGGAGTGAAATACTGCACACCTAAAGCAAAGAACTGGACAATCTTAAAAATATATATTTTATCAGTGCCTTCAAACTCCATGGGCAATCCCAAGAAAGTCCAGGCCGGTGGATGAACTTGGCAGATGTAGAGTGACAGAAATGTGATTACCACTGAAGAGGACACGAATATAGGTCAACCAGGATATCAGATACCACCAGAAGTACTCATAAAGACAAAAAACCCCATCTGCTCCCAATCCCATTTACATAGTGATGTTAGCAGAGACGTTAGATACCGTGCTGTGATTTACAGAATATTATTGCACCATTATGCTGCTGCATTATGAAGGTGAGATAAGTGGTACATGATGGTATAATGAGCATATGTTATGCCTAATATCTTAATAGAGAGTTTCATTGACCTATGAATGTCAAAATTAACAGCAAAATTAATCAAAAACGCTGCTTCAGTTCAATGCAGGATGTGGACAAAAATTGCTGGAGCTACAAAGCACCAGAAAAGAATATACAACAGTGACTTGTCTTAAAAGAACATTACAACTTTTAATATTCATTTAAGTAGGATCTAGACATTTTTTTCCTGATGCTAATGCTCAGTGCTAACAATGTTTTAGGGTACTGTATTTTACCCTGATGAACACATACATTAAGGAGTGATTTTAAAGGAGAGATTAACATAACATTTACTGCTATTTTAAAAGTGAAGTTGTGACACGGGAGAGCAGGAGAAGGATGAGGGCACGTTTCCAAGATGTAAAATGATCTTAGCAGGACAGCTTTGGAGAGATAATTTTATGACATAATTTTAAGACATAATTTTTCATCTTCAGGAGTATTTCCACAGACTCCTGCAGCATCTGTGCCCTTTGGAGGATGCAAGGAGAAGGCAGAGAGGCTGCTTGCTGGTTCCCAGTGTACAAAAATGATCTTATCAGGGAGAGAAGCTACAGAACAGCTAAAGGAACTAATGAAGATGTAAAACTGGGACTATTTTAGGGTAAAAATCAAACCACTACCTTAACACGCACTGATGAACTGCTTATGTGATTAGAGTGTCAGATAATTCAGTGATACAGGCAAATTTTCCACCCTATTTCCTGAGGTTATCTATTCATTCCTGCACCAAAAAGGTGAGCCCCAGTGCCAGGATGAGCACTGGAATTGTTACAAGCGCACTGACACTTCCCTTTCCAAGCCACAACAGTGTATCTACATCCTACTACTAAATGAAATTAGTGTTTTCCCTTGCATTTTGAAATAGCTGCTTTAGAAGGGATTGTTACACACACAAAAGAGTTGATTCTTCCAAAAGGTGTGATTGAAAGAAAGCAGAGAAGAACAGGGTTTTATCAAAGAATTTTCATGTATGTTTCAATATCAAATTTAACAAAATTAAATTAAGTGTCAAAAGGTGCCAGGCAAATCCCACACAGAAGTAAAATAAAATGTTCAATGATTCATTTTTTTACTCTGTGAGACTCTTTGGAAGAAAATGCATCTAATTTTGTTCAATTATGTTTGTATCTGATTTCTAATGCACAGAAGTTAATGGAAAGATATAAATACTGTCCTCCTCCAAGCATAATTATATCAGAGAGGTGCACACTGAGGGAGTAGGAGAGATGTTTCAGTTGAAGCATAATCCTGGTAGAAGAACAAAGCTGCCTGTGAAAATATTTAGGGTGGGAAATTAAAAGGCTGGTTTAAATCCAAAACAAATCAAATGCTCTCCATAAAGCTAAGAGGTCATCTTACCTCTCCGTAGACAGAAAAATATTCTAAGGAAGTAAACAACCCCCCAGAACATAATGGGGATGGAATTACAGCAGTGACTGGGAGCTTGGGTATAGACTTTACAACAACCTCCAATGGCACCAGGCAGCCAAGGTTTTCTTTGTAAGATGCTTGAACTACACTTAACAGATAATGTAAAAATATAAAAAGGTGAAATGTTCTTGTTAGTAATTTTCCTGTGCTGTTGAAATTGTCACATCAATCTGTCTATTCCTACACCCATCCCCAGCTCCCCATGTGCCCAAATTCTCCTCCATTCTTATGTTAGCCATTATATTTAATGTTTGCTGTGGGAAAGACTTTGGGCCTGACTATTCAGTTTGGAACATTTCCTCAGAAACTTTTCGCCTGTTCTCATTTTCCATCCTAACTGTGAAGCTGCTGCTTCAAGTTGAGTAGGGAATAAAAAAGAATCCCCAGACAATTTCCTGATTTCTGTCCTGATCTGTGAGTCTTTCCCAGTATAACCAGCACTGTTGTCTCTCTTTCAGTCTGCTGGAAGATTCCCCTGTGAATTTTAGCAAGATCACAGTGCTCCTTGTAAATAGCAAAATTCAACACATGGATATAAATCACGGGTCTCCACCACGCTTTGAACATATTCCACTTGGAGATTTGCCACATTAGGACTACTTGACTAGATTTGCAAGAATGATGAGCTTTAGTTTGTGTAAATCACCAGCTGAAGCTCATTTTCAAATAGAGCTAATCAGAAATTATTATTGAACCCAAAAGTGAAGAGGCCAGCTCTGTAACTGGGGTGCTCACTAGGGTTGCAAATGAATTCACACAAGTACATCTACCTGATTTTACACGTTCTTCAATGAAGAATTCTTTTTCTTTATTTTACTTTATTTAAAAAAAAATAAAGGAAATTTTAGAGGGAAAAATTATTCCCCACTCACTTTATCTCATAATAAAACCACAATCAGAGTGCAGCCTGTTGGCACAGGGACCCTTGAACAGAAGGCCTGGGGTGGTGCAACCTCTCAAGAGATGCTCCTGCAGCTTCTCATGCACGAGCCAGAAACAGGGGCTAAGCCAATTGTCAGAGAACAGAAAAGCAGCTGTTGAACTACAAAAATCCCAGAATCCCAGAGGCTGGCAAAGCCCTCCCAGCCCATGCAGTCCCAGCTGTGCCCAATGGGCACCTTGTCCCCAGCCCAGAGCACTGAGTGCCACAGCCAGGCCTTCCTGGGACACCTGCAGGGATGGGCACTGCAAACCTCCCTGGGCAGCTCCTGCCAAGGCCTGAGCACCCTTGCCATGCAGAAATTCCTGCTGCTGGCCAAGCTGAGCCTCCCCTGGCCCAGCCTGAGGCTGTTCCCTCTCCTGCTGTCCCTGTTCCCTGGAGCACAGCCTGACCCCCCGGCTGTCCCCTCCTGGCAGCAGCTGTGCAGAGCCACAAGGTTCCCCTGAGCCTCCTTTGCTCCAGCCTCAGCTCTTTCCCAGCTCCCTCAGCAGTTTTCCAGCCCCTTCCCAGCTCTGTTCCTGCCCTGGACACTCTGCAGCCCCTCCAGGGCTCTCCTGCAGCACCAGAACTGGACACAGCCCTGCAGAGCCTCTCAGTGCCCAGCACAGAGGGACAATCCCTGCCCTGCTCCTGCTGGACACACCATTGTATTGGGTAATTACCATAAGTGACATGTGAATTTTTAGCCACAAAACAAAATATCTGTATCATTAACATCATCCATGAGTCTCTAATACAGCCTTGGCAAAGTGCAAAAATCTCAAATGTCCAGATAAACCCTTGGAATTAAAAGCCTCAGCTGATGGGATACAAGTTAAGGGAGCCGAACAGCAAAGAGCTTTTTCTTTAGCATTTTTCCTCTACTACACCTTTAGCCTCAATTTAATTCCAAAAGCTTGTTCCCCCCCACCATCCTCTCTCTGATTCTTTTATTAGGCTAAAAATTGGGCTTTTCAGATCTGCACATTAAATGTACTTTGAATGAGAAAAGGGAAAAAAAAATCCCGATGCTTTTCCATCAAATGCTTCATCAGAAATGCATACTCACAAGCTCTTCTCGGGAAATTCAGAACAGAGAAAGGTGGAAGAAGCTTATCAAATCATTAAATATAGATGTGCACAGCTGACCTGTTGGGCATCAGGACTCCCTTGTATCATGCAGAGAAAATACAAAAGTGGAATTCAAATGGAAACTGGAATATTAAAATTTTTTGCATGAAGCCTTTGGTTTCTGAGAGTTCTAACAAAATAACCATAAAATTATTTTAATAGTAAAGAAACTCCTCAATACTCAAAAAGGTCTCTGTTTTAGGGTCATAGAGGACAGAACCAGTGGCTGAGGAATTCACTCTCACTGATAAAAAAATCCCAGCAATAGAAAAACTAACCCAAATTACTCTGGTATTAAAATTTTCCCTCGAGTACATCACTGTATGCTAATCAATCACTGCCCTGAAGACAGCTGTACAGTTAATTTCATCTTGCTTTCCTAGTCATCAAAGTTATCATAAAATCACAGAATTGGGTTGAAAAAGACCTTAAAGATCATAAAGTTCCAAATCCCCTGCCATGGCAGGGACACCTTGCACTGTCCCAGGCTGCTCCAAGCCCCAGTGTCCAACCTGGCCTTGGACACTGCCAGGGATCCAGGGGCAGCCACAGCTTCTCTGGCAATTCCATCCCAGGGCCTCCCCACCCTGCCAGGGAACAATTCCTAATTCCCGATCTCCCATCTCTCCCTGCCCTCTGGCACTTTGCAGCCATTCCCTGTGTCCTGTCCCTGCAGCCCTTGGCAATTGTCTCTCTCCATGTTTCCTGCAGCTCCTTCAGGCCCTGCAAGGCCACAAGGAGGTCACCCAAAAGCTTCTCCTCTCCAGGCTCAACAATCCCAAATCCCCAGCCTGTGTTGATACCAGAGATTTCCCCAACCCTGGCACAGCACAACTCTTGACCTCATCAAATCTCATTATTTCCTTACACCTTCCTGTTCAATAACAGTCATCAGATGCTCCTGTGATTCCATCTCTGCTGATTTTGGTCTCCTCCTGACATTATTCCAATCAAGTTCTACTAAAAATCCCATTTCACACCACATCCAATAGATTTCCCTTGCAGCCATCCACAGATGTAAGCATATATGTACTTTGCATATACAATTCTGAACAGGAAAATTGCATAGCGGAAACTGAAACAAAACAGGAGACTATTAACTGAAAGCAAAAGCAGTAATTTGAAGCAATTAGGACATATTTTGTGCTTCAGATGAGAGCCATCAGCATACAGATACTATATATACACATCTTTAAACTTGGGGAAAACATAGAAACATATAGAACTATGGAGAAATAAACATAGCCCTGAATGTAGAACCCTTGAAATTATCAGAACCAAGACAGAGCATTAGGAGTGAAAAATCAGCATCAGGGATAGCAGCACCATGAACTACTTTCATAGTTTTAGACAGCAGATAGAATTTTCAAGGCTGAAGATCCTCCAGTAGAGCAGAGTGAGCTTGGGAAGGTTTGGGGCAATATTTGAGGTGGTGTCCCTGAGTAGAGAGGACAAGAGGATGCTAATTCCAGGTGTTCCCTGTTCCCACCCTTCAACCAGGCCCAGCTCCTGCTTCATTCATCACGGCTGAGTCCAACATAAATAGTTTCACAAGGTCAAAAATAAATGGGAAAACCCATTATCAGTAATGCCAAGGAGCCAGTTAGGGCCAGAGGAGAGGAATGAATCATCTTTCGTTACTCTTGAGGAAATGGGATATTATAATTAATGGGGGAAACTGCATCTATTTCATGCATATAACATGAATTCTAAGGGAACCAAGACGTTTTTGACAAATTGGACATTGCACACAACATGCTTATTAATTCATAAATTAAAAATACATTCTGTTACCCTATCAAAGGAAATTTTGCTTGTTTCTGTCTCTCTCAGCAATCTTTTTTCCTTTTCTTTTTTATCACCCAAGTTGCCAAAAAAAAAAAAAAGATAAAAGAAAGCTCACATTTTTGAAAGAAAATCATAAAGATCATAAAGGAGTTCACATCCATCTTGAACCATCATGCTTCTCTGCATTTCAGATTGAGTTGAAATTTCTAATTGAAATGATTTTTTCATGAGTTAAACTATAAAGGAGAAATAAGTGATACATTTAAATTATTTATCCACCTTATTTATAATTAATTAGGTTTTTCTCTGTGCACAGCCAGGCTACGCCAGAGCGTTTGATTTTTAAAAACTCCTCTATCATCAGGCAACAATGGATGACTGCTTTTCTCATGTCACTCTTGTTTTAGTTTGCTCCAGAGATTCACACAACTCTTGGTCAGCTTTAATGCATTAACCCTCTCAAGACACAAAGGACAGCAAGGATCTTTCCTGGGAGAGATCTGGGCAGATCTGTGCCCAAACCACACCTGAACAAGCTGCTGGAGGTGTGCAGGTGAGGAGGGAAATGTTGGGATCAATCCCAGTCCAACACAAGCCTTTCTTCCTCATTTCCGCTGAAGGGCAAGAGGAAGAAGTTGTACCTAAGCGAAGAAACCCCAAGGACACTTCTGGTTTTGAGCAAGGCGGGCAATTCCTTTTCTTCAGCTAAAAAAGAGGGGAAATGCTCACAAAAAGCATGGGAAGCAAGAATTTGTGAGGGAAAATAGGAATAAGGAGTTTTGTGTCACTTTTCTCCCAGGACAGAACTCCAGGGACAACTCCATCCCGTTCTGCACGCGATGGGAGACACAGCAGAACTTCCCCTGTTGAAGGGAGTTTAAGCCCTCTCAGAGTGGCATCTTAAAAAGTTAAAAATGTAAAAAAATCAAGATTTTAAAGTTTCCTTTTGTCTTTGGTTACAATTGTCAGCTTTAAAATGCTAAGTAAAAAAAAAAGCAAAGATTTAAGATTTCTTCCCTGGTCTCCAGAGTCAAAAACATCCATCTTTTTAAGCAAAGGTTGACAGACGTGTGTTATCACAGGGCTTCACACACAGGTGGGCCTTTTCAAGGAAAAGAAAAAGTATTTTGCTGTGCAATAAAATCCAAGGCAACTTTAAAAGATTTTTTTCCTAAGATACAAAAGGTGCTGCACTTATAAAACAAGAAAAATGTTTAAAAAACCCCATTATGACTGGATAATTTTCAGAAATGTACTATTTTAAATGAAGGGTTAAGAAATTGCTGAAACTCACTTTCTCCCAAGGCACCTAATGACAGTGCAACAAAAGCTGCATTTCTCCTGTGTAAATCACTAAATTCACAATGTGAGGTCTTGAGAAAGCAGAAAACTCTGCAAAGGCAGTAAGATCTCAGCGTGCAGTAACACCCCAGCTCTAACAGATATTTTATATTTTCTAACACTCACAATACCTTGCCTCAATTTTGCAATTCACCAAGAAACTATGAGACTTTAACCTGAAGAATAATGGAAAGGTGTACTGAAATCTGCAGTGCTGAATTGCCACAAGGCAGGGGAGAGGAGGACTGAGCTGCTTCATCCTAAATCCGAGGGGCGAAGTGACAGCATCCCTGTGCTCTGCCAGCTTGAGGGAGGCTGGGGTATCCCAGAGTGGCTGGAAGGTGTCCTTCACCTCCCCAGAGAGCACACTTTATGTGGAAAACAGGAAAAACAGGGGTCAGCCTGGGGGGCTCAGCAGGCAGCAAGCCCTGGCAGTGTGAATGCAGCAAACCTGGATAACCTGAGCTCTCCCTGTGCCTCCCCTCTGATCCCCTCCAAGCACTCTGTCCCCTGAAAATTTGCTCCTTTTCACACACACCCCTTGTGCATTGGCTCCATGAGACCACAGAACTCACCCCTGTCACCACTGACATGGAATTATTTAGGTTGGAAAAATCCGCTAAGCTCTCTGGCTCCAAGTGCCAACCTGACACTGCCAAGTGCAGCACTAACTGTGCCTCTAAGTGCCACTTCTACATGCGTTCAAAATCATAACATAACAGAATGGTTTGGGTTGGAAGGGGCCTTAGAAATCATCCTTTTCCACCCCACATCTCCCACTATCCCAGGTTGCTCAGAGCTCTATCCAACCTGGCCTTGGGCACATCCAGGGATCCAGGGGCAGCCACAGCTTCTCTGGGAATTCTATCCCAGGGCCTCCCCACCCTCCCAGGGAAGGATTTACTGACAGTATCTCCAGGGCCCTTCGTTCAAGACCTGCATGGTTCCCAGGAGCTGAACTAAGAGCAATTCCCAGCAAATTCCCAGCTCCATCCCTGCTCCTCAGCACAGCCACAGCTCACAGCACAGCAGAGCTCCCAAGGTGCTCTCCATGGAGCTCACAGCTCACCAGCACCAGGGATTGCTGCATCCTCGTGGGGTTTGGAGCCCTGACTGCTGCTGCCCACAAAGGTTCTCTGCATTGTCTCACAGGGTAAACAAACAAACAAATTAAAACAGTTACAAATCTCACCCTGTCCCAAAACACAGACAGGCAGGAAGCTCATTGTGCATCTACCATCATCACCTTAACACGTCCTGGGAGTAGAGTGAACCAGTGGAGTGTCAGGATGTGAAAAGATCAAACTAAAGATAAATTAAAAGACAATCAAATTAAACAGATCTCTTCAGTTTTGGGGACTCACCTTTCCTTAGCAGTGTGTTTTACTGGCACAGCCAGCTCAGAAAACGTGAGGAACACAACTCTGTGGGACACTAAATGTGAACCCAAGGTGGAAAATACACCATCCTGCCATAGCTGACATGCAAAACCAATTCACTTATCCCAAAAAATAAATATGGTTTTCAGCCCTTCTATGCAAAGCTGCTATATTGCACTGTTTATTTCTAATATGAAAGTCGTATAGGATTCTATGGTTCTCCCTCCCCTTAGGAGGGCTCTATTTCACCTTTTGATTTAATCTTGTTTGATGTTTCCCTCTCCATATTAGAAATGTTTTCAAAGCAGACAATCTCCCATTGAATCTCCCTCGTAAAATAAAGGCTTATTATGGTTGATGATTTATGTAGGTCAAGAATAGTTTTACAAATCCTCATGCAAATAAGACTTGAAGCAAAAAAACCCCACAGGGATTCCCATGCCCTCAGGTACTACAATGTTTTAATTCAGTTGGTTACACAAACCCTACCTTTCCAAAAACCATTTTTGTTTCTCTTTGTTGGAAGCACAAACTTTCTCGTTGCCTCCTGGCCTAAGGGCTTCTTTTGTTTGTTTGCTTAGTTAAAAAGCTGTGGGTTTGGCAGGCTGCCTGGTGATGCTGCACAGTGCTGGGGATTGAAGTGCTCTCCTAGCACTCGCAGGGATTTTTGTTGTCACAGATTTAGGGTTTGACTCTGAACCCCACATGCTACCCAAAGCTGCAGGAGCCACTCTGAGACATTGGGAAAGACCCCAAAAGTTGGGGGAGAAGGCTTTTGTTTCCCTCTCCCCACAGCAACTCCCTGGCAAGTAGCCGTATATAGAGGATTCATGGTTTAGATTTGTAGGTGATACACGTGATCATGTGGTTATAAAGGGACATCTCAAGGCCACTCATGATAAAAATAAAAAAATTTAAAAATCAAAAAATAAAAAAATAAAAATAAAACATAACATTTAAATTGAAATTAAATAGAAATGAAGATAAGAATAAAGATAATAATACGAAAAATAGAAATAGAAATAGAAATAGAAATAGAAATAGAAATAGAAATAGAAATAGAAATAGAAATAAATAGAAATAGAAATAGAAATGTATAAAAGTATATATATAACAATATATAGAATATATATATAAATATATATAGAGATATAAATGTACATAAGTATATATAAAAATATATAAAATATACATAAATATATATATGTAATAAATATATATGGATATATATAGATATATATAGATATATATAGATATATATAGATATATATAGATATATATAGACATACATATATATAAAAATATAAGGAGGACAAGATGGAAAAAGGAAAATAATAAGTTGTCTTGTGATCTCAGCACCAGACTTTGACCTGTACAACATTACACCCCTGAGCTTTTAAAAGACACTTCTGAAAATAATGCTGCACACCCGAGCAGCCACTTGGAGCCCCCCTGTAAAGCATCTTTCAAGGTCCATCTTTGAAACTCAAAAAAGCATTTAATCAAAATGCTTTTTGATGCATTAACTGCTGCAGCAAGGCAATGTGGTACCCAAAGCTAATGCCAGCCAAGTGAATTGCTGTTGCCATCCTGATGAATGAGGAAACAGATAATGGCAATGACTAATAGAACAGTGTAAATCACAGGAGAAAGAAAAATTTAATTCTTTACTTGGTTACGCAAGACTTATTTCACCTACAGAGTCGACTTTTGAAAAGACTTGGAGATGATGTTGTGGGATTGAATCACTGTGTCTGAATATTTACCTCAGAGCCTCATGGAGCAAACCTCCCAGCCAAGAAAATGAGAGAATTTAAGGGGAAGCAGGGCAGGGGTTGATGTCAACATAATTTTTGTCAGATGAGAAAGACTCAAAGGCACCATTAACTTTTGTTTTTATGGAAAAGAATTGCAGAACACAGCCTAGTTCTAAGAAACCACCTGTAGGAAGAAAGGGACAGCTCCTTCTTCCTGTCTGGACACTTCCACTGGAGAAGTTTAGAGGGAAACCCCCTTGTTGCTCATTTGGTTGCTTATTTTAATTAGATCACACAGCTGAGCTGCAGTCCAAACCCATACAGATGGGACCGCAACTGGCAGGTTTTAATTCTCCTTACTGATCCTGAAGTGCTGAAAGGAAGAAGATCCTTCATAGCAGCTCCAAATCTGTGCTTATAAGGGAGAGGAGAGGAGAGGAAAGCATCAGGGAAAGATGGGAAAAAAATTCAACCCTCCAGACTAGCCAGGATCTCTTCAGATCCCTCCTCCCAAGTATATTCATAGTACCACAGCACTCCAGTCAGTCTTTTCCCTTAGTTCTACTTAAGAACTAAGTTTAAAACAATGGCTCAAGGTGCCATTGTTTTAAAATGCAGCAGCAATGCAGAATCACAGGATGGGCTGAGTTGGAAGGGACTTTAAAATAAAAATCAACCAGCTCCAACCTCTGCCATGGGCAGGGACACCTTCCACTGTCCCAGGCTGCTCAGAGCCCCTTCCTGCCTGGCCTTAAACACATTTTTCTCACCAAATTTCCAGTTGTTCACCTTTTTTTGGGATGCACCCACAAAGTCGTACAAGCTCCAGATGGGTGAAGACAACAAATAACGATGCAGAGCAGTGACTTTCTATCACACAACAACAACTTCAGGTTGCTGAGAGTCACTCCTAGAAAGAATTAATTGGTAGCATTTTACAGGTTCCAAAAAAAAAAATCACACATCCCTCATCCACACCTTGTCATTTGATGATGCTGCCTCTACAGATCAGGCAATCTGCATTAAAAACATTAAACTATTTAGATGTATAAAATGAAGCCTATTTTTCCACTGATAAATACATTTAGCTCATCAACAGTAATGGGAGCTCCAGGCAACATAATTACAGAACACATCTAATTTGAATTAGTTACTGTGAATCAGAAGTACAGTTTAGTTTTACTCTATCTTCCTCTTGTCTCTGCAGCCATCCATATACACCTTTTTGCCACATTTTGAGACTGCAAAGCTGCAAAAAAAATTTTTACTTGGGTAAAGTTAAGCATATTTTCCTTTATTTCTAAAGTATAAAAACATCGGCAAATTAGGCAGCATTTTTAAAAAGCATATAAATACTTCAAATCATCTTTAACTCTCTCAACACCAAGTCGTGACTTCAAGTCTTAGTGAAGCTCATGATGGAGTCTTTCTGATTCTAAAATCTCCTTTTCTCCATTTCTACTGATACACAAACAAAATTTTCATCCTGCTTGCTTTTTATCTCACTCAGTATCCTCAAATTCCACACGAGTGTCCTCTAACTTCATCTTCAATACCTTTTTTCTCCGGGGAAGAGGAAGGAGATCAAAAGAAAGGAAGTGCAAGGAAAGCAGAGAAGAAAAATTCTTTTGATAAAAAATAGAACTCACGATAACTCTGTATTTGAAAGAATAACACGAAGTTTTATTGGAAATGTAGATGTCTCCAAATTTAAAGTTTAACTACAATAACTGTCAGCTCAAGTATAATTGTTTACAACTGAAAAGCAAGGAAAATTCATCATAATAAATAATAGACAGATTTCCCCACCCTTGGAGTCAGAGCAGAGAACTTCAAGACTTTCACACAGGTAAATAAAAAATGAGGATTAGCCTTTTTCAGGTAGGAAAAAAAACATTCCATCAAGAAAGAGATTAGAAAATCTCTTAGAAAATATCAATTTCTCCTCTACTTTGTCACAGCATTTGTCTGCTTAAGGAGGACATCCAGCTATTTTACACTCTGAAAAACACCTTTTCCCCCACCTTTATCTGCCCCTGTTAAAAATGTTTTATTTAACTTGACAGACTGGACATGATCAGCTGTGTCTGGCCAAGGCACACATCCTGCACCACCTTTTCAGTCAAATAAACTCCAGAGCTCTGCTGTTTCAGTGGCTACTCTGCTTGTAAAATGTTGCCACTGAATGAATGCCATTAAACAGCCAAACCCATTAATTGCACAGATGATGATAAGTGAGAAAGGGGAGTGAATTACTGTACCAAACAGTGTTGCTGTGCAAAGGGATATCCAGCTCCTGCAAAGAGTTTATAAACCTCAATAAATGGCACTGGCTTCAGACTTGACAGACCACCAAGAGCAAGTCAACCATGAATTCTCTCATTGTCAAATTTAATAGAATCTCAGCAAAAGGCAAATCCTCATTCTGTGCTGCAAACAGTCAAAGTCACAGCCTGCTGCTCGTTTCTTAATTATGTACAAACCTATTTAGCACTTCCATTCAGAATGACATTTGTGTCTGACTACAACTTTAAGGAAGTATTTTTCAAATGGAGGGACCAGGAATTAATACCAACTGGAGGCTTTATTTTACACAGGACAAAGCTTCTAACTAAATAAAAGGTGACAGAAATTTTCCAAATTGGTTTCCTTTCTCTTTTTACTTTCCCCTAAAGGCAAATTCTGTGAACATCTTTGTTTAGTTCTGAAGAATTTGGTAAAGTCTTTCTTCCCTCCTTACTTCTAGTCACACATTCCCATTCTGTGCTCAGTGAAACAAAGACATTAATTATCATGTAATCAAGAGTTCATTAGAATGTAATTTTTTGCTACCTAGTAAAAAAAAACAAACCACAAAAACACACAAACAAAGAGAAAAAAATATTTAAGCAATCGACAGAATAACCACAAGAAGTCTTACTCCATTTTTGCAATGGAAAAGGCTAATTGACCAAGTTAAGAAAGTTTTAAGGGTTAAAAAAGGAATGTGAGTCAAGGTTTGTCATTCAATCTTTGACCACTACCTGCAGCTTCCTCTGACACCAGCCTGAATATCAAATACAAATAATTGCTTCACATTCCTCGTTAAAATTCAGTCTGGAGACTGTATTTTCTAGTAAACATTTCTACTAAATCTTATAACAACAGTACAGGTTACCCAGCACTAGAAACATGCTGGGCCTCATTATGCATTTTAACTTTCTCTTCTTCTTTTCTCTTTTGATGCACAGAGAAAAGAAAAATACCTTGTGCAGGCTTATTCTTATTTAGGTTTACTATACAAAACCACTGCGTTTTTTGCAGAGCCACGATGCCATCAAATATTTATAAGGACAAGCAAAACCAGCAGAGATCCTTGCAAAACCATTTAATACCACCAGCTTTCTCCAATTCCTACAGAAGGTGACTGAAAAAAAAAAATCTCGTTAGTTCGCTAGGAGGGAGAGCAAACTAACAAGGCACATGTGCTGAACGTGTTCAGATTGGAGTAAGCAGCACAACAGCACAACCTCATAGTGCTTTCTTCTCCAGAGATGCCTGAAAGGTTTGTCTAAACAGCAGGGGCACAATGGAGAGGGAATGATCTAGCAAGAGTTTCTCCATAGTAGCAGAATTCCCTTTGATTCAGCTGGCAGTGCCTGGGAATGGTGAGGATTTCAGTTTTGTGCAGAACACAGTCAGGAACCTCAGGCTAAGCAGAGTCAAGCAGCAAACACCAATAGAGGGATTGCTAAAAGGCAACAAACCCCAATCCTGTTAAAAGGAAGTGTGCAAGGGAATCCATCCTGGAGACATCAGGCATTTTAGGCTGTTTACAAGAGAGCTGGAGAGGGACTTTTCACAAGGGTGTTTAGTGACAGAATGAGGGAGAATGGCCTTAAGCTGAAGGAAGAAAGGTTTAGGTTGGATATTAGGAAAAAATTCTTCCCTGTGAGGCTGGGGAGGCCTTGGCACGGGTTTTCCAGAAAGCTGTGGCTGCCCCTGGATCCCTGGAAATGTCCAAGGCCAGGCTGGACAGGAGTTGGAGCAGCCTGGGACAGTGGAAGGTGTCCCTGCCATGGCAGGGAGTGGAATGAGATGATTTCTAAGTCTCCTTCCAACCAAAACCATCCTGTGATCCTCAGTAGAGGCTTCTGGCAATAAAGAGAAGGGACCACATGAGCATTTTTTTATACATCTTTACAGAAGGTTGACAAGTCAAGGAGGCAAAGAGTAGAGTTTTATATCCCAAATCTCCAGCAGAGCAACAACACTAAGGCATAACACCAAAGATATTATTATAGCTTTGTTAATTTGGGCCATATGGGGTGGGGAACAATTATCATTCTGTAACCACAAAGTTGAAAAAAACATAATGTGGATTGGGAATACAGGAAGGAAAAAAAAGAACAAATCAATTCACTTAATGATCTCCTGGCAAAACCCCCAAACCATACCCAGAGGTTTCAAGTTGGAGGCAGAAACTGGAGCCAGCCTGGAGGTGCAGAGCATGTATAGAGGGAGAAGAGATCATTGTGGGGTTTTTGGGGTTTTTTTTCCTATAAAAAAGCAGAATGCAACTACCAGGCAATTAATTCTGGATACATGGACGGAGGGGACACACAGACTTCAGACTTTCTTCATCAGCATCCCAGGAAACAAATGTAGTTGCCAATTGTCTGTGGGTCACCACCAGGATCATCTTTAATGCCCACAAGGACACTGAAATTTCATTTCCCCAACCCTGAAATGTGAAATATTGAATTCTACTTGCCTCCTGGGGAAGCAGAGTGTTTTCGCTTTTTTCCCTCCTCTCTGAAATCCATTGCCTGCTGTGACTCCTTAAAAATCTATTCACATTTTTCCTCTCCCTTAATTTTTACAAGGTGCAGCCTATGCAAGCTCCATGGCTATTTTAAAAATAGGTTTTATTAAAGAAATGAATGCACAATTCTCCCCTTTGTTCCTCTTGCACTTGTGCAGAACCTAAATATCAAACTGATTTCAAGGGAACAGGAAATATTTACTTGGTGGAGAGAGGGAAGATGAAAAAGCAGCTCTGGCACTGAATCCATTGTATCCCATCAGCTCTTCAATCGGCCTCACTAACAATTTATTTTTCAGTTATTTTTCAGCATGTCTGGGTGGGAAAAACAAGGTAAAGAAAGCAAATTCTGAGCATCAGCAGTAATTTGCAGGTGGCTTCAAAGCAGGCAGGGTCAAACACTCCCATGTTTCAGACAGCAACGCCCACCTTCTACCATTTTTAGGTTTTTGAAACATGAGGTTTTTCATCCGGTTTAACGGGAGGACACCTCTGAAAAAAAGGTGACTTTCCCTTGATGACTACCTGTCAGCTAATTATTAGTGTGCTCTGAGTGCCTCTTTAAGTTTGTCCATCCTCTCGTTTCCAAGTGCTGCAATGCCTTGGAAACAGAATATGACATCACAGGAAGGCTTTGCAGAAGCTCTCCCTGCATGTCCGTTTATATTAGTTTCATCATCCATAACAAGTGTTTAAAAAGCAGAAAAACAACCATGATGCATAATGCATTGTGTCATGATGCATAATAATAATAATTAAAACCCCTCCCCCAGCTCCTGAGGTTTGAAAATCTTTCCAAGTAAGCATTTCAGCGGAAAGGCTTTGACAAAAATGCCATTTAGGGACTTTCAAATTTACAGCTCTGCAATTTGTCATCATTTATATTAGCAAGAAGGTTTAAAATAAAAACAACAACAGTGAAAGGAAGATAATATAACGCAATTTTGTACTTGATGAATCTCCTGTTGACTAAAAACCCCTATGCCTGGCAGTCAGAAAAGTTATTAACCTGCCAAATTACAGATGGAATTGGTGTATTCTTTCCCCCAGAATTCTTTAAGCAGAAGAATACAGAGTATCCCATGTTCAAGTATTAGCAAAGGTTACTTGCCTTCGGAATATTGATTAGCACAACCCTCGTGGGAATTATTTCACTTTTCCAAAGCAAATTAAAGATCTGAAAAGCAATTCTCAACTTAACTTCAAATGCAGTTATTTAAAAATGGATGATTAACGCAATTACTGCCTGGCACAGAGAGCAGAGCTTTCCAGCAGAACTCGCAGCGAACGCTGAAATCAGATTACCTTGAAAGAGCTCCCTTGATCCAGGGAAGCAAAAAATAAAATTGATACCTGGGAGCTTATTTCTCACCTGAATAACACATTTTTCCTTGTAAACCACGGACTGCATTGCAGCTGCACTCCAGCTCGGGTTTTCTGTGTTTTCCACACTCGAGTACACAGGAGGATTGATTTATTTGCATCCCACACTCTTTCTCCAGTCACCCCAAGGTTTCCGAAGTGCCTGCTGAACAGTGCTAACCCTGCTGGAAATAAGCATTTCTGCAGGCTATTTGCTTTAGCAATGATTCACTAGACTTGTAAATGAATCTGGTTTTCCTTTTGGACTTCCAGATAGGAACCAGCAGCACCTATCCTGTATCCTGAGCATGGCATATCCTCATCTCTTGAGCAACCCATGAAAACCAAGCAGATTTTTCTGATATTGCACCTGAAAATAAGGTAACAAAGCAGGATTTGAGCTCAGATTCTCTATGCTAATGCTAAACCACATCACACCATCCTTCTGCCTCGTTCTGGAGCCATTAAAATCAAATGCAGTTTCAAAATCCAGGCAGAAATATTTCCACTGAAACTTTATGTCAATTGCTACTCAGTTTTAAAACACCAATACATCCTTCTGCTAAAATAAGGATTTGATAATGCCAGTAATACACATTTCAGAGGTAATTATTTTAGTTACTTTTTTTTTCCTATTTCAGGTTCTAAAAATGTACCAGTTTTAAATCTTTACCAGAGAGCATAAGTGATAATGAGCTGTAAATCCACAGAACTAAAATGTTGCTGGGAGCACTACTTATGACTTGTCAATCAGCGTGTCTAAAAGTATATCAGGAGTCTAGAAAGTGATGGGATTTTTCTTCCATCACATATATGAAACCACAGGCTATGAACACAAAATTGGAGAAGTCTATATGCCTTTTTTTTTTTTTTTAATATAGTTTTATGAAATGGTGATACAACAACATTTTTGTTTATTGACCAAATGGGATGACTCATTGATGACTTTTTCTTTCTTTTCTGAATGAAGAGAAGAGCAAGCCAGCAAATGTGAGTTATTATTTAATCCTATATGGTGCAGTGTTTCGTGTTCCAAGCAATTTATTCATGAATTGGGAAGCTGTGTAAAGGCAAATGTAATTGTCAGCCAGACCCAAAAGCAACTAGCTACAGTCAAGAACAAGCAAATCCCTGTTACATGTGCTAGAATATTTAGGAATTTCTGTAATTGCATAAAATCAAGTGTCCTTATTAGTGCGTATTACTTAGGAAGGCCTCAAGAGGCTAAAATGCTGCCTCAAATTTATTCCCTGGGTTCTGGTGCACCACAGCTCTATCTACAATGTGGAACAAACTGTGAATTATCCATTGCAGACAGAAGGAATTTTGACAGGTCAGCAGTGAAAATTCCCATAGAAGGAGGACTTCAATAACATTTCCAACTGCAGTTACTGCTCAGTGCAGGATAAAAAATTGAAGAGAAGCCTTTTTCCAGAAGCACAATAGCATGTCCATCAGGTGTTAATATTTGCCACAGCCATGACCCAGAAAGGAGTCTCAACTTTTGTCTTTAGAGTTCATTAGTTGTGGTTTTAACACCCTTATTCTGGAATAAATCCCAAAATATCATTTATAGACATTAAAAAGTGCAGGCTAGGTCACCAGCAGCTGCTCATACCCAAACACAGAACAACTCTGTTATTCCTGAATGGCAAAGACAAAGGGAAACAGGAATAACAGAATGTTTTAGGGGTCAGAGCCTCATAAGGTTTAGGTCAAGTGGAGCAGGGTTTGAGGGCTAATGCAGCCACTTTTAATCAGGTCTAATAAACTGGCCAGGGGCTCATAAATGAGAGGATGAAGTTGTTGGGGTACATTGACAAGGAAAAATAACTCAAGATACACCTTTTCCACTCTTTTGCTGATGCCTCACTGTTGACATGACTTGTCCCTGGAGAGCCTCAGTCCTGAAAGGACAGGTTTTCTCCAACATTTGCACATTCATGCCATAGCAAAACTAATTAAACCCCACTCTGCCAGGACCTTCCCATTTGTTAGAGTCACGATCAAAAGCCGCTCATGTTAATGGTTTTATAGAAATACACATGTTCACTCTCAAACTGCATGCCAGGCTTTGGTTTCTGAGGTTTCATAAAATTATTTGTCTATGATATTTTCTCAAAGAGGTTTATTTGCTAGAGACACCAGTAGAACATAACTGGTCCCAGATGTAAGGTTCCTGGCTGATAAATTAAATCACTTCAATTCTCTTTTCTGTGGAAATTTCATTGATCTGATCTGTGATCTCTTCCTTTGCCAGAGAGCATTTTTGTGAATATTCTTTCTAAACATTCTCCCACATAAACACCCCAAGCTGATGAAAGCACAGGCAGAACTTGAAAGGAATATTGACTTTGTAGAAGCACATTTATTTTCATTAAGTCAGTTTTTCCAAGAGGGAATAAGAGCCACTCCAGGTGTGTGAATCCAAGCTTCTTTCTGGCAGAGCTAAAGAAAAATTTCTCATGCAATTTTAGTCATCTCTGAGGATGAGTATTTACATTTCTGGTGTGACTTGAGGAAGGACAGAAAAGGGAACAGCAGGAGAAAACCAAGTTAAAGCACAGGTAAATTACTCTCCTCACTTTCAAATCGATTTTTTGGGACTGCCAAGTGCTGTGTGATGGCACCAGAGACAGCCCTGGGCAGGAGAAGGGAGGACAGCAGGAAGAAGCAGCTTTTCCTCCTGAGGTGAGAGCTAGTGCTGCACTAGCTGTTAATGCAAGAGGAAAAGGCAAAAGACAGAGAAATTTAAATTTTCGTGCCCTCCAGCCAAGAAAATCTTCCACACAATCTTCTGGGTTGCCCAGAGTTGAAGTGCATACAGTAGCTAAATAGTTTGGATTCACTAATTCCACTTTGAAAATAAAGCATATGGGTTACCCAGTGATTTTTGTTGAGGTTTTTTTTTCTCCTCTCCCCAGACAATCTTATTTCTGCTCTGTTTAGTTGCTGTTTCTAGGCATTACTAATTGTCATTCACGGCAAACGTAGTCAGCTGCTCACAGACCCAATCCCAAAAGGAAGCTGCAGGCTTTTTTTTTTTTTTTAATTTTTTTTTTCAGAGAAAATATCCAGGTTAGTGCCAGAGGATCATTTCGTCATTCTAATAACCTCCTGCACCTCTTTTTCCCTTGAGATATACAGAAAATAGACATTGCAAACAGCAGAGGACTGAGACACCTGCAAGATACAGGGAGTTTTCAGAGACTGGACTGGACTAACTTCATGGACTTGTTCCAAACTATTTACAGGGTTTGGGGGCAGTCTGGAGCTGCACCTGATAAAAGCCATATTTTCCAGCAAAAATAGGGCAAGGAGACAGTTGATAAAATACAATAAAAATATTTCTAAGCATGCCACACCCCTCACTCTCCAATACATAGGTGCCAATTTCTGGGAAAAAAATAAATTATCACTCAGTGATGCAAACTAGATACAGGCAAAGAGTGTGATAACCTTTGGGTGAGGGTTTCCCCAGAATAAAAGAGTTCAAGAGGGAAGGGGCTGCCCCAGCTTGTGGATTTGTTCTCTTTTCCCCACTATCAGATGCAACCATGTGCAGCCCTGACTATGAAGAACAACCTGAAGCTGAAACCACCTTTAAAACAGCACAGCCGAATGTAATCCAACCAAAAAATACTGAGAAAGTGTGAAGGTCAGGGAGGGAGGCAGAGAAAGGTTTCCATCCATTGAAACCAGCCCAGGAAGGGCAATATGGGAGTCAGCAGAACACCAACAGTCTGACAGGTCTGCTGGGACTCAGGGATGTTCCAGAACATGCCTGTGACAAAGAATATGAAAGTATTCAATGCCAAGCTTAAAAAGGAGTTCATCAAATCAGTGTGCAAGGCTCAGGAGGCTCTAACTGAGCTTAGAGCTGCATGTCAGCCATGGGTTGGTTCCTCCTCTCTCCCCCAAAAACCCTTTCCAGAATCCCTCTTTACACATTTGGAGCTGCCTCAAGGTGGGAACTCAGACTAGCTGCAGATATCCTGAGCTCCGATTCAAGTGTATTTAGGAAGATTTATATGCATGAAACAGCAGCAGCTCATACTGTGGACCTGGATGGTGATATCCTATCAACAGTTTTTATGTGAAGACATCACAGGAAAACACGACTGAGGCAGTGACACCAGTGGCAATGTGTGGTTTGAGGTTTTTTTGCACACAGGATAGGCTGCCCCTTCCTTCTGAGCTTAGGGTTGCTTCTCCAATGCAAATCAGCACTGACCTCTGCTGCTGGACTGTTGGAATGTGTGCTTCCCAGGGAAGGAGCAAGGACAGCACAGTAACACGGAGATGGCATTTTCAAAAGGGTTTTCACGTGGCTCAGGATGAATTCCTCTACCTCCAGAGGCTCAAAGCCCCAAGGATATTTATATCCATCCCAAAGAGCACTTGTCAGGTGGGCAGGGGAAGTGTTCCCACTACACAGCCATGGAGGTGAGTTAGACACTTCAAGGGAATAGCTTGAAATACACAGCCATTGTGCCAGTTTCCCACTTGGACAGCTTTCCCCTGCTCCAAAATCACCTTTGCAAAGCTGATCTCTGTCTGCAAGACCACACAGAGAACACAAAATAAACAAAACAAACACACAAAAATTAAAAAAAAAAAAAAAAGCAGGCATACAATTATCTCCCACAGAATACTTAATACACTTCCCCCACATGCTTTAGTGTATTTTGCAGTAACATCCTCAGGTCACAAGCTTAAGTAGCTTACCCAAGGCCAGGCAGAGTCTGAGGACCTGTCCACATGGGGATACTCAGGAAATGAATCTGAAATTAAACTTTTTAAAAGAACGAGCTAAGCAGCATCCTAAGCTAGCACTTTCATTTAGAATTAGAGCCTTAATTCAGCTTAGCCTAATTCTTTCAGTTCTAAAATGAGGATGGTGGCACAAGCCTACTTCCAGATCTATTTATCTGGATAGGTTGAAGGTATTACTGCCTCCAGCTACTCAGCACTGCCTTCCAGATGGAGGATTGAACTCCACACAACCAGGAGTGGTCCAGCTGCAGTAAAAACAGGAGGGCTGCATTCATCCTGGGTGGGACTGGGGGCAATTCCCCCTCCCAAACACGCAGCAGGAGAGAGCCGTAGGTTGGAACTCCTTAACTCTGCACAGATGTTGGCAGAGCAAACATCTGCCCACAATCTGCTTGGAGGGAACAGGGTTGAGGCAAAAGTGTGGATTGGTGAGCCAAGGGTGAGGGAAAACTCACAGGGTGGGTCTCTGGCAAAGGATGAGGCCGAATTCATGGGCAGGGCATGGATTTTCTTAAACCATAAACTTGCTGAGAGCTCAATATTCCATCACTGCCACACAACTGCACTTTGAAAGCACAAAGGTGCTTTTGGCCTCTATGACATTAATTACAGAGCACTCATTTACCCCACACTGTTTTATAGCTGGCAATAGATTGTAGCATGCCAGTCACCTCACTGGTAAAATTTCTTTTCCTAGACAAGTCTGAAAGGAGTAAAATAAGATGTTAAAGGAGCTCTATGAATCTCTGACAGCTTTTCAGGTAAACAAAGGGAAGGAGAGGGAAGAGAAAACATCCTTTACATCCCTATTCCCTTGCTCCACCTTCCCACACCTGGGGTACAAAAATGCAAAATCCCCCTAGACAGGTCTTGGCAACCCTGTATTCAATCTGTTTCACACTTCCCCTGAGATAAATTCAGGAGAGGGAGAGAGGGGAAGAGGGAGGGAGGCTGTTCCATAATAGTGTTTTCTGCACTGTAGGATGGAAACAAACCAAGGGATTTAAATTTAACATCCTCCCTCCAAACTCCAGCCACTCATTACTATCAGACTCTGGCAGAGGAAGACACTGGTGTCTACCTCCATAAAAACAGAGAAGCCAGTTAACATATTTAATTATGTAACACCTGAAAATATTTAATATTGAAAGCCAAAGCATGTCTTGTTTAAGAAATATTAATGTTATTATTGTTGCTCTTTTTCTCCAATATGTAGAACTGAGTGGTGTGAAATCAGATGACCTAAAAATGCAGCACCCCAAAGACAAAGAAAGCAATCCTGGAGCTGAACATTAATCTCTCAGCAGCACCAAGGTTATCATTTCAGTGTGTTCTCCATTCTGCACCCTTGCTGGAGATTATCTCCTAGACATGGCATGCAAAAATAAACCTGGGGAAAAGGAAAGGCAAAGCAGGTGGTAGGAGTAGAAACAACCTTCTCTCTCTCTCTCCCTCTGTCCCACTCTCACACACAGAGAAAATTTGTTCTGCAAAGAAGAGAGTCTCTGGACCAAAATACATTTGGGTTTTGAAAAGGAAGAAATTATTTGGGGAAAATACCACTCAGAATGAAAACAGATTGAGGATTTAGCTGTACCACAGTTTTTTTACCTTGATAAGTTATGACTGGGACATGGGGTGTGTCTATATTAACAGAAAATAAAAAGCTTGGACCTTTTTTCCCTCTGGTTTTTTTTTGCAATCCCTAGCAACATTCAGATCATCTAGGAAGAACCTATTTGTGGTCCTGTGCAGCAGAGTAGGAAAACAAAAAGCCCTTTCCCTTGCATCCCAGAGTCAAAAGGAACCGTGGTGGGTTTAATACAGAAAATCCATTAGGCACGGGAAAAGGCAGGAGCCTCCTATCAAGCTGCAAACAGGAATGCTTAAACACAAGGCATTCAGGCGATGGAAATGCATTCAGAGCGTTTAGCACGTAGGATTAATCGAATTATAATTTAATCATCTGATCAAACACTAATTAGCATAATCACTTGAGGGGAAAAGCTGCCAGAGGAACAGACGAAGAAACACCTTGGGCACCCAGCACATTTTAATGACGTGAGATCACGCACAGATAAATTTTTTTCCCCCCCTAATAAAACACAACAGAGATTGAGGATCGCGGTGCTGAAGAAGCAGTTTGAAGCAGCCCTGGATCACACACAGCTCTCCAGCAGGAAAAATGTTGAAGCAGGGTCTGCAGGCTTGAGTTGACTTAGATTTAAGAGTTGTGAAAGCACAGAACACTCCCCTAGCCTGGTTTGCCTGGTGAAAACTCGAGCATGAGCACACACTCCAGCCCCCTGTGATCCCATTATAATCATCCCTCACTGTTTCCCCCAGAGTCTCCCACATGAATGTTTAACTATGGATCGCTTAGATGACCTTCAGGGATACAGCAAAGTGTTAGCATCCTTTTACAAACTGCATTTGAAATAATTAGTCTAAATCAGCTGAGTTTCTTTGGCTCGGGGCGGGCGAGAGTGGAAAAGCAGGAGATATTAAGGGAGCTTTGCTGTGTAATACTGCCTGGCTTTCCTGGCAAAATCATGCCACTTTTGTGGAGCAGAAATCTGGGGAGACCAGGAAAATCAGCCCTGGTGTTCACCCTCTCAGTCAAATAACACTTGTGTCTGGAGAGATGTATGGACAGGAGGAAGCCTGGAAAAAATTATGGAAAGGAGGAAGGGGAGAAGCAGGGCTTTGGGCAGGGAAAAGAATCTTCAGAGGTGTCTCCTGCTTGATCTTTTACACAAAACAAGGCAGCTGAATTACTCCTAGTAAGTGTTTAGGTTTTCAAATGGATAATTCTTCTGGACATTAAAAACATCTAAATGTAATGAACTGCAACATTTACAGAGAAGATCGTAAAATCATTGAGATTAGAAGAGACCTCAGAGATCATCGAATCCAATCACCACTCCAGCACTGCCAAATCCACAGCTAACCCATGTGCCTACGTGCCACAGAACTGGGCTTGGGAAAAGTTTCCTGCCATGTTATGTAAGGGAGCAAAGTGATGAGCTGCTTACCTACATTTTAAAGGCACCAGATCATGCAGGCTCAGGCGTGAGCTAATTTAAATTGATTGGATCCCTCTTACAGAGCTATTACTAATAATCCTCTCAGCTCCTCATTCGACTGTACGTTAATAAAATAAGGTAACCAGTATAGCACAGGGCAAATTTACCTCAGGGTTTGCCCATACTGGGCACCCTCCTAAATGCAATCAATATTCAGGGTCTGGAGACTCTCAAGAAAGCAGGAAGAAGCTCTCCTTTGCAGGTGATGATGCCAGAAAACCTCCCAGCAACAGAGCTGTATATCCCTATAAAGCATTGTCATACTTTTAATAAGTGACTGATAATTGAACTAATTAAAAAATCATGGAATGGGTTGGGTTGGAAGGGACCTTAAAGATCATCCAGCTCCAATCCCCCTGCCCTGGGCACCTTCCACTAGGCCAGGTTGCTCAGGTTGCCCAATTACAAGGCAATAAATCAGTTTCTCACTGACATAAAGGTGAAACCATGATGGATAAAACCACTGCACACATTCCTGCCTCAAAAAGAGAGATCATAAACCAGCATACACGGAGGCCACTTAATTAAGAAGTGGGAGCAGTTCCATTAAAATTTAAAACGTTATGGGGTTTAAAATACATTGCTTGTTTAAAACATCTAGCTTTAAATTCCTGTTTGCTTCTTTCCAAGCAACAACTTAAAAGCAAACTCAGGAGATTTCACATCTCCTCTCAAGAAGCTGCAGCATGGCAAAGTGGGAGGGGAGTGACACTGAGCTGGTGACACCACCTGAGGGTGACCATGATCAGAGCCAGGCTGGAACACAACCACCATCTCCCCAAACTCATCCCTAAATCCCTCTTCTCTCCCTGCCCTGTGGAAGGGCAGCAGTCCTGAGCCAGATGGAATCATTCCCTGCTGCAATCACCATTCCAACCCATAAGGACACCAGCACTGTGCCATGCCATGATGCCTTCATTTTCCACTCGAAAGCTGTTTCATGCATGCTACTTATTTTGTATAAAATTTTCTGAGCACCAGGCCAGCTGCACATGCCTTAGGAAATGCCAGAGCTGAGATGCTCAGCCAACCTCAACCCCTACTGCAATTATTTCAATGTGTGGCCACACCAGGGACTAAAAGTAGGAGAAACAGTGTGAGCTGAACTGCTTTACATGGTGAGCAAACAGGGCTGTTATCTTGGAACACAGACAAGATAGAAACTCAATTTACTGACACCAAAAGTTCTCAAAACCTCTTGAAATTAAGTAGCAGTCAGACCACTATTATTTAGGAAAACATTTTTTTAAAAAAATCTCATTAACTCCTTTTGAAATTACTAAAACGCAGCATTCTTCTCTTCTGTAGAAACGCATTTTGAGATGTGGCAGAAATGCTGTAATTGCTTTTATCCACTAGGGACTAACTTTTGAACTTAATAAATATGCACTGAACTGCTGCAGCTAGAGTGTGTTCAGACAGGCTTTTCTTTTGCCCTGCATTGCCTTTATGTGGTTGGATATTCCAAAAGGCCTCCAGCTCCATCACCAGTGGGACAGGCAGAGCTTGAGCACATGCAGCACTGTAACAGGACAGTCACATCTCTCTGGAGCCACACTGCTCCTCGAGCATGAACACAATAGAAGGGCAAAAAGTGGGGAAGAACAGAAGATTTTTGGACAAGATTTTTACTCAAGACTAGGATAGAAAAGCTAAAACAGAAATCTTTTTTTCTTCCTGTGAAAAAAACCAACATTCCCTACTCCAGGCTGTGTTCTCACCATAACTGTTCAGTCTTCCTCAGGCCTTGCTAAGCCCATTGCACCAAACCTGACAGTTCCCAACAGCTGAACAGCAAATTACCACTGCCAGGGCTCCTCTGAAAGCCTGACAGCTCAGCCTCTTCTTCTGAGGATTAATTAGCTCCCTCCTGCCCAATAAAGGAGCTCAGCTCCTTCCTCCTTCACTCAGATGAGGAACTTGCACTTCCAACCCCACAGCCTCACTGGCATTCATAGGATTGCTTTCCATCCTTGGTCTCCCCCACTCCCCCAAATCCATTTGCCTCAGGGGAAAAGCTTTCAGGGAGGGAGAAATATTTTCCCTACCAAAATAAATACAAAGAACTTGTAAAAATGTGGGGAGAAGACGGGTTGTAGGCTTCAAACTAAGCCTACAGCAGAGATGAAATAACAGGAGTAGATAAGAATGAAGGGGAAATCTGAATGCAGGCAATGAAGGCCAAGGGCAGCTGGGATTTAGAGCTCCCTATGCTGGGGCACAGCAGGATCCATGGGGAGCACCAGCTTCTTCTCTGGCTCAGACCAGCAGCCAAGACAGAGCACTGGCTATGTCCTAAGGCCATTCTGTTGTGTTCTCCACCCACAGCTCACAGGAGAACAGGCTCAGCTTTGCCTTCTCTGCTGATAATTGAAGCCAAGACCTCAGGGCTCTTCACCATCACCTGTCCAGCTCAAATGTGGCCTTCAGAGACTGTTCTCCTGCTGTCCCACAGGGATTGGTGCTCTGTGGATGTCCTCCCTCTGCTCATCACACCTTACAGCACTGTCTGGGGACCTCTGTAGTTCCAACTCACCCTTTTTACAACCCCTACCCTCCCCATTAAAAATCAAATTCATACCCCCTAAGCATTCATTCTGCATTTTACAGATATGTATTTACAGACAGCTGAGAACAAAAAGCCTCAGCCACAGCTGACACAACAAAACCCATGGGAATCATCACCTGTCACTCAAATCCCATAGTGAGATGGACCATCTGAAATGATGAAAACCTGGTTTCTAGAACCCCTACACAACAGGGCTGTGGAAGAGGTTGTCATTGTGGAAGAGAAACCTCGAGGTCACACAAAAAAAAACCTACAAAAAAAGATACAAAGGAAAGCTTGCTAAATAAACACAGCTAAGAGCATGAACTAGAAAAATGCAAATATCACTGCAGACATTTGAAAATCACTTAACTGTGCAAAAACCTCTCTACAGTGGATGTCTACAAACATAACTGGAGAACTTGTACTTCAGTGACAGCTTCCCAAATTACTTCCTTCGTATCATGACACAGCAAACAAAGCTTTGCTTTGTGCTTCACAGCTGCAGTTGCAACACAAATTGTGGTTGACCTGCCTGGAAATAATACGTGAATTGGCTTTTAAACTGCCCCAGAGAAAAGCCACCTAACGAGAGGGAAAAATTCAGGTGGAGAATGAGTAGTGTGGATGGTGAACCACTTTGCTGAGGTCCACTTAAAGCCTATTTTGCTTGAATGACATTTTTTCCCACAAGGTTCCATTCCAGGGACATCTGAATCTGCTTTTCATTACAAAAAGGACTTTGTCAAGGACTTGTTCTGTCCTTAGCTCAAGCCAGGAGTGTTCTAACAGCATGTCACATGCTCACCTCATAATTATCAAGAGACTGACTTTATGCACTCACAGTATTTTCCTGAGTCAGGGCCAAAATTCCTAATAAAACTCACACAGAGAACCCCAAAGACTTCAGCAGGTAACACCACAAAACAAAAACAAACTAACCAACCCCAAAACCCAACAATTTCTGGTAGAAAAACAATTGCACAAGAGAATTTAACAAAATCCAGAGCTTGCACTTTATGCATCACCTTTCCTTGGCCTGGGAAAAAGCAACCAAGTAGATTTGGGTGCACTTATATCCTGCTGGGTGATTTGTGGGGTCCAGTGCAACAACACCACATGGATTCCTCCAAGCCTGCCCTTTTCAGCATCCTCCCAGCCAAACCAGGAGCTTCAACAAGAGCCACAGGTCAATGACTGATATTTGCTACTTGAACTCCACACTAACTCCTAAACCTCGAGAAAACTCCACTGAACACCAACTTGTTATCATGGAGACCCTTCTGAAGAACAGAACAGGAAACAAACTCTGCCATAAATCCCTGAATTCCGTGGCACCTAAAAAGCAGAGCCACTGGGGGCTGCCACTCTGTAGTGCTGAGAGACAAACCCCCTGAGTGTGCAGGCTCAGCACAAGCCACTCAATTTGCGAAACCACATGAGAGGATTTCACGCCAACAGATATTTATATAGACACAGCAAACCCTACAATCTTATCTATAGAATCACTGTGAGTAGATTATGTAGATAGGCAGCTATTTGCAGCTACAGTGCTGGATAATTATATTCTAGCTGCACTGGAATAGTCCCGGTCATTTCAAGAATACGCTGTTGATATTCTTAAAACACTGGAGGGCTCCCCAAAATCACTCCAAAATGTAGATGGCAGAAAGTTACTGAGAATAATTTTTAGCCTAGTGCAAACATAGATCTTAAGCCACAAATCTTCTGCATGGGATTACCGTGTAATTAATTGGAAGAAAATAGCATCGAGCGCACTTGGGCAGCAAAGCAAGTGCCAAACTTTCCATACGCTGTAGTTTTAAAGCAATTACAAGCTATGCAGATTTACATATGCATGCCTTTGTCTGCAGAAATGTATGTGTTTATTTTAAAATCTCAGAAGGAACTGTGTGGAAAGAACTCATGTAGCAGCTACCTGAGCAGGATCTCCAAGACAATGCATGGGGAGGCACCAGAAAAAAAATCTTCAGGTGATCCCTGAGTGTGCCTTTGTCTCTGGCACAGGGATGTGCAGCACAGAGCTATTTCCAGCCGTGCTCTTGGGCTGCTCCATGGCCCAAACTGCTGCATTTCCGTGGGCTCTGTCCTTCTGGAAGCTTCAGCAGGAGCACATCAGGGATGCAGCTCGGGTGGCCAGGCTGAGGGAGCTCCAGGGAGGTTGGTGTTTAGCATGGAGGTGACTCTCCTTCTCAGAGCCTTTGCATTTAAAAATGGCTTTCTATAAATAGGATTGCTGGCTCACTCTTAAGGCTTACTCCCTGCCTTCTGGGTAAAAATAGCTTAAATAGGGATGCTGGGAAGACTTGCTAATCTCCGTCAGCCTGTCTGTCCATCCGTTTGCCTTTCTTTCCCTCCTCAAAACAGATCAAAACATTTGTTGCCCACTCCATTATGAAAGGTGCACATTGATGTGCTCTAGTTTCTCTTTTTCTGACGAGTAATCCAATTAAAAAAACAAAAAAACCCCAAAAAAAAACAAAACAAAAAAAAACTTGTGAGGTGATAACAATATTTTTGTGAATGGCAGAATCCAATACAAGAAAAGCTCACAGTGCTAACAAGTGCCTGAGGAATCAGTGGCTTGTTCTTAAAGATGTTCTCTTCAGCCCTCTAAAATATTGTGCTGTGAAAGGCTTTTGTTATTAATTACCTCCCATTTTGTGTTATTTTATTTTGGAAAACACCAATTGTTTGATGAAATGCTTTTACGGGGCAAGGAGGTTAAGACTGAGAAGGTAAAGTTTCTTTTGAGGAATTACAATTTCAACTCTTAAGTCCATTGATTTCATAACAGTTTAAAGGAAAAGAAAGTGATGATTAAATAGGGTTATGAAATAACTCAAAATATATTGTGAAACAAGTAATTTAACTACAGACAACTACACATTCACCTTGAAATAATTAAGTACTCTGATGTACAGACCTATGTTGCTTAAATGGATTTTTGTGGTATATTTAGAGTTTCAATGACTCAAAAGAAATAACATTTGAAAAATGTCCAAAATTGTACCTTGGAATAATTAAGGTGAATATAATGTTTTACTCTCTTCTTCAGTTTTTAAAGCAGAAGATGGAATTAATGTTTCCTACTGCAAATCTGAGAGACTTCTAGACCAAGAGATTGATAAATGGCATGTGCCAAAGAAAATCAAAGGCTAAATAAGTGGTATATTCAAACAGACCTTGATCCTACACATATCTTAATTAGAGCAAACTTTGTGAGGAAAGGAAAAAAGCTCATATATTTTTCCTCCTCAATCCATTGCCCTGAACCCCCCACCCCCAGAGAGACGTTTCATTTTGTTGCTTTCTGCCTTTTTTTTGGTCACTCCAATTGTTTATTAAACAGGTAAAGGAGATTATTTTCCCACCCCAGAGAGAGCAGCATATTTGTTAAGAATCTCATTCAGACAAGGACACAAAAATTGAGGCCCAACCTGATCCCAGTTCAGAGATTTGCACAACTCATGGGCTGGAGGAACTTTCTGGATGAGCTGCTCACCAAAACCCATGAGATTTTCCCGAATAATTCAAGTTATCAGTATATTTCATCAAAAGGTTGACTCAAGAACAAACTGAATTTAAACTAGCCACTAAACTTTTCCAGATGCAACAGCACTGAGCAGATTCCACTAAAATACACCCCAAATCTTGTGCTCATTTCAGGGCTCCTCACTTCAAGAAAGACCTTGAGGGGCTGGAGAGTGTCCAGGGAAGGGAACAGAGCTGGGAAAGGGTTTGTAGCCCCAGGAATAGCTGAGGGAGCTGGGAAAGAGCTGAGCCTGGAGAAAAGGAGGCTCTGAGGGGACCTTATCACTCTAAAATTCCCTGACAGGAAGTTGCAGCAATGCGGGGTCAGTGTCTTCTCACAAGGTAACAAGGGACAGAATGAGAGGAAACAGCCTCAAGTTGCACCAGATAGGTTTAGATATTAGGAAAAATTTCTTCATGGAAAGAGTTGTCCAGTCTTGGAACAGGCTGTCCAGGGCTGTGGTGGAGTCCCCATCCCTGGAGGTGTTTAAATGACCTGCAGATGTGGCACTCAGACCCTTGGCTTGGTGCTGACTTGGCAGTGCTGTGCTGGGGGAACGGTTGGACTCAAAGGTCTTTTCCCCCCTAAACAATTCTGTAGTTGTATGAAATCACAGTGGAGAGCAAGCTGCAATAAAGCCCCATTTAACAGGGTTCAGGGTTTGTTGTTTGTGAGGGTTTTTTTACAAATTGCAGAAAACAACTTCACTTTGAACCCCTCCCAAAAACACCTTCACTGTCACACACCTCTGTCGTCCAGCGCTGCGGGAAGAAGACACAGCACCCACCAGCTTTTAGTGACCATTGACAGGAAAACACAGACAAAATGCCTCTCTCTGTGTGCTCCCACAGCCTTGGAAGAGACAGATTCTATGGTTTGCTGCCCACTAGTGTCCTGTGGCTCCAGCTCCAGCACAGCCACTGCCCACACCACGGGAGGAAATCCCACCGGAGAGCCCCAGCAGCTGGGGGAGCAGCACACCCCAAACACATGAGACACAAACCTTTTGAAACAGGCAGAGATACTTCCAATGTCCTCTGACTGCCCAGCAATAACAGTTTTCCTCCCCTTGGCATTTGGTGATTAATTAATAGCTATTCATAGCTCGGGTAACACCGGATTACAAACCCTGAGCTGTGCTGTGCCATCCTCACACATGCACCCGGCTGAATGCTTCCTGCACAGGCATTCCACTTTCCAGGGTGAGGATGTGGTTACACAATTCCACATAAGCTATGCAGGTATCTCAGTATGTTTCTACAGAGAGAGCAGCTTGCTCTTTTGCTCAGATGTTGCATCCCCAGCGCTGAGAATCACCATTTTCTTTGGAGAGCATCAGCACCACTCTGGCTCCTCATCCTCCAGCCTAACCCCTGCTCTCAGTTCGGTGTGATCCTTCTCCACCTTCCAAAACGCTGCTGAAACCCATATTGATAGACACACAGTGGGGAGGGGATTCAAACAGGAGATCATTTCAATGGAAATTTATTTTTAGTGTCGTCTGTGCTGTATTGGTGCCTCCCGATGCTCGATTGATTTCAGCAGAGCATCTATGGACAACGGGCATGGAAGAAATGCAGCCAGACAGAAGCCTGGAAATGGGTTCAGCATATCCACAGCAGAGCCTGAGTGTCACTGAAAGATCCTCATTTCTGAAAGCAGCATCTGAACTAGCTTGATCACAGTCACTACCAAAGAAAAGGCAGAATTTTGAAGGAGGCCATTCTCCCCTCAAAGCCTCCCCTGCCTTCTCTCACTGCAATTAGTGAAATGCCCCATTACTAATTATGACCAGGCTACAGCAGACTTTTGAAATGCTCACTGCTGGAATACTCAGGTGTAGTAAGAGGGAAGGTGGTGCAGGTAGAGTAACCCTGAGAGGCAACTCGAAAGCATTGCTCAGGATTAGAACTGCATGACTCAGGCTTTCAAGGTAGTGAATTCAGCTGCAGAGCTCCCACTGATGTCTATATCATCCCACGCACTTTCCAGGGCTGCAATGCATTTATGGTTAATAGTTACCTGGATTCTTAAGGAACTCACAGCAGCGAGAGTTTAAAACCCTCACAAAATATATAAACTTTAACCAGGTATTTAGGGAGGTTTTGTTTCAGGCTTCAGAAATACTAATTGGATGAAAGAGCGTGTCAGTATTTTATTGTCCCCAGAAGGAAGCTATTTCACAAACATAAAGCCTTCCCAGTGACACTGCTCATATCTAATTTGACAAAATGTATTTGTGCTGAGTGACTGTTGGGAAATACGGGGGCCAACCTTGTTATTGTTATTCAGATGGTTTCCATTATCTCCAACAGAAATTAAGCCCAAGACTACAACTGCAGAGTTAAACCTGTAATGTATGGGTTTATTCTTAACCTATTTCTCCCCTCAGGAAAAAAAAAAAAAAAAAGAGAGAAAAAAAATTCAAACCAACATCAACACGAACAATCTTACACATTTTAAAGTTAAAATTAGAATGGGATGTAACACGATGGAAAACCATTTATAACTGTGCTTGTTTGGTTCCACAAGGGGTTAGAAAAGGCAGTGGTAGAAACCAAGCAAAAACCTGTCCCCCCCACCAGATACAGTCATAAAAGAACCCTGCCTGTGACACTCTGGAGTTCAGATAGAGTTATAGATAGAATAATGAAAATAAATGTGTACGTGACATACCTACTTATATATGCAGTCATTTCCTTCAAAGAGATACATATCTGATATGACACTGCATTAAAATCTGAAGTCCTTTAAAAATATTATTTTCCGACTCCTGACTCTGATAAAATGGCCCTAATAAGTCCTAATAAGTGTTATCAATGCATAAAACCACCTTATCCAGCCTTTACATGAAGGTGGGAGCCATTTTTCAAAAATTTCCCTTAAAAAGACCCTAAAAATACGCATTTTGACATCAAGCATGATGTCAAAAACAAACAGACTTTTTAAGTTGCAAAGGATCGTTGAACCACCCACTGCCTGTTTTCACAGTGCTTTCCTCTCAGAATATCAGAATACACAAAACCATTTAATTTTAGTCCCCCAGGAGTCACAAATGTACAGATGTTGCTGTGTGGCAGTACAGAATCCATGCAGATGCATCTATCATGTACACATTACACTATCCAGTCTTCGGGAGACAAATTCAGGTTTGACTGTGATCCAAAAACACATGGAAACTGAAAGTGAAATTACTGCTGACTTCATAGATCAAGCAATAAATGAAAGCGATTTTCATGGTATTTCAACCTCATAAAGCAAAAATTATTCAGTTCTTAAAAAAAACCCTTGCAAGGAGGACTAACTGGGTTACAACATAGAATTTATAGCGTCAGTACAGTTGGAAAAAAAATTTGTCTTTTTTTTTTCAATACGATTTCTGAACAGAAACAGGGTTCATTTCTATGCAAATCTAGTTTTAAATGAATAGCACTGGTCAGAGCACACTTTCAGGCTGATTCTCTCAGTCCTATTAACAGCAAATCTCTCCCTCCAAGGTATCTGGCTGGAGAGGTTAGACAGAAAGGCACAGTGCTGCCTGTCAAAAATAAATAAATAAACAGATAGATAATTTCTTAATGTTAAAACTTGTTGAGGTTTTCTTACTGCCAAAAGAAATGCCAAAAAATTTCCAAGTTTACACTTTGGGGGGTGGAGGGGGGGGAGGTTTCAACCCTTTTGTATTCCGTGGCACGCAGAAGATGAAAATGTTTTTAAGGTCGCTCTAAATCCACACTTAAGATTCACTTCCTAATTTCTGACCTCCTCAGCTCTTCACACTGGACCAGCCACGCCTGTCCATGCATTTTCTCATCCAGTGTCTACTTAAGAAGATGTGGAGGCACCCTCATCCAGCATTCATCCCTCACCCTCTGCCAGAGGTTCAATTATTCCTATCCTTCAGGAAAACCTCACACTTTGCCCTGTGCTCCTCTCTCATTCATTCCACACGAGAAACGTTTTCCCCTGTTTTACCTACTTTGCCTGTCTCGAGAATTGTGTGTTTAATCTGATTTATCTGGTAAGATGTGAAGCATTTCAGGCAATGTTACGTTCTCGAGTCGGAGAAGGAGGAGGCAATGCAATGGAATAGCTGGCACCCCAGCATAATTTGTTTTCTGTCCTTAAAATTGCAATGCTAAACGTGCATTTCTAATACAACTTAAGCAATTTGAGCATATTTTTACACATGCCATGGTTTTCAATCACGTATATCTAAATGTTCCAAAATACCCCAACCCACTATTAAAAACACACAGAAACTGCAATAAATGTTTGTCAATCAAAGAGTTGACAGAAGGAAAAAAAAAAAAAAGAAAAACAGGTTTACCCTTATTCTATCCCCACTCTAATTTCCCCTTCCTAACTTTATAATTGACTAAAAGTCTTCAACATTTCCAGATGATGTAATGCTTATCCGTGCATATTTTTACATAAATGAGAGAGGGGAAAAAAAAATTCCGAGCAGGTACCTTCACGGTGAAATGATGAAAGTGAAATAAATTTAAAATTCTACTTCTCAAATATATGCAAAAACGTAAGGTGAAAGCAGAGGGCGAATAAAAAAAAAAAATGCGAAAGGAAGCAATATCTCAATGCGACCGCTTAGGATGAAAGCCCTTCAAATTATCCCCGCGTACTCTGACGGGTCTCTACAGCACTTGGCAAAAATTCTGTACTTTTCCAGATGAGAAAGAAAGAAAGAAAAAGCGCCTCTCTGCCTCCTCGCCTCCGCCAGCACCGTCTCGTTCCGAGGGCGGCAGCACGGAGGGACGCGGTGAGCTCCGGGCTGTCACTTCGCGAGGTGAGCGACTTTCCGCGATCGCGGAGCTCTCTCTCCCTCGCCGCTCGCCCTTCTCCCCGCAGCCAGCGCCGCGCTCCCGGCACAAAGCCACCGACGCGACCCGCTCCCCTTCCCGGCGGGCAGGAGGGGAAGGATGGGGACGAGGGAAGGGATCCCCGCGGCGGGGCTCACCATGCGAGATGCTGTGGAGCAAGGCGACGGCCAACATCCACATGCCCCCGCCGCTCCCCCGCTCCCCGCTCCGGGCTCGCCCTCGCCCGCCGCGCCCACGGCCGGGCCGGAGCTGGCAGGCAGCGCGCACCGCGTCCGGCCGCCGCCTGGCTCGGCTGGTGGCTGCTCGGAGCCTGCGGGGCCGCTCGTCCGCCCAGCGAGCGCTCAGCCCCGCCTGCAGCCCCGCGGCTCCGCCGACACTCGCCCGGCGCTCGGGCGGGGGAAGAGGCGGCCGGCGGCGGGGGCGGGGGGCGGGAGCGCGGCGGGGCCCAGGTGTGTCCTTGGCTCGGGGAGGCGCCCGCAGGGCGGCGGGGGCAGGGCCACAGGTGACAAAATCCTCCGGCGCGGCCACACCGGCATTCCCGGCGGCGGCAGCGGCGGCCGGCCCCGAGCCGCGGCGAGCCGGCTCCTCGCACGCCTCCTCCTCTCGCTCCTCTTCCTCTCCTCCTCCTCCTCTTCCTCCTCACAGGGCTCCCCTCGGCCCGGCGGCAGGCGGGCGGGCAGGAGGGCACATCTTCCTCGCTCCTCGCCCCGTCGCCTCGCTCGGCTCGCCTCTGCGCTGCTCTCGGAGCGCTCGGAGCGCTGCTCACCTCCCTGCTCCCGGCGCGGCGGAGCGAGCAGCGCTAACCCCAGCCCTCCGCAGTCTTAAAGCACCACCAGGTCCGCACAGTGGAAAAACCCAAGACCAATAGAAGAAGGCAGCAGAATTTCCTGCCTCTCAATAGTTGGCTGAACTGCGGCCGTTTGGCATCAGCTGAGTTGTATATGACTAATGTGTTGACAAGTCGTGTGGGGGGACTGGAGGAGGGGGCCCTTCTAGAAGGTCACAGCCCAAACAGGCGAGTGCATCAAATAATTGACTGGGATTCTGTGCACCGCTAAAGAAAATACATATGTATACACACACACGCACATCTTGCAGTGCTTACACAGGTCCAGATATTATTTGGCCTTTCATCTGCGTCTCTTTCTGTGCAGAGACATTTTTTTCCCCCTGTAGTGAAAGAGTAAATTACAGTCTCTGTAACTAAAAGCAATTTCTGCGCCTATTCTTTCTTCACATCTGTGATGTGAAGGTTGGTCTAAAAAGAAAGAGGAAAAAAAAAGGAAAAAGGGGGGAAATATTAAATGAAGACAGCTAAAAAAATCAATATTGTGAAATACATAACAGCATTAGGGCAACTCTGGATTTAAGCTGTAAGATGAAAAGCAAACACAACAAAGCAATAAGGAATCTCAACCTGCAGAATCCCCAGTGTGCTACCAACAGGATGACTTCACATTTGGGGGATGACATTTTTTCTAAGAGGATGCTTTATAGCACCAGACACTGCCATGCTGCCAACACCCTGCCTTGTGCACTGCAATGAAATCCAAGAAAGGACGTCCCCCAAAAAGACATTGGGATGGACATCTGCAGAAAGCTCGGCAGCAGAACTGGGCAGGGAAGGACATCTGCCTGGAGACGTTTCTAAAGCCACAGAGGACAGATCATAACACATCCCTGAAGCATTGTATAAGGCTCTTCTTTCTAATTCTGGAGAAATCCAAAGTCTTAACTGAGGCACAGTGAAAGCCATCAGGCAAGAGCTCAGCTCCCTGCATCCTGTCTGGGCTGGGCTATCAGCCAGCAGAGACTGAAGCCTTGAAGGGGAAGTAGGAGAGAAGAGACCAATATTGGGCAAGGACTCATGGCTGCATTTAAGAAAAAAGATGTGGGCAACCAGGGAAGCTGTTCAGGGGAAAATAGAATTGGATGCTGTTAAACAAAAATTAAAGAGAGGAGTGCAAATGTCTTGGGGGAGAATTAAAAAAAAAAAAAAAAAGAGAAAAGTGGTTTTATGGGGAGTGAAGTTCTGTTAAAAATAACAATACTTTAATCTGTCTGTGTAGAAGAGAGCTAGTGACTAGCAGAAATGTTTAAGTATAGATTTGAGAGCATTTGGGGGAAGTTCATGACAGATTTGTTCAGGCAGCTCTTTCAGAATTGCTTTGTTTCCTCTTTTGAAGCCCAAAACATGTTTGGGGCTTAAGAGATACCATGTTCTACCACATAGAATAAATGTACCTCCTTCTTATACCTTTCTACCTCCTTTACTCATCTACATAACTCAGGTAGCCCTTGGCAAAATTCAGCTTCCTGTGGAGCAGTCTCAAGCAAGTTTCTGTGCATTTCAGTTCATTCAAAACAACAACAGCAGCTGCACACTGAAAAAGTCTTTAATTTGTCCTTCAGTGGCACCAAAAGGCAAGGGGACCGACTTGCAGTGGGTATATAACGTTTTTTAGCAGAATCTAGCCCAACTAGGCAGTGTAATCCTCATCCTGAGCTGGGTTTAAGGAGGGGAGGAGGAAGGCAGGATGCAATTTTGCATGGAAATGTGTTCACCTGCCTTGTTGCTCAGGGAATGACTTGACTGAAACCTAAATTTAACAATCGGTCAAAGTGGAGAAAGAAGTCTACAAGATAACTTCCACACAAAGTACATTAAATCAAAGTACATTAAATCAGTCAGGATGCTGCTTTTCAAATCTGAAATCATGCAGGTTCAGCTGCAATCAAGACTAGTCAAGGTCATGAATCAAGGAGAAGCCCCATTTATGCTTTTTTTTTTTCTATTTTTTTAATTAAAATAGAATATCCTAGATAAGGTGGCTGGGAATTATTTAGTTCTTCCTAAAACAAATTCAACAATTTTCCAGCAAAATATCTCAATTAGACTTTGCATATTACTATATCTTCCCTGGGAAAGTAAAAATGAAAAGACTTTGAAGTTATTAATTTAGTTCTAAGGATGAAAAATCTTAAAATAGTTTTAAATTCTTCATCTGGATTTAGGTCTTGTACTGTACAGGTTGACTGTATCAGGTTGACCATCCTTGCTTTCTGCAGCTACCACACAGCTTGGAGAGCTTCAAAGATCTCTTGAAGTTAGCAGAGACATGGCCACAGCTCCCATCAGCTGATGATCACCCTAAATCCATCTCAGGCAGCATTTCTGGTCACATCATACTGCAGGAGGAACAAGGAAAAGACTTTTATAACAGGAGCTCACCAGAACTCCAAAGCATTCGATTCCAACAATATCCCATCTGATTCCAGTGGGATATCCAGAACACCAACCTCCTTTCTGACAGTCCTGCCCAAGATAATTCCAGCTCTCCCCCGAGCCACCAGCATGAAATAGGTACAGAAACACCACCAGCATGATCAGTCTGACAACATCCCACCCAGTTCTCAGAATGAGGATGGAATATCCTGACTGAAAGCCATGGGAATGGTTAAATGGAGTCTGCAAAGCAATTTTGCAATGCACCTGCATCGTGCTCTCCTGTGAAGCTAGCAGACACACATGGGATGAGCACAGCAGACCAAACACAGAGTCAGAGCTGCCTCATCATGGAAAGATGCCTCTGTGAGAAAGTAGGTTACAAGGATCCAAGTGGGAATGTTTCCACATTCCCACGTCGGATGATGATGTATCTGGTGTGTAACTTCTATAACTAGTCTTGCAGGGAAATTCTCTCTTCAAAGAAAAAGATAAAATGGCCTGTCTACAAAAAGTCTGCATTGATTGGGACTTTAAAAAAAAACCAAAAAAACAAAAGAATCTTCCAAGGAGAGACTGGGCTGGGAGCAGCAGCAGTAATTGGTTCTATTCAGACTGTGGATGGTTTCATAGGCTTTGGGCTTTAGGGAACTCAGTCAAATATCTGCCATTGAAGCTTTCAGCTATTCAAACAGAGCCCCTCATTGTCATTCCGAATGCAAAAAAAACTCATTTGCAATTTCTGCTTTGAAAATGGTTTTAAAAGTACCTGAAGGAAGAAAGAATGGGAGGGAAGTAGAGAGGAAGTGAAGGGAAAGCGTGGGGAGAGAGGAAGTTCTCAACAGCCAGAAGACCTGGGGAGAAGAAACAATAAAAAATTAATTTAGATGCCTGAAATCAGGATCTAAATGACGGATCAGCCCAGTTTCTGGAGGAGATGACACCTTGGCTCAGTCATCCCTCAGTTTCTAAATCATTCTGTCTCTCCCCATTATTGACCTCTTTCCCTGACTGGAGTTTTCATGACTATTTTCTTGCAGCATAGTAATTTGAAAGGAAAATACCAGTTATTAGCTGAGAGACTAGGTAAAGATAACCAGAGAGGGCTATAACTAAGCAAACTCACTTAGTTCTACATTTAGTCATCATTTTCATTTTAATAAGATTTGGAAATGTTTTCAGTTCTGCTAAGAAAGAAGTTGTTGTCCCAGTCAATTTAAAAACAAAACCAAATAAAGAAGAAGAACCTCCTGAGATAGCAAAGAAACAAAACCTGGACTAGTACAGCAAATGGGTTTTTTTTTCCTTTTTAAATGAAAATATGCAAAGAATTTGTGAATATTTGACTGAAATACAATCCAAAGCACTCAAATCTCAGTCTTCTGAAACAAACTGTGAAATATTCTCCATCTTCTCTCTGATTCATATCTGTTTGAAAGCTGACAAGTTTGAACCACTCTTCCCCAAATTTTCAGGTAAACTAAAGTTCTGCCACTGCACCCATAAAAGGGCAATAAACTCAAAGAAGGATAAAGGGACCAGAGGTTAAGAAGGGAAGAGGAGCAGCAGTGGGAAAGCTTTTTGGTAGCTTCCATCAGTCTGGAAACAGGAGAATCAAAAGCCTTGTGAGAACAGGTTTTCCTCAGAAGACTTCATGCCCGATTTGATACTGGAAAGATTCAGATAAATGTTGAATGCTTGTCAAAACCAATCGCTGAACCTTCTGATATTCACTGGCTACCAAGCTTAATGCTCATATCTATAAGCTCACAGTCAGCCATTTTTATCAGGGCAAGCTGCAAAAATTAAATATTTTCCATGAGACACTTCAGAATTGAAAAGGAATTTCTAGTTCTGTAAGTACCATTAAGAAGATACCAGTTGAAAAGCTCTGTTTGTTACTAGGAATCCGGGAATACTCAAGAAGGAGAAACAAAATCTTAAACATCCGCATGCAACTACTTGTGAGAGCATCTGTGCTGCTGATACCTATCTATTCCACCCCAAAAAATGCAAGGGAATAAGTACAATTTGCTTCGTTTGAAGCCATTGACTGCTCCAAGCTGATAATGCGCAGGAATATTGTTATCTGGCAAAAAAATGTGCTCTCTCGCATGACCTGTTCTTACAGCACACACACAATTAGCCATTCAGTCTTGATATGCTCATGAATTAAAGCAGCAGCTTTCCAAACACTCTGGATGGCTTCATACACACTGAGCTTTAAAGCATAAAATGGAGATTTTTTTTTTTTTTTTCCCCCCATGCCTGAAGTTACTCTTTTCTCATGCAGCTCATTCCTGGGCTTCCAGCAGCATGTGGAAGATGTGAACAAGCCAGATTTCCCCATTAGGTGAAAATGGGGAAAAGAATTTCCTCCGGATACTTGGTCAGAAGACAGAAGACCTAAGTCAGATGTCTATGAATTTTTCCAGTTTTTTCATCATCTTGGAGTGGGATTAGTTTCTCTCTCCTCTGCCCCAGGTGAGTGTTTATACTCTTGTACACATATCAGAGCAATGAATTAATTATATTCTACCTAATGGATTGAAAATGGACAGCAGGTTCAAAAGTTATTAGAGAGAAGGAGGGGAGCAGCTGGCAAAGATGTTTCTTAGAAATCCATGCTAGAGTAAGGCATGGAAAAATCCAGTCTGTGGGAGGGATTTTAAAGCCCCGTGTATGATTCATGTTTTCTTGAGAGAATACCAGATTTTTCTATTTCAAGCAACATCATCAAAACATAGGATAGTGACTTTTTTTTTTTTTTTTTGGGTGCTGTAGACTTCGCTTTGCATCACACCTTGCAAACAAACAGAGAAGGTAAGATTTTTGCTTCTTAAAGGACTGTCAGCTAAAGGAAAAGTATTTCCTTTCAGAGGGGAGAAACCAAGAGAATTTTTTTTTTTTATTTTAATTTTTGCATCTTCATACAGAAAAGTTTGTTCCTGATAAAGAAAAGGGGTAGGGGAGGAGGGGGGCTTGTAAAATAGCTGGAGAGGAAGGTGGGGACACAGCACACAACACATCAGAAAACTGTCTTGGGTGACAATGTGGGCTTGAAGAAGAGAGGTTTCTCTCTGTGCTAATTGGTTCTCACAAGAGGAAGTAGCATAACATGACACCCAAGCATTGGAGCACTGGAGATATCCATTGAAAACCTCCAAATAAAGATGAACTGAACCCCTTTGTGTGTCTGATGTGTGTGCAAAGACGAGACATGAAAGACTGCAGCATTAAACGACTGTAATGCCAAGATAGGATGGAATGAATTACACACACTGAAATCATAGGAGCAGCAGTGCCACACTGTACATATCATAACCTTGCAGCATGAAAGGGATGAGTCAAGAGTTCTATTTCATTTCTAAATCTGATTTTCCATTATTTGGATTGGGAGTCAGACCCTTTTAGCAAGAGATCTAGGACTCCTCTGGGTTTGGATGCAGGCGTGGATATATGTACAAAACTTCTTCTCATTGAAAAGAAGTGGTAGGGAAAAGGGAAATTTGAAGGAATATCACCGTTTCAACAAGGATTTTTAAAAAAAAAATTAATGATGGTTTCAAAGCTCTGCAGACCTCTCTTTAATAATTGTTACAGTGCAATCCATTAAGGACTGTAATTATGTGGGAAGAAGGTTATCCCTGGTCCTGAGCCAAAGACTGATTTCTATTACCTGCTCTGGATGCCAGTGGCTTACACAGAGTAGCAACCACATAAACAAAGCAAGAATTGAACTACTGGGAGCCAACACCCTCCTGGCCCGAGTCAACACCAGCAAGAGCAGAGCTCTCCATGCCTTGAGCCATGCACAGTGTCCTCCACACTTCCATCTGCCTCCCACCTGCATCCCAGCCCTGCTGAGGAGACGACATGTGTGCTTTCAGAGCAGAGCACGTGTGAGCCTGGCTCTGCCCGAGCCTGGTGCACAGCCGGGGCCGCAGGGGAGCAGCAGGACCGCAGAGCAGCGGTGGAGCAAGGATGCAGGGTTGCCAAGCAACAGCCTACCACGGGAGGGGGAGTTAGAAGGGGATGTGAGCTGGATTTGCTCATGTGGGGCCACAGCAGCCCTCCCATCTGCTTTTCTCCCTGCTTCCGTTGGGTTGTGAGTCTGGATTGCAGGAGAAGGTTTGGCCACAAGCGTGTCCTGCTCCAGTCGGCTCCTCCAGGAGGTTGCAGCAGGGAGAACTGTGAGAAATATTTCCTTTGCCAACTTGTTGTCATGGATAATGCAGCAGGGCAGCAGGAGCAGGAGCAGGCTGCTGTGGGTTCTCCAGACAGCCTGGCCCAAGGCACAGGGACAGAAAGGGACACCAGACCTGCCCCATTCACACCTGTGTCAGTGATGGTCCTGGAGTGTCATCATTTGCCTCAGAAACACACATGATGAAGGAGATTTTTTCCCTTCACACCGTTTTATGCAACAAGTGGAGCCTCTGTGTTATTTCCATCTGAAGTTCTTGTCTCTGCTCTGTGAGGACATAAACATTTGAGGGCATGGCATCAAAGCAGAGCTTCAGAAAAGTTCTAGGCAAGATCCTTAAGGCTTTTAGCCTTCTGGTGAAGAGGGGCCAGTATGAGAGGGGATAGAATAAACAAGAATAAGAACTCCTGACAGCTCATGGCACTGGATCTCATAGGATGGAAAGACTTTCCTGAAGGCTGACCTTGAGGGATCCCAAGGCTCTCTCTGCAAGGACCAGGTACCACTGACCTCATGGCCATGCCCCACACCACAGCTCTCCCCAAACCCAGCTGCTGGTTCCAGCTGCAAAGCCCTGTGCCTCTCTGCCTCTTCCCTGGAGCAACTCAAGGGTTTGTTTAACCATGACAATTATTTGTGATCCCCACACTCTTCTGTTAACCCTTTCTTGCCTCTCCACACTTTATAGCCATTAGCAACAACAAACTCTGCTTGCACATCACTGCACAAATAATTTTGGCTTCCTATTGCATTTTCTATAACTTCTCATTGTTTACATTTACAGACAAAGGAAACAAAACACTACGAAGCAAACCACATTTGCATTTACTTTTAAGTACAGAACATAAGTTTTACCAATGGAAATTGTTCCCAGATAAGGTTCTCTGTGCCTTTCAAGTCAGTAAGTCACCCAGGGAAACACAAAAGGGTATAAAGCAGACACTTGTCTCTCTTTTAGCCATCTATTTTGGTCTCCTTTGATAGTGAAAAGAGAGGAGAAAGCACATTTAAGAGACGATTCCTCCCACCTTAACTGGCCAACGTAGAACAGAAATCGCACCTTGGAAGTTCCCTTTCCTCTCTCCCCAAGTATTTTGTGGAGAAGCTCCAGTGAATTGCACCTTAAACACTTTAAATTAAGCGAGATGAGCAATGTCCAGAGCAGCCAACTGTTGCTGAGGTTTTAAATAGCAGCAAGCCCACAGGCAGGATTTGAAGGCAGCTAATGGAGATCTTGTTTTTTGGGGAGGAAATTCTTCTACAAGAGCAGAAAAGCACTTGACTGTTAGGCTGGCAGACAAGTGGAATTTCATGCGCTGGTTGGAGATGGAAAATAACCCCAAGTACTTCATGGGAGAAGTTTGGTAGGGCTGTGCTATGGAGGGCTTTAGTAGTAGAGGAGAATAATGTGAGAGAGAAACAATGGGATATCCTCTCCATTTTGAAGGGTTTCACATTAAAATGGAAGCACGAGTGACGGCAGTGCATGGAATTGGTTTTAAAGGAGAAAGATCAAAATTGTCACGTCATCAGCTGGTGACAACTCATCTGGAATACTGTGTACCACTTCTGGTCTCCTCAGGCCAAGAAAAACTCAGACACACTGGAGTGAGTCTAGTGAAGGACCACAAGAATTGTTAAAGAATTGGAGAACCTGACCCATGAGGAAAGGCTGAGAGAGCTGTGAATATTTAGACTGGAGAAGGCTCAAGAGAATCTCAATAAAGAGTAAAAATACTGGATGGGATGGTGTAAAGAAGCTGTAGCCTGACTCTTCTCAGTGATATTCAGTGAACAGACAGAAGGCAAAAGACACAAACAGAAACCAAGAAGCTCCATTTACACATAAAATTTTATATATATATATATGTTTATATGTATTATATATTACATATATTACAATTATGTATATTATATATGATATATTATATATGAGATATGATATATTATATAACATATATTATATATATTTATATATATATATATAAATTAAATGTATTTAGTTTCACAGTGAGGGAAAAATGCTGGCAGAGGTATCCCACAGAGTGTCCATCCTTGGAGTTATTCCAAATTTGACAGGACACAGTCCTGAGCAACCTCTGTAGTAGTTGACTCTGCTTTGGACAGCAGGGCTGCTCTAGACCTGCCAAGGTCAGCCTCATGGATCTGGAGCAAAACCACTGATTCCATTCTCCCCAGAGAAGCTGATGTGGTCCAACACAGACTGGTGCTGTGGTACTTCTTGTTCATTTCCCTGGGGATTGTGTTTTGAAGGTCATTGGAGTTTTTCTTTTCTTTTTTTTTTTTTTTTAATAGCCACCCACCCAAAGTGGTCTCTTAACCACCAACCCATATTTTTAGGTAATGGTGGTTCATTTCAAAAAGCCTAAATTTCCTAGCAGTTACCACAGCTGGGTTTTCTCTGAGCTGAAGTGCTCTTGAAGTGACAGCTACTGAGTAAACAGTGTCAGTGTCACCTGTGCAAGAGACAAAATGGACAAGTAAAAACAGCTTTCCTGCCTTCCTTGCAAAGGACTGCAGTTCAGGGGAGTGGGAAGCAAGTTGAAAAAGCATTTTCTCTGCTATTCTGGAATAGTTTTTCCAAAACCACACCCCAAAAAGCCCCCTGTGGCTCCCCACACCTCAGCACACAGGCCACAGCCATGTGCAGGGAAGGACTTTGGCTTGTGACACAGAGGGACAATGTTTGTCTCCAGAGCCATCAGGGATGCACCTCCCATCCATCCTGTTCCATCCACACTATCACAGCCTTGCTGATTCATCTCTTCCCTCAGCAGTTTCCTCTCTCCCCACCTGACATTCCTCTCACACAGAATCCCTCCATCACTGCTGCCATCACTCTCCTGCATATCTGGATCCTGTCTGCTTCTGCTATCTCCTCCTTTGAAACGATATGACCACAACACAATGAGCTTTAAGTATTCCTTAGCTGAAGTTTAAGCCAGAAATCTTAAAAAGATACACCTGTCTTGCATAACATCTCCTGTCTTCCCTGCACAGCAATGTGGAGGGAATTACTTCTCACCATTTTGGTCTTCCTGCTGTTTTCCAAAATGTGAATAGGGAAAATAAAGCTATGCTTAATTAGTTACAAGTAAATAAATAAATCAAAAATATGTTCTATCAAAATGGGTTTATTTAAAGAAAAAAACCTCAAGGAATATGCTAGATGTTGAGGCACTGAATCACTGAATTGTACTAACTTTTATATTTAGGTAGAAGTTTAAGGTTGATAAAAAAGTTAATTGACATAATACTTCCTTTTTGGAAAAAGCTGAATTCAGTACATTTGAAACATTCTTCTGTATGAGTTCAAGATTTCAATACAGTTTCTTAACTAACACGTTCAAATGACAATAACAATTGTTTGAGAATGAGAAAACCATAGTAATTCCGGGTTGGTTTTTTTTTCCATATGAAGTTTGGGATTGCTGTCAGTTTAGAACTGATGTTATAGCAGGTTAGCTTTTGTCATTAGACATTAAACTTCTGTTTATTCAGTTCATTTTAATACAGATAGCGAGGACTTCACTGTAAGGAGTGGTTTTCTAATTGTTTTTCTGTATTTAGATGCTCTTCCAGATACATATGAAAATAAGTCTGGTGATGACACTTTAAGCCCGAACAGATAATTATCACAGGCTATGGCACAGACAAATCTCTGCCCTCGGAACTTGCAAAAGTGATCAGAAGCCGTTTCAGGTCATGACTGATGGGAGCTGGCAAAGCTTGGTGGGAAAATGGCAAAATGCCTGTGTGTTCACGTCCAGCTCGAGGGTTACAGACTTTTCACATAAAGAATAATCAGATCCCTCTAAACAACCTTTACAAGATGAGGGAGGGGTGATGGGGGCAGGGAGTGGTGAGATCTCATTTGTCTTCAACAGTTAATATTAAGAAATGAGTTATCAAGAAGTCATTGCTTGCTAATCACAAAACAGAATTTTTCTCCCTGCATTGGAACTCTGCCCCAACCATTTCTTGTACCCAGTGCCCTTCCACGAGCGCAGTACATATTATTTCAACCTATTTCTAAATTCAGCTTCTTGGAAGAGATGCTTCTGTAAAGATTAACAAGGAACTGTTAGAACCCGGCAGAAAAAACAGATACAGCTACCACATGTAACCTTTCCAGAACATACAACACAAACTACGATCTTCCAAATACCACACAGATGAGTTTTCTTCCCTACGCAGGGTGACAAATGACACAGGGGTGGCAGGGTGACAAATGACACAGGGGTGGCTATTTCTCCCGTTTCAGAACACGTCCTTGTGCCAAAGGGAGGGGGCCGGGAGGACGGCAGGGGAAGAAGATGTCCTTCGTGCCTCCCCCCCGCGAAGGATGCTCTGATGTTTGCAGGAAAAGCCGCTCACTTGCGGGCTGTCCCTTGGCGAGGCGAGCGACTTTGAGCGATCCCAGAGCTCTCCCGCAGCCAGCGCGACGCGTCCGAGCGCGCCGGGCAGCGCCGTGACCCGGGAGCGCGGGGGACAAGGGAAAGGATCCCCGGGCGGGGCTCACCATGAGAGATGCTGTGGAGCAAGGCGACGGCCAACATCCACATGCCCCCGCCGCTCCCCCGCTCCCCGGCTCGGCTGGTGGCTGCTCGGAGCCTGCGGGGCCGCTCGTCCGCCCAGCGAGCGCTCAGCCCCGCCTGCAGCCCCGCGGCTCCGCCGACACTCGCCCGGCGCTCGGGCGGGGGAAGAGGCGGCCGGCGGCGGGGGCGGGGGCGGGAGCGCGGCGGGGCCCAGGTGTGTCCTTGGCTCGGGGAGGCGCCCGCAGGGCGGCGGGGGCAGGGCCACAGGTGACAAAATCCTCCGGCGCGGCCACACCGGCATTCCCGGCGGCGGCAGCGGCGGCCGGCCCCGAGCCGCGGCGAGCCGGCTCCTCGCACGCCTCCTCCTCTCGCTCCTCTTCCTCTCCTCCTCCTCCTCCTCCTCCCCTCACAGGGCTCCCCTCGGCCCGGCGGCAGGCGGGCGGGCAGGAGGGCACATCTTCCTCGCTCCTCGCCCCGTCGCCTCGCTCGGCTCGCCTCTGCGCTGCTCTCGGAGCGCTCGGAGCGCTGCTCACCTCCCTGCTCCCGGCGCGGCGGAGCGAGCAGCGCTAACCCCAGCCCTCCGCAGTCTGAAAGCACCACCAGGTCCGCACAGTGGAAAAACCCAAGAGCTAAAGGAAAGAAACGGGCCGTGTACACTGATATGTGACAATATCAGTCTGTGCAGGGAGCGCAGGTTTCATCACCCAGCCGCACGGTCTAGGTGGCACTCCGGAGGGACCAGCGGGGAGAACTGCTAGGCTGGGTGATGTGTAAAGCAGTGTTTGCTTGTTTCCTGGGACTTTTGATCAGTTAATAGGAAATTGTATGTGCTGTGTGTAATTTATTCTGGCTGTTGACCTTTCTTGCTTGAAATATCCTTGCCGAGTTGGGAATGTCCCAGTGAATGGAATCGCTTGATTTCCCACTCGTGTACAAGTCAGAGAGAGGAGGTTGGAGCACCATGGAATGAAGTGTTTTCTCCCACATTGGTGACAGCATTTTAGTTTAGCTTGAGATCCAAAACACAGATCCTAGACCTGGATCTTGCAGGCATTTATCTCATCCTCTGCATCTTTAGGTGCTCACACTAATGAGCAGCAGGTCAAGGTGAAAAGATATTAAAAATTATTTTCCCTCAAAGGGAGCTTTGTAGTCATACTGACAACAGGGTGGGAACAGGCCTTTAAAGGGGTCCCAAAGCTCTTGGGCACTCCATCATAAGCAAAACTACAGAATCATCAAAGTGTGAAGAGACCTTCAAGACCATCCTGTCCCACCATCAACCCAGCAGCACCATAAAGAGGCTGTATGAAAGAAAAGATAAAGTGGTTTCATGGGGAGCTGAACAAGGGTCTATGATAAAGGCATAAAGCTTCTCAATAAAGCAGCAGCAGCAAAAATAAATTAAAAAAAAAAAAAAAGGACGATGTAGTACATGAGCACTTGAATTGGTGAATAAAACAAGTTAGTAAGTACAAAGTTACCAAAGAAGTTAAAATACAGAAATTTTTTTGTTTTACTTTTTATACTGGAAAAGGAAAATGATCTTCTGGGTTATATTTTGTGAGGAGACAGGTCTGTACATATGTGCTTGGATGGGCAGAGAGTAGGCTGTTGCAGTGATACAATATCTGCAGGGCAGAACAGACACACAATGGGGTTATGGGGGAAAAAAAAATGTCAGACCTCACTCATGATGAGAAAAATGCAGCAAGATCTGAATACGTGAGGTGAGAGAAAGAGGGAATTGTCAAAGCAAAGTCCAAAGTATGGCTTGAGCAGCTGTAAGGATGCAAATTTTGGCAGTGACAAGTGGAAGGAGCAGGAAGGGGGAAGAGAGGTGTCTGGACTGACCTTGGGTCTTGGGAAGGGGAGGAAAGATGTTTCTCCAAATGTTTGTCTGAGTTGAATGTCTTCTTTCTTCTCAATACCCAAATCAGTAATTAAAAGTTGCTTTTCATTGGCAATAAACTAAGTGAAATTCCCTGAGCTGAGTCCTCTTTTGAGTACATATTAGTAGCCCTGCAAGAGAATGCAACAGTTCATAATACCTGCTAAAGAACTGTTGGGAAGAAAAGCAAAAAATCATCCATTTTCAAATTAAGGCAAACCGCAAAAAACAATTAATCATTTGCAAGGTTCTAAACATGGGCTTGGCTTTCTCTCACTTGTTACATAAATTAAACAAACAAAAATATCAGCAAGAATTCTGTAGAACTGTGTCATTTTCTTCATTATAGGATGAGTACTAGGAGTTTTGTGCCAGTGAACATTTTCCTTCATATATTCATGTACTCTCCTCAGAAAGAAATCATGATCAGTTGTGAAACAAATATTCTCTTCTTGATTTGATATTACCAAAATGGCTTCATAAACCAGCAAAGGGGGGGACGGGGAAAGATGTTTTTATTTTTTGGTTGTTGTATTAAATAATTTTGCTGTTGGCTTCCTGAATCACAGAATGAGCTGAGCTGGAAGTGACCCATGAGGATGATCAAGTCCAGCTCCTGGCCCTGCACAGGACACCCCAAAAATCCCACCCTGTGCCTGAGAACATCGTCTAACTCACAAGTTCTGCTGCAAAAAACTTTCAAGGAGACCAGCAGTGAATGTCCAGCAATGTTTTGTCCAGCAATGTTTCAATGCTAAAGCAGGATAATTAGGCACAGGATTTTTTTTTTTTTTTTAAAATAATATGAAGCAATGTGATCCAAACTCCTCATCAAGACTCACCTTAGAGCTGCTTCTACTGCCTCCTCAGAACTCCTGACACCCTTTTGTGCATTTATCTCCCACAGCACCCCTGTAAGTTTGGAGTGAGTTGTTGTTCCTGTCTCAGAGAAGAATATCAGAGCCCAGGGAAGCCAAGGGCTAATCCACCAGGGGATTCAGGCACTGAAATAGTCCACATTGCAAAAGCCAAGTTTAAGTGTTCTCATCATTTTGGAACTCACAACCTTATGCAGTGCCCAGTGTGCTGGTGGTTCACAGAGAAGAGTTAGGTACTGCAAGATGGGATTCAAGGGAAAAGAAGTGGAGAGCTCATGGGGAAACACCCAAAAGTGCCCTGAGACTCACCCTGCCGTCCTGATGGGCTGAGTTCTCTCAGGAGAGGCAGAAGAGGAGACAATTAACTTCTGCCTTTGGGCCACACCCAGCAGAGAGAGAGCTGAGTTCAGATTATCACCTATCAAATGTTAAAAAATGGATTGATCCCAGTTATCCTGTCTGCTGGCAGTTCACTTGCCTGGGAGACTTACCACCCTCCTCCTGCTTTTTCCCAAAGTATTCTTTCTCCATGCTTTCTTCACGCAGTCCAGGTGTGACTTAGAAGGTGCCACATGATGCCATAGTAACCTCATCTCCTCTGAGGAAAAGAGAGCTGGAGTCCTTCTCCAAAGCGAGCAGGAATGCACCAGAAGATGGATCTCACACTTTCAAAGCCTGTGCTCGTGGGTTTTGAGCATGGGGTGGCAAATGGGGGCAACAGGAGGACACTTGTACTCCATTTCCACACTGCTGCTGGCAGAAGTGCAGCAGAGCAGCATGTGCTGGGGAGTCAGACGGGGTTTTCATGCCCCCAGCAGCCTCCAAATATCAGCAACTTCCTGCCAGGAGGCAGCTCTAGAGATAGTCCCCCAGTGATGCTCTGCTGCTGAAAGGTTTTTTCCACAAAACCCTAGAGCAATGTGCATAACAACCTGAGAATTTATAGAGACCCTTCCATTCCCTCTGATTTTCTAAACATAATTTTCGATTCCTAATTCATGAAAACCTCCTTGCAGTTTGTTCTCAAGCCCTTCTGTCGTCTGCCTAGCACGTTCTTTTTTTTTCCTACAAGTATCCAAGTCATTAAAAATGCAAGTACAACTATATATATCTCCCTAATACTATATATATTGTTATGGAGATAGTTCTAGGAGACAACATTATGAAGGATCTTATGAAAGATCTTATCTTCATGTGAAAGCTATATTAATACCTCACCAGAGGTAACTGGGGATTTTTGCCCTCTGTAATTAGCTAAAATTACCTCGACCTTTTCTCCAAGCTGGATGAACAACATGCAGAGCTGTTATCTCAGTTATTCTTGGTTCTGAATCTGCGCATGCTAAAGAATAAAATGTGATGAGTGGAGAGGAGGGAAGGAGGGAAAAGAGAAGGAAGGACAGTCAATACCCAGCTAACTCCTCTCAGCACCTGGTTTTGTGATATATTTTAGTATCTTTAGTTGCAGTTATTCCACAGGATCCATTCTCACGGAGATTTATGGCACAGTTCTTGGGTTAGTTCCTCTCCAGAGGGATAGAAACATCTGAAACCTGTAGCCAGATGGAGCAAAACTTATTTCAACAGCTAAGCAAGGCCCCTTCCCCTCCCAAAATGAGCATATTTTCAGCAACCATGTTCATGCTCGTGCTCAAGGCATTTTTCCCCCTCTTCCCAGAAAGTCTGGGTGCAGTTCAATGTGTCTGAGGACCTGGCAGGTCATGCCAAGCTCCCTCCTGACATCCAGACCAGCTGAAGCTCCAAGCAGCCTCACGCTGAGCCCTGACATCCCACATTAGGGAGAAGCAATGGATGCACAGATAATGAAACACAACCTTGCCAACAGGTTTTAACTAACCACGAGAAAGGAGCAGGTGTAAATTCAGAAAGACCTGAGTTACAGATTGAGAAGCAAGTGGCAGGTGCACTCTCTCAATCAAGGACTCTGATATAATTTCTGCCAAATCTTCCAGTTGTTTTCCTCTTTCTTCATCAGTCAGAGGATCAGCAAGCTGGCATTCCTCCAAGCCCCAGCCTCACTAACATTCCAACCAAAGTGCTCATCCCATGTATCAGAGCTGGATTAGGTAAATATCAAAGTGAGGTGTTTTAAGTAAGCTTAAGGTAGCATGGCCTGGGTTTTTATTTTAACTCCCCCCTCAGCTGCACATTAAACATTCACTTCAGACCTGTAAATTCTCACCTCAGGACAGGTCAGGAACTGCTTAGTATCACTCCCTGTATGATTTTTGGTAGCACTTCCTAAATAAATTAAAAAAATAATAATAATAGGTTGCATCAGCTATACAAAACTGGGCCAAGAAATCTAAAAAAAACCCCCAAGGCCAAATAAAAATCTCCCCCTGTCACCTCTGCCTGACCACTGGTTTTATACAGAGCTCAGCTTCAGGCTTTACCCAAGCCAAAATCAAAGTGACCAGAGTGTTTCACAGTGCTGCCACTGACATGGGAAGGTTTTCTCAGGCAAGCATTAGAATTTTTGTCACATGGAACTGCTGCTGAGGTGCTGTTGCTGCTATAAATTAAAAGGCAAAGTTGTCTTTCTGAGTATATCTCAGCTCCACTTCCCTTTATCATCCCAGAGAGCTCCTGAGGTTTTCAGAGCTGTGTCTCACCACAGTTCACCTGTGGAGAAGAGAAAGAAAAGCTCAAAAATAGGGCAAGACATTCTGGACAGGAGACAGCTTCTTGAGCAGATGTTTAAATAATGCTTCCTAAAAAAAGCAGGCCTCATTCTCCTGAAATAAAACTCTATCTGTATCAACTAAAAGCAGATCCAGAGTGGTTTTAGTGATTCCCAGCAACTGCAAACAGTAGGAGGTACCAATAAGGAAACAGCATGACTGAACTAATTTCCTTTGACATGGCAATAACCCCAAATAAATCTGCTTTCTCTTCAGAGAGGCAAAGCTCAAGACAGTGCTGCATTTGGGGAGCCTTTCAGTGGGGTCAGTTGTTTCATGTTCCAGTGTCATGTTGAAAAAATCACCCTGTGAAAACTTCACTTAGCAAGAGATGAGTGATAACTGGTCGGTGGATCTGTCACTGACTCATGAATCAGCTCTGCCTTTATTAATTTTTTTTTTTTTACAGTGATGCTGTTAGTTTTTCAAGGGAATACAAAGGATTTTGGATTACACAAAAGGTGTTTCTCCACTGGACAAATTTCCCTGCATTTCTTCATGGACAAATTGCTTTTTGCCTTCTGTTTCAGCTCCATCTTCCCTGCCCACCCTGGCAGAGCCTTGTACCTGAGAGGGCAGTGAGCACTCAGGCTCGTTTTCTCTTAGCCCAGTGGCTTCAGAAGGAAACTGCTCATGGACAGGAATCTCAAAGTGATTGGCAAACAGTCCAAGTGCTCAAAACCAGAAGTAAACACACACAAACCACAGCGGAGAACAAAGCTGTGGGTCAACATCAGATGAATGCTCTCTGCAGCTGACTGACCAGAATATCTCTGGCAGGAGGCCAGGCAGAGGATAGCTGGCTAATAATGGTTGGTAAATGACCACTTTGATTGTGCCTGGACAGGTCCAGGCAGGAAAGTACCTCCTGGCATGGCTTTGCCATCTGCCACCCTGTGATGGATGTGGGACCTCGCCTCTTCCTGGCTCCTGTGCTGGAATTGGGATTGCAATTTCCCCCCCAGAGAAGTGTTTGAGCACCTCAGCCCTGCCCCTGTGCTATTTGCTAACAAGGGAAAGGGATTTAACTACCGAAAAACCCTGAATATCAGTGATATATCAGGGCACCAAAGCACTCGAGGGGCTGGAAGTTGCAGCCCTGAGCCACATATTTTATATTTCTGTACCTCAGTGACTCCACTTGCAGAGCTGAAGGAGAAAAATGTTTTACTCCTAGCAAAGCAGTGAATCTCTCCTGAAAGGCCACAGGGATCCAGGACATGGCACAGGCTGGCACTCAGTGGAGAGAGGAAAGAGGGAAGGAAGCCTGCTGGGACCAGGTGATTGCTAATGAACACGGCAAGAATGTGCTTCATTTTCAGCTTTGTACAAATTCAGGGAAAGCTTTCCCTGGGGAATTTGCAGCCTTTGCCACTGAGAAGTGATGAAGATGAAATCTACAATCAGTAATTCTGGAATTTCGTGGAACAACATCAAACTTAATGCACAAAACAGCAATTTCATGAGGTTCACCCCAGAACATGGAGCCTGCTCCTCAAAAAGTGCCAGCAGACTTTGCCACCTTTCCCTTGAAGAGGATGGAATTCTTTGGCTTTACCTCATCTGAGGTGAAAACAAACCAGAAGCAGATATATGCATGACACCAACCTGTAATCCACATCAAAGGAGAGTTATCACCACATAAGAGATGCCAGCCTTGCCAGAACAGCACTGATTCCAGCAGCAGCCACAAAACCCCTGAGCCTCCTGCTGTGCAGGACTGAGAGTTTGGCTCTGTGACATGTGCACAAAAATAGTGAATTAGTTATTACATTAAAGAAGTGGGTTTGGTTCTCTCAGCCCATGCAGTTCCTTGGTTGCAAGAAGATTTTTTAAATTTGTTAGAATTGATGGGAAGTTCTTTCCCTTGACCTAATTAGGCAAAACTAGGTTTTCATCTCTGCTGCTTTTGGAAGGCTCAGATTTCTGGGTGTCCAGTTGAGACCCTCAGCAGGAACATTATTACAAAGCATCATCCAAGACAGAAATTTACCTCAGCAATAATATCCATGGGGAGGGACAGTTATTTCTTTCTCCTGTTGCCTAATTGGAGCAAAAGAGATTATTAATCCTTGTGGAATTACTGATTTACCAACACTGCCATTGCAGTGTGCATTCATTGCTCCAGGTAGAAAGTAATACCTTAAAAATGGATTGCTTAATAAATCCACATCGGATTTTAATATTAATTGTCCCTTTGAAACTGGTTCTCAACAAATATCCCAGTCAGTGTTGCTTTGCTAACATTTTAATGGGTCATTAACTAAAACCAGTCATTACCTTCTGCTGTTACAGTTTCCATAAGGATTTATTAAGGCAACTTCATGTATTATTAAAAAGAAAGTTCGTGGCTCTAATGTTCTAAAACTTTGTCTCCCTCAGGCTTCCACTGGTATTACTTCAAAGGTAGAAACATTTGCCAAATGTAATTGTGTCACTCAGTTCAGTTCAACCCTTTAAAACAACATTTCTTGCTCTTAAAATTCCCTTGTTCTCCTCCCTTCTCAAGGAGAAGGTGGCTGTGTATAAAATAAATGTGAGCATGTGGAAGGATATAGAGCTTTGTTGGGTTTGCAGCTGCTAAATCAAAAGGGGATGGACCTGGGAGATCAGAAAAGTAGAAGAAGCTTAGAAAGTTGGGTGTGTCAATATGATTAAAACCACTAAGGGGAAATTCTTCCTCACACCATGTGTTATTAAACCACAAAACTCATTGCCCCTAGAAGCTATTAGGGCCAAGACTTAGGCTCACCATAGAGTTCAGACTTCATGCAGATCTCAGGAATTCTGAGCCTCGTACTCCCATAACTGAACACAGGCTTGAGCTCTGGAGCATGAGGCTTAGAATTACTTTAATGACTTCCTGAGGTAATTAATTCTGCAGTCTAAATAACAGCTGTAATTATTAGCAGTCAGAGTGACATAATTAGGTCAAAAATTTTACATTTCCACCTTATATGGTCTTCCAATAAACCATGGATGAAATTAAGGTCACTGCAGTCTGAGAAGGCTCCTTTACACCTATATTTTCTTGACTTTGTCTCTCTTTTTTTTCTTTTTTTCACTGGAGAGATTTCTGAAAACAGGAGTTTCACACTTACAGCTCATCACATTCCTAGTGTTCTACCAAGAATTTAAATTACTGACAGTTTCCATGTGGTGACATGAAGGAAAAAATAAAACCATTTTCCCTCCAGCCTGTAAAATCAGACTCAGGTTCACAATCAGCTCTGTGCTTCTCTATTCCATGTGCTGAAGCACAATTGCTTTGAATTAATCTGAACCCTGAAAAAAATATGCAAAATTGAGGAAAGATAGAAAAGGAACAAAAGCCTTGGCCTCACCTCAGTGCAAGAGCTGAGCTTTTGTGGCTGAAATTCATTTTTCACAGAATTTCACTGAGTTCTTCATGTTGGACAGTGCATGGGGCAGGCTGCTGGCCTCAAGAAGTGTTGACTATTCAGGTTCCTTCAAAAATATATGCTTAAAAATCATATTTTCACAAAAAAAGACAGATTTTATTCCCAGTTTTTGACAATCTAAAGAAATCAAGCCATCAAACCACAGCTATTTACTTTGTTTAAAAGAAAAATACAACTGATTTGCAGGCTGCTAAAGCTTTGTAAGCTGGTACTAAATGGTTCAATCCTATATTGTTACCTGTGGATAAGCTGATAATATTTATAAATGCTGAGTTTTCTCCAAATGGTCTGGATTTATTTCACCTCTGCTAGGCAATGCTGCAGAGATTCATCTGCAAGTACTGCAGAGATAATATCTTAATTTCTATCCCTTGGGGGAAAACAGAGCAACACCAGGCTTGTGAAAGAGATCTGATGATAAAACTTCATGACTTCAGGTTTTTTTAAGAAATCGTCTGTGAAATGCTCTTTTATATCTAAAAAAAAAGCCAAAAAACTTCAGTTCTATCCCTAAAACACCTGTTCCACTGGGTTCCTACTGCTGCATAGAGATTCATGGAAAATCTCTTTTTGTGCCTGATGAGTTACAACATCTATAGGAAGAACTGCACTGCTTTTTTCTTGTAATTAGCAACTGCTAGTTAACAGGATTGCTCCCAAAATGTGCTGCACCTTTGGAAACCAAGAATTCATCTGCAAGGAAGTGAAAGTAGGATGGATGGAACGACTAAACTTGCATGCACCTGCTTTTACATAAGCCAACGTGTTCCTGGTGATGAAAATCACAGTCTTTCAGATCCAAATGAATGGTTTAAATTAGCAAGACTCATGTTTCATCGTTAGAAATACCTTCCAGCATCACAAGATACAGAGATTTCTTTCTAGACGGAGGTGTCTGAAAACATGAGCTTCAGACCACGTTTATAAAAGAAGAAATTTGCTATCCAGTATATGGTGGAAATGAAAAAAAAAAATGTTTCTGAATGTGTTTGCCTGTGTGAAATGATGTCTCACAAAAGATGCAGGAAAAGAAGCCAGGATGAACAGTATAAAATAGTCCTCAAGTGAATATTTCAGTACCACACTCCATCAAAGGTAGGTCACAGAAAGCAACTGGGATATATCCATGCAGAACTTTCTAGTAAAAAAAAAAAAAAAAAATCCAAAAAAAACAACCAAACAAACCAAAACAAACAAAAAACCCCACCAAAGTCAAACCAAACCAACCAAAAAACAAACAAAACAAAACAAAAAGCAAGCAAACAAACAACCCAAAAAAACCAACAAAACCCCCACAACACAAAAAACCCCCAAAACCAAAAAAACCCCAAGCAAAACCAAAAAAAAACCACCAAAAAACCCCCAAAACAAACAAACAAAAAAAAACCACCCAAGAAAAAACAAACAAAAAAACCCAAAAAAAGTCCCCCACAATCAAAAACCCAAACCCACCCAGAAAAATTCTTCTACTTCCTACAAGAACCATGAAACTGGAAGGTATCTTCTCACTTCCAGTCAGCAAACAATCAAACACCATTTTTCCTGCTCCCCAGCTCCTGTTCATCCCTGGATAATTCCATGTGGCTGTATTCTTACTCTTGTTCTTTCGTCTCTGTGGAAGGAAAAATATCCTGCAAGACCCAAGAAAATCACCCTCAGTCTGTTCTCAGGTCCTTGCTCTGTCACTGTACCTGGATGATGTCATAATGATGTCATTTATTAGTTAGGAAAAGGAAAGTCTATAATTTTTGCTGAATTCTTTCCTAAGCATTCCCTTGTCTTTCCAAAACAGCCTGATCCACTTTATTTCTTGTGCCTTCCAACCCTTCTCTGCCTGAAGCACGTTGTCCTCTCTGCAACTGAAAATATATTTATTTATTTATTCATTTATTTATTTGTAGTTTTCTCTTCTAAGCCTAGTATAACATGGCCTCCTTCTTAATTAAGGCTCAAACAATACAATAAATGATTATGTAAACCCACCGATAGATATGTGGCTCTGAATTGTGCTGGTAATGGTGAAAAAAATGGGAATGAGAGGTTAATAGGAAACCCAGCTCTTCTACATTATTGGTTACTTAAGTTATTTATTTTGAGAAAAATAATTTTAAAAATTTCTGTTTTCTTCTTAAATCATAAAGTAGAAAGGAAGGTGGAAGACCAGGAAAAGTCACAAAGCTAAATCATCCCAAACTATCATTCAGAGATTCACTGCTAGTGGATTAAATAAGAACTCTCAATCACAAGTATCTGTATGCCTAAGATAAAACCAAAAAATGTTCAATTAGCAAAATCACTGCCCCTTCTCGAATGGTGAGGATGTCAGCAGGAGTATCGTGCCTTTATGCATTATCCAAACTATATTCCCACATCAGAGACCTGATTATAAACAGTGGCCCAATATCACAGTAACTGATCATTTTCTCCCTAATTTATTTCCAGCCAAAGGGGAAAACCCATCCACGTGGCCACATGGAGATGTTGTGTGTTAATTCCATCCTTCCTCAGATCTGGCCAGGTATGAATCAGCTCCAGTCCAAAAGCCATCAAACCTCGTTAATGAGAGGTTGGTCTTATCAGCGTGGGCTAATTAGTGCAGTAACGAGGCCAGCTTTGAGTCTGGGTGAAGTTAGGGCTGGCTGGGTCAGAGCAGAGGTAGGAGAAGCACTATTAATGCTGCCAGGACTTGTCAAGCTTGTTGCTGGAATTGGTTCTTTGCATTAAAAAATGACATCTTAAAAATGGAAGCTTCACAGAAAACACTAAATGGCGACAAAATTCAGAAGAGGTTTGGGTTGTGGGGCAAAATCAGCCTGGGTTGCATTAGGATGGTTTGATTTTTGGTTTTTAGTTTTTGATTTTTGATTGCATTGCCAACAGTTTGATGGGGATGATCTCTCTCTTCTGCTCAGAATGGAGTCAGACACGATCCAGTTCTGAGCTCCCTGAAACGAGAGACATGGACCCACAGAAAAGGGCCTCAAAGACAATTTATGGACTGAAAAATAGGAAGAAAGGCTGAGGGAGCTGGGACTGCTTAGGCTGGAGGAGAGAAGATTCAAGGGGAATCCTTACCAATGTGTAAAAGCAGCTCCCAGGAGGGGTAAAGGAGATGCTGTGACCTCAGTGCTGCCCAGTGAAAGGGCAAGAGGCTAAAATACATGAAATTCCACTTAAACATAAGAATTTAATTTTTTTTAAATTGTAATTGTAATCAAATACTGGGAACAAATTTCCCAGAGAAGCTGTTGTAACTCCATCCTTGAAGTTACTAGAAACTTTTCTGGACATGGTCCTAAGGAAATCTGCTGCTAAGTTGACATAAGTTGACCCTGCTTTGAGCAGAGGGACTGGACTCAACAATCTCAAGAGCTCCTTCCTAGCCTCTATTATTCCATGATTCTGTAAGTTCTTCAAAATAAAAACAGGTAAAGAAAAATAAAAATAATTTTTAGAAAGAATATCATTATTAGAGAAAAATAAACACTGCAAGAAAATCCATTCTCTGCCAAGACAGAAATGAGGTTGGTAGCATCAGCTGCACCTTTTCTCCCCAATGCAAACAGAGCTTAGCCAGCTCCCACTTCAACACCCCAAATCAGATGGGATGAATTCCAGTGTTCTCCACCCAATCACAATCAGCACCATGTTAATGAGGTCACCTTGCCTTGGCACCCCAATTACCTCATGTGTGCCTTTGTGACAGAGGGTTTGTCGAGTGGCTTTGTTTTGAGGGGTTTGCTCTGGTCAGCAGGACCAGGAGCTGATTTTCAGATTTCCATCCTGCAGGTCCCCACAGCAGAACCTGGGACAGAAGAGTGGTTCTCCTTCCTTGGTGATATTTCAGTCTGAGCCGTGAAATGCTCAAAAAAACCCCATGGCAGATCTGCAGCTCAGCCTGGCGCTGGAGGACTCGATGTTCTGAAAAGACAGAAAGCCATTTCCTTGGAGAGATCTCACCTTGCAAGAGTCTTCACAACAAAACCCTGACTCGACTCTTAGGGGAGAATAGAGGATCACGTTATTCCCCAGCATGGTGAATCACACAGAGCAAAATCTGTGGCAGCCAGAGCAGCTCCTCATGCTTGCATAATTGCATTAAACATTTTCATTCATTTCTGCTTGTTAAAGTAATATGATGACTTCCTCTAGTTTCAAACATGGCAATGAAAGGAGGCTTTACTTTCCTCAGCCTGCTGTGCTGCTTCACTGCCAAAGGCAACAGCTTTTTAATCCAAAGTTGAGAGTTACAAGATGAAATACATTTACCAGCACAGGAGGGGAAAAAAAAAAAGAAGAAATGAAAAAGGGAAATGGGCCCTTCTCACCTGCCCATGTATAACCATGGGAGCTAAATTAAAAACACACATTGTCAGCTGGAAACTCATTTGTGTGAAGGACGGCTGGCAGGTTTTTGAGGGTGTGGGGACATTGCAGAGAAGTGTCCCTGTCCCTTCCCCTGGCCTGAGCTGAGGAGCAATTTCCCTGCAAGGCTCAGGCAAAGCACAGGAGTCAAAGCACAGAGTGTAAAGCAGAGAACCTGCTTTGGAGTCCATTTATAAGGCAGAGAGCACAGAGCTGGCTGTGGAACATCCCTGTGGCTCTCCCTCAGGGACTTGCTGCACAAAGAAGGAGTTATGGATGTTGAAAGCCAAAGATTGAAACGTGGCAGTCATGAAAGTGCAGACACCTTCTCCTCCAGTCCCCTCAATCCTCTCTCATTTCAATCCACAGAGAAATGCAGCAGCAGTTTGCTCCCCACTGCTGCCAGCTTTCCGTGGAGCACACAGCTCTGTGTTGGGAGTGTTGAGGAATTAAAAGCGAATTGACAATGATCAATATGCCTGAGTTCAGTACCACCAAAATTAAAGAGATTTTTACCCAGTAACTTCAATGGAGGCAGAACTACTGCCTGACTAACAGTGCTTTAGGACTTATTCCTTTACCATCAACTGTGAACAATCTTTTGAAAGGCTTGAGTCATAATTAGAGTTTTTAATTCACCTCGTCAGCTCAGTCCCGCTGGTGACACAACAATTCCATCCTGTCTCTCCTCACCACTGTGACAGCACCTGCACCAGCCTCTTGTCTGAGTCACTGGAGCAAACAGAGCTTGCAGAACTGTTTTGAGACACTAAAAGGCAGCTTGGCCATTCCCTCACAAGGCACTGTAATTATTTCTACCTAACCAAACAGGCAGCCCTCACCTTTGTGGGGTTAAACTGTGGACATGAGCAAGGGCTGTTTGTCACTCTGTAAAGATCCCATTTGGTGATGCCCTCAGCAGCCTTCAGGAATGGGCAGTTTTGCAGGAGCTGGCAGTGGTTATTCCTGTCCCCTGTACATGCTTCCAGCACTTTGCCATTCCTGCATTCCCTACAGCTTCTGTTTCTTACAGATGTCTGGCAATGCTCTGCAAAGGTTACTTATCCTCTCCCTGATAACTATCCTTCACTAGTTTTTCTTTATTAGTTTCCCTCTCCCCCCATTTTTTAATTTTTTTTTCTCCTAGAATAAAGAAATCAGAATGCATATTACATATATTAGATGGTTGTTTTCCTGGAAGTGTTTTTAGACCTAAACTAGAAGAAGATTATGTCCATTTTTCTGTATTTCAGCTAATTGCTGTCCCCTTGCATGTGCTGTTGAGACTGTCAGTTTGAATTGTGTCTTTCTGTCTATTTGCAAAGCCAATACAGCAAGCAGAGCCAACCCATAGTTGTAGGGCACATTTAGTGAAGAAGTGGTAATGCTCAGGTTGATTGAGGATCATTTAAGGAGATGGTTTTGGGGTTTTTCCCTGTGATTCTTTTCTTTTCCTTTTTTCCTTTCCATGAAAATGCCAGCCTTTGTCTCAAGCTATACTGAGCTCATCTCCAGGATGTATTCCCAACTCTTGTAATTCTCCTCAGCTATTTTATTTAAGTCTTAAGGGAGCATTTGATCAAAAGACAGGATTGGAGTAGAGAAAAGAATTTCAGTCACACCAGTACTGACTGGTGGAAGCAGACAATGTCAATAAAGGACATGAATTTTTTTTTTTTTTAGGTTTATTTTCAGCAAGGCTTTTTAAACGTTGTGTAGGAATAGATGCTGGACTGTAGGGAACAGGAATAAAAATCTCTCAGGTCTTTATACTCTCCCAGAGGCTGAGAATAAAACATACATAGTTAATTTTAATAACATATATGAAAAATGATTTATTATTTCCACACACAGAAAAGACATCCAACAACATTGTTCTCTCAAAACCAATATGCAGTTCACCTTTTCCTCAAGAAACTGAGAACTTCCACTTGATTTTCCAAAGTATTTTAGGAGAGCTGTACATGAAGTGTTGTGGAAGAGGCACATATACCATAGAATTATTGTTGGTAATACTGAGAGGATGTTCATAAAATAAAGGGAGTGAGTACATTAAGAATGTAGCCCTGGTGGTCACCAAAAAGGATTTTTTTTAAATTTTTTTTTTTGGAATTGGCACAATTACATATTTCTCTGCTAGTTCCCAGATACACCTCTCTCTCCATCCCTGACATCACATCATCATCACCTCTAGGACAGTAGTGGAGTTACACCCAAGATCAAAGCTGAAAGCTCTTCCTTCCCCAACAATCTGCACAACAACTGCAAAATGATTCCAGATTGCCTTGGAAAGAAGAATGGCAAAGCTTCCCCCTTCCACAACGTTCCTTCCCACACCATTTCTCTAAATTTCCTCCTAACACAATAAGATGCTCACAGAAAATGCCAGGATTAATTTGCAGGGGGTTGGAAAATGTTTTTCTCAGTTGTGCAGTGGTGGTGGCGTTCAGAACAGTTAAGCACAGCCCTGTTATTAGTGAGAAAAAGCAAAGTTGTGTCTTGCAGCTGCAACTGTTAGAGGATTGATTGTGTGCAATTAATTACTTTCCAGAAAATTCAAGTCAGTATTTGTGACAGGAATATTTATTGGTAATCACTCAGGAAGAAAGCAGCCATCCACAACTGTCCAACAAGGAGTCTCCAAAATGCCTGGATATTTTGACTTGACACTTTATTTTGTGGCGTGGCACATGGCAAAACTGAAAGGGTTAAAGATAAAAGCATAAAGTCCAGCAAACAGACAAAGAAAAATTCATCTTTTTTTTTCTTCACATTAAAATCGACATACCAATAACTGCTGAAGTACTTGGTTATTTTTAACTCTGCATTTTCTCCCTTGCTGCTTGGGGTTTTTTCCTTATCTGTGTGCTTATCTCAGGTGAGTAAGATTACACAGCTACACAAAGATTTAAATGATCTGGGCTGTCAGATTTTGTATGTTCATAGGTAGGAATGGGAACTAAAGTTTCCACTCTGTGCCACAATTTTTGCTGCTTCAGTCTGGAGTGATGAGACCATGGCTTGGCTTCAGAGGGGTTACAGCAGCAGTGAGATTTACAGATCATTTAAAAAATGGATCAAAGCTCACATGGTTTGTGTGGGCAGTAAAAAACAAACACAAAGTTGCTTTGGTTTTTTTGCAGCCACAAGTGAAAACCTTACAGAAAGGTTTATAATAATGAGTGGAGTGTGTGGTCTGTCCAGTGACCACCACCCATATCAGGTTCAAGATCTAACAGAGAGAACTCCAAAACAAAAAGCAGCAGAATTTGCAGCTTCAGCTGGCCAAGCAGGGCCTCAAACTGAGGTCTGTGACAGCCCTGTATCTTCTCTGACAGGACAGCACATAGAATACAGAATCACAGAATGGCAGAATTACAGAATTGCAGAATCACAGAACTGCAGAATCATGGAATCAGAGAATTGCAGAATCACAGAATGGCAGAATCACAGAATGGCAGAATCTCAGAATTGCAGAATCGCAGAATTGCAGAATTGCAGAATCACAGAATCACTGAACTGCAGAATCACAGAATTGCAGGATCACAGAGCCTCGGGATGGGAGAATCACACAATCACACAATCACTGACTTCACAGAATCATAGAACTGCAGAATCACAGAATTGCAGAATCATAGAATCACAGAATCAGAGAATCACACAATCACACAATCAGAATCACAGAATTGCAGAATCACAGATTTGCAGAATCACACAATCACACAGTCACATAATCTCAGAGTCACAGAATCGCAGAATCACAGAATCACAGATTTGCAGAATCACACAATCACACAATCACTCAAACAATCACACAGTCAGAGAATCACAGAATCAGAATCACAGATTTGCAGAGTCACAGAATCACAGATTTACAGAATCACAGATTTGCAGAATCACAGAATCCCAGGACCAGAGAATCACAGAGTCACAGAATCACACAATCACATAATCTCAGGATCACGGAATCACAGAATCACAGAATTGCAGAATCACAGAATCACACAATCAGAGAATCACAGAATCACAGAATCAGAATCACAGAATCATGGAATCACAGAATTGCAGAACCACAGAATTGCAGAACCACAGAATCACAGAATCAATCCCAGAATCACAGAATGGCTGGTGTTTAAGGAGCCTCTGAATATCACCTAGTCCATCTCCCCTGCTAAACCAGGCTTGCCCAGAGCAGATTCCACAGGCAGGAGACTCCACAACCTCTCTGGTTAAATTGTTCCACTGCTCTGTTCACCGTCATCATAAACAAGTTTTCCCACACATCCAGATCAGTCAAACAGACAAAAAGCTTCCTCTGAGGTAAACTGCCATTCAAACTCCAGAGGATTCCCCATGCACATGACAGTTCCTATTTAGACTCACCCTTAGCTGCAAAATCAGTCTCATCTCCCTGTCAGAGACGTTCCAGATACACCCACTGTGATATTTGGAATTAATCCTGCAGCCACCTTCAGCCACATCCAGTGCACTGAGCTCCCCATTTGTCATCAGATCAGAGGTGGAAGGCAGGATTTAGGTGTGAGATTAAGGTTGATCCTGCCTATCAAAGCAGGTATTGACAAATATGGTGCTTTTTATCTTCTCCCTCCTGAGGATGCTTTGTGTCTGAGGAGGCTGTGAAGAGAAGGCAGAATGTGTTTGCCATGGGAAGACTTATATTCCTCCAAGGAGTCTGAACAAGCCCAGTATTTCAAAGAGTGAATGAGGGCCATCATGCTGCAAGTTAACTAGAATGAGGCTGAATGTGAGGCTGGAGTCACACACAGGTTCTGTGACCAGGCACAAAGGAGGGGCTGTAGCTCTCCCTGATCTGAGAATTACAAATCCCATTTGCAAGAGTGGTGTTAGGTAAAAACACCACATAATAATCACTGACTGCACTGGGGGCATCACTGCTTTCTGAAGGTCCAGTGGAAAACCACATCTGAGTCTCCTATGGAAGCTGAAAATCACACAAATGTTCCACTTGATGAAGAGGAAATACCAGTTATTATAAATGTCCTGGTTCAGTCTGTGCATTCCTCACAGTGAAGGTGAGTAAAGTTGGATATTTTCTTTTTGGGCAGCCATGAGTCTGAGTGAGTGGAAGATGGGAAGATCTTCCTGGGAAGCTGCAGTGAAGCTGCACAAGCAGTTCATGGTCAGAATTTCACCTGGGAAAGCCTGAGCACTGTAAATTGGCATCATTTTACTTACTGTGTGTATTTCAAAAACCATCATCTGCAAGAGCACGCAGAAAAAATTCATTTTATTGCAGCAGAAGAAACAGCAGAAAGAATCACAAGTCAAAAAGTTTTTCCCCAGTCCCCAGCCCTGCTCAGTTTTAGGGTTAAAACTATAGTTTAGCTGTGTGTTCTAAAGAAAATATTTCCCATTTTATCCTACTTAATAAATAAATTCTCAAGAAATAATTATTACTTGTACTGTAGCACATTGTGAAATAGCAGCTTCCAAAAGCTTTAATATCTTTTTCTTATGGAAAGGTTAATTGCTCTAGAAACCTGTTTTATGGTTTATGTCTCCTTCTAAAATAGCCTCTTTTTATAGTTTCACATTGTTTTTAAAAATAGGCTTGCATGAACTAAGATACTGTTTCTTTAATTATTACACTATCTGAAAGCAGGCAGAGAATTTTTCAATACAAATCTAAGAAAATGAAACGACAAACAAAACATGAAGAGATTTGCAAAATGTTCAATGAACAGCAAAGCTCCCAGAAAATTTGAAAATTAGCTCACAGTTACATGATAATTTACACTTCCATTTTGATATCATCTGAAAACCTCAATTTTCAAGGCTAAGAATAACTAAAGTTTATCTTATTTTGATTCCCATTGGAGTTCAAGAGTCTGTTTGTATTAAAATTCTGTAAAGTGATAGCAAGGAAAAGAGATATGAACTTCAGCAAAACCAATATTGCAGAGTGCAATATTCTGTTCAGTAGCTGCTTTGCAATTTTTTAGCATTTTATCTGTACTTTATTTTTTTTTTTAATTTATAGAAAAAAACTGAAAATCATTTCCATCAAAAGGACATGATTTCACTGAAAGCATATAAAAGAAAGCACTAACCCAAGGTCAGGAAAAATATGCATTTTTACAAAATAAAGCAGAGCTGTGTTTTCCTGAAAGGGAAAAGTCCAAAGAGTCTTCAAGGAAAAAGGTCAAGAGAAGCCATTGTGTATTTATTCTGAATACACCAAGAATATTTAGCAATAGGGATGGAAATTGTGATTTTATGGGTGACAGGAACACTGCACTGTCTCTCCTCTGTTGCCTGATAAACAAATCCATTCTTGGTACCTTGAATGCCAACACTCACACACACACACATATGTACATATAATTGTAAATATCAAGGAGAAAGGAAATAAAAGAGTAGCCAGAATTGCATTCCATGACAGCAATTAAACATGACAAAAGAGGAGCAGGATAAAAAAAAAAGCTCAGAGCAAATATTAGGTTAATTAATTTTATTATCAGACTTTTCACAAAAGATTTTTCTACAGTTAAAACCAAGCAAATTTTGAAACATTATTTTGAAATTCAGCAGCCACAAAATCCCCAAATTGCCACAGGATCAAATGTCCTGTGCTCTTCAAGATGCATTTCCACCAGAATTCCCCAGGCTGCCAACTGGCTTTAATGTAAATTTTGCAAATCCAGATGACTCCATGAGGAACTAACTAAGTGGAATCACTCTGGCATAAAACTCCAGCAATTCTGAGGAAGCTCAGACCCAAGAGATGAAAGGTTATGTGTGAAAAACTCTGAGTAATAGGCTGAGTATTCTCATGGCAATGCAAACCCCCTAGAAATACATAGAGTGTAAAGAATTTGTAGGAAAGCTCACCAAGCTACCACTGAGATTTCTATCTTTTTATGGTTTTGTTGATAAGCATATTTTGATCATCCAGATAATTAATTTATATCCAAGCCTGACTTCTGAAATAGCAATGCTTTTATTATTTTCACAGTACTTAGTGAAGTCCAGTGATTACAGGCTTTACTAAACAACACTCAAATAATCAAAACTAAGTAATTAAATTACGGAAAAGTTTTAAAAAGTATATGTTTGAGAGTAAAACAGTGTATTTTGTCCAAAAATTCACAACTATACAATTGTGAAAAATCATTGATAGAATTACAATAAATTGTTGATGTCTGATTTGGTTTTTTGTTGGATTTTTTTTCCTGAGAAATAGACACCTTTTTGTCTGGCTGACATACAGTGTGAAAAACACCAAAAATCTATAAACCTGTTGGCAAACCAGTAGAGAAATACACCTCATCTCTGTCTAGAGACACCATGTGCCTGTTTAAGGAGGATTTGTTTCTGTCCTAGGACCCTGAATGCTGTACTTTTCATTTAACAGCATTCATTTATGTTATTAATTCCCTTAACTCAAATTTCATAATGGTAACAAACCCTCAGCTTTCATTACATTGTATGGAATAACTATCCTTAAGGATTTAAACTCTCAATAATTTTTCTGCAGGTTCTAAAAAATAATCTGTTAGGAAACGTAGAATATACATTGCAAGCAGATCAGTTTACTTCAAACATATATTATGAGATTTTGTCATCCTTTTTTTTACTTTGAACCACAAAAATTCTTCCTCGAGTAGCACGAGGAATATTCCAACTAACTTACTTGTCATTGCCAAGACAACTCCAATTCAGCAACACCCAAATCACTGAATTTCCCATCCTGGTTGTTTTGTTAATCCTGAAACATTCTCAAAAAGCTGCTCGGGGTCAAGTTCTGTCACAAACAACATCTGAAGAAGGAAGTTCTCCAGAGATCCCTGAAGGTCGATTGCAAAGCTCCAAAAAGCAAAGACCCTTGAGATGCCAAGACAGTGAGAAGGCTGCATGAGTCGCCTTAAAACTCTGCATTCATGTGTTTTTAGTGCTTTTGAAACGTTGCAGCCTCACCTCTCAGGAGACAGAAGCTCTCTAGCCAGTTATTAATACAGGCAGCATGAGTTGCCCCACGTTAGTTCACCAGCAGAGAGACAGAAGCAAACCCTATTCTGGCCAAGAAAATCCATATATGAGAAATATCACTTTCCCTGAGTTCCTTTTGGGGCCATGGAAACAGGAATCTTGTCGCTGTTGAGCCGCTAGCTGAGAGAAGACCGAGGTTCTCAGACAAGGAAAGAGAAAAGGTGTCTTTATTATTTTGATTTCCATATATATAGAGTTTTCAGAGGTCACCCAGATTGGTCAGCCCGAGACCTCCCCCTAGGCCTGATTGGCCAAGCCTGAACTGACCTAATCCGGAGACGTTGTTTGCAAAACATCCAAACTTTATCTTGTTTATGAAATGTAGCAAAATGTTCTCACGGGAAGGACCTGTGCTAGCCACAGAATCTAGTTGACAACCCAGGAGTAATAATAATAGTGGATTAATTAATAGTGGATTAAGCCCTGCACTCAGTGAGGATACAGGGAAAAGTCACATTTCCTTCAAGGGCAGCAAAGTTTGCCCAAACCTGAGAGTGACAGAAAATCACACCCTGCTGTCTGCACTGAGTTTCTCTGGCTTTCTATTAGAGCAAATGCATTTCACTTTAGGTGTTTGAAAAATCAGTATATTTTACATTTTTCTGCCTTTATCTAGTATAAGAGGGTTTGATCTTTCTCCATAGAGGTGATAACTTCACTCCCTTCAAACTCAGCTGTTCAAGCAGCTCTGAAAACCAGCAAGAATTCTTAGGGTCAGGGAAGAGAAAGAAGAGTTAACCTTGAGAATATAGTCTATAAGTCAGCAATATTTTATTTGATTTTTTAAAATTTCTGTTTAATTATCAAAATATTTAAAATGCCTCTTGGAAATGCACATTTTTAGGAAAATACTAATTCCAAGAGCTGAACACAAATCACACCAATTCAAAAAAATTTTGAAAACCCAAGCACACCAAATGAAACAAAACAACACCAAATACACCCAAACTCAGACCAATCCTGATTCCTTCCAGCACCATTTTTTAGCAATAACAGATGCAGGAAGAAAAAATGCTAATTCTGACCACAGAGCTGAGAGGGAAAGTGGTTTCAACAGTGGTTACAAGTCCTCCAGAAACAAACAAACAAACAAACAAACAATTAAAAAATTAAAAACAAACCAAAAAAACCCACCAACCCTGTATGACTGTTTGGTAGCCCCAAAAATATCGAAGTTTATCAGATGGACACTCATTTTTTTGCATTTTCCTCATCGCTCTTGCCCAGTTTTCTGGGTGATCTCTCAGCCACCTCATACCACCCAACATCCCAGGGAGGACTGAGAGAATGTTTGTTCTGGTTTGTTTCTCCTCCTTCCTTCTCTGGGATTTGGCAGCTCTATGGCTCCGTGGCATTCACACCAAAAAACGTGAGTTCTTTTATTCCCTGGTTGAGTTCCATGTTGTAATAAATCAAAATTCATTTGCGTGATCAAAATTCAAGCAAGGTTGTTCACCTAACTCAAAACATTCCTTCTTTTTTTATTTTTATTTTTCTTTTCCTCAGGAAACCAAGGTTGCTTGGTCAAGCATAAAGATGAATTGCAAGTTGCTCCATGAGCAGAGTATTTTTTTGTTAAAAGTAATTTTCAGGGAAATCTGAAGAATAAATTGGATTTTCCCCTCTTCTCAGCATGGGCTAGCTGAAAGGGAATTGAAATAAGTTTATCAAGAGAATGAATACCTTTTTCGTAAGGAATATCATACCTTTCTTTCTCCCCATTCCAAAAACAAATAGAAAAAGAAAAAAAAATACAGAAGTTGTCCTGCAGAACAACTTTAGAAAATATTTTGGGTGAGGTTGATTCATGCATAGTAAAAATAAGACATTAGAATGATAAGTAATATTTATAAGGAATGTTTCTTCTATCCTGACTTCTGGAAAATCAATAAGATGTGCTTTGGTCATGGGGCTAGCAAAGGAACCTGCTTAGTTTTTACTCCAGAAATATAATTTATTGTAATGATTTCTGAAAATGTTTTGTATTCCAATGAAGAAGAAAACCAATCCATTAGAATACCTTTCACCGTCCATAAATACGAGCTTGCTCCCACTTTTATGTTATTTTGATTTTCTAGAGTCTCAAGTTTTTACATCAAGACATCTGACATCCAAACTCCGCTGAAGAGCTGAACTGCAAAATGTGCCTTTTCCACAGCAAAATGTTTAAAGTGATTTAGAGATTGCTGTGGCACAGACCTTCCCATTAGTTCCATGACTTTTCTTGACTGGCAAACAGCTCTAAGTCATATCACTTGCAACTCCATTTCATCAAAGAATTTCAGGAAAATTCCCCACTTAAGCAATTCATTCCCAAAGTTTGTGACAAGGTTTTCATTCTGCTCCAGCCTCAGATTTTCTCTTTGCTGGTTTAATGGCTCAGAATGTCTCTTTTTGTAATGGATTAGGTTTCTTCTGGTCTCTTTCTCCCCCAAGATTTAATAAGGAAATCCAGCCCTGCATTTGAAACACTCATACAGGCACAGTTGCAAAATTCATTCACAGCATTCAGAAGGTCAGGACGACATTGAACAACACAAAAGAGGTGTAAAACAACAAAATTACTAAATTAGCATGTAAGAACTATTTGTCTTCGGGAGCAAAAAGAGTTGCTAAACATTTCCTCTGCAATATAGCCAAAAAGACATAAAAATGTGGACTTCTAGGGTTCTTCAAGTCCACCTCAGTTTATTTTCTCCAGAGCTGACAGCTTCACAAGTGAGTGTTAGCGACACTGACGCACCAGGTGCCATTTTTGGGGTCTGTTGCTTTTACCTTTCTGATGCAACTTTTCCACCACCACCTCCTTTCTGCACAGAAGTGAGGCTTGTCTTCTGCTTGGATCATTTTCACACAACTAATTTTTCCTCTCAGTTCACAAGTTAAATGAACCAACAGTCCAACAGATGAGAAATTTTGCTTGCAGTGAGATGCAGGTGATTTCCTGGGGCTTTGCATCCACCTTGTAGGTCCTCATCTCACTGTATCCATGCTCATTTTGGAAAATATTACATTTTCTGTACAGTCAGAAGGAGCTTGGGCATTTAGAGGTGGCACAAGAATTGCTGTGTGGAAATAGCAGAGATGAGGTTTGTGCCAGAGTGTGAAACAAGAGTTGTAACAAACGGGATTTTCTTTTGGGCTCAGAGGTCAGAAAGGTTTTAGCATTGGTCAAACCAAACAAATGAACAAATTGAACACATGAAGTAAGGCAGGGAAAAAGGTTGGAAAATCTGCCATGGCACTAAATAAATATGTTCTGGAGGAAAGTCTAGCTGGCAGCCTGGGAATTGTGGCAGCCCTGACTGTAATTGGAAAGTGCAAAAAACTTTGCATTGCCAGAGGAGAGGCAGCAGCAGAGGGAAACTGAAATCAAAATACAAGTGATGGCTTGGCCAGGCTCTGAAAAGAACTATTACCCAAATAGTGATGAATCAGCTGATCATGACTTCAATTTTCCAAATCATAATCTTAGTCTCTTAAATAAATTCTTTGCTTTGATAGGTAAAAAAGCATTTGGCTCATTTTAAAGCCAAAAGCTCAGAACTTAAAACTCAAAATCAGGGTTGCCAAGAAGTATTGCTAAAGAGGTTTCATGAAGCTTTATAAAGCTTCCTCAAGTGAGTCAGATAATACCAAAATTTTGTCCTTCTGTTCACAAAAGGGGCTCATGATACCTTGATTTCTTTGATCTGAGTTATGAACTGAGTTCCTCCTTCAATTTCCTGTGAAGAGCCCATTAGAGATAACATCCTTTTATCCAGGGGAAAGGCTGTTCATGAATCTTCTTTCTTGGCAGACTCAGTATATTCTGATATGATCAATTCTCACAGCATAAAAAAAAATAAATATATTACAGGCAAATGCTTATTTAGTTGCACTGATGAAAAGGCCAAAGTATTTCATAGCATTCAATAATTAGATATATTACTAAAGAATATCACCAGCTGTATCAATCTGATAGATGTTGTTTGAGGCTTCACTGAGCACCAGATGTTTACTGTCTTGGATCAGGTCAATCTGCAGAATTCTTGGATTAAATTCCAATTTATTCTGAGACTTATCTTCCTGTTTCCTCTTCATTGTAACCAAAATGAATTTCACAAGCATTTGTAGATAATGACCTGTATCTCTCTGTTGATCATCCTACTCTTGGGCCAGATAAGCCACACAAGTGTTATTGATGATATTCTGTGCTGTTATTTTATGGCCTTTTGCATTTCACTGCTGTATGTGACAGCATGATTATATATAATTGATAGATAGATTCATATTGCTCACAAAGAGCTTGATAGGTGGCACATAACCCAAATTATTTTTGTGTCTTTAGGGTGTATTTTTAAGCCTTCTCAACCAGGTACTATTTTGAAAGGCTTCTTATGATTTTTCTCAATGCCTGGTGGCTCATTAAATATATACTTTAATTGATTTATTATGGAAATAATTTTTCAACAAAGCCAATATAAAGCATGGAAAAGCAGATTAAATTGCTCAGCTCTTGTCTTCTGCTGTGGCATGAAGGAACAAGGCACAAGATATCCATCTCCCTATATCCCTATATGCAGAAATACAATGACCTCAGGGCCCAGACTTTGTTGGGGAAAAATGTTGGCTGCACAAGACACACATTTTTTCACTAAATTCGTTTAGATTTGGCATCAAACTAGGGACATTCAAATAAAAGGTTTCATGCCTTCAGTGGGGATCCCAATCATGTCACGCTGCTGAGCAATTCTTAATCCAAAAATATGTTTAAAGGAGGAAATCAAGGTGTTGAAGACAAGCCAAAGACCTCCCTGTGTGACTACAGATTTGCTGAGTGAATATTTATCACTGTTTCCACATCAGGTAATTGAGAACAGGCATTCTCTGCTAAACTAAACCAAAATCTCCAGCCTGCTTTCATCCCACTTCCAACCTCAGGCACCTGCTTGAGGTGTCAGGAGAATATTTGCCTGAGGCTTCTGCTCCAGTCTGTGACAATATAAAGAATAAATTGCCAGCTGGAAGTACCTGTGTGGCTTTGACAATCCTTGACAATCAAGGATATCTAAACTCCTAACTCCACACCTTCTACATAGTTAAGTGTCTCATTTTGTTGGGAAGGAATCCAGGCTCTCAGTCACAAGAAAGAGTGAAAAGAAGGAAATGTCAGTGTCTGATTCATCCAACTTCTCCCCACTGTGCAGATCAATCCTTAATTATACTATCTGCTTGAGAACAATTTCTAGTCTTTGCCTCAGGGCAAGTTTCCTAAAAATAAAAATGTATTTCTTTGAGAGGAATGATGAAAAGAAGCAGTCATGATCCTATAGAAGTCATAGATGGTTAGGCAGTTATGATCGATACAATTTGAAAACACAAACATGGCTGGTAATATCTCTGCTATTCTGACAACTTTGGAGTATTTTTAATCAAAAACATGGATTCCACATAATTTAGTACATTTTGCTAATTTCTTTGTATTATCTTTATAAGACATATAAAATAATTTCACAGGTTTTTCTGCATTAGTCAGAATATTATAAGAAAGCCTTCTAAGCCTCAGAAACAACGTTTGGCAGCATTTGGATGTGCAGAGTCTATTGAAAAGTGGATTCCTTTTAGTTAGTCAGCAATTTTTCAAATTTTGGAGAAATCTGAGGCTCCTCCAACATATCTCAAGCTGCAGGAACTGCCAGTGTGCCTGAACCTAACACTGTCCTTCATGGGATGAGCAAAAGAGACTGAAAATACTTAAGAATTCCCACCAGGGAAAATGGGCTGTATCCTGATCTTCCCTGCACTGAGGGACTCCACTTAAACCAACACACACATGGAGGAAAAAAAAGGGGATCTGAGCCAGGAAAATCATATTTATTCACAGCCTGGAAAGAAAGTCAGCCTAATGCAGCAGCTCATCGTGGACAGAGGGAAGAATTATCTCCCATGACACTCCTGAATATGAGAATTAACGCTACAGAAAGAGTTGTAGTTTATAAAGCAATGAGTATCAAGTGACTGTGCTTGGGAGTTTTCCTACTGGACACTGTTTCTGCCTGAGAACCCTTTAAATTTGAGATGTATTTGTGATTCTGCTGGGGAACAAGGTCATTGCTCAGTTGCTGGCTCTCAAAATGTAATAACATATTTTATAGTGATAAATTTTTAGCCACCCAGCCACAATAATATACTAATAAAACAGCCTGATTTGCTCGGATGCACCGTTTTCACCTTTTTCTCTTTCACTTAGAATTAGTTTGCATTAAAACCTATTTTTGTCAGAGACAGGGAATGCAAGTGAACCTGTTAGCTGAGCTCCTTCACGGTCCCTGGACAGTAGCCAGGGGACACTTCAGTAAAACCTCCTGCAGTTGGTGGTAGAACTGTCTCCTTGCCTCAGGGAACCTCAGCATTAAAGTTATTAAATAAAACAGCAAGTCTGGCAGTTGGCTATGAGAAGCAATTTATACCATTATAAATGGATTAGCGAAATGTAATTTCTTTTAACGTTTCCGTTTCAATTATTTCAAATAGATAGTGCAGTTATAAATGTTAAGGAATTGTTTAAATGTTTCTCACAATGGAAAAAGTAAATATAGGTTAGAGCGCCGCACTCCCAAGTGAATTTTCTGTGTTTCTCTGTTTTCTTTATTTCAAGGCTTTTCACGTACTGCTGTAAAAGTTGCCCATTTGGAGACCAGGAGAAAAAAAATATTTGTGCTCCTGATGAAGCAGGGTATTATACTAATCAGGAAAGTATAGATTTGAAATGTCTTGAGGACCAGAGGAAAGCCTACGGCTGTTCTTATCCTACATTCTCAGCTGGTATATTTTGACATCAAGAGCCTGGAGCAGTGCATGAGATACCAAGAGAGAGACTTCACCACATCTCTGCGTGTGTGAGAGGCGGGGGGAGATCTCTCTTGAAAGCACAGCTCTGTGGATTTCCTCTGAGAAGGGTTAATTAACATACATAGCCAGCAGCTCCCAAACTATTGTCGTCTCTTTCGATGATTTCAGCAATATCTCACCTGATCTCTGCTATTTTCCATTTCCCCCGTTTCCCCCCAATTTTTTGCTATGCTGTCTCAATTAAGCAATAAGATCTAACAAGAAAGATGACTACTGGCACGGGATAATCGTGTCCTTGGGGTGTAATCAGCACCAAGGAGAAACCAGAGCTCCCGATGCCCCACGGGCGCGATTACCACGGGATTGGCCGCATCCATCGGGAAAGGCATCGGCACCACGGATTGTTTGCTTTTCTGTTTCGATGTTTCACCCAGGCAAGTGGCCCTGCTGGTCCCCAGCTGCCACATCGTGTCAGAGCGGGCAGAAAGGCACGGGGTGGTTTCATCTAACCCCCTCAATGCCCCGCCAGCGCCGCGCACCAGAGCGGGGAAATTTCCACCAGGGATTCAGCCGGGTGCGCAAAGCTCCCGCCTTTCAAATCCTCTCTCCACCACGAGCTGGATTCAAGTTGCCGTGGACTTTAAAAGAGGGGGTGGCGAGGGGCAAAAGTAGGGCAGTGAGGAATGAGGGACGAGGCTATCTCAGCTGAAAGCAGCAGCAGAGCAGCCTGAGGGCTGAGATGGAAGTCATCATCGATTCCAGGCAAGGGAGATGTCAAGGACAGGGAATGTCAAGCAGGAACAACAATAAGGCATCATAAGGGTGCTTAGCGGCGCCAAGCCTTCCAAAAACAGCACAAATAAAGCTGCTGGGCTGCTGTGATTGGTCTGTTTGCTGCTTGAGATCACAAGAAAAATGGAAAAAAATATGATGCGTTTACAGTGTACGTCTGTCCTCTCCCTCCTGCCTACACAAAACTAATTAAAAATATTCTCTCCCTCTCTTCCTCTCACGTCCCCACCCCCACTGGCATCATCTTGAAATAGTCTTTGCAAACAAAGTTAGATACAGGCAAATGCTCTACATGGAACCAATCTTGTCAATATATAGATAAGCAGCAGCAACACGCTGGCCCTGAACAAATAATCAAATGCTAAAGGAAGAGCTATGAGAAACACAAACACACTCCAGGTTTCTGCAGTCTGCAACACTGTCTGTGGTGTGTGTATTTATTCCTGAAGCATCAACACCTGCCTTTGCAGGTGACAGAGTTTTATGGCACGAAATATTATTTATCCAGTGGTTTTTTACACCTACTTTACTGCAGCTTCTCAAATAGGTGACAGAATGAATTATGTTTCTGCTGATGCAGCACCAAAGGTGCTGATACTTTCAGGTGTGCACACACTCAGGTTTACACACAAACACACACACAGGACAGCTGGAAAACCAGCTCACCAAAATATCTGTTGGGTTGGACCACTGTGCCTGTTGCTGAATCATCAAATAAATGCCAGCACTGCAGGAAAATAGCAAACAATGTTTTTAAGAGAGTAAACATTTCCAATGGTTTCAAAATTTGATTTCTGTTTCATATGGAACGATTTTTAAATTATCCATGAGAGAGAAATAAGCCTCAGCACTTGGGTCATTGACCTGAAGTGGAGTCATATAAGCCCTAAAAATCCCTGACCACAGAGGAAATGATGGACCTGAAACTGCAAAAAATGGTGATTTTTCAGACGTTTTTACAAAGGAAAGCCAAAATTCCCCCACATGCATATTATAGGGTTATAGAGCACTGCAGGAAAACAACAGAACTTCAAATTCTGCTTTGGTTTACTGTACTGTCCCTGAAACCAAAATACCTTTGTTTGACTGCAATTTCAGTGAAGAAACCTTCCAGTAGATTATTCCCAGCTCAGCTGAGCCATTTTGTGACTCTTACCACCCAGAGATGATCCTTGACATACAGAATATCCCTTACCAGAAATGGTATAATCAATCTAGATGTTCCTGATGTACAAATCCTTTTTTTCCCTTCAATTTGCAACATGTCAAAATGCATGATACTTGCAAGGGAGGAAAATGCACTCTTTTGTAGAAGTGCTCATTTTCAACCTTCCTAAGAGCAGTGATTCTGTTTCACAATAAATATGGCATGATTTTCACCCAAAACTTGCACTTACCCAGGACCTCTGTAACATTACTCATTACTGTGACATTACTTCTGGCACAGTAGGGAATTTCACTGCAATAAACTGTAACCAAGGAAAACCCTCCTTTTTTGCTGCTCCACTGTGCATTTGATTTTCTGCATATTTTGGAAAAGGAAGATATTTCTGTCTGAATAAATTAGTTTTCCCAGTAAGGTATTTTCCACGTACAGGAAGAAATATTATCCCTATTGCCCACGGTGTTCCAATTCAAAGGGAAAAAAAAAAAAAAAAAAGAAGCTGGAAAAGTAGAACACAAGGGAACACTCGATCATGTTGTTTCTTTCAAGCAGTGACCCTTTCTGTAGCTATTACCACAGATTAGTTTGAGTATTCCTTGGCTAGAATAGGACAGACTTAATAAGCAGATAGTTGTATTCCTCAAAGGCTTTTGGCCTCCTGTGTCAGAGCTGGAGCCTGTCTGTCAAACTCCCACAGCAGATCAGAGGTTAAAACCTCGTCAGCCCACACTGGGGTGACCAGCAGAGAGGAGGAAGGTTCCTGGCACATCCTCTTTCCTTAGAGAGCATGAGGTGGCTTTGGGAATGGCACTGTGCATAAGGACAAAGGCAGGCAGGAGCTGCAGTTGGGTTATCACCTTCTGAGAGGTGTTTGGCTGCTTGGGGCTGGAGAACATCCTCAGAGGAGTGAGGAGGTGTAGAGGAAAGGAGCACAGCCCCGGCCATGGGCAGGGACACCTTCCACTGTCCCAGGCTGCTCAGAGCTCCAACCTGGCCTTGGACACTTCCAGAGATCCAGGGGCAGCCACAGCTTCTCTGGGAAACCTTTGCCAGGGCCTCCCCACCCTCACAGGGAACAATTTCTTCCTAATATCCAACCTAAACCTGCCCTCTTTTGGTTTAAAGCCATTCCTCCTTCTCCTACCAACACAGGACCTTATAAAAAGTCCCTCTCCAGCTTTTTTGTAGCCCCTTTCAGGTACTGAAAGCACCTCCAAGGTCTCTCAGGAGCCTTCTCTTCCCCAGGCTGAACAACTCCAGCTCTCTCAGCCTGTCTTTGCAGGAGAGGTGCTCCAGCCCCGTGATCACCTTCATGCAGCTCCCCATCTGTGCCATGCTGGTGACACCCGGGCTGGAAGAGCTCTGCAGGTGGAATCTCATGAGAACAGAGAGTCAGAATTCCCTCCCTCCCTGCCCACCCTGCCGTGGATGCAGCCCAGGGGGTGGTTTGGCTTTCTGGGCTGGGAGTACAGATTGCTGGGTCACATCCTCTTCCAGGCCTCAAATGCTCTCTGCAGAAGCAAAATTTCACCTCTAACATATATCTCGGGCTTTTAGTGACAGAGCAGGCTTTCCCTACTGTTTTCCTCCCACACATTATATCTACAGGTATTTGCACAGCCCTGCTGCCTCCTTCCAGTTGGGGCTTTGACAGATGGTGTTGGCTGTGTCCTGGTTCAGCAGAGCTTTGTGCACCTTCACATCTCCCCCATGCACTGAGATCTGAAGGGGCTTTGCTTCTGGCAGCACCAGGACCCTGATTGATTCCCAGTGGGTTTTAGTAATGTCTTATCCAAGCTCTCATTTCCCATCTGCATAGATGTTCACATTATCTGAAATGTGATAAAATGAAGCAAGTGAAAAGCTCTGTGGGGCTGGCTTGTCTGGAGGCTGTTTGTCTTTTCTGTACAGCTGCAGGCAAGCATCTGTAAAGCTTCAATATTTGCTCTAAATGAAACATCTCTCAGCTAGAACTCCATTTCACGTGGCACTGCTGGTGCAGACAAGATGTACCCTGTAAACAAAAATTAAAAAATCCCCTTGGGACACTGGTGCTACTGGTAACAGAGGTGTTAATTGCCCTTCCCTGGCCTGGTTTTAGCTTACCTATGTTTCATCTTTTTTTATTATCAATGTATGTTCCTGTCTTATGATTTAAATTGTCACCATAAAGTTACCTAGACACAGAACAGTTGTTATCAGGTTTACTGGACATCTTTTTCAACTGCTGTGTCATTATTAGGCATTAAGAAAGCACAGCTGCAGACAGAAATGTCCTTGTATCTTAGGAAAACACAACTTTAAAGGAGCATGAAAGCTAACCTAGTTGTTTATCCCTATCCCAAAATAGGACCACTGTTAATATTCTGTTACTTCTAATAGGTGGTGGTTTAATTTGTTCTTCTAGATCTCCACAGACATAGAAAACCTTCAGCTGTTGCAGTGATTCCATTTCTGGGTGTCGTCAGCATATTGTGCCTATATCTTGCACACCAGTGTGAATATGTAATTAGGTTAATTTGCTGGTTTTCACCTTCACCAGTACAACCATGCACCATTTCAGTGCTTGGCCTTGCTAGACCTGCTTGGCTCCCAATCTCCTTTTAGCCTCAGACAGCCCTAGTGTCACTTTTTAAGACATAAATCAGGGATAGCACAGCCTCTGCAAGGCCACTGAAACATCCAGATGCTTCCTGGGAGAATAATATTTAAAAGAGATTTCTATTTTTACCTTTAAGTTCAAATTTGCAAGTCCTTGAGCTGCACAATCAAATCAACAGGAAACCTCAACCTCTTGCAGTGCAACCAGCAGAAAAAAAGGTTGTCTTTAGTGCAAAAACATACTGGAAATTAGAGAAACTACTACACAGCTACATAGAAAGGGCAGCAACTTTCAGCCCTAAACTCAGGCGTGGTCACACAGAGCTACCAGAGGTGAAAAATCTCTCTTTTCCACTAACAAATCCCTGAGCAAAATATATTTCATCTCCCATAAGCAAAAAGTAACTGAAACTTGCTGTGTTGGTTAGGTTTCCAATTTCTCCTGTAGCTGTTTAAATTATTGGATTGGGAAGAAGGATTTTAGCCACTTAATTGCACGATGAAATTATTTTCAGGTTTTTTATGTGCATCATAATAGCTACATTTACCATTCTATTATCATTAGTGCTTGAGGACATCTTTCATTTATCTACTTAGAGGTTTTTGCATAGAACTCCCAGAGGTAAAAGTCATCATCTTGCTGAGTTTGAAAGTTTTCTTTTCCAGCATCTTATTCTTCAGTCTCAAGGGCCTGATATTTTTTTTAAACTCTTGGCATTCTCTTCAGTAACAAGGTTGAAATTTGAATATGCTACATCAATTTGGCTTCAGTTTGATGCCTCACTGAGGCACAGCCTGGCTGAGGAGAGAGAAAAAAATGAATATGAATGCCAACCATCTATTGGGATAACTAAGTAAAAAATCAGCAGGTCTCAGGCTGTAACTGAGAAGGAGCTACCCCACAAGTGAGAATGAATCTATTTTGCATGAAATTACAGAAATACAAGTTGCCAGTGATATAACAAAGTTATATAAATTTAGCACCAGTCCAAGAGGAATTTAGAGTAATCTGATGGCAAGGCAGTAACTCACTGCACTTTTAAGGACACGGAATGATTTCACGAATTGATTTAATAGTTAAACAAACATTCAGTCCTGAGAGGAAAAGAAAACCATACAAACCTAAGGTTAATGCAGACTGGTCCCACTGGATGTCTTTTATTCCTTGATGCTGTCTCTGAGGCTTCAAATGTTCCTGTGTTTCCATGCAAATGAGCTGCTTACAAAATCCAACTCTTTCAAGTGTGTTCTAAGTGCTGCTGTCTATGTCGTTTTACAGTAAACACATTTTTGTTGCACAGCAATATGTTTCTCTTAGAAGATGGGTAAATATGCAAAATGTTTCTGTAACTATTTGTCAGATAGTCAAACAGATTTTTTGTCTATCCTCGGGCCCCTTTTATGTTCTCTCTCTGTGAACATATGCGACAAGAGCTCTCCCAACACAAACACTTGAAGGAATCAAATTGCAGGCTCTTTTCCTACCAACATTTGCACAAAAAAAAAAGGGGAGAAAAAAAAGAAAAAGAGAAGAAGAGTATATTTTATCCTGCAATAGAGTAGAACAACCCTGTGAATGCAACCAGCTCTTAGAGCTCCTGTTTTTGCAGGAATTTGTAAAGTTTGGTTGGTCCTCATGCTGGTGCCATTTGACATCTAACCATCTCAGGAAGGGAGGTGAGAAATGGAAGCCAAAATCCTTGTTAATATGTCAGCAACCAGATGCCAATGAGACCATCTCCCAGTTTCCTTGGAGTCACTCTAGATGCAGTGTGTGACAAAGCCTTGCTCAAACCATAGCCCAGGGACAGCCAAAATGCTGCTGAGAGAGCAAGGATGTGTCCAGGGACTTCCTCTCCTGCTGTTGAGGGCAATTGTTCAGGGAGTGGTTCATTTGAAGTTTCAAAGGCTGCACTGGTAAAAGTCAGGTTCCCCAGTTTCTTGAGGCAGTGATGATCCACAGGCTGCTGTGAGCACACCCAGCTCACCAGGGTTATTTCAGCTACAGATGACCTGGGGGAAGTTGGTATTTATGGAAAAAATGCTTTATTGTGAGGGTGGAGAGGCCCTGGCACAGGTTGCCCAGAGAAGCTGGGGCTGCCCCTGCATCCCTGGAGGTGTCCAAGGCCAGGCTGGATGTGGCTCTGAGCAACCTGGGACAGTGGAAGGTGTCCCTGCCCATGGCAAGGGGTGGAATGGGATGAGGTTTAAGGTTCCTTCCAACCTAAATGATATTAGGATTCTATAAAATCTCACCTGGAGTCAGCTCTGCCTGGCTCCCTGGGGGGGTTTTGATTGCCCCAAACCCCGGGGGGTTTTTCCCGGGTCCCCCCCCCATTGGGGGGGGGGGGGGGGGCTCCCAGTCTGCCTGCATCATATTCCATCAGGCCTTGTCCTTGTCATGTCTCTGTGTGCAGAGATTTCATTCCACCCATTGCCCAGAATGCAGAGTGGGTATGAAGTCATTGGAACAACTCACATCAAGAGCTGGGAAATTGCTGTGAAAAAGGCTCCTCTGATGGCACTGGTACAAAAGCCTTTGTTGAATATGAAATTTTGCCATTGTCCACTTAATGAAAAATGAGCTAGCAAGCAAACAACAGGATCTAAACCACGTATGCCTGCAACAAATTGAATCTCATGTGCCATTTCCTTTTTACATGAAGGTTAGTATGGCTTTTTTTATTATTTTGGGTCATTGCAACCTAAGATAGAGACCTTAGATGTCTGCAAATCTTCTTTCTGTGAGAAAAACACATAATTGTCGTTGATCACAATTAGTCCCTTCAAAATATTCTGGAAGACAGAAAAGCCAGTCTTTCACTCTTCCACTTTTCTTTCCATGCCTAAATTTAAACTTTGGCCATTTAGGTGGTTGTGTTGTTCCATTTATGCTCTGATATAGTGGACCAAAGATTCAACCTCAATTATTCTTAAAGCACAACTTCAACAGCATCTTTTCAAGAGTTGCACAAAGAATGCTTTGATTCAAGCTTCTGTGTACCAAAATGAATGAGACCTTTTATGAGGAGCACTTTCAAATACACCCAGGAAGCCACAAATGGTGTGACAGGCAGACCTCCAAACTGCTAAGAATTACTAACACAGTCGTTCCACTTTATTTAGGGGAAAGTTTTTCCCTTTATGAACCAATCATCCAGTCTGCCACTCTTCCTGTGACTCAAAACACGTGCAAGGAAGTGCTATTTGCACTCAAGTTCCCAGATTTTGAGATTAGTTTGGTAAACACTGAAGTAATTTTTTGTTCTATGGTCACACAACCCTGGGAGCACAAATGGGTTTTGTATTGAGACCAACCAACACTCCTAAATTCCTATCCTGTAGGAAATATACATTCATGCAAAGCTCCATGATGTAATATTGCTGGAGTCCTGCAAGTTCTGTACATTATTCTTACCAATTTCATGTGTTATATGGCAGAGTGATAGAAATTTAGAGTATAAAGACATCTTGCTATGGACAGAGTCTCATTTTTATATCCAGTTCCACTCCACACCTGTCATTCCATATGAGGAATTAAGAGCACCAGTTATGAGAGCAGCTGCATCACTCTTTGTGTGCCTTTGACCACAGAGACTTGCAGGTTTTATTGCCTCAGCACGAGGAGCCCCTCAGACTGCAGCAAACATGGGGATTCTAGAGGAAATTAGGAATATGGATCTTAGCAGGAATAATTTACTACTAAACAGAAGAATGTTTGTAAAAATCAGGTGTAAAAACTGAGAATTCAAGCTCTTGTTAGCAATGTAAACAAGAATATTGCTGCAGGTATTTTCAAAGCTATCTAGGAAAATACCAAGAGTGTTAATCAGTGCAAAGTGATTCCAGTGCAAGAGAAAATGGGCAGTGATGAGGACAATGGATTATCTAAGCTGGAGGAGTCACCAAGGTTAAGTTGGTCTATGCTCTGTGACAAAACCACTTCCATAAAGAAAAAGAAAGGGTCACTGTCACAGGAGACTCTCTCCTGAGGAGAGCAGAAGGTCCAAGACTTGTGGGTGATGTGATGGTTGGAAGCTGTCTTGGGCACAGAAACCATCAAATTATAGAATTTTTTCAATTCTTTGAGAAGTAAGGAGGGGGATCAGCTACCTTGAACTTCCAAATGGCCAACTTCAGCTTGTTGAGGAGCCTGGTTGACAGCAGAGGCTGTGCTGAAGGGCAAAGAAGTCCAGAAAGGTTCAGAAGTCCAGAGATTCTTCAAGGCACGGCAGGAGGTTTTGCCCATGTGATCAAAGACAAACTAATGGGAAAGAGATTTGGGGTTTTGGTGCTTTCCTGACAAAGGTACCAAAATAAACTAACAATCACATAACTAAATGCAAGGGCATCTAAGAGAGGGGCTGTTGCAATTTAGTCTAAAGGACAGACAGAAGATGAATCAATATTTATTACTAAAAAACTCCGCTGGGAATCTCTGTGCTTCAAAGGATGCAAAAATTTGTCCTTGAGGAGTGAAAAAACCTGCTTTTCTAGAATGGTGACCTGACTGGAATCCAAATCCTAGTTCCACAAATTCAGGAATATCCAAAATCAATACCCTCAGCATGCCTTCACAGATTTCTGGGCAGAATTCTCATTCCATGTATTAACTGAGGGAAAAGCAAAAGAGAAAAGAGGCTACTCCAAAGCAACCTCCAGTTCTCTAGAAAACAATAATCAGGAGGGATTATGGGATTTACATTTGATATCTGAGACAAATTTTCCTTAGTAACTAATTTATTTGTCTGTACTACACACACAATACACATGGAGTGTGTAGCAACCATAAGAAGATATGGTTTGCATTTTGTTTTTTTAAGCTGAATTTAATAATAACCTAATTTACGAAGTTACCTTGTTCATTGGTCTTATTATTGCTAAAGTGCAAAGAAGTCATAATTCTTGCAGTATGTTTGCCTGACAATAATATGTATTGTATGGACCTAAAAGTATTCTGTATTATGTCATATTTTTGAGTTTATTCTCTTAGGGTTACCTTTTATTGTAAAGTTCAAAGAATTGTCAAGAAACTGAAAGTTTTAGCCCTACTAAAGCCATACTCTTTAGCCATAGTACTGTCACACTGCTATGACATCAACCATAATGCAATTAATTACTAATTTCAACATGGCTGTGTCCTTCTTTCCCTACAAGCTCAGCTTAGCTCATTCCCAACCCATCTGCTGGTGTGTGTTTGCATATCAAGCAAAAGGAAAAAATCCACCTCACTGCCTCTTATAACAGCTCTCATCTGTGTGCTTGAGGGGCAAAGGAAGGAGAATTTCCTCATAATTCCTACTCTTGCTCTAAACCTTTGTGCTGTGTTGAATAAAAAAGTAGGACCCATTTTTACATTCATTTTCAATGTGTTCTGCATTTCTATTTATGGAAGCCATTCAATGTGTGCAAATACCACATTCCTTTGAATTCTGCTATATTTCCATTCTTGCTCAATAATTAGAACAGATAGTGATTACCCTAAATAAATACTAAAAGCGCAGAGTTTGGGTTTTTTTTTTCTTTTTTCCTTTTGTGCACCTTAAAGTGGTCAGTATTTATTCCTTTTTGCCTTGAGGGCTTTGCATTTGGCAATGCTTTGGGACAGCATCTCTAGTTTAAAGAACAACACCAGCCCCACACCTCACTGCACTTCCTGCAAGCTTTTCATCTATATTCATGTTAATTAATTTCAACCTTCTCCTTATATGGTACTTAACTGAACTCATTTTTTGCCTCTCATTATTTTTAACACTACTCCTATATTAAATGGGAGCTCCTGTAGCCATTTTGACATTCATACAAAACAGAGTTATTGTAACTCAACCCTCCTGAAAATTATTCTGCCTTCTCTGGAATTCGCACACAAAGATGCTGTATGACCTTGAGCACTCACTGGCAAATGACCTTGAGCATTCTTTCTAAATCCTATACTTTGATTTGGTAAGAACATTTCTTAAGAGATTTAACTGTATTAATTGGACTGTATTGTACTATCCGTTCTATTTATTTTCTTTTTTTTTCCTTAATTTTTAAGGATCTTTGATAGTAATTAGAAAACAATATTGTCTGAGACAATTTTTCTTCACTAAATAAACACATATTATTGAATTATCCCTTTAAGTCTGATTACTAAATTTTCTCAATAATGACTTACTCTTGTCTTGCAACTATGGGATAAAAATATCCTTTGAAGTTTTCTGTGCTCTTAGGCTAAATAATGCCACGATGAAATCCTATTTCTTACTGAAGACATTGTCTTCTGCATTACTCATTATTTCATTTACTAATTCATTACTAATTACTGCAGTGCCTGAGAGACCTGGTCATAGACCAGAAAGTTCACCAGTACATGAACATTGAACAAAAAAAAGTTTATTCTTTCAAATAAAAATGGAAACATTGTTAAAACTCGTGACAGATATATTTCAACAACATATATACTTTCATTCATTTACCTTTCTACCTTATTTTGTGTTATTCATCTGTATATTTTAGATATCCTTGCTTTAAATTATTCAATTATTTATTGTCAATTGCTTTAATAAAAATTGATTTATTTTAAAGGGTAGTTCTATTTTTCTATTTTAGCAACCCTATGTAGTACCTTCAAAGGAATAGGAATGGAGTATTAATCTCACAAACACCATTTATCAATAATTCCATGTGTTATATTTGTATATGAATAAGGATGATGAAAAAACCCTCAATTAATTCCATCCTACTATTGATCTTGATAAATGCGACTTTCTTTTTCTTCTGGTATAATTGACATGAAAATTACTGGATTTTGCCTCCTTTTTTCCTCGGCACCCTGTAATCAGAGAGGAAGAAAAATGAAATCAAAGAGGTCACAGAGTACAAGGCTTGAGAGAGTATTGAGATGCCATTCCTCATAATTTGGTCCCAAACCATTGTATATTTCTGGCAAACACCTGAAGGAAATACCTTTAATGCTCAGAGCCAGACAGGAGGAAAGGGACCCTTCAGATAGTGGCAAACCATTTTACACTACATATGCTTAGCTTACAGGGAAAGAGCAGTGGTGACACACAGATTTTAAAAAAACCAAACAAACAAACCAGAATTCTAAAAAGCAATGTAAATAAGGCAAAGATTAAGTGGTTTTAATGATAAAAACATAATCAAGTCGGTTAAAAGACTAAATGGAGTCATGAATATTGAATAGTTTATGCTGGGCCCTGCATTGGCAGAAGAGAACATTGCAATACATTTTTGGTTGTTGAATATTTCTTCTGCTTTAATTGATCCTGTGGTGTTTTGCATTTCCCAGACACGTGCTGCTGCTCCTTTGACACAGCAACTTGGTGACCATATGCTGAACAGAACGGGGTGCTTCTCACAAGAAATCTTGTCTCCTGATAAAGCCATTGTTGACAGATTTAAAAGTTGCTTTTTTCTCTCTTTTCTGTGTGCACAAGTGTCTGCGCTGAGCGTTCTGTGTTTATTTCCCTGCAGTCACGTTCAGATCCAGCCCACTCCGTTTGTTCCGACTGTCACCCGCTGGATTCTGAGAGCCACGACTGCAGATCCTCTCGCTGGCAGCAAACCAATAAATCTGGCAACCAGCATTTGTCATGAGGAAGACCAGACGAGGGCTGAAAGTCTCTCTGGCCTTTACTTGAGGCAGAGATTCTGCAAGAAGAATTTAGTTCATAATTCCTCAGGCAAGAGGCGAGTGACAGTAGAGACCTGCTTACTCTCTGATGCTTGTATTCCCCTCACAGCACCAGCAGACAAGGAAATTATTCAAAAAAATATTGTCAGAAAATTTAGTCGACCATGCTCGAGAGGAAAAGCAGAGATGGGAGGAGTGGGAGAGGATTATGCATCACATGTGAGTAATAACACTTCTTCCAAGTGAAGGGAAAAACAGTTATGTAATAGAGAGAGAAGGGAAAACAATCAAACCTGTAGCAAATACTCATGTGAAATGTTTTCCATTTTTCTTTCTGCTTGAAGATTTGGGAGCTGGGAAGGGGAATTAAGAAACTGCAGAAAGATAGGGGTCAAAATTCAATAGGAATGTTTTCTTATGGAGTGCTGGGTTTGGTCAGAATCTCAGAGAAGCTCACCCTGAGGAAGTTGCTGCAGATTATCAATGATCAAAGTTTTGGGCAGTTCTTCTGGATCTCCATTTTCCAGGATATTGACCCAACAATACAAGGCAGTGCTACACAACAAACAGAGAGCAAGCTGCCTCTTCCCAGAAAAGATTTTGCATTGTTTGCAGAGGAGATTTACCACAATCATTGCCTTCTGAAGCTCCTGAGTTTATTCTACAATGCATAGATGGAAGCAGGTCCAACAGAAACTCCTGAAGTGAGAAAGTGAGGGTTGTTCTTCACACCCAGAAGTCAGACAAAGAGTATTTTGGCCATGTGGTCTGACATAGCTTCCTCAGAGAGCCTTAAAATAAGGGAATGAGAGCCCAATACAGTTCCCAGTTCTTCTCCCACATTTTCCCTCCACAGCTGACCAAAACCTCTGTGCAGAGGCAGAGCTCATGTGGATGTCCTGGGCCAGAATCCTGTCAAGGGCATGGATTTGGTCTGTAGTGGAGAGCAGCCAGACAACCTGATGGCACTTTAGTGTTTGAGGCAGATTCTAGAAGGAAAGTCCCTCAGGATTTTACCCACAGCACAGGTGGAGACCTACATCTTAAAAGAAAACTCCTCTTCCAGCACTGTCTCCAGCAAAGCTGATTTCCAGGTCTGGTTCCTTCCTTGCATTTGCTGCAGCAGCTCTTAGATAACATGCAGGAAACAAAAGGCTTGTTGTTGTACCAGGATTTTGAAGAAGTTATTCATTGCTATACTTAAGTTGAGATCTGTGAAGAAACACATGCGGCGTATTTTGAGAATGTGCTATGCCAGGTTACCCCAAGTCACAGTGTGTTTAAACAACCACTTTATTCTGCCATCTGGTGCATGATAGGTTTCTGATAAATACGTGCCTGCGCTTTGACTGTGGGATGCACACAAGAACAGAGACTGTATTTTTCCAAGATGTTTGTCTGAGTCTCAGACAAACAACTTTGGCAATGTGAAGGAGCTTTCTGTGGGTGCAGCAGTAATCATGGAATCAGAGAATCATGCAGTGGCCTGGGTTGGAAGGGACCTCAAAGATCATCTTGTTCCAACTCCCCTGCTGTGGGCAGGGAAAACTTCCACTATCCCAGGTTACTCAGAGCTCCACCCAGCCTGGCCTTGGACACTTCCAGGGATCCAGGGGCAGCCACAGCTGCTCTGGGCACCCTGTGCCAGAGCCTCCCCACCCTCACAGTCAAGAATTTCTTCCTGATATCTCATCTAACCCTACTGCCTTTCAGTCTGAAGCCATTCCCCCTTGTCCTGTCACTCCAGGCCCTTGTAAATAGTCTCTTTCCACCTGGAAGGCCACAATGAGGTCACCCTGAAGCTTCTCTTCCCCATGCTGAACAATCCAAACTCTCCCAGCCTTTCCTCATAGCAGGGATGCTCCACTCCTTTAATCAACCTGGTGACCTCTAGACTCACTTCAACAGCTCCATGTCCTTCCTGTTTTGGGACCCAGAGCCCTTCTCTTTAATTTCCCTGCCTTTAGTCCTCCCACGCTCCCCAGAAATAGTGCCCAGATAGCATGAGGAGAACTCAGACTGTTGCTGTAAACCCTGGAGGTGAGTGTAGCTCCAACAAATGTAGACAATTATAGGCTGGGTTTTTCTATAGACAAAATCAACATTTGGCAAAGACAGCTGACTGCTGAGCACCCGAGGGTCCCTGATCTGGAGAAACAGAGGAGAGAGATGGCCCAGCATTTCAGCAGCCTCCAAAGTCCCCTCCCACTGCTCTGCTGCCTGGCTTCTCACTGCCCATTTCTGTTTGCCTTCCTGTGCTGCAGGAGAAGGCTTTTCCCCTGCCCTGTCCCCTTCCCTCCTTCTCACACAGCAGCACCAGGTGAGAAAACACTCCTTAGACCCCAGCAGGAGGAGATGCTACTCAGAAGGGAGAGGGGATTTTGTCAGGGATGCACAGGTAACATGGTCAGATTTATATTAAATCTGCTCTTGCCCATACCTTTGACAAGGTTTCTTCAAGTTACCTGAAACACTCATTCACAACACCTGGGGCAGGAGGGAGAAGCTCCTGAACCAGGTGGGAAGCAGTCACAGATAAAGAAGCAGGAGGTTTTCTTCCAGAAAATTATAATCTTGGTGATAAGAAAGAGAGAGAAGTAGTCCTATGAACACAGACAGCCCTCCAAAGTCTGCACAAGCCCCCACAAAGCCCATCAATCTCCCCCAGAATCACAGACATTCCAGAAACCCATCCAACTATCCCCTTTTAATCTGTGAGTTCCTGAAGCTGTGGTCCTATTCCAACCTACATCATCCAAATCTCCTCAGTGGCTCATCTTAGCCTTCCCTCACTCTTTTCTGCCATCAGAATGGTTCATGTTTTCCCCAAGGATGCCCTCATTCAGCTTTGTCAACACCACTGAGAAACCCTGGCCTGTCTCCAAGGTTTTTTTGCTTCCCATGGATTGTGGCAATGTTGCTGCAGTAACACGTTGCTCAGTGCAGGCTGCAGTCTGCCCACAAACCTGGTAAATGCTCAGGGTTTTGAGCTGAAAAGATGGAGCTGTGAGGGTCAGCTGTGCAATTCCACACTTTTTTATGGACAGCAGTTCTGGTATATTTATGTTGAGCAACCAAGAGCCTTTCTGGCCATGACTGTATCATGAGACAACATTTCAGAGGATATTTTATTGAGAATAACCCCATGTAATGCAGAAGGGATCAGATGGATGGGGTCTGATCCCAAACCTACCACCTTCTGCATTCTCTTTCCCTCAACTTCAGATTCCAAGAATTTGCCTTCTAAGCCTTGCTCTGTATTTCAGCCTCAGCTCAGTACATGAAGCTTCCTAAAAACATAGCCTCTTCATTCTTATCACTATTGGGATTGGCAAACATATTAGATAAAATACAAGAGGAACAACCCAATCCCAAGCTCTCTAATCTGTGGGAGTGTTGCCAAACCCAGCCAGACCCTTCACAGTTTCACAGATTCATGGAATATTCTGAGTTGGAAGGGACCCACAACGATCATAGAGTCCAAAATTTAAGCAAATGTCCCATACAGGGGCTGTGCCCACAACCTTGGTGTTATCAGCACCGTGCTCCAGCCAACTGAGCACTGTCACACGTTGTCAGACATGTCACCAGTCTTGGCCAGTGTCTGACAAGGCTTTAGAGAGAGCTTCAGAGTGCAAGAAATAAACACCCTCATGACAAGGATGAAAGTTAATTAGTTCTTAATTTATATCCTGAAGAGCAAGTGTTGAGCTCTCATAAAACTGTGTCCTTTGGAAAACAAGCCAGTGCTTCCATTTTTCATATTCTACTGCAGCTCTTTTCACTGCTATCAGCACGTTCTTTTAATAATAACTTGCAGAAGTAGGGTTTTTCCTATGGAAAAGAAAGGCAGTGAGCTTTTTTAAAGTTAGGAAGAAATGCTGCACTGTGAGGGTGGTGAGGCACTGGAACAGAGAAGCTGTGGATGCTCCATCCCTGGGAATGCTCAAAGCCTGTTGGATGGGGCATTGAGCATCCTGGTTTAGTGGAAGGTGTTCCTGCCCATGGCAGGGGGTTGGAATGAGATGATTTTAAGGTCCTTTCTAATCTTATGATGTTTTAAGTTCCATCAGGGGTTTTTGTGTGGAATAATTTAAGGAAAAATAACCCAATAGAAGATTTTTAAGTTGTTACCACTGCCTTTGTCAGACTTTCTCTTACAGACCTGCCATGCTCCCCGTTAAACATCTGAGGAATGATCTACTTTTACCTCGCATAATCTACTCTCTCGAGGAACACTTAGCACACTGCTAATCATTTTCATTGTCTCTTCTGGTTCTTTCCCACTTCTTCCCCCTTCCTTAGGTGGCACAAGCACAAGAGAGCAATGGTTGGAAGTGGCACATTTCACCTTCCATTGGTGCTCTCTGACCCTGGGGGAGCGTTGTGCTGTTCAGGTTTGCACTCCTGTCGTTTCCTGAAGTGCTTGTGGTTATTTGTGAACACAAACCCGCCGAGTTCCTCTCCTCTCTGCCTCGCTTTGCTGAAGGGAACATCTTGAACTCTTCACATGCGTTGACTCATTGTGACGGATGAAGTAGGATGTGCCATCCCACTTGCAGCTCCCCAGCATAAACAGTGGAAACATAATAAGAGCTCCCATCTGCCTCGTTTTCCTTTGCTCCCCCAAAACTGAAAGTAAAAATGAAGACCAGGAATCATTCACATTTTCATTCAGAGAGTATTTGCATCAGAAAGGAAGAGCATCCAGATCTTCAAGCAGGTATCAATGATGAGGTTATGTCCTGATTATTCCAAACAAAAGCAAAATTCTTACATTTACATAGAGGGGATTTGTTCTTGGTAAAATTTCATGTCAGCCTGGAGACATTTAGCCCACAGGTTGGCTTAGGTTCCATATCACATGCTGGTCTCTGACAGTGCAAACTGAAATTTATCTAAAGGGAAAAGATGGGATGTGCTATTTCTTACCACAGTGTGGCTGTAGCAGGAATATAATCATCTTTGGGGATAGAATCTATTTCTTGACCTGATATTCTCTGTAATTAAGGAACACACAACAGTTCACTGAAAGTCTCAACAGAACTGCAGTTTCTACAAACGTTTTTATAGCTACCCAACTGCAACAAAATAAACTGTAATTTTTCCATTTCCTGTTGCTCCTTCAAGACAGTGAATGCCACCCAGGACTTTAGTTACCAGGAATGGAAAAGTAATTCATGCCCAAAGCAACAGGGAGAAAAAAGTCTATAAAAACGAACTTGAAAAAATACCATTTTATGGTGATACATAAAAAAGCTTCCAAAACCCAGCTGAGATTTAAGCCATGTAAGTCCAAAGCACTCTGAGTGCTTTGACAGAAAGGATGTAAAGCATTATTTAAAATCGAATTCAACCTCTATACAGTTCTACAGGAATTTGACCTATTCTATTTCATTTTATTACTGCTACTTGATAGGTCGGGGTATTTCTAAGATATGATAACTAGAAACCTTATGTGCTCTCACTTGAATAAAATTATTGTAATCATTTATTTTTTAAATATTTGTTTGCATTTTTTTTAATTGTGGAAATCATTTGGTTTGGTAAGTTTCTTATTAAATAAAATACTAAATTAAATTAAACACCTTTTTTCTAGTGAGAAAATTACCCCCAAAGAGCAATTAGATGTGTATATAAAATGGTCAATGAAAATCTACTTTTTGTGTGGGTCTTAATATATTACCTTATCATCTTGCTGGATATCACCTAATTTTGGTATGACAAGAAATCCCAAAACTTATTCCCTGTTTACCCTGTTCACAGCATCCATGTTACCCTTGTTAGTGCTGATTTCATTTCCAAGATAAAATACTTTGTTCTCACTCAGCAGACAAGCTATTCTATGTCCTTGGCCATCTTGCCTTCCCTTCTCCATACCTTTTTTTATTCACCGAGGTTCTTTCTGCGAAAACATGTCCAGAATTGTAAAATGTTCAGGATATAAATACACCGAGGAGTTTAGCACAGACACAAGGTTTTCCTATCCAGTTTGTATTTAGTTTTTTCAAGATCCAGCTTGCTTTTTTGAACCCTACAGACAATGAGATGCTTTCAGAGGATTATTCACAATGACCTCCCTAAGGACTCTTTAGTACCAACTGATTTAGAGTCTACCATGTTTCTACACTTAAAATTATTAGATATATTGGGTGCAACCCTAGCTACTCCACCTGTGAGAGTAACAGGCTAGCAGTTTCACCAACTTTATTGCTACCCTTCCACTTATTATCTACTGGACCACTGGACAATAGGTACTACAGTATATTGGGACAGTATTTTTAGCAAAATCAGACAGAAATCATGGCCCAAATATCCAGTGATTGCATCACAAACACATGGAATTTGGTTTTCCACCATGTTACTGTACAATTTTCTCTTACAGTCTTAATTCTGTTCCTCGTAGATGTTTCAGCTCAGATTCAGGTAAATTACTGTTCAATAACAGGATTTCCAGAATAGATGATATTGCTTCTTCCCACATATTTTCTCTCAAGATGTTCTTTTCCATCCATATCAGACCCATTTATCTGTCCATTAGCCACAAGTTTATAATTTAAGTTTGAACTTGCATTTCTTTGTGAAAAAGTACAAAAGGGCATGCACATGCAACACACATTAGATTAATCCTTATTTTAATAAGCAGCTGCATTACTTTGTGTCAAATGGAAATCTCTTATAAATAGCCTGTTGTGACAGACTGTTACATAATTCATTAAAAATATATTCAATTATGCATTTTGATATTTGTGGAAACCTTTTTTTAATTAATCATTTCAATACACTCATCAAACCCTATAAAAGGTTCCTCTACACACTGAGGTCTTGTTGAAAAGAAGTATTTACAACTGCTGAATGAATCCCTTTCAAAAGCACAATAAATCAAGAAGGTTTTAGGAAGGTGCTTGAGGAGGAACCAGTAACATTGCTTTTCCAGAAGAAATTCTTTACTGTGAGGGGGGTGAGGCACTGGAACAGGTTGTCCAGAGAAATCGTGGATGCTCCATCCCTGGAAGTGTCCAAGGCCAGGTTGGATGGAGCGCCAATTAACCAGAGTTAATTGGTCCATTGAGAGATGTCCCCACCCATGGCAGGGGTTGGAACAAGGTGATCTTTAAGGTTCTTTCCAACTCAAGCCTTTCTATGATTACATTTGTACAATTTTTCCCGGAAAACTCTGTCCTGGAAATAGGAAGTTGGTTTGAAGCTGTGGTTTTATGGTTGGAAAAGTGATGCTGGAGAGCATCAGGCTCAGGTCAAGTCTAAATATAAAGATGAGACTTTCAGGAGGGGGGAAGAGGCTGTTTTCTATTTGAACTACCAAAAGACTATTGAAAAAGTGTGGTTTTTTCCAAGAGAAAAGGATTCCACAGACCAAAATGATGTTAGTTATTTCAGAAAAGCTCTTGGCTTGTGAAAAAACAGATCCAAACACTGAATTTCCTGGAGTATTGAGTCTACCATGCCGTATCCCTGCCCACAAACACTGACAGATCCCTTGAGTTTTGGCTGAACCGCTCAAGAGCAGCTTCCTGCCGACACTGTGCATGGCAAATTGTGCCAGTTAGCAGCACAAAACTGGATTCCATCCCAGCAGCTCCACTTGCAATGTCCAGAGACACCTCAACAGCAGAGGATGTCAACTTCCCGCGCGCGCTCTCGGAAAGAGAGCCGAGGTGGGTGACACCTCTCTGGAGGGAGGCTGGCAGGGGTGGCCCTGATGGGAGGAAGGCAGGGTGGTCAAGAGACACCGTTGCTATGGCAACGCTGCCTGGGAAAGACAAAAGAGGAAGGCTGGAATGAAAAGGGAACGGCTGGAATGGGGAGGAGAATGGAGACCAGCCCGGTGTGTGCTGTGACAGTTGTGACAGGGTGACACACACTCGTCACCTCCAGCACTGAAGCTGCCACTCACCTGCCAAGCCAGGGTGGCACTTGCCCATGTGGCCAAATGTCCTGTGCTCCTGGGAGGTCACGGGCTGGGAACGAGTTTGGGGGTTGAATAAAGCCTTCCAATAATTTGGGGTGGCCAACATGAATGGTTAAATTGACTCTGATAGGTCTCAGAAGCCATTTTGCAGCCCCCAGCACCAAAGACACTTCCAGCTGAAAAAACATTGTTAAATATTAAATATATCCATATCTATATCTATATATCTCTATCTCCATATCTATACCCATTGCACCTACGTGAGTCAAACATAAATAGTTGCCAACTTGTACACTCTTTCTCACATGCTGATAGTAAAACCAGTTACAGGTTGAGTAACCCTGACTTAACTCCATGGCACAACAGCAATCGATCTGGGCAGAAGAATCAGATTGGGGGTATCAGGAACCCTTAAAATCAACCACTTGACTTATAGGAATCCAGACATGGGGCACTGCAAGTTACTTCAGCAAAGCTGAGTCATCTGTGCAGCAACTCAAAATTAACATTAATCTGTTGCCCAGATCAGCTAGTAAAAAAAGAAAAAGAAAAGAATTTATGATAGAAACTGATCTAAATTACAACAATTGGCAGACCAACGTTCCCCTGTCAAATGACCATATAAAACTACAACAAACCACTCAGCCTGTGTATTTTCTAGGGCAGTTTCCACTGTAAATATAATGTTTCTAGCCAGAAGAGAAACCCAATTTCCTTACTTAGAAAAAAACCCTCAATGCAATTAGTTGTCAAGATACCACAGATTAGTACAGGCTCCTATATCATTACTTTGCACTGAAATCACAAATCAAGGCATCTAAAAGAAAAATGAAAAAGAAGAGAAAGAAGAATATATATATACACACACACAATCACATTTTCCTCTCATTGCTGACCTTCTAAAATTTTTACAATACCTTCTCAAAACATCATGAGAAGGATGTAAAATAACATCCCCCTTTCACAGTAGGGAATTGATACACAGTGAGATTAACTGAATTACTGGGAATAACTCAGGAAATCTGCACTGGAGAGAAAACCTGCATTTCTCCTGCTCTTGCTCTGCACCTGAGGAAAAGGTTGGTGTTTGTTCCCTTAGGCTGGTGCTCTGCAGCATTGCCACAGACACTGGGAAAACAAGGCCAAGGGCTGAAAGCACTGAACCTCGCATAAAGAATGGTTGATTTTTTTTTTTTTTTTTGCTGGTTTTGTTTTATGTTTGTCCCAGAGCTCTTTCAGAAAGTAAAATAAGTTATTCAGGCCCTGCTTTTTCATAATCTCAAGGGTACTTGGTTTGTGGATAAGCCATCGATTTTTGCTCTCAGTCTGTTACAGTCACATACATGCAGTAAAAGTAATTTCCTCGGGACTAATATCATTTGTTCTCCAGGGTTTGTCCTTATGAAAACTGAATTTTGAACAATCCTTATGTAACCTTTGCTATCGAGGTTACATGAGATTGAGATCCATTTGTGAGATGAATAAGACATAACGTTTTGCTTCTGCAAACTTTCCTGACAAAGCTCTTTGTGTCAGGGAGAGGATGATGCTTTTACTATGTGACAAAATTTCCAGTTGAAGCTAACAGAGCTGCCAAATTACTTTTCCCACCTGGTTTGTGCACCTATTTGCACAAAAATCTCTCTTTAATCTAATTTTAACTTTCACTCTAAAATTGTTAAAATTCAGGTTCTAAGAGAACATGACTTTTCCCCTCTTAGAGCAAAATGACGTTTTTCATTGCCATATTTATTCTAAATTAAAAAAAAAAAGAGGCTTTTGAATGTAAATTAGTTGTTATACTAGACCTTGATAAAGGAGTATACAGGAATATAGTAAGTAAGTTGTGTCTTTAGCTCATAAAACCTGGACTGAAGGTTTACTTCAAACATTAAACAAATCACAGAATCATTTAGGTTGGAAAAGACCTCTGAGATCTTTGAGTCCACCTTTTGACTGATGGCCACCTTGTCAACCAGACTAGAGCGGTGAGTGCCACGTCCAGTCATTTCTTGAACAAAAATATATATTTAAACCATGAGCATTTGTTGACTTTAACTAAAATTATATTTCATTAGAAGCATTTTTTTGGAGATAAGCTCCCCATAAAATAACTCCATCCTAAACAAACCACATCACAGTGGTTCCCTTCCCAAGGGAGAGTTGGCAGCGATAGAGCATTGTTCTGAGATTTAATAAAGAAAGACCACCCAATCTTGGGCAAAAAGGAAGAAATCTGACCCCAAACGCACCAACTCACTCCTAGAGTCTGTCATATTTTAATACATCAGAAAGAGAAGTCTTGGGCAGGACTTCTGACCTCACTGGATGGGTAGGAAATAGGGGCAGTGCTGCTGTGCAGCCATGGGATGGTGGAGTGACTTTATTTAGGCTTCTTTTTTGGTTAAAATTAGGATTTCCTTCAAAGTTTGCTTTGTATGCCTCTTGAAAAAGAGATTAAAGAACAGTCTTCTTTTATCTTCTTTTCATTCCTATTGATCACGGTTTTCTCTGCTTAGAGATGATATTTAAGGCCTCTTAAAACTCGTACAGCCACAAATATTGTTATTGTTTGAAATGTGACTAAAAAGAAGCCAAAATTTCCCCTCTACCTCCAGAAGCACGAAAATATCCCTGAGCACCTCCATCCACCCACACCATTTCATGGAGCATCTCAGTACTCCTGGAAGGACTAAAGGCTCTGAAAGTGGAATGGTGGAGAGAATTCCCTTGCTGTGGTTCCTGACCAAAGGTGGGATCGGTGGTCAGATCTTTGGTCTCACCTCTGATTCAGGTGTGAAATTCAGGTTGGCCTCTGTGGGGTTCATATTTTGTTCAGCACATCCCATAATCCCTCACACTATCTAATACATTCTCATGACTCTTCCAAGCACAGAATTCCTAAGGGAAAAAGGGGTTGTTATGCCAGTTTTTGAGGATTTGGGATAGAAAAAGACAATTCAAGCACTCTGCTTTGTGCAACCATTCAACCCCGAGCTTGAGAGCCACCTCCCCTTCACCTGCATGATTCCTGGTCCCATGGAAAATAGGGAGAAACAGGAGACAGCAGACATTGCTAGAGTTATTCGTGGGCTCCACTGTGGGAGAAACAGGATCAGTGTGTGGCCAGGAGACACCCACTGAATAATTTTTATCCGCTTTGTAGGAGAATGAATGTCCTCTCCAAACTGCTTGCATCCAGCAGGACCCAGAACATCAGAAGAGAAAGTACAGTACATCGTGAAACAGTTCTTTTTCCATGGGGAGCAAAGCACATTCCCAAATTATATTGGTAACAATAAACCCCTGAAATAATGCAGTACATCTCTCTCCAGTGAACGGCATCGTTCTGTGTTCTTCAGAGCTGGGCGGAATAAAACTGCACAGAACAAAGGTTTCAAGTTTCCCTTTTTGGTGCTCTCAGACCTGAGCTAAAAAGAAAAAAAAACAATTAATTTCTCCACATCCACAAAGAATTTTGGCAGTTTTGCCATCGGTGGAACACAATAATTGCCAGTGAAAAAAGAGCCAGTTTTCATAGAGAAACTAATGTGTGAGAAAACAGGCAGAACACAGGAGAACATCTTCTCTTCTTCATTTCAGATCAGGGTGGGGACAGGAAGCTGATTTGTTTTACTTTTTCAAGCAATGTGGGGCACAAATATTAACTCTCCTCCCCGAGGATGTGAATATCCTCCTGCTCTGTGCAGTAGGAATTTCAGGCCAGGTCCTGCTGTTTTCCAGCTGGGTCAGAAAGCTCTGGGACCTACATCTACCAGTAGAGAGGTTTAAAACCTCCCCTCTCCCTCCAGTGCTGCATGGATGGATGGATGGATGGATGGATTCTGTCCTGGATGCAGGATGGTAAATGCATCGTAATAGCTAAAGAAGATTTTCTAGAATTTTCCATTCAAACTCACCCCATTTCAGCAGCTTTTGCTGTTACTGAACTGCAGTGATTAGCCTACAACTTTCACAGCCTCCATGAAGAGGTTTTGGCTAAAGATTTTTGGACTCTTCTCTGCAAAATACAACTGACCATCTAGAAAAAATAATCTCATAACAATTTATTTTGGAAATTCTTATTCTTGTATTGAAACCCAGTAACCTGAAAAATTATGGGGAGGCAGAGGAAGGTTGACCTGCTCTAAAACCTCAGTGATGTGCTGTGGGATTGAGTTTGGCTAAGAGTTAATCTCAAGAGAAAAGTGGAAATTCCAATTCATTAAGGCAGACTGACGTGTTCCATGTTTTATTTGGGAAGCTACATGGATGGAGCTGGGCCTGCTCTATCTCTTTACAGGTTCCTGGTGTCACAGAGAATAAATTCTTGCATTGCCACTGAACAAATCCTGCTCTAGGGATGGAGGTGCTGAATGAGATTTCCTCCTAAAATTACTAAACCTCCAACTGAGATACTAGGAATGGGAGCAGAAGAGGAATATTTCTATTTTGTTCTCAAATTTCCATTTGTCCACAGCTGCCCCACTTCTCTGGGGGAAAGGCAGAAAAGGGGTTGAGGAAGGGAAATACTGTCCTGTGGGGTTATTTTGTTTTTCAGATGCTAAGCATTGTCCAGCAATACAACCAGAAAAACCCACTGAAATCTGCCAAGTCACAAAGAATTTCACCCCATTGCAAGGACTTTACCCTCTACATGTGCTGAAGGGCACAGCCTGCCTATGGAAAAATTAGTATGGAGTCATGTAATTAAAGATTATATCATCCCACATACAGAGGAGAACTTTATTTAAAACACATACCACTAGAACTTCATTCTGGCATCCCCTAAGGCTTGGGGCCTTGACTTCAGAGCCTGATCATTTTTATAATATTTTAGGGATGTGTTTTTTTCTTATAAATACACATGTGCCTAAATATATTTTTAATAAATATATATATGTGCATTATTTTTAATATAAATACGTATGTGGGCTCTGCCACAGCCCCTCAGAAAAATAAAACCTGTAGGAAGCAGTTCTGCTCCTGTGAGTCGTGCTTCCACCAGTGGTGCCTCCTTGCAAGGGGATCTGCTCCTGTCCTGGATTTCTGTCAGATATTAGGATTCTCTGTGGAACACATCTCGTGCTTGCTCAGCAAATCCCTTTATTTTTTCCTCTGGGAAGCTGCTCACAGGTGCTCCATCACTCTGACATTTTTCCGCCAGGATAATGATGGAGCAAACAAGCACAGTAGCTGACTCAGGAGGAAGGTGGAAGGCTGCAAAGTGGCTGAGCACAGAAACTACTGTTTCTTTGTTTATTTATTTTTAAAATCCACACCTTAGAACAACCTTTTCTTTTGTTTTGTTGGTTTTTTTCTTCTTTTGCATTGTAAGCAACCGTTTTTTCCAAGCTTAGAAATTACCTGCTGCCCAAAGGATAGTATCACATCCAGCAAAGGCAAACAGCAGTCACTGGAAGGATGGCAGCAAAGATGGCAGAAATTAAATGTTTTAAAGGCGGGTAAGATGGCTGGAAACTCTCTGTAACTGAGGGATCACACATGCTTGAATGTAAGGAGACAAGGAGAAAAGGGCTGTGTGGAATTTGAGAAAAGGCTTCTCTACATGCAGGAAACATCCTGAAACAGTGAACAATTAAATATAAGAGCAAACCATCTAGAGTATGGTCCCATAAAGGTGAATACAGATTGGTTTTTTGTTTTATTTTTATACCATAGGTAAACTTGTTAATAGATTTCATATTTCAAAGTGACACAGCTTGACGTCTGTTCATTTTTACCTTCTCAATCTGGTACATATTGTCTGGCACAGCTTGAATATTAGCTTGCTGTCCCATTTTAGGAATGGAAGTAAAGTCAGAGTGTTCACCAAGTCATCATACTTCAAATTTTCCCCAGGGTCATATTCTCCCCTCTCTGCCTCAGAGAGCTTGCCAACTTCCAAAGAAACTCATTACTTTTACTTGGCAACTGATATTTCTTTCATCACATTGATAGTTTTACTTTCTTTTGAACAAAGAGACTGGTGTGATTTATATTATGTGACTGCAAATAGTAAATTAGCATCTCATTAAGATCTTGCGTGGCTTATGGCATTGTGGGGTACTTTGTTCACATGCCCCTTGATTTTGATAATTTTATTTGTAGCTACTATACTATTTCTTAGTCACTGTCTAAGAAATAGAAAAAAAATACATTTCAATAACCTCCACTAGATCAATGCAGCTTTAGCAGCTTAGTGGTACAGAGAAAATGAAAGGAAACAGAATTCTGGTGCTACTGCTAATGTAACTCTACAGGGCAACATTTTCAGGAGCACTTCTACACTTGAATTCAAGTTAATTTTTGTATAAATAAAGTTTTAAGTGGTCCCCAAAGAGAGAAAAAATGAATCATTTGAATCCAGAGCTTGTCAGATAAATCACTCAGTTTGGATATGGAACAGCAATCCAAGACATTTCTCCAGCAAGCTTAATCACATCTATAATCCTAAAATCATGTAATGGCCTGGTTTGGAAGGAACCTTAAAAATCATCCAGTTCCAAACTGCACTTTCCACTATTCCAGGTTGCTGAGACCCTCATCCAGTCTGACCTTGAACATTCCAGGGATGGGGCAGCCACAGCTTCTCGGGGCAACCTGTGCCAGGAGTCCAAAAACTGTGACTCTGAATGTCCTAAACAAGGACTTTTATACTTCTAGCTGACCCTAAACTGGGATGTGAGCAGCTCTCTGTCAGCAGAGGTTACAGGGCCTTGCAAAACCTCCCAGAGACACAGAATAATGGAAGTGGGAAGGGACCTCAGGAGGTTCCTGCTCCAACCTCCACCCCTCAGTCAGGTCCAACATCAACATCAGATCAGGTTGCTCAGGATCTGCTCCAGGTGAGCATCAAATCCTATCTTGCAGGGTAGTCAGGCGTATTCAAACTAATACATTACTCCCCTGCTGCCTCTAGTGCCAGCTTTCAGCATAAATTCTGTGGTAGAAAAGCTCCATTTTGGCACAGAAGGAAACAATTTGTACTGGACTTGAAACCTGGGCTGCAGAATTGGCCCTCATTGACTAAAGGGTCACAGCAGAAGAGCTTTCTCCAAGGGCTGTACCAGAGAGGAAACAATGAATTTAGGCAAAAAAAAAAAAAAAACCCTCCAAGAGGTGCCTCAGAGTTCTCCACCCAGTGGTGATTAAAACATATTGGCAAATCCAAGCTCAGCTAAGGTCAAAAGCAAAGCTCCTGTTGACTGCAATTAATCACCAGAAGACCCTTTCATCCCAATTCTACTCCTACTGACATAAAAGGCAAAATTCTTGCTGTCCTTGGTGACCCAGAATCAAACCTTTCAAAAGCAGCTCGGGTGGAGGGGTGGTAGAGCTCTGTTCTTTCACATCTCTATATGTACTTTTAATTTCGCATTGGAGCGGCCTTTTATGGCCGAAATAAAAATCCCTGGAAAATAAGTTTTTTTACAGAATTGCTGACAGACTGTTAAGTAGAGTGCCACAAACAGCACTGCTGTAATGATTAGTTGAACAGGCTGATTACACTGGGCTTCTGTGCTCTCAGCAATGGCAAAAACTCATTTGATTTTCAATACGCCAACCCCTCTTGAATCAATATTTTGTATTATGTATTCCATTTGAAGTACTTGTATAAAGACTACCGCGGTATTTTACCTTAGTATTTTATTTTTAGAGCTCGTGTAGCATAATTAGGCACATTTTCTGTAGGTTTGGCACACAGTTTAACAAAAGGTGAAATTTACCTGTTTGCTTTGCAGTCAGATCTATATCTGTGCATGCTGCCATGTGTGAGAATGCACGTCTCTAATTGCAGTTCCTGGTCTCAGCTATCTGACCTATGATTTTGTGTGCCTTTTCCTCCTGGATGCCTATCCAGAGACACCTCTAAGAGGAATAATTTTCAGGATGTATTGAGCATTGCCCACAGGGGCCTGGAGGCACAGAGATATTCAAGCTCAGCAGTCATTTTTTAAAGGTTAGGTCACATCACAGATCTCTCATTGTGCATCTCCCTGTGTGGAGCAACCACTCTGCGTGGAAGACAGACAGACAGAGCTGAAACCTGCCTCATCTCTTCACATTTAAAGATCCTTTTAATCAGCAGCACCACACTCCATGCAACCCTGGCGGTTTAATGTCACCCAGATAACATGAAAATAACAATCACCATGGCCGTGGAGGTTCTCTTAAACACAAAGAACCTCTGCTTCCTTCTTAAATGACTTATTTATTTCAGCACAGGTAAATGGGCCCTGAGCCAGTCTGGGAGAACATGCCCCAAAAGGAGCCTTGCCAGAAAAAATGGTCCCTGTTGCACTCTAGGACCTGAAATTTCTGTTTTCTGCGGACAAATCATGTCCTGTCAGGCAGCCTCACACAGGAGTGGCCTTTGGTGAGGTGGGGATCTTCACTCTGGGACCACAGAGGAACTCAAAGCTCTGAGCAGACACTGTGGGACCAGAACTGGAAAATTCCCTGAGCCAAGTGCAAAGCGTGGCTCATGCAGAAGAATTGCCAGGGTCAGTAGCTAATTAAGGCTACCTGTAAGTGAAACAAGGAGCAGCTGGGGAGGTTCAGCCTGGAGAAAAGGAAATTCAGGGGAGACCTTCTCACTCTCTGCCTGAAAGGAGGCTGAAGCCAGGCTGGGGTTGGGCTCTTCTGTTGTAGACGAAAGGCTCTAGGGAACGCAGGCAGTGGAAGAATGCACAGCAATGCAGTCTGCGGTCTTCCAGTGGTTTATTCAGGTACACAGGTGAGGCTCCAGGGAGGCAGAGCGGGTCGGAGAGGTGGGGACAGTCGAGGGGTCTGGAAGTCCAGAGGCAGCAAAGCACAGAACAATCAGTGACAAGGGATTATATGGGGAAGGAAAAGGGGAGTGGTTTGGTGCGCAGACCAACCAGGAGAGTCTGAGGGAAGAGGGACAGGGGTACAGACCAATAGTAACATAAAGGGGGAAGGTACAAAATTCAAATGAACCAATGATACATAACTCAGGGGGGAACAAAGGGGACTCTTCTAGAAACAAGTCCATATAAGGGAGAAAAGGCGGGGGAGAGCTCTGGGCCAATGGTCTTCTTCGCTGGTGCATAATCTGCCGCAGGGGCTCACTGTCTGCTCTTCTTGTCACCATGACCTAGACAGCACAGGCTGTCTCAGCTCCCCTGCTGAGCCTTCTAGCTAGTGCAACTTGCAGTCATATACTGCCACACTCTTCTTCCAGGGAACAGGGACAGGACAAGAGGAAATGGTCTCAGGCTGTGCCAGGGGAGGCTCAGGTTGGACATCAGGAGGAATTTCTTCACTGAAAGGGTTGTTAAGCATTGCAAGGAGCTGCCCAGGGAGGTTTGCAGTCCCCATCCCTGCAGGTGTCCCAGGAAGGCCTGGCTGTGGCACTCAGTGCTCTGGGCTGGGGATATGGTGAGGATTTGGCACAGCTTGGACTCCATGACCCCAAAAATATTTTCCAATCTCAATGATCCTGTGATTCGGGGACCTGAAAGGCTCCCACAGATTCAGAAGTTTCTCTCCAGCACCACTGTCTGGCTGAGATTTACCCAGTGTAACATATCTGAATGTGTCCCACCTGTCTAGGTAGAAAAGCAGCCTTCTTATTTGTTGTTTTTTTGTTTATTTTCCTTTTCAAACCACTGATGATGTTATTGGCACCGTGTAAAGCAGTCAGGGCAGATGAGTTCACTGCTGTCTTATGGATTTTGGTGAGAGCATTAAGCTCCAGGACAGTGAATAGGTTTTTAAGGAGAAGCATTTCTGTGGGAAACACACAGAGGCTCACTAACACATATGAATTTTTATTTTGAGGAAACAGCATTAAATTTATAAATATCACCCCAGAGTGCAGTATCTAAATACCTTACTTGCAAGAAACTCTTTGGCTGAATAAAACCCTGACTTCAGTGGGAGTTTTGCCACTGACTTCAATAGGGGAGGATTTTACTGGTTTTATCTCCTGGGAAGGAGAAAAAAAGGAAAATCCAAGAACATAAGCCAGCTAAATAGTGATTACCTAAAAACACTAAGTAAAAAAAAAAAAAAAAAAACCAACAAACCCACTTGGCAGAAATCAAAGAATATTTCTGCATTACCAAAGGGACTGAAAACTGTTAAAGCAAATTCTAGTGCCTGCTCATTTATACCAGGATCAGCTTACAGTTTTCTCAAGGCAGTGATTAAACAAACTGCAGTTTGCCTTAAGTTTACTTGGCTGTTGATAAACAAATGATGGTTTAAGTGAGCACAGAAAAATGCAGAGCAGGGAGAACAATAACAAGGAATCCTTCTTACCAGCAAAGGACAAGATTCAGAATCACACTGAAGCATGAGAAGAGAAACATTCTGACTTCCATGGCTTCACCATGTGCTCAAAACATGCTGAAGTGAGGTTCCTGAATAGAAAAGGTTTCCTAAATCAGGACCAGAGGCATTTTGAAAATATCCCTTTTAGCAGTAACATCTGGTTCCTGGTTTCCCACACCTGTATGTCAAGGCAAACTCAGTTCTGGGGTTTTGTGGAAGTTCTCTCATTGCTTTGAGATTTGTCTGGGAAGGAAGGTAAGTACACCTGAAATGGTGCTGAGTGCCAATCTGAAAGTGTTAAAGGGCCCTGAAATCTCTGATCTGCTGCAAAATATGAAGTCACAAGTCAAGCTGGATCTTTCTGAACAGGGACAAACAGATTGAGAGTTTGATGTACAACAGACATGTTTTCTAAGATCTCTACATAGAAATAAACCATCCTGTTACAGAAATTCCCATTCCCGAGTCATAAAAAACCCAGCATGGCAAGAACTTGGAGAAACTCCAAGCCATATTTTCCCAGGTGCACTTCAGGACTGCATAGGGGAGCCTGTAACAAGCAAGAAGCAAAAAGATATAGGATATCCTCTGACTGATGATGTTGTAGACTGAAGAACCCCACAGGCTACTGGGTCTGTGAGAGCCCTATAGGCTACTTTTGGGAATTAATTCAGGAATTTATCATGTTGCAATCCTAGCAACCTAATGGTTTCTCTGCTGCTAGTTGCCTGTCCTTTGTGGTTTGCCTTTCTCTTAGTCAACCTGTGTGAGCAAAAAAATGTTGTGTCTGTTGGAGCTGGCATCCCTTGAAGTCCTGGTGTATCTAATATGGCAAAAACTACTGTAAAGATAGATAATTTTTTAAATTCAGTAGGCAGTGGGCCCAAAATCTGGATGAATTATATAATTCTGTGGACATTGTTTTGGGAGTTTTTCAGGTGTCAGGAAATTCAGGGGGGTTTGTTTTGTTGTTTTTTCTGAGATTTTATCAGGAGTCCTCTGCTGCCTGATGTTGATAGAACACCTCAGAGTCAAAGTTGCAGGGAGGTGCAGCTCTCCCACCAAGTGAAAATAAGACCTTCACTTTTTGGAAAGAAAGAACCAATAGAAGGTTAGGGTTTGTAATGGGATGGCACAGGCTGGCCCAGAAACTGCCAGATATGGGAAGAAAAGGACTCTTCTGGTCACTGGCCAGAGTCCCAAGCTTTGAAGGGAGTTTTTCAAGGTGTATCTTTGTCTGGAATGGGTGAAAAAAACCCCACAAAACCTCCCTGCATTCTGTTCATGTTGCATATTTGTGCTGAATTTTATTCCATCGGTTAACAGAAATTGAGTTCCTGGGGAAACCTTCATCCCTCTCTTGTACAATTATTTGTGCAGTTATGCTCATATTGACCAGTCCTAATTCACAATTCCTGGCCCATGAGGGGAAAAATAGCAACATCTTAGTTCTCAAAGTCAAGAACAGAGTCATTATTTCACAATTAAGGTCAGCAAGAGCTTCTTCATAACTTGGCTCAAGAAGCTGTTGACAGTCAATAGACTCTCAACTGGAAAAATAAACAGAGAAAAGGGATCAAATCTATCTCTTGTGTAATAACAATTTATCTAATAGCATCACCACAGGATACAACCCTGCCAATGGCATGATGGACTAAACTACTTGTGCTGCTGTTTTCCAAGAAGAGGAAAATACATTAATAGTGAATGTAACTGAAATTACCCACTCATTCCAGTGGCACAGTGGTCTGCTGCTGATTTAAACATAACACATTGTTTTCAACACTCTTGAGCTAGAAAAAGAGGCAGATTTTTATTTTCAGGAGAGGAATAAGTATTTCAAACCTTTGCAAGGAGAGAAGGGGGATATAGGAGAGAAGAGTCTCTGCTCTGAGGTATTATGTGATTAAAGCTCCTCTCTACACCTCACTGCTGCCTGATGTTCACATCTGTGAGTTTTCTCCACGCTTCTAGTAGCAAGAAACTACTTGGTACAGAAAGAAAACTAAGATTCTTATATGATTTTTAGGAAAAAAACCACCAGATCTCAAGGCTTTAGATAAAACCTTAAGAAATAGCAGCAACCTCACAGAGAAATCATTTGGTTCTATAGATTATGCACTGGGTAATTCTCAGAAATGTTGGGACAGTAAATCAATAGTAAACTCTGAGAGATATATTCTCAGCTCATTATGTAGTGCTTTAGTTCCTAAGTTTGTATTAATTTGAAGGACAGCTACCCAGGTCTAGTCCCATGCAGTGAGTTGATGATAAGTTGACAAAATGCGCATTTTTCTCCTAGTTACAAATAAAGATTATCCAAAAGCCCTTATAGATGTTCTAAATGAATACAGAACAGCAAAATCTTTTGTAATATTCCCAGTTCTGTTCTCACATGAGTGTCAGAGCTGAGAAAGCAAAATAAGAAGAAATGGTGCAAATTTACCAATATGGGGCTGGGAATTAGAAACTCAACATGACACTGATGATATCCCCAGAACTGGGCACTGCAGGGAATAACCAAACTGCCTTGGCTCTGGGAATTGGATCAAAAAGGTCCCCTTGGAGAAACTGAACTGCAGGTTGTCTTGAATTTTTACACCAAGTTCAAGGCTATGACTCTCTGTGCCTCATTCCCAGAGGTTAAAAACACCATTCCCAGCTCTGTCACTGTCCAGCCACTGTGTGGTAAGAGAGTGATGATGGAAAAAGCAAATCCCTTCTCTTCCCATGCACAGGCCCTGCTGTCTCCCTGAAAAGTTTGAAAATTAAGGGATTTGTATGGTTTACATCAGAGTCAGCACTGTTTATAAAAGGAGAGAAAAAAATCAGAAAGCTAGGAAAAACCTCCATCTCCTCCAGAACACCACCTACCACTCTTGTGGAGAGAAAAAAGTGAATCCAAAAGGAAAGGCAAATGATGACATAAGGCAGCATTTCAGGAATATTCTGCACACTGCCAGAGAAGATGTGTGAGTAGCTGAAATGGAAATTTAAAAATGACAAGTTGCATGCTGAGACCTGGGCTGCAGAGGATCAGGGCTATCCTTACAGTGTGTTATGAACCACATTTGTCAAGGGCAAAGGCTGACATAGGGGTTCAGCATCACACAGCTGAGCACAAGGGGAGGTGGAAAGGTGTTTAAGCTGTTCTATCCAAAGGGTGAGTACACTCAGAATAGCAGAACCATTTGGGTTGGAAAAGACCTTCAAGACCATGGAGTCCCAGCTGTGCCCAATGGGCACCTTGTCCCCAGCCCAGAGCACTGAGTGCCACAGCCAGGCCTTCCTGGGACACCTGCAGGGATGGGCACTGCAAACCTCCCTGGGCAGCTCCTGCCAAGGCCTGAGCACCCTTGCCATGCAGAAATTCCTGCTGCTGGCCAAGCTGAGCCTCCCCTGGCCCAGCCTGAGGCTGTTCCCTCTCCTGCTGTCCCTGTTCCCTGGAGCACAGCCTGACCCCCCGGCTGTCCCCTCCTGGCAGCAGCTGTGCAGAGCCACAAGGTTCCCCTGAGCCTCCTTTGCTCCAGGCTCAGCTCTTTCCCAGCTCCCTCAGCAGTTTTCCAGCCCCTTCCATTGCCCTCTCTGGACACATTCCAGCCCTTCTCACCTCACCCATCCCAACCTCCTGCTCAGCCTCTGCAGGGCAGGTGCCTCACCCACCATCCCAAAGGACCAACAGCCAAAATCCCCATGTGCCTCTAACTTAGCCAGAGTTAAATGTGCTTCTAAAGCCTTGGCAGAGCTCCTTGGCTTGCCAGGAATACACAAACCCTTGGAGCAGAGCACAGGCTCAGCGCCGTGCTGGAGGGGAGGATATTTGCTCACGAAATCACATTACCGTCCGTGGAACCAGAGCACTTAATTCCCCACACATCGCTTTGAAAATGCAGCCTCAGTGCAGGATGGGGGTGGGGAAGGGGAGGCTTAGCCCGAGGAACAGCTTAAATTAAACTTCTCCTAAAGCTTCCCAGCTTTACCATGGCTGCAGGCTTTCCCTATCTCCTCTAGCTCACAGCAACTCGAATGATCACACGAAGAGAGTCCTTGTCCTCAAACCAGGGAGAAATCCTCCCCTTGCCACACCATGGGGATGCAGAGATGGTGTGTGTTTACCCAGAGGGGTTAGCAGCCTTGAGCCTGCAGAAAACTTTCCAGTTTTTTTTTCCTTTATGCATTTTTAATCAATTCTAAGCTACTTACAAATATGTGCAATTACTTTCTGCACTTCGCTTTGTAATAAGATTTAATGACTGCTCTGTAATCCTCTTGGTGAGCGCTGATAATCAAACACTATGATTTAAATTTTAGATTTAACAGAGCAGTTTTCTACAAAATGAGGAGAAGTGTATTTTTAATCTTTTATCTTTTACTGGAAGTTGGGAATTTTTCAGCTTTCTTATACACGGTCATAAAATAAAAGGCAGGACTGGGGTTTTTAATATCTTTTTCAAACAGGTGCCAGAACATCCCAGACCTTGCTTATATTTTTTGGATTTTCTTTTTCTATGAAAATGTTTTATCTCTTACAAATTTATGCTCCTATTTTCAGCATTCTTGGGCACCTATTAAAGCGGATGAGTTGTAAAATTATGTATACTTACCATACAGAGAGATCCCAGATGTGAAATAACTGTTTCTGTATATTGGCACACCTATGAAAAGATGGGATTTTCTCATAAAACTCCTTGGCTCTTTTTAAAGTGAATTTAGGACTCATGGAAAGAACAGGCCAATGGGATGGCAGCAACTCAAGCTGTGAAAGCTGTGAATCTACCAAGCCAACAGAGCTTTCTCTTCTCATTAGAATATGCAGGACTCCTAAAAAAAAGGACAATCCTTTTTCCCCCCATCCTTTCTTCGGGGTTTGGCTTGACTCATTGTGCTGAGGTGGGAAACAGAACTTTATCTGCAGAAATCTGCTTCAAAATGAGTTATTTGTATTTATTTTTCTAATTCTTTTAAAGCATATCCCAAACACAAGAGGGCATCACCTCCAGCCCTCTCAACTACCTTCTTCCTGCTCTCTATGCAAGAAAAGAATTATCTTCTTGTGCAAGAGGAATAATTCAAGTTCACAACCACCTTGGAAACTTTATGAACGGTGAGGTTTTAGGAGGAAGCTTAGGGGGATTTAATATTTGAGTGATGGATGAGTGAAACTTCTTAAAAGGTGTTAAGTGTGTGACATTCACAGATATTTCTGTGTACGCCAGTGAGTTTTGTGGGAGGTTTTTAAGAGGAAAAGGATCTGAAAAAACTGTTTTTCTGTGGGATATGGGTGTGTAAAAGAAATGATGCAGAGTATTATTAACCCCAGCCTTGCAACCAAAAATATGCAGAAGGCAAAGGTCCCAAACCTCCCAGTGACACAGGTTACTGCCATTTCAGCTTTGTCACACTGTGTCACAGACAGGTCTTACCATGTTCATGAAAAAGCTGACAGTCATCCCAGGTTTTCTGCCAAATCAGGAACAAACACTGCCTTAACCCCAATCTGCTTTAAGTAGGAAAAATAAATAAATAAATGCAACAAATCTGTATTCACTCAACAGCTTTCTTTAAGTGCTTGTGGAGCTAAAGTCTCTTGTAGTCCCAGCAGCAAAGTTCTCCAGCTGTGGAGCCACACAGGATCTTCACCATATTCCAGTCCCTGCCATTTCCTCTCCCATTTCCATTTCCACACCCCTAATCTAGAGAATTAGAAATATGAATCCTAAAACCAAACCATACTAACAAAAAACACACACAAAAAACCCTAAACAACAAAAAAACCACCATTTACTCCACTATTACAGAGTTCCAGAAGGGAATGAAAAGTTCTTTCCATCTGCTTCCTCATTCCAGTGCTGGATCTGCTCAACCTGTAGAATTCTGATTGGCATCACTTTGACCTTTTATATCTTGGTGTTCCTTCCCTGCAAAGGTGGTGATTTCCCCTTTCCTCAGCCTTTCATTGTTTAGCATATAAGGATCAGAGCTGCTCTCCCACTCCATGTTCACACCATGAGTAGCATCCTGCAAGGATCCTGATCTAAACCTCTGGGGGCTGCAGGAATAATAGCAAGGAATATTTTAACTAGAGCAGTTTGCACTATTTCAATTACTCATGAAACTTATAAAATTAGCATTTGCCACTATCAGCGAATGACAAGGCTCTTGCTCCTTGCTGTGAAAGGTTTTTACATCACCTCATTGTAGGGCTGAATTTTGATTTCCACACCCATGGACATGGAGTGGGGATGCAACATGAGGACAGTCAGGGCCATTCAGGCCTTTTATCACCTTCAGGATCCTGATGTCTGCCCTTGAAAGCAGCAGAATCTGATCCGTATTGAACAGTTATGCCAAACCTCCCCAAATGTGCTCTTGTGACACAAAGGCTTTTACCCACATTTTATCTACATTATTTCTGGCATTAGGAAAAAAATTGTAGAAAACAGTATAAACTGGGAAAATGTGAATGTGACATGCACTGTCCTTCAGATGGAATATGCTCATTATCAAGTGAAACACATTGTAGAGATATCTGATTTCAAATTTTTCAGCAAGTAGAGCTGTTTAGAAAGCTACTTTCTCTGCAATTTGGGGGGAAAGAAGAGAAACCACAGGCTTCCAATATTTGAGTTAGCTTTGAACTATTTTGTTCAGTGTACCTCCCTTTCATTTAAAGGTAAGTGCTAAGAAATGGGAACATAATATTAGAAAATTCAGCAGACGGGTAGATTGCTTCTGCTGGTTTAATTTTGCTCACTAGGACTGTATTTGATTAGTATTGAGGTGCATTTGGTAAGTACATAAATTAAAGTTACAAGAATAAGCTGACAAGGAAATTTTGGTATTTAAAAAAAAATCTGTATACATTTTAGGAATGTTAATTTAGAGTATTAACTGATGTGATTAAAAGTGGCTTTAAATAGGGAAATGGCTCTCTGAGTCTTTCATCTGGGTGACATTTATAGAGGCCATGTAAACCTGCCAGCCAAAATTCAAATGAAGTCTGGGATCTGTCATCATAAGAAGTGGAACAAACCAACTGACATTGTTCTTTTCATTCCAGATCCCTTCCATCCCAAACTATGTTTTGATTTCATAAATGTAGATGTACACAGTCATATAAATTAACCCTTTACAAAATGAAAACACAGCAGTGATGGATAACGTGGGATAGAGATTCTAAGAATTTGATTTATTGTTTGCATCCGTGAGTTCCTATATCCCTCTAAAATAAATATTCTTTGTATAGATTCAGGTAAATGCTTTAAAATCTTTTCACTCAATGGATGAAAGCTATTTTAAAAATAATTAATGAGAAAATTGAACCCCTTGCTGTATCTCCTGAGAAAATAAAGCCTGAGATACGTGAAGAGGGAAGAGGGTGAAGGAGTCTTTTTGTGTTTGCAGAAGTAAAAAGCAAATGGGATCCACAGCCACTGGATACATAATAGGAAAATAGTGGAATTATGAACTGTTAGGGGAACCAGAAGTTTCCAGTAGGGTAGGCACAGCATCTCAAAATGAAGTTCTCTATAAAAACAATCACCAGCTGGAATTTTTTGTGTTCAATACGCAAAGTGGCTGTTTTGCAGTCTACTGTGCAAAAAGTGAAAGCTGATGATCCATACCATTCCTGAACTGCAAATAGGAGGATTGTTAGAAAGACAGAAAACACTGACACTTAAAATAATATCTACAGTCTGAGTTGTTTCTCTTTTTTTCCCAACAAAACTGTAAAGAATTCAAAATTATCCCCCAGAGGTACTGGGTAATGGACAGAAATGTTCACCAAAAAAAAAAAAAAAAAATTGAAAATGCTCTGGGATTTTTATTATTTCAAACTTTGGTACTTCACAGCAATCTTGAAAAAAACCAACAATTTCAATTAACTGTAGTGATTGTATCATTGACTGAATGTATGCAGTAAAATATGCCTAAATTTAAAAGTGGCAGGAGGAGTTCTAGGAATTAAGTATGGAAAATCAAAGTATTTCAAAACAAGATATGAACTACGTGAAAAATAAAGAAGCAGCACAGATATAACCCAGATTTAGTCAGAAAGAACTTGTCAACTATGAAAAGAAGACAGAAAATTTGTCCCTTTGGATTTTTAAGGATTTCATGTACCAATAACTTGGAAGTGCAGACTATGGATGGTGTGGCAATAAAGCAATAAAGACGTCAACTTCACTATAATCAAAATGCAATCATTGTATTAATTAGTGCTCTTGAGCACTATTTCACGAACTTCACTGTCCTCAAGACTCACTGATTGGAGGAAGAAGAAGCAGTGCACCACTTTCTCTACAATTCTTGGTTGGCAACCTCAGGAAAACTGCTGGTATGCTGCATCTGCATCATATTTTTTTTGAAAATACTTTTCAAAAAAAGTATTTTGAAATTTGCATGACAAAAGGACTCTGCTAATCTTTCCTAAGCACTTTCGGATTGGTCTGATTGAAATTTCAGCCAAGGCAACCTATTGAAATAGCAGAGATACTCCACAATGTGAGTCCTAACGAGAGTCAGCGAACTGAGGGTTGTGTTACACTTACAAATCGCATTTGGAACAAAACATGCTATTTTGTGTGCTATGTCTAAACATCCTATAAAGTCTAAATTCTAAGTTTCACTTGAGAAATCTTCACAGGTGCCTTCATCTTCTCTTTTGCAGCCTTTGCTTCCCTGGAACTAAGATTTTAGGAATTCATGCCAGGCACAAATTTCTCTAGTATATTATCTGCATGGTCCCTGTTGTACCTCCTTAATCACACAAATCGATTTTCTTTTGGACCAGATCACCTCGTTCTGATGAAGAAATCCTTTGTTTTCGCCAGCAGTTTCCCCTCAACAGAATCTACAGGATCAAGGCCTGATGCAGCAGCATTTCAGCAAGGGCAATGGTCATCTCACTTTTCTTTTTTCCTCATCTCACATCTCTTCCCAGGGCACTGTGAGGCCACTTTTCCAACGGGGCATGGGCAGAACTTCCCAGGGTGCAGGGAAAGCAGCTTGAAAGGCACTACACAAGTGTAGTGTTTCCAAACAGACACCCACGCCTGTTCCTGCTGCAGAATAGGCACCAGCAGGGTTTTGCCAGGCTGTTTGTCACCCCATGGGATTGCAGCCCTCTTGCAACTCCTGACATTAGCACAAATGGATCAAGAGGCAGCAGGGTTAAAAATAAAATCCCTGTTTTCTTCTGTGTCAAGCCATGACATTGCTGCCCAGCGTCTCACATTCTTTGTGTGGAATAATTGTAGACAAAGAAGAGAAACACACACATTACTTTGGCCTCACCTATTCTGTTAACAATATCTTAAGTACTGTGGTTTCATACTCATCATCTTTGGCATTTATTCTTTCATTTCTATTCACTCAGAAGGCTGAGCCATAGTCAAAAAACCCCATATTTCTCTGTTCTGGTGTTTCTTTTTTCATAAAAGCTTTATAAAGGTTTTTTTATAGAGGCCACTGTGCAGGATTTATACCTCAGAGTACAGTTTTATAGACATACAGGACTTTTACCCCAGAGAACAACGAAGTCAGAATGGATTTTTTGCTTGAGAACTGTGTACCAGGAAAAGAGGATATGGAGGAAGATGAGGATGGGAAATGGTTTGGACAAAAACTGAGAATTTTAAACTGAGAGGAAAACTTCTAAATGGGTGTTTTGAGCAACACCTTGACTGGAGCATGGGTGGGAAAGTAGATTTCCAATAGCAGAGGAAAACCAGGGAGTGGAGGAGTTCCCTCACCCAGGCTGGCCAAAGGAAGAAAAGGAGAATCCAAGATCAGGGAAGTGTAGAGTACAACAACAGAAAAAGTTACAGAACCTGTGGGAAGTGCACCCTGAAAACTTTATTGAAAGCAACCTGACTGATCTGTTTATTCATATAGTGTACTTTCTATAATTTCACTTTCCTCAGAGGAATCAGCAGGAATACGGAAACCAACAAAAATGACAGACAGCTGACCCAGAAAAAAGCTCCACGACTATTTTCAGCTTTATTATACAACACACTGCATCCAAAACAAAGGCTTCATTAAAAAAGCTGCCCGTGATATTTTCATAGAATCACAAGAAGAAACACACCCCAAACATTTTTGGAAGAGCTGTATCGACTGTGTTCAGCTCTCAAAAGTGCTTTAGGTTCTCTGAGTGCAGAGGGCATTTCAGTCCAATGTAGGAGGGACCAGAGGCACCAGGCACTCCTCTCTCAGACATGTCATTAGACATTTTACCAGTGCTTTACTGAAGGATTCTGATCAATAGAGTGTATTACCCACAGCACAATGGAGAAGCCACATTTCGCTCGCTAACAGCTGAATTTCCCAGGAATTTTGATAGCACAAAGATCTCTGCCCATGCAGACAGAGGACACAGAGGGGTAATCCCTCTGCTCCCTCAGGCTGGACAGTGTGCAGGGCTAACACATCCCTGAGCCCTGTGCTCCCAAAAAACCAGAGGGACACACCAGCACAGAGTGCCAAACTCAGGCACAGAAATACCTTCAGTAGTCTGAGCCAGAGGATGAAGCAGATGTGGAACATTTCCTCTTCCCCTTTCCTGCCAAACCCATCCATAGCAGGGCTGTGTGGGCAGGGGAGAAATCACAGAATCACAGAATGGTTTGGGTTGGAAGGAAGCTGACAGATCATCTTGTTCCAACCCCTGCCATGGGCAGGGACACCTTCCACTGCCCCAGGCTGCTCCAAGCCCTGTCCAGCCTGGCCTTGGACACTGCCAGGGATAGAGCAGCCACAACCTCTCTGGGCAGCATGTTCCAGGGTCTCAGCACCCTCACAGTCAAAAATATCTTCCTAATACCTAACCTAAACTGCTCATTCTGGTGGTCTGCTAACATTTGGATTAATAAATTTTCGTATAATAAATTTTAATATGACAAATTTTGCTGAGAAATTAGTTTGGAATGGAATTTTGGGAAAAGAGAGTCTTTCCTTTCTAGTCTGGGCATTAGTTTTGTGTGGTGAAGATGTGCCTTATTACTAGCTTGGCAGGCAGGAAGGAAAATGGGGCAGAAATCTCCTCTATGGCCATCTATGACCATCACTGAAACTTTGGTTGTCCTGGATTTCCCTAGAGCTTCATCTGTGTGCATTCAGACTCCTCTTCTGAAACATGAAAATGTTGAAAAAGAGAAAACATTTCCTTCTTAATTCTGCATTCTTCTCTTTTCCCACCTTACCAAGGAGATGACAAATGTCACTTGAAAGTTGTGGATGTTGTAAAATGCAGGAAAATAATGGATGTGCATCATGATGTAGATGCACAGGCACAACCCTCTCTTCTGAGCCAGACTATCCAAGATCATCCCATGGTGTACAAGCACAAAAAGCCTGAAAGGACAGCTGTGGGTTCCATATTTGCTTCTTAGGCTTTCACTCTAGAGCTGCAGAGAAGAACATGTCCCACAGACCAGAGAAACAGGGGAAAGAATGGGATGATTTAGAGCCCATGATTCTGTCAAGATGTTCTGGTGAGGAACAAAGACAGTGAAGCATATGTTGTTTGAGTAGTCACTCCAATCTCAGGGAAAACATACAATACAAGTCGTGTCTCTCAGTGTTCACAAAACATAGCAGCTACTCACATATGTGCCATGGATTAAATCCATGGGGATTTGTCTGCCCAGGAGAAAATGGGAGACTTTTCTCTAAATGCAGGTACCACCACCTTCCCAGTCCTTCATCCTCAGTTTTGTACACAAACATGCTCTTCCATTTCTCCTTTTCCTGGTAACACTCCAGCAGTGCCTCTTCATTTGCCTTCTCTTTTTTTCTTCCTAGACTGACTAATAGAAATGGGGCTGCTGGCTTCTACCAGGTGTATGGAAACCCTATAGAAACAGGCACACCTTTCCCTCCTCCTGCAATCCAGAGCATGCTCTGGCACAAAGCTAATCTTTCAAGGACATTCTCAGAGAAAACCACTGTGTTTCTACTTTCCAGGGTTATCCAGCACAACCACCCTTTACCATAAGCATCACAAAAAAGAAGCCAAACATTCCTTGCCCTCAATTTCCACAATAATCTTGAGGATGGCTTGGGGTGCAGTTAGGTTCATCCAAGACTGCTTCTCCCTTGCATGACTAGTCCAGATCAGAGAGTCACTTCATTCTTCAAAAAAATTTCTCTGCCCTTGTGCACTGTTTCAGCCATGGAAAGTCACCCTGTTGATCTCCTCTCACCCTTTATGGTTTTTAACATTAGCATCACCCTGATTTTCCTGTTTTTGCTGAGGAAGTCCAGCCAAGACAGAGATGTTTGGACAAGCTTTTCACACAGGGAGGAGCTTCACATGTGAAATGGAGCCATTTAGCATCATAAAATCATAGAAATGTTAAGGTTGGAAAAGAACTCTGAGATCATCAAGTCTGACCATCAACCCATGTTCACCACCTCCATGTTCACCATGTTCTCAAGCACCTCATCCACAGGTTTTTTTAACATTTCCAGAAGTGGTGACTCTACCACTTCCCTGGGCAGCCTGTTCCAATGCTTACCCATCCTTTCCATGAAGAAATTCTTCATAATATCCATCTAAACCTCCTCTGGCTCCCTCTCATCCTGACATTTGTTTCCTGAGAGAAAAGACTGACACCCACCTGGATACAACCTCCTTTCAAAGTAGTCATGGAAAGCAAGAAGGTCCCCCTTGAGCCTCCTTTTCTCCAGGAGGAGAACCAACCCCATCTCCCCCAGCTGCTCCTGGTGTGCTCCAGACCCTTCCCCAGCTCTCCTTCTCTGGACAAGCTCCAGCCCCTCAATGTCTTTCTGTAGGGAGAGCCCCAAAACTGAATACAGGGTTTAAGGTGCAGCCTGACCAGTGTCAAATACAGGGGGAAAACTATGGGAGTGGGAAAGATGCAAAACCAATCCTCACTCCATAATTCAGGCAGGATAAACACATCATTTTTCTGTCTTGTCACATTTTTTTCAAACTTTCAATATTTGAGTATCATCAGGGTAGGGTGGATGTTATTACTTACATATGGCTTTCCACATCAATCCTTATATTTTAACCTTTAAAAAGGTGTTGGCTTTGATTCACTTTTGAGGAAGGAGAAAAATGTTTAGGTAATGGGGGGATCTGTCTGTTGTCTGTGGTCATTTCACCCAGAACAGCTACAGCCCCTTGCAGTCAGGGGTTTGATCTTCCAGTCCAAACCTGCAGAAATTTAGCTGACATGGCACAGCTTGAAGGAATGTTTTGTGAGCTTATGCTCCTCATTGCAGCACGGTGTTTGGCAGAAGTGATGGATGAATGTGATGACTGCCACTATTTCTCTTTGCTTGCATGTCATTAATGTATTTCTTCTTAATGCTAATAAAGCATGCAGTAAAATTTACAATGTAAAGCCTCAGCATCATAAAGGCCCTTTCCAGGCGAGAGGGTACTATAGGCGCTTATAAATTTGGGTGGAAAAAGAAGCTGCAGGAAAACATTATGCCAAAAATAAAAAAAAAACATGCTGAGAATATAAGGAGTGAAAGCTTCCTGAGAAGTGATGAGCCCTGGGGATTAATGATCCTCTTGAACCTGCAAGAACTGATAACACAGGACCAAGAGTTTGCTGCATTTGTTCAAGGTCATGAGCACCCAGGAACCATCAGTACAACCCTCTGCTCCTGGGTAAATAGCCCCAAAGCTGCTGCTCCAGCTGGGAACTGTCTGATCCATGGCTGTGCAAGTCCACTGCTGGAGTGAGTGTGCTCTGCGAATAGTTATTTGCCATTAACAATAACAGCTTGTTTTGATCCCTAATAACAGTATAATGAATAATAAGCATTCTAAGAAACACTGGCTGTGATCCTTGTCTCCCACATCTCACATCCTCACCAAGAAAAAGGGAATTTACAGCACGTGAAAGGTGGACATTTCACTTCAGTAGCTGAATAACTTCACAGAAACACTGATAAGAAAGAAAAAAAGCAAGGCTTTTTTGTTGTTATTTCACTGAAACCTGTTGACAGAACTGGAGAGCTTTATTCAAGGACAGTCTGATAGTTGGAAGTCATTTGGAGAGGAAGGGAGTGGAAAGAAAGGGGAAGAAGTGGGAAGACTGCACTTCCTAAATAAAGACAGATGGTGCCTGTGGTTTCTCTCGTAGGTGTGTTCTTGCTTCCTTGGGTGCATTTGCAATTGAACACAGTTTGGTCACCATCTGACATGTTTATAAAAAACTGCTTGTTGGGTTGGTGAGCCTGCTGATTTTTCTTGGTTTTCTTAAAGACTCCGGAACTACTGGGTGATAGAAGAAATTGAAAAAAAAATTCCAGAGTCCATGTGAAGGGTATGGCTTATTCCTGCAATGTCACTTTCTGAGATTTAATAAATATCTTTCCAGCATCCTCACAATCCCACCCTACTGTCTCTCATACAGCATTGTGTTGTATTCCCCATTTATCGCTCAATATATTCTCTTGTCCAAACACATGAAAGCCCAAACCATGGAAAGGCTGCCTGGCACCACAGCTTATCCCATCTGTAGCAGCTGGAAAACACAAAGGTCTGGAGAAGTGAGTGTTAACAAGCAACTAGACAGAATGAGAGACACAACCATGGTTATTTCTTGAAAGACAAGATGCATCAAGATTTTATATTTTTTTACAGCAGCAAAATGATCAAAACCACATGACAGCTTCTGCTTACAGGTATTCCTGTCATGTCACCCTTCTCTTTGTACCAAGTGCCTTCTTTCCCTGGAAATAGTTGGGTCTGATAAAGATTAAAAGAGAGGATTTAAGGCTCAGAGTGTATGTGCATACCATCCTGTCCTGCTCCTGTCTGATCATCCAAAGAGAAAAGTCCCAGCTGCAATTTTTGCAATTCTTCCTTCGTGCTGGGTTGTGTTCTTGAGCCCTTCATTTCCTTGGGTTCAGTCCATCTCTGTAATATGGGATGACATCACACTTGTTTCTCCCCTTTAAACTTCCAGTTTTGATTCATAAGCTGTTTTATTGGGCTGACAGGTGATCTCAATTCCTTCAAAACAAACAGCCAGCAAATTAATTTTCTATCTTTCTCTACCCATTCCTGCATAAAACTGAAATAGTAAATCTATACAGGTTCATACTTCTGCTCATACCCCAAAGGAGGTTGGAGCCAGGTGGGGATTGGCCTCTTCTCCTGGAAAAGCAGTGACAAAACAAGAGGACACAGAGGACGCCAGGGGAGGCTCAGGTTGGACATCAGGAAGAATTTCTTCATGGAAAGGGTGGTCAAGCACTGGAAGGGGCTGCCCAGGGAGGTTTGCAGTGCCCATCCCTGCAGGTGTCCAAGGAAGTCCTGGCTGTGGCACTCAGTGCTCTGGGCTGGGGACAAGGTGAGGATTTGGCACAGCTGGGACTCAATGATCTAAAAGGTCTTTTCCAACCTTAATAGTCCTGTGATTCTGTGAAGGAACGTCAACATTTTCTAGGATCCTGGCTAAGCAAATCCTTTGTTTCTCACTAACAGTGGATCCAGAAAGTCAGATGTGCATCATCTCTTCTGAGCTGCCTGACAGCTCCTGTATCTGCTCACAGTCAGGTCACAATTATGGGAATCACCTGGTCAGTGGGAACAGTCATCCCAAAATGGACAAATCCCTTGGTCCAGAAAGTCTTGTTCTTAATGCACATTCTGCTGGAGAGTTTCAGGGCAAAAGAAGGTGTGGAGGTCATTCCAACATCACTCGAATTTGTCTGTCAGTGGGGCAGCCCCACTCACCCAGAACCTCAGAGAAGCTGGTCTGTACATTTTCATACAGGAGTGGTAGAGAAAGGCTCATGTTCTCCCAGCTTCCCCTCCACAGCCAGAGGAGTGACCCAGACAGTGCATCCAATCTCTGCCCCTCCTGTAGACTTTGCTGTATTTCTGAATTTATCCCCACTCCTGGCCTCAAATATATTTACTTCATTTATAACACTATAATCAAGGCTTTCCTTTAATTGGCAGACTAGAAATCTGACAAAAGATTGCAAAATACCATCCAGAAAAGAATAATCAAATAATCTCAGTGGAGGGACATTTTTAGAATCAAACATGAAAAGAAATAAAGTGATGCAGTGTCCACTGCACTATCTATACTTCAATAAATTTAATTTATTTCATCCTGATTTATGCCATTAGTGTTCAAAGTTTTGTTCTGAAAATGCAGAACAGCACATTCAAAGTTGCAGGTGAAAGGGAGAAAACCAGAACTTCTAGCATCAAAGAGCATCATGCTAGAGGTCCTTGGAAAAGTTCAGGGAAATTATTTAGGATTAATACTTAACTATATTAACTGGACACTTCTGCTAAATTGATTAGCAGTGAAATTAGCTACATTAGCCTTTCCCAACTTTAAGTTCCAAGTTGACCCAAAAGATTAATTTGGGCAATTCATACATCTCAGAGCTGCTGCTGCTGCCTGACCGCTGCCTACAGGAGCTGTCACCACACTGATCACACACAGCTCGTGTCATTTTTTATTTATTTTTTAAATCTCTCTGTACAGATAGAGTGGGGAGAAATGCTGGGCTTGATTCAGACCTAGACAAAGGACAGGGTAAAAATCACCTCTTGCTCGTGTGTCTGTGGCTGTGTCTGGCAGCAGGGGGGAATATTTGAGAACTGCCCAGGAGGCAGCTGTGATTTCCTGCCCTGCCATCATTTCGGCAGTGACTCACTGGGGATTGTGTGCTGCTGAATGCAGCCCCGGAATGATGAACTCATCCCCTGTCCCTCTCCCAGAAAGGACCATTGTCCAGGGCAAAATGCACCCAGCTGCACAGGCAGCAATGGAGCCAGTGCTGACATTTCCAGCTGCACGTGCTCCTCCTCCACCCGTTTGAAGCTCAGATCCTCCAGGCAGCTCATCCCAAGCTTATCCTGCTGATCAACAGTGCTAAGTATTTTTATTTGTGACATTAAATACCTCCTCACAGAACTGGTGGCCATCAGAAGTTTCCTCGCTGAATGGAGAAAGCAAAATGCATGAGCTGACATGGATCAATATGAGTTTATCACATCAAACACTAATTCAAAGACACAAAGCTTCGTGCAGGCACACCCTGCATAGGCAGGAGGGAGTTGCTTGGCTTTCCAGGGACCCTCAGTGGCCTGCTGAGAGAAACTAAATAAAAATTAAATTACTAAATAACTCTTTGGGGCTCTCTTGGGCTGACATCCACTGAGAGTCACAGAATCACAGGATGGGTGAGGTTGGAAGGGACCACAGTGGGGTCACCTGGTGCCACCTCCCTGCTCCAGCAGGGTCATCCCAGAGCAGCATGGCACAGGATTGTGTCCAGACAGTTCTGGAATATCCCCAGTGAGGGAGACTCCACACCCTCTCTGAGCAATCTGTCAGTGAATCTAGGCAGGAAACTGAAGTATAAAAGCATGGAAAGATCCTTAACCACGACAATCAGAACTACGAGGTTTTCCTGCCTCTCCAGATCACAATGCTAATGCTGTCCGTGTCTTACAAAATGTTCACTACAAACTGTTCATTGTCTTTTGAAGAACCCTGTTGTCTTTTTTGGAGGAAGAAAACCCAGATAACTGCTCAGCTCAGGTATTCCCTACAGCAGCACTTTGCTCACACTGCTAAATCAAAGTGTATTCTAATGCAAAATAGCTCTGTGCTGAGCCTTAGCTTCACAGGAAACATCACACGAACTTGGAGCTCAGGCCAGCAATCATGAAGTTTGGATATCAAACATATTTCACAATGTTGTTCAAACATAATAAATACCTCAGGCAAGTTTCTCAAAGCTGTCAACTGCCTGAGAAATGCTGTCCCATCAGAGGCTGCTGAACGTGCTACCCCTGTCATCCTCACACCTTAGGAACAGTAATTGCTTCTCAAACTTGGAGCCACAGGAAACACAGCTGCATCCATCCCTGCCCTCCACCCATCCATCCCCATCCCACCCTGACAATTTTAATGATGTTTCCCAGGAAATCCTGGGAAATAGAAAGCAATCTCTGTCTCACACACCCAACACCAAAAACCTCCGTTAGGAACAGAGTGAGAAGATTAGTAAAGCTGTCTTAAAAGGAAAACTGTGACAAAAATCTTAGCTGTGTTGCTGCTGCTTCTGTTTTACATAGATATGTGTCCAGTTCAGCTGGAATAATCTTAAAGCGATTTGGAATACATTAGAGTTGTAGAAAATAATTCATTGAGATTGCAGAAGATCAAAAAGCTGGCAGTGACAGGAGAAGTCAGGCATGTCCCTCCATGTCCCCCACTGCCATGCAGCAGCACAGCTCCTCTCAGCATCACTCAGCACCTGCAGGAATTTGACTCCTGACGTCAGGCTGGATTGTCTGGATGGCTGTCACTGGTCGTGGTGGTGCTACTTGTTGGCCACTTTTGAGGTGGTGAAGAGAGGAAGCCACCACTGATTGCCACAGGAGTTATCAATCCCATCCCTAAATTGTTCAGCACAACTCCCTTGCAAGCACAATGTCTGCAGTGGTGCAGACAGAGAAGATATAATCTGTTATCATGAATTTTAATGCAATGCTTTATATTTATACCCAAGCTATAGTCCATAAAACTGAAATGAATTTCTAATGCTGTAAGTAATATTTGCTGTTGTCCATTCTGGTTGCCATTTCACTCAGATTTTCTTTAATAATGCATTTTATAGGCCTGTACCTCTGCAACTCTCCTCTGCCAGCTCAACCCTTCTGTTAGCAGTAGCCATGCTTCACAAAGCCCTGCAATTTGAAGTGACCTTGGGACTACCCTTTTCCCTGGTCTCCCCAGGCTGGGCAAAATCTCAGCATTAAGCTGAAAGTAGCCCTGAATTTTCTGGCTTTTGTTAGTTTACCTCAGATCCTCCCAACCTACATTTTTGATGTTTAATTTCTTTTGTATTTGGCCACATTCTCGAGTCATATCCTTGCAAAAGAGTGGGAAACACTTTTGGCCAGGTGGGTCTTGCAGCTGCTTTTCCACCTCAGTTAATACTATTTAACATGTTCCCTTTGTGGTCAGGTGCTGACTTAGCTTTTCCAAGCAGCATATGGACAAATGCTTGTTCAGGTTATCACACATCCAAGGAAGCCAATCTCTATTTTCCTTCAAGAGAAACACACCTAATTTGGCCTGTTGTATCATAAAGGAATGGAGAAAAAGACACCAAAAATAAATTACTGAAATGTGTTTTGATGGGGTGTAAATCCCTGTTGGTCAAAGCCAGGTTGGATGGGACATTAAGCAAGCTGGGATAGTGGAAGTTGTCCTTGCCCATAGGGGTTGGAATGAGATGATCTTTAAGGTCTTTTCCAACCCAAACCTTTCTGTGATTCTCTGATTCTATGAATTTAAGGAATTTAAATGTTACTTTAGTGGTGACTCAGCAAGCAGCCTCACCTTCCTGGCTTGACCTCACACAATACTGAGCACATATATGCAGATTTAAAGCTAACCAAACACTAAACAAACATACAGAGAACTTCATGTAACATTTCTAGGGCTGGTCTCAGAGCTTTGAAAGCATCAGTTTTAAGCCATAATTTACTGTTCACTGTCACAATAAAATAAATACCACAGATTAAAGCAAAATATGTTTGTGAATCTACAAAACATGGAAATAATGCACATGGAAAATGGAAATCTTCCTAACCATCTGGAGCATAAGTGTTTGCCATGGATATTGGATCCAACAGCACTGTAGATAGTTAGAATTTTGTCACTGGTTCCAGCAAGGCCAGGATAGCCACAAGTGTTTGGAAATGGAATCACTGCTCTAGGTGAGTAGAACTCATTTCCAGCAATCATGAAGTTAGGGGTGTGCAGCTGCCTGGGGGATTTTATTTCTTTGCATGCTAGACAGTAGGAAAAGGAGAATTAAAAGGCTGGGGATTTGCCCTTTGTTTTCCTCTTTAATTACCTTGAATAATTCTAAAACTTTTACCACAAAATTATAATCATGCGTTATGTAAGATATACGTCTAAGCAAGCCAGATCAGGAGTTGAAAACCACTTAAAAATATTATTTCATACCCTTTCATGCAAAACTCTGCATTTCATGCAAAACACCCAGTGAAATCTCTTCCTTCTGCACCATGTGGGAAGCACAAGCTGGTGCATTATTCCCTTATCCTGGTCTGCCAGTGGGAACGACCCTCATTTATCAAAGATTCTGAGATCCAACAGGGTATTATGTAGGCTCAGATCTCATAGGCTGCAAAAGTTTTTCTGGGAGACAGGTGGCTTTTCTCCAGAGTTCCTCCAAATCCATCCAAAGATTGTCAAAACATCTCAAACGTTTCCTTCTCCTCATTCCCTTAACTATTGGACCAGTAATTGGTCTTCTAAGGCTACATGGAAGGCAACTAATTAGGACAGAGGAATAAAGCAGCTGAAAAATCTAAAACTGCCCATTCCTTTTGGAATTTCTTACCAGGTGGGAAGGAGGCAGCATGGAATCTGGGTGTGTCCTCGGTTCTGACACTGCAAGATTCAGTGGCAAGACAGAGTTCATTTAGTCACTGTCCCCACAGATGCCTCTTCTAGGGCCTGCCTCACATCTTCCAGCTGCTGGCTGGTGTTTTGGATACCCTGGAGAGTCTCAAATGGCATTTCCTGCCTGTGGTTAGGTGACACCATCTCTGATTATCTCCATGACCAGAGATGTCCACAAAGATGGGGCAGGAAGTACTTTTCACCAGCCCCTTCTTTGGCAACTGCTCGACCAAAAGGAAATCTGCATCGCAAAATCATAGAATCATAAAATAGTTTGGGTTGAAAAGGACTTTAAAGATCATCCAGTTCCAGACACCTTCATCTAGACCAGGTTACTCAAAGCCCCATCCAGCCTGGCTTGGAACACTTGTAGGATTGGGCATCCCTAATTTGTCTGGGCAGCCTGTGTCAGTGTTTGACCAGCCTCACCGAGAAAAATAAGAGACACAGAATTACTTTAAAGACTATCTACTAGCCAGACACCAAGAAAACCCACAGCACTAAATTAAATGCTACCATGGACTTTCCGCTCTGAAATAATTTCATTAAAAGCAGCCTAATTGTTTACAATTAGGGAATATCATAGTGATGAGAAGACAGGTGAAGTGCTCAAATATAACCACAGAGTCTGTGCACCACAAGGGCTTTTCAATATATGCTGTGAGTGTTAGATGGCCCCGTGGCTCCAAAAATACGCTGCGGCACGGAGGGAACAGAGGGTGGCACTTTCAGGGAACATTTCCGTGCTGGAGCTCAATACCCAGGGAGACTGAAGAGGTATGGGAGAAGAGCCTGTGGGAGGCAGTGAGATCCAGCAGGGAGGAAGGTGAGGCACTCTGAGAGGAGGGATGCGAGAGCGTGAAGGTGATGGAGAAAGACCGGGAAAGCTCTGCAGGCGGGCAGATCGCTGCTCCTGCTGCAGTCCAGCAGCTCGGCACAATTCCTGTCCTCCCTCCCTCCTTCCCAGCCGCTGCCTGCAGTGCTCAGGTGATGAAAACGCCTTTCCCTGCAAGGGGGGAGCCAGGGAGGGATGAGGGAAGGGAAGGACAGGCACAGAGAGGCAGGTGGGGGTTCAGCGGGACGAGCAACGGACACGGCAGGTAGGAAAACACCTCTGCCGGCAGGAATCCCGAAGTGAAGAAACGCAGTCCGTGCTCGGGGAGGAGGGAGAGAGAATTTTGCGTTGCGCTGCGATGAGTTGGAGGGAGGGAGGGAAGGAAAGCTCGTGGGAGCTCCACGGTGCGGGGGAGAATCCGAGCCCAGGGTCAGCGGTGAGGCACACGGAGAGAGAGGCAGGGTCAGCTATCAGACGTGGGGCTGAGCCGAGAGGAACAGCGTGAATGCTTGTACAGAGTTGTAATAATCAAAACATTGGCAGGGCCTTAACTAGGCAGCCCTGCTGGGTGCCCAGATAATACAGCTGATTTTAATTGCTGATGTGTGCATTTTGTGTCATTTGCCTGATGCACAGCCCTTTTATGGCCGTGGAGTTTGACCACAAATCAACAGCCAGTCATAAAGCATCACGCAAATGACCTCCTCCCCGAGCAGGCTGTGTTATTTTTATTGATATTCAATATTTAGATTTTAATGGAGATAGATGGATAGGCGTAAGGACGGGAGCAAGATGGGGCACAGAGGAACGGGTTTGAAATAAACAGGCTGACAAAACATAAAGGCAGGAGGCAAGAGACAGATGAATAGTCAGGGAGGTGCCTGCCACCAAGGTAGGCAGATATCATCTGCAGGCAGCCTGCTTGGGAAAGGCCGACAGATGACAACACTGTCAGGCAACGGAGAAATATGAGTATGAAATGGGGAAAAGAAGGACCAAAGAGAGCGAAAAGAAAAATAATCTCATACACAAATCCCATTATTCCACCTTCCCCCTTTTCTCTACCCCACCACTCTGCTCCTTCCCACCCCTCCCCGTTTCCAAGGAGCGTGGCATAAAAGGTTTGATTTCGGGTCTAGCAGGCTACAGACTGTCAGATGTGGCATTGTTAGCTGGAGGTCTAGGAGGATGCCTATTGCTTCTCTCCCACCTGCTGTTCATTTCATAAACTGCAATCAGCACACCGCCAGTCCACACCTCTCTTGTTTATTAGCTGGGACAGCGGGAGATGTCATTAGACCTTTAAAGCACTGGACCAAATGGCACACATCCCAAATCAGTGTCAGTGCCACTGGGTGAGCCGGGAGTCTGTGCAGCACCCACCCCCCATTTGCCCACAGACCTCACAGACTGATTTCATCCTCAGCCTTTGAATTGTGTTGCTTGGAATTCTTTCTCATTGCTTTGAATTTCTGTTCCCATAGTTGCTTTTGATTCATTTGTTATTAGTGTATGCTCATCCAAGAAGCTGTGAGAGAGCAAAAGTAGCATCAATTTGTCAGGAACAGGAACAAATGACTATTGCAGGTCAGATATTTATTGTATTTACAGTATGACACAGCAAGTAGATATCAGCTCTTGAGCTCTGTGGTCCCAGCACAGCAAGGAGCTGGAACTGCTGGAGAGAGTGCAGAGGAGGCAGCAGGATGAGCAGAGGGATGGAGCAGCTGTGCTGGGAGGAAAGGCTGGCAGAGCTGGGATTGTTCAGCCTGGAGAGGAGAAGCTTTGGGGTGAGCTCCTTGTGGCCTTGCTGGTGCCTGAAGGAGCTGCAGGACACATGGAGAGAGACAATTGCCAAGGGCTGCAGGGACAGGACACAGGGAATGGCTGCAAACTGAAAGAGAGAAGATTTAGATTAGATACCAGGAAGAAATTTCTCCCTGTGAGGATGCTGAGGCCCTGGCCCAGAGTGCCCAGAGAAGCTGTGGCTGCCCCTGGATCCCTGGCAGTGTCCAAGGCCAGGTTGGACATTGGGGCTTGGAGCAGCCTGGGATGGTGGAAGGTGTCCCTGCCATGGCAGGGGGTGGAACAAGATTATCTTTAAGTTCCCATCTAACCCAAACCATTCTGTGATTCTGTGATTCTATTCTATATTCCCCCTTTTCCTGTCACTCCAGGCCCTTGCAGTAGCCTCTCTCCATCTTCCTTGCAGGCTCTTTTCAGTGCCCATGCCAGTGTACAGGACATGCAGATATATTGGCTCCTGTTTGAAGAAAAGGGTACTATTGACTAGAAATTCCAGTCAAACACAGGAATTCCTTGCTACTTCCCTGGGTATGATTCCAGTCAAGGGACAAAGACTGTGTCTCAAACCTCACTCTTCATGAGAGAAGCAGGCCAATATAATCTTTTGCCCATTTCAGATATGGGATCATTTGCCAATTGAATATTTCACTCCCTGCAGATGTGAAATTATGATTTCAGCTGCAAGGTGGCAGATTCAGGTCTCCACCAATGACTCATCCTGTCTTTCTGCATGAATGTAAGAAGGTTATGTCCCTGTCAGTGACATCTCTAAGTGACCACACTCCCCAAAGTCACAAATAAAATCTAAGAAATATCCTTCAAACATCTGTAGCTAGCAAACAGTATATGACCCCATAGCAATGTCTGTCTTCCAGCCTTTTTTTCATGGATAATAGATAGAAGAAAAAGCAGTCACTGCTCCCTGACATTCATGGGGCTTATGTGGTTGAGACCTGAACTGGGAATCTAATGACAACTGGTACAAAGGACTCAGTAAGGTCTCGTGTGATTTGATTTCAATCTTGCAGGATTCTTCTTTAAAGGACTACATTCAAAACATCGCATTGCTCAACCAAACACTTCAAAAAAAAAGTCAAACAAAAGGGAACCATGTGAAGCTATAAATCCAGTTCCCTATTCATGCATAGGTTTCATTTTGCAATCACAGACTCTGATCTATGAGTTCTCTTGTTCTCAGGACAAGACTGAGCACACACTCCTGGGAAAGCAGGTTGCAACAGCTGCCTTTACTCAGAGTTTTCCAGGTTGGTTCTCCTTTGCAGTAAAATATTATGTGCCCACTGGGCTGTGGGCAGTTTGGAGTTTGCTGACAAGGACCATGCCTGTCCCTGTTCCCACAGTATCCTGCATTTTCCTTCCCACTACAAAGTGGGCAGTGCACTGTTGTGGGGAAAACTAGAAGGAATAAACATTCCATCTCTCTTGGTTGGCATGGAATGGCTCATCAGAAGCTGGATCAAACCACCCATTTCTGCTACACACCATGAACAGACCACAACAGACCATACCCCTGCCTTCAGGAGAAAGAGCAGCTACAGAACCTCTTTCCTACAAAATGTTCCCAGCTTCCACCAAGTCTGAGCATCCACAGGCCAGTGTGAGCCTGAAAATCAAACCTGTGCTGCTTCTGAAAAGGATCAGATTTGGCTTCATTCTAATTTGTGGGTAAATAGGACAATAAAATGCATCAAATATGTAAAAGCAGATCTAGAAAGTGAGTATGTTTCCATCAAAAATGATACTTTCATTTTCTCTTACTTAAAGGGCCTTCCAGGAGATGAGGTAAAGGTTATTTAGAGGATTTTGCTTTCTGTTGGCAAAGCATTCCAGAAAAACCCAGAGATGCAGCTAACAGCTGAGTGAAGCACCTGAAGAATCTGTCTGAAGTGTTAAAAACTAATTTGAAGCACCCAGGAGTTTGCAACCTGGTCACCCTGTGACAGCTTGCACTCTCCAAGAGCTTGTGCACCAAAGTGGCACCCTGAGCCAAACCTGCACTGAAGGTCACCCCTGAGGAACTGCAAAGCTGTCACCCAGGAAGGTTCAGAGCAGCTCTCCTCAGAAATAATAATACAGTGAAAAGGGGTCAAGCTGCCCCACTCACAGGGCTGGGCACTCTGCTCCCCAGCTGAGCTTGGAAAAATTGTGAGTGAGGAGTGTTCCTGAAAGGGTGGAAGCCTGGTCTGCAGCAAATGCCCTGCAAATCCAGTCCAGACAGGGATGCTGAGCCCGTGCAGGGAGTACACAGGGATGACTGGGAAGGATCTGAGGTGAGAAGGCAGAAGTTTTTTCCATGGCAGTGAAAACAAACCAAGTCAAAGTGAAAAAGCTGGTTGCTGAACTCTTTTCATGTAAAGTTTTTCAGAAAAAAAAAAAAAAAGAAAAGAAAAGCTAAACAGAACCATATCTGCCTGAGTAGGGGAAGTTCAGAAGGGAGAAGAAAGGCTCCTCAGTTTGAGATTTTCTCCCATTTTATCTCTGCTCTGACTCTGAAGGCTCAGCCTCTTGGTTGCCAAAGCTGAAAATAATTTGGGCATGGAGACTTTGTAGAACAATCCTCTCAAATACAAAAAGCCTCCCCTCCATTTTCATTCATCCTGGCTGACGAGACAGTTTTCATTTCTTAAAACAAAACTGTTTCCATGAAATAGTGTCAGCTCCCTTGTAAAGGCCAAGCCTCCCTGTGTCCCCACCAGGAATGGGATCACCTGGGGTGATCAAACCCAAACTGGGGTGATCAAACCCAAACTGGGGTGATCAAACTGCACTTCAAAGCTCCTTTTTTCCAGATGGATGTCCCAGACAGCTCCACAAAGGTACCCAGCACTGTGCTGATGTTACTCATAGCTGCACCCTCAAGAATTAAGACCAGACACAGGAAGATCTGTGGCAGCACCCAGCCATCAGAGGGACTGAAATGTGACAGTTCTGGAGCCAAGCAGATGAAGACAAGCAGCACTCAGTCCCAGCTGTGTTGCTGCCATGCTCCAAGCTGGATAACAAGGCCATTTCTCACTGTGGGTGCTCACTGCGTTCAGGGGGAGGAGGGCCTGACAGTGAGCAGGGAGATGCCATCCACAGCTCCCTGGCTTTTTAATATTACATGTGCATGGCTGGAGCTAGTAAGTCTTCCCCTGACACTCGCCCCAAGGTGCAGACAGCTCCGAGGAGCAGGCTGAGCACACAAAATAAGGCAGCAGATATATGTTGTCATTACCTTTAGGAGTGAGTTACTACTGCTGTTTGCTATTTGCATAACAAGCAAGTGCCAAAAGCCCCAGCCACCTCCATCTGACTTGACTGACTAATCTATGCCTGTAATATTCCACGGTGTTCATGAAATAAATAAAACACAGTTCTAGTTCCACTCCGCAGCAATACAGGAGTTGTTTTTCTTAAGCACACTCACAAGGGTTGCTGTTCAGTTGAGGTTCTCTGCAGCAATCATTTTTGCAAACTCATGGTGCCTTCCAGGAAAAATCCCAGAGCAATTTTCTATTTTTGAGAGCTAGAGAAGAAGTCTGCAGAGGGTGAGATGCTGAGGGCTGCTAGTCCAGAATCCAGAAGTGCCATCAATAGAAAGGAGATTGGAAATTGAGAATGACAGATATTTTCATATTTTTCTCTACTGACAGCTCTAGATTCCACCCTGAATACAGAAAAAAAAAAAAAAAAAAAATGGGGTCGCTGGATCAGGGCTAAAGGTCCTCAAGGTAGAAAACAGAGCAAGAAATCTTCCCAGGTGGGTTTGTACTGCAAAGGACATGTGAGTCTGACCTGCTCCTCTTTGAAAATACTGTGAGGACAGAGTGAAGGCAGAAAGGAATCTAACTCTGCCGACAGCTAAATGAAGAACATGGAGGAAAGGGTGAGAAGTTAGGATCCTCCACCCTCTTTTCTCCATAAGGAGACTTTTTTAAACTTCAGCTAGGTGAATGTATGTTATTATAGCAGAGATTTTCCATCTCTGGTTGGATCAGTTTTCCTCAACCCCTTTTCAATCTCTAGACAGTTCTGCAGACAGATCTAGCTAATTTGCACACAGATCCCAACTCTGTCAGACATTTCAATATGAAAGAACTTGTTCTTTGCAAATCATGCACTCCTCATTTCCCCCTCCATGCACCAGAAAAGGTAATTTCTTCCTAGAGATCACTTCCTCTGGCATTTTCCTAAGCTGACTGGTAGTGTCATTTGTTGTGGTGTACAGGTACAGCCCTTCAATTAGGATCTGGTTGCAGCACTGCTCATTTCAGTGTTGTGAAGTTACCTATGTAGAAATGTCCATGGATGTGAGTTGAGGATGATTAAAGTTCCAATAAAAATCTCTCAGGGACTTTATCAAAGCTGCAATAACAGGAAAGAAAATTCATGGCAGATGGTTAATATATGCAGTATATTGATAACCACTAAAAGGGAAAAAAATCAGATGTATATCAGAAGTATATAAAATTTCCATTCTTAATCTTCCCTTCATTTCCAATAGAAAACCCTTATTTTTCTGGTCTGTATCTTTCTACCAACAAAAACATGCCCAGTTAGAGAGAACCACAGCATCTTTCTCCAGGGGTGCCTCTCTCATGAGGGTACCTAAGTATTACACTTTCCTCTCACTCTCTCATTGCCCTCATTGGAGTCAATAACAATTTTTTCATCAGGAATTTTCTTCAGCCTTCCTTAGGGTGTTGCAAGGGATTCTTGTGGGCATGAACCTTCTTTTAAAGCAAGCTTCCCACAAAGGCTTATCGTTCCTAGAGAACCACATCCATGTGGTTTTGTGCTGTCAAAGGGTTGAGAGAACTATTGTTGATAGCAGGGTGTAACACAAAGTTTATCAGTGATGTGCTGGACATCAGCTTTGCTTCCACAGCTCTTGCAATAATAGGGAAAAATGAAATACATTAGGATGGGAACTTTTCTGCAGTCTTCCACTACAACTTTGCTTTCCCCATCTTATTCCCAATTGTCAACCTTGCTCATACAGGGGAGTCTTGGTATTTATGTATCTACCAACAGCAGAGCTGATTACATTGTTAATATTTAAATTTATAACAATAGGAAGGTGGGCAAGATTTAAGGGGTTAGTATAATTGTAAGAGGATGCCATTTATAATTCCATATTAACAGCAACACTCAGCATAAATCTGTTCTAAGTAACCCTACAGCCATAAAAATCCAAATTGAGCCAGAAATACTTCTGCTTTTCTAACATGCAGTTCCTAATGGAAATTCTAATTCACAGTGTGATCAATTCCTATTAAAAACAGGTTAGCCAAAAACAGGAAAAATAACTTAATTTTAGGCACTAGGCAAACACAATAATTCTCACTTTCCTCCCATGCCTCCAGACTCTAGATCTCCAAACAATTCCCACTCTTAGAATTGAAAACAGCAGAAATATTCTTGAATTGTCAGAACACGGTTCCAAAGAAGTTCTTTCTAGATTGGAAATTATGGTACATTCCACTTACAGCCATGAGACAAATTAATTAGACAGATACAAGAGGCTACATAGTATTTTTGAAGTAACTCCACTGGAAATGGTGGTAATTGCACAGTTGTTGAAGTAAAAAGGCCCTAAATAGAAAAACTATTAGGAAAAACTATTAGGAAAAAACTATTAGAAAAAACTATTAGAAAAACGTCTATGTACATGTAAATACTTTAATCTCAGCTTCTTTTTATTCCCTCCAAGTTCAAAATTCCGAGTACCCACCTACCCTGTGTGCATGTTTGGTGGCAATTCATGGCTCATTGTGAAGAATTGTGTCATTTTGTGAGGCTCTCTGAAAGCTGTCAGGTGCCTAGGGGCTTTGCTGGAGTGCAGCTACAGCGTGTGACAGATTGCATGGCTGAGCCCTTGGCCATTTCACCTCCACTCTGTGATACCACTCCATTAAACCTCACTTCTGGCTGGAGGACAGGAGCAAAAGGAAAAAAAAATATTGGAGGGACAGCTCACGTGCGAGGTGCTTTCTTGCTCAGAATGCCAAGTTTAGAGGGTGGTTATCTTTAGGGCTTGGGATAAAAAACTGAAGTTTCTGGCCTTGTTTTCATTTATGCTAATATAATGTCTATTAACTTCACCAGAGTTAACTCCAGTGTAAGTGACACGAGAAGGAAGCTCCAGAGCTGTTTGTTTCTAATGACCAATGTCTGGATGCTTGAAAATAAATGGAAACATACACAGAAATCCCAATAATCCCTTCTTGAACATGAAACTCCCCCTTGCTGGAGAGAGTGAGAGCAGATCATGGGTAGCAGATCTCAAGATCTCCCAGATCTCTCAGATTGCAAGAATTGCAGAGCAAAGCCACACTGCCTTTCCCACTCAGGATTGAAAGGGTTTTCCCAAAGAACAGCAGCAGGAGAGTGGAGTCAGTGACTGCCACTTGTCCCAGCACCATCCTCCACCGAAAACAAGGAGGAGAAGTCAAAATGCCCAGTGGCAAAGACTAGGACTGTCCTCTCATGGTTTTCTCCAAGAGGAGCCATGCAGTGCATGAAGAAAAACACTTCCTAAATCCCTCTGAGGAAAGTGGGTTGTGAAAAGTGGATGGAGACTGCTGCAGTCATTGAATAAAAGGGAAAAGCTTGGAAAAGCTTGAGGAAGGAGTGGCACACAGTGTCCCAGATATGCCATGCAAGGAGGGGACAGTTTGACTCCTCACACGCAGTCAGGGTACAGGCTGGAGGAAAAAAAAGAAATCCTTCAAAGTCTCAAAGATGTATTCATGTATTTCTCCCCAACCCCCCGCAGAGATTTCATTGTGTGACTCATGAAACATGTCATTTTCAATCCTTAGAGGATAAGTTGTCAGAATACATTGTGCTTTAAAGCCTTTCTTTGGTCTCTCATTGAAATCTTTGAAAGACTTTGTAAGTTATTTTTTCGCGTTCACTTTGGTTTTAATATTGTAGAGATGAATGTGCCTTCTCTCTTGCGAGTTGAGCACTTAAAAATATTCTGGATAAGTGAAATGTGAGGCATGAATTGTGAAAATGACAATCCTTATGGCCCTCTGTATGCAGAGCAGCTCCAAGGCTCCAGAGCCTTCAGACTTCCCACTCCTCCTTCGGTGGTTACAGCTGAACACCACACTGGCAATAAAAGGTAAATGAGTTCTTGCAGCAGAGTAAGTACCAAGGAGATGAAGCTTTTGTGAACGTGGATGCTGCTCTTACCATTATGGGCAATTAGAGGGCTTCGAAAGTGTGTTGCCTGACTTTCGGTTGCTTGGTAACTGTGCACCTAATTCTTTCTCTAAGAGGTCACAGAAATGTCAGAAAATCCATTTTGTTGGGCAGGGAGGGGAGAGACAAATGCCCCCATCAGAACAGCAGCCTATGGATTCATTAAAAAAACTTCATTATTTTCCATTAGCAGGTAGGAAATACGATATTATTATGATTATTTTCCCAGCACCACAAAACTGCAATTTCTGGGCGTCGCCAAATATGTAACATGCCAAAAAGGTTGGGAATTGCAAACACACTGATGGAATTTGGCATGATGCAGGTCAATATCACTCCTGGATACACTGACAAATAGCCATTATTGGCCTGATGCAGAGCCTGGCGGAGTCAATGGAAAAACACACTGAAACAGCGACAGCACTGGGGAAGTGATAAGGAATTTCTGAGATTGGAAGCCTTGCAAACATTGCCTGGCACAGGGAAAAAATTATGAACTTGGAAGGAAGCTAATGAGACAGAAGATAAAATTTTCCTCTCCACGGAGATACAAGTTGCAGCTTCTGCAGCCCCTGGAACACTAAATGACTGTCACCGAGAGTGAACAAATTAAGTGGTGTCTGTGAAGGGAACAGCTTGGCTATTTTTACCTGCATTTTAAGGAACAGGACTTTGGAAGTATATCTGATCTTCAGCAAACATCTAGATCTTTCTACTTCGAGACAGGTTTAGTAATACACACTCCATGTTATGCACTATTCCCCACAAATGAATACTGTCAAAAAAAACCCCTACTCCCCTTCAACTTGAGCAGTGTGCTCGAGTTTGCAAAACACAGTTTAGATTAAATGAATGCCCCCGAGATGAAGTGAATGCATTTCAAGGGGGGCATGATATGCAGGTGTCCACCAGTGACCATCAATCATTTTCGTGCAGAGCTGAAGGTTTCCTGTGCTTGTCACTCTGTAATCGCTCTGCAAGAATTTGCAGTCATTTTCTAAAAGCGTGTTCAGGAGGAAAGAAGGGCAGACGAGGCATTCTGCACTTAAGAAACTGGACACATTTAATCATAAAAATAAAGGACATTTTCACGCTGAAACAGCCTGCTCTTTTTGTGAAATGGCACAACTAGACGACCCTTAGACCCCTCCACAGGACAATCCTGTGGTTGTGGGCAACATGGAAAACCAAAACTCGGGGTCCCAACCTACCTTTGGCCACAAATTTTCTGCACAATATTACATAAATTGAACTCAGGTCACCACCTAGTGAGGGCAGATATGTCAATGGAGAACTAGAACTTGATTTTTCCTTATGATCTTCCACGGGGAGGATTTCATGAGCTTAGAATGATCAAAAGGATGTGAGTATCTACATATCCATTACTGGCAGTAAATGATTCTGTAATATAAATCATCACTGAAGCAAAAAAAACCACAAATCACTAAAGCAAGAGGGTCTTTAAAGTAAGGGGAAGAAGAAAATGCAACCAAGCCCAAATAGTGTCTGTTGTTGTGTAGATACATAGGTATATTTCAGCCACCACATTTTCATCATAAACTTGGAGATAAATGCATGAAATCATATTATTGGGATCCTCTCATTTGTTCATATACAGACAGAGTAAATGTGACTGAAAAACTCATATAAATAAAGATTTCATGCATGTCCAAAACAAAGGAATAGCACAGGCTACTCTAAGAAATATATATTGGCAAAATCCAGCAAATCTTTGTGAAAATGCCATTTTTCACAAAGTCCCATTATTCTGGTCCACAGACTAACATGGATTTTGATGCACTTTACTGCATAATTAAATCCTACTGTGTTAAGTACGTTTCTCCTGACATGATTTTCCAAAGACACCACAGAAGATGGGAAAATGTATTATACAACCCCTTAAAAAATCTAAGCTTACAGCAAAAACCCCTGAAATATTTTTGACACAAAGTCCTGTGAAATTGAGGTGGGTTGGAGGTTCTGGGGAAAAACAGGCTCTAGAAAGAACAAAGAAGCTGAAAAGTGAATGACTAGAAAACCAAGAAAACAGTAATGATGCAATAAAAGAGTATTTTTTCAGTATTGGCTGTGGAAGCAAATTTAACACTGGCTGAGAAGGAGCCACACCAGCTACATCCAGAAGCATGCAGGTCATGAATTTGCTGACTCTTACACCTCCCCATATTTTCCTGTGGATGGTTTAAATGCTCTGCAAAGTTTATAAATGCAGTGAAATGTCCACTGGCATTTATGCAGCACAAGAGCTGCAGACAAACACACACAGCCACACACCCACACATTTTCTGTAAATAATCTGTCATCTTCAATGTCTGCATTTTGCAGAGAACTGATTCAGGCAAGAATTGCTCCACAGGCTTAGACTCACCTGGCCAGGGCCAGGGTGTTGAGTCCATTTTGTCAAAGGGTTTGGTGCTTATCTTGGATGGAGAAAACAGAATTTAGCTTATGTGGAATAGCTTTCTTGATGTGTCCCTCACGAAAGTGGTCTGACACATATCTGAACTCCCTGTACGCTGTTATTTTTCCATTTCAGTCCCTCAAAGTTGCTCTAATTTCTTGCTACAGGCTGGGGGCAGAATGGCTGGAAAGTGGCTCAGTGGCAAAGGCCCTGGGGGTGCTGTGACAGCAGCTGGACACAGCCAAGGGTGCCCAGGGGGACAAGAGGCCAATGGCAGCTGGGCTGGATCAGGAGTTGTGTGTCCAGCAGGAGCAGGGCAGGGATTGTCCCTCTGTGCTGGGCACTGAGAGGCTCCTGCAGGGCTGTGTCCAGTTCTGGTGCTGCAGGAGAGACCTGGAGGGGCTGCAGAGTGTCCAGGGCAGGGATGGAGCTGGGAAGGGGCTGGAAAACTGCTGAGGGAGCTGGGAAAGAGCTGAGGCTGGAGCAAAGGAGGCTCAGGGGAACCTTGTGGCTCTGCACAGCTGCTGCCAGGAGGGGACAGCCGGGGGGTCAGGCTGTGCTCCAGGGAACAGGGACAGCAGGAGAGGGAACAGCCTCAGGCTGGGCCAGGGGAGGCTCAGCTTGGCCAGCAGCAGGAATTTCTGCATGGCAAGGGTGCTCAGGCCTTGGCAGGAGCTGCCCAGGGAGGTTTGCAGTGCCCATCCCTGCAGGTGTCCCAGGAAGGCCTGGCTGTGGCACTCAGTGCTCTGGGCTGGGGACAAGGTGGGGATCGGGCACAGCTTGGACTTGATGATCTTTGAGGTTTTTTCCAACCTCAATGATTCTGTGATTCTATCAGTGGATTGCTCCAGGGTGAGCAGCTCAAGGAGATGTTTTGCAGACCCTCAGTGCTGAGGCAAAGATGATATCCATGCCTGGAGAAGGTGGGAAGGGACAGAAACTTCAGGCACACGGGAGGGCAAGGACAGCTGCAGCTCACACCAAAGCCAAAGGGACTCTCCAATTGTTCTCAGCCAGCCTTGAGTCCAGGCCCAGGTCTCTTCTATCTTAATTTGCTTTTTTCCAGGATTAAAGATGTGGGACTTTGAGTGGAAGCAATCTGAGGGTTGCAGCTATCGAGATCTTTAGATATTAGTTAATGGGATATATTAGTTTAGATATTAGTTAAATTTAGATATTAGTTAAATTTAGATATTAGTTAACGGCTAAAGTTATGCCATAACTCTATAAAACGATGATGTTTCTGTTCAATAAAAGGAACTTTTTGCATGAACCAGGCTGAGTCCCCAACACAACGCCGACATAAAGGTGCACTAGGAGAGGTGGTAAATGCAGGTAAATTGGAAAGGTAAGCACTACTTGCAAATGCCTCTCAATGCCCAACACTGCACACTCCCTTACCTGTGTCAGCATTGTTAATTTCACATCAAAAAGCATTCTGAGGATGTTTAGGGTATAATTGTGTTTATATTTCAAAATGAACAAGTAAATAGTCCTATTTGAATTGTCCCTATGCAGCTAAAAGACCATACTGTCTGAGCAAAACCCTTTCTAAGGGGATAAGTCTGGCAGACCAACTTACCAAGTCATTATATTAAGGGCTGAACCTAATACAGGTGACATTTTGAAATTCAGTGTCTCATAAATGTCTCTCAGTAAACCCTTTCAAAGCCCATTCCTAAGAAAATCACAATTCTCTTAAGGTGACATGCCAATTGATTTTCTTTTGTGGAAAAATAAAAAAGAGACATTTTTTCAGTTTTGTCCTAAAGAAGATCAGAGAAAATTATTTTTTCAGTAGATTAGCTGTAAAGAAAAAAACTAAACAAACAAAACAACAAACAAAAACAAAACAGAAACCCCAACCTTTTGGAGTTTTAATAAAGACCAGAAGGATGTACCTGGAAAAGCACACAAGCCAACAGCACAAATAGGAAAACTGTATTAGTTTAGAATGGATATCTGTCTATGCTGGGCACATCTCACTGGGCATTGCTATTCCAACCAGTAGTATAATCAGTTTCCCCTCTGGAGTACAAAATGAATGAAACACTTTTCACTGAAATACAGCAACTGTTTTGCCAGTCTCTTACGACTTTGCAGTCACATTTTTTAAAGACTTCCAGAGGATAGAAAGTTCTTCCAGTCAATGAAGAGGCATAACTTCCTCACTCAGCATCACACACGCCCCCAGAGCATCTCACGAGGCTCCCGTGGGAAGGACACACTCTGTGTCTGTGTGGGCAGGCACCCCGAGAGGGGCTCCTGTGATGTGTCTCCACATCTTCTGAAGTGATGCTGATGCCTGATGGGTTTTGTCTCTTCTTTTTATACCCTCTTTATGCATTTTTGTACCCTTTCCTTTTCCTTGTACCTTTCACTCCCTGTACCTTAGCCCTACATGTCTATAACCCTTGTACTCTGATATTTAGCCTAGTTCAGGGTTCTCTGGGGAAGAATCCTAAAACTAGAGGTTGGAGCCTTCTCTCTGGAACATGTTTTTGTAAACTAGGCTGTAGTCTCACTTGGGGGGGTTAATTAGAGTAGGGGGAGAATTACTTCATTTATCAAGTTTCTTATTGGGGGATTTTAGGTAGATATGCTAATTTGTGAGGTCCATAAAATGGTATATATGTTGTACACGGTGTGTGCTCCTTGGCGTGATTCCACCTTTCACAAGTTGTGCACCTGGGATCCTTTTAAAACCAAGGGAATACCCTTTTTTCCCTATAATGCTGTGTCTGCCTCTTACTTTTACCAGCTTTTAAGGCATCAATGTAAACCCTCAGCCTCCCTCCCCCTTCCTCTGCAGGACATCACTACTCTGACCCTTCCCTTTCCCACTGTTTCTGCAACATCATCTCTTGCTCCGTAGAGAACCATGGAATGGTTTGGATGGGAAGGAACCTTAAAGATAATCTGGTTCAAAACCCCCTGATGTGACCAGGAAACCTTCCACAAAGCCAGGTTGCTCAGAGCTCCATCCAGCCTGGTCTTGAGCACCCAATTCTTCCTTCCAGCCCCTTCTGAAAGGTCTGGAATCAGCTCTTAGGTAAAACATTGGTGTAAATAACTTTTGCAAAGGGCTTTGGCTACATTGCTTTGCAGTAAGACAAAGCACTCTGTGCTGTGTTCATGACCCTACAACCCCTGGTCACTGCCCTTTTCATGATGCTTTGCCTTCACAGCACCACAGCTGCTGCTTTTGGCTCTCCTGTAAACGTATTGGGAAAATCCCACTGGAAAATCTACAGCTTCATCTTGAGAAAGGAGGAAAACACACTCTCCTTGCTGGTCTGATGTCCAGCATGCTCCATGGCACAGGCAGAAATCTTGAGGGGGGATTGTGTTATCCATCTCAACGGGCTCTCCTAGTGCCCATTCTCTCCAAGCAGCAGGTAAAAATCACTCAGTAGAAATATATAATGAGAGGCCAAAGGGATACCACAAGGCACAATGTTTTAATTGTGGAATACCAGGAATGGAGTCCTGCAGAATATGTCCTACAACATGGGCTAAGCCAGATTTAAGTGAACACTCCCAGGTCCACACACCAGGACTGTGGCAATTTCAGACAGAGATCAAATGAAGCCTGATCTGTTGAGTAAGGACAGAGGGAGATACACCACCACAAGCTGCCATGAGATTTCTCCAGTGTGTTATTCTTTTTAAGTAGAAACATGTGGTGGAAGATTAAACAGCATCTTTTTAATCTCCGATTGTCCAGCTCCCCCTGCTGTAATTACATATTGGACACGAATGGCAACAGATGTTCGGCGTCTAAGCTAAGAATTATATACTTACTCAATATCCCAGTGATCCAAAACACTGACTGGGAGGCTGGAATTTAAATTTACATGGAGTGGCAAATGAAAGAGTTCCTAGACATGGCTGAGGCACAGAGAATATTAATGCAAACTTGAGGATGCACCCACAATGGAAGGAGACAAACAGACTGAATGCCAGCTAGAGTGGTTTTAATTACTTCAATTTCCCTGTAAATTATTTTAACCCATCCTCATCCCTAAAAAGCTGAGCCTCCATTGTTATTTTTCACATAATCAAATCTCTACAAGCATATGTATGCAGCCAGATAGAAGGTTCTACCTAATCATTTCATCATGTATTGAGTGGCCAGCCTAATTTCTCCATATAAAACCTAATAAGAACAGATCTATCAGGCTGTATTTCATCTTGTTTATTTTCCAAGATACACACTTGTCCATTATCCAACTACATGAAAGCTTTTTGCCTGATTTACTGAGAATTTTAAACAAGTAGCTATTACTTCCTTTCACCAGACTTGCTTTCCCTTGAAATATCACAGTGCTAGGAAAGAAGATGCTTTAAGTTGGAGAGATGCCTTACCCAGCACAGACATGAATCACTTCCCTAAAATTTAAGGGTATCAAAATAAGAGAGAGGAAGCAGTTCTAGAGGGACTCAGGCATGTGAGCTTCCACAGATTGCATCTCACTCCAATCAGTTTCTCATTTCCTGAATCAACAGACTTGCTCCATTTTCTCTCAGACATCCAACTCCTTCCAGCCATATTTTGGGTACCAGTTGAAAGCCCATAATCTGATTCCTCCCACTGCAATGGCTCAGGCAGGAGTGCAGATTTGAATGTTCTGAACACTCAGAGGTGCAGATGCACACCAAGAACATGTGTCTGAGTGTGACATAAATCCCTTTACTCATCTGCACATCCAAGTTGAGAGCAGACATTTGTTTACCAAAACATTTTCCGACACACAGCCGAAAACACTTTGAAGTCCATTGTTTTCACTGACCACTATGAAAATGGTGACTTTTAAAAGTGCGTTTTATTACATATGACTTCATTTTTCTTGCAAGATCACAGGCTGGGATGCAAACCAACGTGCTGTTTGCTGCCAGATGGCGTGTTGGAAGGGTATAAACTTATTTCACACAGAGTTCTATGTGGCATGAGAATGCTGTTCTTACACTTCTAAATAGTTGTGCTTCTTTGAATGGTTTAGATCCACAGTATTCTTTCAGTAAGCTCATAAGCTCTTCCCATTTTAGCTAAAGCCCTGTGATGTTAATAGATAAATACCAGAGAACCTCTGGTGATTTTTTTTTTTTTTTAATGGATAACAGTTCTGCCCCCTTCCCCTTAAATTTTCTAGATGGAGAGCTCCAAACGGTCAGCAGGGCAGCTGATCCAGGCACTGGACTGCTGTGCACAGGAGCAGAAAAAAAAACCCCATTGCCAGGTATTAAATCAGCTGAGAAAGTGAAAAACTGACCATAAAGCACAAATATTCTGATAAAGGAAATACCCTCCCTGTGCCTTCAGCCTGCAGTGTGTCCTCAAAGAGACAAAACCCAGCCCAGAGTATGTGTTCCACAAGTCTGTAGCCCCAGTTTTTCCTGGGAATGTGCTGGTAAGATCCTTAATGGCATCAGGGTCTCCAGAAAGGCCATCTATGTATTTTACCTGAGCTATCAGAACTAAAACAAAAGTCTTCAAAACCCTTTGGGAGGCACATTCCATGTGTCAGCAGGGAAGGTCTACATCCACAGCCAACCTACAGCCAGGGCAAAATAGGTTTAATTTGCACCATGCAGCAATCCTGCATGGCTGCCCTGTGCATGTCAATTTTCGACATATTTGCCTTGGAAAAGGAGCTGGAAAAACCTCTCTCCCTCTTTCCCTAGGCAAAGCAAGGCGCACAGTCTGCACCCGCTGCTAAAAATTGTATCGGTATCAATCTCCTCAGCATCACAAACACACCCACACGCGTCTGAATCCTGAAACGCTTATTTCGCAAAGAATGTGCCAAAAGATTTACTTACTCTTTAGAACTGTTTAATGATGTTGTGGGGATCAAAGGAGCAAGCATTTTCATGACAAAAGGAATTTGTACTCCAGGCTCTACAGCACAGACAGTGATTAGTGAGTCATACATAAGAAGTGTCTCGCTTTTCTCTTTTAAAGAGCTGTTGTAGCATTTACCTAAACATTACAGTGCTGAATCAGTAGTTTCACAAGTCTTCGCAGTGATTGCCTGAACCGCTCACCTTTACCTGGTAATATCCTGGTGATGGTTCCTCGCCTGGAAAATGTGTTCAGCTCCCTTACTTGGCTGTTTGCAGACATTAGGGACGCATCCAGGATTTCCTGGAGGGCTTGGAAAGCAACCACTGCATCTGAAGATTTTAAAATATCAGTTCTGAATGTATATTTATTCACCAAAAAAAAAAAAAAAAGCAAGTGTCTCATTATGGAACTCAGCTAATCCAAATAAACATTTTAATTCTATTACTTAATCTTAAAAATAATAAAAAAACATAGTAACTCCCCAGAGCTGAAACATCCACTCCCATTGTGATACAACCCCCATCCTTCTCCTGATGTCTTCCTGTTTAAGCCCTACTTCTCTCTCCTTCCAGAGTACAGCTCCCATCTTGCTGCCCTCCCTCCCAAAAATCGGTGTTTCCCTCCCCTCAATAATCGTGGATGAGGATGATGAGGATGATGATTATTCCTCCACCCTCGCTGCTCTCCCTTTCCCTGGACAGTGTCCCTGCAGTTCACTCCCTGTTGAGCAGCTTTGTCACATTCATGGCACCCAAACGATTCACCCCATGGTGGTACTGGTTTGCTCTTGGAAACTGGGAGGAGAACAGGATTTTCTTTTTTCAACTGGCCAGAACAAATCAGTTTTTTGTGGGTGTTGTGGGTGCAATTTGACACCACAGAAACTTTTAGGCTAGTTGGGCTTCTTTCATCCCATGTGCTCTCACCTCGCTCAACAAGGAAAGGTTTCGGTGCTGAAAATGGAAAGATTTGTAGAAAAGACTTGCTCTTAATTTGAGTTCTAGAAAAAACCTACAGCTCCTTGAAGGAAATTAAAAACAGCATGAAAACAAGCTGTTTTGTCGCCAAAAGAAGAAAAAGGAATTTTACTATTTTATGAAGAAAAAAATTAACCCCCTCGAAAATTACTGCCTAAGCTGGGATCACTTCTAATTTTTGATCTGCTATTCCTCTAGACTAGCTAGACTTCTATTCCTCTTTTACAGACTTGCCACCAAAGATTTATCCTTTCATTAGCAATTCCCTTCATTCCCTTCTAGTGGTTCATTAGCAATCTCCCCACTTTTTTGTTGGTTTTCCTCAGTGTGTCCCAATGGGGGGGACATTCAGGCACCAGATTTGCCACTGTAGTGTCCCCTGTGGGTGACACACCCTCTTCTGCTTCACGTGGCTCAATTCCCTCATGCATGACAACCCCTGACATGATGCTACTCTCGTGAAAAAGCAGCTGAGTAAAACACTTCTGTGGCAGGACTTTCCCCCCTCCCCATCTCTCTCTATCTTCATGGTGGAACACAGATAACTCTGGCAGGGTCAAAAGCCCAGCAGGAGGTTATCTCTTGGTGCCCAAAAGTCTGAGACCTCCAACCTTAAATCCATGTCTTGGTATGGAGAGAGGATGTGGAGAGAGAAACGAAGGAAATAAGTACACGACCAAAGGACACACTTTTACACTATAAAAAGACACACGAAATATCCCAGAGGCAGAAGGTTCCTACACACACTCTGAAAATGTGCAAAGGAGCTTCTCCCCAGAGTCTGGACGCAGGCTCTGCTGGTTACTTTCCTGGGAATTGGGTGAAAGGATTCCAAAGTATTCTCCACCACCAAATTGTCTGGGTAAGATACATTTGATTCCTAAGTTATATTATTTCTTGCTAGCAATAATAATAGGTATGTTTTTGTTGCTGTTGAACCTCTAGCAGAGTGAAGAGTCCAGAGAGATTCTTGGTGAACAGAATTCTGAATTTATTATTTATTTTAAGAACTTATATGGACTTTCACAGGTCATTCGGATTGGGCCAATTCAAAACCTCCCCCCAGGCCGATTGGCCAGGCTTGAACCACCTATCTTCCAAAGACCATTTCAATAACATTAAAACGTTATCTTTATCTATAAAAACACAAGAAGAAGAACAGAAAATTCCCGTGGGAAAGAATCTGTGTTGCCACACCTTTTTGCGTGCCTCATTTTTAGTTACTGGTAGTTCTGCTTTTATTTTATTCCTATGTAGTATGTAGTTTTGTCCTAAGTCTTATGTCTGTTAATTTCTGTGTCAAATAAATGATAATTTATGTCATATTAGACCTAATAAGCCATTATTAAAGAAATTGTAACTGAGACCAGGTCTTGGGGTGCTGGACATCCCAATAGAGCTGCTGCCTGCTGCAAAAGCTTAGACAAAAGGCAGAGATTCATCTAAGCTCCTGTCTCCCATTCATAACAACTTCTCTGCTTTTTTTTTGATGCTTGTTGTTCATGTAACCTCCGCCCTGTGAAGTGGGAAAGACCCAAGGCATGGTCCCAGCCCTGCCACTGAGCCCAGATGGCCTCAGCACGAACATCACTGCTCGTCTGAGCACCAGCTGCAGGGGGAGAGAGCTCTGTGTGCACTTCTGTCGCCAGGTATTATTTTAAGGACACACCCTCCATTACCAGGAACTTTGAAAAACACTTAGAGTCCAATATTGCAGGAAAAAACCTCTCACTCCTGTTCAAAAGAATTCCTCACTGGAGTAAGAGCATTTTGTGTGATTCATGGGCAGCACAGTATCTGAGATGCTTCTGTGGTGCCTTTCCCTCAAAGAGCAGTGTTGGGATGTCAGGAGAACATGGCAATGTTCTCACAGTATTTCTGCACAGCTCCTTGAATAGATGCTGCTAAATGTATCCAAAGGAAAAGATTTGAAAGCTGTGCTGAACTCCTATGTCAAATATGGCCAAAAACTTGACATTTTCCCTTGTCTGCTGCGTGCAAGGAGAGGAGAAAACATTGTCAGTTATTCTGCCATATTAATAAGTTAATATACTGACAAAGTATGTCCCAAAGATGTTAACTTGAGACCCCATGAAAAATAATCATTTCCCCAAAAGTAAGAATATTCAGGTGAAAACTCCAGACTTGGGCAGAACAGAGAGGAAAGTCTGCAAGACCAGGATTCAGATTGGCTTGGCAGCCTGGCATAGAAAGCAAATTGCTCTGCTGGAGCTGATGCTTGGCTTTTTGAGCAAACAATTCAGTCCTTCTGTGTAAAGGTGCACACAGCTAAGGCAGGGATGACTCACAGGATCCCATGTGCCTTTAGCTGGAAAACAGGGAGATTCATCTGAGATGGCTTCAAGGTGTGTGACAAAACCAGCTTGCTGTTGATATTCCCTGATTGCATCAGGAATTTCAGAGCCAGTCAGTAAAATTTGTCTTCCTGGCTTCATGTCTAAGCTCCTAAGTAGAAACACTCCAAGAGGCACGGAGCACCTGCAAATCTGATTTATGCTCACAGCAGCCGCAGGAATTCCGTACCTCTGAAACTTCAAGTCATTTCAAATCGCCAGCTTCTGACAGACTGAAGCATTTAATACCTCAAATGCCGTATTTTTTATTATCTTGACTAATATTTGAGAGCTGCACCTTCCCCTGTGCTGAGGCAAATTGTGCAGAGCTCACATGGTTCATCAGCTCCGAGTTGTCAGCGTCCCTTTGTCGAGGCGTTGACATCGGAGCAGATGGCATTCCCGCCGTGATCGCGCTAATAATCAGAAGTCCTGCCCCCCTGCCTCCTTTCTTCATTGCTGTTTAGCAATGCCTCTGCACCAGAGCTCATGCTTGATTGATTACCTGCTCCTGCCTCTGCCTCCTTCCCAGAGCTGCTGCCTTGGGAATGCACAGCCCCATCCTGCAGGTGAGAATTCCTGCCTGTCCCTGGATGTGTGCCCTGGCATGTCACATCAGTGAAATGAGTGTTGTTCACATGGATGCAGCTCCTCAAGAGGTTGAGGTGTCACCGAAACTGCAGGAAAAACAAAAACCCTCCAACAACATTTTTCATGTTAGAGAGTCAAGGCATTACTTTCTTATCTGGCCAGGATGTTGTTCTGGCCAGGATGTACCACAGAAATCATCTCATCCACACATAGCCCAGGTGTGCAGGGAGAATCATTCCATGACACATCGCTTTTACCCGATTCCTTGGATATTTTATACAGTAAAAATATATAGAAAAGTATTGGGTCAGTGTTCATTGGTCCAAAGTAGAGCAAACCCCCAGTATTCAGTTTCCCATTGGATCTGAATCTCCTTGCTTCTGATGTTAACTAGATTTTTCATCCTCCAATTCTCCTCTCAGTCCTTTCCTGACCAGATGTCTTCACCCCTGCTGGAGGTGGGTCTGGGGTAGATGTTTGTAGATAGACACTGATGTCCTGCTGATGTTCTGCTGATAGCTCTTTATCTTTGGGTTCCTTCAGTCTGTTGATATGTTGAGTTCATGAGACCTCAGCTGGTAGAACAATGCCCTGGAAAGAAACCTAAAATTCCTTTTCCTGGGATAAAGACAAACAGAACTCTTTGACTAAATTCATACAAAATTTTTAAACTGGTATATTTTCTAACAGAGGCAAGGCTGGATCAGTAACCAATTCTCTTTTCTGTTTATTCATGTCTGTGTCTTCACCTGGGATTTATTGTGATTTGCTCTGAAGGTAATTAACAGACTGAGCCAAGAGCAGATTTTTGGAGAAACCTGATTTTAATGCCCTTATTACCCCCATCACTCCCATGTTCCGAGAACAAGGACAATTTTAACCCACCTTTGTGGCTTTGCTGCCTTTGTACTGGTTTTCCTTTTATCAAAGGGGCCCACAGGACTGTTCAGATACTTCTCAGAAATCAGAGTAAATCACGTTAACAGTGACTTCTTGCTTTATTAAAAACTATGAAGTTAGAGAAAACTTATTCTACCTGGAGGGAATGTTGGATGAGACAGCATTACACAACCACATTTTAATTTTTGCCTCGCTCAAGGTGAGGCAAAAGGTTTTCTGGGAATCTTCCTGGAATTCATATCAAATGAGGCACTTTAAAGTTTCTAGGGTTAAACCTATTAAAGTTTCTAAAAATTAGCATATCATTAGCTTCTTCCAGTACTTTGCAACTTTCTTGCTAGAAGTCTACAGTGAATGTTATCAAAAGTCTCAGGCAGTCCTTGTTTTGCCAACAAAGAAAAAAAAGACTCACACGCATTTTTTTAGCTGTTTTCCTTCTCTTTTCATTAATTTGTCCTTTTTTATTTTTTTCCATGAGCAGGTTATGAAAAGCTGTCCTCCTTAAATCCCTTCTCCATGTCAATCTTCTTTTTTCCTTCTCTGGCTTCTCCTCCAGTCCGTACTCTTTCCACTCTGAGTTTTATCTACCCAGATGTCTTAGGGTCGGGTTTAGGTTTTTATCCCTCTGATAATTCTTTATCAGAAGGAACCTAATGAGATCCAAAGCCCTCCTGTTTCAGCCTCTGGGCTCTGACACTGGCCAGCATCAACTGTTCCAGAGGCAAATATTGGCCAGTCTGCTGCCCAAGTAGTCTCTCTCTGATTTCTGATGCCTAAGGGTAATTTTAAACTCCATCCTTTCTCCTTTCTTCTTCTCCAGAATCACATTTTTAAAGCAACACAACTAGAGGCAAGATAATGAGAGTAAAATCCAATCACCTGTTTTTCACGGGGATCAACTGTGAATCTTCTGAGCCAAGACTTTGGCAGAGAAATTGGCAGTTTCCATAATGGAACTGTGAATCAAAACACACAGCAAGGGATTATTATTGAGCTACCATCCAATAAACTGGAAATGTATTTTTGAACTATTGTTTTTAGTGCTTCTTACTCCACATTCACTATAGTTAAGCACACAGCATTCCTTGGTTACAGGAGATGATTGGTTATTGCTGTGTGAACCTTCAGTGGTTACTGCCACACTTAACCTGGGCAACTTTGAAACTCTCTCAGTGTTTTATATTAAATGAACACAGTCCAAATGAATGAGATGTGTTACACAGATAATGCAATATGCAGGATGAATGTCACACATTAGTGATAGGCAGCAATAACAGGTCATGCTCCTGGAAGCATTCCTACATATTCGTGTCAGCCTGCCTGACAGATGGAAAGGCTACACACACCAAACACTGGACATCTCTAATTAATCCTGACCTAAGATGTGACACCAAATTCATTGTTTGAAATGCACTAGGGAAAAAAAAAACAACTAATAACATACTGTGAGAATGCACAAAAAATGCAAGTGAATTTCTGAGTATCTTTCTTCATGCAGGAAGGGAATCACAAACACCCAGGAGAAGAACAGCTCACACACCTGAAATGGAGCCACTGGGCCATGGCCACAGCTCCCTCTTTGCTAGAGGGCTGTTGACAATGCCAGAGGTACTGGGGGATGCAGCACCAGGAGCAGTTTTCAGCTTGCCCTGGTCAGCCTGGGGATTTTCCATCATGCCTCAATCTAGGAGGCAAGGAGGAAAGGCTGGGGGAGTTGGGATTGTTCAGCCTGGAGAAGAGAAGCTTTGGGGTGACCAACTGTGGCCTTTTAGTGCCTGAAGGGAGCCTGCAAGAAAGATGGAGAGAGACTATTTCCAAGGGATGGAGGGACAGGACAAGGGGAAATGGCTTCAAACCAACAGAGACTAGGGTTAGATTAGATATTGGGAAAAAATTCTTGATTGTGAGGGTGGGGAGGCCCTGGCACAGCTTGCCCAGAGATTCTGTAGCTGCCCCTGGATCCCTGGAAGTGTTCAAGGCCAGGTTGGACAGAGCTCTGATTAATGTTGGATAGTGGAAGATATCCCTGACCATGGCAGGGGTTTGGAACTTATCGATTTTCCAGTCATTCCAAGCCAAACCATTCAGGGATTCTATGATTCTATAACACTACCTTAACTGACTTGTTTTTCCCAGACGATTTCCAGCCTCAAAGTTTGCAGGGAAGAGCCAAACAAATGTGCTGTGAATACCTCAGAAGCTAGAAGGCAAATGTGAAAGATTTCTAACTTATTTTCCAAAGCCTTATGCATTGCTCTTCGATGCCTATTTTAGCCTGACTCATCTTGACTAAAAGCTTGGCAATAGCAAAGGTTGACAGTAACTCTAAACAACATTTGGGTGAGAAATTAGAAGCCTGGCAGAGGTAACAGGGTTTGCTGATAAAAAAAAAATAAATCTCCCTGTTTATCTGCAAAGTCATGTACCTGGTAGCCTCGACACTTGAAATCCCAGGCATTGTGGATGGTGTGGGATGAACTGGAGGAGCACAGAGCAGGGAGGAGAAGCTGCTGGAGTGAGTCCATGGCTCAGGCATTGCTAACCTGCCACAGCTCCAGGGACCACAGCAGGAAAACCTACAGCTCAGCACGTAAGAAATGTTGTCATTTATTCTCTGCCCTGGTCCCAGTTTAGGAAAGTTGCTAAATGCCTGCCCAATTGTTTGCAGGATCAGAAGCAAAAGCTAATTTTTCAGTGGTCTGTATACTACGTGTCCCAGGGAGCAATTTTTAAAGGAAAAAAAGGACTCGGAATTATATTTTCCTCTTGGTTATTAAAGTCTATTCTAAAGCATTTCTCTTCTAACATTCATATGTGACTAAATATTTATCTGTGATTTTAATGTGTTTTCAGGTTTTGCACCTTTTTTTAAGGATTCCTCATGTACTTTTCACAGCATGAAGAACAGCAGAACCCTGGCACTGGAAGTCCTCTGAGCTCCAAGGTGACCTTTTGTTTGCTGATGAGGTTGCCTGCAGGTGAGATAAACAGCAGGAGAAACCATTCCTATAATAACCTATCTCTTTAAGGAAAAACATTAACATCTGCAATTTCTCAGATGTTTCATGTGTTCCTGAAATCTCCCTGCTATTCCACCAGAAATTAACTCACCTTCCGTGACACAGTTTATCTGCCCAAGTGGCAGGTCAGGAAAAAATCTTGGTATTCCCCAAATCCCCAGAAGATGCACCAGAAATTAAACCATCCCAAGAAAACCACCCCAAGTGGCAAAAATCTTATGAAGAAAAACAAGGACTGAAAATGTGTGGAATAGGGAGATCAAATAGCTTTTTTTTTTTTTTCCCAGGGTGGATTTGCTTCAGTTTTGCATTTGTAATTACTTAAATGCAGTGTTCTTCACAACAGACATCATTCACAGGCCTTTAATGCTGTGCCTTTCAAAACAAACATGAGTCACAGCCCCTAGGTAAACTTCCTGGGCTGGCAGTGAATATCATTATTGTGTGATAGAGTGCAGCAAGCTGTTTGCCAGATTACTCAGTCTCCTAAAGCTAGCAAAATGCATTGTCATTTATTTATTATGCTCATGATAATTACAATTATCATCACTGCGGTGCCAATCTGTTTGCTGCAGAATGAAGGTCTCTTCATGATGTCTCCAAGGATTCAGTGTCAGGCCTGAGTAGTTAACCAAATTATGGGGCCTTGCAGGATTTTTTTTTTTTTTCTGCAAAATGAGGACTTTAAGAGGTATCAAGCAGCAGTTTAACAACAAAATGCAGGAAACCCCTGCTGCAAACCCTCCTGCTGTACAAAGGACTGTTCCAGTCCTTGCTTGGGGCTCTGTCTTCCAAGAAAATATCCAAGCACGAGTTCCAGCTCAATATCAAGTACACTGAACACAAAAGGGAATATATATTTCCACTGCCCCATAAATATGTCTTTTCCTGCATCTATTAGCATCCATAGAAATTACATAACGTCTGAGTAGAGGCACAAAGTAAACATGAATCTGCCTCTGCCTTTATTTCTAGCCCGTTCCTCGGTACGGCTTGGCACTCAGAAGGAGGAGTCAGAACATGCTGAGACATTAGGCCAGAGAGAGTAGCAAAACCCAGATTGTGAGCAGAGGGGGTGGGAACACAGAGTGTGGGCAGGTGAGAAATGTGAGATCATTTATCCAACCCTGCAGCAGTCTAAAAGAATACTCAGCTTCATATGGTGCTTTAAATCTTCAAAATCCCCAACGAGCGCTAGTCAGACTAATGAAATTAGTCATCTAAGGTCGTAGTCTTTTTATTTTCATTTTAAAAGAGTTTTTGTTGGAGGATTTTGACGGGTTGCATCAATTTACAGCTCTGCAAATGAGTTCTCTTAAGCTGCCTCGTGTTTCCCTTCACAGACCTTCTGACAGAGGATCTGCAGGTTATGTGAGCTTTGGTTCCTTGAAGGTTTCTGACATTCTCAGGCGCTGTGTTTCCTGGGAACACATGTTACAGTGTTAGGTGACATTTCTCAGACGAGACAGGACCAGATCTTTGGGATTCACTGCAGCTAATTGGGTTGAGAGAGCTGTCTTGTCACCGCACCCTCACTTGGCTGATGTGGAAATATGTTCAGCACAAATGCACTAATCTCTTTCATTTTCATATACAATGAGATGCTGAATTGCAGCACTTAGTGTGAACCACTCTGCTCACCCCCGTGGGAGTTGCAGACGATCATCATTAGCGTAAAACCACAGCAATCATCTCACCACGCTGAGCCCTGGAAGTTCAAATATGGATCTAAAACCAAAACACAGACTGTAGTCAGCTCTTGGGCTGATTCAGTGTTTTTATTAATCACAGAATCATAGAATATGCTGAGTTGAAAGGGACCAGCAAGGATCATCACAGTCCTGGCCCTGCACAGCATCATCCCCAACAATCCACCTGTGCCTGGGAGTGTTGGCCAAAGACTTCTTGACCTCTGTCTGTGACCATTCCCTGGGGAGCCTGGTCAGTGCCCAACCACCCTCTGGGGGAAGAATCTTTTCCCAATATCCAACCTAAACCCCCCCGACACAGCTCCAGCCATTCCCTTGGGTTCTGTCCCTGGTCACAGAGGGAATAAATCAGTGCCTGTTATTTATGAGCCACTGAGATATGTGGAACAAATAGAACACTAGGCACCTCTTTGGACACAGAGCACCAGCAGAGGTCTATCCCTGCTGAATAGCAGGACAAACCATAGGTCACCCTACTTCTAATCACACCAAGGAACTTTCTGACAGGCATTTGTTATGATTTTACAGCGAGGGGAGAAAAGCGAGTCCTGAACATTCACCTTGTCAAAGCTCCCAAAATGATGAATGATAAAGGCTCTCAGTGAGTGACCCTTATTGCACAGCAGCAATTTAGGCAAAAATGATCAGGAGCTGAAACTGTTTATCCTTCATTTTGCTCCCGTGCATAATGGACCAATTAAGATATATCATGAGCTGCTCACTGATGTCAGACACAAGTCAGAGGAATCCAGTAGATGGCAACAAGTATACAAGGAAAACATAAGCACAGAAGAATAAAGGAGAAAGCCATAATCAGGAGACATAAAGGGTAACAAGAAACATTCCATATATACACTAATAGTTAGGGACTGAGAAAAGCTTTGTTCGCTATAAACAAGGGAAGTGTTACTCTGCTGTTTAACAGGCAGGGAAAGTGACTGTCAGGGGATGCCAAGAAGACCACAGTGCTAAATGCTCCTTTTTCATCAAGTCTTCTCTAGAAAAATGGGAACTAAAAAGGTTTTTACATCGAGTCAGTTTCATTTCTAACTATGAAAGGACAAGGGGTCTTTTGAATTTTGGAGAGGCAGACAAGAAGTATGGAGAGAGACAATTTATAATAGCCTGTAGTGATATGACAAGGGAGAACAGCTTCAGGCTGAAAGAGAATAAGGTTGGATTGGATATTAAGAAAAAATTCTGTACTGTGAGGGTGGTGAAGCCCTGGCAGAGGTTTCCCAGAGAAGCTGTGGCTGCCCCTGGATGCCTGGAAGTGTCCAAGGCCAGGCTGGATGGGGCTTGGAGCAGCCTGGGACAGTGGAAGGTGACCTTGCACATGGCAGGGAGCTGGAACTGGATGATCTTTAAGGTCCTTCCCAACTCCAACCATTCTGTGACTCTGTGTCCTCTGTTTTGACTTTAATAAGAAATTTTATACGATATAACATTTACACAAGCAAGTTGCAAAACCCAGTCTAGGAGGAATTGTCTATGTCCCTGTACAGTAGAATCAGTCCTGCTCAGTGTTTTCATTCACAGCCACAACCATGGAAAAAAAGCTGGAAGAAACTAGAGGCACATGGAAATAGAACATAAAATTATGCTTGCAGAATAAGGTGGGGGGAAAAATAAAGTTCAATAGATGCAATTGCAATATCCTACAGTCAGCTGCCAGTGCAAATACTGGATGTGGAGAAGCAGGTTAGGTAACAGCTCTGCAAAGATGCTGTAGGTGTTACAGCCAATGACAAACTGAGCATGAGTCAGCAGTGGCACACCGTTGTGAAAATGGCAAGTGTCACACTGAGATACAGACACAAAAATAAGGTTTCTGAGACAGGAATCAATCCTTCTGTTGTGTCCAGCACTGGCAAGAACACAGCTGGGCTGGGCACTGCACTCCAGGAAAGTGTGGGCTAAAAGGAAATATTCCAAAGGGGAGGAAGTGTTGAAAGAATCAGGACATGCAGCTGAAAGCAGAGGAAAATGTACCAGGTAGCCATCTTCAAATAGAAATCTATCATACAGAGGAAGGGAATAGCTTGCTCTTTGTGGAAATAGCAGCTAGGAGAGAAGGTTTAATTCACAGCAAGAAAGATTAAAACATTAGCAAAAGCATTTTACTGGAAAGGCTGGTGAAGGAGGACAGAAGAATTCCTACTGGGGCTCTCTCCCCATCACTGGAGGTCTAAGAGTATGTTAGAGAAATGTGTCAGAAATCATCAAGGTCTGCTTGATCCTCACCAGGGGAGTGGGCTAGCTGAGCTCTGGAGTTCCCTCTGTGTCCAACACTTAACATCTGTGTCAATTTATAGGCAAATGAACCCTAATTTTAATGAGTGAACTTGCTCCAGCCATGCTGCCTATTGCCCATCACTCCACACCTCTCCATCAAAGTGTTTTCTGAACCCAAATTCTGCAATCCAGCTCCTTCCTCTAAATAAGCAACATGGTTGATTTTGAATTCTGGGACTTTTTAAAATGACTTCTCCATCCATTGTTGGCAAAATTCTCTCCTGTGTTTAACCAGTCTTGTTTCAGGAAATGTGTACATGCCTCTCCTAATAAATAATCCTGTTTCAAATGAAATCTAAACAGGTGAAATATTTTACTAGCATTTTCTAGTTCTTTTCAGAACTAGTACTTTTTGTTCTTTGCAGAAACACCAGAAAGTTTAAAATTTACTACTAAGTAGTGTTATTCACAAAAAAACCCCAACCAAATAAATGCTGTTTCACTTCATTCCAAACTAGGGTTTACCTGTAAGCAACCCATGCCAATCAAACAGAAAACCAAGTCACTTTACATCAGGTGCAAGTTCTCTCACAATGCTGACCCTCCTGCTCCTGTGGGAAAAGTGTGAACTGAATTCCTATAATCAATACCTGCTTAGTGCCTTCCATCAGACAAACCCAAATAACTGATCAAAAACTGATGCTATTCTCATTTTACCACTGAGAAAATACCAGCAGCCCTGCCTTCATCGAAGATTGAAGTTATTCCTCAAGGTCAAACAGGAAAGTAGTGCCCAAATCAGGAATTTTGCCCTTGAGCCCCAACACATTTCTGGGTCTGGGTCTAACCCTGTTGGTTTGAGTTGCCATATTTTTCTACATAAGGAGACCCCAAATACCCAGTTTTAGACTGAGTTCCCTTTTGTCCCTAACTATGGGATCACAATAAGCACCCTCACAGCTGTTTTTTTCCAGAATAAACTGTACAGTGTTAACCATTGATGCTTTATTGTCATTGATTTAGTAGCTGTCACAGAGTCACAGGAGGAGATAGATTGCTGTTATTTTAGCCTATAAAAGGTCTTATGCCTCTGTCAGCAAACACTTTATTCCTTAAAATAAATAAGTAATCTGAAAGAAAATAAACAAGCTGGAGAAATCTTTTAGACCAAAGAAAAAAAAAAGAAAAAAAAAAAAGAAAAAGTAAAGAGCCACTTTTTTTCTTTCTTGTTTTATATTTTTCCTTTCATTTTGTGTTTCAACTGCTGCATTGGCTATTTCTTTCTGGACAACAGAGCTGTGTTTCAGTGCTTTATAGGAACCTGGAGGGTAAATGAGGACATTTTTCACACCCCACTGGGAATACTTGTACTGGGCATCACTGGCAGGAGTTGGGTAGCAGAGAACTGCAGGGGTGACCTGCGTGGGAGGAGGCCATGAACTGCCCTGGGCTGATCACAGCCACATCCAGACAGCTCTGAAACATAAAATCAACCTCAGTCTCAACATGTCAACCAGCCAGAGGAGCACTTGGCTCCTCTGCTCAGACATATTTAAGAAATGGGGGCAAGCACTGAGGGCAGGAGAGAAAGGAGATAAAGGAACCTTTTTTTGGATGCCAAAATAAAACCTGTGAAGGGAAAGAAAAAAGGGAAATTTGGAGGACTGGAAGAGGCACATGGAAGATGTTCCTGAGGACAGGGCTGGAGAAACACTTCTGGAAGGAGGCACTTCCTGAGAAAAGAAGTTTCCTTCTGCCTGTCCCCTGCCCAGAGGAGTCAGTGGGGACTCACTGTGGCACACAGGGAAAAGGGGTGTGGAGAGGGGGAAGAAGGAGGAGAGGTGTGGACTGTCACTGTTGAGCCGCTACAAGAAGGAAAGCCCGTTCTCATTAAAAAATTTTTTTCCAAAAAAAAAATCCATAAAACCCCCCCCCCGGCAATTAATTTTTAAAACCAAATTTTAAACTGGACTGAAGCTTATCCTGAGAAAGGGGAGGGAAAATGTTTCCCTAAGTGTTTAATTATTTCTCTCTCCGTCTTTTCTCAATGTCTGAATCAGTAATGAGTGGCTTATATTAAATGGCAATAAATTAAGTGAAATTCCTTGAGTAGAGAGAATCACATTTTGCCTGTGATACTTGGTGTTTCCTCATTACTCTGAAAAAAATTCCAGATACAATAATCTGAACGAATCTACCCTCTGCTTCCTACTTCCTAACTCAGGTTTTAAATCCAGCCCTGCTGAATCTGCTACACCATAAGCCAGTTTTGGGCTGTGAATCCCAAATGCCCACTCGATGTCAGAGGGACACTTGAGAAAAAGTTCAGCGCAATGGCAAGAAATGCCATAGTGCTGCAAATTAGTTTTTCCAGCTATGGTTAAAAGGACAACATGCATTTCCCTTCCTGTTCCTGCACCTCCAGCAAATAAGAAAACTCAGGAGCACCAGGTTCTGCACAGGAATATCTGTAGGAATATCTGCACAGCATAAGCAGAGTAGGAGAGTGTTATCAGTGCTTTCATGAGGCACCAACAGCATTTAGCAAAAATCTAAGGACTTGGCCAGCTTACCTCAATTATCTAATTTGTGGGGCTGTGTTTCATATATGTTTTAGATTGATTTAATTAGTGTTAATTAACATAACTTTATGTATTATGAGAGACAGCAGATACCCATAAAGATTTTTATATTGAGCCGTATGGCAGCCAGCAATGCACCAGCCAAAAAAAATATAATGAGGTATATAAAAAAAGCCTGCTGCACAACACTCCTTGGTAATTTTGAGAAATGAATGTCAGAGTTTGCACAATACAGGAGATACCATCCTGCTCTTGCCTTACCCAGTCTGGCTATGGAAGGTGGATCAAGTTTAGGATTATGGAAGTTGCAGACTCCAAGGCTGATCTGGAGGGAGTCAGTCCACACCTCTGGATTTTCTCCTTCCCCACGAAGCAGAGTTGATGGAAGTGTTTCCTTTAATAGACTCCAGGTGGAAGATACTCCCTGAACTCTTCCCTAGGATCAGGAGATGAGCAGCTGTCTCTTTGATCTTTTTTTGTGAAGTCTGAATGGTTTGGCATCATTTGCTGTTTGCCAGCTGTTTAAGATGGACCTGCCTGGTCCTTCCCAACCCCACCTTGCTAAAACAGAGACAAACGGAGCTTGGTGTGAAGGAGGTGAGGAATCTCCACCTCTAACCATGACTGTCACAGGGAGGAGCCTAAAGCTAAAGTGGGAAAAGCCAGAGGCTGCAGAACAGCAGCCACATTCTCCCAGGCAGCATGAGAAACAAACAGCAAGGAGGAAAATAAAACTCTCTTGTGTCCCACCAGTAAATGTCCACCCACGGACCACAGGCACAGCCACGTCTGGACAGGAATCTTGGCCCATGCAGAAAATAAAAAGGTTTGTTATTTTTAGTAGCACCTTCCTTTAATTGCACTGCTGTCACCCACGAGGGCAGAATTCAGGAGCCTTCAGGGACTCAATCTGCCAAGGACAAGACAAGGTGGCTGAAAGACAAACAGAAAAACCAAAGAAACAAATCAAGGAATAAGTGATTCCACAAGATGAGTTCCTTCTTGCTTCTCCCAGCAGCACAGCTCCCATGTGGAATGAATGCCTTTCACAGAGCTGTATCTCCATTTTCAGATTAAGGGCCATCTTAGAGATGAGGCAGGGCAAAGAAAAGTTGGAATAATACAGGGAAAAGTGGAAAATGTGAGCAAAGACAAAAGGTTCCAATTAACTGTCATCACAGCTGCAGAGATATAAATTCAGGCGGTGCTGGAGAGATGAAGCAGCAGGTTGTTGGGTTTTTTTTCTTCCCATTTTGGCCACAGGAATATATAATGAAAAATGGTAAAACCAGAAACCCCACGATGCTCATAAACAAATGCAATCTCCTCCCTGCCACGTGCCCTAATTACTGAGCATCCCAACACTCCACACTCAGCCCTGAGTTCAAAATCAGAAACTCAACCTTGGCATGATTTGGGTGTCCTGAGTGAGAGCCAGCACCACCAAAATCAAAATTGTTCCTTATAGACTCCATTGTCCTGGACCTGAAAAGATGAATGTGCTTTACAAGAGTACCATGATTAATAAATTCTGGCAGAAAAGCTTTGCAGAGCTGGAATCTTTTGGGTTTTTTTTTTTTTCTTGTGCTGGAGTCTCTTTTTATCTATATCATAGTGACACCCGGTGGCCATGAGCATGAATGGACCGCCGTGAGAGAGCTTGGCTGCTCCTTACCCTATTGCAGACAAAAATGCATCCTGAAGCGTCAACATGTGAGCAGAAAGTGAAAATTATTTATAATTAGACTCCTTTTAACATTTTTTAAAAAATTAGATGTATCTTCTTCTATAGAGAAATCTGTACAGGATTTTTTATCTTGTTTTTGGTGATAAAATAGGCACAGCTAAAAACTAAATGCACACAGGATGTGTGGTTATTGGTCAAACAGAATTTTTCATGATGCTTCTACTTATTTTTATGACGAATCAATGCACAAACACAAACATTTTCTCCACACAGAGGCTGATGCTCCCATCTTTGCAAAATCAAACCAGAAATAACCTTAACAAAAGGGAATATTCCTACCTTGCCAGCTTTCTCCAACTAAACTAAATTTGCAACCAAAACTAAATTGCTTTTCTTTCATATATTATGCTAAATATAACCACCAAAAAAAAAATTACAATGTTTTATTTACTGTGAGGGTGGGGAGGCCCTGGGATGGAATTCCCAGAGAAGCTGTGGCTGCCCCTGGATCCCTGGCAGTGTCCAAGGCCAGGTTGGACATTGGGCTTGGAGCAGCCTGGGATAGTGGAAGGTGTCCCTGCCATGGCAGGGGTGGCACTGGATGATCTTTAAGGTCCTTTCCAACCCAAACCATTCTGGGATTCTGTTTTTCTTCTAAAAGATGAAGCACTCAAGTGACAAGGACAAGAGGATATGATGAGTGTCTGAGCTCCTTATCAGCTGCACTGCTTATCTCATTTACATGACTTGGGACAATGTTGTTCCATTAGAGAGATAATTAGTGCCAGAAAGTCCAGAACATGGAGAAGTCGACATTCCAGGGAGAAGGAAATTGCCTGAATTTACAGAGCAAACTCCTGTGTGGCTGAATGCAACTGAAGTCAAGATCAGAGCTATGATCAATGCACATCCTCACAGTAACTACTGGGGACTGAAAGCTCTTGTGTTCAGGGTGCTTGACAGTGAGATCCTTGTTTTTGTATCACAGACACTTCACCACCTCAGACCATCACAAGAATATCAGGTTCCTCCCTGGAGCTGACATCAGGCCATACTCCTGCTGCTCTGGATGTTTTCTCAGTGAGAAATGCAGTGGTCCAGCTTTGTCCTCTGCTACAATCACAATTCTTCACAAGCTTCTCTATCAACACATTGTCACGTCATTGGGCTTAAACAAAATCTCACTTCACAAATCACAGCATGTAACAAAACACTGGAAAATATCCCATATAATTCAGGTATGAAATCTTGCCTCATGCACCCAACATTTTGTTCATCAAACAAAGCTCTGCTGTAGGAAGTTTCATGATGAGAATGAGAGGTTGAGGTGGGAGACCCAACACATCAGCATGCAAGGAGCCTCTGTCTCCTACACCATTTTTCACTGAGCAGGCTTTAAAATGCAAAGTTCCTGGTAACCTTCCTCATCAGTCATTTCCCTGAGTACAGCAGCTATCTTTCCCTGTGCTCTCACATCTGATTCCCTCAGTAATACAAGTATCTGTGGACTATGCAGGACTGGTAACCCCTTGAAACTTCATCAGCATACTTGGCACAAGCCTGGAGGAACTGTCACACTGAAGGACTCTCATAGATCACAGAGCTGCCCCTGCCTAAGTTCAAGCCCAGTTCTCATCAGCTTTCAGCTGCCTTAGCTCTGCAATTTATCATCTCAAAGCAGGGCCCCTTGCTTTGAACATGTGGTGATGTATGGGAATGGTTAATTATTTATTAATTTCTTTCCTTGGTCAAGAACATTGCTTGCATGTATTTTGGAGAAAAAATCCCAGGCTGTTCTTTCCAAAATGTTGATGACACCATTCAAGGTCAAAGTAAGAGACACCACTACCTCAAATTTAATTTATTTTCCAACAGTAATGGCTCAGTGAGGGAATGTTATGTCTTTATATGCTGGCCCCACCCAGGACTCTCAATATCAGCCTTTCAGCTTTCAGAGAGACCTGGTGACATCTGGCCTGTCCCAGCAGAGAATTTACAAAGGAGAGCAGGCACAGGATGTGCAGAGTCCTGAACTGTCATCACCCCAGTGAAAACCCCACTGATGAGGTGCTGACCACCCTCTGCACAGCCCCAGAGTGCTTGGAGGTCACAGCAAAGCTCTTCTCTCATAGTTTCACTTTTCCAGCAGCTGAAACAACAAAGTCCAGCCTTTATTTGTCCAGTCATGGCTGAGGGAACCCACCTGGACTTTCCACCTCGTAACTCCTTTTACTTCCTTGAGAATGAAGCCAGCCCTGTATTTTAATTACCCTAAATATATTTTAGCTTCAATCTAGCCATTGCAGTCTGACCCCCCAAAACCAAAGTTTTTTGCCCATTTTCCTATTTTTGTAAACAAACACTACCAAACTTTTCTCCCTGTGTGTGCAGATATAAGAGTCTGCTGAGCTTTTGGATATCCCCAAGTCGTTTCTGATAAGAAAACTCAGAGTTTAGGCCAGAACACGAAAAATGTAATGTTATTTTTAAAGTAATTTTAGCGTGTTACTTTTTTTTTTTTAATTGTTGAGATGTAAAAAGACTGGAGTTAAATATATGCTCTGTCCTCTACAACTGGACTAAATGAGCTCAGAAATTTCCAGACAAGGCATCTAGGATATTTCTCCACAGCATTAGTCTCAAGAAGTTGCTCAGACTTGTTTTAAATGACTGAATATTGCTACATCCCTTGAAGTCTGGCAGTGAAAGGCTTCCTTGTTATCTGCCCTTAACCTTCCTCTTCATTTCATTCTGTAATATCTAATTACACAATAATTCTCTTCCTGCTCTAATATTTACATTGTTTAAAAAAAAAAAAAACCCAAAACAAAACATGCTAAAACAGTTGTAGATAAGACAGCTAACATAGCACAAAGCAATGTATCTCTGATAAGAGGAGGAAAATTGTAACATGAAATTTCAGTTCCCATGACTTTGGAGATGAGATAAAATCCACAAGAGAAAAATCAAGGCTGAATAAAGAATCTGTGCAAGGCTGGCTGTGCAGAGATGAGACTCCAGCTATTTATGCTCTTTGGAATTCTGCCCTGCAGCCCAGATAGGATATAGATATTAAACTCATGCCTTTTTCCCTCTGCATTTCTCCTGGGGACATCTCTTTCAGCACCTTGAGCCATAGAAAATTCAGGTTAGAGGGGATTTCTGGTCCACTCCACTCCTCAGGGCATGGCCATCTTCATCAGGTTGATCCAGGCTCCATGAAAAGAGTTTTGGAAATCCCCCAGGATGCACATTTCTGCATCCACAGCCATCTCCAAGCACCTGTTCCAGCACTGAACATCTCTCCTGTGTGGGATATTCCTCCCCAATTCCAGGGTGTCCTTCACCAAAGAATCATGAGGTGAGTGGTAACTCTGCAGGCAATTTATAAATTAAACATCTGCACTGTGCTCCAAGGATGACATCTGTAGTCCAAAATACCTGGTTTGGAGTGGCCAACTTCAAGTTACTTTCTGTTCTTCTCTGTCTCTCCAAGACAAGCTGCTGCAACTTGGGGAATTCCAGGTAAACAAACCAAAAATCAGCCCATGCTCCTCCCCAGACTTCTTTTGGAGTCTCTCAACAATCAACAGATGAAATTTGATTCACACTCTCCCCAGTCCCATGATAATTCGCTCAGTCAAATAGTTTCCAGGTAGCTTTTGTGAAGAGAGGACAAGGAAGAAGTTTTTGTCTCTCATGAGGAGTGGCAGTGAGATTTAATGTCTTCATTCCCCTTCCTGGCTGCCTGCACTCACAACCTCTCACTGACACAAATATTTTAAGCAAAACAGAAACTTAGACCACTTTGCCATCCCAAATGTTCAGTGCATATATCAGCAGAATAATAAATACTAAGCAGGGAGATAGCAGTGACACTTGGCCCAGGGTTGGCACTGCCAAGCGGTGTTTAAGAACGTCTCTTTGAATTCTGAAGCACTCTTATGCTCTTTTCTGTTCATGTGCCACTGCTTGGAAGTTCATAAACATTCCAGTGAATAGCTTTTTGATTCATGTGAATGCTTGAAAAATACCTATTCCCTGCAAAATGCCTGCACGTAATTGAGTTTTTCAATGCAGCAGCACAAATTTTTGCTGTTTGGTATTCCAATGCCTGAAATTCTGCTCTCCAGGCCATGAGCAGCTATGTAGCCACACAACCAGCAATATATCAGAGAGGGCAAAAAGTCAAACTGGGTAGTTTGCACGTGTAAATTGACAATTGTTTATCTAAATTATCCACTGAACAGATTTGCAGAGTCCAGATACAGTTAATAAACAGTTCATGAATAGCAAAAAAGTATTTTCAGAGTACTCAGTGTTTTCACATTTTTGAACCATTATTCCTTATTACATTTTGCTTAAAGATATGAGAACTACCAGATATTTAAGTGCAGGGCTTTTTCATGTGCATGGATGACAAAGAATAGTGAGAGCTTGCTTCATTTTCACCTTCAAATGAAATAGTTTGGCACTACAAATCATCACAAATGTTGTCTTGAAGCAAATAGCCCAGCACATTAATTGCCTCACATAGGATTTGCTGGACATTTATTAAGTCAGGGAAGTTTTAATTATTAAAGAGAATTAAGTGCTTTTGCAACCTTCACACACATACACAGGTTTACACAGACAAAAAGCAAAGAGTTGTGACTCAAGGTCCAGCATTTATGACCATACTGAGCTTCAGGTATTCCCAAGGAAAAAAATACTGAGCTTCAGGTATTCCCAAGGGAAAAAATGAACTCTAGAACATGCTCAACACTTGGTACAGCTCCGTGACTGGAAGCACTCCCTGAGAGCTGAATTCTGCATGTTAAACATCAGCTCTGCTCCCAGCTGTATTTTTAGCTTGGACACAAACCTCATCTTTTGATGTTGTGGAAGGGAAGAAATAGCACAGGGCAACATGAGGCTTTACACGAGGCTGCTTTTCCACCAGGAAAAGCTAACACAATGGTCTTTTTTTGGCATTTCTCCCACTCCCTGCTGAGGGAAGGTCCAGTGAGATGATGCTAGCACGTGGGACACAACAGGGAGCAGTGCTGCTTGTAGATCCAGGTAACTGGAGCTTCCCCAAAACTGCTCCAGCTCCAGCCAGGCATTGGGTGGAAGTTTGCCAGGCTCTGAGCTCAGAAGGTTCATGGTCCAGTGCTCTTCCCCAGCCACCCTCAGCTCCTACAAGGAAATGAGCCCTTCTCCTCTGCTGCCTGCAGCAAGTCACTGCTACACAAAGCAGTGTGGTTGACTTGTTTGTTATCAATTCACCGCCTTCCATTCCTGTAAGGAAACGTCTCCTTCTTTGAAGTGGGAAAGAGTTTCAGGGGGAAAAAAATGGGCTTGTTTCATAATCTTTTAATCTGAACTCTTTAGCAGGTTATACAAGCACTGTGTTTAAGGTTCTCGTGCAGAAGTATGGCTTCATCCTCCAGTTCTGGTTCATCTTCATCCAATTCTCCTGATCACTCCAATAATTTGATTTTCTCTTGGTTCAAATGATAGGAGAGAGGGATCCTTTATCAGTAGCTACAGTGACAGGACAAGGAGAAATGGGTGCAGACTGAAAGAAGGGACATTTAGCTTAGATTTTAGGAAGAAATTCTTCCCTGTGAGGGTGCTGAGGCCCTGGCACATGTTGCCCAGAGAAGCTGTGGCTGTCCCTGGATCCCTGGAGGTGTTCAAGGCCAGGTTGGACAGGGCTTGGAGTAACCTGGGATAGTGGAACTACACAACCTTTGAGGTCCCTTCCAACCCAAACCATTCTAGGATTCTGTCATTCTAAGGCTGGCCTGGCCAACTCTTGTTTGGACCATTGCCTATCAGTAGAAATAAAACAAAGCAGGATGTTAGTCTCACATGATTCTGTTGCCTTTGCCCTCATGGGAACACAAACACCCTAAACACAGCAAATGCCCCGAGTATGAAGATTAGCCTGTCTCCCATCCCATTACTTTGGTGCAGCCCCCTCCAAAGCACTCTTGGGATTTCATCCCACTGCACCTTAACAAATTACACGTCCCAGCTGAGCTGTAGCCATGACATCAGCATTCCTGTGCTCTGAAACCACATAAATCCTCAGGGAAAGGATTTAACACTGGTGCACGTTCTTTTGCGTTAGATGGAGTTGTAGAGCACGATTGTTTCATCAAAATGAAGGCTGCCTGAGTCGTTTGCAGTGACATTCTCAGACAGAACACGCTGCACCTCAGCTGAGGCAGTTCTGAGCACTACAAACAGGACCAATTCGCTGCAATGCAAAGGTATTATTTTCTCAATCACCGTGGGCAGTTTGCTGTAAAAAGCTTCTGAGCACATCCCAACAGTTGCACAGATGTGGCTAGCACAGGTTCTTCCCGTGGGAACATTTTGCTATATTTCATAAACAAGATAAAGTTTGGATGTTTTGCAAACAGTTTCTCCAGATTGGGTCAGTTCGGGCTTGGCCAATTGGGCCTAGGGGGGAGGTCTCGGGCTGACCAATCTGGGCACCTCTGTAAACTCTATATATATGGAATTCAAAACAATAAAGCTCTCTTCTCCTCTCTTTCCTTGTCTGAGAACTTGGGTCATTCCTCAGCTAGCGGCTCAACAGCGACACACAGACAGCATGAACCTCAGCAAAAGGCACAGAGATGGGCAATGCAGAAAGTGGCAATGCTTATTTTTCCCCTTAGTATTCAAATTTAAAGTCTTGTTCAATTCCTCTGTGTTTTACCATGGAGATGGAGCTTGGGAAGGAGGACAGCAAACAGTGGGAGAGCAACTGGTTGCAAATTGTACAGAAAAGCTCAAGCCAGAGCTGCAGGAGTGCTGGCTGATGTGACAGCAAGGCTCCTGTCTGCCATCTATGCAAATTCATGACAATCAGGGAAAATGACCTGACTGCCAGGAAAAGGGAGTAGTTGTGCTGAATGGCAGAGCTTGGATCCAGGGGAATCCCACGGAACAGGAGCATTGGGCCAACAGAAACCTCCTGGCACTCAACAGGGAGAGACCCAGAGTTTGTAGCTGAGAGGAAACAACTCCATGCACCAGGACAGACTGGGAAACAACTGCAAAGGGCTCAGAGGGATTTGGGAGATGGTGGGCAGCAGGGTGAAGAAAAGCCAACACTGTGACTCATCCTGTGCACACAGCAAACTCCACACCAGGCCATGTTTGGAGGGCCAGGACAACATATCCAAGGAAATGACCTTGCCCTGGGGACAGCTGTGGGAACCCAGTTCAGCAGGGATCTGGCAGGAGAGGGACAGGAAGAGGGCTATCAGGTAGCTCAGGGTGCACAAACACTGATCTCTCCAATAATTTGATTTTCTCTTGTTTTCCTTTATCAGTAACTATAGTGATAGGACAAGAAGTAATGGGTTCAGACTGAAAGAAGGGGCATTTAGCTTAGATATTAGGAAGAAATTCTTCCCTGTGAGGGTGGTGAGGCCCTGGCATAGGTTCTTTGGAAAAGACCTCCAAGATCATCAAGCCCAAGCTGTGCCAGATTCCCACCTCATCAGCCAGCCTCATCAGGCAGCTCATCATCCCCACTCATCAGGCAGCCTTCTCTGTGAGGAGAAGCTGAGAGGAGCAAGAAAAGAAATCTCATCTCAGTACCCTCTTTTCCAACCAGATCTTTCCATGATTCTGTGATTTTGAAATGATTGTGTCTCTATGCATGCAGAGACATTAATTCAGGGATGTGTCAGGGGGGCAAAATGCCAGGGAAGAGGAAAAGAGAAAACAAAAATACCCCCAGGAGTCTACAAGTTAATGTGGTAACAAGAGCAAGGTCCTCGAGATCATAGTTGGGACCTAAAATCCACATAAGGATTTCATGGCTTTTGAGTGTGTCTGGGTGTGAAGACAATGAGGAAAATAAGAATTCACTGCTGACATGGCAGTGCCACATTGTGGCTTTTACCCAGAGAGGAGAGCAGGCACTTCCAAACAAATATTCCCCTGTACTGCAGGTAGGTGGGAAGCATGTGAAAATCTATTTCTTTCACCCCTTAAACACAAATCAGCCCATATAGACTACTGCCAATTCTTATAATTTATTGATGGTAATAATTAGGTGTGAGTTTACAGGAACATGTTTTCACAGCATGGAAGAAAATATACTTCAGAGGGTTTTTTTCTGGAGAACAATTCCTTCCAGAGCTATTTAGGGAGCTCAGACAACACAACACCCTGCAGTGCAGGAGACAGAAAAAGGTCCACATGTTGTGTCCAGCAGTCAGACCTGTTTCATCCATCTGCATCCATCCTGGAAGTGCAGATTTGTCTTCACTTTTTCAGGAGAGCACTGAACAGATGTTCCCCAGACCAGCAGATCTGCCTGGCTCAGCACAGCAGCACCTCCACATCCTGGCTGGGGCCCAAGAGCAGTGTAGCTGTGGTGTGGTTATGAATGGCAGATAGGAGTTTAGATGAATCTCTGCCATTTGCTCAGGCCTCTAGCAACAGGCATTGACTCTTATTAGGGTGGCAACACCCCAAGACTTGGTCTCATTTGCAAGTTCTTTTAAATAATGGCCAATTAAATCTAATATGACATAAATTATCATTTATTAGACAGAGAAATTGACAGACATAAGACTAGGACAAACTACATACTGCACAGGAATAAAATAAAAGCAAAACTACAAGTAACTAAAATGCAGAGCAGGAAAAGGTACCTATCCTTATTAACAGCTAGCAAGAGATAATGTAACTTAGGAACCAAATGTATCTCCAGCCAGTGGTGGAGAATACCTCGGAATCCTTTCACTCAATTCCCAGGAAAGTAACCACAGAGTCTGCATCCAGACTCTGGGGAGAAGCTCCTTGCACATCTTCAGTGTGTAGGAAAACTTCTGCCTCAGGGATATTTTCATGAGTTTTTATAGTTGTAAAAGTATGACTTTGGCCATGTATTCATTTCTTTGTTTCTCTCTCCACATCCTCTCTCCATACCAAAATATGAATTCAAGGTTGGAGGTCTCAGACCTTCGGGCACCACGAGATAACCTCCTGCTGGGCTTCTGACCACACTGGAGTTATCTGTGTTCTGCCACGAAGCAGAAGGAGAGAGGGGAAGGGGAAACCTCCTGCCACAGGTGTGCAGCCTGACATTCCAGAGAATTCCTCCAAGCTGACAGAACCATTCCTGCACCTCAGCACACCCCTGGGGAGCCAAGGAGGCAGCAGCAAATTCACTGTCAGAGCCCCTGAGCCAGACATATTTCAGTATGTTTCAATAACATATTGAAAGGGGCTGATGCCTTAACCAGGCTTACTTGAAACAGAGGCCAGGCAGAGTTAGGAGAATAAAAAGTGGACAACTTTTTAAGGCCTTAGGTCCATTCAGGGCAAACATAGCCCACTCATGAGGTTACACCCAAAATGGATGCTGAGTCACGAGGTCATTACATTTTATAAGTTCTGTCTTATTAGCATATTGGGCCTTAATTCTCCAATTACACCTTCAGGTGATGATGTCAATTACCCCAAGCTTGCTCCCCTCCAATTCACTGTTGTTTATGTATTTTGGGGCTCTGAGCCAATGAAAGTGTCCTTGGATTTCCATTCAGAGGAATTGTTTTGGATAAAGGTACTGGGAAGTTTTAGAGGTTTTAGCATTTTATATGAAGCCTAGAACTACACCAAAGCTACAGATACATGAAGAACAGGAGTTAGAAATTCTTAAGGCATCAGGAGCACAGGCTGCTCTCATCCTCCAGGACAGGGAGCATCACAACTCCCTGATGAGAAACCTCCAGTCCAGCCCTTATTATTTGACTCCCCCCCTGTCCCTTCCTCCCCATAAAAGCCCAGGGCATCTCTATACAGTGAAGACCAAAATCCCTCAGGCTTCCTTGCCTGAAGCAAAAAAACCCTTTCCCTTTCTCAGGAGTACTTTCTCCCCACTCTTTTTATGGCTCCTATAAGCCAGACAGGAAATCCCATGCCTGGTCTAAATCCCTGCAGCTGTGCATCCCTGAACTGCCCAGGGAACAGAGCCATCCTTCCAGGTCTTTAAAGAGCTTTCTTACACATCTCCAAGCTTCACACCTCTGAGACACAGGTGTAAACCCACTCCAGGCTAAGCTACACCTAAGAGCATTTTAAGAGACCTTAATCCTCCCAGGCATGCCCCCACATGGAACAGTTTCTCCTAACTCTCTCCCAGTTTCCTCAGTTTGTACACGATGGAGCTTTTCCCAGTAATTGTGTCATATAAATGCAGCTTCCATGATTTTCCCATGGAAAAACTCCTCTCTCTTGCTGTCCCTCCCATACAAAGGCATACTGACGGAATTGATCTTTCCACACCTCCCTCACCTGCTGATAGGAATGAGAGGTATTTGTATTCTGATTGTGATGGGAAATGACAAATCACCTGTCCCACAAATCAAGAAGATGGATTTAAAAATCCTAGTATGATTTTTTTCTTTTTTTTTAATCTTAAAAGACTTCACAGACATTCTGGGTTATGAATCTTTCAGACACAGTCACATCAAATGTTCTTTCCCCTAGTGATGTAAAGGATAGATAATGGGGTTTTTTTTATCAGTGGAAGAGGGGATCTGCACCAGAAGTATCTGTCTTCAGGAGCTGAGCATTGTCTCAAACACACAGAGACCTGAGATGGAATCAGCACCCTAAACACATTGAATCACCGAACCAGAAATATTTTTCTTTGCCTTTCAAAGTTGGATTCTGCCTCCAGGCTCACAGCCACCAGTAAAGCACAGTTTTGTAGTGGTTTATTTTCTCCCTGTGTCTCATTCAGCTCTTCAGAAATCTGCAACCAACTGTGTTTGGCATTTGGGATGAAAACACATTCGGATAAAAAAAGGCCAAGAAACTGTCTGCAGCCCAAGGTGTTACATTTAGCTGGGCCTTGAACCCTTTCCAAAGTTTCCCTTTCCCTTCCACAGTTGGATTGCCCAATGCAGTATTTTTTCAGGCTCTGAAGAAGTTGTTTGTGAGTTCTTATATCTTTGATTCCTTTGAAAAGAAGCCCTCTTAGGTTTTTGTCTTTCTGGAAAATACAGTTCTTAAAATTATGCTAGTTTTGAGCAGAAAAAAAACAACGGTGAAGTTGGAAATAAACAGGTCCATACCCTTTGTAAAGGTTTCTAATATGACACTTGGAGGAGGATTATATAAAGAAACAAACAACAACAAAAACATAAAAACATCAGGCAAGCTCAATATCTTTCAGGGCAATATAGCCTAGTAAAGAAAACAAGCAGTGCTGATCTATAAGAGACAATATGCTTGGGATTAGTTAGAAAACCACAGAAAGTCCTTTTAAGAAGGGATTTAAACTTTGGAAACAAACAAGAAGTGAAAGGAGTTAATACATAAAAATCTAAAGTACAAAATGAGAAAAGCTTGATGTAGACAGAGCAAGCAATGAGAAAAGTATGCTAAAATGAAAAATAGAAGTGGATCGGCAGGTGGTGAGGCAGCTGAGAAAAATAAACAGCACAGCCATAATAAGCATAAGGTAGTCTTCAGAAAACATGGGGATCATGAGGAACAGAAAAAAAGAGAAAAATCTGTAGGAGACTGCAGGGTAGGGAAATGAACAAATAATCATAGATAATATGGCTGATGTTGAGGCACAAACCAAAGACACATGGAAGGGCTTATCCACTGAGCCAAAATTAAGAATTGTGATGAACTGTGCCTAAAAATATACATGCTATGTTTTGATAGTGTGGGCGAGACGGGTCCAAAGCAGAGCACCACTGTTTTTTAAAAAGGTATTTTCTTGGCAATACCAACAAAAACGACACAAGCGCTGCTAGTGAGGGGAGAAAGATGAATGGTGAGAATCAGAGGGGAAGAATAGAATTTCTGGGTTTTGTTATCTTTCAAGCAGTTGTATCTCTCCAAGAGGGAGATAAGGGAGGCAGAAACAGAATTCTTGATGAGTACGTGAGCAGACAAGAAAGAAGGAGCACACCTGGGTGCTATGAGCATACCAATATCACTGGCCAGGAGCAAAAGTGCTGCTGATAGTGTAAACACAGAGATAACCCAGGGACCAAAACAATACCCTGGGCACGGTGCTGAAAGGAGAGCCTCAAAACTGCTGAGAACTTGAGCAGTCAGGCTGGAAATGAGGTGAAGTGAAACCCCAGCACCACGACACAGGAGAAGGAACAAACTGCTGGGTCAAACAGCACTGGGGATGTGATTCCTGAGCAAAGCAAGGGTGCCTGAAGCAGGATGACACAGAGCAAGAGCACTGAAGGGCAAAGTGCTACAAAGCAGATCATCCCTTAATGCTTGAGGATTATCATTAAGGGTACATTGCTTTCCTGCAGCATTTCTTTCTAACTCGGTGCACTCCTAACTTGGTAAATGCCACTAACTTGTCTCTGGGGTTCTCTTCCCAGAGGGGGAAAAGTAGTAACAGAGGAGGGTGAAGGAACAAAGCCTGACGTGCAGGGAGGTGTGGCACCACCCTTTTTTCTGTGCTACAGCAGCACTGCCCTCTCAAATAAATTGATATTTTGACCTTATAGACTTCATCTACAGTATAAGCAGACCAGAAAAAGACAGTGGAAGGGCTCAGTGGCTACAGCCATAACAAATTACAAGGGAAAGTATGAGAATGAGATGTAAAGACTCCAGCAGCCTGCTGTGCACAGGACAGGAAGATGCTTCAGAAAGTGATGTCATTGCTTTAAGGCAAATTTTGATGCCAGCTCATATGGTAGGAAACCATTTTAAGCTTACAAAGAGCTATATGGAGAAAGAGGAATCACAGGATCATTTAGGCTGGAAAAGATCTCCAAGATCATCAAGTCCCAGCTGTGCCCAATGGCCACCTTGTCCCCAGCCCAGAGCACTGAGTGCCACAGCCAGGCCTTCCTGGGACACCTGCAGGGATGGGCACTGCAAACCTCCCTGGGCAGCTCCTGCCAAGGCCTGAGCACCCTTGCCATGCAGAAATTCCTGCTGCTGGCCAAGCTGAGCCTCTCCTGGCCCAGCCTGAGGCTGTTCCCTCTCCTGCTGTCCCTGTTCCCTGGAGCACAGCCTGACCCCCCGGCTGTCCCCTCCTGGCAGCAGCTGTGCAGAGCCACAAGGTTCTCCTGAGCCTCCTTTTCACAGAAAATTACTTGGGGGTTCAGGCCCTCTGAAGCAGCCTGTTTTAAATAGGACTTTATATTTGGAGCTGCGAGGGACTACTGAGCAATTGCACTGGAGTTTTCTCACAACAGGAATAGCAAAGAGAGATATTATAATATTCCAGGAACAAGAAGTCGGTGACATTTTAGGAAAAGCAGAGTGTTGGAGGTGGTATCTCTCTCTCTCTCTAATTATAAAGACCTGCTCTAGGATATTTCATCTCTCTCATGTCGATGTGAGGACTGCAGGACCACCTATGTCACAGAATCCTTCTTGCAGACTCTCAGTACTCACAGCACCACACAGACCTGGAGGCACTGATCCCAAAAGGACAGGTAAGGAGGAAAAGTTCTCTATCCATTCTTCCTGTGGAGAGGCAGCACTGCCAAAACTTCCCAGCAGAAACTGGGAATCAGAGGGCACATGCAGCAGTGTCCAAGGGCACTACAGCACCACATAAATATGAAGAGTAAGAGCCCATCATCCCCAGAACCGTGATGAGCCTGGCATGTGCACATCACCTCTCACCACTGCAATGACGAGAGCATTCATCTCTGCAGAGCCACAGAAATGGCTTCAAACTGCTTGAGAATAGGTTTAGATTGGGTATTGGCAGGAAATCCTTCCCTGTGAAGGTGATGAGGCCCTGGCACAGGTTGCCCAGAGAAGGTGTGGACTCACCTCCCTGGAAGTGTCCAAGGCCAGGTTGGATTTGGCTCTGAGCAACCTGTGGAAGGTGTCCCTGCTGAATGTAATGGTGCTGCAAAGTACCACTTTGGTCTACTTTTTCTGGCACGCATCCTGCAGCTCTTTCAGAAGAATAATGCAAGATGAAAAGTAACTTTTATATAACGTTTTCCTAAAGCCCCTTTACTCTTACGTGGAGCTTTTAACTGGGAGGACAAAGCAGGTATGGAGGGAGAAGATGTGTCAGGCTGTCCCTCACATCCACATGCATCTACAGCAAAGAGAGAACATTCATCAAAACAGGTAATGGGATTCGTCAGGAAGCAAAAAAGCCCTTCTGCCCATGCTTCACTCTTGGAAAAAAAATTGGTGCTGTAAGTTTAAAACTCTGCCTTTGGCTTGCGTGAGCTGCATTTCCTCAGCAGATTATCCCTGATCTCACTGCCCTTGGCAGCATTAGAGGGGGTCACATTTTTACACAGCTGAACTACTTGAACAATTTCTTCAAAGTATGAAATGAAAACACTCTTTCCTTCAAAGCAGCCGTGAATGCTTTCTTCTTTATTCCGTTTGTTCAGTTTCTCTTTTTAAGTCAATAAACACTTTATACCTTGTATTCATTGCAAGAAAAACAAATTCTACTCTATTACTTGTATCTCCATTCTGTTTACAGCATCAGCTGCTATAAATGAAGCATTTCACATGTGCCTTCTAAGATTTAAGTGCAACCCCTAAATGATTTTCTCCTCGGCAAAAGTCCTAATTGCATTTGGCAGGAATGGAGTGGGGAGTGACATCTCTGATTATCTTCTGCCAAGCCTCAAAGAGCTGCTTTGTCCTCTTTCCCAGCTCCCAGGAGAGAACCAGTGCAGTAAACACCATCTCTTTAGGTACTACATGTAGCAGCAGCAGACGCATTTGCAAAGGTCACCTAGCAGAAGGCATTCCTGCCAACTTCCCTTCAAATCCAAAGGCTTGTTATGAACTATTTAAAGCAGAGCCTGCTTGTGCATGGTGGAGTGAACCCCAACTAGGTGTTACAGCTCTCGTTTGTTATAAATGGGTAAGATTTACCCAAGTGTTAATAGAGTACAGGAGATGGATAATGGTATAATATGAGGCAACCAAAAACTTATTCAGTCCTTTTACACAGACATTATATTCAGCCTACATGAGAGCCTAGAAAGATGAAGCAGAAATTCTTGAGTGCTTTTCCTCTTCAAACATGTATTCTCTCATACAAGCCTAATAAAGGAGATTACCTCCAACATTGAGTCAGCTTCTATTTCTTACTTTTTATTTCCTAAATATACTCAAAGGATTATCAATACTAAATGCTGAAATTCATATTCAAAAGCAACATTTCACCCAAACTTTTGCCATGGGGGACCAGAGCAGAAGGTGAAACCCTGAAGTGTTCTTTTGTGATCCTTCAGAAAGCATTAAAATGCAGTCAATGAACTCATCCAGCAGAGACTAAGATGGAAAAGGCCTCTGAGAATCCAGAAGGTCTCATTGCTCTCAAAATAAGACAGAACAGATTCCTGTATGGAAAATCTTAATTAATTACCAAACCGCTTCATTCGAGGTGTATTGGATTCCTGCTCTCCCATCCTCATTTGGTAAGAAGAGTTTTAAAGCTCCTGGTTTTTGTGTTGGCAGCCTGTTCCTGTCACCCCACCAGGGCCCTTTTTCTCCTCCAAGTCACGTCACCGTTCAGGTCCCTTTCTCTTTGCGCTGTCACAGCTCTTCTGCCACCCCTGAGCACGCCAGGCCACGTCCTGCTCCACTTCAGCTGGAAGCTGTCTCCCTCCCTGCACTCTCCAGAGACTCTCTTGTCACTTCTGTGATTTCTGTCCCTGTGCTCAGCACTGCAGTGCCCAAGAGCAGCAGCTCCAAGGGAAATCTGATCTCCAGCCCCACACCAGGAACAAACCTTCCTCCCCACACCTTCCTCCAGCCTGGAGGTGCAGAGCAGCAAAGAGGTGGAATGTGGGGGAAAAGGGAAGAAAGGAGCTGCCAGATGGGTTGCCACTGAGCACATATAAACTGATTTTTATAGGGACAGAACCATGCTCACATTTGGTTTTATTGTATTTACCTCATAGGCAGGCAAATATCCTTTGAGACTTTTTTTTGTTTTCCAGCACCTGGACATCCCAGATTTGCTTCTCACACATGAAAACCCCAAATGGACTGGTTTTTTGTTTTGGTTTTTTTTTAACTGCAACACAATATGCTTTTCTCCAGTGAATTCATCAGAATGGCCAGGAACAAACTTGCAGAAAATAGGATGAGTCTCTGGCAGACCTGCAGCCAAAAAGAGTTCAGCCTCTGAGTTTAGCAGTTACAAGCTTCTCTAATTCAAGATTCTGACCACTGTCAATCAGACATCACACAAACAACTCCCAGAAATACATTTCTGATGCCCAACCTAAGAAATAATGCAAACTATTCAGAAGGAAAGACAAATTGAAGTAAAATTGCCAGATCTTGCCCTTACAAGCAGCAAATCAATCTGGCTTACTTCAGTGGGCTCTACCATTACAAATGAGGGAAGAATCACCTGAAGTTTTGGGGTTTTTTCTTTATTTTCAGCCTTTCTTCCTCTTTTTGGCTGGCTGCCTGGCCGAGGCTGCATCTCTGAAAGAGCCTCCCTGATGCATTGTTTCCTGAAAACAAAGAATTCCAAGAGGCGAGCATAATTATTCTCATTGTTGGGCTCTGGGAACAAATGGCAGGAGACATAAATTATGAGCAGACCTCCAAGTCTGAGTCTGATGAGGAATAATGAACTGCTGTAAAGAGAGAGGAAAACTGAAATGCAAAGGCGTGTAACATTTTACACATTAATAACATTATCAAACTTTCTAAGCTGACAATTTTTACTCTTTTTTTTTTTTTTTTTTTTGGGAAAGGCATCAGAGTGTTTTGCCTTAGGACATTTTTTTTTTTCTGGACCATTTCATTACTGTCATTACCAGGTGACTGTAGCATAACTGCTCTTTTACTAATTGACTTATTTAACCTTAAAGCACCTAAACCATTTTTCAGCTCTTTCCTGCAGAAAGTCCAACATTCACAGCTGAAAGCAGTTCATTATCATTTTTTTTAGAGCATGTGTGGATTTTAAGTAGCATTTTAGGTTTATCATTAGCACAAACTCTCAAAAGTCTAAATATACTCTGGAACATCCTGAACTAGAAGTTCATTCTGTAGAACACAATCCCATTTCACCTTTCTCCAGCATTTCAGGGATCTCCAGAAGCCCAGGAGGATGACAACAAGACCTTCTTTTACAAAGCTGATAGATGCAAACCTCTCTTTGGTGGATCAGCTTTTCCCCATGGCTTAGATGCCAAGAATATTTCAGTGCTTGTGGATGACTTTGCTGGTGACATCTTCATTTGTCATGCACATGTTTGTCTTTACATGCATGAACTGAGACATTTCAACCTTTCTAAGAATATTGGGAAAACAGAGCTCAGTTTTGAGGGTCTTTATGGTTTTTGTTGGTTTTTTAATTAGAAAGAAATCAAATACAGAATGGGTTATTTTGATCAAGGTCACTGAGAACTGTGTAACAAATTTTTCCAGTATTCCTCTGTTACTATTTTGGATTTTAAAAAAATGAAAAAGAAGCAAAATTCATAAATAAAGTACCATTTCAAGATTGAAAAGCCAAAAATGAAAACTCAAGAGCTCATTGTCAGGCTGCAAATCATCTTTTATCAAAAAAACCACCAGGATTTTAAAAAATATCTATTTAATCCTACTAATTACACATATTTAGGTGGTCCCTCTAATATTCTTCTTCATCAAAGAATCACTCAGGAGCATGGTTTATGCTCAGATTTTATCTACTACAGTAGCATATCTAAACTAGAATCCAGAAATTTATTGGCCCAGGAAGTGAGGAAAGGAAGGAAGCTCTATGCCCAGCTGGCAGTCACTGAGTTGAGGACCTCAAATTAAGGAAACTGAAGATTTTTACAGATTATGGCAAAATTTACCTGCTGCATCCACCCTGCAGAGTCTCTGCCAGGATCAGCATCAGCATCAACATCATAAAGAAAGGTGGACTAAAAAACCAGCAAATTATAAAGGAACTAATTTTGATCTGTGTGAACTCCTTTATTTCTCGAATTTTCCAGTTCAATAACTATTCCCCAGACTTCCATGAGGACTCTCTATCCTGTGTCCTCCACTTCCAAGTAAATATTGTGGATTCTAAGCACTGCTGAAAAGTCTTAACCAACAAGCTGAGTTGTTTCCTGAACACCCAGTGAAAAGCTATTCCTACTACTCCTACTATTAACAATAAATGAATAGTCCAGCAGCTCTGGGCAAGTGGATTGCAGTCCCACATTTATATCTGGGTAAGCTCAGCAGTACCAGCTCTCAATGTGTTGTTTTTAAAGCACTGTTATAGTTCACTGTATGTTTAATTTTTCATAGTTTATGAATTTATAACCATTGCTGTTAGTGGTGTAGGAAGGTCTGGAATCAGAATGTCGATATTGGATCATTTTAAGGTCTAACCCACAAATTATTTCTTCCCAATTATTTCTTGCAGCTGGAGAGTAAAGTTGAGGAAACCTGCAGAACTTTCTGAGGAGAAATAACACTTTAGTGAGAGTGGTCAATGCATTTACCAGGAGCTCTGCAGTTGCCTCAGATGTGGGGCAGGAGCTCAAACTGCAGCTCCCCAGACAGCAGAGTCACACCAGACCAGAAATATTCAAACAGAAGGTGATAAACAGTCAAACAAACATAATACCAAATATATGGATGGTCTTGTAGCACCAGGGGGTTCATGATCCTTCCCTTCACCTCTACTCTGTGCTGCCTTTGAGACTGTGGGGCCACTTGGACCTGCAGCTGTTTCTGCCTCTCCTTCCTTGGCTCCTGCTCCTTTCCACAAAGGAGAGGTTTCTGCACAGCCTCTCTGCTCCAGCATGGGGACAAGCACAAAACAAGGGGCATTTTGCATCTCTGCCCTTTGACTGGTCACACATCACTTTGTTAGAGATCATAAAATCATGGAATGGTTTGGGCTGGATGGAAACTTAAAGATCCTCCAGTCCCAGCCCTGCCACAGGCAGGGACACCTTCCACTGTCCCAGGCTGCTCCAAACCCCATCCAACCTCGGACACTTCCAGGGATCCAGGGGCAGCCACAGCCCCTCCAGGCAACCTGTGCCAGTGCCTTACCACCCTCACAGAAGAATTTCTTCCTAACATCTAATTTAAACCTACTCTCTGCCACTTTTAAGCCATTCCCCCTTATCCTGTTACTACCTGGCCTTGTGAAAAGTCTCTCTCCATCATTCTTGCAAGGCCACAAGGAGGTCACCCCAAAGCTTCTCTCCAGGCTGAACAATCCCAATTCTCTCAGCCTTTCCTCCCAGCAGAGCTGCTCCATCCCTCTGACCATCTCGGCTCTACAACACCTTATGTGTTCTGCTGCAGCCAAAGGGATGCATCATCATTCCAAAATCTCAGACAGTCCCACCCACAGATTCTCTACCCAAAATAAAGAGATGGAGGGTGAGAAACACTGGCACCTACATCCCCAAGCACAGAGTCTTCAGCCACAAGATTGATTTTGTGTGAGCTCTACACACAGGACATACACTCCATCCTTAAACAAGTCCCAGAAGGGGACTTCCTTTGGCACAGGAAATGTTTTTGAGCCCCAGGAATACTCCTGGAATATCTCTCCTGGGTGGCACATCTCTCATCCCGTGGGGCAGCTGTTTTATTCGTGGCCTTTGAAGACAAACAGAGCCAAACCTTGGCAGACACAAAACAGAACCAGACCTTGTGGCCTCTGCTGCCACTTGACTGTTTACACTTCTGTCTTGTACAAGCAATATTCCCCTGGATTCATCCCAAAATATGAAAAAGACCTTTTCCCAGTCAGGTCCAGCAAGAACAAAACCTACCCTCTCCTCGGGCTGCCGAATTCTGTGAATTAACCCTTTGTGCACCGCAGGTCCAGCTGGGTTTCCTTCAGGACCAGTGTGGAATTAGCAGTAAGGAACAATCAGTCTTCTTAAAACTGAAGTATTGATTATGCTAAGAGCAAGAACACAGAAAGCAGACAAAGCAATTTGAGGACAGAAGCCTTTGTGCCCATCTGCCCTTCTGATTGTGTAACAATAGCACAGGTCAGCCTGACTCCTTCAGAAGCTCAGCTTCGATCTGAGCAGCTCCCTAATAGCTTCCTCTTCGGGAGGGAGAGGATCTCTTTTTAGCCACACAGTTCCTCTGCTCAGATCAGCTCCAGCACTTCCTCTGCACCTTCAGATGCCTCCTCTGTTCCTGCTTGTTTTCTCAACAGGCCTGATTTAACATCTCCACAGAGCAACTGTCCCCTCTGACTGAGTTCATACACCTTGCCCACAGCACAGAGAAGCTGCATTTTTATGAGGCTCTGTATGTAAATAATGGTGGAAGGCTGTGTTATAGAGACAAAGGTTAATTCACTGTCAAGTGGCTCAAGCTTTAAAGTATCACAGTACCATTGAATTGAATAAATGCAGAGTTGGATTAAAGTCAAGATCTACCTGAAAATTTATATGTGAACAGTTGACTTTAAAAAGAAATACCTTTTCACAGAGGCTGATATTTAAAATTATTTTTATTATTACTTACTCAAAGAACACATATTTAAAAAAATAGAGAAAAGCAAGATTCACCAAATGTTGTAGAATACAAAGGGTACAGACAAACTCATGTCTATTTCTGGCATTTCATTTATTTTCTGTATGTGATACACAAAAAACCAAATGTGCACGTTGACTGTGGCATTCATTGCATGCAGATGACTTCCCCTCCAAGGAACATCTTGGATGTAGTTACATTTGGCTCTCTGGGAGGACTTTTTTTTTATATCTCCTTTCCCAAGCAGCTGTTCACATTGCTCTTCCAAGGCCCACTCCTGCCAGCACTCAGAACTGCACTGGAACTTCTCACCTGTATGTGGCACAGCCTAATCCTCATCAGAATAAATAAAGGAGCAGAGGAAGCAAGGCAGAAAGCCCACAAGAAGCTGAACACCAGCCCTGCTGGGATGATGCCATGGGAGGACAGGAAAGTTTCACACACAGCATCTCCTATGCAGCAGCTGCCTGATGTGCATTTACTACCAGACTGATGCAGGGCTGTGGAAAACAGGACGAGAAGAACTTCTGCCAAACAGCATGAACAAAAAGGACAAGTTTTCTCTTAAACACTTACAGGCTATGCTATATCCTCTATGCTCTGAAAACTGTACACTCCTTTGACTGGAATTGCTTCAGCCAGGAGTGTGGTAATGTATCTTAGCAACAGCAGCAAGGGGGAAGACTTACTGTACTGTAAAAGAATTAAAACAAAATGCACATAGCTGCTGACTGTTCTAAATACATCCCTACCACTCTGAGGGGGTGTTCAATTATACTCCTGATTACTTTTCACATTCCCTTTTCCAAAGGGGCGGGGGCATCTCTCCAGTTTTCAGCTCACCCATGAAGAGCCCCAAGCTTTTTAATTCCCCTTCAGCTTCAGCTGTGACTAGACAGGCCCCACAGTGTAACCTGTCACTATCCCAGCTACATTAGGAAAAGCCATTACTGTAGCACCCCGGAGATAACCCCTTTGCTGAGCCTTGCTGCCACTCCCTCAGGTGTTCAGCTGCCATCAGCCCACAGCAGCATTTTCCCTCTGCCTGGAGCAGGTGAGACTAGACAGAGCAGGGCTGCAATATTTCACATTCCTACTTGTCAGGCAAATAGAAAGCTTTGTGCAGCAGGGGAACTTCGCACGGTTTCACCTCTTACTGAGGTGTGTGGTTTCCCACGAGTGCAACAACCTCCTGAGAGGAAGCTTCATTTACTCCAGCCCTCTCCTCCAGTCCCCAGCCAGGCCAAGGTCCTTGCAGGCTTCCCACCTCCTCTGCACCGGCCAGGACAGGGTCTGCATCTCCCTCCTGCCATGAATAGAGAAGGAAAAGCATCCAGCTGCACCAGAAACACTGAACTGATCCAAGGGAGGCCCTACAGAGTGAGCACAAGGCCTCCAGATTTGAACTGGCAGAGCTGGAGTAATGAAAACATCAGTGAAAAAAATGTGAAAACACCTTTTTTCCGTCAGCAAGGGAAGGTGGGCTCCCACTTTCTTTTTAAGGATTATCCTCTCCAAGCAACTCTGACAAATGGCTATGAGTAACAGCCTCACCCGAGTATCCTTCCCCCAAACAGGCTGCTCAGCCTTCCCAGGAATGAGCACTACTGCTGTCTGCCTCCGAGTGAAACTTCATTCAATACCTGTGAAACACCTGGAAATCTTGTGGACAATTACTCCAGCTCAAGGAAAGGAGGGAGGGAGGGAGGGAGGGAGCTCTCTCAGTTTACTCTGGCCTGGGAGGGATCTTAGTCCAGGCAGCTCGGCACAGATTCACACACAGGGAGAGACCAGGTGGCTGCCTAGGACAGCACATCGATCAGGGGACACCGAAGTGCACATGACTTCAGCTGGATATTGTTCAACTTTATCTGCTACCGAGGACTGGGGGAAGAGTCAGAAACAACCACAGAGTGACTGCTTAGACTAGCCCAGTGCTACATTTCGAGGCTTTTGGTCTGTCTGCTCCATCCAGCGATCCATCAGGCACTGTCATCACTCCCGAGATGTCGAGACTAATTCCATCCTAAGTGTTCCCATCTTTCAAAAGGCCGCACTTGACTGCCGTCATTAATTCCGCGCATGATGAAGACATTTAAAGCCTCGCATGCTCTCTCAAGCAGACGCCTTGCGTGCCTCGCTCCTGCCGGTGCGGCAGATGAATTTCCACACGCACACACACACACGCCCGCTCCTCACACCAGCCGCCACCGTGTGAACTGCCGCTCGGGGACACGCACCGCATCCCCGAGTGACCCCGCACTGCCACCTCCGCCTCCTCCTGCCCGGCCGCAGCCTCCGCTCCCGCGGGGTCGGCATGGGAGAGACTGCCCACGGAGGCTGCTGGAGCTCCGGTCAGCCTCGCCACCACAGCGGGAGGGGACAGAAGCCCCGGGAAGGGACAGGAGCCGCGGGAGGGGACCGGAGCCGCGGGAGGGGACCGCAGCCGAGGGTCTCCGCTCCGCCGCTCTCCCTTGAAGGCTTTGGGAAACTTTTCTCCCCACGGTGCCGTCACGCTCCGTTAGCGGAGCCGCGGGCAGGGCTGAGCCGAGCCGGCAAGTTTCTCCCGCGGGCGCTGGGTCGGAGCAACTTTCCCGCACGGCCCCCGGGTAACCGGGGCGCTCGGAGCTCCGGGGGCCGTGCGGGAGAAACGCGAGGAGGAGCTCGCTTCGGGGGAGGGGGAGATGGAGCCGGGGCGTGGGTAAGCCGCTCCCTTCTTCTTCCTCCTCCTCCTCCTCCTCCTCCTCCTCCCCCCCTCGGCTGCTCCCGTCTGGCAGCCAGGCGGCCGCTGCCTCCGGCCGGAGCCGCCGCACTTGGCGAGCGGGGCTTTGCCGGGATGGGAACGCCGCCGGCGGCTCCCGGCTTGCTGCTGCTGCTCCTCCTGGCCGGCACGGCGGGGCTCTGCCGGGCGCTCTTCTCGCTGCCGCTCCGGGTGTCCCACCCCGCCGCCCCCGCCGGCTCGCCGCCCGCCCCGGTGGTGCTGCGGCCGGGCGGCGGGCAGCAGGATCCCCCGGGGCTGCGGACGGCTTGGCCTTGGCCTCGGATCCCGGCGGCAGCCTCAACTTTTTAGCCATGGTGGAGAACCTTCAGGGCGACTCCGGCCGCGGCTACTACCTGGAGATGCTGATCGGGACCCCGCCGCAGGCGGTAGGAGCGGGCCGGGGCTGCGGGATGGGGAGCTGGGAAGGGATGGAAGCGGGGGGCCAAACTTGTCCTGGGTGGGAGCGACTCCTCCGCCCCTCGTCTCCAACGCAACTTTGTCCCGGTGCTCGGCGCTGGCGCCTCCTCCTTCCCCTTTCTTTCTCTCTCTCTCCCGTTCCCGGGACTCGGTGCCTGTGCCCGGCAGCAGCGACTTTCCGCCAGGGAAGAACGAAGAGAAGAATCCCCCGGCTGCCCTGTCCTGCCCGACCCGGGCACTGCTGGGGAAATCATGCAAATCTGGTCCCCAGGCTTTTTTTAGGCTGTATCACGGCGTTTGGATCCGGAGCGAGTTGCTCTGCCAGCTGAACTGACCGTGTTTTAGAGACAGAGGGTGCTTTTTTTATTATTCTTTGCTTTTTTAAGCTGCTCTGCATCGTGATTGGGTGCTTTGGTAGATCTTCCCGGTGCTCCCGGGAGAATCGCTCGGCATCTTCCTGCTAAACTAAGTGATGGCTGGGCACAGCCAGCCCCTTCTGTCGGGAATCCATGTGTTGCTCATTAACAGGGCAGAGAACCTGTGCGTGCTGAACATTGTTTTCAAGCGGATCGTGTTGCCTTGAATCTTCTCCCTCTGCCTCCAGACCAGTGTGGCTGAAGTTTGTTTCGAGGTTTTTTTTTTTTTGCCGTGGAGTTGCTCTTTCATGTGTGTCATGAGATCCCAGGAGGAGCGGTGCTGGGCTGCTGGTGGGGATGACTAGTCAGCTGAGTGGGGATTAATTTCCTGAGAGCCCTCGGGGCTTTCCTTCAGAACTTTCTGTTTGCTTCAGGAGTTCAGGTCCTTGTGTTCGCAGTGTGGACAGAAAGAAAAAAAAAAAGAAAAATCTTTATTCTTCTGCTTAACTCCCCTACGTAATAAAAACCCAATGAATGCCAAAATGTGTAGCCAACAGGGAGTGTTCAGCCGTCGTTGCATTTTTGGACGTCTGTGAACTCTTTATTTTTTTGCTCCTCGAATGTAAGAGGATTGGCCACATCGTCTCTCTAATCAAAATGTATCACACTAAAATCAATACATGCATTGGGGAAGACTGGCATTATTCTGTGATCAATAAATGGAGGGTTTTTAAAAAAAAAACCCAACTAGGACTGACATACCAAGGTGTGGCCCAATGGCCACAGAGGCCATGAAGTAATTTTTCCTCTGTGTTGAGTGAGGCATATTTGACTAGTTCTGTTAGTGTGGCATGGTGTGTGCTTTGTAACTCCAGGGAATATTCAAACATTCAATATTGGCTTCTGCCAGAATGGAGATACCAAATTTGATTGGACTAATCATCCAATTCAGCATGTCTTGAATGAAAAAAAAATAATTTCAGGTTGAAAAAGTGACTATCAAGCATTATTATCTCCGTGCATGTCTAGGGGGATTCGAAAATTGGAAGAAATGGAAAAGGAAAAATGTGACAAGCTTTTAATAATATGACTGGAGGTCTAGGAGGGAGAAATGTGCTGCCCTCAGTACACCCAGAGGTTTCACTTATGCTTAACAGCTTCCATTACTTGTGTTACAGGTGATGTAAGGTTTCTGAAGTTGCCTCTGATTTTTATTTTTTTCCACATGATAAAAACATGCTTTGAATCTGATTACAAAGCTTTACTATTCTGAACTAGTTCTGACTTCTTGCAAAGTTAATTATTTTAAAGACCACCACTGGTTTAGCACATGTGAGCTTTTATTCCCAAGTAGACCCACTGAGGCTGTAAGTGAAGTTATAAATGCTTCTGTTTCCCAAATCAGATCTTGGTGTGTAATGACTCAGTAGAGCGCAGTTAGAATTTATTCTCCACTTTTGATGAGGATGAATTTGTTATCTTATTCCCTGCCTGAAACCAGAAGACTTAAAGATCACAAATGCAGATCACAAATGCACTTGCTGTTTCTCTGCTTTGCAGTGAGTAGTACAAAGCTACAAAGCTGCTACTGTTGGTACTTGAATGCTTCACATGCTGCTGCTAAAAGCAAGTGTCTGGATAGTGCCAAGCGTTGGATTGTGTTAAGCTCCTTGGGCAAGCAGTTGCTGGAGTTGGGAGTGGGCTGTGCACGGTGGTGTGGAAAACGAAAATCTCCTGATTTAAATGCTCCTCCCAACCTGGCTTTGCTTCACGTCAGAAGCTGCGCTGCAAAGTGACGCTGGGACACCTTCCTTTACTCTTGCACTCCTCCAGCTTGGGACTTCCACCTCCCTGCCTCAGCCAGGCCTGTCCCAGCACTGCTGAGCCCGGAGACCAGGAATGCCCTGACTTTGTGCCAAGGAGGAAGGAGGATGCTGGCAGGGAAGAGCGGCGGAGCAGCGCGGCTGCGTTTCCGCGCTGGTGGAGCAGAAGGATGATGGCACAGCTGCTGCTCTGGATGGGAGCAGAGAGGGGATGGGAGAATGCTCACAGGGCAGTGGTGGAGCACAAAGAGCAGAGAAGAGGCACCAGCTTTGGTGTCGTGGCTGCAATAGCGTTGGTAGGTTTGGGAGGCTGTGCGTCAAGTGTTGGAAGCTGCTGTGCCAGAACGGGGAATGAACATTTGTGGAAGGCTTCAGCACTACAGGGCTTGCTTTGCTGCTCAACTGCATTTTTAGACATTTTCCCTTTTTAATTTCGGTTCTTGGAAGGAAGCTACTATGACAGAATTTCGTTTTTCAGGTCATTTAAGGCATACTTTTTGGCTTTCGTTCCAATTCTGATTTGTCATATAGCAGATAAACACAGCGCAGAGCTGCGATTCACAATGGCAGTTCTGAAACACTTGTTCTGACGGTACAAAAATAGAGCAGCTGTGTGAAGTCAAAATTTATTTTATTTCCAAGACAGGAAACTTCAGTGCAGTCAATCCAGTTTTGCAAAGTGTTTGCAGCCAAAAGTGTTTCTGATCATTTCCAGTTTTATGGTACAGTATCCTTCCTGATCCTATCACATCTCCAGACCAGCTACCAGCTCGGTGTCAGATGTTACTACTCCCACTAATTCTTACTCATTCACATGTAGACCTACTTAAGAATTATGTGAAAGGTGAAAACAGCCTATTGTATGGAAGGGTGTGCTGTATTTGTCCCTTATTTCATGGATGTATTATTATGTGTCTATTTCTGACGGATTATTTGCTTTATACCTGCCTGTATAGGTGCACTTCTTCCGATTCCAGATTTAAATAAGAGGTGGCAAGAGCCCAATATGAACTGTGTGCAGTGTTCTTAGTTATTTCTTCAAATAATCCGATGGAATTCCTTTGCTCTGTCTTTTATTATTTTGCCTACCCTGAGATTATAAGCACTGTGAGAAATCGAACGGAAGATCACTTAGGGCTTTTTGCTATCTTCACTGCAGTTCTCTTCATATTAATTTTGTTTCTCCTACAAGCTTTTGACCAAAAGAATAGTCAAACCCTTAAAAAAACTCATGTTTTTCACAGCTTCCTTGAAGTCCATCTGGACTGCATTAAATGTTTGCAGGGACAGCACTGTTGCCTCATCTTGCCTCTTGTATGAGGTGGTGGTAATCCTGCTGATCCCACTGCATTTCCAAGCTGTGTTTTAATTGAGAACAGGTAAATATTATTCCTGCAACTTCTCTGTGAAAGAGAGACCTCTGAGAGCTCTGATCTGATTAACCATGGCAGGGTCTGACTTGTGCTCTGAATGCCACAGCTCCCTTCTTTCAGTGCCAGTTTTGGATTCTGTGCATGAAGAGGGGTTTATCTACTGTTTATCCTAATGGCAGTTTGTTCTGTGCACGAGGTAAGCAAAAACCCATTCCATAAACTTATTCTCAAGTTTTAAGGTCAGCGTGGATTTTGGGTCTAACGGCCTCAGCTGTGAAACACAAACTTCAGTTCCCACTTAATTGGTGGGAGGTTATCTTCCCTTCAATTTCTTCCAGCTATTAAAGAAAGGAATGATCAAGAAGGATATGTATTAAATACCTCTAGTGTGTCATGGACTAGAATTTATGGCTTCATGTTTTGAAGGTGATGAACACACACATTAACAAGTTCTGAACTTGCAGCCATTATTCCTTAATTGGTGTTAGCTCTCATTCCCTGAGTGTTGGAAGGAATGAAGATGTGAGGAAATATTCAACTGCTTCTGTAATCTTGATTTCTGGTGCTGTGCTATTCCCCAGCAAGCTAAGCTCTGCTTCTTAATTTTGCTGAAAAGGGGCTCACTGTCTTTCTAAACACAAGAAGTTTGAAAAATGTGATCTTTCTTCATTCAAATATCAGAAGGCAGGTTCCATAACAAGTCTCTTTCTTTCTTTTTTTTTATTATTATTGTTTTAGTAATTACTTAGGTCTTCTGTGTTTGAGTTCTTTATGGAAGCTGAAAAAACAAAGGGTTGAGAAGAAAAGACAAGTTCTTTGGTTCATTGGAGTGTTTTGAGGTGGCAGCATCAAATCCCCTCCAGATCTGTCTCATGGAAATGCTATTGAAATGCAAAATATTCTTGTTGCTAAATGATGAGTTGAGTCAATTTTGGTTGTTATTGGATACCTGCAGAATAAAAAGGACGAGGACCTGGCAGTCACAATTCAGGACTAATATACTGAATGGCTGTGGCCTGGTGGGCTGTGATGTATTTTTGACCCAAGACAAAGCAAACAAACATACCAGGTTTGGATTGACAGAAAAATCCCTGCCTTTACAAATTAGTATTCCAGCACCTCCTTCCATCCAAAATTAGCCCTGGCAAAAGAGACTGTGTGGAGGTAGTAGAGCCTGTACTACAGAAATAACCCAAAATAAGAGTGCTAATTACACTGAGTGGAAGAGGCTCACCATGGTCATTCCTCAGGCTGTGCTCCTCTCCCAGACTTAGGGATTAGAGCTCCACTAACTGTTCATTTAAAGGTGCTTTCTCCTCTTCAGAGCAGTGGTGGAAGCTTTATTATCCAGGGTCTCTGGTTGTGGCAATTGTGCATTCAGACCCTGTGGGTCAGGGTGGAAGAGCTGTTGTGAGGAGCAGGGCTGGTGGGAATCAGTGTCACACTCACATTTTTTACCACTCCTTGCATTTTCTTCCCTATCAAGGCAAAAACATCAGTTACATCTGGAAAGAGGAAAGTAGAGGGCAAGCAAATAACTGTTTTGCCTGATTAAAGTGTAAATTAGTTGGGATTTGGAGTAGAAATGAGATGAAAATGAACCAGTGGACGAAAGAAAGCCCATGTGGAATTTCCGTGGGTTTGGTTCATTTGGATTATTAAGGAAGAAATCATTCTCTTCTTGTTGTTTTCAGATTCTTGTTTTGTTTCTTTTCCTTTCTCCCCTCTCTCTACCTCCAGGACTGTGAGCTCTAGGGATAGCATCTGGCAAGACAGATTTAAAAGCTCCTACACCTTGCAGGGGTCTTCATTTTCTTGAAGAGCACTTATGACTTTTGAGTATGTGAGGACACGTTAGCTATATTACAGTGCCTCCACATATGATTATCTTGGAAATTTTCTCACTCAGTGTAAATGAAACGAGTCTGACCTGAAACGTTACCTGGTCATTGTTGAGTACAGCTCTGTTTGGAAAAGAAAGCTGGTATGATAGCTCTCCAGCGTGAGCTGTAGAAAACTCCCTGCCTTTCCCTCCTGGCTGTAAAATACAGATTTAATCGTACAAACAACCTTTGTAAATAAGTGAAGGAACTTGTTGCTTCTATTTCAGCACAGATTAGGGCTTGAGATCAAATCTTCAAAGTGAAGGAGGCAGCACTCAGCTGCCTCAGAAAAGGAAGTGTGTTTTCCTGCCATTGAGGGTCTGTCCTGCATCTTGCTGCTTCCCAGCCTGGGTTTGCTCTGTGGATCCAGCTCAGAGGCAAACACAGAACATGTTCTATGCTCACTTTTACACCTGAACTTGTATCCATTAGCTCAGTGCCCTTCAAAGCACTTAAAGCAGCCCAGAACTGGATAGATTTTATTTTGCTTTCTGCACATCTCCATCTCAGCCCCCTGTACAGCTGGATCATGGTGTTGAGGAGCTGGGCTGGCAGGAACCAACTCACCTGGGCTGGGAACAGCCTGGCTGAGAGGAGAAGCTCAGTGTGAGCAATCCTCTGTCCTTTTCCCTTCCCTTGAGAACCTCAGTGTGTGCAATCCTCTGTCCTTTTCCCTTGGCTTGTCCTTTTCCCTTCCCTTGAGAACCTCAGTGTGAGCAATCCTCTGTCCTTTTCCCTTTCCCTTCTCTTTTCAGTTAGCTCCTCCACCGCTGGCAGCACTGAGGGAGCTCAGCTCTGCACCAACCCCATGGCTTTGGTTTCTGCACAGTGAGGGATGCAGAGCCTGAGATCACCTGAGAGCCTCACCGAGGAGCTCTGCAAACTTCTCCCCCTCAGGATGCAAGTTTGGCCACATGAGCTGCTGCTGCCCAGCCTGTTCAGCAGCCTTGTCTGATGGATTTTGGTCACTCACATAGCCAAATCAGCCTCCAGCCTTCAGAAAGCCTTGGGCCAGTCTGTGTTTGCTCCCTCTTTTGCCAAAGACTGATAAAATTGCACCTTTTTCCCTCTGTTCCAGCTCCTCCCTCAGAGTTCTTCCTCCATTCTTTATTTTGCCTGTCTTTCTTACTGCATTTTAATGTCTTAGGAGTATTTTACGGGGAGGGCAGCAGGGGACAAATGTTCTAGACTTTTGTTTTGGCGTTTTTTAAGAGCCCTTCTCAAACAGATGAAACCTGTGAGGTGTCATGGGGAGGGAATTTGAGGAAAACAAGCTGGATGGGGGAAAAAGATGTTATTGGAGTGAAAATTACAATTCACTGAATACAATTAATGTGTCATAATTAGGCCCTTTTGAAGGGAATCTGTTAAGACAGTAATTGCACTCTGCAATCCCTTTTTCCCCCTCACCGCTGCTTACTAATAATTTGATATTGTGAAAACCAAATTACTTGTAGATTTTGTCCTCTTTGCTCAGCTTGCGAGTACTAAAATTAGTTGATTTTATTTAGCCTTACGGTTGGCTTATTTTTGTACCTATTTACTAGCAACAACTGCTGTTAAACTAGATTGCATGTGTTCAGGGAAAATGCTGCTCTCACATCCCAGGCTGGTCTTCATTTAACAGAGGAAAGGTATTAATGCTGCAGTAACACTTGGTAAACTTCTCCTCCCTAAATACAGAGAAGGATCCATCCTTAGGCATCCAAAACTCCAACACTTGGGCATTTTTGCTTTAAAGAAAAAGACATGACAACTCAAGAACTGAGAGTCACCTTTCCACTTGAGGGAGGGAGGAAAGGCCAGCTCCTGCCATTTGACAGGGGAAAAATAATTGGATGCTTTTGGCTGCCGTCTCTCAGATAATTCCTTGATATTTGTGAGTGGATCTGCCTGTGAAAGTGGCTCTTAGAAGAGCACCTTGGAGTCCACCTGGTGCTCAGGCTCAGGTCAAGGTCAGGTGTGAGAATTTTCTCACCACCCAAGGCTCTTTCTGCTTCCTACTTTGCTTCATAAGAAGCTTCATACCAGAGAGGATCAGGATTTGGGGTTTCTGCAGGAACAAAAGGCTTTCCTGCTTTGTCATCATCTGGAAGTTTGGGTCCTGCATGTGCCAACTTGAAAATTTTGTCCTGGTGTTCAGGAAGAGAAGAATTTGAAGATTGCCTTTGGCAGCAATAGTTTTGGCACAGAAAATGAAATACTGGGGTGTCTGTTTTGACTGCGGGATTTGGATCTATTTTCAAAATTGTGACTTAATGAAATCTCAAGGGAAGTTTTTTCTCACTTTTTTTTTTTCCTACGTACATGGAAACTTTGCTTCCAAAATTCCATTGTGGTACCTGTTGATACAGAAACCTTGACTGTCAGGGTTTGCAGTAGAACAAATTAGCAGTTGTGGCATCTTTTCGAGGCCAGGTTGGACTTGGGGCTTTTAGCAACCTGCTCTAGTGGAAGGTGTCCCTGCCCAGGGGGTTGGAATGAGATGATTTTTAATGTCCCTCCCAACCCAAACCATTCCACGATTCTGTGATTCCAGGCAGAGTACACAACACCAACTTGGAAGCTCTTCAGGGCAGTTTTCCTGTGCTGCTTAAGCGTGGTTTGGAAAGGCTGTGCTTTTATTCACTGTGCTGCCTGCTAGATGTCTGCTACAGGAGAGAGTGAAGTGTGAGGCGTGTCAGCAAATGATTCATCAATCCTACCTTTTCTGTGACTAAAGAGATTTTTATTTAATTCACTCACTTCTCGGGTTGCAAATAAGACAGAGGAGTTCAAAGGTGGTCGCACTTCCCGAAGTCTGAGAGGTGCTGGGGCAAGATAACATCTGATGCAGTCACAGTGCTTCAGTTTAACTGTCAGAGAATAATCTTCTCATTACTTCTCAGATGCAAAGTCCTTCGGGGAATAGCACAAGCATTTCACATGAGCCGAGGTGCCAGATTTTTGCATTTGAACCGGTGCCAGATTTTTGCATTTGAACCGCCGAGGTAAATAATGGGGGGGATGGGGAAAGTTCACAGAATTGCTCCGGAGCTGTGGTTATGAATGCTGGTGTGGGCTACATGTTCCAGCTCAAATGAACTTCCATTTGCACTCTGCTGAGCCTTCAGGTTAACCCTGAATGACCTTTGGTTGCTGGCAAGGGACCAAATGCCAGTGGCACTACCTGCAGGGTTTTGTCCAGGTTTGGAAGCTTTTCTCCATGGCAGGTGTGCACAGCAACATTTGCTGTTGCCAGTGGGTGAAATTCCACAATCCCAGTGCCCTGAGCACCACACACTCAACTCCAGTGGGATGGATAGACTGGTTTGGGTTGAAAAGGACCTTAAGGATCAGCCAATTCCACCTCCCATCACACAGTGGGATGTAACCCCTGGCCAGAATAGAGGGAAGCTTATTCCTACACTCAGGTTGCTGTGTGGAGGAATGGAGGGTAGGAAACTGTCTGATGTGTGCTGTTGTGGTTTGTCCTGGCAGACTTTATCAATCTGAGAGCATAACAAAGCCTTTTAACTTCCTGCCCTACAAACTCAATCTGGTATCTGGAAATAAAGCTGTGTTCCTGCATGCCTCTGCGTTCTCCTGTGTAATCAGGATTTTTATAGTGGAACTTGGTTAACAATTGTAATGATGTATGAGCCACGGGCAAAGCTGGTTCATTTCCCAGAGCTGCTGCCTCTCCAGTATTAGCCAGGGGAAAGAGTAAAGTATGAATGTTTGAGAAGGAGAGAGAGAAATAAACGACTCCAATAGCAGGGGGAGGAACAGTGCTGCTTTTAAAAAGGGAATTTTTTTTTTTAAAGCATATCTTATTTCACTTGAGAAACAAAACTGCCTTTTAAATTGTCCTGCCAATTTTTAAAGCAAAAACGTTAGAACAAATAGGAATAAAAAACATGATTCTTGTTTTTAATTATTCAAACACAGCATGATGATATTGCTTGAGAGTTTTTTGGGGTTTTTTTTCTTTTCTTTTTCCTCAATCAAATAGTCCTTCCTGCTAATATGGAGCATAAAGCTGCTTTCTGTTTGTGCCTTTGAACTCCCTTGTATAATTCCAAGGAACACCCATGATGACAATCAAATTCTGCTTGGCAATATCCTAAATAGGTCAGGTGCAATGGGGAGCAAAAGCCTTCCGTCTGTTGTATTCCCTTTATTAATTGCCAGGGAAATAAAACCACTGGAGTTGCATCACCTTGTTTGTGCTCTGAGCCCTGTGCACATTCCGAAGATGGCACTGAGCAGTGGGAAGCTGCCTGGCCCTACACCTTTTCCCCAGAGGTGTGGCACAGCTTTTCTAGCAGAAAACACAGTCAGAGTAACCAAATTCCAGTCCCTGTGGCTGACATAGCTGAACTTGTGGGTTTTATCCTGATTTTTCCCTCCTTCTCTTCTGCTGCCTGCACTATCAGATGCAGTTCTGCCCCTTTTCCCATCCTGGCAGCCCAGCAGGTGTGTGAAAGTGTGGGATGGTGGCTGTTTCTGGGCAGAAAGGGGGGAGCAGAGGTGGGAGCTGCTCTGACAGGTGAGGAAGAGATAATTCAAGGCATTTAAGAAGGTGGGATTGGCCTTTTCAGCTCCTCAGGCTGCCACAACCCAGATCTCGTGTTAAATAAAACCTGGCAGCGCTGCAGGTCAGTCCAGAAGAGCAAGTCATGGCATTTTTATAGCAGAGGTCATGCCTTGGAATCCAGGGAGTTCACAGCTGGCTTTCCAAGGTGTGTGTGCTTATTTATTTACCCCTCCATGCCCAACTATCCCAACTAACCCAGGGATCTCACTGAATGAACATGGAATTGTCTGTGCTTCCCTGGCCTCCAGGAGGGACAAGCTGCTTTCAGAGCTATAAACTCGACTCAAACAGCAAGCTGGGGATTCCCACAGAATCATATCCATTGCCTTTCATATTTTGGGAAGGCTGGTTGCCTCACTGTTGCAGTGTGCAGATAGAGAAAACCAGGGGAAAACTGCACTTATGCATTTTGGGTGTGTTGCAGCGTTTTAGGGGAACAGACTGGAAAATGCATGGGGCATTCAGTGTCCTTGAAGAGAAGCACTAAAAAAACATAAGGAAGGCTTCCTGAAGGAAGTGGAGCTAGAAGGATTTCCTAATGAGTGGTGTCCCACGGTGTGGGTATGGAAGGGCTGCTGGGAAGAGTCATTGCAGGGAGAACCGAGAGACTTGATGAGTCAGGAGTGTCCTGCTTTCACCTCTCCTCCTCACAGCTCTCTCTGCAGGATTGAAAAACCTTTGCTAACAAACACTCCTCTCCCAAACTAACATCTTGACACGGGAGGGGGAGAAAAACCTGAAAAGAATTGTGTCACTACGAGAGCAAGGTGAGGGGGGAGAGAGGTAAGAGATCAGTCCTGGTGTGCAGCCTTCTGAAAAATCTCATTTTTCTCGCTGCTGTCCTTGCAAGTTTCATTTTCTTTCTATTTGCCTCTGAAATGTAGCCTTTTTTCCAAAGTTACTCACTGCCTTCAAATAGTAGAATTATAGAATGGCCTGGGTTGGAAGGGAACTTAAAGATCATCCAGTGCTACCCCTGCCATGGCAGGGACACCTTCCACTGTCCCAGGTTGCTCCAAGCCCCATCCAGCATGGGCTTGGACACTGCCAGGGATCCAGAAGCATCCAAAACTTCTCTGGGCAACCTGTGCCAGGGCCTCACCACCCTCACAGGGAAGGTTTTTCTAATACCCAATCTACCCTTACTCTCTTTCCGTTTGAAGCCATTCCCCACGTTCTTGTGAATAGTCCCTCTAAAAAAACAAAACAAAACAAACTTCTTAAATATTGAAGGAGCAGCTTTAGCACTTGGTTTCACCTCTCCAATGCAATTTGAAAGCCGGGATCTTATTTAAATCTGAACTTCAAATTTGAGTTTGAAGTTCAGATCTTTGGTGTGAGGGAGACCTGTAAACAGAGAAAGTAGGAATACAGGAGAGAAACTGAGCCTCTCCTGAAGGGTTTCTGCCTCCTGCTGAAGGACAAAAGTGCTATGGTGTCTTTGGCAAAAGGGAGATTACCCAAAAAATAGCAGCACTGATGAGACTACAGATACCTGCTGCCCTAACCTCAACATTAGGAATGGGCTTCATTCCCTTGGTTAATTCTGTTATTCTCAGATGGCACAGCAAACATGGGCCATGACTCACCTCTAGGGTGAGGAAGGTTTGAAGATTAAGTCAGTTCAAGCCTTCTTGAGTGTGCCTAGCATGGCTTGGCTCTGTACAAATGTGCAAAACTGTTTTGGTCTTACTGCAGTTGGAATTTGTTGATTTAGTTTCAAAACAAGCTTTTTTTTTTTTTTTTTTTTTTTTTTTGCTTCTTTTCTTTTTTTTTTTTTTTGGTAGTGTAGGACTTCTGAAGCTAGGTAGAGAAGAAGAGTTAAAAATGCCTTTTTGGTTTGGTTTGGGTTGTTTTTTTTTTAATTTGACAGCAGTTTCGCTGAGTCTAATGAGCGATAGAGGAAAAAGAAAAGAATGACCTGACAAAATAAATTGGAAGCTAATTTTGGAGAGCAAAAGCCTCAGAAAATTGAAATTCTGAACTGTATGCAGCTTCTAACTGTAATCATTCACTGGGTATAATACATTAATGTAGGCTTTACTGATTTCATTTCCTTAACCAAAAAAGAAAAAAAGAAAGCAAAAAGCCCTCCTTAATATTGTATTCTGAAAGGTAATGTGTTAGCATGATTTCTCCATTTTTCTTTTTTCTTTACTCCCTTAAAAAAGCCCAACCTTTAAAATTCTTTGATGTGATTCTGCTTTTTGGAAGGATCAAGTGCTGGTGAACAGAACAGACATTTCACCTCAGACCTGGAGCTGGATGCTCTCCCTCTCCTCAGGTCCTCCTGCAGCACCCTTATCTCCATCTGATGTGGCTGACCATTGTCCCAAAGAGCTCAAAACCCTGCTGGACAGTGCCCAGCAGGTCTGCTCTGTGGTTTCAAACTGAGAAAGAGTTTCACACTGAGAAGGAGGCTGTGAAATGGGGCGATGCCATTCACAACCACATCTCCGAGAGTTAGGCTCCTTTTAGCTATAGAATTATTGAATTAATTCCTGTCTCTGCAGCACCTCAAGTCACCCTGTTCTCCAGGGAGGGAGGGGTGAGCTCTGGATGAGAATCTTGCTAATTTAGGACGTGGCTCAGAGCTCAGACGTCGTCTCTAAACCCAGGCTGCGTGGGCACTGGGATTCCTCGTGAGGCTTGCAGCTAAATGCGAGAGTTGCTCCCAGTGGCATTCGCCTTACAGCCTCCCTGTCTCGTCAGTGCTGCACTGTAATTACCAGCAAATTGATTAATTTGGTTCCTTTACACCTACTAACAGGTGGGAACAGGCTTTTGGATTTAACAAGAGCTTTGTGTGCACTTAAGCGCAAGTAGCTGATGTCTCATGCGCTCATTCTTGAATTTCAAGAGTGTTTGTGGGGGTTTTTTATTCCTTCATTTATCTAGGCACTCATTATCTTTCCACTCAAGAGCATGTGAGGTATAAGCACAGTAAATATATAGATTTTCCTCCCCCAGATTTGTGGGACCTGCTGCTCCCTGTAAGCGCTAACATTCATGGTTAACAATTATTGGTGGCTGCCCTGGGAAAGGCTGATGAAGGAACCTGTTGGCTTCCACACAACACCTTATTTCTGAAAGGTTTGGCTCCCTGGGGGTCTCTGAGGCACCCCTACATCTGTTAAAAGACTATTACAGTTTTCCTTAGTCTTCTCAAGCTGTTTAAACCGTGTCAGTGCTTATTTACAGGTGATTTTTTTCTAGACCCCTAGATTATTGTTACTCTCCATTTAGTCCAGATTTTCCTTAAAGTCTGCCTAGAGCAGGGCATGATTTCAGCTGTGGCTGGTTCATGTGAACTACAGGATTGCTGCACACAGCTGGTTTTGTCTGCTATAGGGTGTGAGGTGGGAGAGGGACTTGTATCTGGGGGGGAAAAAAAACTAAAAAAGAGGAAAAAAAGGTTAATCTTTTCTGAAAAGGCAATGAGACAAAATTGCTACGATTCACACAGCTCTAAGATAAGCAAGTAATGGCTCATGTTCAACAGCAAAGCATGTTCATATAGCATGAATAGGATGGATGGGTTGTATGATAAATCTAGACACAGCAAATAAATTCCAGCCTGAAAAATAAGATAGCACATGAGATGGCATGTGCGGAAAGAATGCTAATGTTTAGGGAACCGAGGCCATTGGCAGGAAGGAGAGCGTAGAAATGAAGAATAGATATTTTGTTTTGTTACCAGGATTGATTGGCTGACTATTTTTTTTGTCTTTAAACCATAATAGCCTTCCCTTATTGTCAAAATGATAATATATATAAAGCACTTCCTGTAATATTTCTCTTCAAAATGACTATTCATCAGTCCCGCAGTCAGATGCTCATATTTCAACTCACAATTTAGTTTAGCAAGTTTATACTTCAGAGCAATCTGTCATTTTAGCATTTGTGTTTTTTATACAAACCTCCACTACAGAAGCATGCAGTGCTCTTAAGCACGGATAGATTGGCTAATCCAGATAGTACTTTGTAATCTTCTGGCAAAGAAAGAGATTATTGCTTTTCAGGCAGGAAAAAAGAAGTTTTCCTCCCAGTCTGGCAGTGCAGATCATCAAGAGATTGAGGGGAAAAACTCTTGGTCTTCTGCAGGGCACAGTGTAGGTGTGAGATGTGTGGGAATAGATGTTTTAAGTGGCTGGGGAAGAGAGGGAATGTAAAGGTAGTAAAATGTCAATATCAGGTCCTGGCACCATCTGGGAATGCAGTGAGGGAATGGAAACAAAGGCCAAACACTTTCTGGAGAGTTTGTCTGCTGCTGCCACTTGTTCTCCTGGTAACTCCCCAGACTACAAACACAGCACAGTTTCTGTGACAAACTTCTGCTGTTGTGAAAGCAGGAGTTATCTTTGGTGATAAACTTGACCTTCTGGTTTGCCCACGTTTTCATGCTGCAATAAATCACCTTCCTTTGCATCCCCAGCGCTGCAGTGAAATGTGGGCACCACCTGCTGAGCAAACGTCATCAGAAAATTAATCTCCATTCTTTTTTTTTATTTTTTTTTTCTTCTTTCCTCACAATGCCTCTCTTATCTTGGCTGCATGGGTAAACCCTTCTTGTGACCATGGGAGGGGTTTTTTTTTTGGAGGTAGGAGCAGATAGGTCTGTTTTCTCTGGTGAGGTGATCTCACTCAGGGCAACCCTGGAAATAGTTCTCCTCCCAGACTTGGCATAAAATGTGGGTCTGTGCCCTTCCTCCTCCTTCTCCTCCTCCTCTTCCTCCTCCTCCTTCTCCTCCTCCAGAATGAATTATAATTCCACCCAAGCTGCAGAGGATCACTTGGCTTTGGGGTGAGATGTTCCTCCAGTGCAGGGACTGCTTGTGAGCAGTGAGGAATGGCGAGTCCATCCTGCCCCAGTGTTCATGGGCAGAGTGCCAGTCCAGCAAATCCACCTATATTTGTTTTCAGGCTTACCTTTTAAACCAAGTGTATATTATTCTGCCAGCAGCAATGTGTTTTTCTGGAGGCTTTTTAAGTTTATGTCTGACTTTGCAGTCCTCTACATCTAGAAATGTTCCCAAAGATTTCTCTAACTTGCCTTTTAAATTGCTTTTATTTCTGCATCTTTAGAGGAACAGATGAAGAATCTATATTAAAGCCTAGCCTTCTGATTTTTTCTGTTTTTTTTTTAGAAAGTAGGCTGTAAATGCTAATTCTAAATAACACAGGGGGGAAAAAACTGTACAGTATGTCTGCTTTAAAAGCCACTGTATATTGTAACATTAGTAATTTGCAGAAACAAATTGCTGAAATAACCTGACTGACAGTCAGCGCCAATAATAACACGTAATAACTGTGGGCAAACACAGCGTAGAGTTACTGGTGTTTTCTTTTCTGTGTGATGGTTGTAAGCAATGCTTGCCAGATGGGCTGATAATGTAATTAGGAATCGTTGTGTTAAATGAGGCAGCATTTAAATTGCCAACTAATTTTCCTATCTATTAACCAGTGTGAAAAAGAAGAGCTGTTACCCAAATGATTTCTAGCTGCTAATCCCTAACAAGAAACAGTGCTTCTTTGAACCCTTTTTTTTTTTTTTTCCTTTAAGAACTGTCTAGCAGATTATTTTCTGGAGGGTTTATTATGTGTGGGATGTGGGACAAAATAAGAGAGTTCAGAGATGGTACAACTCAGGGGTTAGATGGGGTGGACTTCTGCTAAGCCAGTACATTGTGATGTGTGGTTACAGCTCCTGAGCAGGTAATGGGATGATTCCTATTTCTGGTCTCTACATGGGGATAAAAACTTTTTAACTTTGTCATAGTTCACTGTGTGACATACTCCAGCAAGCAGAGTAGAATTACAAGCCCTATTTTAAGTGTGTGCTTTGGGAGAAATCATGAAAGCACAGCAGGACAAGGTTTTGAGTGGCATATGAGTGTTACTGGTGTGGAATGGTCGCTGTCTTTGCTGAGGACAAGAGAGAAGGGAAAAGAAAGAGGCGCCCTTGGGTCGAGTTAAAATCCCAGAGGAGGCATGATGGCTTGTGGTTTTCATCATGAAAGAGACATCATTGCTGACAGAGAGTAGGTTTAGATTAGGTATCAGAAAAAATTCTTCCTTCAGGAGGGTGGGGAGGCCCTGGGATGGAATTCCCAGAGAAGCTGTGGCTGCCCCTGGATCCCTGGCAGTGTCCAAGGCCAGGTTGGACACTGGGGCTTGGAGCAGCCTGGGACAGTGCAAGGTGTCCCTGCCATGGCAGGGGTGGCACTGGATGGGATTTAAGGTCCTTTCCAGCCCAAACCATTCTGTAATTCTATGAATTCTTACCAAGATTTCTATGAATTCTTTGCTCTGCTGCCTGGTGCAGTGGAACCTATCAACTGTCTGTCTATCATCAAGGTTTTGAGTGAACCCCAGAGCAAATGTAAGGCTGAATGGCATTGGTTATGGTATTTATGGCCCTATCTGTGCAAATCCTATTCATTTTTTATTCCCCACCCTCTGTGCTTCAGCTGAAACAGGAATGAAGAGCCAAATACATTTTTGCAGTCTGGTTTCTTCATAGAATTATAGAATTGTTAAGGCTGGAAAAGACCTTTCAGGTCATCAAGTCCAACCACTCACCCAGCACCACCACCATGTTCACCACTAAACCATTCCCCCAAGTGCCACAGCCACATGTTTTTTTAACAATTCCAGGGATGATGACTTTACCACTTCCCTGCCTGGTCTGTCTGGTCCCATGATTTAAAACTATTTCCAAGGAACACTTTTTTTCCTAATACCCAGTCTAAACCTCCCCTGGTGCAGCTTGAGGCTATTCCCCCTCATCCTGTCCCTTGTAACCTGGAGGAATAGATTGACACCAGCTCATTACAACCTCTTTTCAAATAGTTGTAGAGCCTCTAGCCTGTCTAGTGGTGCAGCTTTATTGCTTGACCTAAAAAGATCAGACCCATGAACTTGGGAAAAAAAAAAAACCCACAGTGGATTTTTCTCTGGATCAGTCTTTTGGTGAGGATGAAGAGTATCCCCAGTTCAGTGTGGGTGACCCAGGGAATCACATCAAAAGCAACAGCATGACAGATGTGCTTGCAAGACCTAGGATGCCACACCTGGAGAAATCTGTGGATGCTAAATCATGCAGACAGCTGCTTCAAAGAAATGCATTTCACACTTTTAGCCTGTGGGATTTGTTCTGTATATTTTTCTGGGAGTTACCAAAACCTCCCAGCCTCAGACTAAAACAGGGAAGAGAAACTTCTGCAAAGTCTGAGCAGGGCGTGTATTGGAACAGAAACAGCTCCTGTGCCAGCTAAGGGATACAAGCAACAAAAAATGAATGATTGCTGCTATCACTTTCCCTTGAAAATGTAAAGGAAGTCACTTTCTGAATGCGTGGTGGATAACTGCAAATTGTTTTACGCCAGGGAGTTAAATGAGGCGTGAATAATAATCAGTGTAGTGTGGATGTCGTCATACTGAACATCACCTGCTGCACCAGGGCAGGTGCCTGAACCAGACAGCCAAAGCTTTGCTGAATGAAGAAAAGATAACATTTCAATAGGCAATTTTTTTTTCTGATGGCAAAATACAGTCATATTTAGCAATGGAAGGCTTGGAAATATTAAAGATATAGTGGTAAGTTAAATTATTGAAGCAGCATAGCATACAGTAAGTGCTATTTGATGCTGGTGCTAAATCAAGCACTGGAAAGTTTATGGGATCCTTGAAGTATTGGCAAAGTGTTTGACTTCCAGTTGAAAGAAATCATTAGGACTGGGTGTTTTTTTAGTGTCTCTACTCCTTCAGAGTAGAAAAAACGTAAAATGCATGACCTCAGAGCCTTCTGCTTCCAATGTTCATGACTTTCAGTAAACAAGTTTGGATTTGCTTCTTTTTATAACCACAACTTAATGGCATATAGATAGTGTCAGATTCCCTCTGTAAGTTTGTCATGGCAGAGGTGGATATTCCTGTCTTGCTTACTGTAAAATAGGGATCTTTATGAACCTCCTATCAATAATAACAAGACTGTTTGCATATAGGAAATGCAGACAGCAAAATAATCTCCAGGTGCTTTCCTAGGTGGAGGTTTTATATCCCAGGATTGTGGTAAAGGTGACCTTCAGGGAGAAGAAATAATTTAGTGCATTTGCTCTCACTGTCTGCTGTGTAGGTCTGAAATGGAACTTGGAAACCACCAAAAAAACCAAAAAATCCCAAACAAGGCTTTGCATCTTCCAAAAGCAAAAGGAAAGTTGTTTTTCATTGGTTTTAATGCTGGGCATGTGATCAGTCAGCAGTCTTGGTGCAGTTTTTCCTTCAAAGCCTCATTCAGCCAAGTCTCCCCGAACTTGGCCTTTGCAAAACCTGGCTTCATCTGACAATCTCTGGCGAAATGGGGATCACTCAAACAATCAGAACAATCAGCTCCGGGTGGCTGGAAGTGTTTCACTCGAGATGGCTGTGCTAAGCCTGAGGAAGCTGCTCTGCCTGCCCAGGAGAGCTCTAGTTTACCAACTGTGCCACTGCTGTTGGCTCTGCCTTGGCAGCAGAGTCCTCTGTCCCCAAGGGAGAAGAGTAAAGGCACAGAGAGGTTTGGCCACTGTCCAGCTGTCACCATGGATTCCTCAGGGAATCAGGCTGAGGTGCCATGGAATTCAGTTTTTGGTTGTAAGCCAGGGAGTGAGCACAGAGTGTTTGGGTTCATGCTTTAGGGGAGAGCAGGGCTGTGCTCTGGAGATCACAAATCATAGAATGGTTTGGGTTGGGAGGGAACTTAAGGATCATCCAGTTCCACACCCCTGCCATGGGCAGGGACACCTTTCAGTATCCCAGGTTGCTCAGAGCCTTATCCAGATTGGCCTTGAATGCTTCCAGGGATGGAGCAGCCACAACTTCTATGGGTTGACTTGTTCCAGCACCTCACCACCCTCACAAGGAAAAGGTTTTTGCTAATATCTAATCTAAACCCACTCTCTTTCAGTTTGGAGCCATTCCCCCTTGTCCTGTCATTCAAGGCCCTTGTAAATAGTCTTAATCTTTCCTGTAGGGTCCCTTCAGGTCACCCTGAAGTTTTCTCTTTTCCAGGCTGAACAATCCCAGCTCTGCCAGCCTTTCCTCCCAGCAGAGCTGCTCCATCCCTCTGCTCATCCTGCTGCCTCCTCTGCACTCTCTCCAGCAGCTCCAGCTCCTTGCTGTGCTGAGCCCCAGGGCTGGAGCAGCTCTGCAGGTGAGCTCTCACCTGAGCACAGGGACACAATCCCAATCCTTTTCCTGCTGCCCAAACTGTGGGAGGAACCCAGGACACAGTTGGTTTTTGGGCTGCAAATTGACATTGCTGGACATATCCAACCTCTCCACCAGCATCCCCAAGTCCTTCTCAGCAGGGTTGCTCTCTTGGTTGATCAAGATGGGGCAGGATGGACAGCCCTGGACCATCATGGCTCCTTCAGTGGCCACCTTGTGACTCTCCAGAGCTTGCCTGGAGCTCCCCAGGAGGCACCATGGAACGAAACAGGCTCCAGTGGTGACAACATCAAAGTGGCTCCTAATGAGACGTGAAGGCACTAAAGAAAATTCAGACCCGAAGGGCAGCCAGGAGAGAAAGAGACCTCAGTAAGTTATACCCACCCCAAAATGAGCTGCTAATCAGTGGCACTATTGTGAGGACTACAATAAATCAGTGTCTGCCCTGGCTGCCTGCATCTCATTATGCACAAACATGTGGATGGGGAATGTCAGCCTCAATAGCATCTGTCATGTGAGCACTGCTGTGTCCGAGTGGGCTGCAGCCTGCATGGATAGCCAGCTTTGTGCTTCCCCTCTGTCTTTGTGGGGGAGATCTATTTTCTTCTGGAAATGTTGATTTTTTTCCGTCCTGTGGGTAGTAAATTTGCCCTTTCCTTCGATGCTTTGTGAATTCCGTGATGATAACATTGTATTTAAGGTGTGGGGGTAAAATATCTTTCGTGTGTGTCATATTTAGTGATTTTTGGTTGGTTTTGGTTGGTTTTTTTTCCCCCAAGTCCTCCTCCGTGTATGGTGCCATGCATATCACTGAGGCTAAGGCAACACCTACATGTATTTATGCAGCTGATGAATAGTGCCCATTACTCAAGCATCACAGAATACCTCGGAAAGGCTAATTAATTTAAGCCCTGCAGCACCCCTTGGAGGCAAATATTGTCGGTCCTGATAGATGCACACATTGTAGCTCCTCTTTGTTATTTATTTTTAATATGATTTCTGTGCTGGAGAAGGGGAGGGGGAAATGAATAGGTCGTACCTTGTTAGGTAGTTGAAAAAATGTGAGGCTTTTGATATCATCAAAATGAAGTATGTAGCAAACTTTGGATTTTATTGCAGTGCCTCAGAGGTTCTTATTTTCTTTTAAAGCCTCAGCTCCTGGAGCCAGGTGAACTTGTGGATGTCCTCTTGTTTTTAGATGTCTCTGTCTAGCTCGTGTGGTTGCAAAATAAATTTTAATGTATTGTCTTTGCTTAATCTAAAATCTGGGATGCAGCGAGGCGCTTGACTGAGGCTGCAGGTTTGTTTCTTTTTACTCTTAAAATTCCTGCAAGATTAGGGCTGGGAATACCAATGACAGAGTGTGCCTGCATTTCAGAAGAGATTCCCAGGAATTACTGCTTGGTTTTGTGTTCTTGTTTAAATTTCAGAGTTCTTCAGTCCCATGCTTTATTAAGGGGTAAAACAGGGGTGACCATCACCTCCCTCCCCCTCTGAGCAAACCAAAGATGGTTTTGAACATGGACTCACACTTCTTGTCTATGCTAAGTCTCGTTAGAGAAGGATTTCTCCAAACCCTTCATCCTCCTTTGTGTTCACACTCATTTCTGAGCTCAGCCCTGTTTCTCCTCTTCCTCTGTCAACACCAAACTTGTTTCCCTTGATGGTTCTCTCTTGCCCTTCCCACATCTCCTTCCCTTTCTAGATCCCAAGCTACATCACATCTTAAGGAGTGATGAGGACTACCAAAGTGGCTGCTTTGAGCTGGCTTTAAGCCATGGGCAACCAAATCCTCGTGTTTCACTCCCTCCTACAGGAAAATTCTCAATTCCTCAATATTTTTCTGGTGAGCAGGTGCTTTAAGGCAGTCTGAGACCAAGCTGTCACCAAAGGAGGCAATTGCCCTTTTCTGGTACCTGCTCCTACCATCCCCATTTGAGTAGCTTTCTGATATGGCAGATTGCTATTTTATTTCATTTTTTTGGTACCTGTAGATGAGGAACCTGATCTGATTTGCATCACAGCCCCGTGGCTATGCCAGAGAGCCCTGGGAAGCATCCAGACAAGAGCAGGGGGAAAGTGTGACCATTGCTTTTGGTAGCACTAGAGTCTCTGGCTGACTTAAACTTACCATTTAATGGCTCTCATGGTAGCTCATGTGCTTTCTAGGCCTCATGAAAGAAGTCATCCTGCATCTGGCTGCAGTTTCCTTCAGCTTTGCCATCCTGCAGCTGTGATGAGCCAGCCTGGTTACCTGAGCAGCATAGGGAAAGGAGGTGTTTCCTTCTGTCCATGTGGCAGTTTTCAGCCCAAATCACCCTCCCAATTAACCAAGCAAGTGGCTCCTCTTAGTCCACCTTTCAATCACAGTGTTAATAAATCTGCCATCCTCATTTTTGGGATGATCAGGAATTCGTCTGCTCTGTGAACATGGGCTTGGAGGGTTTTCCCCTTCCAGGAACAGGACTGTTTTAAAGGATTTCAGCATGATCAGCTGTTTTGAAGGGGCTGCAGCAGCATATCTTCCCCAAAAGCGACACTAATTTATTTCACAGGGCAATGCTCATTTTAAAACTGAAGGTAGTTTGGACAAAAACTGTAATGATTCTTTTTGTTCATTTGTTTAATTGGATATGCAAATCACCTCTCCTTTCTTCTTTTTTTTTTTTTTTTTTTTTTATGGCAGTTAAATATTCTGGTTGACACTGGGAGCAGTAATTTTGCTGTAGCAGGTGTGCCTGACCCTGATGTCACATCCTACTTCGATCCTGAGCTGTAAGTACCTGGTCTGCACCCCATGGTGGGAATTAGGGTGTCCTTTGGAGCTTGGTTCCTTCATGCAAGACAAGATGATAAAACAGATCCTGGGGCTGCTCAGACATCCCATGGGAGTGGGGTGTTGGTGACCTGGTGGGAATTTTGGCCTTGCCTGATGCAAAGTCCTCCCTGACACCACAAACAGCCCCACTGATGGCAGCACTGCTGAGCTCTGAGTGAGTATCAGCAGCACTAATTAGAGCTGGAGAACAGGGAAGATGATTACAGGGTAAAAATCATTTGCAAAATAGCACCAATTTCAGCCAATTTCTTACCTGGATAGACTTGCAAGGAATTGAAAGTTTCAATATGTTTTGCCTTTGTTTGAAAACAAGAATTAAAACCTGGTAATTGTATCAGTTACTTGACAGTTCATCCAGAAGTAAAATTAGTTTAAAAAACCTAATTTGCTGTTTAGTTTGGCCACAGGCCCCAATCAGTCAGTGATCTGGACAGACCCTGATGAATCTGGTTATTTACAAAATACCACTTGGTGGTTCTGGTGCTTATTATGCACTGAATTTGTGTGTTTAGCATAAGCTGACATTAATCACAGCCAAGCACAGCTTTGTCTGGCTGAATCACTCTTCCCCCTTTTCTTCCTTCCTTTCTCTAGTTTTAATTATTTCAGGTAAACTTCTCCAAAAGGCAGAGTCTGTCTTCAGCTGAAGTATATGGATAAAAATACTTAGAGGGCTGGGAAGCTGGAGAGTATCAGCATTCTCATTACCTCATATGTGTTTTAACATAGGTTTTTTAACTTTTATTCCAATCAGATGCCCTGGTAATGGAGAAAAATCCATTATTTCCATGCTGCTTACTAGAGTAACCTCATCTCCTGTCACATATTTAGATGCTAACAGAGCTATTTCACAGCTCACTGATATGATACAGGTCTGGAAAGTCCAGAATTTGTGCTTGACAGATATTTCTGCACTTCTGCAGAGTTTTCCCTGCGAGCCAGCTATCCCCTTCCACAGGCAGTGTCTAGAAAAAACTCAATTGCAAGGAATTAAAAGCACAAGCATTCTGTCTCCCTTGCCTCTTAATTGGTGTTATTGAGATGGAAGGACAAGGCCTCTCTCATAAGAAACACAAACCATTAGAAACAGCAACAGCAGAGTTGTGTGTGGAGAAAGACAGACTGTGAAATCATGTGAAGGTTACAGCTCTGCTCAGTGTTCTCAGTGGACACTGTGTTTGGAGAACATCAACATAAAGTTAATGATGAAACCTTGAAATCTAGGCCCTGAAGAGCTAGTTAAGGGTGTTTTGCAAAATTACTCAAAATCAGCTCATTGCAGTCCAGAGCAATTGCAGCAGCAGTTTCTGGTTTGGGTTGCATGGATGAAATCCTGCAGTGTGCTCAGAATACAAACATCAGCACCCTGGGTACACCATGCTTCTTCCATTATAAATGTTTTAACAACATTTAAATAAATCCCATCTCCGAGGCATCCTGGCCCCAGTGAAATCAGGTAGGTATTTCTAAACTGTTGGTTGCAGGAAAGCTCTGTCGCTCACCTTGCACACATCCCAAATGAGGCAGGGCTGTCCCCACAGCAGGTGAGCCATGGCTGAGTCCAGCCAAGCCCTGTAAACCTCTGGGGATGGAAAATCCACGCTCTATCCAGGCATTGTGTTCAGTGCTATGCCACACTCTCCTGGGATCTCACCTGAGGGGCAGAGTCACTTCCTTGGATATGTTGTCCTTGCCCTCCAAACGTGGCCTGGTGTGGAGTTTGCAGTGTGCACAGGACTAGTCACAGTGTTGGCTCTTCTTCACCCTGCTGCCCACCATCCCCCAAATCCTTCTGAGCCCTTTGCAGTTGTTTCCCAGTGTGTCCTGGTGCATGGAGTTGTTTCCTCTCAGCTACAAACTCTGGGTCTCTCCCTGTTGAGTGCCAGGAGGTTTCTGTTGGCCCAATCCTCCTGTTCCGTGGGATTCCCCTGGATCCAAGCTCTGAGCATTCAGCACAACTACTCCCTTTAGTGTAGATCCTGTGCAAGTCTGAGTGTGCAGCCTGTCCATCATGAGGGTTCTTGATGAAGGCATTCACAGAATCCCAGAATCACTGAGGCTGGAAAAGCCCTCCCAGGCCATGGAGTCCAGGCTGTGCCCAATGCCCACCTTGTCCCCAGCCCAGAGCACTGAGTGCCTCCACAGTGCCTTCCTTGGACACCTCCAGGGAGGACAAGTACACCAGTTCCCTGGGCAGTCCCTTCCAGTGTTTAACAACCCTTTCCATGGAGAAATTCCTCCTGATGTCCAGCCTGAGCCTCTCCTAGCACAGCTTGCTGCTGTGTCCTCTTGTCCTGTTGCTGGTTGCCTGGGAGAAGAGACTGACTGACCTGGCTGCACCCTCCTGTCAGGGAGTTGTGGAGAGTGAGGAAATCTCTCCTGAGCCTCCTTTTCCCTGTTGAACAGTTTGTCCTCCACTCACAGCCCCTGGGGCTCTCTGCTTGTCACGAGTCAATGGTCACAGCCCTTTGGACCCAGGGGCTCAGTCCATCTTCAGCCCACACAGTACTTGGGTTGTTCAGCCCCACATCCTCAGCTTCCACGTGGGAATGCCATGGGAGGTGCTGTCAAAAGCCTGGCTGAAGTCAATATGTGCTACAGACACTGTTCCCCTCATCTGTGCATCCAGTGCTGTGGTGGAAGGCAGTGGGATTAGTTCAGTGTGATGTGCCTGTGAAATCCTGCATTGAGTGTCAGTGACTGCATTACCATCCCACATTCCAGGAGGTTATTCTTGGAGGCTTTTCCTGACCTGAGGTGAAGCACAGTCACCTCTAGTTCCTCAGGTTCTGCTGCTCATCTCATTTTGGGACTGGCCTCAGGATGGACTTTTCCCAGCAGTCAGATCACCTTCCCTGGTGTTGTGATTTAAACCCTGCTGGCAGCTCAGCCCCACACAGCCACTCACTCACTCCCCCACTATAACCCCAAACATTTTCCCTTCTTCCCTCAGCTCTGTATGCCGAGCCTGACACCGTGGTGTGGGATATCCCTGGGGTCACCTGGGGTCAGCTGTCCTGTGTCCACTCCAAAATCCTCACACACACCAAGGCTGGCAAGGGTGGGGTGAGATCAGAGGGAGAAAAGGCCTCTGCTCTGTGCAAGAGCTGCTCAGCTAGAACAAAAACACCTCTATTTCACCGCTGTTTCCAGCACAAATCCAAAACTCAGCCCCTGCTAGCCGCTGTGAAGAAAATTAACTCTATCCCAGCCCAAACCAGCCCTCGTGGTTGTCACGATTTTATAGAGATGGTAAACAGGGGCACTGATATCACATCAGCTGGATCTGTAAAATTACCCAAGAGCGACCTTTGCTCATGTGTAAATGAGAAAAACGACCCAGGGGCACTTTTCTTCCTTGCTAGGTGGAACACTTCAAGATTAGATAAAGAGGTTTCCTCTCATCTGGTAATCACTCCTGCAGTTTTTCCCTATATTGTCATGGAGTGCTTCCGACGTCTTAAACTGCAAGTTGAAGACAAGAGGAAAGAAAGATTAGTAATTTGTTAAATTAATGGGTTATGAGTTATAGATGTGAGCTTATTAGAATATTCATGTTGTGTTGGAGAGAGTGATGGGTCTTAATTTCCTGATGCCACACTCTTAGTTTAATTTTATTCAGATGATCAAAATCAGAAATTGGATGCATGATTCTTTTTTGACTGCAGTTGAGGGGGGTGCATGGGAAAGGCATTATTTTTGTTTCAAAGGACTCAGAGTGTGGTTTTCAGGAAGAGCCCTCCTGGAGCAATTGTAGAACTAACTTGTTACATGATGTTGTGTATCATATAATCTATGTGATATAATCCTGCTGTTTAATTGGCTCTCTCTGCACAAAGTGAGTTAAGCTGTTACCATGAGCTCTTCCACAACTTGGGCTTTTCAGTGGCTCTGACAAACCTTTGCTGTGAAAAGTTCTGAGTTTGCTGTGATAATCATGCTCTATAAGTCACCACGATATGTGAGGTTTTGCAAAATGAACTAATTTGTCCTGAACTGAAAAGAAATCACGGTGTTTGTTTCTCACACTGTTCAAAATAACAAGTAGTTTTGTTGAGTACTTACAATAAAAGAGCTATTCTAACAGACATAGAAAGGGATTTTTACACTTGAACCCAAATTATCAGTGGTGGCTCTGCAGCAATATGTAAATACGACATGCTCAGGGCTTTCAGTATTCAAGAACAGAATTCAGTTTTATTTCAGTGTGAGTACTACTTCCTCACCCTCTGAAGGTTCAAAAGCAAGATGGTCAAGAGTTGATCTTTCCAAGAGAAAGGGAGGTAAGAAACATATAGGCAATAAATTGAGGTAATACAATGAGTTATACACCAGCAAACAAAAAAACTTGCTGCTTTGCAGAGTGATCTTGTGAGTTTGGTTGTGTGCACTGTGCAGCTTGTGGTTTGGGGTGAATTTTAAACTTCTTGTGGGAACCCTGCAGACTAGATGGGACTTCTTGGTTAGAAATCAATAATTTACATTTTGTTTTCACATTTGCTTCACCTTAAAGTTGTTTGGTGAGGTTGGTGTTGAGCAGAGCTTCCTGCATGTGGTAAATTTGCTGTTGCCATGTTGAGCTTCCTGCAAAGGGATCATGACGTGAGAAATGACATTTTGGTTGTGTTTTATCCTATGCTGTGTGCTGGCAATGAGGATTTACCCTGCAGGAGAAAATTACCCCACTGCTGGTTTGCTCAGCTGAGGCTTGAGATCCATTTGGGATTTGAGGTTTCTGGTGGCCGCTTCGGAGAGAAGATGGAAATGGGAAGGAGAAGGAGAAGGGAGTAGAGTCACTGCAGCACCGTGATTTAAGAGAACTCATTCCTTGCTGAGTGCTAAAAAAATACACTTTGTCTTTCTGGGAGATGTGGATTTCTTCTTTTCTCATCACAGCCAAAACAGCTTGTTTATAATTTTTTTGTTCCTCTGCTGTGTATTTGTTTTAAAACGCTCAGCTCATGAATTACAACAAGTCTCTAGTTTTGACCTCTAAAGAAGTTTTCTTATTTAGATTAGTGAGGTGCAAAGGTTAAAAAAAAAAAAAAAGAGTGGCTGATTACAGGCAAGAAGATGGAGTAGAAGGTAGTTTTGCAGAACAGAATGTAATTTACTTCCACAAGGAATATGCGAGATCCCTTCCCATGTTACCAATTTGCTCCTCGAAGGAAATAATGAAATCTTCTCTTCAATATGACATTTGTGAGCTTCACAAATGAGATGAGTGTCTTCATTTCTACAGGTGGGGAAGCTGAGGCACAAATAGTGAGGAAGGGACTTGCCTTGCCTTTCTACAAGAAAGGTCACCATCTGTGCTGGAAAACGAGCTGAGTGTTTCTGTGTCCTTGTCCTCAGCTCAATCCATCAGGCTGTTCCTGCTGATGGAAGAAGAGCTGTGTGCTGCTGCTGTTCTAGTCATGCACTGCTTGTATTTGCAGATTTGCTTCGCTTTATTCTCCCAGCACTCAATTTTCTCTCTGATTTCAGATGTTTCCTCTTCTGCTGCCCAGCCAGACACTTTTCTGCATGAAGAACCCTGTATTCTCCCTTTCACTTCCTGCCCCCCAGCTTCCCTTATGCCACTAATTATTCAGACTCTATTTTGATTTATAAAATGTGCTGCCAGTGTCACAGAGGTGTTCTGAGGACCCTGCCTGAGCAGAGATGTTCCTTTGTGTAAGTGTCATACAAATGCAGAATTACACACTAGCAGTGGAGGTGATCAGATAAAGGTAGTAACAGTATCTCTGGAACTCCTGCATTTTGAAATATTAGCGCCTGGATTTCTGGATGTTAACCCTTGAAGGGTTGGGTCTTCTGAATATTAAGAACTGCTGAGGGTTAGACACTGGCCTTTTATCTCTCCCACTCTCCCTCAGCTAGGAAGAGTCAGCTGCATGATCCATTTGGCCAAAATGTCCCTCAGGATAAAGCATTTGAGTAGATGGGACTTTTCCATGTTGCCATCTGAAGGTTGTTCCCCATAATAGTGAAAATCACACCATGTGAAGCCACTTCATGTCGTGGCTGTTACATCAAAACTGGATTGACCAAAGAATCTGCACCTGATAAACCTCTTGCACTTTCTGTTGTTCTACACACATGTAAAGGTGCTGTTATAAAATTATTTTATGCCTCCTTTTTTTTTTTTTTTTTTTCCCCTTAATTTACTTTTCAAAAAGCTGTGAAGAGAAAAGTCAGCTCAGGTGAACTGAGTGTGGTCATCTGTCTCTTCAAAAGAGGAAAAGCTGCGTGCCAAGGAGTGGATCCAAAGTAAATAGGGAGGGATCTAGAACTTCTGTAGCTCTCCAGTAGTGCTGTGGGTGGAATATGATTACAGTACTTATGGATTACAGGTCTTTAAAATGAATAATCTGTTGAAGCTTTTACTAATGTTTTTGTTAAGCCTTTTAAACAGGATTCTGTTCCTTCCTCTGCTTGCCATACTTAACTGCTCCTTTGGATTTGCTTCCCTGGTCTAGAAAGAATTTGTTCCTTTCCTCCTCCAAGACAGTGAATCATTTGTTAGTAATATCCAAGTCTACTCACTTGCTCATAGATAGGCCAAAGTGCAGATTTAGAAAACCTCTGTCTTACTGCTGATACTCACAGTAATATTCCAATTTACCCAAAATGGATCTTTTAAGATATTAATGAGGTATTAGTCTACAGCTATTCAGTTAGCTTGGCATTTCAATTTTCAATTTGAATTCAGCAGCTTTTCATTTCCTAGTGCCATTTAATATGTTCCTTCTCCAGCTAAAGAGTGTTGCTCATATTGTGATGGACCAGTTTGAGTCAGGGACACATTGCATTAGGTGACATAATACCTGAGTTGGTTTTTTGTTGGTTTTTTTTTTTAATACACATTGTAAAGACTTGAGTTATTGAATGGATAAAAGCAGGACTTTGAGATTTTATTTTTTCTTTTCATTTCTGCATTTTGCTGCTTTTACGAACAGCATGAATATCTATTTTGCATACTTAATTTTTTTTCCCCTTCTCCAGGCAAAACTGAGTTTGAATAAATTCTGTTGTCATGCATTGTGAATGAACAGCTCATGCATAAGCGTATCCTTTCCTTTTAAAGGTCAAGCACATACAGATCTGAAGGGATTGAAGTCACAGTGAAGTACAGCCAAGGCAGCTGGACTGGAGTGCTGGGCACAGATGTCATCACCATGCCCAAAGGACTCTATGGCAGCTACATCATCAACATTGCCACCATCCTGGAGTCTGAGAACTTCTTCCTGCCAGGGGTTAAATGGCATGGGATCCTTGGCCTTGCCTACGATGCCTTAGCCAAGGTAAACCATCCCTTCCCCAGGGATTGTCTTTGACAAGGACAGGACAGCAAATAGAAATCTGTTAGAATAAAGTCAGCAGATGATCTGTCAGCATTAAACTCCACCCTGCAGCCACTCTTTCCTTTGCTACAGAAAGAATAAATTAGGTTCTGATGGTACCACAGTCCCCTCTGGGGATTTTGGCTTTTCTGCTGATGAAAATGCTGATTTTAGCTCCTCTGGAATGTACAGCTTTTACAGAGCTTGTAGTGCCAGAGTATGGGACTAAAGGCTGCTGGTATGTTTTTGGAGAGAGGTCTTAGAGCTCTGATAATGTTTCTCAAGACTGGTCCAAGGCAAAGCCCTTGGAAGTTCATTCTAGGACATTCTCCATTCACCAAGTAAAAGTTGAGGGAGAGGGCATGGATGGATAATTTCAGAATAAATATTAGCTACAGCATTTCCAGGAACATAGAACCAAGCACATCCTGCCCTTCTGGAGGTAGGAAATTCAGGTAGAAGTTCCAATTAAAACCTGAAATTTATCTTCTAAAATGTATAGCCTCATAATCTGAGACTGCAAACATGATTGGGAAACTACACAGTTCCAGTTTTCAACCTTCACATCCCAAAGTGAGATCCACACAGATAGAGCAAATGATTCAACTCTGGTTTGGGCAAATAGTGGACTCAGGGCATTTGGTTTTCCCTTATTCCAAGGATTGAAGGACTGTTGGCTTCTGAGGCTGCTCTGGGCTTTGTGTAGTGAGAGTATTTGGTCCCTGGGAGTGAGCTGGGGGGCTTTGCCTATTGGAAATCTGAATTACAGGGAAGGTGCAGCCTTCCAACAACTGCCAAGGAAAACAGAACCTGTAGTGTCAGGAAGAACCTGTTGGCAGTAACCAGCTGAAGAAAGTGTGCCTGGATATGAAGTTCTTTAAAAGAAAAGGGAGAAAATAAAGGCCACCGAATGCAAAGTTCATTAGAATTTTATAGTGTTGAAAAGCTGAAAATCTTGACTTTAAAATTCTGCTTTTTACCTATAAGAAGGTGTGAAAGGCAAGTTACATTTGAGTGTTCTAATAACTGAAAGCCTTTTCCAAACAGCAAGTGTCAGTGAGAGTTTCTGCCTGAAACTGGTGTTTGAGTTGGGAAACTGCAATTGAAAATTCCTCCTGTGCTTTCGGGATTTGGTGGCAGCAGCACTGGCAGTGGTCAAGAGCAAAAATGTTTTTTAAAGCAACAGAAACAGAAAAATGAGAGATATTGGGGTTTTAATGACTTACTTTGTCTAGAACTTTCATCAGCTGCTTGTCAGAAATTCCATTTACTCGTGAAAAGTGGTCTTGTTTGAATGACTTGCTGATTTCTGCGAAGCAACTTTCTAATGAATCCTGCAATTCTTTGTTCTGTTTTGTTTTGTTCTTCAACACCTTCAAGCCTTCGAGTTCTGTGGAGACATTCTTCGACTCCCTCGTGAGGCAGGCAAAGATCCCCAACATTTTCTCCCTGCAGATGTGTGGAGCTGGACTCCCTGTTTCTGGAAGTGGTACCAACGGAGGTAGTCTTGTGGGTATCTGTCAGTAGGAGAGGGAAGATGTATCTTTGTTCATCTCTCTCCCTCTTTTCTGTGACTGTCCTACTTCTGCCAAATTTAGCGTTTAAAGATGTTTTAAATGTTATTTCTATTTTTTAAAGAAAAGTTAAGCCCTTTAGGCAAAATTCGAGTGTCTGTTTATTTCCATTCTTAATTCTTTTTTTCTCTCTCAAGTTTGAGTAAACTTTTCTTCTTTTAACAAAGGAAAACATGAATGTTGTGGTGTTTCCTCAGGGCTGATTCTGATAACATTTCTCAAACTCAGTAGTCCCATTTTCAGCTGCTAAATTTGTTCAATCTCATCAAAATGCTACAGTAATTTTTTTTTTTTTTTACATGATGTGAAAAGGGGGAGAGGAATCAAGGGGCTTTTGGTTTTTTGTCAACAGCATATTAAAGGGAAAAATCTGTGGATGAGATCTCCTGCTTGTTGTTACTCTGGAAATTCTTTCCATCAGTTTTAGTGAGAACATGAGTTTGCCATTAGGTATCTGGAATTGGGAGATGGAGTGACTGTTCCTAAATTGTGCTGAAATAAGCATCTCAGCACAGGAGCTGGTCACAAATACTTATTTTGAAGAAAATTCACATACTATAAATTTTGTTCATATAATTGAAGACCAAGAGAGAACTTGCTAGCTCTTTAATTCAAAGCCTGAGAGTCCACAAATGCTCCCAGATATCCTCAGCCTGGGTTTTGGTGGAAGCTAATAGTGGTAGCAGTGACAGGATGGGATTCCATTTTGGATGTGTGTAAGAAAAAATGAAACATTCCTCAACAGTATTAAAGCTTTTCTGATCTGATAAAGCAGATTTATCATGTGTAAGTTTAATATTCTGTCCCATGGTTATAAATTGCCTGGGTTTGACCACTGAAGATACTGTTTTGATTTTAAACAGTGGAGTTTTCATAATAGAATCAGTGTGAGGTTGTAGGTGAGGATGCTGCTGATTTGGCCCAGTGTGGGAATTCTGCTTGACTGAAGCACAGTGGTCTGTTTAATGTCTAGATGTTTAATACTGATCTATTATTGACAGAGAACTTGACAGTAAAATCCTCAAAATGATGCTAAATTAAAATTTCAATCCCCCTGAGTATCACAGCTAAATATCCCCCTTTCCCCATGTCCTTTCCCCTAAACTAAACATCTTGGGTTTTATGTGACTTCTTTTCTCCTCTCCCTCAGGTCCTGGGTGGAGTAGAGCCCAGTCTGTACACAGGGGATATCTGGTACACACCCATCAAAGAGGAGTGGTACTACCAGGTGGAAATTCTCAAACTGGAGGTTGGGGGGCAAAACCTCCAACTGGACTGCAGAGAGGTATTGACCATCCTGTTCCTGGCTCTGTGAAATGCAAGTTTGCCTGAGATAAAACCCCTAATTGATCAGTTTTGCCTTGGCAAGCAGGTGTGCATTGTGCAGTCTCCTGAGAATTAAGGCAATTCTGGTCATACCAAGGAAATGGGAGATTTTGGGTTGACCCTTGCAGAGCTCTCTGAGCTCATAATTCATGATGGCAATGCATAGGTGTCACCCTGGGTTGCTTCCTAAAATTCTCATCCTATGCCTCCTTTTTTATTTTATAGTTTTGCAATCAACCTTTGCTCTCTTATTACTATTCCTGATGGATAAGCGTTCTGTTTTTATTAGAAATAATATTCTGCGCTATCTGGATCAGTCTAAGGAGACTGTGCTGTTGCAATTTTTATTCCAAAGCCATTTCTTTTTTTGTTTTGTGGAGGATATGGTATGTATGTGTTTTATCTGTTTCTCACTGTTGCTTGTTGCTATTCATGTTTTGATTTTAGTTCTGTAATTTTTATGCCCCAATTTCTTTAGAAATCCTGATTTCATTTTATGCTCATGTTCTTAGCTGGAGATCAATGGGACATGATAAGTTTAAAGTTTTTATAGTTCATATAAATTAAGTGAAATTCATGATTAAAATATTACATGTGCATAAATATTATATTTCCGTGCAAAATATTTAAATGATATTGCCATATAAATTATTTAAAATTAGTCACAGCATCCTTCAACTTAATAAGCAAAACAAGGTCTGTTTAAATTCCTTTCTCTGTTGTGCTGTTAGGAAAGCAAAACCACTGGTCCTTCAACACAGATGTTTGCTTTTCTCTCTTGCCTTAAAAAACAGTCAACATGTTTTTGAAGGGGAGCCGTTCAGTGCTTTAATACAAGTTGAGAAAACAACTCACTGAAAAATTCAGTGGTGTGTTAGGAAAGTTTCCTGTAATTGTTGCTCTTTTCTGAGCCAGGCGTTGCTTTCACTGGTGGAGAAGGATCAAACCTTCCTGGATCAAAGGAGACTTTCCCAGAGAAATTCAGAGGAAGAGCAGTAAAACAGGAGGAGCACAATTAAAGTTTGGCTGGTTAGGAGCTTGCAGAGGATGCATGATTCACCATAGGATGAGGAGCTATGTGCCCTCTCTCCTCTTAGCTGTTTTCTAGGAAATGGAACTTTTTTTTTTTCGCAGCCTTCACCAGAAACTACTCCTTTCCTTGCCAGGGCAAAGTTGTCCCCTTGCTTCAATGCTGGGAATCCATCCAGAGCTGCACCACAGCTGTGGCCCTGAGCCTGGAATTTGGGGCTGGAGAAGTCCTGAGCTGCCAGAAGTGCACTTTGCACTGCTAAATATTAACCAGGAAAGCCAAGAAGGCAAAACCAGGTGCTCAGTCCCATTGTGAGCAATCCTGCTACTCCCAGATTTTTGCATGGATTTATGTTAATGCTCGACCCTCTTGAATATTTTTTTCCAATGGTGGCATTCCAGGATGCCAGTGATTGTGTATTTTGTGGTACAAATCCGTTAAAATGGGCTCCAAAATGCTTAGGTGTTTCTCTCCACTCTTCAGAAGTATTTCCAAGTGTGTAATAAATGGTTTCCTGTTTGCTTTTCTGTCAGCTCTGCATGGCAGCCTACAGCAGCGCTTTCGAAAAGAAATGTAGAAATAACTGTCAGAGTTATGGGGTTTTTTTAATTTTTTGGTGGGTTTTATTTTTGTCACCTCGCTAAAGGGACTCCATGTGGCTTGAGAACATCTAAACCAGAGTATTTTAAATTCACTTGCCGTTTGACCTCTTCCTAAGTAGCTTAGGCTGTATATCATCTTGTGTCTTATGATTATGCCATAAACATGTCACAGTTCAGTTATATTAATCCTGCTGCCTAAGCTGCCAGCAAAAGCAGTTAATGCAAATAGCTGCCACTGCTTCTTGCCTTTTTTCCCCCCCCAACAATTAATCATAGTTTTTAAGGAGTGCGTGAAAAATGATTTACCATTTGAAAAGTTTATACTTTGTGTACCGTATCTGAAGTTTGCTGAAATCTCCTAATTTGAGGGTTGAATAATAATAATATTTAATAATAAGATAGCTGTTTGCTTAAGGTTTGGGGGTGGGTTTTTTTTTTGTGCAGATTTTAAGGCTGCAAGACTGAAACTTCGAGTTTCTTTGTACTTGCTTTTTTTTTTGTATTTTAGTGGTTTTCAGCAGTCAAGAGAGAAATGTGTTGCATTTTTACTCCTAAGTCAGTACCAGCATGTAATAAGGCCTAATTTTTTTCTGACTGTTCTCAAATTAGATATGCCAGCCATTAAAACAGGCTGCTGTGTTTAACCTAGAGTTGTACCCATGGCAGCAGAGACAAATCCAGGGCTTGGATCTGTGTGTAAGCTGCATGAGGATGTTTAGCACCTCTCTGCTGAACATTAAAGCGCTTTTGCCCCCTCTGAGAGGAGCCAAACTTCACTTTTTTACAGCAGTTGGACCATTTGCACCAGCTGTGGTGACACAGTAATTTCCTGACCGGTGCAGATAAACCCACACTGGTGCCTGGGCTGATGGTATCTCGCTTTTTCGCTCTCAGGTTTCATTTGAATTGAAGCTATCAGCTGGAGAGAGAGCTGCTGACGAGTGTGACAAGCAGTTCTGGGAAGGCAGCTGCCAAAAACGAGCAGCTTTGTTCTGCTCAGGAGACAGTGGGGTCTGCATTACAGTGACTACAACTTCTCTCCTTTGTCTTTCTCCCCTCTCAGTACAATGCTGATAAAGCCATAGTAGACAGTGGGACAACTCTGCTCCGACTGCCAGAGAAAGTCTTCAGTGCTGTGGTGCAGGCAATAGCTCGCACATCCCTGGTAAGAAAATGCCATTAAACCTGCTCCAAAATGGGAAATTCCTGTTCAGTGATCACAGGCTTTGAAAGCAGTGCCATCTCTGCTGCTTGCCTTGCAAGTCAGGGGTTTTTCACCTGAGGGGAGCAGGATCCTCCTTGGTCTAGCCCTGTTAATAAGTGAGAAATGACTGAGGGCCTTTGATGGAAAGGAAGAGGTGGAAAAGAAAAGGGAGGAGGGGAAAGGGGGGGCCAAGTGCAGACAAGGAGTGTGTGTATGGAAATGCATCAGAAATAGGGCAGAGACAGGGTATTTTATTCTAAGCGTTTCAGAAACATGGACATAATCCCTGCTGCTTTGATTCAAAGTATTAAGAGTGCAAAAATCAGTCTTTTCATTCAAAACAGAGTGTTTATAAAGTAGGAGAACCTGCTGCTGCAAGCAGTTCCTTTCCAAGTATAATTCTTGCTGCTGTCTAGAATAAATGCCATTCATTAGGATTATTCATATCAATAAAGCTGCTTTTGACCTTCATTATTGAATTATTTATGTTCAAAAGCATCTTTCTTTGGAAATAGAGTGGGCTTTAGAAGTAGGGCATGGGGATGGTGGAGTTCTCTGTATGTAGAGTGGCTGAAGCAGCATTTTCTGGTTAATAAAAACTATTCATAAATTTTCGTTCAATACAAGGAGCAGCACCAAGAAGGTTAAAGAGGAAGAATAAATACCAGCTATTTCAGTGAGAACAAACTTGATATTTTTGTCGTGGATTCACAATCAGACAGTGGCTGTCGATGCCAATCACTGGAAATACAGTAAGCAGCTGCCCCAAAGACAGAATATTTGCCTGTGTGTTGATAATTCAAGATTGAGATCCTTCTCCTACTTGATTGAGAGCAGAGATTTGGCATGAAGGGTTCTTCACTGCCTGCAGATGTCCAAGATCTGAAATAAATGTACCAGTTACGAGCTCCTCTCTTTGCACAACACTCAAGTGTTGACTGCAACAATTTCAGTCAATGGGGGTGGAATTGAAAGGAGCCACCCCAAGAGCTCTTGGAATGTCACCCTGTGGATAAGGAATAAAGATAAGGAATCAGGATAAGGAATCCTCCTGGGAAGTGGCTCACAGTGGTCCACACTCCTCTCTGATGATGGTCAGGACATTTGAACTGAGGCCTTCCACCTGACAAAGAAATAGTGGAAAAATCAATAAGGTATTAGAGGGGAACCACTCACTTGCTCTGCTTAATGCTTTTTTTCCCTCTTGCTATTAAAAATGCATAAAGTGACTTTTTTTTTCTGAGTTCTTTTTAATCTCGAGGACCTTGCTGCTGTACCCCTTTCCTTCCACACACCCCCAAAATTTACTTTCAACTGCTCTAAACAAAGGAAATAGTCTGCTAAATGAGAAAGTGGTTACAGGATGCAAGGATGGGATTCCAGCTGTGTAGGAGCAATGTCAGGAAAATGGGTATTTTCAGCAATTGTACTCTTAGTGCTCTGTGCTTCTGGCAGGAGATGAACCACTGGAAAAAAAACAATCTGCTGTAGTCAGACACTCTTTTGTGACCACAGGTGAGCCAGGTTAACAAGTTCCTGCTCCTCACAGCTTGTTTTGAGCATCCCAGCCAGGTGTGATTTCCCCCTCAGGTACTCTGGGATAACTGAGTGTGACACATTCCTTTATTCAGCTCTGTTCAAAAACAAGGCAGTGAGCTTTGTGCTCTTTAGTGGTGCAGATTGGTTCTTAAAGCTTGCTTATTTGGGCTGAAGTCTTCTAGGGAGCTGCTGTTAGGATGCAGTTTGGTGTTGAAGGGTGGTGATTTCGGCAGATGGGCAGAGATGAGCCAGGGAGGGGTGGCAGCTGAAGTCAGGACAGCATTTATACAATGCTAAATTAACAAGCTGAACAAAGGAGGGCTCAAATAATCCTCAAATAATCCTAAAACCTTTATTCTAATAGCCTTTCAGGTATCATGCACTCAAAACTCCCCAGTGCATTGCTGCAGCGTGCAGAAGTAAGGGAAAGAAATGCAATGCATTAAGCAATCTTTCTGGGAAATTAAAGCAGGCACTTAAAACTGAGCACTTCATAGGCTTGGTCTGGCCTGTCTGGGTGGTATCTTGCAATTTTTCTCAGATCTGCCTTCCAAGACAAAATGGAAAGAGAGGAGAACTGTATTTCTCAGCAGGTCTGGCATGGGATTTAGCTGTGAGGGAAGAGTGTTCTGCCCTGTGCCAAGGCTGCATTTTAGCATGTATTGAGGGTTAAGGGTAAAAGGCCTATTTGTGGTGGTCAGTCTCCTTGCTTACATGAGTTTGTTGGCCCAAGAGCAGAGATGAGCACGTGGAAATATGAAGTCTCTGCACAGCCTAACAAACGCCTCATTGGCAGGTGAATGCCTGTCACCTGCAAAATGCCATCTGCTAATGAATGAGCTGATGTCTGCAGAATAATCAATAGCACAGATAGGCACAAATGAGGAGAGTGCAGAGGATTCCATTTTTTCCTTCACCCAAATGCAAGGCTTTGGCTGTGCATCCTCAGAAAAATCTCTTCTTGGATGCTGCTTCATGGGGGAAACAAGAACCAGAGCAAAGTAATGCAGTAAAACAAGGAAGGTTTTCCCTCAGATCTGGCAGCAGCTCAGCTTCAGGGAGCAGGAACATTGAGCAAGATGTTTGTCTTAGCCAAACAAGCTCTGGAGGGGTTTGCTCTTTGTTTTGTTAGTTCCATGGGTATATTACAAAGTACTGTTAATCAACCTTATTTCAAAAGCATGTCAGGTTGTACTGCTAGGGAGTGACAGGGCAGCAGAAGAGACAGAGGGATGTGTTTTTATCCATTGACTGCAGCAAACCTGGATTCCCTTAGATGCCAGGAGATTTTTGGCTTAGCCTTTGGCTTCAAAACTCTACAGCTGAGTAAGAAGCTGTAGGTGCATGAGGAGGGGGGATGACCTCCTTGAATATTCATGGAGTTTGTATTTTGGTTTGTGTTTTTTATAAAAGGTAAAATGCTGCTTCAAAACATTGGTGTTTGGTCAGAGAGGAGGTAGGGAGGCAGTGAAATCCCAGTGATGCTATGGCTCTGTGGAAGTGATCATTTACAAAAATTTATCAAAATGCACGTAATCTGTAAGAATAATTTTGTTTGATTGGTTTGTTTTACAGATACAAGAATTCTCCTCTGGTTTCTGGACTGGTTCACAGCTTGCATGCTGGGACAGAACTGAAAAGCCCTGGTCCTTATTTCCCAAACTCTCCATTTACCTGAGGGATGAAAACTCCAGTAGGTCGTTTCGGATCTCTATCCTACCACAGGTCTCAACCTTCTTTGTTTATTCATCTGTGCATTTATTTTTACTATTATAAAGCACATTTTAAAGCTCTTAGAAAATAGGAGCTGTGTTTAGCAGTAATAGGGAACTGGCTTATTGCATGCAAGGGACACCTTTTTTAATCAAGTTTTTAAAATCAATTTTCAGATAGGGAAAATAACAACCTTGTCACACCTAAAAGCAAAATGAAAGAGACAAAGCAGTTTCTTTCTCAGTGCAGTCCCAGTGGTTGGAATTTTTTTTTTTTTTTTCAGTTCGTCGGGAAAAACAGGCAAGAATTATTTTTTTTTTGTTTTCATGAGCTTTGGCCACATCAGATGTCAATACAGAATGTGTCTGCTCATTTTGATCTTCTCCTTTTGAGAAGGGAATTGATTTGTTTCTCGTGGCGTTTCGAGTTGGAGCACTTCTTCTGAATATGAAAATCTTGGCAATGACCCTTTGTGATTCACCAGTTTCTGTAACTTGGTTTATCTTTTATTAATATTCCATCCCAGCTTTTCGAATATAATGTGCCACTTTTGGTTTTCTCCTCTGGCTTCTCCCCCCAGCACAAGTTGCAGTGCAGGCTGGTATCCTCTAACATTCCTAATCCATTCTTCCACCTCAGGGGACAGGCAGGAGCAAAGGAAAGAATGAACCTATTAAGTACATTTTAACTTGAAATATAGTAAAGCCTTATGATAAGCTTTTTCTGTATTGATCATGTAGCTTGGCAATCATTCACCATCCCCGAGGAGACAAGGGGTGAAATGTGACTTGAATTTATAAAATCTAGAGCCTTGAAGCTGACACTGAAGGCTCTCTGAATCAACTCCATCCTAATTGTTTTAATAATAAAATCATTCTCTAATTTGAGTTCGTATCCCAAGTTCTTCCTCAGCTCTCCTTCCCTTATGGAAAACATGGTAAAATTGAGAATCTTGAAAATTTGCTGTTGACTTGCATGTAGTGACTGACTGTGTTCAAATTTATCTTAGAATCCAAGAGCTTTACCTCTTACCTGCCTGTAAGCTCAGTTTTAAATCATTTACAGGAATCTGTTGGCCCCTATCCATTTTCTACTTCCAGTGGAATTTGCGTGATTGAACTATAAAAATGAAAATGTCTGAATTTCTACCTGCTGTGTGATGTTGCTTTTTTCTCTCTGGCTTCTTATTTTTAATTTTTTTTTTTTTTTAATTTTTCTTTTTAACAGCTTTATATTCAACCCATCCTGGTGATAGGAGATAATTTGCAGTGCTACAGATTTGGCATCTCCTCCTCCACGAATGCTCTGGTCATTGGTGCCACAGTCATGGAAGGATTTTATGTCATCTTTGACAGAGCCCAGAGGAGAGTGGGCTTTGCAGTCAGTCCCTGTGCAGGTGAGAAAAACCTTTTATTTTCTTTGAGTGAGAAATTGCTGAGGATTTGAGCGAGGAAATTCAGAGAAACACCTCTGCCACTTCTCTGGTGGGGAAAAGTGTGGTTGTTCCTGTGGTGTGAAGGGTGTATTTTAAAGAAATTCCAAGCTATTCCCATTTCTAAGGAAAAATTTTAAAAAAAAAAAGAATCAAAACTGTATTGCAACACCTTTTGGCATGAAGTGAAGCTGCCTTGGCTCTGGGATTCTGTGCTGGGTTCTTCCCTCTCACAGATGCTGTTCCTGAGACATCTGTCTGTGTGTGCAGTTTCCCCAACAGTTACATCAGATGAGTCCCTGGTTTTAATGCAGCTTCACTTTGGGCTGTACCTGCTCTCAGTTGGGCATAAATGGATTTTCAACCAACCTTTGTGAGCTGCCTTACTTATTTTTCTCTTAATGTAAATTGGGACTGCTCAGCCCCTCAGAAATTCACAAAAAAAGAGCTGAGATGAAAATGGAGCTCACATTAAGACTTGTGTTTGTGTTAGTTCCAAACAAATACTTTTCTCATTGTAAGCAGAAAGCCATTAATTCTTTACCTAGCTGCTGAGGAGATGTGAAAGAGCTCATAATTTTTGGCTGATTTTACTGTGCTGGGTAACTTCTGTGATTTCTCTTTTCTCACCAAGGGTAGCTAAAACCAAAAGTTTAGGGATTTCCTCCCCTTGTTGCTCAGACATTGCTTTGGCATCACAAGAACATCCAGGTGGGAGAGGAGGGGAAGGATGTGCACCCATATGCAGGTCTCTGTCCCAAACAGGAGTGGTTTATGCCCTGAAAAACATTGTCTCACCTGAGGTTTGCATGAGAAAAGGACTAAAACTGACAGAGACTCTGTCTTAGAGAGGGTAAAGGTAGTTAGGACTGGAGTGCTTAATGCAAGCAGGTAATAGAGGGGAAACAGATGGCTGGCTGAGCTGTAGCTCTAGGGCAGTTTTGAAGGGTTTTTTTGTTCGTTTTTTTTCAAATCTCTGCATTGTTAATGGGCCCAGACTTGTCAGCTTTGGGCTCACTCCTAAAGAAAATCTGAATATTGAAAAGAGTTGCTTAATGGACATGGCTATGTGATGCCCTGCACTGATTAAAGACACTTTTTGAATGCATCTGGCAGGAGAGTGTAACTGGACAAATTCTGCAGGCCAGGTTCTCCTTCTTTCATCCTTCCTGGTGCCTCCTGACCACAGCTGGAGGAGATGTGGAGCTCCCATCCCTGCCCACTGTGGCCATCAGTGGAGGGAGGAGGGGACATCTGACAGAACATACTGACCACAGGTGGTCAGCAGGGGACACAGCCAGCTGCTGTGCACAAGAACTGCTCTGACAGCCCTTCTTTGTTGAGAAAAATAATCGGGGAAAAATAATAACACCTTGACGTTAATATTGCTACCCACAAGCACAGTGTGACCACTTCATGTTGTTGTGGCAGAGAGGAAGGACTGAGCTTGCTGAAAAGAAATGCCTGTGGAATTTCCATGGGTTTGGACATGTGATTACACCCAGCTGGTGCTCCAAGATGTTTCCTCCTGGTCTCTCTGACCACATTTTGTGCCTGAGTCTAACCGAGCATCACGGGGACTTCTCTTCCTGAGGAATCAGCTGAGACAAGATGCACGGAGTTGTCAGATTCCACTCACATGGGGCAGATGACATTTCTCTGGATGTGCCAGTTAGGCTGAGTTTCACTTCCTCACAGCTTGTGGTTTCCATATTTAACGTTGCTTTCATCAGAGAGCTGCGGCTGCGAGTGCTGAGCGTCAGTGCAGGATGAGGGATTTAGCTGCCTAACTGGCTTCCCATGGAGGCCAGCCATGCCCTCCATAGCAACTGTGTTAATCTCATTTATTTGGAGCCTTTTAATCTCTTTAGTGGGCATAAATTAAACTGAATTACTCGTGGCTTGAAGCTTCAGAAGCAGAGAAATGTTCAAGGCTGTTTGGTGTGGCATCGCAATGACCTTTGCTTCCTTAGTGTGAAGATTAAATTAAATCCCTGTTTTAAAAGCCTTCATTTCACTGAACTTCCAGGTTACTTTTGAGGCTTGGCTAGAGATGAGAACTGGCTTACCCCACAGATTCCTTGGAGCATTTTCATTCTCCAGGATGTACCACGAATGAGCAAAGTGAGATAGATGGCTGCGGGAAGCCTATTCCATTGTAGCAGGAAATTTGCTTTTTCCTCATGATGTGAAACCTTTTAAGATTTATTCAGGCAAATAATGTCAAGTTGCCTGTTGATGCATGTTTCCAGTATGACTAGGAAAGGTTTTTGGATCAGGTTTTTGGATCCTCTCTCCTTCTTGCCAGAGGATGTTCAGATCAGCGAGTTGATTTTAGTGAAACAAGCTGGAAATGTTCACAGCCAGGCTGGACAGGTCTTTGAACATTCTGGTCTAATGGAACATGCCCTGCCTATGGCAGGAGGCTGAAACTAGATAATCTTTAGGGTCACTTCCAGCCCAAACAAAGGAAAAAACAAGGGAAAAAAAATAGCCTTACAGGAGAAAAACTGGGGTTTTGATAGGTCCTAAACTGAATGCAAGCCAAGGTAAGTGAAAGTGAAATTACACAACAAAGAGCAGCATCCACCAGGGATATTCAGGAACGTTGGAAAACGAGTTTTTTCTTCCCCAGGAGGGTGGTACAGCACTGAAACTGGATCCCCATCCTCAGGGTTTTACAAAGCCTGGCTGCATAAATCTGCAGCAGAACTGATCTGTTGCTCCTGACAGTCCTGGTCTGAGTGGCATCCTGGACTAGGTGACTTCCAGAGGCACCTTCCAAGCTGTACTTTACAATTTTATGATAAATTTGGTCTCATTCCAGGTTTACTTCCTTTGCAATTCCCCCCAAGTTAAGCTAGTGTAAGTGTGTTGAGTTGTACACAAAAGTTAGAAAATAGGACTTTTCTAGAGGTGCCTTTTTTGTCCTGTAATCATCAGCAATGAAGAAAATCTCATTTATTCAAGGTCATAAAAGTGCTGTGGGTAGGTACCACCAGATATTCTAAAATAATACACCAAAATACTCCAATTCAGTTAATGTGTAATATGCTGAGTGTGTGTCACTGTTAGTTTATGTTAAGGGCTTCTTTGAACAATTTAGGCAAATTTCCTCTCAATTTCTCTGGGGGTGGAAGAGTGTGAGGGAAAACTTTTTTTTCCTTTTGGAGGGGAGAAAGTAGAGGCTGTGCTGCTATCAGGCATTCTCAAAATGCAATTTAAAATGTCAGCCACTATGGCAACAGTTTTGTGTTGTCTTCTTTAATACAGTAATTATTGTGCTCGTGCCAAATAATGAGTAATTAGAGACTGTTTATTTTCAAAGCTATTTCCAAGGTGGAAAATTGTACTGCTTTTATTTTCCCCCCAACTTCTTCAAAATACTATTAAGTATTTCACATTCAAATGTGGTTGAGTTTGGTGCTGCTGCAAAACTTTGATAGAGACAAATAAATGGTGTGAGGAGGTGAAATGTCCAGAAGAAATAATTGCACGGCAGATAAAGTGCAATCCTGGGATTCTGGAGAAAAGGGATTTCTGCCACAGACCTTGTAGGCAGTGTTTTACCATCTAACGTGTAAAACATTACCAGGAGTGGGTGTTTGGTTATTCACCAGAGTCAGGGTCCTCGTGGGTGCAGCCTTGGGTTCCCCCAGTTTGCTCTCACAGAGTATTCCTGCCAAAGGAGTCTTCCCACACTTTGGGGTGGAGAAGGGGTTGGCTCAGATGAGTGATTCTACAGAAAATTCCTTGTTTGGGCATTTTTTTTGTTGTGAAGGTTGGGTTTATATCTGATCTGTGAGGGTGCAGGATTGTCCCTTTCAACACCAGCCCACAATTAAGTTCAATTAAGTCTAACAAAACCTAAGTCTTAAAATTATACAAGGTCTTATGAGGCCAGGGACTGAATGGCAACTAAAATCTAGGCAGATAAAGCAACCAACCTGTTCTGCATTTTTTTTTGTCCACAAAGAACCTCAAAGTCCACCTTCCTGCCTTTGCAAAATTCAGGCTCCCTTCTTCCTTCCAAGGGGTATTTTATGGTAACCTCTTTAAACATGGTTTTGGCAGTCATGACTAAGATATGTAAAAATAAGAGATACAGTTTTTAGTAAATGAGATCATTTCCAATCGGGCAAGAGTGTGCTTGTGTATAAAATGCGTGAGAAATTGAGCAGGACAGTTAAAATCGAGGCCTTTATAAAAAAATACTTGGATTTGTCTGGGAAGTGTCTGAGTAGAGAAGCAAATTCTGCTTCTTGCATTAAATTTGTTATCATTTTCTGAGCTGCCTGGTGAGTTCTCCCTGCCCAACACCATTGCTCCTTGATGTCACACTCCTCACTCCTGACACTGACCTTCCTCTCCTCCACTCCCCTTCTCCTGCCTCACCTCCCCTTCCTTCTGGATTTTCACCCACAAGCGTATCTGTTCTCCTTTCCATGCTGCACCTCATTTTTAGGATAAAGTCCTTTAAAATGTCTCTGAAGCTGATGAACCTTCATGCTGCTCCCTAAGAAGATAGGAAACCCAGAAAGTGAAAGAATCAGCTGAGGTGTTTTTCCAGTTGTTGGAAATGCCAGAAACAAACAAAAACTATACCAGGGTATTTAAATATCCTACACGGGGTAGGTGTAGGATATTTAAATGGACATTTCTGAAAGGTTCAGTGCAGAGAGAATGAAGTGATCCAGTGGTTTGGGCTTTGACTGAAATGTCTGTTCTCTCCTAGACAGCCTGTGGAATTTTGGGAGAGCCACGGTCTCCTTATGCTTCAGAATCCCTTTTTATAACAGGGATTATTGTGTTTTTTAATGGGATTCTTGCATTTTTATTGCAGTGAGAAATGCAGTAACACATAAATGAGCCAAGATGTGTGGTGTGAGAAGGAAAGGGACACCCAGGTATTTTTTAAGTGGTGTCTGCAGACCTAACCCTTCTCTCTCCATCCCTCCCCAGAAGTCGACGGCTCTCCCGTGTCAGAGATCGACGGCCCTTTCACCACAGCAGACGTGGCCAGCAACTGCGTTTCCAGCGTGTCTTTCCACGAGCCAGTGCTGTGGATCGCCTCCTACGCCCTGATGAGCCTGTGTGGGGTCATCCTGCTGGTGCTGCTGGTGCTGCTGCTCATCCCTCCGCGCTGCCAGCACCGCTACACCGACAACGACGTGGTCAACGACGAGTCCTCCCTGGTGCGCCACCGCTGGAAGTGAGAGGCTGCAGCCCCAAATTCGGACTCCAAACAGGACCAAGGGCAAAGAACTGTGCCCAGGGGAAGAAGACAAGGCCTCCTCAGTCCTTTCTGCGAGTTGCTGGTGGAGATCCCACCAAATGCCCTGCGTTGTGACTTTTATAGCTTTATTTTCTAACGCCGGTTCTGAACCAAAGCACTGTTAGCCACCTCTGAAGTGCTACGGTACTGGATTTGCTACTGCAGCACAGTGAGCCTCTATGCTCTCCACAGTACCTTCTTTAAAAAAAAAAAAATTATAAAGTTAAAAAAAAAAAAAGATAAAATCCACACCGTGATGTTCTTCCACTGTCTGAACAAAATTGTCCATATCTCTTCAACAAAAAAAGGAGCTGTCAGTATTTTCTAACTAATCGAGCCCTGACTGTAGAAAAAGAGAAAAAAAAATTAATAATCTTTCTTATTAATTGCATTAAATGAATACTGCTTTCTGTTTACATCAGTTTATTTTGAAACTGTGCTTACAGTGTGGGGGAGGGAGAAAAGTCAGACTTAAGCAGCAGAGAAAAAGCAAGTGAGATCAAGAAGAAATGTTGGTTTGTGGTTTCTTTTCCTCAAGATCACTGCTGCCACTTGAGAGGGTCACCCTCCCTGAGAGTTGTAACAAAATAGTCCAAGGTGGTAAAAACTGGGAAACAAACTTGTTCAGCCTTAGAGTAAAACAAGACTACCTCTCTTAATTTACAAGGATTGCTGCCACTGGTGAGTGTGTGGATTAGAACTGGTCTTGAAGCACAAAGATGCTCCATACAACCAAATGGAACTGCTTGGCTTTGAAATTTTTTGGATTTTATAAAAATTCATGACTTTCCATTTTGGTACACAAAAAAAAAAAAAAAAAAGAGAAAAAAAAACCCTTTCCATTTCCTCTCTCATACGGGATTTGTTGGGTTTTTTTGAGTTGAGTTTGACTGATATTTAGAAAAGGCTGATCTGCTTATGTATGGCCAGAGAAGAAAGCAAGGTCTGTGTTCTGCTGTATTTGCAGTGTAACGAAGAAGGAAACAACAGAATAAGAAAACTTCTTTTTGTTTGTTTGTTTTAATTTGGCTGAGCTCAGCAACCTAGAAATTCAAGGGAGAGGAATCTTTCTGGGCAGGCTGTGAAGTGCAAGTCTTTATGCTGGCTTGTTTTTCAGCTTGAGCAGCAGTCAGAGGTGTTCAGGTTGGCTTCACCACTGTGCCAATCAAATGAAAAGTCTGCATGTCCTGCCTGGCTGAAAACAAACACAGGGTGGGACTGGAAAAAATAGTGGGAGCGAGCAGGGCACAGTCTATTTCACCAGGATTCCATTCTGCAAGTGCAGATGTAACGCTGAGGTCAGAACAAGGTGTTTTCTTGGCAGGTAGGACAATTTTTCTTTTCTTTTCTCTAGCTGCAGGACCTCCATGGCTTCTCTGTAATGCTGGCCTAATTGTTTGGATTGAAAAGAAAAACAATTCAAGGTTGAGGATTTTTGGTTTTTTTAATAAATTGAAAGAAAAAGAAAAACTATTCCTTTGCATTTTGACAGCAGAGCAGTTTGCAGATCTGTATGGGGGAAAAAAGGAAGCTTAGCTCAATTTCCCAATCCCTTGCCTAGACAATGTTCTGCCCAAAATCCCTTCATATAGCTCTGATTCACACTGCCTCTGCATCTGACTCTGCATGGAATAAGGAAAGATTTTCTTTTAAATTTTTTTTTTCAGGAACGGTGGATTTGCAGAGGTGAGCGTCATGTGTGAGAAAATAAAACACTGTGGGGGTTTTTTTAACTAAGTTGTGTCTTTCACGTCATAACTGGAAGTGCCTGTGGTTTTCCTTTTTAATTCTTGCACTTTCAGATTGCTTGACTCAGCAGAGTGAAATAATTAATGCTGTGATCCAATGTCTGAAAATGATTTCTCGTGGAATTTGGAGTTGGAAACAGGAGGGAATTTTGAGTTTGTCTCCTTCTTCCTCTGCCTCTTAGTTTTGAAGAGGAGAAAAATTGTGAATTACATTGAGTAAGCCATAGAGCTTAGCTGTTTTCTCAGTGTTCTATTTTCCATATCTCTTTCTTAATGTCTTTTAATCATAATTTTGAGTTCCACCTCATCCCCCTGGGTTTGGTCTTACACACAACAAGTAACTTCAGAGTTGTGTTCCTTCTTTTTCTCCAGTATGGCAAGAGAAGTTATGCTTCTGCCACTTGTTTCAAACAGAAACACAGCATGGATTTTGGATGGATTTAAACAATAAACCCTCTTTCAATTCAGAAAGTAAAACCAACTTGTATGCTCTTAAAAAGTTTCATCACTGCTCCCCTCACCCCAGAACCTCCTATCTCCTTACCACAGAGGGTTTTAGGAAGGAATTTTTGGGGAAAGGTTCTGAGTAGGCTTTTTAATGACAACTGAGATTTCTTCTGAGTTGGTGAACAAAGTCTTCTTAGTGCTCTGGATTTCATGTAACAGATTGAAGTGTTACTCCTTCCCTTTGAATGTTGCTGGTCAAGATATTTCAAGAGAAACACTTGAATTAGAGGAGCAATAACCAAGTGGCACAAATGAAATACTTATATATTCTTGAGTTTTCCTGGCATTCCTCCCCACTAAAAATGTGGCTTAAAGTAAAAATGCTGTGAGTGACACCTGCAAGCAGCACGAACTTCATCTGGGCTTGTAAATTGATACTTACACTGGCAGATATTCAGGTGAGCATTGCTTTGTTGCTCTGGCAACAAGGAGAGCAATAGAAACCCTGGAGGGTTCATTCTCAGCCTGCAACACATTAAGAAAAATAATGCTCTTGAGCAGTTTTGTATGGAAGATGAAACACAGTGATAGACTACACTACAACCAAGTGGAGTCACTTGGTAACTCGTAGTGATCTCTTTCCCTGATCTATTTAAAAATAATATCTATGTGGTGAGGTATTTTATGCTCCTGTTAACCAACTTCAGATATAAGAATAAACCACACCTAAAAAAAAAAAAAAAGAAAAGGAGGGGAAGTGGCATGAAGAAAAAACAGCGCTGAGAAAACAAATAGAGGAAAATATCCTCTTCCTGCACACATATCAGTATTTCTTGCTGACCCAGCCCTCCTCTGATGTGAGTGCAACACCAAATCCCCAGGAGGGTCAGAAAGCTGAGTTTCCCTGGCTGCAGCCTTGCAGGTAATTTGATCCCATCGGTGCAGTCGCCAGGGAACTGAGGGGTTGTGCTTTGAGTTGGAGCAGTTCAACCTCAGCCCAGCCCCGGGAATAGCTTAATTCTGTCCTGCTGCCTTTGCAAGTTTTAGAAATATTATCGTGGCCTTTTGGGCTCGGTTTAAATGCTGAGGGAATAGATGAAGCATTTTAATAAGCCTTTTGTTCAGGTGCTGTAAGAGTTAGGTAGAGGGGATTGTTCTGTTTTTAAGGTGAAGGATTGTGTTCAGGATGTGCATGTTGGTTCAACCTAAATGCAATGTGTTGAAGGGTTTTGGTATCTCTTGTGCTCAACAACTGTTGGATTTATCAGCTAAAGTCGACCTGTGAGTAACCTGCCCAGTTCCTTGTTGTGTATTAGCTGGCTTTGTTTCACTGAAGGATGAGCCATTTGTCTGCCAGCCTTTTCCTTTTAAATATTAAAAAGCTTGTGAGAGTTGCTTAACACAGCACACTTCCAGAAAAAGAAAGAGAGGTCCTCAAATTTTCCAGCATTACAAAATGATGGTGCTGCTGGGAGTTTCCTTGAATGTCTGTAGGGGTTTCCAGCAACCAGGCTGGTTGGTTGTCATATCCTCATCTCAGACACAAATATAAATATCAATATGAGCTGTTTAATGAAGGGTGTTGGGTTCATGACCTGTGAAGGTGCAAGTAAAGGAAATTATGGAAAGAAAAATAAATAAGCTACCTTCAGCTTCATTAAAAATTGCAAGAGCACAACAGATTGATCCTTTTCAGAAAAGGCTGTACTTTTTACCAAGACATTAGTTCCTGTCAAACTTGACTCTCTGATTGAGAAACTGTTCATTTCTGGCTGCTGAAGTTCTTGCTGCTGTTCAGAGAAGTGAAGGGAGGTTGGTAATGGGATACAAGCAATCTTCTGAGCAGTTAGATTTGCTGGCTTTTGATGCCTAATTAGATGTTAATCCGGGCTTGGGAGTAATCCAGCATGCTGGTTAAATTAAAACAAAAAAAATCTGTTTTAATATAGTTGCTGTCCCTCTAATCCACTGGTTGTAAATCTGATTTTTCTGATTTTCTTCTGGACTATTCACACCCTCTCTTGTAAAACAGAAGTTCCTAAAAGCTAAAGACCTTCATTTTCCAAATTCAGCCTTCCAACAAAAGACACTTTTTTTTTTTTGTTTACCATTCACAGACCTGTTTTAAAGCAGTTACTAACACTTTAGAAAATAACTCTAGGTTGAAAATACTTGCAGTGCCACTGGGAGAAGAATTACCCCAAAACTTTACCTGTGCCAATTCTCCCTGAATTTTTCTGTGTGCCAAGAATTCCTTTGTGTATTTGACTGCATTCCCTGGACTTCTTTCACTTCCCACTTGGAAATACTCCCTGGCCCTGTATATTCTTTTTCTCTGTCCTTGGGAAATACAGGGATGGAGAGGAAGACCACAAGGAGCTGTTTCTTACACAGGTGACAACTCCTTCTGTGACACTTTTTGTCCTAACACCAACTTCAGTTGAGCAGCTCAGTTTGCTCTGATTTTACAGCAATGTATTCATTTTACAGCAATGTATGTTTAGCCAAAACACTTCAATAAACGACCTTTTTATGACAATCCTCTCATCCCATCCCCCTTGGGTGAGGGAAATTTTCACAGGGGCAAGTCAGACCTGCCAAGGGTCTGTTTATTCCTGTGTTTTCAGACAGGGATTATAGAGCTGAACCTTTAAATGGCTGTATTTGCAACATGGTTGTCCTTTGGAAAAATCTGTGGTAAAAATACAGAGTTGAGACTGTTGAAGAGGTAATAAAAAGTCAGCTAACAATTTCTTGATAGCACAAAGGTGTGGATTACTGCAATATGTGCTGGAAAAATACCGCTTTGGTAGCCAAAACTCTCTGTGTGTGCATAAACTATACAAAGTTCAGTGTTTAAGACTTACCTGAAACAGGCAGTTCACATTTTTTATTGTGAATTTTATATGGAGATGCAGAGATCTTTTACGACATTTAACACTACATTAACTGTTATTTGATGGCTATTTAGGAAGTGTGGAAAGGATTTCATCTTTAAGAAAATTATTCCAACTCATAGAGGCATTTCTTCACCTGGTTTTATTTTTGGTTGGGTTTTGGGTTTTGTGTCAGTTTTTTCTTTATTATTATACAATGTTTTTAACATTGACTGGAAAGAAAATGGGATCAAAACGTTGAAAAAAGGGGTACAGTCCTTCTAATTCAATCTTCAGGTTATGCTAGGATCTCTATCCCACTTACTGTCAAGCCTCATTACTCAGTTTTCCAGAAATTTGTACTTTCAGGTCTTGCCATTTTCAGATAAACACTATGTAAAAAAAATCAAATTTTATGCTGCGTAAAATAAATGATTAATTCTTTCAACCTACTCCGTGTGCCTTTTTAAATCCTCTTAAGATGAACTTCAAAGCTGATAAATTATATCCACCCAAATTCTTTCTGTGCCTCTCAGTTCTAACTTCTGGCTGTAGCTCTGTGAGGAAAGCAGAGCTGCTTTAGATCCCATCTGAACCTGCAGGAGGAGGAGGAGGAGGCAAGTTTAGCTCCAAGGGGATTTTTCCTGCTTATTCCCGAGTAACAGATGTTCCTTTCTGCTTTTCATTTCAGTGTGGGACAGAATCGGGTAGAGAGTGCATGGAGCTGGGAAGGTGGAGCTGCCGTGGTTTGGGGTGGATTGGGGTCATTCCTTGGGCTGTGGATGGGGAGGGACACAAATCCCTGGCCCTGGCCCTGCTGGCCCTGGCCCTCTCCCTGCTGTTCCTGTCCGTGTCCCTGTCCCTGCTCTCCCTGTCCCTGCTCTCCCTCTCCCTGCCCCATCCCTGTCCCTGTCCCATCCCTGTCCTTGTCCCTGTCCCTGCTGTCCCTGCTGTCCCATCCCTGTCCCATCCCTCTGCCTGTCCCTGCCCCTGCTCTCCCTCTCCCTGTCCTTGTCCCTGTCCCTGCTGTCCCTGCTGTCCTTCTCTACCTGTCCCTGCTGTCCCTCTCCCTGTCCCTGCTGTCCCTGTCCCTGCTGTCCCTCTCCCTGTCCCTCTCCCTGTCCCTGCTGTCCCTGTCCCTGCTGTCCCTCTCCCTGTCCCTCTCCCTGTCCCTGCTGTCCCTGTCCCTGCTGTCCCTCTCCCTGTCCCTCTCCCTGCTCTCCCTCTCCCTGTCCCTGCTGTCCCTGTCGCTGTCCCCAAGGCAGAGCCGCCCTGCCCTGCGCGCTTTCCCCGCCAGGTGGAGCCCGAGCGGCGTTTGCAAACTGAACTCAGCAATTTGTTTCTTGCCCGAATTTCCATTAAAAGTTCTTTCATTTTCTTTTTTTGAATACGCGATCTCAAAGGGTCTTCTGATCGCTTATCGTATCCCTCTTCCCTCCACCTACACACCTCTTTGAAAAGTCCATTGTCTTGAAGCCCTGAGCTTTTTTAATGTATTGTGTATGTTGTAAATTTAGGGCATTGGTCAAGTAAGAGAGAGTGGTGCCAACCGTTTAATGCTTTTTCCTTCAAAGCTGGCAGGTTTTGCTTATTTCTGTCCTGATATTCAGTGGAGCCTCTCCATTACTGGCCCAGGGTGCCCAGAGAAGCTGTGGCTGCCCCTGGATCCCTGGCAGTGTCCAAGGCCAGGTTGGACATTGGGGTTGGAGCAGCCTGGGACAGTGGAAGGTGTCCCTGCCAGGGCAGGACTGGAATTGGATGATCTTTAAGGTCCCTTCCAACCCAAGCCATTCCATGATTCCATTATTACACAGCTCTGCTCACAGGGCCATTCTGCAACTTCTCATTCTTTTTCTTGTGCCTAAACTTCTCTTATGCTTTGAAATTACCACCACCTTCAGAGCATCCTCCAGACCTCAGGCTCATTGAATTCAAAACTGTACAACTGTTTATTCACACTTCCTTTGCTCATCTTTCCCAGTGAAAACTGGCTTTAGACAAAACAGCTTTTAAGTTTGTGTGTGAAACAGAAAAGTAAGAATTTATTGCAAGAATATTGCTTTTTTGTGATAATGACAGTGAAGTGTAGACAAATATGTGAGGGTTGCCAATTCAAGTGCTCAGTGTAATTTTTCAGCACAAGGTGTAATTCTGATGACCACTTAAACAGTAAACATTAACTATTCTTCCCTTTCTCCACCAAAACAAACTCTTTAAAAATAAATGGCTTGTGGTTTCTGTGGTTTCTTTTTTCTGTTATGTTTTGTTTTCCTTCTAGAGGCTGACAAGTACCACTTTCCTATACCTTGACTTTGACTCATCATTTATTTGTCCAGGAAATTCAATAGCATTCCCCAAGAAACACAGGTTATTGTGAAGAATACAAGGATCTGTGCTGCCAGTACCTACACAAATATTAGAGTATTGTATTTTAATAGCTGTTAGCTGGAGAAGACTGCTTTCCACGAATAAACAAGGTATTGTGATTCTTCAAAATCTTTCTTTTCATGCACCCAGAATTGTTATGAAGTAGGAATACTATTTACTTTTCCTGTGAGTGCTTTTTAGTTGTAAATTTAACACTTCTTTCAGCTTTCTGTATTCTCACTGCATGAGATTTTTTTTTTTTATTGTTGGACATGTTGAACATTCTCTAGGCTGGTCGTTTATACTGATTTTTAACTGCTGATGTACTTTTAACTGCTGTGTCCATCTTCTGTCTGGATGAAGTGCAATTAAATACATTTCCCACGTGTTTCTCTGGATTAACAAAGCCTAAGAAAAACACACAAATAAGCCCCACCTTTGTGTTGTTGAGCAGGCCAGCAATGTCCCAGATTCACAAGCTTTACAGGTTTTCCAGCTTATCACCTGAAAATAATCAATGCTTGCTTTTTGCCCTTTGTTAAATGATCCATTTTTGCATATCTTGAGGAAGCTGCTTTTAATAAATCCACAAGAAGAATTCTCTAAAAGCTCTCATCTTAAGTATTTCCTCCTGAGTTTCATAAAGAAGGGAAGGGAAGGGAAGGGAAGGGAAGGGAAGGGAAGGGAAGGGAAGGGAAGGGAAGGGAAGGGAAGGGAAGGGAAGGGAAGGGAAGGGAAGGGAAGGGAAGGGAAGGGAAGGGACCCAACAGGAATTGTATCACAGTACACATTTACATCCCTACTTCTCCACATTCCTGCCGAAGCCACCACCACACAGGATGCTGAGTTTCTACCTGAATTGTGGCACAAGCACATGGTGAAATATGGGTGAGTTAAATCACTGTTCTTCCACATTGCTGCCCCTGTTGTCCATTTGCATGTTCTTGTCTGCCCCAAGTCTTAGGTAAAATTATTTAACTGAGTCACCAGTTGCACATTTTATGTTGGAGGTCTATTTTTTAAAGTTCTTGTGAGTTCTACAAGCAAAGATTTAGTTGATTCAGTTTTTTGCAGATGCAAACAAAATTGAGATACCTGACGCAAAAAATTTTAGAGTTTCCTCATCCTTAGGCACTTAAAATCCCCTCAGCCACTGGATCCCTGGCATTTGGCTGCCCAGAAAACCAGGATTTCTAGGAAATACCTAGATGTAGTTCCATGTAGTTTAGGAGTAATGAAAATGAAGTCAGCTGCTACATTTTTCCTGTGAGTAAAAGCAGGTAAAATTGCAGTTTTCCAATAGACACTGATTCATAAATAAGTGACTTTTTTCACCATGTTGAGGTGGTGACAAAGTTTCTAAGGGCTTAAAATTTTTCCCTGCAGAATCTGTGACCCACCATTGCTTGTACAATAAATTTATTTCAAAATTAAATTATCCCAAGTCCTAGTTAATATTCCTTGCTTTGATAAAAACAGAGGAGTTTTTCATTTGGCTACCACAAACCATAACATTCTGGGTTTAAAGCCAGATTATTGTTACTTTAAGGGCTAGAACTGAACTCTTCAACAGTTTCAATCATTTATTAGCAGAGCCATCAGTTTCTGATGTGCCAGCTTGCAGGGTAAAACTTCCTGCAGAAATAACTGTGTATTTTGAAAAGTATGCCAGACTAGAGTTGCCCTTAACTTCCTCTTGCCCTCTCACAACTCCTTTTCCTTTCAGTCGTGTGCTTTTCATTCCTTAAGTTTATTTGTCCCACGTTACCTCTTTAATTATTCACACACCCAGGTTTTATGGGACGTTGCTTTTTCATTTGCAAGCTCCACTACGTTTCAAAATAACCAGCAGCAATCACTCCCTTAGGTTTTACCTGCAATTTATGGGATATTATAACATACCACTCGCAGACAAGGACAAGAAGCACCTCTCCTGCAGGGACTGCAAACATTGGCAGCTTTCACAGGTGTCTTGGGAGGAATGCAAATACCCCAGCTTGCCTGCAGCTCCTTTATGGGTCCTCCTGCAAAATTTTATTCATCTGTTTGCTGAGCTAAACATTAATTCCTGGGCATCCTTAGAGGCACGGGGAATGGAAAAGCTTGATGGAAAGTAAGTCTGAGAGGTTTCAAGGGCAACTACAGAACCACAGTGTGGTTTGAGAGATTTTCTAAATGAAAATTAGTGACCCAGCAGGAAGGAAACCTGCAGGTGATGGTGCACAACTCCTGGTACACAAGAAAAGAGGAACCAAGGGTGGGCTGGAGCTTGTGGTGGGATTTGTGTCACCCCAGGGCTGTGGTGATGGGTGGGAAAAGGAGGAAGGGTCTCTGATGGAAAAAGCCCAGGGGTGGGTTCAACACACTCAAAAATAACTGGCTCATCCGGGGAATGGATCCAAACTCAGGGAGAGTAGGTTTAGATTGGATATGAGGAAGAAATTCTTTACTGTGAGGGTGGTGGGGCACTGGAACAGGATGCCCAGGGGGCTGTGGCTGCTCCATCCCTGGAAGTGTCCAAAGCCAGGCTGGATGGAGCTCTGAGGATCCTGATGCAGTGGAGTTTCCCTGCCCATGGCAGTGAGGTTGGGACCAGATGATCTTTAAGGTCCCTTCCAACCCAAACCATTCTGTGATTCCATGATTTTAACATTTGGGGAAGAAAAAAATGAAATAATTGTTTAAAAGAATGAAAGAAAAAGAAGGAAAGTCTAGCTTTCCGACCGGGCTGCCGAGTGCCATCCGAGCCTTCCTCCTGCCCCACCGGCCAGCTGCGTGCTTACTGCGGCGAGTGATTTGAAGTTATTTGACTTTAACCGGGGCGGTGCGGCGCTGACAGGCACTCCCCTTCCCGCTGCCTTCCCGCTGCTGGCAGGGGGAGGCCGGGAGAGGGACGAGAAGGAGGAGGAGGAGGAGGAGGAGGAGGAGGAGGAGGAGGAATAATGAAGCTGAGCCGGCACTGTGAGTAGGATGCGCCCCGGAGCCTGTCCGGCCGGGCTGGGACCCTCCTGGCCAAGGGGGAGGGATGGGAGGGCAGATCCCGGCTCAATACTCAGCTCTCAGTGAGGAAAAATTCATCCTCGAGTCTTAAATATAATCTTATTTTTGCTTTTTCCCCCCTAGCTGCGTGCGGGTGGGTGTGGGAATTAGCGAGGTGTGGCTGCGTGGAGGGTTTGAATCAGCTAAACACAAATAACCCAACACCGGGCTTGCTTTTAGAGCTTTAGTTGCTGCCAAGGGGCATCTGAAGGAGAGGGGAAATTGGGAGCTGCTGAAAGGTGGCACTGCTAACACAGGACCCGAGGGAATGGCAGGAAGCTGTGCCAGGGAAGGCTTACGTTGGATATTAAGGTTTTTACCCCAGAGCTCCAGGAGTGATTGGACAACACTCTCAGGGATGCACAGGGTGGGATTGTTGGGGTGTCTGTGCAGGGCAAGGAGCTGGATTTGTGGGTCCCTTTAAACTGAGGATATTCTGTGATTCTGTCATCTTTTCTTCATGCTCTGCTGTTTTTCATGTCCTGCCACACCTCCGTCCTGACTGTCCTTCCTGCTGGCTTCTCTCTGCTGCCTCCTCTGCCTGGCCCTGTGAGTATTGCTGAGTATCTCTGCCTCAGAAGAGAATTACAGGAGTAACTCTCACAGAGTTCCTCTGTGGAAAAAATGGAATGAGTGAGACACAGCAAGTGCCTCTGCAGCTCACCATCCCCAAACTGCTCCTTGGTGCTGAGCAGCCACAGCCTCTGATACCAGCAAGAGCAGAATCTGACTGTCAAGCACATAAGAGGGACTTTGTGCTTTATAACTCTTAATTCCTGTTAATAGCACAGATTAAGATCTCTTGACTATCTTAACTTTGAGTTTATGACTTCGCTGTAACTGTGTAGAGGTTTGCACGTGTCTCTGGAGAAACCCAAAAATGAATGTGTGTGCAGGATAAATAACCTGAGTAAGCCTGAGAGATGCAGCTGGACCCAGCATTTTGGGTCAGTGAGGTCCTTCAGTGCCTTCTGAGTCCCAGAAAGCAAAACCAAAAGTTGGTCAGCAGTGAAAATATTCCAGGAGTTCTGATAACCAAGGACAAACTGTGTGGGAGAGTTGGTAAATGCATTCCTTGAGCCTTAAAAGGCATATTTCAAAAAATGTTTAAGCAGCTTGTGTTCTAAGTAAAGAACAGAATATATTATAGAATCACAGAATCATTTAGGTTGGAGAAAACCTTGAAAATCATCGAGTCCAACCTTTGACCTCTAAAACCACCTTGTCATCTGGCCCATGAACTCCTCCAGGGATGGGAACTCCACCACCTCCCTGGGCAGCCCCTTCCAATTCTTGACCACCCTTTCCATGCAGAAATTCCTGCTGCTGGCCAAGCTGAGCCTCCCCAGGCCCAGCCTGAGGCTGTTCCCTCTCCTGCTGTCCCTGTTCCCTGGAGCACAGCCTGACCCCCGGCTGTCCCCTCCTGGCAGCAGCTGTGCAGAGCCACAAGGTTCCCCTGAGCCTCCTTGTCTCCAAGCTGAGTTCTTTCCTTGCTCCCTCAGCTGCTTCTGGGGCTCCAGACCCTTCTCCAGCTCCATTCTGAACACTCTCCAGCACCTCAATATCTCTCTTGCACTGAGAGACCCAGAACTGAGCACAGCCCTCGAGGTGTGGTCTCACCAGAGCCCAGCACAGAGGGACAATCACTGTCCTGGTCCTGGGACCACACAATTCCTGATCCAAGCCTCAGTCCATCAATCCAGCCTGTCCACATCCCTCTGCAGAGCCTTCCTGCCCTCCAGCAGATCAACACTCCCACCCAACTTAGTGTTGTCTGAACTTACAGAGTTCAATCATGACATGGATGATCCAGATCATCAAGAAAGATACTGAACCTGACTGACCCCAAAACTGACCCCTGGGGGACACCATTGTGGCTGGACACCAGCTGGGTGTGGCACCATTCCCCACCACTCTCTGGGCCTGGACATCCAGAAGTTCTTAACCCAGGGAAGATGAACCTGTCCAAGGCCATAGGCTGCAGCTTTTCCAGGAGATGCTGCGGGAGACAGAGTCAAAGGCTTTGCTGAAATCCAGGTAGACACATCCACCGCCTTTCCCTCATCCTCAAGGGGCACCACCTGATCATAAAACAAGGTCAGGGTGGTCAGGCAGGACCTACCTTTCCTAAATCTGTGCTGGATGCTGCTGATCCCGTGGTTGTCCTGTTTGTGATCTCACCCAGCATGATCTGTTCCATGATTTTCCCAGTCACCAGGGAATAACATCAGGCATAACAGCAGTTAGGCATTTTGTACTTTGTCTTCTATCTAGGTAAAATGCTGCACTGTTGAGCCTGTTTTGCAACAGAGCTGCTCCATGGTTTTGATGAAAAACAGCACAAAATGATTGTAAAGGTAAACCTGCCAAGCCAACTATGGAATGAGCAAAACAAAACTTGACTGTTGCTCTCATAGATCTTACCACACCCCATCCCCTCCCGCAAAGTAGGCACTCAGATCTCTCCATAAAATTGTCACTTTCACTTTGTTCTTTCTGGTTTTTGCTTTTGAGATTTTTGCCTTGGCCAAAATCATAAACTAAATATATTTTGTGTATAAATCTGGTTATTTTTTAGAATTAAAAAAGAGCAAAGGTTGGCGTCATTCTGTTTGGTTCCAGCAGCTTCCTTATTTGTGCACGTGAACTTTACCAGTGTTTGTGTTCACATCACTGCACGAAAGAAGTGTCAGAGTAATTTTCAGTATTATTTTAGTGGAGGTTTGCACCACTACTTGAGGTGGAGTGAGCGATTTCTCATAGGTCGTCATTAGGGAAATTTATAATATCTGAAGATGCATTATATTACTTTCTCAATCTTAATGATGACACACAGCAAGTTTCTCACAATATTTTCCCTGCAGTCACACAAATGTTTCTGCAATCCTTCATTGGGCTTTTTATTTTTAAAGCTGGTAGAATGCAGGAATACCCATGTGGCCAAATACAAATAGGGAGTACCTAGAGAGGAAAAATTCAATCTTTATTGTGGATTATCAACAGAACCTGAGTAACCAGAGACTACTCTTATGAAAAAATAAAATCTAAGTTCCTTCTGGCATGAATAGCCTCAGGAATCTCTGTGCTGGACTAGTGTGTTCATTCTGCAGAATTTGGATGCAGACCAGTTGGGCAGAATTCTCAGGAAAGTGGCAGAACCTGCAAAACAGGACTTGAGGAGGGAAACGGAAAAATCTGTCTTTATTCTAGAGAAAGGGTAGGGCTGAAATCATAATGTTTATAGAAGACAGTTCCAAGAAGGAAAGGAAAGTACCTCATGAGTGTAAACTGTTACAAGGAAGATTTAGACTAGATAATACACAATATTTTCTAGAAGGTTGGCAAAGTGAACATACTGCATGTTTTTGCACATTGGTATTGTTGAACTCAGTTTTCAGGACAGTAAAAACTACTAATTTTCTTTTTTCCACTTTAACAGACCCTTGTTTTCAAGGACAGGTTTTTTTAACACATCAGGAAGTGACTCACAGCGCTAAAACAGCCTGTTCCACAGCAACACTGCGATATTTCCTCGTTTAGCATCCTGGTGTAGTTCATCAGGAAAGCCTGCTGGCATTTCTGGTATTGAGGAAAAGTAGATATTCAATATGAGGAAGAAGCTTTTCACAATTAGGATGGGAAAACACTGGCACAGGTTGCCCAGGGAGGTGATGGAAATACCCAAGGTCAGGCTGGCTGGGGCTCTGAACAACCTGATGCAGTTGAAGATTCCCCTGCTCACTGCAGGGAAGTCAAATAGATTAATTTTGAGGGTTCCTTCCAACCCAAATTATTCTGTGATTCTTTGAATGCATTCAGAGCTCGTTGTGTGAAAGGGATGGTTTGGGTCTTCTGCTGTTGTTTTAACCCAGCATGTTGAAAGCATGGGTGGAAAGAATTCCCTGTGTGGTCAGAGTTTTAAACCATTCCTGGAGTGGGTGGAGGGAATTCCCTGTGTGGTCAGAGTTTTAAACCATTCCTGAAGTGTTTTCCTGCCACAAGAAATCAATGGCAACTGCAAAGCACCTCTGTAATATCTGGTATTTACTTTTCAGAGTCAAAATCCCACTAGGATTGAGTTGAACTTCGTGTTTCTTTGGGGTATTATGGATGTGGATTGAAGGGAGTGTTGGGGGGAATTTTCTGCTTGAAGATCAAGTTTGAGAGACAAAAGGGGTTGTCAGAGATAGGAATGCAACAAATACTCTATTGCCACATCTCTCAAGGCTGTGGTTGGCACAGTGAATCAGACAGAAAACAGCCAGTTTGGGTAGCAATGCCAGAAAAAATTACAGCATTTTTTGTGTTGCTATGAAAACATTTTTATGTCTTTGGGGGGTGTTTTTCTTCTTTTTGTTTTCCCCTTCACAGTTGTTCTGAGGTTATTCGGGCTCCTGTTGACATCCTTGGCTGCGTGGTATTTGGGATACTTTGCTGCTGCTCATGTGCCCCAAAACACAATATCCATTGCTGTACTTCAAGATATCGGAAAGAAACCAGTGTTGAGGGGTGTGTAGTTGGATTTATTTCCTTTTTTTTTTTTCCTTATACTGTGTCTGACGTTGTGTATTTATATGCTAAATGACAAATGGCTTGTTAGCTAAGGAATTATTTGGTGTGTGCTATTATAAGAATGAAGTTGACTGTAAAATTAATTAAAGCAAAGCTAAAGTTTTCTTAGACGCTGTTTTTGAAGGAACACAATGTCAGCCTATTTTTGCAAGTGTACAAATGTCATTAATTAAATAGTGATGTAAGAACACCTTATTTGTTTGCTGTCATAAAAGTGCAAAACTGCAGCTTTGGTTCTGTCACATGTATTTTGTATTTATGATAAACATTTGAACCACTAACTAAACTTTGTGATTAAAATCTCATTATTTTTTAGCTCTAGTATGACCAGGTGGCTTAATGTGTACATCTTTGTCATTTTATGACTATGTTATTTTGTAAAAAAGAAACCTTAAAATGAGAATAACAATTAGCTTCAAGCTGTTGATAGGAAACCTTCATCCTCGTAGATTTTATTTCCTGTTATATGGAATAGCACATAATAATTACCTTATATTCATATCAGATCATTCCATATAGGGCATTTTTCTGTAGATTAGCTTGCACTGAGACCCAACATCTATTTGAAAGTCAGTGATGACTTCCAGCCCAAAAGTGATGATGTTGCCACAACCCCAGAGAACAGTCAGGATTCTGAGTTTTTACATTTGAGTTCAGCATGTTGGCTTTAGGGGATTGATCCCATGCAGGAATTGTTTCTGCAGCACCCAAAACCCCTCTTTTCATCCTTGCTGTTGCAGCCCCAGCCCCCAAAAGGCAGAAGTGTGACCACTGGGCTCCCTGCCCGCCTGGCAACCTCGCCTATCGCATCCTCAGCGGAGGTGGCAAGCAGAGGAAGGCTAAGATTTGTTTTGAGGATGAGCAGTGAGTACCACTCTCATTTCACATCTAAGTGAGTTCTTTGTGCTCTGATGAGAGGTGTTTGGGTTTGGTTCAGTAGCAGCATGTGAGCTCCAGCCAGGGGGATCCTATTCTGGTGGGAAATGTCAGAATTCATCTGTCAGTATTTAAATCTTCTGTCTTTAATTTTTAACCTTATCTCCAGTGATATTTTTGTTGTTGTTGTTGTTGTAGTTCCTCTGCAGACAACTGTTAGTTTGCGATATGATTTTTAATTTTCATGGTGCAGAATTGTCAATTTACAGAATGCTGACTGGTCAGCATCTTCTGAAAGTCAGGTTCTTTCGTGGCTTTTCAAACTGGACAGGGAGAATAATTTGAAAACCTTGCAGTGACCTCCTTTCCTGGAGACATAATCCACAGAGAATACAGCCACGAAACCACCTTATTTTGGTTTTGTATTTTTTTTCTCCTTTATCTTTCTGGCTGCACTTGTATGAAATATTTTCTTGATCTGCCTCATTTTGAAAGACTCATTGTTGAAGGAAATTGATACACTGTGCAGGATTTTTAAGTTCTTGTTTACAACAAAGTCTTGAATTAAATAACTGAAGAAAACATAAATATCAGTTAATTACTTAGCACTGGTAAACATAATTTTGCATCAGAGCTTCCAGACAGATGTATTTCACTGATATTATATTTATTTCAATTCCAGGCTTATAAGTGAAGGGAATGGTGATGTTGGAAGTGGTATAAACATTGCCATTGTGAATTGTAAGTAAGAGAAAAAAATGTTAGAGAGAGACACGCTTTTGTACTGCAGTAAATTACCAATGTTCTTGGGGGGTTGGATATTTTGTTTTGTGAGGGTTTTTTTATTAGCTAGTGTGGAAGGGAAAGGAAAATATTGCAAACTTGATTCACATTAATGTAAGAAAAACAAATCTGTGTGATAAAAACAGTCTTCTGGGTAAACACAAGAAACATGTTCACAATCAATAGAAGAAAATAGAAGATGTGTACACAGATGTGGTGTAAGTGTATTTTATGAGACAAAAGAATTGTAGCACAGCAAAAATATCAGTGATCTCCAGCAGTGAAGCTCAACTTTCAGCTTCAGTCCTTGATAAAATATTTCTGCTGCTCCACTGATAAGGGGGAAGCAGAACTGAGAGTTGCAGTTCTGCCTCCAGGTGTAGCCATGGCACAAATTCCTTTTCCAGGCTTGGTCAGTGGACAGGAAGACAAAATCAATGCTTAATTACTATTAAACTGCCTTTATCTGTCTTTGCTTATAGTAGAAGCTGCTGGAAAACAGAAGGTGTGCTTTATTCTGGATTTGGAGGCACCTAAATCCTAAATTTGATTTAGATGAATGGGAATGGGGGTGAAGTGCAGCATATTCAATAATGGGTCCAGGGAAAAATTAATGCCTAAATCTTGTGGGGGAGGGAAGAAAGGGAGTTCACAGGTACAGTCAAGTTTGGCTTTGATCACAAAACATTTATATTCCAATTTTTTGCCTCACTTTTGCTAAGCAAGGTCTTGGCTTTGTCTAAATTTGTATGATTTTGTTGAAAGTTAAATTAACCACGGACAAGAATCTGTTCCAAATTTTTTCCCAGTTAACTACTGGCTTTTTTTTTCCAATAATCATAAAATCTTTACAGTGTATAACAGACAAAAATGAATTAAAAAATGAGAGTAAGAGGAGAAATACTCACCTTGAATGCATAAAGCCAAATGATGGCAAATAGGAGCAGGTCTGTTATCCTGCATCAATATTTTCTACATGTCCCCTAATTAGATCAGGCAAGATAATGACTGTGGTGCTCAACAAGTGTCTTATGGCAAATGGGATGAAAGTTTGAACATCTCAAACATTGCACAGAATAGGATTAAATTCATGTTAATAATTTTAGGCTTAAGCATTTTTCCTATCTATGGTGGTGACCTAGTATATTTTGTATATTTAGATATAAAAACATGGAAGCACACACCAAAAAAAATGAACTTTTCTTTAAAATAAGAATCAATAAAAATTTTGAGTTACATTTGATGATTCAGACACTGCATGAAACAAAATATAAATTCTCCCCAAATCTTAAAGTCGTGTTATTTCAAAATTCTTCCAATTTAAGAACTGAAACAAAAGAAGCCAAATAATACACAAAATTAGGGGTGCCTAGCTTTAGCTGAAAATGCTAACTATGATTGCTGATTGAATAAAATAATATTTGCTCATATTTGGACCTTTTTTTTTTTTAATTACAGATAAAACAGGAAAAGTTTTATGGACAAAATTTTTTGAAATGTGGACAGGAGGTAAGGGAAAAAGTGCAATAGAGTTTTTGTTAGTGTTCTATCATTTTAAAAGTACTTACATTTCTCTAATTCTGCTCTTTTAATGACTATTATTGTATTAGCTTCAGGGATCAGCTAGAAACAAACAGCTGCTGTCTTCATAAAATATGTTCTGGCCCAACATGATGACAAATTTTGCCTGAAAAGCTGAATTTCTCCTGTTGGTTGAAATAGTTAATTATCCTTGGGTTTTTTTTTTTTTAATTATCTCGTTCTTTTGTTTTGTCTTTTCCTTTGTTCTTTGTTATTTCAGTCTGGTAGGAATGACACTTCACCAGATACTACATCCAGATGCTTCACTCAGCAAAATTTCCTTTTCCTGACATATCTCGTTCTAACTTACTTATAAAATCATCATGATTAAAAAATTGTCATAGGAAATTACCTAATCTGTCCCTTACCATAGCTGGAAAGATGCTCTACTTTCAGAACAGCTTTTAACACATTTTCTAAACTTCGAAGAATAAGTTTCCTCCCCTATTAGAGAGGAGAAACACAATGCTCTGGGGCACTGATTCCCTGACCCCTTAAAAATGTTTTTTAGCTGGGGTGCACGAATAGGAATGTGCTGTGAATAATGGGATGTGTGATTGATTCCTCAGACCACTCGGCAGAGATGATCAGTTTCATCAGGTCTGCACCGGAAGGATCTCTCCTTCTCATGGCCACTCACGACGATGGAAGCACCAAGTAAGGGAGTTCTGGAGGTTGAGGGGCAGAGCAGTGCATGGCTGGGAAATCACTGCTGGGGATTGGTGTGAAGGAATGGTAAATTCCATTCTGTACTCGGAGCTGTTGTCTCATTTCCTGCCCAAAAGTTTGGATTCCATGTCTTTTCCATGGCTGCACATATCTGTATGTTGGTGTTCCCTGGGATGATTAGATATTATATTGTTAAAAAGCACCCTAAAGGGCACTGCTGTTACCTCTGGGTCACAACCTTCTTGATTCTGAAATGTTATTTATCCACACCTCTAATTATGATGTCTCTAGTTTGGGTTCCTTCTTACATTTAACTGAATTATTCAGGTGCTTTTGTGTCGCTGTTGAGCCTCTATCAGAGAAAAAGACCCGGATTCTCAGTGTGGCATAAAAAAGAGAGCTTTTATATTATTTGATTCCAACTTATATAGATTGTTCAGAGGTCACTCAGATTGGTCAGTCAGAAACCTCCCCCTAGGCCTGATTGGCCAGGCCTGAACTGTCCAAATCTCGAGACACTGTTTTTAATAACATCCAAACTTTATCTTTGTTTATAAAACACAGGAAAAAATTCTTATGGGAAAGACCTGTGCTAGCCACACTTTTGAATCTTAGCGGGTTTTTAGCTGAGTTCATGATATGGTAATTACCCAGGAAATTACTTAATCCATGCTTGATGCCCTTGTCCTTATTTAAGAAGGGTTGAAAGATCAGATAGTATTTGAGATGTATTTTTCTTCCTGCTATGCTGTTACAAACAGGTTGTATTGACATCAGGAACGTATTGAGGAGGAAGAAAATTGATGAATTCAATTTCCTGTGTGAATTCAATGTCATGCTACTATCACAGCTCTCAGGACTATTTAATTCTCATTTTTGCTTCTGCTGGCTTAATGCTGAATGTAAAGCCTGAATCAGCTGTGATCTTTTTCATCATTCTTCACGTCCTGAATTTTTAACACTCATTTTTTCCCCTACATTTTTCTAGGCTGAACGACGACGCCAGAAAATTAATAGAAGAACTGGGAAGTAAAGAAATAAAGAATATAAAGTTCAGGTCAAGCTGGGTTTTTATAGCTGCCAAAGGCTTCAAGCTGCCAGATAATATCGAAAAAGAAAAGGTCAGGTTTGTTTTATTTTCACTTTATATTTGTCTGTATATCAAAACCAAAAACTTTGGGAATAACTTGCCGGCAGGTTTCAGGAGAACTAAAGATGCTGTTTTTCACAGAGATTTCTGTTTGCATCTGTGCCTTGTTGTGCTCACTTTCTGTAAGCCCAGTCGTGCTCATCTGTATGAGAGAGAGACAGAAATGAGAAAACCCAGCAGAGGTCAGGTCCCCTGATGATGCTGATTCCCTCCAAAGCCATGGCAAACTTCCATAGTGTATATCATGACAGCCATCTGGGAAATGAATGAAGCACTCTGTGGAAGAGAGAATCTGGTAGAATCTTCACCCATTATGATAAGCAAGATGTGCAACATTCTCCTCAGCTTCCCAATCCTCCTTCATTACCCTCCTTCTCTTGTATGAGGTTTGACAAACTAGTATGTAAATAGAAAAAAAACTAAATATTGATTTTTAAAAATTTATTTTATTTTTACAGATAAACCACTCTGACCAGAAGAAGAACAGATACAGTGGCTGGCCAGCTGAAATCCAAATAGAAGGCTGTATTCCAAGAAACCTGATCTGAACAAATGCATACCTCATTAATAAAGACAATCATATATTTTTATATCTATGACTCCATTAAATTGCTTCCAAAACCCAATAAGCATCTGAACAATTGTAAAATAAGTCAAATGCAGAGTTATTAACCTTTCTTTCCTCCCTGTGGTTTTATTCTAATCTGAAAACAAATAGGTATTTTGATGAGAAGTGGAAATAAAATACTCTGGTTTGAAATTACAATGTTCAGGAAGTCAGTCATAAAATACCAGGATTTTTGGAAGTGAGCATACATTGTCATTAATACTTTTAGGAGGTTGGTTTTACTTGTTTCTTTTTAGTATGTCTTTTCTTTTGGTTCCCTTTAAATACTAATATGCAAATACAACTTAATCTAAATTGTAATATAAAATCACTAGCAACAAAGCAAATTAATTCAATGTTAGTTCATTAGTAACATTGCTTCTCTTCAGAGAAAATATGGAAAGAGCAGTTACATTTTTTGAGTTGATTTTAATGATGTTGACAACACAGAGTAGCAATGCTAGCATGTAAAGATTCAGTTACTTGAATTATTTTACCAAATTTAAGCTGCAAATCTCCATAGTTTAAGTACTTTTCTTCCTGTAAGTTTAAATTACTTTTAAAAATGTAGTGACTTCATGCAAGCTCAAGTGTTGTTCCTGTTAACTATAGAATTGAGCGTATGCTTGAAAGGAAATGATAGAAATATTTATTCAATTTCTCCTTTTTTTTGAAGCACAAAAAGGGGATTATTCTGGATTGTTCTTAACTGCTGTTTTGTCCCCCCTGTTGTTCAGAAGTCTCCCATATGGCAGATCCCACGGCTTAAGCTGCTTCCTGCAGCAGTCCACTGTTACTCTATTTATCCCCCAAATATATTGAATTAACCCAAAAGGACCAAGCCAACTACATGGAGAATAACTCACTGCTGTCCTTTTTATGTCAGTCCATGATGTGTCTGATAACCATCCTCATCAGCTCTCTCCTCCCAAGACTGAACCCACCTGTTTTAACCTTTCTTTCCATTTTTCTCAGCATTAAAACATTACTTCTGTGTTTCCTGCTTGAAGCCCCCTTTGAAACTTCAAATGAAGCTTGAAAGCTTTGAATATCCCGACCATGTTTGCCACTTGGAATCACTGCTCCATTCCTAGCAGCTTTCTGCTTGTGTATTCCTCACCAGTCCCTAAAATTTGGTTTGCAAACTGCTCCATAGCCCAGGGACACTGCCAAAAACCCACTTCAATTAGTTTGGCAGAGTTTGGCAGACTCAGTGGTTGCTCCTTAGCACCTTGTTCCTGGTGAGGTGGATACAAGCTGAACATTTCAATAGCTGTTTCAATGTTTTTCCGCATTAAGTCGTTCTTCGTAATAATAATAATTTTTCAGGTGGTGCTTGTGCTGCTGGCAGGACATTTATTCCTTTGAATAGTAATCACCCTTTGCTACTTGCCTGAATTATAAAAATAACATAATTACAGTGCTAATGGCTGGCAGTCCTCAGAGTGCCAAGCTCTGAGACAGCCCTGGAGCTGTGTGCAGTCTGACAGTCACTGCCTTCTGCTCCAGGCCACAATTAATCTCACAGTAATTACAATTAAACTGTACTTCAATTTCTGTTTAGCAGTTCCCATGCAGAACAACATTCTCATTCTTTACATTTGCTCTGTTCTTCACACTCTGTGCAAGTACTCTTTGAACTCTTTGCAGCAGTAAAAGCTGCACTCCCATCATCTGAATCAAAGTCCAAACCACCCTGAGAAACTTTCACAGCACAAACTCCTGCAAAATGGTCTTTAACTCCATGGTGTTTTCACTTTTTCAGAGATGAAGCTGAGTCACCTGGACTGGATTGAAGAGTGTTGATAATCTGCAGTACTGAATAGCCATCATCAGCTTTTTCATTTGTTCATGATCCAGTGCTTAAATATGGTAGGCAGAGGACTCTCAGGTATTTTGGTAACCCTCTGATCTGAAGAAATCATGGAAAAGTGATCGCTTGCCACTTTTTCAACCGCTTTTCAGATTAGAAACAATCTTGCAGAGTTGGTTTGAAAGCAGGATTTCAACTCTGCACCCACGACTTGAACACTTTTAAAGGAACTGCCTCCTGGGAAGAAGTGAAAAGCTTTTTCATGGAATCCTGATTCTGAAAAATTAATCTGGGGGGAAGGAAAGAGCGGTGGAAGTCGATGCTCTCCATGCCAGGTGACAATGCCAACCACAAGCAGCAGGCAGAAAGTGAATTTCCTGCATTCTCCTGGGCTGGGTAAGTGCTGGGAAATACCTCTGGGTGCTTTTTGCAGCATGTTGGGTTACCACCATGCAATGAGGTTCAAACCTGCGCAGAAATCCATCTTTTTCTACCCCAGCAGGCAAATCCCATGGGAAGCCATGAGCTTTAGGCTGTGGTGTTACTCAGGGCGTGGGTTTGTGGATTTAAAAGCGGGGTGACACAGCAGGTGGCAGCAGTGGCTTTCCAGATCCTCTGCATCTCTAGAAATACCCAAACTTTCGGTGTTTTCCTGTCCTGGGCAGACGCTGGAAGCCACAGACACGAGTGGAAATCACCTTGGGTGGATACCAGCAGCTTTGCCCCTAACATGCCACACCTTCCTTTCCCACACTTTGCCAGGGACAGGCTCCCATTTCAAATGTTCCCAGCAGCAGCATTCCACACAAGAAGGTCCCTCAGACCCCCTGCCCTTTTAGAAACACATTTTTGATGCTCCCATTTTTACCTCCTGTGTGAACGTGACAACCAATCCCATAAAGAACAAAGCACCTGGTCAGAGTTCCTTTTTCATTTCTCCATTTAAGAGCATGAGAAGCCTGTCAGGGTCCTGACATGTCTCTTAAACATCCCTTGATCCCTAGCAGTCCAGTTTGATGGCAGCCGTAGGAAATATTGATCAAATAATAGGTAACATTTTCAGTTTCTCAGCGGCAACTGTTTCTTCATGTTCTTTGTGTAGTGTTAACTATCTCGAAGTGCAAAGTTTCCACTATATTTAAAAGCAAAATACAAGAAAGGAAAAGAGAGGTGATAGATGCTCTTTTTTAGGCAGGCTGTGCTTAAAGGAAAACTCTGACCAAGTGCAATCCACCCAGAGAAGCAAAGAAAAGCTGATGCTTTTACTTAAACATAGTGCCTGGAGGAAATAATAATGTATGACTGTGATTTATGTATCTCTTCTTAGCTGCAGTGAAATGCTGAACAACAAGCTGAATTCAGGGCATTGAGATGGGTGGTTTTAATAACATTTGAGTGACAGCAGCTCCTCATTTCTGGGTACTCTAAAGTTTTATTTCACTTCTCTGCTCTGGTTTTTTGGGGGGCTTTTTTAGTGCTCTGTTTTTGTTTTGGTTTGGGTTGGGAGAGGCTTTTGTTGTTTTTAGTTTGTTTTGGTTTGTTTTTTTTTTTTGTTTGGTTTTCTTTCTGGGAGAGGTTTTCAGCAGCATAGGAAATGTAGCTTCTCCCCCAAAACACACATTTTACACTAGCAGCTCCTTCTTCCAAAGATGAGAACGTAGAGACAGACTCTTTAGTCTGTCCCGGTCTCCATTGCAGGTCCCATTAAAAATTAAAAAAAAAAAAATTAATAGCTATGTTGTAGCCAAAAGCAATACACATTTCAACCTTGTACTTCTCAGATAAATCTTATGTGGTTATGGGTTTTTATAGCTGCTTTCTATCCCCTAGGAATTCCCTACCAGTGTTCTGTGGGAGGCTGCTCTTGGCCACCCAGCCAGGACGACTACACCAAGAAATGTTTAAGGAACCAAGAGGCACCTCCAAATCAGCTGCCCTTGTCCTTATAGGGGAATTCACCTTGCTGGGTGTTCACTGGGAACACCACACAGCTGCTCCAAACAGCTCCAGGAGATTCCCAAAACACCTGGACAACCTCTTGGTACAGGGACTTGAGGAGCTGACTCAGAGAGGAGCTCTCTGTGATTTGTTGCTTCTTCCCAGAGAGGCTCTCGTGGCTGCCCTGGGGATTGTCTTGGCCACAGCAACAGTGCAGCCATCGAGTTTCAGATCTCTGCTGCTTTGCTGCACTGCCTGGCTCCTGAGATGGACCAGGCACAGGTGAGCACGGTTGGAAAAGCAGCATCTTTTATTCATGTGTCCATGGCAAAGCCATTGTCCCCAAAACTGATTCTTTCACCCCATGTGCAAGAAGCCAATCCCCACACAGAGTTCAGGTATTTCTTTTATTTACAGTTCTGTACAGAAAGAGGTGCTGGGTGGCAAATCCACAAAGCTAGCACAGTGACTATAAAACTATTCAATATTTATGCATTTTAGCAAAAAAGGTATTAATGTTCATTGGCTACCAGTTATATGGTTTTCTTATTAATTTTATATACTATTTCTTTCTTAAATTATATTTTTATAGCATCATATCTAAATGTTTAGATGTTATATGTAAACTGTAACATTCTATACCATATATTAAATACATGATATCTTATAATATTAAAAATATATAATTTCTCAATATTTATATATAGACACTATAAATATTGAATAATACACAATATTTACATTTGTATTTTAAACTAGTATACTGCTTTGGTATTTATCAAATATTATGACAATATATTATTGACTCATATTAATTAGCTGGTGCTAATTGTCTGGCTGTGCCCTCAGGCAGGAGCAGCAGAACAGGCTGCGCAGAGCTTGCTGCGCCCGCCTGAAGCGGGATGGACGTTCCTTAGGATCAGCTGGCTGCTGCCCGAGGGCCTGGGATCCCTGCTGGGGAGCTGAGGGGCTGGGGGAGCACCAGGGGCTCTGTGGGGCAGTGTCCTGGCTCTGTGCCCCTGCCGCCTTCACCTGCTCAGCCAAGGCAGGAGAAGCTGCTGCCTTGTCCGAATCCTGGGGAGCAGCACTGGGATCCTGCAGGATCTGTGGGAACTTGGGGTTCACCCAGATGGTGCGGGTGGTGATCTGTTTCCTGTCCTCTGGCGATTCCTCTATGTCTCTCTGGTGTCCCATTTGGGACAGCTCTGTGTCTCCTCTGACTTCCCCTTCAGACAGATATGGGTCTGGTCTGACTTCCCCTTCAGACAGCTCTTGATCAATGGAGACTTCCCATTGGGAGAGCTCATGGTATCTCTCATATTCCCACTGGTCCGGCTCTTGGACATTCTCATTTCCACGTTGGAAATGCTCCATATGTCCCTCATACTCCCACAGGAACAGTTCTTGGACTCTCTCATTTTCCCATTGGGAACGTTCCTCGTATATCCCATATTCCTGGTATCTCTCATATTCCCACTGGTCCAGCTCTTGGACATTCTGATTTCCCCATTGGGAAGGCTCCTGGTGTTCCTCATATTCCCAAGGGAAGAGTTCGTCCTCATTCTCATATCCCCATGGGGAAGGCTCCTGATATCTCTCATACTGCCATTCAAAGAGATTTTGGACACTCTCATTTCTCCGTTGGGAATGTTCCTGGTATATCCCATATTCCCACTGGTCCACCACTTGGCCATTCTCATTTCCCCATTGGGAAGGCTCCTGGTGTCTCTCATACTCCCACAGGAACAGTTCTTGGACTCTCTCATTTTTCCATTGGGAATGTTCCTGGTACATCTCATATTCCCACTGGTCCAGATTTTGGACACTGTCACTTGCCCATTGGGAAGGCTCCTGGTGTCTCTCGTATTCCCACTGGTGCAGCTCCTGGACACTCTCATTTCCACACTGGTGCAGCTCCTGGACACTCTCATTTCCACACTGGTGCAGCTCCTGGACACTCTCATTTCCACTCTGGGGCAGTTCCTGGCCCATGTAGGGTTCCCACTCTTTCTCCTCCATGGCCAAGTCCCAGTCCACAGCCTGAGCCCCTGGCAGCTCTGTCCCCACCATGTCCTCTGGGCATCACAATGGCCTGCATCACCAAGGGCCATGACACCACACCTGTGTCACAAAGGGCACACCCAGCACCCCTCCAGCAGCCAAATGCACTGGGAGTGGCATGGAGCAGCCCCAGACTTGGGCACTTGTAGCCCCTGATGTGCCCAGAGCCCTGGCAGGGGGGCTTTCCTTAGGGAGAGTGGGCCAGGAGAGGAGTTCAGCCAAAGACACTGGTGTCAAACTCAGAGGCTTTGTTGGCTTTCATACAACCAAAGTTTCCCCTTCCCTTGGTGTTACTGAGTGATGCTGTTTGCACACTGTGCAACAACTGCAATGAGTTATGTGAACAGCCCCTGGCCTTTGGCTACCAATGGGCCTGGCTGTCTCCCCCAAAAAGAAAGATCACACAATCTTTGGGATGTGGGAATCTGACATTTATTGTGGTACCTGCTTTCTCCCAACATGGAGGATTTCCTGATCAAGCTTTTAATTTCCTTCACTTACAACTTATCATGTATATGTATATGCATATGCAAATATGTTACTGTTAGGCCTGGTTTAGGAACTGGTTGCTCACTCTGACAGACAGGATTGGAGGACACAGCCACAGCACAAACAAACAACTGATGATTCTTAGTCATATGTAAAGCATCTGGAGCTCAGGGTTTGCCAGAACTCCCTGCATCCCTGTTCACTTCAACTACAGCACTGGCCTGAGAGCAGCTCTGCACATAAACAGCAATTTATTTAGAGCAATCTCTTCTTCCTTACTGGCAATCCCACTTCTAACAGCTCATATGAATGAACTGTAAGGGCTTTTTTGGGTCATTTCAGAGAATGGGCCAGGATCACAGAAAGTTCATGGCTTCCCAATCACAAACCCCATGTCTGTGTACAGCTCCAGCTGATGGCAGCTGAGAACCCCCAGCAGAGGAGGGGGAGCTGAGGGATGGTCAGACTTTGATGCAGAATAACCTGGTTCTGGGAGACAGGACTTCCCCGAATAACCAGGGGAACTTCAACAGAGTAAATTTCCCAGCTCTTCCCTTCTGGATTATGTGACATTCCCGTCAGATAGGACCCAATCCAGTGGGGTACTCCTCTGATCCCTTGCCTAACAATCCCATGGACAAAAAGGGGAGGTTTTATTTTGTTGTTTTTATCTTGAAATGTTCATAGCACTGTACTAAACATGAGGGCTCAAGAGTTGCCTAAAATATAATTTCCTACAGTTTTTATTGCAGGGCACCTCAGCAGGAATGAATCATATCCCTTGTCTATCTGGGCTGGTTCTAGCTCCATTAGGGATGCATTAAAACTAAGGAAAGGAAAGCTTCCTCACCCTGCTCAGCAGAGCATAAACACTCCTTGTTTATGTGTGTATGACTACAACCATCATTTCCTAATGCTGCTGAAACTGATGTCTAATATCCCAGGGATTTCCCGCAGAGGAATTTGCATTCAGAGTTTTACAAGGTTTGTTTCACATATATGTCATTTAGCCAGAAAACATCAGTGAAACATGTATGTGATCAGTCAGGGATCACATTGTTCCTTGGAAAAAGACTGTTCCTGGAGTTCTTGAACATTTGTAAGATGCAACTGGTGCAATTCAGATGTGGCCCTGCAAATTTCAAGGTGCTGTTTTCCTGTGTGTATTCCCAAGATGACATGGCTTGCTCATGGACTTGGCAGCTCAACCCCAGGTGTCCCATAGCAGAGTCTGAGAAAGCAGAGGTCAAATAGGTAACTCAAGTTAACTACTGAGAGACAGAATATGTGAATTCTAAAACCTAGAAAAACAGGATTCCCTTGATCTTATCAAGATAAGAGGGACAAGAATCCATTTGAAGCCAGCACAGAAACTGCTGAATCATCTCACAAAGGATTACACATGCTCCAGAGAAAAAGGTAAAAAGTCCATTGTGATGAAGACTACTGGGACCTTCATCCTGGAGGGGTCTTTGGGGGTCTCCAAAGACCACCAGGACATACAGAGCATGTGTGGCGCATATGCTCATGATATTAATGACTTCCGAGAAATAATTTGTATAACGACTCCTATCCTGGGGAATGTGATGAATATTCATGAATTCTACCTATTACACTCTGTCTTTGGAGGTACTGAGGCGTGTGTGTTTGGAGGAGTGAACTCCCCCACACCTGGTGCACCAAATAAAAGCAAATATCCACTCCTCTGACTTTGTCTCTGAAGTGTCTCCAGGCTCGATTGGGGCAAATCAAGTCTCAGACATCTGGATCCTTAAACTTATTCCCCTGGCTGGTGCCACAGGTCCCTGTGACTTTTGCTGTGCAAATGTCAGTGCCAATTCTTGCCTGGGGCTCCCACCACCCAGAGCTCAACCTGCAGCTCCTGCACTGACTGTATTCCTCAACTCCACGCTGTGAGAAAAGCATCTTCCTTCTCTCACAGTCCACTGTCTGCACCTCTGTTTGTGTTTTGCTGCAGTAAAGTGAATATGTCAGTGAGACACTGACATATTTCATTGCAAAGAGTGAGCATTAATTAAGTTCACAACGTCTTACTATAATATGGCATAGGAGGGATAATTCAAACTGTAGCTGCTTAGCAATGGTCATTCCTGTCCGAGGAATGATCTGGTGTGGAGGAAATGAGGGCAAGAAAGGAGGCAGGGATGTCAGAGCCAGGGCTGCTCCCTGTGAGGGAGTGAAGTTCCACTGGGTAATAAAATATGCTGCAGCTTTTTGGTAGCAGTGGTGCAATGGGAGCACTCAGGGGCCACCTTTGGGCAGCAGATCTGGTGCTAGGGGTTGGACCAAGGGGATGAGGTACCCTGTGCCAACACTCACACGATGGATAGCAGGGCAAATGTAGGGAATCAGCCTGTGCCACATCTTTGCACTGTCCTTGTAGGACCACTAATGGCAGTGGGACTCTCTTCTGGACATTGTTCATTAAACCTTTTGCATTTAAGCACAAACATGTGCTTAATTCACCTCAAGGGATACAAAAATCCCCCAACATTGTTCTGCCAGATCTTTTGCTACCATTTTGTTTCCTGTTGACAGTGCCAATTTAGATGAATTGAGGAACAATCTTTTGTGTGACAAGATTAAAGGGACAGACAAGAGGAAGGTCACACTAAGCCAGTTGCACCTGAGCAGTCTTTGGGCAGCCATACACACTACATGCTGTGTTTTAGGTTTCAGACTCTCTCTGCCCCACCCAAATTGTAATACTTTAATGCTAAACAGATGAGATTAACTGACTTTATTTGCCTTATCTGTAACAGATAACACTCTTCTTATTTCATTATCAGAAACTAGCAAAGTAGAAAAAAGATTAGAGAAAAGTATCACCACTTGTAAATGTCCCGATGGGAACTGTTTAAATAAAATCATCATTATGATCATTAACAGATTTCAATACCCCTGGAACAAATAGCTTTAATACTTTAGATAACAAAGTTTTAATTCTTAGTCACACTGTACTATATAAATTGAAGAAATGGTCCCTGTCTTTGAGGGGGAATATTTTTCTTTATTTTTTCCTCTTCCCCCTTTTTGATAGTTTACACTCATTTGGGTTATTTAATTAATTTTGGGAATCTTGTTGTGTGGAGTTTGCTTTGGCAGAGTGTCCAATCCATTGCACAGTTAGAGCTCTTCTTCCTTTTTTGATACATTAGTTCAGTTTTTGCTTCTGATTTCCTTGAAATTGGGAGACAGAAAAATACATCACCTTATCAGCTGTTGCTAGGTTAGGCTCTTTGTTGCTTCTCAGCAAATCTCTACTCCTTTATTCAGTGAAGTTTGTACCATCTAGTCCCTGTACAATAGAAAATCTCATCATTTTCTAAACAGATAAAAAAACTGAACATGTAATTGAAAACAAACTCAGGAGTGTGGACAACAAAAAAAAAAAGAGAGTCTTCAGATGTCAGTTCCTGGACTGACTTCACACTGCCTTCCTTCAGACACTCTCTTTAAGCTACTTCTGGGACAGGAGTAGAGGTTTTCATAGTATAAAAAAGAAAGCCCTAGGTCAATATTCAGTGTTCAGGCAGGCAAAATGGCTTTGGCAAACACACCAGCACAGACAACTTGTGAACAAAGCCAACAGTTACAGCATTTTCACTTTAACATCATTGCTCTGGTTGATGAATCCAGCTCTGGCCAAAAGTAATCAGCCTGTGAATTCACATGAGGTTTGGACTAATTACAGGACTCTCCATGAATAATTATTAGAATTAAGGAAATATTTTGTTTAAAGCAGAAAGGAAACTTAAATCTCTGTGTTTAAAAGTTTAAGCCAAGCTTCTACATCATTCAGATATCTATTCAGATAGCTTGGGAATAGGCCCTCGATGAATGACTCTATATCTCAGAAAAAGCATCACCTGAAACCACAGTCTCTTCCACTCCTCTCAAGCAGAACAGCTGAATTTCCCTTTGCTCTACCCATTACCACAATCACTTCTGATAACCACAAAGTTTGCAGTAAAAGAGCCCAAGAAGATACATGTGTTCCCCAGACTATCCTGTTCATATGGAATAAACCACATCTCAACACTCAAATGCAGGAATCACTTCTGTCCACCACAGAATCAATTAGGCTGGAAAAGACCTCCAAGATCAAGTCCAACCTTTAACCACACACCACAATATCAACTAAACCATGGCACTGATTGCCACATCCAGTTGATTCTTGAACACCACCACCACCTCCCTGGGCAGCCACTTCCAATGCTTAACAACCCTTTCAGTGAAGAAATTCTTCTTGATGTCCAACCTGAACCTCCCCTGCCTGCCCTGTACAGTCTGAACCACTCCCTCTGCCCAGAAAGCATGGTGCCTAAAAAATGTGCAGGAAGTTGGAAGAAGGGAAAGCCCCGGCAGTGAGCAGGTAACAGGAGCTCTATGTCTCTGCAGAGAATCACAGAATCACTGAATCACTGAATCACAGAATCACTGAATCACTGAATCACTGAATCACTGAATCACTGAACCACTGGGTTGCAAGAGACCTTCAAGATCACCAAGTCCAACCCATGCCCTTACACCACCTCAACTAAACCATGGCACTGAGTGCCATGTCCAGTCTTTTTTTAAACACATCCAGAGATGGTGACTCCACCACCTCCCCAGGCAGACAATTCCAGAACTTTATCACTCTTTCAGTAAAAAACGTTTTCCTAACATCCAACTTAAATTTCCCTTGGCAAAAGGGGGGGACTGTGTCCTCTTGTACTGTCAGTTGCTACCTGGAAAAAGAGACCAACCCCCACTGACTACAATCACCCTTCAGGTAGTTGTAGAGAGTGATAATGCCATTCACCTTTTCCATTGTGTCCCATTTTTCTACTCATTAAAAGTATTTCAAAACATACTCTGCACTCTCAGGTTTGAATGAAATTCTGCTTAGTCTACTTTAAACATCTCTGTTGTGTTAATCTGTAGAACTGTATTGCCAGTGAAACAAGCTGTTATAAATCATTACATAAACATGAACACTGTTTTCAATGCCTTACACTAAAGCATTTCCCACTAAGGGGTGAAGTTTTTATTTTGCTGTTTCAGGAGAAAACAGGGGAACCAAAACCTTGATATGTGGAGAAAAGAGAGCCCTTCACAGCAAGTGACACTGCTCAGAGTTCCTCCTTTTTTTGAAACATAGTCCTGTGACTAAACAAAACTGAATTGATCATGTAACAAAGGCACGGCTGGAAATTCGTAAACTAATCACCAGTTTTGATGTACAGCTCTCAAATAGATAATTACGTTTAACATGTCCCAGTAAATGCAATAGCTATAGAAAACAAAGAACAGAAGAAAGACATTTTAGAGAATACATCAACTGAAACCAAGCTTTTCTGGTGGATAGCGGAGCCAGACATTCACTAATAACTCAGTGCAAGGGTCTGCTCAGTAAAGTTACAATTCTGATTGTTGAGGTAATGAGAAAAGAGCTTTACAGCCATTCTTACAACCCATGGAAAGCACAGCTGGAGATGCTAAATGGACTCATGAGTTTCTGTGTGCCAGGATGTCCCCTTCAATTGTTAGGACAAGATGGGCTCTGCAAGTTAAATGCTTGGAAACCTTCTTCAGAAACCTCTATATGTCTCACAAGAAAAGGCATGGAAGGCTTGAACCTGTTTAATAATGAACTGTAGCTCAGGAGAATCTGAGCATAACATCCTGAATGCTGCTTAGAGGGGGTCAGTCTGAATCAGACACCAGTGAAAATGCCTCACTCTCAGCAGTATAGGCTGGTACAGAATTTAAGAGCAATAAAACAAATAATCACGGACAAATAATTATTTGGCTGCTTTGGATTCAAAATAAGCTGTCTTTTGCATTCTGGAGGATGAGCAGAGCCAGACTTTCTTTGTGTTGAGGGGGGAAATCTGATGACAGAAAGAAAGGTGCAGCTATTCCTGCAGAACATCAAAGGTGGAACACTCTTTTTGGATGGTCACCAACTGCTCACAGGGATTTTCAATAAGGTGTTTCATCCTGTTGTTGTTCTCTTAATGGGAACCTTATTACATTTTGTCTTAATTGCAGCACTGAATATTTGCATTTGGAAAACCACAACACTGTTTACTTACCTGTCATCCCTGTGAATAATTTCAGAAAAATGTGTGACATTCATAAAAAGTGAGTCTTTTGAGTCCTGTTGCAGCTTCATAGCCTCAGTGGGAGAAAATGATGAACACCTCCCTAAAAGATAAATTATGTTTAACATGTCTCAGTAATTGCAGCAGCTGTAGAAAAAAAGGAATAGAAGGAGCTTGAGATAATGTATCAACTGCAGCCACACGTAACTTACTGCTAAACCAACAAACCAAGGACACTTGGTGAATGAACTAAGATAATGCCAGATAGCAAGGAGCAAAGCAAGGCTCAGGAAAGGGGAAGTTTGGCAAGGGGAAATCACAACTGCTCACTCATGGCCCACCAAGCCAAAAAAAACTCACAGACTCAAAAGAAGGGAAAGACTGAGCATGAGGATTGATTAGCAAAAGAAGTGAGAAAATCATTTAATCAACAGAAGATAAAATGGTAGTTAATAAGAGAACTCTGTGACTTGTAGGCAGTGAACATTAATGCCTTTGTTTGTGTATAAACAGTGAAAAGTTTTGACAGCCATCGTGCTGGCTTTGTGGATTTGCCACCCAGTGTTTAGTCTGCCCAGAGGCAGAGATTGGTCAGCAAGATGACCAATATAATGAGAATATAATGAATATACATAATCACTGAGTGGTGATTATAGGGGAAGGCATGTGATTGACAGGCATGTGATTGACAGGCGTGCAGCCAATCCATGCCTACCCCACCCAAACAGAGGGTATAAAAGGGTTTGTTCTCTTGCTAATAAACAGATCTCTGCATTCATCTCGAGGGGATCTTGTGCCTTTGTTCCCCAATGCTACAACCCAGCAACTTTTTCTGTGCAGAACTGTAAATAAACCAAATACCTCAGCTCTGTGTGTGCATCAGCCTCTTGCACACGGGGTGAAAAAAGCCATTGTGGGACAAGAGTGTGACTTAGAATCTTATTCAGATTGATCTGTACAATTAAGTGCAAGGATAGGGATGGTGAAAGAGGCCAGGAGAGCTTAGAGCTGTGGTGTCCTGTGCCCAGCCTGGCTGTGTGTCACATCCTGCCACCTGCAGCCAGAGCTTGGGAACAGACCCTCCCTGAGTCACTGCCAGGTGAGGAGGGAGGGAAAAGGGCTGGGTCTGGAGAGCAGTGTGTCTGCTGTGCAGCCAGACCCATGGACCTGAGTCAGGCAGTTTGAAACACACCACAACAGCCAGGAACTGAGAACAGCTGCTCAGTTGAGGCAATGGACAAAACCAGAGAGTGGGAAGGGGTGATCCTGCATCCGACCTGAAAATCCCCTGACTGAACAGAGCATAGTGATGTTGCTTAACACTTAGAGGCTATAAAAAAAAAAAAAAAAAAAGAAAAAGAAAAAATCCACAAAAAGTGCAGGAGAGCAGACAGTAGAAGAGGAAGCATCCTGACCCAATGATGCTGAGAAAACACCACAAGATCATGAGAAACAGCTTAGAACTGTCCTGAAGCAGTGCATGACAGAGACAAATCACACTGTGTGTCACTTTGCTTTCTTGTCACCCACATCCAACAACCTCAGCCATGCTCTGCAGCCTTTGGCAACCAAGGCACAGCCCAGGTGAGTGGTGGCACAGTTTGCCACCCTGGCTGGGCTGGAAAATCTTGCTGGGAGGTGGAAGAATACTCCCTGTCCTGTGGACAGGGCCCTCACCCACTTGCTTTTTGCATGGAGGGATGAGGAGGCTGAAAGGGTCCTGAGGATGACACAGCCAGCATCCCCAGCAGGCAACGGTGATGGGAGTGGGGCACAGCAGCTTGAACCAGCAGGTTTTGCCCCAGGTGTGAGTGAGGTGACTCACTGAGATGCCTTTTTGTGGGGGAGGAAAGGCAAGCTGTTGCTCAAAAGCAATTATTTCCAAGGATCTCTGTCGTTTTTCCCTGAGATGCTATTATACAGTACAGCCAAGGGAGGAGGAGCTCAGCTGTGTTGGGATGAGTTTTGTTTCTGCTTTTGACCAAACATACAGGGAAATGAAACCAAAAGTCCCAACACATTATATTGTTATTTCCAGAGCCATCATGAAGGTGTCACCTTAAGAGCATGAATTTCACATTTGCCTGATAGGCCCTCCAAGGACTTTCACAGAGACAGTTTTGCCAAGTCAAGAATTGTGTTTTGAGGTGACAGCTGTAACAGATTCAGAATTGCCTTGGATAAATGCATTTGCTGTATTCGTGCTAAATATCTTAAGGCTGCATAGTAGTTAATTAATAATTCATAATTCATTAAGAGTTCAGCAATGATTAAGCTTAGTTTCACCTGGGTATCCTCTGCTGAATAGCAGTTCAGAGGTGTGGCTGCTCTTCTGAGAGGCTTCAGTGAGAAGACTGAGAGAGATTTTTACAAGGGCAGGTAGTAATAGGACAAGGGGAAATGGCTTTAAATTGAAAGAAAGTAGGTTTAGGTTGGATATTAGGAAGAAATTCTTCCCTGTGAGGGTGGGGGAGGTGCTGGCACAGGTTACCCAGAGAAGCTGTGGCTGCCCCTGGATCCCTGGAAATGTTCCAGGCCAGGTTGGATGGGGCTTGGAGCAACCTGGGATAGTGGAAGGTGTCCCTGCCATGGCAGAGGGTGGGTCTGGATGGGATTTATGTCCCTTCCAACCCAAACCATCCGAGGATTCTGTGGCTCTCTGAACTTACAGCTGTGAGATCTCCACTTCACTGAGGACACAGTTCATGTGTTAAGATAACCATGCCCTTAACTGAGCCAGGTGCAAGGGAAGCAAGTGGTGCCCACTCGAGGCAGCTCTGTCCTTTGAAACAGCCTGCTCATTTCCACAGAAGCCAAATATTTTGCCTGTGAGGATTAGTTTCGTTTCTGCTGTTTCTTATCATGTTGGGTAGGTGGAGCCTGTCAGTTAAAAAGCATCTGAAGAAGTTCCAAAAAGTCACTGCTTCTCCTTGCTACAGGACCCTTACAAGGGTAAGTTTCTCTTTTCCTACTTCTAAAAACAGTAATGCAATTTTTTGCTGTTATCTACATTCTTTTTAATGTGACATGGCTGCATAAGGTGTCCAAAGAAGGTGTGATTAAACAGGGTTGCCAGGAGCAGGATTTTTTTGCTTTCTGGGGTGGAAAAAAAGAAAAGGTGTTAGTATTATTTCCTCTTTAATAGGAGACACCAGAGAGATGGCATTTAATTTTTTTCAAAGGCAGTGTTCAGCAAGATGCTCTAACCAGCAATATTTATGAGTGGGATCATAAGCTTTGTATTGCTTCATTTTCTTTATGAAAAGACAGCTAGAGTTAATAAAAATACAACACAGAGACTGTGAGGTTTACCCAAATATCCTGAAATCACAGGGTATGTCAGCCAGAAGTCCATGTGCTACTTTGGCTGCACAGAAAGGGAAGAAATCCAAGAGCTGTGTGAGTTCAGCACTGCAGCTCTGCACCTTGGGTTTAAGAGGGGATTTTTTTTGGTAGGGGATTTTCATCTACCGATGCAAAGCTAAAGGGTCATTAAAATAAAACACAACTCCCCTTCAGAACCATCAGCAGGTTGGTGTTTGTGCAGATGTGGGTGTGCAGCAGAGTGCTTTGTGCTGTGCTGGGAGAGGTTTGTCACACAGGCAGGCAAATTGTGAAGGTAAAGCTCACAGAAATCAGTATTGTCCTGGCAAAGGAGGCAGGGGCAGCTCTGGGGAGAGGAAATTGTTGGCAGACGTTCAGTATCATCACATCACCCGAGTGTCATGTTTCACAGGTGGATTCTCACCCATTGTAGAAAGGCTCTTTAAATTTGCAGCTCTTTTGTTTTCCTATCCACCTTTCTTCCATGCGATGTTGTCACAGCTCAGTAGACAAAGAAATCACTCTGCCCGTGTGGCACGGAATGGTTACACAGCCTACCCACCCTTTCCAGGTCCCGGGGGAGACCAGAGGCAAAGCCTCAGGAATCCACACCTTTATTTATTCTGCTGCTGAGTGCAGGTGGTGTTGTTAGGGGATGTTGTGTGTGTGTGCAGCCTGTGTGTGGTCTGCACCCCATCTCCATGGCTGTAAGAGGCACAAAAACTAGGAGACCCAAAAACTTGGGTCTCCTCAGGCATCCTCAGCACTCCCACATCCCTTCCACCTCGGTGATGGCCATGGGGTTTGTCCTAACTAAACACACCAGGGGGATACTGCAGGATGTCTGGGTGTTTGCATAATTAATTCACTGCAGAGACGGGCATCTGAGATGTTTGGGATTGACTTTGGTGCACATTGGCCACAAAAAAGGATATAAAAGGCTGCTGGAGACTGGGCCAACAGGGCAAATTGGTGTCCCGAAGTTGCAGGGAGTTTCTGGGTCGATTTCCCCCCCTACCCATCCCCCTTCCCTCCCCACCACCAGTGCCCCCACCAGGGATGCCCACAACTCCAACACTTTTGGACTGGTGTGTAAATACCCAAGATCCAGCCAAATACACTCATAAAATCCTAAAGCAGCCCCAGAGTGCTTTGCTGCTTTGTAATGGTGAATTCTGCAGGGTCAAAGACTATAAACCTGCACATTTCCACATGAATCTGCTCATATTATAACTCTTCAGACACAGACCGTTGACCAAATCTGGGACTAAGTGGAGCAAATTACACCGAGACTGCTCTGAGAAGTTTTGGAAGAAAGGGATTTCACTTGTGACTCAACAGGAAGGACCATGACTTGATTGTAATCCATTTTAAAAGATGAGAGGGTGTCGCTGTTGAGCCGCTAGCAGAGGAGAGATCCTGGATTCTCAGCGTGGCATAGAAAAAGCACTTTATTATTTTGAATCCAACATATATAGACTTTTCAGAGGTCACCCAGATTGGTCAGTCAGAAACCTCCCCCTAGGCCTGATTGGCCAGGCCTGAACTGTCCAAATCTTGAGACACTGTTTTTAATAACATCCAAACTTTATCTTTGTTTATAAAACACAGGAGAATGTTCTCATGGGAAAGGCCTGTGCTAGCCACAAGAGGGTTGTTATTTTGACCCTGCACTGGCAATATTTACATAGTGTACTAGCAGTAAATCTAATTACAATTGCCCACACAGTCACTGTGTCCAATTTCTCATGTCTTGCCCAGAACCTTCTCTCAGCTGCTCTGCTACAGTGTGTGGTGTTTTTCCTAAACTTGTTTTACACATCAAAAGTACAACTTACACTGTGTCTGATCATCCTATTTTGGCATCTGTTTAAATTAGAAAACCTGTAAACATGATTCAACAAAAAAATAATTAACAGAATGGGAAGTTATTTCAAGAAAAGTTGTGCTTCTCCTAATTTTTCTGAAGTGTTTGAGTTAAACAGATCTTGGTTTTGGCAGAGGGAAGCTAAAAAACTCTAGCTTTGAAAAAGTATTCTTGAGTGTTTTTCCTTAAATCACTCTCTCTGGAAATCACCTTTCCTGGAAAACATCACGTCAAAAGCCTCTAATTTCCTCAGCCACCTATAGAAAAAAAACCTTTTGCATAAAGAAATGGTGAACAAGGAAATAAAAAACCTCCTAATTCTCCTTTCTCTAACATCATGTCAAGCAAAGTCTGCTTTTGGTAGAGGATTTGAAGCTATAGAGGAGCTTAAAGATACAGAGCTTCTAAAACAGGTGTCAGACTTGCCTCTAACAAGTGTTTCTTCCACAAAAGAGGTGACATGGTCACTTAGCAGACTATGGCTTGGTGGTCCCACCCATGTAGAGCCAGCTCCCCACACTCCTGACCCCAGGAAGTTAAGGATTCACTCCCTCCAATCCTGCCCTGATACTGACTGAGCTTCTCCAAACACCACTGAACAAAATATGTCATCGAGGAAAACTGGCTTTTTGCAAAAACTGCTGTAACTTTTTTTTTTTTTTTCCAAAAAGCAAATACTGCTTTTTCTGTGACATTTTCTTTTTTTTTAATACAAAAAATGAAAGCATAAGAGAGATAGGGAGAAGTATTTCAAGCCTATCCTCTGGAGACCAATTTTAGCTATTGGAAAAGAGCTGTGACGCTCGGTACCTGCTGAGGGTTTGGATCAGGAAATAAAAGTGGTGTTTGATTTTCTCTGCTCTGATCACTGTTGCAAGGTGCAGTCACTCACTGCCCCATGTTTGATTTCAGAAGCTGCACCTCAGAGTGGTTGGACCAGGCAGTGGTCACTGGTTAGTGAAGTAGTTCCAGACAACCTACTGAAGCCCAGAAAATCAGCAGGCCATGGATAAAAAGAATGCAGCATTCAAGCATCCTTCTGAAAGAACCAGAAATGCCCCAAAGAAAGAAGGGTTTGCTTTTCCTTTCTTCAAAACAATTCCAGAAGCTGCTTCAGTGCCTCTCCCACCAGAAGCAGAAGAAGCTGCTCTGATGTCAGAGAACATGTTTGAGAGAAGGGCTAACCATGAGCAGAAGGACTTGGAGAAAGAGTTTTCCGGAGAAGAGATCAAGGTAAGGCAAGAAGAGAGAACAGATCCTCCCCACTCTTACTCTGTGGTTTTACTTTGTGCCTCAAAATGAATTCCTTTGTCTCTTTGGGCAATCTGCACTTGTTAGGGCTAAGGAGGAGTTTTGGGATCAGGGCCAAGCAGTTATTTGTGTAACTAGGCAGAGAGGTACCTGAAATGAATTTGTAGATATTAACAATGCAGCTCTAAAAAAAAAACTGATGCAGCCTAGAAGCCAATTTAATGTGTGACATGTGTCTGTTTCATCCCTAACAACCAATGTTGAACAGAAATCGTAAAAGTTGAGATATTTTTTACTTGAGGCTTTTCAACCTTCAACAGAAATGCAAAGAAAGGTTAATAATAACCTGATTGGATATTTTACACTGAACACAGATTAAGTCTGTGACAGAGTTATTTAAATTTTTGAGTATTTACTAGCTATTGTAATGAAGAGAGTGGGCAGGGGTTACCAAAAAGGGTTTAAAATGCCTGTCTCCAGCCATGTGTGCTGCCTCCCTCATCTTGGACCAAGCAATCTGCTCTGTTTAATACCTCTGATCCATAGACATGCTTTTAGAAGTATCTTTCTTGGATAAAAGTGATGGAGAGAAACTTCAACTTTTCTTCTCAAACAGGTTTGAATGTGCCTCTCCCAATATGTCTGAAACATAGTGATGTTCTCAAAATTGTATTTCTAAATGCAGCCATCAGACTGGAACATGGAGAGAGGAACATGGAGGGAGAAGAGACCAAGCTGATCTTTGTATACTTTGGTTGAGCATATTTAACAGCAGATGGACCAGTTTTGCCAAACCTAGAAATAGTTTGATTTGTTTTCACGTAAATGAAGAGACTCTGTTAATATCTGGACATGTATCAAACCCAGAAAATGACAATAATCAGTCATTTAAAACAACCCACTCATATTCACGCCTTATGTGAGCCTAAAATGAGGCAAAGAAAGAAGAGCCATGATGATCTAAAAGATTTCAGCCACCTGTTAAGAATGTCACAGCAGAATACTTTTGGTGTCTGTGCACAAACTAAATCTGCAAACCAAAGATCTAATAATCTGTTCATTACTAAATTCTGTGATTTCTGGGATCAGTCTTCATTTACATACACATGCTTCAGTGCATCTGTGGATGAGTGGAAGAAAATGGCAGTTATTAAAAAAACTTATGAAAAATATTAACAAAGCACACTTAGTAATGTGTTCTTTACCTCCTCAGGATGGCTTTAAAAATTTGGTATTTTTACTCAGGATGCTCGTTGATTCAACCTCAACTGTTTCTCTCATATTTACAGACGTATTTACATATTTATTACATGGAGATGCAAGGATGCACAGTGATATGAAACACAGTTTCATGCCAGTAAATAAGATTTACTAAAAAAACTATGAGTAGAAAATGCATCTAATTTTTTTTTTTAATTATGGAAAATTCATTGTAAGTTTAACCCTACCAGGCTGCAGAGCACATCTTGTACAACCAATATGAGGAAAAGATCCGACCCTGCATTGATCTTGTCGACAGCCTGAGAGCTCTGGGCATAGAAAAGGACCTGTCTTTGCCTGCCATTGCAGTAATTGGAGACCAGAGCTCGGGGAAGAGTTCTGTCCTCGAAGCCTTGTCTGGTGTTGCTCTCCCCAGGGGCAATGGTAAGAATTCACTTTCTCAGGTTTTCACCTGAATTTCACTTCGATAGGGTGGAAGGGATTTTTTTTTTTCTTTCTTTCTTTCTTTCTTTTTCTTTTTTTTTTTTGTCTAGAATTAGATAACTCCATGACTGAGAAATGGAGGTGCTGGTGAGGCAGCACAGGGTAAATCCAACAAGGCACATGTTCCAGGTAGTCAAGAGACCAGGGGTGAGAAATGTAGTGTAGTTGCCCCAGACTGAAAGGCAACATCAGCTGACTCTGTGCATTTCCCAGGAAACAGCAGTGCAACAGAGTATTAATATCACATGCAAAACTAGTTTTTAAATTTGCTTCTGGGGTTGGTTTGGGATTTTTAAATATTTTCTTAAAGATACCTTTCATTATTATTATTATTGTTATTGTTATTATTATGTGTACAAAGATCTTTACTTAAAGCCTTACTTAAGTCAGAGATGATTGTTGGAAGACTTTGCAGCTCAAGAAGATCCACTTTCCAGCTCTGTGTGTGTATTTTCACACACATGAATTCTGCAACTTCCATGTCAGTTTGCAATATAATCTAGTCTTTCAGGCTGGAGTTGTGGAAAAGCTTTTCATAGGATTTAGTTGCAGCACTGGAACAGATCATCCAGAGAGGAGCAAAGCTCCATCTGTGGAGGTTTGCAGGGCCAGACATGTCTGGAAAGAGCCATGGTTGACCTCATCTGGTGCTGGTGACAATCCTGCTCTGAGCAAGAAGTTGGACAAGCCACCTCTTGGAACATTTCCCTGTTTTTGTGTGACACACTAGGCAGCCCTGTGTACAGCACACACTGCCAGGCTGTGTTTCACTCACAACAACCTCTGCCTTTGGAACTGCTGCAGGTATTGTCACTCGATGTCCCTTGGAACTGAAACTCAAGAGGTTACCTGAAGGCCAGGCATGGCAAGGGAAAATCTCCTACAGGAATGTTGCCCTGGAGCTCCAGAACGCCTCTGAGGTGGACAGAGCGATTAGACAAGGTGAGTGCATTTGGCTGGCTTAGCCTCTGAATCCTCTTCTGAGACTAAGCAGCACAGTCTAAGATTGTGGAGTAACACCAAGAGTTGGACTCAGAGCAAGAGAAGTGGGTCAGCAAAACTCAGTTCTCTCAAGGGAGTTGCACCAATGCTTTGGTGGTGAAGATGATCCATGATGATGCTTGCAGAATGGCCTGGGTTGGAAGGGAGCTTAGAGGTCATCTAGTCCAACACCTCAGGCAGGGATGTCACCCACTGTAACAATGATTAATGACACAGACTCCCCTTGGCAGGTACAAGGAGGAATTGCATTATTGCAAAAACCAGGCTTTTTTACACTATTAGCCCTTTATCCATTTACATTCCTGTGAAGCACAACAAACATACTTCAACCACCATGAACGGTGAGGTGAACACATGCTGGTTATAGAACTTGTTTTCTAGGGTTATATTACTTGGTTTTTACCTCTATTCCAGCTGAGTCATTCCCAGAGTGCTTTTCTGGTTAACCAAAATAACAGGAGTGAGCAAGGATTTTACAAGGGTGACAAGGCCCTCATTTTGTAAGGTTTTTCTTATCCTCAACAACAAGTAGGTCTATGATCCTTTTATCCTGATCCATGATAAAGGCTCAGGCTGTGTATTTACCTGGGTGGTGTCTTCCTGGTTTCCTGCTTTGGGGAGGTTGTCTGTAAAAGGCCTAAATGGTTCCTGATCATCCAGTTCAAAAGCCCAGAGAGTGCTTGAAGCGTCTCTGGCTGGAAATCTTACGATTTTTGGAGAAAATTGCAAGAAGGCAGAGTGGAGGACAGAGAGCTTCTGCCAGGTACTGACCACGGGCTCAGTCACTGCCCTTCCCATGTCACAGCTTTGCTGTTCTGGCATTTCATGCTGTGTAAGAAATCAGTGTTCTTACCCAAAGGGCAGTCAGCACTTGCCCTAAATGTGAAAGTTGGATTGTCCTTACTTCCTTGACCAGCACAGCTCTGCACATTGTTTTTCTTTCTAATTTTTAATTAGCTTTTCAATGCATTATTTGGATATTCTCAACACAGGCTAGGCAATTGGTATGAATTAAATAAGGTAATTAAAGAGCTGAAAATCCCTCATGAGAATGACTGTGGAGTTTCCTTGCTTCTCTGTGTTCACAGTTCAAGCATTATTGCCTTGTAGGATGTGGGACAATTTACTCTCAATCTCTCTATCAAATGTGAAGAATATAGAACAGCACCTATTTTTCTTTCAAGGCATCCAAGGATTAATACCTACAAAGTCTCTTATTATTGAGGAAGCATTTTTCAACTGACCACTATTTTACCTGACTCCTTCCATTGTGATTTATTTACATGTACTTTGTCTGCATACATGAGAGTCCATAAATATTACATATTACATAAAATATTACAGTTCATATTACAACAGGACTTCACACAACCCTGTGCTGCATAATCATTTCCTTAGATTTTTTGCATAAATGGATTTAAGTGTGTGGGTGAATCTGAAAGACAAAGCCAAGCCTAAAACAACCTCAGGTGGTAGTAGGTACTATTCAAAGTCCCTATGTTCATTTTTGGTCTGATGCTTCATTTGAAGGTTGCATTCATTGCCTTGCTCTTTTCCCTTCCCAGCCCAGGACACCGTGGCTGGTCCCAGAGGTGCCATTAGTGGAGAGTTGATTTCCCTGGAAGTTCGGTCCCCAGATGTCCCAGATCTGACACTAATTGATCTTCCTGGGATTGCCAGGGTGGCTGTGGGGGACCAGCCTAAAGACATCGGGGAGCAGGTAAAAGTCAGCCTCGTGTGCCAACCTGTGCCCAGCTCTCATCCCTTAAGGGCTCCCTGCAGACATTATTTGAAGCAAACAGAATAAGTGGAGGGGATCTCTGCTCTTCCTCTGGCTGCTTTTAGAAGAAATGCTGGGGGATGTAAATAAAACTCTAGCTGGATAAAGCCTGCTGTGAGGGTGATGTGCAGGAGCTGGGGGTGTTGTTTCCCCTAAAATACATTCAAATACGAACTTCAAATAGGAATAAGAGGAGCCCAGACTAAACTAGATCTACCAAACCGAAATGAGACAAGATTGGATTGTCTGGGCTTCACTTGCTGGGAGGAGAGTAATTTAATTTCACAGTTAGATAGCAATCTTTCTATTGTATTGAGAAGAAAGCAGCAGATGTGACAAAATCCAAACATTTCCATTGTCCCCAGCTGCCTGCATGCTCCAGAGATGGAGTCTATAGCATTGCAGCCTGTCAGAAACTGGGGTGGGTGGGAAGTAGGAAAGAGATGCATCTTCACCAAAATCCAGGGGGAAAAAAGAAGAATTCATTTACTGTGGAATAAACACAATAGAGCAGTGTGAATCTTCTTCAAAAAAATACAAATTATGAGAAATTCATTTTGTTTGGCATTGAAACATAGAAAAATGTCAACTAGATGTCATGTGCAACTTTGGGGTTAGTTTTTTAAAAATTTTCCTACAAATATTCCACTGAAATATATTTCAGTGGATATATATATATATATCCACTGAAATACAAATTTGAGGTTTATCAGTATAAGCTAACTTGCTGTCTTTCCATAAGTGTTTATCTACACATCAGGACCTGATTTTCTTACATGTGATTAAACATCAAATATCTTTAATATTTCCATAATTGAAAGATTAAACTCCACTTATGTGTCAAGGCAGGCTTAACAACATTAGTCTGGTCTCTTCCATGCCAGAAGTTTGGATTAATCTTGACATAGAAAAAGAGGCTGCATTCTCCTGCTGATCCCTTTCCATGCCATCCTTCAGCATGCAGTGCTATCCTCAGCATGTGTGACATTTAATGGCATCAGGCAGTGGCTCCTATTGCTAGAAATGGTCACATCCTACATGCAAGTGTCTGATTTCACTGCACCTCCTCACTGCTGTATTGAATTGCAGATCAAAAGGCTGCTGAAAAGAATTATTGGCTGCAAAGAGACAATCAATTTGGTAGTGGTGCCATGTAATGTGGATATTGCAACAACAGAGGCGTTGAAAATGGCTCAAGAGGTGGACCCCAGTGGAGAAAGGACACTAGGTGAGATAATTTTTAAGCTACAAGTTGTAAAGGATGGTAAATCATTTTTTCCCCGTGAGGTCTGATGTTCTTTGTTCTGCACCACATCTGTGAAATTAGCTGCTAGAAGGAGAGAAAAGAAAAAAAAATAAAGAAAATGGCCTAAAGAAAGTATTTGTAAATATTTCTAGTCACAATTCTTGAGTAGATCCAAGAATGCCTTAGTTTGGTGTCTCGCTGGCATTCATGTTATGAATAATTGGAAATTAAAAATCTCAGTTAATGGTCGTTAATCTGAAATTAATGGTAGAAAAGCTTTGCTGCAGCCTGTTAAGAAAGGTTTGCAAAGCAGAAGGCATGGTGGGAGGCCAACTGTAGAGCAAGATCTACAGTGCAAAGCCCAGGAGCTGAGAGCTTTCTAGGAGAGAGAAAACAAAAAAAAAAATCGCTTTATGAAACATGGTGCAGAGTGCTCCTTCTTGGTGGTTAACTTTCTCTTTTAACTTCACAGGAATCCTCACAAAACCTGACCTGGTGGACAGAGGAACCGAAGAGTCCATCATCAACATTCTGCAGAACAGGGTAATCCCCCTCAAAAAAGGCTACATGATCGTGAAGTGCCGTGGGCAGCAGGACATCCACAACAGAATGAGCTTGGCTGCTGCAATCCAACAGGAGAGAAACTTCTTTGAGAGTCACAAGCATTTCAGGTACTCCTGGCAAAAAAAGATCTCATCAAAAACATGTTAAAGTCATCTCAAAGCTTCCTGTTGATTTGCTGAGGTTTAACTTAGGGGTTACAAACAGCTGTTAATTATACTCACTATTTCTCATTGCCCAAGTAGGGTTGTGTTTCAATAACCCAGAAGATTTTTACATACCAAATAAACTTTTAGGGTTTTTTTTTTTTGGTTTGGGGTTTTTTTTGCTTGAGGTTTTTTTTTGGGTTTTTTTTGGTACACAAAATACACGGAAGATGTGCAACGAACTTCAGAAGTTCAGAATAGTCCCAAAGAATTCGAGTTAAGGATCTGAGCACTTCAAGTCAGGCACTGAAGTAGTTCAGATCACTGGAAAACATGGTGAAACAGCATGAGAAAGGCTGTGCTGAAGGTCCAGGCTGCCCAGGTAACTCAGCAGCAAATCAATCATGATACAGGGAATGGCAGGTGAAAAAGGTTTGGAATCAGTGAATTTTACACATGAAGATATAACACAGCAGCACATTCATCTGTTAGAATTTGCTGTTCCTGTTTCCCCTTCCTTAGCCAGTAGCTGTCAAACAGCTCTTGCATAAAAGTGCCCAGAGAGTCCTGGGCTGTTGCCAGTCTGCACCAGCAGCGCCCAGAAACCTTTCTTTACTCAAATTGTGTAATAAAATTAGTGAAAACAGAGCAGAGCATCAGTGCTGCCCCCTTGCCCTGCACATGCTGACTATCCAAACCCACATTTTGCTCTTTTTTTCGCAGCATGATTATGGAAGAAGGAAAGGCTACTATCCCCCATCTGGCAGAGAAGCTCACAAATGAACTTGTAAAACATATTATTGTAAGTAACAGAGTCCCATACTGAGCTCTTTGGATCAGTTACTACCTAAAAATAAGTTCAACCCTTCAGTCTTGGACTGCAGTTGGGTTTCATCTTTATATGCACAGATAGTGTTAAAAAATCCTTCAACTCAGTGATCTGAGAACAATCTGAACTGAGAGGCAGAGGTGGAAAGACTCATGCTCTGTCCTCAGATTTGCCTTTAAACAGCAGATCAACAATAAAAAATTATTTCATCTATTTGTGACTTGTAATCCCTGCCTTTTCAATGGCAGTCAGGATAGTTCTGTTTTTTTATGAGGAGTGTTGATCACCTGGGTGGCAACTTACTGCCATCAGCTTACTGAAACACAGTGAATTCTGTTCAACTGAAAATGCCTTCAAAACATCAAGGTGTTCTATTTTATTACTATCCTAATGTAAGCATATTGGAAAGTTTTATTTGATATAAATATATATGTAAGTAAAATATATCTTATTTCATTAAGGGAAGATGCTAAAATATAGGGAACCCCTAAATTCAGCCTCAAAGGAGAAAAAAAAATTATTTATGTAAATTTACAGAAAATAAGCAAATGAACAGCCATGTTCCATCAGGAATTTATCAGGAATTGAGCAGTCATTCCACCACCCTGGCACAACCTGTGAGGACACAGGTTTTAGCTCACTGTGGGTGAAATTTTGCCTAGATTGCAGCTATTCTGCCCAACCTGCAGTGAGGTCCAACCTGATTCCTCAGGGAGATCCTGGCCCCTGCCCTCCCTCAGAAAAGGCTGTATTTGCACTTCCATGGTATCCCACTGTCACTTACAGGACACAGACAGCTCTTGGATTTGTAAAACAGCAAGTGTATTTTGGTGTAGGTCACCAAAACCTTTTGGTGTAAGTTTTTGGTGCAGGTGGAGGTCACCCTTAGAAGGATTTTGTTTTCCTTTCAAATCCAGGCATGTTCAACCTATCTCAATGTCCTTCTTCACTCTCTCCTCCCCAGAAAAGTTTGCCAACTCTGGAGAGCCAAATTCGTGAGACCCTCCATAAAACATTGCAGCAGCTACAAAGGTACAGTCGAGGCACACCCAGAACAGATCCTGAGAAGCTGATTTTCCTCACAGATGTAAGTATTGGTCACAGAGCAGAGCGAGGAGGTAACTGTGGGAGAAAAAAAACCACCTGAAATTACCAAAACCTCAGGAAGTTTGTGCTATCTGTCACTGGAATGCTTTGAGGTGTCTTGCATGGGAGACAGGAGTTTTATGTGTTTTTGCAGTTTGACAGACTTTAAGATAGCTAGTTCCCCAAGACTTAATCCCGTTCGCAAGATTCTTTGATATTTGGCCGATTTGTCTAAAAATACCATTTATTAGACACAGAACATAGCAAACATACAAACATAGAACAGATTGACACACATAAACACACAAAGAATACATAATTGCAACACTATAATAGATAAAAATGCAATTATGGGGTAAAACCTTGCTTGAACTATAAAAATAGTTAAAAATGCAAGAAATGCTTGCTTGAACTATAATGCAAGTTAAGAAATGCTTGCTTGAGCTAGCTGAAATGCAAGTTAAGAAAGGTACCTATAAATTAGCCGGAATAATACAATTTAGGAAACTCAATGATCTTACCAAACCCAATTTGGAGCTGGAATACATTAAGACTTCCTCACTCAATCCCAGGGAAGTAACCACAGGGCTGCGTCCAAACCCTGGGGAGAAGACTTTACTTCACGCTCCAATGTCCATGTAGAAAGCTTCTACCTTTCTGAGGTTTCGTGGTGTTTTTTATAGGAAAAGAGTATGTGGATTTGCGGTCACTCAAAAATTCTTCACATTCTCTCAGTGTCTCACCTTGGCCTTCCAGGCGCCAGGACTAGATAGCCAGGATTAAGTTTATCAACCTAATCTGAGCCATTCATCTCTAGCCAGCGATCAGGGAGAGAGAGAAGGGGGAGGGGGAAGGTCCTGCCACATGAGGACACAGACAAACCACACCTGTAAAAATAATGGACCATAGGAGCTCCTGGCCCCTTCTAGCAACTTTTTTTTCTGTATTTATGTGACAAGAAAACTAAACAACTTGGTTGATTGGTCAAAATCAAGCATCTCAGTGAGGGAAAACTTACTCTCCTGCCTGTTCAACACTTTGAAGGGTTCCCATTGTTTACAGCCCTCATAAAACCAAGTGTATCTCTGATATCAAAATATGGTTTGCAAGTCCATCAAAGTGTCTCATCTCACGGAGTTACTCCCTAAGTAAGCCTCCAGCAGGCAGCAGAGGTGCTTATGAAAGCTCATCAGACTTCATACAAGTCTGGCCTATTAGAATTTAGTGAATGGTTCTAAAAATCTACAGGGGATTGAAAAAAATTTTAAAAAAAGAATATCAAATTTGTTCTGCTCTAGCTGTGAGAGTTTTGGAAAAAAAAAACCAAAACAACTAAACCAAACCAACCAGGCGCTAAGAGCATAAAAGATGTAAGAAAGGATGTTTTTCAAGACCCATGTCCCTGCTTTAACATCAAACAACTGCAGACCTACTTAACATCCACAAATCGGTCTGAAGAAATGAAACTTCACTAAATCACCTGCTTGTTGTTCAATTCACTGCAGCTGATCAAGCTCTTTAACCAAGACATCTCTCAGACAACCTGGGGAGAGGAGCAGCTGTTTGGAGATGAAGTCAGGCTGTTCACCAAGCTCCGCAAGGAGTTCCAGACGTGGGGTGTGATTCTCCTGGAGTGTGCTGCGAGGGGTAAGCACCACAGCCAGCCTGGCAGCTGGCCTGAGACGCCAATTTCTTGCTTTAAAACCTAGACACAGCATCTTCCATAAATATTTTTCACGAAAATGAAGAATAAAAAGCCAGGAGCATTCATCTGCTGTGGTGTTAGGCCAGTGATGCTCTTCTCACAGCAATAAAATCAACATCATGGTGCAGAATTTGTTGGTGATTTTCTGAACCATTCTTCTAAATAACAGCAACACCAATTAATAATGATAAATAATAAGCTATATAATAATTTTTATTATTGCTGATAATGTATATATTTTATTATCACTATTAATATTTTAGAATCTGCGTGAGGTTTGTTCCACTTTAGCTCTGGGTTTAGGTAGGTAATACCTCATAATAAAAAAAAAATTAAAATATAGCAAATTTGTGTAATATCAGCAAAGAAATATTCACTGTGATATGTTAAATAAAAATAGCTAGTCAAGAGTAGATTCCCTTGGAAAAAGTGTTTAGTGATCTTGGGGATTTGTTTTGTTTTGGGTTTTTTTTTAAACTTGGAAGTGACTGGCAATGGCCAGCTACTTCTGTGAAGGTAAAAATACCAAGAAGAACCAGTGGTTTTGAGCCCCATCCTAATTTCTGTCAGTCAGATGCTTGATGCAGTGTGTGAGATTGCTCATTCACTGAGCAACGTGTTAGCTCTGTTCTGTGGTAACAAAAAAACCATCTCAGTAGTTGTTCCTCTCAAGAACAATATGAAGAGGAGAAACAGACTTCCTTCCCAAATCTGAAACAAATAAATTGAGTGATTTGGTTGCAAAGCAGTGTTATTTCACCATTACAGCTAACAAAACAGTCCCCAGTAAAGTGTGGAAATACGAAGATCAGTACCGCGGCCGGGAGTTCCCAGGCTTCAGCAACTACAGGACTTTTGAGGACATTGTAAAGGAGCAAATCAGAGAACTGGAGGAGCCAGCAATTGGGATCCTGAACAACGTGATGGGTATGGCTCTTGTGTGGGGGACACCTCTGGGACTGACAGGTTCAGTTTCCAGGAGAAGCCGATGCTCTCAGAGAGAGGAAGTAAATCTGGTTCAACCTGAGGGTTGCTTTTTCCCTAGAGCCTTTAATCTCTATGTGGTCTCCAGCTTTTGTTAATACTTTTCCCAGTGGCTCTGGAAGAGAGTTAGAAAATAACTATATAATAAATAACACAGCAAGGAAACAGTACAGTGGAAGTAGCTGGTCACACTCTTGCACCTAGAAATCTAAACTCCTTCTTGTTTGTGTCATAAAGGCAGAGTGCACCAGCACAGCTGCTCAGCTATTTCTGAATGCATACAGAAAATTAGTAGTCTGCCAAGTCTCATATTAACAATGGCTTAAAACCCTCACTTACTTACCTGACTTTATTTTGTCTCTCTGTTCTTCTTTTAGTTCTGGTTGAAGAGAAATTTATGGAACTCGTTAAAAGGAATTTTGCAAATTTTCACAATCTAAGCAGAGTTGCCAAGGTGAGGTACTTACTTATAACCTGAGAAAAGTCAAAAGACAGAATGGCATTTGTAAATACATCCATGCTTATGGTACTTGTCTCATTGCATTACCCTTATGGGTAATTTCTTGTGGAAATCTCTTGCAGGAAAAATAAAGAAGACCCTAAAAATAATAGCATGATTATAATGGCACTAATGAAAGTGCATTTTGTCCAACTTTGACAAGATCTAATGTATACATTCTTTATTTGTTCTGCTCACATTCTTGATGTTTGCAACACAGTGCAAAGAAAACCTGCTATGGCTGCCTTGAAGAGTTTATAATTAACTTCAGATTTAAGTCCTGCAATGATTTGTCAGTGTGCTAAAGAGTGTTTTTCCCTCCATGAAAGCAAGCCAGGATTTTACCCAGTGCAGGAATCTCATTTTTGATTAAATGGAGCAGGAGCAGACAGGCCAAAAATCATCCAGCTATGAAAAATGAGATGATGACCATTCACAGTTCAGGCATTAGCATGTTTTGGGGTGGAGTTCAGTGATATGGATGTCCTTAAAGGCCTTTTCTCAGAAAGGGCTTTGAGGAAGACACAAGAAGCAGCCAGGAAACAGAGTCCACTCGCAGGCTACTGCTGAAAAAAGAAACTCAGAAGCAAATGTGACTGAAATAGGTGGTTTGCTATTTAACTTGCATGGTAAAACCCCACTGAGCTCCCAGGCCAACCAGACAGTGAGCAAATAAATTATTTCATCCAAACCCAGAGGTGTTCAGGCAAGGTCTTTAGGTATAACACTGTGAGAGGAATGAAGAGGGAAGCAGCTCTGGCAGACACTGGACACGAGAAAAAAGATGTGTGTTTTCTTAGGGGTGCTAGGAAAGCATTTTAAGGGAATTTGAGCATGACTGAGGGAACTGTGCTGCCCCCACAGACTAAAGCACCAGACAGGGAGGGATTAGACGGGGGTGGTTTGCTGACATCAGATATTTTCCTTTGGGTTTCAAGCACCAGGTTTCGACTGATCCCACTCGTGTGTAAGGAGGAAACAAAACTGCCACGTTTTCCTGCTCCTTCACAGCAGAGGAAAATCCAAAGTATTACTCCATGTTCCCATGGTCTGGGATTAGATAGTGCTGAATAAGGGCAGTTGAACTCTCTGCCCACCTTGCTATTCCCTGGGGACACTGCTAAGCACTGGCACCTTCCCAAAGGAAGCAAATGTCTTAGAACTTCTTGTTCCTTTCTTTTCTAGGTGAAAATTGAAGACATTAGAGAGCAGCAAGCAGCAGAGGCTGAAAGACATATCCGGACACAGTTTAAAATGGAGAGAATTGTGTACTGCCAGGATGACCTTTACATTCATGATTTACATGGAACTAAGGCAGAAAACGCTCCCAACATGGCCATGGGGAAAGATAGGCAGTTTCTTTCTCCAAAAGAAGAGCCCTCTGTTGTCGTGGAAATGCTTTCTCACACGAATGCCTATTTCTCTGTGAGTTTCCAGACTGATGCAGCAGATTTGCTGTCCCCTGAATGCTATAACAGATACTTGCTGGAGTCAATACTGCCTTGAATGCCATAGTACCACTGTGCAGGGAATAGCAGCCAGAGGGTATCTGAGTGTCTCATTCAGGCACATGCTCAGCTGCTGGAAAAATTCCTTAGAGCTTCTGACCAGGGATGAGGGTGTTGGGACAAAGCTGGGCTGGATCAGCACAGTCACTGGGGAGAAAGGGCTGCAGGATATGGTGATTGGAAAAGCCTGAAGGTGTCAGAGTGACAGCTGGCTCCTAAAGCACTTGTTAGCTGCCTCTCAGTCTGGCTCAGGTCAGCCTCAAGCCACTGCATATTCCTGCAGCCAGCAGAAAGTGCTGTCAGAGCTTTGCAGTCAGGTCCTAAAGGACTGCAGCAGGAGGAGCAATAATAAAGCATCACATTAAGAGATATCAGCTGTCTGTAGAGGTCAGAGTGCATCTGCTGTACTGCAGATAGCACCCTCGAAGTGAAGTCTCTGAAGACAAATGGGCTGTTTTAACAAAGCATTGTGTTAAAGAAAGACAGAAGAGAGAACACACAGTATTAAGATTTGCTTTGTTGTAAAACTCGCTCAAAAGCAACAAGTTCAATATTTATAATTCAGGAGGGTAGGCAGCAGCTCACTTTGAATTGCAAGAGCAGGGTTTGTGACAAATTCCTGCAATTAAATGTTCAGGCTGCTCAGGCTGATGAAGAGAAAGCCATTAGCTTTCAGAGAACAAGACACAAAGACAGAAGTGCATTAGCTCTCCCATCCCACCTCGCTACACTCTGCTGTATATCTTAGCTGCTAGTTAAATATTTTTGTAAATGCCCTGATAGCCATTTTCAACCAAAAAAACCCCCCAAATACCAGTGCATCATAGCTCCATGGGACTGACTTATGCAAGGCCAAATGCAGTTTGAATGAGATGGAAACTCTTAAGTGTCCATGGCTGCCTACGTTCTGTAGGACCTACAACATGCCATTTTCAAGTTGTAGTACAAAAAGAAAGCAAGACAGCACCTCCTAACTGCAGCCATTCACTCAGGCCAAAGTGCTCACCCAGCAGCAGCTTCCCAGAGCTGGGAGAGGTTTGGAACCTCATGTTGCCCAAAAGCACCAGGTGAGCCCCCAAACCCTGTGCCTGTCCATGGGGAAAGAGCCCCACAAGCTCTTCAGGGTCAACCTGTTTCAATTTGCATCCCTAAATCCACCAAGCAGTTGGTCAGGTCAGGCAGGAGGTTATCTCAGGGAGATATCAATAGATGTAATGTAGGCACAGTGTGGTCTCACTGCTGCTGAAGACATTTTCCCTTAAGGCTAAAGCTTCCTCCAAGGCTGCCTTCACTTAAAAGGACAACCACATCAGAAATACCATCTAAATGCCACCATCCAAGAGAGGAATTTACCAGCTTCAGGAAAAATCACTGTATTGGTTTGAAAACAAACCAGTGAGAGATCACAAGTCAAGATTGAAATTTAAAAAAAAAAAAAAAAAAAAAAAAAGTGAAATAATACAAGGAAAAGCACTGACAAAGTCAGATACAGCCTAACACCCTGTTAGGGTGGTAGTAGCAGTCCAACTGAAGTAGTCCAGTTAAGTGGTGATCCTGTGAAGGTCTAGTCTCCAGCTGAAGGTCCAGTGGTAGCTCTTGTCCTCTGGGAACCCAGTAGACAGGGCTAGCTCAGGCAGTTCCAAGGCCAGGTTATATCCAGGTGGGAACACCTGGCTCCTCCCTCCTGGGCAGAGCATCCCACAATGGGATGAGATAAGTCCATGAGTCACACGGTGGGTCCCTGATGGCCCATTGCCTGTCATCCGGGGTGGGTCATTAGCAGCTGATAACAGCTAACGGATGGCCCATTGCCGGTCATCCGGAGTGGGTCATTAGCAGCTGATAGCAGCTAATGGCCCACAGCTGGTGGTAATAGAATACTTAGACACATCTGTATTGCAACCTAGGACACTCACTCTTTGATTTCCTGCACCATAACATATTGGTAGCACAGGTTTGATACCAGAAATTGTTCACTAGTTCTGTTTGTCAGGAATGTCCTCCTATGACTTGTCCCAAAGCTATGCAGAGAACAGCCTGCCTTGGCTTTAGTTTGCTGAGGGAAAAAAAAAAAGCCAACAGCTGACATCCCTGTGACTCTTAATTTTTAGATTTCAGGCACAAAAGAGACTTGTTGCAAATATTTTTTTTATTTCATAGCAGTGCTTCCTTCTTGAACAGCAACTCAACCCAACATTTTAAAACCTTGGTACCACTTTTTTATCAATTACCTATAGACCCTTCATTTTTCAGTTCTTTTTACCAAATTAGTATTTTGCCCTTTTTTCCCCCCCATCTGCAGGGAGCAAGTAAACGTCTCTCCAATCAGATACCTCTGATCATCCTGTCTTCTGTCCTTCATGACTTCGGAGAAAAGGTACAAACCTCAATGCTGCAACTTCTGCAAGATAAGGAGAAGTTAAACTTTCTCCTTGAGGAGGACACTGAAGCTGGTAAACACAGGAATTACCTCAGCCAACGAGCTGATCGTCTCACCAAAGCCTGTCAGTACCTGAGAGACTTCAGCTCGTTGTAATTTCTTTGTTTCTCAGAAGTTTTTTTCTTCTTTTGTCTTCTAGCATTACTAAAGAATTTTATATAATCCCATAAAAATGTAATGTCAGCCCAGACCTTTACCACTGATTTCTTGTATTGTTTTTATTTTCCACAATCAGTTATATGTAAACAGCTGCTTTTACATAAAGGGGATTAAATAAACCCCACTGTGATTAAATAAACATTATCCCATTTTTAAACATTTTCTTTATGAACTCTGTACAACCACTGAAATCATCATTAAAAAGCTAGCACTCTCATTATTATATTTTGTGTTGGTTTTGTTTTTCTCTTTTAATGAGGATGGGAGCTGTGTAACTCACAAACTAGAGAAATAAAATTATCAACTCTCCTCAATGAAGCTTAGTGCATGACACACTTGATCTCCCACTTCCCTTTGTGTTTTTGTCTTGCTGTGGTTGTTCTCTTTCCTGCTATCACCTAAAAGACACCTCTGCAAAGTATCACCACGAAGTCTCAGCCCAGTAGGGAGAGAGGGAGCACACGGTGGGCATGAAACAGTTCCTGCCTAGAAGGAAAAGGAAGTTTATTTACTTCTTGTGGCTGGTGCATCCACAGGATGCCATTGGCTCTGTCCAGTCTCCTTTTCCAGGTCCCTGATTTGCAAAGAAAGACTAAGAGGCTCTTTCTCTCAGATGTCTGGAGCATCACCTGAAATGTTGGGACAATTCATTAGAGGGCAGGATTTGGATGCCCAAAAGGAATGAAACGTCCCAGGATGTTAAACATCACGAGGGTGTCTCAGCATGTTTGCTGCCTTTCTCCTTTCCCTCCCCAGAGCAAGGAGAACCTTTCCAAAAGCTCCTTTATTTCATGGAACCTGATGGACAATATAATATTGCACACTGTCCTCATGACATCTTTCACAGGGAGGTTTAGTTTAATGCACGAAGCTGTTTTTGCAGCAGAAGTAATGTCTGCATTCAGCGAGGAAAAATGTGCTTTTACCCACGTGTGATGGAGTAATTTCCAGGTTGCTTACAGGAGAAGCCTTCTCTTCAGGCTGGAAATGACAGAAAATATTTGTTCCTGGGACATGAAACTGCAGTTGGTGCCCGACTTTTGTAGTACAGGGTTCACCCCAAAATCCAGCTTCCTTACCCCTCACACTGCAGCGGTTTCCCCTTTCTCCCAGTACATTATTTTGCCACTATGGACTTGCAGTTCTGCAGATCAGAAGCCATAAAGAAAAGCTTGATACCATAACAACCTGATTTATTTAATTTCTGTTCTGAAAGTACTTCAAACTCCTTATTTCACAGAATCCACACCCCTCAAGGTGCACTTGACGCGCATGTGCTATTGAAACCACCCATCTCACACCTAGAGAGGAGAGGCAAGGACACATTGCTGCAGGCAGCATGAGAGGGAATAACAAAATAGGGTGCGACTCCCTCGAGCCACTGCCTGCAGGCTGAACTTCTTATTTAATTCAATTAAGTCAGAGTGTTCGTCAGACTCGGCTAGTAAAGACATTCACAGCATCCCTGGACATCCTGCTCTCTGTCCCTGGGTTTGTTCAAGGACCCAACATCTCTTGGCTTACCCTCTTGAGTGGTTTTTCTTTTGTTTGTTTTTGTTTGTTTGTTGGGGTTTTTGTTTGGTGGGTTTTTTTGGTTTTTGGGGTTTTTTTTCATGTTTGTGTTTTGGTTGGTTTTTTGGTTTGGTTTTGTTTGTTGTTGGTTTTGGCTTTTTTAATCAGATTCTCAAAATATTCTCAAAATCTTTTTTAACCAGATTCCCTTTTTTAATCAGATTCTCCATCAGATTCTCCATCAGATACACATGGATCCAGTGTATGCTGGATTCATACACCGAATCCAGCAACTGTTTCAAAAAAAAAAAAAAAAAAATCAAGTAAACAGATATAAAGCACAACAAAGGTAAACGATTTGTTAAAAAAAAAAAAAAAAAGTTTATTTGGTGCAGTGTTTACATGTAAGATAATTGCATTTCAGTACCAAAAGAGACAACAAGACTAGTGGAGTCATTTCATTCAATAACAATTTATCCTTCTTAACAAAGTGACTTGATATGGCTTTTTGATCCTCTACCGCGATTATAAATTATTTTCAAAATCCTAGTTCAGGTGGCACTTGGATATGAATTACATTTTGCTAAAAACATACAGCCAGATACATAAAGGGAAGCTCTAAGGAATCAGAAGCCAAATTTAATAAATGAGGTAGTTCATCTCACCCCGCAGAAACGTAGATTTGTGTTTCCTGGTATAAAACATTTCAGTCTCTGTGTGTGTGGATGTGTTTGTCTGCAGCCCGACGTGCAGCACAGCCTGGCTGGGAACTTTCACCCTTTGCCCTTCCCAGCAGGGAGAGTTTGGGATTCACCCTTGGTGTGCTCAGCCAGGGATCTCAGCACTGGGATTTGGCTCACAGCTTCCTGCTGCAGCTCTGGAGCATCCCTGGGCAGGACATCCCTGCACAGGACATCCCTGGCCAAACCCCACATCAGCAGTGGCCTTTCCCATTTTGGATTCAGAGCAGCTTAAGGCAGAACAGCACTTCTTATAAGGACTGAGGCAGCCAGACTGGAGCAATCTGACTTTGATGACGGCTGTGTTGAGATCCTGAGGATTTTTAACTACCTGAATGTGTAGTGTGTTGTATTTTTCTGTGCCTGTACTGTAGTGCATGAAAAATTCCCTTCATATAATACCCTTCACCCTCTACTCTGCTCTCCTGAGATCCCACCTGGAATAGTGCATCCAGCTCTGGGATATCCAACAGGGACCTGCTGGAGCAAGTCCAGAGGAGGCCACAAAGATGTTCCAGAGGCTGGAGCACCTCTGCCATGGAGAGGCTGAGAGAGTTAAGGTTGTTTAGCCTGGAGAAGGCTCTGGGGAGACCTTAGTGCCCTTTCCAGTCCCTAAGGAGCCTACAAGAGAGCTGGAGAGGGACTTTGGACAAGGACATGTAGTGAGAGAACAAGGGGTAGTGACATCAGACTGAAAGAAGGCACATTTAGATTAGATTTTAGGAAGGAATTCTTCCCTGTGAGGGTGGTGAGGCACTGGAACAGGTTGCTCAGGGAAGCTGAGGATGCTCCATCCCTGGAAGTGTCCAAGGCCAGGTTGGATGGAGCTCTGAGCAGCCTGGGATAGTGGAAGGTGTCCCTGCCCATGGCAGCAGGATTGGAACTGGATGATCCTTAAGGTCCCTTCCAACCCAAACCATTCTATGATTTCATACTAAAAAACCCAACATTATTTTCTTTTAAATTGCCAACCAGCAGCTCAGCGATTCAACATTCACATTACTTAACATTTAATTTAGAAACTACTAAACCAACTGTCTCAGCATTCTGCTATGAAAAATCTGAAATTAAATTGTGATTTAAATTGTCATCATAAGCCTGATTATCAAGCAAAAGATACTCAACAAAAAGAGACATTTCAGCAAGCAGTTGACAGAATGACTCTGCCCAGGCACCACAAGGAGAAGAAAGGTGCTCATTGTGATAATCCTTCACTGATTCAGATCAGTCACTGTAGCCAGCACAGAGCCAAGTGTGCAATCCTTCATGTTACTTTTAAAAAAGAAAAATCAAAGAGGAAAAATAAAATCAACTGCGAAGTGAATAAATATCCCAGGCCCCCATGGCTTCATTTATTCTTGTCCTCAGGCACACCAATTAGCAAGGACACTGTTGTCATCTGTTTGCCTGTTTGAAAGACAAGACAAAACAAAAAACTGAGTTCAAGTTCTGTCTTAACAATCACTCGGATACTTCCCAACAGAACAGCTTAGTTAGCAGACAAGTCACATTTATTTATTCACTATAAGTAAAATAATGTTTTAGGATGTGGGGCTTTTAAATGAATGAAAAAACTCTGAGTACTTTACCTGCATATTTTTATAAATCCAATCTGTAAACACAGTCATGTTCCCATACACTCCAGGTTTGTTGGGAGTGGCACAGCCAGTGCCCCAGCTGGTGTCTCCAACCAGCCACCACACCGAGTGGTGGTTTGTCACCAGAGGACCTCCACTGTCACCCTGCAGGGACACAAACACCTCCTGAGTGACACAGCCACCAGGAAAGACACCATCCATTCCACCCAGGAAAACCAGCTCCAGTTTCAAAATAAATCTACCCACTGTTTAGGGAGTCACTAAAACAAACTGTGATGGTCATTTTGCTATTAAATGATGTCTGCTTCCAATAGGGATGAAAATCATTTGCCCAGAACCCCCTAAGATTGGCATTACTGACCTTCTTGTTCACAAGACAATGCTGTGATTAATAAGATAAAAATGATAATAATGCTGGGATTATGAGGAGCATTTGATCACTTTCACGTAGCAGGTAACAAACCATCCCTGAAGCATTAAAAAGGACTGCCTCGCCCTCTTTGGGAATTCAGTGAGAACTCAGCACTGGCAGCCATTCAGGAGATAAAACAAAAGTTCTCCTCTTTAAAGGGATGCACCACCAAAGGAACCAGAAGCCTAACCAGATATTACACAAATTTTAATTTTTTTGGGGGAAATAGAATTTATTTGTAATAGAGAGAAAGAGGGAAAGAGGGAAAGAAATAGTTTAAAAAGCTTACTGGCAAGGCCACAAAAATAATCAGCCCATTATTAGCCATTACTTAGGAATAATTACCTGACAGGAATCAATTCCTCCTGCTAGGTCTCCAGCACAGATCATTGTAGGCAAAATCATGCCATTGTAGATATAAACAGCATTACACCTCGAACGTTCTATCAAGGGCACAGCAACATAATTCAAGTTATTTGACGTTTTACCTAAAAGTGAAACATGCACAAACATACAAAGACAAAATTAGAGTAAGCAGCACATTACATTGCTATTACAAAAAAAGCCCAGCAGGTGAGATGAAAAAGCTTCCTAGAAGCAGCAGGATGGAAATTTAAGATGTAAGAAGTCTATAGGAGGTCAAGAGTCTCTCCCCACAGTTTCATGGTCCAGCAATTCCCATATTCAGGGCTCAGTTTCCCCAACAATCCCTTCCCCACCCGTACCTTTCTCATACCAAAAGGAAACCTTTCCTCCCTTTCCCTTTCCCATTCTTACAAATTTACTTGCATCTCTCTATTTCAGCCTGAGGTGGTGGAAAGGAGGAGCTCCTGCCCTTTCCCACATCCACAGGACTGGCTTGGCACACAGCAACCCTTGCTAGCAGGGGCACAGAGTTATTTCCTGGGTGGGTATTTCTGGCCCCCAGTACTGATTTGAGGGTGCTTGGCAGTTTGCTGAATGCAACACATTACTACCTGCTTTGAGACAAAATGTAAATACTGGGGGCTGTAAAATGGGGGGAAAATAGTATATCAATAGATCTGGATCAAGCTGCCCCATCTGCTCATGCAACAGTTATTTATAGGCTGAAGAAGACCAATTTAGGTACAAGACCAAAATCTTCCAGAAGCACTCTTTACCTCCTTGGTACTCTGCTCCCCACCCTGATATCCAGCACTGCTGGTTAGGCTGGAACATCATTCCTGGGTTAGGCAGACAAACTGGCCGCACAGTTTCTGCAAAACAAACAGAATAGCAGATGTTCAGACAGAATTCAAATTCAATTTGATCGACCACCACTTACACACCTCTGCATTTCCTCTGCACTTTACGTTCTTTGCAGGCAAACAATGCAGGCAGCAGCAGAAAGTTTACCAGCTGCCCTTTTTCTAATCTTCACCTCAAATCCACATAATCTTCACCTCAAATCTACCTAATCTTCACCCCAAAGTGAGGAACAAGCAGCTAATAGTTCTATCCTAATTCATCAGGTTAAATAGAACAATTAACACCAGCTCTTCTGAGCAATAGAAAATGAAAAAGAAAAATTTCTGGAAGCTACAGCTCTGCATTCTCCTTGAAAAACTGTGCTGAAAATAACCACAACAAAAGGAGGATTTAGTACTTGTACATACAAGAAGTGTGCAGCACAAAAACCTGGAAAACAGACAATTTCCCTGCTCTCAGCAGCAGAAAACCTCTTTCAGATTATTCCTGGTAGACTTAAACTGAGGCACTGAAACACAAAAGGCCTGTACACAAAAAGCACTTCAAGTTTAAATAATGGCTTGTTCTCTATTTTGTACTGATTGCTTACAAACAACCTACATATCTGCTTTTACCTTTGTTGTAATGTTTCGTTTCTGAGGGGTTTTATCAACCATCATTTGCCATTACTTGATTTGGGATTTAATCAGCTGGTCCACCACTGCACCTGCAATCTGCACATAAAGCAGTGGCTAAACTGGAGCACCAAACAGCACTCTGGGGTAGAGGTATATTATTGAGATAAGCCCAAACTTCCCTTCCTTTATTAATAAATTTAAATAAATCCTACTTAGGAAATCACAAGCTGTGCCCTCTGCCTGTCTCTAGGGTCATTTTGTGTTCTTCCAGTAAGTGCCTACAAGGAATTCTTGATGAAATTCAGAAGTTGTAAAAGATGTGCTCATTGCCACTGCATTTTTCCTTTAAGAAGAGCAGAATACCTACCAGTAAAACTCAGTGGTGTCTCCAGCTTCATGAGGGCAACATCATTGTCTTTAGAGTCTGTGTCATAATCTGGGTGGGAAATTATCTGTTGCACTCTGTAGCCACTTCTGAAGAGCATCTCATCCTGGTTCAGAATCCCAGCATAAACCCTCCAGCTGTGTGGGTCAGAAAATTGCCTGCAGAACAAAGACAGGTCAGCTTTGCTTCTGTGGTGACCAGATATGGATTAGAACCTCCCAAAAATTGGCTTCAGGAGTTGTAGTCAAATGTTTTTGTGACCAAAAATGCACATGCATTTGACTGCCATTTCTGAAGAATTAAGACACAAATCACCAGACATGTAACTCGAGGAAAGCTTGGCTCCAATTTCAAAATTATATAAAAAAACAATCTTCGCAATGGGTTAAATATCACTGTCCATCCCTCAATCACTCAGCACAACAAATTAAGTCTGAGACTCCAACACTGAAGTCTATTGAGTTCTGTGGCTGAGGGATCAGGCAGGTTTTTCTGAGGTCTCACATGTCAGTGGTATCAGCAGAAGCCAGAATTAGTAAAAACATGATCTACTGAGAGAATTTCACTATCTTGAAAATGCCAGGGTTTTTTAGGTTGGTTTTGGGTTTAGGTGGGGTTTTTTTAATGTTAAACCTGCTTGCTAGATGCAATTTGAGTAGCCTCTTGTGCTCCAGCACACTTTACAAGAGTTTAATAGAAAACTTGCCACAAGTGTTAAAACCCCCTGCTTGAGAAGTGCCAAGCCACTAGTGCCTGCAAGTCATCCCACCTCCAAAAATCCCAGATCAGGCTGAAATCCAGGTTTGTGCCAGCTGCAGCTTGGTTGCCATTCCCAAAAGAGCTTTTGCACACTACAGAGCTCAAATCCAGACAACAAAGGAGGGATAAGATCTCCAGGTAGAAATCAACACTTGCATTCCTTTCTCGAGGTTAAGGACAAATATTCTGCCTTGCCTTGGCCTCAAACTGTGATCCAGCCACCCAACCATTAAAAATGATTTTGCTTTGTGGGTTTTCCCTCCAACAGAAGCAGCCACCTTGCAAACATATTCTGCCCTTTACACAAGGTACCACAGCACCCTCAGCTCTCCTTTAGAGGTCACAAATGTACAAAGCACCTGCTATTGCTCTTGTTGATGGCTACATAGAGTGCTCCTTGGATAGGTATAAATCTAGTATTTAATACTGACGTGGACTTCATCACCCTGTGGCATGAAGATACGAAGAAATAAATGGCACAGGCATCTTTGAATTGATCATATCTACAGTAGTGTGATATTTGAGAATTATGGGGGGAGTTTTCTTTGGGTTTTCTCACAGTGTAATACAACATCTTCGTGAAAACATCATACTGGCTGGTATTAAATTTGATGCCTTGAGTTTACATCTTATTGTTGGGTATCTGTGCTCAACACCACCAATTTCATTTTGTAAATAAGACAAAAAGTAAAATAAGATTTCCTATAGAAAGCAGACAGATGAGCTTCAGCCAGCCTCCTCCAGAACCAAAATTCCCTTAATACTTCACACCCACACTGCTACAGAGACAAAATATTACACCCAGCGCCCTCACGCAATGCAGGGGGCAGGAATTCCATTTTAAAGGAGAAACTGGGAGGCTGGAGAGGCAGACTCACCCTTCCACACAGTGTGCTGCTGTCACAATCCAGTGGTGGGTGATGATGGAGCCCCCACAGACATGAGTGCCCTGCACGTGCAGGCTGACCTGCCAGGGCCACTGCCCCAGCACTGCCCCGCTGCCACCCACGATCCTGTTCATCATGGTCACGCTCTTGCTGGACAGGCCACACTCTGAAAGGTCAGACACACACAGGGGCTGATTAAAGAGTGAGCTGGGAGGTGCATTCTGCACCTCAGGCTTGCCTGGCAGAGGGGAGCTCACACTGTGTCTGATCTGTGGGATACTCCATGGCTCAAACCACAGCCCTGACAGTGAGATGCCAACTCTGCCACAGCCTAAACCCCATCAAATCCCAAACACCACAGCCCTGATGCCCAGATCCCAACTCTGCCACAGCCTAAACCCCATCAAATCCCAAACACCACAGCCCTGATGCCCAGATCCCAACTCTGCCACAGCCTAAACCCCATCAAATCCCAAACACATCTGGCAGCTGCTGCTCTTGGTTCACCATCAACTCCTTACACCTTTCAAGAATCCCTGGTGATTCACACTCCTCTGCTGTGCTACAAAGCAGCCCAGAGCCAGGGGACCCCTCAGGACAGCCACCACCATCAGGAAGGCACTGATGCCCACCTGATTGCTGAATCTTGGAGAGCAAATGTGCCACAGACATCCCAGCACAGCTGCTGGGGGAAGGACAAGGCATTTAAAGAAACCACTGGCAGGGAAGACAGAGCCTACTGGGGATCCAACATCCTCCCTGTTTCCTCTCCCATCCTGCTCCTAACACTGCTCAGTTTGAACCTTGGGAACCAGAGTAAAATCATTTGTCCATCCAGAGACAGCAATTAATGCCACAAAAGGACCAAAAAATCCAAACTGGACCTCCCAGGCAGAGCATTTCAAAGCATGAACAAGCAGAAGTTTGAAAAAGCCAGAGAGTTACCTATGCAGCGCAGAGAAACCACGTATCCTGAGGCACAGGAATCACTGCAAGAGAAATAAAAAACAGACAGGATCTTAAGGTGAGCTGATTTAGGAAGTCATTGCAGAAGAATCTAAACAAGGGAGCTGCAGGAAGTTTACAGGCACAGCAGTCTACAGGTTTTGAAACTGGACACTTCAGGGCTGTTTAATGAGAATAAAAATGATACTTTCCACAGTGAAAGATCCATTTTTGCATGCTGTGTGTTCATGTGAGTGAAAAAAAAAGGCTGTGCCAGCTGCTGTGAATGAGTTACAGCTTGTAGCTACTGTCATCACACACCAACTCCTGCAGATGGTCAGGGAGCCTTAGAAAAGCACCTCTGACATGGCAACCTTCTAGACAGCACAGGGGATGGGGCATTTTTTCTTTTAGAAGACGACAAGGAGGATGGAAAAACCACAGCTGTATTTTTCAACAGAAGAACAATCAGATTAAAAATAAAGCCTCGTTCCCTCCAACAATCCCCACTGCAAGATGGGCTTGCATCATGCTGCAGGCAGAATCTACACCTCTCAAAGCAGCCAAACAGACCCTTGACAGAAGGAGAGAGGCTTGTATTAAACGAAGATACCTGCTGTACAGCTTTTGGTACAAGTCTATGTTCCCAGCACTTGTGTTCAGCTTCATGTAGCTCCTAAAGCTGGCTTCAGGTGCTACCCCACGGCTGTAGAAATAGGTATCTCTGCAAAACAGAAAAGCCACTCTGAAACCCAGCAGCTCCAGCTTGCAAACAGGAAGCAATAAGCTGTGCCAAGCTAGAGGTTCTGACATGACAGCACTAGAAATATTTATTTTTGGGTTTAAGTGAGCGCAAAGCCCTGGCGGTGCAATGCAGACAGAGTCTCAGGTTTTTTTAAACATTTGTCATTTTCACTTCCTGCCAGTCACTGGGTTAAAATAATATTTATCTAACATGCATACACCTCGTGTAACAGGGCAAGATGAAGAGATGTCTTCACCAGTACATTTTCACAGCACAGCGAAGTCTCAGAGACATTAAAAATGGCAGAAATTTGAAATTTTAAAGAGGGAAATGTTAAACTTTCTGTGCCTGTGCAAAGTCTGCACTTACACGCTGTAGCCCATGTCTTTGCATGCAATCTTCCCATAGTCGTCGTTCCAGTTGTCTTGGCAAACAGGATACCAGGATTTGCTGACAGGTGAATAAACCTCCAGGATAAAATTTGGTCCAAAAAGTCTAACTGCCAGAAAAGGAAGAAGGGGGAAGAAAACAAAAAAAAAAAAAAAGAAACCAAGAACACCACAGGCTATTATTACTGCTTTCTCTACTTGGAAGTAGTTAGCCATAATATCCACTTTATGTATGAACTGATGTTAATTTAATGCTGCCTTCTACTCAAATTCTGAGTAAATATCCAGTAGACAGAAATATGGCAACGACTTACTTCTTTTCATTTAAGGCAATTTAAAAAGGGCTACCAGCTTTAAAATGCAAGTGTACAAGATAAAGTTCATCCTTTCACTTCAGCTTTTATGCTCAATATTCTCTTTTATATTTTACCACTGAGAAAGACTGCAATGGTCAAAATTTTCTTATCTTTTATCTGTGCAACCATATATTTCTTAATCTATACATACTGTGTATAAATAAAATATGATCTATTGAAAAATGCTTTATATTCTCTCTTAATACACAACATTTCTTCAGAGAAGCACTTGTAGAGCAAGAATGTAACCAGGAGCAATTAGCTCTGACATTCCACATCCCATTATGTATTTATTTGCACAAGAATTTAATAAAAAATAGCTCAAGCAAAAGAACGGATTGAAACAAGCTTCTCCAAGAACCCATTATTCAACCAAATGGAGTGGAACAGCTTCAGAGCAAATGCCAACCCTGCATGAGACTGAATCAAGTCAACAGAGAGGGAATAAGAGCACAGCTGAGTTTCCCAGTGTGTGACACTGGCACAACACAAGATGCCAAACATCTGGAATGGGTAAATCAAAGGTTTTCCACCTTCTACCTGAAGCTCTGTGCTAAAGCTTCCCTCAACATCTTTTCAGCTCAAAGCAATGATCAGGCCATGCTTTCTTACACAAACCAGTTATGAAAGAGTTGAAGATCTAAGGTGACAATGAGGAATGAAAAATACATGGAAAAAGACAATCTGACTGAAGACTGCCAGGTTTGTTACCACCTGAAGCTTACTGAGAAGTCAACACTGACTGTTCCTTCCAGAGACAATGCTAGGTTCAGTTCTGCACAAACCCCACTCAGATTAAAAGGTAATATTTAGAAAAGTGACTCAAAGTCAAGGCAGCTCAAATCCCTGAGCCAGGCATTTTAGTTCAGCTTTTCAAACAGGCTGGAAACAGACTGAATATTTATGTAAACCCTTCAAAGCACTCATGCATTCTATACAGTTTTAAAGATACACCCGAGGCTAAAACAGCATTGCTGCAATTCAGGCAAGCTCTGGACAAGGCAATTTGCTCACAAGCTCTCACAGTTGATGCAGTTTTTCCCCCAAAACCTCGACTGCTGTCACTCACCACAGCGATTCTCGTCCTCCCCGTTGGGACAGTCGCTCACTCCATCACACCACTGCGAGGGAGGCATGCACACTCCTGAGGATCCACACTCAATCAGGGAGCTGAGACAGTGGTTCTCTACTGCAGGGACACAGAGACACATCAGAGAGGTGCCCAGCTCTCCAGGAGTTTCCCACTTTGGTAGAGAAAAACATCAGAAGTGGCTCTTAAAGCCGGAGGTGGGAGGGAAGCCAGGCTGTCTCGACAGGAGATGGATTGCTCTGTCCTTTGCATCGCTTGGCAGATCAACTCATTGATGCAGCTGATTGGGTTTTGGCCACTGGCCTCCTCTGAATAATCATGCACCATTAAGTTGTCAAAAAGGAGTCAGCTTTGCACTGGCAAAGTGTTAAAACTCAGAAAAGGAGGAAGAAAGTGAGTGCTCCAATTATATACTTTTGCTGTAATTTAAAACAAGATTACACTCACCCTGAACAAAACAAAATGAGTCAAAAAAACCACTCCTAAGAACACAAAGTGTCATCCTAATAGTTCTAAATGAACTCCATTAAAATCATAGAATAGTTTGGGTTGCAAGGAACCTTTAGACATCAATTTAGTCCAAACCCAGTGCAATGAGCAGGAACACCTTCCACTAGATCTCTCTTCCTCTTTCCCTCAACAGCACAGAAAGGAGAGACTCCTAAAACCACAGCAAATTGGTTTGTAGCTTCCTGCTTTTTTTTAGAAAAGTGGCTTTCACTGAAAGGCAAATTAAGACAGCACAAGGCAAATTTCACCTGAGCTGAACAGAACTGGTCCAGCCCAGCTCCAGAGCTCAGCCACCCCAGCTGGGGATGATTTCCAAACTTATCTCCCATGGTACAACTTACAGTGCTGAGACAGGCTGGGCTCCTGTAAGGTTTACACAAAAGCCCCACAGAAACAGATAAATGGATGTAAATGACTTCTGCTCCAACAGAGATCCCATTTTACCAGAACAAAACACATCTTGACCATTTAAACTATTGCAGTTAAGGTACGCATGCTTACTGCAATCCCCTCCCTTCACTTGAAATTATGTGAAGCTCAAATTTTGAAAGTAATAGCAGCATTAAAAAGAAAGAACAACAAAAACAAACAAACAAAAAACCAACAAAAATACCCAACCAAACACCAAAACCCAACCCACAAACACAAACAAAATTGAGCATTTAGGAAGCAACATTAATTAATCTCTGAGGAGTTAAAGAACAAAGACTTTCCTGTCCTTAATTCAGCATAAAACATAAGATGAGAATGTATATTTCTAATTTAAAAAGCTTAACACACCTTTTCTTTCAGAACAAAACAAAAAGAGAAGAAAAAAATCTTACCAAAATACCAGATGAAGAAAGCAGCAATTGCACAACAAATTACTATTAATATAGATAATAAAATTATTATGGTTTTCCTTAGACCTGAAATGAAAGCAAGGGGGAAAAGAGAAATTAGATTCACGAGTAAGGTCATTTCCACCAACTAGCACTATTAAAACCAGACATTTTCAACCAGACTTTTCTCCATTCCACCATCCTCCCTCTAAGACACCCCAGCCAGCTGCTACTTCTCCATCCACAAGTTGGAAGGGAAGGTCCCTTTCCTTTATTATCCTACTTTGGAAGATCTCAGGCATGAAACTGGCAGAAATCCCACCGAAACTTACTGGCTGCACACCTCCTCCTGGGTGGATGTGCTACTGGCCTGGTGGACTGGTGGGTGGCAACCCTTGGGACGAAGCTTGGCACTGAGGGAGCGTTTGGGAAGTACTGTGGGTAAGGATGAGCACCTCCTGCCTGCCTGGCAGCATAGATGGGCTCTGGCTGGAAGCCCCGGTTCTCGTAGTATGGCGGTGGAGCCTGGGCATGGCGTGGGGAGGAAACGGGAGAAAGTGAAAAACAAGGGATTTTCAACAACATTTCAGAGCCCTGCTCTGTAAAATACACATAACGCTTACTAGCGACTCCAGTTCACACAGACAAAGAGATTCACAGCACATGCCTACAGCCTCATGTTTGGAATAATAAAAATAACGCCAATTGAGGCTGGAAAACCTCTGGGATCAGTTTCCTGATCCATAGCAACCCAGCCTAAGAAGGACTCTTGAGCCCAGCCCTCCTGAGCTGTTTGCACCAACGCATGCCCTGGAACATCTGACAGGGTAGAAATAAACAGCAAGGAGAGCTGTGGGCAGCAGCATCACAGAAAGAAATGCTGACAAGGAGCAGCCTTTGTCCAGGTCCAGGATAAATGCTTAGTGCCTCGTTTTGTGCTGTGACAACACCAGGTACACCTAAGCTATGTCTGAAACACACTGGCCTGCAACAGGCTGTGAAATATTTATCCTGGGAGAGCTTTAAGAACCAGTTAGAAGCCATTCTCAACCTACCCCACCAAAGCAAATCAAATAAAATTAAATAAATCAATTATTAAATATTTATTTTATTAAAGTAAAATATATCAGAAGCGTATGCTCAAAAGCATAAATGTCTCCTAAAACTATCTGAGCACTTGAAATGTTGATTTTAATTCAAGCCTCTTCCATCTGCCTCACAGTGTCTTTTTCCCTTTTTGCCAAAAAGAAAACACAAATATTCCATGTTTTAAAAGACTTGTTAATCAGGACATCACTCAATAGGCTTATGTGTAAAGGAACAAAACCACATCAAAATAAAAAGAAAATCAGAGAGGAATGTTGTGAATATTTTGTCTACTTACTACAGTAGAGGTCATTTTCTCCTTTGTCAACAGTACAGAAACAATTCAAGTGTTGGGAAGTAAAGTGTGAACCTGTGCAAACAAAAAAAAAAAAAAAAAGAAGAAAACAATCACAACTAGAGGCTTTGTCCAGCTTTCTTGTCAGTTTTCCCTTTGGAAAAAGGCCAAATTTGCAGAGGGCGGGGGAAAAAACCCCAAATAAAAAACCCCAAGCGGAAGTATTTGAAGAGAAGGCACAAATTAAGGTGCAGCATGAAATCAGATCTCAGCAGGCTCTCAGTGCAAGCCTGAGGATTATACAGTGGCAAGTATTCATGAGCACGAGGGCAGCACAAACTGAGAAGGTTAAGTCAGCGCTCACTCTCGCTGGCAGAACAAGAGGCAAGGAACATCCTGGCAGCGACCCAGGCGGTGTCAGCACCACGTTCAGCTCCTCCTGCCTCTCCCAGCACTTGCTCATTTATCATTCTGAGGTTTATGACAGAAACCAGAAAGGGGCAAAGCAGCAGGAAATGCAAATTCAACCAATTCGTTTGATAAAAACTCTTTTTTTTTCAATCTTACGTGTTCCAAGCAATTGTTTTCTTGGCTGTGTGTTGCAGCCACCACAAAAATATGGAAGTTTTGCAAACAGGGTAAAAGAGAGGAGCTGCATCCAATGTTTCAAGCATCCAGCAGTTTATTTTGAAGTTAAATATTAACGTTGAGCAAAACCAACGATTGCCACAGACATGAGAAATACAAAACGTTTGCTGGTGCAGATCTAAAATAGATAATTATACACCTCCACAAGAAATCATTTCAATTAATACTGCTGTCTACTAAATCCTCTCACGTTACTCTACAAGAAAAAAAAGCTTATAATGTGTCTCAGTCCTGCACAAAAAAATCCTTTTTCCTACCTTGCAGAGCAAAACCCTACATATGGGCACACTGCAGCTGAATTGAGGCACAGCATGATTCAGGCCAAAGTATAAAGTTATTTTTCAGACCCTCCATCTCACCCAAAACTGACCTGCAAATGTCTCTGAAGCAGATTTCAACAGCTGCCTGGCACCTCGAGCGTGCCCAATTCTGTGTGACACTTGAGGAAGGCTGATACTGGTATTTGCTTATCAGTGCTAGCAAGAAGGTGTAAATAATGCCCCATTGAACTCCTTTTCGTGGCAGACAGGTGAGAAACGAGTCTTACTCCTACTTACAGTAAGTCCATCAGACCGGTGACTAAGGCTCCAGGACTTCTGCTCTGCTTTATGTCGCATCCATCCTTGCCCAGCTCTTCACAGCCGGCAGGTAGTGCAGCTCTGCCCAGGCTTAGAGACAAATAAGTCACAGGAGGGTATTTTCTGTTCCTTGTTTTCTGAAAAAGAGAGGGAAAAAAAAGGACTAGGAAGTCTAGTGATACCAGACAGAAGTGGTGATCCTGAGGTGAGCCAACAGGTACTATGGGGAAAAAGAAACCCCAAATATTTTTTTTTTACATTATCATTTGAAAGGCTTTGCAAATTAGCAGGGAAGAGTGTTCCTCATTCTTTTTTGGGAGTTTCTGGGGGTGTTGTTTCTTTTGTTTTTTTTCATTTTCCAAATGAACTGAGGAAAAAGTATCTCTGATGCTTAACTGCTTTTCAACCATCACTCCCAATTTAGTTCTTGTTAATCTATTTCCCATCCAGCTTCTGATTAATAACAGTTTCCCTGTTACAGAATACAGGAAGTCATAGGTACATACAGACTTCCACTGTATTACAAATGCACATTTGCCAGTGTTTTAAAACTACACGAAACCAAAACCACTGAACTCCCCGTTAGTTTTGCAAATGTTTAAGGCAAAAATCAATCTGTAGCATCCAATAATGATAAAATCTGGTTTTCCTAAGCACACATCACTCCCACACTTCAAAATGTTTTACAAACTCATCAAGGGAACTGCAACAACTTCTCAGATAAGGAAGCTGGGTCATGGAGAAACAAACTGACCTGTCAAACACTCCCCTTCCCAACAGCCACAAAGCTAGAAGGGACTGGTCTGCCTTATCTCAGTCCAATACTTCGGCCTCTAACTCACCTCACACATCAGGCAAATTTAAATAGACCCCATGGAAAAGTATCATAAACCCCCTCTGATGGAGAAGAGTTTAGTGGGAATGTACAACTGTCATTCCCTCTCACTGCCATCCTTCCTCCTGATGTCTGCTGAGCTCTAATGGCTCATTGGGTACATCTGAAAAAACAAACTTCAGGAGTCCTTAAAAGTGAGCTGGAGATCCCAGGCGAGGAAACAGGGATGGAGCTCCCCAATAGAGGAGGCTTCAAGATGTCACAGGGTTGGGAAAAGTACTAAAAGCTTCGGGAAAAGCACAAAATAATGAAAGAGACCCATCAGTCACAGGCAGTCAAGCCCCTGAATTTCAGAAACTCCAGTATGGATGAAGCCGAACCAGCATTTGGACCTCCAGAAACACAGAAGGTCCAAACTGCGTTTTTCTTTCATAACTCAAAGCACAGGAAGAAAGGCACTGTTTCTAGTGACAGGAGAGAAGAGTAGCAAAAAGCCACCACTGACACAGTTCACTGATGAATAAAGCAAAATGTGTTGCCTCACAGCTGGCAGCTGCTACTTGGAGTATCTGAGCTCCTTCTCACATATGCTTTAGGAGTGTTAATATTAATCTTATGTCATGGGTCATTGAGATTAAAGAAATACATAATTATTTCCAGTGAATTTGTCAAAATGAAAACAAAAAAAGGAACAAAGCCAACCAACAGTACAAAAATTAAAAATATTAGATTAATTCAAAACAAATTCAATCCAAGTTTTTTTGGGTTTTTATTAGTTTTTCTATGGATTTCTGCAAATCAGGTCTTTAAGTAAAATTTGCAGCAGAGCTGGTCTGTGCTTCCTTTGACAGCATCCTATTTAATGGAATACATTAAACTTTCCAGACTCTTAGCTCTCCAAAGGCTTGTCCTCCTCCCTGCCCCAGGACAGTCCCTCTGTGCCCTGGAAAGCACCAAGCACAGAGCTGTGTCGCTCAGTTCTTCATGGTCCTCACCACCACGTCCTCCTAAACCCCTCACCAAACTTTGGTGAATTTTGGGCAAAAGTGAGACTCAGCTTCTGCCCCGTTACAGCAGCTCATGGCTCCTTCGTGGCTCCTTTGCTGGCCAGGAGCCACCATCCCAAAAAGGCAACAGAATGAATGAAAGGCAAAGATTTTTTATTTTTAACCAGGATTTTGTAAATGACACCAGACCTGCTGCCCTTTACCCTGGCTCTCCATGCAAGAAATACTAACAGGATTTCCTCAGCACACACCATGTGGTAATTGTTAATTGGTTTCTACAAGCTTTATACAAAGATCCCTATAGGCTGTTTCCATGCCCAAGTCAATAGGATGGATTAACTACCTCCAGATATCCTAATTCAACTCTGTGAATCCAACTGGCCGAAGAAGCCAGAGCTATGTTGGCAACAGCTTGCTTCCTGCATTTACATATTGCTCCAATACATATTTTGTGCTATTTCCTGAAACATTAGCTGTTTGCCGAGCTCTATCATAGTAATCAACAATTGAGGAAAAAAAACAAGAATCAAAAGACCAAACTAGTTCTTCACAGCTAGACCTATGTAAAAACAACCACATGTAAACAAGAAAGATGTCAGAGGACAGAACAGTCAAAAACCAAATGAATGAAGCCAAAATCATCTCCTAAAAGGAGGAAACATAAAAGCATCCAAACATTCTACAGGAACTTGACTAACACACTGCATCACATCTGAAAAATTCCCTGTGTCAAGCAAATGGAGAAACGAACAAAACTCATTAAGATAGCAAAGGAGCAATTTCAGTGCAAAGCTCAACCTTAAGAAAGGGCAAGCCAACAGATTATGGCATTGATGACGCTAGAAAGGAAATATGATTTCATTCTTTTTTTCATGCCCAACCGTTTTATGACCACCTAGAAGTTTCAGCAACATAACCGTAAACGCAATATAACCATGATATGACGGTGGGGAGGGAAGGTGAGCGGGGCAATAAAAAAAGGAAAAAACAATAGGGAAAGCAAGCAGAGGTGATTCCAGATTCATTTTCATTATCTCTTCACAGAGCAATTTCACAGAACAGTTCCTGCCTTGTTACCTTGACAAGAGGAAAGAAACACAATCAACACTCCTATTTAACAATCACTACTAAAAATTATCACGACATGCAAATGAAGTATAGAAAGGCTAAAAAAATCCAGTTATGAATGAAAAAGGAAAGGAGCTAAACAAGATTTTTCCATCTCACTTAACTAACAAGATTTCCTTGACCCTTCTCCAGAAAGTGACACTGAGTATTTTTGTTGTGATGATTCAAAAGAAGTTATTTTAATTTACTCTAGTTATCCTCTGTCAGGGATCAAAGACAAATTAAATGAATGTCCCAAAGTCATCAGAATCAGAGTCTTCCAGTGTCCTGGCCCTTTAGCCAACCTCCTCCATAGAGGTGAGCTCTACTCAGCATGCCAATGCAGTAACATCACAAGTATTCTAGAGAAATACATGACACTGTGCAAATATTTACATGAAAGGTTGCCACAAATAAAACCTCATCCTTCTCATAGCTCCTAAGAAATAGTTTTGAAGCCATTCTAGATTAGCTCTCAAAGTACCATTATACTGTACAACTACTTATCAAGAGGTATCAAAATACTGTGCCTCTTGATAAGCACTTTCAGCAGCAGCTCAGTGAAGTCCACAAGAGTATTCCTGAGGCCAGGAAACCAAGATTAATTCTAATTCCACATGCAAAAAAAAAAGGAGGCATTAAAAATCAGAGTGTAGCAGTTCCACTTTAAAAAGTTACAGGATGCCATGCTCATACTATAAATAAAAATCTATTATTATTATCATTATCATCATCTGTCTGAAAAGAGACATTGACATCAAACTCAGCCTTACTACATCCTGTGCTTTGTTAGGAACAACAGAGTGGGGAAGGAGGCTGAAATGCTCTTTTCTCTCTTTTCACTGAGTGCACAATGAGTGCACAAGATCCTACAAAACCAGATGTTTTGGAAATAGAAAAGACCAAGATCCCAGAAGAGCCAGAGGTTCTGGCCTGGCAGGAGATGGACCCACTGGTCAGGCAACAGATCACAGGCGGAGCTGGAGGATGCAGCCAGCTTGGCCTTTGGATTCTCACTTCCCCTACACTACATCCCTGGCTTTACCACTGCCCTTCCTCCATGGCAGAAGCAAGTAACTTCCTGGCAGAAGCATATTTGCTTATCATCTTCATATTTGGTTATTACCTCCTGGCAGTAAAATTCAAGTCTCTGTCTACGTCACTGAAAGTCACTGGCAACGAAATAAACCTCTCAAGAATACTTTTTACCATATTCAAGCTGAAAGTACGATATGAATACAGCAGCACTAGGTACCCAACACTGCAGAAAAATAGAACCCAGCAATGTTAACAAATCAGACTCATTTAGATACCCTGCCAGGTCAGCTGTTTGTAACCTGTGACCTACAGGTCCTGAGGAGCTGCAAACCAATTCTAAGAGGTCCATGGCAGATAAGAGTAAAAAGCAAAACCTCCTCTGCTGGCAGGAGGTTTGAATTCACTCCATGGGGAGGCTCGTGTTGCCAGAAACAGGTTCCAGGATGCACACATCAAAGCCATGGGGGAAGCACTGCTGCAGAGCAGCACTGAGCAGCACTGAGCCACCACGGTGACACTGAAGCTACTCAGCATGGACCAGCCCTGGACTAGCACAAGAGGAAAAGCCCATGTCTTCAGGACTGGCAACTCCAAGGCAAATATTTTGACCAGCATCCCAGAATAATGTGCTGCTTTGTTTTTCCATCAACATCAAGGAACATTGTTCCAACTTATTTCCATTTTCAGGCTAGGCTACTGTGATGAATTTGCTCTAGGTTGACTGTCCTATGAACCAGTAATGTTAACAGTTTAAGAATGAAATGAAGAAGGACAAAAAGGCACATTAAGTCTTACTTTGACATCAAAATTTACCTTAGTCTAAGTGTCTTTTGGTTGTACCTTTACCATCTGGAGGTAAAAGCCACAACTTGCCATTTTCCCAGTTCATTGATCTATGCCACACACCACATCCACCTCTTTCCCCCCTAATATTTCCCCAGACAATGCAAATAATCCAAGCTCCTTCCTTTGGATCTTTATAAGGCACCAGAGACATTAGTGTCACTCAACTCAGGACAAGCAGAGCCACTTAGGACAAAAGCTCAGCGTGAGAATGGTCCCTTAAATTCACACCCACCCAGCCAGGAAGCTGAGGCTGTGATTTGAGCTCCAGGTAAGCAATGAACATAAAGCCACCTGTGGGGAGGTGTGGACTGGATGGATTTCAGCATGCAGAGCCTTGGCCCAGAAGTTTCAATGGCACGGCTCTCCCAAAAGTTACTCTTCCTAAATCACTTGGCGAGCTGTGCCAACTCTCACCAGGAATTAGCGCTTTTGCAAAAAACCAAAGCATTAACACACTGAAGAGGCCCCAGAACCCGACGTTGTTCTGGTTTACTCTCTGAGAGACTGCTCGCTCGCTGACCTTGAGGAAGTTGCCCAATCTTTTACCCTTCATCACCAGGGCAAGAGATGGACAAGCTTCACCCGGAGCGGTGCGGGGTGAGCCGGCGCTGGCTGAGCCCTGCGCACCTTTCCTCGGACCGCTCAGTTATCGCTGAATCCACAGCACCCATCCACCTCCTTCCTCCGTGCGCCTTTGGCTCCCGACTATCTCGGTTTTCCCATCCACCTCCTTCCTCCGTGCGCGTCTGAATCCCGGTTATCCCGGCTTGCCCGTCCACCTCCTCCCGGTTTCCCTTACACACTTTATCGCAACTTTATCGCGCTGCATCTACCACAGGAGAAGCCTGCCGAGGAGAAAGGGGCGACCGGGGAAAGCAGGGGGAAAGCCGCGGAGAGGGGCGAGCTGCGTCCCCGCTCGGTTTTCAATCATCCAGCGCCTCCTACCCCCGCGGGATGAGGCTTCCCGGGGTCCCTCCTCATCCCCCCGGCACAGCCGAAGTTCCTTAGTTAGAAGCCAAAGCCAGCAGGCGCAACTCTCAGCGGTGGGATGGCGATTCCACCCTCCGCTCCCTTCCCTTCGCAGCGCTGGGGAGCCGCCCGGCTCCAGGTGGTTCCGGAGGGAAGGAGCCGCGGTGGGAGAGCAGCTTACCTGGGCTGCCCGAGCGGCGCGGCGCGGCACGGCGCGGCACGGCACGGCAGGGGATGGAGGGCGGCGGAGGGAGCCGGGAGCGGGCGGGGAGGAGTCTGGGAGCGGGGCAGGGGAAGGGAAGGGGCAGGTGCCGGCAGGTGGATGCGCCGCCCGGCCCTTCCTCCGCGGCGGGCGGGACCTGCTGCTGCTGCTGCCCGCCTCGCTCGCCCCGAGGCACCGCAGCCCGCGGGCTCTGCCCTTCCCCGGCCCGGGGATCGCTGTCCCTGTGCTCCCAGCCCTCCTCCTCCTGCTGAAGGTGTTTGTGAAACCAGCGAGCCGGACGGAGGCGAAGGGAGCCCGAGGGGAGGTGGTGGCTGAGCCGCTCGCCCTGTCAGAACCCCGAGTTTGGCGTTTGCTGCTCCAGCCCAGCGTGCTGTGGCTGTGCACTGTTTTGTGAATTCGCCCATCGGTCCCTGTCGGCTCCCTTTCAGGATGTCGCAGGCAAATACGGAGTGACAGCACTTCCCTGAGCAGGGCAGGGCAGCACCTGATAAAGGCTGCTCGCAAAATACCTGCCGGGCCAAATGATTTCCGTTTTCTTTGGACTTCTTTTGGGTCATTTAATAACGGGGCACTCTGGAAAATTACTGCCATCTCAATGGTCGAGTTACTTACAACGCTCCGGTGACTTGTGGTGCCTCCTGTAAAGCAGACCTACAGTGAGAGAGGGATTTTCTCTGCCAAAGCTGAGTTCCACAGCAAAAAAAAATCCACTCAGATCCTAAAACTTCAGAGTAGTACTGGAAAAGTAAGTCGGCAAATGAAGATATTCCACTGACTGTTAATAACAGCTCCGATTTAGCTGCAATATTGCTGCATGCTACGCTTAACATCACTGTATGGAGACTGCAGATAAGGCAAAGTACACAAGTTTGGCATGCAAGTGTCTGGAGTTTGTTTATACTTCCAAATGCATATCAAGGAATTACATCAAGAGCACCAAGATCGTACCTTCAGTATTTTTCCAGCTTGATGTGTTTATTCGTTATGAATCCTCAGACCCTTTAGTACAAAACCCATAAGGACTATTGTCTAAAACATCTTTAGCTTAGGTTTTTCAGCTGCAGGATTTTGGGGGCTATTTCTGCTGCTGAGCTCCCAAAAGGAATCAGTGAGATTCAGTAATTTTCCAGTATGGATTCAATTGCAGGAATTTGATCTCGAATTTCATCTGAAGCAAAAGGTAAAATCGTCCCAAGACACAACCAAAACACCCCATTGTCACCTTCTGTGGTTATCTAACATGCCCACCTGTATGGCATGTCCTTGGCTTTAATCTACAGCAATAGAAGCCTTCAGAGCTGAGAGATATTTTAGGTTTGAAGCAGGGTGCTTGGTCATAACACTTCCCTGTTAAGTTTCCTTACCAAAATTTTGGGAAATGGCCCTGCAAATTGTTGCTTGGCATTGTGGTCGCAAGAAGAAATCCCTCAATATCTGTTCTGTTCTACAAGAGAAGCTAAACAGTCCTCTTATTTGGAAATTCAGGTATTTTTTTCTTTAAAAGTCGTTTGGAGGTCAGGTACTCCTATGCTGATGGTGTCTCGTTCTTCTCTCAAGACATATCTTATAACCTAACAATTTATAATTCAAAACTGCATTTCTTATGAGTTTGGATTATCCTGATGCTCGGTTTGGATTTGTCCAAATGTCTTGCACGATGGCTACGGAGAAGGAGAGAGAAAGATATGAAAAAGGTAGGCTGGTTGCTGTCAGTCTGTAAGCAGCCACTTGTAAGGTGTGACATCAATCCAGGTGCTACAAGCAGGAATTGGGCAGAAGGACGAGGCAGGGAAGAAATGCGCTGTGCAGCTCTACCAGGGGACTTTAAAACCCTTTGCGAGGATCCGGCGTTGCTTTGTGAGCTAGGAAATAACACCAGATTTGCCGAGGGGGGAGATCCAGGGCAGCTGGGTTCAAATGAATGGAGCTCTGCTTAGTTACAGCCTTGAAGATCTGGGCACAAGCCAGCGGCTCGTTGATTGCCGCTGTTAACACCTTTTCTTCTCAGAGAGGGCTGAGCTGGTCAGTGAGCAGCGCATTCCCTCCCTCTTTCCCCCAGTTATTCCCTCCCTTCCTGGCTGATATCTGGCTCACTAAAAGGCCTTGCAGATCTGCAGATCTCTAGCGTAGTAAAAGCTTTTTTTTCCTTCTTTTTTTTTTTTTTTCCCCCCCTGGGTTAATATTCCCCAAGGTTAACTGAGCTCGCTAGCAAAGGTCAGAGGAACAGGAGAGCTGGAGGGGGTCATTGCCTCCTCTTGGCAGCAGAAGCTGCCTGGTCTGTTCAGCTTGTCTTCCCCGGCCGAGGGCTGAGCTCGTGGCTCTGTTATCTCATCCGAAATAGCTCCGTGAGCGTGTAATTGTGTTTTAAATGGTGCGGAGCCGGACTCGTCGGAGCGGGATGCGGAGCGTTCGTCTTATTAATGGGTTATAACCAACCTGTAAAGGAGAGAGCAGGGCAGGGTTTGGTTTTTCCGAGTGGCTGCGTGGTTTGGGAGGAGCAGGCAGTGTCTGCTGGAGAAGATGTGATTTTGCTGGGTAGCCCAGGGGTTACTGCCCAGAATTCAGGGTGTGGAGAGCTTCAGCATGACCCAGCCTCATGCTGCTCGTCTCAGCAACTGCTCCAAACACCTTTATCGCACTTAAATATTAGTAAGTTCAATGTCATTAATAATAAAAGTTATTAATAAGTTAAATCTTTGGCAAACCACTTCCTCCTCCATATTTAGGCAGCAAAGCAATGTTTGGATGTTTTCTTTTGGTTCTTTACAGTCAGCAAGCTAACCTTTCCACAGACTGGTGCTAAGCATCTGAATAAATAAACTGATGAATAAACTGCTCGTTTTAGATGAATTTTTTTTTAACTGCATTTTTTCAGATGTCTGGCATCACTTACATTGTACATCCTACCATGGGCTACCTTTGGCTTCCCATGGCACCTCCAAGTCCTGTTCTGTGAGGGAGTTCTGCCCACCCATTTATGGAATTACAGAATATCCTGAGTTGGAGGGACCCACAAGGACCATTGAGGACTCACAAAGATCCAACCCCTGGCCCTGCACAGACACCCCAACAATCCCATAATGTTCTGCATTGTCCAAACTCTCCCGTTCAGTGCCCAGCCACCCTCTGGGTGAAAAACCTTTGCCTGATATCCAACCTAAACCTCCAGCCTCATGATGTTCCACAGGTCACGAGAGTCAAGAGGTTGGTACCTTCCCCTCCGTTTCCCAAGCCCACAATGAGGTCATTTATCACAGCTCCCTCTGCTTCTGCAGGCACTTTGTCAACACAGTTCATTTCCCACTCAGTTAATGCCCAACTTGCCATATGCTCCCTTGTGCTTCTGATTTTTGCCTGCCTTTCACGTGTCTAATCAAAACCCCAGAGCACTGGGAGATAAAGTCTCCCTAAAGCCAAACATCCCAGTACCTACTCCAAACTCCTCAGGGAGAGCTTGCCCTTGACACTTTGGGATTGCAGCACAAAACTTCCTTTTACCATTCCAATAGAGCTGCAATGAGAGCAATCTCCAGGGAATTTCGGTGCTAAAGCCCACAAGAGGGGAATAAACCCACCAATATTCAAATGGTGGTGTCCTCCATGCATTTTTTCTTCCCTTGGTACCATGAGAAATCTCTGCGGTTGACAGAAACTGCAGTTAGCCACTCACCCATGAAACTGCACCAAACCTGGGAACATAATTAGTCATTTAATAACTAAGCTTAAACCAAATGTATGTTGACTTTGGAAGTACATTTGCATCTGGCTGGTGTTACCATGAATACGCACATAAATTTACCTGCTGCAGGTATAGTTGAAAATCAAGATAAATGGGGCAGATGTATTCAAATATAACTTTTTTTTTTTTTTTTTAATTATTCCTGCTGTTGAATGAAGCAGAGGGTGGTCCTTTGTTAGGGTATTGACTAAATATGCTGAAAAAACACAACTCCTTAAACCAATTACCCTGTTATCTGGGAACCAGGAGAGGGTTTCATGGGCCTGCAGATTAGAAAGGTGTGTCCTTGTGAACATTCTCACTTCTTTTCCAACCCTCCAGAAAACATTTTAAGAGTTTGAAGCCCCACAGAGACTGAAACTCAGGAAATTGCTCATACTCTTCTAAGTTCTCTAGGTTTTTGTTTCTTTTTCCTCCCAATATAGTTTTCTGCTATAGAGGCAAACTCTCAGAATTATGAAATTCTTCAATGTTTCTCAGAGGGAAGACAGGAGTAATAAGTGACCGTCACTTTAGTTTAGGTGCATGTTGTTTCAATTGGTTTCTTCTCTGTTACTGTATAACAAGAGAGAATAAAAATTCAAATACTTGCTCTTTGTTGGATTTTTCTGGGTGTAGCATGTAAATACAGCTGCATTTTCCCCTATCAGAAGAGAATTTGACCTTCAAATTTGACCTGCTATCCACGTTAAAATAATCCTACCCTTATGGCTCAGAAATTGAATGACAACTTTTATTTATTGTATGATTTTTTCCTGATACTTGGGACTTTTTTTTTTTATTATTTTTCCCTCAGATCTGGTAGTTTAGCTTTGTCTTGCACATAAATCCAAACTGCTCAGCCAATTAAGCCAGGTTTTTAGTTACTCATATGCCAGCCTGGTCTGAAACAACTACAATGCATCAGTAAATTCGAGTTTCGGTGCAGAATGATGTCACTGGTCCCAAAAAAAGAAATTACACAAATCCATTTTGACCTAACATTTTGAAATATTTTATTTCATGTGAATTTGCAAAAGAAATATTACTCAGTTCTTATGTGATTGGCTTTAAGCAACCACTGGAAGAACTCTGTTTCAATATAAATTAGAATCAAATACATTTCATTTTCCTGCTGATTAGTAAAATAAAAAGAAACAAACCACAATAAATCTTAAAATAAGACTTTTTTTTTCTGAATTAGAAACAAAAAATTATGTTTTGGATGTAATCTTGAACAATTAACAAAATTAACATTGATTCAATGGAGCCAAATTTGCTCAACAGATCATTTAATTATAATAAGTTTTTCAAGTGTTGAATTTTAACCATGCCATCTTATATTAAAAAAACCCCCGAAGTTATTTTCTATAGCTCCAGGAAGACAACTGTTTTTCATTTATTTGGTAAAAATTCTATACCAGATAGATGAAACAAAATTAACAAGACCTTTTCAACAGCTGAATTTTTTAAATAGCTGCATGAGATAACCAGAGATAAATCCTATCTGAAAAGAATCACCTTTTGTTTGTGTGAATAATAAAGAGAAGGGGTTTTTTCACTTTCCATACCAGTTCAGCTCCAATTTGCTGTATAACTTCAGCAAATTTGTTTCACAAATCTGCCTGCATTTCCTGCTCTGTAGAAGGGAATTAATGGTATGCAATATCAGGAAGAGAACAGCTATATTCACATTTAACCAAATATTTGTAAAAGTGCTTGGAGTCTTGTTGATTAACCTGTTATAAAAGGGTAACAATAAAGTGTCCTCTTTATATTTACCTGCAGCTAGACAAGCTTTTATGGCCTGTTCCTTCATCAGGGATAAAGTACTTGATTTTTATCAACAATTGGACATTGTTTTAATTCCATGATAAATGGAGCAGATGAAGTCAGAGAACTGTAGATCAGTGATTGGTCACCAACAAAATACTGATCCAGTTCATTGGATCAGGCAGGTTATAAAGGAGGAAAAATGCAGTTCAGTTTCATCTGTTTGTATTCTTCAGCAAGCCAGTGATTAACTGAGGAAAAAATACATTTAACTGTGATTATGAGAAGCTGAGATTATGAGAACTTTGTGACTAAGGCAGGATTTTACAGACTGATTGCAACATATTCAGTTATTTCACTTTTCTTTTTAATTTAAACTGAAGTGGCTCAAGGAAACACTATTTGCACTATGAATATAATTTCAAGTGGAGGAAGAATGATGATTTCTGAAACTATTTCTGATTCACAGTTCCCACCATTCCATGTTTTTGTATAAAAATTATTAACCTACAGCAGGATGTCACACACTTGTCACTCTTGCTGCATTTTCCTCGTTAATGACTAAAATATGTCTTACTTCATCAGCCTTAAATTAAGTCTGACTCTCTCTTTATTCTGGTTCAGTGGCTGCTTTAATTCCTGAAGAAAGGACGTGTTTGCTTGTCTGCTGCCTGTGTAAAGAAGCCTTGTGTTTGAAGGCACAAATAAAGTCAAAATACTCCTTATCTTTAGAGAAGGTGGCACAAGAAAGCAGCTCCTTTCTGGTCAACAAGAGCTGTGCCATTACAGTTTTCCTCTAAGAGGCAAAAGATTGATGCTTCAATTGGACCTTTTGCCAACACTTTGTAATTAAGCATAAAAAAAAAATTTAAGAGGAAATTCTTGTGCTAGTTTAACCAAATTTTTTCCTCGTAGATCTCTTTTGTGATCAAATCCCAACCACACTGAAAGACACCAGAGCTTCATATGAAGCTAGAAGAAGTTAGCTGGAAGTGTTTGTTTCCTCTGGGGTTGGCTGGACATTGCTCACCAGACTCCTGTTCAGCACCTGGTGAGTCATTTTCAGAAGGTCATTTGAACCCATCCTGGGAAAGGAGTGCAAGCTGGCTGATACGAGTTTCTGGTGGTGATGGACCTGTTTTCTTAAATATTTCTGTGTGGACAGCAGCAACAGACCTCATGAATACCAGCTGGGGTTGGCATCTTCCCTGCTGCTTTATATAAAACTGCTCAAAGTGCAGGTGCAAGGAAAACCACTTGACAGCATTGCATGGCCACTGCAGAGAATAGCATTAAAAATTTGGATTTCCATAAATGCCCAAAGCTGACAAAGCCTGTGCTTTAGATCTTAACTTTATATCACTAATACTAATTGGTCAGGTAGGTCTTTGCAAAATACTGATTATCTTGCTGTCTGTGTGAGCAGGTTTTGAAGGAAAAAATAAAGAATGGGGAGCATAAATGGAAGTCAGGTGACTGAAGCTGACAAACTGATAGTTAATTTTATGAACACGTTGTGTCTGTACTCAGGGATTTTATTTCTTTTATTTTGGCACTTCTTTTTTTTTTGCTATTACATTGCTGCCTAATAGACAAGGAGTATCTGAACCAACTGGGTTGTATTTGTTTTGGGGGAGTTATATTTCCATTCCCTGTCTTATTTTTAAAAGTCTACTTCAAGATCATCCTCCCCTATCTGATTTTGAGGAAGACATATTATGATTTATTTTTTTAATTTTCCTTTATTCTGCCCCTTTATTTATGGCTCTGGTTTTGTAATTCCTGCTGGTATCTATGTACCTGTGGCACCTGTTAATATTAACTGTACAGTAATGAAATCATTGCCATGTTTTATTCTCTGCTCTCTTGCTGCATCTTCAAGACCAAACAAACCTCTGCCCCATTTCCCCCTGAACTTAGTTCTGCTGAACTACTCCAGCCGGATAAAGAGGATTTCCACACCTTTGAACAGAGCTGCAAAGTGCTGTATGAAAACAAGGAGTTAACCTCTTCTTGAACTGGCTGTGCTCAGGTGGGAGAGAGAATTTATAGCTTCAGATTCCTGCTCAGGAGTGATGCAAGAGCTCCTTGCCTCTGTCCTGCCCCTGCCTGAGCTCCCCAGGCTCATTCCCAAGGGAGTCTGGCTTATCAAGAGTGCCACTGTCGAGGCTGGGAGGTAAACACAGGAAGGTTCAGAGCCTGGGAAACAGCAATTCCCAGGCTGGAGAGCCTAATAATCCCCCAAAGAGCAGCACAGTGCAAGGTGGGCACCTCACCACTGTGCATGTTGTGGGTGTTGGCAGCATTTGGGTGGGTTTTAATGTGTTTTTCCTATAACTTAGAAATACAGAATAACCCTCTTATTTAAAGTTATCCTGATTTAAAGTTTGTGTGTCTTGATACCAGTCTGATTGGTTAGAAAAGCCTAGTCAGTACACAATCTTTTAATATTGGATGACACTTAAAATAAGAACTGTGGGATTCCACCATGAAAATGTGATTTTCCAGGTATCTTTGCAGAGATTAGAGTTGGGACTCCAAGAGGAAGTTACCGTTCTAGGTGATGGGAACTATTGAAAGACCTTAAGGCAAAGAATTCACAAAATAGCCAGATTTTAGCATCCCATTACTTGCCCCAGAAAGGCAGGTTTGGGGCTAACAATTCAGGAGAGTGCCTACACTTCAGCCCTTGCTTGATCCCTGTCTGAGAGGGCTTGGAATTTTTGTCTCAGATATGCTAAAGGTGACAAATTAGCCCAGATGCCCATGAGGACAAACTGATTGACCTTCAAACACTCAGAGTTAGTCACTTATGAGAGGATTTAAAGGAGGCCACTGTGTCTCTCTGCTGCATCCTCTGCACCCAGAATAGGCAGATCGTCTGTAATTCGAATGCAACCAGACCTCACTAATCCAAAAATCCTGTGCTGGGGCTACAAAAGCTGCAGCCTTGACTCTTCACCTAGATGGGAGATCAGGCTGTTTGTCAGGCTCTGAATAGGGCAAGAACAGCAGCTTTTGACTGTGGTGAGTCTTCACCATTTGCATGTGAACAGGGAAGCCCAGTGAGGGTATTTCTGCATGGATGGATTTCGGCATCATCCTCCAAAGGCTCCCAGAAGGAGCAGCAATAATCCCTTCACAGCTTCTTCAGGTGCTCCCTTCTGCAGGAGGAAAGCAGGCTGGCAGAAATTATTCCAAGGTTAGCCTGCTTGTCTTGTGAGAGAGGGACAATCCTCTTGTCCCAGGGACACCCAGTGACCCAGAGCAGAAGGTGAGCAGTCCTGTGAAACTCCCCCAAAACCAGGTTTTTGTAGCTGATGTTGTGCTCATCATCCACCCAAACTGGAACTAAAAAGTGAAAGGCAAGTGTCCTGTCACCCCACTGATGGGGTTACACCCATAGCACTGGGATCTTTTTCAGAGAGATGTCCCAATTGCTCTCCCATTGCCTCAGTAAAATGAAAGTGAACATTAGAAAGCTAAGAAGAAAAACTACATCTCTCTCAGGGGTGCCTGAAAGATTGAGCCTCCCTTCACAGCAGGAGATTGGACACAGATTGGTTTAAAACCTGAGAGAAGGCAATTTGTCGGTGTGGCTTTCAGAAAACAGGCTGCTGTGATACACAAAGAAGGGTCTTGGTCAGCTTCAGAGAAAAGCACTCATTACAGAGTATGACATCTGCAGGTGTTCACTCAGAGCAGAGGAGCAGCTGTACAAGACACGCATCTTTAGGGACAAAAGGAGAAATTTTTGGCACTCTGATGCTTTTTAGGTTCTCTCTGGTTTAATTCTCTTTTTGTCAAGTGCCCACTAGAACGTTGATGATTTTAAGCTGCACTCTCCAGGCTGTCAGGATCTATCTCCTAAATGTGGGCATCCCCTGAATTTCCTGCAAGGAACAGTGTTCCAGTGAGGACTCAAAATGCACTTTTGGTTATGCTTAACACTCCAGTTCTCACAGCACATTCTGTTCTCAGGCCACTATTTCTGTCCCCTGGGAGCAGAGCAGTTGCAAATTACCTTCCATTGAGGCTATTGTCTAGTGGGGTTATGGATCAGAAACTTGATTTTCCCCCCTGGCTTTGGCATGGAACACACAAAAGCCTGGCTGAGCCACCCAGGGTGATTGGCTGCCACCCACGAGTTCTGGGTCAGCAAGGTGTTTTGACTGAACTGTAAAATATATATTGAAAGGAGTTAGTGGGGCACAGTGTGTAGCAATGGCATTACTGCTGCTGATTGTGCTGGGAAATTCACAGGCTTTGATGGGATTCCCCCCAAGGAATGTTTGTCATTAACAAAAATACACCTGTAATAGAAGTTTCCACCAAAGGGTGCTGAGGTATGTTCAAAGGCTGGCCTGGCAGATCTGTAAAAAGCCTGGTTTAGCCAATGGAAGTGCTAGGGAAGAGCTTAAAGGCTGGTAAGTTAAACCTGAAATCAAGAGCTTTCCCCTAGCCTCATGTGGTCCACGCAGGTTTGCGTCAGCTCCAGGGTGTGTGTGTGAGTCAGCACAGGCAGCCAGCCAGAACAACCACAAATAACCACAAATTCACGGCTAGAACACAAAGAATATGTTAATTTCCATTACCTCTCTAACCAGGGAATCCCCGAAGCAGAGGCACACAGGAGGAGACACAGATCTGTTCAACTCATGCCCATGCCAGGGGATCTCTGGGCTGCTGTTTACCCAGGTTTATCAAGGGTTATTCCCAGCTGCAAGGTCACTTGGGCTGATTTACAACCCTCCTCCAGGCTTCTGCTTTTTAACCCATTCCTCCCAACAGGGAGCAGAAAAGGAGTCTGCCAAACATCTGATGTGTCCTGTTGAAACCTTGCCTGGAAAAAGAAAATAGAGGAGCTGTTCAGGACTATAAATCCACGCCAAATCAAGAAGGAGCTGGTTCTCCTTCCTGCTGCACACAGAGCACTCACTGTACTTGAGGGAAACCTTTGCCAGTGATTTTATTTTGCATGCAGGAAAGCTCTGAGACACAGACTACAAAGCCCCTGAGCCTTTTTGGAAGTATTTCCAGAAATGAAGAGCTGTGTTCAGTCTGGGTACAAGCATGGAGCTGGAATCCTCATTCATCCCTGGGCTTGCTTTTCCATGTTCTTCAGGAATGTCAGTACCTTGTGCCAATATGTTACCTTGACATTTACTCAGGCCTGTCTTAAGAAGTTACTAAAATGCCTGGGAAAGCTCAGGTACATTAAGATCTTTGTTTTAATTACTAGATTGTCTGAAATTCTTCTCCTCACAGGTGCTATTCAGCATGTAGAGACCCACAGAAAAGTCTGAGTTCCTGAAGGGAACTCTCAGGTGCAGCCTGGTGTTTTTCAGGGCAGTTGTCTGGTTTAAAGCCCAGTTCCTCAGGATTCAGAGGCAGGTAAATTCCTCTTTTTTCCCCATGGAAAAAGGATCCCCATTTAAGGATGGTCCATCTCATATCATGCTGCCTTTCAAAGCTGCACTGACAGACTCCATGGAGGATACCACTACAAGAAAAAAAAATACTGCTTTCAGGATGTTGGAGGGAAAAATTAAAAGATTTTTTTTTTCAGGGAAGAGCCCTGCTGGATCTGACTTTTCTTCCATCAAATGTGCTCTCTGTTTAGCTCTGTCCCAGACCATCTTACCTCAAAGCAATACACAAGAGTGAAATTAGGGAATTCCTGCAGGAAAGTTTGAGAGATGGAAGATATAAAGAGTTGACTACAAAAAACCTTCCACATTTTCCAGAGACTGATTGATGGGCAGATATGCTCCTGGGGAAGTAGCCTGGCTCTATCAGCATCAAAGGGCAGGCAGCTGGAACAGGCTTTTCATACTGGAAGTGCAGCAACTACCAAAAAAACAAGATGAAAAACATTTAATGGGGTATTGCATAAAACAGTCTGCCACGAGACACTTGAAAGACTTGTTTCAGTAAAGCTACGTGAGAAACAGACAGAAAGATGGTTATTTTGTGTCCCGTGATGGATGGTTTTCCTTGGTTTTAGCTGGAGTTTTTCAGTTGGTTTTTGTTTTTGGGGGGTTTTTGTGGGTTAGTGAGTCTAAAGGTAGCGTGTGCTCTTTTGTGCATGTCTTACCTACTCTGCTAAACATAAGGTTGCAGGACATCCTCTTGAATAATTCTTCCTGAGACGATTTTGTCTGGGGTGTGAGATGCCAGGACAATGTGTACCACTGGTGGCTGCTTTTGGTTTTTTGGGGTTTTTTAGTGTCATGCTGGACACAGAAAGGAGCTGCTTTGGCCATGGGAACAGGCTGGCAGGAGTTGCCTGGACGTGGACATGAGCCACTTGCTGACCTGGACATCTCCCTCATTTCTGTGTCTGCCTCTCTGTGTGTCCCACATCCACCTTTTGGCTTTTCCATCAAAACCAACATAGAATTGTCAAGTTTCCTCCTCTTTTGACCCAACTATTTCTCTTCCTCACATGTGTTCCTGATCTTAAATTTCTGAGACCATTGCTCCATTCTGGCCCCTCCAAAAATGCAATTCCACAATAAAACCCTGCCTATCAGCACAAGAGGAAGGGGAAACCTTCTCTCTGAGTGTGATGTCAATAGGAGAGAGGGTTTCAGAATCCTCTTCACTTGCATTTTGTTGTGAACTTCTGCCAAGTCTGTTTTTGTCATTATATAACAACATTTTAGTATTAAATCTTAGTGATTATTCATATGATCAGCTGTATCACTGCAGTGACCACTTAGCTTCTCACAGACTGTGCAGAAATGACAGCAATGAATGCACTGAAAATAAATGGCAGCAGCCAGCTCCTTTGATATCCAGTTTATTTCTTCATAAGGTATCCCATTTTTAAAGGAATACAGTGTATCTCCCCCCTTATCAGCAAAGGCTGACTTTACATAGCTCAGTGAGGACAAGCATGCATACTTTATAACTCACCCTTTCCTCCTGCAGGTAATCTGGTGGAACATCTTGCTTAAAAGCACAAGTTTAGGATTGCAAAGGCACATTTTTGCCCTTGATTGCAACACAGGTGAGGTACAGTTAATACCTGCAACGTGGCCTGGGCTGTTGGCTCTAAGAACTGAAATTTCTCAGGGCAAACATGAGCTCCTTGCTGGGGCTGAGGGGCTGCATTGGGACAACCCTTCTGTGCTGGGTGGGGAATGGTGGGGGAAAGAAAGTGAGCCTGCAGAGACCTCTGCTTTCCAGCCTCAGGAATTTTTTTCACAGCGTAGATAAGGTCCCAGACATTCCTCTCACCAGAGCTGGGAGATCTTACCGGCACAGGTTATGTGATCCTGACCATCTGCAAAAATCCGAGGGGCTCAGAGCAAAATCCCTGGGAAAGACACAGGGAATCGCTGCTGAAATGCTCGTGAGGTGTCTGGATGTGGCACTTCAGACATGGTTTGGGGTGGTGATGGTGGTGCTGGGTTGATGGTGGGTCTGGATGGTCCTGGAAGGGTTTTCCCTCTCGGTGATTCAGTGATTCTGTGAATGCTCCATCCCAGGTTGGACCTCGTGAGGATCTCGTGGTCTCACTTCCCAAACTCATCCACATCCCTCTGGCCTGGAATATCATCTCACTGGTGTCTCCCAGCCCTGATGATTCTGTGACTCTGAGACTGAGCTGGGGCTGTGTCTGCCCCGTACAATTGAAGATACAACAAAAAATTCAGGCTACTTGTAAGATTTAAGCATTCTCAGAAAAGTGTCTGAAGTGCTACAAGGCAGAACATAATTTGCAAAGTTAAGAACTTCAGTTTCACTTATCTTTTCCCCCCTTCCCTTTGTCTTCTGGTCAAAAATCCTTAAGACTGATCCAGCTCTCAGAAACAGGACTTCAGAGAGTCAAATTTAAATCAAAACTTGAATAATTGGGAAATGTAATCTTTTAATATTGGTTAGTTAATACCTAAATATTTAAATAAATTCCATGGGATTTTCTCAATTTTTTCCTCACTAAAACTTATTTCTTGTTCTTTTGACTTACCAGTATTAAGATTTACCTAAGGTGCAAAAGGTTTTAAACCTTTTGAACTGAACTTTAAACCTTTTGAACTGAAAAGCTATTGAAAAAAAAAGTTAAGCCAATTGTTTTACTGAATATAAAAAAGTGGTATAGAGAGGACAAGACACTTGCAGGTTTGAATCCAAGATAGATAGTCCTAAGTAGACACAGAGACAGATCCATGTTTCTGAAGGAAAAAAAAGTGTGTGGGTTTAGTGTAAAAGTTTTTGCTATTCTAATTGTTCCATACTATTTAGTGAAAGAGCTTTTCTGCAGAAAGGTTAAAAAAATATACCTAATATAATACCAGAAAGAAAGTTGAAAGGATGAAAGTATGTGGGTTTGCCTCCACCTAACTCCTGACAGTAAATAAAAATTAATGATCGAAATGACAGCAAGAGGAGTGAACTTTCTTACTCATTATTCATTTTTTCTTTTGTCGTTGCATACACTATTCATGGCTCTTTAAAAAGGAAACTGTATGCATGAAGTACAGTGCCTATTCCCAGTGCTGTTGTTGTAGATCCTTTGTTTGGCCATGAATCCATGAATTATCAAGCAATAGTTTTTATAAGATTAATACATTTACATTTCAAATGCATGTGCATGCTGTTGCTTGAGTAAACTGAATGAATCACAGGCGTCAGAATAATAACTGTAGGCCATAGTGGATGAAAAGATTTTGCTTTATTTTATGGGTGTGTGTGAGAGAAAAGCAAAGTGAGATTTTGGGAGGAGGAGGTCTGACTTTAACTTCCTGTTTCCCCCAAAACCTGCATTCAGTATTGTGTTCAGAAACCCTCTAGGATTTTAAGGCCAAAATGCAAAGGTTGCAGGAGTAACTACACTGCTTTATAATTATATAGTAAGAATACAGCTGGTAAAGACTTATCAGGCTGGATAACACCACAAGCTTTTAAAAAATTATATTTATTAATACTAGTGTCTGCAGTTAAATGTAGTAAATTCATACTGTTGGAAACCAGATGAAATGAACCTCAGGGTTAACCAATTAAAGGCAATGCAATTATAGAAGGATTTAAAGGCAATGCAATTATAGAAGGATTTATTTGGAGCAAAACATTGAGGGGAGAGGTGATATTAAGAGGCTTAGAGAAAAGGAAGGCATGAGCTAAAAGTAATAGAATTAAATTAAGATGGGAGGTAATCAGAAATGGAATGGGAAAAAATCAGAAACGTTTACTTCTACTGGAACTTGGGATGGAAAGGGTCTGTTGACTCCATGAATTTACAGTGGGATGCTTATGTGAAATAGTTTAAAGCTCTAAGTCTTAGTATAGTGGTCTCAATTCAAAGAGATACCAGGAAAAAAACAAAAAAGAAGTGAGTGCACAGAAGGAGAAAGCAGGGCCAGAGTACCTGGTGGTGCCCCAAGGCATTGCCAGAGAATGCAGGGATGTGGTTTGGAAAACCAGAGCTCAGCTAGAGTTGAATCTAGCAAAGGATGCGAAGGACCACAAGAACTCCTCCTTCAAGTTGATTTTGCAGCGAAGTGAAGGCTAAGGAAGATGTTGGCCCAGGGCTGGCCAGGGCTGGCCCAGGGGCCCGACCCTGTGCCAAAAAAAAACCAGGCTGAGGTGCTCAGTGCCATTTTTTGGCTGGTTTCTCACTGCTCAGGTTGGTCCTCTGGCCCTTAGCAGAGCCTGTGGGAGCAAAACCACACCCAGAGAACACAGAGTTAGGGAGAGCTTGGGCTAATTAGACCAGTAGCCAAGTCCATGAGAGGCATCTGGGCAGCTGGGGAAGTGGCCTCTGTCACTGCAAGGCCACTCTTTGTCATTCATCACAGTGAGGCTCCGTGATGGCTGGGAAAAGCCAAATAAAACACCCATCCTCGGGAAGGACAAGGAGCTGGGGAGTTAGGGGATGGTCAGCCCCTGGGGATGTCACACAGCAAATCCTCTTAACAACCATTTCCAGGCACAGGAAGGACAAGAAGTTGATTTGGAACGGCCAAGGTGGATTTACCAAGGGCTGATTGTGACCTTCCAGCCTGAACACTTCCTGTGATGGCACAACAAGCTCTGTGGACAAAGGGACAGAAGTGGGCAAAAAGGGAAGAAAAGGGAAAAAGTCATATTCCTTAACTCCAGCAAGGCCTTTCACAGTGTTTCCTTCAATACCTTTATTGCCAAACTATGAGATATGGACTGGATAAACAGATGATAAGATGGGTGGAAAACTGGCTGGACTGCTGGGCTCAGAGCATTGTTTGTAATCCATCAGTGGTCCAAAGTCCAACCATGACCAGCAGCATGCCTGGGGGATCAATACTCAGACCAGGAGTGGTTTAAGCCTTTATTAATGACCAGGACAATGGGACAGAGAGCAAAAAAAGTTCCCACTGTAGAAGCAGTTGATGCACTGGGCTGCTGTTTAGAAGGACCTTGACAAGTGGCTCAGCACTGGTGAGGCCACAGCTCAAGTGCTGTGTCCAGTTTGGAGCTCCCAGTACAAGATAGGGACTGCCAGGAGAAAGTCTAGCCCAGGGCCACCAAAATGGTCAGTGGGCTGAAGCACAGGATGTACAGGAAGAGTCAGGGTGAGCTGGGAGTGTTCAAGCTGCAGGAGAGAATTCTAATTCCCAGCACAAGGGAGTTTATTGCTGTCTGAGCCTAGCTCATGGAAGGTTGCAGAGCATGGAGCCAGACTCCTCAGAAATGCAGGCTGATAGGATAAGAGGCAGTGGGCACACTTTGAAATATTGGAATCTCTGAGTAGATACCAGCAAAAGGAAATATCAGCACGAATCTCGTCAGACTGGGGCCCAGGGAGGTTGTGGGGTGGAGATGCTGAAAACTCAGTTTCACAAGCCCTGAGCAGCCAGAGCTGACTGAGCTTCCCACAAGGCATGGACAATACTCAGTGAGCTCCCTTCCACCACAGAAACACACGATATTCTGGGTTGGAGGGAACCCACAAGGTTCATCGAGTCCAACTGCTGGTCCTGCACAGAACAACCCAAGAATTCATGAAGCCAAGTGAGCATAAATTGGAAGACAAGAGAAGAGAGTACCAAAGGCCTGGAGAGGAGCTCTTTGCAGAGCTTTGTGCAAGGACATGTCTGTGGAATGTAACAGGAGGAAAACCTAACCTGAGTTTTGGGGAGAATAACAAGTCTCTTTCTCCATCTTTCCTTTATCTATTATATTTTTAGGATCCAAGCAGATCTTGTTTTAGCATGCAATCTCTCCAGAGCTTTTCCTTCTGATCAGTTTTCTGTCCAAATTAATTTAATTGAGAAGGCAAAACACCTAGCAGCCTGGTTTGGGCACAAAGTTAAGCAAAAACCTCATTACAATAAAATAATCCTGCGTTATTACCTTACACATTCAATACACTAATTTTGTTTGCAGGCTGTTGTTAGAGCACATAATTCCACCATCAGCCATAAGGAAGGGAATTATGTTTTTCATATCTGTCTGGTTGCCTGAGGAATTACCATAACATGATAAAGGACATTAACCGTTAAGCATAAAACTGAGTTGAAGGTGCCCTTCTGTGCCTCGTCACATGAATAAAATCAAAAGTTTGAACAGTGACATTTCCGTTGGGCTGCTTTGCTACTGAAGGGCTTTTATTTTATAATCTCGTAATTAGCAGTTGCACAAGAACTCTGTTCCTCTCTGGCACGTTGCCAGTCAACTGTGCCCATCACGTGCTGGGTTTTGGGACTCTCAGCAGTTCAAGTGACAGGGAAAAGGTTTAACAGGCAATTCAAACAAAGTGAGATCGTTACTAGGAGGTGGTGTGTGCAAATGGACTGAGCAAATAGCAGTGGAAAACACGGGATGGTGCATTTGGAGACACCTCTAGGGTGTGAGTGCCAAGGTGCTCCTGTGTGAGGTGTGGGCTGAGCTTTCTCTTCTCCTCACTGCTTGTCTTCATTTTTACAAGAAAGCAGGATGGAAGGTGGCTACAGCTGGAATCTGCTGGATTCTGCAGGAGTCTAAAAAAAACCACTGGACATGAGGATAAAGATGTCCTAAGGAAGGTCACTGATAAGAGAATGGGCACTCTATAGCTGTGGAGTAACCACTATCCTGGCATGGGGAAGCTCCACATTCAATTACAGCCACAAATCACATGGCAGGTGGATGATGTCTTTGTCCCTGTCCATGTCCCAGCTAGCATTTCCCACCTCACTGATGTTCTGGATCAGATTATCTGCAAAAACCCAGTCTGGCCCAGGAAGAATAGCTACAGAGGGATAGATGGCAGCTGATGGGGGCTTGGAGAGGCTTCAGTGGTGTTAAAAATTTGGATTTGAGTTTGGTTCTTCAAGACTCGACCTCATCCTTATTTGATTTCCTTCTCTCAGCTCTTTAATGGGAGCAGACACTAGTTGCCTGCCTGGCTTTGTGAGGATAAATGCAATAAACACAGGATGCAGACACCGAGGTGTGAAAGGTAGATTGTCTTTTATACAAATAAGGAACTGCTAGGCCTTCTAGCAAAGAAAAAAAAAAAAAAGGGGGACAGATAAGGACTGAAGGCATTTGGCCACAGCTGGCCTGACAACATGTGTGTTACACACAGCAGTGCTGTGCTGTTTGCATCACTCCAGCTCTGCCAACAAGCAGTTATTGATCAGCAGGACTTCTATCAGCACCTCTCATCCAGAAATGCTGCACAGGCACTGCTCTCTCTCCAGAAGATGGGAAATCCATCAAGTGTTGCTTTGCCCTGTGTTTTAATCTAAATTGATGTGTGGGAGAATGGGTAAAAAACCAGTTTGGCGATATCTTCCTGTATTTTATCACCTGCATTTGGACTGTTGGCATCGGGTTTTTGGGAGCTGCTCCATTTTTCTTCCCTTCCTTCTGTGTTGCTCAATCTTCTGGTCACAACTGGGAGAACAAATAGCATAGTTTATAATCTCTGAAGCAGGAGTAAAACATGTTATCTTAAACTGCAGGCTAGCTATAAAAATAGCTGCAAATACCAACTGTAAATATATAATAACATAGAAATATTAGGGGAAGAAAAAAGCTAAAAAGTTTTCAAAATGCCATTCATTTTCTCAGTTCTGCCCAGCTCTGTGTGGAGCCATATCCATGCCCTTTGGAGGACAACTGTCTTGGGGCCCATTTTTTCCTTCTTTTTGTGACTCTGGAGAGCCCCTATAGCCTGGATTCTCCCCTTAGTTAATGGTTACTGGCATTTTAGCTGAGGTGATAAATCCTGCTTCCTGCTCCAACCTACACGGCCCCTTCCCTCCCCCTTCCCAAAAGAGGGTTAATTTACATTTCTCCACCTCCTGCCCTGCCTTCACACTGCTGCCCTTTGCATCCCCCCTGGAAATTGCTCCAGATGTGAACAAATGGAAAGGTCTTCCACCAGGAGAATGAGGGTGGTATGTGCATAAAATAAAAACACATCAGCTCGTGGTATTTCTGCTGCTGATTTTGTGTTTTCATTCTGGCTCAGCCCTGGTTTCATTTGCCTGGCATTTTGATGGAGTAGGATTGGATTTTAGGAAAGAGAAACCCACCTTTCAGCTCAGTAAGTGTGAGATCTTCTGTATGGCAAATCTCACTTCATTCTGTGACTGGGGAACAGGTTTTTTGAGAGGACATAGACAGGCAGACAGACAGGGGCAGGACATGATTCCAGCTACATCTGCCTAAATTTAGTGTCCTGACAGGTAAGTGACTTCATGTGAGCTAAGCTTCTCCATCAGGGTGAGCTGAATTGCCCTCCCAATACTGCACTTTGTACAGTGGAGTGTAAGCCAATAAAAATAGTTTAGGACACCTGCATTTGGGATTGATTCCCTATTTTAGTATTCTATCCTAACCTGAGTCAGGCTTTTGAAATAATTTTTGGATGCAACACTTTGCTTATTTTCTTCTTTTTTTTAAGATTAATATTCTGCTTTTTAGGTGCTTTAGGTGTAACAGGCAGAGATACAGCACTGCTTTATTGTGACAGTTTCGTATTTGCATTATCATTAACCATTTATTTGATTACATTTCTGTAGGGAAATCAGTGAAATATTTTAACCTTGCTAAATCTACTGCTGCAGAGTGGGAGTCAAAACCTGCTTGGACAGCCATGCCCTGAGAGCAGTTTGCAGTGGTTTGCTGTCAAAAGAGTGGCCAATTCTGTAGAAAAGACTTCTAGGTCTGCAGGAGGTCAAAAGTGGGGTATCAGTCAGCAATGCCATGGTTTTGTGAAAATAAAATAAACACAGTCTGGAAGTATAAATGAGAGCATTGCCTGCAACAGGGGGAAGGAATCTTTCCTCACTGCTCCATCGCTGGTCAGGCTGGAGCTTTGTACTCAGGACCTGACTGAGCACAGTCCAGGAAAGCCCCAAGGAGAGTGGTGGGAAAGATCAGGAGCAAAACCTCCCTCCCAGGATTTCCAGGGAAATACTGCAGTCCTGTTTAGCTTAAAGCAGTTGAAGCCAAAGAGGAGTGTAAATTCTGGTAATTCTTCACGTGCATAGAAGCTGAAAAGTGCAGTAGTTTCTGCATCACTTTAGGATTTTGCACCCAGACCACGTGCATTTTCACACCTTTGATGTACATACCCTGAGCACAATCTGCAGACTAAACAGAACTCAATCAATAAATCCTTCTTTTGAAAGCAACACAAACTGCATAAATGTTTATGAACCTCCAAATCATGTCACTGTGCAGGTGAACAATGGTCAGGGCTGCACTCCCTGACCTATGGAGTGATTCCCTAGCAACTGCTGAGGTGCTGGACAGCCTTTGGAGACAGCTCACCACCTGCCAAATGATGGAGAAACTATCTCAAATCGATATTTCATGGAGGAGATATCGTTAATAGATTGCCTGTATGTAATTTACAGATACAACTTTCTGCCTGTGAGTAAATTGTTAAGTAAAAATTCCTCTGATTACCAACCGCATTGTTATTTCATTTCTTATTTGTGTTAGTATTGATCCTATGCATTTCATACGTTAATTATTTGAATTCCAGCATTTGGTAGCTGCTGGAGTGGGAGGAAAAACATGCTGAGATGAAGTTTGACATTAAGACAAAGTTTGACATTAAGATAAACTGATCAAGCAACTGCTAAAAACTCAAGCACTGGTTTGCTTCTCTGACTTGGAACTGAATTTGGAAGCACAGGTCTGGGCATAGAGGCAAGAGGGAGAAAGGGGAAGACAGTGATTTTTGCTTAATTACTGAATTACACTCCTGTCTGTGTAGACTGTGATTAGGAGTTCCTCTCTTGCTTCTGGTGAAGCCCAATGTCAGATCATCCTGTCCTCATGGATCAACCCTGCTCATCCAGCCTGCAGTCCATTGCAGGATTGCTGGATGGGTTTTACCATTCTCCTCAGTTTGTGTTCCAGTTACCCATTGCTTCTGAGGGCACTTCTTAGTATTTTTTAGTTCCTTACCTGTAGAATAAGCCACTGGAGAGCTAGACTGGCAGAATTAAATATCCTCAGCCTGAATTAACCTGGTGAGAATGTTCCCTGTGAAATTAGCTGCAGTTTTATATTACCACCAATGGGAATCCCATGGCTGCTTCTTGGAGTATTGCACTGAAAATGAACTCTTAGTCATAAATGAGCTTTTCAAAAGCTAAAGCTCCTGAATATGCATGACTTGACTTCTGTGTTGGCAAAGATTGCTCTCAGTTAGATTTGACCTACTCCCTCTCCCCCCTAAGGAAGTTCACTAAATATGTTACATTTATCCTGTGCTAGAGATTGGCTTCTACCTCTACATGAGGTAGGAATTGTCATCTTTGTCACTTGCCTATTCAAAGAAAGAAATTGCTTCTCTTTGTTAGTTCCAAGGACTTGTGGCAACCAATTCAGAAGGACTTGGGGGAAAGGGTTAGATATTCAAATAAAAGAGTGATGTACACCCAGAGAAACTCTAATGTGCAGTAGAGGCCAGATCAATCCAATTTCAAATTTCAGAGTTAAAAACAAACTCACAAATCTTGGGCTGCAGGAACATGTTGCCTTTGGCAGAGAAGTTCTGCCTCAGAAATTCTCCTTCTCCTTGGCTGGTCACTCCCTGGCCACAGCATTTGAGTTGGCATAAGTCTCCTCCCTTCTTCCTTTCGCTTTCCCTTTTTTTTAGCTTACTTATTTCCAGCCTAGATAATTTCAGAGCACAAACCGATAGTTTCTCTGGGAGGAGGAGCAGTGAAGTGTGGCTCTGGGAAGCAACCTGTTTTGTAACACTGCCCTCGTCTGACTGAAGCAGCTCCCAGTTCCCTTAACCTGTGGAGCACCCTTCACCCCAGAACCAAATATTTCAGTTCCACAGGGATTGCACAGTGAGTGGGAGAGGATGAGAGCTGGGACCCTGAGGGGCTTGAAGCAACAGAGATGACAGAGGCAAATAGAGGAGCAGGTAAGAAAATTTTGCCCGAAAGACAAGAAATTTTCCAGGGGAGCAAGGCAGTGTGAGGTGGTTGTGTGGAGGAGCAGCAGGTGAGCTGAAAAAGCTCTACAGGAGACAGAATCTGGAAAAGGATGTTGTGGCATAAAGGGTGGCTGTGAAGCAAAGCAGAGAAGGAAGAATAGAACGAGAGTGGAACAGCTCCATCTGGAGGAGTCTGGAACAGAGGATTTGAGCCTTAGAGCTACAGCAGGGCTTTCCCTTCTCACACAAGGGAGTATTTGCTCTATCAGCACTGAGAGGTTACAGACCAAATGCTTTATCAGGCACAACCAACTCTGGTCTTTAGCAAGATAAAATACCCCAAACTTCTGTAAGTGACTTCTGATAGACAATTATGATAGAAACAAGGAAACACAGAATGGTTTGGGCTGGAAGGGACCTTAAAGATCATCCAGTTTTAACCCCTGCCATGGGCAGGGACACCTTCCACTATCCCAGGTTGCTCAGAGCTCCATCCAACCTGGCCTTGGACACTTCCAGGAATGGGTCATCCCTAACTTCTTGATTTGCCTGGAAGCAGCAGGGAGGCTGCGGTGCCTCCTCATATCAACCACTTGCCACAGAGAATTCCCTTTCCCAGAATTTCCTGAATTCTGCAAAAGCTGCTCCTTTCTCTTTTTGTGCCAGTTGAGTCTCATTGATTGTATCAAGAGAGATGGAGCACTGGGTGTGGAGGGGACACACACTGTGCTAAAATGGACAAATCCTGAACAATGTTTGGACTTGTTCCTCTACTGCAAAAGCCCCATCCTGTTTGCCACAGAAAAACCAAAATTGCCACGCAGCAACAGCCCCTGTTCAAGCTTGTGACTGGCCTTAAAACACAGCTGAAACCACTTTTGTTTTTCTGCAGAGTCAGACATTTACAGATCAATCATGCAGAAGGTTTCCTGCAGCTGTGATTTTTAAAGACTTCCCAGGTGCTTTGTGTTTCCTTTTCAGTGCTCTCAGAATCTATATAAAGTGGGGAGTGAGGCAGCTTCAGGGAGCTTCTTTTTGCTGTTTTTGATTGCGTGTGTTGCTCTTTTCTGAAAAGGCAATGCACATTTTGGGCTAAGAGATGCAATTGTTGTGACTTCCCTGTGTCAGGAGAGGCTTCACGTGGGAAGACTCTTCTGTGAGACAGCAGGTGAGAATGAAAGCAGCTCAGTGTTATTCTCCCTTTTGTTTGCTTGGGTTTGATTTCTGTCTTTCCACAGTGAACTTGCCTGTGGGCACCTTTCAAAACAAGGTGGGGATGAAAAGGTTGACTTTTGCTTTAGTAAAAGGAAATTGCTGGATTTGAGTGATCAGAGTGTGGATGGTGATTTTTATCTGGCTGTTGGAAGCTGCAGGAAGGGGGGATGCAGCCACAGGAGAGCAGGTGGATATGGGGCACTCTGACTCTGGAGCCTGGAGTTAATTAATCCATTAATTAACAGGATTTGAGAAGCAGAGGTGCCCCTGGCTCACTCCAGTGGGGTTCAGACTCATGAATTCAAAGTATTTGTCTTTCACTTTTTCACTCTAGATTGTATGGATTGGAGGAGATTAAAAAGAAAAAAAGTTGCAACAGGCATCCTGGGAATGGTGGATGTCACATGCTTCCAATGTTCCTTTGTCATTAAAAGTCAGGCAAATGGAATCTTGAAAACACTCCATCTTCAATAAATACCACACTAAGGTTGTAATTGTGCTTTATTTAGGGATCTCCTGGATGACTCTTCCCTTGTCTGAGTCTCATTTTGAGAGCCTGATTGTGATCTGACCAGTTTTGTGTTTTCTCCTCTGGATGTTATGCATTGGAATAGTGAACAGCAGAGCTGAAGGTGGTCAGGACTTGTGGCAGTTTGCAAATGCACCTCCTTAGTGGCTCTTATTAACTAAACACATAAATAAATAAAATTCCAAACTCCTCAGTGGCCACTATGTCTAGACCAGTGTGTGAACTTGCTCTCTCCACCTAGTCCTATTTGTCCACTTTCTCCCCTGGGGTATCACTGCCCGAATTTGAGGCTGTGAGTGTTGGATCCTCTCTGGCAGGTCATGTCTTTGTGCTGCTGGTTTAGCTTGGACAATGCTGTGTCCTCACCTGCAGGTTCATGGTGCCCTTGTGGGGCTGCTTGAAATAAACTCTTTTTTGAAAGAGCCCCTCAGGTGAGGTAATCTGAGTGATGCATTTGTGTGAGAGTTTGTGTGGCTCTAACAGAGCAAAGGCACACGCGAGGAATTGATGGCATTTAAGCATTTTGCTGGTGAAGACACCAGCTGTCCTGCAGGAACAGCAGAGCTATTGTGGACCTGGACCTGCCTGCCTCCCTCTGGTGCCAGTGCTGCACAAAGGGAGCTTTTTGTACCTCTGCTGCTATTCAGCTGAGCAAAAGGTACAGCCTGGGACCAGGCAGAGGACATAATTAAAGAATGCTCAGCTTCCACCCCTCATATAAAGGTCATGTGTTCATATTTCAGTTATTTCAGTCAGCCTCCAGCGTTTGTAAAGTGTCTGATGTCCTCCTTGTGCTGTGCAGACAATAGCAAAAACAAGGCAGAATTAATTTTCAATTAATCTGAAGCATTCCTAACAGGGATTAGAACAATAAACAAGTTTTAGACTCATCCCTCCTCCTTGTTTATGAGATGATTCGACCTTGCTAGACTAACCAGATTTTATTTGTAAAATTAACTGTAAAATTCATTATTAATAACCCCAGACAGTCAACACTGACTCAAGCTTCATCCCATTTTATTCCCTCCAGGTTGGGGGAAATTATTTTATTTGGGAAAAAAAAAGTTTGGAATATGAACACTCTTGTCCTCATTTTTAAAAAGTTTGGTTTTCTGTGTCTTATGCTACATTGTTAATCCTCAGAATATTTTTTTAGCATTTCTGACATCTGGAAATATTTGAATATTATTACTGCTGTTAAATGAAACCTGAGTTTCCTGCATAATTGCTTGTCTTTGGGAGTTTATATTTGAGTTAAAAAAAAAAACAAAACAAAAACAACAACATGGGACAACTATGAGAAAATCATAAGAACTGGCAACCCTTCTAAGTTTTGAAGCCAGGTAGGGAAGTGTTGTAAAAGAGAAGAAAAGAGCCTGTCAGGAGATGTTTTCCTCATGATGAAACCCCATTGAATTATGAGTGGCAAGAGGGTGCAGAGGGGAGATTATAGATCACTATAGCCATTGCAAGCACAGGAAAAATCCAATCTTCAACCATCAAGTGTGCCTTGTACTCATGACCTTTTCTAGGCTAATCCTCCCCTCTCCATCTCCTTATCTGTTGATAATCTTTCTCTATCCTGATAAACGTTTGAAAAGCACAACTTGTTGGCACAGTCTCTGCCCTGTGCCAAGCGGGTGCTTAGGGAGGGCAAAAGCAGAGACTGTGGCTGTCTGTTTTTCAGCCAGGATGGTTTAAATGATGGTTCATTACTTGCTCAGAAAGAGGGATTCCTCAGAAGGAGGGCAAGGCTTGCTCCCTTTCCCAGAAGGACCTTTATCCCCAGCACCAAGAGTTTGGAAAAGTCCTTTTAAAGAGGAAGACAGTGGAAGTTTGACTGTCAGAGGTGTTTTGGCACTGAAAAGGAGATAACCCAGCAGATCTCTTGGTTTTTCATTGTGGAATAAGTATAGGAAAACTTTCCTGTCACACAGCTGAGGCTGTCCCTGGATGCTGGGAAAAGTTCTGGTGATATCTCCCTGCTGGGACTCCTCTTTCAGCACAGAAGCACATAGTGAACAGGCATGTCTGGTCAGAGGAACAGCACCAGGGTTTGCTGTATTCAGCAGCGTGGAGAGGGATTAATTCATGCCCTCATGGTTCGACTTTCCTCTGCTTTTCTCTCAAAGTTCTGAATTTCACAGCCTGTCATTCCGGCTGGATGGCCAGACAGTGTCCTAGCATGAACTGCACTCAGTGTAACACAAACCCCTCGGTAAGAATTGAAGAACTGGGGGAACAAGGGAGCCTCTGTGCAGCTCTTATCTGATCCTGGGAGCTCATTCAGCGAGAGCACAGTGTGGGCAGGAGGGAGATCTCCTTCAGAAAGGCTGACCTAGCAGCCAGGTGGATGGGAAATGTGTCATCCTGAGCTCCCTGAAGGAGCACAGTCCTTATCTCCAGCTTGCCTGGTGGTCAGGGACATGACCCTGCTTTTTTGGCCACTGGGCTTCAGTGTGCAAGGCAAGGTGGTGGCTCACCCTGTCCCCTCGGTCTGTCCCTCCTGCTGCTGTGATCTGTGTGTGCTCTCATGCCCTCTCTCCACTCAGGGGTTAAACTAAAAATGGAGGCAATTTGATGTCAAACCATAAAAAACTCACATTACTGTTGTGCCAGTGAATTGTCCTGCATGTTGGGTGAATCCACCCTGAGAGAGACTGAACAGTGGTTCAGGTGCCAGTTTCACCTAGGTGAAATAGCTTCATATCTTCCTAGCATGAAAAACTGAAATTATCTCTGAGTTTAGACTGTTTAGTGCTGCTTCTCCATTCATCTTCCCCTCACCACATTCTCTGACCTGCTTCAGGCTTGTGCTGCTTTTTTGGGAAGCTGCTGGCTTTGTGTTGCCATCAGAGAGAGCAGGAGAAATGGCCCTTCCCAGTCAATCCCCTCTTAAAGTGTGTTTAGCTTTGATTGGGAGGGGTGGGAAGAGGTTCTCCTGTCTCTGTTTGACTCTGTTTCACTTTGAAGCCATCAAACATCATTTCCTGGCTTTGTCTGCCTCTCAAATTTGGGAGCCAGCAAAGGGAATATGATGAAACAAGTGTTTAAGGCAATTAAGGAGCAGGCTGGAGCACAGGCTGAGTTATCAATCATTGCAAGATCTACCTGGAGACATGAAAGAGCAGTGTAGGTACTCAGCACATTCAGTACTGCAGGTACAGAACAGGGGCTGTCTGGGGATCTCTTTATATTTCTCTTTTAGCTAAATCTGTAGTGAAGTGGATAAAGTTGTTACTTTACCAGCTCAACGGCTTAAAATTTCAGATAGTGCTCCAAATCAATACTCTGGAAGAGATGAAAACAGGAAATAACTTTCCCAGAGCTCTGGTCTAATAAAAGCTCAGTTCCAGGACTAAAGCAGAAGATGGACTGAGAATCCCAAAGTGACACATGGCATTTAGCTTTGGCTTTAAAAAAAAAACAAAAACAAAACAAAAAACCTTCTCATGCAGCTATAGTAATCCAAAACCAAAGTGCTCAGCTTAGAGAAATCCAGAGGATAGAAATGCTTTATCCACCTCCCCACCCCCAAAAAAAATTCTGTCAAGGATCAGATTACATCCTAGAGTGTCTTCATCTTGTTACTCCTGTATATTAAAATGGAAATTGTGTACTGATTTTTACAGTGCCCACTTAGAAAAAACTCTGCTAACTGCATCAATAGTCTCTTTTGCTCAATATATTAGTGAGTCAACAATAAGATTTTAGGCAAGTATTTGTTTTTCTGTTGACAGGATAATATTCTAGTCATTATAAATGGGTAAAAATGAAAAATTCTGCCTGCCCCCAGATTAAATTATTGGTTGCAGTGCTGTAGTTTGGAGCTGTTCTGGCCATGGAGCCATTCTAGCCAGTATTTCTGATGAGCTTGATAATGCTGGTGGATTCTGGGTTTAGGGCATGAAACACTTTCAGAATTTGGCAGTGACCTCTTGACTTCAAACTCTGAGAAACAGCAGTCTAGGCAAAGAATGTGGAAAGGAAAAGAAACTGATGCAGTGTGTGGTGACGTGAGCAAGCTTAGAAAACTTTGGAAAAACAGACTGGGATTTTTTTTTTTCTTCCTACAGCATCAGCGACTGAATTTAAAATAAAATTCCGTGTGATGATATTTTTTGATGAATCGTTTTCTGATAGATGTTTTGTGGTGTTGGCACTTAAGCAAAACCCCACTAGGTGTCCCTCTTCTGTCAGAGTTGCTCAGAGGAGAACTGCAGGTGTGGGAAGTGTGCAGAAGACTCCAAGTGCATCTCTGCTCCACTTCAGTGAACCCCATTTCATCTTGTTGGTTGTTTTTTTGGGTGGCAGAAGTTCAGAATCTCTGCAGAAAGCAGAGGCGTTTGAAGTCTTTCAGGCAGGAAATTAGCGTGCTGGCAAGGACTGTGGTTCAGAGTGTCTGCAACCCAAATTTAGCCTTACTAAATTTAAAAAAAAAAAAAAAATTAAAAAAGCCTAGAGACAAACTAACTAACTAAAAATCCCACTAGTTGTTTTCTGTGTAGTTCTGGCATTTTTGTGCTAGTATTCCTTATGAGTTTGGTAAATAATCTTTAAAAGTAATCAAATCTGGACTGAAGCTCTGCGAAGGGCACAGTGACCTGATGACTAAACTCGTAATTACCAATCTGTGCTCAGTGTTGGTTATGGTCTACTGCACATCACTGCCAAAGGTGGTTGGGTTTTAGATTTGAAGGGGGATGAGGAGGAAGGCAAAACCATTAGAAGGCAAAAATCCAAGCGCCTTTAGGTGTCTATCGCAGTCCTATGTATGCTTTTAATATTGAATTCTGCTTCTGAAACATAACAGAAAACAATCTTATTTGAATTTTTCTGTAATCTTGTTAATAAGTCTGAACACTAACTCTCCATGGGACCTCACATGTTGCTGTTTCAAAATATCGAAACCATCCTATATTTCCAGAAGAAAATTGTTTTTAATGAGCAGAGACTGCAGCTCGAAACACACATTAGCAAAAACCAGATTATTAAGCGAGCTAAACGCTCATGAGACTTGCAAATTGATAACTGGAGAGAAGGAAGTTCCCCATACAGCCCCGGGGCAAATAAAGCAAGGGCAGAACAAACACAGGCACTGACAAAGTGCTGCAACTTTGGCCCCAGGTCGCCCTGTTTTCAGCTTGGCTGAATGCTCAGCCTCTCTTCCCGAGGGCTGCTGCTGTTTCTCCTCATTTTGAGTCCTTCAGGGCACATCCGTTGCCCTGTAAGCTCCTCTGGGTAATTTCTTTTCCCCCTTGTCCTAATGCTGGTGCTCCTCACAGAGCTCGGGAATAGCCAGCGGGATGCTCTGGCGCCTTGCTGCTTATCTCGCACCGAGCTGTGAGGTTGGACCTCCCTTGAGCAGCCCCACGAGTTCCCTGAAGGAAACCAACCCCTCCGTGGGGTATCCAAGAGGGGAACTCGACCATTTCAGCAAGGCAGACCTTGTCCTAAAAGGCAGGAGTCAGGGCAGGGGTGGATGTGACTCACTGTAGGTTTGAGTGACATGTTTCCTGATCCAACACTTCTCCCAGCGTATTTCTCATCTCGCTCTGATCTTAGTCATACTGTTTTATGAGTGCTTTTCTTCCTGGCCTTTTTACCCTAGCTCAACGCTGCTTAAGCGTTTGTTTCTTTTAGTCATCCACCCACAGCTTTCCCAGTTTTATTACTGCCAAGAGGAATGTTCCTACTTCTCCAGGCCATTCAGCACTTACTGATTCACCCAACTTCTAATCAGCCTTTTCTCATTCTCCGCTGTGGGACCGGGAATTACCTGAAATTTAAATAGAATCCTGCCGATTAGGGTGTCTGCAGAAGCAGATCCCCTTTTGTATGGGGCAGAAGATAAGCTTTAGGTTTCTAAATGCTCCAGCAATCTTTCCGACGTGATTAGCACTCCAGGGAGTGTTCCTGTTATCCAGAAGGGCTTTAATAGTGCCCTTGGGGGGTTGTGAGGTGGGAGGGGAGCCGACCTGTGTCAGGGAAAAGATAAATCATTTATCACATATCTGGGTGTTTTGAAAGCCCCAGCAAACATCAGGTTGGAGCAGGAAGCTCAGCCGCCATTCCTGCTGGGGGGAATTAGCTCAGCTAATTCCCCTGGCTGAGGAGGTTGGCACATCTGCTGCCTCCAGAGGATCTGCTGGGTCTAAGGCACTCTTTGGGAAGACATGGCGAATTTTAGGGAGGACAAGGTGTGCTGTGGCTGCTCCCCGTCAATCGCTGGCAGTTCAGGGGTGGAGCTCAGCCCAGTGATTCCTCTCTGGCCTTGTGAGCAGCAGATTTTTTTTTTTTCCCCCTAGCTTCCATATAGGAATAACTACCTCTAAGGTCAGGTCTTCATCTGGTAGAAGAATCTTTGTTATCAAGAAGCATAGAGGCAGGAAGGATATAATTTTTCTCTGGCCTTTAATTAGTGGGATTTTTGAATGGTTCCTTCACAAGCTAGCCCTTTAGGTTGCTACTATTTCTGACTTGTCTGACTGCTGCCTCCTTCTCTCTCCCTCTGTTATCCAGACCTCCCATTTCCACTTTCGTGTTTTTTTTCTTCCCCTTTTGCTGCATTTCCCTCCCTGCAGAGCTCACGATCCTCACACCTACCGCAGTCTTTGCTTAACATCGAGGGAAGATCAAGAGTTGAGGAGGCACTGTTGACACTGAGCTGTCATCGCTGGTACTCTGCCGTGCTGAGGTTGCTGCCAGGTGGCCAACAGAGGTCTGGCTGCCGAGTCATTGTTTGGAGACCTCTGCAAGCTCGGGCGTGTGTGACTGTCTCTGCTTGGCTCTTTTTTAATTTGGCAGGGCTCCCCTGTGACAAACAAGGGCTGCAGTCTGGTCCACTGAAAACAGTGAAAAGCAAAACAACCCTCGACTCACACTTAACATCTGGGTTTGTACCCAGAGCAAACCAGGCTCACAGAACACGTGCTCCACTCTCTTTCTGCACAGGCATGTCCTGAGCTTTGTGGAGCTTTGATTTTGCTGTAGGAGTAGCCCTGAGAGGGATATTTAGTTGGCCCATTAAGTCTTAATATCCATGTTCTAAGTCTCCGTAAAGTTTGGGATTGCTTGCTAGTGGATTCTAGAAGAAAAAAAAAAGTCCAGTTACAGGTTTAGTTATACCAAGTGGGCAGCATGAGCAAGGAGCTGAAGAACATTGGGTGTGAAGGTATTTCAATACAGAATTAAACTGATTTAAGTGAACGGTCCACTTGACTCCCACCAGAGTCAGCAGCAAGATCAGCATCCACAAAAATGAAAATGCTGCTTAAATAGTAGAAGCTGGATGTCACCACCAGGCTTCAGGAAGAAAAGAGAGAAGAACAGACCAGGTGTGCATGAAGCAAGCAGAGAAGAGGTTTCTGCTCACAGGCAAAGCTCTGGCTGCCCTCTCCCTGCACACCCCAGGAGTCAGTGTGTCCTCAGCCTGGCTCCCTGCCTGCCGTGGGTGGAGGGAGGAGGAGGAAGGAAGGAGAGCAGGAGCTTCCACTGGTGGAGCTGAGCTTTGCCATGAACTCCTGCCTGGGAGCAGAGCAGGGGCAGCAGTCACCCTCCAGTGCTGGTAAGGATGGAGCTGGGTGACCCTGAGCTGCACAGGAACATCTGGGAGGAGATGCCACTCTGTGCTCAAAGAATCTATGAATTCTTCTTGAATGTCTGTCTTTCTTTGTTTTCACAGTATTATTTGAAATACCTTCATTAAAGAAATAATTTCCCAAACAGATTTCTTGGTGGGGGAACAAGACAATTATTTTCAAAACTTTTTTTTTGGGCGGGTAGGAAGTGCACACACACATATTTGAGTTTGTCAGGGACAACCTTTGGAGCTTCCATGAAATACCATTGAAAAATTTTGTATCTTTCAACATTTTGCATCTTTCATCACAGGAACCTAATTATTAGGCACAGTTTTTTTTTTTTTTTTTTTTTTGGTCTTCATCAATGAAGCAATCCTCTCCAAGGCTGTTGTGCCAGCTGCGTGTTGGGGCTGAGAATTCAGAATTTGCAGACAGGTCACTCATGGGATGCTGAAAGAAATGCTCTCCTGGTTTCTTACAACCCAGGGTGACTTGGTAATGAGTGTCAGTGGCGATGCCCCAAGGTGGAGCCTGGCAAGGACAGATTTGCATTGTGATGATGATACATTATTGATACAAGAAGTATTTCACCCAGTTACCCTGCAGACCTCTCCCATAATATCTTCTTGTGCAAGTGCATTGAAATCTCTGTTGACATTGAGTGTGTCCGGCTGTGTCATTATGTTTCCAAACAAGCCACTCCTCCTCCCCATTGTTTCCTGAACCTCTCGCAGAAGAAATTATTTACCTCAGTGCTGAGCCACAATGAGAAAAAAAAAAAAATATATATATATATAGAAAGCAAGCTCAAGAAATCTGTAGGAGTGCACTTACCAACTAGTAAAGGAAGGAAATGGATTTTTGGGGAGTGGTTTTAGGTTTCTTTCCTCACATTCTGCTACATTTTTTTTTCCCCTAGTGCTGAAATCTTTTCAGGAGAGGGAGATGACTTGCATTAAGCAGATCCATTGAGTGACAAGTGTCTCATCTGAATTCCAAGAATGAATTGCCCTCAAAAGACTACTATTGCCACATCTGTTTTTCTGCCCGAAACGTTAATGCTTTGGGATGGTAACTTGTCTGTTGACACGTTCTCTTCCTACTTCCCGAAGTACTCACCCACACTTAAAATACTTGGGATTTTTTGAGGGGAGGAGAGACTCTTGGGGGTTTTTTGGATTTTTTTTTTTTTTTATCATAGTGCTTGATTGTCAACAGTACTGCATTGTAAAAAAGTATGGAACAAAGGGAACCTTTCATACAAGCACAAGTTTACTGTCAGCACAGGAATGTCTTGGAAAATGTACAGAGGTCAGTGCTTAGGACAAGTGACTATTCTGTATCTCTACAGATATGAGCAGATAAGGAGATATTTACAGGTGAGTGAAACCTGGAATTCCTGGCAGTTGAAAAGTTTATATGTTTTTATGCCAACTATAAATTTAAAAATATTTGGTCCATAAATTATTCAGATTGGAGCCTGGCAGTTGCCACCACTGGATTTTCAGGTGTCCAGTTAGAACTGGAATTTGGGCATGTCATGCCCTCTCTTCTTTTAGGATGAAGCTTCTATGTTGGAAAACATCTCCACTGAGGAAATATTATATGGCTTGGATGAGTAGAGAATGCACCATAAAAAATCTAGCTGTTCTGAGAAATTCAGCTCATCAGGAAGCAGTAAGGACATTTCTGTCCTGTGTGAGGGATTTTAGAAAGGTGGTGTGAAGCAGCCCAGAAAAAACCTGAAACTGCACCAAAAAAAAAAAATTAAATTCTGAGGTCAGAGTAATTTTTCATTCAAAAATATTTTTGTCAGGAAACTCAAGCTTGTGTATGAAAATGTATGAAAATGGCAGGGATCATTTTTGTGTAACTCTGCACGTACACTCATTGCCTCCTGTGTGCAGTCAGTAAAGCAGTCACACAGTGACAAAGTTCAAGTGAGTAATGGGGATTTTTCTGAAGAGTTTATGTGTGCAGGGATTTATATATCCTGTTGCAACGGGTTATCCTGTGTGGTAACTTCAGAAATAGATTCAGCGTGAACTTCCTTGCCAGTTAAGGAAAGTTATTTATGTCAACATCATTATTCAGTAAAATGCCAGATCACAGAACAAGTTCTGTAAGACCAATGGTAATAGTAAAAACCAAATAAATCTGGTGAGTCTGGTGCTCATCCTGCACTTGAGCTGGATAGGAAATGTGGCCACTGTTCAAAATGAGCAGGAGCCTTTTGTTCAACTCATTGGGTCAGTTTTGAAATCTGAATTTCTTCATGTTTTGGAAAGGAACCCCTCAGGTGCTCTATGCCAGTCTGTGCTGGGGTTCTCACATTTCCATTTATTTCCTTATTTGAGCACACTTCTAATTGTGCCAGTGAAACAGTAAAGCGAGGTTAAAAAATGCATTTGGACTGGAAATACCCATGGTGGTTTAAGGTCAACCTGACTTTTGGCAGCAGCTGAGTGGCAGAGGTTGTGCAGCTGTGCTTTGGCTGTTTTGGTGCACAGGATCACCCAGAACAGGGTCTGAACCAGTCTGAGCTGAGCCCTGGCGAGGTCAAGGTGCCAGCACTGCTCTGTTTTACAGCCTGGCTGCTGGCTAACCCTGCAGTGCAAAGGCCAGGGCTGCAAACACCTCAGCAGGCAGCAGCATCTGAGATTGCAACTATTCAACTTGGTATTGCCTGCTTGACCCATGCCCTGCAAAGCTTTTCTGTGAACTGCTCTCCTTTAGGTCAGTAACCAGACCTTTGCAATCTCTGTGCTTTTTATAGCAAACTGATCTTATCTGGAGGTCAAAATAGATTTTAAAGGTGCCAAATGCTTGCAGTATATCTCCTGTAACAACACATTTCTTGCAACAGGTGAAGGTTTGACTGACTAGCACGTTGGGCTTGGCTGCTGTTTGCACTCCCTTCAGCTTCAGGGAGGCTGTGGGAGGGATGTGAACCCTTCCATTGTACAGAGATGGGGCTTTTTGGGCTCTTGGCAGTGTGCATTGCACTCTGGTCTCTGATTTGGGCTGTTAGCACTATGTTTCATAAGGACAATATTTACTTTGATGTGCATGGTGTTTTTCTTTCCTGTATCTCACTAATAAATCCCCAACTAAAAGCACGTTGCTGTGTAATTACACACACATGTCATGCTTTGGGTTTAGAAAAAATTACAGGCAAGGGGCATCTCTTCCTGTCAATTCAAAGAAATCAGAGCCTTCTTGTAAAACTTGCCCTGTTTCTCCTTTCAGCCTCAGCTGGAATGACTTCTGCAATTACCTTTGGTGGCACAGGTCTGTGAGCGTGCTGGGGTTTTATTTTTCAACTCCAGAAATGATGTTGTGATGATGCTGAAACACTTCCCAGCACTTAGAGGGTGTTATATAACAAGTTAAGTGGAGCTGGAGCACTTTGACCAAGGAATTGGGCTGGGGAGAAGAGTCATCATGGGGCAGGCTGTGTTGGGGTGTGCAGTGGGGAGGAGGTCAGGAAGCCTTGGAATTTTGGAGCAGAGCCAGACTGGAGACACTGCTGCTTTGGGATTTCTTCCCAAACGTGGTGGTGGTGGAGGAGAAGCAATAAACCACAAACAGGATGAGGTGTCTGTCAATCCGTGGGCAGTGCTGGGGAGGGTTGAGAGGTGAACAGAGAGGTGCTTCATGACCTGTGCCCTGGCTGGTAAATGTCTGCTTGTGGGCAGAGCTGAAATCAGGGGGAGCAGATGGTGTTCAAGGGCTTTTCTTGCTCCATTTCTTGCCTCACAGCCTTCAGCAAATACAGCACAGGGTCACATCTTTGCTGTTATGGTCACAGCACCTTCTGGGACAGGAGATGGTGGGCAAAACCCAGCCATGAACAAAGTTCCTGTCCATCCTGGAGACCAGCAGCAGAGCTGGACTTTCCCTGCCACCATCCCTGGAGCCCACCCAAAATCCACAGTGAGTTTGCACTCATGCACAGGGAGCTGGACCCCCCAGATGTCTCCCAGGTGCATCATAGGTGCTATTAAACATTGGAAGGGGAAGAAGAAAATAGACTTGTCTAGTGCTGTTTTGTCAAAATACAACCAAGGACAAGTGCAAAGTAATTAGAAATCTGGACAACTCCCATATAAAACGCAATGGTGTGTCATGTGTGTGCCAACAGGCAAAGTCATTACTCAGTTGTTGTTCAGGCAAAATTCCCACTGAGTAAGGCTGGAGTAATCACCTCAGATCTGTCCCTCCTGTGCTTCCCCCCAGCTGCCACTGTGCCTTCCATGGGATGAGCTCCAGGCCCTTTCTGATCCTGGCTGGGTGCATTTCTTGCCCTCACAGCTTTGCTGACTCAAGGCAAGGCTTGGCACACCGCTGGGACATTATCCATCCTCTCCCAGAGGAAACACAGCCTTGTGGGTTTCTGTGCATTGTCCTCCTGCCAGCCCCTCCATCCCTACACCAGGTTCAATTACCACAGGGATTAGGCAATGCTGCCTGTGGGAGTGATCACAGTGAATTGATCACCTTCCCCTGTCTTTCCATATCATGTCCTTCACCCACTCTTCCCCAAGAGCTTGGCTGGTCTCTTCCCCATTGCAAGGTGATGAGGGAGGATTTCTGGTGCCTGGCTGGACCCTTGCTGGCAGCCCTGCAGCATCCATGTGCTCCCCAAGCCTCACAGTTTCCTGAGGCAGGTGTGAGTTTTGTCACATTTGTACATTTTGGGGGTTTGTATGCTCTGGGGAATCTCCTTTCCTCTCCTCAATCTGTGATGGTGGAGCCCTGGTATTTTTAATCAAAATCCTGGATGTGTCAGACCCTTCACATTTCTCCCTGAATCAGTGTTACTCCTCAAAGGCCACCTCCAGGGCCTTTCTTTACTCTAGAGGTCCATGGCTTGGTCTGGTTCCCTTATTCTGCGTCAGCTTTTAGGATCTGGACCACAGTTTTTGATCTGCTCGTGGCAGGAGAGAGTGGGTGCTTTTTTTGAGGGGTAGGACTCCAGTGGCTGCAGCCTATTTAGTAGCTTGGGTAGTTAGTGTAACTGCTAGATATTAACTGTGTCACACTGCATTCCCATCCTTCAAATTCAGGGATTTCAGTTCCCTGCATCCCTCTGCCATCTCTCTGCAGGAATGGATTGCATTCCTAATTTGATTACAAGGGGGTCTCATCATCCTCCCATTGCTCCCCATTCCCTGTCCAGGGCAAGGAGCTGCACCTGCACCTCTCCTGAGCTGCGGGTTTCCCCCCTGGGTCTCTCACACTTTTCTCACCCAGGCCAGCTCCCCTCTGCTCTCCTTTCCTCTCTGGGCCCCACCCAGCTTTATTTTAGAGACAGACAGAGATATGACACACAGCTCTGTTCACTTGGCTGATGATCTCTGCCCAATTAGTCCAAATGCAAGCTAGCACAGCAAGAAGGAAAGGAAGTTACAGGAGGGCTTGAGGGAAAATGTCATGCTGTGTGGCAACAGCAAAGGAAAAAGAAAAAGGATTTGTTTACAGAAAAAAGGAGACTAAAAGGTGGATTTCTGGGCCAGTTGGCAGGACTCATCCACAGACAGGACAGATCTCACTTTGACTTCATTTTCTTGTGCTCAACAGTGGTTTTCGCTTTATATTTCTCTTTATAAGCCCCTGGCTTGATGAACTATAAAATCATAGAATGGTTTGGGTCGGAAGGCATCCTAAAGATCAACTCATTCTGAGCTCCTTCCATGGACAGGAAACCTTGCAGTAGAAAAGATGGAGATGTAGCTTTTGACATTGTGTAACAGCAATGCTCTGGAAGGAAACGTCTCCCTTTCTGCTCCTGTGGGCATTTAGTGTGGCTGCTGGGAAGGAAAAGGCCTGTCCTTTAGAAGAGTCCTATTAAGGGAAACCAGCTATTAACAGGTATATATGGAAAGGGTGGGGTTCCTTATTACTGCACTCATTTCAGCATCTCCTATCTGCCTCAGGAGTGCATCATGGTGATATCAGCCTTTATTAATATAAAACTCAGTATTACGCACCCCAGATTGCACCACAGGTGTAATTCAGTGGGTCTCTGACACTGCAGCCTATCTGATTAAAGTGGCAGTGGAGTGATCAGTGACACCAAATTAAGCTGTCAGTGTCAAGGATCTTTTGGTGTAAAGTTAAATTATATCCAAGGATTAAAACCGGAGAGACTGCGATCTAATTAGCTGAAGTTTATCCTGTGAGTGGTTGGGATGTAATAACCTGGTGATGCAGAGATGAAAATGCCCAATGGCCAATTTTCTCTGTGGGAAAGTGAGAAATTACTTGGGTTTGGTATGTGCTACATGACTCTTCTGTGTGGTTTTTGATTGGTTTTTGTCCAGTCTAAGGAATATGTGGAAAGATGTATTAACTTTAATTCTTTTCCATGCATGCATGTATTACAGAATTTTCCCTCTCTCCTTGAGGAAAAGTGTCTTTATCTCATTCCTGCCTTTATTACAAAGTTACCACAAAACTCTAATTAGAGAAGTGTGTTTTTAGTGGTGGAGCTGCTGGGAAATTAGTACTTCTGTTCTGAAGTCCAGTGTTGATGTTTAAATGCTGTGTGAGAATAAAAAGCCTGAATTTCTTGCAAAACAAAACTCAATTATTCTAATGATAATTTTCCAGAAAGCTTTCATTTTTATAGTACAGGCATCTTATACTCTCCTGTTACACAGATTTTAATAGAGAGATGATAGTTAAAAAAAAAATCACCCTATAAAAACAATTTTCTCATTAATTTTGTTAATCTGAAAAATTGCTTGGAAAAATTTCTTGATAACACTTATATCAAACCACTTCTTCAAAACATTTAATTCTATTTCAACTGATATTTTTGTCATTGTTTTAATAGAAAACTCTTCCCTCAGATGTTTTGATCACCTTTATTCAGCACGATTGCCCACTGTTTCACCTGGGAGCTGCAGGGTGGCTTCAGGTGGATTTTATGGGACTCAGCAGAGCTCAGCGTGAGTCCCACAATATTTACCCAGCGATGAGACAAGCAGGTGCAATTATATTGGCCTTTATCATTTTCTCCTGCCTTGCTGATAAGCTGCCCTCAGTGAGAGCTGCTCACGTACACTCAGTGAGGAACCAGAGCATTTCTGTGTCTGTGAGTTGCACACAGAGACTCCCCACTGTGCCATTCCAGCCCCAAAGGGAGGGGAAACCCTAATTTCTTTGTCAGAATTAAAGTTCTTCTTGTCCTGCTGTTGGTAGTGGGGACTCTGATGTGGTTCAGTCCTGGCTCAGGATGTCCCTTCCCCTCCAACCCTCCTCACTTTGTGAAGTGAGGTCCCTCAAAGCTGACCCTTCTTCAAAGAGCCTGCTGCCCAAGTTGGCCTCATTCTGCACAACTTGGAAATAAATAACCTCCTCCAAGTGCCACTGTGCTGTGTCCTCATAATAGTTCTTACTTTCTTTTCTTTCTTTCTTTTCTTTTTCCTCCTCAGGCTGTTGCTGTATAGAGGAGCCTGGTTGTTCTGCTCTGTCAGTGGGCAGAGGTGGGAAGGAGATTTTTATCATCTGCCAGTCAGTGGATGCATGTGAACAGACAGGAGAAGTCAAGCTGGCCTTTAAGGCAAAAGATGAGCTAAAAAAAAGAAAAAAAAGTATATTTCAATGACAGTGAAAAAGTGATAAAAGGGATGAAAAGAATTGTGTGCAACTTAAGCAGTGAAAAATGCCCCAGATTCAGCTTCTTTTCAGCTTCTTTTCCTACAGGTCAATATTTAACTATAAAATTTAGGGAGGGGATGTCTTGGGATCAATACTTGTGCTCTGACCCACTCACATGACAAGCTTATTACTCGGTGTCTAAATAAAAGCTCTGGTGATAAGTAACCAGTGCTGCTCTGAGTGAACTGTGCAGGAAATGTGCTGGTTGTTAACTCACTTTCCAGCTGGGGAGACACACTGGAGTGAAAGCTGAGCCTGAACTCGTGACTGTAAACCTCAGGCAGTGGAAATGGTCATCATTGCTCACAGCTTCAGTTGGCTTCCCATTCCCCAGTACCCTTTTGTTGTTCTTTTGTCAGGTTTCTTTCTTGAGGGATGTGTTTTCCAGTTTTCTCACCTCTCTCATTTCTCTTTCCTTCAGTATTGCAATTCCTATTGAGCTTCCTCACACCTTTAAAACACTTCCCACATCTCTTGTGGCCAGAAAATTCCCCATTCACCTCCACATCATCACTGGGGAGGGAGAGCAGAAGTATTTGGGAAGATGTGAGGAGCTGGGGTTACATTGCTACAGTGGGTTTGGGATGGTTATTTTAAGGGAAAAACCTGTAATTTGCTCAGAATTTATATTAATTTCATGAAAATGAAATTCTTGTTCCTGATACATTTTTAATTGGCACTTTTAGTATATCCTACTGTGTACTGGCAAAAACCCACACCTTCTCTTTATGCTTCCTCCCACTTTTTGATTCTTTTCCTTTCACTCTGTTCACTTCCAACATCTGATCAGCCAATTTGTCTACCTAAGGTTTTTCAAGATAAATATGATTTCACATATGCATAAAAACATGCTAAATGGATAAAAATAAGGAATGTTAAGGTTTTTTAAAGTCCTTAAATATATATATATATAGTATTAATTTTCACAAGAAAAGTTTTGTGAATTATTTTGGAGGTGTTTTATATAGTAAGGACTTTTTCAGGCTTTGTGTCTTGATGGTTTTTTTTTCCTTAACCAGAAATACATGTTCTTTTGCCTGATGCCATTTTTATACTCCTACCATTATCTCCCATGCATACCTTTCCCTTTCAGCATTTAATTGATGCTGGAGTCTGTGCCCTGTTTGAAAACAATTACATTAATTCCCATATTTTTCACATAATGTGGTGTGTGTCTGCTGCAGCCTACAAAGGCTTAATAACAAGGCTAAATGCTCTATGTGGGTGCAGAGAAGATTAAGTTGGTCTGAGCATGGAAAGTGCAGAACGTAAAGTGGAAGGGAAAGGCTTTTGTTCAGCCCAAGTAGGGTGAGAAAGCTTTTCCCTACCTGGGGCCACACAGGGTGTCTGTTTCAGGGGCACACAGTCTGCATTTCCTTATCATCCAGACTTTGTGCAATGCCCACAGGCCTGGGATGAGGACACAGCCATGAGAACACACACATCCAAAGGGATCTGTGCCCCTTTCTGCCCCTCAGCACCAGGATTGTTCTGCCTGCTGAGCCTGAAGCCCCTGGGGATGGCACAGACCCCAAGTGGCACCAGTGTGCAGTTCTGCACCCAGCTCTGGGCCCCAACACAAGGTTCTGGAGTGTGGGAATGAGCCCAGAGCAGCCCACAAAGACGATCACAGGGCTGGAGCAGCTCTCCCAAGAACACAGGCTGAGAGAGGTGGGGTTTAGCCCGGAGAAGAGAAGCTGCAGGGAGACCTTAGAGCCTTTTCCAGTGCTCAGAGGTGCTCCAAGAGAGGACTTTTCACAAGGGCATGTAGTGATAGGACAGTGGGGAATGGCCTTAAGCTGAAGGAGGGCAGGTTTAGGTTAGAATTGAGCAAGAAATTCTTCCCTGTGAAGGTGGAGAGGCCCTGGCACAGGGTGCCCAGAGAAGCTGTGGCTGCCCCTGGATCCCTGGAAGTGTCTGAGGCCAGGTTGGATGGGGCTTGGAGCAAGCTGGGATAGTGAAAGATGTCCCTGCCATGGCAGAGGGGTTGGAACAAGACAATCTTTGAGGTACCTTCCAACCTAAGTCATTTTATGATTCTGTGAGCTGGGAGTTCAGGAGCATCTTTTGGGGCAAAAGAGCAGAAATGGACACTGGACAAAGATCAGTAGAGAGGATGAGGAACAGAGGTGGGACTTTGCAGGGCACCATGCTGTGTGGGGAAGTTACCAGGGTGGAGGTTTCACACCTCTGTGCTCAAGATTCAGCTTTCAAAATCAACCAGGCAAGGAAACAGCTCAGCCCTGGCCCTGTGTGATGGGAGGTGTGTGTGCACAGGGATATTCCCTGGTGGAAAACAGCACCTGTGGTTGCAGTAGAGGGAGAAGCTCATGATTTTGGGGAGGGTAATGGCAGGAGAGGAGGGAGGTCCACACTGGTGTGTGCAGAGGCAAGGTGTTGCGAAATGATAGTTGTGTCAGCAGTTGGCCAAGCCACGTGGATGTAGTAAGGCAGAACTTGTTGCCTTTAGCCTCATTCTAGGGAGCCAGATTGGGTAAAGCAAATTTATTAACCCAGGATTTAATTTCTTCTTTCTCCTGGAGGAGAAAATTCAGAGCTCACCTTGTTCTTTCCTCTCCCCTCTTGCCATGCCTGAAAGGAAAAGTAACCAGCTGAGGTTTAAAGTGTCTGACACCAGCCCTGATGCAATGGCAATGCAGGCTGAAATAACCAGTTGCAAACCCTGCCTGGGAGCGTGGAAGATTTGCTGGTGCCGTGCTGAGGGACAAAGCTGCTGCTGCTGCTGCCCCAGCCGTGGCTTCCCAGCACAGTCCCACCCTTTTAGCCTCTGGTGTGGGCACTGCCCTCGCTGGTCCTGCCTCAGCAGCCAGAAATGCTGAGCCAGGTGCTGCCTGTTTAGCTAGGGTTCCCATCCTGTCTCCCAGAGAAGCCAGAGTTGCGTAAGGGAACAGATTGGAGTCTTGCTGGGACACGGGGGAAAGGGAAGTTGTAGTGGGATAGATACAAGGGAAGATCCTGTGGGAGAAGAAAGGGTGACAGCCAGGTTTCTCTCTGCTGGCTGGGGAGGAGATCGTTCACCTGCTGGTTGGTTTTGATTCTCAGTCTGCTCATCGTTCATGGTGTTTGACCTGATGTAAATTCCTGTTATCCATTCATATATCCATCCTCCTGTGTCCAGTGGGTTCCTGTGCATCACCAACAGCTGCTGGAAATGTCAGACCTGGTCTGCAAAACTCAGTGCCTCCCACTGGGTTCAATTTCTCCTGGAGATGTGTACCAATGTGCCCTTTACACACACCTGGGTGGCTGTGAAGAAACTGTCTCACCAGGCTCCTTGCAAGTCAGGCACACAAACTTTTCAATTATAAAAGGGAAAACCAAAGTAATCCAAGGTGAGGGTCTGTAACAAACCCCTACAGTATGGGCAGGGATGCATGGTGATTTTTAAAAGGAAGAAGAAATCCCTATCACGACTGTCTGAGGGTGGGACCATGTGGTAAACAGACATCTCATTCTTCCCAAAGGTCAGGAGAAGAAGGTCAACAGAAGTCGTGTGGCCAGGCTGCTCCAACACGGGAGAGACAACTCATCTCAGAAATGGGAGGCAGCTAATAATGGAGTGGCTATTTCAGTGTCCTTCCTGGTTAATAGAAACGAATTGAACAATCCCAAGGTGGGAGTGAACTGAGTGATCATAAAAAAAGCCAGGTCACCACGATAAGAATCGTGGATTTCAGGAAAGGTATGGAGCTGTTTGGCTGTTATCTGGGACAAAAGTCTAAAGGGTAAAGGATGACTGGCATTATGATACTGTATACAAAACATGCTGGTAGGCTTTCCTGATGCAGCAGCCAGCTGGGAAGCTTTGTCTGGAATGCCCTGCAGTCCCTGGAGAGGAGCTTGGTACAGATGGGAGCAATCCTGCTTCAGATGTGGCACAAACTCAAGTCTGGGGAACAGCTCCTTGGCAGCAGCAGAGCAGAAGGACCCAGCTGTCAACGGGGGACAGAGGATGTCCAGTGGCAAATTTGGCCTTCAGCAAGAATGGCCAAACTCTAAACAGACTTGTGCTGCTTTATGTGCTCTCTGGATGTGTTTGTGTTTTGGGATTCCAGCACGTTGTATCTCGAGTGTTTTGTGTCCACAGGAACGTGAGCAGCATTAAAATCAAGATTAGGGTGATTGATACGGTGCTGTTTGTTTGCTAACCTGCTTCCAAAAGGTTATTCCACTTTGCAGTGTGCTCTGAGTTATAAATGAAAGTATGCTGATGTCTGAGTCTGCTCCAAAAGGTGCACAGTGAAGCCAAAGGTTCACAGTGCCCTGAGCAGTGCTGGCGTGTTGGCCTCTGTGCAGTCTGGGGAGACAAGGGATATAGATTTTGCTATAGTGATATTAATACTACTACTAATGAAAAATAAGAGATTTGAAAGAAATTTCATGTAATTACCAAAGCCCTCTGATTCAGCCACAGTTTGTTGTCTGGCAGCTCTCTTGCACCCTAAATACATTCTGTTAGCTACTGCTAGAGGTTCCTTTTACTGTTACAAAGCTGGATCATGAAGAGAAATATGTGCCATGTCCAGCTTTTCCTGTTCAGGGAGTAATTTTTTCCATGACGTCTAATCTTTTTTCTTTTGCTGAACTGTCAGCAAAGCCAGACCACTTTGGCTTGGCATTTTGCCCACATCCACCTACATATTTTTCTTAACAGCAAACAAACTAATTAAATGCCTTTATCTTATGAGGCATTCCTTTCTCTCAGGTAGTTACTGATTAAAAAAATAAATAAAACTTCTCACTATTTTGAGAAAACAAGAGATGAGTCAGTGTGTTCACAGCCTAGTTTATTATTAAATAAGAAGCTAGGATCAAAAAAAAAGTGAGCAGGGTGGAAAAAAATGTTAGTGCCATCATATTGTGTTTGTGGCCAATGAAAAAAAACTGTTCTCACTCCAGTGAGAATTTCCAATATCTATTAAAATTCATGAGCAATGCATTTGCACATGAAGGTGGACAGGGGTACATAAATGAGGCAGAGGTACCTCTCATGTGAAAGATTATTGTAATAAAATGTAAGTTTTATAAACCGAAGTTCATATTGCTGCGTGTTCAATAGCCCTTTCAATAATGCCAGCTGGAAATAGAAAGGCAATTTGTTCAGAGTCAACAGAGGTTCTCCAACCCAAATGGATGACAATGACCTTAAAAAGAAGACAAAGCTTCAATATGTAATTTTTTTAAAAGTTGTACATTTATAAAGTGAATCAATGGGAAATGGAAAAATTCAGGGAGATCATCTAAGCCAACATCTGCCATTGGGGGAGTGGGGGGACAGCAGGATGTGCTCTCTGGAAGTTGTAGCTCCCAAGCAATTCCCCTGATGATTTGGATGTGTTCCCTGGATGTATCTTGTCTAGTGGGTGTCAGGACACATCCGTGCTGCAGAATAGCACAGGGTGACAAGGGACACAAAGCCTGGCTGGGTAGTGCCATGGGAACAGTGATGTTTGTTCTGAAATGGCTTCATGTGCCACGACTGAGGAGCAAAGGTGGTACTGCTGAGGGCAGGTGGCTCTGGTGTTAACCTGAACTGATCCCTGTGGCCCTCCTGGGCCTGAGCAAAAAAGGTGTCACCATGTCAGCATTGACTGCAGCACCCTGATCAGCCCAGGCAGCGAGTGCTGACCATGTTGATAATCTCCTGCCAGGACAGCAACCACTGTAATGCTCGAAGCTAAAGTGAAAACAACAATAAAGAGGTCTTCAGTTGTCTCCTTCCCTAATATTAAGCCCAGTTCTAGGCTTGCCTGTGTTTGCCTGGAGAGCAATTTGTGCCCCAAGACAAACCAGGAGACGCTTGCTGTTATTACCAGCAGCCCTCATTCTACCTTGGGAGGTGTTGCAAGATGTGTAAATCAGCTTAGCTTTTCATCCCTCGGTTTTCTTAATCAGGACTTCAACTCCAGCCTTTGATGCAGGCTTTACTCACAACAGACCTATTAAGTTATTTGCTCCTGCTATTGTATACCCAGGAGATCCACACATGCCCCACAGTTACATAGAAGCCATCCAGACTGACACCAGTGTTTATGCAAATCTCCAGGATTTATCGTTTGGCGTAGACTTTGGGATAAAGTGCCAACCCTGTACTTAAAAACTACCATGCCATGGAGTAGCATCCCAGCCCCAGAAAAAAAAAAAAAAAGCAGGAGCTGTTTTTTTCTAGTGGCACCATCTCTAATCCCAACCTCCCAGCACTGAGTGATTCAGAAGCAGTCTAATTTTGATCCCTAATCCTGCCCAGTCCTCCTCCTTTGATAGGCTGTTTGCCAGGCGGTGATTAGGAGACAGCAAATGCTGGAGCTGCTGAGGTTTGGTGGCACTGGGCAGCGTGGAGTCAGTGTGACCCCAAAAAGGAGCTGGGAAGGCCCTGTGGGTGGAGCTGATGGTGAATTTGGGCAGACAGCGAGGGTGAGGAGGGCTAATAACCCCAACACCAGCTCCCATCCTGCCTTCCCACTGGGCCAATTACAGCAGGAAAACAGGCTCTGCCAACCTGAGCATTAACTGTGTGCCTGTCAACACCAACGTGGGAGTCCCTGCCTCATCCCAAAATAGCCCAAAAGTCATTTGCTCCTTGTCATGCCAGCCCTCCTCCTGCTTGTGAGCCCTGTGGATCCCTTGGGCTCCACCACCCCTGCTGCTCCTAATCTTGGCCCTCATCTCAGCTCAGGACCTCTGGGAGCTCATCCTTATGACAAACAGCTAATCCCTTGAGGACGCCGCGCAGCCTCTCATCCCAGGCTCCTGGCTTTACCTCATGGTGAAACAGGAAACTCCTCAGCTCCTGTTGAATGAAGCCCTGGCCCTGCCCTGAGCTTTCTGGGGCGTTTCCAGTGCCTTTGGGCTCAGATTAGTGCTGGTGCCACGTGGGTGAGGGGTTGAGGCTCCTGTGTCTGGGGGAACACATGGAAAACTAAGAGACTGAAGAGTTGCATGGATCAATGTGGTCCTGTGCCTGCAAGGCCAAACGAGCAAAAGTGAGGGTGTCATCCTGAGGGAAAACATTGATCTGTGATTTGATCAGGTGTGCTTTGGAAAAAAAACATGGCAGAAAGCATGTTGCTTTAGCATGGGCTGAAGATCTCCTGGGCTTTTTGTCCTGTTCTGATGGGCATTTAGAAATAGGATGGCTACCCTGTGGGTGAAGAGTCCTCATTCATTTTGCACCAACTCAGAGCCTGTAAGCAAGGATATCACCCCATCATTAGGGCTCAGGCTGCTCACAAAGCTGTAATTTCTGTGTGGATCTTGTAGTCCTGTAAAGCTGAAGAGTCAGCATCACCTGGGGCAAAAGGGTCATAATTCACTGAGGTTCAGCTCGACATCACTGGATTAGAGTGTTGAGAGCAGAAGCTGAAGAGTTTGATATAACATGAGCATCTGCAGGGCCTGTCTGGCTGAGATAAGGGCTGATTTATGTGGAGGCAAATTGTCTTTGATTGGCTCAGAAGTCAGATGAGATTTTACTGTAAGGCTAAAATGAGCCAGTGCCTCCTGGTGTAATCCAGAGTTGATTATTCTGGGCTAAATTCAACTCATTGTGTATATATATCTACTACATATATATATATAGTATATACTGAACAAGTACTATAGTTTGCACCTTGTGCACAGAAAACTACAGCAGAAAAACAAACAAGGTTATGGTCTGGGCTTAAGACAAGGGGCAAGATGGGTGTTTGGTCCCAGAAAAGCAGTTTTCATCATTGTGAGGAGAAGTGAGTGGCAAACTTGGCTGATCCCTGATGCCAGGTGTGCTGAAGCAAATATCTTCATTTAGGATAAATGGATGTTGAGTGTCACTGGAAAGGCTGGAATAAGTTGCTTGTTCCCATGATGACCATTGGCTTGCATTCATCTTTTAGGAAATATGTTATTTGTTTTGATCACAAAGGAAGCTTCTAGTAGTTTCTCATAGAAGCCATTCCCACAACCCCCACAACCCCCACATGTTGCTGTGCAAACCCAATACACCCAAATGATCATCTGACCTACACCTCCAGCTCTGAGCCTTCCCTACACCCAGGAATCCTCAGCCAATACCTCCAACCTTTCAGAAGCTTTCCTCCATGCCTCAGTTTCTCAGGTCATCTTCCATCAAGGCACCCTAAACCCCAACCTTAACACAGGAGACCAGTGAGGCACTGCTAGCTCAGGGTGGATGACAGGGTTACCCCTAGAGAGAGACAGCAGCACTTACTGGAGGTCTTTAGTCCTCACTTTTCACAGCGTAGTAGCCTCAGCTCTTTGGTGCCTTCAGGACTTTTGTCTGTAGGCATAACCCAGCCCTCGTGTCAGCCCAGGAGCCTGAGCAGCTCAACAAACCCCTGAACAATCAGCTTTGCCTGCAGTTTCTCACAAGCAGCCCTTGCCTCAGGAGGATCCATCAGAGGAGATACCTGGCTCTGCTACTCCCACAGTCCTCTGACTCCCTCAAGATCCAGGCGTGAGCCCAGTGCTCCATCTCCTACACCAAAACCCTCTTGTAGCTCCAGTGGGACCCCAATGTGTGTCCCAGGAGCTTCTCACTGCTGGGCTTTCCTGTGGCTATCTAACAACAAAGTGGAGGCAGCCTGGGTGGGATTTGCCTTTCGTTCCTTTGGCCAGCCCAGTTCTCCTGGGCTCACCTGGGCTGTCTGCTCTCTCCCTCTGGTCAGTGCAGGGCACTCAGCTGACCCAGAGGCACAGCCCCATGGCTGAGAAAGGTGGGATGAACAAATACACTGGGGTTTCCTCATTTTCTCTCCACCGGTTGCTGGGGGAGCTTTGGCACACTTACAGGGGCACCTGAAGTTGGGTGTGCTGCATTCCAGCTGGCAGTGAAAATTTATATTTCATGAACAACCTGAAAAACTGATTGAGTGTTGCTGAGGAGCCCTATTCACCCTGTTTTAATAGTCTCTGACTTGGTCACGTATTTTTAGCCTTTGCAAATATATTCTTTCGGTGGTCTCAGTAATTAATTGGTGAGCATGTTTCTGGCTGTGGTGTGAGTACAACCCCTGACCTGGGATGTGTGGGAGGACTCTGAGTCCTTGGTGATGCTTAGACACTCGGTGTGACATGGATTTCAGCTCTGAGGAGCTGTTTTGCTGTGCTCAGGCAGCAGGCTGAGCCCTTCCTTGGGATCCCTGTCACTTCTGGAACAGCCTCTGAGGCCACACAACTGTGTTCATCCAGCATGTGCTGAGCAGGAATGGATGGTGAGAGGAGGCCAGGGAGAGATGCAGCAATCAGAGGAAAACAAAACAAACCCACAACCTCCTTTCTGTTAGGAAAGCTGCCAGAAAAACACCTGGTGGAGAGCTGATTTCAGCTGTTACCTGACACCGGGTGATAGCATGGTGCTGCCTTGGGTGAGGTCTGCAGAGAGCAACTTTGGTACAGGAACATTAAAGATGTAATGGCTGCTTCAAACAATGGGAGTCAAGGGAAATAAAAGAGCAGGATAAGATAGTAATTGTCATAATTAGGCAGGAGGAGAAAACTGAATAGGACGTGTTGGAGGCAGCAAAGTGCTGCTGGGTTACCTGCTGCAGGTGTGGAGCTGTAATGGCAAAGCCTCAAAAGGAAAAATTAAGAGTTGTGTAATTAATACTCTATGAATAATGCAAATAGGTGCCCTCACAAGTAGTTGTATAACTGATTTTGTTAGAGGGATGCTGCATGATTCTACAATGTGCTTTTCATTTCCAGCTCTCTTCTTGATGTTCTTCCTCTTCCTCCACGTTTCTGTTTCAGAAGCTGGCTTTTCACTGAATTCCTAAGTTTGCTGTGTCTCTCCCCATTTTGCTGCTGCTAAAGAGAGATCCTTAATAACTTGGCCCAGCTAAGATAGGAGGAAGTGAAAGACTGATCTGTGGGGACCTCCATTGCAGGTGGCAGACAGAGAAAAGGAGAGAGAGAGGCACAAGCAGGCACTAGACTGGAGCAGCCATTCCTTGGAGAGCCTCATAACTTCTTATTTGCATATATGTTAGAAAATATCTCACTCGGATGTGAGCATTTCTGGTGAGGAAATCTTCCTGTCCCGGGTTCTTTTAATGGCTTGATTGAAGGATGTGATGTCAAATAGCACTAAATTTAATCCATGGTTAAAGGATTATTTCTTGGCTCCTCAGCAGCAACATATTCCGTGGAAACCTGGTGATCTTGTGTGTGTCACAATATAATATTTATATCCTCATTACATATTAATCATGTCACAACTTGGATCTGCAGCCAAACTCTGCTGGCATCAGATGTGTTTGTACTGACAACTGCACTGCTGTGGGCCAAATGCCTTTTGGGCAAAACTGGAGGGTTGGATTGGTTGTTCAGGAAGGGCATTAAGGAGTTAAAAGCACCAGTGGGGGAAACCCAAAAAACCACAAAGATCAAACCCAAAAACTGAGGCTTGCTCTGGGCTTCTGTCAGGTTTCTCCACAAGCAACAATGCTTTCCTCCTCTGTTTCACACAACTCTGGTGATTTTTGGGGAGCAGCAGAGCTGCCCCCAAAGCCCCAGCATCTCTCAAGAGCTGGGCTGTGCCTCTCCCAAAAACAGACCTCTCCAGGAATTAACCATTCTGGGGAGCTGAGCTGCTGGGGCTCACTGTCCCTGCAGGAAACCCAGTGCCTTGGCCAGGAGTGAATCTTCTCCCCGGCTGGGTCTGCTCCCGTCGCTCTCTGCTGGCACAGGAGCTTTGATATCTGATCAAGGAAGATAATTGAAGCCTCTCAGGAGACTTCGAGGAAGCCATAATCCTCTGGCACGGCAATGTGGCTGGTGAGGAGTGGCCAGGGCTTGGCACAGAGCCCCTGGCACTCACCAGGCATTGGACAGGGCAAGGGGACATTTTTAGCTTAGATATAGAAATCTAACTTTGCTGGGAGCCTTGATCCGCTGGGCTGGAAGATTTGCCCCTTGCACCTTGGTCTCTGGTGAATTTTGTTAGTCTGGGATATATTCAGAGCAAACCTGGGGAAACAACTAGAGCTTGGGAACACAGCAGAAGGGCAGGAAGAGGCTTGATGAAAAGCAGTGTAGCTCTGCAACTAACCACTTTGTGTGTGCACATGGATGTCTGCAATGGAGCTAAGAAATACTTGGTAAATACCTTCATTATGGGCCAAAGAGCTCCCTTTGGAGGAGAAATACTTGCTAATTACGTTCTTTATGGGCCAAAGAACAACCTTTAGAGGAGCAACAGTTATTAAAACATGTTGAAGGCGGCAGCTGGGGGACAAGGGGAGAAGTCATAGAATGGTTTGGGTTGGAAGGGACCTTAAAGATCATCCAGTTCCAACCTCACTGCCATGGGCAGGGGCACCTTGCACTATCCCAGACTGATCAGAGCATCAGCCAGCCTGGCATAAATAAACAACAATAAACACTGCAAAGAGATAAGCCCAAAAATAAGTAAGTTACTTGCAGCTCCTTTAATTTTGGTGATGCAGGAGCAGCAGCCTCATGTACCATTTTGGACCCGAGTCCTTGCACTTGGGTTTGGATTTTGGTTGTCAGGATGGGATGTGGCTGTCAACAAGGAGCATTGTAGGGGAATTGGTAGGAGTTTGAATCCTGTCTCATGTGACTGCTGGAGAGAAGATAAAGATGACTTATTCTGCAAAAAGAGGAGGTAGAAGCAGAATCCAAAGACAGAATGTCTTTAGACTGATCAAACAAATGCTTTCAAGGTTTTTTTCTTTGTGTGTGTGTATATATATATATGCACATACATACATATATATATGCACATACATATATATATTTATGTGTCTGAATATGTATAATAATACATATGTGTATATAAATATTTTTTTTAAAAATGGTAACTGAAGAACAGTGTAGTATTCTGGAAACATTTAAATGTTTACTGCAGATAAAGTGGACACTGTGATAGTGACTGGGATGTGGAAGGCGTTTTCCCTATGAGCACTGTACTTCCTAACTGCTTAGAGAGGAATTGTGATTTGCTTCTTCACTGGGCTTTTAACACAGGAAACTCTGAGGCAAAACTGAATTTGGGGAATGCTGGTCTGACCCAGATTGTGTTTTCTGGATTGGGAACAACCATACCAGTGTTCATGGCTGGGCAAGTGGATGTTCTTTCCTCATTTTTTGGCAGATGGGATTTGATTTGTTTCTGCCAGTGGCAGCGTCCCTTGGGAATGGATTACAGGGTGTCAGCAGTGCTGTGATGTGTTTAACTCAAACCTTTGGCAGCCTCGAGGGACACACCCTGAGGCAGCTTTTAGCCATGTGGATGCTCTGATGGACCTTAGGGAGTCTGGGATGGAGTGGCTTAAGGGGAGAGCTGCAAACTGCTGTGGCACCGAGCAGTCGGTGGATCAGATCAGCAAAGCATTGCACTAGCAGAGATGAGCTACTGCTGTCCCATTTCTCGTGTTTTAGTTCATCCCTGAAACCAAAGAGTGATGGCCCTGTCTGTGAGCAGCTCGCGCTGGGGGGAGTTGGGTGGGTGTAGTGATCTGGGAGCTCCCTGCCTTGAAAAGTGGGTAATTTTCAGTGTAAAAACAAGAATGGGTGTTGTGTTAGTGAGCTCGTGTGCCCAGGTGTGCGGGTGGAGTGTGTGCCTGTGCAGGGAGGAGCACAAACACCTGCCTGTCCCTGCGAGAGCACTGAGGAAAGAGCCACGTTGAAGACCTGGAATGGCTCAAGATCCCATCCCTGGCGCCTCTTACCTCACTCTGTCTCACATCCCTGTTGATTCCTCACATAGAGCACAGCCAGGGTTGATCCATGGGTCAGGTCCTTCCCTGGGAAGCCCCTGTGACTTGTTGTGACCCTCATGCCAGCTTGTGACACTGGGAGAGCCCTGCCCACAAGCTCGCAGAGGGCAAAAAAAAGCCAAACAAGGGCACTGGGGTCCCTTGTGGCACACCTCAGAGCACAGTTCTGGGAATTTTACATGAAAACAACCTGACTTTAAGCCTTTTTCTGGATGCTGCAGAGCATTGGCTGGAGCAGGGTGCTGCAGTGTGGGGCAGGAGGGAGCAGAGGAGGGTGGCATTTGAAGGAGAGGTTCCAGGCACCTGCAGGCATCAAGCACAGCGTTGGCCAAATCCCATAGGTCAGCATCCCTCTTGTTTTAATGGGAGTCAGATGCATAAAATCCCTTGGAAACAGGTTGCTGTTAGCCTCCCCTGGAGCACCTTTTCTTGGCCTGCCCTAGGCTAGAGAGACTGTCAGCACAGTGCCCAAAATATTATGGAGCAGAACAGTCCCTTTCCAAAGGTGAGCTTGGCTAGCTGTGTCACTGGGGACTGCATGCTCTGCCTGACCTCAAGCCAGCCCTGCTTCACCCCTGCCCTTCAGCTGCCAGCATCCATCCCAGTGCAGGAAAAAAGGGAACCTCCTCTAGGCACTCACCTCTGCCAGCAGGGAGAAACCAGTGTAGTCCTCTGTGTTTGTTGGCCTTTCAGTTTATTTTTACTTTTAACTCCTCCAGGAAGGAGCAAGCTAATTGAGAGATGAGGGAAGCTCAGAGGGAGGAGCAGGAGGATCAGGGATGTTTCAGCTTCCCCAGAAGCACAGGCTGGTTCTGAGCCACGATGATTCCCCAGCCCTTTCGCTTTGCTGGGTGTGCTTGCCAGCACAGCTCATTAACAACAGCCTTCACCATCGGGCTTCACCCTGGCCTGAGTGGCTGTTTGGGTTACTAATGAGGAGACATGAATGGATAAAGTCCAGTGGCATCTGCTAGGCAGCCTCCCTGCCAAAAATCTGGCTGGCAAAGCCCAGCCAGCCCCGTGAGCCAGGGCCACCTGTAGCACAGTGCATGCCGACACTCACTGAGCCAGCTGCCTCCTGGGGCACAGGGCTGCTGCAAGGCTGCTGCAAGGCTGCTGCAGGGCTGCTGCAAGGCTGCTGCGGAGCTGCCTCGTCCTGGCAGCCTTTGGAAAGGAAAGAGGGGCTGTTATACTGAAAGCATGTCTGGGGCTGTGTCCTTGGCACAGCTGTGGGGATGGCAGGAGTGGTTCTGCACCTCTCTCTTCTCCAAAGCTGGCAGAGACACGGATGGGAAGTGAGACCCTCAGTTTCCCACTCTGTAAAGATTATTGCTTTGGAAATGATCCAGAGCTGGGACCTTTTCAGCAGAGAAAACGCTGCCCTGGTGGAAAGGAGGGAGGTCAGGCTGTGGGTTGTACCTGTGGCTGGAGAGCTTGTCTGCCTCTGCACTGGCTGCCCTGGTTTGCTGCACTAAAGGAACTTTCTTTCCTGGGAATTGGTGCACTGAGAAATGTGTCAGGAGCCCAGAGGGTGAGGAGAGAACGGAGATGAGCCTGAGAGCAGTTTGGCTCTCTGAAAAAAGGCAGTACCACCTTTCTTTAATAAATCATCATCAGAATCTGGATTTATGTCAAAACCTGGGGAATAAAGGCTTTTCTGCTTTGGGAAGCTGGTGGTCAGGCTAAGTTAATCTCAGGGGATCTGGCATCTTCTTCAAGCTGGGGTGGCCTAGTCTGCTGATTAGATGTAAAATCTTACCTTTTTTTAAAGGAAGATGTTGGAGATTTTTGTGAGCTGCTGAGACTGGCAGAGGTTAGGCTGAAGTCAGCCTTTCTATTCACCACAGACAAACGTCTAGACTTTGATTTTGCAAATGCCTAACCCCCACTGCACGTGTGCTTTTGGATGTAGCTGCCATGATAGAAGTTCCCAATGTCAGTTATAACTGTGGCCTGCTAAACCTCCTACAATGCCCCTAGCTAAGCATCTTTGCAAAAAGCCAGGCAATGCTGGGGCAAAGCCAGCCTCACTGGGGGTTTTAAAACACACGGCAGACATCAGTAATTCAGCACAGGACTTGGCATGTTTTGCCTGTTAGTGGACTAAGAAAAGCAATCCTATTTAAATAGATAAAAGGGAAACGTATTGGACCCAGTCCCTGTTGAGGCAGGGTCAGGGCATGAACTCATGTGAAAACTAGCTCTGCCAGGGTTTATTTCCTCTGATCCGATCAGCCAGTGGAGACTGGGGTGGGGGAGACTCGTCAGGCAAATTTCTCTCCTTGTGCATGTTCTGAGTTGGCCCGTGGCCCTTATTCCTGTCACGGTCAAGGGTTACTCTGTGCCTCTGGGGCAGAGCAAACGGGCTCCTGCCTGCTCTTCCAGGGGAGAGTGCAGAGCATCTTTCCCCTTCTCCTTGCCACAGCTGCAGTGTTTGTCTTGCACTCGTGCATGTTTCTACTCGAGTCTCTGAGACGAGGTGCTTCTGTGTAGATCACACGTTGCTTTTTATTACCTTTTAAATGGTCTTAGCTCTACATCACTGCAGAGCAAAGCCTGAAAGCCTCTCCCACAGCTTTTCAAAAACACCGGGTAAATAAGGTGATGGCAGCTCTAATTTTAAACCCCATTCTTCCTCAAGTGCCTTCTGAGCTCTCTAAGCTCAGGACTTCCTCAGTGCAGCTTTGAGGGTTTCCCAGCCCAGCTGGGTGTTGTGCCAGCCCCTCCAGGGTGACAGTGTCCCCAGGGCACAGCCTCCCCACCCTGCTCTCCATCACAGCTCTCTGCCCTCCTGGCCCCACGTCTCACTGCCGACAGCCCCTGATGCTCAGCCCGACGTGTTGGGATCTGCCTGTGCCACCTCCCCTGGAAAGGGCTTCCTGTGCCCTTACCCTGCCCTGCTTCATCAGCACTCACTTTGGGGTGTGAGTTTCCCCCTGGCTTGGTTGGTAATAGTGGTGGACATGGTGCTGGGTAAATGGTTGGACTCGATGTCCTTGGAGGTCTTTTCCAACCTAAATGATTCTGTGGTTCCACAGGAGTGCCTGTGTTTGGCATTTTGTCACCGTCCTGGATTAAAGAGCATCCCAGAAGCACCGAGAGGGGAGGCAGTGGAGCAGTGCTGTGAATGATCCATCCCTCTCCAACACCAAACTGGTGTGGCCAAAGTGGTCAAAGGCTTCATGCCGAGACCTGGCTGCATGTGCAGGTGGTTTTGGCCAAAGAACAGGACAGGCACAGTGCAGCTGGGCATCTTCCCTCAATCCCCTGACCCAGGACTAAAGAACCCAGTCTAAAGAACCCACTGTTCTGTCTTCCTTGCTTGTGTGGGTCTCCTTCCAAGAAACACATCCAAAATCAAGGAAGGGAAGGGCTGAATGCCCCCTCCCCAACGGGATCTGAACAACAGCTGAGCCCATAGACAGCCAGAGAGGTAACACAGGTTTGCACCCCATGAGCACTTTGGCACCTGAAGGCTTTGCCTGGGATTTTGGGGGACACCCGTGAGCTGGTCTGCACCTTATGCCACCCAGCTGGGATTAAGGAGCGCGGAGGAGAGGAAATATCCCCTCCTCCAGACCTCTCTGCCAAGGGAAGCCTTGCAGAGCAGCTCCCACATGCCTTGTTTTTCTTGCAAGCCTGACGTTGAGTGGAGCCAAGGTGGTGCAAGAGAGGAGGCAGGAATGAAAGGGCTGAGGTTTGCCTCGGGGCCTCTTTGCAATCACGCAGCAATTCTCTCCCCCTCTCTCCGCCACCGCCGAGCAGCGTGTTTGAACCGCAGGCTTGTCGAGTCCTCTCGAGGCTTGTACAAACACGGCCTGAGCAGCAGGTAAATAAAGCTGCCTGGCGCTGGGAACAAACTGCTGCAGAGCCAGGGAAGGCAGCAGGGGCTGTGCTGTCCCCCGGGGGCGGAGGTTGGGATGGAGGAGTCAGGAATGGGGATGGGGTGAGGCACCTTCCCCACTCCTGCATGGGCAGATGCACCAGCGGGTGCTGGCAGGAGCCCAGACTGTGCCACCAGAGCTGTGCAGGCAGAGAAACCACAGCTAGAGATGAAAAGGTGAAGGTTATGGTCATGAATGTCATTGCACGCTATCTTTTTTTTTCTTATGTTTCTCCCTGGCCTGAAACAGCCACCTGGGGCCATGGTCAGAAGCCCTAAGGAAGCAGGTGAGCACAGTGGGTGCACAAACCCTGCAAGCAACCTCTGCCTGATTTTGGAGGGGAGCAGGAAGAGTTATGTTCATCTCTCAGCCCTCTCTACTGCAAGGGAGCAGTTGGGGACCTGGACAAGGCTCAGCTCCATGGGACCCTTCATGCCACACCACCTCAAACCCACCTCCCAAGCCTGTGGTGTTTTTTAAAGAACACACCCAAGATTGGGAAGAGACAAAGAAATGCCTGAAAGCTTTAGGTCAACAGCCAGAGACTTCAGCTAAGTCAGAGGAGTGCACATATGACCAGAAAAGTCACCCGTAGGAGACCTTTACAAAACAGTAATTCCTAATTATTGCAGTAGTGCCAGTTGAGCATCCCCACTCACCCCTCCTGCCCCCAAGGAAGGCTGGTTCACAGGGAAAAATACCCACTCCAGCACTGGCAGCATGTCACTGCAATCCTTTGTTGTTTTTTTGTCTAGTGCCAGCTGTGTTGCCTTCTCTATAATGCATAGCTGGTGCCTGTTATTGTGAAAGACAGCATGGAAATAAAGACTCATGAGTGTGGCCTCATGTTTAATTAGAAGCTAATGTACTATTATTATTAGGCACTGAAGGAATGTACTGGCGAAGCAGTGTTTGAGCTGTTTTAAAAGCATTTTATAGGAGTACTTTCCCCTTGCCTTGCTGGTGTTAACCACCTTTATTAGGAGGTGCAAGGCTGCTGTTACCTGGTCTTACAGCTCTTTAGCAGTTCAGGCAAGTACTGGAATTTAAGTATCTTAAATCTCCCTGTTCAGGAGACTGTGAAAGAGAAGGGAATGGTGTGTGCTAGGCTAAGCCAAGTGTTAAACTTGAGAGAGCAAGTGGTCTGTGGTTGAATTTGCTATAATGAGACACTGATTAAGCACAGCTTAATGAAACATGGCCGCCTCACTGGTGTCCAAATAAGTTGAAGGAAGCAATAGGAAAATTACAGTTTTGTCTGTTGAATGAGAAGTTTCACTGTCAGCACCTTTAGGAGCTTGCTGGGACTGCCATGCTCTGCTAAGAGAGGTATGGCTTTCTAACCACCATGTAGTGGCATCAGCGTGGCTTCACCATGTACTTTTTAATATTTAATACCATTTCATTCTCCATGAACAGCTACAGCATAAGAGAAACCATCCCAGCTGTACATCAACATGTTACACACATAAAGATGAGGCTGTGTGAGGCTTTATTCCACAATTTTATTCTGTAAATAACACTTCCAATTCCGTCAAGCTCCTTACTTTCTGTAAAGCTGCAGGGAACGTAAAACTGAGGGCAGCTTTACATGCCAACAGTTTTGGCTGCAACATCATTCAAGGCCAGGGTGGATGGAGCTCTGAGCAACCTGGTCTAGAGGAAGGTGTCTGCCCAGGTCAAGGGGTCTTTAAGGTCCCTTCTAACACAGACCATTCTATTACCACTAAACAAACACATGATAGCTGTGTGCTGCCGTTGGTCCATGGGTTTTCAGTTGCTTTGATGACTCCAAAATACAGACAGCTGTGGAACACAATCTTTTATTAATAACAGACCACATTTGTACTTCGAAAAGAGTGACATTAAAAGGCGTATTAAAACATACCCACTCTAAGCAATCTATTTTCTTCAGTAGAAAAAAGCATACAACGGGTAGAAATCCTATATACACAGTATATCAGTTCTAGTCGTCAGCCCCATCCAAACAGTGTTTTGCAAATTGGTATTATGGTGCTAGAACAAACCATCAAGTTCCAGTCCAGTATGAATTTCAGCTTTTGACTTGTTCATTTAAGACAAACCACGAAGCACCTAGTCCAGTTTACTGCTCTCAGGATACATACAAGGTAGCACGGTACATGAAGACAGCAGTGTTAAGCTTTTACTTCTGCTTATTATTTTTGGAATCCTGCCTTGTTATTAAGTCTGCCTCATAAACTTTGAGTACATGGAAATCTGTAATCAATGTCTTCATTAAACAAACATAGCAGAAACCTGATTAACTGTACCTTAAATAGCCCTTTCCTCAACTCCTGCATTAATTTCAAGCAGATTGGTGTTGTGCTTATTCTACGCTGAAGGCTTTCAGCCTAAAATATCAATCGCTGCAATGAGCCACGAATCTATGCTATCTTTTTTTTTCTTTTTGTTTTGAGGAAAATAAAAAAAGCATAATGTTAGTCCTTAAATTAGTTCACCATGTTAAAAAAAAAAATAAGCAGGGGGAATGCACAAGTCACATCCTTCTCTCGCAACATCCTTGGGAGGGGAAGGTCCGGATCCAGATAGGGCAGAATGAATGACACAGCCCATGGTGTGGCAGACTCCAACTCTTGGCCTTGCACCTTGCCTCAGTCACACTCAAACACCTCAGTGCATCAGCTGAGGTGAGCGCACCCCTCTGCAGCTGGAGAAGGCCCTGAAGAGCTGAGCTCCAGCAGCCTCCTCGCACCAGATAAAAAAGGCACCACTCGGCACCTTTTGCTTAAGTGTCACTTAACAACACAGGAACTGAGCTACTCCTGCCCTGCTGAGCAGGCAGCAGCAGGGTCTGACACTTGGCTCTGGGCAGGTCAGTGTGAGCCCCGTGCTTCAGCAGAACCTCCACTGTTTTCGCGTGCCCCCCTCGCGCAGCCAGGTGAAGAGCTGTGAACCCCTCACTGTCAGAAATATCGATATTTTCTGCGCTGACAAGTTCCTCTACTACTTCCGAGTGCCCGTTTTCCGCGGCAAGGTGCAACGCTGTCCTATTTAAAGGGCCTCTGGCTAGAACGCTGGCCCTTTCATCCATCAGCAGCTTAGTTGTGGCCAAGTGGCCGCTGCGAGATGCCAAGTGCAGGGCCGTGTATCCCTCTGCCGTGGCGGCCTCGATGTCTGCCCCATGCTTGAGGAGCAGCCTGGAGGTGCTGGTGTGGCCGGTCTCAGCGGCTATGTGGAGAGCAGTCTGCAGGAGCCCGTTCTGGACGTTGACATCCGACTCCAGGTCGATGAGGAGGCGGGCCACGCGGTAGTGACCCCGCTGGGCGGCCAGGTGGAGCGAGGTCCTTCCGTCCACCGTCTGCACGTTGACGTCCGCGCCGCGCTGCTTGGCCAGCAGCTTCACGATGGGGAGGTGGCCTTGCCAGGCGGCGTAGTGGAGTGGCACCCAGTCGTCCTTGCCCTTGATGTTCACGTTGACGCCTCTTCTGAGCAGGATGCGCACGATGTTCTCCTGGCCGTACTGGCAGGCTATGTGGATGGGGGCTCTGCCCTCAAAATCCACCTCGTTTAAGGACGCGTTCTTATCGAGCAGCATTTTGGTGCTGAAATCATCCCCGTTCTGGGCAGCAAAGTGAAGAGCAGTCCACTGGTCCTCATCTTTGGCGTTGACGTTGATTTTCCTGGCCATAATCAGCTCCACGATGCTTTTAAACTTCTTCTCGATGGCTATGTGAAGAGGGGTGGATCCTTTCTTGTTGGTAAGGTTAGGGTTAGCATTGTACAGGAGGAGCCATTTGACGCATTCTTCTTGACCTGCTTCGACAGCCAAGTGCAAAAGGCTGGAGTTCCCATCTAAAACAATATCAACGTCTTGAGGCTGGAGGATCTTCATCAGCTTGCTGGTATCTCCAGAGAGAATTGCCTCTGTTAGCTTCCTCTTCTGTATGTCTGTAGTACCAATATCTAAATGGATAGAAGGAAGATAATTTTTACTGTGAAGGAGGTGAAACACTGGAACAAGTTGCCCAGAGGAGTAATAGATGCCCTGCTCCTGAAAACATTCAGCTTGATCTAGTTGAAGATGTCCCTGCTTACTGAAGGTCCTTCTGACCCAAACTGTTCTAAGATTCTATGGAAAAGACAGCATCCCAATTCTGATACCCATCAAACCTTATCTGCTATGGCTTCAGCAATGACCTGCCAGCAGAGCAATCCACCCCCCTGCCCCACAGGAGTCTAACAGCATTTTCAGGTGAGATTCTAACTGTTTCTTGTGACATGAAGACCAAAGGATGTTGTGGTTCTCCCTGCACTAACCATTTTTTAACCTAACTGGAAAATCAATGTCTGGGGTTTGCAGCACTAGACCAAAAAGTGAGGGGCTCTTTATGACAATGGTCCCAGGGGCTGCTGAGAAGGTGGCTTGAGTCCTCTCAAAAACAAAGGTGCTCAGGTTAAGGCTTTGTATAACTGAAAAAGCCACAGACTCAGCTAACCTGACTGGTCAGTGGCTTTAATCCCACGTCAAGCGGAACGCTGGACTAGTGGTGACCTCCCTTCCAAACAACCTCTACATGACTGATTCTGTAATTGCTTTAATGGGAGTTTACTCCTCTACAAAAGTAAATGAGATTTATTATTTCTCATTTCATGTTTTGGAACCACATAGTTTTTTCTCATTTTTATTTTTTGCTTTTAAATAACTACCTCCAGTAAACAAATCTGTAGTGCTGACAGCAAGAGAAAGCAAGGCTAACAGTGATTTCCAGAATGCTATTCTACTCTCCAACCCACTGACTCCCATGCCCCAGACCAAACAACTACAAAGGAAAACTTGACCATTACCTGAACTCTCCCTTTCAAAGGAAAGGGAAAGGGAGCCTCTGGATGAAAAAGCTGAATCTACAGATGAAACTCCTGAAAGCCGCTTGTCACTGGAGGCAAGTTTGGACTCAGAAGAGCTGCGGCTGAGATCCTCAGGGCCTTCCATGGTCTGTGAAATCCCTGAATCCAACTGGGACAACAACTCTGAGAGACTGTAATCCTTAACTGATGGTAGAGCTGGCTCCTGTTTCTTCTGGGATAGTGCACAAATCCCCTTCAAGAGAAGCACACAAGCATTTTAGAAAGGTCAGCAAAGAAAACTGAGCATGAGGCCCTACAGAAGAAACATAAATTTGTTAGTTTGCAGGTAGCCTTTAAACATTGTTTGTGTTAATTGAAACCTGTGAATAAGGTCACTGAAATTTTTCAGAAGCAGGAGGGCAGCTTCCATCAGTGCTCAGCGCCACTAAAGCCATGTGGCTCTCCTGTCTGTAGTGGTTTTTAAGATCAGTCACACCCAGACAGTTCCAGCCTTTATCTCCCAAGTGTCCTGCTCTCCCTCCACAGAGTAAGATGCAGTTGCACTTGGTCCTGCCCTGAGGTTTCCCTGAGCTGGTCCATGCACCTGCTGCCATTTGTGCTTTCCAGTCCCTCACCCAGACCCACTTCTATCAGGCAGGGTGGTGCTCAAAAGCAGCAAAGAGAAGATTGCTTGGGACCTTCCAGGTCATAGAGAAGCCTGTTCCTTCCAAAACCCAGCAAGCTCAAACAAGAAGTGAAAGAGGAAATACCTTAGGCTGCTGCTCTGGGGAATTCTTGGTGTCCAGGTCCTGAGTTATCATCTCTTTTGTTTCATCTTCTGGTTTTTCACAAAGGGCCTCTGTTTCTGAAGTGATTTCTTTGAAGAGAGCAAGAGAAGGTTTTAGGGGTTTTATTTCTGAGATACCCTGCTTCCTTTCTCTACCAATAGAACTTAGAAGCTCTGAGATACTTAGGGGGAAAGCCTCCCACCGTGACCATTCCATCTAGCACCTCATCAATGGGCACAAGGGTGCAGCCACGCCAAGGCTGCCTAAACAATCCATTTCCAGCCAGACCAGACTGGTGTTACACAGGGGCCACACTGAAGGACTGTGAAATGGGAACCACTGCACTGCTAGCAGACTTAGACATGTTTTTTTTAAAAATGGGATCCCTCTTCCCTTTAGTCCTCATTGCTTGTTTGAGGAGGAGGAGAGGGAAGAGGCAAATCTCTCCCATTGATGCTAAATGAAGCTACCAGGTGGCAGTACTTTCTACATCCCTCAGCACATTTGAATTCGTAACAGGTGCTTTGCACAAGTTCAAGCCTTTTAGTGGCAGAGAAGTCATGGTACAAATCGTTTTGTTACAACAATTCAGTTTCTCAACATACAACAGTAAGAATTTCCAGAGCCAGGGCTTTCAACACTTTGGTACACTGCAAACCACACCAACTCCAGCCTGGCCATCAGAAATAAACATAATTTCTGGCTAAATGGACCGACTGGTTCAGTCCAAGGCTTATTGCTGGCGTGTTTACATAACACTGTCATGGTCAGACATGTCCTCAGATAATCCCTTCCTCCACAAATGAGTAAGTGGCCTGTATCATTGTCTCCACCACACAATGTGCTCTATTTATTCTGTCACAGAGCTTCACAGCGTTTACCCCACGGATTAGCAGAGTCCTGAGCAATAATGTGACTCACAGAAGAATAAATGGGCAGCCAAGTTACGAGGAAATCGTACCTTGAAATGTTGGCCGTTCACCAGGATCATCTTGCCAACATTTTTGCATCAGTTTGATCAAGTTATTACATGAATGAGGTCTGGATTTGGAAACAGCAGGTAGCTCTGGGCGGTGGCCTTTAACTACTTTTACCATAATATGTAAAATGTTGTTTTCCTCTGTAAAAGAAAAGCACACAAATTTAGACGTCCCACCAAAAAGAATAATTTCTCTTTTTTTCTAAGAACATTAAGAATGCGTTAGGCTGAAATTTTGTTTTCACACATTGTTTTCTAGATTTCTTATCAATAGGGGGAAAATTCTTCAGTTGTCTTCTCCAATAATATATTTTTCAACGCAGTAACATCTCTTTCTCATGTATCACTTAAAAACAATTTTCAGTGAGTGACTGTGTCCCTTTTTTAACCATTAAAGAACTAAAGGGAAAAAAACCCCTCAAACAGTCCTTTGCTACCTCTCTTTGGATTTCCGTATCTACTGTAAGAAACCAGAATTTTAGGTTTTATTTAGGCCAGGTACCTGAACTGTTCATAAAGGTGGAGGAAGAACACAAACCAGGAGGTGCAGCCACTGGGCTAAACGGAACCTCTCACTGGGAGGAAAAATTAACAGCAGACTGGAACTTGTTGGGACATGTTTGCTATACATAGGCCAGGCACAGACACAGGAAAGTCATAAAGAATAAATAGCTGCCTGTTGAGCAGTGCATTTACTGCGGGGTGGAACAGGGCTGATTCTCACAGACAGCTTTCTTTTTCTTTTCTTTTCTTTTCTTTTCTTTTCTTTTCTTTTCTTTTCTTTTCTTTTCTTTCTCTTTTCTTTTCCTTTCCTTTTTTTTCTTTTCTTTTTTTTTCTTTTGTTTCTTTTTTGTTTTCTTTTTTTCTTTCTCTTCTCTTTTCCTTTTTTCTTTTCTTTCTTTTCTCTTTCCTTTTCTTTCTTTTCTCCTTTTCTTTTCTTTTTTCTTCTTTTCTTTTCTTTTTTTTCTTTTTCCTTTCCTTTCCTTTCCTTTCCTTTCCTTTCCTTTCCTTTCCTTTCCTTTCCTTTCCTTTCCTTTCCTTTCCTTTCCTTTCCTTTCCTTTCCTTTCCTTTCCTTTCCTTTCCTTTCCTTTCCTTTCCTTTCCTTTCCTTTCCTCTTTTCTTTTTTTAAGGAACAAATCTGTACCCACAATCTACAAATAAACTGCAGAACCTCTCTACAGAGAAGCTGCTTCTGAGCAACAGCAGCGCTGCCTGCCAAGTTGGCTTTGCCAACGTCTCAGAAGTCTGTGCAGAACACACACTGATCTGGAGCTGAGCAGAAAACTCCAGGAGAAGTAAAAAGGTGCAAAGAAGAGCTCCTGCAGCAATACTGGTTCTGTTTACATGATGTAGAACACAGTAGGATTTATGTTTGTGATCAGAATTTGAGAGCTTACAAGTTTTTACCGCACGAGGCTGTCAGAATTTGGAGGTCATGCACAAAATCTGGGGCTGGTGGGGTGGGAAGTGTGCTTATTAATGGGAAAAAGGAAAAAAAAATTTCAAGGTAACACACAACTTACCTGCAAAAGGCTTCTTCTGTGTAAGAACTCCCCAAACAACGATGGAAAAGCTAGAAAAAAAAGGTTTAAAAATTATTTCTAGGATTTTTTTCAACAAAACCAGAAAACTCACAGAAATATAATTTATTAAGTTCTTAAGTTATTTTCCTCGTCCCTCCACTTTTTCATCTAATTCAGCTGATGAGCAAGATGCAGCCAAGAACCATGATTTCAAAGTCTAGCTTTGGCAGGGAGGAACCTGAGGCAGCAAACACAAGGACTTGCTGGAGGCTGCCAAGTTCTTGGTACTTTTTACACATTTACCAACTACTCCACATCAGCACTGACAAAGTCACAGAAAGCTTTACAGTGGATTTAATGTAATGCTTCTACCCTGCAAGATGATGTTAAAGAAATCCATTTAATTGAGAAGAAGAGGTATCTTTTTAATCTACAGCTGTGATTTCCTTTTCCTAATAATCTTGCCATGAGAGAAGAGCCAAAGACCTAGTGACGAAATCTACTGAAGATAACTCAGAATTTTGTCACAGCACCCAAAAAGTAGGTCAGGATGTACCTTTAGATGGGAAATTAAAGGTGGGCAGAGTGCCTCCCATTGCCAGTCACTAACAAATAATTTCAAGACCCAGGACTACCTGCATTTTTTTAAAAGGCCTCTACCCTACAAAGACTTTGCAAAAACCAAAGCAAATTTGACGTTGCAAGACTGAGCTCAAGCTGGATCTAGGGGTTTCAGGCTTAAAAAAAAAAAATTTAAAGGGCTCATTTTACAGTGTTAAAAGTGTATTTAAGTGTTTTCATAGCTCACTGACCTGTACACATCATGTTTGGTGTCAAAACACCTGTTTTTCTCCTTGATGCGCTCTGGAGGAAGGTAGGCAATGGTGCCACACAAGCCATCCATGCTGATGTCATGGGAATGGGACAAGCCATTGCACTTTGCAAGCCCAAAGTCAGAAATCTACAAAAAAAAAAAAAAAAAGGAGGAGGAAGAGGGTGAGAAGAGTGCATGGTACCTTTAGGCTTTCAAGGTGTTCACAAAAAAATTTCTGCAAAGAACAACAGACGCAACAGGATGACCCAATAAATGTGGTGAAGTGCTGTTCAAAACTATTAAGCCAAGGAAACATCTCTGGAAGCATAATGCTATGGTAGGTTTTTCTTTATGGTTAAGCTATAAGACGAAGAAGAAAAAAAAAATAAAGGCAAGCAGTTTTTGCAAGCAGCAGCATGTCAGCCCATTACATAGCAAACACAACAAACAGTCAAGACAATTTATTGTAATTTAAACCAGTCGAATTTAGCTTCTGCAAACTACTTTAATGTAATTATTGGCCCTGCCACCCCCTTTCCCTATGTAACCTCACGTTGTACGTTGTGTTTAAACATCCTGGGCTCCCCAATGAACTCTGGAAAATCACACTTTCAGATATCACTGTTACACTGACCATGCCAGCAAGGACTAAGCCCAACAGCAGAGCCACCAAGTGTTACAAAAACCCAGATGGAAACACACACAGAGCAAAAACCCACACGGGGAACTCTTTTTGGCAGCCAGGAGATACAGCAAGTTGGTGCAGTGATGCAGTGAGCACAGCTGAAATGAGCACAACAAGTGACAGCAAGTTTATAAAAAGGACACACCTCCACTTTAATTTGAAGTGTCAAGCAAATATGCATTCATTTGCTCTCAAAGGCATTCCAATCATCGAGCAAACAGATAGGCCAGGAATTTCCTTTGTCTTACTTATTTCCCACTGGACAAAAGTGTTTATTATGCCAAGTGGAAATTTCAAGGAAAGTCAAGTCTTTTTGGACCACTCAGCCCACTGATTTTTGTCTTCATGTTAGATAAGATTCCCCCTCCCCCCAATTTATACATTCTTTTTATCTAATAAATACTCAGGTTTTTCAATGACTCATTTCCCCTTTGATCTTCACAGCTTCTCCTTTGAGAAAGTTTTCCCTCAAAACAACAAGCATAATTAAAAAAAGCTTTTCTTTTTTTTTTTTTTTTTAATAGGCTCCGACTTTACACTTTGAGAAGTTTCTCTCTAAAGATACCACAAAACTAGTTGTAACATGTGCCCATTACTGGAAAGGGAGACAACTGCTGCCAGCTTCAGCCTCCTGGAGAACAGGCAGGTTACACAGCCAGGCAAGGAATCTCCCTTTGCCATAAAACAAACAAAACAACCCACACAGCTTCAAGAAGAACTTCTCCCATGGATAAAGAGCTCAGCAGAGGCACTGTGAGGAGCTGGAGAAGTTCTGAACACTAGAACATATCCAGGTACAGACAGAACAGGTATATCCAACCTGTTGCCCATCTGTATCTTTAATCTATAGAGTAATGTGGGAATGAATTAAGAACAAAAAAAACCCATACATACACACACAAAAGAAAAACAAAAACAGGGCAAAAAAGGGAAAAAGCAAAGTCATCTGGAGGAATAGTTTCTCATCCTTGCAGAGCTACACTCTCAGAGAGGGACTGCTGGACTCCTCAGCAAACCCAGCACTGGAGCCCAGGAAAGCAGCAAGTAGCCAAGAAACCACATTCCCAAGCCAGGCCACCCTGGGAAGAGCCAAATCGACCACCCCAGGAAGTGCTGCATGAGTCTGGGGCTCTCGGTGCTCCACAGGAGAACAAAAGCACAACCCCAGCATCACACCAGGCTGTGGTGTCAGGTTAATAAATGAACCGAACGCTGCAAGTCTGAACGGATCCGCCGTGGTGAAGCTCTGCTCTCCTTTGATTAACGTGGAGCAGAGGCTTGCACACACCTCAAGAAATCCAGGCCTAATTAAAGCCACACACCTCCCTCTTTGTCTAAACAATGCCGTGTTTCCTCCTGTGTGAGTTAAGAAATAAAGATGAAATACAGACAGCAGGGTGACACTCCTGCCTTCGGAGCCACCAGCTATGGTGTGTGAATCTAAGGCTGGGGGCTAAGGCAGAGCTGAGCACTCCAGACAGAAAAAGTCACCCTATAAACTAAGAAACAACTAAAGCACATAGTGTACACCCTCCCTGAGCTACCAAGAACTTCACCTTGTGGACTTGCCCCTACCTACTATCAAGGATTGGGTGTTATACTAATTAATACGAAATTCCCCTGTAGAGCAGGGCTTCGATCATATCAAATTCTGCAGAAGAAAGCACTGGAAATTGAGGAATTGTTATCTTGCAGGCTGTAACAAAATAGTGAGATTCTGCAGACAGCTTTTCAAGGCTTTTACCAGTCCCTCTAGGGTAAATTTTCCACGCTGCACGGTGTATTTAGTCATGCAAGTTCTTTAAACATCAGTGGGAACTGCGCAGTGGGTGGAAGATACAGCCATTTGACTTGCCTGTTTTGCCTTTAAATTGCTCGCCAGGCACCTCGTTCTGCAACACCCTCGCTGGGGAAGGCCATGAAAAAGTGGAGCAGCCTTCCCCACTCCTTCCTCCACATCCCTGCTGGTCCTTGTGATGCCTGATGGGTTTTTTGTCCTTTTTCATTATACTTCTATACTCTTTTTTATATCCTTTTACCCTTTCCCATTCCTGTACTTTTTACTCCCTGTACCTTAGCCCCACATGTTTATAACTCTTGCACTCTTGCCCTGCTCAGAATTCTTTGGAGAAGACAAAACAATCCCCACGATCTCAAGAGCATGAGGCACCAACCTTGAAAGAGCCCCATCATTGGGACATGTTTTTGTACACTAAGTTGTAACCTTTTTAGAAAGAAGTAAGTTGAATAAGGAGGCAATTACTTCTTTTGTTAAGCTTCTTATTGAGAAATTTTAGGTAAGTATGCTAATCTATGAAGTCCATAAATTGTATACGCGTGATATCGTCACTCTCTGAGTCGTCGGTGTGCATCTGGGATCCTATTAAACCAAGGTAATACCCTTCTCCTATACTGCGTGTCTGCGTCTCAGATTTTTTACCAGCATTTCTAGGCATCACTTGCAGCCCACCCCAGGCTCAGGGAACCTGCAATCTCCCTCCCCACATCAGTTATTCCAGGCGGATCCCGCCGCGCTTCAAAAGCACGCGCGGTGTCAGCGAGGGGAGACTCGGCGGCGACAGTCTGCTCCATGCAAAACCCGCGGCGGGGAGGTAGGAAGGAGAGAAGAAAGCCTTGGCCAGAGCCCACGCAGACAGTGGGATGGTTCATGTTCAGGCAGCTCTGCTCGTTAAATTTAGGGCTGCATGAGAACAAACACGTGAGCGCCGAGCAGGGATGGGAGCTGCACGTGTTTTCCTGCCCACTTCCAGCAACGCTCACTTTACTCAAGGATTCTGAGATCTGAAGATTTGTATTTTTTTTTTTTTTTTTTTTTTTTAGTTTAGTTTGTTTTTAACTCAAGCGTGCTGTGCACACAAGCCTTTCCCTGCTTCTGCCATTCGTGGATTTTTCCATTTTAGTTCGTACTAAAACACTCACTTGCAAAGTTTTAGATGCTTTAAGAAATTTTTTGTATTTTTTTCTTTTTTAAACTAGAAGATACACTCACATAACTACAACGGTTACTGTAGTCAGCTGTTCCCAAGCACTGCAAGGAATAGTTCCCAGGAACAAAATGAGTGCTTGGAAAGTGATTTTTTTACTGATGCCTCCTGACAGACTGCCCTGAACTGTGCATTCAGCTCCAGATCCTTTATGTCATTTTTCTGCATGCAAAACTCAAGAACCCACTGCAATGGACTCAGGGACAGAGTTCACCAAAAGGTTTTCTGCATCAAATCCAGTGGATTAATTTTTAATCGCCTCTGGAACATCCAGTATTTGCCTCTGTCCAAAGTCTCTGCACTTGGATATTGAGAATGCCCCCACACTTGTCTGCGGGGTATTCAGGTGTCTGGTGGTGGGGGAGGATTCCCTTATTTGTTTTTTCTGGGAGTAGGGGGAAAAGGCTGCTACATTTTTGTTCTTTAAGAAATGCCTGGAAATTTTAAGCAATTTGCACAGGTCATGGATTTGGACTGCTAAAAATTATGACTAAAAATTAATTCCAAATACTAACACAGCCTGCACTTCAAACCTATGTCTTTACGTCAGTGTTTATGAATGCACTTTAGTTAACTATTAGAAGAAATCTTTCTGAAATAGACGGTATTTCCATCCTTTTCCAACCTGCCCTGAAAGTTTTAACTCTTCCTAACCCACTTCAGGTGGGACATTTGTAATGATGTTTTCAGAAGCAGCACAAACCAAAGCCAAACAACCCTTTTAAGACATCATGAATCTGCATTACCGTGAGAGGGATGGTTTTGTTCCCTCCCCTGCACCACCACAATTAGATCAATCAGAGAATTGATCAAGGTGCAAACCAGCTTTGTTGGTTGGGATTAAAGAGCCATGCAACAACAGCCCTTGCATGGAAACCTTGATCAGGAAGGGTGGAAAACAGGCAGAAGGGACACACAAAACAAAGACTCTCCTCATCTGTAATAACAGGAGAGCAATTGCAGCTGATAGAAAAAAAAAAAAAAAAAGGGCTGTGCTACCTACTTCAGGCAGTCTAATAAAAGAGACAACTGCTCTTTACCAGCCTGGCCTCTGGGTATTATTGGACCTACAGTTAACAACCCACATGAAGAAGCTTTCTGATCATGAAATTAGCCATTAGGCTTGCTTGATTAGGCTGCTTCTACCTCCATGCTCAGAAATTTTGCAGCTGAAACAAATAAAAGTGAAGACCACGGAGGCAACCTATCCATCAAGACCATCAGCATGGTACAACACAAACTTCACATTGGTTTAAACTGCAGAGCTGGGGAGGGGAGAAAAACTAGAGAGAGCTGAAAGCAGTGCACAGCTGAGAGCAGCTTGTTGTGCTTCAAGTTCTTTAAAAACAAAATCTAGGAGATGAAAAATAACTGGTCAGGCTTGTCTCCTGTGTGTGCATGAACCCACATACATATACATGTGTATCTGTGTGTGCATGTGTACAAATGCATATATGAAGATAAGGAGTTGCAAAAAAAAAAAACCAAACAAACCAACAAACCCAGGCTGGATAGTGAGAGAAACAAGAACTTAATTTTTCTGCCCAGAAGTATTAAGTTGCAGGTTGGCTTAATTTCAAACACCTGAAAAAAAAGTAACACTCTTGACAGTGAGATATTGGAAGATGGGAAAGCTGTGAAGCAGCAACAGAGATGGTGAGGGCATGGCAGCTGGCAGCAAGGTAGGCATGAGATTTCTGCACGTGGTGGGGTTGTTTATTCTCCTACCAAGGGCCCTGGAGAGAGATCACATCACAGCAGGGAAGGAGCAAACTCACAGCCCACGAGGGCAGCGCTGGAATGTGGCATTGCTTCCCCGTGCCAGTGATTGCCACACCACAGGAGCTCAGGGGACACATCCACAATGTGTGTGGAGGGCAGGAGAGCTGAAAAATGAGCTCAAAAGATGTGGTCCAGCTGAGCAAAAAACAGAAATGTCAGACAGCATGTGAATATTGGAAGAATGAATATAAGGAACACTGGAGAAAGGGGCAAGAGAGGACCTTGTTGGTACAAATTTAAAAAATGCAGGCTGATCCCTGCTAGCAAAGCCTGCCTGGATATGGAATATCCAAGGAAAGCATCCTGTTTGAGGCCAACAAGATGGAGCAGGACATGGCAGGGAAGGGAGCTCCCACCACCACCTCACAAGGAAGGATGGATGCATCCATCTCCCAAAACCAGCAAAGCTTTACCCTGTGTCATACATATTACACACAAATATTTAAAATCACCAGGGAATCCCCCAACGTGCCTCTGATAAAGTTAGTATCCGTCTATCTATACCCCTGCTCAGGCTAATCCCATCCTCCTAATTATCCTCCCAAGAACAAAATTCAGCACACACTTATGTAATGCCCAGGCTTTATGATATGGAGGCACCCACTTGATGATAAGTTCTGCACAGCAACACTGCCTTAGTCACCAGCCTCACTCAGGGCTTTGCAGGGCTCGTAAAAAGAGCAGGGTGTGTTTGCATTTAACTGCAGGATGGCACAGCAGCATTTCTAATGCTCTCCCTCTACTGGAAGACTGACTGTTTCCTGGCTCAAGGGCAAACAGTTTATAAAAGTCCTCCCTAACTCCAAACTCTTCTTTTGCAGTCTGCAACATCTCTTCGCTCACCTTAGGACTCTATTAGGGACAGGTCACCTACTAAATTAATGCTGACATTTAAAAACACTTCAATCAGCAGCTCCATTAGCCTTCCAGCGAGAAAATGCACATTAAATCCGAGCTGCAGGGTCTGAAATTTGAATGTGAATTTCGCATCACACAAAAGGAAGGTTTGGGGCCACACTTTTAAAGTGAAGGCGCCTCGCAGAATATGTTCATCTCTCATTTTGCATATAGGTTCCTATGTCTGCTTTGCTCCTTGGAGGGGTTTCCACGATGCCTGCAGATTCCAGCTGACTGGAAAAGGTTTGGATCAGACCATCCCTTTCTGAACTCCACAGAAAAGGTCTGAAGACCTTCATGTGTTCCATACAGAAGCAACAGTTCAGGGATGTCAGCAGTGACCTCACCAGAAGTCAACTTTTTATTTTTGTCCATTTTGCACTTTGCCCCCTTGTGTTACATCACCACCCAGATATAGGTTGTGCAGCAGGCAGAACATCAGGCACTTCAGCCTCCTGAAACAGTGAGAAAAATACAGCCTTCCTATCTTGGCTCATGGATGAGTCAAGAATTAGGAATTTAACAAGTTATGCAAGCAAGCATGAACTTTTAAGTAAATAAATACTTAGCAACAGCCTCTCAGCACCAGTGTGTGAGAAGAGACTTTCAACAGTTCAAATCCTGATGTTCTGGTCATATAGCATGACCACCTGTAGATGCCTCCTGCTTTGGAAAGAAAATCCTTCTAAGAAATAGATCACTAAGAGGCCTAGTGAAAAAAAGCTGTCACAGGTGTGATTGCATTAGTGGCACACACCCCTTACAGCTCCAGCCCTCTCATGAAATCAGGAGAGCTGTCTTTATTTAATGAAAACTTCATTTTTATAATGGTACAGGCAAGACCAAAGCCACTTGATCACTGAGGAGGCCAAGAAAACAGGGAGCAGACAGATAATGGTGCGGCTAAAAAAAACCAATTGAACACTAAAAAAAAAAAAAACAACAGGGAAAAAACCCTATATTTCAATCTCTTTCCTCTCTAAAAAGAATGCTGAGAAAGCAAGCACAACCTCCTTAGCCCAGCTGTTAAAACAGAACCTCCAGCAGAGAAGGCTAAGTTTGCCAGCTTACTCTGGAAATGGATAACAAAAAGAATTTCGTGCTGTCACAGCCACCAAAAAAATTCCTTTCAGTGACCTCTGGTATGCATGAACAGGCAGGGCAGAGATACTTCCTCACTGTACATGCTCTGAGCAAATGCAAATGAATTGCTTCTGGGAAAGCTTCTCCAGGCTCCCTCTGTAAATGAGATCTGTGTATTTAGTGGTGCAGACAAAGCCAGAAAGACCTAGAACAAGGCAACCATGGGAACTGTGGAAATGGCAAAGATCATTTAGAGGTTCACACTGCTTTTCTCTTCCTGTTCTCATCTGCCTTGTGACCCTGCTGGAAAGAAATCTGTAGCAGGAGCCATTAGGTCTCAGAACCAGAGCTCACTACATGCCTCTAAAGTTTCAGGAGGATTCCCACAAGTTCCCTAACTGTACCTCTGTTTAGATGCCTGAATGGTGCATAAACCAGGTGGATTTATTTCAGGGCTTCATTTGGGTGGATTTTAATTTGGGAATCAAAAGGGTTTGATCCGTGGGTATTTCTCTGATCCTGGGTGGATTTTAATTTGGGAATCAGAAGGGTTTGGTCAGTGGGTATTTCTCTAATCCTAAAGAGATGCTGCTGGTTTCTCTCAGGTTTTGCACCTGGCAGAAGCCTGAGTGGAACATCCCAAGGTGGATCACTGGCACAGGGTGCCCAGGGCATACCTTGACGTGGTAGTGAGCATCCAGCAGGATGTTGGCAGGCTTGAGGTCCAGGTGGAGCAGAGGAGGAGACATGCAGTGCAGGAAGTTCATGCCCACAGCAGTCTCGTGGATGATGCGGAAGCGCAATTCCCAGGGCAGAGGCTCGGAAGCCAGGAGCTTCTCCAGAGACCCTGTTTCCATGTATTCCATGACCAAGCCCACTGGCTCCTTGCAGATGCCATAAACAGGAAGGATGTAGCGAAACTTTGCCATTTCCATCTTCCTGGCTTCTTCCAGTAACTCCATGCGCTCCCTGCGGAGGAGAGAGTGGGAGATGAGGGGTGGAGCAGCTATTTCTCCTCCCGCCAGACACACACAAAACACTTCTAAAAAACTGAATGCCACAGTTTGTGATCATCCCCTGACAGAGCCACACTGCATCTCACCAGCCTGTACTCCAGGCATGTTTCCATATTTCCACATTTACTAACTTTGGGGTTTATGCTTCCAACAGCAGGCAGCTCCTAGCTGCAGCACCACAGGTGAGCCCTACACTTCCACAGCGTGAATATCCCGAGTGCAAAGCCCATCTGGCCGCTTTGATGTTTGTGCTGTGCTGTTCAGAAGGAGGATGATACATGCAGAGCCCAGATTTACCACTGCTGTACCTCCTTGGGCTGAAGTCATTAACTTTTGGTGAGTCACAAGACTGTGTTAATCAGAGCCCGATCAGGACAGCATCGCTTCAGCAGCCCTGCTGGCAGAGGCTGAGGGTGCACAGACCCAAACCATGGCAGAGGAATCTGTAGGATCCACCATTCAGGGAGCAAACTGCCTGCTGTAGCCAGGGAGACACAACAAAAGCCTCCTTGTCCTGGAGATACAGATCTGACATCTCCAGAACTGTGCTCACTCAGCTCCAGCAGATCCAGGAAGGTCCCAGCACATCATTTTCAGTGATGTAACAGGCCCAGTCCTGGCAGCTGTAATGAGCACCCCGGGTTGTTTACAGGTCACTTCAGCCTGACCCTGCACAGGGTTAAGTGTTACTCAGTCTGAGCTGCAGCCTCCCAGGTCAAGACCCTTAATTGCTGTGCCCTTCTTCTGCACCTCACTCACAGCCTTCTGCAACAGCCCAAAAGGACTCAAACTGGGAAGAGGAAATGAGGATCTTCTCCCCAGGCTGGCTGTGCTCACAGAGAGGGGTGGAAGAACCTTCAGTCTGTAAAAACCGCATTATTGGTGATGATGGACAGTGCCCAGAGCAGCTCTGGGCACTGACACATCCCTGCTGCTGTCATGGATTCACAAAGGAGGGCACAGGGAGGTCAGACAGGTCCTGTTTCCTGGGCAGACCCTCTCTTATTACACGACAGCTCCTGCAATGTACCCAAAGATGTGCACACTGTCTAATGGAGAACAATACCTGAGTAACAGGACAAAGTTTGTGCCTCTAACAAGAGAGGCCAGTCACCACTGTGGGAGCCTCATGGCGGAACCATCAGCTCCATCAAACTTGGGGTTATTTTATTTTTTTATTTGAAATCCAAGGCCAGCTAGAAGCACTGTCCACTTCTAAAAAGAGAGGGTCCAAGCCCAACCTCCACACAGCAAAGTCTCCCCTTCCCATGTGTCCCCCAATGCCTGGATGACCTGGGGTGCAGCTGAAACACAGCCTGCGAGGGACCCTCAGATTTTGGGAGCTGTCATTTGGCCCAGACTGGGCACTAGGACACTCCCCAAGGCTGGCAATGTGCTCTGCTGCCTGATGTGGGGAACATTTCCCACCAGAGCCTAGCCAGGAGCAGCAAACCTATTTCAGAGGCAAGATCAGGCTGAAAAATGCTTTAAGAGGGACATACCCGCTGAGAGAGAAAAAAGAAAGATAAGGGCAATCTTTTCTATTAACCATGTTGGCTCCTGCTGCTCCCTACAGCAACTTTCTTGTGAAATAATTGCCTTTGCAGACAAGTACCCAGTTTGCTCTTTGGCACGCTGGAAGGGAGCGCCTATGAATAACACAACCAACTCCTTGCCCCCAAGCCACACGCATAGCCAGCATAATTCCCCGGGCTGAGCGCTGGAGTCAGGGATGTAAAATACCTGTCTGAGCCCTCCCAGGCAAAGCAAGAGCCCAGCAACAGCCAAAGTCTGACAAGAACCACTGGGATGGGGTTCTGGGGCTAAGAAGAGCATCGCCAAAAACACAGGTTTGGCTGCTCGAAATTGGGTGTTTTCTACAAAACCAGAATTTTCTGTTTCGTTGAAATAGCTTAAAAAAAAAAAACCTCCTTTCTGCTTGGACCAGACTCAGTTAATTGAGTGAATTAACAGACTAGCTAACAGGCCAGTGCCCTCTATCTAATTTGCCTGTTTAAATAAAGCCCCCATGCAGCAATTAGCACCTTTAGCACTTTCCCATACCCAGAGCATTCAAAACTGCATCAGCCAGAGGCTTGCTGCAGCCAGGGAGACTCGACGGCTTTCAAACAGCTTTCCAAAAGGCCCCTTGTCACCTTCTGAAAACAGAAAAGGAGAGAAGACAAAAGAAATAAAGCGAGCCAAAGCAGTCATTAGCCAAGCGCTGCAGTGCACTTGCATTAATCGCATTGACACAAGCAGCTCGTTAAACCAACATCTCCTCCATCAGGCGAAGATCAAAGGTCTCTCCCTTCCCTTTCCCCTTCCAAGATGCCACCGGCGCTGGGCACAGACCAGGAGCTCTCAGTGCCTCAACACACAGCGAAAACGCTAAAACAAAGGCTGCTGCAGGGATGGAGCCTCCAAGTTCACATTTAGCAGATCAAAGGAGCAGGCGGGGGTGTGTGCTGTGCCGCTCAGTTCCTCCTGGTGCTTAGGAATTATTCTGCTCTGTGCAAAGAGAGGGGAAGGCGAAGCTCCTGGTGGGGTTTGTCAGTCAGGAGCCAAAGGTCTGGCCTCTGTTGGGATGGTTTCTTATTTAACACCTACACGATTAAAGAGTTGGAATTATCTTCTCTAGGCGCCTCGGCTCCGTTCCTCTCCCCCTCCAGTGCTATATCCTAACTTTGTGGTGGTAATAGTGAAAAAGAGGAGGGGAAGGAAAGAAGGGGGAAAGAAGAAAGGAGGAAAGAATAAGGGGGGAGAGAAGGAAAAAATGAAGGAAAATGAAGGAAAAAAGAAGGAAAAAAGGAAGGAAAAAGGATGGGAAAAAAAGAAGAAAAAAGGAAAATGGAAGGAGAAAAGAAGGAAAAGGAAAAAAGAAGGAAAAAGAAAAAAGGAAAAGAGAAGGGAAGGGAAAGAGAAAGAAAAGGGAGGAAAAATGGAAAAGAAAAGGAAAAGGAAAAAGGAAAAAAGGAGAAAGAGAAGAGAGAAGAGAGAAGAGAGAAGAGAGAAGAGAGAGAAAAGAGGAGAGAAGAGAGAGAAAAGAGGAGAGAAGAGAGAAAAGAGAGAAGAGAGAAAAGAGAGAAAAGAGAAGAGAGAGAAAAAAGAGAGAGAAAAGAGAAGAGAGAAAAGAGAAGAGAGAAAAGAGAAGAGAGAAAAGAGAAGAGAGAAAAGAGAAGAGAGAAGAGAGAAAAGAGAAGAGAGAGAAGAGAGAAGAGAGAAAAGAGAAGAGAGAAAAGAGAAGAGAGAGAAGAGAGAAAAGAGAAGAGAGAAGAGAGAAAAGAGGAAAGGAGAAAGGAAAAAAATAGGTAAAAAAGAAAAAATGAAAACGGGAGAAAAGGAAAAAAATAGGTAAAAAGGAAAATATAAGGGAAAAAAAAAAAAAGCCTAAACACAGGACGGCTGAGGTGATGTAAATGATGGGGTGCACACACTTTCTCCTGTAACAGTACCACAAGATGGGGGCCCAGAGCTCCACCAAGAGCTCCTGCACTGGGCCAGTGCCAAAGAGCATCTCTGTCAGAGAAGAAGTCAGCACAGATCAGCTGTTTTCAAAGCAACCAGGAATGTTACACGAGCAGGAGACCTCCCAACAGCTGTCTGCTTGCACTCCAAATCAGAGCCTGGCAGACAGGGCTGCATTCCTTGGATTCTCCTGGAGAGCCAGGGATGTTCTCTTGCCCACTGCCCCAGTCCCCAGGGCCCTGCCCTTGTCCCACAAACCTGCCACAAGAACAGCAGGAATTACGACTGTGCCTGCATTTGCATGCATCCAATCTTTATGCCCTAGAGATAACACTGCTGGAAAACTACAACTTTACACTCTCAAGGCAGTCCTTGCAGGTTTGTATTCCCCCACCACTACCACCACATTTCCCTAATGGAGTCTGAGATGGAGCAGTCCAAGTTGCTCCAGAGAAATTCAAAAAGCCATGAAAACTTGTAATAAAATTTATGTGACACCTCCAGAGACAAAGCAGCCAGGCTTCTCCAGACCAGAGGAGATCCAGCCCTGCTCTCCAGTCAGGAATTCACATTACCTCTTCACAGTGCACAGGGGAGCCCAGAAAACTGCACCACCTCTGAATTTGCTCAGGAGCTCTTTCCATCTGCATCACAGCAGAGGTGTTGAGAGCACACAGTGGCCTCTGCTCTGCAGGGTCCATTTTTAACAACTTCCACACTGCTGACTCTCAGAAAGAATGTGGATATGAGAAGACAAGAAAAGCCAGTGCATGGTCAGGGCAGAATATGTTGGGGGGAAGGAAGAAAATCCCTTCTTTCAGGGATCTAACAGATCTCTGCAGTGCAGCTCTGGTACCAGAAGATTACAGGTTAACTCCTTACTCTTTAAGAAATACTTTAATTCACCTTCACCACCTAAAGAAATGCAGCACCCACTAACAGCAAGGCATTTCTAAAACCTCCTCAATGTCCTGCTCCATTCCCAAAGGATATACAGAGGGAGATACATGTAGGGCTTTGCTCATTTTTTTTTCCCTAATCAAGAATTTTTTTCCACCTCCACACCCTCTGATCACCCCCATGGCCAACACCTCCAGCACAGAGCCCTCTCCAGGAAATGTCACATCCTTACAGGCTGCACGTTTCTGTTCAGCTCCAAGAAATTCACAAAGGATTCTGTCTCTCCCAGCTTGCCACCCTTTTTCTCCAGACCACAATTCCATTCTGTCCCACACTAGCAAAGAGAAGAGACTTCACCCTCTCCACCTTTCTGGGTCACATATGCTTTTATTCAGATTTACATTAAACCTCCCCATCCTGAAAGCATCCTGAGCCCCATGTGGGAAGGCAATCTCGGGAAAGTGGGAGCAAATAAGGTGTCAGGAATGGAATTTGGCTGGATTGTCTGAGAGGGTTTGGGCTTAAAAGTAAAAAACACTTCTGGCTCTACATTCAGTTTTTCTTCTGCTTGAGGCCACTTGGCTCTGTGATGTGATAATTGCCAAGGGAATTACTCCAAATCTCCCACTGTCTGCAGTAAGAGAGACTACACAGAATATTACACCACCGAGCCATTACAAACAGGGTTTTAATGTGGTACCAAATAAATACATCAGAAAAAGCCTCCGTGCTTTTCAGTTAATGTTTCTGATACCACTGGCAATTCTTCTAACTCTTCACAGGGTTCCAAGAAAACAGCTAGTCAAGTTAATCTCCTGGATTAACAATCTAATTACACAGGCTTGTTGCAGCCTGCCAGCTGAAGAGGCAGTGCTTGAGTCTGGCTGTGCCCCCCACCCCACCATTTGAATAGCACAAGTTTATTAGAAAAGGTTTGGGTGAAAAGTCTCAGCATAACCAACTCCTGAAAGGGGTTTGGTAGAGCAGCCCAAGAACCAAAGGAGAAATTTTAAAAAAATCCCAAACAAAACAGTTTGGATGTATTTTGCAGGGGCAGCTCTTTCAAAGGCCAGGAGGGACACTCCAATTTCTAATCAATGCTACCCTCAAGCATCTGAAGCACAAATTCTGCAGTGAAGTGATTTCGTGGTTCAAGAACTGGTGTGTTAAAATGAATGAGAAGCTGCCCTATGCCCTCAAAGTTCCCAAATTCTCAAGACAATTTTTGCTTGCTGAGCTGTATGTTTGTATGATCTTCCAGTGTTTGCACACTTCATAGCCACAAAGGGACAGGTGGCTCTCTACTGCACATGGTATATATTGAGATTTTATAGCAAATCTCAAAATTTATTGTTCATATTAAAATAGGTGACAGCATCCTTTGCTCAAAGTGAAAATTAACTGAGTAGATTTCTAGATGTATTCTGCAAATGAAAAGTATTACAAATGTTCTAGCTTATTTTTAAGACATGTTTTAACCTCAACTTCAAAATTAATTTGCTACAGTACTATTTTGACCAATAAACATGAAACTGGAAATCTCCCCTGAGGTTTTAATAAGTAGGGGGGTTTGCAGGTTAGCACAATAAAACACCCTCTGCAACTTTGAGGTCTTCTCCATTTTATTCACAGCACAGTTACCCTATGCACATACTAAACTCTCCCTCTCCAAAGGGCATTTAATTTCATTTACTACACTGTATAAGCCATGCCTGCTGCAAAGTCAGCAATTTAGATACTGGAAAGGATGCTCCACTAGCCCAGAAATCCTGCAGAAGTTTGGCTTACAAACACTTTTAATCTTGGGCCAGCTTATCTCCCTCCTCCTGCAGAAAAGCCAACAACAGGAAACCTTCTGTGACCGAGTCAATCCACGTCTCAAAAACTGAACTGCAGAATCACCTTGTGAGCTGGTAGAGATCCCAAAGATCAAGGTGGGAGCTGGAGAAGCTCCATGAGCACAACTTGTGCTCATTCACCTCCCTCTGCACAGAGGCTGAGCTGCTGGAAGCCATTGCTGTCCCTAGAGCAGCAGGATGTCTCTAAAGGTTTGTCTCTGACAGCCTTCCTCTCCTAGGAAAGGAGACCTGGAGGTGTTCCAGGCCAGGTTGGATGGGGTTTGGAGCAAGCTGGGATAGTGGAAAGTGTGCCTTCCCATGGCAGCGGATGAGATTAAGGTCCCAAACCAATGTGTGATTGTGTGATCACACCCAGAAGGGTGAGCACAGCACAGCCCAACACCCTCACCAGGGACACAACAGGCGGCAGGGGGATCCTGCCGTGGGACACCTTCACCTGCAACACCACACAGCTCCACCCTGCGCTCCCCGGGGAGGACTCACCCCGAGCAGACAGGCGCAGGGAGAAGCGCTGCCCCCGAACTCGAGTTGCCCACATTTCCCAGCATTTCTCCTTCCAGCGCTCACTCCCTAAAGACCCCAAACCGCGCCTGCAGCGCTCACACCCCAAAGCCCCCAGCCCGAGCCTGCTGCCACCACTGCCACAACTGCGACAGCTGCCAGCTAAAGGACTGCCTTTCCCCAAGCCCCTGGATCCCAGCAGAATTCCCATGGCATTCCCACTCCTGCTGCCCTTCCCTTCCCTTCCCATCCGGACTGCGTTCTGTGGCTGCCGGGGCAGCGGCGGGCCGGTGTGTCAGTGCAAGCCGGCACACGCACAGCCTGGGCAGGGCACAAATGCCTTCCCAATGGCTCCGAGGGAACGGGCAAGGCATTTGGGATACGGGATATGGAATGGTGTCTGGTGTTGCTGTTGGTTGTGAGAAGGGCAGGGCTGCACACAGGGAGCGCTCAGTCGCCCCGCGGCTCCCTGGCTGCGCATCCGCGGGGCGACTGAGGGCTCAGGGTACCTCTGTAGGAAGAGTCCCTTGTCCCCCCCATTCTCCCCCATTCCCCTTCTCCCCCCTTACTTCTCATCCACATGGAGGCTGGGCGAACACTTGATGGCGAGCCAGGTCTTCCAGTGGAGGTGCCGCACCTTGTACACCTGCCCGAAGCCCCCCGAGCCGATCTTCTCCCAGCTGCTGAACTCGCTCTCCTCGAAGGTTTTGAGCAGCCCCATGGCCCAGGAGGAGCCGCCGTCCCTCGCCATGGCCGCTGCCGTGCCCGGACACCGCCCGGCTCCGCGGAGCGCAGCGCAGCGCGCCGAGCGCCGCCCAGGTGAGTCAGGTGAGGCAGGTGAGCCCGGGGGGACAGCGCTGCCGTCACTTCCTGGGCTGGCCCAGGGGGTGGCTGCTGCAGAGGTGCCTCTGCTCTGCTCTGCTATGCCCGGACAGGGCATGGGGCAGAGCTCGCCTTCCAGCTGCCCGGGGGCACCGCTGGAGCGCAGAGCGATGGGGCGGGAGGGGAGCGCTGCGGAGCTGCGAGAAATAAACTGTGACAAATACACTGGTAAAGAAAGGAGAGGGAAGCGCCAGCCAGCGCATTCCTGCCTTTTCTTCTTCCCCTGTCCAGGGAACCCCAGCGGGTCCCTGTCCCTCTGTCCCGTGTCCCTTGTCCCTTGCCGGACTCCGGGCAGCCTGCCCCGGGCTGCTCTCTGTCCAGGCAAGCTCTGAAGCAACAACTTTCAGGCTCCGGGAAGCTGTTGCCGAGAACTGACTCGTCTCTGGGTTTTGGTTGCCCCTGGGATTAGAAGCTTTGATGATCCCAACGCTAGATTTCAGTGCCCGGATTCTTTTGTGGAGCTAATTGTGAAGTACCACAGACTGAGAATCACAGAATCCGTTTGGTTGGAAAAGACAACCAAGATCATCAAGTCCAACCTGACCAATCTCTGCCTTGTCAACTAAACCATAGCACTGAGTGCCACATCCAAAACGCCTGCAAGTGTGGTAAATCCAGCACGTCCCTGGGTAGTCCCTCCAATGCCTGACCATCCTTTCAGTGAAGAAATCCTTCTCATGTCCAACCTGAGCCTCCCCTGGCCCGGTCTGAGGCTGTTCCCTCTCCTGCTGTCCCTCTTCCCTGGGAGCACAGCCTGACCCCCGGCTGTCCCGTCCTGGCAGGGAGTTGTACAGAGAGATTGTCCCCCCGAGCCTCCTGTTCTCCAGACTAAACACCCACAGCTCCATCAGCCACCCCTCTAGGACTGACCCTCTAGATCCCTCACCATCTCCTTTGCTCTTCCCTGGACACACCTCAATATCTTTCCTGAATTTAGGGGCCCAGACTGGACACAGGGGTTGAGGTGTGGCCTCAGCAGTGCCGAGTACGGAGGGACAATCACCACCCTGGTCCTGCTGGTCACACCATTACTGATACAAGCCAGATGCCATTGGCCTCTGGGCCACCTGGGCACACCTGGGCACACCTGGGCACACCTGGGCACACCTGGGCTCATGTTCAGCTGTGACTCAGACTGATGGACAGAGGGTCTCACCGTGTTACTGAGATGCTGCACTTGGGAGGAAGGAGTCTGCAGCCTTTGAAATGTAACAGGATGGTAGAGAGGCTGTTCAGATCTGCATCCGACCTTCACACCTATCACAGCTCTGAAGGTTTATAAAGCTCCTCTTTGTTTGTTCTACTGAGTATCAGACTCGAGGGGATTGTTCTAGGCAGCCAGTGTGTGTCATTTAATCTGGCAGGTTGGGCAATAGATAGAGGACAATGTGTTTTAAAGCCAAGATAATAGCAGTTCTTTGCAAAGCTCCATTTAAAAAGAATCCACAGAGACATTTAATTGCTTCCAAAAGACACAGGACATGAAGCCTGTTCTCAAGGCTTTATTCCACATGGATTTCTTCCTGCTTAATTTACTCCGGATTAAACTAAACAATGGCTTGCTCTGAGTGAGAACATTTTTGTATAACTAAATCAGGAGTAAGAAATAGCTGTGTGTGGAGACAAGCCCATAGGTCACCTCTATGACCCAGCAATATATCTCTATCTGGTGTCCTTCTCCTGAATATCATCCTGCTTGTTCTTTGCTTTTATTTAGGACTCAGTGGATCAGCCTGGAGAGTGTGCCATGCTCTCCAGGAGCTCTGCTTAAACTGGAGTGATTTGGAGAATCAGGGCCTTGGACACTTCTGGAAGAGTTCATGACATTTTTAACACCAGATGTTTTATTTCTCTAATGATACATCATCATTCCAACTCCTGTTTCACTGGGAAGATGGTGAGAGTTAAGCGAGACAAAACCCAGCTTGCACTTAGCACCAGTTAAGTTTGACCAAAAGGTAAATGGTGTACCTTCTGCCTGCACTGTGATTTGAGAATTAATTCAACCAACACCAAGGAAGAAAGGAGTCAGAGCTCATGGGAAGAGCTCATCTGGGAGAATTTCAATTACTTAAGTGCTTTTGGAAGGGCTAGGCCTAAATCAAATTCACATTTTAGGTGCTTAGAGAACTGGCTTCCCAGCCTCTGAGCTTTTTCTTGATGAAGTATAGAAAAGCTGGAAAAGGAAAAAAAAATTAAAATATCCTACTAGTTGGGGAGGCTGATAAACATCAGTCACTACTAGGTTTATTGAGAACAAATCTCATGAAACCAACTTAATTGATCTCTTTGAGGCAAGGTAACCAGTCTCATGTAATTCCTTCTCTCCTGTGTGTCTGTGTTAGCAGGGACACCACAAAGAAACTCTCTTCTCACTCTGCTTCATTGTCTTGCAGTATTTCCCAGTCCTTTCAGAGGACAGGATTCAACCCAGTGCTTCAGCCTGGTCTTTTTAGAATGCAATCCTTCTACAGGGTTGCTTGGCATGAGTGAACTCACCCAAGCTGGTGCTCCAGCAGGTCACAGGGCACCTTTGTGCTGTGTGTTAGAGCTGAAATATTCTACATTCTGTGAGCAGACAGCAGCTGGCAGCTAGGTAATGGCTTTCAAGTTGATATAAAAACAGCACTAATTTGCAAAATTATTAAACAAAAATCCATCTATTTGTCCACTCTGCAAATATTTAGCCATGCTTGGCTTTCTACACACAGATGGTGCAATAGTTCAGCTGGCTTGAGCCAACCCAAAGCTCTGAAGGAGGCTGCAGTCCCCTTCTTGGGCTCCTATTCACAGGGCTGCATTTACATCCGCGTGGTTGAACAGTGACTGAATCAGCTCAGTGATCTCACTGAGAAAAAACTCCCTTGGTTAGTTTTCAGACAGATCAGAAAGCTGGCCTGACTTACCAGGTGCTCCTTAATGTCAACAGCAGGGGAGGCGAGTGGGCTGGAGGGAAGCTGCCTCTGCAGGAGGTGATGAAAGGGGCACAGTTGCTCATTGGAGAAAATGCTGGAGCTGATCTCACTTAAAACACCCTCACAAGCCATGGAGAAGTGTGGTCTGGAGATGGAAATGAGTGAAAGGAAGAAGGTGGGGATTTAAAAAAAATAAGAATTATGTGTGGATGATGCTGCTGAAGTCAATGACACGCTGGAGTTGGATTGCTCTGGGCTCATGCATGAATTTTTGTGGGTTCAGAGCTTTAGGTAATGGCAGCTCTGCCTGCTCAGTACCCCAAGAATCAGTTCCTTTATAAATTGATTTGAGTGCACAGAAGTTAAGCCAGGAATTAAAAGGCAGGTTGAGGACCACGCTTGGGTCTTCAGCAGAGTGGTTTTAGTGCTTAAAATAGCTGAACAAATGAGAGCACAAGTTAATAAAAACCTTGTGGCTTCCTTGTAAAGCTGAGAACTCCTCTTCAGAGGCAGAGAACTGAGGCACATCATCATTTGCTGGAGATCACATAATCTCCTTGCTGTAGACAGTAACAGAACAAACTCTGTATTTGATGTGATCTCGTAAGAAAATTACTGGTTTGGGGCTTTAGGTAGGCTTTGCAGATTGCTTTTAACTTGTCTTATTTCATGGAATTATATGCTAAAAACCGTATCAGGGCAACCACTCCTCTCCCAGACACTAAACTTTAAAGCCTGTGCAAAATAATAGCACTGCTTAGTGAACCAGCTTTGAGATTATTTTTTTCCCAGAGACAAATACTGTGCTTTTTCACTACTGCTTTATAGAAACTCCTCAACTATTTGTGCTAACGTTCTTCCTCTGTAAGGATAATAAAAAAGCCTTGCATTCAGGGACCTAACTGAGAAGTATTAAGCAACCCAAACTTTACTTATACCTTGTTATCAGCTCTGTTTATGAGGGTAGAGAGCCTGTAAAATGTGAAAAAATAGTAGTTAAAAAAAAAATTAATCACATTTGCTTTAGCAACAAATAACTAACACGGTTGCTTGCTTGGTATTCGAGAGAAGAATGCCTGGGTTTAAATTTTAATTCCTACAGAAAAAGAGAGCAGAAAAGGCGTTCTGCATGCTTTCCTCCAGCTCGCTCTTGGCAGCCGCGCTCCTGTTCCAGGCAGGTTTTCCCTGCCGGCGGCTGCGCTGCGGGGCATCATCTCCGAGGGCATGGCCAAAGAGGCTTTGTGGCATCCCGGCCAGCTCCTCCTGCCTCCGCAGAGCCCAGGGCAGGGCAGATCCCACCGAAATCCACGCGATCCAGAGCCGCAGGCAGGCAGGGCGCTGGTTTGGCACCCCGGGCGGATCTGCGGCAGCTCCTGGTGTGATGCTCCCTGAGACCCGAGTGGCTCTCGGCTGCCCCATCCCAGTTTTCAGGCTGCATCCCACAAATCCCGGCAGAGTGATGCCTGATAGTTTTCTGTCCTTTCTCTTTATACTCTTTTTATACCCTTTTTGTACATTTTATACCCTTTCCCATTCCCTGTACTTTTCACTCCCTGTATCTTAACCCCACATGTTTATAACCCTTGCACTCTGATATTAGCCTAGTTTGGAATTCTTTGGAGAAAGCGAGACATCCCTGCTGTCTCTGAACAAGAGGCTCCAACCTTGAACGGAGCCTCCTCTCTAGAACATGTTTTTGTAAACCACATTGTAGCCTCATTTGGGGGGAGATAATTAGAATAGGGGGACAATTACTTCATTTGTTAAATTTCTTATTGGGGAATTTTAGATAGATATGCTAATTTGGAAAGTCCATAAAATTGTATACACGTTGTACCTGGGCACTTCCTCGGCATGTTTCCACCTTCAACCGGGGGAGCACCTGGGATCCTAGTAAAACCAAGGTAATACCCTGTTTTCCTTATACTGCTGTGTGTGCCTCTTATTTTTACCAGCGTTTAAGGCATCATGTCTTGTTTCTCGCTTTCTCCTGGGAGGCATTGGGTGAAGAGAGTGCTGGACAGAGAGATTTGCGAGGCACAGTGCCGTGCAGGTTCAGAGCGCTCAGTCCGCAGGGACACATCGCGCTCTCCTTGCGACAAATCTGCATCAGAATCACTTCTAATTTAGGGTAAAATAGAAATTATTAGTTTAAAAGAACTAGAAGCTGGATAATAATAATAATAACTTTTGAACTGATTTAGAAGGCCAGAGATTGGATGATGATTTACTAAGATTTGCCTGCTGTAGATCATTTATTATTCGCCTGGTGATTTTGTGCCTGCCTAGTATTGGGGAGGATGGAGAGAAAAGAGCCAAATAATTGAGAGAAACCACCAAGTGTGACCAAGCATCCTGCCCTTGGACCCCAAACTGGTACAAGTTGGTTCTCAGGCTTGGACTTGGACCAAGAACCACGGGAGCATGCGCAAGGTGAACAGTTCATCGTGAGGAAGACTACTGATTTTACCATCATTAATTATTTGGGACCCCTGCCCACAATTAATCTGAGATACTGCGCTTGCCCGAGCATATTTAAATTAACTTTGAACTCATTATAATACGAAGGGGATAGGTAATGAATATGTCTAACTTTATGCATCTGTAACCTGTAACCTGATATAAACTTTGTGAAGTGCTGCTGAGGGTGTGCATGTCTTTGGAGGGGCTACCCCCATGCACCCCAGCTGGAATAAACACATACCTACTTCATAACTATCTGAGTTGGGGAGTTATTCCATGCTTCACTTCCAAAGTTAAGCACAACCAAAATTCTGCTTTTCACACCCATATAAGTTCACGCGCAGTTGTTTCGGTACAAAGAAATTGAAATTTGGGGTCAAAAGCAGAAAAAAAGGCGCCGCTTTTCACCAAAATGCTTTCAAATGAGTATTTTATTTTCTACCTTCACACCAGCATCTTGGGGTGCTAATAATCTTAACAAAAAGTTATTAAAATCTTAAAATAAGATTATTTAAACCGTAAGATATTATTAAAATTTTAACATAAAGTTATTAAAAACATTAATATAAAATTAAAAAAAATACTGAAGAAAACACTGAAATTTATCATCCCTAACTACTGTTGTCTAGTAGACAGATGGGTGTTAACAAAACCTCTATGTACAAACTAACACAAAACTGTAAATTCTGAAGTAGATTACTGACCAAAAAAAAAAAGATGCAACATTTACCTTCGCAAACCCCTTGTGTGAATGCAAACTCTGTAAATAATAATGAAATAAAGCAGATACCTAAGCAATAGCAGAATAAAACCCTAGAGTGTCATTAAGCAGCATAGCCAAGGGAAATGATTTTAAAATATGATTTTCACGAATAATTCTCCATTAATAAATTATCATCCCATTCGGTCTGCCTTACAAAATGTATTTAATAGGCTCACACGAAGCTGTGGGAGTTTAGGACTTGCAGGTTGTATTCTTGCCCAGCAAGTGCCACAAGCACTAATCAAATAGCGCCGTGTTTTAATCTGCCATGTGAAACCCTGACTGGCCCTGGTGTAAATTAACCTCGCTACCTGCAATGCAGTCTGCACGGAAGGCAAGGGGAGCAAAACGTGGGATATTGGATTAGAGGCTTCAGGTGAGCTATTGTAAAAACCTGGAAAAGGCTCCTCTGCGTTCTGACTAATACTTTCCATTATGAAGGACTCTTTCTGGGAAGCATTAACACCTCTGTTGTTTGTCGCAGGCCTTTGATATTTAGCAGGGGAAATCCCAGAGGCTATAGTGGTACCAATCCATTGCCCAGAGAAACGTGAGTCAGCTCTGCAAAGTATTCAAACTGCTGCCTCCCTGATTCATGGCTAAAGCAGATTAAAATCAGGCTGACACCCACATGTGTCTGGCCTTCCCCCTCTGCACAGATGGCTCAATGGCTCTTGAAACATCATTTTACAGCTTGGCATATTTAATAAGGTTAAAACCTGAGCACAGAGATCTCAGCTGCCTGCAAAGCTGGAGTTTTCAAGGCAGAAACATGGGAGGAGATTTTTACACCTGCCCCTTGTATTCTGGCTCCATTTGCTTTTAAATTCCCTTGCAATGTTTCCATTGTAACAAGAAAGTCTCTCCAATAACTCTGGAAATATTTTTGAAGTCGCTAAGTAAAGCTAAGAAACCTGCCAAAATTTTTGCATTCTTGTATACATCTCGCAAAGTGTTATCTAATTTCTAATGAATAATAGAGTGAGCTAATAAAAAATAGGACTTTTTATCTACCAACTCAAACTGTTTGTCTTGTCCATTGGCTCAACATTTTCCCCATGTTAAAAAAAAAAATGTATTTTTTAAACAAATTAATGAACACATATATATGCTATGTGAATATACAGAACTTAAAAGGTTCTTCTCAAAAAGGCTATAAATGAAAGTGTTACGTGTGCATGACATTGTATGGATCTTACATGTATTCTGTAAGCACAACAGAGTAATTGAACAACAGAGCTGAGAAAACACAGTGTTATAGATGAGATCTGACAAGGATAAAAGCGAACACTTTCAAACTGACTTTGTTTAAGAAAGCAAACCTCTTCCAAAGAGTTAAAAAAAAAAAAAAAAATTAACAGTAAAAATCCAATAAAAGACTGTTTTTCTATAAATCTACCAGAATTCCCAAGCACATTTCCATTTCTAGCAGGTTTTCCACCACGTCGATTGGTGTCACTCCATCCATTTCAGCAGAAGCACAACAGGTTCCCAACACAGCCTGAAGTTCAGCACACACTGGCTCTGGCAGAGAAATGTTTTTGTTTCTAGCAGGACATTTTCTCCAGTAGCTGGTGGTGGGAGCTGAAGCTCTTTCAAGTGTCCCCTCTTTGCCAAAAATATTTTGACTTGGTCAAGATTTATTTGTCACTGTCCAGAGATCCTGACCCAAACCCTTGGCTGCATCCAAACTCCGATGACTTTCATTGTCATCTTTAAATCTAAGGGGGAAAAAAATTTGGAAATAATAAAAACATAAACTACAAGCATAGCATTTACAGCAGAAAATTAGAATAACATCTAAGGAGATTGCCAGAACTGATAATGTCAGCGATTAAAAGATGAATTAGGTTGTTGTTTACTATGTGGCACTCAAACAAAAGGCACTCTATGTGAAGGAACACCTGCAAGAGAATTCCAATAAGCAGTTTTCATCAAATATGTGTCATGTAACAGAAAACAGGAGATACATATTCAAATAGTAATATTTTATTTGTTGGATTTTCTTGTCCCAAAATGGAGGGAATGGGTTGTTTATACAACAGAAGCTGTTCATATATTTCTGCACTCTCTTTCCTGGATACAGCTTGAAGGGTTAAAAATTTTTTTTCCAACAACGTAGGTGACAAGATTTTCACAGCTGTAAAAGCTACAAAAGCAAAAAATCCTTTTTATTTCCTTGGTTTAACCATCTTAAGTTTCACTATCATGATGGAAAACCTAATGTAAATTGCTTTACTCTCTGAATGTCTAAAATGGAACCAAACTTTAGAATACTTTAAATTAATTCTCTGGATCACTAAAACAGAAGGTTTTAGAAAAAAAAATTTATGATCTGAGCAAGAATTCAGGTAGCACACCTGAAATGAGAATGGCTGCTGTGTTTATGAGCTTTTTGAAGATGTTGGGTCAGTGAATAACTGCAGGAGAAATGTTTTGACAGATATGGAATTTATATTTCAGAATTACTCTTGGAAAGAAACACTGTTAGAGTCATGGAAGGCTTGCACGTATATATGACAAAAATTAATCCCCTGTTGAAAAGGGGAAAACCACACTAAGTAGCTGAAGAACTTTTGAAGTAGCTTCCTAAGATGTTTCCAATTTGTGGTTGTTAAAATTTGTCTGATGAAGGAATCAGTGAACGTGGAAATTCTCTGCATTGGCCATTGGTACTGCAGATCTCCAAAAGCAATGTGACAACACATCCCACTAAAATATATTCATTTTACAGCATTTCACAGCTCAGAAAGCTGAAGAAACAGGCAGCAAGCATGCATAAATTACAGCCCAAATTGAATTTTATTGTGTGACCACACTCACATGATTAAAAGCTTCTCTGTTTCAGATGACATATTAGTTCTAAGCATGGAGTACCAACCCGGAAAGGTGACATTGGATTTTAATCCCTGAAATACTTTGCTGTTGAGATTAGAATTGGCAGTGGTGGTTTTTCCTTAAAAATAAAAAAAAAAAAAAGAAAGAAAAAGGGAGGTGGGAGGAGGTTGGCCAGAGTTCAAGACTCTGAGAATGCAACTGCATGTACCTACAATAAGCACTCAAAAGGAGGAATCAGGTGTTTGCATAATACTTGCAAGAGTCCTAGAAATGTGTGCAAATAAACGCCTGATTTGATGCAAAAATACAATTTTTTCATTAACTCACACGGAACCAAGCGCACCTAAATCTGAAACTTTGGCCTCATTTGTAGAAACACATTTTTTCCTGCTATTTATTGCCCTCACCACTCGCACTCTCTTGCAGTTCTGTCCCAAAGCTTGTGAAGTCCATGAAATAAAACCACATCCTTCAGCATCACAGCTGTAGGCACCTGAATCACTTGTGTTTCAACATGTTTATGTAGATCAGAGGAGCTCCTCAAACTGAAAACAAGGTGAAACAAATAACAGATAGAATAGTACAGAGGAATAGCCTTGTGGTTAACGTTTAGGACTGGGAGGTAGAAATTTTTGGCTCTGACAGTGACAAGTGAAAGCGGAATTTGTGTAAATTGCTTCTCTGCCTCAGTTTTTCCACCTGTGGAAAGGGGAGAGGGCAGACATCTCTTTGATGTGCTCTTAATTTCATTTTCCATTCCCTTCTTCTTCCCACACAGCCACACCATGCCCAAATCTAGGTTATTTTTCCACAACTATCACCCTTTCTTTATGCTCACGCACAGAAAATTCTTGTCCATTTTCACTCATCCTCTCTGGTCTAGAAATTCCAATTATTTCCTTTTGTCCACACACAATGTGAACTTAAAAGTACTTTAATATTGCTTCATTTTACCCCATTTCCAGCATCCAAAGGCTAGGCCTCTCATCTTCTCAGGCAAAGTTCAAAATAATTTTAAAAAATAATAAAGTGCAACTTGGTTTGTCACATCACCATGCCACGAGCTTCAAATTCGCTCACCTGCTGTCACAGAGGTGACAATGGAATTATGGTGTCAAAATTGGATGTGTGCTTTCAGTGAGGAGCCACTTGTGCTCACCATGCCACAAAGGCTGCAGGTAACACAGTTAATTAGAAAAGATAATAGGGAAAGAAAAATACTTTCTGTTCTTTATTACAGGATATGTGTTTATCACAGGATATCTGTTCTTTATTTAGGACATGGTCTACCCTATGACAGAAAAAAAAATGAAAATATCATATTGAAATTGACATAATACACTTGGGAGTAAAATATACAGAGAAAAAATGAGCTCAAACTGGAATGCAGATGCAATAAACGTGGCAGTGAAATAATGGTCGATTTACAGAGTTTCAGATTACTTAAAAAAAATAAATGGTAAGATGTAGAGGTTTGTGTTTCACACAAAAAATCAGAAAAAGGGTGATGATTGTTCTGCCCTTGGCACTTTCTGAGGGTTTTTAAGAGGTGGATGTTGTCTGGAGAACTCCTGAGAGACAAGCACTGGCAAATCTGCTTTTAGTGTTGGAGGTAACACCATTCTGACAAGGGTGCAGGGAGAGTGTTCATCCTCCACCTCCCCTTTCCAGAGTGGGATTTATTTCCTTGAGGCACTCAGGGTTTGCTCAGCTGCCAGGCTGAGGCACAGGATTGCTGTGACTCTGATCTGGAAGGAGCTCTGGCAGGGCTGGAACAGCTCACCCTGAACAAATGCTGCTTTGTGTGTTTGAATCAGCAACCTGGTGAGTGCTGTAGGGAGAGTCTCTTCTCATTCCACAAAGAATGCTGGAATTTGGACTAAATCTGGGTGGTTTTTTTTCATTTTATTTGAAACCAAGCATGTTTTTATAATCAGCCCACTGCTTTACAGGTGTCCAGAGAAAAACAATCATGTCTTCTCAATAAAGAAGTAAATATGATGCATTGCAGCTGTTCCAGAATCACTCCCTGCACAGGTATTTTTCCTCATAGCTTGTCTCAGACCAGGAATTTAGTTTGTCTTTTCTCCCTAACATAAATAGCTTCATGTGGGAAAGTGGTCTGGAATAACTTAAACTGCAAAACTGTGCCAGTGAATTTAAGTCTCCTGGAATGGGAGTATCCAAGTTTCCTGAGTTGTCTGCCATGTAAGTTTGTCCACGTAGAGAGAGATTTCAGAATATCTGCAGCATTTTTATTCACATCACAGCTTATTTCAGAACAATTTCCTATAGGTAAGCAAGCCCTTTAAAAGAGAATTTCAATATATTATCAGCAAGCTGTTATGCAATGCACCAGGGTAGGAATATGGGAATGTCATGTCTGCACTGGCATTCTGCACCAACATGCAGACGTGTGTGCTGCCAGAATTGCTAAAGAAAGCTGAATCATGAACCAGGGACGTAACTGGCTTTGAGATCTCAATGGATTTGGGTTGTGTCTGAGCAGCTGGACCCTGGGATGCCTCCCAGCTCCCTCAGCCAAGCTCATTTTCTGGGATATGACACAGGTCCACATCAGCCTTGCTCCTACTGCAGCCACCTTGAGATTTTCCCTGGCTGTGCAAGCAGAATGCAGGCAGAATTATCAGGGGACAAGGACAGCCAGGCACATTGCACAATGCACAGTTTTAAGTGCAGCCAGAGTGAAACAAATAGTTCAGTTAGCCATGTGCTTTATTGAATATATCAAATCTATCCTAAGGTGTTATGCTTTAATTAAAAAAAACCCCAAAAAACAACAAAACCCAAATAGCATATTTAAACAGTTTCATTAGTTTATAAAACGACCAAAAATTTTAATTTGGATTTATTTCTAATTTCTTTCCAAAAGCACCTTGAGTCTAATCTAATGAAATGCAGAGCTGCTAAGCATCAATGTGTGGAGTTGCAGTGAAAAATCATGTTTCCTTAGGAATGCAACTAGAAAGCAGAATCCACCCCGAGTGAGCAAGCCTGCACAAAGCCACTGGTGTGTTTATCCAAGCTGAGCCCTGCCAGCTCTGGCTGCATGGCTGGAACATTCCCATTCCCAAGGCACAGAGCCACCCGCCGCTCTGCATTTCCTGCGTGTCCCACAGCAGCATCCCGGCTTTCCTCGTGCCTGGATGCACCAGGATTCTTTCCCAGCAAGTCATCGCTGCTGGAGTCTGCCTTGTGGGAATCTCTGGGACCCGAGGCAGGCTGTGGTCAGGGCAGGGGAGGACTGGGCTGGTTGAGGGAGGCTGATTATGCACTGCAAGGTGAGCTCTACAGCCCAGGCTGGAACTCACCTTGGGCTTTCACCTTGGAAGAGAATAAACAGAGGTGCGAGGGGAGAATGAACGTCTGCACGGGAGCTCCTGAAAAAGAGAAAAGCCCCTTAAAGTTTTTGATTTGAAGGCACAAAGAATGAAATTTCCATGCCTCAGAGGCACAGGGAGTAAAAGTCTTACTTTTCCAGCATTTGTGACACAGTTGACCTAGGTCCATATATCAATTTTCTTAGCTGATATAACAATGCTTACAACCCTGTAGTTTATCTGACCTTGAGAAAAGTACATTTTATTTTAAAAAGCTGTGACTTTCCGTGTTTCCTCATGTGATCTTGTAGCAGCCTTTTATTGGCAAAATGTTTCTGACCATTCTGGCAAGCAAATATATTTTCTGAATTTAAACAGCAACTATTTAGTGGCAATACAAATAACTTATGAAAGATGTATGAATTAATAACTTGTAGCTGCCAGTTTCATTAATATCGTATTATAGCACTGAGACTGTTTCAATATTCTTTTTCACTGCAAATTTAGTTCAGGCTTAATGAAAAGGATTGTTGTTGATCAGTAATTATTATCCTAAACAGAGTAACAACCTGTTCAACAAACCAACAGCTTGAAATTTGAGATTTTCTGCCAATTAATGCACCCACTTTCCATCACCAAAACATCCACAAATCCTAAATATATTCCAAGCACTTAAAACTAGAACAAAAACACCACCTGTCCCTCCCTTTTTAGCTTGCAGGAAATCACACCAACTAACACACAGTTGATTGAGGCAGAAAGTGCTCTGGTGAATAAAATACTCACCAAACATGCAAAGCCAAGAGAAATTCTGTGCCTCATGAACACAAAGGCCTTCCTGGAGCAAACCCTGCTTTCATGCAATTGACTTCCATGGCAAATAGAAATATTTATTAAATTCCACAATCACGTTAAGTGAAAATCTTAGAAATACAAACAGAAACAAGAGTGTATCACCTTGCTGTTTTTTGAAACTTGACTCTCTGCATGATGAAAAGCCTTGGTGTTGTTGACCAGTCCTGCACAGGTAAGATATAATGCAGCCTTTTCTGTGTGGAGATTCTTAAGTGCTTTTACCTGACTCACACCTTCCTCTAAATACACCTAAAATATCTAAACCAGACAAACAGAAGAAAAGCTGCACATGCAGACTGTGCTTTCTGATGCCGAAGAGGAAGAGGTTATCACGTACTTACGTCTGACTTTTGTATTTTTAGAAACACACAAACTATTTCTAGGAAAAAAAGAATCTTGTTAGTAATGTTAGAAACACCACATGACATTTAGCCCTGAAAATGTCCATGGCACAGGATTGTGTCCAGACAGTTCTGGAATATCTCCAATCTTCACAGTCTCTGGAGCACCAGGCTGATGGGGCAGTGAATAGATGCCAACTGTACATCTCCAGGAACTCCAATCACTGGCATTTTTTAAAAAATCTGATTGCTTTCTGTCTTTACATTTAAATTCACGTTGAGGTTAACCACAAGCAATCAGCAATCCACCAATCAATCTGTGCATTTGAAAAGCTCTGTCCTCAGATCCCTTAAGCTCAGGGACTCTCTGATACTGTGGGCCCAAGGCAAGTTTTAACAGCACAAGTAGAAAGCTCTGAGTGTTGACATGTGACAAGGGGAAAATCCCAAGTGGTTTTATGTTTAAGGTGTAAATAGAGCTAAAAAACTGCTTTCAGGAGAAAACTTCAGACATATGGATAGGAATATGCTACACTCTCATGCAAGGAGCAGCCACAAGGGTCTCTCATCTGCCTAACAAAGGTGACAGCTATGCAGAAATCTACCTGTTTAGAAAGGTGAAATTATAATAGCCTGTACCCAATCCAAGACTCTAAAGAATCAAGAGGACTACATGCAAATTCAAGAGCAGGAGGCAGGGAGAGAAAATATTCTTGATGATAGGAGTAATCAGGTGAATCAAACTCAATGACACTTTGGGTATCTTTAGGTCTCGGAAATGAATACATAAAATTTGTTTCACAAAAAGGATTTGCCTAGTTCATGTAACCAAGTAGGTGCATCGTGAGTCCTTTTCTGCTCTTCATCAGGATGTTCTCTCAAGAAAAATAAGAATGTAAAGCCTTGCTCACAGCCCACATCACTCCAATGGGTGGGATATAGGCAATTTCCCGGTACACAGTTCTGAGCTACAGATTAATGTATTTAGTAAAGGGGCAGAACCCTAAAACCCTTATTAAAAGACAGAAAATCCTAAAATCTCACCTTGCCTACAATAGGTCTTAGACCTCTCTTGTAACTGATGCTCATTACTTCTCAACTTTTCTAGCACAGACATGGAGAACAAATGGATTCATCATTCCTAAACATCTTGGAGGATACACCATAATTCTTTTCTTCCGCATTTGACTTTCCCCCATTCCCATATTTAGGTTATGCAGCCAGAGGGGTCCTTTCACCTGTCCTAATGGGCTTCACTTTCTAAAGTTATGATCACAATGATGTGTGGGTTTTGTTCCTCTTGAGGACTAGAGATTTTACACTGTCAGGTCACTGGAGTGAGTTGAGTTCTCCAGACAAAAACTAATGCATCTGTCAGATCATCTCCAGAGGGAAAATGAACACATTTATGTTGCCTTTTATCCACTGATGGGATTTTGTCATTAATAGCTATCCCAAAAAGCAACTTCAACCCATAAACCGAAGAGACACATATCTTGGGGCTTCACCAAGAGGATTCCAGTCAAATTTGGACTCTGTTTGCCCCATTTTACAAAACAAAGCCAAACGGATTGGTTCAAAGCAAGCACAGAACGATCTGTTCCAAGAGCAGAATCCCACAAACTGCCTTATTATCCTTCAGCTTTTCATCAGTGGAGGCTCTGCTCCTTCCCTCCCCAGCTCCGAATGGCATGCAGAGCAAACACAGCCCATAGTTTAGCCCTTACTCAAACCATCCCGGCATCTGCTATGAAAGGCTGGCCATGGAATGTGGCTTCTCCAATACAGCCAAGGGCAGGACATCACCTTTGAAGCCACGACAGTAATTTCAGCACAAGAGGTGGCTTGGAATATAGAGAATGCATTAAAAATGCTCTTTCTTACCACAGAGTTGGGGAAAACTGGGGCGGCAGGAGGTGTGTTTGCCTTGATTTGAGCAGAAGGGAGAGCAAGCTCACCATGAAATGTTGTTGTGAGGGTGACAGCCCTGATCCTGACTGGTAGAAAAAAGTGAAAAATGGAATGGTTTATGAATTCTCACCCACAAGCAGAATCATGGGGAAACCCAACCCTGCTCAACTCCCAGTTAGTCTAAGGTGAGAATTGGCTATGGATGACAGGAATTATTCTGCTTAAATCATGGTGCCCATGAATTAGAAACGTTTTTGCAACTATTTTGGATAGGTGAAGAATTACCTGAAGATCTCTCACAAGTTCCTGTGCAACAAAGAGCACTAAGTGAATTTTCCAAGAAACTGTGTGAAATACTTTTTGAGATTGTATATTTAAATTTTTTTATGAACTATCTTTCAAGTGACAGTAAACAACTTTTTTTTTTTTTAATTTGTAACAGTTTCTTCCTCCATATCACAGGCATGAAGAGCAACATGTTCATAAAACCACAGTGGATTACTGAAGGTAACCTAAAACCAAAATAGAAGCATGGAGAAGACAAGACAGCTTTGGCAGGAAATCAACTGACAGCAACATAGAATTAAGTGTTTTTAAAAACCGAAGAGACACCAGTAAATATTGCAGTAACATTTAATTAACTCGCTCCAACACGGAGACAATTACATCAACTCCAAAAATGCAGAACATTTTGCAGTATTCACAACACAAACCAGGCCCTGAATTTTCACCCACCATCTCATAATTGAAAAGTCTGTCTAGACTAATTGAGTGAATGCTCCTCATTCTTTGGGGCAGGGATGTGTCTGTTCATGTGTTTCTGTTGGTTTATTTCTCTGTATATTTTCACCTTGTCCCCTCCCTTCACTTCTCCCTGCTCCTGCAGGGAATTCCAACAGAAACAGGAAGGCTGCACAGTGGTTAAACTGAATTATTTGTCAGGATTGTGTGACATGGGGGGACCAAACCTTAATTAGCCTCTGCCCACAAAAAATCCACCCCTGGGAGTGAAAGTGGACTGCACATTGCATTTTCTGTGATATGGAACAAGGGTTATTCAGCAGCACACTGTCAGCAGTCCAAATTCCAAGTGCTCCTCTCAGTTCCCAAAAATCTGAGCTTTAGTTCCTCTGCTGTGCTGGCACAGCTTTGTAAGGCTGCACATGGAATTTGGGACAAGGAATTTCAGCCAAATCAAACGCTGGGCACAGGAAATGGGAAACAGGTGAAACAGGTGACACTTCTTAGCTTGATCATTGCAATTGATTAGAATGTAAACATCATTCAGGCTATTTAAAGAAAAATATATGCATTTTAAAACCCCATTTGATTTAGGATCACCTGGTTTTAGTCACTCTCATCTTAGCAGAGTGGATTAAATGAAAATGCTGAGAATTCTGTGTGCAGAACAGAGCATTCCCACAAGGAGTTAATGCATTTTAAATTCATACCCCGGTGTATTTCACAATAGATCCCTGAGGGAGACAAGCCCTTATTTCCTCGGAAGGGCTTGAAACAGGATCTGAGGAATCCAAGGTCCTGTGTGTATGGAAACACAAGCACAGAACGGTGAGTCAACTGAAATACTGAGCTAGACATGGAAATCCACTTCACTCCTCAATCAGAGCAACCATACGGGGCTTAAACCCATTTAAATCCATTTGTTGGCACCAAAACTTTGAGTGTTTCACTGAACTTTCTTAAATATTCGAGAGGAGAGGAGAGGAGAGGAGAGGAGAGGAGAGGAGAGGAGAGGAGAGGAGAGGAGAGGAGAGGAGAGGAGAGGAGAGGAGAGGAGAGGAGAGAGGAGAGGAGAGGAGAGGAGAGGAGAGGAGAGGAGAGGAGAGGAGAGGAGAGGAGAGGAGAGGAGAGGAGAGGAGAGGAGAGGAGAGGAGAGGAGAGGAGAGGAGAGGAGAGGAGAGGAGAGGAGAGGAGTTGAGTTTTTGGGGCTTTTGCCTGAGTCAGGAGCTTCACCTGTGGGGAAAGTGAACCTGACAGAGTGAGAGGTTCCACAAGGGTCGGGGGAAGCTGCATGGGTGATTTTCAAAGGGAATTATATTCATAACTGTGGGAACATATTTGCAGGAGGGTGGGAAAGGTAAGCAGTTTTCCCTGCCCTCAAAGCTCTCCTCTTTCACAGTGTGCCCTACCCCACCTTCTGGGGCTGGTGGAGCCTGACTAACTGAGTTGGGAAACATTCTTTTAATTAATAAAATTCACTACATAGTTGGAACTTGAGAAAACACATATAAAAAAGGTTTAGCAAAATGCCATGGACACAAGGAGTCCATCAGCCTGAACTGCCCACCAACAAAAACCAAAAAAATAGAACATGAAATCAATTAGCTGGGTTTGAAGAATGTTTTTCAGGCAAAGACTGTGCTTACTGACAGAGGCAGCAAAGTAAAATTCTGAGAGCTTGGAACTTTTTCTGAACCTTCTTAATTTTTAAAATAAATAAACTAATCATGGCAGTATGTGAGTAAAGAGTGATTGGTGTGTATTAAAGGGCATTGGCATCAAAAATAACTCCTGCAAGAAATATGATTCCTGTAAGATGTAAGACATAACGGCAACAAGGTTTGTTTTGAACAACAGTTTGTAATCAAACTATGCAGACAATTCAATAGTTAAACATAGATAGTGTTTTGTATTATATGCTTAGACATAGCAAAAAGAAAAGAATGGGACACTACATGTGTAATCCACTTGTAAATAAATTTTTTTATTTAGAGATTCTCACAGATTTAACAACAGAACTACCTCTCTCTAAAAAGAGAATTTGTCATTTCTTATTTCCTGTAAGGAAAAATTAATGAAGAGAGAGGTATCAGAGCATTAGGTGAATATAGATATTCTAAATTTAGAGTCAAAAGAGACAAATGGATATTTCTAGATATCCTATCTGAAATGTTAAGAGGAAGCTTGAAATTATTTTAGACCTAGTAAGGCAAAGTTTAGCCAAGCAAAGCTTGTAGGCACCATCAGAAAACAAATGTGACTTCACTCCATCACTGCAGGATATTTACTCCAATAAATACTGATAATAAATACTCCAGTACACACTGATTCTAATTCTAATATGATGCAAATGAGGGATAAAATATCTTTGCAAAGCACCACCCTTTGGTCTGACATTCCCTTGCATGGAAATATTTTTGTCCTCATTAATGTTTTTTCTTAACTTCAAAAAGACAGTTTATGTCATAAATTTTATCACAAACTTTGACATGAAAAAAATCATAGATAATAGAGAAATGGGATTTAAGGATGATAATCCATGAACCTTTGAAAGTCATAGAGAGACATAAGGAAAAAAGGATCAAAGGCTTCTGAAAAACCAAGTTTTTGTATTGATTCAGTAGTTCACCATTAGCAAACCTACATCAGATTTGCCCATATAAGGTTTGCAAAATTGTTTCATTTTACAGTTTTTCTGTACCTCAATTCAGTTGTTTCTTCTTCACCAATATTTTGTTTTCAGTTATATAATTTAAATGAAACAGCAAAATTCATACCACATGAAAAAATTAATATAGACCAGATAAATAATTTTCCTGCATTATTTTTTTTCTCTAAGAACTATCTTGCTCAAAAGTTCCACCAAAGGAGATGGTAAGGAAATGTCATCACACTCATGGGTGCAAAGCTAATGCTCACTGGCCATAAATAACAGCTGAGCTTCTGAGGCCAGGAGGGACTGAAGCTGCTTCCCCATGTCAACATGAAGCCACTGTTGATCAGGAATGAACATCCTCAAGATGCAGAAAAAAAAATATATAGGCAGCAGTATTTATGCTAACATTGTCAAAAAAAGATAGCAAGTGCTCTTGTCTTGATATAGAAATAGCACAGTCAAAACGGAATGGATAAATGATTTTATTTAACACAGGAGACCAAAAAGTGGTCAAGATACAAACCATTTTTAGTTGAAGCTAATCTTGGCACTGTTTGAACATTAAACTTGTATGAACAGCTTGTTGCAAATGTCTGATTTCTATGTGAGTAGAGGAAAAATCCCAAACATTTCCAACTAGCGAAGGAAACATCAGATTTTGTTGCCTTTTTTCAGGCCAACAATAAACACTCTGGCTCTGGCTACAAACTACAAATTTATCACAAAACTGGTTGTATTGAAGTTTTTCATATATGCTCTCCAAACACAAGAGAAGTTGCATTTTGGTCAGCAAGATCATTTTAATCCCCACTTTAAAACCCCCATTTTAATCCCAATTAAAAGAGAAAGAAAACTTGATTTCAAGGTCACAAGTGTTATGCAAATATCTCAGGATGGGTCAGGCTGGGAGGGACCACAGTGGCTCACCTGGTGCCACCTCCCTGCTCCAGCAGGGCCATCCCAGAGCACAGGATATTGTCCAGACAGTTCTGGAATATCCCCAGTGAGGGAGCTCCACACCCTCTCTGGGTGATCTTTTCCAGTGGTTTTAGTTTTTATCGTTGCTAATATAATAATCATGTGTGACTTAGATAGTGGGACGTGTTGTTCAGGGGTAAGACTGAGCAAAAACTCCCCATGGTGAGTCAAATCCAAAGAATGATGAAGTTGGGAAAGGGGAAAAAAAAAGCCAATATCAATGCCAATATCACTTACATCACAATTCTGCAACAAACTCCTCCCAAGTGTAGTAACTTCATACTCTGTGAGTAACCTTAGCAGAGAAGCTGGTAATTGCTAGCTACTGATAATGCACTAAATAAAACTTGCAAATCTTAGTGGTAAACTGATTTTCCACTGTCTCACAGCTGCAGCAACGCCAGTGTTTCCTACCTTAAAGCACAACTTTTTACACAAAGGCACTTCGTAGATTTAACAGGAAAATTCTGTGAAAATAAGTATTTTCTTAGGTATATTCTATGACACTCTTGGGCTTAGGTCATTTTCAGAGACATTGTTAATGTTGGTCCAATTCTACTTTTTTCACCTTTAATTAAAACTCATTCACCTTTAATTAAAATGTCTACACCTGTAATTACACTTGATTACAGTGTTAAGAATAAAGAGCAGGATACACAAGAGCCAAACCAGCTATATTAAAAAGTCTGGTGTATTATTGCTATTATATCCACAGAGTCTGCCTGTAATTTTCTGCAGAATCGGATTTTTTTGTTTTCCTTTTGAATACATTTAATACTATTTAAAAACTGTGAAATACAATATCCATCATAATAACACCAATGTATAAAGGCAAACACCATAGAAATAATAGAAGTTTCCCTTTTTCTGTAAAGATTCATACAAATCCTAATTTAAACTTAAAATTCTTGTTTTAAGAAAGGGAAGAAAACTCTGCCATTAAAAACAAATAGTCAAAATCTGCACCTGCTGAGGCCCTAAGCTTAGAAAAGAAAACCTCAGCAGAAGTTCTCATGACATCACCTCTTCACTCTCTTTCCATATCAGTAAGGGCTGTCAATACAGACAAAAATCCAGGATAATCAGGAATGACCAAAAAAAACCTTAAATGAAAAAAAAAGGTACAAACCCTTGTTTAAGGGATTCATGCAGCTGGGGCTTATCAGTGCTCCAGGTAAACTGAGGTCAGTGTTGTTTTCCAGGTATATTGAATTCAGAATTACCTTCTGGTCTTGGAATAACCTCCCAAAGTGCCAGAGCATCTGTGTGAAAGGTGAGACAGAAATGCCCTGCTGTTCCCAGCAGGTTCTCATTGGAGTGTTCCAGGGTGTGATTGCAAAATTCCTCCATGCATTTCCCTACAAAGCAGCATTCTTTCCATTCACACCTGGCAGGATCAATTCGGTGCTCTTAAACTTGCTTCCTGGGGCCATTGCCTAAGAGCTTTAGTTATATAACATGGCTGTGAATTTCTCTTGTTAAAAATAGTGGTCAAGATTCCAGTCTCCTCCATGACACAAACTCACTTTAATGTACCTAAGGCCGAATTTTGCACTAAATAAAACTTGCAAATCTGAGTGGCAAACTGATTTTCCACTGTCTCACAGCTGCAGCAACACCAGAGTGTTTTATACCTCAAAGCACCACTTTTTACTCAAAGGTATTTCATAGATTCAACAGGAAAGTTTTGTGAAAATAAGTATTTTCAAGCACACCTTGCCAGAAGCCACAAGTCAGTAACGTTTTCATTACAACCACACAGTGAGAGTCCTATGATCACCATCTCAAACATCTGCTGAGGATGCCTGAATTGTAATTTAACTCCACAGCAGGGCTGTAAAAACCTCTTTCCACACAGAAAGCCAAAGCAACCGTGACCAGGAGTGGAATTCCAGTCACTCCAGGCTGACACCAGCATGGGATCCCACTGACCAGGGCTGATTGCACTTTCTTGCTCTTCTCAAGATCCAGCTCTGGAATTGGCACGGCTGATAAACTGATGAGAAAACTGATGGGGGAAAAAAGAAAAAAAGGATTTGTAGGTGAAAGCTGGTTGTTGGGGGGAATGACAGAGAGATAAATCAGTTTTCTGCTCAACTGGCTGCATGTTTGTGTAAAGGAAGCTGCAGGAATGTAAAAATGAGAAACATGCAGAACGCTGGTGGTTTTTTGGTGGATCTGTATCCCTGAACAGACATAACAGCAGCAAACTTCATTTAAAAAAATCCTACTGGCCCATTCTCCGTGGTTTCCCACCTCCCTCCTCTTCCCTGTGTTCCCAGCTCAACAGATCTGCCAGATCAGCTGCTCTGAGAACCACTCCCTGCCCTGCTTCATTCCCAGCACTCTGGGTGAGTTTTGAGGGTTCCTAGAGGCTCTGAGCAGATCAGCTGACGGAGCTCAGGCAGAATTCAGTAACAGGATGGCAACAGCAGCCTGGGAGGAGGTTCTTCATCTCCTCATCAGCACACACAGATCTGGAGCACAAACTCTGCCCAGTAGCCTCAAGCATCAGCGTGACTGTGTCTGCCCTGGTGCTCGTGCTGATCCTGCTGATTAAAAAACTTGGGTGCTGACATCATTCTGGGTTGGAAAAACTGAGTGTGTGAGTGGGGAAAGTGCAGGATTCTCTGGATTCACCATCCACACAACTGGCTTTGGACTCTTTGTATTTCCATCTACTCAAAATGTCCCTCTGGAAGGGTTCCCTGTCCAGGAAGGGAATTACTGGAAAGCTTCCCAGAGAAATGATGGTCTGGTATCCCAAGTGGGACTGTCCTCACACTGTAACAGTTCAATCCAAACTGCTACAACCAACCTTTTCCCCGAAGCAGGAAATCCTGGCATCCCTAAAGACAGGCAGAGAGGCAGGAAGAGTAGTGTTTGTGCTGCACATTAAATAATCCGTGGTCAAGCAACTTTATTAAAGTTATTCCAGCCATGGTATTAATACCACTGGAACAAAATATTTCAAGTTATAATTATTCTAATTGACCAATGCCAGTATCCACAATATCCCAACGACTAGAGGCAAAAACCACCAGAGGGAAAACTGTGGGAGAGGCTTTGAAATCCTCCTGTCCACAATGGCACTGCTCCTCCTTGTCCCTTCATCTCACCTGAACCTCCCACATCGCCTTTCCTTGTCCCTTCATCCTACCTAAACCTCCCACATCCCCTTTCCTTGTCCCTACATCCCACCTGAATGCTCACAATTCTCCCCCTTCTCTACACCCCACCCACCCTCTAATCCTTCTGTTTGTAGTGCTGTTAGTTTAGGCTCAACCCCACTATTTTCAATATCCTTCACACCAAACACAGGCACCTTTAAAGGCAGTGGAGATTTGCAAGGATTCTGGAAGGATTTGTAGCCAAGCACAGACCACACACATTCATTTGCTGCTTCCAGGCTGATAAATGTCCTGTGCAACCAGAATTTGTGATTTCTTGCAAGCATTAATTGATAACAGCAAGTTCTTGCTCTACTTGAATAACTCCTTAAACCACTCTTCATCTTGATAAAACGCTTACAACTTGATTTCTAGACACTGTTCCAAGTAGGCAGACTCAGAAACATTGGCTGTGCTGTGAGAAGACGAAGTAAATTAAGAAGGAAATGGGTGTTTTGTATAATTAGAATGACATCTATCCCTTTTACTACCTACAAATGCTCTCAGGGGTGAGTGCATGGCTTTAAAACAGCAGCAGTAAACAGAGCTCTCTTTTCCAAGACCTTCCTGCCTGGAACACCTCATATCTCTCTATTCAACCCACTTCTTACTTAAATAACCACACAGGTATATCATGCCTGGAGGAAAACTTAGTGCATGTTGGGATTTGCATGTATTTCATGGGAAAAAAGTAGTGAAAACAGGAGGAGAGTGAATGAGAAATAGGTGCATTTGCCTTCAGGACAAAGTTTCCAATTTTTCTCTTTGGTTATGCAATAGAAGATCTCCTTTTTTTGCCTCTTTAAAAATGGTGCTTTGTCACTGATTCCAGTCTCTTGGGCAAAAATCTTCTGTTTGTGTCAGCACAGACTTCACAGGAGGGCAACGAAGCAACTATTCCTTACTTTTAAAGATACACAGAGCCCCAACAAGAACTCCCTCCTGCCCATGTTTGCAATTCAGCAGTCCTGAATTTTACCCCCTAAAAATTTTACCCCCTTGGCCCTTGGGCACAAATACCATCTGTGTGTGAGTCAGACAAAGTCAAACATTTATCCCTTTGAAGGCTCAGAATAGAGTCTTAACACAGGGATTGGTGTGAAGGGAAAAAGAGTGTGAGTATGCAGTTTATTTATTATTTATCTACCAGCCAGTATAACAGACTGAGATTCTTTTCTATCTCCCTTGGCAGAGCAAGGATCTAGGCTTAGTACCTCCCCCACCCTTTCCTGCAATGAGCTGATTTGATTTTTTTAGGGGTTTTTTAATTGCAAAGCATCCCTTTCCCCCACTGTCACCCCCTTGCAAACTCTGCTGTGCCTGACTTGCACGCAGGTAGCACAGAGGTTTATCCTGTGTGTGAGAAAGGACAATCACTCCTGAGAAAAGGCTGCTCTCAACCTCGCTTCCACAATTCCCAAAAGCCCTGAAATGTGGGCCTTCCTCACTCTCTTATCACTGGGCATCTCCCTGCTGGGTTTCTGCATGTTGCTGCACGGAACACACCGAGCGTGTGAATCCAAAGCTTGGAGTTTAATTTGTGGTGAACTGAGCACTCTGCCCTGTGCAGGTAGCAGGACACAGATTCTGTGCAATAATCACTAATTAGTGAGCAGCCCTGCAGTCAGTTCAGCCAGCCATCAGTTCAGCACAGCAGGCTGAGTTTGTATTCTCTCACGTATTTTTCAGCTGTACTTCCAGTGTGCCTCGTTGCCCTCCAGGTCCCTCTTTCCCTCCAGTTTTGAATGCATTTCTTGGTGCTGAGGATGTTGGGGATGTTCAGCCTGGAGAGGAGAAGGTTGTGTGGAGAGCTCAGAGCATCCTCCAGTGCCTCAAGTGCTGCAGGGAAGCTGGAGAGGGACAATTCATCTGGAACTGGAGTGACAGCACAAGGGGGGAAGGATACAAACTGAAACAGAGTGGGGTTAGATTGGTTATTAGGTAGGAACCTGAGGCTCAGGTGGGCAGGAGAAGGGTGGGAATCTGTAGGAAATTAAGCATCATTAGTTCTCCTAATTTTAGCTCCTCCTTCTGCTATTACTACACTTTTTTTTTTTTTTTTTTTTTTTTTTTTTTGCTACACTTCCAGGATACATCAAAAACCTTTTAGAATCGAAACCTGCAAGTAAACTGAAAAATACAGGAAAGCACTCAAGTAACAGCAAAAAGATGTTAGGACTGAAAAACTTGGCCTTTGATGAAATAAACCCCCAAACCCAGTAGTTTTTATCGCTTTTCAGATCAGCTGCTCTACAGATACTGCACCCAATAATCAGCTTTTTAAAAATGTTTGAGACTGACCAGGCACTGTAACTGGCCAACACAGCTCCTGCCATGTACAGTTCAGAATCAATACTGAAGAAAATCAAGATGAGTTGCTAAGAATCATGATGGAAATACTCTTTTTCCTTTATCCTGCTGCCACCATGAGACTTTGGGTTTGCTGTAGGGCAAAAGCCTCTGTGTGGAAACAAACTTTGGTAATTAATCTGAGAGATTCAAGTCACTTGGCTGCATGTCTGTCTCCAAAACTGCTTTTCAAGCAGAGCTTTGAAAAGGATTTTCACCACATCGTGGTGTGGATAAGCAACACCCTCCTCCCGTCTTCTCCCTTTACACCTGATGAGGCCAACACAGTACTGTGAAAGGGCCAAAAATACAAGGGTTAAAGAGTTTCCAACAGGTATTCCAAAATCAGTAATAAATGTCAGGCCAGAAGAAGTCAGGAGTGACATTATTATTGCTGTAAATAGCACCAAGGAAATCTCATTGCTGACCAAGAATTCACAGAGGTATTTTTACCCCAATTACCTATAGATTGTGTATGACTGTTGCTTGGATGGGTGGTATTTATTCCATTCCTGGTTTTCCAGGTGGGAAATTGAGAAATCTTTGTGTATGCAGAACAAATCACTGACAAACTGGCTTGGAATTCAGTTCTTGAAATAAATCCAACTGTTACCTGGCTGTTAACTTCAAACAATCTCTGGAACAATAAAAGAGTACAGAAATGTGGCTGGTTAGACTGGCAGGAGACTGGCTGGTGGGTTTCTGCAAAAATATTCACTTTTCATAGTGACACGGTTTAAAAAAATAAAAATTAGTTTTAGAAAGTGTAATAACACTTGATACAGTCGATTCTCCTGAGAACTCAGCAGAGAAACCATGAAAGATTAAATCTCTTCTGCTTTCTGTTATTACCTAGCAACAAGCTATAAAATAAATATTTTAGAATGCTACCCTATGCTTCTGTAATTGGGGATGTACAAAGTTCCAGGAGATGAGGGTTAAATCTTACTGCTTTTGGGGCAAGTCTGTGAGATTTGAAGGAAAAAAAAAGCTTGATACCTTAATTAAGGAACAGAAAATAATAACACTGGGAGAGAAAAGGTTCTGTACCTCGATGCTCCTTTACTTCAGAGCCTCTGTGCCACAGACAGCATTCAATTAAATAATAGTCTTAGCAATAAACAATGACAATACACAGAACACCACACAACATCACTCCTTTGGCTCAAAGTAATTCCAGTTTGTGACTGAACAGTTGTTATGCAAAACCTCCAACACGTGGCTGAAAACAATAAAACCTTCACATCCTAGAGCTGAAAAGGCAGGGGAGACAAATTGGCAGAGGAGATTTAGATTGCACATCCCTTATGCAGTAGTTTTATTTCTTGTGCAGTTTGAAAACAGCATCAGTACAACTTTGGTATTTGCCTGGAAAAGGCTTAGTTGGGAGAGCAGTCACTGCTTGACCAAGGAAAGCTCTGTCTGAAAAGGCAGCAATTTCCAACATCTCCAAACAAAACTATTTGAAACAAAAGCAAACAGAATAATTTGTTCTGGATTTTTTTTTCACGGTGCAGCACGCCCAAGATACAGTTGTTTTCTCATAGGGATGTTAATAACAGTAGTAATAACAAAATCATGCTGGGAGATGATGAGGTACCACAGCAAGGGTTGTGGTGAAAAGTCATGATCCTGTCTCAAGGAAACAGGGGAAATCTCTGGGAAAATCAGCTTTTAGAGAGCTTTCTATTGCCTGGCCTAACCAAAGCCCTTCCAGTGGTTATATTTCCCCCTCCTGAGTATTATTTAAGGTAATTTTCACAGTAAGAACAATCACCCACTGGAACAGCCTTCCCAAAGATGTGTCACTGGAGGTTTTAAAGATGTGATCAGACAGGATGCTGGTTAATGATGATTTTATGATTCCATCACCTCACCTATGCTCCCTTTCCCCCCAAAAAGCTGAACCAGATCATCTGAGGTCCCTCCCAGCCTGGGCTGTTCTATGATTTTGGGGATACTGAGAGACTGAAGAGGGGCATTTCTATGTGAGCACCAACATGCAGGATCACAGCAGGATCATTCCTTCTAAAATCACCTGAAAGGCAAAATCCTATTGCCTGGATGAGGAGATGGAGGCCAGGTGGCAAGGGAGAGATGCCAGGCCTCACAAGAGTACAGAAAACCAGGGGACCACATCAGGATAAAGAGATTTGGTGAAGCCAGAGAGGTCTCTGATGGCCGATTTCCTCTGAGTGCAATTCTTATCAAACAGGCAATTATGGGTTAAAATGATGCAAGGTGATTCCATGCAGCACAAATTCCCCTGTCAGTAGTATCAACACAGAGCAGATGGACTCTGCTAAGGCAAAAAGCCTCTTCCTCCCCAGTTAAAAGCTTAATCACCATTTATAGGTCTCTCAACAAAACTTTCATCTTGTAGAAATTCTATATTTACCAAAATAACAACCTAGGAGCTCTCCATTTGCTTTCCTTCCCTTTTCTTCCTCCCTTTTTTTTTCCTCCTCTCTCCCAAGTACCCTGCCAAAAGATAATGTGCCTTTGCCAATTAGGCACCAAACACAAGGGGAAAAAAGTTTCAAGCACATAAACAATTATTTGATAAATAAAACCTGGCTTCCTCTTCCCCAGTGGGTTTGGTGTGAAACTGAAGCATTAGTGGACAGGACAGCTGAGACAGACAGAAATGTACCTAGCTCAAGCCAGCGGTGAAATAATCCAGGAACTGTACTCAGGATATTAGGAGGCTAAAAAATTACAGGATCTCATGGTATTTGTGTGACAAGTACCTAAGGAAGGCAGAAGCGAGCAGGGAATGAAAAATTCTCTTTCCCACACTGCCAAAAGGTATCTTCTCTGTCTGATGTGCATCCTTGTCCTATCAAATACTGGTCCCTCCCAGGCAGTTATTTTATAGACCTGTTGACATTTAAGTTAAAGTAGTCCTGCTCCTCTGACACACAAAATCTGTCACCAGAAACCCTTTTCCTATCCATGTCCTGCAGCTTTACACAGAGCCTGGCATACCAAGCTCTGGACACAGCCATGGCACCAAGAAAACCACTGGAGGTTAATTTTAATATCCAGACATTTATACTTTGGGAGAATGTGTTGTAGAGCTTATAAGGCATCCTTGAGGGGTCAAGTAGTCCATGTTAATAGAGACTTTCAAAGCTGAGGTCATTCCTACTCATATTTCTGCTAAACATAGAACTTTTTCATAAATACCATAGGCACAGACAGGATTTTTACAACCACCAATCCATCCTCACTGTCAGACACAGCAGCTGCTTTATCCTCAGGACAAAATAAACCTTCAGCACAGTTCTGTGGCTCATTCTGCTGCCCCAATGGACCTTGTTCTTCAGCCACACCTGGGTTTGCCTTTCAGGATTCCAAGCAACAGCATTATATATATATACATACGTATGCATATATACATATCTATATATATATTCTTTTTTGCTATCAGCTCATTTTCCCTATGGGAATAAAACTATCTTCTTGACATGCAAAAGTCCAGACTGCACATCCATGAATGGACAATGGAATGAAGGTGCACTGTCAGCAAAATGTGTTTGACCCAACCCACTATTTGCATCCCCAATAGTCATGCAAACCTCACCCCTTATACACTGGGGCACACTGACTCCATGTGGCAGGACACAGAATATGCTTCAGACATTCCTTTTTCTTGCACTTCACACAATCTTGTGTGCGGCTGTGAACTTTGGAAATAAGTTTTGGAAACAGAAGGAACGGAATCCCTACGTTATTTCCATGAGAAAGGGCAACATGGGGATGAAAAAGGTAATTATTCGTATTGGTAACAGTGTTTTTCACACAAATACTCACCAGGAACACACAGTAAAGTACAAAGCCTATATATATATATATGTATGTGTATATATATATAAAAAGAATGCTTTCTCAAATGTTTATTACATGATGAAATAAGTCTAATTGAAAAAAATTCACATCCTGAACTTCATCAAAAGGGACTGATTGCTCTTCAGGCCTATTAGCTGAAAGCAAGATTGAAAGAGCAGGGTTAAAAAATTACATAAAACTGCATCACATTCTTTTTTCAGTTTGTAATTGGTTTGATTGAAACTTGACTAGAAGACCATAAAAGTTTGCTTCAGCATTAGCCCAGCTCTCTGGCTCAAGTAGCACTAACACTGTGTGATGGGTACAGGGTTTTCCCCGTGACTAAAATGGAAATAATTGGTAATATTTTCTTCCACACCACGCTCATGCCCACCCCAAAACCCCAAATTCCACCTACTTTACCGAGGTTGTTAGATACAAGACCTAAAGAAGGTAAGAAACAAAGACAATGCTTGTTTTGCCCATTTGTGTCTTCACATTTCAGTCTCTACCAGGTGACCACAAGTACATTCCACCCACTGTGAACAAGGTCTTCAGATGTCATTTCCAGACTTGGAAAGAAGTGACATGGTATGGCTGAAAGGGTTTTTCTACATCACAAGTGCCGTAAAATTTAGGATTTCCCTGCTTTGGTTAAGGTGTGTGATGATACACCTCTCAAATCTCAATCTTACTGCACAACTTCAAGGGGCTGCTAAATTTGTGGTGAGATTCTTTTTTTTTTCTTTTCTGTTGTGTTTTAAGACAGTGCAAGGTCTAGAGACAGCGTGAGAATCTCAGACCGGGGGTGTTGCAGGGCGATCTGCCAATTTCAGCTTAAATTTCATTGTATAAACATTTCCCCATCTCCGTTTGGTATCCAGCAAACAATCCCATTAGAAATTTTCCAAAGGTCTGTGTGTTTTTTGTCTCTGAGTACTGTCCACACCAGCACTTTCCCAAGTATAAATTAGTAGCTGTACATCTGCTGCTGCTGCTGCTCTGTCTGAACGGGCTGCTGGCCGGGCTGCTGCGGCGTGGCCGGCGCCGGGGGCTGCAGGACATCAGTCTGGGGCACTGACCTCCAGCTCAGGGGGTGCTGTTCTGTGATCTGGTTGCCCAGGGGAGCAATGGAGTTCACCAGGGTGGTGAGGTTTATAAAATGAGCCACGGATTGAGGGTTGGGCGCCTCGGGCTGCGGCGGCAGCTGGACGTCGCTCTGGCGGTTGTGCAGCATGGCCGAGCCGCTGACCGTGTCGAAGGTGACGGTCAGGATGGAGTTGTCCAGCTGCAGCTGGCGCTCCGGGGCGCTCAGGTGACCCACGGCCACGGGCTGCAGGTTGGTGAACTGGGTGCCAGCTGCTGTGGTGATGGGGGTGACAGTGATGTTGGTGAGCCCCATGGAGCTCGAGGGCGCTGTGACGTTCGGGTCACCGAGGGTCACCACCACCTGAGGAGAGACACGAAGAAATCTCAGCCTCGTGGCTTCCAAGTGACCACCAAGTGTCAGGGAAGTGCTGCTGGGCTCACATGCTGCCAGCAAGGGAATTCCAATACAAATTCCATACAGATGGGAATGTAGGGAACTTGGAATAAAACAACTTAATGGGAATGGGAGAGAGGGATATGTAACATTCAGGACAAGCAGCAAAATTAACTTTCACTCTTTTAATCACAGCTTCAGCCAGTTAGTGATAGCTGGCAAACAAGTTGATGCTAACACCAGAGGAAATGAAAACAAACATGAGGAGCTTATTGGTCCAACTTCTTGGTTTTTTAAACTCTCTATTCATCTTTGTATTACCACAATTCATCCGACCAGCTCCAAATGTTCCAATCACTCTTTTATCATATTTTTAAACCGTAAGAAGGGTTATCTCTCCAAGCAATGCCACCCATCACCCTTCTCCTGCAGCTCACCTGTTGGATGCTCTGTACAGCTGAATTTGTTTCATCTCCAACATTCCCTGTGAATTCACCTTCCTTCTCAGTGTATTCACTGAAGGCCGGGTCCTCAGGCACTTGAGCTTCCTCCTCCTCCCCTGACTTTTGTTTTCGTTTCTGGCCACGTTTAGGAGCTTTTATGTGCTGCTTCCCTTCTGGTAATTCCCCCTGTTCCAAGGCTAATTCCGGCTGGAGCAACACATTTCCAAAGAAAACATCAAGTCCTTTTGCTTAGTGAGGTTCCAAGCAAGAGACAATCACCTGAAGCTGTTTACTGTCAATTCTCAAGCAAAGAAACAAACTTTAGCAAAATGCTGACTCCAGGGGCTGAGACCTCACCCTGTAATTACATTTTCCCAGCACCCCTGTTATACAACCGAGCAGATCAGCAGCTTGTGGCTGCTTGGACATGTTCCACTGGGGCTGAGTGTCTAAAAAAGCACATTCCTCACCCATCAGCCCACGCCCAGCTATGCTATGTACCCAAAAAGTGATGTCCCACCTCACCCTCCAGCAGGCCTGGAACTTACCTGAACAATCCCAATTGAAGAGGCATCAATGGTCGTGGTCTCTGGCAGAGGCTCTAAGTCATCAATCCTCACTGAAAGAATCTGAACAGAGAGGTGTCAGCTGGTGAACTGCAGCAGTGCAAACCACAGTCAAACAATACAAGAATGAAACAATTTCCCTAATAAACCCTGTCACCGAGCAAAAATGGTGTAATCTAACACTTAACACACAACATTTAATACAGGGAGTTAACTGTGGCTTTTAAAAAATAACCTTTAGGCATATCATCTTTTCCTCCTTGCTGAAATCCAGCAAAATTTAAACACAATAAAACATGTCCATTTTCATATTCTAGACAGAACACAACTCACTGAGAAGTAACGAATTCTACAGAAAACACCATGTTGGGAAAAAAAAAGTATTATGTTAGCATTTCATTTTATAAACCTATCAGCTGTGTCCTACTTCATTATTTTCATATGAATCTTACATCTCAGCTCATCAAAGAATAGAGACAAATTGCCCTCCAGATTTCAGACATGTAGCTGCATTTTAAATCCCCAAATCAATAAACAAAGCATTTTGTTGACTTTCTTCACAGTCATCATGATAAAATAGCAAAGCAATGTTAATGATAAATTGGTAGTTAAAAAAACAGAAAAAGCCTCAAAGGGAACAGACAAGCCTCAGTCAAACCTAAACAAGAAATGCTGAGGAGAAACACAATAGCTATTCAGAAATTTAGAACACAGAAAAAACCCCACTGGGGTCAGACAAAACATCCCTCTAATCCAGATTCTCTCCACTCAGCATTCATCTTTAATACTGAGAATAGTTTTGTATCATCAGCAGATGCTGCCATCACCTCTCTATTCACCACTTCTTTCAGATCATTTCTGAATACAGAGAACACAATGGGGAAAAAAGAATCCATTATACTCACTAATGGATGGAGACAAAACATGAAAAAACATATATTTAAGCCGAGGCAGAAAAGGAAAAGATATTTAAATAATCAAAAGAGCTTCATTTTTAGGGACTGACGATCAGATATATTTACTACTAAAACATAACAGTAAAATGGCTGATTCAGTTAAGTTTTTCTGCTTTGTTGGTCCCAATGGAGCAGAAAAAAAAAAAGACAGAGAGAAAAGAGTAATTCCTTTCAATTCACTGAAGGCCATAAACGTTTTTAAAAATTTAAAAAATCCACAATCCACCAGCCAAACTCACTCACCTCGGGGTGTTTACGCCTCATGTGTCGACTCATGGACGCCCTGGTAGAAACCTTTGTCCCACACAGCTGACAGCTCTGGGCTTCCACCTTGTCATGGGTGAGCTGGATGTGCTTCTGCAGCATGTAATCAGTGACATACTTCTTATCACACACTGAACATGTCCACTGTTTTCCTACTGGTGGCAGAAGGAAGGAAGGAAACCCAATGGATGAGCATCGCACTGCCAACGCCTCAACGAGAGGAACAATTTATGTTTGGTAACAGGATGGACAACACTAGTTCCAAGACTGGCCAGTCTAAAGCAAAATTAAGGAACAAAATTAAGATATTGTTGCTGGGTACTGCTTTTCAGAGGGTTTACCTGTGTGAATCAACTTGTGAGTCTCCATTGTGTTTCTCTCACTGAATGTCTTGCCGCAGAGCTCACACATGAAATCTTTGATTCCTGCATGAAAAGCACATTTGGCACCTGTGAAAGCAGCCTAAAGGTGTGTGGGACAATTCTGAGTTTTGTATTTGTAACTTAGAATTTAAAAAAAAAAAAAATCACAGACAAAAAGCTAGAAGAAACCCAGCTTCACCAGCTACTTATCTAAGCCATTCCACTATACCAGGCAGAAAGTAAATCCAAGAGAAACTGATGTGGGAGGTAAATTTTGGTTTGGGAAATGAACACCTGAAGACTACCTTAAAACAAACCCAGCACTCTAGACCTACCCTAGACCGAGAACCAAAAAAAAGTAAAACTTGAAACCAACTAAACTGCATTTATTTATAGAACAAGTGGTCCTGGTTGAGGATGGGACAAAATCTCACTTTTCAAAGAGCAAAATATGCACATTATATTACTTTTCCTTATGCTCTCTGACTGTTCTAGGTAAGAACTCTCTTTTAGCTGATTCAGGGCAACTTTTGTCCATCTCTGGAGTCCCCACCTGTGTGTCTTTTGTAATGCTTCAGCATGTTGACTTTCTGTGCAAATTTTCGGTGGCATTCCTTGCACTCGTATTCCTTAATCCCTTTGTGAAGCTTCATGTGGTGACGAAGGGCATGTTTTGTCTTCATTCCTGTGAGGCAAAAGGTACAGGACACTTAATCCATCACTCCCACCTTCAGGGGAGAATTCAGGATGATCACATTGTTAACCAACAGCTCTAGTTTATATCTGCTGCGAGTCCACATTGCGTATTTTTAATTGTTTATGTAGCAATGCACATTATCATTATTATTTTAATATCAGAAAAAAGCTCTGGTAAAATCTGAGTAACCATTGATGAAGAAGCAAAACAGCAGGGACAAGCAAGGACAAAGCAGCATTAGAGTTGTCAGACTTACTACTGCCTTCCACTAAAATACCAGCTCAGATTTGTTCAAGTCATAACACCAGCAATTAAAAAAGTCAAAGCTACTTTGACTCTTAAGGCCCTTAACAGAGAGAAATTACTCTATTTCTTAAGCCTGTAAACAGCCCAGAATAAAAAAAAAAAAAATCAACTTAAATTCACTTTTGTGCTGCAAATCAGGCATTCCTAACCTGACAGAAGTAAATGCTACTAAAACCAGTGCTGTCTTATAGGCTATGAAACCAAATTGTACAAAATTAGGGTAGCTCATGTAACCAAAAGGCTCCTTATTAATACAGTTTCTACCTCTCAAAAATGCAGGATTTACAGCTCTCCCAATACTCTCTGCATGGAAGTTGTTTTAACTCAGATATTCACCTGCTACTCAGTATCACAATGAATGGAAAACAAGGCATCAGACATACCTTTGCCACATTCTGCACACAAGTATTCTCGGATATTATCATGGACTCGCATATGTTCTTTTAACATGTCTTTTCTAGCAAATGATTTGCCACATTGCTCACAAGCATGACTTTTTACACCTTGAAAATAAATTTAAAAGACAACGTAAACAAAAAAAAAATGTTAATGAATAATGTGCATCTCCTAAAAATTGATTAAAGTGGTGAGTTAGAGGGCAACAGCCCAGCTGTGCTGACAACCACACCGTTCATGCATATTGTAGCCCAAACTAAATTAGAAGACTTTGAAGAGAGAGAAAAGCTGGCTTTTGGTGTGAGAAAAAAAGAGATAAAGCCTGAGGTAGGAAAAGACTGAATAGCATGAAATAGTAATGAGCTGTTAAAAATGATTTTGCAATAGCAGGTTTCAGCCTGTGTAATGGTGAGGTGGCATGGATAAGAATTTGGAGAACAGAATACAGAATTAGGTGACTCCTGCAACATATTAACTAGGAATTTGGATTGTGTGTCCAGATCAAATCTCTTCATTAATATTACCTGCATTAGAAAACTGGTTTAGTCTAAAAGAATAAATTTAATTTTTATCTTATTGTAATATAAGACCGAAAGTCCTCTAAAAAAAATACGGCAGGCACTGGCAACAGAAGTATTGATAGTATTGATAATAATAAAGAAATCAACATTTTTACCTGTATGTATAAGCTTATGTCTTTCCAGATTTCCTATACTGTTAAAAATCCTCCCACAGATTTCACATGGATGGATGTACCTGAAGCCAAAGAGACCAAAAACTGTGATTCTTTTCCTGAGGCAGAGGTGATTCTCAGGCATCTCTGTCAGTAAGTGTAATACTGACAGAGTAATACAATTGTACAATTGTACAGAGTACAATACTCATGTAACCAAAAGGCTCCTTATTAATAGAGTTTCTACCTCTCAAAAATGCAGGATTTACAGCTCTCCCAATACTCTCAGCATGGAAGTTGTTTTAATTCAGATATTCACCTGCTACTCAGGTGGGGCTACAATAGGGCTACAATAGTTGGGCTACAATAGTATTTGCTAATACTAATTACTCTAAAAGTTCCTTGAAGCATGAGTTTTTTTCTAAATGAGCCTTAAGTAACCTGTAAATTGTCTGCAATCTTAGAGCAATCTGGCATTGGATACACTCAAAGATTTTAAAAATACTTATCAAAATCATTGATTTCCACTTTGCAAAGCCCAGATTGATTGTTTCATCAACCTGTGCGAAGTCCATCCCTACCGACACACATTTCAAGCCTTTAATAAACATTTTAACCCCCATTACACACTTATTTTAGCACAGCCAAACTCTCTAAAAGCACCCCAGGTGGCAGAACCACTGGAACTCCACAAAGACAGCTCTCCTCAGTGGAAGAAGCCTTACTTCTGCACGTTGGGGTCGGGCAGGTTCTCCCTGTGGATGACCATGTGTGCGTGGTACGTGGCCTTCAAGGCGAAGCGCCGGTTGCAGATGCTGCAGCCATAACCCTTCTCCTTGTGCACCTCCATGATGTGCTTCAGGTACTCCTTCCCTCTGCCAAAGGTCAGCTGGGGAATGAATCAATAGTGAATGGAAGAGGGAAAACAGTCCTTGGGCACAGCAGTGACACATTGCCAGGATCTCGAGTTGGTGTGAGCAGATATAAACATCCTATTTATCACTAAAATATCCTGGATGAAAAATCTGTGAGAGCTGGATTTAGGCCTGAACCTCTGTGGTCATTACAAGCATGCTGCTACAGGACATCAATCCCCTCTTTTAGAAAACCAGCTGGTGGTGGTGTCTCCACTTCTTCACTGCACAAGAAGGGGACCTCAGGTTGGTTGTGCACTGAGGAACAGCCTTGGGGAGAGACATTTCTAACTTCCACCAGCTCACCTTGAGTACTGTGAGCAGTTTTGGTCAACACAATATAAGGAAGATATTGAACTATTAGAGTGTCCAGATGAGGGCTACAAAGATGGTGACGGGTCTGGAGGGGAGGCCATGTGAGGAGAGGCTGAGGGCACTTGGTCTGCTCACCCTGGAGAAGAGGAGACCTCACTGCAGTCACAACTTCATTGTGAGGGGCAGAGGAGGGACAGGCACTGATCTCTGCTCTGTGGTGACAGTGACAGGACCAAGGGAATGGCCTGGAGCTGTGTCAGGGCAGGTTTAGGCTGGATATCAGGGAAAGGTTCTTCCCCCAGAGGGTGGTTGGACACTGAACAGCTCCCCAGGGCAGTGGGCACAGCACCAGCCTGACAGAGCTCAGGGAATGTTTGGACAGAGCTCTCAGCCACAAGGTGACTTTTGGGGATGGTTACGTGCAGGGCCAGGAGCTGGATATGATGAACCTTGAGGAACCCTTCCAACTCAATATTCTGTGATAACGAGGACATCACATAAGGAAAAAACATCTGCTGGGCTCTAGGGGCATGGTGAGCTCCTCTCTGCACAGTCAGCTTTGGCAGCAGTTCCAGAGGGTTGGAATTTCCAGGCACTGCAGGGCAGTGACTCTGGCTCAGCTCCTGGAAGTGCTGCAGCTACAACAGACTGAGCTCCAGATCTGCACATCCATGTGTGCTCCAGCATATCCATAAATGCTCCAGCCAGGCAGGGTGAAGTGCCATCATGACATGATCTTTAATTCTGGAACTAGTCAGGGTACTTCTGACAGCACTGCACAGCTTGGTGAAGAGGTACTTGGGGATCAGAAAAACCACAAAATCTTAGGAGCTCAGAAGAGAGATTTCTGCAAGACTCATCTGTATTTGTTCTCCCTGTGGCTGTGCAGTGTCCCCAGCTCCTCACATCAAATCCCATTTTCCACAGCTGTTCCCTTACACAACTGTTTGCTTCCCAAAAACCTGCAAAAGCACTAAAAAACCCCAGCTTCCAAAAAGAGCTTTCTTTTTGAAAGCTGGGTTTGAATGGCCCAACTTCCCTCACTTGGAAGCCCACGATTTTATACAGTTTATGTACCTGTGAAGTATCAGGCAGGAAAATCAGCACAATGAAAGCAAGCACATGATGAACTGCTGTGATGTTTACTGACATAAGCTTCAAATCAGTTTACCCTTAAAACCAGCTCCCAGATAAGAACAGAAACCTGAAATACTATCTCCAGGTCTTAAAATGAAGATAAAGTAAGAACTTTCACCACATTAAGCGTGGACTGTCAAATAAGCTCTGATTTCCAGGGGTCAAGTCAGTGGCTTAACTACCAAAAATCCTCTGTCCCTGTGTCAGTTTTGCTGCTCTCACTGCCTGGTTTTGCACCCTACCTGCCCCAGCACAGTGTGCTATTATTTCTTTACAAACTGGCAAAAGCCATGCAGTGAGAAGTTTAAAAAGTCCTCCTCTCTCAGCTGACAACTGAGTAAACTGCATTCCAGCAGCACTTCAAACAGCATCCTGTTAGCAATGGAGTAGGGCAAGAATAAGCAGTCACACTGAGGATAAGCAGCAGTCTTACTCCTCTAAACTGGATATCCACTAGAGGACCTTCTGACCTCATCAAAATTAATCAATTTGTGGACAGCATCAATCAGAAGTGCTGTAACCATGTTAAGTTGCACATAATTAAAAGACAGTCCAAGATGTGAGTGTTCCTATATTGATCCTTCCCCCAGTTTTGCTTGTTCCCTTCCACACAGGAAAGTGAATGTATCTGTAATTCCCTTTTCAAGTGTTTAGCATCTCCCTCAGTGGACACCACCTCAAAACAGCCTCACTTCACAGATGAAAGGTAAAAAGCACTGCAGAACACAGCAGACCTGTGGACTGGCCTTCCCTTTGAGAACCCCTAATGTTATTTAAAATTCTGAATGATTTATAGACACCTCCGCTCCCAACCCCATCCCAAAAAAAGTTAATTTGAAAGTATTTAAAGCTACCTGGCACCTTTTGCAGCTATACTTGTGAGGCTCAGAATCTGCACTTTCATCAGAGTTGTCGTCGTTTTCCTCTGATGAGATTCCAATTTTACCAATGAATTCTTCCCTCTGGTGATCATCCATTAGGGCTATGTCCTGTGGAGAGTGGGAAAGAATATTTTATTTTAATAGATTAAACTTCTTCAAAAGGTAATCCCTGGTCACCTTTTGTTGCCATGCAAACTGCTTTGTTTTAACAACTACTGTATATTATTTTTTTAAGTTCAATGCAGTTTCTCTGACAATGATCACACAAGGAATAATTGGTTATTCAAACAACTAATATTAATTTTTTTGCACATAAAAGGAACTTTAATGTAAAGAGACTCAGCTGGTACAACATTACATTTATAAAAGCATCTTTATGAGCGCCGCTGAGTGATACAACTCCCTTTTAATTTAATTCCTTACAATTCAGTGCTGCCAAAGTAATCTGCCTTTTCTAATTAATTACTAACACAATACCTTAAAATGGACATGAATATGATCTCTCAACACATCCACCCTGAAAAATTTACGTCCACAGATCTCACATGTGTATTTCTTGTCTCCATGTGTTAGAAGGTGTTTGTTCATATTGCTTCTACATGAAAATACCTAAAAGGAGAAGAGAAGGAAGGAAGGATTTTTGGATGATGTCCAGGAGGGCTAAAGTTCTTTGCAGCTTATCCACTGGGAAGCACAGAACACATTTACTGTCTTTTTTATTCATTCTGGCCAGAAACATGCAAGAGCTCCTGTTAGCCAGCCAGCAGGCTGCCTCAGGAACTGCTGGCATGGCAAAATCCACAGGCACAGTTCCAAGGAACTGACTGAAACTGGCCATTCATCAGAGGTGGACTTCCAAAAAAAGTTGCAGCAGAATTACACAGGGCAGAACTTGAAATATTTACACAGTGTCTATTGAATCATGAATGTCCCACCTATCCCTAAAAAGATATAACCACAAAATCTACCTTGACTGATATAAAACACATCCAAAGCATCAAAACCACAGGTCTACACAGCAGCTTAAGAGTTCTTGAGTACCTTTTCCACCATGAACCATTAAACATTTCTAAAATCACCAGTTAAACCCCCACTCTTTGTGATAACAGCAATTTGAGATCATGAGTGTTGCACATTCAGATGCAACCACGCCATGACTACGCCATGAATTCACTTTTATCCCTGTTGGAAGAGGATTCCCAATGCACACAGTCAACTCCAGCTGTTTACAATCAGCCAGAAAAAGTCCACTTTATATCACATAAGCCATGAGATTCCACTGACACACACAGTGGCCATGTGCTGCATGTCCTGAGAAAAATTCTAGCCTGAACTGCAGTTTTGTTTCTGTCTTTGTCCTAACAGCTCCCACCATCTATGGCCACAGTGGGCTTGGATAAATAATGGATGTTTAAATGGGTGTTTAAAGAGGAATCACTGAGTCTTCACTGAACTCCACACCTCCCTGTTCCAGAGCTCTGCCATCCTCAGTGTGAAGAATTTCTTCACCATGTTGAGGTGGAACTTCTTGTGTTTTATTTCATGGCCATTGCTCCTCGTGCTGCCACTGGGCACCACCGAAAAGTCTGGCAGCATCCTCTGACACTCCCTGGAGATATTTAAATGTATGGATGAATCCCCTCAGTGTTTTCCTCCTCATATTGAACTGCAGCAGCCCTGGAGCTCCCCTGGCACTTCTGGCACAAACTCCTACCTTCCCACACACAGGGCACCCCGAGGGCTCCTTCTTGTAGCGAACCATGTTCTCCGTGCTGTGCTCAAAGTCTTCTCTCTTCACGCGCCTCACCCCTTCACACAGCAGTCCCCATCAAAAAAAAGCAAAACAAGAAATAAACCATGGCTTTCCACTCCAATCTGCATGCTTTTTCAGGAGGAGACTGAGAAAGAAGAGTGAAATGCTGGGAAGGGCCTCAATGAAGGGTTTAATTGCTAACCAAAGGGTAATTTCTAAATTAAAACATTGTCTTAAGAATATAGCAGTCTGCCAAAGTGATATATTATGGCTTATGGGTTATTAAACCAACTGCAAAGTGTCTGAAAACACTTTTGTCAAAAACATTTTTGTCAGCACCAGGAAACAAGCAGATCTAGTAGGCCATGGCACCTCAGTCTGGTATCTGGCACAGAAATTCCCTCCCACTAAGAAAGGAGGAGAGGAGAAAGAGTCTTTAAGGAGAGATGGAACCATCCAGCATCAGCTTTAATGCTCAGAGAAGATTCCAGACCTCTTTCTCTGCTACTTTCAGGAGGGCAGAGGGCTCCTGCTCTTCTGTGACAGCTGAAAATGAGACACTGCCAGGTGTCATGCAGCCCCTTGTCCTCTCGCTCATAACACTAATCAGACAATCTGGCTGCTTTTTTTTTTTTTAATCACCTTTGGTTTTAACATCTAGGTCACTAAAGGCATTCTAATACATATTTAGCAACCTACCAACTTTTTCCAGTCTTTGAGTATCTACAACACCCATACATGCTTGAGATTTTGAACAGTAAACTCTCATAATCTTATTTTCATAATTTTTGAAGCGTTTGAAAGGCAACATCCCACAGCATTCCATTGACACTACATTTATATAGCAGTCACTCTCAGCTGTACATGGCAAGTAAACTCTCTGCCTTCAGATTTTCAAGTCACCACACAAATTTTAAAAAAGGAAGAACAGAATGCAAAGGAAGAAAAAAGATATCATTAAAATCAGCCAGTCTAAACTGCTGCATAATAAGCTATGCAGCTTTCACATGACTGTTAGCAGCACTGGGCCCACTACTGTTATTTTTCATAAATGTCACATTTTGCTGGAACTTGCAACTTTTGATCAGGTAACTGATAATAATAATAATAATATACAGCTATCATCCAGAACACAATCATTTCCTTAACCTGCCCACCTGTACTGCTGTTTCAAGAGTAATAATTAGGTTGATCTGCAGTAAACTTACCTTCCAAGTGACGTCTCTGATGGTCCAGCATGACATCTTTCCTGTAGAACATCTTGTTGCAGATCTCACATGCAAACTTCTTATCCCCGTGCTTTTTCTTGTGTTTTGAAAGGTTGCTGTTTGTAGAGAAGAATCTGAAACACATCTCACACTGGAATGTCTTGTCATCTGTAAGCAAGAGAAACCATGCAGCTCTTTACAGGTGAAAACAGGTTTTTTTATGTGTGTGAGACAAGTGGTTCTTTAGTTGGATCTGGATTTTAACATGTAATCCATCATTATGCTCTAAGGGCAATTACCTGGGTGATTCTGGGCTGAATGTTATTGTGGGGCCATAAAGGTAACCAGGATGTCATTTTCTAAGCATAAGATCATTCAACATAAATAATGTGAGTAACCACAAGAGATGGCTATGGAAGAAAAGGACAGGTTGTAGTGATACAAGAAAAAAAGCATTTACAGACTATTACAAGTATAAAGCAGGAGAAGGCTGAAGAAAACTGTAATCCCAGAAAATACAAACTATCAATAATACTGGTACTCTTTCCAGTTCCTCTGTTTCAGAGGAATGAAGTGGAACTTAGCTTCAGGGAAAAAATTAAACAGAGATAATGACATATTATTTGTGAACAAATAAAACACCTGTGAGGATATTACACAGGTGAGCAGGAGATACTGAAAAACCCAATTCCTAAGAGGATGTCTTGCTCTATAGATTATTGGTTACTCTTATCAAAAAACCAGGTTGCTTCTTATGATCATGACATAAATCTAAATCCCTACTCCCCTCCTGTAGTTTCTCTGCTGAGACAGATTCGGGGACATCTTCCCAGAATGGAGCAGAGGTGCCAGAGGAAGTTATCCATTCTCACCTGTCCTGCAGTTGTGGAATTCCAATGCACTCTCTATCCGAAATGCCTTTTCACAGGTGGTGCACTTGTATCTGTACTCACTGTCCACCTGAGGATCACAAACAGGAAAAGCAAAGTCATGTCTGGCAGAGAAATTCTAAATCCCAAATACTGCTTCTGTTTCCTTTCCAATTTTTATTCCTTCAAGATGGCATTTAAATACGCATTGGTGCAAAACTGTGATGTTGTATCATCCTGCCATGTTTCTACAGCTGAGCTATTAAAAAAACCCAAAGCCCATGCATCTGTGTGGATGTAATATATTCTGATATTGCCCTGGTCCAACACAGAGACAGAATGTTTGAGAATTAGGATGTGATCTGACTCATCCTCCAGAAGAGATGGCAGCAATCTGAGAGCTAAGGACCTTCGTGCCAAGCAACAATGGAAATCTTCACTAATAAGGTGGCATTATGGGTGTGTTTAATATTTCTATGGCAGCAGCATCAAAAGGCAGAGTTCAGACATTAAAGGAATGATAGGTGGGGATAAATGAAACAGCACAAGCAAACAAGACTGGAACAATCCTATTTAGCAGCACAACTCAAGTCAGATCTCACCTCTGTATCATGCAGGTCCAGCTGATTTCAGCTGGAACTGATTCCTGAAAGCAATTTTGTACAGGAAAAGGGCTTGCATGTGCTCATAAGCATTTTGTAATTCATCAATTATTCCAAGAGAAGATGTTATCACTCTCTCTCTGTCCTTTCTCACTCACATGGGATACCTGCTCACACCTGGAATCTCCCTGTCCTTTCCACACAAACCTGCGAGGGCCCGAGAGCCATTTCCACTCACTTCATTCCTGCTGTGCTTGTAGGACACATGCTGCTTCAAGCTCTCCTTCCTGCTGAACAGCTTTGCACATTCCTCACATTTAAACAGTTTGTCACCTGAGGGGATCAATCAAGACAAAAGGGAAGTAGTCAGTGATTGATAATAACCAACTCCAGGCAAGACAGGGGAAACCAAAGCACAAGCAACTACAAACAAACGGCTAGTGATGAAAAATTTAGTAATTCAGGAGACCTAAATAGTAGGTTCTAACCATTTCCAACAAATTTGTTTAGTTCCCCACTCTTTTTCAGTGATTTTTTATGGAACCCTTAGAATAGAACACAGACCCCTAGAACTGCAGATCACAGGTGGAAACACACCCAGCTGACATTTACACAGCAATGTTACCCCTGTGCCTGGGAAGGTGGGGGTGATATTTACATCTCTGTTTAAAGGCAAGAATAGCTTTGGAAAAAACATCACACCTTTGCCCTCATTTCAAAGATGTACCCAATCCAAATTTTAAATACTCAAACTTCAACTTTCCACTGTTACCTTCTCATGCTTTGGTCTGAAAAATTAATATAGCTTCCTAGAGAGAGTTAAAAGAAAGAAAAAAAGCAAAACCAGCTCTTTTATAAATATGTATCCTCATATCTAAAACGAGCCCTGCTGTTTAACTCCAAGGTGGAACCAAGACACAAAATCAATGCCCAGGCAAGGGAAAAGCCAACCCACCGTGAGAACGGATGTGCCTGCTGAGGTTGCTGCTGTTCTGGAAGATCTTACTGCAGATGCTGCACTGATAGACCCTCTTGTGCTCCCCCAGCTGCTTTATCAGCTTCCGCCGAATTCCGTGTCTACTGGAGAGAATTAAACTTCTTTTGAGGGACATGGTGTTTTGGTGATGAGCAAACCTACTGGATTAGAGAAAAAGGCAGGGACTGAAAGCTATCCCACAGGTTGCAACAGAGTTCCACCAGCTGGTAAAAGCTAGAGGAGTGTTAAGCTCAGCTCCCGGCAGGAGGGAGGGTGCCTGGATATCCCCCTGGCCACCCCCTGGAAGCTGCAGATGTCCCTCACCCCAAATTATCCACACCCAGCACCAACAAGGCAAAAAGCAGCAGCAGAGATTCTCTTTGCAGGCCCCTCAGAGGAACAGAAAGGATCTGTTCTGCTCATCCTCTGAAAACATCAGCACTATTTTAGCTCAGGAAGCTTGGCAGCCCCCATACAAAAGGCACATTTGAGCAGAGGGCAGCAGGGTGTCAAGCAGCAGCACTGTGCTATTTCCCAGCACAACCACCTGCTGAAATGCCTTTTTGATGGCTCTGCGTCTGCTAAGGACTTCAATATATACCATTACTAGCTAATTCTGAGAAATTGAGTGCTCTATTATACAAAAAAAAAACCCTACAAAAGGGCAATTTTACCGAGACAAAAAGACATAAAAGAACGTGAATTAATCAAGTGATACTTAAGAGTCTCCCTGAGGTTCTGTTATACTGAAATTCTCTCCTCCCACTGCTCTAAACCTGAAGTATCACATGCAAAATCAACATGAAGTCATTCACGAGTTAAGATGACAAGTGAGACTGAATAATAATAATGATTAACCTATTCTTTAAGAAAAAATCTCTTTTACTCCCATTGAATGTTAGTGATAACACAGGCAATTTCACCTTGCAGCTGCAGGAGGCTTTTGGAAACACACTGAATAAAAGCAGTACCACAATGACAACTGAGAATCTCATTTATGCTCTTCTACCACCAATATTTCCCCATCTTCCAGTGCACAAGCCATCTTTGTGGCACTGAAAATCACCTCTTGCAGCAGCAGCAGCATCACATGATTTTATGCTGATGAAAAAGAGCACCTGTGGGCCCAGAAGTTGAGCAGAACTATTGCATGCTACATAATCTTAGCTAAAACTAAGAGGAAATTCTACATCCCAGAACACTTACTTTGTCACTGAGCTGATGCTGTTTGTGGTGCTGGGCATCTTTCCTAAAACCAAATCCATAATCCTCTCTTCTGGAGCTGGAGGCAGGGCCACCTCCTCTGGAGGGACCTCAGTGACAGGGTCAGCCACACGTTCCACTGCAAACACACCACAGAATCACACACGTCATGTATAGCTGGAAATAAAACCTCAAACGCAGAATTTAATGTAATAAGAAGTGGCACTGGATGAATTAATTGTCTACAAACACATTTACAGAATCACAGAACAGTGTGGACTGGAAGGGGCTCTTAAAAGTCACCTAACCCAACCCCCTGCCATGGGCAAGGACATCTCACCTTCTAACTTCTTACCTTTCCAAGCTATTACTGAAGGGTCAGTTGCCCATGCATCATGAAAATTCCTATTAGAACATCCCTTCAAGGAAGTTAAAGTCCTTTCAGACTAAACCTTAAGGCAGAGAGAGAAGGACGCTCTTGAGAGGAAGGATGCTTCCTCTGCTGCTCCTTCCTGCAGGTCTCATAACCACTGCCCTGTGTTTCTCTGGGGCTCTTTACAAACTATCACAGCAGAAAGCAGGTGATCTGAGTGTAGGGGCTGCAACAGGGCCCTCAGAAATAGTTAACAAAACTTGTAAATTGTCAACTTTAGTGATCTAACTAAAAACCTCCATCTCATCTCTCTGCAGCTTTTTAGGCCTTTCTGCGAAGGCATCAACACAGATGTATAAGCAGACACATTGCTTAGCATTTTCTAGATTTCTGTTTTACCTGCAGAATCTTTCTCTTCATCAATGACAAGAGGTGTTTCTACTTTTGCTGTCTTGGCCTTTCTTCCCCTCCTGGCCTTTCTCCTCGAGTCGGTGCTGGCACTGGCTGCATCACTCACCACCGGCTGATCCGCCGGTGCAGCCTCTGCTGCTTTCTCTGCTTTCTCAGCATCGTTCTGGCTGCTTTGGGGGGCACCTTTGGCTTGTTCCAGGTGGCTCAGCAAGTGCTCTGGGTAGACAGGGAAGAACAGGAGAGTAAGGAAGGAACCATCCTTAAAACACTCAGATGGAACCAGCTGAAGCCCTTCTATCAGGTCCATCTCACTTTGCAGAGCCTCACTTCGAATTATTTCAAAAGCTGTCACAATACCTTCATGAATCGAAGCATACAGTTTATTAAACAGTCATAAGAACTGAATTTTAAAGGAGATTTGTAAGATATCACAGGAAAAAGTTTGTGTTTCTAATCATGGGTACGTTTTTCCAAATGCCCAAGTTATTTACCAGCCTAAGTCCCCTTTTCAAAAGTGATTCATCAAATGGCCAAAGCTTCTAAATATTTTAAGTTCTCCTGAAAACTGCATAAAACAGCTGCAAATGAAATGCAGAAAAAAAATGTACTTCATTACCTTTACTAAATCTGTGCCATAAATACCAGATGGACAATATCACAAAGTATAACCTGGCATCACTGACCTTTACACTGCTCATGCAGCTCCCACTATCCTTGATTTTCCTGACAGTCACATCATTTTCTTGACAAGTTTTGTTTCTTCTAGATTCAATATCACAGTTGTTTGTCCAGAGACTGACCACTGCCACAGTCCAAATATCCCTGTTCTACCTTCCCTACCACTCTTTTCCTTAAAGGAACACAAAATTTAAAACTTTTATCTCACTGCACCATGAATGGTGTGTGGCTTCACAGCTGTGGAAGAGCAGAATTCTGCTGATGATTCTCAGTGCTCTCCCACGAATTTCTAGCACTTCCTACCTGTCAGCAGCTGGGGCTCTTGGAAAGTAGATGAACACACTTTACACGTCCAGTGGTTGGGCTTTGCTTCTGCTGTTCCACTGCCTTCTGGAGTGTTCACTAAATCACAACAAGAAATACTGAAAAGCTTTGAAAATGGGAAGGTGGTAAACCCCTGCAGCTTTGTTTATCTTGCAATAACTCCCTGAGTATCACAAGGTACAATTTAAGCAGCAAGAGGTCCCTAGGGGTAGCTGGAACCACTTCAGGATTTTCCAAACATGAAGAGTTTAAATACCAGAAGATATAAATGATGCCAGGAGAGAGTATCAATGCTCTTGTAAAGGCCTGAGGGTTCCTTTATCACTTTCTTAAGAACTGTGCTCATAAAAGGCACATAAAGCAATTTTTAGCACCTTTAAAACCAGAGTTACCAGTCTTCTTCTGGGTCAACTTAGGAGAGAAGCAGGAGAAGCCTCCTTGCTCTCTGTGAAGGGCATTGCAGAGTAAGAACATTTGGATTAATGGAAGTAAGGGTGAGGACAGTGAAAACCTGGGTTTGAGCAGTTTCATTATTAGATGTGCTATTAAATCACCATATTAATACTTTAATTAACATACCAACTCAAGAAAGGTAAAGAAAATAAAGAAGAAATAAGGCCAAAAATGGAACTGGAATAAAAAAAAAATAAATTAGGCAAAATTACTCTGTTCACAGTCCTTTGTATTTTAGTCCTTGGATGATTTGTTTGAATTTGTAAGAGGATCTGATAATTCTGGACTGATTCAGAGATTTTTTCTGGCACCCAAAAAGCTGAATATTCCACAGTGTACAGGACTCCTCCAGAGGAGGAGGATGACATTGAAGTCAGGGTAAGTGAATGGCAGCACAGGGAATTCAAATTGTGCCTCAGTTTGTGCCACAGATTTCCTGGATCCTGGATTACATGTCAGTTTATCTCTCTCTGCCTAAGGATCCCATCTATAAAGGGACAGTAAAGTTCTTCCTTCTCTTCAGTATTAAACCAAAATACAGGACTGTCTGAGGCAGAGGTTGTTCCCTGCTACAAGTTACATTCAACACTCTGCACTACAGAGGTGTGATCTCATCATGCTGCTGTAAATAAATAAATAAGAAATGCCTTGGCAACACAGCAACAGAAATTCCCTCTTCACAGGCTACATGAAGAACTTCTTGAGGTCTCTGTCCAGGAGGACAAAAGCAGCAAACCAAGATTCTGCCTAAGTTAATTGTCCCTGACTCTGCACTTCCCTTGCTCCTTAGTTGCTCCTTGCACTAGTTTGTCAGGAAGAGTCAGGTCCTTTTTAAGTTCCCACTCCCTCAGGCTTCCAGGGCAGCTGCAGGGCAACCTGGCTGAGCTGGAACCACAGATCTGACAGCTGGCAACTGCTTTGTATGACTTGGGGCAAACAGGATCAAAAGAAGAACATTTTGTTTTGGAAGCACCAAAACATCAGTGGGAACATTTCAGGGTTCCCAAAATATAATAGGCAGCATTTTGTTTCTACTGGAGTTGGACTTTCAGGGAGTAGGGTGAAGGATGTGGGAGGGACTGTTCCAATTCTTTATTTTACCCCCCAGAAAAATCAATAATGCCAAACTGAAAGACAACTCCTCAGTCAACTTCACAGTTTAGCTGTGACAGAATCCAAGGACAAATGGATCTTCTGATGAATTGCTCTGTACACATCTGCAACAACTCCCCTCTTCTCCTCCTAGCTACTTTTACAATTAATAAGCAAAATTTAGGAAAATAAAACTCTAAAAGAGCAGACCTACCATCGTTTTCTTTTGATCCTGTGAACTCAGACTGCACTTTTTGAAATTTGTGTTAAGTGGCTTCTTAATTTCACTGTTCCACTTAGCAGAGACCAGGAGGGGGGAGAACTGCTTCATAAATAATCCTTGGGACAGAGTTCCTGTGACACCACTGGGTATTTCCTCAGCCATATGTTCTTTGCCAAGAGGATATGTATTGCTTGTAAGCTTATTTAAATTGGAATTTCTGTGATCTAGAATAGTCTGAAATCTAATAGTGGTATATAATGTGGTATTACTGTAATTTGGGGATGGCCAGTGGTCTTGTCATTTCCAGACATTTGCCCACAGCCTCATGTTTTCTTCTAGAACCTGACCTGATAATTTGAATTACTACATTTTGCACAGGCAGAATGAAGATTTTCTTTGGGATTGCCCCCACCCCAACACCAACCACCTCCAAAGTCAGGAGCAGTTGTGGTTTCCATGAAAATCGTCTGCCTAAAAGCTTATCGGCCTCTCTGTCACTTTTTAACCCGTGTTATATATTTTAAGCACTGTGTCCATGAAAATTAAAAGCAAAATTCAGACTTTCAAATCCTCCCTAAATTAGTATTTGCCAAAAGTTATATATCCATAATACATGTGTTACACCAAACAGCTTTGTAGACCTGTATCTCTGTCCTCTATCTCCCTTAAAAACACTGTGATTTTTGCATACCTGCTGGATCAGCTGCTAGTATACTGGATTTCTTGGTTTTTTTATGGGGTAAGACAGCAGATGAAGGTTTTGAAGAGACCTTATTATTCCCTTCTTTATCAGATTCCATCACTGCCAAGGACGTATCTGTGAAGAGGAAAAACAGTTCATCTTCTTTACTTTCCAGACCCTTTGACTCTTGCTCTGTGCTGAGGGCAGCAACCGTGGTCAAAAATTTTTTTCTTCAACAGGCTTGAAAATAACATTTTCACATAAAATTTTAATCAAGAAATTCTTATACCTGAATCTCACCCAATGTGCCTTAAATATTCTGGAGTATATAGTGAAAGTGCTGAACAGAGAGAGCAGGACATACTTAAAAAGCATTTTTAACTACCATAACCCCACAAAAATACATGAACAGGTTAAACTAAAGAAGAAAAAGACAAAACCTCTCAATTAATACCAACTGGAAACATCTCAGAGTTCAGAAATCTGTTAACTGCATTGGTTCAGCTGTAGCACTTGAGACTCTGCTTATGATCTAGGTCAGCCCTAGAGCTGACACTGGTGGCAATGGCCTCTCCCCAAGCATTTGTCACCCCAAATTATACCCAGCAGAGCAGTAATAACATCCAGGGAGAGCAGTAATAACTCCCAGCTCAAGAGCAGGACGAAACGCCCTTGCAATGCCAAAGGATCTTGCCTTTCAGCTGTAGAAATGGGAAAGTAGGAGAAAACAAAGGGGCAAAGAACAACGGACTTGTGGCTGAATTCTTTAGAATTCAGATTCTAAAATATCTGCTGCCTTTCTTTCCAATGCATAGTCACAGGGATCTTATTCTAGTGGGTCCCATGTGAGGCTGCTTAAGAGAAATGTAGTTTTCTAGAACTGTGTAACAGTTCTGTGCAAAACCAAAACCTCTTCACTGCAACTGAAGATTGGCTTTTTAGCAAATCTGCATAGATTTCTCTGATACCTGAGCTCCTTCGCTGTTCTACCCAGAAATGTTTCTGATACAACCACCAATTCTTTAGTTAAGGACTATTTAATCAGTTTATTTACTCTGAAGAGGCTGAACCATTAACTAGGCCCCCTGTTTTTAAAAACCTGGCTATGTCACAGTGAAGAATCTACACTTTCCTCTTGCAGGGCACCCACGTGTGCAGGCTGGCCTGACTCTGCAGGATAAGAGCCTACTGGATAAACAGCACTGTCAACTCCAACAGCCAGGGACTATCAGTCCCTGCCAGCACTGGGCCCTTAGGAAGGAAGAAAGGCCCCCACACATACCATTGGCAACACTAGTGACCTGCTTCAGCACTGGCTTTTCCATTTTTTTGGCGTAAAAAGCTGCATACCACACTCGCAGCTCAGTTCCCGGGGGGATGTCCTGGCTGGTGGTGAAGTAAATGTCATTGTCATGCTGGAAGGCAGTTAAGTTTTGATGCTCATACTCGGTGGCTGGGCGAACCATCATCATCCAGTTGCAATCATCTTCGTTTGTGGTGTCAAAATACACCAGGGGCCCTTCCTTCTGGAATACCTGCCAAGCAAAATGTGCATAGAATAAAACCTCTAAGAAATAACACAAAGTTAAGGGGAAAAATCTTTATTTTCTGCTTTTGCAGTGGTTTTTTTTCAGTGTACATCAGGGACAAAGTAAGCCTCAAGTCCTACATCAGGCATGTTTCACTTAGTCACACCTTCAGATGAGTAAGGCTGAGACAGACAAGATGGGAACAAACTGAACTCCTATTCCAAGAATCCTGGCTACAGCCACCAGTTTCTCAAAGAATTACAGGACACATGAGAGTGGAATCCAAACAGCCATCAGCTGAGGTCACATTTCTAAATCTTTACTTCTGAGTTAGGTATTAGTGAAAACTAAGACAGAATTGCATTTTTAATGTAAAGTTTTTACTACCAAAACTTGTCAAGAGAGGAATGAAAACAATGCAAGAGAGAAAAAAACTCCATTTATTCTGTATATTCCATAAAACTAATGCACATGTGGCTCATGAGGCAAATTCAATCAAACTGAAGAGACTCATTAACAGAACTGAGCTTCTAGTTTCTTCTGTTCCTTGCACAGAGAATGTTTGTTTAGCTCATCTCTTACACAGCACACCTAAAAGATGTGCCAAATATCCCCACTACACACATCTTTCTTTCCATAGTGTTAGACAGCATTAATTCATCACAGGCAAAACTGACCTGTGTGATTGCTTTTTATGTTCTGTGCCTTACCTTGAGGGGAAAAACTGATTCTTTCTCCAGCTTGAGAACTCTCTTGGATTCAAAAGGGCCAAACTGGGTACGTTTCACCAGCTGAGTCAAAGCAAACACTCCCTCAGTGCCATCCTCCAGTTGTCTTATCTCCAAGTTAGAAGGCAGAGATGATCTAAATAAGTTAAGAGAGAATTGAGACAAAAAAATAAATCACAGAATCGATTAGGTTGGAAAAGACTTCTGAGATCATCAAGTCCAACCTTTGGCTGAACAACACCTCATCCAGCAATAGTTATGCACTGGGCAACACTGCAGGAAGAAAGAAGTCAACATTGATTTCTCCAATCTCTGGTAACAGCAAAGCTTTCTGATCAATACAGCCTAACTTCTGTGAGGATTTATAAATAGAGGGAAACAACTACCAGCAGGGGAGGAGGAGGCCCAAAACAGGGATTATTTGAGAAAACTCAATCCTGATATCTAAACCCACCCTCTTTCAGTTTAAGGCCATTCCCCCTTGTCCTGTCATTACAGTTCCTGATGAAAGGTCCCTCTCCAGCTCTCTTTACACTCTGAAAGGCTGCTGCAAGGTCTCCCTGAAGCCTTCTCTTCTCCAGGAAAGCACATCAAAATGAAAAAAAATGAGCAGTTCAGCATGGATGTTCGCTCTCACTGGAACACCCTGAGGCCTCTTCTAAAACAAATTATCCTCTGACTCTACAGATCTTTGGTTGTGATCATGCTTATTTTAAAAAATAACCTATCTCCCTCCCCAGATTAACACTTTGGGGACTTACACAGATCATAGCCCGTAAGATGGAAGCCCTGGAAGTTTCCCTTCTGTCTTGTAGCTCCCTTATTACAAACATTGACACACAGATCACAAGTGGTTCTGTGCTCCCAGCCTCTCTCTTTTCCCAAACGAGCTTCTGGGAAGAACTACATGTAGTAAATATTAGAATATCTTCCCAAAAAATCACATTACTGGCCTCACCATATCGGTTTTACAGACCAAATGCAATGCTGCTTTTTCAGGTCTGTGCTAACAGATGAAAAGCTAAAAATAATCAGACAGGCTGTGGTGTATAAGTTGACACTGGCAGAACTGCTTTACTGCCTAGATAAACAGAAATACAAAAAAAAATGCAATCATAGTGATAAGCAAATGAATTGAAAAAAAAATGCTTTCAGTTTGAAACATAGGATATGCAGTGTCAGAGACAGAGAAGTTGAGATGTTTCTCAACATTTCTAACCATAAAGCATCCATTTCATCTTTTCAGTAAGACAGAGGGAACAACAAACATGTGGTTAAGCAAGTAGACTGTTTTTAAAAGATTCATATCCAGTTTGTGGTTAAACTTGCCCTCAACCTCAGATAACTCACTTCCAGCTACTGTTCCCCAGATGTAAAATAAAGGCTGCAATTTTATTTCTTCTTTCCTTTTCTTATCTTACTGATTTCAGCTGTAAACTCCTCAGAAAATAAATACATTTATCTGTAAAATGGTCAATTTTAAATTCTGCTTTCAAGTCTACAGTTCAGCAGCCCACACTTCCACTAGGGAAAACTCAGCATTTATTTACATGTCAAAAGGAGATTGAAAACCAGTGCAAGCACCGTATTTGCAAACATTCCCAGTTGGAACATATGGACACTATGGTAATTTTCCACCATACAAACAAGTTAGAGCACTAAATTGCAAGGCAAAAAAACCACCACCACCACCACCAAAAAGTAGGAAATAATAGTTTAATTTGTCATTGAATCTGTGTAATACAGGCTAGAGACTCACTGCAGTGACTAGTGCATAAGAAAAACACCTCCATTCCCAGCTTCTATTACTCTAAGGGGTATTTTTAAATTACCCCCAAGCACCTGTAGTGTCAGGGCTGTTAACCATTAACAGGGGATCATCCAGGGCAGGTTTCCAGGCACAGGGAGGCAATGCCTGCCAGGAACTGCAGGGAAATTCCTCTTGTAGAAGTCCCAGAAAGGCAGGGACAGCCTAAATTGTTACCAAATTCTCCTGGGAATACACAGCATGGCCTACATAGCCAGGATGTGCCAGACTTGCTGCCCACGTGCCTGTTTTCTGCCTGTGACTTCCCAAGAAGAAATATGGAAGCCCTGCACACATTATATATATAACACACGAAGCCATCTGAACATTTCCCTATTTGGATCTGTACTGTATCTTCACAATAGTTGGTTCTTTTCCTCAGTCTTACATTTTACACCTTAATATGAATTTTGCTGACAGTGCCTGATTGTCTTTCCCTGTAAAAGCCACTGTTCAGTGTTATTTCCTTCCAACTAGATGGAGTCTATTTGTTTCTTTTGGCAAACACGAGTGATTCTGCTGCCCTGTCACAGATTTGCTGACAGAACTATTAGCCCTAATCATTTGCAAAGACCCACAATAATGCGAACAACTTGTTTTGCTTCTAAGTGGAGGAATTACAGAGTTCATAGCAAGCAGGAGGACACAACCATTCACATGAATAAGGAATCCTCACACACTTCTCTGAAACTAATAGGGTGTATCTGAGGGGGATAAAAGTGGCAGGTACTAAGCCATGACAGAAATCATCACCCCATCTGGCATCACCTGACTTCTTGCCAGAAACCTCAGCAAAGAAACCCAGTCCTGATGAGCAGCAAGTTATTTTTTTGGCTTCAATTCAGTACAGCACTTAAGTGTGTGCATCAATTTTTCTATTTAATCAAGGCCATGTGCTTTTCATAGATTTCTACAGTCTGCTGGGACTTCACTTTCCAGCTGTCAGCATGACATCCACTGAGCAGCAAATCTGCTTTGTAAAGGACTACCATGGGCGTTGGGTTAGTCAGGACTAACACAAACACTTCTTACCTTGCCCTGCTCAACACAAAGGAGTCTTTGACTGTCACCACTGGGCCCAGCTCAGGACACTCTGAATCATGGTACTGCCCACAGTCCTCACACCCTGCAAGGAAGCAGACAGGGAAGGTTGATGGAAAACACTTTCATGAGACAGTTTTCTCCCTCTCTCAAGAGAAACCTAGCAGCAGGCAAAATACATACGTCGAGAGGCAGATGTTTATTTATATTGCTTAAAAGAACATGAATAATTGAACACCAAGCTGGTAGCTGGCACCTGTGTAGGTGAGATAACACACACTGTGATCAGCAGCATCAGAAGACAATTGTTTAAATCCTCTCTCAAAGGAAAATAATTGTCTTACATCCACGGCAAATACTTTACTTAAAGATGGCATTATTCTTCAGATGAAGTGCTGGAACACGTAGCAGCTAAAGAAAACCACATCACTGCCTTCCCCAGGAGCTGGGCTGTCATGAACAGCTTGGGCAGCATGGTGTTTCCAGTGACAGGAGCACAAACCCAGCCCCAGCAGCAGAACTGGCACAGAGCAGGACTCCAGCATGTTCTGGGAGCCCAGCTCTGCCTGACCACACACATTTCTCATCCACAGGGCAGGACAGAGATCTCCAAGGTACCTCCTGGTGCCTTTCCAAACAAGTCAGCTGGCTGCAAAACACACTCTGGCCACTTAATTCACTGTCAGCTTACCTAAATTAACTTTTAGTTTAAATGGCTGTAAATTACCCTGAACTGAGTGGTTCCTAAGAAACAATTTTCAGTCGAGGATAATTTGAGGCTTTCTAAAATAAGCTAACTTAACAGGATTCCAAATGCTTATACATTGCTTCACTGGGAAAAAAATAGCTGTCAAACTGCCCTGCCTGGTCAGCTGCTGACACAGCTTCAGAGGAGATCATCACACAGGGGTTATATTGCTCTGGTGCCTTTTCCATCTCAGCTCCACACTTACAAGGGCACCCAGAAAAGGTGCAAAGTAGAGGATCATTTCATGGTTTTTTTGGGAAGACATGACAAAAACCATGTCATCCCAAGGTATATCCCCTCTGGTAAAGCTACTCTGTGCTTCTAACTGGAAGCCTTTCCTGCCAGGTGTTTGACCCAGTGAACAGAAGGACTTCTAAAACAAGGGATCTCAAACTGCTTCGTGTTTCTTCTGGCACCAAACCAGCCTAGCAGTGAAAATCCACATGTATTTTACAAACAGCATTTCTGGCTGGTGCAACCCCCAAGCCTGGTCATTGCCTCCTGTAGGGCTGTTTGTGCTGCCTTCTGGTGAGCCAAGCAACAACACAATCAGCTCTTCCCGTCATTTTTCAGCAGAATGAACTTCCCATTCTGGCTTTCTGTACAGCACCACACAGCTGCTGTATCAGAGGAAAGGATCCATGAGCAAGTGCTACCCACAGAGCACCAGCACCAAAGCTCAGCCTATAGCTGTCCTGTTTACTGCACCATATTCCATAATTCTCTTGGCTATGAAACACATATTCGAGGATGTTAACTATGGGAGTGCACAGTGTCATTTGTAACAATTCACTTTTTCAGAACGTAAGCAGTCCTCATATCCCAAGGGAAAAACTAATTAGAGAGAGCATAAGAAAAACATAAAGGTATTCAGTGACCACAGTCTAGACTGGCAGGGAGAATATCATGTTGTGTGACACCTTCTATTTAATTAGGGAATGGCATCACATCCCCATTCTTTTTGCTGTCCACCAGAATCTTTTTATGAAGGGACAGGTAAGGTAACTACTGTTGGTATCTTCATCTCAGTAAAAATGCTCAACAGTCAACACTATTTTTGAAGGAATCTGTGGTGGAGGGAGAAGTGGAACTTTCTGACAGTTGCCATAAATGCACCTGTGGTGCCATCAGAGGTCAAATACTGTGGACCCAAAAACCAAGGGCATGTGCTCTATTCTGCACTGCCCTGGCTGGATCCACCATATCTGGGCCCCCTCTGCTCACACAAGGAGGTAAAAGGACTCTACACCTTTTAACTCTTTTCCACGGTGACACCAGGTCCTGCACTGCCAGGCTGGTGACAAAGCTGAGGGCTGAAGTGGCATCCAAGCCTGCCAGCCAAGGTCCAGCACACATGGGACACTGCCCAGCCTGGGCACACCACTGCTGCAGCCTTCCCTCACCCACCACAATCCCACGTCACAGAGCCCAGCCTGGCACTCAGGGTTACACAGAAGGCAGAGCAAGCAGCACAAGCAGTGAATGCCACAAGTGACACTTGCCAGGGCAGTTGGTGCATCTCAAACCAGGCTTGTCCTGAAAGAATTTTGAGTCTGCCTCCCCCTGCTGTGGAAGTGCAGATCCCCAAGTCAGGCCAGAGGTCAGAGACATCCCCAGACACCCCTGGCTGCTGAAGCTGGTTGTATAAACAAATGGCTTACATGAGTGTTAGACCTTCCATCTCACTCACTTCAGCCATGAAAAAGCTGTCCTGCTAACTCACATTTAGAGCTTTCATTGTGTGTTTGCCAACAGCATCAGAACGTGGATGCTTAAATTACACAACCTTCTCTTTATTCATCCATTAGCTGTTTGAACCTCCTTTACATAAAGTATTGTTCTAAATAAAATCTTATGTCTGTTTTGGTCTTTAATTTCAAGCATTCTGAGTAGACAAGTCACACACTGTGAAAGTTAGATCCTTTTCCTAATACTTACAAATAAACATAATCTCATCATTGCCATCTTCAGCCATTTTTTTAAACCTGCCAAAATACAAAAGATGAAGTTAGTTCTGAATGACTTTTACTTTCCACGTTATACAAACATCCCTTTGTGAAGTAATGATGCTGACTGACCCAGAGCACACCCAAACACATTACTGTCCCTGCAGGAGTACCAATGGACAGTTAAAGAAATTAAAGTTGTTAAAACCCCCAGTGACTGCTGTATCATTACATGTTGCAGACATCACTATCAAGCCTCACTGGCTGTGTGTTCTCAGGCATTTCTCTCTGAGGCAATGCTGTCTCCTGCTGTTCCCCATCCCTCCTCTCACCAACTTCCAGCCATTCCTGTGTCTCCTGCTAAAAAGCTCCTGGGGAGCCTCAGAACACGCAGGGCCAGAGGATAATCCAGGTCAGCAGCAACCACTGCAGGAACAAGGCCCAGTGCAATATTTTACTGAACTGTAGCTTTAAAAAAATTATCTCTGAAAGGCAGATTACTTATTTAATAAACACAGTAATTTTAAGAACCTAAAAACTGCAGATACAGTTGCGGATCTGTTCCAGAGGCAAAGGTATACTGTGGTACTGAGCACAAGAAAACCTGGGAAATAAAATTCTGTCACTGGCCTTCCATGAAATGGTAACTCACCAATTTGATTTCACAGTTAAATAAGGTTAATCTGTATTCACTTCATTAGCGTCAGTCGGTATTAAAAAGTTGCACGAATGCCATCTATTGCCCCTCAATAATTAAATTATGGCTGGCAAGAAGTCTGATTATGTATGGCCAAGACCACAACATGAGGATGACCTAGAAGACAGTTTTCCCTTTTCTAACAAAAAAACCACTCTCCTCCGCAAATAAGCAATTTTCCCAATGCCTCAGTGAGAGGCAAAGCAACATGAAGATCATGACCCAAGTCTGAAAGAGATGAGGCTGCAGAAACAGCAAGTGTGTTGGCCAAGAAGAGAACAGAAAGGAGTAAGAGCCTGAATCTGTGAGAGCAACAGCAAACATAACACACCAAACTAGCAGAGCCCTCTCTGAAAATAAAGCATTTGCTACTACAGCAACAAAAGCCAAGCCAAAGAGATGTGGGAGCACAGACATTACTCAGATCAGGATTCTTCAAGCACTGCCCTCCCCAGCCCCACCTGCCAGCAGAAGGATCCCTAACACTCACTGCTCTAAGGGGCCAACTCTTCCCATCCATGGCACAAGCTGGGCCTCTCTTGGCTACAGCTTTTGGGGACTAAGCTCATGTAACAAAACAAACATTTCTACAAAAGCCCAATACTGAGCACAAACAGCAATTCAGGAATTTTCCCCAAAAGCTCTCATCTTGAAAGCAAAGTAAGCAATGCAACAGGTATTTAGGGGAGTCCAAACCACAACGCTGCAAAACAAGCATCGTAGGTTGATGTCAAAAACTGTTTGTTTTCCTTTTCAACCAACACTTTTTTGGGATGCTTTGCACTGTTTCAAGAGGGGTACACCCAGCTGTTTTTAGATAGCTTGTGTCCTGACAAGATTTTAACCCCAAATATGGCTGAATTAACAAATAATGGTCAATGGTTCAGGGGCACAGTGCAGCCAGACCACCGAAGGCATTTGCCCCCCAGGATGTTGCTGTGTCACATCCTTGGTAAACAGCAGACTGGGGACAAGTGACATTACAGGAGCAGCAACTCAGTCTTGTTCCAGGGCCCTCAGATGAGAATAGCAACCAAGGGGAGGAGAAATCATCAGTGCTGTTGAAGGTGATGGGGAGGAAGTGTGAAGGGCTCTCAGGTGCCTCACGCAGCGGATGAGGATAGACACCTCAGCGATCTGCATTAGCGCAGTTCCCATCCCTGCAGCGAGGACTTTTCGTGTTCTGCACGTCACAACACCCCTGATCCGTCACCCCTCGCTCCCCTGCTCGGCACAGCGCTCCAAAATAAACACTGCTACCTGCTTTACAATTCTGATTTACACACTGCTCACCCACAGCCTTCAAAGCTCCTCCTCCCAGATCTCAGCTGTATTTCCCAGGAGTTTCTGAAATAAATGACACGATGCCACCCGCTCCAGCTGGTAAACAGAGTCACGATGTGCCACGCAGGCTCACATGATGCCACTGAAGACACGCACCAGAATTTTTTTTTTGCCCTCATCTGCTGCTGCTCTGGGCCGTGGCTGATTTGTTTTTTCTCTTTTCAAATATTTGTACCAGAAAAATACACCATGAAATCACTCATCCTACTGCTCCTAATTCTGCTCTTGCAGGGATAATCGAAGCTTCTGGGAGTTCCAGGTATTTTTTATACAAAATAGAGAGAAGCCATTAGCAGTGAACAATCACGAGAAAAGCCACGCAGAGGAAATTAGACCAGGTACAAAGCCTGATTCTGACGGCAGTGAAAGAGTAGAAAACCACTTTTTTTTTGCTTGTATAATTAGATGAGTGACTTTGTGCCCGAGAGTAGAGCACACAGCTATGAAGAAAAATTCCACCTGCAACACAGGTCTCTGAACACATCTGGAACTTGAGGGAACCCAAATGAATGTGATGTGCAGATAGACTGTCAGGGAACCACCTGAGCTGTAAAAATTTAAGAATTGATGTAAAAACACACTTTCCCCTTATAAACTGCTGAAGAAAGAAATCAGGCTGTGGTGCTGAGCCATTTCGATTTTGCTAATGGAATTTTTTTTTTTTTTAAAGTAGGTCAGAAAAATTAGCCGAATGCCTAAAAATCTGTGTTTGAACTTAATGACCAACAAGGTAAAATTAAAAGTTACCCTTTCTACAGTTTGAGAATGCGCTTCTAGGAGTGTGAATGACTTGAAAACACAAGCAGATGGGTGCTGCAGACACATATGTGAAAGGATGCACTTAAAACTGCAGTTTTCCTCATGATGTAGTAGACAGAACTTGCTCATGCTCCTGCTCAAAGGAATTGCGGAACATCTGGTAAACTACAGCGAGGCCTCGTATTTCTGAAAAAACGAGGGCCATTCTATCAATTATTGTTGAGGAGGAAGGGGGGACGATTTGTACTCCAGTCAGGGAGTACCACAGCGGCTGGGGGTCTGCGCCACCTGCCCTTCCCACGCTCATGTGAATAAACTCCATGCAAAGTTTAATGGCCCCGAGCAGAAACCGAGCGGAGCGCAGGAATTCCCGTGTGCGAAGCCCCGCGGCTCTGGTCCTTTTGTCTCCTCGGGCGCCCAGCGCACCTCCTCCCTCCCTCCCTCCCTCAGCGGGGCACAGGCCGGGCAGGGCACGATCCCCGCACCTCCCTCACCATCGCGCCCTCGCACCTGGCGGCTCGCAGCTCCCCCTCCATCCCCAGCCCCCTGCGGCCGCTCCCTGCTCCCCGCTCCCTGCCCGCCCGGCCCGCGGGGATCGCCCCGTCCCGCCCCGCAGGGACCGCGCCGCCGCCGCCGCCCGCAGCCCAGCGGGGCCCGGGATCCGGGAGCGGCTCCGCCGGGTTTTGCCTCGGACCCGCCGCGCCCCCTCCGCTACCGCCCTCCCGGCCGCTGTAACAAAGAACAGGCGGCCTGGAGGAGGCGGCGGCGGCGGAGGAGGAGGAGGAGGCGGCGGGGCCGCAGCCGCCGCCGCCGCCCCGGGAGCGCTCCGAGCGGCCGCCGCGCCCGCCCCGGCCTGTCCGCGAGTCCCGGGGAGCGGCGTGAGGAGGCGCGGCGGGGCGGGCGCGGGGGTCCCGGGCGGGGGTGCCGCGGAGGGCGCGGGGTGCGGCGGGAGGAGCGCGGGGAGCCGGCGTTACCTGCCCCGGGAATGGCCAGACCCGGATCGGATCCGCGCTCCGGGTTCCGATCCGCTCCGGAAACCACGCGCCAGCGGAAGCCGGCGCGGCCGGGCGCGGAGCAGGGCGGGAAGTGTAGTGCGGCGGGGCGGGCCGGCCCTGACCCCGGCCGTGGCTGTGGCTGTGTCTGTGTGTGTGTCCCCGGCCGTGTCGCTGCCTCACCGCCCGGGCTGCCGCCGCACGGGTCCCCTGCCGTGCCCGAGCCCCCGGAGCCGCTCGGCGGCGGGCCGGGCCGGGCTGGAGGCGGGCAGTGCCGCGCTGAAGGTGGCGGAGCAGGCGGGTGGCTCTGCCGTCCCCTCACGGGCAGTGCCGGCCGCGGGGAGGCGGGAGGGTTGGCAGGAACAGATTACAGGATCGGTGAGGTTGGAAAAGACCTCCGAGATCACCCCGTCCTGCTATGACCCAACAGTACCCTGTCGATCGGACTGTGGCACCGAGTGCCACGTCCAGTGTTTCCTTAAACACAGCCAGCGGCGGAGATTCACCACATCCCTGAGCAGCCCGGTGCAATGTTAACCACACCTGCGGAGAAGTTCTTCCTGATGCCCAACCTGAGCCTCCCGTGGCACAGCTTGAGGCCATTTCCCCTGTCCCTGTTCCCTGGGAGCAGAGCACGATGCCCACCTGGCTGCACCCTCCTGTCAGGGAGTTGAGCAGAGCAATAGCATCATCCCTGACCCTCCTTTTCTCCAGGCTCAGCCCCAGCTCCCTCAGCTGCTCCTCACAGGACTTCTCCTCCAGACCCTTCCCCAGCTTTGCTGCCTTTCTCTGGACAAAAGCCACATCAGGCACTCTTGGATGAGAGGATGTAGTCTCAAGCTGCACCAGGGGAGGTTCAGGTTGTACATTAGGAGGAATTTCTTCACTGAAAGGGTGATTAGACATTGGAACAGTCTGCCCACAGATGTTTGGAGTCTCCATCCCTGCAGGTGTCCAAGGAACACCTGGATGTGGCACTCAGTGCTCTGGGCTGGGTGACAAGGTGGGCATTGGTTGTGGGTTGGACTCAATGGTCCTGGAGGTCTTTTACAACCTGAATGATTCTGTGATTCCCAAGTCTCCTCAAGTCTGGCATTACCAGGATCTATCAGGGCCCAGCTGTACCTGACATGGTTCAGAAATCTAACCAGCAATGCCTATTTTTTTTTAATAACTGAGTCCATGGCCACCACTGAGTCCTTGTGCCCAGGAAACAAAACAGAGTGCCCTTCTTGCTCCAGGGGTTTTAAACCTTCTGTTCAGGCTACTTCACCACTCAAGCAGTGGCCAGGGCAAGAAGCATGCAGGCTTTTTGCATTCAAGCAAGATGTCCCAAGTTTTTGCTCTGCTGAGAAGTGTTGCTCACAATGGAGTCCCCCTAAAGCCTTATCCAGTGTTCTCTGCCACCACGGTGAGACTGGCCAGCCTTCACTGTAAGAGCACCACTGGAGATCAAAAGGTGGTGGAAAGCAGGCACCAGCTCCATCCTCTCGAGGGAATGTGCTCTTCTCACATCTGGCTACATCTGATGTGAGCTGGAAAAAGTCAGGGCCTTTCTTGATTCAAAACTCAGGGCCTTCCTCGATTCTCAGCCACCCCACAAGCCCTTCTGCACAAGTATCAGTTTCAAAAGAGGTGACTAGAGAGTGTTCTGAGAATGAGTCAGGCTGGAAGGGACCACAGTGGGTCACCAGGTCCAACCTCCCTGCTCCAGCAGGGCAATCCCAGAGCACATGGCACAGGATTATGTCCAGATGGTTCTGGAATGTCTCCAGTGAGGGAGACTCCACACCCTCTCTGGACAATCTGTTCCAGTGCTGGGTCACTGCACAGGGAAGAAGTTCTGCCTTGTGGTCAGGAGGAAATGCTCTTCCTGATGGATCCCAAGGCACCATTCATTGGCCATACGGTGACTGTCTTGTCAGGTGCTTGGGTAAACTGAATGCAGCATTTGAATTTTGACAATATTGTGCTTGGCAAAACAGCGTTGATTTCAGGATGGGGAGCCATTTATTCTTTCAAAATGACTCCCCAGCAGTTTTCAATGACTACAGGAGTAGCAAGGGGAGTTTTTTCAAGGATCTAACTGCATGTACAAATCATTTGTTTTTTCAAAGACTGAAGCTGACTGGTAGTTTTTGTATAGTCTGCTTTTACTTATTTCCCCTGTATGTCTCAGTGCATACTATATGGACTTCTGCCTGGTTTTCTCCAGCATCCAGCATACGAGAGTGGTGTATCCTACTTGCAGTGCATTCACTTTGTCAGGATAAGTATAAACTAGTTCAGAATAGTTAGATCTGTGTGTTTACAATGCATGTTAGTCTGGATCCTGCAGCTCCAACATGATATTTTTTTTTCAGCATTAACATGTGAAGCTGCATCTTAAGCCAGGCTCACCTGAGTAGAGACATAAAAAATGGAGAATCCTTTACATTTATTGTTTAAGAATGAAATATGGTGCCACACTTCAAGCTACATCCATTTCTGCTCTCCCTCTGACAGCTCTTGGCACTTTCGCTAATGTACAGGAATGGCATCAGACAAGGCAAAAAACCTGACCCCAGATTAGAGCAGGAAGGAAAAGGATGAAGGTTTGTTAATAGGAGACTATTAGGAGAGTTCAGCTAAGCACTTCAAGAATATGAAATAAACAGGCATGTAAATGTGGGCAGTGACTCCCAGTAAGGGAACATAACATTTCCTTGTAAAAGAAGGACAGCCCTCAGCTTTGGAAGGGAAATAGAAACATTACTGTGGCCATTTTCATGGGAATGCCTGTTATTTGTTTTGTTGGGTTTGTTGTTGTTGTTGTTGTGGTTTTAATGTTGGGGTTGGGTTTTTTCCCCTCAGTCTGGTAGGGCTTTGTGGCAACACTGATTTATAGCATCATCTTTTCAATAAAATCATCACAAGAGAACCTAATTCCCAGGCTGTGCTCATGTTAGTACTGGTGTCTTCCCCATAGGATCCAGGCCCTAACACTCCTTCCCCTTTGCCCCCTAATTCAGGATATTACAACATAACTGAAAGAAAAAAAATAACGAGCAACCACAATGAGCTCCACAATTCCTTCTGCCATTAGATTCCCACCCAATCCATGTTTCAGGTGATTTCTCAAGCAACAAGGGGCTACCTGATAGGCCAGGGTTATCAGGAACAACCCACAGAGTCAGCCTGGTGTAGGTGGAGAACTCTGCTCCTGAACAAACAGGTAAATGGTCTGTGTTAAGCAACAGGTCAAATTAGTGAAGGAGAGTGGAAAACCATCTGTTACACCTGGCTGAGTGGGCATGTAGGACAGCACACCACACAGAGACAATTGGCTTTTATTGTATGTACAGCAGGAGTTCTTTAAAAAATGCTCTTAGGTTTTTGTAGCAATAAAATAAATCTGTACATCATAGATTTCATGATCGCACCAACTTAAGTTTATGTATGCACAGAAAAAAACGCACACCACAGAGGAAGTTCCTATGACAGTTGATGCTAGGAAAAAATGTTTTACCCCACCTGGAATAATACAGAGCATAATACATCATTGGGAAATACAGAGTTATAGTACTGGAAAGACCTCAGATCCATCCTTCCCAGTTATTTTCACACCATGCCAGCACCTTGCATAGTAGCAGTTTGGATATCCTGAGTGAAGTGATATTATTCACCCTTAACTTAAAGTAATCACCCTTGTTACATAATTAATCTGGAGTTGTTTGTCACCACGGCTGAGGCTTAGCAATGTGCAGAAGCATATGCTGACTTTAAACACATGAATAAATCCACTTAGATCCTGTGGAGGTCAAAGCATGAGGTCAGCTGTTCCCACTCACAGCAGGAATGTCTTAGCCCGGAGCTATGGCATACTTAATTCTGCACCAGGATAAGCACTTGTCTCAAACTTCAGCTCTCCAGCTCAAAGCCTGCAATAAACTCAACTGAAAAATCCAGGCAGCTCTCACCTTGCTCCTTTTAACACCCAGAGCAACCAGACCTGAAAAAGATGTTAAAACAAGAGCAAGGTTCTTATTTTGCTTCTCCATCCACACTTGGTAGCATTTTATGCAGTCAATTTTGTTTTTTCCTATGATATTTTGCACATCAAGAACACCAAAACTCTGCAAGAAACACACAGCAGAAAGTTCTCATTTGAAAAACACCTAGAACCAGCAAGGAGATGCAGTAGCAGGAAATGCTGTAAAATTCCACTGATCCCCAAAACTGATATAATTGCCAGGCAATTTCATCAAAAAAGCAGCACTGTAAGTCCAGTCCTCTCAAAAGCACAACAGCAACAAGGTCTGCATGGCCTGTAGCCCCAAGCTGCCTCCCAAAGAAAGAGCAGGGAAAATCTGTCAGAAAGCATAAGAATAAAACCAATATTTATGCCTGCACAGTGAATGACCTGTCCATTAAGTTGAAGAGGTTTGGTAAAGGTATTTTGCTTTCAAAATCAACTTTTTTCCACCCTGGCATTTCCTCTGCCTCAGATTCACAAGTTTCATATATTGTTAGGAGCGAAATTACTATAATTTCTTCCTGGGCAAGTAGGATATGAAATACCAATGAGCTAGGGATAGACTACTCCTCTTGAAAGTCACTTTGAAAGTGATCTCAATAACCTTGTATTCCTACTGGAGATATTAGGTAGTTTTATTGTTTTCATATACAAAGAGCAACTTAATTCTTCTATTTTCTCACTCAAAATTCACATTAAAGCCAAGGTAAATCTTGGTTAGGTGAGGATGGGGGTTGTCTCCATTGAGGCAAATTTGAACACCATAAAGCAAAACAAACCACAGATTAAGAAGTTTCAGCTATGGGCAGAAAAATTCTTTGGAAAGGAAAAGCCAGCCTTCATCTCTTAGACCTCATAAAATAAATACCATGCCTTCTTTGCTGTACAGGACACCCAGAAACACAAAAGTGTGAGAAAAGGGACAAAGAGGAAGGAATATTTCACAGATTTTTTTTCCAATCTGCTGTTCTGACATCATTAAATTGCAAGGTAGTAAACAAGAAGTTTTCAGTGTAGTAATATCATGTAAAGATTTTATCTACTGTTCAAGTGGGTAGTTATTTATAATTTTAATATCTAACCATTTGAACAGTGGATTGAATTACAGAACACAGAAGATGATTCCCTCTGGCATCCTTCACAAAACTGCACAGGATCCATGACAGTGTTACTTGTGCCAGTTGACAAATCCAGTCTTTCTGACCCAAACCTGGAGCATGGATCCAGCTCACACTGACCGAAGTACACAGAAAATGTACATCCTCAGATCTCCTGATTTTAAATGACAGCCTAAGGGGGGAATGGGATTCAATATTGTGGGTCTTTGGGGTTGTCACAACTGAGCAACTCAATTGTCACTTGGTGTTTAGTGCCTTAGCTTGTTTCAAAGCAGGACATAAATTATTTGCAGAGCAGTAAGAAGAGGTGAGGAACACACCAGCCAGATAGAGAGATCCAACATCAAACCAAATGATGTTTATTTTCCTGAGGAGTAACGGCAAATAAAAAACAAGATTCCCTTTTTACACCAAACAGCTTGTTCTCCTCATCTGAAGAATTCATTCTCTCTCAACACATGTGAGCCCAAACCTTCACACAGTTTGCAGTAAAGAATGTTCTTCATTCCCACCACCAAGACAAGCATTTAAGTGATCATCAAGACCTTAAGATGAACCAAAACCCCATTTTTCTCATGTGCACCTGTTCTCTGGGGTAAGTTACAAACAAACCCTAGTCCTGTACCCTGCAAGCTATTGGGTGTTATTTCACCCCATTCTACAGCACGTGCTAAAGCTTCTGTAAATTAAAATCCCAGCTCAGTAATTTAATAATTCAAGTGGTGTTATATGCTGCCTCTACATTCCCAATTCCACAGCTCTTTGTTTTTAGTGTATGGATGTGCTACCCATGGAGCTGTTTCCCTTGGATTTCTTGAACTCAGTGACCAGTTGTGGTTTCCTCCCTCAGCAACCAAGAGGGAGCATTTTAAGATGGCAGGGACTTGACCTCTATCCTGCCCTGTAACACAGAGAGCTCTGATTGAAATCAAGGAAAAAAGTGTCTGTTGAGGGAACATGACATCAGGGTTTTTAATGCTCACATCATGAACCACTGTAGAACAAATAAAGAAATAAAACTTCTACTTTGTATTAAATTAGAAATAAACTGTTCAGGCACATTCAAGCTGGACAAACCTGTATTACTGAACTGGGATTTCCAAGTACATTACAGCTCTAGAAGATTCATTTGTAACCAGTTTTCAAAATGCAGAACATTAAAATGCCTTCGAGTGTTTTCATAACAAGCAGCATGCTTAAATGTACAACTATTTGATAGTCTGGTCTACTGTATTACCATAGTGATCTTAGGAGGTTACACATAAACAGTATTTTTAAACAGTTAAAAGATTTTGATAGTTCAGTTCAAATATTTCCTTGGTAAAAAAGAAATCAAACCCCCTCTATTTTGATATAGATTTATCAGGGAATCTTGAGTCCAGTAAGTTTTGAAATCTGTTTCTGTTCTTCAGTGACTTTCTATTTTTGATGAATACTTTAAGTTGAAAGCCCAAATATCTGCCAAAGTGTTGGACAGCTTAAAGGGAGAAAAGGGGCCAGGGGAAAAAAATCACTGTTGGCAAAGTAGGCACAAATCTATCATCCATTCACATCAGTAATTTAGTTGGAATGAATGGATGTTTTTCTTGGCTGAGGAGAACAGGCTTGTTCCTTTGTCCTCAGCAGGAATGCAGACGATGGAAAAGTACAGGTAAGCATGAAAGATGGTACGTGTGAAATACTGACATTTTACTCTTCTTAATAGCCAAAATGAGAGCTATGTCTTTACTTCCATCAGTTTCTCATTTTAGACTAAAGGAGCTAGCTGCAGTATTTAACAAGGAAAAAAGGTTTAAAAACTCATCTGACCAACCACTCAGCACATGACAACACTGGTAGTTCTAGAAACTGAAAGGGAACTAAGGGAATTACAATTTTTTCAAAAGCTTTCTTCACAACTGTGTTTTTTAAGATCTCAGTAAATGTTTGGCAAGTAAGACAAGCTGTTCAATGAAAAGCACTGTAGGGTTAACTATTCTCTATTCACCATTTATTGCTCCTAGCTTTGCATTTGATATGATGGTTTATGTACTTGTCTAACAAGCACTTGGGAGAAGGAATTAGAGCCCCTAAGATAAGGTTTTGCATCAGCAATACAGCTTCTCACACAGGGAAGAAAAGTTACACCTAAGACTTTGCAAATACTTTGTTTGCGAGTAGACTCCAGTAGATTTAAAAAAAACCCCAAGTCCCATTTTTTCAAGCATAACTTTTTTAAAGCAGAACATTAAACAATATGCTAGTGTTGATATTTGCATAATTTATTGATTTATGGCTAATATCAAAGGCATCTCTCCACCTACACAGGCTGAGCGGTGATTACAGCAGGCTACAGTTATTACAGTAGGATATCTGAGTCAGCTTTTTCCTTCTGCTTCTGAACACTTACCCCGTTCCAAATTACAACACAAACTGGATATGGGCCTCTTTTTTTTTCTCCCTTTTCAGCCTGACTAGAAAAATCAGTTTTTGCTGTTGCAGGCTGCAGAGGTTCAGTCACACAAACCAGGTGTGATGCTGCAGTTCTGAGCTCCCTGTTAATGTAAACCAGGTGGTCATGTTTGGGTCCTCCCTACAGGATCAGTCAGGCTGGCAGTCACAGTGGGGTCAGCTGGTGCCACCTCCCTGCTCCAGAAGGGTCATCCCAGAGCACCTGGCACAGGATTGTGTCCAGAGGGCTCTGAATATCCCCAGGGAGGACATTCCACATCCTCTCTGGTGTCTGTCCAGGGCTTGGTCACTCCCAACACAAAGCTGTGCCTCCTGTGCAGTGGAGCTCCCTGGGCTCAGACCCTGCCGTTCCTCTGGTGCCATTGCTGCCCCCGGAGCAGAGCCTGGCCCTGGCTGAGCTCCCTGCAGCCAGGGCCAGCCAGGGCTGAGGGCTGCTCTCAGCTGGGCTCCTCTGGAGGCTGAGCAGCCCCAGCTCCCTCAGCCTTTGCTGGGCACCGAGCTGCTCCAGGCTTCCTCGCTGCGCAGCCTCTGCTCCAGGAGCTCTGTCCCTGCTGTCCTGAGGAGCCCAGACCTGGATTCAGCACTCCAGATGTGCCCTCAGGGCTGAGCAGAAGGGCATTACCTGCTGGAAATGCTCTTCCCAGTGCAACCCAGGACACCAGCTGCCTTCTTTGTGCCCACCTGCACCATTCCCCATCCTCCCTCCTCTTCCACAAGAAACCACACACTCCTCCAGAAGCTGTCAGGATGCATTCAGCGCTGCTTGTATTTGGAGGAGCAACTTCATCATCAGAGAGAAAAAAGCATTTTGGAAAAATAAACAAAAAAGACCACTGTTAATAGTGAACATCCTTTTATGCAAGTCATCAGCCACATTTGTATTCTCTAGTACTGCTCTGTAAACAAGTGCTCAAGAGGTGAGCGAGGATCCCATTGCAGAGGGTTCAGATTTATAGGTATGGTTCCCCCGAAGCACCGTTCAGTTTGCTCCTGCTCTTGTTCCTGGAAAGGAGCTTCCTGCTCAGAATCCTGGACAGTGTTCCCCCCTTCTTGCGGCTCTCCTCCGCCAGAGGCTGCTGCAGGTACACCAGGTCGTTGTGTGACTGGCTCATTCCCGGGTCCTTCTGGTGATGCTGCCGGCGGAAAAACAGCTTCGCGCTTTTCTTCAAAATCCCACCTGTGGGGGGAAAGAGGTGCAGGACACTTTAGACAGAACAGGCTGCTGTCCTCTTGAAGCTCAGCTTTAACTGCAGCACGACTGAGAAAAGCTGATCCTCTGATTTAAGCCAATCTTGTGGAAGTCTCCTTCCTTACACTTCTTTAGCTCCAGATGCTTTTCTGGAGACCACGCTAGTGGTGAGATACACATGCACAGCGACTGGTGTGGGTTGTACACTGGGCTCTCACGTGTCAAAGAGGCACAGCCAATCTTTCCAACCAATAAAAGTAGAAAGGACTTTATAAAAAGAATGAAAGAGAGGAAGTAATGCTACTCTTTGTTGTTTCAGAGATCAAAGGAGGTAAAGACCAGCCCGTGAGGCACCACGTGAAGGCGGCATTTTAATTTGAGGTGCAGGACAACAGTAGCTGGCAGTAAACCTGCTTGCAGTGGTTCTGAACAAGCCAGGCAGCAGGTGTTCTATACAAATTGGGCAGCACCACCCAGAGTTAACACTCACAAAGCATTTGCTATTTTAAAATCCTGTTAGGAATTGCGACACATTTCAAGCAGATTAAAAATAATATTACATCTGCTTCCAACAGGTTCAGAAGTCTGCCCAAATCCCTCCTGTGGTAAATTAAGTTGCTTTATTTTGCTGTGTTCCTTCCCTTGACCCCATGTCAAACCCAGCATGCAGCCAAGGCAATTGCAGCTGTCATCTCACCAGGGACTCATGTTGCCAACAGCAGCTATCAAGACTCCTCTCTTTGCAAGCTTGGGTTGTTTTTGCAGCCATTCTGCCAAATTCCACCCTCCCTCTCCATGTGTGCCCATGTGCCTGGTGTGCAGCTGGCAGGGACACTGCTCCAGGATACCAGCAACACTCAGCCTGCTGTTGGGACATCAGCACTGTGTTAAAACAGCAACAGTTTGGTACAGAATTGGGCATGGTGGTGTCCCAGGTGGCAGGAGACAGTTTGCACAGAGGAGGACCCAGGTGACAAGCCAGCACAAGAGCTTCTGGCAGTCAGACTCTATGTGGGGACAGTCACCTCCCTGGCAAAGCTTCCACACCTCCTCCCTGCACCGCTATCAGGTTTCCTGATCCTTTCTCAATTCAGCTATTAATTCCTGTCATGGCAAGGTCTTGATTCTGCTTTTCCTCCCACTGCAAAGGGACACAAAAAGCAACACAGAGCAGTTCTTTCATGGGACACTGCCACAGCTGGAATTAAATGTTTGTCCCCCAAGGACAAGGGCTGCGTGTCACTTTGCACAGTGACAGCTGCAGAACAGGTATTTCATGGCAGTCAGATGCTGCTTTGTACAGACTAAAGCAGTCACAAACATGTACTTGGGTTTATTACTTTGTACTTTCAGGACTAAGCACTCAGCACCTGGGAGGATATTCCAGCATGTTTATTCTGGCAGCTGCTGGGACTCTTCTCACAGGGCACAATGGGATGGAAGCAGCAATCAGCTGAAAGCAACCAGAACTTGTGGATTTGAATCTTGACTGCTCTCCCATCAGCCTCTGATTGATCTTTTTGGCAAGGCAGTACCACTTCAAGCTGTTGTCAGCAGCATAAAAGAAACAGTGTTCCACCCCAGGACACTGACAGTTGTTGATGTGCAAAGGCTGGGGGGATGCAGAGGCCTCACTGCTGGGCAGCTCCTGTTTGAGCAGGCAGCTGTTCTGCCCAGCAGCCCTGGCAGCTGCAGCTGAAGCTGTGCCAGCAGCGGTAGGACACAAGGGTTTTTCCCTAAGCAGATTTTTAGTCCCATCCATTCTGTGATTCAGACTGATCTGCCACACCAGGAAAATAGAACCGAACTAATAACGCTGCAAAAATTGTGCCGATGGGCTGGGACAACTCCCTGCAGCTGAAAAATCGTGGGCAGCACTTCCCTGAGAGCAGCACAGGGCACAAGCAGCAGCCCCAAAGCTCCCTGTGTGTTCAGTCACTGCTGCCTGGAAGCTTGCCACGTCCCCAGCAGTCTGCAGCCAGTTTGGAGTGTGCTGCCTGGCAGTGGCTCCAGCTGCTGTGGAGACATGCAGCCCTGGGAGGGAGGGAGGGCAGGGCAGGGCAGGGCAGCAGCCTGGCAGTGCTCGTGCTGGTTGATGTGCTGGTTTTGTGCTCTTTGCATGCTTATGCCTCCAGTTCAACAGGATCCATGTGCCAGCCCTGCCCCCAGCAGCAGGAGATGAGCAGAGAGCACTGCACCAACTCACTGGGGCTTCTCTGCACTACTTTAGGGTGTTCTGGAAATGCTTGTGGGGGTGGGATCACTTCTGAATCTCATTTGTGCTAATGAAGGGAGATTTCCTTACACATCTACAAGGACATGAATAGAGATTGCTTTCCATTCCTTCCCAACTTCCAAAACAATTTTTATACAGGTGGTTTTGTAAATACCTGAGATGCTGGTAGCTCTACAAGTTAGGCTAGAAAGGCTCCATCTAAAAAACTGTCATCAGCAGGCTTTAAAATAAATTTTGTGCATTATCTGTATCCAGTTATGGGGTCACACATGGTTTGCATGAGCAGATTTTGGCTGATTACCAGATACTACAGCAATGGGTGTGATGGAGGGAGATTGGGAATGTAGAGCATCCCTCCAAGCATTCCTTGTTGCCATCTCTGTGTGACCCTCCTGGACAGCACGACCACCAGAAGGACGATTTGTCACAGCAGACTGGTCTGCTAAGATATCTGAGCACAGAAAGTAATTTTGGAAGGAGAAAAGAAATGGATGGGGGAAGAAGGAAGTGGGTGCCAAACTAATTTTTGCTTTAGTTTTTACAATGAGTGTCCCATTGTAAAGCTACATTTTCTTAGGGATAAAAGAAAAAAAAAAAGAGACAAAACCAACTTACTGTGTAGGTAATTAATTCTGGCTGGCAAAGGAGTCATCTTAAGTTTATAAAAGGGAGCAGGTAAGAAAGAGGAAGTCAGAAAGGTAAAAAAACAAACAAACAAAAATATGCAAGAGTAAAAAAAAACGTGCTTTAAGACATTAATACACACACAATGCTTTTCAAAGCAGAAGAGATTTTGTTTGGGTTTTTGTTGTGTTTGGGTTTTTTGTGGTTACATTTGTGGTTTTATTTGTAGTAGGGGTTTTTTGTTGTTTGTTTTTTTGTTGTTGACAAACAGAAGGCTTGAACTATTCACAGCTCACTGAAGGCAGGGGGGGTTGAAATGTTTTCCTATCTTACTCCATAAAAGCTACTCAGCTGTGACAAAGCAGAGATTCAAGACTTCCACAAAGACATCTCTGTATAACGAAAGGGACCTGAGCCAGTTTTTTTCAAGTATTTTTTCAAGATGATACAACCCTCTCAAATTAGAAATATTTTGCAGTTTTTAGCAGTCTTACCCTGCATTGTGTGGAAAGGGTCTTTAGAAGCCTGATCTCTTTGCACAGGGAAACCCAGAACGAGACAACAACTCACACACAAACTTCCACTTGCTTGTTTTAGAGTAACATGTTAAAGAAGAGGTTTTGCAGTTTCTCCTACAGATTCCTAAACATTTCCAGGCTCCAAAATGAGACAAATCCCTTCACAACTAACCAATCCCCCTCACCCCAAACACACCCAAGACTTTCCAGTGCCTGAGCATGTGTGTGACAGGGATTGTTGCTGTACCCTCCTGATCTCTCATGTGGAGCAGCACAGCTGTGGGAAGGCTAGAGAACTCGAAGGGAGGATCCTGACAAAGAGCTCCAGTGTCTGCCCTGGGTGGGGGAGATAATCCAGGAAAATAGGGAGGTTTTGTAGTGAGCCGTTTTCCAGGATCTCCAGGCGAGGGAAGAACAGAAAATAATAAAGCAAAGAGGGATGGATATGGGTGAAAAGCACAGTATTTTTTGCAACTTCCAGGTGCAACCTGTGTGCCTGTTTGGGGCATAGCCCACTGCACTGGCCCTTTTGTAAGAATTCCTAAATAACCCCCCTGTTTACCACACAGCCACAAACCACTGCTCAGAGGTTAATGGATGGAAACACAAAGGAAACACAAAGAACCCTGAGACATTTTCAAACTGCAGCTATTCAGGTGTGTAACTACCTAAGCAGAATGATCTGATGCATAAGTAAATACCTTATTTACTTATTAAGTCACCTTTTATTCCATTCTCTTTAGCAAACTACATATTAATGAAATCAGTGAAAAGGGAGAATCTGTTCACCAGGCAGTTTGTGCTTCAGCTGTGGGGATTCCTGACACACACTTTAGTGAGTGTGAGGAGGAGAAGGAATATATTGGAAAGCAACTGTGAAACCCTGTAATTTCCAGCTTGGTAATGGGGCTGCCAATATAGGACAAGTCCTTGTTTGCAAGGACAGTTTTCACTGAGGAACTGACAGGGTGACAGCCCAAATAACTGAGCTGGGCTTAGTGAGCTGTCCTTTAACTTGTAAGGATGAACCCTTCTGCTTCCTGAAGGAGAGCTTGAGCTGGCTCAGAGAGCTGCAAGTGAAACAGCTTCAGCCAACACCACAATCACAAGGAAGGTTAAGGACAAAAAAAAAATCAATAAGAAAGGATGAACTACTGCAGCCAATTACGCAGAGAAAGCAGTCACTGAAGTGGAAGTGAGGATCACGTACCTTTAGATTTTTTCATGCTCCCAGTTTCTGAAACACTTAATGAGCTCCCAGATATTTCTTCAGAGGTCTGGTCCAAGAGTGTGCTGGTGTCCCACGGCTGGCTGCCATTCTCCAAACCCCAGGCCTTGTGGGTGCTTTGCTGTGGGTTGGTATCAGGGACTATTTCGGAAGCACCCGATGACAGCTTTTCATCAGAGGTGATTTTTTCAACAGCTTCCTCCACAGTGGGTGGATCTGCTTCCCTGCAGGAGCTGTCCATGGCTGCAGCATAGTCCAGCATCAGTGAGGCTTCACTGTCCTGAGATAAAGAGGTCTGCCCAGTGGAAATAAGACACAACACTGACACAGTCATTCTGCTGGAGAAGAACAAGCCTCCCTGCAAAAGTTATTTTACCCTCTTTACACTCAGACTTGTATGGCTCAGGACCATCAGAAAGCCACCCAAAACTTCCTTAGCTCTACTGAGGAAGAGGAGCATTTAGTAAAGTTTTAATCATGTTGTTAAGGCCAAATGAGTGAAAAAAAGAATTAAGTATATGCCTTCCACCTACCCCTGGCCCCACTGCAAGCAACAGGACCCCCTATTTGTGCTGCTGTAATGAAGTGTCAGCATACACAGAGAATCTTTTGGTCCTTTTATGAAAATTAACATCAAAGCATTTCATCTTGTCTCCTTGTCTGCCCTCCCTCTGGAACAGAGACCAGAGAACCAGAGGTTTTTCAGAGGGTTTTAACAGCTTTGAAAAAAACAGAGAAATCTTTCATACTTCTTCTGTGCATCTTCACTACATGGGTAAAACACAGAGAAGGACTTCCTATCCTCTCTTCTCACCTAAATTGATTTTCCCAAATCCCTAACACCACCCCTGTCCAAAGCACACCATGCATTTTAGGCTGTCAAACCTAACAATCAGAACCCAACACCCTGATTTGGCTTAACTTCAAACAGTTACAGAAATAACCTGGCAAGCACAAGTAGATTCTGCAGAGAGAGAAGCCATGAGAATGCTGCAGTCAGTGCAGCAGAGGCTTTACTGTAATTTGCTTTGTACTAAGCATTAACTGTAAGTGTTGTTTTTGGCTCTACCTTGGACACCCCTGATATGATAATGGTGCTTTTCTTTCGAGGAGATTTCAGTTTCTGCTTTGCAGATTCGCTCAACTGCCGAATGGCTGCTTCTGCCACAGGGTCAGTGCCATTCAGTACCAGCAGCTCTGAAAAGAAAGGATTATTTCAGAGGGGAGAAGAAAAAACAGGAAAAAACAGAGCAGAGAGAGGCGGGGCTTGTCCTTGACTTGAAATTCACAGAAATGGCATAAACACCATGAACATCTTCCAATTCACCACCCAGTGCTCAGGTCCTGTCTTTCCCTTTTGTCACCTATTTTTGGAGAAAAGGTACCAAAGTGGCATTACAAACCATACCCATGAGAAAAAAGAAGGTTCTGGAAGCCTGGACAAAACATCCCATTATTTCAATACGTTGCTACCCTGTGGTGACAGTGGGGACATCATGAGTTATCAGAGTCATGAAGAACCATAGCTCTAACATGGTACAAGGCTGACATGATGCCACTTCCTCAGGTAGCCATTTAGTTATTTTGCTCCTTTTCCAGACATCTCTGCTCAGTACTTCCAGATTTCCTATGGCAATGTGATAGGATGGGGAAAGCAAAGTGCCTGCTTCAAAATCCTGTAAAGTCCACCTCCTTTTCCCCTCCAACCACTGCACAGGAATAAAAAAATCTTCTGTATAAAATGCTCCTTAGTGACAAACATGAGTTTATTTTTAAGCACAGCCCTTTCTGGCACGTGGCACACAGCAAATATACACTAATCAAATTCATCAAGCTCAGGAACAAACAAGATTAAGGAAGTCAACAAGACAAAATTCCCCATGTTTAATTGCCTGAGGTGGACTTTTCTGGCAAGAGTTTTAACAACAAAAGAACAGAGGCAGGAGTAGCACCAGTGTTAAATTGAACAGTACCTTTTGTTACTGTGACAATACTGCAATAAAAGAGGAGACTTGGAATTTAGGAATAGGTGTGCACAAGGGGTGTGCATGTCTGCACCCTCATCATAAACCTTGACTTTTTCCATCTCCCCAGCCCCTGCATTAATTCTTATTGTTGTCATCACCTAGATCTATGGCACAGATACAGCATCTTTTCCAGAGTGCTTGCTGCTATTTTACCATCATGTTTGCAATAACTTTTACCTAAGTTACTGCCATACCAAAAGATTCTTTGTGTTTCTTTCATTTGGCTTTTGTTCTAATGAGTAATTCTTCCTGCAATAAACACTTCACAGAAATTCCCCTGCACTCCCAATAAAAACATTGTCTGTAACAATAGGGTCTGAGCTGTCTTCAGATGAGTCTTCCAGTAAGTGTTTTGTATCTTTAATACCATAAACACTTAAGAGAGTCAACTCAGAAGTCTTGCACTATGCTAACATTTCCCAAATTGATGTAGTAATACCACACTGCTTCATGGTGAAAGAGTATTTTTTATCCTAGAGATAGGAAAAGATCCAAGTGCTGTTACAGCACATTCATGGTTACTTCATGCCCTTCCCCATCCTTGTTGGCCAATTCATTTCTGTCTCTCAGAAACCTCCTGAGTGTCCCAGGAGCAGCCCAGACCACCTCCAGGTTGTCCCATCCCCACTCAGATGTGTACAAAGCCAACTGGCAGCCACACTGGGTCACATCTTTCTCTGCTGCTGCCCACAGAGCTACTGGAAGGTTCAGTGGTGATCACACACTGGACTGAAAAATATGCTGAAGATTTAGAGCTGCAACTTGAACAGGTAAATTCCCCAGAGTCAAAACCAGGTTGTATATAGAATTCAAAGTGAATTTATAATTATAGTTACTGTCAATGTCACCTGGTGCTGTGAAGGCACTTCAGCTGTATGCCAGGTGACTTAGGAAGGTGGACAAATGGGCACAGCAAGACCAAAAAAGCCCAGTGGCAGGACTAGGAAGAGAATTCAGTTGTCCTTACATCAGTCCAGCCTCTGCCTTCTCTTCAGACACAGGGGACTTAAGAGTTATGTGTCACAGGGTTTTAATTTAGTGCAGCATCCCCATGCCTTTATGAAAGGAGGCATCTTTCATTCAAAAGTAAGAGAAAAGACTTTTGGCTTTTCTGCAGTCACCTCCCCTCTCCAAACCACAGCTCATTGTTATTTATTCAAAACCAGTAATTTAAATTGCCAATTAAAACCAGACTTTTACTGCAAGACTGCCATACCCCAAACCACAGTGCTTTAGAACATAAACATCCCAGTGCTGCTGACAGGCAGTAGCCATATGGGTTGGCTGTTATTTTTACAGGATCACACTATTCCCACATGCAGAACAGAGAAATGTTCTCATCGTCAGCTTCAAACATTTTTATTACCTGTATCTGAAGATGACAAAGTTTTGCTGACTGGAGCACCATGAGAATGGAGGGCTTCAACAGTGAAATCCTTTTCAGTCACCTTTACTTTAACTGGAGTTTTCACAGGAGAATCTGAGGACCAAGTTTTTCTGGTTATTTGAACTGGTCAAGACATTTTTTATTTCATTAATAAGAATTTATTAGACCTGTTATGCCTGTTCCTATCATAAGTTTGAGAAAATTGTTTAATACAAATTCTCAAGAAATGTTCTGACCCCAAAATGCCAGTGAAGTATAGGAATTTATTGTTTTTAAACATTCTACTGTAATATGCTAGACAACACCCACTTAAGTAAAAGATCTGCTTTAACAACTTAAAAGAATGCAGATCTTTGTGAGACTTCCCACCACAGTTTTACTTTTGTACTTATTCCAAGAATTGGAAAATCTACTCCTGGAGGACAAGCTGAAAAGTCCTTTGTCACCAAGTAGCAGCAATCTCCATCAGAGATAATGATAATACAGATCAAGGCACAGGATGGTCTGTCATCAAATGAGAGTGATACATTTGTCATGTGAAAAACCATGATAAATGGTTATCACACCATTGTGAAGATTTACAGCAAGTATTACAAGAAACATTAACTGTTCCTCTTGTAAGAAACAAGTTTCCATGGAAATTAAAAACCTGATTCTGGAGAATACAAACAACACTTTAACATGTCAGAGAGCTCTGGAAAACAGCGCCTTTCCTGACATCCCACTCCTCAGTGCTTCTCCTGGTGCCCATGGATAGCTCTGTGAAGGAACACAGGAAGATCTGGACTTGCTGACCTGTGCTCAGTGGGGATGATCTCCCTTCCAGCCGAGGTTTGGTCCTCACAGCAGTGACAGTGGTGACCACAGTCCCACAGGGCATCACAGTGCGATCCTTTTCGATCTTGGTGGCCAGCACTGGAGAGGAGACTTGCCTTGCCTTCAGCTCACTGGGTTCTATAAAAGAGAACTGAGGAGACACCAAAACATCACCTCAGAAGCACAGTCAGGCAAGAAGGATGCTATTTCTAGCTGTATCTTCTTTGAAGTTTTTGCTGAGGCAAACTCAAGAGTTAGTTCTTTTGATAAAACACAAATACTGTGCAATCAGAAGAGGCTGCTCTGACTCCACAAGTCCAAAGCATGACAAGAGCATTCACTAGCACTTCCTGAAGTAGAAGATCCACCCCACACCCCCCCAAAGCCCAGCAGTACCTCTGCACTGATGGATCCCAGCCCAGGCCCTGGCTCCCAGCTGCTCTCCCTGGCCCCACTGCTCAGTGCAAAGCTGTGCTGGCCAGAGGGTTGTTTCCTGAACAGGTCCAGAGGTACAGTCACCTTCCCGGATAAAGGACCTGCAAGGATAAAAGCAGCAAGATCAGCCCACATCTAAGCTATCAGGATGGGTGAGGGAGAGAAGATGGGAAAGGAGGAGGAAAATTCAAGCAGAAAATTGCAGAATTGGTTCTACACCACGGGGCAGAGAAATGGTATCTGACAGTTTTCTTTTAATTTTATGACTATTCCTTAGCCTGGCCTAATACTGTGTAACAGGGAAGAATGGAGCCATGAAATATTACTTATTTACTATTGTTTCTGGCCATTATTTTCCCCTTTATATACAGAATGTCTAGGGAAAAAAGAAAACTATTAGGTTCTTGGACAATCTCCATAACCAACTTCCAGCATCTTTCATTTCAGAGGATGATGTGGATTCCTGGTAAACTGGAGCATCACAACAATAGACTTTTTTAATTCGAACTCTAGTAAAACTTCAGCAGTTCTCTTGTTCCTCCTCTGATTTTATCAGCTCCACTAGACTGGAACAAACTATTAGCAAAGGTATGGTACCATTACAGAGATGAAATCCTAGTTTTTTGTGAAAAGCAGAATGTTTAAAAACAATAAATTCCCACACTTCACTGGCCTTTTGGGGTCAGGTTACCAGGGAACATGTGTTGAGAATCTGTATTAAACAATTTTCTCAAACATTTATGATTTGAGGCATAATAGGTATAATAAACTCTTGTATTATACAAGTAGGGATCGACATTATAATCATATTAATATGATTCTACTTTGAGTCTTCTATTCAATTTTTTTTGAGAAGAACAGCTAAGCTGGTATGGAGGGGCAGAGGGGGAGGAAGAGAATTATCAGTGCAATCCTCTGGGACCTTTTTCTTCAGGAAATCAGGTTGGAAGTTTCACTCTCAGTAGAAAGGCAGAATATTCTTGGTGTTGTTTGGAAGACTAAAGATGCTTAGGCACTATCAAGACTAAACTTTGTCCAAGAAACAATACATATTTCCTGACTCCATATAAATCCCACATTTTTATTAAAAATTAGAAAGAGCATCCATATCAGAGAAATTTTTTAAAGCTTTTCCCTACATCTGACTTTCCAATCCCTCCAATAACCACAGATCATAAGCAAGGTACTGCACAACTTTGTATATGCAATATAATCACAATTGGTGTGTTTTATACCCGATTGTGATTTTTTTACCTGAATTGTTAGGCAGTCTCCGGGATTTGAATAGGGAGGATTTAGGATTAACTCCCATGACTCCCCTACAGCCACAAAAGGAACTCAAAAGTTTAACTTGAAACTCAAAAAGGTTCACAGTGGATCTCTGAGATGTTTAGAAGACTGAAAAATACAGGATATCAGTACCTGGATGGCTCAGTATGTTGACAATCTAGAAAGAAACTCAAAGATTCTCTCTAACTTTAACCCAGAGCATGACAGAGGCACCTGATCAGTGTTTTCTCTCTTCCATCCATGATTACTGATGGATCTGACCACTTCTCCATGGCCACTCAGAAATAAAAGGGAACTTAGGTCAACACTCAGCAAAGCTCACACGCTGAACATGCAAAATAATTCTGTCTTAATACTTACTATCCAACTTCCCATCTTCTACTATTTGCAGCTGCAATGCTTTTGATTTGGCACTTAGTTCACTGTGAAGGAAATGAAACTATGTTAGGTCCTTGCAGACCAAGCAGATTTTCCTTCCCACGCAGGTTTCCCCCTTTCCCCAGCTTTTCTCAGCCCTCTCCAAGCCAAACTCTGCACCTTGCAGGTGGGTAAGGGATAACAGGTAAGACTGACCAAAGGGATCACAGCTGGAAACCATGGCCTGGCTCCCTCCACCACTGCTGCACAGGTTCAATTTGTTACATTTCAGAGGCTTTTCTTCTCCCCAGGAGCTCCCAAATGCTGCCCTCCAAACTGAGGCTGGTCCCTAGTCTGACTGCTACATCACAGCACCAAGAAGCTTTGTTTCTCCTGGCAGGATCAAATTTGTAAGTGAAGATGCTGGAACAGGTCTGATCAACATCCCTGTCAAAGCAGGAAAGTGTCCTGCAAAAACAGGACAGATGCAAGGAAACAAAAATAGTTACAGCTTTAAATGAAAAGAGCCAGTATCACTTATCCAAAATAAGACTCAAGGGTGCTGCAAGACAAGAAGAATGAGTTTCTGTGTGACCAAAACAGTGTGAACTATCCACAGAATTACACATGTGGTACTTTCTAACATGGACTAGACAATAAACACAAAACCTTTCCTCTGACTGAGGCAGAGAGGCAAACTGGGCACCTACTGAGGAACCCTCCAGTAAAACTTTATTTTATAACCTTCTCAGCAGGTGTTCTGCCAAAACCCCTAAGGGCATGAAAACATGTATTTTATTTTGGTATGTCTCTGTTTCAGGATGCTGTGATCCTGGCTGTAGACACCCCACCTCCATTCCATGCTGTGGGATGTCATCCATGCAGATTTTAAGTTCTTCCCTGCCATTCCCACACCTCCTGCACCCCAAAACTTGGAAAGGAGCACCTGGATGGTACTCTTGCTGCTTTGCCATGAAGCTAAAGCAGAGCCTGATATTGTAATTTGTACACTGGTGCTCACACTGGGGGATATTTTTGGCTGTGAAGAAAGAAAAAGGCAGAGGTTTGTGTGTGTGAACTTGAAAGAAGTTCAAAAAACCCTGCCAAAATCCTAATCTTTTATCTGCAAAAGCCCCCAGTTACACCTCATGCACTTCTGAAAAGCAATGTGGAAGCCCCAGCATTATTCCTAGTGTCAAGGCCAAATTCCAGTCAATTTAATCACATCCTGCCTGCCCTCTCTCAGCCCTTTCAGTTGGAAAAGGGTATTATTCTTACAAACTTCCTGTCCAAAACTGCTGGGAACTTGTCTGCTCTGCAACTCTAAACAAGTGCTGTTCCACCAACAGATGGCTGAAGTGATTCACAGACCCACTGCCTGCAACACCTTGTGATACTTCAGACAAGAAAGCCCATCAGTGACTCCTCAGCACCCCAAACTCAAACACCACAGAAGCCATCAGGTATTTTCACTCTGCTGTTAGAAAGTGAAAATGAAAATAGCTTTAGAACTGTTCAATTTTGACCTTATTTACGGAAGCTTTGTGAATCAGAATACTGTGTAGGTTGCCTGAAAGTCCTTTTTTTTGTTCTACAGGAGGAAAGAAAATCTAGATAAAGTTTTACACTCCCTTTTTAGTCATAGCCACCACTCCTTTAGGTGGTCCATTGTTTTTGCACATTTGCTTTTTCCGCTCAGGGGAGGGAATGCAGAGACATTAGATTCCCTCAAATGCAGTCTTCACAGTAAAGTGACTTCAGAACCTTGCTAAAACTTCTTTTTTTGGCACTGTATGAAAGCACAAGGTGATTTATTATGCCTGTTACTGCTGTCATCTATTAGAATCATGTATCTACCATGGAACATCTAGAGACCTGGATCTCATATCCATGCAGAGGGTAATTAGATATCCTGAAGTGTCAACCAGCTCCAGATTTCTCTGAGGCCACACAGAGCAAGGCCAAGAGTGAATCTATTTCAAAATGCCATTCTTCTCTCACACAGTTCAAGTAAAAAAAGATGCCTTATTGCAAAAGTATTCTCAGGAGGTAAGTTACTTACAAGATAAACTCTTCCTTCCAAAAGGGATGTGCAGCATTTTTGGCTACAGAGCTGGAAAACTTCTGCATAGGGTCATTCAACTGAACTATACACACAAGGTCTGTGCTGCCTGTAAGAGTAAGAAAAATCAATATCCAGTTATTAATTCTCCATCACCAAGAGGCCACTTACTGACAAGAAACCCCCTTCCTTGCACACTGCACTTTTAAATAGACTTTTGCAGACACTTTCTCATCTTCCCACAGGATAAATGCCTTCCCTCAGTTTGCAGACTGAGGATATTAATGACAAAGGTCAATATTGCATCACTGTTGTCTTAGGCACTGTCCTACGTGAAACACGACAAACCAATTTAAATCCTGGCATGAAGCAACCGAGTGCAGGCACAAAACAATCTCAAAAGATGGGGAGACAACAGTAAGCAGGTGATGGTGTGGGTGTGAGGCAGGGAGGGAGTAAAGTTGCTTTCAGCTGCTTCAAAGAAAACAGAAGTTTTCTAAGTTCCTCCTGGCCAAAGTCACAGTGGTTCATTTGGACATGAAAATAAGCTTTTTCTGCTGGCAAGGGACTGATGACAGCAGTGCTAATTCACCATGGTTTTGTGGACTGTGGTTTTTAACAAGTTGGTGACATTCTAAAGCACTGCTGCAGACTTATCTCTGCCTTGATCTTGGAATTTGATAGTGTTGCAAATTGGCATATTATATTGCTGCTCCAAGGGGAAATAGTTTGCCAGATGTGCTCCTCTTCAAACAGTTTCTTTAATATGGCTTTCACAACATCAGAAATAATTCAAACCCACACTTCCAAAAGATCAAGGAAAATAACAAAAAGCTCAGTACTGACTGTGTGCAAAGCAAACAAAAGATGCTGCCCCCAGTTCCCCAGGAGAATCTCAGTTTGTATTTGCTGTCCCCAGCTCCCAGTTGTCCTGTGGGGATGCTCTGGGGCTGTGGATCAGCACAGAGGCAGCCTGGGCCTGGCAAGGTGATTAGAGGAGACAAAGCACTGTGTACACACAGCTTATTTGGGATCCAAGCTCACCCTGGAGTAAGTAGTTGAGCTGCTTTCCCAGCTGGCTGAGCCTGAGCTGATGACCCTGGGCTGGTTTATGCTCACACAGCCATGTGTCTGCAGCCTGTTCCTGCTGCCAGCTGCCCAGCCCAGGGCAGAGACCCTGCACAGCCCTGCCTGAACCACACCTGAGCCACAGACCCACTGCACCCAACAGGCTACTGCAGCTTTTCTGCCCTGGACACCCTGCTGGAAACAATCACCTACTTTTTACTTTTCAGCAGAAATCACTTTGGCCCTAAACGATTCCCTGCAGTACAAAATCTAAGGTGATCTTTGTTTACCAACTAAGGAGATAAAAACAGGCACAGCCCTGCAGAGACCAGTTCTGCTACTGGGCATTCACCAGCTGAACTAAGATATCTACAGAGAAGCCACGAGCTCTCATAAACCCTGTCAGCATCTATCAATCATCCAGGGATCCTTCAGCACAGACGAAGTGCTCCTCCCCAGCCCCAGTGTACCTGAGTAGGTTAGCCTGCAATACTGCACACTCATGGAGACTGAGTTCCAATGACATAGTTCATTATTGCATGAGAAGGCAGGAAAAGGGAATATTAATTAAAAGCCAGCAAGTTATGTCCAGAAGCCAGCACCTTGACAGCTGTGCAGTATTCTCACTGGATTTCAAGTGTACCAGTTAAACCCCATTATGAAGCTTTATTTATCATTCTCAGTTCCATATATTTACACTCCAGGAGCTGCTGGGGAGCCAGCAAAATTCCCTCCATCTCCTGTTAGAATAGCAAATGGGGATTTTGCGTCCCAACATTTGTGTTCCAAGAGCAGAGCACATAAATTGTCTCTCCTCCCTGTCATTTTTAGGGAAGGTGCAGAGATTCTCAGAAGGTGAATCTTCTGTTCTATGCTCTGTATGCACATAAAGGTATCTCATCTCATGACTTTTAAAGGCAAAATCACCCAGTCTTTTGGGAACTTTAGTTTGCACTAAAATTGTAGAGTGATAACAAATCATAGAGTGGTTTGGGTTGGAAGGGACCTTAAAGATAATTTCATTCCAAACCCCCTGCTGTGGGCTGGGACACTTTCCACTAGACTGGGTTGTAGCTGCCAGCACAGTTTTATTTATATAAGCCATTTCACAGCCAAGAGTTCCAGAATTGCTTCAAAAATAAGTTGGTTTTTTTTTTTAAAAAAAGCTCTGCAGAGATTTTTAGGGGAATCACTTCCAACCAGGATGAGCAAAGCAGCATTATGCAGGACTCTAGGGCAGAAAACTATTACATCTAACTGAAAAAAGGAGCACAGCAAGAAGGATATATTTATCCCAAACTATTGCCTTGCCCAATTTAGCAGCCACAAGCTTCCATTAAAAATACTGTTAGGGAATTGTTTAGTGGCCATATATAACAGAGCTTCCAAGCTGTATTTCCGCTGACAAAATCTGCAATGTGCCTGCTCATGCCTCAATCAGTGACAGAGATGTGCCTGCACTTGGAGAAATCTGAATACTTGCAAGACAGGCCTGGTGCTGCTTTCCAAACCCAACACAACCTCCACCAGGCAGTGACCTCTTTTTTGGCTTCATTCTCCACTTGCAAGAGGGACCTCCTCCCTTACCTGCAGAGGGAATCCCTCAGGGGCAAAAATCCCTGACAACCAAAGACCACCTCTGAGGAGTTTATATACAGGAGGAGAATTTTAGATCAATCAGCAAATGGCTTAAAAGTAAAGAAAAATGCCTGTGAAAATAAGGTGACACTGAATCAAGCCAATGTCATTGCCAGCAGTTAATGGAGAGTTGGATGTGAGCCCCTCGTCTTGGGTACAGCCAATTTAGAAATTAAAACTAAAATCCAGAAAATAATCAGCCAGCTTTATACACATGGTCATTTTAATCTAGTTTCAGCAATGATGAATTTCTGTACAAGAAGAACAAGATGTTTAAATACTCAAATAAACTAAAACATACATTAAGTCAGCGCTGGCACAGGCTGCCCAGAGAAGCTGTGGCTGCCCCTGGATCCCTGGCAGTGTCCAAGGTCAGGCTGGAAAGGGCTTGGAGCAGCCTGGGATAGTGGAAGGCGTCCCTGCCCATGGCAGAGTGGAATGAGATGAGCTTTAAGGTCTCTTCCAACACAAATCACTCTGTGACTTTATGAAGTCTGTTTCTCAGAATACAGCAATTTCTTACATCTTCTTTTGAGAGTAGGCAGAAACCCAGAACTTCCACATTCTTTCACCTGAAAGGAAAGTAAAACAACCCACCCCAGCCCTGCCTGATTTGGAGCAGCAGTGCCCATTTCATTACCTGCAGCACGGAGATCACTCAGCTTCACCGCGATGTTCCTCACCAGCAGCTTGAGGTCGTGAGCCCTTGGAGGTTTGGGAGGACTGGTGCCCTGAGGGAGAAGGCTTGTGTTCTGTACATTCTGCAAAAGGCATCCAGGACAAGGGGGATTGTGCACAGGCAAACACCAAATCCTTGTGTCCCGTGGGCACAGGGAAGCAGAGGTGAGCTGGGCTGGAACACCAGCAAGGAGCCCCACAGGAGGGGTGAGCACAGAGCCTCCACTGCCCCAGGCTATGCTGTTCCAAAGATGTGTCCCAGTTGTTTCTCATCACTGAACACTTTAAACTTACTCATTTGTGGGTCACAAATATATAATAAAAGTGCCAAGCAGAAGGACAGTTCCCTAAAGGTTTTGGAAGGAATGAGAGTTACCTGAACCTCCTTTGTATCTGCAGGCCTCACACTCAACACTACAGATGGAGAAGCTGAGCTGAAGAGGTTCTTCAAGACATCTCTGAGCGTTTCAGGTATTGCACATGTCCCTTCTGTCTGTCCCTATGAGGAAACAAACAATCAAACATCTCAAAACTCAGAAGTTAAGCCAAAATTAATTTGGTATATACCTAAACCACCAAAACCATCAAGCATTAGCTTTGTCACAGAGAGATGGTTTCTGTTGCCAACAACACAATTTAACAGATCATGCAAAGAATTACTTAAATTTCTCTGTTATGCATTAAAGGAAAGCTAGAATTAAACACAGAAAAAGTTACATGCTGTTCTGAGAGTTAGGAAGACACAGCCATTATCCAAAAAACCCAGAAGTTTCATTAACAGTTTTTATCTTAGGATGGTGTTTTAAAGATTCTGAACTGCTCTGCACTCCCCTGAGAGAGCAGATCAGGTCATCAGATAAGCAGATCGGCACCATTCCAGTGATTTAATGGGAGTTATGCCAGCTTGCAACAGCTGAGAAGAAACTAATCCTGTGCTGCACTGAAAAAAAAAATATTATAGCATCTCCTGGAGGCCTTCAACCTTGCTGAAAAGTGCAGTGTGTGGACAGAGAGTTGTGCTGCTCTGGGGCACTGAGCTGTAGTTTGCCCATTCAAAAATCTCATGGCCATCTGTGCTTAGCACCACAACCACTGCGGGGTCACACAGGGGTCACACATTTTGCTTAAACACACACACCTTCACATGATTAATTCTAGGTGTATGAAGAGTGTGAACTGCCCCTGCCCTCCCTGTGCTCCTGGAGAATGCCTGCTTCCCACAGCATGCTCCTCAGGAGTTTTCTTCTGCTCAGCTACCTACAGGGCAGAGATTTTTTAATTAAGTTATCCCAGAAAGGACAGTTTGACACCCAACAGCTCTCAGGAAGGAATCTCAGCAAGGTTTGTTTCCTAAAGAAAATATTGAAGTAGGAGACAAAGATCTGACCTAAAACCAGAGAACTCATCCATCTCTTCTCATCTGATACCACACTGAGAGACTTTACTGATGTGCACCTTGCACAGCAGGCTGAACAGATAGTAACAGCCCTTTCCCAACTACCCAGGTGTTACAGAAACATTCAGGATGTTTCACAAAAATCCCAGGAATGCTGTGTACAGAAATCCTGTTTTATTGCCTTCTTACCTAACTGGCCTTTGATGACAGGTTCAGAACACACAGCAGCTCTGGCCAGTCCCACAGAAACTCTGCTGTATTCACAGTGTGCCCTCAAATAACCACCAAAGAAACAGGCACTGGCACATCTCTGCAACTTGCAGATAATTAATAACCATTCACTTAAAAAAAGATTAAAGTAAATCAGGCTGTTTAAAACCTCAGTTTCAGCAATTTAATTGCTTAGGTTACTCAAATAAGCACATAAATTGTGGTTAGTCTTCACTGTTTTGGAGGTAATTTCCCTCCCCTGCTCTTAAGTAAATTGTAAAATCCCAGTTGCCTCTTGTGCTTTGCCATCAGCCTAACCTGACATCTGTTATTTAGCAGTACCAACAGCAACCACAGTCACCGTGGAAATACCTACTAATAGGTATTTTCTGTTGTTTCCATAGTTATTTGGCAAGGAGATTGATTAAAGAGCCTCCTGTCAGCTCAGCCTCATTTTTTAGCCATCCTTTTTTTTGGAAAGTAACTCTCCACCACAACAACCTCGACAAAACAAGCCATAATAGCTTAACTGCCATCCCAAAATGATAAAGACAACAGGTTTCACTTGGGGTTGGCTTGGGCTAGGGATGCAGAGCCACCACAGCCAGCCTGGGGCACATCAGCACATGGAGTCACCTTGTGCCAATCCAAGCCCTACCAGTCATCCAGGCTGCTTTAAACACAACTCAGGTTCACCCAGCCATTACCAACAAAAAATGGGTTATTACACCCAGCTAATGTGTTGACAAAACCACTGTGGAGATAATCACCAGTAATTAAAGGTATTTATTTGTACACACAGTATTGCTTCCGAAAGAGGAAAAAAACAAGACACAAAAGCTGACATTGAAGTTTAGGAGCTGAAGGGATTTATAAGGTGGAGGTTGGTCACTGGTTTGAGCCCTTTGTTTATTGCCTCTCCTCTTCTACAAGTGCCAATAGAAACTTCAAAGTGAAAAAAAAGCCCTCTAACTATTAGAGAACTTAACAGGCTCATTCTAAAAATGCAGGCAAAGCATAACAAGTGCAACTCTGCAATGCTGGACTTGGGCACCTCTCAAAAAGCTGGTTGTGAAGTCCAGTGCCTGCACCAGAGTCATCTGTGTTTGTCAGTAAGGATTTAATATTTAATGATTGTTCAAATGTGGATAATCAACATGCCATCCCAGCATGTGAAGGTCATTTATAGTGCTACGTGTGCACAGTAAAACCTACATTAAAACACACTTCAAAAGGCTGGTCTGTCTTTAGTTAGGAGTTTCACATTTTTATGAACAAAAGCTGTGGTAAATACTAAATTATTATGCTTGTAGCTCACTCAGTACAGATCTTCAGAAGCAGCTCTACAATAAACTTAATTTTTAGCAAGGCTGTCAGTTGGGAAACCAACCACACAAAACACAACCCACTGTTGTAAGAAGGGGCTGTCACCACATTTGTGCCAAAAAAAAAGTAATTGTGAAGGATCAAAGGCAGAAGAGAACCCCAGTCAAGAATAAACTCTTTCAGGGGACATCCCAACAAAAAAATCCCCAATGAATCAGTGCTTATATACAAAGATAAGGTGCAATTCCAAAAGCATCCAAGTATTTTTAGATCATCCATCATTTCCTTCAAGTAACCGTATTTTTCACAGCTGTTTCTGAACTATTGTCGCCAGATTTCAAATCTGATTTAAATTAGGGAAGGAGCAATTTTTTAATTTCTTTGGTGGGAATACCATTAAAACTGTTTGGGTATTTTTAATTATTATTTTAGAAGTCTTCAGAGAGATGGTATTTAGGAACAGACAATTTTCACACCTTTGAATTCGGACGAAAAATGTTTGCCAAGTCAATTGTTTATCAAATACACACTAATTTTGACAGATGCTGCTGGATTTCAGAGATGTAGGGATTTGATGGATGAGCCATGGCAGATGCCTTACACCACATTTTGGACCAGGGGGATGGAGACCCATCTTCTCCACCATTACAACAAATAAAACTTATTGACTGACCTCCTGCACTGCTGGCTGGATTTCAAAGTTGATTTCATTGGTGTTAATGAGGAACCACTCAACTTTGACATCTTCTCCTTTGTCTTTCACATAGAGCTGAAGCTGTGGACAGGAAAACAGTTACTGGAGAGTGTTCTGCTGTCCTGTAAAGCAGGTCAATCTCCATGTTAAGGTTCAACACAGGAAGAATGACAATTTCAAACTTCAAATGACACTCAACTAACTTCACAATGACACTCTAAGGCAGAAGTTGCTTTAGCTTTGAGAGTGCATGCCAGTTACAAAAGGGAATTGTTCTATACATCCAAGTACTCTACCCAACATGTTATTTAGCCACAGTCTCCTGAAAAGGCAGCTTAATTTCTGTATTTACCACTTGCCCCAGAGGGAAACCAAAGGAGGAGAAGAGAGAACAACACTTCAGACTTTACCTGCAGATGGACTGGGGACAGTGTCACACTGTAGGACTGAGCTCCGGCAGCTGCAGGTGGAGGGGCTGAGACAGTGATGAGGAATTTAACAGAATCTCCCACAACATTGCAAGCAACCACCTGGAGAAAGGAAAAAGGTGAGGGGAAACAAAGGAAGGGAAAAACAAATTAGTCTTCAGAACAGTTGGTGAAGGCAAGAAAGAAAATATAAAGGAATTTCAGCTAGCAGAATTATGCTAAGTTCCACAGGTGAGAAATTTCTAAGCTATTTCACTCATTGTCCTTACCTCTTTCTGTAAAACACATAGTTCAAGCGTTCAGTTCTGTATATAAAATTTAATACCTGCAAATTATGATGTTTCCCCAAATTTCTTTTGTATTGTTACCTAATTCAAAAGTAACTCCTTGCCTGACAAGGACTCCTTTCCATTTCATGTTATCTAAGTATTAAAAGGTCAAAGAGGGCAATTTTGCATAAAGGAGACAAAGATGTTTGCTCTTCCTCCTCTTCTACTCTGACCTATGTAGCCTACAACAGGACAGCTGATTTATCAAACCGTCTTTGGTTTAGTGGTATTCTACAAATGTGAAACCTTCTGTTGCTACAGAAGAGGATTTTGTCTGAGTAATTTCAGTTCTTGGTGGGATGGGAAACAGCAGGAGCCTCTAAAAGTTTATTCAAGCCTTTGACCAAACCAAGAAGTGCCCTGAAATGTGGTGACAAAGCTAAATGTCTGGGAAAAGTCTGTGTGCCATTTGACTGCAATACACTTTTACGAGCAGCAATTTAACTTCTTATCACACTGAGTTTGTAAACACCAGACAGTTTTTCCTCCCTCTCCTCTGCAAACTGAGATGCCTGAGCTGCCATGCAGAATTCTTGGAGCGTGCAGAAATTCCTGGAGTGTTCCTTGTGGCACAGGAAAGCCCATGGGGTGGAAGTCAGAAATTATTCATCACACCACAGAGACATGTTTATTTTGCAAACAGATGTGCTGGTTGAGGAGAAGCTGCTTGTCACTGTCCCTCTGTGGTTACTGTCCCCACAGCTCCTCTGGAAAGGACAGCTGGGCCCTGGGAACCAGGTCAATGCAATGCACAGACAAATCATTCCCTGCAAGGTTTGTCTGACAAAAACTCTGCATGGTGCTATTAAATTGTGTTTGTGCACTTACTGCTCCACTTATGGGCATTGGAATTGAAGCTGAAAGCTTTGAAAGGAATCATGTAACTCCTGGAAGATCCTTATCAGTGTCTCCTTAAATACATTTCATCTCCCTGGGCTCTCTATGGTACATTTTAAGGATGGCCAGGGCATTATCAAGGGCCTGAGTGCATCCATTAAGGTAGAGACTTAATTACAAAGGAGCAGGGGGCGGGGAGGTGGATATGACAAATAAAAATCCCAACCACACCCACAAGCAATAAGATTTGCCTTTTCAGGTATGTCTTCTGCAAATTATAGTTTAGAAGTGGACAAATGAGTTTCCCTCACCTCTCCTCTTTCCCAAAGTCTAAATTCGTTCAGAAGTGATTTCTGACCTTAATCCCACACAAACAACACTAACACCCAGTATTACGGTGAAATAAAAAGGATTTTAATAGCTAACAAGAACAAAGAGCCCAGCTGCTTATTTTACTTGTAGCTTAGTTGAAAGAGAATCACTTCTTCCATTCAAAGTAATGGACTGACACGGTGATTCTTTAAAGACCTTAAAAATGAAAAGGTTCTTCCCTCATTTTTGGGGGAAGGGGAGGAGAAAGGAGAGGTCTGATGCAAAAACTGCTGACACCTCCATATCCTACGTGCAATGTTTTATCATCCACACATGTTTTTTCCACACATCCATAGGAAGTTCAGTGCATTCAGAACAAGTTGGACTTGCTGCACATATGATGCAGAGCCATTCATCTGGAATTTCTGGATGTCCAGGAGCCAAGACTGCCAGGTATGTGGTTGATTAATGTTTAAAAAAAAAAAAATAAAGTGTGGCCAGAGAGTCTGTAGATGAGTTCATGTGCCACTTGTTTCTTAATAGTGTTTAATTCCAAGTAAAGGATAAAAACAGACACTGCAGGTGGTGGCACTTTCTTTCTTCTCTCCACATTTTGTCCTGAGATGCTAAATTGGTTTTTCATATATATTTTTACCTTTAATTTCAAAGCCCAGACCAGTGGAGTTTGAACTTTTAGTCTCCTTGATTTATTTATTTTCTGCCAACGTCATCCACTAAGCCCTACTCCCCTTCTGCCCCTCACTTTTACTAAAATAACTGGTATTCAGGTACAGACACCTGTCACTTTTTAATCCAGTCACCAAAAGGAGTGGTTCCATGTTTGTAAATGGAAAATAATATGTCTTTATGTCAGGTGAATCCCTTTGTTCTCAGAGCAGGACGGATGATGGAGTCAGAATACTAAGAGAAAGCAGAATTCTGGGCTAGAGTTTGAAGAGAAAGCAGCTTTGTTTTCATCTGAGATGCTGCCACAAGCGGTGAGAAGGTGATTAAAGAGACTGCAAGTGCTGCTTTGCTTGCTGAGTGACATTCCTTTAGAAGTGTAGCAGGTGATTCTGATGGACCAGAGCAGAAATATGTAGGCCATTTCCCCCATGACAGTCACACAAAGAAAAATACTGAAGCTTCCCATGCTCTACTCCTCTCCCCACTGCCTCTTTCCAACCTGCTTCCTTGAAACTCGTTTTCTCTGCACAGATGAAAATCTGCAGAAGGGAGGGCCAGGCAAAGCCCCCCTTTCTGACTGACAGGGTGAGAAAGAGGAAGGATAGGTGTCCCCAAGAAAACAAGACGAGCCTGGACTGATGCAAAGAGAGTTCCCCTTCAATTTCATTTATGTTCCTCATTCTCTCTCCCACCCCCCTTACCACAGACATCCCCGGCATCAACACTTTTGTGTTTTAGAGTCTAGAAAAATCTGTCACTTTTATAACAAACTGCTCTTTAAGAGTCAAGCCCTGCACAGCAGCCGGGACCAGCTAACTTTGGACTCTCAGAGAGGTCACCCCCCAGCCCTTTTTTGTGATCCCAAATCTAGACAAGACAGAACTCCTGAATTACCAGAAAGAGGGTGAGGTGAAGTAGCAGCACAAAGAAACCAGGACCAAAGTATTTTCTCCCTCCAGCACCTCCCTTGGCACAAACACCCCTCTCTCCGTGTGCTTTGGGGATCTCTCAGGAAGGGGCTCCCATCCTTTCCTCAGGTATCTGTGTGTCCCTGCTCCTCCTCGGTCCTCTGCCATCTCTCCCCATACACAGCTGGCACGTCATCACCCCAATTCCAGAGTTATTCCTGCTGTTTCCAGCCTCTTCTCTTCATCCCTGACCACTCCAGCCCACAATGGGGTTAGTGTGAGCTGCAGTGGCCAAAACTCCCTGACCTGGCTGGGCTCAGTTCCCCATATTCCCAACAGTGGCACTCAGCTCCACTGAGCTGCAGATACTGTAATACAGCTTGCCTACATGTATCTAAAATTGTGAGTACAATTATCCTAAAAACAATTCTCTTCCAGATACACAACTGCAGGAACAAAGGAGACTGAAAAAGCACTGCACTTTGAGCAAGACTATTTTTCTAGAAAGTCAAGCATCCAAACTTGTGTACTCAAAGCTATTAAAACCCTTCCCCCTGCTCTGTCCTCCCCCTCTATATCCGGACTTTTTCCCTTTGCAACTTTTTCCCTTTTTCCTCTGTACAGAGCTGCAAAATTTCAGGTTTTTTCTTCCTGAAGTAGCAGCAGAAGCTGTATCTCAAGAAGCACCGTGGTGCCTCTGCTCCTCACATGCGGTGTCGCCTTGAGGTTTCAGTTTTGGCACTGGCACCCCATTAATTTGTGCATTACACATTCCCTTCTCTTTACTCTTCCCTCCCCAAGTGCAGCAGCAGGTTCCCTCCCTGAGCTGAAGAGCTGTGACTTCAGGGGGAAGTTCTGGCAGCCCTGATGGGGAAGATTTTCTTCACCTTCCCCAGGCCCTGACCACACCACATGTGTGTGTAAAACCCTCAGCAGTACAGGCCTTGACTGCCTTTTTTTGTTTGTTTTCTGGAAGGAAATTAGTTTTACTGCATTTGGTATTTACTTCCAGAAAGAGCAGGTTACTTGAGGTTACCCAGTAGTATGTAAGTAATACAAATATTTAACATGTTCACAAGAAAATTAGAATTCCCCATAAGGCAGCCACACACTGCAAGTTGCCTTGATCTCACTGTAAGATTTAGCACCCTCACAATTTTCCATATTTCTCCCAGAGTACTACTATAAGAAAGATCTTTTTTTGGCATGGAAAACTTATCTTGTTGATGGCCACACAGACAGTTTGTGTGCTCAGCTTAAAATCTCACCACAAGAAAATTTTTCAAGTCAAAAACTTCTGCCTTTTGACAGTCATTAACACTCAGCTGTTCCGAAAAATGATATGATCTTCTTCGTTACCAGAGCCAATTCCTTAATTTCTTGAGGGGGTTTCTCCAGCTTCTTCTCCACCCCTTCTTCACCCAAACAATACACCAAGTGACCAAAGCAAATGAAGGGGAGACGACAAATGCAATGTCTACCTCAGGCCCAGGCAGGCATGGATTTTTAGGAGCCAATATCAAGTAAATTTGCCTGTAAATATGGTGAAAACCTCAGACCACTCTTCCAAATGGTGGTAAACACCACAGTGAAGGCAGGGTGAGGGATGGACTCAGTGCAGGAGAGAGCTTCAATGTCAGCAACAGAAACAAAGCAGAAGTTGATAGAACATGTGAATTTATCCACTCCTTTGAGACCAACACATTCAAATTCAAATAGGTGGGGAAAAAAAGGGGGAGAGGATTAAACAAACAAGCAGAGAGTGCAAGGAGACATAACAGGAAGAATTTTCAATCCACCTAACAAGTTCAGTGAATATCAAACGGTGCAAGGACAGCAAGCAGTACTATTATTTCAGATGGGGGAAAATAAATCAGTACCAGAACTTGACTTGCTAGTTTGGCCTCACTGTTGTGCAAGTCTTTACAAAGCATCTGAGACACAGCACAGCTGAAGACACAGAGACCAGGAGGAGACAGAGAACTGCAGGAGAGGTTTGCCAGTTTGTGCTGCAGTAGCTTGGAGAGCAATTCACTGCAGAGACACAGTTCCCCTGTGTCAGGGTGCTAAGGCTTCCCTGATCCCTGTGCCAAGCTGGCAGACGTGGCACAAGCCTATAGGAGGATCACACACATCTGTAGTAGCAGCTGGAAGACAGACAGTGCCAAAGCCAGGATCATCTCCAGTGAAGCAAGCAAACCCCCACCCGATGTCTTCCTCTGACAAGGCACTCAGTTCTGAAGGTTAGATCATAATGTTGTCTTGTTTAACTCTGTAGGCTCACCTTACTAATAATTAAGCTTTACTCCATCATTCCCCCATTAAGGTGGACTGGGATGTTTGAAAGGGAGAGGACAGTACAGTGAGCAGGGAGGTGAAAGCTGGAAACAGGTTATGAAAGAGTCTTTCAGGCACCAAACCTATTGCACAGTAAAGTCCAAAATATCTCAGGAAAAACCTGAAAGAAAATGTGATGCTCAGGAAAACAAACTGGGAAGCAGCAACATAAAGGAAGATTAGGTCATCACACAGGAAAGCTGAAAGACCTTGAAATGTAGGAGAGGAATGCAACACAAAATACGTAGTGTGTGTGTGTGTGTAAGAATTAACAACTGCTGCTCATACAAAGGACAGCTTATCACCGGGAGAACACCTCAGGGAGAGAGACCTCGATGCAACAAGGCACTCACAGCGTGAAGCAGCCACAGGAGAGGCAGACTGAAGCCTGAAACCCCCCAAGGAAGTACTTTCAGAGACAAAAAGAAGTTGCCTCCTTGCATGGTGAGATCTCACCTGTAGGGCTGTGTATCCCATGGATTTAATTGGAGCTGCTGCTGAGAATGGGTGCATAGGAGAGAGACTCAGGAGCCAGGACAGCATTGTGAAAGGAGACTTAAGGAACAACTTATGGAGGCAAGCTAAGCAAAAGCTGAAAAGAAATATAATCCCTTCATAATACATTTACCAACAACAAGCACCATGGAAGAAGAGTAAACACATTAAGGATAAAGGATTGTATTAGCGCAGAAACTAAAAAAAAGCCAAGGAAGAATCTTCATGGGTCATAATTCCACCTAGGCTTGTAAAAAAAGCCCAATCATTAAAGCAGCAAAGCTCTGAGATGGCTTTTGAAACAAAATAGGGAGTTAAAAGACAACAGGAACTGTACATTGTGGTCTCGGCAGTTCACCCCACCAAAAATAATCAGAAATAAACACATGTACGTAACTAGGAATGATCCCAGTTAGGAGTGCAGAAGTGACATGAAAGGAATGACTCTGAAGGAATTTTATCCCTTTCCATTTAAGTATGAAGTAGAAAAAGAAGGGAGACTTCTGTCATAGCTTGCTCCATCCAAACCCTCTGTGCCAAGTTCCCAGCAAGAGAATCCTCTTTTCTGCTGCCTTTTTTGTTGCTGCCTCTGTTGTGAAGTTCAAGTTCTCTGGAAATAGACTGCACTAATGCAAGGGCTGGCAGAAAAAGCTAAGACTAAGAACATTTCTGATGTTTACTTTATTAAAACAAAACAACCAACACCACACAATGAAAACAGGCCATTTCATTCTATATATTTAGGCTCTGGCCCAAAATTGGAGTGAAGGCAACACATAAATAGAGGCTTTATCAAGGAGCAGTGTGGTGTAACCTTCAGCCACAGAGCAGCTCTGTTCCTATCATCACAGCTTTGGCCAAACTGAGGACCAGCAGCATTCCAACCATGTCTGCAGCACTGCACTGTGGAGCACATACCAATTTTTGTCGGAAGTTTCAGTTTGGGCAAGCTGCAGGGAGAGATTTCAATTTCACATGCAAACATTAAGAGTTTGAAGAGCAAGGAGGAAAAGAAAACACCAACCCTCCCCCAAAAAAACAAACACCAGCTTGGGACCCTTGGTATTACCTGAGGAATATGAAAGAGATAATTATCATACAAGAAAACTCCTGAGGTGTTTAGAGAAAGGTATGCATTTAAAGAAGAAGGAAAAGTAGCTACCAGACTGCCACTCTAAGGTTATTATACCCTGTAATTCAAATAAATATTCAGGTTGTACCTTAACTGAAGGAGTAAGAATGATTCAGAGAGTTTTTTCCAGCAGCTGTGCACAAGACTATGGAAATGGGTTTTAGCACAGTTTAGAAGAACCCAGTGTACAAAAGAAAACCTGTTTTATTCCAATACATTTTAAAATGTCCTTCTATTGGTTTAAGCTGTTTTGAAACCATGTTAGATTTCTGTCTGCAGTGCAACAGCTTGATTAAGATGCTGAAATGGCTCAACCCAGCCCTGCCTGTCCTTTCCAGCAACGTTTTAACACTGCACTGCAAGCCATCAGTTTTTTGTGCTGTTATTTGCCAGCTTTTACTTGCAGCAGCTCTCCCTCAGGTCCTGGCTTCACACATGACACAGCACATCACTTTCAGACCTAGCAGTGGCCTCTCCTTACAATTTCCCATCATGGTATCTTCCAGCAGCACAGAGTAATACTTGTGCCAACCCTACAGCCCTACCAAGCCTAGTCTCTCTAGCCCCACAGCTGGGGCAGTGGTACTGAAATTTAATTTCAGTATTGCTGGTACTGAAATTTAAAAAAAAAAAAAAAAAAAAAAAAAAGAGAGAAAATAAGTACACAAACAGCTTCACATGTTAACAATCCCCAGCTGCCACCAGCAGCCAGGGTGTGCCTCTAAGTTGTGTATCAGGCAGATAAGCATGCATAGTTTGCAAAGGAATCATAGTAGAGCTGCTTAGCATCTAAATCAGATGAGCAAAGCAAAATAACAAAGCAAAACTAAAAGCAAAGCACTAGGGTAATTTGATGCAGGTGCCTAAAGCTGAGCACCAGTCCAGATGTAACTAGTACTTACAGTCACTAGGACAAAAATGCAGCAGCTATCACTGCTAATAAACATATACAGATTTTTTTCCCCTTTTAATGCATTTTACTCTTCCAAGAGCTACATTCTGCCTTATTTTAATTTCAAATGCACTGAACCTCCTTGCAGTATGTGCAGTGGGAGAGGAGGAAAGAAATCACTTGCTCCTCACTGAATACAGGCTTCAGCAGAGTCAACACTTCACCCTCAGGACTCTGCACTTGCTCCACTGATCCTTACTCAGCTCCCACTTAGGAAGCAAACCTGTCATCAGCCACACAAACAGCAAGAGGCAGACAAAGATGTTTGCCTGTCCCAGAACAGAAATTTCTTTCTTCTCTGTGAAATCCCCACCACACACTTCAGCAATAGATGGGGAAGCATCATCAGGACTGTGGAGGTGGGGGACAGGGCTTCTCCATGAGCTCATAGAGGGTGTAGCTATAAACTTGGCATAATCCTGGTTACTGTGCATTCGGTGGAAGCCCTGGAGCACATTCTGCTCATGACTTGCAAAAGGAGTGAATCAATGCAGAGAGTTTGCACAGGTCCATTAGAGAGGCAGCCTCTTACCTGCCTTGACAAACACAGGTCAAGGGTACACATCTATTGACAAATAAAACTTCCACTGATGCTAATGAAACATTTCCTGACCCAAAGTATACTGAAAGGCAACAAATCCAAAGTTTACCTTCTCTTCAGCTGACTTTACAACACTAGTAACTTCTTTAACTGCTAGCTCAAGTGGTTCTGCTGGGTCATCTTCCTCAAATGTGAGCAACTGAGAATCCTAAATAAGAAGAAAAAAAAAGCATCATTAGGTGATGAAGCCATCACTTCAAAACAAGTGATAAAAACGCACTGCCAGTCAAGTTCCTGGAATTGGAAATGTATGTCAAAACTTCCATGTATTAATTGCATGACACTTCACTACATAATAATGGGTAGAGCCTGAAAACATATACTCAGGACATAACTATGGGCCTAATCATACCTCATCTTGCCCTGTAGTAGAATATCAAGGTACACAGTGCAGAGCCAAGTCCATGAACAGCAACAGGGTTCAGTGAAAATGCTGTTCTTCAGCAAAGATTTATCAGTGCTGTAGTTTGAATAGGCCTGTTTGGTTTGGCCTAGGAATACAGCTGCAGTAGGCTATGCCAAAACTAAGAAACCCCAAATATCTTGCAGAGGTGAGGAAAGAAGCCTTCCCCTGCCCAGCCCTCCTCATCAGTGTCGGCAGACAGTGATGACAGCCACTCAGTCTTCACACAGACAGCAAAGAGAAGGCAGCCTTTGGGCACTGAGGTCATACTTTCAGAAGCACCAGCACTGCATTCTCCACCTGCTACCCAAACAGAGCACTCAGCCTAGCTTCCCTCATCACCCGAGGTTGTTTTGCAGGCAGGAATTTCATTAGCTTCGTGCTGCTGACATTGTTTGGGGAAGGCTGACAGCGGGAGCAACGCCACGCCGCAGTGCCAGGCGCTGAACTCCTGGCTCCAGCTGCTCACCCAGGCAGGGAGGGGTGTGTGTGTGTCCCCTGTCCAAGGGGCTTTGCCCTCTGCTCAGGGACGGGAAGCTGCCACTTGTGTCTGGTTACTTTCATTTCCCAGCACCTGTGCTCAAAAGTAAAGGGCAAACCTTCATTTCTTAACACAACCCCCTCTTTTCTCAACTGCACTGTGCAATTTGAAAGGGCGGATGAAATAGTTTCTTTCCGCTGCCCAACTTACAATGATATTTGCAAAGTGTTAATTTTTATTTCTTATCTTTCACACACACATGTTGCCACACTCTTCCTTCTTCCCCAGCCTGCTCCCTGACACGTAAGAAGGAACCTCCTAGGTCTAAGAGGTCTCCCCTAAGGAGAGGGCTGCACGCAAATTCAGAGACCTGGGGACATACCACTTCCTAGACAGTTCATCCACAGAATTTTGCACTGACACAACAGGGGTTTAGTCCTCAGGACAAGGAAATCAGCTTGCCACAGCCTCACCTAACCTCCTCACCTCTTAGACCCAGGCATACCGTTACACATCAACGAGCAGGATGCCACACTGTGCCTTTTTCAGGAAGGGCAGGCTGGGATGGGAAGGAATGCCACGTTTCGTGCATCCTCCCTGACCCAGGTTACAGGCAAACTGACCAAACCCCGAGCATCCCACCGACCATCCAGCGGGTTTCGAGGACACCAGCCCTTGGAGTTACAGCACACACAGGCGGGTTCAGCAGGGCCTGAGGCATCACGGGGGAAGCCCAGCTCTGGGAATTATTTGCCGAAGGACGGGCCGCAGGCCCAGGCCAGGAAGTTTCCATTGTTTCCTCCTCCCCACACCCGAACAATGTTATCGGCGGAGCGAACCCCTGCCAGGGGCTGCGGGGGTCGGGGCTTTCCTTCCTCCCCATCCTTCCCTGCTCCCACGCGTGCGCCCACTCCGTGCCTCTGGCCAGCTCCTTCCTGCAAACCCCTGCCAAGCAGCCGCCAAACACACACGTGTAGATACACAAACACACACACACACACACACGCACGCACACGGAGGGGCAGGAACACACCCGGCATATCCCCGCAGCATTCCTACAGCCGCTCCTCGCGGCGGGGAGCGCCCGGAGCCACGTCCCGGACGGATGCCCCAGGGCCAGGAGGCGCCGGCCCCATGCCGGCGGGCATCCCCCGTCCCTTCCCTCCCTCGCTCCCGCCGCCCATCCATCACCTGCATCCCGGCACTCACCGCCCGCTCCGCCGCCTCGGCTCGGAGCGCCGCCACCCAGGCCCGCCGCCACTGCCGCCTCCAGCTGCCCCGCGACAGCGCCCAGGCCAGCACCGAGCCGCCCTCCTCCAGCAGCTCGTCCCGCCGCGCCGGGGCAGCGGGGGCAGGCGGCGGCGGCGGGCGGCCCCTCCGCAGCGCCAGCAGCGCGTACTGCACCAGGTACACGGCCAGCGTGGCCAGCGCCGCCACGAAGAGGACGACCAGCGCGCCCCAGCGCAGCTCGGCCAGCCCGCCCGGCAGCCACGCCATGGCTGACCATAATGGGGCCGCGACTCCGGACCCCTCCAAGGCGCGCCCGGCGGGGAGCGCCGGGCCCCGCGCAGCGCTGGCTCGACCCGCGGGCGCCGGCGCAGGGACCGGCGCTGCCCTGGGACGCGCCGCGCTGCCCCGCCCGCCCACGGCGCAGTCCCCGCCCCGGGGCGGTGGAGGGGGGGCCCGGCCCTGGCCACAGGCACGGCCCCGGCGCCGGCTGTGGCTGCTGCCCAGCGCTGCCGGCGTGGGGGCTGTGGCGGGCTGACGGGGTTCGCTCGGCCAGTGGTGTCCCGCAGCGTGGAGGTGATGGGCGCCTGGTACCCCGGGGGCAGAAGGGTGTAGAGGGGCTTGAGGTGAGCACCTGGTGCCCCCGGGGGTTAGAGGGGCTTGTGATGAGCATCTGGTGCCCCTGGGGATAAGACAAGCGCGTGGGGAGCTCCTGATACCCTGGGGTAAAGGGGATACAGAGGCTCGGGATGGGGGCACCTGGTACCCTGGGGTAGAGGGGTTAATGGGGCCCGGGTGAGCTCCTTGTGCGCCTGAAGGCAGAGGAGCTCAGGGTGGGCGCTCGGTGCCCTCGGGGTAAAACGACTCGGGATGGGCGCCTGGTGCCCGGGGATAGAAGGACAGAGTGGATGTCCGGTGCCTCGGAGGGCAGGGGGGCACGGAGGGGGCACCCACTTGCCCGGGGGTACAAGGGCTCGGTGTGACTATGGGGCGGGTGCCCTCTCTTTTTCTTTCCTAGTGTCTATCTTTACCCGTGGCATCTCCCAGCCAAAGACCCTCCCAGATTTTTTTCCCAATCCACGTGCTAAAACAACCCTTGATTAAATTATGAAGGCTGGTCGTGAAATGTCATTTTAAAATCTTGTTCTGCTTGGCTTTCGGCCCCTTCAGAGTTTTGCCTTAAAGGGCAGGAAGAGCTTTTCCTTGCTGCAGACTGAATTCCAGACCCTTGCACTGTGCCATGGATCACACAGGGCAATTCCCGAGGCTCCCGGGGCGCTGGTTCTGCCGTGCCTCGCAAGGGAGCTGTGCAGGTGCAGCTGACAAGGTCCCGAAGCCCTGGGGGCTCCCAGGAGAGCAGACAGCAAAGGCTTCTTTGCTGCACATTTCCAAGCACAGTCCCAGCTCCGAGCAGAGGCAAGAAGGGAAGCGAGCAGCTGACAGAATCACGGAATGCTTGTGGCTGGAAGGGACCTCTGCCACCTCTGCCCAGGTGTTTTGATCCCATGAGGGAGAGATGCCTCTGCCCCAATGAAGGTGCACAGGAGACCATATGACGACAGCATGTGGATTTGATTTAACATGGATTTTATTTAACAAGCTAGGGGAGGTGGAGAGGTAGAAAGAAATAGGAAAGAGGTCTCAGAGAGAGGGAGAAAAGGGAGAAGATGATCAGTTGGAGCAAGATGACCTTTGACGTCCTTCCCTTGATTCTGTGATTCTAGAAGATGTGCGGATGTGTATTTTAATTTGAGATTATTATTTACTACTACGACTATTTCATCTTCTTCATCTTCTTATTTTTCTTCTTCTTCTTCTTTACTAATACTACTATTTTTCATCTTAGTCTTCTTCTTCTTATTGCTTTTCCTATTATTAATTGTTCTTGTTCTTCTTGTAATTCTTATTCAACTTATCATTCTTATTCTTTTACTTGTTATTATTACTATATCTTACTACTATTTCTTCCTCTTCATCATTTTATTCTTCTTATTTTTATTCTTATTCTTATTCTTATTTACTACTACTACTACTATTTCTTCTTCATCTCCTTGTTTTTCTTATTCTTTTTCTACTTCTTATTTTAATTCTCTTTCTTCTTATTATTTAATATTATTTCTTCATCATCTTATGATTCTTATTCCTATTCCTGATCCTTTTTTTTGGGGGGGGATGTGGAGGCTTGCGGGGGTTGTGGCTATTTTTTCTTACTACTACTGTTTCTTAAAGCCAACTTTCACTGTTTTGGAAGAATCATTTGTGTCACAGTCCTGAAGTGATGTTCCTGGAGCAACACCTCCCATTTGTGCCCATTCCTCATGGATACAATCCTGAAGGACCAGCAAGTGGTCCTTTCAGGATGAGAGAAAATGGCCTTTCATTCCACCAGCGGAGGTTCAGATTAAATATTAGAAATAAGTTTTCCCTCACACAGTGGTCAGGTATAGGGAGAAGTTGCCCAGGGAGGTGGTGGAGTTGCTGCCTCTGGAATTGTTGGAGAGTCATCCAGCAGTGGCGCTTGGGGACATAGTCTTGGGGTGATGATGGTGGTGCCAGGGTGCCAGTGGGACTGCATGATCATCATGGTCTCTTCCCACCTTGATGATTCTCTGGGATTCACCCCTGAACCACCTGGCACCAGCTGTCCCTCGTGGCTGCTTTCAGGCTGGCTAGAGTTTTGGCCTTGGGGAGATGCCCTTGGGATGGTGCAAAGCAGCCAGGGATTGCAGAGCCTGGATGGACACCTGCAGCCAAAGGCAGCCCAGCCCGTGTGGCTCCCTCAGGACGCCAGGCAGGCTCTGGGCCAGTGGCACCTGGCAGTGGGCACTACTAGTCCAGCCATGCCCTCAGGCAGGGGCAGCAGATCAGGCAGCTCAGCGCCCGCAGCACCCACCTGACGCAGGATGGACGTTTCTTAGGGGCAGCTGGCCAGTGCCTGAGGACCTGGACTCCCTGCTGGGAAAAGCAAGAAAAGCTGCTGAGCCAGGCGGGCACCAGGCTCTGTTTGCCTTCCTCTGGCACCTGCTCCTCGAAGGTGGGAGAAGCCCTGTGCTCAACCCAGGCCTCCCGAGGAACAGGCACAGGGAGCCTTTCTTCTGCAAAAGCTCCCAGTCTTTGCTCTGTGTCTTCTTCTTCTTCACTGAGCCCAAAGCAGCTCAGTTTGTCCCACACATCCTCCTCTGGCAGCAAGGGCTTCACCCTAATGCTGTGGGAGCTCATGTGTTCCCAGCTGCCCTGTGTGAGCTCTTTGTCACTATAATGTGCCTGACTGGGCTGCACAGAGGGTCTGCAACCACTGCCTTGGGACAACTCTTGGCCAACAGAGTCTTCCTCCTTGGAAAGCTCTTGGCCAATGGAGTCTTCCCAGTCAGACAGTTTTAGGGATCTACCAGCTTTTCCTTGGGACAGCCCTTGCTCCATGCATTCTTCCCAGTCAGAGAATTCTTGGTAGCTAAAGGCTTCTCCCTGGGACAGCTCTTGCTTGCTGCACTCATCCCAGTTGGAGAGTTCTTCAGGGCTACTGACATCTCCTTGGGAGAGCTCTCGCTCAAGAGATTCTTCCCAGTTGGAGACCTCATGGTAGCTCCTAATATCTCCCCACAGGGAAAGCTCACGATCCACATCAGATTCCCCCTCTTCCTCCATGTTGACAAAGGTTCCCTTCTCCTCAGTCTCTGGCAGGGGCAGGACCGAGCCACCCACTGCCCCCACCAAGTGCCCACTGAAGGCCTGGTCTTCCAGCCAGCTGGGCAAGGAGCTGGGTGGCTGGGAGTTGGGGTTCACTTTGTCCTCTTCCATCTCTATTTTGCTCTAGTGCACAGGGATCCCGCGAGCTGCTTCCTCAGTAGTGAGCTATTCTCCTGGGATCAGGCACCCCAGGGCTCTGCTCCCCTCATATAGCCCTCGAGCAGGGGCTCTGCCCTGTCACAAAGGCCTCTGGGCACCATGATGTCCCACATCACCCAGGGTCCTGACGCCACGTGCCTGTGGTGTCACAGGCCTGTGGCCTTCTGTGTCACAAAGGGCCACACCCGGCACCTCTTCAACAGCTGACCCCACTGGAAGTGGCATGGAGCAGCCCCAGACTTGGGCACTTGCAGCCCCTGCTGTGCCACAGCCCTGAGAGGCTTTGGGCACAATCCCACACGATAGCCTGAGCCCCACACTGCAGAGCCCTGGCTTTGGAGGGTGAGCTGTTTGGGGCACGAGGCATCGGCCAGATGGACACAGCCAGGGAGCTGTGGGCAGTGGCTCCATGTCCAGCTGCAGGCCGGGGATGAGGGATGTCCCTCAGGGCTCTGCCTTGGCCCCGGGGCTCTTGAATGGCTTCCCCAGTGACGCAAACAGTGGATCCACAAACAGTGGATCCAGCTCACCCTCAGCACGTTTGCAGGGGATGGGAAGCTGAGCAGGGCAGGGACACCATGGAAGGATGGGGCCATGCACAGAGACCTGGAGAAGCTTGACAAGTGGGAGCACAAGAACCTCCCGAGGTTCAACAAGGCCGAGGGCCAAAGTGCTGCGGCTGGGTTGGAGCAATCCCTGAGCCCCGGATTGATCAAGGTCGCCAGAGACCTTCAAACGCCTCAGATTAGCGCTGCCTGTCCGGCCGCTCCCAGCATCTCCAGAAGCAGTGCTTGGCTGGGCCTCGGGGCTTTGCCCTGCCCATCCCGACTCGCAGCAGGGCTGGCCCGAGGGCAGCGCCGCAGCCTTTGCTCTGCCCCACAGCCTTTGCTCTGCCCCACAGCCCCTCTGGGCAGGCTGTCCGGCCGCCCTGGGCAGCTGCTGTGGGGAATGTCCTTCCAGCCTCCAGTGGCGGAGAAAGCCCAGGGCCACAGAGTCTGTGCCCTGCAGGCACTGCTTGTTGAGGGCTGAGCAACAGCCGGAGCCCGGCATTCGCTTGTAGCAGGCAGGGGCGAGCCCCGCGCTGGATGGAGAAAGGGGCTCCGGGCTGAGGGCGATGGTGCCCGGGCGTCCCCCGCTGGGTCCTGCCGCCTGCACGGCGCCCCCGGGGACAGAGCTGGGGGCGAGGCTCGGTCCCTCCTGCCACAAGGGCACCCCGGGGACAGAGCTGGTGGCTCGGCTCGGTCCCTCCTGCCACAAGGGCGCTGCCGAGGGCTCCCAGCCCGCCGGGGGCTGAGGAGAGCCCGCTGCCTGCTCCAGCCCATTGTCCCGGCCCCATCTCGAGCAGGGCCACCCAGAGCCGCTTGTGCAGCACCACGTCCACAGTGATGGCTTTTGAACATCTCCTTGGGCTCTACAACCTCTCTGAGCAAACCGTCCCAGTGCTTGCTCACCCTCCCAGTGAAAAGCTGTTTTTCCTCCTGCTCAGAGGGAACCTCCCGTGTCTCAGCTTTTGCCCCTTGTGCCTTGTTCTGTCTCTTGGGCACCAGTGCCAAGAGCCTGGCTCTCTCCTCTTGGCCCCCTCCAAAACATTTCTATACCCTGATCAAATTCCCCCGGAGATTTCTGTAGCCTCTCCCCCCCAGTTCCCTCAGCCTTTCTTTCTCTGAGAGATGCTCCAGCCTCAGCTGTGGCCTCCCCAGTGCTGAAGAGAGGGCAGGAATTCCTTCCCTTAGCCTGCCGACAACATTCCTAACACTCAAATATTTTCCTTTCTTTTGCACTTGAGTACCCGGAATAGCCCCTGTGAACATTCAGGACCTTAGCCATGAAAGCATTAATTTTTCATGTCTCCATGTACTTTGAGCGTGGGAACTAACTTGTTCCTAGTCTCTGCTATGTGCTTGGTTTTTTTATTAAAGAACTTCTGTATTTTCCAAATTACAGCTTTCTTTTTAATTTGCAAGTATATATCTATCTCAGTGATGGCTGCAATGCAAGTTTTAAAAGCGTAAAGTGAGGGAGATTGATACAGAGGGGATTTTACAATGGTTGTGGGACAAGGGAGTTATAAATGCATCATTCCTCAGGGTTACCTCACATGTTTGGTTTTGGTTCTTTAAAGTATGAATTTTGTTAACTGTTTCACTCCGTGTTGGAGAGGCAAGAAGAAAACTGCAAACCTGGAGCTTTCTTTGACCTAGAATGATGTCAGAGTAGTTAAAAAATATTTTGCTGGTAGAGCTACCCAAGGCACACGAACAACTAAGAAACATCTCACCTGTCAGCTAGTGCTGCCGGGTTCTGCATCTGCTCTGGATGCTCTTTTTCACCTCATAGACAAAATCAGGGCAGAATTTTAGGACCTTGACTATGGGTTTGAGGTTTCAGATTTTCTGCAGGTGGGTGGAATGGTGGCTTAGACTTGACACAAATGTGTATGACAGGGTGGGACACAGCAGGGTATACACTCTGATTTAACATCTGGAAAGTGTTGGATCTGAGATTACCCCAAGTCCCATGTTACAGAAATAAGTCTCATAGCTTATAGTTATTCATAGTTATTTAATCAATTTAATTATAATTATTTTTAAAAATTCATTTTTAAAACTGTGAACACAACAATTTGCAAGAGAAAAGGAGTACGTTCAGTCACTGCAATTACAATAACAAATATGAAAACAAGCACAATGCACAGAGATAAAATCAATATTAACCTTCCCCACTAACTCTCTGCCTCTGAGCTCCAGAGTCGGTTTTCTACACACAAAGGGAAGAGAAGGTTCACAAGAGACCATACATGCAGTCTAACAAGAAGTTTGAAAGAAGTGTCTCGTCAGGAGAGTGTAACATTGTAAAATATGCTTGGTTTGTCAAAACTACACTTTGGCCAGCAGAGCTTTTTGCAGCATCCCAGAACTCTGTGTGATGCCACCTTTACCTGCAAAGTGGCTGTAACCATGTCTTTATTGAGATTTTGTAGCCTCAGCCCGAGGTGGTACCACTGCACACTCCTCACTGCCAGCTCTGCTGGCAGACGCAGACCTGGTAATCTTCATTCCTGAAATGTGATCCCTCAGCATGTTACTCCTCATGGAAGAGGGGATCATTTCCCCTTTCACATGTAGCATTTCAGCCTTTCTCTCAGTTTTATCTGCTGTTCCTGAGGCAGGTCACAGCCCTGTCCTTCTGCCTGCTTCCTGTGGCAGGTTTGCTCAGTTGAGGGACCAGGAGAGGCACAAAGCCAAAGCCAGAACAAATGTCCCCTCCTTGGTCCTGCCCTCATGCACACTCTCCAGCCTGTTTTCTGTAGCCCCTTTCCAGGTGAGACTCAGCCCGTGTGACACATCCCATCCCTTCTGAGTCAACACTTGTGAGTCTTTGTGACAGCTGTGTGAGGAGGAGGGTGACAGATGTGCAAAGACATGGAGCAAAGGCCAGCTGGGGTACCCAGAGAAGCCTCTCTGGAAGGTGTTCAGCACCCTGGCACCAAGGACATGCTGCCAAGCAAGCTTCCATAACTTGGAGCTGCCGTGGGGACAAGGAGGCTGGGACACATCTGGCTCTTGATCTGGAATAACCCTCCCGACTTGTGTCTTCCACAGAACATCCTCTTCTTAAGAGGGTCTTGCTCCATAGAAAAGAGAAGCTCAGAGGTGATGACATCATTAGATCTCCAGCTAACTGCTCTCATTTTCAGTTCATTTGCAAAATCAGGAGATGTCTGATCTATCCAAACACCAATCTCTGTAGAAGAAAAAGTAACGTGTCCACCATGACCTCATAGTAGAAAAACTGCAATTCATTTAAGGTCATTTAGTTCTTCTTTGCCCAAATGCCTACATCTCTTAATTGCTTAAGAAGACACACTGCCAGGAGCTGAGTGTTTCACTAGATCAGAAATTAGCTTTGTTATTAAAATACAGACCTGGTCCTAAAAATGTCTGGAAAAAACAACCGTACCCCATGAATATAATTGTTGACAAATTGGCTAAGTTTCAAAGCAAATGGGTCACAATGTTTTATTTTGTCCTATCATAGTTTTGAATTATGTATTTGGATATAAACTAAAGCCGCAGAGCCATGTTTCAATTCTATTAGAATTGACCCACATTGGTTCACTCTGGATACTTGTACTCACTTTTAAAGCACTTCATGCACAAAAATACAGCCTATCGTGGGGTTGTAGTTTAAACCCAAAATCAGAACACAAGGAAAAAGAATAACACGAGAAAGCAGACAAAAAATGGCACCCTGCTGTTTGTATTAATAGCAACCCATCAGTATTCCACCCACTAATTTTACAAGTGTCATAATTTGTAAGTGTCATTGTTTTGTCATATTTTCACAATTTTCCTTTTCCTTGTAGGACCACATTTTTCCCTTTCTTCAAATGTGGCTTCAAACTGAAAGAGAGTAGGTTTACATTATATTTTAGGAAGCACTTCTTCCCTGTGAGGGTTGTGAGGCCCTGGCACAGGCTGCCCAGAGAAGCTGTGGCTGCCCCTGGATCCCTGGAAGTGTCCAAGGCCACGTTGGATGGGGCTTGGAGCAGCCTGGGATAGTGGAAGGTGTCCCTGCCATGGCAGGGGGTGGCACTGGGATGAGCTTTAAGGTCCCTTCCAACCCAAACCATCCTGTGATTCCATATCTGTTAATTAATCTGTTCCTGAGTGGCCACAATTTTGCAATAGGGACAAAGACTAACGTGAGACATTTTGCTTGGAATGTATCTGGCACTGCAATGGAAAAAGGAAAACTATTTTGGGGACTATTATTTTTTCTGTGATGATGACTCTTCAAAAATACATTTACCAAAGCTTCGGTGAAATACCCTGAGTTTTTAGAAACTAAAACACGCCAAGCTGCCTTTTTTCCTTTTCTTCCTTTATTTTCACTGCTGGCTCCGGTTCTTTTCTCTCCACCAGAGAGCGCCAAGCGGCTGCTGCCCGGGAGATGGGGAGTTCCCAGGGATGTGCGCTTCTCCCGGGCAGTGCAAACACTCGTGTGCTCCTCACTCAGAACAGCTCGCTTTGGGAATGTCGGGCATCAGAAAGAAGAAGGGACTTGGTAAATAGCAAAAGGCATTTTCATGGTTTAGACTGAGAGCAGCAGCACTTCAAGGAATCTTGTAGGAAATCAACAGGCTTTGAAAAATGCCATCATCCAGAAGAACAGTGAAAATGCACCAATTCAGCTGGCCAGAGAAGAAAGTCCAAGGACCTGCGCATATATATAGAGAGAGTGTCACCTTCAGTGTGATGCTTTGGAGTGTGGCTTTTGAGGTGGCTGTGATGGTGCAGTCTTTTGTTTCTGGCTCCTCCTAAAGCCTGTACACAGCATTAGAGGCACAGAATAGATTATGGAATCATCTCCATAAAACAGAGATTCTATGTGATTCTCCCTCTCTTAAGCCTTGCAGTAAATACTTGGTAAAAAATTCCCAATTTCAAATCTCAGTATGTGTGAATCTCCTCCAGACTTGGAGAGAGAATTTGGTGGTTTTACACATTTTTTTCTCATGCATTTAAAAAATGCATTTACATGCCTTTACATACCTCTGTCAAATTTCTCCTGAAACAAATAACCTAAATGTGAGCTAAGAAAGCAAAGTTTTCTTCTTGTGGCATTTGGCTGCTCAGATGATTGATGAGTAAAGAAGCAGCAGCAGCAAATATTGCACAGCTGTAGTTGTCACACCTGGGGAAGCCCTCAGGATGTGAAGTCTTCAAAGCCTATTCCAAGAGCACCAAAACTTTCCCCAGTGCAAGACTGTAGAGGAAATACTATTAAATATATTTTGGGAAGTTTTTTTCCCCTTAAAATGTTTAATAGACTTTATAGCATAAATTAATGGATGACAGGAGTAATGGATGCAGTTTCTGCCAGCCAAAAAGGGTTAGAGGTGTCACACCCCAGGAACACCTCATTCATTAGGGAAGAAAGGAATAAGTGGGAACCAAAAAGAGCCATATTAATCACCAATGACACCACAAAATAGAGGCTGCTTTTTTTTCTTGCTGTTGTTTTTGGCAGGGCCACAGTGTGCTCTCTTCTATATTTTACATTCTTCTGCTGTTGTCATTGTACTTTCTCTGACCTCTTCTTCTGGCTTGTTGCCCTGTTTACCTTCAGCCACCTGCCTGCAGAGCCTGCAAACCTCAGCATCATCTCTTCCTTCCAGCAGAAACATCCCTGGATGTTAATAATCCCAGCATGTTGTTTTTAACACCAGTGGACTTCACTGGAGAGGTGCACGTGGCTGGAAGAGAGCCTGAGCCCTCAACTACAACCAAGGCTCCATGACACTGAAGAGCTGAATCCATCCCAGATCCTGGACTGACAAGACATTAATAAATTGTTAAGGGTTTGTCAAAACTACAGAGGTGATTTAAAGCAAATTCTTTGTCAGCAGAAAGTAACTTTCAATGTACTCTTTCAACACACATAAAATGAAGGGGAAATAAAAGTTGTGTGTGTTGCTTCATTGCAGCCAACACCTTGAAAATTTTTATTGCCAGAGTATTTCAGGACTGGAAACAGAAATATTATCCATGTTGGTTGAATATTGGGGAGATTTCTGTTAGTGTTTGTATATTAACAGTGATAGATGGAAATATCCTATGAATGAAAAAGTAAACAATACTGGATTTGTTTGCAGACCAACTGTCTTAGAAGGGGACAGCTGGAATTAGAACAAAAATAACCACAAGAACAGGTGTAATGTTCATGGCACTATCAGTAACTTTTTATCATTTTGATTTGTTTCTTGAGTTTTATGTTAAACACAGGCTGTATGATCTCTGGAGCATTTTCTGTCAACTGTTCAAGCAGAGGTCAGTCTGTGCTGAAACAGTGATGGAGAGACTCTGTGTCAGTATTAACTGGATGCAGAAAGAGCTGGAGGAGTTCCTATCTGAAAGGAGAGAGAGAGAGCCAGATCTTTGGGGATTTGAGACTTGAATGGGTGAGAGAACAGCTCTCTGCCCTCTCTTTGCCTTTCCCACAGCTCTCCTAAGCTGTGAGGAGCAGAGATACCCCAGAGAGGGACAGGCCAGGAGCCCTTTGCCCCCCTTTTCAAGAACAGGCCCAAATCCTCGTGAGCTCAGAGTGCCTTTTCAACCCCTGATCCAACCATTTGGCAGAGCTGGTCCTTCATTTCTGCCCTGTACTCCAGCTGAGCTATGGCCCCACTCCCTCTGACAAGTCAGTGCACACACACAGTGACAAGTGCTGCAGGAAAGTGCTCAGCACCTCCTCTGTGGAAATCTTATCCTTCCCACTGACACCATTCCTTGACACCCCACCAGTGATTTGTGTGAAACCTGTGGGACACTGAGACCTTGTCTCCTCTGTTAAACGTGGGTGAAACTGGTCAGTGGGTCCAACCACACTGCACAAGGCAAAAAATGGCAAAGGACAGCCAACGGGGAGCCCAAGAAGTGGAGAAAACTGGCCTAAGTGTTCTCCAAGATAGGTCACACCTAGACTGAAGAGAGGAACTGAGTAAACCCTGTTCCTAAAAGATGAAAAGAACATTCTCTGCATCCTGGGAATCCATACACAACATTCCCATACAGGGGTTTTGAAGAGGGAAATTCATCCAGTTTGCTTTGGATGAGAGCACTGCAAAATTCAGAAACATTCCTGTGTGTTTTCAAACATCTGGCTCAGTCCAGTTGTAGACAGAGACACTTCCTTCCACAAACTCCCCCTTTAATCACTGATTGCACATGAAACAGGATTTGGGCTGTGCCCAAGTTTTTAAGAGATTGTCTACAGCAGTTGGTTTCCCTGTATTTTCCACTAAAAGGTTCAGTGAGGCATTTACTAAAACAAACAAACCCCTGTTATTTTAGTAATGTAAAAGTAGCACTTAGATCTAACAAACAGAACAAAAGATGCTCTTTTACAAACACACTTCCCACCCCGCAGACACAATGGTTTGTACAATAACACCACCCTCTGCCAAGATGTTCCAGTGGAAGACACAGTGACTCAAAAGAAACAGTGTAAGTTTATTGGACGTCAACATTTCTTAGTCAAGATCTAAGTAAAGAAAACACACAGTAGAAAAAGTTGTACAAAGCAGCAATGGATTTACATTACATTAAAGAAAAAAGTTACCTTAAGCTATTAAGTCCCAGTCCTAAAAAAAGTAAAAACCCATTCTGGTGTATTGAACAGATATAGAATGTATAAGGTATACAGGATAATAAACCCAGAATTGCTTGTCTTACCTCTACAATCCTTTAAAATGACAAGTGATTTTGTGTAACTAACCAGAAAACTCTCTAGAAAATATATTGGATAATTCCAATTTCTAGTAGGAAAGTATTCCCTGTACCCAAGCACTTAAAGTGATCCCATTTTCTTGCTTTTTAAAAAGGAACACTATCAAGAATAAGCCTTAGAAGATGAACTTCATGTGTATTTTGCACTTAATGCTGCAAAAGAGGGTTTGTTCTGGTTTTATGTACATATTTGAATTAAAGGTGCTGCTGCAATAGTGGGAAGCTGGTGCCTTTAAAAGGTAATGTGTACCACTGAGAGACTGGAAAAGGAAAAAGATTACTGAGTCCTTTATTCTGGAATAGTGAGAGGAAAAGCAACATGAAAAATCAGCTCAACCCACAGAACTCAAATACATTTTTCAGACATCCTTGCAACAACTGAGGCTGCCTGTAAAAGCATTTTCATGCCCAAGCAGCTCAAGTGCTATGACTCAATTTCTTTTTAAATTCTTCAATATTATTAATACCAAGTATTTCTAATATAGGTAAATCCATTTCCTGTATCCAACCTTTCTCTTGATAGTGTCCCTTTTTGTAGAGCAGTTACAGTACAGTTTTTCACAAGTCATTTTAAATAAACGAGAATCAATAACATTAAAAATACTATCAGGCTGTGTTCAGCAACAACAGAAAAAAGATTTTAACACTGATTCAATAACAGCAACACTAAAAAAAACCCCAGCCGAAACAAACAAACAAACAAAATCTCCAACAAAAAACAACCCCCTAAGCTTGTTTTCATTTTTATCTAAATCTTCTGGTAGGAAAATGTAAACAATTTTATTGAACAGTATAGGCACACGCCAGATTACAGGCTCATGCCAGATATTTGCACCCTCACTGTTAGAGCCAAGAAATTAGGCATAGTCTGTCCTTATCCCATGGGAGGAACTCATTTTAACACTGGAAGCTTGGAACAGAAACAGAGAACATGAAGAGCTTTGGAGCAAACCCACATGCCCTACTTGGGGAAAAAGAAACAAAATCAGGCAAAAAACCCTCCTGGACATTCCTGCCTAAAGAGGAAACACAGGACAAGCCTCTTACAGCTGTTTGGGGTCACAGATAAGGCAACATCTCATTTTTGAAACACCCCAGACAAACTCTGGTGTCACCCACTTCACCAGGTTATCTCCTCCATCACCTGTCACAGGGTGTTTTGTTCTCCCTTACCAAAAAAACCAAAACTAGAGACAGTTTTGTTACTGGTTTGTGGATTTTGCTGCCATTGCTCACTCTCAAGGCTGGTCATGGTCCCAGTTCAGCAAAGAACTTAAGCACATTTAAAAAAAAAATTAAGACTGATCTTAACGGACTTAAGATAGGCTTAGAGGCTTTGCCAACACAGTGCCTGAAAGGAAAAAAGTCCCAAACCAAAATACATTTCATGGCTCAACCCTGCTCCCCTGAAATGCAACACAAGTTTCCACTCCCACTGAAGCAGGATAGTTCTCTGAGATTTACCTGACAGGTTATAAAAATAGCAAAAAAAAGGACAGAAGTATAGATTCTAATCTATATATTAAAACATCTGCACATTCCTGTCACAAATTTTAGAAAAAAAAGCAAAACACTTTTTATATTTTACAAGACCTCTAACTTTGTGTCACTTCAGTACACAGCTATAAAATTAAACAAAATATGATGAAGACAGGCTTTTGTATCAATAAATTTGCCTTTTATTTTGGCTGTGGCCAAACTAGACACTCTTCAAAAGACCTTTATTTATAAACAAGCAACTAACATTTTTTTTCCATAATTTAAATTTAAGACATATATTAAAGTTATATAAGTGGAAGCATATTTATTCCGTATCCTCCAAAATAAACACTTCTATCAAGGGCTTTTTAAGATACTGTATAAAAGCTAATAGAAAACCAGAACTGCTATATAAACATCTCATATTTAAATTTTAGAGATCCTGAATTCCTTTACTAAACAACAGGAACAAAATGGAAAAAAAAATCACACAGAACACGCTCAAAGTGGAAAATAAAACTTTAAAAACCCCCCAAAAACCAAAGCAACTGAAGAAAAACTTAGGAGGCTACTTAGACCAAAAATATTTTATGGATTCTTTACAATACCTAGTACACTAGAAAAAAGGTCAGGGTTTCTTCAAAGATGTTGCACAAGGTTTTGATTTAAAGTGTGTAGAATTTATCATATCACAGAGCAGAATCCCAGCTGGAAGTGAGATGGCTGTGACCCAGCTGAGCTGGCTGCCACCTTCCTTCAGAAAGAACACTGAATTTTAAAAGGCTGCAGCTCAACTTTCAGGCCGTTGTGCAGAGGAATCAGTGGGAAAAACTTAGGAACCATTCTACAAAAACATGTTCATATATTATACACACGGATTTCTTAAATACATATAAAGGGTACTTAGCAAGGCTTTATGTTTTTCTGATTTTTTAAAACCAGGTTTAAGTGCAATAACCATTTTATTCTGAAATTGTTTCTGGTAAGAAAGAAATTTATAGTCTTATTAGGTGGAATAAAAAAGTCAGTAACTGGAAATGTCACTATTAAGCAAGTACCTTGTTTTAACTGCAATGCCACTGAAAGAGTAACTGACACTCAAGCAAATTAGCTGAATCATACTCAGCCCCAGTTTGCCTGAAAGAGGACAAAAAAGAACGACATATTACTTTTAGAAGTGTCTAGTAGCAATTTTAGACTGTAGTAAAGACGAAGCAGAAGAGGCTTGAAACTAACATTGCAATTTTTTTGGTAGCTGAAAAAAAGTCAGGGGTCCATCCTGAGCTAATTCTTTCAAACTTCACTTACAAGAAAAATAATTAAAAATCTGTTGGGGGAAAAATGGTGGCACACTTGGCTTTCACTGAGAAAAATCCACTCTGGTGTGTGCCTAAGGGTGCCAATCCTCAGATTCTTAGGAGTTACACTTGTGCTTGATTTTGCTGAATCTCAGCATCAGCTTGCAATTCTTCTAACCTTTGAGCCTGGGATACTTTTCTGAAAAAAGTCACACACATGGTTACACAGAGAATTCAAGCCTCACTCCTGCTCCCCCTGAAATCGATGACAAAACTCGTGCTGGTTTCAGTGGACACAGACTGGGCTCTGACTCAGCAGTGTGGAATTACAACCCCCTCGGCAAACCCTGCAGGGGGAAAGTTGGTCAGGATCATAAACACTGTTTGCATCGGTTATGTTCACTCTAATCCATCACCCCTCATTTAGGGTTAAATTCGAGCAGAAGAATTTCTCACTGTTGGTTCAACTCCTACTTCTGGGAAAATATTTCCTTTACTTACAGAAAAAATTGGACCCTTACTATAGCTCCTGGTAAATATGTGTGATCCTACTTACACTAAATGCTCCAGTTGCCATTTGAGGTAAAATAATGGAACCACACAGAGTATCTGCAGCCCATTATTACCACATATAATTTTCAACAAATTGGAAAATTGCAACACAGTATCACATATGATAGAAAGCGGCAGAAAGAACTACTCTATGCATTGTATCCATAAAATGCAGTGATTGTAGTGTGATTTTCTCCTCTGCTTTGAGCTGGATATGTACGCTTAATACAAATTTCAAATACATACTTCTTCATTTATACAGGTGTCTATATAAATATTTACATTTTTAGGTTTTGTTAAAACATATCTTTGTACTCATGGCCGAGCTTATTACTTGTGTTTAGAAACACAACTCATCTTCTGTCCCGTAACGAGCTCTCTCTTGTTGATTTAATAGTTATACATTCCTTTGTAGTTAGAATTACAAACAGTTGTACAAATAGTGGAAACAAAATTATGAAACTTGTCTGACATCCATTCAACCTCAGTTCATGTTGTAAACAGTACCATTTGCATTATGATGGCTGTTACACAATAACTTCAGCTACCCCAGTATCCATAGGAAATTAGTCTTTGGGACATTATATAAAGCAAAGTACCCCCTCTCTCAATTTTCCTTAGAAAGTTATAATTAAATGGCTGAAAGCAGGCTTGCTGCTACTTCTTATATAAAATCTTAGTAATAATATTGCTGACTTTAGATTCTATTTTAATTTGCACAAGTTCCATACAACAAAACAATTCTATGTTCCCTTAAAATAGCAAACATTCGTATCCAATAACATCAGGATTACTCAAACTTGAGGTTTATTTGTTATTGCTAAAGGTTTCTAAGACCTAAGTCAATACAGCAAGACACTCCATCCACGTCCTCCCTAACTGCCAGTGCATGGCAACCACTTTTATGGAGCTTGTGTGTGTTGGTTTCTTTTTTAAAAACAAATTAATGACGTTGGTTACAGTATTTCACTACTATAAGCTCACAGTTAGAATCCAAATCGTTGTTTCTCTTTCATTTAATATATAACTTTATATATAATACACACGCACACACCAACATCACGGGATGAAGATCCATGCATACAATCCAGATGCAATTGTATTTCAGTGTCAAATGAAACAAAATAAAATTTATTCTGTCACTATTAGATCCCAGACCACAGTATTTTAAATTACTCTGATTTCTACCTACAAACCAAGTTAGTTTTCCCTAATCTTCAAATCCAAGCAGCATCACAAATTCCAGATTTTCCATCATTGTTTTGATCCTCTCAAATTTGTAGTCTGTGTGGCAAACCTCTGAGATCCTGAACACAGCCCCCCCAAACCAGCTTTGCAAAGGTTCTCTTAAAGCTAATTGTGTGTCTGTTCATGGCTCCAGAGACTGAAAGCCGTCTTGAAAGTCCTGTGGCAGAGTTTGCACATGTATTGTCTCTTGAAGGTGATTGCCGAGAGCGGCGGCGCGTGGTAGAAGAGAGTGTCCGACTCCTGCGGCACAAACAGCTTCTCAGTAGTACTGGAGCTCTCCGGCAAGCCCGTGGGGCTGTCGGGCTCCAAAGGCTGGATTTTGGGGAGTGGAGGGGGTGGGGGGTAAGGGCGGTGGGGATGGGGAATTAGCTGGTGGACATATCTCAGGCTCCTTATTCGTGGACTCCTCTGCAGCCTGGGACATGTGAGACTGGAAGTGGCTCCAGAGCCGGAAATTCGTTCGGAAGGCCTTGTTGCACACATGGCAAATAAACGGCTTCACGGAGCACAGCAGCTCCTGGTGACGCTCCAGCTGTTTGCGTAAGGTGAAAATCTTCCCACACTTTTCACAGGGCCACAAACTGGGATCCTTCTTGGAGACTACTTCCTTAGGTTCCCTGCTTGTTTCGGTGACCTCGTCCTCTATATCATCTGCAGGCTCTTCTTTGATCTGGATTTTAAACTGCTTGGAAACACTTAAGTCTTCAGGCAGGCAAGAGGAGTCTTCAGAATCAAAATTGATTTGTTCTGACGAATCACTGAACACGCCGTCCTCCTTTGCAGCAACAAAATTGTTCATTTTATTGGATTCCGACTGCGGAGGCAGCCGTGACGAACTGGTGATTTCTCCATTGTGATCCATGAGAGGTAAAGAAAAGTTCTCTGATGGAGCCATTGTGTTTTGATTGTGAACTTCAACCTGATGACGCCAGATACTGAAGGATGATTTGAAGGTGCGCATACACTCAAGGCAAGTCAGCTTCTTGTACTCACACTTGCTTTCATGCTCATGCTTCAGCTCTGGAGAAGAAAACCTAAGGCTGCAGTAAGGACAGACAGTGGCGTTTCTACAGAGTCGCTCATGGTTTCCCTGTTCAATAAGTGAGGAGAGCTTGGCATTGCAGAGACGGCACTGATAAACCTCCTTGTTTTCCACTGGGTTTTCAATATGAATGTGATCTTTCTGCTTAGGAGCCTTATTGCCTCCAATGGGTTTCTCCCCTGGGTGCATTTTTATGTGCTGCTTGAATTGGGAGAGGAAGCGATAAGCTTTCCCACAGTAGGTACAAATATAGGCTCCTTTGGTTCTCGACCTCAAATTCCTTTTGATGACTTGTTGTGCTTGTGAAGCAGACTGGCCCGGAAAGCTCTGCTTGCCACGTCTTAATTTCACAATCAGAGCTTTTTTGATTTCTCTCTCCCTCACTATATCGATCAGTTTTCTTTGGAATTTTTCATCCAAAAGGGCATGTGAACTGGAAGCTGGTGAGGGATTCTTCACGATTCCATGTTGTGTCTGGCAGTGCGTCCACACTTTGAAATTGGTGTGGAATCTCTTGTGGCATATGTCACAAGCATAGGGCTTCTCTGGGTTGTGATACATGTTAACATGGCGATGAAGACCTGCTGTTGATCTGAAAATTTTAAGGCAGTGTTTACATTTAAATTTTTTATTTGGTCTTGCTTCTTCCATCTCACTGTATTCATCTTTACTGACATCAGAATCAGGAAAATCAGCATCAAGGTGTGTGGGGCTTGAGCCTTCCTCAAAGTTCTCTTCTGAGGCAGGAGAACCCTGCTCATCTGCCTTCAGTTTCTTAAACGGTAGCCTTCTATCATCCTGGAACCTCCTTTTCACGGGAAGTCTGCTTGCTTCCTTATGGTCATCCTCAGTTTTAAAAGCAAAGTCTTTGTTTGCCGCTGCTGAAGCATCACCCACTGTAACTCTGATGATTTCTGCAGGATCTGAAAGGGGACTGCTGGGCTCAGTTTTTATCCGCACCTCCGACAGAGGGGAAGCAACCTCCCGATCCATTGACTGAGAGGCACTGAAAGACCTAAGGCGATGTGGGTGTATTACCTGTGGCTTTTCATCCAAGGCTGACTTCGATGAATCTTTCAAGGATGACTTTTGGGATACAACATTAAATGTTTTCTGGGAATCGTTAGTTCCCGGTGAGGAGGATGAGGATACCTGTGCAGGTTTCAGGTCTACAGAAGGTGAGTAAATAGGAACCTGGCTGTCCATGGACAGTGACCTTCGAAGAAGACTTTTTACAAGAGGCCCACTTCTGTCAATACTTTGGTTTTCTGGGCCAGACCCACTGGATGGGATTACCAGCCCTAACTTGGAGTAGTAGAGCAAATTCCTGTCTTCCCCTTGACCATTTCCTTTTCCTGCCTCTCGCAACAAAAATGTGGATTCTGCTGCCCCACGCAAAGACAAGACTGGTGGACGTGGTCTTTTCAATGACATCTCTGCTACTCTTCCTTTCAGAAGCTGAGCACTGCTTCCTGGCTCACCGCCTGCCATTTCTTTCTCTGCTAAAGACATCTGAGGCAGCACCATGTTCCTTTTCACTAAAGCACCTCTGCTCTGATCCTCCACAGCTGCAGAAGTTTCATGAACCTTTGTATAGCTCACAGGGCCTTCTTTCAGCCACCTCCTTTCAGTCAGTGCTAGGCTATGAAGGGTTTCAGTTGGTTTTGTTACCTGTGGTCTGCTGCTAGCTTTGACAGCCACAGAGGGTGAAGGTTTAGGAGTATGGCTTAAGTCATGTTGTGTCTGATTTACGCTTTTTGCTTGTGCTTCAATTCTGTTCTGACAGACGATGACACTTCTCTTCTGAGAACTACTTTCATCTTCATCTTGATAGAGTGTTTTTTTCATAGGACAAGCAGGAAAAGGAGCTTGAGGACTCTTGGAAACAATGTTTGTAAGAAAAGATATTCCAAGACTGTAGCCCAGTTCTTGCACAGCTGCAAGACTGCCTTTCTCAATGAACAAGGATGAAGAATAAATGTAGTTCAACACATTATCAAAAGCATCTGGCTCACAAAAGTCAAGCTGAAACACTGACTGAGACTCATTCTCCTTATTTGTGAACAGAGTCTGGAAGTATTCACTGCTGGCAGCCAGAACATTCTTGTGAGCTCGGAATTTCTGGTCTCCTACAATCAGCACAACGTCACACAGCTGTCCCTTGAGGCGTTCCTCGTTCAGGGTGCTTAGGAGGGAAATGGCATGTGCTGGATTTATGTAATGCAAGAGCCCCTCCATGATTCTGGTGTCCCTGAAAAAGAACAACAACAAAGTTGTAGGTTGCCTTATACGAACTGTTAGAGACAAAATAAACATAGCTCCTGTACTTTGTAAACTGCTTAAACCACCACACAGTGATTAAGAGAACAGTTTGTGTGGAGGAAAGGTATGGGAATGAAAACACCACTGTTGGCTCCAACAGATTCACAGGCATGGGAAGAACCAGCTCATCTGCCCACTTTCAATATCCCTTTAACTGATGTGATCTTACACCAAGAATATTACACCCAACTAACTGGAGGATGGGTGGATGGATGGATGGACGGGCAGGCTGTGTTCTCTTCCTGTAATACACCTCTCCACAGAGAGGAACAGTTCAGTCATTTCCCTCTTGATCATCTCTTTCTCTGCTTCAGCTTTATGAAGATCTATCTTGACAACTGCATTGATAAACTTTTGGATCAGGTATCTAAAGCTTATGATTGCAACTCACCTTTCTGAGGCTAAGCAACCCTGACAGTCTCCTGCTGACTAGGCAAATTAAGGGGGTTTTGTTGTCACTTTGAATAAGATGATGGAAAGGGCATTAATACAGGAAAGGGAGAAGGAAACAGGATTATTGTCTGTAATCTAAATTCACCATGTTTACTTATGCTTAATGAGTGCTGTTAATATCTACTTCTAGCTGTATGTGTCACTTAAAACTGCACTGGCAGGATGTGGTTTCTGGGAAATGTCAGAGTTTTCACTGAAGTAGCAGCCCTGCATTGCTTTGCTCAGGCTAAAAAGCAATCAGAGAACAGAAGTCCCCGTTTTATTCATTAGCAGAAGAGCACTTTATGCCCAAAACCCATACATTTGAGGAGCAGTTACCCTTGGCTGCATCCAAGAGTACAATAAGCACAAATTCAGCTGCAGTGCAGAAATTTCCATGGTCCATATGCCTCAAAACACAGCCCACTCCATAATGCAGGATGTCTTGATAACTCAATATGCTGCTCCTGATTAGAGCTTAACAAAAGAAGATAACCAGGGTTTAAGTTAGTTTGAACAAAGAACTTCAGTGGCTGCAGTTGAAATTTATATATCTGTGCACAAGAACACAGAGAAATCAACAACATTCAATTTTCTGATTTTTTTCATGGACACTCTCAACACTACTTCCCTCCATGGTAGTAGTAAAACAAGTCAATGATGTGTCTGTTAAAAACAATTCTCTTATTTTTACAGTTGATTTGAGAAACTACTTTTTAGTTTCATTTGTACATGATGTATGCAACTAAAACAAAAATATTTCACTGTTCATCAGCTTACAAGCAAAATGGTAAAGTTTATAAAAATAAAAAAAACAATACTAAGAAGCTATAACTCCATGATTAATAAATGAGGATGGTAAGTCTTACAACTAATGGATACAAATAAGTGATCAAAGTCTAAATTGGTATTGTTGAGAAATGACTTAAAGGAAGCTACATACAGTCTCAGAGCATTGATCATATTGAGGACTGAACTACCACTTCTACACCTAAAAATACCAAATGAGTTAATAGTATCATGGCAATATCTAAAGCAAAATTCTGTTTCCTCACCAGATCAGTTTTTACTGAGTATTTCAGTGTCTTGCAGTATCATTTCATAAACACTAATTTATCCTTAATTCACCATAGACAGTTATAATGCACGATTCCCCCACACCTCCATCTAAAAAAAGCAGTGCAGTCAATCTCAATTTGAGAAACCAATCTGGTTTGGTTTGCTTTCTATGTTTTGCTGAAAGATACTGGGAGGATGGAGGTGGGGGTGTGAGGATGGTGGTTCACTACCTCACTCCTTTGTGGATGCCACTGCAATTTAAAGTGGTACACTCTGACTGGCCCTAGTCCAGTTTCGTGGTCTGAACACCCATTGACACCCACAGTTATCAGAGCAAATGTTTCAGGAAGGCATCTTTCCTCAGCTTCACCTGGAAGAAAGTGAGTTTGCAAAATCAAGTCATTCATCTGGGATGCAAATTGCAGAAGGTACAAGGAGGTAACAGATCAACAGAGCTTAGGAAACTTTAACTGTGGCATGGAGACACACAACAGAAGGTGCTGCATAACCCACACTTCAAGGACACAGTGGAAATGGAGTGTATTAGTCAGCTGTTTTGAAAAGTGTTAAGATCTTTCATTTTAATCTGCGTTGCCCAGGCCTTGTGTTTTCAAGACTCACACAATAAACACCATGTAATTACTATGTGTCCCTCTGTCCCTTATCAGAGCAGTGCAGTGTAACCAGCAGGGACTGGTGCAAAATCTGTACATCAAAAGCAGAATCCAACAGTCACCCATCCTCCTGGCCACAGACTCCTCCTTCATTCCTACAACACCTTTTTCATCACATGTAACATGACAGAACATAAGCATCCCTCCCTTTCATGCTCAGAGCACAGTGAAGGAGGCTGTGGTGCAATGTAACTCTGTCACTTTAACAGTAACCAAGGCTGCAACGTACACAAATGGCAAGGGACCAAATTAATCCTCCAAAGGCAGCTTTAATCCTGGCATTTCCTAATTCAAGTGCTTGACTTTCAGCTTAATAGCCTTTAGACAGAACAGGCAGAAATTAAACAAACAATACCAAGAAACACACCAGAACTGTTTTGCAGAACCATTTCAGGACATTTACCCAGATCATGGGAAAGCCTGAAATATTTAGAAGTAAAAAAAAAAAATCAACCCAAAGAATACCTGAGTCAATGTACAATGTGTTAAAACTTCACTACGTGAACACTTTTCAGGAACAAAGTTGATCCAAGTCATCCCTGCTCTCTTGTGTTCATCTTACCTGCACACTGCAGGTCACTCCTCCTTCAGCTGTGCCAGTACAAATATTTGCAGGTCTCTATGACGCAGCAGAACAGACAATAAATAAACCCCCAACACTATTTCTTTTCAAATGCTGGTCATTTTTATAGTAAACCACATCACGAACTATTGCATTGGCGTAACTGAAGAGGCAGCAACAGGAACAGCCATAGAAGGACAAGAACTCTGTCCCCAAAGCCAGTGCTTGGGTGACTCTGCTTAGCCCCACACAAAAGCTTGCCTGGCACAGTGTGTAGATACAGAACTCTGTCAGTCTCCTGTAATACCAGATTTGGTTCCAGGTGTTTGAGGACTCTTATTCTCAGCTCAAGATTGTTTTGTGATTAGCTACCTAAGCTCTTTCCTCCAGATAATCTGCTTCTGTTCTCTCTAACCGTTTTTTTCAGCCACCTTCACTACTGAATGGAAACAAAGCTCTTCTTTTCTTCCATGATGTTTGAGCAACATCATGGAAACAGCAGAAGCACATCAGAAAACCTCCCATGGTCTGTGTGCAGATGCCACATGGCACAGCAGCTGCTGGTCCTCAGAAGGAACAGTGACATTTAGACTCCAAACTCAGGAGGAGCCAGTGCAGCAGGAACATCCAGGAGGCCAAGAAGAGATTTTAGTGTCAGTCTTCACAGAATCTCAGAATGGGTCAGACTAGCAGGGACTACTGTTGCTCATCTGGTGCCACCTCCCTGCTCAAGCAGGGTCACCCCAGAGCACAGGATTGTGTCCAGATGGTTCTGGAATATCTCCAGTGAGGGAGACTCCACACCTTCTCTGGGCAACCCAGTCCAGTTCTGGGTCATTGCACAGGGAAGTTTTTCCTCATGTTCAGGTGGAATATCCTGGGCATCGTTTCTGCCCATTGCCTCTTGTCCTGTTGCTGAGCACCACCGAGCAGAGCCTGGTCCCTCCTCCTGGTCCCTCCCCCTTTAGACATTTATACACATTAATGAGGTTCCCTCTCAGTCCTTTCTTCTCCAGGTTGAATAGGCCCAGCTCCCTCAGCCTTCCCTCGTAAGAGAGATGCTCCAGTCCCCTAATTCCCTCCTTCAACAACCCTCCACTGATCTCAGAAAACTAGATTTCAGAAGCCTAAGTACCATACTTGGTACAAGATTGTTTTTATTTTATATTTTGAACAAGGATAGAAAAAGATGCCTCTACTTTTTGCAAAAAAAAGAGACATATCAGGAAAGGTCTTTACAAGGAAAAGGTAAAAAAAGGTTAATCTTTGGCCCAACAGTTTCTTGATCTTCAACAGCAACCTCCCTCTGAAATGGTAGCTCCCCTTCCTTTCCTCTGTTCCTTACTCTCACATCTCCTCCTCCCAGCCCTGTGGTATCCTTCCTTTCCTTTCACCAGCTCTGCTGCTCATTTGATCTCCCAGTGAGTTGATTCAACTCTGTAAAATTAAGCAGGAAACAAACAAACAAGCAAAATCAATCCATCTTTTTAGATGTGTTTGCTATTTTCTAGCACAGGGAGCTTAATCAGCTCACTGAGAAATCAAATGAGCATCAGGGATCCTGGAAGAGAAGCCATGAACCTGCCCATTCTTTGTCAGGAGGTTGTTCCATCAGCTTCCTCCATCTGAAATTTCACCTTTAGAAACCACAGAGCTGCTGATTTTACAGCTGAAACTTTACAGATAGAATCCAGCAGACATACATGTGAGAATTCAGCGTAACAACTACACCCTCAAATAATAAACAACTAAGAGATGTTGATGTTGCCTTCTGACTTCCATGATAAGGAAATCACTGTCAGCTGAAGCTACATAAACACAGTGTGTTGGAGGTGGCAGTGGAAAAAAGGATGTTCTGAAATCCTTAATGAGATGCAATATTGCAGCAAGGAGGTGCCAGGGCTGTGAGAAAGTGCAGCTGGAAGCAGAGAACACGAGGATGGAGGAGGAAACACACAGAGGAGACAGAGACTGAACAGGGGTTTAAACAGGGAAAACACACAAGAAGTGTGTCAGGGACAAACCCACTAAAGAGAGCAAAGAAATGTGGATTATAAGACTCAGCCAAAAAATACAAGTGACTTGCTGGGGCATATCCCAGAAAATTCAGGAATGTTGCACTCAGTTGAGTGCTCTGCAGAGGATCTGATGGCTCTGACAATTCTGGTGCTGTTTCAGACACAAGAAGGGTAAAAAGTCCTCTTACTTGTCACAAGTCCAGATGAAAAAGGAACCTACACTGCTTAAGCTTCTACTCAAGGACCCTATGCTGGATTTTATGATTTGAGTTTGACAACAGTTTATAAAATGCCTCTTTTCCCATCAACAGCCTTTGCAAAACAGTTACTCTCCCATAGTACATACAGATTTACACATCCCCCTATATGCCCCCAAAAGCTGTAAGTAAAAGCTGCAAACCTGCACAGAAAAAGTGTTTGCACTTCTATGATCTTTTTCTATCTAAATAAATAATCTCTTTCTGCAAGTTTGGGAATCCTGTCATCCTGTTTTTAATGAAATGAGATTTCACTGCTATTGCTGTTTTCCACTGCAGACAATACTGTGACCTTTCTTCATGAAGACAAATGTTTTTCATTTCCAATAGGTCAGCAGCATGGAGAGACTCACTGGTATGAAGACATGCATAAAATCAGATACATAACATGCTTGCTAGTGTGTGAATTTGGTGGACTAATTTCTACCTATTTATCCTCCACACATACAAAAGCAGAAATTTAGGGAGAGGAAAAGAAGAAATATTATAATCATATAATCATAAAATCACAGAATGGTTTGGGAAGGGACCTTAAGGATCATCCAGTTCCAACCCCCCTGCCGTGGGAAGGAACACCTTCTATTTAGAATAGGCTCAGAGGCCCATCCAACCTTGAACACTTCCAGGGATGGGGCAACCTGTGCCAGTGCCTCACCACCCTCACAGTAAAGAATCTGTTTCTAATATCTAATCTAAACCTACTCTCAGTTTGAATATTCTGCAGTCTATTTCGCTCTACATTATAGACAAATAATTAGCAGTTACCCTGATACAGACATGAAATTCACTTAGACATTAGAGGCTACTTTTCCCATTCAGATCATACCCTCAGTTTCACATTCTGACGCTTAAAATAGCTCCTCCTGACAGTGCAGCAAACTACAGAATGTCAGAATACAAAGCTCCTCTTGTCATTCCCGTTCTTGTTTACAACCCAGCAGCAGCTCAGGGTGCAATTTCATCTTACTCTCAGTCCAGTCTAACGAGGGATTGCTGCTGCAAGGAGCAGCCTGTGTTTCCTCCCATCTGGGGAAGGATTGCCTTGTGTCAGAGCAGTGAGCAGATCCAGCTGACCACGGCACTGCACAGCTACAGGACGGAAAGGAGAGGGCAGGGAAGTGCTGGCTGGGAGCTCTCCCACTTCCTCCTGAAACAGTCAATGAAGATTAAATCGACACAATAATTGGCCTGGCCTCCATGCCTCGACTGAAAGATATATAACTCATCCTTCAAATTGCTGTAAACTTAATCAAAATATTAAAAAGTCTACAAACACCTACCCTTAAGGAGTTCTTCAGCTTTCATTCCCTTGAGCTTTGTAATGTTGCAACTAAACTCTCTGATGGGACAAGTCTGGAAGGCTTGATGGCCATGTAATTTAAACACCTACAGAAATCTCACCCACAAAAATTTTTCATGTAATTTTTTTGGTAAGAGAAGCACGAAATTTGAAGAAGGGGAAACCTACACTGAAATGTGCACACATGTACTCTTTCTACAGGTTCACTTTATTGTTTTATTGGCAATGCTGAGATATAGTTATCAAACTTAATATTCAGTCATCTGGTTTACTAGATGAGACACTTTAACTGGCCTAATTCACAATAAAAACTTGTCTACATACTGCTTTTAATTTTGCTGGTGTATTCAAAATGACACACTCTAATTGTGGATGTATTTCTACTGCTACAATGGTGCTTTTTACAGGCACAGTGTATTCTGGATGGGAAGAAAAGCCACTTATACCCATATAAGGTACTTTTCCATCAACAGAAGAGTGTTTACACTAAGGTTTCTTTAAGAAAATGAGGGGGAAAGGTCATACATTTCATCTGAAAAATGCAGAACTAATATAAAAGCTGTCTAAAAAACTGGCAAGTGAAAAAGTTATGATTCAGGGAACGCAGGTATCTTCCTCCTACTGAAGGGATTCAAAGAAAACATAATTCAGCCCTCACTGATTATGGCCAAGATGCTGGCAAGATGATACAGAATAGTGTAAAAGGGGAAAGACAACAGCAGTTTTACCTGAGTTTTACCCTAAGAGATTTACAAGGTCATGAATATCATGTGGGAGATTTCCAGTTTACTCCATGTCTACAAGCAACTGAAGGTAGGCTGTGTCTTATAGAGTTGAAAAAATTAATTTAATAATCCAGCTCCATGAACAAAAGCACTGTATTTTCTTTATTCCTCAAACTTATTTATGAGAAAGGAGATGGTCAATTTTTACTGAACTTCCAGGCAATTTGGCCCTTACCCTCAACAGCTGAAGGACTGTACTCAGTTATGTCCTGGTACAGCATAAACAAATTCCTTTTGGTTATGACAAATTGAGTGGGGTAGTGATTAGAAACAACTGTAATTCTGCTGCTTTTCTTTCCGTGTCTCTTAATTTACATTAAAAGGTGCATATTTACTGTACCAAGTTCCCTCCTTTTTACAAGTTCCCTGAAGATACTCACAAATGTGTCCAGACCACAGTGTGAGGGGGTGGAGGGCACACTCACTGTGCCTTCTGTCGGAACTGTCCCTGCACTAACCACAACTTGTCAAAGAGATGGGTGAGAATGAATTGCAACTTAAAGTTTACTCACACTGCCCAGTGCCAAGGTAGGATAAACCTTGGATAAGGAGATTAATGGTGTAAGACAAAAAATGAACAATATTTCTTCCCTTCCCAAAGAACGATAGTAAATTGTATACAATTAAATTTCAAAGGCAAGGTTTCATAGCATTTTAAGAAAAATTATCTGGCCAAAGGATTTTTCATATCTTTTCATCACAGACTGCATGGAAAGTATCTGCACAAGAAAGATGTAGTGTTTCACTACATCTCAGAAGGAAAACCCCCTCAACAATCAGGACATGGGGATTTTAAAACTTGTATTTGTGGGCAGGAAGACTGATTAACTGATGGTGGTAGAGATGGAAGGAGCTTAGGAAGGTCGAAGACTTGCTCAACACTTTCTTTTCTTGTTCATAAAATATGCCTGAACTGTTCCAGAACAACAAAATACATAAAATAGTCAATAAGCAAGGACAACAAATTTCTTTTTATTTCACTGCTGATTGAAAGAAAATATAAGAGAACTGATGTCTTTAATATTATCAGTAAGGGAAAAAAAAATGGAAGTATTACAGTACAAAGACTAATATTAAACTACAACAAATATTTGGGAAGGAAACCCCCCTGCACAGAACACCTATTTGAAAGCAAGGCATACTGCAGTCTTTCCACTTGTAGCAAATGACTTTGCTACTTCTAAAGGCTCTTCTTGCTTTGTGACCATCTCAGATCATTACATGTGACAGATTTCAAAACGACAGAGCTCAGTTGCTCAAAATTTTAATGAGAGCTGCAATTGTTGCAACTGCAGCATGTGACTCACAGCGTAGCCCGTCCCAGTGCAGAACAAACCATGTGCTGATTACAGCCCAACTTCCTCTCCCCTCTGAGTCCACACTTGGTCACACACCGAAGTTATCACTATTTTGCAGATAAAGTGAATTTCAAAACCCTGAAAGCTACAGTGGGAAATGACTTGGTTTTTAACAGTAACTGCTTCACAGCTCCTGAAGTTCAAAATAAAACAACTGCAGTAAGAAAGCTCAAGGCTTTCTGCAAAGTTGTCATTTTAAACCCAAATGTTGACCTGCCCCTAACTAATATCAAGGAAAGTGTGATCAGCCCTCCCTGAAAAGATGATCAGAGCACTTAATTCTCTGTGTGCAAGTATTCTCTATCATCACATACACAAAAAACCCAAAACCCGTGAGCTCACAAAACCTTATTTCCTAGTAATACCCAGCTTTTAATGATCCAGAGGGCTCCCAGTGTGAGAGGGATGTGGCAGACTATCACCCTGGCACTTGAAACCTACACAGTAGGAACAGGAAGCACATATGTTCATATTTATCACTAAATGTACAGCACAAAAAGGACTTTGGGAACTTCTTAAAAGCTGCTTCCTCTTTTATATTACATAAGAGTGCTAATACATGCTAATGGATAAGTTACCTTGAACATTAAAGCAGAATCAGGGAGCTCACAAGTGATGAAATCCCCAAGGAATGCTGGTCTGGCACACACTGTTGTAGCTGAAAACTCCAGAGGTTCTAATCTGTGATATTTCCCTGCGAGTCCCTACTGAGAACATGTAAATGACAGTTCTTTAAATGGTCACAGTCCACGCAGGATGGGTGGACTTTCCACAGGTAAACAAAATATTCTTCAGAAATTACAACTCCACAGCATGTGGGTGAAACTCAGTTCTGAGAGAGAAGGATGTTGCATTCCCTTCCACCCAAGAGATGGACACATCATTTGGTACCTTTTGCAAACAAGGTTCATAAAAACAGTTGCTTAAATTTACTCAAAACTTGCCCTCAAGGAGATCAGCACAACGCTGGTGGAAAATTTTAGTCAGAGCAGTTAGTTTGTCAGTTTGAGCAAAGTCAGAACAGAACACTAAACCTACACATTAAGCAGTACTACATTTACCTGTAGTATGTATTTACTACTCCTGATTTAAGATCAAAACCCTTCCTGTACAAAAATGCATTTAAAACATCTGTCTTCATATTATCCAAGGATAAAATATTAATTTTCATTTAACTACAGATCTTCAACGTATTCACAAAAAGTTGTGTGATTGTGTAATTCATCACAATCTCTTCCTGTATGTACAGCCTACCTACCTCTTACTTCCACTGGGAGTCCAACTACCAAAAAAATGAAGAGCTACTAAAGCAATTGCTATTTAATTATTCAGATGAGCTTACTCAGCACACATACATTCCACAATTATTTCCTGTCTAATAGTAACTCCTTTAAGTTTTTCTGCTGTTTATTTACATGAGCCTTATCCAAATAACATCGGCTTGGACTTCCAGAAGGATTATAGTAAAGTTCTCCCTAACAGCTGTGACCAGGTAAAACACCTTCCACAACTTTCTGCAAAAGGCACAGCCCAGCACTGAGGATTTCCACACCTGCCTGTGAGATGTACTTCATACTGAGTAAGTGATGAATAAATCCAACCCAAGAGCACTCAAACCAGCAAAGCTACACTTTGTTGACAGAATCCCAGAATGGGTCAGGCTGGAAGGGACCACAGTGGGGTCACTTGGTCCAACCTCCCAGCTCCAGCAGGATCATCCCGGAGCACATGGCACAGGACTGTGTCCAGATGGGTCTGGAGTATCTCCAGTGAGGGAGCCTCTGGACAATCTGTGCAGTGCTCGGTCACTGCACAGTGAAGTTCTTCCTCATGTTCAGTAAAACGTCTGAGCATCAGGTTCTGCCCTTTGCCTCCTGTCCTGTTGCTGGGCACCACCGAGCAGAGCCCGGTCCCTGCTCTGACACCTCCCTTTCCATACTGACACACACTGACAAGCTCTGGTACCTGCCTGCACTGACCCGCGCGGACCTCGCTGGGGGGAGGCGAAAGGCGCTCTCCCTTCCAGACACACCGGGGAGCAGCCGCGTCCCGAGTCACGGCGCTCCCGGAGCCTCTCGCGTGTTAGAGTCCGGAGCGGAGCCGGGAGCCGCCGGCTGAGGGGGAAGTGCCCGACCGCCGCTCCGTCACACCCCTCAGGCCGCCGGGCCGTCACACCACCGCTCCCCGATATCCCTCACGCCACCGGTCCCTCACGCCCCGGGGCGGCCGGACCCTCGCGGCCCTCAGCCCGTTGCAGCGGGTAACGGGCTCCTGAGGCGCCGCAGCCCAGGCAAGCCGCAGGCCGGCGCGCCGCTTCACGCTCCCCCCGCTCCGCTCCCGACCCGCCTCTCCCCCTTCATCTCCCCGCCCTCCATCCCTCCCGGCCGCGCTCATGCGCCCTGGGCGCTTCCCCCGCGCCTCCCCCTCGGGGCTCGGGCCCAGGCGGGGCGGGCGATGTGGCGGCGGCCGCGGGCACCTCCCGCCCGCTCGGGGCGCCTGCGCCCAGCCCCGCCGGGGGGAGGGGGGGAAGAGTTTCGTAACCGGCGCATGCGCGCGGGAGCCGCATCCCCGCTCGGTGGAGGAAGGAGGGGGGAAGGAGGAAAGAGAAAAAAAAAAAAAAAAAAAGCAGAGAAAAAAAAAAACCACCTCAGAGTTACGTCAGGAAAAGACGGATTTGTGCGCGGGGAGACCCGCGCGGCGCGGGCAGCCCCCGGGACGGGCGCGACACGCGGGCGCTACTCACCCTGTCCGCCGCCCCCCCCTGCTCGCCCCCCTCGGCGCCTCCGCTCAGGGCTCAGCCCGCGCTGCCGCCGCCGCCGCCGTGATTCCATCCATCTTGAATTTGACGTCATCCCACAACCGAGGGATGAGGTCATCGCGGGGAGCGCTCGTCACGTGCGCGGCGCCGCGATTGGCCGGGCCGGGGGGGAGCGGGGGGCGAGGGGGCGGCGCGGCGGGGGGGAGGACGGCGGAACGGCGGCGGGCACGGCAGGGGGATCCCCCGCCCGCCGCGGGCAGTGCGCGCCCGGCCGCCGCCCTCAGCGGTCAGCACGGCCCGGCGCGGGGAAACTGAGGCAGCGGCCGCGCGTGTGCGGGCGGCCCGGCACGGGGGGGACACACGGAGGGACAGCTCTCTGTGGTGTGTGCCGGCACGGGGGGGACACACGGAGGGACAGGTCCCTGTGGTGTGCCCCCGCCGGTGGCGGGGCAGTGGGGTTTGGGAGGTGCCGCTGTGGGAACCCCGCCGGGCCTGAGCGCTGCGGTGTGAGGAGAACCCGCGGGCAGCGTCAGCCTGCGATTCACCGAAATCTGGAGTTGTTTCGTCGCGAGTTTTTATTGCGATGATTATTATTATTGATCTCCACGCTGTGTGGGTTTTTTTAAGCGTAGGGGGAAGACCCGGTGTGGTTTGTGAAGAAGCGGGGTGCCCGGTGTCACCCACTGTGTCCCTCACAAGCCACCCCGTCCCCCTCAAAAGCCACCGCCTGACAAGCCATCTCTGTCCCCCTCCCAAGCCATCCCAGTCCCCCCAAAAAAACCACCCCTGTCCCACTGAAAAGCCACCCACTAACTCCCCCAAGCCACCCATTTTTGTATTTCCCATTCACAAACCACCCACTGACCCCCTCACAAGACACCCCCAGATCCCTCACAGGCATCCCCTGTCCCCCTCAAAAGCCACCTCCATTCCCCTCACAAGACACCCCCCTTTCCCTTCCCAAGCCAGCCCACCTCCCTCTGTTACCATCAGGGAGACACAAGCCCAGTTCCTGGTGGGTTTTGGCTCAGGCTCTTTTTAACTGCTCTACTCCCTCATCTCGATGCAATTTGAAAAAAAATTATAATGTCCTTTATCATTGCTTTAGGCTGGCTTCTCGTCGTGATTATCCGCTTTGAATTAAATACCTGAATGGGGCTTTATGTGTCAAAATGCAAGTATTAAAATAGAAATTAGAATTACAAGATTTCTCTTGTTTTTGTCGAGGGCTAATCTGGCGCGTTATCTTGTCATTAAGGGCAGTTTTAGAGATTAGCATCTAATCCCATACATGTTTTCAGTGTGCTTTTCGATATCCCACCTAAGTCACAAATACTCCGAAGCAGCTGTCGAATTCCTGGACTGCGTTTAGTGATGCATTTAAACCTTTTTTGCCAAGGTTTTGTTGCAAATGGGCTTAAACCCATGTAAGGGAAGGCAATGTACTGTAGTGGGTCTGGCTCCTTTTTTCCTCTCCAGATCTTGGTTTTTTTTTGTCATTGCTGGCTCTTCTGGTAGTTTTGGAAACTTGGGAAACTGCTTGTGAAAGGAGTGGGATTTTTTTTTTACTCAGGGATTTGTGCCCTGACGTGAGTGTGGCTTTGTAAGCCAACACAAAAAACCCCAGCGAGCTCTCTGGTGTTGCCTGGAAGAGTTCCCTGCTCTGGTTTGCTGTGCAAGTGTGGAGACAACTGCTCTGGCACAGGGGCCTGCTGTGGTGATGGGAACAAACAACTGGGAAAGCAGTTGCATCTGTTCCCATAAACCAGTTTGTGCAGTGACGCTGGCTGTGCTGCCAGGGAAGGATTTGGGGAACTAACCTGAGCTTGGAAATCAAGGTCCTGATAACTTTTTCTTTCTTTTTTACTTTTTTTCCTCATGTGTACTCAGTTATTTCTCCGCCAAGCAGAAACTGGTCTTGCATAATTTCTCATCCATACTTTTCCAAAAGGGCCTGTGGCACAGATGGAGGATCTCTGTCCCAGAATTACCCTGCTGAAAGGTGTTTTTACACACATCTGTGTGTCTTGCTGTGCAGGTATTTATTATCAGTATTTTTAATTTGTCATGTTCCCTAGTGAAAGTGCAGCCAGTAGAACAGAGCCCATGTAGTGGCTTGTATAATTTTGTTGGAGCGAGTCCAGGAGAGGCCACAAAGCTGATAAGAGGACTGGGGCACCTCCCCTCTGGAGACAGGCTGGGAAAGTTGAGGTGTTCAGCCAGGAGAGGAGAAGGTTGTGTGGAGACCTCAAAACACCTTTCAGAATCTGAAGAGACCTGCAAGGAGGCTGTAGAGGAACTCTTAATCAGGAACTGTAGGACAAGGGGGAATGGGTACAAACTGAAAAGGGGGTAATTTAGGTTAGATATTAGGAAGAAATTTTTCATTTTGAGGGTGGTGAGGCACTGGAACAGGTTGCCCAGAGAAGCTGTGGCTGTCCTATCCCTGGAAATGTTTAATGCCGGGCTGGATAGGGCTTGGAGCAACCTGGTCCAGTGGGAGGTGTCCCTGCCCATGGCAGGGGAGTGGAACGAGATGATCTTTAAGGTCTCTTCCAACCCTTCACATTCTATGATTCTATAGTTCTTAAAAATTCTGTAGTTCTTAAAAACAGATCATTTGAGAAAATTTTGAATGCAATCCTCCAAGTTGTTGTGATTCAAAAAGACATAAGATTTAAGCAGACTGTATTTCTTGCTCAAGTCTGATTGACTTGATGTTATTAAAGTTTATGGATGCCTCAATTCCCCGAAAATCAGATTTTTCTTGATCCTAATAAATCTAGGCAAGGAGTTCATTCTGTAGAATTATTTAGGGTTTAAGTTGTCTCTAAGTAGGTTAGTTTTGTCAAATGCACCATTCAGAATTATTTGAATGTATTCTGGTCCTTCAAGATTAGCTTGTTTATGAACATATTTTCCAACATTTCTAATTTTAGATGCTTTGATGGAGGGCTTAGTTTGATGTATTTTTCATCTATATGTGTGGCTGCAGCTGTTATTACCACATGAATGTTTGTTAAGTATAAGGTTTGTTCTCCATTTGGAGTATCCAATAACTTCTCAGATTAACTTTGGATCATACTTGCCAACAAGTTTAATCACTGCAATTTTGTTAAAAACTGAGCCACTTCAAAATGTAGAATGTAAAGAAACTAAAATTAAAAAAGGGATGATTATACATTGACTTCGTGAGCAAATTAACATGTGAAAACTAAAACAGTTGCATTGGTTGTAAGTGTGAGGATTACAGTTTTTTGTAGTGTAAATATTGCACTAAAGGGCAAATTTGTGTACTCTGGATAGTTCAGTGTTTTTAACACTAACATTTTCAATATAAAAATAGTTGGAATAAAGTCACATCCTGGAGCTAATCTGTCTTTTTTTTAGAATCTGTAGCTTCAGTTCTTTTACAGGTAGAGACCCTAATTATTTTTATTAAATGATGATTTGGACCTTGTGTGATTAATTTATATCTAATGACGTCAGGTTCTTTTCTAGTAGAGAGCGTTGAAGTATCTCAGATACCCTCAGGCACTCCTCTATTAGCAGCTGAGAAAGAACTTTGCAGAGAAAAGCTTGGTTTTGAGCTAAGAGAGAGGATAAGGAAAGAAGACCACACCTCTCGAGCTGCTTCATTTCAGTGAGGGAACCTTGACTGGATGGAGATGCTAAAACTTTTCATCTTGGTAAATTTTCTTCAAGTCTTCTTGTCCCTGTAGAGAAATATGCTCTGTACTTTGGTGGCTTTAGGAGTGTACCGTGCTGCAGCATCCCTTCTTCCTTGGCAGTGTGGCTTTTCCAGCTCCAGGGATCTCCTGCAGCTTCTCTAAAAGAGGAAATCCAAAACCCCAGGCACAGGGTTATGTCTTTCTTGTTTCCCACCAAACTCTCTGGAACTGACTATTGCCAAAGACATGTTGCAGAGGGAGATAATTAATCTCTGAAAAACTGTCTTCTCTCTCAGTTGGCCCTGAAATTCTTACCAGTGGAGCAAATGCTGTGGCTGTTATGCCATTCCAGCTTCTATCCCAGAACCCCTGGGACATGGAGGACACTTACTTGGGATCACAGAACACATTTGAATGAACCCATTTCTCTGAATGCAGCAGATGTTCCTGAGAACTCCTGAGGTCTAGCTTTATTGACTCCAAATATTCTGCCAAAAATTAATGACTTGCCAAAATGCAAACATAGAATTTTCCACCAATTTCTCATGGCTGACAGCTGTGCATGGAAAAGGGTGCCTGGATTTTTATTTATTTCTTCTATTTCTCATGTGTTCAAATGACACTTTCTGTAACAAATACTAGCAGGGAAGTAAGGAATTTTACTTTTTCTAGTTAAAACCTCTCACTTATCTTTTCATAAAAGTGCAGACACTTCCCAGTATTCAGAGGGACAACCAGGCAGTGAGATACACAATGTGAATATTACAAAAATTGCAGTATTTCCATTACTGGCATTACACAAGGCATACAGACAAGACCCTTCCTGAAGATTTAAATTTCTTACCAGGAAAATAACTATAATATAGAATAATGTAAAACTGCCTTCATTCGTGGTATTGAAGCTTCTGAATGCCAAGACTTGAGCTTTTTTAGCTGTTTTTAGCTGTCACCCTCATTCTTCTGCAAATGGCACAATCTAGTTAATATTTTCCACTCAGAGCCCACATGCAGCAGCTTGGACAGTTTCAGATAAATGGTGCCAGACAGTGTCAAGCTGGGTGGCAATATGAACACAGAAAGTTGTTAAGTAGCAGGAAACACATACCTACTTAAAAAAGGGTAATTGTTCCACAGGTTGGACAATGATTCAGAGATAAATGTGCCACAGGTATTGGTGCATGTTTTCTCTAAGTGGGCAGATGGTCATGGGTTACTATGCTTAAAGCATAAAAAAAAAAAATCTTCATTTGCATCTAGGAAGGGATTGCAAATTTGTGGGTATTTCTAAAAAACACGTTGATGAAGAGCTGCAGGAGCAACTGAAATAGAAAATCTGTCACAGCACAGCAGATACAGTGCAATTTTATGTTAGCAGCTCTCCCAGCTCTGTGTAATTTCAGCTGGAGTTTGGTGTCTGAGCCTTCTAAAATTAAAATCCTGAGTATTCTGATTACAGTGGAAGTGTGTAAGAATATTAAAAAGTAGCTTTGGTTTCCTAGTTACAAATGTGTTCATCCCAGCTCATTGTGTATGTAAAGAAATTCAGGAAAAAAACAAATGGAGAGATGGATGATATGGCAAGCATTTTCTGTAATTCTGTCCAGACAATAAATCCAAGAAAGGAAAAGCAAGAAAAATTAATTACCTGGTGCTAATTATAAAAAAAAAAAAGAAAAAAAGAGATGGCTTATGTTTTTGTTCATGTTTAACAAAGTTTATTTTCAGAAGGAACAAGCTGAATGATGGTGCAAATTTTTGCATTAGTACAATAATTCTGTTATTGTCCTGCTTTGCTGTAGATGTGGCTTTAGGGATCGAGTTTCTTGGCAGAAAGCAGCGTGGCTGTAGCCTCATTCTTGAGAAGGTTTATGTAAGTGAATCAGAGGGAGCACCAAAGAGCTATTAGTGCTATGGTATACTGGAAAAGTGAGCTTGATGCTTTCATTCCTCAGTATCATTCAGACAGTTTGGCCTCAAATGACAACCTTGTGGGGGTTGGAGATTCCACAGAGATGGACAGCAATTTCCAGAATTTCAGCGAGTCCATTTGTGTTTGTGCATTGCTGAGATGCTGGAAAAATGTGATGTATGTGGGGTAGATGATTTTTCTTTTCAGCAGTTGTGTCCAAGTGTTAGAGGTGATTTGTGCTAAATTCTTATCAAGTAAAAAGTGTAAAAGTTAGGAAATAAAGGTATTGGCTTACTGAAAGAAATGTGTTTTCATTTCTTTGTTTCATCAAGTAGTGCCAGGGTGCTCTTGTGTCACTAATTTCATAGACGATGTTAACATACTGGTTCTTGGACAACAGAATGTGTATTTCAAGGACAATTTGCAATTTATAACAACTTTAAACTTATTCTCTGCCTTTCTGTGCACTATAAAGATGCACCCATGGTGTGAGATGAGGAACTAAAACATGCTTTGAGGTCATGAACAGAAGTTCTGCCCTGTGACAGCTGAGGGTCAGCTTTGCATTTCTATGGTCTGGGCAGCCTGACTGATGTCACCTCCACACGGATTGATTCATTACTGAGCGGAAAGCTCAAGTGGCATAGCAAAAGTAGCCAAGAATTATTGATGTCTTTATGTTCAGGCTAGCGACTGAATTTATTGTCGATTCTGGACTGTGAAATGACATTCTTTGCATGATGAATTCAGCCCCCCAAACAGAATGGGGAATTATTTAGTAAGTGTTGCTTTACAGTTCTGAAGGACAGAAGCAGTGCACTGGAAGAGGCCTTTTCGCCTGACCTGCTTTTCTGTCAATTTAACACTCTTTGCCCCAGTTCCCTGTGGCAGTTCATTACATAGGAGTCAGTGATATATGAACAGGAGAGAGGCTGATTGTCCCTTCAGTACCAGCATCCTGCTGGGGACCAAAATGGGTTATATTCCAGGGATTTGGTAGCTACATGAGCTTACACAGCCCTCTGTGGACATGTAATTTTGAATGCTGAATGTGAAGAGGCAGAATTTGTCTGTGCCATTACACAGTTGGCTTCCCCTCTCTCAGTTATACAAATGACATCTCCTGAATGTCTTTCTCTTAGTTTTCTTCACAGAGGTCACAGCTCTCAGTCACATGTGGCCACTATGACTGGAATATGTCCTGGAGAACCACAGCACAAGTGTTTCTGTCTGAAAACAGCCCTGATGGTAAAATCCCATACATAAGCTGCACTGTTTTGTTTGCCAGACCCTTCAGAGTCTGACAATTTCTTACAGCATCTCCCTCAGTATTGACCTGGACCTTCTTGAGGGGAAAAAGTTCATAACCTTTAAAAAAAAAAGGTATTAATGGGCAGAACTACCCAGATCTACTGAGAGCTAATCAGAATAATTGCACAAAGTATAAAGATACGTGGATAAATCTGGCTTTAAGCTTTTTTTATTTTTGTACTTTGTGGTGTTTGTGTGTCTGAAGCCTTATTGTCTGTACTGCACATAAAAGAAGACATTTCACTAGGTATGATGGCTGATGACTCAGGACTAGAAAAAACTTATGTTGACATTGGGCCTTGGGTTGAAATTGCCTTCAAGGTTATGCAGGTGTATTTTGGTGCTGGGCAAAAAGATTATGGCACTTTTCTGGCCAATTAATGGCTAGTTAAAGCACAGAAAAAACAAGAGTCTCAAAGTGGCATAGCGGGAGCCAGCTGTGGTATTTCAGTGGATGTGGCTGTTCTTTCTCCTCCTGAGGTCTCCTTCTATTTCCAAAGTAGCACAAAGTATTAGTAAACTTGTCTTTAAATACAAAAGAGAAGTTCCCTCTTGGAGAGGACATGGTGGAAATGCAAATTACCCTTTGCATATGGACGATGAATTGGGAAAAGGCAGAGGGTGTCGTGCTGCAAGGATGGCAAAGGGGAATTACAGCTGGAACCTGACACACTCACAGGAGAGATTAGCATTTTCCAGACTAATCTAGAGTAGCTGAGGAATCTGATCCCGGCAGTCTTGTCAAGGGACTCTCCAGTTACTGAAGGGGCATATTTTTCCCAATAATCTCAGAAATGTGTGATGTAGAACAGAAATTCTCTCCTCTCTCCTCTGACAGGCTACTCAGCTGCCTGGGGTAGGGGGTTTTCTCCCCTTAAGCAGGAGATTTTTTTTTCATTTAAATTAGCACTGTAAAAGTTCTGTGAATATGTGAATTCTCTTCACTGGAAACTTTTTCCCCGTTGTTTCCCAACTGCTGCAGACCTGAGAGCTGCTCTGGTCTCATTTTATTTATTAGGACTTCACTGGAAGAGAGAAAGTGGGAGTGGGATCTGTAACTCATGATGTATTTGACATCCTATTTTAAAAAAAGATTATAAATTGATTTTTGATTTGTTTTATACCATTGACTGGCAGTGTCACTCTTGCAGATGGGCTGGCATGTGTGGTACTTCGGGTGTTGCCTGGCTTTTGTGTCTGAGCCCTGCAGAAGGGCAAACCTGTCCACTTTAGCTTGTAATTGATAAATTTTCCACTGTACCTGCATAAAGCTGCAGCAACCAACACTGTCTTATAGTTTCTGTTGGCCAAATATTTTTGAGAGATTATGTCTGGAATTATTTTGCTCTAAAAGCTAAAATGACACACTTTGTTCCCTTATATGTTTCATCATTCCCTCTATTTTAGGTCAGATGATTCATCTCTGCATTACTGGTTCTGCATTTCCATTGCCTTAATTGGGTCTTTCAGAGTCATCACAGTCTGTATAGAATTGTCAATGCTATTTCTAACAACATACAGATTTGCTCCCTCCCTTCATTCCTCCATTCCATGGCAGGGGATGTTAGAATTAGATGACCTTTAAGGTCCCTTCCAATGCAAACCATTCTGTGATTCAGCTCTTCCTCCCTCTTTTCTCTGCTTTCCCTGATTCTCCCTCCTCACCTTCAGTCCCAGGTGGTTTCTTTCCTCCTGTCTTTGCTGCACCACCCCTTTCCTCTTTTCAGGGACTGAACTGGATTTCACTCACTCTCCTGCTGAAAGGTGACTTGTTTTCCTTAGCCACAACTAAACTCTTCATGCTGTTTTAAGGTACAACCAGGTACCTACAAAAATCCTTGCAGGTAAAGGATGTCAGGAGGTGCCCTGGACTAGCATATTTATTATTTCAGATACTACATCAGCAGTTACTGATTCTCATTTTTAGCAGCAGGTCCCAGTGCACGGGGTGGGGGATATGCTTGCTTTTCTTCTCACCTTTCCCCACCAAGGTGCTTCCAGACAGCAAGAACAGCCCTCACCCCAGTGTTTGCCAGCACTGGGCAGCACTTGTTTCTCCTGTAAAGTGATTAAGAGCTGGGCTCAACCTAATTGCACCTCCATATGTCAGTGAGGTGCAGCTGGGAGGTGTGGAGAGGCCATTGCAAGTGCTGTGCATAACCACATTTTAACAGATTATCACTGGCCACCTAAACTGAAAAATCTGACTGGGAATATGATTTTAGCCAGCGGTGAGCAGAATAAAAATATTAAGAATAGTGTTTAATATTTGGAAGTGCCATCCATGAGGCCTAATTTTTCTTAGATTTTGTGTTCAAAGGCGGTGTGTTGCAATTGAAAGGAAGCATTTGAAAAGGAAGCAATTTGTCATTATTACTCACAGAGAAACTTTCTGTTTTGGATTTTAAAAATATGACGTTAAAGAGGATGATTAATTACAATCATATAATACACCTCTGCATGTAAATAGACCTCATTAACCTCATTAATTTATAGCTTCTGGTAGAGCTGTGCCTTTTCTGCTCGCTTGAAAGACTCAAACCTTTCAAAATCATCTTCTCTCCAGTTAAAATTTAGGAAAGAATGAGCATTTGCTCTCAAAATATTTTAAGCAAAAAAGGTAATTAGTGTTAAAGTTTCCAGGACTGGGAGCTATAAATTCAAGAAAGAAGGAAAAGGAGGGTTATTTTAACAGTGAGGATTATTAAGCACTGGAAAATTTTGCTGAGGGATGTGGTGGCTTCCCTGTCACCGAGACTGGGTTCCTGTGGAGGTTGTGCCAGAGCTGCTGCATGTGCCCAGCATGTTCCCCAGCTGTGGTATTATGTCCAAAGCCTGTGGAAATATTTCAGCAGGGAGTTTCCCCCCCCCAGATCTCCCTGAAGCTCCAAATGGGGCAGCCTTTCAGGTAAAGCTCAGGTAATATTTCAGGGTAATGCTGGGTGGGCATAGCCAAACCCTTAATTCCTGCTAAGCTGCCTACTGGTTGTTGTCACTCAATAGCTACAGGGTTTAGTAAACTAAAGGGATTGGAGTTTTTTAAACTGCTGAAATCTCTGGACATCTGTTTAGCATCAATATTGGGCTCAGTGGAATAAAACCTGGGCGAAACTTTGCGTTTTGTCACTAACGGATGACCTAAAAATAATAAATTCAGGGCATTCTCTCAAGATATAGCAATAATTTTCTGTTGCCTGGCAATGTCTCTGGCACTGAATACAGAACTGGGAGTTTATTTTATGATGCTGTGCAGAAAAATTTGTTTACAGTTTTCCACTGTGATTCCCCCAAGAGGAAGAACCCATGGCTCATACAGAGAGAGCAAACATTAATGACACCTTCTATTCATCTTGGCAAATTTATGACCAAGTTTCCATTCCTCCTTCTATATTTCCAGAAATATTTACACAGAGACTTGAGTTTTCTCAAATTCATCCCACTTATTTTCAGTGGGAATTAGTTTGAATTTACTCTGAACAGCTTATTGTAGCATAATTTAAATTTTAGTTGATTTTTATGTACTCCTTTTTAATAATCCTGTCCCCACATGGCAAGCAAAAATATTTTCTCATTTTTCCATGGAAGACTAAAGAACTTTCTAGTGTATTTCTAAATTACATTTTATTACCCATACAGTATGTCAGGTATGGTTTGAAGAGAATCTTATACACCCACGATGTCCTGTGCTTGACAGAAGAATGTGAAGACCTAAATTTCCTAATATCCTGCAGGCAGGTAAGCTGCTGCATCCCCCCCCTGAACAACAGTATTTACTATCACTTGTAGGACTGGGATAATTTTTGTGACTCAATTAAGCCCCAGCAACAAAAAAGATGAATTGAATGCCTTTTTCTTTTTTTGTATTTATTTTTTTTTTCCTCCTGGAATATATTGCTAAGAGGAGGACAAAAACCTCCATGGTTTCTTGGGCTGGGGTAAGTTTTTCCTATGACCTGGGATAGACCCTGAATTTTTGGGGGAATACATTAGCACTAGAAGAAGGCTTGTATGAACTGACTCCACGAAGAAGATAATGAAATAAATCATGCAGAGCTGTTCTGATGACAGTCACCTATTACACATTTAGAAAGCAAATGCCTGCTAAAATCAACAGTTTCAAATACTTGAAGTTTCTTCTCTCCGTTGGTGTTTTAACATTTGGTCAATCCCTCTGATAACTGTAACCCCCAAATCTCCTTTTATGGTCAATTCCATTAGAGAGGATCCTGATGATGAAGGGAGAGCTGATCAAAATTAGGCTTGGCTGGTGATGAGCTCAACAGAGCCAGTGAGATTTTGTTCTTGTTTTTCTTTTGTTTACATGGTAACTGTCTCTTTCCTCTTCCCATGCAAATGAATGTCATGGAGCACAGCAGAGATGTTCTGCCCTTTGCTTGCCAGCAGAAGTTTCTAATAATTGAATCACTTGAATGCTGAAATTTTGAGGCAAGACTTTTCAAAGGAAAAATATGAATATGCTACCAGTTGAACTTTGTGGCATGTCAAGACCACCCTGTCACTCCTACGTCTTAAAAATAATTAATTCTTTTCTTCTTGTGGGAAAGTTGATGAAGTTGTCTAAATCATCAAAATTCACTGTTCGAGTCATAGAGTTTTTTGCAGCATCTTGATGGTTTTAGGCATAACCTCAGCAGCAGCTTCTTTTCATGGTACAGGAAAAAAAGTTCAGACATCAAACTGATTCTAACTCAGTCAAATACTTTTTGGAGAGGACAGATTTTGAACTGCTCCTTCAACATGGGAAAACAAGATAAGTTTCATTTGTTTTCATAGTGGCTAACTGCATAATGTGATTTAGCTTGAATGCAGAGGGCTGGGAAGAATAAACAACTTAATAAGGTGCTGTGGGACTTACCTTTATGATGCACATGTGAAGACTTGTTAAGGATAGAGGCTTAAAGTAAACTGAGAGATAAAAGCTTCAAGAGGGTGTTAACAACATCCAACTCAAGCTCCCAATGTGCAGGGAGCATTTCTCTCCTCATGGACTGCACACAGTTACAGCCCACTGTTTCTTTTTTTTTCACCCTTATCACATTTGCTTTCTGTAAAAAATGTGATGCTTAAAGAGTGTAATAATTGTGGTTGAAAAATGGGGTTTGCAAGATCAAGTTTCAACAGGTTGATGCAGTTCCATAATTTTAAACTTAAATATTTAGTATTGAATCAAACACAATTCTGCTTTCAAGGGTTGTATCTTTGCACAGATGTGTTTATCCACTTATATATACGTTTTTTAGTGCCTGCATGTAGTTGTTTATATATACAAAGCACATATGTTTGTGTGTCTGTATATACACATATAGACATGCATGTATATAAAAATAAATTTATATAATGGCAGAGACATGTTAAGGAATAAATCTAAGCAAAACATTTATCTACATTTAGTATGCAGACTGATAGAAATGTAAAAAGGGGGAAGGCAGAAGAGGACCTAAGAGTGAATTGCATGAAAAAGATCTTTCTGCTTAGATAATCATTAGTGCTGCTCCTAGGAATGCGGAAGAGATTTTCCAAGTGGACACTGAGTTATGTGCATAACCCTTGCCCTTTGGGGAAAACAATCCTCTCAAATTTATTTTTAGGCAAGTCTTGATTGAAAACCAGCCCATGTCATTAGGGGACTAGCTAGTTGCATAATGTAGGAACATGATTTTTCAAAATGTGGATGTTTGCTTTTAAAAAAAGAGGCTGGGCTTCCCGTTTTTGTTGGTGGTGCAGCAGGAGGAAAGGGAATACAAGTATTAGTGGAATTTGACTTTGCCTACTCTTGATCATGTCTGCCTTGGAGGTTGTTTCAGCAGCATCTGACAAGCAAAAATGTTCTGACTAATCCTTCTTTTCTCTGCCTCAATGATCAGAGAATTACACAGATTTTTTTCAGGTGTACATCATCCTTTGTTCTACATTAAACTCCAGGTAATTTGCTGAGCTTTTGGCTGCTTGCTGGCACTCGCTGCAGCTCTTCACAGTGCAAAACTGCCTCAGCCATGCCATTTTTGACAAGGAAATGTGGGTTTAATTGTGAATCATATGATAGATCCTTTCTTACTGGACCCTTGTTATCCATAATGACATCCTTGTTCCCATGAGGATGCTTTTCTGTGTCCTTGCACAGCGTGAGGTTTCCACCTGGCTGGTAAGGAAACATCTTCACCACATCCTGAGGAAGCATCAAATACCGGCACTGACATCAGGGTGATTTTCTCAGACTGATGATTAAGGTTCTACCCATCTGCTGCTGTTTATAAGCCCTCAGGGCTCATCCTGTGAACTTTTCCAGTGCCTAAAGTTGTCTTAAGTATTTTTGTCCCTTCTTCTTCTGGAGGGACAAGGTCCGTCAAAACCAGATCTTTTGCAAGCAGGGAATGATGTTGCCTTTCAGTGTTTTTCCTTTTGTTTAGAGACAGGGGCATATAGGCAAAGTTTTCATTTATTCTCATCATCAGATAAGCTTTTGCATTCTTATTTTAGAAACAGATTGCAGCAAAAGCCTGGACGTTTTGTAGATTCTCCTAAATTTGTAGATTCTCCTAAAGCCTTTTGTGACTTTGCCAGTGAGTCCCACCATCCCATCAGATCTCTGAGAAGAACAGTGAACCAAAAAAAATGTGGTAGATTCAAACTTATTCCATTTGCCTCCCACTTTTTAAGACATGCACACACATTCGCTTATCTCTCATTAAAGGGATTTTACTGATGCAGGTAATTAAATCAGCAGTGCTGCCTTTTGGGAGAGGCTGACACACCCTTGGCTCCCATCTTTCCATAAGAATTTGAGGCCTTAGATCAGTTTGTGAACTCTGTCTCTCACATAGGACAATATTAAGTAGTTTTTAGAATATGATAGAAACTAATAACAAAAATGGAGAGTGATGAAATATGTGTGCTGATATTTATGCTTGGCATTTTAGTGATAAATGGATGTTAATCACAACAACAATCATATTCTCATTATCCTTCAGTGGCAGCATTAGCATCATTGTATCCATAAACTGAAATTCCTATCATTTTCAGCAGCAAATAACAAAGAAAATCCTCCCTGTCCCAGAGCTCTTTCAGTCCAAATATCACAAAGGACAGGGTTATGTTCCTCCTTAACCAAAGCCAGATGTTTGATTTCAAGGAGGGAATTAAAAATCCATTTCCACCAGGGTTTTTTTCTCATGCAGAAGGTCAGCTTGGGAGAAAGCACACAGGAAGTTTCCCTACTGGCATTTGTGCTAATTAAGGGTGCAGAGCAGATTCAGTAAATAACCCACTGCTTTCTCAAGCCAAAAAGCATTTTGAAAATCATCTCTTTGTGAGCTTTAAATATCAGCTCTCAATATCTGGCAGAATATGTTTTGTTTTGGGATTTTTTTTTCTTTAAGTAGAGTGAGATAATTTCAGTTGGGTTTTTTTGTTGAGAGAAAAATCACGAGAATTCTTTTCCTCCTGTTTTACAGTACATGACCACATATTTCTCTTCCCCTGAGAATGCCAAAACCTGGTGTGAAGTCTCTTTGCACTCCAGACATTGAATTCCTTGCCAGGCATCTCTCCTTTCTCCTGATTAGGATTGCAAAAAAGGTGATCGATGGTTTCTTTTCTAGGTTACCAAGCCAGTGGTGCAATATACAATTTTTATTCCAAAGCATTTGCATTTCTGCTTCTCCTTTCAGCACCCTGGTATCATAAGGAAGCTGCCAAAGTTTGTGTCAGCACTTGATGCTGTTAGGAGGTAGGAATGATTTTCTTTTCCTGGAAAATCCAGCAGTGCTGCCTAACTGAGGAGTGAGAGACCTGCAGGATGAAATTGGACTTCCACTCTTCCCATTGCTTAATTCCCAGCTGCTGATGGAATAAACCCTGCTGGGGAGCCCTGGAGCTCTGCTCTCCTCTGTTCCAGCAGCAGCTTCAGCTCAACAGATGCTCCAGAGAGCTTTGGTGGGTGAAACCATGGCAAATGTGTCAAAATGCAGAGTCAGAGCAGCGGCGAGGAGCTCCTGCTGCTGAGCAATTCCGAGGGTGGATTAGCCCGGCAGTGCCTTCTGGGCAAGTCTGGGGTGTTGTTCAGACTTGGCTTGTTCCTGACACACACCTGGGGTTCTTACAAGGAGGCTGCAGTCTTTATTTGGGGGAAGGGTATGAGCAAGGCCATGGAAAACCCAGAGATGCTTTGATTTTAATCGCATGGATGATTTAGTATCAGTCTAAAAAAAAAAATTAAAAAAAAATTCAAAGCAACAGTTACACTTGACAGCCGGCCAGGATTTTCTTTTTCTAAAAGAGAGAAGAAAAAAAGAAAAGCATTTCCTTGCTGTGTACAGTGAGATCTATGAAACCACCTGTGAGTTTTCAGTTTGTTCAGAATCCCTCAGAGACACAGGTATGGGTTCATAATTTTTCTGTCATTACATTTTGGCAGACAGATTAAAACGTTTATTCTTTTTCTTGCAGCCCAGTTTCCCTGTAGTTCAAATTTCCATTTCATATTGGTTTTAATCATTTGTTGTTTCAGTCATCTCGTGCTTTTCTGCCCACTTAAAAAGCTCCCCACCTCCTTTGTACTGAGTAATCCAGTGTTTGTTCTGGGTCAGTCACAATTACAGGCATTAACAGGGAGGAAAAAAGAAACAATACACCTCCCCCAAACAACTTACTTTGTTCCTTCTTCTAAACAAATCCATTTCAGTGTTTGTGTCTCATAACCAGGTTAAAATGTCCTGGTTTTTGCAAGCCTTACCGAATTCCTTACTCAGTATTCACACAGTAAGAGCAGGATGACATCCCACACCTTGTCTGTATCTTAGGTTCCCTAAATTCAGTGCTTCTGCTTTGAAAGGCTTCTCCTCCTTCACGAGCTGCTCTGCTTTTGATTGAGCTGGCTCAGGAGCACACACAACAACGTGCCTGTAGGTCCTTCAAAGTGAGAAGCTTCCTGTAAACAGTTAAATTTAATGCATCAGGAGAAGCTCTTACACAAATTGTGAAACAGGTTTGGAGTATAGATTTTCCTCTGAAACAATTTAGGAAAATCTCTCATCAGAAAGGTGTACTTGTGTCTGTGTTTATGTCTCTGTAACTCTCAGCTGGCAGTGAGGGTCATCTCTTATGCTGACCAACAGCAAAAAGGTTGTGTGTTTTGGTTGGTTAATTTTTTGCTTCAAATCTGCTGAACAGAGGCAGGGTTTGCATCTGTGAGCAAGAGATGGATTCACATGCAGAATTTCCCGTTGCATGCGCAGTGCTCTGTCCTTCCCATCTGTATCTCAGCTGTGTGTCAGATGGGGTTTGGAGGGATAAAAAACATGAAGTCATCCTTTTTCCAAGAGGAGCAGCAGATGCCTTCAGTCAGAAACATGTTCCAGGCAGCAGCAAGGGCACAACCAGGGAAGCAGGGCCAAAATTTAGGGCTGGTCAGTGGTGTTGGCTGTTCCTGAGCCCTGTGGCATTGAGTGAGCAAGGAAGTGTGGGATTGGTGTCAGTGCCATTCCCAAACCCTTGCTGCAGGGATCTGATGGCTCAGCCAGCTAGGCAGAGAGAGGAGGGACTCAGTCCCATCAGCAGGGGCTGACACAGCCCGGAGCCCCTCCTGGATGGCTGGATTGGCCCTTGTAACCCACTCAGTCCCATCAGCAGGGGTTGACACAGCCCGGAGCCCCTCCTGGATGGCTGGATTGGCCCTTGTAACTCATGGGGGATGCCGAGCAGGAGACCTTCTGACTCTTCTCCCAAATAAATCTCCATGGCAAAGGGCCATTCCCACCTCCCTGGCTGCTTTCCTTCAAAAACTCCTGGTTTTAGAGTCAAAAACAAAAAGCAGGCTACAAAACATCTCAGATGGGATTTACTCCCCTGCAGCGCCGCTAAATCATGGATGAGATGTGATCAAGTCTCATTTGGGATGGGATTCTGCCCTTGCAGTGCCAGAGGGAACAAGAGCTTCCCTGTGCTGAGACTGCACAACCTCCTCTGGCTGAGGAGCAGGGCTAGGCTGAGGTTCAGCGTGACCTCCGCCTGACTCATATTTTTTCCTCCTGTTACCAATAAGAACATTTTCCCCATGAGTCACTTGAAAACAGTTTGTGCGTGTTCAGGGACAAAAAAACAAAAGCTGAAGATTTTCCTGAGGAACGGTTTGTTGGTGAGACAGAACAAATCACTGGGTACTGTCAGGGGCTGTTCTGCCTGCACAGTTCAGTTAATGAGCTCTTAGAGCTGTTGGTGATCTTTTTTTATAATTGTAATTTTATTTGTGTGTGTCCATTCACTTTAATGCTTTCTTCTCTGAAATGCAACAGTGAAAAACACAAGTGCTACTCTTCCACTTTTTGGATGCCTGAAGCTCAGGGAAACAATAACCCCTTCAGAAAACGTCCAGTTTAGCTGTGTCCATGCTAACATAGACCTAAAACATGCTGGCAAAACAGTGCTTTTTCTCTTCTACTTTCTTCTCAGGCAACATAAGCAAAAATACATTTATAGTATTGTATCTGTGACCCCTACAAGGTCTGAAACACTGGGATTTCTGTCCCTTCCCATCCTCATGGCTTCCTTGCAGTGGCAAATTTGACCTGTATGACTCACTGGTGGCCGCACAAGAGCTCTGTGGCAGTGGCAGGGAATTCAAGTCCCTGGAATCACAGGCAAGCATTTTAATTCTGAACTGAACAGTTAGAGTTCCTGAAAAATTCTTTTCTCTGTAGGGAGTAGACATTAAGGTATCCATTATATGTATTCATTTTCAGAAGCAGGAATAAGTTTGTATCCTGATGGCAAGAATGATTTTTTTTTTTTTTATTTTGCTGCAAAAAAGTTATTTCTGGCTAAGTTAGCCTGTTCCTCTCTTCTAAGACCTATTGGTCTTGCTGATTGATTTAAGCCAGTTCTGACAGATCAGCTGCAGGCTCAAAGACAATTAAGTTCTGCAGTTTTTGTGAAGTTTAGGAATGTAGAAGAGGGAAGAAACCTTAGCACTGCTCTACTAAGGGAAAGACTGGCTTGAGCTCAACCCTTGCTAAATATCTGAAGTGCCACAGCAGGAGCAGTTTTTAAGACTGCCCTGATGGTGAGATAAAATTCACTGGGAGTCACAGGCACCAGAAAATGCAGATGAAAATCAGGTCTCATCTGAATTTCTTGTCACCTTCATTGGCTGCATGGTTTGGCCTTTGCCTTCCTGTCCTGGATCTGCTCATTTCCACAGTGAGATTTTCAGGACTGGTGGCACTTCCATCCATTCCCACAGTATGCTGTGGCCAAAACCTGGACTTCCTCAGACTGACAGGCTGTAATCAGGCTGAAGCTGTAGGAGGCTGGGTGAAGTCTCTGAGTATTTACTGACAGCTGATTTTTAGAGGTTTTTGAGTGGCCAGAAGGTCGAGGGAGGTGCTTCTGCCTCTCTTCCCTGCCCTCGTGAGACTCCACCTGGAATGCTGCATCCAGCTTTGGGTGTGAACCTTTCAGGGTGCATCCTGAGGAGGCCATGAAGATGATCAGAAGGCTGGAACATCTCTGCTATGAAGACAGTCTGAGAGAGCTGGGGTTGTTCATCCTGGAGAAAACAAGGTTTCAGGGAGACCTTAAAGCAGCCTTCCAGCAACTAAAGGGGGCTTATAAAACAGAGGGAGAGAGACTTTTTATATGGCCAAATAGTGAGAGGAAAAGGGGCAGTGTTTTTAAACTGAAGTAGGGCAGGTTTAAATTGGATATATGGAATAAATTCTTCCCTGTGAGAGTGGGGAGGCCCTGGCCCAGGGTGCCTAGAGAAGCTGTGGATGTGACATCCCTGGAAATGTTCAAGGCCAGCTTGGACAGGGCTTGGAGCAACCTGGGGTAGTGGAAGGTGTCTCTGCCCATGGCAGGGGTGGGACTGGATGATCTTTAAGGTTCCTTCCAGCCCAAACCATTCTGTGATTCCACATTTCTAGGTTAAATGATTTAATAGTTCTCAAGCTTTAGATCCTGTCCATCTGCAGGAAGATCTGCTGGCTTCTGAAGCACAGAGCAGTTTTTGTTGTATTCCCAATGATATATTCCTCAAATATATATTTCCAACGAGCCCACAGTCCTGTTCCCCTCAGATCAGTCTGCCTTGAAATGTCATGACTATTTTCTGCATCTGAAATAATGATTGCTTTATAGACAAAATAATACAAAGCAAGAAAGAAATGTTCCAGCATGACCTTTCTGTGTCAGACCCCTTGCCTGAAGAAGATCAGGATCTTCTAAGTGATTAATTAAATCAGACGTGAATCTGTCTAAAGCAATAAATGCCTAAAAAGTATGATGAGGACGCCTGCTGTCAGCCACAATATTCAATTACTGATAGTACAGTCTAGGAAAGTCAAATCCCATCTCTAAAAATCTGCTTCTTGATCCTGTAACATTATCCACAAATGGATTTTGATGTGGCTTTTATTGGCACACCCTTCTTTGTATAAATTGCAAACTTTAGATAGACTTTTGTGTGGGAGGGACCAAGTAATTTCTAAGGGTTAAAGATCTGGTTTTTGTCAGTGCCAGCCAAAAAATTCAACAAAGATATTTTTCCAGATAATTAAGATTGTTCAAGAAAAAAAAAAATCATGAAGAGAAATATTTCTGTTTGAACATTGAATTTCACTGACTTAAGTTCTCTTTTTTATTATTATTTATTTATTAGTGGGGTTTTAAAGTCAAATGGCATCCTCTGTAGAGCCTACAGCTCCCTGTTGCCTCCCTGTGCTGGCAGGAGATGTAAGTGGTGCATCTGTGGATACAGCCTGGTGAGACATCCTTGTGCTAAGGTGCACATTCTCCTTAGACAGAGCAGAAATGTTTCCAAATCAATTTTTTTGTTTGTTTTGGTTTTGGTTTGGGGTTTTTTTTTTAATGCCTTTTTTTTCTTTTTTTTAAAGCATTCTCGAATACACATTTTCCTATTTTTTTTCTGGGCAAGCATTAATTTTCCTTTGTTTTTCTTCCTTTTAATTTTTATAATTAATCCCCTGATGAGCTTGATATTTGATTTTCCAAGCCACAAGAACAGCTCACGAGACTCCTACCTGAACAAACACAAATGAGGGGTCTGTGGTTCCAGATCCCTTTCATCCATATGAAATTGTCTACAACACTGTGATATGTATTTAAGTGCTTCTCTGAACATATTGCCTCAGCTCCTGGAGCTGTACCTGTGATTTTCCACCCTTTAGTGTCAGCTCCTCATAAAATATCATCCCATGTTCACTCCTTGTCTTTGCATGAGCCAAGTGACATTGCACTGAAGTTATTGTCGTGTGTTGGAAAGCTGGAGGCAAATCTATCTTGGGAATGTGCCTTTAGTATTTAGACAATGAAAAGAAAAGGATTTTGGTTTCTCAGACCTGCTTAAAAAAGTTCGTCATTGCCTGGGAATTGCTCTGCCTTAGGAGATGCTGGAATTGCAGTGAAATGAGGAACACAATGAGAGCAACTGGTGAAAGAGTTTAAACTCAGGAATAAACATTGACACAGATATTTGCTTTTACTCTTAGTTTGCTTTCAAGGTGCAGAGTTAAAGACCTTCAAAGCAGTACCACCTGATGTGTGGATAGGAACTGAATTCAAGATGTTTATACCTGATATTTGAGGTGTGTAAATCTGGCTCCAAAACATTGAGTGTTGAAGGTGTGAGAGGGAATATGTGCTCTGAAGGATAAACAGGGACAGCTAAACCAACAGTTTTGGAGTGCATTTTTCTCCAAGTCAGGCTGGGGAGCCAAGCTGAACAGGCAGAAGAAGCAGATTCCCTGGAGAGAACACGAGAGAGAACCAGAAAAATTCCCAGTGGAGCCTCTTTGTTTCCCTTGCCAGCAGTTACCACCTACCCTGCAACAGGTGAAAAAACCCAGAGCACCTTTTTCCCTAATCCAAAAGCCTACATGCAAGGACAACCAAGCTCTACCACCCTGGAAACAAAGGGATAAGACAGGTTTATCCAGGATGGGCCCTGCAATGGCCAGGATCACTCTTTTTTCTGTTTCCATCCTCTGGGCAGCCACACGGCAGGGAAGGGGAGATGAAATTACAGGTGAGTGAAGCAAACCTGGCCAGAGGACAGCTTAGTTTGGATGTGGGATGGGTATTTTGTAAAAATAAAGCAGCCAAGGTGGCCACTCTGCAGAAAACTGGCAATGTCTCAATGACCATTTAAGAATCCTCTGTCGATAATTAAACAGAGAAAATCTAACTGAGTGAAAAATCCAACCTTTGTCCCCAGCCTTTCATCCCCAGGCAAAATCTTTGTCATTTCCTCTGTGCCAGAAATGAACAAGTAGAATTTCTGCTCTGTCTTCAAGCAACGTGCAAATTTTTATGAAACTTGTCTTTAAAATAAGCTTTAGGAGGAAATGATGTAGTAAGATGCCTGAGAAATTCCTAGATATGCACAAAATGAGGCTGTAGAAGACTTGCTTAGCTTTCATCTGTGGTATGGGCTGTAATTTTGAAAACCCTAACACAGCTGTAACTGCTAAATGAACTCCTAATTTACTCTTCATTTCTGGTTTGGTTTTTTTAGATGAGAAAATGTCGTGATTTTTGGCTGCTCTTTGTTGCATTTTTCTTTTTCTTAAGTGGTTTTGTGTGTCTCAGTTAAATAGAAACCATATTTCCTAGAACCTTGCAGACTTTTCTGTTATTCTGTCAAATTCACAGCTGAAAAGGGGTTCCCACAGATAGAGGCCACTAGGACCCCCATTCTAGTGCCATTAAAATTAACTTTTAAAATTAACTTTAAAATTTGGAATGTGTAGAAAAATCGAGCGCATGATCTAATTTTTTTTAATGTTTTGATGCGTTTGCATTTCAAAACCCAGCTTGAATCTGTCCTCCATGAACTGTTCCAGCAGATTATTTTTAAGGTTATGTCAAGACGAGAAAGGGGCTTTTCTTTCGGTCTTGCTGCTCTCCAGTGCAAAAAGGTTTTGCAGATCCCAGCTCCCAGTGGCTCCTGTGTGGTGAAGTTTCCAGAACTGCAGCTCTATCTGTGGCATTAAATTTTTTTGGTCATGCTCTCAGTTCTGACCAGGGTTTAACCTTGAGTCCTAAGGAGCTTGCTCCTATGCAGCCTTTGCTCCCAGGCTTTCCTCTCAGTATTCTTTTCTATTAATAAAGGGTTAGCTTTAATTGTTTCTGCTCTTGCTTAACATAAAAAAACTCCAAAACTTTCTCTGCTGAAAGCTGGTTGTTTCTGAGATAAAATCCTAAAATCCAGAAGTGATAGGTGTAACATATCCATCCTAATGCCTGTTGCTTTGCCATTGACTTCAGCTTTGAGTCGCTGAAAACAACAGCCAGTGCATTTTAATTCCATCTGATTGTGCCATAATCCCATAGATGGGAGTAATGAGAACAGAAAGCCAATTTGCTAAAGAGCCCAAATTGATCCAAGCCACATTGCTCAGCAGCAAACTGCTGTCAGCAGAGTAATTGAACTCTGTGAGTGTCAAAGCTTGTTTTGAACGGTGTGGAAGTGATGGATGGTGCAAAGGTTGGTGGTGCTGCACCTTTCCCTGCCACCTTCAGTCAGCCTCTTCAGTGAGGGAATTTCTGTATACCACCATAGCCTTCTCTGCTTCTCTTTGGGCTTTGGCAGCTTCATTCTATACCTAGTATATGTATATATATATATATATATCTAGTATCAATGTTTAAGTATGAAATATGACTTCATATCTGCTCTGACAGCTGTAGCTTCCAATTATAAACTGTGTCTAATTCTACACCATCTTATTCTCAGTTTCATACCTGTATTTATGTTGCACATTGCTGTAGAGACTAAGCCAGCTCAGCTGACACTGGAATTTTTAGCTTTCCAGTGCTATGTCCTCACTGCAGCCCCAGCTCTGCACGGACAACACGAATCCTCAGGGCTCTCCTTACTCAGTTTTTCCCTTCCAGCCCCTGCTTTGCTCTTGCCGGGCTGTACATGAGCTCTGGAGAAATGGAGGAATCATAGGGATGAGGAACAAGGCTAAGCTCTTCCTTCTTACCTGCTCTACTCTCCTCTAATGTGATTTTATACTGTAACAGGCTGGTTCCTTAATACATGAGTTTCTGTTTCTCATTTTCATAGAATAAAATTTGTGCTGCTCCTCCCTCCTTGCCTGGTGCACAAAGATGTTTGTGCACTTTCTCCAGGGAAAGGCTATAACAAAAATTATTTAGGTATTACTTCTGTTCCACTCTGGTTATTTAGTCATTCAGGTTACAAACTAATGAAAAAAATCCAAATAAAAAAGCTGAAACAAGATTTTTCCCCCACACACCTACATGCCCAGAAGCATTTGCAGAGAAAGGTATTCTTGGAGCAGTCTTAACACATGGCAAGGGAATGCTTTCCAAAATGCAATGACAGCTGCCTGTTTATTGTCAGGCACTTGTGCCTCATGTGAGGTGTAAATTGATCAAATGCATTGAATAAAAAGCAGCCCTTGATCTCTGATTTCTGCTTCAGAACCCACATTTGTTTTCCTTTCCCCTTCTCCTGGAGGGTTATCCTAGTTAGCCAGAGGGAGAGGTCACCTTGCTTTCTCTGTCTCCCTTCACCTTCCATCCCCTCCTGCATAGCCACGGCTGCTCCTGGTCAGCCTTTGGGATCCTCTCCTGGCTCAGGCAGGGTGTGGGAAGGCTTTGGGACAGGCTGGGTGTCCTCCTGTCCCTCCTGTCCCTCCTGACCACCTCCTTCAACTCCCACGTGAGGACAAAGAGAGCCCTGGTGCCTTTCAGGGATGTGAAGACCTTCCAGCCACTGCCCCCAGAGCTCAGGGATCAGACACAGAAGTGTCCTGCTGGAGGCTGGGCAGGAGGAAGAAGCAGGGAGTGGGGTTTCCAGCTATGCCCTCACTCTCAATATTTTCCTGCTGACCTGCTCCAAGCAGCAGCACAGATTCCCTGGAGCCTGCTGGGAGTCTCTGCCTCTCACGTGCACTCCCTGGAGCACAACTCAGCACCAAACTCTGCCTTTTGCTGCAGGAGGAAAGATGGAGAGAGACGAAGGAGGAAAGAGGAAGGCCCAGATGAGTGAGGCAGAGCAGGGCTGGACTCCCAGAGGCCATATCTACCTACCACATCTATTACATGTTTTCTTCTGGACTCTCCCTGAACTCCAAATGGATTGTCCTGCTCAAATTTCATAAATGTCTTTTGTTTAGCTGGAAAGCTAAACATGATAAAAGCACAGGATTCCTAAAAGCCTGACAATTCTTTTTTTTTTTTTTCCTTTAATTGTTTTTATATGTTTCATCTTTTCAGGCAGAAGATAAGTTGTACAAACAAGATAAGCTGTAAATATTTTAATTGTATGCCTGTTGTGTATACTGGGTTAGCTTCAGTCTGTCTGTTGGCTGACCCTGGCGCCCTCAGAGCTCTCAGAAAAAAAACCAGTCCTGCTATATTTGAATCTCTGCAGCTAATTCATATTTATCCTTATTAAAGTTTCTTCTGCTTTGGCTAGAGGATGATACAGGCATTTTAATTCTATCCGATCTGTTTCCCAAATGGGACACAGGGTGACTCAGCCCCTCTGGCTTCTATAACATCTCATTAGGAGCCAGCCTGATGTCTGTGACATGACTGTAGGTTGCTTACTGCTAATTCTTAAACTCCATCTGGTTTTGTTGCTGTTGTTGGTGTTTCTTTGTGTTGTTTTTGCTTTGGGTTTTTTTTTCCAGCTCCTGCTGAAGTGTTTCAGTTTTAAGTGAAGCACATAACAAGTTTGCTCCTCACCAGGAATGGTTTCAGAGCTCTGCAAGCTGAGTCCCATCCCCAGACCTGTGTGAAATGATGTAGTTAATGACCTTATCACTGACTTTGTTTGTGCTCAAGCCAATGAACCACTGCAGGTTTCAAAGGCCTGATCAAGGTTTGCTGCAAATGCAGAGAGGCAGCATAGGAGCTCCAGGAATACCTTTTGTGTCAGATACCTGGAAGTCCTTCCCAGTGATGTCTGAGCACCCAGTTTTAGCCTAGGGTGATGTCTGAAGGATGTCTTATTCCAGACATCCACTGTGACTCATCTGCCCATGAGTTCTTTGCCCTTTGTTCCCCTTATAGTCAGTGGAGAGTGATGAACTCGTTGGCAGCATGAGGCTGCAGTGAGCATTTAAAGGACTTGGATGACTCTGCCCTGGATGTGCCTATTGTGCTCTACTGTTAATTTTATATTAACATATGTAAATTTCCTGAATATTTACTTGAGTTAAATTGCCCTTGTTCTGCCTCACACCTGAAGTCACCAAGAACCCTTTGAATTTTCTGCATCCTTTCATGACCAAAGTGATGCCTATGACAAGCAGTCACTACCAATTCTTTCTTGTGTCTGTTTTTGGAAGTGGAGTTCTTCCTAACATCAGCCTTCCTGAAAATCATTCATCCGTGTTGGTTCTGTCACTGCTTTCTCATAAAACTGTTTTTATCTGGATACTGCAGGGAACTTCTGCTCTGGGGTGACAAGTGAACGCTGATCCCTTTCTTTCCTGTTTCTCTTCCACAGAAAAAGGCCTCTCTTTGCTAGGGTACCACCTGTGCAACTACACCCTGACCAAAAATGTGTTCAGAATGGTTGCCTACCAAAAGTCCTATGAGAAGAGCACATCCTGTGGAGGATGGATCCCGTGGATGGTGTGTCCCCAGACACACTACAGAACAGAGTATCACAGGGTTGAGGTCCCTGAATCCATCACTGTCACAGATTGCTGTGAAGGATATGAACAAGTTGGACTCTACTGCTCTCTAGGTGAGTTTTAGTCAGATTGAGGGTGGAAATAAATGCTTCTTAAGGAAGAAGACTCACTTCAGCTGAGATGTGTAAAGGCTTAATTCAGTTCTGAGCCATAGGTTCCTATTCACTGAAATAAGTGAGTCTGCAAAAATGTCCAGAGGACTTTGTCCAACAGGGTAAGGAGTAGAAAAGCAGACTAAAGCTCCTGATTCTTGCTCTTTGCCATGCCTAGCCACAAATTCACTGAACTCCCAGTTAAGCCTCACCTGTTTGTTATCCCTCCAAGGGCACACAACCTGCCCAGGTTCAGGCCACCATCCCTGTCCAGGAGCAATAACTCACATCCCTGTGCCTGCTGCAGTGTCTGCTCTGAGCCTGCCTGCACTTACACCAGGAGCTTTCTCCTCAAAAGTAATTCAGGATGCACTTAGGATAACATCTCCTTTGATGTGGAGCAGGGTTTGTTCCCAGAATACAATTCCAATTTTTGTTCCAATTTAAAACAACCTGTGACCTCAGGACGACTTGGTACCAGATGCTTTCCAACCAAAATTACATTAAGACACATTTTCTTTGTGCTTCCTTGGTTACCTATGGTTACTATGTGGGAGGTCTGAAAACTGGTGAACTCTTTGGTGGATCTGATCTAACTTCTGAGTGTTAATGAGACTCTGCTCAGGAAGATTTAATCATCCTTGTCTCAAGATGGAAGCTTTTACCCCTTCCCACATCAGGGCTACTAGTTGTCAACAAGAAATTCCCAGAAATTCTCAGAACTTGAGACAGAGATGGTGGGGATTCACTGGGGAAAAGGAACTGGTTTTGATAAAGTTACATGTTTTTTGGATAAAGTTACAGGTTTTTAAGGTGAACAGGCATCTTGAATTATCCAAACCAGAATTGAACTGTTCTGTCATCTGGAAAAGTTCTGCAGAACATAATTTTGTCTTCTATTTTCAGTATGACATTGCATTTTCTCTACTTCCACTCTTCAGTATGGACCTGGGCATTTACAGAATCACACACAGGAATAGCAGATTGAAAAGAAAGGTGCTTTTGCAGCCCTGGCTCTTGTTTTGGGTCATGAGACTTGGGTGACTCAGATCTGTGGGAATGTCCCCAAACCTGCTCCTGCACAGCTCATATAACATGGCATGAGGGGGGATGAGCCATATGTCCCGTCATGGGATCTGTCAAGAGCAATGTGTTCATCCCACATTTAAGTTGCTTCAGAGCATTGGAGAAAGAACTTCCAAACTCTTTTTTCCCCCGAGGCGTTTTCTCCATGGTCACAGGTAGAATATTGTGTTTAGCAGGATTTTAACAAAAGGATGGGAACACAGAAGTGGTTGATATGTTTTAGTGATTCCTAAAATGATTTGCTAGAGAAGAGAAATGAAAGCATAATACTTAATTTACTGTATCCTGCCATTGTTTGGCTCCATGACTATTGTGGTGTCTCTGCAAAGACACAATCTGAGCTGCAGGTTACTGTGTGCCCAAGCAGATTTGTCAGACTGGAAAAGAACCTGCTGCTGATCATCTGTATTTTCCAAGCATTGGTTCCACGCTGGGGAATATCTCCAGTACATCTAATTATGGTTGAAAAGTTACTTCAGTAAAGTCTTTTGGGTGTACAGACATGTGCATACATGTGTGTCTGTATCAGATGGCAAGACTGAGAGGCAATCAGAGAAATTGGATTTTAATTCTGTAGTGCAAGGAAAGAGCTGTGCCAGCTAGATGTGAAAGAGTCACCATTGTTGTCACTGTTTGCACAAGAAATTCAGGTGTTTTTGAACATCTGAAAATCAAGACCATCTCCTTGTGTGGAAAAAAATCATCCTGGTAATGCTTTAAATACTTTTTCCCCCGTATGATTCTACATCTTTTAAAAGCATCTCTAGGGATATTTTAGGCTGGAGAGCTGTTGATGATTCTGTTTCATCTAACGTGAACAAATCTGTAAATCTCTTGCAGAATTTCCACCCTGCCCTTGCCATGTTGTTGATGGGCACTCTGGGCAAGTTTGTCCATGAAATACTGTGGTCACCCTGACACTTCTTCCTGTCAAAGTTAATTGGGGAATATTTTAAACCATTTAAGGATTTGTATGGCTTCTAGGTGATTTCCGTGTTTACATTATTCCGGTATCTTTGCTTTTCAGGGCATTAGTCATAAATTCTGTGAATGGTAATGCACTGTCTAGACACAGTCTTAAATAAATGATGAGAAGAGAAACTGGAATTGCTGAAATTACTGCACAGCACACCGTTGAACTACTGTTATTTTTTTCTTGATGTTATCCATGCTGGCATGCTCTCCATCCTGCCAGGAGTGGAAAGGTCTTCATGACCTTTCACAGCAACCTGCTCTTGGCCTTCTCTTCCTAGAAGGAAATATTTACCCCTGCCTGGGATATGGCAGGCTCTGATTTTCTTATTTCTTTGTTGTTGGGAAAAAATATCTAGGTCTTTGGTCAATTTACTCTGGTAGTTCTCACTAGTTGTGTGTCTGTCCATTGGGATAATGTTACAGATGCACAAACAAATGACTCTGACATTTTTAAATAACAGCTGGAAAGTTAAGTACCTTACAGTTAGGAAGTGCTGGAATGAATTCTTAAAGCAGAATGAAATAAAGCCACCTTTGTTTTCTGTCTTTGTGCCTATGCATGCAGATTAGTGAACTCTTTGATTTACCTGATCCAGCTCAGCAGTGCCCCAAGGACCACATTTCCCTGTGCCCAGGGGTGATGGAGACCCTGTAAGGAGCTCCCCAGAGTGTGCCATCCTGACCTCCACATTCAGTGCTCTGCTCAGCCTCTCACTGAATACAGAATTATTTATCACCTCTTAAGGTGAATCCTGGGGGATTCACAGGCAGCAATTTTTCTTCATGAAGCCTGTGGGAAGCAAGGGAGCTTCTGTGTCTTTCACAGATGGGTAACTGAGCTGCAGAGGAACTGAGATCAAACCATTCTGTGTCACTTTCAGACACTGGGTTCAGTTTTAATTTTTTTTTTCTTAAATTTATCCTGATTTTCAGGGTACTTAGTGCTGCTTTTAACAGCTTGTGTGGTTGGGGCACAGCGCTGCAGGTCAGGCTCGTGGACCTGTGAAACCCACAGCTCTGAAAGGTTGTTTCACCATACAAAAATTTCTCAGCATCTTGGGTTTTAGGTAGAGCTAAGATCCAACTCTCCAGGCTTGTTTCCAGCTGCTTGAATGGATGGTATGGTTACTTCTCCTGGTGCCTGGCTTGCTGCCCACTTTCCAGGTGAAACCAGAGAGCTCCTTATCTGCCATCTAAGCTTGCCTGATCCCCAGCTAGGGAGGGAAAGAGTGCATCAGCACACAATGGAGGCTCATTGTTAATCACACATATACGAAAAGACCTTGAAATAAGAAGGCCCAGACAACATTAATTGTGAAGTTTCCTGAGAGCATTTGATTTGCAATGTTTAAGGTCATGCTTTAATCAGAGTGTGCTTTGTGTGCACAGGTTCCTAAGGTTTTCAGGAAAACAACTGCAAAGTAAAAAAATGCTCATTTTAGGTGCCCAAGCAGGGCTGGGACCTTGCAGAGCTGGCATGCAGATGTTCCCATGCTGAGTGTAACCAGAGCAGCAGGAACTGGGCCACAGCTGTCCCTGAAACCTGGGGGACAGTGGTGTCACATGTGGGCAGCACTGCAGCATCAGCTTGGAGTGGGAAGGTGCCAGAATGTCCTTTGGGATTTCACCCAGAAGCAGGTGGCACTGGCTGCCCTGCAGTTTGGGTCCCTTGTGTGCCCCCAGCAGCTGCAGAAATGGGATTATCATCATCCCTGCCTGTTCCTGTGGTGTCTGCTGATGGGCATCCTGTCTGGGAATTGCCTTGTCCCTTTCTGAGCCCACTGAAGCTGTTTGCTTCCACACCCCCTGAGCTAACAATTTACAGAAATTCCCTCCTGTTTGAGTAAAGAAGTGAATTCTTTCACCCATTTTATCATTGTGGGCTCTGGTGAAACCCAGCTCTGCTTTCACCTTGCCCTTTGCCTTTGGGATTTTGTAAACCTTGATCACATCCCCCCTCAGCCTTCTCCTCTCCAAGGCAAAAGTCCCAGCCAAGAAGGGTGTTAAATATTTGTCAGGTGCTGGACCAACACAAATCCCAATTAACCCCTGGAGAGGCAATCAGGATGGAAAATGTCCCTCTGAGCAGGTAAAGCCTACCAATGCTCAAAGACCCCAAACCCAGGGTTGTATGATGAAAACTGCCAGCCTGCCTTTGGAACAGACTTTGCCAGGAGCTTTCTGTATGATTTCATAGATTTGTCTCCACCTTCTGATACCTGAGGCAAATGCAGGGTGCTGATCCCTGGCTCCACCACACCCTCTGGATGAAACCAGGCTGTCCAGATGGAAGGAGAGAGAGGAAGGGGGTTATGGCTGAGCTAATGGTGTCCCTCAGCATCAGTCTCCTGGGAGATCCCCCATCCTGCAGTCACAGCAGCTCCAGCAGCTCTCCAGTGGGTAGGCTGGCAAGTGACCTTTGGTTGCTAAGCTGCAGTTCTGCTTCCATACGTTTATGTAAATAATGGAGGAGAAGAGCCTGTGCTTCATCCAAATGACTGAGGAGTTGGCTGGCTTGCTCCCCAGTGCTTGCTTGGTAGGTGATTGTCCCCAGCATGATTGAAGTGGAGAGCATAAATTAAATTTCCAAAGTGCATCTGGTACAATTAGGCAGAAGTCTGAAGTGAATCCATCTCCGTTTCCGCTGATCCGAAAACGATGACCTTTTGATTTCAGATAAATGCCTGCCATGGCACCTGGCCAGGATTCAATAGTGTTTTCTGAGATTCCATGTGACTTATTAAACCATTTACACTGCAGTAAAACACACCAAAAAAAAAAAAAAAAGTAGGAAAAAAAGCTTCTTTGAACCTCAAACCTGCTTGAACTGCACCTGGATCTCAGAGCTGAAGGAATTTACACGCCTGGGTCCAGCTTGCCAAGATCCACTTGGTTTGAACAGTAAGGAGCACTGGTGAACAGGGAATCTTCTAACCCAGGGAAATCCCTTGGTGCTCCTGTTAGTGCAGGATCCACAGTGAGAGGCTGCTCAGCTCCCTGCACAGGAGGCTGGGAAGGAGCAATTCCATGAGGCTGGGAATGTGTGAGACTCAGCTAAGGGCAGCTAAACTGTATCACACCTTAATGTGGCTTTAGAGATCAGGAGGAATATTTCCAGGAGAAGGACCTGTTTGGGGGAATGACCTGTAGTGCCAGCCCCAGAGAGGAATATGCAAGTGGCAGCAAGTTAGATAGATTTAGTTTAAATCTTGATTAATCAAGGTAATTTCCCTCATTAAGAAGGTTACTTTGAGGAGGCCGTTCAATATTCCCTTCTGCTTTTCAGAAACCTCATGTTTAATCTCATCCAGAGCTGTGGCATAACAGAAATTGTAAACCCACAGAACTGGCTGCTCGTGATAGATTTATAGTTTGCTGTGGACCTTTCACTTGCTATGGGCTTTATTACGTCAAACGTGGTTTTCCTGCACCACAAGTGTTTCTGTTGCAGCAGTCAGGTTCATTTTTCTCCTGGCTGACTTTAATTGCTCAGCAAAGGATCAAAAACCTGTAGGTGTAAAATAAATGGAAAAGAGAACTCTTTCAGGCTGGTTAGAAAGACCAGAGCTGAGCATTACTTGGAGCTGTGTTTGAGAGTGTGGGTGAAAGTAGTGTTTGTAGGGCTTGGACATATTTTCTCTTTTCCTCCATAGAGGAGATTTTGTGCTGGCACTGACCCAGGACAGTCTGCCCCAAGCTTCCTGCCTTAGCTGCCCTCTCTGCTGGGCTACCAACCTCCTGGAGTGGCCAGCTGGAGCAGAATTACTGCAACTAAGGTTACATTTGTGCCACAATATGTTAAATGGAAAGCTCTCTATTTCTGTCTTAGACAGTACCTGTTTCCTTTGATCATTATAAATTATTTGGATTAGTCACAGCTGACATCAGGTATATTTACCGTTTCACAGTGCTTCAGTGTCTCCACATTTAGAAACTTAACTATCCACCCATCCATCCATAATTATTAATGGAAAGTTATAAATTCAAAATTTCTGTAGCAGAAACATCATGGACAAGAGAAAAATCTGAGAATATTTACACCCTTGAAATGAAATAATGATATTTTAGGCTGCTGTTTTCTTCCCATTAAAACTTCAGAACAGACACGCTTCAAAAATGAAGAGGAGGTGTTTGGTATAAATTAAATATCACCATTTTATGGAAACAACTTTCAGTATTTTTGTTCTCTGAAATGTTTTTGTTACTTAGCACTCAATAGATCCAGTGTATTTGCTTCAAGACCTGGTATTTGTCCAACGAAGGATATGGAAACATCTGATTATCCTTGCACGTTCAATGCTGAATGTCCAGGGCTGAAAAAATGCTGCAGCTCATCCAAAGGAGCAGGCTGTGTGGATCCCATGCCAGAGGGTATGTTACTGATAAATCCAACACTGCTTCTAATAGAAATATGCCTAATTTTCCCTTCTGAGGGTGGGAGTGGGCAGGAAAACTGTTACCATAGCTCTTCCTAAAACAAACATGGGGATCTGCCTTGGGTGAATTCCAGGATATTCAGCTTCAGTGCTCACTCTGAGTGCTGTGTGGGTGCTGTGGGTCCAGCAAACCTTCCTTGGCTCCTTCTCCTTGGCTGGCTCCTCTGCCTGTGCCATATGGCAAATGAGGCCAGAGCTGGTGGCTGCTCGTGGGTCCTTCACGTTTGCCAAGCTCAATCCTGCTTTGTTTCCTCCCTAAAGCTCTGTCGCCTTCTGTAGCACCAGACCTCAGATGACTTGGCTGTTTTGTTTCGTGCAGGGAGGATGTTCTGGTACAACGTGACAGTGCTTGTGAAAATGGATTTTAATGAATTAATCCGGGTGGATTCCCACCTGCTGAATCATTCCCGCCTTTTGCACTCCATGGTATGTAAAACCACAAATTCTTACCTCGTCGTGCCCATGATTCTGTTGCTCAGGGGCCACACCTTGCTCCCCCTTTGTCCTGCCAGATTGATTTTTTTTGGCCCTAATGTATTCCTAATTACTAAATGTCAGCTGCATCCTTAAACAATTCAAGTAACATTGATTTAGCAGCTTCTTTAGCAAATTTTTCAGGTCTCTTCCAAGGGCAATTTAAAGACATGCTGAAATAAAGGGGATTTTCCTGCCTAAGTGGTGCTTGCTCCAGCTCTGCCTCAGCTCAGTTTTGGGCCTGTGACAGACTAGGACCACACTTTAGGACCTTCAAAGCATGGTCTTTTCTGATTAGGAATTTTAAGTTAAACCTTTCCAGAGACAAACCTATCTGCCATAATCTGGTGGCACTGATGGGCAGGAGAATAGAAATGATAGCAGCAGCAAGGGTGTAATTCTTCCTCCTATCTGATTTCCCCTTCTCATACCCTAAAAAAGCAAGAAACCCTGGTGTTGTCACTGTGTGGTAGGGAGTAGAGGGCAAAGATCCACCAAGGCTTTTATATCTTGGTCTAAAATAAGCTGTGTGAATGTAAAACACTCAACAAATGGGGAGTTGAGGTGAAGCTGTGCAATAATCTGCTACTCAGTGGAGTGTCTTGCTGTCTGTTCTCCTGACTCAATGCTCAGCCCACCAGCAGGTCCCTTTGCTCATTCCTGACTCTCAGTTGGGATGGCTTGGTTTGTCTGGAGTCTCTCTGTGGCTCTTAATCTCATTCCATCTCATTCCACCTCATTCCATCTCATTCCATCTCATCCATCTCATCCCATCCCATCCCATCCCATCCCATCCCATCCCATCCCATCCCATCCCATCCCATCCCATCCCATCCCATCCCACGTCCTCAGTCTTTTCCCTTTTTTTTAGATTCCCTTTGCCAGCAGTCCATTTAGCTGTTCATAGTAAGAAGTGTTGGACAGCTTTATTGCAGGTTAATTGTAGTGTAATGTGTTGTAGTCCATTGAGACTTTGCAAAGCAGGATTTTTCCCACCTCTTCATGGGTTACATCCTTCTGCCAAAGCATTTTGAGATCAGCTCCACACCCCCCCCAGCTTGGCATTACTGGAACATAAATCTGTTGTGAAATGTGGAAATAAGAACTCACCTTGCATAAATACAGGCCAAAATATTGCCTTGCTGGGGTTTCTGAATTCCTTCCTGTGGTCAGATTATGATAATAATCATTGCATAATTCACATGCTGGGAAAGGACCAAGGTGCTCCAGTGTTTGCTGCCCTGTTTTCCAGATTTCTGGTGCATTGCAGCCCCTGAATGCCTCTGTGCATCACATCCAGAGTAGCCGTGGGGAAATCTACAGTGGGACAGTGGCCTCCCAGGTTCTCCTTGGAATGCACCATCCAGCTCCTCTGGCAGAGGTTTCCTCTTCCCTGAAGGCCATGGTGAAGCGCCTGTATGAAGTGGTTGATGCTGAAGTGCAAGGTCATTGATTATAATCCTGTCACATTTTAGGGGCTTTCTTCCCTCTCCACTTGGGATCTCATTTATATGACCATTAATTTGCTTTCAAAGATAGCACAGAGGATCTCACAAACTTTGCAAACACGGCCCTGACCTTTTTGTTATAGGATGGAGAGTTAATGATTATTTTGGAGTGAATAGTTTTGAAGGGAATGCTCCTGAATCCTCAATTAAATTTATTTTCTCACAATAACATAGTTTTCAAATGAAAAAGCAAATGTGTCCATATTTGTAACACAATCATTAGCTGTATTAAACAGGCTCTTAAGAAAAGTGTTTTCTTGGGAAGCAGAAACATTCTGTTGCCATGTTACTTCCAGTAGTTTGCATGAAACACATCAGATTTATAGGCTGTTAATTACTATAGCAGATTACTGCATACTTTTTAAAGGTTACATAAAGATTTCAATATGTTAATTTTAAATGATGTCAATTTACTCATTGCTCTGTAGTTATCTGAGCATTTTCACTCCTGAAGTGCATCCATAAACACCATTTTCAATGCTCCTTATTCTGTGTTTACTCAGTCCAGCTTTCAGTGGAGTCACTGGGCAGTTCTCCTTCCTCCTGTGATGATATCTCAGGTTTGGATGACATCCCAGGGGTGTGAGGAGGAGCTGGCCCTAACTGTCCTCTAATTCCAAAGAATTGGGGTAAAAAGTGATATAGTGATAACATCCAGAGTTGCTTTGACATTGTTACTGCAGATTTACACTGAATTTATCACAGCCAGAGCCTGGTCTACACACATTGCAGATAAATCTTGATGCTGTTATCAATATGTGTGCAAGGTGTTGTTCTTCCTAGATGTCAATGAGTGCTCCTATGCTGGATTCAATGCTTGCCCTGAGAAAAGCAGCTGTGTAAACCTGGAGGGTTATTACAGCTGCCACCCTCAGCATGAGCACAGCAGGGTCATCCCTCACCAGCTGAGCCCAGGAAAGGAAGGTAAGAAATGTGGGTCTCACCTTGGGAAATAGTGAGGATGTTCCTGCAAGGTGCTCTTTCACAGGAGTCACCTGCTGGGATTTCTGGAGCACAAGTGCCCCTTTTCCTCCTGCTGGGAGACAATGCCACATAAACCAGCTGTTTCCTATTTCTGATTGACATGCAGAGTATTTATTTCACAGTTCCTTGCTGTTTCCTCTGTTTCACCCTCAGCTGTCCTCACTCACCTGCCAAAACCTCTAACTTCAGACCCTGACTGCTTCTCAGAGCAATTCACTCATTGTCAATGCACCTCCCCAGCCTCCTGAGAAACAACTAATGGCATTATTTCTACAATTTTCTTGTTGCTATTTTGACTGCAGCCTAGGCTCAGAGGTTGTATGATCCCACCCTGAGCTGCTGCACTGTCACTGAGCCCTCAACTGCAAGCAGCTGGAGTTTGGCACTGGGTGAAATAATTCCTTGTGGTACCAGTTCAGCAAAATATACTTACAGCCCACAGACATCAATGGGCCTGCTAATAGGCTTTAAGCTAATGAGGTGAATAACTGCTTGCAGATCCAATGCTTTAGTCAGAAAACAATTTTACAATCCCTTAATCTCAAAAATTTAGATAACATATTACTTTATGGTTTTGCGATACGATAATACTTTTATTTTCTATTTATATTATTTCTATTGCTGCTCTTCATGTGGAAAACGTGGATGGTATTATTTTGGATTTGCTTTGTTAGAAATACTCTAACTCTTTGATAATATGATTTTCCCCTAGGCATTGCAGCATCTGCTCCAAGTTCAGCAGTAAATGCTGTTAACACTGGCAGTAGCTCTCCATCTATAAAGAACTCAAGTCTCTTGTCCATAACTCACCAATCTACAGATGCTGGGTGCTGTAAGTAACCTTGGGTTTTAATGAATATTGTCTTGATTCGTGATGGGAGCAAACCTCAGTAGATTTGTGTGTACATGGGTGATCCAGCCCTTTCAGGCATGTGTTACCACAATCCTTTTAACAACACCCTGTTCTTCTTGTGGGAGGAAATAACTTTAAGTGTTTCTTTGAGAGTTCAGAGAGACAGGCTGGATATTTGATCTCCATCCACAACTTCTGCTCCAAGCTGAAGCCAGAGGAATTAAACTGAGGCCTCTCTAGTGCAGCAGGGTGTGGCTTTGGGGGTGTTTGGCAGTCATCTGGCTCAGAGTCCTGGAAACCACTGTGTTGTATTGAAATAGTTTATGAAAACAACCTTTTTTTCTTAGTCTAACTGTTAGCATGAAAGAATCACAGCTGTGGCAGCAGCACTCCATGGTCTCTGGGTTAGCATGGTGTGATGCTCATCTCACCTGACCCCAGCTCTCTCCAGCAGAGGTGTCTAGTCTGAACTCTCCCTCTCAAGCCAGACAGACTGGCTCTGCTGCAGGGCAACTCATCCTAGCCAATTCAGACACCTCCTCCTCCCAGGAGAAGAATCATCTCTGAAGGGCTCTGTCTTTTCCCATTGATGTGACAATGATTGCACTGGACTAGAGTGGAATAACAGGTGAAATGCTGCACACCACTCAGCCCCCAGCCTCTGTTAGCTGGGGTTTGTGGGGGTTTTCCAGGATAAATCCAGGCAAGCTTTGCCTAAACAAGTGCATTTTGATGATTAAAGTGACAAGAAGCAAAGCAGGTGTCAACACATGTAGAGTACACAGTCACTGCTCCAAACTTATTCCTATTGCTTGCACCTGTAGCTCACTGGCTGCTTATTTGTGTCACTGGAAATTTGGAGATTAGGTTGTCCAGAAGAACTGTGGCTGCCTCATCCCTGGAAGTGTTTAAGGTCAGGTTGGATGAGGGTCTGAGCAGCCTGGTCTAGTGGAAGGTATCCCTGCCCATGGCAGAGGGTGGAACTGGATGATCTTTAAGTTCCTTTCCAATCCAAACCATTCCAGGATTCTGTGATTCAATGGAAATGCATATACTAGAAGGAAATAAAAAAATTAAGCACTAAATCAGTCATGAGGACACCTGGTAAGAGGGGAAGATTCTGTCCTGACATAAAGAAGACCTTACCTTATTGATTGTCAAAATGCTTGTTTATAGTGGATTTAGAATAGCACAATGCTTTAAAAGTGAAATGTTGCTTTTTCTGTGCTGACTCTTCCTGGGACTGCAACAGATCCCTCTGCAGTTACAAACCATCGACTCCTCAGCGTTACCAGCAACAGCTTTGAAATGTCCTGGCTTATCACTTCCCCTCTGAACCACACTTTCCAAGTCCGGGTGTTCAAGGGCAATGAGATTGTGCAAAACCTGAAGACTGAGGAAATGGAAATGGATGTGTCTCACCTGGAAGCAGGTGTGATGTATTCAGTAGAGCTCAGCTACGAAACTTGTGGAAAAACCATCATCTCCCGTCAAAATGTTAAAACAGGTAAAGAGACTCATATTAAAAAATAAAAAAATATAGAATATAATCTCTCTCCTTTTTACCCTCTTCACCCCCACTCACTTGCAGTTGAGCAGTCATCCTTTGCTCCTCACTGAACAACATTTCCTACCTTTTTCAGCACTTTTTATCTCATCCACTCCAGCATTTATCCAACCCAGAATATCAGGCAGCAGAACTTTGGCCTTAGTTGATAAAGCAGTGCTGGAACTGATTAGGCTATAAAAGATATCAAGCTAAGCTATAATTAATTTTTAAAAATTTATTTCTTTGGTGTCCAGCACTGTTTTCTGCTGCCCCCCATCTCCCAGCAAGCCCCATTTTTCCCTGGCTGATGGCTGTGGCCAGTGGGAAATCCAGGCAACTGGTTTGTCAAGGGTTCAGCTGAGCTAACAAGAGTGCCCAGAGGAAGGGCAGATTTTGCTGAATAGAGGATTAAAGGGAATTACAAGGGCTGAGTAAGAAAGCTGCAGACTACCTGCCCAGTTGTGTTCAATTAACTAGTGATGGTAGCTTCCTGAGGCCCTAGTGTGTTGATCAAAATAATTTTGCTTTCCTTGAGTCTTAAATTATTTCCTAAGCCTTCATGCAAATAAAGAAATAAATCTCTCCCCATTTTTTTTTTTTTGAAGGGCAGGCAGTGAACCATTTATTACTGATCACAGTGAGAATGCTGCTGTTCATGTTTATCCCTGGGAGCCTTCCCTTTGATCAGATGAGGGATGACTCCACTTTGGGTCAGAAGGAAATTACTCCCTTTGTGGAGGGAAAGTAGGAGGTCTAGCAGTTATGAAAACAGAGGGCTGAACTTCAGAGTGGGAAGTTGGAGCCCTTGAGAAAAAGAAAAGTTTTCCAAGGACCAGTCCAAGGAGTAACAGCATCAGAGTGTTTATACAGGACAGAGCAGTTAGGGATTCCTTGGCTCTTGGTTTTGGCTCCTGTGCTTTGTACAGAATCTTTGTCCAGAATCTGTCCGGGCTCACCACACAGACAAGGGCCATGTACTGCTTTTATGTTGTATTTTCAGTTCAAGGATGTATTTACTATCCACACTATCAAGATCAGGAAAATGCATTTAAAAAATTGTGACTGGTGGGCCAAAGATGAGCCCAGTGGCAATTCAACCCTGGGTGTATCTTCAAGGGGTTATGTAGGGTCAGGCCCAGGTATTGTGTACCCACAGATAAAGGTATGTGCACATCTAGTTCTCATGCAGTTGCAATTAGGCACCTAAATATCTCTTTAGACCTGATATAAGTTCATCTTCTCAATGTATCAGAAGCTTACAACAGCCTATTTGCTTTATTATCTTGATTTAATACCAAACTCCCTCAATCTTGTCCTCCCTTCTCCTTCCATCATCTGAGATTTTGGTCCAGGTAAATCAGTTTTGACTGAATCCTTTCCTCTCCTGCTTTGTCAGAGTGTGTTTCTATGTTGTGTCCTACAGAGGCCAAGATATTTGATGTTACAATGAGGATTCTCAACTACAACTTCACTGATGATTTCCACAATTCCAGCAGCTCAGCATATGAGGAGTTTTCAAAGCTGTTGCTTACAGAGGTACAATGAAAATATATCTGGCTATATATATATATATAAAAAAATTTAAAATTTATTTGATCTAATAGAGGATTTTATGCCTGGCTGAAATATCCCTTGAAAATCATCACACTGTTTCCTGTGACCTTTCTTTATAGGGAAAACAAAATTCAACTGACTAGACAGATCCAGCCCTTGGCCTTGTTAGCAATGGAGTCAGTGAGAATTTTCCCCTACAGAGGAGTGAAGGAATTACAAATGCAGGCATGCAACAGGGGCTCCTTTGCTTGGATCTTTAATTTGGCAATAAACTCACAGTAAATTAACTTGAGGCTTTTTAATGGATTATTGAAATGGCAATCCTGGCATTCATTTCAGCACAGTCTTCTCAATAAATGTCTGACTGCTGTCAAAGCTCTTTCTCCTTTTAGGAAAAGTGGCTTGATTAGGCTTTCTTCTCCAGCTCCATTAATTTCCTGCACACATGTAGCCACTGCCCACTGTCAGGTGTAATCAGCCAGAGGAAAACCTTGAGTCATGAAGTCTGCTCCCAGCTCTCAGCTTCCCAAAAAAGGGGGAAATTGCAGGAGCAATCTCCTGCAGTTTTGCTGCACAGAACAGGGCCCATACAGAGGAATTGGGATCTCCATCCAAAACGAGACTTCCCCAAAATAAAGGGTGACTCATAAACGTGTGAATTTAAATGCAAGAGAAAACCCCAAACAATAATGGAGCTTTATGTTCAAGGGAAGCAGAGAAGAGGCATTTGCTCCTGAGAAATTGCAAGCTGAACCTCCTGACGTGGTTTTATTTCCCACAGTTGCAAATTGCTCCCTTTTGTTGTGTAGGAGGATTTTGGTGAGTGAATCCTCTCTGAGATTAATTCAGACCTGATTGGCTTCATTGGGTTGGGAAGAAAAAGGAGCATTGCCCATCTGTGTTTCTTCTGCCTCCTTGGGTGTTTGGGAGCATAACAGCTCCTCTCACATTCTCTCTCCTTATTTCCTTGCCTCCCTACCCTGATGCCATCTTGGACCAGTGAAACAGCTTGTTTGTAGGAATTTTTCTGAGCAAGCTCTGACTGAATGGGAGCAAAGCTGTGCTGATTTATGGCTCTGCAATTCGTGCTCAAAGGCATGCTTTGAGGTGTGTGCAGAAACGGAAGGCTGAGGCAAGGAGCTGCATTCTGGAGATGTAAGGCAAACCTGGCAGCTCCTGCACAGCTCAGATATTGACAGCAGTGCACCAGTTTTAATGTTCAGTGATGCCATTTGTTCAGCTGAAGGGACTGCTCACTGGTTTGGTAATTAACCATGATGTAATTGTGATACTGCCTTGAAGCTGGGCTGTCTCAAACACTTTTTTTGAAGTTATCCACCCTCATTTTTCTTGTCTCTTGTATTGAGATTTTTTTGTTATCGGAATCGGCTGCAGGCTGAACTTGAACTGGTGAGTTTGAAATGCTCCTTGGGAACTAAAGCCATGCCCACACTTGCAAATGAAACAAAATGCATGTGTGACATACAGAGATAAAATCAAGGCTCTGCTGCATGCATGACTAGGCCAGTTCAGCTCTGCTGCAGGCAAACAGGGCCAGGGGGAATTTGGCTCCCTTGAGCCAGAATGGAATTTGGTTTGTAAGACCAGTGGTCAGATGGACATAGTTTTCAAGGGTATCAGAGAATCATATAATCACAGAATGGTTTAGGTTGGAAGTGCCCTTGAAGATCATCTTGTTCCAAACCCCTGCCATGGCAGGGACACCTTCCACTGTCCCAGGCTGCTCCAAGCCCCAATGTCCAACCTGGCCTTGGACACTGCCAGGGATCCAGGGGCAGCCACAGCTTCTCTGGGCACCCTGTGCCAGGGCCTTACCACCCTCATAATAAAGAATTTTTTCCTAATATCTCATCTCTGTCAGTTTGAAGACATTCTCCCTTGTTGTGTCACTCCAGGCTCTTGTGAATAGTCTTGGCCCATCTTGTAAATTCCCTTCAGGCCCTACAAGGCCACAGTGAGGTCACCCCAAAGCTTCTCCTCTCCAGGCTGAACAATCCAGCTCTGCCAGCCTTTCCTCCCAGCAGAGCTGCTCCATCCCTCTGCTCATCCTGCTGCCTCCTCTGCACTCTCTCCAGCAGCTCCAGCTCCTTGCTGTGCTGAGCCCCAGGGCTGGAGCAGCTCTGCAGGTCAGCTCTCACCTGAGCACAGGGGCACAAGGGCAGAATCCCCCCATTCCTGCTGCCCACCTGCTCTGGATGCAGCCCAGCACACAGGAGAGTTTCTGGATCCAGCACATATGGCTGGGGCATGTCCAGCCTCTCATCCACCAGCACTCCCAAGTCCTTCTTGGCAGGAGAGTCACATTACTTTGTGCCTCAAAATTCTCTGAAAAGTAAGATTTCTGAAACACTTTGGAACTCTTCTTTTTACAGCATTTTCTATGTTGTGCTTATGAAAATCTTTAAAAAAATACCGCCATAGTTCAGTTTTAAGAGGAGGTTTTCCTGTTGGCTTCCAAATTGTTGATGCTTCTCGCCCTTTGCTCAGCTTGAAAATTCATTTCCACCCAACATTTCTGCCTTGTACAAATCTGGGAAACTGAAAGTGCAGATTGAATCCCTGGCAGCAGGCAGCATCATTGTGAGGCTCAGAATCACCGTGCAGAATCCTGAATTTCCAGTGGATGCCTCCACCTTTGCTCCAGTGCTTTCTTCCCTTCACAATGGCTCCGTGCTTGTGGTGGATCAGCAAAACACTGCAGTAGGAGGTAATTTTTGTTACTATTTTTGAAAAGAAGAAAGCAGGGTTTGTGTTTTGGTCACGTGCAGTATCACCAATATTCTTCACAAAATAGAGAAATGAAGGGTGTGGTTTGTTGAAGAGAAAACCATGGTGTGAGAATTCTTCCAGGGGTTTTATCCATAAGCCCAGAAGGGTCAGACAAAGGAGCACTGGCTGTCCCCAGGTATCTGCAAGCACTTCTTCCCTCCCCTTGGATAGGGGAGGGAAAACCTTGGTTTCCCTATCCATTTTCCTCCCTCCTCTCTGTCCCCAGTTGGAAGTTTGCCATATCTTTCTGGTGCTGAATGGCAGATAGGATTACTGTGGAATATTTGTAGCCTTTAGATACACATGCCCTCTAGACAGTGTTGTGTTTCCATACTGGAGGACTGTATTTGGGGCCAGGGTTTAAGAAAAGAAATCTAACATCTTCACTCTAGAAACCCAGCCAGAGAAATTCCCAAATGTCCTTACTGTGAATAGGACTGAAGAAACACACATGGAATTTATGTTAAGCCAGGCCTTTGTTTGATCTTCAGTAATCTTCAGTAATCACCATTTTTATCTTCAAAGGACTGAGTTCTGTCCTCAGGTCTCCCAGCTGGCAGAGACAGCAGAGTTCAGAAAGTTGCCAAAGCCAACAGAATGGGTTATTCTTCTGTCTCACTGTATTGAGCCCTTAAAAGCTTATTTACAGTGAGCAGAAAAATCTCCCTTTGGAGTTGCAGAGCATATGGAGGTTAAGGAGAACAGGACAGAAAAAATCAGAAGACATGAATTGCACTCAAAGCCTACAAATATCACAGTGGCAGCAGACACTGAATTGCCAGATGCTGATGTATGCCAAAATGCTTTATAAACGTTATTGATCCTGGGACTGAAAGGCTGAGGAGGAAGAAGGCAATAGCTCTGGGCTGTCACTTCAGCTGCTGAAAACCAGGTGGCTTCCAGTAGCACCACTCTTATCCAGGAGCACAGCCAACACTCCACTCCTCCTTAGGGGCTGAGAAAAGGAGTTTAATTCTCAGCTCTACCCAAAGAAGAGTTTCTTCAACATGAGTTTCCTAAGTAGAAAATAAGGAGTGAAACATATGAAGGAAGGATTTGTATAATGGGGTATTTTGCTTCCTGACCCCAGAATGCCCCAAGACATGACCTTTGGCAATCAGCCCACACAGATCCTGTCCCCTGGATCCTCCCTGGAGCCTGGCTGCCACCAGGCTTTGTGCTTGGTTTAGTGACAATCAATTCAACTGTGAAAAGCAGGGATGAGGAGTCAGAAGGGACAGCACAACTGAAAGGAGTGGACCAGATCTCTTTGAAGATTCATAAATTGTTAAGTTTATTGCCATGATGAATAGAGACAATAAAATCTGTTTTGTGGGGCATGGTAAGAAAAGAGAAAGGGATGTGTGCTGAGTCAGGCCCCAGATCCTTCTAGCACAATGTCACATCCTCAGTACCAGCCAGGAGCCAATTCCTGGAGAAGGCATTGCCTCCCACTAACAATCCCTCAGCCAACAACTGTTTTCAGCTCCAGCACCCCCTGAATCCAGAGTGATTCCTCTGGGTTTCTCCTCCATGAAATCTCCATAAAATCAGACAAATCTTAAGCATCTGCAACATCATTTGGCAAGGAACTTTGCAGATTTTTTACCATTTGCATGTACCTCTTACAGGCATAATAGGTAATTGGAGTGAACACAAAGGTGGCTTTTAATAATTTTTGGGCTAGGGCTGTTGGCTGAGGGGTGTTTGTAGGGAAGTGCCAAATGTGAAGGTGTCAAGAATGCAGAGAGAGAGCCCAGAGCACACCTCAGCTGAGCTGTGGTGGTTAGAGAGGATAGAAGTGATTGTGTGTGTGGATGTGATGCACCAGTCAGTGCTGATGTTTTGACCCAAATCATGATTGAATGTGGCTGTCAGAGGTGAAGGAATTTGCTTAAAGAGCCGTGCTAAGTGAGGAGAAAGGAAACCCTCTGTGACAATGGAGCCAGTGCATGTAAGCGATTTGGCAATTAGCATCTCTCAGATGGTGTTTGGAGCCATTAAGAGTCACAATTACTTCATATCACAGTAAGGAATAACCGGATTTTTCTCTGGTGTTCAGTCAGTCCTGCACACTTCTGCATTCCCTCTAAGTGGCTTAGGCTGGAATGTAATAGGCAGCTGCTGGCCATAGGAACATGAAATTGTCTGATGGAGACTCTCATGGGCACACCAATTACCTAATGAGAAAAGAGTAAAAAGAATTGAAATATTAGCTGTAAGAAAGGAAAAGCAAGCAGAAAGATGAGTGCATGTATGTGCATTGTTTCAGAGAAATAACCAGAGTCATTAATCTCTGCACGTTTGCAGAGATTTTCTAGCCTCTGATCAGAGTAATTTGTCCCAAGACACGGTTTTTAGCCTAGTTTGCTGCTCTCCCTCTCTCAGGGCTCTGAGGCACTGAAGGTGAGTGCATGATGGAGTCTCACAGGCAGGGCTCACCTGGGATTCACTGGCATTATTCCTGGCCAAAGGACTAGCTCAGCCTTTGCAGCTTTGCTGGAACAGGGAATGAATAGCAATACAAGACTCCAGGTATAAACGCCTCAAAAGAAAAGAGACTCAGCAATAAAACAGGTCTATAACTGCGTGAAAGAAGCGTCTCTAACTGATTCAGAGCAGCTGAAATCAGACATAAGGAACACCCTGAGAGCATCTTCATGCATTGATGAATCAGGATGTCTTTTCTGACACTACCAGAAAGAGGGTCACAGTTTTACAGTATTACTTTTGAGAAGAAAAATTGTATAAAAAGAGATTTAGCCCTTAGCTCTTCCTCTGTTAAGAACAGAAGAGTGCTTCCCTTGGGAGTTACTAGCATTTACCTTTTATTTGAAGTAGAAGATTATTTGGATTAAGTCTCTATTTAATGTTCTATCTACTGGTAGCTAGTGGTAACAGATCTATTAATTACCTGATATATCTGGAGGTGCTGCACACAGAATTTGGTATATTGAGTGCTTTTGATATAATTGTAGTACAAACCTACAGCATTTTTTCACTTTAAATGTGTTTACTTCTAAAAATAATTATTTTAAAAGTCTTTATTCAGAGAAAATACATTTCAGAGTACAAGAACAAGAGAATAACAAAACAGATAGTGTTCTGCATCACTCAGAGCTTGGCTGACAGGTAAATGATGAAAAAGGAAGATCACTGTAATAAATTAAAAAATTACTTAATGATTATTTCTAGCTTAATGCAGCCAGAAGAGAGACTCTCTGATCCCTGTTCTTGTTTTGGTCCCACAGACTGGGATGAATGTGCTTCCCAAGCTGAGAATGACTGCTCTGTGTTTGCAGAGTGCATCAATTTGATGGGCTCCTACACGTGCAGATGCAAGACAGCCATGGATACCAATCCATCCCGACCTGGAAGAAACTGTGAGGGTGAGAAAAAGGCTGGTGTGTAGCTTTTCTTTGCCATGAAACACTGGAATAAGCTGTGGGGTTTTACTTCTGCTTTTATGGCATCTGTTCATATAATTGCACCTTTGCAGTCTGTGGCTGAAGGAGTATCTAAACCATATATATATATATATATATATATGTATATGTATGTATGTATAGATGTGTACGTGTATATATATATATATATTCAGGTGAAATCTCTCTGAGATTCTCCTTGACAAGCCTGAGAAGTACAAGGAGTATTTTTTTCCTCTTTTGCTGTGTCTGTGGCTGATTTCCTCCCACTGAGTTGATCCCTGGCCTTGCCAACCAGAACAGGAGACCCAGGAATCAAATCTGCTTCTTTGTGTAGGCACAAACCAGACTCAACCCCATAAAAATCCCACATTCTGCAACGTGTCCATGAACACCCAAGGCCTGTTTCTGTGAGGCTGTCATGGGTTTTTGGGTGGTCTTGGCACCATTTTCATGCCAGGTCTCCTCATCCAGTTTGAGGTCCCATTTCAAGGTGTGTTTACTGTGTTGCAGGTGAGACTGTGGACCCTCTCACTGAAACCATGGCTCCTGAAAAAAGAAACAGCACAGACTTTGCTCTTGAAGAAGGAAAGCCTGCAGGACCTGCTTCCCCTGGCACCACTGAGACAGTGGTGGCTGCAGGCTCTGGGCTGAGCACTGCCACACTCCTCCCTGCTGCGCTGCTCCTGAGGGACAAAGCAGCGTCCCACAGTCCCACCAGTGCTCCTCCAGACCCTTGGGAAGAAGATCTGGCACCAGAGATGGGTTTCAGCAGGGACAGCAGCCCTACAGCCCCAGGGCTCACACCCGTGGGCACAGAAGCCACAAGTCCATCACAGCAAACCTCTGTGGCCAAGGCTGCTCTCCCAGACTGTGCCTATGGGCACAGCCAGGCAAGAGCAACTGGGTGCCATTTGGCTGTTCCCAAATCAAACAGCCTCTGCCACCAGCAGCACTCTCACAGCTGCTGCTGTGCCCCAAGCCAGCCCTGGCACAGCTCTGCTGCCCACAGGGGATGCTGACATTCCCACCCTGAGCACCACTCATGGAGCAGATGGAGAGGTGGGGAGAGAGGACAGCTCCTGGTCTGAGGAACACTCTGGAGCCTTGGGGTCACCAGCTCTGCCAGGCAGCTCTCCAGCCCCGAGCCCTGACCTCAGTGAGTACACATCCTGTGGGATCTGCACGAAGCAAAGACTCGTTCAGAGTTGGGAAAACGGCATCTAAAACTATTCTTTCAATGTCAAAATTGTTTTCTTGGTGTCTGCAGTTTTTTGTGTATCACTAATACTTTCTGCAGGAATTGGCACTTTCTCTTTTCTAAATCAGCTTGTGAAAATGATTCCTCTTCCTGGCAATTTAGCAGTTGCTTTTATTGACGTTACATTTCTTCATTTCAAAGAGGAGGAAGCACATAAAAGAGTGCACTGAGAGTGGCTCATGGCAAAATTTGCTGCTCGTCCTTCTGCCACACATCTTGGTTTCTCCTGCAGCCTCTGGCACCAGGACACTGCAGCAGCAGCTGCCTGTAGAGTTAACTTAGGGAGCCAGGGAGGAAAAGGATCTGCCTTCCCATTCCTCTCAGCAGAGGATGATTAGTCAGAGTCCTCCACAAATCCCCTGAGAGGCAGGAGCTGCCTGGAAACCTGGGAGATGCTGTTTCAAGAGCTGTAATTGAGAGCAACAAGGCTGGCAAAGGTTTAATCTGTTTGGGTTTGGGCAGATGTGTTGCAGCTAATTAGGGGATTTTTCTGTTGATTGGAGCTGAATCATATTTCAAAGTTACATTAAGATTTGGTTTTAAAATAACAGTTTTGTTTGGGATAGGAATGCTGCTGTCTCTGCCCATCACTAAATGTATTTTTTTCTGTAGTGTGTCACTGTTCTGTTTGGCTAGTTCAGTTTTGCTTCTGCTTGTCTTTGTTCTGTTTCTCATGCCCTCCATATCTCTCTGATCCCAAGCCACACTTCCCTTTGCCCATTTCTCTCTCCTTCCCCTCTGATCTCCTGTTCCTGATGGTCTCCACTCATCCAGCCCCACTTTTGGTTCTCCCTCATTCTTTTCTCCCTGGAAAATGCCTTCTTTTCAGCCATGTGAGGCCAGTTCTGCTGCTTCTCCAGCTTCTCTTGTACCCCCAGCCCTGCTCACCTGGTGTCCCCTCCTGCCACCCAGCCCTGCCTTGGGCAGCTGTGCCAATGCCCTGTTCTCCTCTTTCTGAAAAATGTGTTTGGTTTTTTAAAATGAAAACAAAGATGTACTTACTTGGTTTTTCTTTCTTTTTTTTCCTTCTTCTTTTTTAAAATATAAAATTAGCAAATTTTAACTGACAAAAACCACCATAAATGTTGTTTTCTTCCAGCTGGAAAACAAACTGAAGAATTCTACACAAAAAAAAAAGTTCAGTTCATAAAAACTTGTTTTATATTCCTGATAAAACAAATGTTTAGCTAAGTGCTTTTGTTTGGAAAGAAACTTGTGAAGGGATTATGCCTGAGGAATAAGAGCAAGAGCCACCAGAGTGGCTTCTCAGTAGCCTGGGGCAGCAAATTCAGAGGGCAAGAGCTCATGTTTGGTGATGTTTCATATGCAGCTCCTCCTTGTGGCATCATCTCTAACCTGGAGCCTCAGCCAGCTTTTCATAGTGTGGTCTTTTAAACAGCAGGGGGTTTTTTATTATTGTTTGAGAATTATTCAGAACATTTTCCCCTCTCAGCTGAGTAAGCTGAGTGTGTTTTATCCCCTAAATACCTGTGTTTACATGACAGGACAAGTCATAGCAAAAAGCAAGCCCAAATCCTTTGATCTGACTGGTGATTGTGAGGATTCCTTCAGGATCAGAATTATGCTGAGATAAATGAACCCTTCTCCATTGTCTTCCTTCAAACAGGCATTTCTCCCCTCCCCTGCAAAGCTTTACCTGATCACTATTTCTTTTTCTCAGTTTCTGCCCCAGCTCAAATGATTATTTTCCCAATGTGAAGGCAATTTGCTGGCAATGGGCACAGCATTGGGTGATTGCAGTCATCACTAAATGGCTGCCAGGGGCTCAAACCATGGCTTGAGAAGTCCCTTCCCTGATCTCTGGTCACTTCAGTGTCTGTAGCAACAATGCCAAACCCAGAGCCATTGGGAAACACAGAGATATCAGGAAATAAACTAAAATGTTGGAGTCTGCCTTAATGTCATTCAGCAGATGTGGATTCAGGGGGAAATGTACACCCTGTTGGGGTTCATCTTATCCCACCACAGATGTCCAAAGTGTGGATGTCTGAGCTCAGGCTCAGGCTCCCAAGGCTGCAGGGAGGGCTTGGAGCAGCAGTGGTTTCCCTCTAATGGGTCTGGTGGGACATCCAGCTGAGCCTGGGAGAGCAATTCCAGTGCCCAAATAGAGCAACATTTCAGACATCCCCGAGCAGAGGTGGCAGATGTAAGACCTCCAGGAGGTCAGTGCCCTTCTTGAGAGTCAGCTGGGGCTCAGACAGGGCAGACTAAGATGATGGATGACTTATTTTTAGATTTCTGGGGTTTTGGCTACATTTCAGAGAGTTGGTTGATGCATGTGGCCAGCAATGTTGGACGCTGTCACACACCTGTCCGTGGACTATAGTCTGCAAAACACATATATAAGTTGTCTTTTTTCTTACTTTGCAGCCTTCCAGGAACTTAGTGGCACAGTTCAGATAACAAACGTGGAATACTCTCCGGGCTTTGGCAATACAAGCAGTGGGGAATATCAAACCTTTGCTCAGCTCTTTGTTGGTGAAGTAAGTGGTGAAGAAGGACATGATCTGTTATCTGCCTCAATAAAACCACGTGTATGGTCGTTTTCTCCTGTGTAACTCATGGGTGTCCCTCGACACACCTGTAAGGTCTGGGTTCCCCTGACTGCCTGAGGCTGCAGGATGAGTGTGCAGCTGTGTTTCAGAGGGAGATGAGGATTTTGGGATTCCCTGGTGCTTCCATGTCCTGTGCTTCTCATACCTGGCTATACTGAATTATTGATTTCCTCCAGGGGTGTGGTGGAAAGTTAATGGAACACACAAAGTGCTCTGATGCCCTTGCCCTGAACAGCACTATGCCGATTAACTGTATCGTTGTTACTATCCTTTGTAGTAGTACCTCAAGGCTGACAGCTCTTGTAATCATCCTGGATTTTGTAGCCTCATATCTGGAAAGGGAGTGGTTTCTTGAAAAGTCACCTCTGCCCTCACTTCTAATTAGAGTTCAGGATATCAAAGCATGATGTGATATCTGCTGTGCCTTTAACCCTCTCTGGGCTCTCAGGCATTGCCTTTGACATTATCCAATTTTGTGGTGAATTTTTCAGAAGTTTATTCCTTTTGGTGCTCACTCAGACACACCCATGCCTGGAAAACTGCTGGTTATGCTTTATTGCCTTCCTTATCTCCCCTTCACTGTCTGTGTTTTCAGAGGCTTTGATAACTGTGGTGATAAATCCATCCGTGGCAATTTTACAGATTTTCAAATCCTGCAGGGTCCTCCCCAGATCTACTTGGGACAGAGTCACTGGAATACAGCTGCCACAGGGGCACAGGCCAGCCCGGGGTCACAGACAACTGCAGGCAGGGAAGAGGGTGATCCATTTATCCTTCTTGGACATCAAATCTGTTCCCCACTGGCCACGACTGGTTTGCACCTCTCTGGGTGTGTTAGCAGAGCACAGCTTTCCTGGAGCTGCTTTGGCCCCAAGCTGTCATATCAGAAAAACTGTGACAAAACGAGAGTGACGTGGTTAGCAAAGTGAAAATGGAGCAATTCTCCACTGACCTCACTCTCATTCAGCTCCACGCTCTGCCCGAGGCTATTTCAGAATAGCACAGCATTGAAATGGACTGAAATTAATGTCTTTTCTTCATTCAGTCAGGTATCTCAGTCCAGAAAATCCCAGGTACAAATGTATTTGGGAAAAAAATTCTAAAATGATTGCATAAAGGAACAAAAGGAAGTTTTGTGTCAGTTTTATGTGGGTCTCGAATTTTCTGGGAGAAAATGATCGCTTGTGATTATAAGGAACTAATTCCTCTTCCCAGCACTCAGGATTTGTGGATCAGCTGGAGAGATGAGTTAGTGTTGATTCCTTCCACCTCTGAGCCACTCTAAATGGGCTATAATTGAATAGCTGCTGTAAATAATATTAGAAATGTTGCATTCCTAGATGCCAAAGAAAATTTAGGAGACCAGAAAGATCTGCATATTTTCTTTTCAGGTTATGAGCACCAGAAATGGATCTTTTAAAGGAAATGAAGAAAGTTTTATGAGCTTTAAAAGCACTCTCAGGTTCCACTTAAATACAGTTTGCCAGAGATGTTTTTTAAACCTCTTTGGAGTCACCATCTACAATTCAGGGGATTTATAAATCCTAAAGTGTATAATGTTCTTTAGCCCCAGCACTTAAGTGCCATGTGGTTAAATTGGCAGCACAGCAAATGGAAATATCATCCTTTAAATAATGTGTAGATGAGAAGGAGGTAAGAACTTGATGTGACAACTTGCACTGTCATTGTCCAGGCCAGTTCCACCATCCCCCTTGCAATGCACTTAAAACCAACATAACTAAAGATAAGAGAGAATTCAATACCTTGGGGTTTGTTCATCTTGTGTTTTACAACAGCCAAGGAGAATACCAGGGCAGGTAGGGCTTGTCCTCAAGAAAATGACTCAGGAAAGCAAAAGGTTTGAATTCCAAATACTTTCACTGAGGTGCAATAAATTCCCAAGTGGAAAGCTTGTATTGAATTTGGGTGTCTTAAACTTAGCTGAGTGATGAAAGTTGAAAAATTAATTAATGTTAATGCTCTGTAAAGGTGACCCCCTCATTTGGAAGGCACATAGCCTTTCTTTGTGTAGCTGAATGCACTTAAAATGATTGCAGATAAAGCTGTCTGAATGTGGAATGAGTGTTGGTACAGGGATTAAGGAAGTTTCACTGTTCCAGTGCAATTTCACCCCTTTTGTTAATTTGATTTTATCCACATCCACATCTGGAAGCTGCTGGTGCTGGTAGCTGGGCAGATGTGTGCTCTGGTGCCTCCTCCCTGAAGGTGCAGCCAAAGCACAGACAATGGGGAGGACTTCTTAATCTCTGAGTGAAAAAAACAGTTTTCATGCAGTATTCTGTTCAAATCAATATACCTTTTACTCACTTATTTCCAGTTTCCAGACTGTCAGTGCATTCCCTGCTCAGGTTTCCTTTGTGTGCTACAGAAATTGGAGATACAATGACAGACCTGAGGATAATTTGTCTTGTAAGAGTCCCCCATACTCAAGGGTGTTATATATTGAATATTTCCTTCCAAAAAGTTCATTTTTCAGACCCTTTTTTTCCCAGCCCTGCTTCATCAAGCATCATTTTGATAACCCAGGGTGTGGTACCTGTTGGGAATTTCTGAAGCCTTTGAGATAAAGGGTTTTGTAGTGTCACCTAGTGGCTAAATACAAATACTGTGAATGTGCCCTGACACTTCAAGCTCTGAGTCCTGCTTTGGGAGGAAAAGTAGGAATAAGGACAGAAACAAAACAAACAAAACCTGTAGCCAGGTGGGGGTCGGGCTCTGGTCACAGGAGACAAGTGACAGGACAAGAGGAAATGGCCTCAAGCTGTGCCAGAGGAGGTTCAGGTTGGACATCAGGAGGAATTTCTTCACTGAAAGAGTGGTCAGGCATCAGAAGGGGTTGCCCAGGGAGGTTTGAAGTCCCCATCCCTGGAGGTGTCCATGGAAGGACTGGATGTGGCACTCAGAGCTCTGGGCTGGGTGACAAGGTAGACATTGAGCACAGGTTGGATTTGATGATCTCAGAGGTCTTTTCCAGCCTAAATGATTCTGTGATTCTGTGAAAAAGAACTGATAAAATAAAATTTTCAGGATACATGGGGAAAGAGGATGAAATCAGGGTGGGCTAAGAGGATGTCACAGGTGTCTGTGTTTAATGTTGAGAAGTTCAGACAAAAGCTATGAAAGCTGGAAACTTAGGTCTGACCTCCAACTTTTCACCACCTGCTTGTGAAACAGCAGAGAGAGTAGGAGCCCAAGGGGCTCTGTCCTGGTGACATGGGAGATTTTGGGTCTGAAAAGGACAATCTATGGTCTGCCTAGGCTTTAAGTTAGCTGTTTTTATCACCCCAGCTCTGCCTGGCTGCTCCATGGAGCACTCCAAGCTTTGCTGTGTGAACTTGCAGGCACATGAGAGACCTTTCCAGGGACACCCAGGGGATTTGCTCTGTGCCACATTACCTTGGCACCCAGCTCGAGAAACACATCAGCTCTGGTGACTCAGGAAAGGGCTGCAGGATGCCTGCAAATCCTGGCACTGGCTGATAGACCACGGGGCAGCCAGGGCTGGGTAGTGCACAGCAGGCAGGGCACAAGGGTGTGCAAAAGCTGTGAAAATCCAGCACTACATGCACCAGCTCTGGGCGTGGGTGCAAGATAAACAAGGCTGCTTCTCCTGATGTTTCAGAGCACTTGCCTCTTCCCTGGGCTCTTCCTGGTGGGAATCACTGCTGGCATCCCCTGAGCAGCATACTCTGAAATAAACTGTGCCTTCACCTCATGGCTGAAATCCAGCCCTGCTGCTCCAGGTATTTGCTGCAGAAGTCATGCAGAGGAAGAAGCAGTTGGAGGTGGCCACAGTAGTCCCCTCCTGCCCCCTTTATATCCTGGTTTGGTCATTTAAAAAGAGGTGGTTTTTGCTTGGCTCTGGTGAGAAATCAGCTGTAAAGCAAGGCTTGGAGGTGCTCTGCTCCAAGCTGTAACACTCCTGGGCTGAGGCAGCCCTCTGAGGCGATGTGGAGTGTCAGGAACATCTTCACTTCCACCAGCAATTCCTTGTCTTGGATTGCTCCTCTCCCCAGAGGCATTTTAAGAGGCAGAGCATGGGAGCTTCCCTGCAGTCTCCTCCCTCCCTTTCTGCTACCAGAGGCAAGATCCTGTGCCAAATGACAGATAAGATACCTTAATCACTTGGCTTGTTTAATATTCATGGGTAAAGATGCACCACATCCTTCAGCTGCTGTGGAATGAAAATGTTATAAAGCAAAAGGTCAATTCTCTGCTGCTTCCCTCCAGAGCAGAAAGTACAACACTCATTTCTGGGCAGTGTAAACAGCCTGAAATATAATTGCTCCATCTGCCCATCTCCACATACATTTTGTTTTTATTCCAGGTATGTAAATCTCTGCCCCTGGAGATGCTTCAGCAGATGGATGCTGGTCTGGTCAAAGTGCTGGTAACAGGTGTTACTAACGGGAGCACAGTGGTGAGTTTCAGTCTGCTGGTTGCACAAGGTGTGGATGTCCACCATGTCATCAGCACTTTTCATGAGGCCTTGGAACACAATTCCTACCTCACCATCAACAGCAGCAGCCTCTCCAAACTCGGTAAGGAGAGCTTGTGATAAAGGTTAATATTAATCTGTGTCTTTAGAGGTGAAAGGATCTGTAAAATGGATGAAAAGCCTGTCTCTCTCCTTATATTTCTCCTGCTTATCCATCCAGTAAGTTTACAGAGAATAGCCACAAATGGCATAGGAAGTGAGGTACTGCTGATCCAAAAGGACAAAACCAACTGGTCTTTTTGTCTATATCTAGTCAGTTTTACAGAGAAAAAGAGAAGGAGATGTTGGAAACAGAGGTCATGAATTGAGGGGTTTATAAGCTACCAGTGGAAAAGGGTCCCTGAACACAACCATAACTAGCACTCTTTGAAATAATTTTAAAACACATTACCCTCTGTTTTGCAATGATAATTTTTCCATGGGATAGAAATCCCAAGAAGCACATGAACATGTGAATTCTTCTGCACTGGGAGTAGTCGTTTTCCTCACACACCTGTCTGTCTGGAGCTCAGGTGAAAACCCACACTTTGCCAAGTCCAGCATGATGGCTGATTTTACAACTTCTTTTCCTTTATATGTAATTAACTAAGTAATAAGAAATATTAGTTTCCTAAGAGCTGCTGAATTCAGTTTCACAAGTCACCTCTGAAAAAAAAACCCAAATACACCATCCCTGACACAATCCATTTGTCCAAAGAATGTTGTTATGAGCTTGTTGTTATAATGTCCATTAGAATCTCATGCAAAATTACTTCAGAAATGTGCTAATACTCAGCTCTATACATTTTTTCTGCACCTTACACTCACAGCTGTAGATCTAGAAAGTTGCATATCCTGGTAATTAGTAGAATCACAACTGCCTTGTGGTAGTGCTTTGTAGAGCACCTACCTCCCTCAAACCTGGTTTAAAACATATAATTTGCTGCAGGGACAGGTCCCCATAGAGCAGCTGGTTGGTGCTGCTTTCTGAGCCCTATCTGTGGCTATATGGCCTTACTTGCTCTGGTTTTAGACTTTGGGAAGAGAAAGAGAAATAAAAGCATGTTTTTCATCTCAAAAGGGAAAATTTTATGCAGGTAAAAATTAAGAAAGCAATGAGACTGCAACTTGGACCAGTCACCTGCTTCACTCATGCTGGGCATTTACTCAGCATCTCCTTAGGATTGTGAAATGGGGGAAAAACTGAGGCCCCCAGGGTTAGAACCATCCCCTTGGGCTGTTGAGCACTTCAGGAGTGAGAATGTACTACATTCATATTTAATGCTGTGTTTGTCAGGTTCTTTTAGCAGTTCTGTTTCTCATATTTCCCACAAAAATGAGATGGGATTGTCGAGATTGTGAGTTATTCTCATTAGCAGGAGCAGAGGGGACAGAGGAGATAACAGAGCAGATAACAGAGTGCTTGGTAGGCAGCTTGACCTCTGTATGGCAGCAGGGAGGAAATGCTGGTGTTACAAACTACCTTTTTGTGTGAGCTGATTCATCTGGCTGCTCTCTTTCCTCAGGCCATTTGTTAGCTGATGCATGATAGGTCTTTAAGCTCCTAAATTCTCTTAGGCTTCTTCAGCCGTTTTATTTGGTTTTGTAACCAGGGTAATAAGGAACATTTTTACTGAAGTCACAGTGATCTGTCAATTGATACTGACCTTTGTTCAGTTTCGTTTAAGGAAGATATTAATGTGATAATCAGATTTTGGGAAATCCAGCTCTGAAAGAGCTCAAGATAGTTTTTTTTTCCTTCCTCTATTGCATAAATCAGTGTGGGCATTCGGGGCATTTCTGGAAGCTGGGCAGCTCCAGAAGGATTTATATCTGGGTACAGATTTTATATATTGCTTGGGAAAGAGATGGTATTTGTATGTCCAAGACACTAAAATGATTTAAGAGAAGTTCTGTGTGATGAGAGACATCCTTTGTGCTTCCCTGCAAATGGAGTTTTTTATCTTGATTCTTTAAGTAGCAATATTCACAAGTGAGGCTGGGTTTGTTATCAAACTCTGCTCCTGTTTTCACCCCCAGCCAGAGCTGTGCAGTCTCCTACAGTACCATACAAAAATATAAAAGCCCTTGTTGAGCAGCTTCCAGTGGGGAATATTGTGCAAGCACTGATCTTCCAAAAACTCTGTGTACATGTGTTACACACTGATTATTGCAGCTGCCAGGAAATAAAGCACTTCAGCTTTACTGGTGGGCACTTCATGTGTCTCTTGGTCTCCTTTTTAAAAAAAGCCCCAGCTCTGGCAGTAAGTAGAGCAGCTAAAAGAACAAAAGAAGATAGTGTCCTTCCAGTAACTATGGGTTTCCTCCTAAGAGTTTACTTTTGCCTTATGAGACAAATCTGAACTTGTAAATTACAACACTACTTCTATTTTTGGCACTCTTCAGCATTTCCCTTCAGCCAGGAGGCAACAGTGATGGATAAGAAACCTGTCACAGTTCTACCTGTGACATCTTTGCAAACTTCAATTTATGTTTCTTCCCCTGCTTCACTGGACTCCTCTCCTGCTGAGCACAAAGCTCTGGAGGACACCACATTCTCCAGCTTGGTCCTGCCTCCTCTCACCGTGGATCCCATGACAACTCCTGATGTTCCTCCTCAAGCATCTCCAGCCCCCCTTGCCAAACCAGCCCAAGAGGTTTCCATAAAAGACGCAGTGAGCGTGGTCTGTGAAATCGAGAGGATCGTCCTTGCCATCCAGAAGAGTTTCTTGCAGCAGGAGTCTATCCCAGAGAGTTCCCTGTTCCTGGGGGAGCCTGGCTGCAATGTGAGCACCACCAACAGCACCCACGTTGTGCTGCAGGCGGGCTGGAGAGACTGTGGCACCCAAGTTGAGACCGTAAGTCCTCTGAGCCAGGGAATGCCAACAAGCTCTGCTGCACTTTTTTTCTCTGGCAGGTGTGATGGGAGGGGCAGTGGCAGACCCTTAGGTAGTTATACAGTCTATTATTTGCTGAAATTCTTTTGGAGAAAAAAAATGCCCTTCCAGGGATGGAAAGTTGTCTCTCAGTGTGCGATGAGGGACAAGCAGGAAAGAGAAAGGGAATCTTCATGATCAGGCAGCAAAATTCACGGGCCTCTCCAAACTGAGAGTCACTTCCCATGCCTCTTCTGGGTTCCCTTTGCAGCTGCCTTTTCTTGAAAGCAATTTCATGATCTGATTTTGACAAATACTTCAATTGCTACCAGTAACTGGGGACAAAGAGTGATAGCTCTCTTTGGATCCCAAACCAACAGCTATGCTCAGACCATGCCAAAGTACAGAAACTGCATTCTGGAGCAGTGGTCATTGCTAAGGAGTGATCATTGCCCCATCCCTGGAAGTGTCCAAGGCCAGGTTGGATGGGTGTCTGAGCAGCCTGGGATAGTGAAAGATGTCCTTACCCATGGCAGGGGCTTTGGAATGAGATGATTTTTAGATTCCTTCCAACCCAAACCTTTCTGTGATTCTGTGATTCTATGATATGATGAGAAGGAAAAGGAGGAAGACTGGTGGATTTTCACCATCTCCCTGTACAGCAACAAAGACACTAGAAGTTTAATCTGTTTGATTTTTGCTGTCAGGAGAATGGGGAATACCCAAGCACCTGAAGCTGGAAAGCTCTGCTACATCCCCCGAAACACTGATGTTCACAAGCTGTGCTTTCTTCTTTCTGTGTTGCAGAACATGACTAACACTGTAGTGAAAACCATCCTTCGGAGTGATGTTTCTGCTCAGGGAATAACCCATCACTTGAACATTGCCAGTCCCATTCACTGTGTGTTTCAAAATGATGTCTTGGCTTCCTCTGGCTACACTGCAGAAGGGTGAGCAACAGCTCTCTGCTTTGAAATGCTGCTGTGTGGCTGAGTGCTGCTGCACTGGAAAAGCTCCCAGGGACTGTAGCTGTACCCAGTGCTTGGAGCAGTTTGCCATCCTGGGAGTTCTGTGCTCAGGAAATCCCTGCTAGGTGCTTCTCTCCTACTCCAACTAATGTACCAGTAGATCTGACAAGCTTGGCCTTTACCTGGCTAAACCACAGATAAAAATAAAGCTTTTGGGGCCACTGGTTCAGGAGTCAGAATTCCTGACTCCTCTTTGCCTTCCTGGGCAATCCAACGTAGCAATAAGAGCATTTTCCTGCTTTTGGAACATATCAGTCGTGTCTTTCCACCTGATGTGGGTCTGCAGGCTGCTATGTGGGTTCTGAGAATGGCAGTTTTTAATCCCCCTCAAATCCTGGTTTGGTCAACTTGTAAAACCAGAAAATACATCATGCAAATACCTGTTTTGTTGTGGAAGGCCCCAGCTTCAAGTAAGAGGGAATCAGATCCAGAAAATCAAGGCCATGCTCACAGAAAATGTGACAGCACAAGCTTTGCTCTCACAGGGAGTGTCCTCCCTTCATACATCCCTCCTCCCTCTTGCCTGTCATCATGCTTGAACTATTGGCACCAAATCCAGTTTCTGTTTCCTAGCCCTGTCCAGACCTTGTATTTTCCTTTCTATTCCCCAGCAAAGTCTTTGTCTGGCTGCTTCTTTCTGAGCTCTATAATTTTCTCATGACTTTCCCTTTCTGTTCAGATTTGCCCCTTCTCATTTTTTTTGGCTCTTCCCTTCTGCACTAAGCTTTTACTGTCCTTATTTTGAACTTTCAGAGAGCTCATAGAATTGTTCCCCTTCTGCTCCACTCAAGTATTTCTCTCTGCCCTATTTGAATTGCTGAGACATTCCACCCTTTGGATTTTCCCACTTGTTTTTCCATGCTCCCTACCTTCCCAGCTGAAAATTTGATGCATTTTCACCTTTTGAACAGTGTCCTGAAATCCTGGACAGATAACCCTTTGCTATTTAAATGTGTGGAGAAACAGGCACTGATTTATGACTTGCAGAAACTTACAGTCAAATTTGCAGTCTTTAAAGGAGGCTCATTGATTTTTCAGACTTTACACCATCTTCGAGGATTTGCATGGATCTGGACACTTCAGAACAGAAATGCAGTTGTTTATTGGAAACTCCCCAATCCCCCAAAATTTCAGCATCTCTGCCAGTGAGGATGTGCTGATCGAAGTGGGGATGCAGAGGGCAGACAGCAAGTTCAAGGTGGTTCTCACTGACTGCTGGGCCACTCCAACCAATAACTCAGTGGATCCCCTGTCCTTTGTTTTTATCAGCAACAGGTACAGCAATGCCATCTGCAAATACCACGTGCCTTAGGTCTTACAGTGCTACTGACTAATGATGTGTTATATTTTAAATGCCTTTTACGTGTGCTCTCATCATTCATATGCACTGACCCTTTCCATGGGGCCTGGTTACACCTTCTTGGAATCAGAAAGGTAGGTATGAAAAGGGATTTCAAAGGGCCATGTGGTAGTTGTTGGAGTTTGGCTGTCTTCCCTACAGGTTTGTCATGGAATTGTGCTTTTGACCTGAAGAAATCGCTCGAAGGTGATTTTGGCAGTCAGTAGTGAAAGAGCATTTGAAAAGTGGGTGCTTCATCTCTTTCTCTGTGGTTCAGAGATTCCTCTGTGATTTCAGCTTTACCAAGAGCTTATGTGCCTCTTCTCAGCAAAGAAATAGGTTATTTGATTCCTCACACAGGATATTAAACCAGCCTCTGGTGGAAGAGGAGGTTAGTTCCTCTCTGGATCCCTGATCTCACCCTGATGCCATATTCCTTGGGCTCACCTGCCACCTTAAAATACAGGATAATCCTTTTGCTCAGGAAAAAAACCTATTTCTTTTAACATGATGTTCTTTCAATTTGTCTTTGCTTTGATTTAAGCCAAGTTTAAATCCTTCTTTGTTACTCTTTCCCTTCTCCAACTCTCCAACCGCTTCTCACACCTCCTGTCCTACTCAGTTACTGTGAGAATAAAGCACCAAAAAGTCCCTTATGACCACTGTACTGCCAGAGCTGCTTCATGAAGGGTCTGGCTGTGACTCCTTAAAAAGGAAAGCCTTAGAACCCAAGTTCTGTGCTATAATCACAACCTGACTTCTCTAGCCTCAGCTGCTCTGTATGGCTTTTTTCTCTCTTTTCAGCTGTCCCATCCCAAATACATTCACCACGCTGCTGGAAAATGGGAATTCGAGCAAAGCACAGTTTAAGATGAAAATCTTTTCCTTTGTCAACAATTCTGTGGTTTACTTACACTGCAGAACTCGTATTTGCATGGAGACACCAGGAAGCACCTGCAGGACTGTAAGTGTTTTCCTCTGATACACTATTTCCTCCCCCCCACCAAAAATACATTTTTCTCAGTGCCATATGGAGTCCTGCAATGGAATGGAGGGAGTAATATTTCCAAACAGGGTTTAAAATGGTTTTTGAGGTTCCTTTGCTCTCTGCTGAGAGCAGAGAGGAGTGGGGAAGGAATAGAACCACACAGAAATGTTGGCCTTTCTTCATCCTCATCCTCCTAGTTGAAGGCATGGAGCTTGCACAGAGTTGGGGAACCTGAGAACAGGACATTTCACCATGCATAGGGATGGCTAAAAAGCAATTAAATTAGGCTGTTTAGAAAAGTAGCAGTTCAGATGAATGTGTCACAACAAAGAAGCACCCAGAGTGGCAGTGTCAGCAGAATGTCTGAGTAAATTTATCCATTTTTCTGTGTTTATTTTATTTTCCTTTACAGGTTTGCTTCTTGAACTGAGAGTTTAGGTGCCAGGAAAGGAAGCTCAGTGGCATTAAGTTTCTAGGGCTGTGACTCTATTAGAGTTTATTGTGGCTTTTTAAAGCAATAAACCAAGCCCTGTTCTGATAAGAACTGCAGTTTTTAATTGTCTGTGCTACAAAGCATTGCTTTGTTTCTTTTCACTTCTGAGTAAATGATACACAGCTTTATCTAAAAATGCGTTGCTACCATAGAAATAAAAACCCTATGTTTTACTGATTTTTTTGTTTTCATACTAGTAGACACTTGGGAATTCTCCTCTTCCTCTGCCAACCTTCCTGGCTCTTTTTCTATCAAGGATGTTTTCATTAGCAATTTGGTGCTCCCCCATTGTTTAACACTTTCCTCTAGCTCTAAATAACACAGTTTAAACTGATTATAAAGCAAATGATCTCTTCCTAAAAGATTAAAAACAGCTACCAGAAGATACTTGTTTCCTTTCTCAAAGGTTAAGAGAAAGGTTAAGAGGTTCTCTTTTCCTCCAGGTTAAAAAAAAAAAAGAAAAGAAAAAGTAGGGACAGGAAATGTGACTGACAATGGTAAGGTGGCTCTGGTTTTTGCAGCTAAGTATGAATATGTATATATTCATGCATAGATCAAGGAAGAGCAAGAAAAAGGGATATTTGTAAATAATGTAAGATGGCTGGGAAAGTGCCCTGATCCTCTGTTACTCTGGGGAATACTGACTTGCTTCAGGGCAGGTTTAGTTTAGTTCTTTACCCACAAAATTGATACTTACACCTTGTATTCTTCCTTCCTTCTCAGTCTATTTATTCCTTGTTTTCTCTGGAAGAGACTGAGGCGCTCTAAAATCTAGAGTTGAAAAAAGAATGGACAAGGCTGAGAAGCAAAGTAGTAAGAAAGATGACTTTGAAGGGGAAGAGGAATGTTGTGCCACCACCACGCAGATGTCTGGTGGAGCACAGCTGCTCCATGGCCATGTGGAACCAAAACATCATTGCCATCAGGGAGCAACTGCATAACTGTGTTCTCTAATGGATCCACCCACCTGGGAAAGCTGTCTGAGGGCAGGCCAAAGCCATAAATAACTACATGGGTATTTTTGTGGGGGCTGACCCAGCTGAAGGCATTGTAGAAGCTTTTCATACTGCCAGGCTGGTAACACTGGTGAGACATTCCTGTGTGAACAAACTGTTAAGAAATCACCCTGCTGATTTTGCTGATCATGGCATGATGCTGCAGTTTCTCTGATTTTTTTTTTTTTTTTTTAGGTGCACTTCCAGGAGAGCCACAGTATCTTTTGAACAACCCCAGTAGCTTTTGGTTCCCATCAGAGACCTTTAGGGTGCAATTTTAAAAGGTGGCAAACAAAAAAAGGAAGTGTGCAGAAAATGCATAGGCAAGTGCTGCTCACACAGAACAAAAAAAAAAAAAAAAATTCCCCAAAATTTCAAGAACAGGGCTTTCAGATTTGTACTTCCCAGATTAGTGGTTCACATGTCCGTGAAGTTGTGTGTAGCTTCAAAATGACACACAGCTGATCAGGCTCTGAAAGCTGCTGCTGCTTTTGCTGGTGCTGGTTGCAGTGTCTGCTGTGCCTGCCATGGGCAGCAGGAACATCCAAACAGAAATGCTTGCAAAATCCTGGCATTAGTGATCAATTTATTCTCCCATAAGGTTTCTCTAAAGCAAACAGAAAGTTGATGAAAAGATTGTGTGAAATGTCTGTTTGCAGCAGTGAGCTCCAGTGTGACTAATTACAGATTTTATACTGATTTTTCCCTGATGCCATTTCTTTTGGACTTCCTTTTGGTGCTAATTTCAGTTTAGCAAGGCATAACATTAAGAAACAAAAGCCCAGTGGTGAGATTAGCACCAGGCTTTCACAGGCTCATCAGAAGGCTTTGTATTTCTAATTATTAAACCCCATGACTTGTTGGAGTTTGAATTGTTGCAGAGATGCCATGCAAGGGCTCTGTTCCTGAAAACTGGAGAAACCATCGCCCTGCACAGAACATCCTGGGGACCTCTGCGTCAATCAGCTGGTGAGTTGTGAACAAATGCTTACAAAAAGGGGGCACAGTAGAACTATCATGCCAAAGTTATTTTTTTACCAGCAAAGGAACCTGAAGGCCTGTGCTATACAAGGTTTTTGTGCCCCTCTGGATTCCTTAGGAGCAGGAATTCCTGCTGGAGCCACGTGGCAGCGTGGAGCAGGGACTGTCAGGTTGTCAAGGGAATGTGGAAAGGAAGATAAAGTGCTTTTGTGTAGCTGTTTGCACAGGGTAGCAAGTGCAACGACCACAAAACCAAACGATTATTTCAATTGTGAAGTGTGGAAACAGCGTCGATCTTTGAGATTGCAATCAGTTTTCCAAGTGTTTACACTGTTGTTAGGCAGCAATTATTTTGGGCTCTGAAGTCCCAAATCAGAGGATGTAAGAGATTTTATTGTTGTGTTTCCTTTGGCTCCCTGGTGCTTTCATTACCACAGAGAGGGGAAGTGGCAGAGCACAGCTGATGCCCAGAAATTTTGGTTAATTTGGTGCAGCACAGGGAAATAGAGAGCAAACACCAGCAACATGGGCAAGCAAGGTTTAATTTGTTATGCACCTGCCCTGTCTGCATTTACCCTGAGTGATGCTTTCAAGGGCAGCTGTGCTCTCTCACGTTTTCAGTCATTTGGCCCCCATCAGCTTTGCATTTATGACTTGCTAACATAAAACACTCAATGAGAGTATTTTGGCTCACCAATATCAGATTTTGAACTCGTGGCTACCATGAATAGAGAGTTCATAATGTTCTTTTGGACCTGGGAACTGATTGACTTGGAAGGTTCTATTTTTCTTCCATTACACAGTCTGTTCAAATAGGCCTGCAGTGCACATTTCCAAATTAGTTCTTTTTTTAAAGAAAACCCTGTAGCAATTAATGCAGCTTTCTTTGTAGCTCTTACAACAAGTAGCTCCCACTCCCATTTTTGCTGTACATCCTGATGTGTTTCTAATTTTGAAAAATGGCCATTTCCCCAAAGGAGCTCAGGTGAGGGGAGCTTTATTTGGATTACACCAAATTGATTTCTAGGCAAAGGTGGCACTTATGGATGCTGTCTCTTATTTCCAGTTTGAATACTCACACTGCATTTTAAGTGATTTACTTCCGTGTGTTGAAGGAGACAGCATGAATGGTGATGTCAGGTAAATCAGGTGTAACTGCTGCAGTGAAACATGAAAAAGCTTCACCTGCTCTGCCAACACTTGGCCACATGTTATGGCAAAGGTCACTGACATATGTTTGCCTGCTCTGTCTGTGTCTGGCTACAGGCTGCCATTTCCACTGTGCAGGTTCTACTTTATTCCTTTGTTTTGTGCTGAAATCCAGAAATAAAACTAAATATATTTCACAGCACTGCTTTGGCCTGTCTTGGAATGCTGCCCTGGGTGTTATGTAGCTCAGACGCTCCTCTTACAGACCTCTGTGGCTGCCAGCAATGCCTTTTGGCCAAAAATCTTGTCTCTAATTGCAGCCAAGTGTGCAGTGGCATTTGTCTTCTGGGTACCTCAGGTACCACACTAGTGCCTGGCAAAACAAGTGCTGTCCTGCAAATGTAAACAAATAAATGTGTTTTTGTAGGTGCATCGAGGCTTTGCAAGAAGGAATTATAAGAACTTGTACAAACATGAAGAGGGGTGTAATGTTAAAGGGGGAAGGGTTTCTGCTTGCAGATTTGGACAAAGACATGGAAGTGGCTAAAAGTGAACCAGAAGAACGCATTCTGTCTGTGGTCTGTGGTGCCTTGGGAGGCAGCTGGCAATGTGGGACTTGACTCTTGCCCACACAGGGGCATTTGGTGCTCATTCTTTCCTTCCCTCAGAGTCTGGCTGCTATTTCAGCAGAGCACAGCTCTCCTGCAGGTCCTGGGCTCTGCCTACCACACTTGTCTGCAAAGTCTACACAACCCTGGGCTGCTCAGGTGGCTCAAAATGACTGTTCAGCTTTGAGCCTGTGGTGACCAAGCCAATGTGACTCCACTGACCACCCCAGCCAGATCTCTGCTGGCTCAGCTGGGAGCTCAGAGACCCAGAATCCTTCCCCAAATACTCTGTGATTAAACAAGACTTATGTATGTCATAAAAGCAAATGGAGTCATTTTTATGATCCTAGATGAATGGAGGCAGGATTAACAGAGGAGAATGCTTCACCTTTAAGGTCTTTCTGAAAGAAAGGCAGCATTTCAAAAATCACCAGTGCTAATTCTTTAACTCCTATTTTAGCTGAAAATCATGCTCATATCTGCAAGAACTGTACACTTGTGTGTAAAAAGAGAACATGGGCTGTCCTAACACCCATTCCATGAGAATCACCCTCCCCACAAGGCTGATACTCTCCTGTGGCACAGCTCTGAACTGGCATGTTGGCTAATTTGTAGGCAAGGCTTATTTCTTTCCCCAGAAAAAGATTTAGGAATTTCAAAGCTTTTTTCTTTCACATCTTGATTTTTTCTTATTTTAAATTTTTTTTAGTGATCTGAGAAGAAGAGAGGGAAGGAGTCTGGGATGGGAATTGGATACATCATCCTCATTGCCCTTGCTGTGTTTGGGTTTGTGCTGGGAGTTGTGACCCTTCTCATTTTCCAGTACCAGCAAAAGACAGGAAGATACAACTTCAGGATCAAGTCTGACAACTTCAGCTACCAAGTGTTCTATGATTAGTGATTCCTGGGTTACCTCATGTAAGTACTGAATTATGATCAGTTCCATTTTTTAGCTATTTATCTCTTCCTGAAATGGTGAAATACTTGTAGATAATCATCTTTTATTTGGAAATATTTGAACCTGCTGTCCTTTTTGCAGTGGGTAAAGGCCATATGAGTAAGAAATAAATTCCTGCTGTTCTTCCCTGTTTTCAAATGCTGCAAACTACAAGAGGAGGAAGACAGCACTGTGTGCTTCATCTTCCTTCATGGCTTTGATCTCAGAGTAAATGACACATTACTTTAGAAAACACCAATAAGCATTTCCACAAAAAACATATAATTTTTGGGTTTGGAACAGTGATCAGTGTAATAAAAGAGAGAAACTTTACCACCCTCTTTATTAATTTTCTTCACAAGTTATCCCTGTTCTGGAAAAGCTTGGGTTTAATTATTAATTTTTGGGGGGTTTTGTTGAGAAAGTAGTGGGGTATTTGTAAACATAAAGAGCTTGAAATATTGATGATGCATAAGAAGTGCTTATATGTGCCTGAAAAGACAGAGAGTCTGAAAAGACAGCTCTGAGGAGACTTAACCACTGCCACATGGTCTGCTTCTGCAACGTGGGATTTTAACACTTTTCCAGGATACCATAGGATTCACCACTTTTCCTGTAAAATTAGTGTGTTCTAGCAGCTCATTTGCATGCTTGTCTCTTTAAGGGGAGGAGAGAGAGGGGAGAAAGCTGGCAGGCTGGAAGAGAACAGCTCACACAAGTTCACAGCTCAAGGATGTTTGCTGTGGATCGGATTCTGTTCCTGGAAACGGCTTTATTTGCCATTATTGCAGGAGTTAGTCAGGAACCCTTCCCTGCTGCAGACCTCCCACAGGACAATGCCATGGCCACAGGAAATGCACTGGGCTCATCACGATGGCATTTGCAGATAATTCAGTTTGATTCACTGGGCACAGTAATGGTTAATGTGCACCACAGGGAAAGGGCAGGGAGAGCTGTCCCAGCTTCCTGCTTGTAACTCTTGAATAGTCACATTTAGCTCTATTTTCATCTTTCATCCCACAGGCCACCCCTTTATCCATCTCTGGGCAGCTCCTGGGAGATGGCTGCAGGTGAGGGTGGTGCTCTGGTGGCTTCCCAAGGGTTGGATCTGTCAGGAGTCCCAAGGAAAGGTACCCAGGACTCCTTGGTACAACTCCAGCAGCTGTAGTTCCATCAGGGATCCAAATCTCACCGTGGAGCCATAGCCCAGCAGAAAGGGCATATCGAGGTTCATTGAATTAAAACCTATTCATGGAATCTGTGAGTCTCTCCACAGAGGGAAGAATGGCTTCTCTTGCATTCATCATTCTGCCCTCCTGAGTGGTCCTATTTGCAATATCTGATAGCAGTGGGAATTCTGGAGCTGTGCAAAGGGCTTGTAGCATAAAGGACATTGTCAGGCTCATAACACTTATACATGTCTCAATCCTAATTATTTTGATTTTTTTTTTTTTTGCCTAGTGGAGTCCAGTCCCATCACATGGAGAACTGAAACTTGTCTTCACCCAATATTTGGCTTTCCTTGCTCTACACGATGGTGGTCATTATGGGTTGCAACACTGACTCTTCCAAATTAATGTCATATATAAATGTTTCTGTACCCCCTTTCCCTCCTCCACCTCCTTTTTTTTTCTTGGCAGTCTGGTTCTTCTGGTTCTTCCCTGCTGTCCTAAGAAGTCTGTGTGACAACAGTTCCAGGCTGAAGTGAATTTTGGCAGTTTTCGCATGTAGATAAAATAGAAGGGAAAAAAAAAAAAATCAAAGCCCTCTGATTCTCTCTTCAAGTTCCAAGATTTGAATTCCTCACTGTGACGCACCACTATGTGTCTATGTTAGCATCACTTGTGCCATTAATAGTGACAAGCTGATATGTCCACAAATATTCAAGGAACTAAATTAGCAAATCCTCAGAAAGATCTCTTTTTCAGTTTGTAATTTGCTGTTTACTTAGGGTGAGGTTGAAACTTCGAGCTGCAACAGCGTTGAAGACCTAATTGTGCAATGCCTTAAGTTTACAGAGCTGGGGAACAAGCATTGGATTTGCCACCAAGCAAGGAAAAGCCACTGTGGATCTGGGGCTTAACCTACTGAGGGTGGTCTTCAGCACGAGTTTGGAGATTTGATTCATTCTGTAATCGACAAGAACTCAGTGGAAAAAAAATAAAAGAGAAAAGAAATGATTTTTGGTGCTGGCAGCCCATGTTTTTCCAGATAAATCAATTGGTACCTGTGTATTCTGCTTAATTAGACCCTAATGATTGTGCTGTCAAGCCACACTGTGCTGCCCACCTCAGTGAGAGCTCTCCAATTGCAACTGAAGAGTTATAGAATTGACCTGGATTTTGCCTGGCCTTTGTAGCAGCAAAGGCTCAGTTTACACACTCCATTGGGTACAACAACAGTGTGCTCAGCTGCATAAACTGGAGCAAAAATCTCTTCCACGCAGTCAGCATCTCCTGCAGGGTTCTTTCCTGGGCTGCTCTTCTCTGCTGCCCCAAACCTCCACTTCAGTGAGATTTGGAAAATGAAAGGTGAAGTCACTTGTCCCACTACCCTTGGCTCTGCTTGCTGCAGTCACTCCTCCTGCAGTGACAATCTGCTGTGCCTGGGTCACATCAGTAATTCACTCAGTAATTTATAGACAAACTAATTCCTCCTTAAGCTCAATGGATATTATAAATAACTCTTACTGGAAATTGGGTCTTAGATTGAAGTCATGGATACTCTTAGGCATAGCACTTAAGTGCTGATTTTTTGGTACAGAATAGCATAGGAAAGTTGCTTTTCCATCCCCTAGTCCAATTTCTGTCAGGTAATGAGATTACTGGGTAAAAGACTTCCACATTTTGCAAAAGGTTGTACTGATTGATTTTACAGGTTTTACATACACCTTTTAAATACATCAATAAATTTCAGAGTAATCATTTACATTCTGCTTTAGATTCAATTGATGCTAAAAGGAATAAAACACTGACTTGCCTTTTCCTAGCTGAAATATGAGCTACCAGATCCTGATCTAAAAAAAAAAAAAAAAAGAGAAAAATCCATTTAGTTGTAAGTGGTGAAACTGTAAATTATCTTTGCAATCTTAGTCTAGTGAACATAAAACCATAGAATGGTTTGGGTTGGAAGGGACCTTAAAAATCATCTAGCTCCAAGTCCCAGCCATGGGCAGGGACACCTTCCACTGTCCCAGGTTGCTCAGAGCCCCATCCAGGCTGGCCTTGAACATTTCCAGGGATGGGGAGTCCACAACCTCTCTAGGCATCAAAATAACCACTAGTTTTTATTATGTTGGAGTCTCTTAACTTTTGCTCAGTTTGCCCTCAAAAGGTCATGTGTTTGCCTTCTGCACAGAGTGTCAGGATAAGCTATTCTACTTCAAATATTTTTGTAGTTTTTAGTACTTAAAATACTGAACTTTTTTTAGGTAACAGGAGTAGAGATCTGCCTACAGATTCCAGTGGAGCCATGCAGTTCACAAAAGCTGGGCCTTAGGATAAATGCAAACCAGTAGCTTATATTTGATACCTTGTGTGCTCAGCAGAAACTGCTATTTGTGACTGAGTCTGTTTATAGGAACTTTGGTATCTTAATAAAGCTTATTGTAACTTATTGTTGACTTCTGTACTATTATGTTTCCTCTGTGATTTACTCACAGGTGTTAAGATGTGCAGTTGTGGCAGCTTCTGAACTGTTCAGTATCAGTATGATGTTCAAACATCACTGAAAACATGACACAGCACCTTATCCAAACACCAATGGACTGCAGTTACCAACAACTATATACATGTACTACCTAAGGGTCTCTTTCTTCACCTTCACAAAAGGTAAACACAATTTTTTGTTTCGTGCTTTGCAGCAAAGACAACCACAAGATCATTCAATATTCCTAATCCAATGTATTGCAATGATTGCAGCAATGTGATGATTCAATGGTGAAACTACTGCCACACCAACCTCCCCAGGTGTTCAATTTGCACAGTTCTGACAGCTGCTCCAAAAGAAGAATTCAGAGCTCTTGTGCTTTAAGAAATAGGTTCTCAAAGACTGGCCAGCTCTGTACAGCTCCTTAATCCACAAGGGAGGTTGTCCAGTTGGTCCCATCCACTGATTCCTTAAACAACTGAAAGTTTGCTCTTCTAAAATTCACAGTTATGACTCTTTGCCAGGCCCATATACCTCAGGCTCGTGAAACCCACCAGCAGCCCAAGCTGCTGCCAATATTGACTTCTCTAACATCCAAACCCATAAATATAAGTAGACAAAAAAACTGCACCACATTTAGTTCATCTACAGCGGTAATCAAGAGGTCTAGTAATGCCTCCTCTCTTTTTGCACTCTCACCTGGATTAAGAAATTAACCTTGTTGCACTCCAAGAGCCTCAGGGATTGCTTTCAGATTGCTCTGCTGCTTTCCCAGCAGCTGTTAGGGTGATTGAAGTCTCCCAGCAGGATCAGTGCCTGCAAGTATGAACACTGAGCAAGGAGAAATCTTCTAGAGGAACAGCACTAACCATGTCCCCTTTCCAATTTGGCATTGCCCGTATTTTTTTCTTCCAGTGAAGCACTGGCTCTACATAATAATTTAAAACAATGGGTGAAAAATGTGTAGAAATGAAGGTTTAGTTTTGACCTCTCACACTGTTTCCTAAGAACCACTTTAGGCCAGTGGTGTGTGTGTCTAATGTTCCTATTGTTAGCTGAGAACACAGCACTGCTCACACCTGATGCAAAACACTCAGCACTATTCCTTTCCCCCATATTGTAATGTTGCCAAATTCTGGTCCCAGAGGGGTTGGGAAAAAGCTGAGCTAATTGGAAAATTTCCTTGTCCAATGGAATATAACCAAGCCAGCTTTTTGATGCCTGTTTGGAAAGTTTTCTTGCAGGCTGCGGAAGGAAACAAGTTGAAGGAACTGAAAAAGTTTGGCTGCAATTGATCTAAAACCGTGATGTTGGCTATGATTTTGTCACAAGCCTAGAGCAGAGAGCTGCCTAATGGCTTCCCTGATCCAGAGGCAGAAAATTCCCTTCCCTGCTTCCCTTTCTTTCCTTTCCCCAAACACTAATTTTTCCTCTGACATGTACAGAGAGTTTCAGAGACTTAACACAAAAATTTGCACACTAAAAACAATCATAGCACAAATGTGAAAGAAGAATTGAGAAAAAAACCAGAATATGTGGAGATGGCAAGGAAAAGAGCAGAGCAGTGAAGTTCAAATTCTGTATGAAAGTGTCACTAATAAATCACTGCTGTAGTGATTGCAATGGATCCCAAAATGTCCACTGACAATATTCTCTTTAAATCAGCTGGTGCTCAATCCTATCTGTGACGAAGGCTAAAAGAATTTGGATGGTCAAGGTAAATGTGTGTTTCTGCCCAGAAACTGGGTTTCTTGAAATAATAACTGTAAGGAATGAAGAAATAGTAGTTTTATCAAACTACTTTTGCGTGTGTTTGGCTGTGTGTTAGACGAACATTAAGCACATTTAGGAATACTGCAATTTTACAGTGCAGAGAGCTCAGTTTGATCCCACTCATTTTCCCTTTTCCTCTCCCTGTCCTTACAGAGGAAATACTAGTAGAAGTGTTTTTTCCTAGGCAATTCTCTCGCATATAAAAATATTTGATACCTTCTAGAAAATAACAAGGATTTGTAGGCACAGCTGAAGTAATAAACCTTTATTTAAGCAGTGCTTTTCTCCTTTTCCTGCTTTGCTGTGGAGGTAACCAAATTCAAAAGGAAAGTGGCATTTCTCTTCCATGATATTTCTGTTTAAGCCCATAAAGTACACAGTGTTTCAGCAGTTGCTTTTTTTTGACTTGTTTGGTGTCTGGTTTTGCCACAGATAACTCTGAGGAGGATCAGAACCCAAGGACAATGAGAAGAGAAAATAGGCTTCAGTTAGTTTATTGCTGATGCAGTGAATATTTGGTAAATTGCTGCATGGGGCTTTCACTCTTTCCTCACCTGGATCAAGTCTTTGGGAAAATCCAAGAAAAAAAATGATACAAGCATTGAGGAGAGTTTGGGAACTCCAGGTATGGTGGCATTATGGAGTTAGTTCCACTGGTATTTGGATCAGACTTTTTTCAGTAGGATATGGGGAGCTGCATTCCCAGCAGGCTGAACCAAATCCATCCCAAAAATCCTTGCTCCCTCCAGGACTGTGAAGGTGACTCTGGTTTCCCACAAGACACTGCCTTTCTGACAGAGACACTGGGGTAGAATTTTCATTTGGGTATAATTATTCCAGCAAACAATATCACTAAATCCTTGGGAATGTGCTGGCAGCTAATAACACTATTGACAGTGTGGATTCCTCATGGCTTATGCTCAGTAATACTCAAACTCTGCAAATCCACTCAGGAAATGCCTGGCTTTGCCTCTCAGAGTGTCTGGAGCTTTGATATGAAATGCTGGCCACAAACAATGCTCTCATTTATTAGCTGCCTTTGGCATCTGGCAATTTGAAAAGATGAAGGAAGGGATTCACGATGATATTTTGAACAATTACAGCTATTATTGGTACATGGAGACAGAAGGGTCTTGTGTTTGTTCTAGTGCCAACCTTGAGAGGCTAATTACTGAGTGTTACACATGAACAGCATTCTCAGGCTTATTCCTGCTCATTTAATTCTGCTTTGTATCATACCTGAGCAGTGAGTAAAGTTGTCCACTGAGTTACTCAGACAAAAAAGGGAAAATACAGAGGGACTAGAATTTGGAACATCATGTTTACTGAATCCAAGTTTAATTTTTACAGAGCAGCTCTGGGGCCACACCTTTGTCTGTGTCTGTAAGGAATACGTCAGGAGTTACAGCTGAACAAGATGCCATTGGCTCCTGGGCATGTTTTTATCGTCCCAGAAAGATTTTCAGCCGATAAATTGTTCGAGACTGCATTTTGCAGCCCATATAAAAACCAGCTGACTCAGTCTCAGGAGATGGTAGATACTGCTGCAAGTTTCCTGAGTCTCTTGCCATTTATTTGTCTACCTGTTAGCATTTATTTGACTACCTGTACTCCTCCTTTCCCCTTGTTTGGCTACAGCTGTGACATCAAATTCATGAACAGGAGAAAGGCAGCTCTGTTTTCTGAATGATCTATGAGAAGCATGACCTTGTAAAATTTGGGTTCTTCCCTGAAATGACATCCAACTCTCACGTGATTTCTAAGAAAGCCAAAGTCTGTACTCCAGTATGTCCAAGCTGTGTCCTTGTCCTATATCTTGGATGTCCTGTATCTGAACTTCTCTTAAAAGAGAATTCTTCTCTTATTATCTGAAAGATAATATATTTTTTATGTTCTTATATGCCACTTCAGGTACTCCCTATACACACCACTGGAGCCTGCTGCATGGCCTCCCTGAGAAAATACATGTTTAGAAACTTCCAGTTTTGTTATTTCTAGCACTTACCCCAAAATTTTATTTCTTAAACAGAGACTGGTATTTTCATGCAATGAAGCCATACACACTAGAGAAAGGAATAGCTGGGATGGTCTGTGCTGTTATTTACTGCCTTCCTTTGTTGTAACTACAAATGGAAGTGTCTTCTCATCCATATGAGCAATGAGGGCAAGATGTGACAGTGACACACATTTGCCTCACAGCAGCCTTCATTCAGGCCTGTGCAGCCATCTGCTCAGCTTTCTTGATGAAATTCAAAATTAAGAGTAGGAGATTCCGTTTGAAGTTAATGTGATGGTACCTGGGCATTGTGAAAGTGGGATGCTGAGTGAGAATACAAACTCCCTTAGAGCAAATTGCTGATATTTGAGGTAAGTCGTCATGGCAGCTTCTCACTGGAATACCTGCTGTGTTTGGCAGATGATGGATAAAGCAGGAGATACAATAAAGGATGAAATGAGGCCTTAAATTGTTTTGGTGATTGTACAGCTTTCATTTGTTTAGGAGCAGGTAATAGTGAATGTCAGCTGAACAAATTGTGTGTGATCCAAAGACACTTGCTAGGAGTTTGTTTTCTTCCCCAGTCTCCATAAAGATACAAACATATCTGTCTCTATTTTCTCACTTCCTCAGGGAGTCAGATGGACCCTGCTAACCCAAATCTGACAGAAACCCTTAGCCACGCTCTGCACATGGAGTGACACAGATTTACTCACTTGCAAGTGTCTAGTTACACACAAAATCTGCAATTACAGCTGCTGGAGCAAATGAGTGTCTCATGGTGTCCTTGCAAACCAACCTTACATTATTAATATGTCCAAGTAAAATCTCACGGGAAGTGTTAATGCATTTTCCCTGCAAATGCAGCCTTGACTAATTCACTCAGCACACCAGGTGAGTTCATGTTCTGTACCTGTTTCCCTGAACTCTCTGCTGGGAACACAGTGGTGCCTTTGGCCTCTGCTTTGCTGGGAGAGGACCTGCACTCACCAGAAGCAGCTCCTCAGGGCTGTACAGTTGTAAACAGCTGCTTTGAATAGATACAGAGAGGGATTTGAGCTGGCAGAGACCAGGAATCTGGCAGCTGACAAAACACCTTCCTCTGAGGTCACAGCTGGTAGAACACACCTTCCTGCTGGAGATGCCCTGGTTGAGGATCAGCCATCCTTGGCTGACCCCTGGGCTGGCAGCGAGTGGCTCCTCCTGCTGAAGGGAGAGGACAACCTTTCCTCGACCTTTTCACACAGAGGTTGTTTTCCCTCCCACCAGTGTAGCAGTGTGCTGCGCTCTGCCCCGCCTCTTCCTATGTGGCTCGAGTTCCACAGGTTTCTCCTTTTTTCTCCTTAGCTCTGTATGTTATTGGTTCTTTTGAATTATGCATCCTTCCCTATCAGAAGTCTATTGGTGTGTACCCCTGTTCTTCTCCCCTCGGACCTTCCCAGGTTGGCTCTCTGGAGCTAACTCCTCCCCTTTTCCCTTCCCTTATAATCCCCTGCCACTGTGTGCTCGGAGTTGCAGTCTCTGGACTTTCAGCCCCTCCGCTCTTCCCCAGTTTCCCATCCCCCTTTGCCTTCCCTAGATCCTCACCCAAAGATCCTAATAAATTCCCTGGAAGACCACAGATTGCGTCCGTACGTTTCTTCATCCCACCTCGTTTCCTGCTGGGCTTCTGTCCCCCGAGCCCCGCGCCGCCCCTGCGTGCTCCCCGGCTCCGGCGCAGCCCGGTGCGCGTCACGGCGCAGCCGATTGCCTTTCCGTGTGGCACTGGGGCTGCGGCTGCTTATCGGGGACGCAACGCCACACACCAGCAGGGATTGGGTTTGGGTTTTATTTCCCTAGTCCTGCCATTGCTTTGCCATGTGCTGGTGCCAGTGGCAGGGGAGCACCCAAGGCAGGCAGAGGATACTGTGAGGTGGTGAGGCACTGGCACAGGGTGCCCAGAGAGGTTCTGGATGTCCCTGGATCCCTGGCAGTGTCCCAGGCCAGGTTGGATGTGGCTCTGAGCAATCTGGGATAGTGGAAGGTGTCCCTGCCCATGGCAGGGGCTTGGAACTGCATGATCTCTAAGGTCCCTTCCAACCCAACCCATTGAATGAATCTATGATTCTAAGTCCTAAAACGAATCTCCCATGTTTAATTCTCACATTGTGTAACACTGCAAAGTCAATTGCCTCCTTTTCCTTCACAGATTTCATAATCACAAAGCCAGGGGGAGGCAGCTGTGCTGCACATGCCAAGGTGAGCCAGCACTGAGCCACATGTGGACAAAGTGCTTTTGTCTCATTACTGCCTTGTCACATGAGTTGGCACTGATGGATTTTCCTTCCCAGCAGAAGGTGGAAGCTGTTCAGCACCTGAAACGAAACTGTTGTTTCATTCTCAGTGCAGCATTTCATTCTGCAATAAGAACCCTTGAAAAATCTGGCACATTATTATCTACTAAGCAGAAAAAACCATATAAATAACTCTTCAAAGTAATTTGAAACTGTGTCCTGAGAATACCACAGGATCCCACATTCTTTACAGGCAAACAAGAAACGGTTGTGAATTTTGGTAGTTTGGGGGTTTTTTTTCCCTGTTGTGATCATATTTAATATTTCAAATGCAAACTTCTTAAAGTATTATAATTTCTGGCATATTTTAAAGCTTAATGACTTGCCATGTCTTGGCAGGGTGCATTTATTACTGCACATTATATGTCATATTCTTTTGTAACACAGATATATGTAAATTCTCACAGATATATGTAAATTCTCAATGTGATTTCAGCTGGCAAAGAGATTTACAAAGAGAGCCATGCACAAAAAATCCATGTGTGATAGAGAGATCACACACAAAACATGTAAAGAGCATTTTTCCCTAGGTGCTTGACCTGTAACTACCTCTAAAGTCTGTGCAGGTGGCTCTGACCACAGGGAAGAATTTTTTCACTCATTCTTCCACACCTTTCACCAGGTCTCCCTTTAAAATAGCAACAGATACAATAATTCAGTTGTTCACAGTTTGTTGCTACTCGCTGTGTACTTTTATCTGATAAATACACATTGCCTGTGAATTTCTCTTTCCTTTGTCCTGTGGCAAATGGGACATTCCCATAGAGATCAAAGGCCATATCATTTCTTTACAGAAATGGATGCTCAGTGATTTCTAAGCTTCTTCATGTGGAAATGGCTTCTAAAATACAGATCCTGTTCTGTGGCTTGAGTCACTCCACTGAGTAAATAGAGACTTTATACAAGAGCATGGAGTGACAGGACAAGGGGGAATGGCTTCAACAGGAAAGAGAGTAGGTTCAGACTGGGTATTAGAAAGAAATTCTTCCCTGTGAGGTGGTGAGGCACTGGCACAGGTTCTCTAGATAAGCTGTAGCTGCCTCTGGATCCCTGGAAGTGTCCAAGGCCGGGCTGGTTGGGGTTTGGGGCGCCCTGGGGAGGGGGGGGGGGCCCCCCCCCCTGGGGGGGGGTTTTAAAAAGGGGTTTTTTTGGTCCCCCCCCCCCCCAAATTTTTTTTTTTTTTTTGAAAAAAACCCCCTCTTTTTCTGCCCAAAGGGATAATTTAAAAATTTTTGTTTGGATGGGTTAAACCAAAAAAAAGGAGGGCCCCCCTCTCCCCCCCCCCGGGTTCTCTTTGGGGGGGGGGAGGGTTAAAGGTGGGGGGGGGGGGGGGGGGAAGTCCTTCCTTCCTTCCTCCTTCCTTCCTTCCTTCTTCCTTCCTTCCTTCCTTCCTTCCTTCCTTCCTTCCTTCCTTCCTTCCTTCCTTCCTTCCTTCCTTCCTTCCTTCCTTCCTCCTCTTGTGCACTTGAATCTACTCTCAGGAATATCCCTGAATATTCTCTCAGGAGATATTCCAGCCCATCTGCCCATGGCCTCTCTGGAAGGCATCTCATGGCCTAAAAAAGGTTTAAGACCTGATGCATGTGGGCAATATTTGAACTCTTCCAGCTCCTGCATTCACGGATGTGGATGAGCTTGCATTTTGTATGTTCCCATGTTTATATGCAATGAGGAATTTATTTGTAACTGATCCATAGAGATGATGTAATGACTCTTTCTGTAGTTCCAGTTCTCTGTTGATAACCATCTCATAAAGCTGTTGACTCTCTACTCACATTGCTGCAGGGAATTTCCCCAGGCTATGGGGACAAATCAAGGACAGGCATAATTGAGGGGTGTTATTATTTCTGTCCTTCCCCTCCTCTTTTTTTCCCCAGTTTTGACCAGCTAAAAGGTAAGCAGGACCTGTATTAAAACTGTGTTATAGGTGTGCCTTTTGGAGGTATCTTGCTGTGTGATTGCATCACTACTGAAAACTGCTTTTTTATTTCTGCTCATTCAAATCTCTCCCTTCTCCTGTTTCCCTGTTTCTTTTGGTGTAGACAGACTCCTCTCCCTCTTCAGCCAACAATAGTTTGGCTGAAATTCAAAAAAACTGGAGTACTGAGCTTCTGGCAAGGCTGGAGTGTAGCAGGTAAATTCACTACACCAGCCAGATGAACCCACCCATGGTATCAAGAAACCAAAATTTGGGTAGTAAATCTCAACAAAATCAGAACTCTCTTTGGTTTTATTATTTTATCCACAGGAAGAAGTGAAGATATTGCTTACTTGGAGAAAGGAGGAGAAGCTTTGGGATGTTAAAGCAGATTGGAGAGCCAGCCACAAGGAGTCAAATCTCAGGCTTCATGGGATAAGAGTGAATCCTTTCTGGAATCCTGCAAGAATATCTTTAGATGAATCGCTTAGCTGAGAGAAAACCAGCCTAGGATAGAAAATATATTTTTCCAGTCAGATAATGAACCTCTAACTGCTCCTCCCTCCTCCCCCTCTATTTCTGTATTGGCAGCAATAACAATAACCCTTAATTTCAAGTGGCATGAGTTTGGGAAAGTGCTGCCTTCCAGTGCTGTTATTCAGGACACAAGCAAACCCACAAGCCTGTCTGTACATCTGACAGCTGATGAGACTCTTTTCCAGCCTGACCTCATGGAGACTTGCTTACCTGCTTTTGTCCTGCTTTTGTCCTGCTTTTGTCCTGCTTTTGTCCTGCTTACCAAGAGATCTGCCACTCCTGGGAGCTGATCTGCTTACCTGTCCCCAGGTGACCCAAAACACAACATCCTGCATGTGTAGCTTTTCTAGAGCCCCCCATTTGGGACATTGATGCTTTTAATCATCAAGGGAAAAGATGCTTTTAAGTGCACAGTATGAACCAAAGTGCTTATAATGTGACTAGAGCAAAGACAAATTTTAGCACATCACCTGAACATGTCAGAGGGACATGTGTTGTCCCTAGTTGGGATCTACCTTCTTGTGTTTGGAGGAGTTGGGCTGTGACTGTGAGCAATGGTTTTTTTCCAAACCTCCTCTGAGGTAGTGTAATCCTTGTCCTCTCCTCATCCCTCACATTTCCCTTATTCCAGTGCAGTCAGCCACAACATGCCAGCACAGTAATGGACAGTGGGAAAAGCCCTCAACAATCCTGCTCTCAAGCTGTGCCATGAGGCACTCACACCCAGGAACAAGGAGAAAAGAATGTGCTGAAGAAAAAGCAAACACAGATCTGCAGTGATAAGATCAGAAATGGCACCAGCATTTTTTGTTCTCCTCAAATGAATGAAGGTTCTGACCTTTGTAGGTTAATTTTAGAGATTTGACATCATCTTTCAGGTAGTGTTGCTTGTTTGGGCAGCACCTGTAATGAAAATTGGAGTCAGGTTTATGAAAATATTTCCACTCAGCCAACAAATCCCGCAGTTAATAAGAAATCAATAGAGAAATATACTTGAAGAGTATACTTGAATTATTGAATTTCTTTAAATATCCGTGGTGTGCACTTTTCTTCTACACTATGGATCTTTCCCCATAAATTTTTTTCACCTGCTGTTTGAGTCACTAAGCAGAGGTTGGAAGGCAGTTTTCAGCTGACTATTAGCTCTGCAAGGTGATGTGTGCATTCAGGATTGCCCAATAAAGGAGGGGCTCCTTCCTGGGCTTGTCTCCCCATTCCCTATCACCTCACCCACCAGGGTCATTTCCCCATCCCTGCTATGTAGCAGAGCTGAGCAAAAAGTTATAGATTTAGAGAATCACAAGATGGTTAGGGTTGGGCTGGAAGCTCATCCAGTTCCAACCCCCTGCCATGGGCAGGGACACCTTCCACCATCCCAGGCTGCTCCAAGCCACATCCATCCTGGCCTTGGACACTTCCAGGGATGGAGCAGCCACAGCTTCTCTGGGAACCCTGTGCCAGGGCCTCACCACCTTCACAGGGAAGAATTTATTTTAAATATCTAATCTGAACCTACTCTCTTTCAATTTTAAGCCATACCCCCTTGTCCTGTCACCACCTGCCCTCATAAATAGTCTGTCTCCATCTTTGTTTTAGGCTCCACTGTCAGCAGCTTCTTGCCAGACTAATCCAGAATCTGTAGCCAGATTTCACTTCTTGAGGCTGAGCTCACAGCTACTTTTGTGGATTCACCAATGACTGGAAGACAAGGCAGGTAGAAATGCTAAACAAGTGGGTTTAATTATTTGTGTCACAGCAGAGCAGGGGGGCAGATTGGCTGAGGAGTGACTGTGCTTGGTGCTGACACTCTGTGGGACACGACTGTGCCTTTCCTAAGGAGATCACAGAGCAATAATGACAGTGGGAGAAACAAGCAGGATGCAAAAATACCCAGCCACTGATCTGAGAAATATTTATGGGGTTTTTTATGCTGTGCAGGAACATGTCTCCCATGCAGTAATATATGTCCCATCACAGAAAAGGGAGTTACTTACCACCAGCTAGAGGTCTTTGTGGTTTATATTTCATGTGTGCATACATTTATATGTTTTCTCTATGCTATACCTGTAAAAAGATATATGTCATGGGGACCTAAGCACTGAGGGTTTTTCATTTCAGTGACTTCTGGACCCACCTCCCCTTATATTCCACACAAAGGGGCACTTACTTACACCCTCCACACCCATTTCATTTTGCACTTTGGTTTTCATTCACCTTCAGAAACCTGTTGATCAGAGAGACAGATGGTGGAGAATGAGTTATAAATGTGTATATGCTCAATGTATTTCAAAGTACTCTAGTTAGCAGTAGGTAACCATTTCTTCCTTTCTTGAGGAAATACATTTACTATCCTAAAGCTCCTCTATTTCTGTCCACCTACAGCTCTCCACAACTTAAAGTATATAAATAGGATACATATCCTCACATTGTTTAATCACTTACATTTTTTTGGGTTTTAAGCTTTCTTCAGGGAAATAGAAAGTTTTCCAAGTGCTTGCAATTTCCACACACCAATTCTTCAGCTTTTGTGGTACCAACTGATCTGAGGCACTAATTCATGTGAAAGCTTTCCCTGGCAGATGTGGGCAGATTTTCAGTCTCTAAGGAGTGGTACCTGTGGTCTTCAGGAAATCTTTGTGGAAGTACTTGAGCCAGATATCTAACCACTAAATTTCGCTGTTAATAAAACCAGGAAAATCCATCTTAGAGAAACCCTTGGGGCAGATGAATAGTGAAATGTATCCAAATCACGTTTCCAGAATGTTCAGAAAATCTCAAATGGCAGCTGCTGTAGAGACACAAACTTCAAGGTTGTTTCATAATCCTTAGGCATTGAAATCAAATGACTGCCAATGTCAGCATGAGTTTGCTCTGCTAATTGTGGATATTTTAAATTATTCTTATATTGTTTTATTTGCCAGTGATTGTAAATCCTCTTGTTATCCTGTGTACTCCACACTTGAGATACAGAATCCCAGAATATCCTAAGGTGAAAGGGACCCACAGGGATCATTGATCCAACCCCTGTCCCTGCACAGACACCCCAACAACCCCACCCTGTGCCTGGGAATGCTGTCCAAACTCCTGAAGCTGCCCCAGTTTGCACTTTCTCAGGCTTATTTCCTTTGCAGGGCTCATACAGGAATTTGAAGATTGGTTTTGTGGTGTTTCATTTAAAGAACTGATGCCTTAGAGAAGGATCATTAGCTTAATTCACTCACAATAAGATCCCTTTGTTTCTGGGTGTATCCTTGCTAGATAAATGTGCTAGCTTATTGCATTTTATTTTGAAAGCTACAGACAGATCAGGCTGGTGGAGGAGAAAGTCTCCAAAGTCAGAGTCTAGGCTAGAAAATTATTGAATTAATATCCCTCTGGGGAGCAAACCAGACCAAATTAAAGTGAGGAAAGAAAAGAGCATTCTAAGGAGCTGAGACAGAAAAAAATAACAGCAGAGGACAAGTCTTAGTCATTGATCTCCTGCTGGAGCCCTCAGAGGGAGACAGTGACAGAGAAACAGAGCCTTCCATTATATTCAGTGCTGAAATGAAACAAAACAAGAATATGGGTCCCATCCTCCTCTCATCAATGCTGGCAGGCCCTAGAAGAACAATTTGCATTCCAGTTAAGCCCCTGCTGTTTTCATATCTGACTTGCAAAATGTTTTCTCACAAATAATGCTGGACAGGCATGGAGAGCTGAGCCCACCTGGCACTTGGATTAACTTAGAAAGAAGCTTGGTGTCTTTGAGCTGCCCCAGAGTAACATGACAGGCAAATCCGAAGTCATCTTAAGCTAAAACATCTTTCACAATCTTATGGCATGGTTGCAAACAAAGCTGTTTAGACTCTCTGTATGCTATTCACAAATGTCACAGAATTCTTGTTGCCACACCTGTGTCGTGTTGGGACATTTTTTGTGAGGCTTTCAAGCACAAAAAGGGATTGTGCTGCCATGCCAGGTATACTGAGCACTCATTACAGGTAATTAATTTTTTTTTTTTCACAGTACACAAAGGTTGAGACTGTTTTTCATTGGGAGGAAAACACAGAAGCATTTGATAACCCACATATTAGGTAATCCACACAATTAGATCTGTCACTAATTGTAGTAATTGGCACTGACTTTCTGTTGTGGTGCTGAGGATAGGCAGAGAGTGGGAGAGTCACACTGTGTATTTTGAGAGATGTAAATTCCTGTATCTCTGTATCCAGGCTGGATGGGGCTCTGAGAAACCTGGTGGAGTGGAAGGTTCCCAGCTCATGGCAGAGGGATTGGAACTGGATGATCTTTAAGGTCCCTTCCAACCCAAATAATTTCCTGATTCTATGTTGTGCACACCTCCAGGGCAATGCATGTTATAATGCATGCAGGCTTTCACACCTACTGCTACTTTTATTAATGCTGAGCCCAAATAATTTTCAAAATTTTGTGAGTCACTTCTGTGGAATAAGGTTGGGAAGGGGAAAAAGCACTCTATAAAATACCCATCTTTAAAACATCCTGAAACACCTGTAGCAAAGAGGTGATTATTGAATGAATCCTTTGTTCCAATATCTGCAGGTGAAATAAAATAATTGACCACAAGGGTTGATATAGAGCATCAGAATTGTGGTTATTGAGGTTATACTGTTACCGTTGGCAAGAATCTCTGGCTCAGAGCTCTTGAATTCTACCCTGGAACCCAAAGCTAATTTCTTTATTTTTGTCTGTGGTTTATGATTAATGTGGCTATTTGTTCTCTGCCAGAACAAATATGGGGTATTTAAAAATGGGGTATTTTAATGTGTTCCTGCAGCAGATATTGTGACAGCGATGCTGCATCGTGACGAACTGGAATTTCTTCTCTGGAGTAATTTTCTCTTCATTTTCCTGTCCAGACTTATGGCAACTACACAGCTTTGACAGAGTAAACTAATGCAAATGAGCAGCACAGAAGAAAGTAAAGAAAGGTGGCTAATGAAGTCAGAGAAACAGCATGGTGTCATTAGTATTGATCAAGATTTCCAGGGCTTTTCTAATTCTGGTTCTAGAGGCACCTTGGCTGCTCTTACCTGAGCTATGTCTCTGTGCAGTGCTGCTGGGTGAGGCAGCAACATCCTCTGATGCTGCTGTGCTTTGGTTTTGTGCTCTGCTCAAAGGCAGAACACACCTCCCCTCTTCCAAACTCCCCTCCTGCACAGAAAGCTTCTCCTATTTTTGCTACCCATATTTCCAGAGCATTTTGACAAATCCATGAGATGCCTGCTTGGAAGCCTCAGGGATTCCAAGCTGGATTGGGACCTGTGGGCATTGATTTGTTTCAGCTCTATCTCTGATTCTTTATCTGTTCACTATTGTTCTGGCATTTTGTCCTTGATTCCTCTTCCCTTTGCTCTTTTCAGGATAATCCAAAGCAAGTCTGGGGAGGAAAATATGAGTTTCACTGAATCAGAGCTGGTTAGAGCTCACTCATCACCTCTGTGGCTCAGCACCATGCCTCATTAATTGTCCACAAAGGCAACTATGCTTTGCCAACTGTAAACACCAATAGTATCTAGAAAACCCATGTTGCCAGCCTGGAGCTCCTTGTTTGATGACACATGTTTGTTTAAAATTTTAAGCTCCTGTAGTAACACAGGTCTTCAGCATTTCCAGTTCTTCTGTCCAAAATTCTCAATCATGTCAATCAGGACGTATCTCTCAACATGAACTTCAAAATTCCCTAAATCTAGGCGGCAAATAGAGGAACCTTTTGCCCTTGTTTGTTTCCTTTTTATTTCTCTATTTATTTCTTTTCCCCCAAGACAAAATAATGACTTTTCTTAGCCTGGTTGGGCTGAGCCTTGAATCTTGATTTAAGAAGGTCTTCAGTGTAGATGATGTGGAAGAAGGGAGAAGTTCCACTGCTGGAACTTCTGTGCTGTTTAGGTCTCTGGCCAAGCCAATTTATACTCCTTGAATACTCAGTGCTAATACCATCTGGTTTCCTTACATCTGAATAAATTTTAATACTCCTCAGGGATCCTTTCATTTCCTCTGAAACATTTTAAACCCTCATGACCTGTAAGTTTTGAGTGCACATTTAAAGCCAAACGCTGTGTTTGGGAATTTTGGGACTTATCATATCTGTGCTGTTTGAAATCACCCCAAATTAGAAATGCACTAATCAGTTGAAAATAGCAGAGTTGTTGAAAAAAAAAGCCCCACATTCTCTCTGGCATTGAAATTACAAAAATTGGCTCTTCTGGAAGCAGTTTTGGATGAGGGAGAATCCCGTGATTTATGATTAATGAGAGAGCAAACATAAAATAAAAACCTGAGAGACAGTCCTGAGTTAATATATAATAGGCTGACACAGAAACAAACCCAGAGATTTCCGCTGAATAACTGTGCATTGCTCAGGTGGGCTGAGCTCTCTGAAATCAGGATCACACACTAAGGAATTGAAAAGAAAATTCAGTGGTTGGGCACTTCTTGCACAAGTGTAGCTGTAAATAATGCAGAATGGCAGCTGGCAATGTCCCTGACCCACAGGTAGTATTAAAATTATAACCACAACAATATTAATAATAATGATGGCAATAAAGAAAATGACAACAGCAATAATAATCTTGAGCGATTGTAGAAGGCAGGAGGGTTTGAATGTCTGAAATGCATATTGTGACCACACTTTGTGACAGTGCAGGTACATCCTGCTCCTGACTGAGACTGTTTCATTCCCCAGCATTTCCTTATGGGGTCAGGTTGGTTACAGATTCCCTTTTGTGTTATTCTAAGAGGATGAAACACATTTTGATTTTTATGGATACCAGTTATGTGAACTTACACACATTGGAAGTACAGTTCCTACCTAAAAACCTCTTTTTCTTTCACTCCCAACACCCACAGAGCAATGCACATCCTCACTGACAGTACTGACACATTTTTGGAAGTTCTTGGATATGTAAATTTGGTACTACAGCATGATAAAAGAAGTTAAAACCAGTATTATCCTCTTCCCCCAAACTGTGATTTCCACTAGAAATTCCATCTCTGACTTATAAAAGGACAAGTGAGAGTCTGGAAGTGTTTGGGGATGGCTGGCAGGAGGGAAAAGTAGAAAACTGAAATTAGAAAAATTAGAAAAAAATAAAAAATTTATTACAGGAATTTAAAAAATTAGAAAACTGAAAACCCTCAGAATGGGCTGTTTATTTTTCATCTGTCACTAGCATTTCTCCTCAACATTTGCTGCTTCTGATTCAAGTTGGCTGAGGGGCTTAGAAGCCCACAAGAATTTTTTTCCTCCACAATATATTCTTTGATTTAATAAAAGACAATGCCCTCTGTATCTCATTTTTAAATTTAATAAAAGATAATGCCCTCTGTATCTCTTTTAGCTTTATCTCTTTTTGTTGTTGTTGTTTGTTTTGAGAAGTTAAACCCTTGGTAAACACTGGCTTTTAACAATGTATTCTTAAGCAGGTGGAAATTAGTACCTAAAGGGAGGATTTTTTTTCAGAATCCTGAGTCTTTGATCATCCCACAAGAATGTCAAGGTTTTTGAAGCAAACTAAATGTAATTTCAATCTTCTTATTTCCTCGTGTATCTCCACCTTCTAACTCTAGGTGAAACTTGAGTTTTCTTAATGTCTTTCAAAAATAAACATAAGAAGCAGGTGATCATTTAAATCTTGAGTTTATAGGTTGGTGAGGTGAATCACAAGGCACTTAAAATATTTGAGAAGGGTCACCAGTTTCCTACTGGGTTAGCTCCTACCTTTAAGGCATGTAGCAAAACTTGTTCTGTGTTTACCAGAAAGCAATTTTTACTGTAAAGTATATGACAAGCTGAATTCAAAGTTAGCATTGTCAAGGTGAAAGAAAAGAAACTGTGGAACTGAGGCTGCCTAACAGAGGAAGTTTATCTGAACCTCAGCTCTGGTGACAGCCAGATTGCTTCTAATGAAACAATCAGCCCCTCTGCTGGATCTATTTCCCTGGGGAAAAAAAAAAAAAAAAAAAAAAAGAGAAGTTTGGGTGATTTTCTTTTTTAATGCTGAATGTAATTTGCTGTATGTTAGTAAGAATGTGCTTATGCTGCTAAATCTGAACTTGATTTGTTCTTGTGGTTCATAAGATACTTCTCCTTTCATACAAGCTCACTAAAAACCAGTGCTGCTTCCAAGATAGCTAAAAATTAGACTTCTAGACTTGGCAGCCAATTTTCTATGGCTGTAATTTCATACAAAATCCTGGATAACAGAGATGGGGAGTGGCATATCCCAGCCTGTCAGGGTGGGAATAGAAGACTCTAATTTGCAAGAGCATCAAAGGTTTACTTGCTGATGAGTAGGACCTGCAGAGGCCAGGGAAGGGGGTTAGGGTCAAACACTCCCCTAGTTTGGGGAATTACATCACCATAGTTCCCAGCTGAGTATGAATTAGAGACTGTTTTTGGTCTTACGGTATTCCAAAAGAAAAAAAATCCGTAGACATTGGCCTCCTAAGCAGAAGGAAAATGTTATTTCCAATTATTTATGCAAGAGGAAATAGCTTGTATTTATTCTTTCAGAATTTCAGTTAGAGCTGTAAACAAGTGATTGCTAAAAAAAAGATCTGACTGAGTCAGGAGTTTCTACTTCAAACAAGGCACAAGGCTGAAATTGCTGCCTCACACCAGAGAACAATACCCTGAAGTTCATTTCAAGGAATATTTTTCTTATCTTACTTCCCTGTCAGAGTAAAACCAAAATGAAACCAATTTTAGAAAACAGCTGCTGGAGCAAAATCTGGAATTTATATAGTTATAGATGTGCCAGGTCTTGCAGATCTATAAAAATCTTGAGAAAAAACCAGCTAAATAATGATTCTTCTTTCTTCAGGTTTGACTCTGCTCCACTCCACACCATCCCACCCTACTCCAGACAACATTCCTCTCACATGGTGTGAGTGGAAAAAAAAATCTCATGGAAAATGATTTAATGAAGACTTTTACCAGTATTAACCTCAGGCAGGGCAGGGTATTAAAAATATGACAAAATATAAATGTTGAAGTCATTGATGAGCCCCAGGCACACAGAGGCAAGTTTGACATCACTGAATTAAAGTTGTGACCCAAATTTGGCCACTGGCAGGGACTGTCCATGGCAGCTGCCTCCAGTTAGGAGGAGTTTAGCTGCTAAAGAAAATGGGGATGAATTCAGCTCAGAACAACAGGCCTGATCATCCAGCATTTTCCACCTGCTTCAAGCAGGTGAAATCATGGAGATTTACAACCACTCCAGCCTCTTTACAGTACTGGGGAACCAATGACTCACATCTGTTGAGTGCATTTCTAGCAATTTGCTATTCTAATACAATAAAAATACAAGTTAGAAGGTGATACTTAAAAATTTTTATTTGCTCCCAAAGAATTAAAAATACAGGAAAATATGGAGGATGAAAAGGTGGATCTACTGATTAGGACAAGACTTTTGGACCCAAGGCTCCTCAGTTCTGTGTCTTAGTCACGCATTGCTCGAGACCCAAGGTTGTTAAAATATTTCCCTTATTGAATACCCTGAAAAAAGAGGCATTCAGGTGTGATGCACTGCTCACCAATTTCTCCCTGCCTTTGACTCACCTTTGGCTCACACTCAGACCTCGCTCCACTAAAGAAAAGCAAGCATTCTCCAACGGAAAACGTTGGGGTTTCTTCCAGAACAGGACAGGTGTGAGATTTTCATTACATTGGCTGCGAGCCCAGTGTGCGCGAGCGAGGGACTTGCAGAGGCTCAGACGTAACAGCCTCGCCCCTGTGTAAATGACCAAAGTGTTCCCTTCAAAATGTCACTCTCACGCACGGGACGAGCACAGCGCAGGAGGTGAAGACTCAGCATGGGCACTCGGAATTGCCTCTGGCATTTCATCCTCTCTGTTGCTCTCTGTGAGTAAAAATCTATTTGATTATTTGCTGTTGTTATGTATTTAGCGGATGTCCTTGAGAAACGCTTGAAATGAGAATCAGGCCATGGGGGGCTTCTAAAAATGAATATAAAATCCAATAACATGCAATATTTACAGGGTTGTGGGGTTTTTCTTTTTCATTTAGCTTGAATGCATAGCATTTTAGCAGGTATTTTAGTAAGGATATAAAGCTGTAAGTAGGTAAAAGAATTAGTGCAAAGTATTTAGAAAACTCATCTAAAAGATGAAACATGCAGTGTCTGAACAGATTTTATGACTTCTTTTACCCCTAAATTTAGTCATGAATGATCTATTTTGCCAATTTTTCTTCACTGAAAGACTCTTTAGGAAAAGACACATAAAAACCCATGGAATAGGCTGTATTAATTGTGCTGTGTTCTCACTGCACTGCGAGAGTTTTTTGAAACAACATCTAGAAATTGAAAGGGCTGCATTATTTTATTCCTAATGTCTGGTTTCATGTCATTCAGTGCAGATGAACACAAGTTTCTTGACTGATCAATACCTGCTGTTATCAGTCTGAGGGATACAAGCACAGGGTCTTACAATTCAAACTGTATTTGGATGAGAAAAGGTATCAGTCTGTAGGAGGAATTTTGCAAAATATGTATTGTTCCATTACAAGTTTTTATGTAGACTCCAAATGATATGAAAATACCACCTTCCTTTCCAGGTGAGTAGAGTACAAAGTAGTTAATTAATGTGATAGAGCTACTCCAGTACAGTCTGAGAATCCTCTAAGTTTCATACAGCCAAACCCAAACATCCAGGATAATAACTGAGTGTTGCTAAGGAGTAAAACTGCCATAAGACAGAAGAATATGTCTGTGTTTTCTTAGCAGGAACAAAGTCACTCCTGAAAATCAAAGCTGAATTACCTGATCAAGTAAATTAGATAAGCCCAAATTAGCCTGATTATTTAATCAGAACAGAAAAAGGATTTGATTTTCCTTTTGAAGAAACTTTGGGAGTGTTAGAAATGTTGTCACCTTCACACTTGTGAACTACAAGGGTTACAATTTATTTGTAGTTAGAAATAGAGGTAGACACAGGAAGGCAATTCATTTTTGCCCATGATTATTATGATTTAGGACATCAACAGAAAGATATGCCTAGAAAAATTGTTCTCTCCTGTCAGACAGACAGTAATTAGGATAGGAATAAATGCCTTGCAAAATAAAGAAATTGAAGCAATAGAATATACACAAACAGGTAAGGAGAAAATTATGCTGAAAAATGTGTTCCATTAATTTTTAATTTTCCTGTTAATTCTCTAGGAAATTTAGTTTAGAGAGACCATAGGATCATAGAATCATTTAGAATGGAAAAGCCCTTTAAGATCATTGAGTCCAACCTTAAACTCCACAGTGCTGACTCCACCCTAAAGCCTGTCCTAACTGTAAATGAAATAATATTTACAGGAAGAAATGAACACAACAAATTGAAAAAATATGTAGACTAGAAATAGAAAGGTAACATATATCTCTACATTTATACAGAAAAAAGCATTACCAGGAAATCACTAAAGTCTCCTCAAATTTATGCAAATGGAAGAGGAAGTAAGAGAAATTTCATGATAGTTAACAAATAGCAAAGAAAGTGTGAACCTGGAAATGAGGAAGGAAAGGAAGAACAATGAAGATGAGGATGTTGAGTGAACAAAATTACACTTGCTAGACTTTTAAAGTAGTTCATTGAATTAGAGGGCAACGATCCATAATCCACATTTCTGAAATTCTGACAGGTGCCGAGGCTGTAATGGCATTAGAGGGCAGAGATGTCACACCAGCCACCCCTGAGAGGCACACAGATGTCTCCAGGAGCACAGAGAGCAACACCAGAACTGACCTGGCTGCAAACAGCTCCAACGCCTCCATGGCAGAGCCCAACACCCCGACAGCCCGTTCCCTCCCGGGCACAACCCTGCTGTCCCCCTCCTCAGTGAGGATGGTGGGTGAAGGGAGGATGGACACTGCAGCCAGAATGCCAGATGGGGAGCAGAGCTCACTTGGGATGTCTGCTGGGAATGGTGCTGTGAGCTCAGCAATGCCAACAACAAGGCCTGGTACCACTGCCCCCAGCACGGGCACTGGAGAGTGGCACTGCTTCCTCCCTGCCTCTCAGTTCAACTGTGAAGAGCCACTCCTTCTCCTCCTCATCCTCATCCTCCTCCTCCTCCTCTCCTGATGGCTCCTCGGCTGTGACTCCCAGCCCACAGCGAAGCAGCAGCAGTGGCACCACAGTGACACCCTCGGCCTCCACATCCCACCCACCCACGGCCCTCGTGTTCTCCTCTCCGTCCTCCACTGCTGGCATTACTAGTGGCCACATCTCTGCTGTGACACAGGGCCCAACAACCCCCAGGATGGTGGCTTCCACCTCTGGCACCTCTCCTTCCTCGGTCACCACCGAGGCCAGGCTTTCATCCAGCAGCACAGAGACAGCGGCACCTCAGCACACCTCTGCCCCCAAACAGGGACAGCCCACAGGGGAGGTGACAGCCACTTCATCGTCCATGAGGAGCCCTTTGCCTTCTGTGACCACAGCATCTGCAGCCAGCAGTGCCACAGTTCCTCCTGGGGAAGGGGAAAGCTCCACCACAAACCAGGGGAGTGGAACAACAACTGAGCCCAGTGTCAAGACAGCCCATTCCCTCCCAGCCACATCCATGGCGTTCCCTTCCCCGATGAGGACGGTGAGTGGAGAAGGGAGGACGGACACTACGCCCACGACAGCAGTGTGGGAAGGGAGCTCACTCAGGACATCTGCTGGGACTGGTGCTGTGAGCCCAGCATTCCCAACAAGGCCTGGTGCCACTGCTCCCAGCACGGGCACACAGAGTGGCACGGCTTCCTCCCTGCCCTTCAGCACAGCAATGATGAGCCTTTCCTCACCCTCCTCCTCTCCCGAGGGCTCCTCAGCTGTGACTCCCAGCCCTGATCAAAACAGCACCACTGAGACACTGCTGACCACCACATCCCACCCATCCACGGCACTCGTGCTCTCCACTGCTGGTGTTACAGGTGTGGAGTCAGGCGCTGTGACAGCAGAGGTGACACACAGCCCAGCTCCCAGCACAGCCAGCACTAAGCCAGTGGCTTCTGCCTCCATCACCTCTCCTGCCTCATATCCCACTGAATCCAGCAGTTCATCCACACTGGGCAGCAGCGTGGAGACATCAACAGCTCAGCTCACCTCCACACCCCTCCCACAGGGACAGACCACGGTGGAGATCACGGCCACTCCATCTCCCACGGGGAGCCCCTTGCCTTCCACAACCATGGCCTCTGCAGGCAGCAGTGCCACGACTACTCCTGGAGAAGGGGGAAGCCTCACTACAAACCAGGAGAGTGAAACAGCGGCTGAGCCCAGTGCCAAAACCTCCCATTCCCTCCCAGCCACATCCTTGGCAACCCCATCCACAACAGACCTTAGTCCAACATCTGTTAATCCTTCTTTCACTGCAACTTGCTGTGAGTATTTTAACACAATCCTAAATGTAATTTGCCCTATTTTTGGAAGAATTGAGTATAATTGTCTTTTATTACTATTATTTTTTGTTGGAATTTGAGCATTTTACGTCTTTTTAAGATGGTAATTCAATCCAGGAATATGAATCCCTGCAATCTTTCTGCTTTTCTCAAAAGCTGCAGCTCCTGTCTGCAGTTGTTTTTGAAAAGACACATCTGGTGTTATGCAGTGCCACAGGGGTAAAATGCTATGTAGTTATTCTGCATAGACCAAGGTATCTCAGTGGGAAGTTTTATTGGTTTTTATTGGTTTTCATTGGTTTTATTGGTTTCGGTCTTGAAATTTCCTTTTATGAAATACTAGCAGCAGTTTCTTCATTGGGCGGATCAAGCTGAATTTATTTGTTGGATTTATTTTTGCTAGCTTGGTTCTTACGTGTTTCAATACTAATTCTTTTCAAATGTATCTTTAATTTTTTGCTAAAGGGCTATCTGCCCATATTCAAAGAATATTCAGTAATGAACCTTTCATTATTTTAAATGGATAAAAAAGTAAAGCAATGATGGAAAAGAGGAGAATGCAGCCATTTTGTATTCTGCACTCCCCCCCAAAAAAGGTGGTATGACTTCAATTTTTAATGCATAAGAGTATTCTTTTAGTTCTACAAATCCAAGGGGTTAATCCTTCCCTGAACTGGAGTTAGATCATTCATGGAATGCAGCGGGAGATATGCACATGCATGATAAGGTGCAGCTTGGTCTTTCACAAAGGCTCAATGGCCAAGGACAGCCTGGTGACAAGTGGTTCCTCAGGGGTCACTGTTGGGACTGGTGCCTTCAACGTCATTGTGGGTGACATGGACAGCAGGACCCTCAGCAAATTTGCTGATGACCACACTGGATAGTGCAGTTGGCACTCTGGAGGGAAGAGATGGCATCCAGAGGGACCAGGACAGGCTCCAGAGGTGTGAACCTCATGGAGTCCAACGAGGCCAAGAGCAAGGTGCTGCACATGGGTCAGGGCAGTGCCAGGCACAAACACAGGCTGGGCAGGAATGGACTAAGAGCAGTTCTGAGGAGAAGGACTCGGGGGTGTTGGTGGATGAGAAGCTTGACATGACTTGGCCATGTGCCCTCACAGCCCAGAAAGCCAAACGTGTCCTGGGCTGCATTCAAAGCCCCATGGGCAGCAGGGAAGGGAGGATTCTGCCCCTCTCCCCACTCAGGTGAGACCCCACCTGCAGAGCTGCCTCCAGCCCCAGGGCCCCCAACATGAGAAAGACATGAGCAGGTCCAGAAGAGGCCACAAAGATGCCCAGAGTGCTGGGGCACCTCTGCTATGGAGACAGGCTGAGAGAGTTGATGTTCAGCCTGGAGAAAGCCCTGGGGAGATCTTAGAGACTCTTCCAGTACCTAGAGGGGACCTACAAGAGGGACTTTGTACAAGGGCATGTAGTGACAGGACAAACGGGAATGGCTTTTAACTGAAAGAGGGTAGGGTTGGAGTAAATAATAGGAAGAAATTCTTCCCTGTGAGGGTGGTGAGGCCCTGGCACAGGTTGCCCAGAGAAGCTGTGAATGCTCTGTCCCTGGAAATGTCCAAGGCCAGGTTGAATGAGGCTCTGAGCAGCCTGGGATAGTGGAAGGTGTCTCTGCCCATGGCAGAGGGACTGGAACTGGATGATTTTTAAGGTTCCTTCCAACCCATCCTGTGATTCTGTGAATCTGTGATTCTATGGTACGATTCTCTGTTTCATATCTTTACAAAAACATCGCAGAGACTTCAGTTTTTCCTTAGGCAGTCAGTTTCCCATTGATACTTCATTCCTTAAAGACACAGACTATAACTACACGTTTCTTGAGAATTTCCTTTTTGTTTCCCAGCTCCTATCACTTTGTCCATCCAGCTGCAGAACGTGACGAGCACAACGATTCAGTTCAGCTGGAAACCTCAAGGTGGCACAGGAGACCGTCCTTACACAGTGAGGCTGTTGGGAAAATCAGGAGAGATGGAGAAGAGAATCCTAAATGAAACAAGTACTGCGTTTGAAAATCTGCTTTCTGGTAATCAGTATCAAATATCCGTGGATGTTTCAACTTGCTCTAAGAATGTCAGCACCTCCTTGACAGTTCAGACAGGTATTTCCTCAGGATTTTTTTCTTTTTCTGCTAGTAAATGAACACATTCACAGCCTGAACATGAAGCCCTTTTACACTGAGCACCTACCTGGAAATGAATAGGCAAAAAGAGGTCAATCTTGCAGAAATTTATAGTCAGACTGCAAATTTTTCATGGCACTATGATCCAGAGCCTCACTAGTCCTCCTGCCAAATTCAAAACTTTACTGAGCTAGAACCACGGTGGTTCAATATTCTAGTCTCCCCCAGGTCCATGCACTTTAATTCCCAAGTCTTACTTAGCTGGAAAACCATTTTTAAACAATAACGTCATTTTTTCTGGTTATTCTGTCTTTCAAATGTCCACAGCTGCTGAAGTGTACAGTGGAACCACTAGGATTACCAATGAAGAGTTCAAGCCTGCATATCAGAACAAATCAAGTGCAGAATTTAAGGAGTTTGAAAAGAAGTTCATTATGGAGGTATTTTGCTTGGAAATTCTAAACTAAAATTTATTTTCTGCTGAGCTCTTCCTAATGCAAAAAATCATGAGGATCTGGGCATGAATCTCAAATGTAGGTGGAAAAGATTGTGTGATGGTTAGAAATGAAGCAGTACTCATTTTTCATTTGTTTTCCTCTGAGGCCCTGATTTAAATGAAATTTGGTCTGGGAGTTATACATATTCCCCTACTATGAGAGATGCTTTTAATTGAGTTATGACCAGCATATTGCTATGTGTTGAAGAAGAAAAATAGATAATAACAACTTAAACCTTCTACTTTGCAGATAACAAAACATCTGCCACAGAAGATACAAGAATTAAAAAATGGAACAAAAATGCGTATTGTAATTAATAGGATTGAGAATGGAAGTGTGGTTGTGTTCTTTGACATTGTGCTGGATGCAGGACAAAATGTAACAAAACCGGAGATTTCAGATGCTTTTACAGAGGCCCTTAACAGGAGTACATTTGAAGTTGATCGTCAACGGACTTTTGTAGAAGGTATGAATTTGTTCATCACTGTGAATTCAAGCAGTACTGTGTAATTTTCACTGATGGTAACATCCATCGGTGTTGAAATGGGATTTGGGTGGGGAAAGGCAAACAGTGTTTGGTTTATCTCTTTTTACAATACTGATTTAATCTTTGTTGTTCTGCTTTGTTTAACTCCACTGCAGCAAGGAATAGCTGCCAGCCAGGTTTAAATGACTGTGACCAACATGCTGCCTGCACTGCTGAAGGAGCCAATTATTCCTGTCAATGCAACAAAGGATTCACTGATGAGAGTCCTCAAGTTCCAGGGAGAGTTTGTCAGCAGGATCTACCTTCACGTAACTGCTTTATATAAGTTAAAAAACCCAAACCCAAACCAAACCTTTAAAAAATTGCATGTAAGGTCTTTTCCCTCCCCTGACCCTCCTTAGGTAATATCTTAAAGTGATTATGTAACTGGCCTTGGAGGGATTGGATTTTATGTGGTACCACCGTTAAATATTTAGGCAAACAGTAGAAGCATGTTTTCTGGGCTTGTTTTTTGAAAGCTGATTATGAAAATAAAAAGCATAAACTTGGTGAGCTTTGAAATAAATTCTACTCACTGGGTCCAAATTTCTATTTGACAGAACAGACAACTGCAGCTCCTCCAAACACCACCACCACCACCAATCCAATTGGAACAGGATCAACAACTCCAGTCCTTCCAAACACCAACACCACCAGTACAACCGGAACAGGATTAACAACTCCAGTCCTTTCAAACACCAACACCACCAATACAACTGAGGGGACAGACAACTACACCCCCCCCAAACCCCCCCAAACACGGGAAGGGGAAAACAACCCCCCCCCCCCCAAACCCCAACCCACCACCAATATAACTGGAACAGGATCAACAACTCCTGCCCCTCCAAACACCACCACCACCACCACTACAAATGGAACAGGATCAACAACTCCAGTCCTTCCAAACACCAACACCACCAGTACAACTGGAACAGGACAGACAACTACAGTCCTTCCAAACGCCACCAGTACAACTGGAACAGGATCAACAACTCCAGTGCCTCCCAACACCAACACCACCAGTACAACCGGAACAGGATTAACAACTCCAGTCCTTCCAAACACCAACACCACCAATACAGCTGGAACGGGACAGACAACTACAGCTCTTCCAAACACCAACACCACCACCACTACAACTGGAACAGGATCAACAACTCCTGCCCCTCCAAACACCAACACCACCAATATAACTGGAACAGGATCAACAACTCCTGTCCCTCCAAACACCAACACCACCACCAATACAACTGGAACAGGATCAACAACTCCTGCCCCTCCAAACACCAACACCCAAAACTGGAACAGGATCAACAACCCCTTTCCCCCCCAACCCCCCCCCCACCACCACTACAACTGGAACAGGATCAACAACTCCTGCCCCTCCAAACACCAACACCACCAATATAACTGGAACAGGATCAACAACTCCTGTCCCTCCAAACACCAACACCACCACCACTACAACTGGAACAGGATCAACAACTCCTGCCCCTCCAAACACCAACACCAACACCAATACAAATAGAACAGGACAGACAACTACAGTCCCTCCAGACACCAATACAACTGGATTTACAGGATCAACATCTCATTCTGTTTTCACTACCACATTGACATCAGCACCTTGCAGTAAGTAAATATTTGATACTAAACAGCAGAATAAAAATTATCCAATCAGACACAATATTCTTGTTCATTGGTCATATCAGCTGTGGGGTAAAATCCCTAGATATAATTTCAGAAAGGGAAGCCTGATAAAATCACTGAAAAGGCACAATTATACAAAAGTCAATCAAGGCAGTTTCTACACCTTGGTGAAGCTCTGCTGGACCCAGTAAGTGTTCACTGGGTGCCTGCCTGCAGGCATAAACCACTGTGATAGATTATTTTTATTAATCTTATTATGAAGAACATTTAATAAATGCCTCTCTACTGCTCTGAACTTACGATTTCCTGGTGGCATTTTAGTAGTCCATCCATCCTGAGATTATCAGGATGAGTCAAATATCAGTCCACCTCAGAATGCTCATGTTTTTCTTAACCAGCCTCATCAATTCTCTACTATCTTAAAGCAACCTTGTACAATTCTGACCATTTACCACACTTTGCCTGCAGTTAGAAAGACTAGAAGCAAGTAGAATGTCAACCATTTGTGTTTTGGAGCCATCAATCAAAGTACATTATTGTATGGTTTCCATCTATAGACCAAATGGTTCACTTCTGCTCTTGTGGAAGAATGAAGTGACAAACTGAAATCAGTTCTGATAAAACACACAGCTTATATTGGTCTTCAGCATTAGATGTGTAGAATTGCAGAAGTGAAATGAACTTCTCTCAGCTGTATGAAACTTTCTCACTTTGCAGTGCCAGTCTCCATCGAAGTTCAGAACGTGACTGGAGAAGAAATAAAACTCAACTGGACCAGTGGCAGCAAAGGCAGCCTCTACAACATCTCCCTCGTGGATGGAAACCAACAGATAAATAAAACAACTACAAATGAGACAAAAGCTGTGTTTGATAATTTGCTTCCTGGCCATGTGTACACAATTTCTGTGGCAGTGTCATCTTGTGCTGAGAATAACCAGTCTTCAGTCATTGTCCGAACAGGTACCTCTTCCATCACCCTGGCCTTTCTTTTTAATTAATATCAATTGTTCCAATATGATCTGGATTTGATCTCATAGACTCCTATTCCTGTAAGTCATCTTTATTTATTTGGCTCATCCCCTTACTTGGATAGGACTGCTTGGATTAAACAGGAGTTTGCAAGAGTAAGTGCTTGCTCTGTAAAATGTCTTATCATGTTGCATTATTGAGCCCAAAAATTCTGTACAGAAGTCAGGATATTTTGGTTGTAAATTTAACAGAAGATATTCTGGTAATGTGAAATTTAGGTTGTACTTGGTTTGTGAATGCAAGCAGACCTTAATTATCATTGTTACCTTTTTAATTTCATCCTAGGATATAGACATTAAGACAAACTGTTTAACTGTGTGTCTGTACTAAAACTGATTCTGAAGGAACATAACACATAATATCCCCCTAAATCAAGGTTTCTCCTTTTAAAACTCCCCATTGCTGTCTCCCCCATAGCCTTTAGACAAAACTTTTCCACTAAAAATATTACCACTTGGCACTGTGTAATATGGCTTTTCTATCACTGGAAGAGATCTAACAGTCAGCCTGTCAAAGGAAGCCACTACGTTATTTTAGCATGATCCACGTTTGATAAAACTGTGCTGCACTTTATCATTCACTCCCAGTGGCTGAGAAAGTGTTCACAATTTCTTTTTATATAACTTGAAAGATCTAACTTGACTTTTGGCAATTGTTGCTTTCTTCCAGCATTTCTTGACCTCTAAAATGTGGCTGTCCTTGTTGCAAGCCTTTTTTGAGTTCTCTAGTCTGATTATTCTCAAAACTCTTCTAGGGCAATTATTCTGGCAGTTGACTGTGAGGTTCCTTCTAATGGACTTACCCTCTATCTTAGTCTTTAGGACCACAAAGCCAAGGAATTCTCATCATAATTTCCACTGAAATAATTCAATACTTCAGTCCACTGGCTTTCATTTATTAGTTCTCCTATTAAAACAAAAAAAGAAAAAAAAGATTTCCTTTTGTAATCTGGAGCCATCTGCCCTACCAGAAAAGTGTTTGTGACCTAATTAAAAAAAGCAATAAAACCCAAGTCATCCTTATTTCATGTGAAGTTAAAGACTATGTTCAATTCTATGAGGAGAACTGGAGATAGACCCAATGAGCTAACCACATAAAACCTGCCATATCATCCTTTAATGGGTTTTGACCCATTATAAATAATTCAGATTAGCCAGTCCAGACAAGCATACAGAAGTCTGGGACTCCATGATGCATATTGTTTCCAAAGGAAATTGGAGGCATTTTTGACTTCTGAAAACTCCATCTAGTTTACCTGAGTTTTACGAGCATGTAACAGCACAACCTATATCTTTAGCTCTCATAAGAAATCAGAGTTCTCAGTGCTATTTCAGTAAGTTCTCAAATACCACCTACCCACCCACCACCTGCCTCTCTTTTGATATGTTCCAATTTTATAATTTGCAATTCTTAGTTCTCACTGGGCCAAAGGAGCTGCTGCTTAGGTGACTCCTTGGCCATAATTAAACTCTTTCACCTATTCAATAATTTTCTTGTTAGCAGTAATAATGCACGGATCAAAGATTTGTACTTGATTTTTAAATTTGATTTTTAAATTTATTTTACAGATACTGCTTCCTGTTTCGAAACAACCGAATTTTGTTTAACAGAAAGTACTGGCTGTTCTGACTTAAAAGACACTGTATGCTCCAGTAAGTTTATAGAACCTTAACATTTGTTTATCCATAACCACGGGGTATTATTTCACAATATAGTATCTTCCATGAGTATTTTGCCATCTGCTTTATGATGTCAGTTCACACAGCATCTGAAGTTCACACTTCTTTGGTGAAGAAGCTGCCTCCATCAAACTTCAGTGTCAGCTTCCAGCTCTATTTTAGTCTGGACTTTTCTATGTAAAGCTTTCTTCTTTTGGCTCAGGGCTCATCCACCTACTTGGGAGGATTTAAACACACTCAGAGCCTTGCAGAGTCTAACAGACTGATGTTGCTTCTGCTGGAATCAATGGGAGGGTGGCTGCTGAATTAGAAAGTGGGATGTACCCTGAATAATACAGGAATGGTGAGCAATTTGTGAGGATGGTGATGGCTGACAAACCTGGAGAGATTCACCTCTGAAGGTTCCAGAAACAGAGCATTAGACACACATGATACACTTTATAAGTATTTGATTCATTTCTGGTTTTATCAATTCTTATTATAAATACATGAGATAACAAAGTCCAAAGACCAATTGTGGAGGGACATCCTGGGATTCACCTGATTGTTTCTTTTTTTTGTTTTGTTTGTTTTCCCAGAAAACCAAGCACTTGCCTGCAGCGTTAAGTTAAAAAACCAGACATTTTACAAAACACTTTATAACTCTGATAGTGAAGAGTACAAAAATATGTCTAAAAGGATCAAAACAGATGTAAGTTGATGCAATCTTCTTTGTCAACATGAATGAACTAGAGAAAGGCTTGTGATTAGCAACTTCAGTCGCCTACATTCATTGTTAAATCAAGACTGTGACAGGTGAAATAGATAAAACAGTATAGGAACAACAAAATCTGCCAAGGACAGACAGCTTGTTGTCCAATGGGGAGGTCTATATTCCCTAAGCCATCCTCAAATTTATGTTATTTCATGGAAGACACTTTAAAATTCTATTTTTGTAAGTTCAAGGAACATCCCGTTCTGTTTATTTTCTCCCACTTCGCTGAACTGATGCCCGTGGAGACAAAAAAAGAATATTACTCAAAACCAGCATTTCAACACACACTTGGAAATATGAAAACTTTGCAAGTGTGTACTGTGAGTCCAGATCACTGGCAATTTACATCATGGAAGTGGCTGCAGGACTGGACAAAGTATCAAGGAGTCCATCTCAGGGGGGAAATGATGAGAGAAAGTGGAAGCTTTGACCTAGTAAAGCTGACAGGCAGAAGCATCAGTCTGCCATTCAACTGTCTTTAGCAGCAAGTTAAAAAAAGGACTAATAATTCAAACACCTCTCAGGAATCCTGATCCATGTAAGCCTGTTGGAAAGGTAAAACGACTGCAAGATTGGGGTAGACTGCTTTAAATAACTAACACAGCTATTTTTGGTGTGATGATCACACCCTGTAGCTAAGAATCTCCACAGATTTCAAAAGCAGTAATTAATTTGTTCTCACAACGCCAACTCGGAGGTAACCTTGTCTTATGACTGCTAACATCTCCACTTCATGGATAGAAAATTTACTTTAGTGGATTTAAAAGGCTTCCTCCAAGCTGTCTGAATGCAACAGGAATCCCTTTACTGGCTTTTAATAAGCTTTTACCTTGTGCAGTGTGTCAGCTTTTCTTTAAAAAATGGCAAAATCAAACAGAGGCTATACTAATATGCCTGAAAATATAGACAATTTCTGTATTGGATTTATTTTTTCCAATTTGAATGTTGAACTATATCTTTTATATTCCACAATACTACCACTCTGTAGTTGTTGCTTTGAAATATTGCAGTTTTGCCTGCACAGGTCAGGTTTCCTATCTAGACTGCTCATCAAAGTGAGGAAAAGAAAAGCATTTTTGGAGTCTCTGGCCAAAGAACTTAATGTGATGTAAAGTTTGGGGTGGGGGTTTATCCCACAAAAAAGATGGAGGCAGAAAACTGAGCACTGACTCAGAAAAAGGTTTGTTTTCATCGATGAAAAATAGTAATATTTCAGACTTTTCAAGTAAAACACCATATTTGTTCACAGTGAGATGATAACTTCTCTTGGTGGGTTGAATCAAACATCTAATTTTCTGAAAAGATCAGTCCTGGCAAAAACATTTCAACCAGTCTTACTTAAAAAAGGGGACTGCTTGTTCTTGCTCTATATCCATATGAAAGCACTAGGCAAGACTGTACTTTTGGAGACATCAGTAGAATTGATTTGATTTTGATTGGTGTCAAGGGAATACACTTGGTTTATGCCAGAATGATTGAGAGGCAAATCACACCCTTGTCTCCCTTTGCAAAGGTATTCTGTAATGTCATGACTTTGAAAATCTGGTGACAAAAATAAGTTTTAAACCTCTAACATCAAGTTCTGTGCTGGTAGTGTGTGCAGGACCACGCTTGAAGTTTAGTTGCAAATGTTAAAAAAAAGTTAGGGGACACCAAACATAACTTTAGAAATATTGGGTGCTCTTTGTAGATTCCAAGTTTTCTACAGTCGGGGTCCCATATGGGTTTGTGGAGGAGGACAACTTGTTTTAATGCATTATTCATTGATAACTAACTAAACAGATTGGAGCTTTGGAAGTCAAACTTAGATTTCACATTTTCAATCGCAGACAATGCATCATTCCGGAATCCTCTTTCAATAAGTTTTTTTATTTGTTATTCCAAAGCAATTACCTTGAAAGAACAGTTAAGTGCAGAAAATGAATATCCTGATGTGTGCAGGATGTGTGCATTCCTGCTCTGCCTCAGTGGACTGACATGTGAAATAAATACCAATTTCAACTTGTGCAGGTTGTTGCAGCGATGCGAGTGGCACTCAACAATGATGGCTTTGATATCGTCGTGCTTGGGTTCAGACCTGGCTGTGTGGAGGCTGATTTTCTCTCTCTGCTGCCAAAAGAAGAGCCTGTGGATGTGAATGATGTGCAGACCAAACTAAGTAAAATATTAAGGAGCGCGTTTGGGGAGGAAATTAACTTAACAGTGCAATGTAAGTGATGTTGAAACAGCTTCTCTGTAATGCTGTGGGGATTAAAGGGTCAGATCTACTGCTGTTAAATTAAGCTGATAAATTAACTTCTCTCTTTTAAGAGATTGAAGTATGTCAAGTAACCTGTTTAAACATTCACTGAACACAGAGTCCAGGTATCATATAGATTATGGATCTATTTTAAAGAATCCTTACACATACCCAGTTCCAGACTCAAAGGATGGGTTCTCTTCACACTAAAGAATATAAAGACTCTCAAGTTACATGATGCCATCAAGAAAATCCTCACAGTAGCTGTTGTGGGTGTCACCAAGAGATCACAAGGACCCTCAGAAAAGATTTCTAGTTAACAAATCTTCACTACATACAAAAACATTTTCAATATTATTCAAAAGTTTCAAAGCTGCCAAGCACTAAAACACAGCTGTCACTTAGGGCTCCAGGCTTTCTTACACCCACTTTTTACTGTTTCTAGCTAACATTTCTCAAATGTGTTTTGAATTTCCAGCTCTGTCTGTTCAGTCATCAACTGACAACTGTTCCTCCTGGAGAGTAGCAGTGATTGTCCTTGGAGTTTTACTTGGAGTTGCATTAGTGCTGATTCTCCTGGCAATAATATTTTACATCTGTGTGAGGAGAAGATCAGGTAAATACTTGATTGAACCCTCAGGACTCATGGGAATGTTTGTCTACAACCACTTATAAGATAAGCCATCAGTTTCACTTCAATATTTTGGGCAAGGCAGAAAATTAATATATTTGTCTTAAAACTCGATGTTAATTGTTCATATTAACTTAGGATTCTACCCTCTCCTTCCCAATGTCCATCACCAAATTCCTGAGCTTCTAACAACACCTAATGAATCTTCCTTTAAACAGGTATGGGATTTTCCACACTGTACACGTGGTAGAGTGAGGAACAGAGAAACTTCTCTGCAGCCTATCCCCTGTAGGTACTGCAATCACTCCTAACATTGGCAATCTAAACATACAGAATCCAAATTACTCAGTGCTGTCTTGTATTTATTCAGTGACACTGAAAACAGGGTGACTGAGCCTGGTAGCTGTGGCAGGTCACCTGAATGTTCAGCTGAGCCCAGAGTCATCCTGTTGGGCTTTGTGCACTTGGCCAAGGGTGATTCACCTCTGGGATTTTTATCACTGTGTAAAGATGCCTTTTTCTCTCCTGTGACTGCAGAATGAGCCCAGGGTAATTAGTGTTCTAGTATATGCAGCTTGGTTAGGAGTTTGGAAAAAAATGGGATACATCTCAGTTATCTGGACTTGCTATAGAAGTCTCTGGTGGACCACCAACTTGATTTGGAGGCTTCTGAATTCAAGGTTTATTTTATTGTTGGGCTATGAAGCAATAACTGCTCATATGTCAAATGTATAGCGTGCTAAATACAGGTGTGGTTTCACAGCAGAGCCTCAGCATATTACTAGGTGGGGGAAAGGAAACAAGAGGTTAATTTGAGCCAAAACTATTTTACCATCTATTTTTGCCTGACAAAAACTGTTGGCTGGGTAAGGGTGTACCATATAGTGCATTTTTTCCCTGATCTGGATGATCCCACAATAGAGTCCAACAGAAGCTACTCCTGTGGTCTGGGAGCAGAGCCTGTTCCTTAAAGCAATTAGAAGAAATTACCTTTATATTTTTCCACCTCTCTCAGCTGCAGTCCTGGTGAAGTTGCAGTCTGTCTCTCCGATGTTGTAGTTTTTCCTGCTTGGAATGTGCTGAAGAGATGATAAAGGGCAGTTTGCTGCTGCACGTATTTCCAGCAGGATTTATGTGTTTAATTTCAAAACAAAACACATCCAGCTCTCCCTGTGTCTGTGTGTTTTGTCAGTCTGCCTACACACAGAATTCCTGTTGAGGCACTGAGCATCCCATGATGCTGAGGCCCTGAACAGCCCTGGTTTTGGGGGATTATGTTAGGGCTATTTGGCACAGGTTAGACTAAGGTGGTGCCAGAGCTGCAGCACAGAGTGGTGGTGCCCAAGCAGCTCTGCTCTGCTCTGGGTGCAGCCAGTGCTCATTCTTTGTGAATTTGTCCTTCCCTGTGCCATACCACAGCTCCTGGGAGAGCCCTGCTGAGGACCCTGTCTGGAATATTATATTTAGTAGCAGGGACCTATGAAACAGGGTCTGGCATGCCCTGCTCTCCCTTAATTTCCATGGAGTGTCAACTTGGACCTGCTTAGGTCTGGGGTTTGGAGTCACAGCCCACCTCACTGATGGAAAGAGAGTGTGATTAGTATTTGTTACACTTCTACTATGTGGCTTTTAAATATATCTAACTCTGGTGTTCTGTTCACTGAGTAGTCACTCAACAATGTATTCTGTCAGTAAATACAAGTTCCCCAGGGAGCTCTGTTGAAAATACAAATGAGTGCTCTTGCTTATGTTAATACTCTTTTCTTTCTTTTTTTGAGGGATCTACTTTGAATAGCAAATCCTCATTGCCAGTAAACCTTTCTGATGTCCTTGTAAATAATGTTAAATAAAGACCATGTACAGCAGACTTGTACTATAGAATCCTGGGATTGTTCATGCACAATGTATTTAAAGTCTTGGGGGAAAAAAGTGGTATTTTAAACAACTTACTCAAAGATGCTTTTCAAATAAAATCTCTATTTTTACAATTGTGCATTCTGAAGGAATCTGGAGTTCTTGTTTTGTCCTGTAATTTGGAGCCTTTTCTACCTGCAAGAGGGGAGGGTGGCTAATGCAGTCAACAATGATTACACAGAAGGATTTTCTCTTTGAGCTACGTTAAACAAGAAAGAAGATCTACTGAATCAAACTCTTTTTTACCTTCTACTTCAATAAAAATCCCCCTGCCACCACAGTGGGGAGTCTAGACTGTGAGAACTCTGAAAATGAGAGCAGGAGAAGCCAGATCTCCCCTTTCCACAGAGGATCACTTCTTCCCCCCCAAACAGCACTCAGCTGGGCTCCTCATCAGAGAGGAGGGAGAGAGGCAGACCCAGCAAGTGGGACAGAGAAATAAATGGCTGAGGATAAAATACTTAATAGTATCAAGGTAGCTGTCTGCTGCTGCTACCAGTGGGATTCAAGCAATTCCTCAATTTTTGTGTGTCAGGATGTCCATGACTGAAAAAGGGCATTTTGCCTGTATCAGACTTGCTTTTTTCCCCCCTGGAACTGACTGGGGGAAATGATCCAGAAAAACCTGAGCGGCCTACCAATCTCCCCATGCCTGCTGGGGTCAAGGCCAAGGTCTTAGGAAATAATTGTGTTTTGCTCCTATTGGAACTTAGGAGATGAGACTCAAGTCTTGAGCCGATTTTTTAACAATTTTGCTTTTCCACAATCTATTATTCAAGTTGCTGTCAACAACCAAAAGCTTTTGCTTCATGAGTATGAGAAAATCATGGTGCTCTGGAGCCAGAGCCATACCCAGCTGTTGCACAGCATTCCCAAGGGCACAGGCAGTTTGGGACTGGATAAAGCCAAGCCTTGGAAGAGCAGGTTGTGCAGTTGCCATCTTCTATCCAGGTGGGATTATTTAGGCTCTGCTAGGAATTTCCCTTAGTGCCCTTTGCACGGAAGATTCATGATGGAACACCTTGAAAGGGAGTAGAAAGCAACAGGACATGATCTCAGACATAACAAGAGAGGCCTGGGAAACACTGGGAATGCCATGCTGTCCCCAAGCCTGTGACAATCCAGGTGCCAGGGGAACAGAAGGAATTGGGGATTAACACAGGGAATTGGGGATTAACACAGGGAAGCCACAGGGCCAGAAGTTCCCTCTGCAGGGATCTGGCTCTGCTGTGTGCTGGAATGAAGACTGGAGAGACACACTGAAGGGTCTAAAGACACTCACGCTACACAAATCAGCAACCAGAGGGGTTACAGTCACAAACAGCATAACAATGTGCCTTACCCAAACTTACCCAATGGTTTTCCTCTTCTCAAACAGCAAGAAAATGCTGTAGGACTTCAGGACATCCTAAGTCCATACTGACCTATAGCCTAAGGAGTGCAAGTCTACCCTCAGCATGGCCTGGAAACAGGAGCTGTGGGATTTGGGTCTGGCAGCTGGTGCCAGGAAATGGGAACAAGCTGCTGAGACATCAGCCAGCCCCTGCTCAGGCCCACATTCCCTGCACAGGATATTGCCTGGCTTCACCAGGGCTGTGGTTAGTCCTCATGATTGATTTAATGATAAAAGAACCTGCTGACATCAGCTTCCAAGTGTAATAGTGTGGAAATAATCCAGGAACAGAGATATCACTGTTGGTAATCCAAGCAGACCTGTGTTGTTTTAGTCACTTTTATAAGAGCTGGGCTGTCCCAGGACATTGCATTCTGGAGACCCAAATCAATTACATCCCTGTTTAGCTACCAGTAAATAGATCAAGCTGGTGTATGTGCCTGCTGCAAACTCAGTTTCTCCTTTCTGGGCAGAACCAGACTGTGCTGCTGCTGAGAAGGAGTTGGATTTAAACATTTCTGGTGTATAAACACACCCATCTGTCAATTGTTTCCAGTGTTAAATTGGTATTTTAAGGACTCCGTTTCCAAACAGTCAGGAAATTTAGGGCTGTGCTCAACTTTTGGTTAGAAAGATTGCAGTGAAAAAGTGTGATTTGTCCAGCTCACATCCACTTTGCTGTCCTGTGTCCCCACTAAAAAGTCTGCCCTAAGGAAATGAAGCTCTTTTTGTGCTGTAGGTCACATCTGTCTCCAGTTCCTCTTCCTGTGGGGATACCTGATCTTTGCATGGTCAAATTTATGTGAAATTAGGCTAGAAACTGCAGCAATAATATGTTTTAATTCAGGGAAATACAAGCTTTGTTACTGGTGCCCTGTTCTAAGCTCACCGTGATCCTGTGCTGGCAGCAAGATAACACAGGTTAGGCAGGATTAGAAACAACTCCAAATGATTTCAGGAAGGCTTGGTTCTGCCTGGTGTTTGAGGCATTTCCCACACGACCACTCGACACACAGAAGACAAGTTCAGCTTCGTTTTCTGCACTTCTGTGCTCTGTCAGTTTGGCTGAGCTGTTGCAGTGAGTCAGTGCAGCTGTGGGATCCCACAGCAGATGTGCACAGGAGAGCAAAAAAATAGTTAATAGATTAATTAGAAAGGGAGATATGAAATTATATTAGAAATAAAATTAGAAAAGGGCTGACTTCAAAGCCACTTCACTGCCGATTATTCCTTCTTCTCAACTCGCAATTTCATCAAGAAACCTTTTTAAAAAAAATTTATTTTTAAATATGAGGCTGAATGAATATAACTCTACAGCTGAGCCTCCATAAACCTTGTCAACACCTTGATTAGACGTGGAAAACTCGCCATCCAGGAAGGTGTGGGATCAGAAAGTGCTGCACTGTGCAGCAGGAGCCACCAGATAGCGCTCCCTGTACCGGCATCACCAAAATCTTCAGTAATTCCCTAATTTTTGGCTCAGCACAGGGCAGCCTGGAAACTCCCTTTCAGTGGCCATTGCAATGCTTAAGTGCACTTCAGTTCTCTCTTGGAGCTGTGCCTTCTTTCCCAACACAGGAGATGGCCTGAGAGCTGGGAAATTATTCAGTGTCATTGCTCTGGAGAGGTGACACGGAGCAGGGAAAGGGGCACTGGACATGCTGCAGGTCACCTTGGCTGTGTCCTGGAGCAGCTCTGGGCTGTGCTGGCACAGGCATGGAGAGCCATGCAGCTCTGGTTACACATGTGCTTAAGCTCCTGGGGGAATTACAGCCAGAAAAGGAAGGGATCAAGGTGTCTGTGGGAATCTCAGCGTGATCCTACCTGCCTCTCTGAGCACCTAAATACCAGATTAAAACAGAGCTCTGAACCCTGAGAAAAGACTTGAAGAAAAAGGGGTTTTTGCTCCATGAACTCCTCTTCCACTTGTTTTTGTATGCTCTGGGCTGGTGCAAGGTGAAGTGAGGACATCACAACACACGGAATCAGGGAGCCAGGAGCAGTCCCCTGCCTCCCCCTGAGGCACTGAGGAGTTTGTTGGACATTGCCAAAGCCACCTCGCTGTCACTGTGGTCTGCTATTGACAGCAGCTCCTAAATTTTTACTCATCTCATTGCTACAATAAACTATTTAACTCATTAAAAGGTTAATTGTCTATCAAATAAATTCAAAATCTTTATTTGATTTCTCTTCTCATAATCAGAAAGCTTAAGCAGCCTATGGGCTCTTTATTTTTTCAGCTGTTCCTTGGGGAGATTTTCACATTGGATTGAGGGAATCAGCAATTTAAGTAAATTAATACTTAAAAAAAGATACCATTTTATAAGCATGGCAAAATCATCTGTGTAAAAAACACCCGATGAATCAAAAACATAATTAAATATTAGCTTTTGGTTAATTAAAAAAAGTGATATTCCAACTGTCACTTTCCTTCACTGTCAGTTAAGGTCATTTCCCATATCTAATCATTGCCCTTGTCCAAGGACAGGGATAGCTGCACAGAGCAGCTATCAGCAAGCTTCCTCTCCAGTATCACATACAAGAGTCTGAATGTTGTGCCATTAGTTATTAAATCCTAATTAGTGTTTAAGGAAAGATCCTTTTTTTTCCACTTCTGCTGGACAGTGCCTAAATCTGTGCCTGGTACTCGATGAATTCACATCTGGAACAAGGAAATAAGAACAAGGATTGGCAATAGATGGCAACAGGAGGCCATCAGGTGTGTCACTGCTCAGCTTATAGGGCAAGTGATGTGCCATAATCCTACAGCCACACATTGGTGAGCAGCTCTGAAGTGCCAAATGGATGAGAGGAAAAATCTATCATCTCTTTCTGTCTTTCCAGAAGAAATGGACTCGGGAAGAGCAGCTCATCCTTGGCTTGGGGGCTTCCACCCAGCAGGGCAGCCCAGGAGGAAGGAGCCCTCCTTGCAGGAATCACAGCTTTGTCCCTTCCCAGGGAGGCAGCTGGATTTGCTGTGTGATGCTGTGACAGGGATGAGGCATCTGTCTCGCCTCAGGCTGGCCTCTGCTGTCAACAGAGAAAAACGAGCACCTCCAGGACATGATTCATGTGCCTTGCACTGTGTGTCTACTTCAGATGAGATGAAATCACCCAGAAATGGCTGTTTCTCTCCACTGCCTCCAAAGGCAGCACACAGCAACACTAACACATAGACACCTCCATTAGAACACAGCTGGAGGGGCTCAGGAAAAGATGCCCTTCCCAAATTCCATCACTTGGAAGAAGATACCAGCCTTGTCTGTTATGCCAACACCTAGTGAGGTGGGTCTGTGGCATTACAGGCCTGGGCAGGGAATTATTTAGGATCATGAAGAAAGAACAGGAATTTTTGCAAGCACGAGGAGTTCAGCAGCAGCAGTTTCTGGGAGGCACAAAGCTGGCACCAGAATTTTTCTCTGTTTTCCAGGATTTTGACAATAGGATCTACTTACCACAGTGCTTTCATGACTGGTGTTTTCCCTCCCCTCTTTGCTTTAAGTATCACAGAACCACAGAACCATTTAGGTTGAAAAAGATTTCTAAGGTCGTTGAATCCAAGCTGTGAGCGATCCCCACCTTGTCAGCCAGACCATGGCACTGAGTGCCACATCCAGTGGTTTTTTAAAAACCTCCAGGGATGGGGACTCCACCACCTCCTGGGCAGCCCTTTCTAATGTTTAACAACCCTTTCCATGAAGAAATTCCTCCTGGTGTCCAGCCTAAGCCTGCCCTGGTGCAGCTTGAGGCTATGTTTTCTAGTTCTGCCTAACTGCATAAATGAGATGGGTCTCACTAACAAGATTTGGGTCCCAGAGGAGGACATGTGGGATAGCACACAGATCCCTTGTGTCTTTCCATCCCATATCCCTCTCACCATGCCTGTTGGAACACATCTTGACCTCAACATACATACATTACAGAAGATGCACCTTTGCATGTGTTCTTGTCCCCACTGCAGGCAGAGCTGCAGCCAGATCCTGTGCTTTGGCCAAGACTGGGCAACCCAGGAGCTAACAGAGGAATCTGTGTGTGCAGATTATGCAGGAGGAGTGGGGAAGACAGAAAAAAAGGATTAAAGCCAAAATAAGCTGAAAACTTCCTTAATGCCCAGTTAGTGCACGCTGGTAGAGCTGAGAAAACTGAGGAGAGCTGTGGCTGCTTCACTCCTTCACAGCAGAGTCCAGGTTCCTGCACGGAGCCCTCGGAGCAGCGAGGGAACAGGGATGTGCTGTGACTGTGAGAGCCTGGCAGGAGACACCTGCTCTGATCCTCACTGCCAGCAACCTGCCTGCTCACACAAGCAGCTGGCAGCAGCAGGTGGCTCAGCTGATACTGAGATGGAAACCAGATAAACCCCTCCTCCTCTCTCTTTCTTTTTTTTTTAATATATATTTTGTCTAGGCACAGAGGTTTGTGGTTGCCCTGTTGGTAACAGTGAGCGTGCTCACACTGCTCTGTGATCAATTTCCTCACTTCTAGCAAAAAGTGCAGAAAAAGCTAGTTAGAAAAGAGAATGAATCTGCAGGTTTGTGCCATGCTTGAAAATTCCCTTTTATTTGAGTTGCTCAGTCTCATGCCAGGAGCTGGTTCCTGCTTTGCTGTAACAACTCTGTACTCAGGTTGTCCTTAATGCCTTTTGCAACACGAGGGTGCAAAGGCATGTGAGGTATTTACAGTTCTCTCAGGAAAATATGGTCTAGGCTGTCACTGCCAAAAAAAAAAAAAAACCCTAGCAAAGGAAGCTCTTGGGTCACTGTAAAGAGGAATCTGATTTTGTTCAGCTTGTGCAATGCTCAGCAGTGACTGATATCCTAAATATGAGGAAATAGGCTTTTCTGCTTTGTCCTACAGCTGGTATTGCAATTGTCTCTGTCTCATTCTCTTTTATTAAATGATCTCTCCAAGGGTAGCCAGGAACAGTCGCCCTTTTCATTCTCTACATTGCACAATGCAGCCTGTAATTATTCCATTATGACTTTAATTAGTCTTTCTTTCATTAAGGTTACAATCACCACATATCATGGTTTATTTATTTAGCTGACTGCTCAGCTCATAAAAGAGCTGGGGGTTTTAAGGGCTTAAAAGAGACTGAAATGGCTACTCAAATTTGGAATTACCTCTGACACAGACTCAAGAGTACTAAACCAGTTGTCATTTTTTTTCAGGCCGAAACCATTAGATTGGAAATCTGCCAAATTCAAATGGCTCTGTAGGATCTTTCTTGATTTCCTGTGAGCTCAGACTGGCCAGGGAGGTGCCAACCTTAAATATTCTGCTGGTGGGGAGCTCAACAGAGAAAACTTCCAGCTACGACTTCCCTGAAGGCTCCTTCCTTCCCTAACCATCTCTTCCTCTTCCCCTTCCTTTCCCAACAAAAAAGCTCTACAAAGCTGGAAATGTATCTTAAATAAAACAATGCTGAGATGTTTCCATCAGTCTGTGGGGTTGTCACAGTCACGAAGCCTGTCCTCTTCTACTTAAAATAAGTTATCTGAGGCAAGTCTGAGGAATTGCTGTGTTAGTTTGGGATGCCCAGTGTGTTCTCCTGCCCTTTACAACACACCCTGCTGCTGTGGAGCATTTGTTACACCATAAACATGGATATGACTGGTTGCAAGGAGCTTCTCACCACAGGTGCTACATCTGGAAGCTCCAGATGTGCACAGTGCATGCACAGGTGAGGTGGAAAGTCGATCTAAATGGTTCGAAACAGAAAAAGGGAACAGAAGGATGCTTACTGTCCATGCTCTCTGCAGGGTGCACCTCGGTGGAAATAAAAGTAGAAAGATTTTAGCTGTATTCTGCAGCTATCAGTACTGAACCAATGATGGAATTTTAAAAAAGTATTGATTTGGTAACTTTTAAAAGCATTGTGCTCAGCATAGAGTAGCTGGGTATTTTCTGTCTTGCTGGACCAGAAGCCAATGGCTGCTGAGGGACCTCTGATGCCAGTTCTGTTCAGAAAAAAATAGAACAGAATTATATTTATATCTATACTCTATTTATTTTATATTTCTCTCCTGTGTAGAATAGAATAGAATAGAGTAGAAAGAAGAAAGAAGACTAGAATAGAATAGAATAGAATAGAATAGAATAGAATAGAATAGAATAGAATAGAATAGAATAGAATAGAATAGAATAGAATAGAATAGAATAGAATAGAATGGTTTGGGTTGAAAGGGTCCTTAAAAATCCTCCAGTTCCAAGCCCCTGCCATGGGCAGGGACACCTTCCACTATCCCAGGTTGCTCAAAGCCCCATCCAGCCTAGACTTGGACACTTCCAGGGATGGGGCTTGCACAACCTGACACGTGACACAGCTGCATTCTTGTGAGGTTTGACTTGATATCCTATCCTAATCCGTCCAATACTGTACAGTATCATAAAATAACATAAATAGTTTAGCAACAGGTTAACTAACATCCCTCAAGGCATTTATCACTAGGAAAGCTTCTAATGGGCATGTTTTGATTAAGATTGCACTGGAGGTAGTGTTAGGTCTGAAGAGATTAAATATTTGAATCAGTGATTTGGAAGTAAATATAACTCCTCTGCTGATTAAGGTGTGTGACTTATGCAGAATGGTAAACAAAGAGGTGAGAGTGGCTGCAGTGCAACGATCTTGACTTCTTGATAAGCTTGACTCACTTAAGTGAAAAGTATTTGAGCAGCTGACTGCCCGAATGCACTTTTAGGGATAAGGAATGAAGGCCTTGTCTGCAGAACAGGAGGCTGTACCCCAGCAGGAATGGATTCAGCAAAGGATTTGGCAGTGGAAGGATAAGCAGGTCAGCCTGAGCTCCCACAGTTTCATCGTGGCCAAGAAAGGTTAATGGGATGCTTGGATTAGCAATGCACAAGCAGGGCAGGAGCAGGGTGATGTTAACTCTGAACATGGCATCAGTGGGATCAACACTGAAATGCTACATCAGGTTTTGGCATTGACTGCTCCAAAGGAAGGCTGGGAAGGTATAAAAAAGGAGCCACAAATGATCTGATGGCAGGAGAAACTGCCACAAGGGAGTCCTAAAGGGTTCACTGCATTTAGTTTATAAAAAAAAAAAAAAAGATTGGACACAACTTTATTATGTCTTTGCTAATATTATGAGGTATTTACCTTTTTGGGACCAGGAGAGGGAAAAGTACCAAGCTGCAAAGGGCTTTTCAACCTGGTTAAATACACATGTTAGCAAATAGTTGAAAACTGAGGTAGATATAGAAATACTCTACAAATTATTTTACAGCAAATGACAAACTGGTGGGAAAAAAGCTATCAAGGGTAAGCTGGCTCTTCTTTGATTTGATACCTTCAAATTAAGCCAGGATAGCTGCCCAGAAGAGAGCTGAACATTGCTGACTCCCACTGAGAGTAACTGCATGGCTGAAGGACTGGTGGGATTCCAGGGACCAGGTGAGCAGATATGACATGATAGTGACATGTGGCAGTCTGTCAGTGGCCAAATATGTGTGAGCTAGGAAGAGCTCATTGTGAAAGGCTTTCATGTCAGGCCTGTGGACTGACCAAGGATGTCAGACACTACTGAATTCTGAACTCTGTGTCTGGGAGGTTTGTGACAGTGCCAAATAATTTGCAGGATTCCAAGCCCACCATTCTCACAAGCCCATTTCAGCTGTGCTAGGGACTCCAAGGAGCTCATCTCTTCAAACTGACAGACTGTCACTCTAATAACCATGACAAATCTGAGTGTAGTGCAGGGCCTGCAGTTTGGCTCCCTCGTGGGTAATGACAGCTCTGCTTCCTTGGGATCCTCCCTGGAGACCAGGCACCTTTTGCAGAGTGCATCCCACTCTAAAATCCCAAACCTTCTGTGCTTCTGCTGCCTGTCATGTCCAAACCCACCTGGGGCAGACAGGTTGGGCAAAGGACTATTTTTCCTCCTGATGTGGATGGTCAGAGTGCCCATCTGGCAAGCACAGTCACTGCTCCACCCATCCTGCAGCAGGTGAGGTTATTCAGAGTCTCCTGCCCTTTGCAGAAGAGCTGCACAGCCCGAGGTGAAACTGTGGACTTGATGAAGCTGTGTCACTTCACACAGGAAAAAAGAGGAAGGTGGTATTCACATCCCTTTCCCAACTGGCATTTAGTTGCATTTTCAAAGCAGAACAACTGTGAGGGGAAAGACACACAAAACTTTCCCCACAGAATACTTAACAGCAGTGACTCAGGCCTTGTCCTGTCCCACCAGGCATGTTCAAAACCTTTCTTGAAGGCAGTGGCTGAATTTGAAATTTACTTTTTTGAGCTCCAGGATGAGTGCTCAGGGCTGTAGGGTGCTGTGCTGTGGGGTAGATGCTTCTTGCAGCTTTCAGTGAGGAAAACATGAGCTTGGGTCATGGCTGAGAATCCCCTTTGGAAACAGCTTCTGGGTGGTTAGTCCAAGTCAAATCCCCCAGGTGTGAATTTTCCCCATCATTTCCCTCTGCCTAACTTTTCCTGGTGATGTCTGTGTGTCCCTTTCCCAGGCAGTTGACTCCATACCTTGGCACTGCACAGGGAGGCTGAGCTAAAGGATATCAGGAGATTGGTGCCATGGCTAATTTTCATGTTGCCCTGTAAATTGAGATTGCAGCCTTTTCGTCAGACTGCGAGAATATTTTCTTCACCTAATCTGCTCACAACAGCTTTGCTGAAGGTTTTCCCCTCGGCTATCACTGCATGAGTGCTATCACTTGTTCTCCATGTGCCCAGACCCTGAGGCTACAGTCTGGGAAGGTGCAGTCTAGGCAGATATGATGCCTAAAATCCAGCTGTGATTTCCAGTCATTAGTCTGAGCAATGCCTACACATCTGGTTATAAGCAGGGCAATATGATTGGAGCGGGATTGCACTGTAGGAATGCAGAAATATGTCCAAAAGACCCTCTGTGCTGGGAACCTCTTCCTTAGCGTCCTTGTCTTCTTCCAGCATGAAAAAAAATTTGCTGTTTCTTCTTTCATGATAACCAAGGGAAAGTAAATTCGCTGCAAGCGTGCTCTGTTTACATCAACTGAAAGCAGCGAGTTCATATAAATTATGCCCAATCTCTGACAAAATAACTCTATTTGTTTGAGCAGGAAGCCTGACAATGTGTTTTGTTGCTCTCTCCCAGCACATTTTGGGATCAGCTGGCAACTGAGGGCTACTTAGATACAGACTAATGAACCACCATTTCCTGCAGAGCTGAGCTAAGCCATTGCAGCTACAATTACTTCCTAGTGCCATCCCCCTTCAGTTTGCTTGACCAAAAAATCCCACAAAAACAAACAAACAAAAAAAAACCCAAAAAAAACCCCCAAACCCAAAAAACCCCAAACCAAACCCAAAAACCCTTGCATCAGAGGGAAGGCTGTACACCTACTGATTGCCACGAGTGCCACAGAGACCAGGTACAGAAATGAACTGCAGCTAAACTGGTCAGAAATAGGTTGGTGTTTTGCTCTTGAATTTCTTGCCTGTGCATCTCAGGAGAGGGACATTCCAGTACCCAGATATAAAAATACAGATAAAATCTGGTGTAAAATGAACATGTGAAACCTCTTGTGTTATTGTTTTAAATGTCAGCTGAAGACAAATGTGGTGTAAGACACAGCTCAGGTGGCATCCGTCTCTGTAACAGTGGCCATGGCTATGCCAAGTGAAGTGTCTGAACCCCTCCCCAGCTGGCAGGGAACCCAAGATGGATCCAGAATCCATCCCAAATCAAGGTAAATGTTTAAGAAGAAAAGCCTGAATTTTCTTCTGGGGATGCCCATTTCTCTGCACTGACTCTTTTGAAACAGAATCCACATGACTAGCTCAGATACCCATTTTCTAGGCAGCTAAAATTAGAGACGAATGCCACCCATTACACAGAGTATACCTAACCTGAAAGGAATGACTGATTATGTTCTTCAATATTAAATAGATCTGAAGGCAGATCTGTTTAAACTGACTGATCACATTCTTCTCAAATAGCATTATGCAAATATTTCCAATATGGATGGGGAAGTATTAATGTCATTTACAAAAAGACATGACAAAATTCAGAGGGGTTATGACTGTTGTTCCAATAAATAGGGAAGGGGAACAACAGGAAGGACCACAGCTGTGAAATCAATTCTTCTAGGAAGGGTAATTTTGAAGTCAGAACCAAAGCATGCTCAGGGTAGATGGTATCTTTAAACCATTACAAGACTTTATTAAAAATATGTGAAATTATACCCTCCCATCCCTTTTTGTTTTCCACCCTGAAAATTTTGTAATTTGGTTGAACTGCCTTAGGTTTGGCAAAAGCCACATCCCAAATTATGCCACAGACAGTTACTGAAACGATGGTTATGAAATATGGGGGGAAAAATGATGACTCTCATTATATTTAGGTCTCCAATATGATTTTGCTCTGTTTGAGATTCTTTCCCCACAAAACCCAAGAAAGAAAATTTCAGGTCTAGTGGCTGAAGTCAAACAGGACCCAGGGGGTTCTGATCAGATACACCACAGGCCCTGCCCCTCTGTGGTGTCACCTGCTGTGGTGACCCTGTCTGGATGCCAGGCACCCACCAAAGCCACTCTGTCACTGCCCTCCACAGCTGCACAGGGGGGAGAAAATATAATGTTCATGAGTTAAGAGCAGAGAGAGACCACTCTCTAAACACCATCATGGGTAAAACAGCCTCAGCTTGGGGATATTAATTGAATTTATTATCAACAAAATGAGAGCACCATAATGAGAAGTAAAAGCAGATCTTAAAAATCCCTCCTCCTTCCCAGCTCCACCTCCTCCCCCAGCGCTGCAGGGAGAAGGGAATGGGGATTATGGTCAGTCCATCACATGCAGGAGAGGAATCCTTCCCCTGCTCCAGCGTGAGTCCATCCCACGGGACACAGTTCTCCAGGAACTTCTCCAGCCTGAGTCCATCCCATGAGAGGGTTCTCCAGGAATTCCTCCAGCCTGAGTCCATCCCACGGCACACAGTTCATACACTGCTGCAGCGTGGGTCACTCTTCCACAGGGTGCAGTCCTTCAAGGACAGGCTGCTCCAACCTGGGTCCCCCACGGGGTCACAAATGCCACCAGGAGATCTGCTCCACCGTGGGCTCTTTCCTCCACGAGTCCTCGGGGAGCCATGCCAAGGCAGCCTCCTCCATCGCACGCTTCCCTTGTCCCGCAGTCAGACGCAGGTGAAGCACAGCCAGCCTGGCACGGCTGCCCTGCCCGGAGAGCTGGCAGGACAATGGGGAACACCCCACAAATGCAGGAATTACGGGAGAGACGGGACACCGGCAAACATCCCACAGACACAGGGAAACCGGGAAGCATCCCACAGCCATAGCGACAGCGGGAAGAGGCGGGGCAGCAGGAAACACCACCCAACCGCAATAGTCTGGGGCAGAATAGATGCGTAGCTCAGCGGTTTCGATCACCGCTCAGTGCTGCGGGAATGCGAGGGTTCGAGTCCCGAAAGCTCTCAGGCTCCGAAGAACTTCCCCGAGCTTCCCCGTGCGGCGGCGCAGTAAGCGGCCCAGTACTGCGGCAAAGGCTCGCAATGGTGCAAGAGATCAGTGTATTGTCTGTCAACACTCTCTATAAAGGGAACGTGGTCTCAGAGTTCCCAGGATCCTGTTGCCTATCAGGCTGAGACAGAGACGTGAAGCAGGGGAGAGACCAGTGGCAGCAGAGGACTGCAATGGATCTGAGCGTTGGGCGCAAGTAGAAGTGGCAGAAGATAGATAGATTAGGATAGTAGTTAGCAATTAGGTCTGCTCCTGCTTCGGGAAGCCAACTGAAATCTGCAAAACTGGGAGAGAAAAACAGCTCTCCCTTTTCATTCCTTATTCTCTTTCACTAATTCCCCCTCCCTGTGCTTTCCTTTCCTCTTGTCCCTTTTCCTCCAATGCACACTCACAGCTACCAGCTGCCAGCAGCGCAGGTGCTCAGCCTTGCTTAGAATCAGACCACACGGTTTTTTCCTCAACTTCACTTTTAGGCTGTTCAAACCTATATTCTTTCCACTCTTCTTTCCCTAAACCTATGGAAATAATTGGGGCAGGGCATAAGAAGACAGGAAGCACACTTCAGGAACAATGCAAACCAGGATGTGTTTTCAAATGGCAAAATGATGCTCCGTCCACGAGAAACTGTTGTTGTTTGGGTTTTATTACAGCAGATAATTGCATGAGCGTTTCACAGTGAGTAGTTTCTTTGTTCCCTCAGCTTGGCTCTTTAGGAAGATTTATCCTTAAATATTTTCCATGAAACTCCTTAATCTCTGCCCAGAGCAGCTTAAATTAACAGCAAGTTGCAAATTATTAAAGCTGAGGTATGGTTTTAATGAAAATTCCATCTAAAATATTTTGCCTTTTACAGCTCTAGCTTTCTTTTTCTCATTGCTTCCTCCACACTTCTCGCTGGGCTTTTCCCACATGTTGTATCCCAGCAGTGAAGTCCACAGTGGCCTTTGCATTTCCCAAGGCTGCAGCACTTGTATACATGAGCTAGTTCTTGCAGAGACACCAGAGCTATCAGTGCTGCACTGAAATGCCTCCCGTGGCTCTGCTGTACATCTGCCCTCTCTTGCCGTTGGTGCATTTCCACTTTTCCCTGCCCTTCCCGGTGCATTTCTGCTTGCAATGTTCTTTCTGTTTCCTGTGGGCTGCACCAGCCTGCTGTCTGTAATGCTTATCCTGCTGTAAAGCCTGGAAGCTACTACTATTTCCTCATCCATTTTAGGAGTCAGAGTTTTGTCCCTGCCTGCCTGTCCTCACCTTCATTTGTAACTTCCCCTTTCTTTTTTTTTTTGTGTCCTGGATTTTTTTAAAACATGGGTTTATATCTCTCCTTTTTTTTTTTTTTTTTTTTTTTTTTTTCCTTTTTTCCTTTGCACAGACTTGTGTTCTTGATCTTTTTTTGTCTGCAGGGACTGGGGATCACCTGTAAAGTTAATGGAAGAGTTAATGAGGGAATGAGGAATGCAGGAGACAGCTATTTTTAGCATGCTTCATCTTATGTAATAATTTTTTTCCCCGTTGTGGCATCAAAATAGATACCAAAATACCAAATAGAACTTGGTTTCTGATAAACCTGTTTTATGTCCCAGTGTTTTACAAGAAGCCCCTGTAGATACTGGTACTGCAGCCACCATGATAAAAATAAATCCTGGGGATCTGATCATGTACACTTGCTCAGGAAAAACTCTTATGGAAGGCAGCACCTTGGTTCCACAAACTGGTTACACACAGAGCTGAAACTTTGGTTTGTGCAGCAGATTTCAGCACTGTACATTTCAGTTCTGCTACAGCATTTACGGTATTTTCCTTGCCTCTCTCCAAGGAAGTTCAAACAGAGGATAGCAAACATGGTGCTGGGTCTGTATTCACACATTCACCAGGATCAGGGTACAGCTTCCTCTCTCTCTCTCTGTGTCTAGTTCTACCTCACTGTTAAAATAACTATGTTTTTAAGTATTTTGTTTTGCCCTGTAAATGCCTTAAACATTCATGTCAGTGTTTCATAGCCCTTTCCAGGTCCTGTGTGGAGATGATGCAGCTTTCACAATGTTCTAAGGGAAAAACAAGAGACAAGCTTGTATAAATTTTAGGTGCTACAGACACATTCTTCAAATCAAGTTAATTAAAACCCTGGGACCCTAACTGGAGATAATGAGTCATAATTTCTCATTATTCCTATTATTAGGAGATCATTGTCTTTAAAATTTTTAATCAAATATGGTTTAAGCCTTCAGTGAGGACTTCTGGATGGGCCCATCCATGTTTGGTGTGGTATTCCCCAGCAGGGAGATATTTCTTCCTCCATGCACTAGTTGTAAGTGTATGGAGGATGTATAAGTATAAATAACTTTCTGCAACATCTAAGGACTGAACCCAAGGCTGAATTTAGAGAGTCTTTGCACTATTCCTTGCCACTAGTTTGTAGTGGATGGCCAAAGTTTGTCTGTTTCCAAGGGGGGGAAGTCTTCCTTCACCCAAAGATTCCTGCTGAGGGTTGTTAGCACCTTCAGGAGAGGCAACCACACCAGGAAATCTTTGAGCCAAGAGCAGCTGTAGGCTGGGAGAGCATCGGGGAGGTATTTGACAGAAGCCAGCCCTGTGCTCAAGCGCTTGTTTGCACATCCATCTCCCTGCCACCGCCAGGAGGGAGGATACTGCAGGGCAGGGACCCCATCTGACCTGGCACAGATGTGCTGTGCAGCAGTTCCCTCCCTGCAGCACTGTGCTAAACACCCCTCCGCAGCTCTGCGGGGATAAAATACTTACCTACCTCCCAGGGGCTTTGGGAAGCTTATCCCGTGTCTGTACAATGCCACACGAGTTCCAACCACTGTGGGAAGCTCCCTGATTAGAAGATTCCTCTCAGATTATGAGCTCCTGTATGTAATGTTTGGCAGTTGCTTTGAAACCAGTTCTCAGACCTCTGCTGTATTTTATCCGCTCTTTCTGCAGCTTCCAAAGGAATTGAGAGGGCGTTTCAGCACACACCTAAACCAGTCCCTGCAGGTACAGGGAACCACTGATGGTTTTTCAGCATCTGGCTTCTTGGGGAACTGGTTGGGCAGAGCTTTGTGTCCCCATTAGCAGCATGGCTAATGAATCTAACTCCAAGCCTAGTCATGGATCCAGATCCAAGCCAGCAGTGCCAACAGCCCTAGTGCCATTTGAGCAGCACCCACTGCCCTTCATGTGCAGGAGCTCAGTGACTGAAGGCAGGTGTCAGAGCATGGACCAGGCTCTGCTTGGTGGGGCCAGCAATGGGACAGGAGGCAAGGGGCAGAAACTGATGGCCATAAATTTCCACCTGAACATGAGGAAGAACTTCTTCCTTGTGCAGTGACCCAGCACTAGAACAGATTGTCCAGAGAGGCTGTGGAGTCTCCCTCACTGGAGATATTCCAGACCCATCTGGACATAATCCCATGCCATGTGCTCTGGGATGGCCCTGCTGGAGCAGCGAGGTTGGACCTGGTGACCCACTGTGGTCCCTTCCAGCCTGAGCCATCCTGTGATTCTGTGATTGTGTGACCTCGCTGAACTGCAGGTGAGGAGCACATGAGATTGTAACTCAGTGACAAGTTTCCTTCCTCTCCATTCCTGAACTACAATGGCTTGCCTATAAATCAGTGGGTCGGAGTCCCAAGGCGGGATGGCACAAGACGACATTGGATGGTGCTTTTACTCCCCGTTTCCTCAGGGAATGCCTTGGGGAGCCCATCAGGAAGCCTGTTCCTGCCCGGAGCGCGGGGGCAATGCTGGCTGCTGGCTGCGCTCCTCATGATGTCCCGGCGAGCGACCTTCTGTGCCCCAGCCCCCGGGACCAGCGTGTGCCGCGGTTTCGGCACAGCGACAGCCACGGCCAGCCGCGGGTTGGGGACACGCTGCCCACCTTTCCCAGTGCCGAGGGGTGCTCCGACCCTGCCGCTCTCCCCATCCGCTCTCCACGGCGGGGGCGGGCCGGGGCGGGGGCGGCCCCAGCTCCATCCCTGCCCGCCCGCCTCCCGCAGCCGGTCGGGGCGGAGAGGCGGCACTGGAGGGTTCCTCCGCCAGCAGCCGGGCGGGCAGCGGTGCACATGGCATGTCTGATGGCGGCTTTCTCCCTGGGCAGCGCTTTGGTAAGGCTCGCCCTGCCTTCCCTCCGCGGCGCCGCGGCGAGCGCCGGGCGGGGGGCGAGATGCGGGGCTGGGGGATGGAGATGGAGCGAGGGCTCCGCGGGGAGCTCCCGACACGCTTCCCGAGGGACAAGCAGGCTCGGAGGGTGCGTCCGGGGCTGCGTCCCGCCGCGGGGTGCGGGATGTGAGATGCGGGATGAGGGATGCAGGATGAGGGATGCGGGATGAGGGATGCGGGATGAGGGATACAGGATGAGGGATATGGGATGAGGGTTGCAGGATGAGGGTTGCAGGATGAGGGTTGCAGGATGAGGGATGCAGGATGAGGGATGCAGGATGAGGGATGCAGGATGTAGGATGAGGGATGCAGGATGAGGGATGCGAGTGTGCGAGCGGCCGGCGGCGCACGGCGGGACTTGACCGCTAGTTACCTCTGTCTGTAGCTAAGGCGGGGGGATTATCGCCGAGCATGCTCCCTGCGCCGCTGCGCCCCGCCGGCTTCCCAGCGGATTTGCGGAGGGACCGTAACCTTTGCATAACACCCGGGGCCGGCGCGGGACGGAGCGGGCAGAGCCCGCGGGACCGTCCTGCCGCTGGGACCGGTGGACGGCCCGGCTCCTCACCGGCGAAATCAAACTACATGGGAAATACCCCAAAGTGTGCAAAAGCAGCCGAGAGGTGAGCGCGGTGCTGCCGCTGGCGGTGCCCGGCGCGCAGGGCTCGGTGCGGGCACAGCTCGGGATGCGGGGCTGGGGCAGCACCGGGGGTGACAGCGGAGAATGGAGCGGGCTGCAGGGCTTGGGGCGTACGGAGCGGGTTCAGGTGTGTCTGTGTCTTACACGGGGCTTGGGTAAGTCCGTGGCTCCCGTAGCCACGGGATTGCCCGGCTTTTTCCAAGAGAAGGTGATGCCTCAACAGGGAGGCGTTTGGACCATCCGAGGTGCTCGGGGAGATCCTCAGCCATTAGCGGGTGGTCCCTGGAGGAGTTAGGTGTGTGAACAGGCATTTCGGTCCACAGAGTGACTGAAATTGTTTCATGTCCTGGTAACAAAAGTCTTTGGCTTCATGCTCTCGGATGATTGAGTAGTCAGAGGCAAGGATCTTGTCCAAAGGCTATTTCTTTTTGAATCGATCTAAACTGGAGAAGCTCTGACTGTCACCTGAATAATCAAGGTGACCTGCTCATTGAGAGTTAGTTTTTGGATATTCGCCCTGATGTGTGAAGGTGCTCAGTGGTTCCTCCAAACAAAACAGCTTATAAGTGCCAAAGTCAGCCTTGAAAACGTCCAGGGAAGAATATTTTTAACTCACCTTCTGCTAGTTTTTAGGGAAGAGGGAAGTTTCCCTGCTTTAATTGTTGAGTTCTAAGATGTTTCACATTACTCTTGTTATGTTCAAATTACATACCATGGCACTCAACTATTTAAGAATGTCACAGTAAGGGTTACTGGACACCTGACCTCTAAGTAAGTTGAGAGCATGATTAAAATCTCTTTCTTGAGAAAATGTGGTGAGCCCAGCTGATTTTTTCCATCCAGAACTTGGGGCTTGCACATGAAGAATGTGAAGACACCAGCTATGGAGTGGTTATGCAGGAGCACTTTTTTTCATTGGTGATTATGTAGGACTGGTTGGGGTTTTGGATTGGTTTTTTTTAATGTTTTCATCAGCATTCATGACAAGTGGCTGATCAGAGCTGTGCTGTTTTACAGCAAAGATGGGAAAACCAGGAGCCATGAGAGAGAGGATGGAAGTGGCACAGTGAAGAGAAGGCAATGTCACTTCTTAGCTGAATTGGACAAATAGAGGGAAAGAGTGGCAGGACCTGCAGCTCTGTTTGCATTCATGCATTGAAAAGGAGTGCAGCACATCTGCTTTCCAAGAGATAACTTTGTAGATGGTTGGGCAGATGTGTCAGCATGGGGAGCCTGGCATCTAAGCCATCTACAGAAGTCCTTTCCAATACAAATCTGCATTAAAAATACTAAATTTCCCAACAGACAACTGTGCAGATGTTTGGCTCTGCTTATGACATCCACCAAAAAACAGATGACAGCAAACAGTCTCTGAAGTGTTGGAAATTCTGTTTTGCTGAAGAAAATTCATGACTGTTTCTCTTTTGAGCTTACACACATCCTGCTGATACCAGTGCAAAGCACCATGCTGATAAAAGGAATGTAAAAAAATGCAGATTCTGTATGCATAATTTAAAAAAAAAGTAGAGAAAGGTGGGTGGAAGGCTGTTGTCATGGTCAGGAGAGGAGGGGAGGGAGGTTTAGTCCAAAAAGTGCCAAGAGGAATTGCACTGAGTGCTGTGATAGGCAAAGTGTAGCAAGAGGTATGGCTGTGAGCACAGAACATTGACCTTACAGTGTCAGTGGTGCAAGAACTGGAGCAGGGTTTAGTGTGTTTATGTAGCTGATAAGATTTCCATCAGTTATCACTATCAAGCATGGAAAGCACACAAGGATTTTGGGTGCTAAGCCTTGTGCTTTCCTAAAAGACCTCAGAAAATAACTTGTGCTGTCGTCCCAGGTTGCTAAGTCTCCAAAACTATCAGTGCAGGAGAAAATAAGGCATGAAATAGTACATTTGAAAATTTGCAGAAATATAACTTCACATTTACACAAGCACAGGCTGATCCAGAGCAACGAGAGCTCTTAGACATTTTGAAATGTCTGCACAAATAATTGTTCAGCCAGCACCCTTCCCCCTGCAGCTCTGTCCCAGTGCAAGCCTTGGAATCAGAGTAACTAGAACCAAATTCCTTGAGTGCATGAGAAACCAAACACAATGGGGACTGAACTTATAAATGTATTAATCTGGTGCAAGATCTGAAAGGATAACTAGTGCTAAAGGAACTGTATGTGCTGCAAGAGCTCTTTTACCTCCTCTGTCAAGGCTCAGGCAGAACAAACAAAAGATTGCTTTATTTTATTCTTCTTTCACCTATCAGCGCATTACAGTGCCAGATCCTTGTGTCATTTAATGAATAATTCTACTGATGCAGAAGGTCTTGAAACATGTTCCTAAACAAAATCTGTGGACTTTCTCCACTTCCCCTGCAGGGTGGCAGCAGTTCTGGCTGTACCATGGCCGAGCCAAAGTCGGTGTGTGTCTCGGTGGATGAGGTGGTCTCCAATGGCACAGACCCCCAGGACATTCGACTCATGAATGGACACTTAAAAAAAGTGGACAATGCTCTGACAGAAGCTCACAGGTTCTCCTACCTGCCCCGCAGACCAGCTGTGAACATTGAGTTTAAAGAACTGTCCTACTCCATCCAGGAAGGGCCGTGGTGGAGAAAGAAAGGTGAGGAAAACAAGGGTTCATCTACAAGAAGCTGTAGACGCAGCAGTTCATACAACTGCTTATTTCTGCCTCCCAATTCTTAAGTATTTGATGTAAATATAGTATTGCTGTGCTGCCAAATAGCTGTCCTGTGATCTTGCCTGTCTACAATTTGTTGTTAAGGGTGGGTAGAGCATGCAGGAGTTTAAATATGGGGGTGGGGGAAATGAGGAGGCTTTTTTTTTTCCACTCCTGCAATTGGCTGTTTTGTGAAATGGTTGTTTTTTCAGTACTCTTTCAGAACAGCAAGTATCTCAGAATTTCAGAAGGCATTAGACACCATGATAAAAAAATGTTTTCTTTAAAGGCTGTGTTTGGAAAGAAATGCTGTGAGCTCCAGGTCTCTCTGCAGCTTAGATGGGTCGCTCTAAGCTTATCATTTCTTTTAACTGATTAAATCACTGACTCTTGCTGAGATTGAATCCTGACGTTCAGTCAAGGACCAGGATGCTCTTTGGGTAGTTCCTTTGCTATTTGAACCCTCCAAAAAGTTCACAGCCTACAGCACAGGGTGTAACACAATGATACAGATATTGGAGCATCTCAAGGAAGAGAAGTGTTGGGAGTAAGAAGAGATTATTCAGCTCTCTTCTTTATAGGTTCTTGGTTGATTCCAGTTCTAAAAGGTGGCTCTGTCCTTTCTCCTCGCTTGGCATCAATTCCTTTCATACCTTCGTTTGCTTTGTGTAACTCTGTGTTTCCTAGAGAGTTTTTGGGGTTTTTTTTGGTGTGTATGACTAGTCCTCTCTAAAAGGAAAACTAGGTCGTGCAGTAAATTCCTGCCAGCGAAAAGAAGTGTGCCCAAGAGAAAACATTGAAATCTTCAGGAGAATTTTGTGTACTAAATGACATAATTGCTCTTCCTTGAGGAGTTCTCTCTCGGTAATGTAAATTGGTATGGTTGTGTGCTTTATTTCTTTGAAGAGATAAGGCCCTGCCAATGCAGCCCTCACCTGAGCCATACTTGATACCTGCACTGGCTCTGAGACTGTAAATCCACTGCCTTAGAGGTTCCACTTGAAATTGTTTCACAAAGTACTTTGCTGCCGTCTGTAAATTGTGCCATTATCAGATCATCAGGGCTTCAATAGTCTGAAAATGTGTGGTATGAAAAGCACTGTTGCCATGAAAGTGCTGCTGTATGTGGACAGGCTGTGCACACAATTATTCATTTGTTGAAGGATCTGCGGATTTCATGCTTTAATGGGTTTTTCAACATCAAAACTGAATGTACACATTCTGGCCTTCTTTTAATTATTTACTAAAATTGCACGGAGCCACACTGTCCATAGAAGAATAACTTGGTTTGGCAGCAACTTTGGTACGTTCAGAGTTATTCTTTATCTTATCAGAACGAACACAAAACATTGAAGGTTTTTTGTCCTCCAATAAATGGAGCTATGCCAAAGTGTCTCATTTAAGATTTAAAAGCTTGAGATTTCTAACTGGATCTCTTTCTCACTGGCCAGAAGTGATTGAGAGGTTCTATACCAAAACCCTCTGCTCACATTTGCTGACATGCTTGGGTGACTTGGCTTGAATAAAACAACAACATCCTGGCAAAATGTCCTGCTGCTGAAAATGACCTGTGGAAGTATTTAGCTCCAGGGTATGGCCATGACTGTGTCACTACATTTGGATTTGAAAGAGGAGATTGAATTTTTCTGTCTGGCAGTGTGCAGGGGTTCAGATCCTCCTCACCTTCTCTCACACCACGTGTGTGTCTTGGAACCACCAAGGACAGCCTCAGAGTGGCTGAGCTGCTCTCTGCCAGCAGGGCTTGGCTCTCTTCTCCTTGCCAAGGACCTAAAACAGACCTGGGAGGTCTGCAGTCCCTGCCAGGGGACTGTGAGCCAAAGTGTGCTCTCACTGCTGGCAAGGTGAACCACATCATGTCCTACCCTTGGAGGCCATGGCCAGCTGGAGGCAAATCCTTGTCCTTCTCTGCACCAGTGAGAGCACAGCTGGAATGTTGCATCCAGTTTTGGGTGCTTCATATCAACAGAGATGTTGGGAAGCTGGAAAGGCCCTGACAAAGGGGTAAAAATTTGTTCAGGGGACCTGCAAAGAGCATCTGAGGAGTCTGGGCTTGTTTGCTCTAGTGCAGAGGGAGCTGTGGGATGGTCTCACTCTGGCATGCAGCTGCCTGGAGGGTAGTTACCCTCTAGCAGTGGGGCCAAACTCCTGCCAGGAGTGCCAGGTGATAAAGAACAAGAGCCCAAGGGCACATATTGCAGTTTGGGTGGCTGATGGTGGACAGCAGGAAGTACCTGTTGCCCAGGTGCAGCACTGGGATGTGTCACCCAGGGACAGTGGGGCTTTCTCCATCACAGGGGAGCTGGAGGATTGGGCTGAGCAGCTGACCTGAGCTGCTGTTGGTGATCATCTTCCTTTGAGCAGGAGGCTGGGCTAGGTGACCTCCAGAGGTCCCTGCCTGCAGTGTTTCAGTGAGTTACTAGTTAGACTGTAGAAACCAAGGGACTGGCTCAATATATTGAACAGAAAAGATTTTCCACTAGAAAAACAGAAAACCAAAATGCCTAAATAGTCTCCAATGAAGGTAGGAACCAAACTATTCAGATTCCTTGAATTGTTTTAGTGGTCCTGCACGCAGAATTTTTCTTTGGTGTGTGTGTAATTTGGGATATCTCTGTTTAAACCTGATGGATTTGTACCTTAGTGTACATATAAAACTTTTTATGAATGCCTTATACTGGTTTCTGCTTCAGTGAGAAACTGGGACTTTTGCAGAAGAGCAGTATTGTGCCTCCAAACATTGGTGGTTGTTGCAGTTCAACACTCCTTGTAGATTCTCTCTGCCAAAAGTCTCTCTCACTGCTGCAGTGTGAAATATTTGAATTCACTTTTTTATGAGAAGAGTAGCAGAAAACATGCTGGGGAACAAAAAGAAAGGAGATGTCCCTCAGTTCACATTGTTCTTGGGAGCTGGTTGTGGTAAGAAGCGATAAGGGATGCTGTTTCAAAAATGTGCCTTTTAAATTAATGGTGTTTCTATTCTGAAATGGAGCTTGAAAAAGAAATTCTACTATTTCTACATAATTCCCTACGACTGTAATGAATTAGTTAAAACCTTTCAAAAGTATTGGATCACAAAGGCAGAAGGATAGTTTCCTTGCAAAGACAGTTTGTGCCAGCATGTTGGAGAAGAATTCAACTAAAGAGCAAATTCCCTTCAGTAAAAATGGCATTGCAAAGAAATGTTAAGGTTAGGCTCTAAATTAGCAAAAGGAGGAATAATTAGCAGTGCTTCCATTGTGTTCTGTGCTTAGCTTGATTGTTCAGACAATGCAGCTCATGGTATGTCATGTCTTTGACTTTTCATTAAAAGCACAAAGAAAGGTGAATTTGCATTGCTTGTCAACAACAAAGAAGCTAAATAAGATACAGAAGACTTCAAACTGGAATTTTTAATTGACCTCTGTCTCTGCCTTAAACTGACTAATTTAACTATTAAATATAATTTTCTCTTTAAAGACAAGGAGGGGCATTTTGATTCTAGGGTTTATATGATAAATGCTTCTCCCCTTATGAGGGTTTATCAAATTTATAGCAAAGGTTGGTGTGACTGTGGATCTGATTAATTCCCGGTGTAATTTCCCTTGAGGTCAATGGGATTAGCAGGGAAGGAATATGGCAGGTCAGTCCTTGATCAAAGCAGCTGTATCTGACCCATTCCATTCAGTAGGAGCTGCTGCCAAGATGGGAATTTGGTTACAGAGGTAAAAGTTTCAGAAAGTCTCAGACAACTTTGACCTTTTCCCTGTAAAGCTTTTAGAAGATTGGTCAACAGGTAGAAACAACTGTTCCTTCAGTTTTGAAGGAAAGAGATTTTTGAGTGATTTGTGAGGTTAAGGATCTTCCAGAACTGAAAATGTGTCTGTCTTTTACTCCAGTCTATGTTCAAGCATAGTCCTGGGGGTTTCCTGTGGGTCAGCAAGGTTCAAGACTGAGAAAGCCCCAGGACTCCAGGAAGAACTGCTGTGAAGTTAAGATGAACTGGCAAAGCTGGAAAAAGGGAACTTCAGCACATTTGTTAGAAATAATAGGGTTGCTTAGTCCCAGGATACTTCTCTTTTTTTTTTTAGGATGAGGGACCCAGCTGGCTTGGAGGGGAAGAGAAAGAGGAAAGTCCTATGTTAGATCCAGTGTGGCTCCTTGAATGTGGAAAAGCAAGATCTGCAGAGCTTTAGAACAAAATGTGGCTGAAGTTTCACTGTTTTTTTCACAAAGCCATTTATCTGAGGGTTGAGAAAGAGATGAAAGTGGGTCTTATCTTGGCTTCTGAGCTGTGTTTAAATGTAAATCACAGAAACACGGAGATTGGTTTACCAGTTGATAGAAAAATTATAGCTGTGTAGGTTTCCATACTAGGACTGCCTGAAAACTGTCTGCAAGGGGATTTCATAGAAAAGTCAGTGCCTCAGGATGCTGCCATTTTTGTTAAAAGCACCATGAAATAATCTGAATTGTGGTGTAGGGATGAATTATGTACAGTCCCATATACAAAGGAGGCATGAAGAGTACTTTGGAGCTTTCTGTCTAGGTCAAAGTCATTCAGCTTTACTTTAAAAAGATATATACATTCTATATGTTCATGAAAGGACATTTCGTTCTATTGTTTTCTAGGTTTCTAGGTGCTTTTGCTATAATATAAGGTGGAAATGGAAACATTCTGCCTATATAATTGAGTGCATCCAGGAAAAAAAGTAGTAATAAATTTGCTTTCAAAACACCACAACAACTCAGGGATTGCTTTTTGCCTTTTTTTTTCCCCCCCTCCTTCTCCTCACACTTCTCAGTATTCACGGTTAATTAGGCAACGTTTTCGTTGGAAATTTCTCCGTTGTTATTTTTAGGACTGTAATGAGTCATTTGTGCTGCGTTCGAGTGTAAGTTCTGACAGAATTTGGTCTCTAGTAACCTCTGAGAGCTCCGACCGGGTGAATTGCAGCCGGGGAATTTGGTGGGGTGGCTGAGGAGCAGGACAGGAATCCATGCTCAGCAGAAAAAAGCGAGATTTCTCCTTGTTTCGGGTTGGTTCTAATGGCTCAGACCTTGCGGAAGCAAACCGGAGAGGCTCTGCCTTTGCTGTCAAGGTTGTTTTTTTGGCAGCTTTGAGCGGCAGGAGGGCAAGGAAGGACCGAGCTCATTCTGGATGGTGTCCGATGGGGGAACACGGAGTCTTTGGCAGGTTGTTTGGTATTCAGGAAAGGTGAGAGTGGCCGTCACAGTCTCAGATAGTGTCATCAGAACAGCGCGATCCCTGCCGTTCAGCTCCGAGGGCGGGATATTATGTTAATACCTTTCTCTGCATAAAAGATGGAAACTTCAGCCGCTGTCAAACCATCAGCAGAGATTTAAACAGGCTGGGGTTTGCTGATTTGCCTCGGTGCCGTCTCAGGAATTAGTTCAGCAACACACACTCGGCCAAACCGGTTTCTTTCCATTTACTCGGGCGCTTTTTTCTTGCAGCATCCTTTCCACCACTTCATTTAAAAACTCCCACACCCCCCATCCCCTCCGGAGATACCCAAATAAACCACAGAAAAGGGGGGGGTGGGGGGGCTGGGAGGGGAGGATTTGGCCTGAATGATGTGCTAATCCGTGCTGGGGGAGCCGCAGAAAGCCGGCGGTGCCGGGCAGGTGCAGTGCGGTGAGGTGCCGCAAGCCGGGCGCGCCCGGCGCGGTTACTGGCGGGCGATGCACTGCAGTAACCCGGCGGGAGGGATGCGCTCTGCCTGGTTGGCTGCTCCCGCCGCTGTTGCTAAGATGGGAGGGAGAGAGGGAGGGAAAGATGCAGAGCAGGAGCGAGCAAACCCACTTTCCGAGAGCGGTTTTTCTTTTTTTTCTTCCTTTTTCTTTTTTTTTCTTCCTTTTTCTTTTTTTTTTTCCTTTTTCTTTTTTCCCTTCCTTTTTCTTTTTTTTCTTCCTTTTTCTTTTTTTCCCCCTTCCTTTTTCTTTTTTTCCCTTCCTTTTTCTTTTTTTTCCTTCCTTTTTCTTTTTTTTTTTTCCTTCCTTTTTCTTTTTTTTTCTTTCTTTTTTCTTTCTTTTTTCTTTCTTTTTTTTTTCCCTCGCCTCTCTCTGGCAGATGGGTTGTATTGTTCTCGACCATTTTTTGCCTGCTTTGTCTGAGTGAGAGCGTGTTTTCATCTCGGAGGGGAGGATGTGTGCAAATTAGGATCCATATGTTAGGAAGAATAAACAAGTTAGGCCGGTTGAAACCAACTGGGATGCTGGTAAAAGGCTCTTTTTAGGCAAATATTGTGTAAATTCCGAGTCAGTGGCTTAAAACACTTGTGAAATTAATAAAAATGCGACCTTGTTCTTTTTTTTTCCCCAAGCACGTGTTTTAACCTTGATAAAATCCGTGCAGTTTTTCTTTTAACACTTAAGCTGTCTCAAGATGGTAAAAATATACTGACTAGTAACTGTTACTGGAATAGTTCACAGTGTTTTATTAAGTGATAAATAACTCTTCCCAGTGTCCTCTTGCATGTGTTCTGTAAAATAGAGGTTATTGGGAACAAGTCTTGCTCAGCCCCTTTGTCTGCTCCTTCTACTGTTTCCCAGCTGAGTAAGTTCTTACTTCAGCATTACTTGTTTTCCTTCAAGCAGAATCTATTGTTATTGTGGATTTGATTTTGTTGAGGTTTGATTTTTTTTTGTTTGGTTGGGGTTTTTTTTGGACCTGGAGCTTTTTTGGAAACGTGTCTTGGGTTTGACTCAGTGAGTTTTGGTCACAGAGTCTTTGTGGGAGCAGAACATCTTCTTCTTTCTCTCTGCTGTATTGTTGATTAAATCTAAACATTACAGTGACCTCACTATTTTTCATTCTAGCTAATGTTTTAATACAATGAATTTTATTAACTTCTGCTGTGAAAACTTGTGGGTGAGGAACGAGGTCTTAGAGAGATACCAGTTTAAACATTTTTGAATTTATATGCCACACAGTGGTCATGGTGAGTTGTTGGGAGCCTGAGCTCTGGTCTTTGCTGTTTCCATCTCCCAGAAAATGTGTTGGGGACTCACCCTGACACCCTGCAATACAACTTTCTGTATGTGGAGTGGGATTTGATAAAATGCTTTGCTCTGTCCATCCATGGTCATGTCCTGCTCAAGGTAGAGACGAAGTGCACCATCATCTGGGTGTGCTTCTTACACATTTCAAAGCAGACTTTGGTTTCTGTAGTCTGAAGGTACAGCTGCAGGCTGGGGGAAGATGAAGCAAGAGGCATTTTGCAATTGGAGGCTTCAGACATCACATGGTTGGTCAGGGTTCTCCATAACCTCACTAAAAGGAAAGAGAAATCACAAGAGCAATCAAGAATAGAAGCTAACTCGAAGAAAAGTGCTGTTAAATTCATTTTTTATTGTGTACTTGCATGCCATTTTGGAAAGTGCCTTCTGGAAGTCCATGGGGTCTGAGCTTGCCAGCTCTCTAAGGCAGATTTTTGTTCTCAGGGGATTTAGCATCTCAGAGTTCACCTCTGTATTCTCTCAGGAATTATTTGCTTCTCACTTTCCTGTAGCATTGTTCTTGTAGGTAAACTGATACCACTCTGAATGTGGCAGACCCTCACTCAACTGCTTTGTAATTCACATCTGCACCCTTTGAACTGGTGGATGCCTTTGTCTTCTCTTAGAAAGCAGATTATAGACCACAAACAGAACACAATTAACGTTTGGTCTTATTAATAAAATTAACATGTTAAAATTAAAATTTACAAGAAACAACATGAAAGGAGAACCCCAGCAAATTTATGTGGTGGCTTAGCATGTGGGAACGGACTGATTTGGATTTAAAATTAAAGTGTTGCAAACTGAAAGGTGGGTGTTCATTCTCAAAATGAAAGTCCCTGAGGCAGAACCTAAATGCAGTAGCCATGCTTTACCCCCAGAACCTCTGTGATTTGCATCTGGGGAGGTGCAGAAGGACATGTATCTTATATAAGACTGAGTTTTTTGCCAAAAATAAGCTGGGAGTTTTGGTCAGGGTGCCCAGTGTCCCTTCCTTTGCAGCAGACTCCTGGGACAACTGGCCATCTACCTTCTTGTGGGATTATCTGATTTAAGAACTTTAATAAAATACCTTGTTGAAACATGACATCAACATAAGATGACAAAATGCCCCCCTTTTTTTTCAGGCATTCCTTCCCAAAGACATGACATGCAATTTAATATTGCCAAATATTGTCTCAGAAACTTCTGCACAAGATCTTTTCTCTCTTATCAAAAGCCTTGGGACAGCAAGAAGCTGAGGTGTTGGTGGTTCAGATTGCCTGCCCACTGTGCCAGCTTAGAACCCAGCAATTTGTGGTTAACACCACTGGTACAGAGGACAACAGATCCACCAGCCCTTACTTAGACTCTACCCTGTGGAAAATTTAGTTTTCTGCTGTGGTAGTAATTTACAGCAGAGCTTTAGTCCCTGGGACTGGCAGAGTGTTCTTTATCAAGCTTTAACAGACATCATCTTGATATCAAAGTCTATGTTAATTAGGAAATGGAAAGACTGAGGGTCCCCAAATTGTCTAAATGTAGTCACTCTTTCACCAATTTCATGAAAAGAATACATAACACAATATGCATGGAAGAATTACTGCCCTTTTCAACCAGTTCTCTAAATTGTTCATCCCCAAGTATGATGGAAAAGGGTAACAGCACAGATATAGAAGGCCAAACAGTTTTGGTTGTTTTCAGAACCTGTTTGAACCTCAGTAGCTTCCTACAAGTGACTGTAAGGAGACCTACTGAAATATCCCATTAATGATGATTCTGAAAGTGATTTCTTGTGATTTCTGTACTTTAGTGCAGATGTTTGAGTTTAATTTGCCCTTCGGACACTCTGTCTCTCAGAAAAGAAGATTTCAGGGTGAATATTTGATCAGAATGTGAGTGGTGGCATAAAATACCGCAGGCCTAGTCCTGTGTAAGCCTCTCTGGAATGAGCACAAAACAATTCTGTCTAGGAAATGGTGTGGCTGGAGACATATGCTGCAATATGGTTTGAGTCACACCGTGGAAACCTGTGCGACTGCGTTTCCTTATTGGACCTTCTTGTCTCTGCTGGGCTTCTATTCCCATTTGCAGCTCAGGATTTGCTGATTTGTGGGGGAAACAGATGCACTCTGAAGACTTAATTTTCTTCAGAAGGTATGGGGATAAAGCCATCCAGATTCTTAGCAGGCAGAGCTACGTGGAATTACATAACAGCCCAAGAGATAACCAACCACCTGTTTGTTCGGGTTTTTTTGTTATGTATCTGTTCCAAATAAAAATAAATGGCAGAGACCTTGGCTTTACGAGCTAATTTACCATCTGCCTCTAATCTAGTACATACAGCCTGCATCTTTTGTGTAAGAAACATATATTTCTTGCTGCTTCGCATGTGTAGAGTAATGACAAATGTTGTTTATAATCGCAGTGCATCTGCTACAAAAGAGAGAAGATAAAATATGGAGTGGTCAGGTTCCTGGGTAAATGAGAATGGACCTGTGCTCTGTCTCTTGCTGAGCTTTAGATAGCAGGCTTTCATGCCAGACAGAAGAAATCAGTTTCAAATGAAGTGATGCCCTGGTTAATATGAAATTTAAAGGAAAAAAAACCCAGCAAACTGAAGCTTTTAATGCTCTTGTTAAGCAACGGAGTTAAATTCTGCCCTGTTGCATCTGTTTTGGGCTTTTGAAGCAGTCAAGTGGATGAGGCTGCACCAGCAGAGCATGGCAAGTATAATTTTTTTTTGGTCATGATGCAGTTATTACCTCAAGTGCTTTGAAAATTAAGCACTCTAATAACACCAGCATGGCAGGGCCAGAATGGGTAAATGAGTACACAATTAAAAGAAAGGGGATTGAAGCTAAATATTTGCTATTAGAGGAAAGGCATTTTCTTTTTCTGGGTCGAAAAGCCACAAAATTCAGCCAGCTTATTGCATATGAATATCAAGGCCTGGCTGTCTAAAATGCTATTAGAGGCTCATAAAGCTGAAGCCTGTGGGTGGCTGTCTGGGACTGAGTTCCTCTTCCTCCTCCAGTTGGAGAGGTGAAGGTCTTATGCTGCCACCAGAGAAATGTGAGCCAGAAAGGTAAGGACAGTGCAGAGGGCACATCTGTGCACAGCTGGCTGGGAAAAGTTACTCCCCTGGGTTTTCATTCTGACCCTGAGTCTTGAAGAATTACTTAAAGAAGAATTTCCCCCAGAAAAACAAACTAATGGGACATAAATACAAAGATGATTGATGGGAGACATTTTGGAAAACCACTTGGGTCAGGTCTGTTTTGCAACCAGAACTGTTGAGTTCTTCACAAGAAGCATGCAAGAGTGTCTAATGATGATGATTGTAAAAATTAGGCTGTTGGTAGGAGCTGGAGCTGGTGGGACTGTGAGACCCCAGGGGATTCATCCTGCCCCAGTGTGAGGCAGCCTTGGGGCTGTAATTCCAGGTCCAGGCAGGGCACATATTCCCAGTGGGCACAGGCAGGGCTCTCAGCCAGCTCTGTGGACCAGCAGGAGGACAGAGAACCTTTCCAGCACCCTCCTGAACAGCTGGACCTACAAGCCCTCAGATTTGAAACCTATCTCTCCAGCAGTTGAAAAACTTCTGCTACTCACTGCTGGGACCATGGTGGTGTCTCCTGCACAGGAACTCACTGTGTGAGGGCATTCCCATGTGAGAAAGCTGGGAACAGTGTTTAGCAGGAGTGCAGGTTGGGCTGCAGTGATTAGGATCTCCTGGCATGCTTCTGGCCCCTCTAATCCCCATTTCCATCTATTTTCTCAGGCCTGTTCCTCCTCAGTCCTTCATCCATCCCTTTCCCTGCCTTTGGCAATTCCCCCAAGTGTCCTGTGATGGATATTTCTCACTCTCTGTGACTCCCCTGGCCACCCCATGGCTGGTTTTACAGCATCCCAAAATTCTGTTCTCCATGGTGAGCCCTATATTCTATCAGCCATCACCCCCTCTCCCTTGCACAGCATCCCAGGGAGAGAATTTCCCTGTACACACATCTTGGAGGGGTTTTCTCCAGGAACAGTAGTCCTTGTCTTTTCATTTAAGCATCTCCAGAGTGGCCAGTTCATGGGGCTGTGTCCTCTGAGCCTCAGCTCTGTGCTCAGTGTGACTGGCCTTTAATCACATAACTGATTTTTAGACCTTCTTGGCTGATTTGATGTTTCAAAGCTTTGAATTAAAAAATAATATAGCTGGCCAGCCCTTGGTTTAAGCCCATGGAAAGTTCCCCTGTGGTGTAAATCATCACTGAAGTGGAACTCACATTAAGCACATTTGACCCTCTCATGTGGAAGTTTCAGGAAAGTTGTGAGTGACTGCAAGGAGGGAATGGAGTTGCTGCACTTGTGATTATAATAAATCAGGTTCTGCTGTCTGAAAGGCTGAGTTATGACAATACCTATGAGCTGCTATATCACAAACAGCCAGAGGAGCTTGACAGACATCCCTGAAGGTGGTTGACTATTTGATTTCTTGCCCGAGAGAAAGATGATGTAAACCTGAAGGAGAAATACATAACCTGAAGTACTCACAAGTCCATGAACCCAGGGGTTACTGCAAGACTTGGTGTTCTTGGAGAATGATTGTGTCTTGTGCAGTAGTGTGACATCTGGGGACGCCAAAAGAGAGATGAAACTTCAGAATATACATGACAATACTTAATATATTTACTCTTTAGTCTCCAAGCTGAAATATTGGCATCAGTCTCCTGAATCCCTTATATTCTATTATAAAACCAACCAAACAAATAAAAATAAAGCAGACTTTCCCATATAGGGCATGACTGTGACGTTTTAGCACTCATCTTCTGATTCTTATTGACAGGCAGTAAAAATAAGTTCCTCTAGCAAAGTGAATTGGGACAAAAGGTGGCACACGTTTTACAGTAAATAAAAATAACTTCAAAGCCAACCTCCAGTTCTCCTCAGATGTTGATAGTATGCTGCTCTAAAAGGACAGGTGCAAATGAACCTTGAAATGACTTCAATGACACATTGGATAGAGTTTAGCTGAGGAACAGGTATCAGCATTCTGCCTGGGACATTGCCTTGTGGTAGAATATTTTGGACCAAAGTAACTGAAATGAATAAAGTTTGATGAAGGAAGAGTGTGGCCTAATACCCAGAAGAAACTTTTTCAAGTATTTGTATGTTTCACTGCTAAAACTGCATTGTAAAAAATACAGAAGTCAATGTGGATAATTTTAAATGTCAGTGCTGAATGTCACCAAAATGCAAGGCATGTTTATATGGTGCTGGAAATGTGTCAGCAGACACATCCAATATGGGTGTGTCTGAAAGCATCACAGGACCCCTTTCAGAGTGCTAGAGAAATGTGTTATAAGTATATTGTGTGTGCATTTTCTTTTTATATATAAATATGTTCAATATATAGACATTTAATAGATCTATATAGGTACCTGTAAATATGAGTGACTGTGCATATATATATATATATATACACACAGAGGTTATATATATATATGTATACAGGCTATATATATACAGATATTTATAGATTATCTCTGTTTTCTTATTTAGATGCATGTATGCACATATACTCAGGTATATTTATTTATGTACAAAAGCTGGCTGCATATCACTGCAACAAACACTTTGAAGAGAACATTTTTATCGAGGTGTATATTCCTCCTCCTTCTTTGTAGTGACAAGATGATGTAATTATGGGAAAGCAGCAGCAACCTGATTTTTTTTTTAATGAAAAGCAAGAGAGTATTGGTTGCTTAGAAGTGTTTCAGGTCTGTTGCTCCTGGATTAACAGCACAACAGGCTAAAATAGCAGGAAAAATGAGTGTAAAATGGAAGCTGTTTCATCTGAGTGCCAATGGTGCAAAGAATGGCATGAAGAAAAGCCAGCATTTTGCAGATGCTTTTCAATAGGGACTTATTACATTATATAAGTTGAGTAATTTTCTGCTCCCAGCCATTTCTCTCGTAATCAGATTGTTTGTGCTTTGTTCTTGTTTCCTTTAGAAGTTGTAAGGATTGGTTGCAGCTCTCATGTGTAGCAGTGGTGGGTCCAATTCAGACCTGTTTGGGCAATTTTGCCTGTTTATAACTGCCAGCATCATTGCCTGAATTTCCTCATTAGCTGAGCATTTCTTCAGCTTGCTTTCCTGCTGGGTGTAAAGGAGAGTATGTTTACGTGCCAGATAAATGTCTGCTTCTTCTGTTTGTTCCAACAGTGGTTTGCTGGTGAAAACTGGGGGGAGTTGAGTCTCTTGGAGTGCAGAAGGAAAATACTGAGGTTTTATGTGGAATAATGTGCTTTGATTTGTGAAATCCACCAAGAGAGTGGTGCAGAGAACAGGGGTATGGCAGAGATGTTCTTCAGACTGATTTTTCTGGGGACTAGGAGCATTTCTTAGCTGCACCAGGAAGGCAAAGAACAGCACCGAAGGTCCACAGCTGGAGGGCAATTCCCAGGAAGAGCTCTCTGCACATGGTGGGTGTCCTTGTTCCCTTGTGGCTGCATTTGCCTTCCCTGAGCACCTCTGATGGGGGAAAGGCAATAGGCTAGGGAGGTTACTGTGTGCTTGTGGTCAGCCTGGAGAGGATCCACGCTGTGCACCCCTTGCACATCTCAGAGCTGTGGGCAGGAGTGGTCTCTTCATCCCAGGGGTGAGGAGAGCGGGACAGGGGGGACAAGAGCTGCACTGGCATTTTTTGCTGGCCACCCTGGCACTCCCAGAATTCCCTGGCACTCAAATCTCAGAATTTGAGTGAATTTTCCAGTATGTTTTAGAAGATGGTCCCACCTGTCTCCCCTCCTCCACAGAATTCCACCAACCCATCCTCTGCAAGCGCCAACGCTAAAACCACGCAGGAAGAAGAGGCTCCAAATGCTTCCAGAGGGTGTTTACAACTGTACACAAGGAAAGGAGATTGGGGAGATAGTCAAGATTAACCTCTCCTTTTGTATTGCAGTATCATTATCTAATGAGATCAGGAGCAAAGCCCAGCAGCTTAGTCAGTATTAGAGCGTAGGCACCCATTTCAGGAGGAAGCCTTTGAGAAGAGCAATCTTGAGCCGCCCACCTACACCATTCTCTCTGCGGCTTTGCGAGATGGAAAAAGCGACAGATGTAAACCTCCCCAAAGGCACTAGCATGTTCTCCTTCTGTGCATTGCCTCCAGAGCCTTCTGCCCCCCTGCACCACCGACTGAGGGGGATCTCTATGGGTGACTCCTGCCTTTGCTGTCCCTGGACTGCTGGGACAGAAACAGAGCAGCTCTGTTGGAATTCAGTGAGGAGATGGTTTGGTTTCATGTCATCCAGGCTATTTCCACCAGACCAGGTCCCATTCTTGGGGTTTATTTAGTTTGGGACTCATGCCCTGTTCTCTGCCCTTGTTTCTGGTCATTTCTTGACGTACTTTCTGGTTTAAGTTCAGCAAACATCCTCTACAAGAGCATGCCTTGTGCACTTTCCCCAAGCATTATTCTGACATAACAGATGGTGGGGTTTTTGTGGGCAAAGCCAAATTTTAGTTTTTATTATGGTTTTTTTGAACCACTCAATGTGAAGCCAATCCTGATGTGACCTTCATTTTACTGACATATGAGGGTCTTGAGAACACTGCTGTAGGAACTATAGGAAACCCTTCAGTTGTATAAGGGACAATTTATCACCAGCAAATAAATGGAGAGTGTGGGAGACAGTAATGCAGTAGGTAAGATTCTGTCCCTGCTCCAAGATCTAGAGCTTAATATTTGATGTCAGTAGACAACGTGGGACCAGGGGATGTGGATGCTGCTGTGCTAACACTAATATCAGCTGTAAATACACAAGGATTGTTACAAATATTACAAGTACAAGAAGTAGAAATTAATCTGTTGGGTGCAGATAGCAGAGCTTAAAAGCAGTGTGTTGGGTTTCACTCAGGTCTTCTCTGGAAGTGGAGCAGTGACTCAGTTTTAACACATCCATACAGGAATTTAAAAACATGGCAATATTTTGAAAATGTTGTGATCTGGTAACAGAGCAATGTTCTGTACTTGTGCCATTACCCAGATTGCTGCAGCCCCTGTCAGAATAAGGTAATCTCACCTGTTGGCACGAGGACAAAAAAAGACACAGGTGGTGCATTCATCACCTGCACATAATGATCAAAAGCATTTAGCCAGCAGTGAAATGAAACCCAACAATATTAGATGTGCTTATTTTTCCATTTGCACACAGGCTACAGCTGGTAATTCTGTGCCTTGCCCTGTCACATACACTTAGAAAAAATTGCTTTAAAACTCTGAACTTGTGCATTGCCCATATGGCACTGAGCACTCTGCCCTGGGAACTGTCTGTAGCCTGGCAGACCACAATTGCTTTATCACTGTGTGCAATTCATCTCACAATGAGATTTTAAATTATTTTAAAATATTATTTATTTTTAAGGTATTTTCAAGGACACGGATTGCATGAGCTGTTGCTCCTAATAGGCAGTAGACCAAATTTTTCCTCAGGTGTCTCACAGCAGTGAGAAACAGGCTGGACACATTCCTGGAATCATAGAATGGTTTGGGTTGGAAGGCAACTGATAGATCATCTTGTTCCAACCCCTGCCATAGCAGGGACACCTTCCACCACACCAGGTTGCTCAGAGCCTCATCCAACCTGGCCTTGGACTCTTCCAGGGATCCAGGGGCAGCCACAGTCTCTCTGGGCACCCTGTGCCAGAGCCTCACCACCCTCACAGGGGAAGAATTTCTTCCTAGTGTCTAATTTAAATCGACACTATTTTAATTTGAAGCCATTCCACCTTGTCCTGTCACTCCATCCCTTGTAGACAGTCCCTCTCCATCTTTGTCAGCTCCCTTCAGGCACTGGAAAGCCACAGTTAGGTCAGACCAAAGGCTTCTCCTTTCCAGGCTGAATAATCCCAATTCTCCAGGCCTTTCCTCATAGCAGAGGTGCTGCTCCTTTGAATCCATTAGGTTCCTACTGTATCCAAATCAGACAGCAACCTAGGCTCCCTTTATAGCCAAAAGAGTTCATTGATGGGCAATGAAGTGTAGGTTACTATGAATTTCATCCAAATGGCAAGTGGATCTCCACATTTCATGAGGGAATGGCTGTGGTGGGGTGAGCATCCACACAGCCTCTCCCTCAGCATCTCCTCCACAGCCCCAGAACAGGGCAGAGAAGAGCAAAAGCTGAAAACTCCTGAGTTAAGATCAGGGCAGTTTAGTTAGTGAAGCCAAGCTGCCTGTGTCCCCTCCCGGCTTCTGGCACACCCTGGGCTACTCAAAAAAAAAAAAGCCTTGACTTTGTGCAAGCCCTGCCCAGCAATAGCCACAGCACAGCATGTTGTCAGTCCTGTCCCAGCTCCAGAGCTGCAGGAAATCCTCTCTGTCCCAGCCAGACCCAGCAGAACAGCTCACATTCAATGGTTACAGTACAGATGCTGGCAGCTGGTTAAAATAAACCCCACACTGAGATTTTAGGTTCCCCATATGTTGGTGTTCCTACATGGAAGGTTTCCATCTTCCAGTCTTTTGAGTGGTGCAACACTGCCTTGTGCCTAGGTTGTCATGGATCCCTGCTTTTGATCCCTGAGCCAGCACAAGCCTGTGCCACTGTATTGATTTCAGTGGTGCTGTGTGGTTTGGCAGGAGCTGAGTGTGGACAGTGCCTGGGATTTTTAGGATCAAAGCATGTTTTGAAGTGACATGGATATTCTTCTAGCTGTGTCTCTTCATTATTTCATTGAAAGTGACGGTATTTGTGGGGAAAGCTGTGTGAAGACCCTGGACTCTGTCTCCTCATTATTTCCTGCATGTACTGGTGTGTTCATAGGTAGCAGAGAAAAATCACTAACAGAAGTGGTAAAGTATAGGTAGAGCAGTGATATAAAGTCATATAATAAGGGAATAAAGAAACCTCAAGGGACAAGTCAAGCTGAATTTTCTGATAATGCATCCAACCAACATTTTTTTGAAATGTCAGTTTAGTTGGTGGACAGGAGAAAATGGGAACATGTTGCCTTGACTTTGGGAGGAGAGATGGATTTTGGAATATGGTTTACAGAGACATCTAATTAGAAGGATATGAGAAATATGAAACATTTTTTATGTGTGTCTCTCTTACTAATGATATACAGAGTCTTCAGGCCATTAAAATAGCTCATTTCTTTTGCTGGATTTCCAGTTTGTGGAAGAAGCAGCTGCTTGTACTACCAAATTTCTCCTGTCTAATTAGACCAGTTGGATCAGCCAGCTTAAATCAGTCCACAGCTTACCCTTTGCCCCTTCACTGAAGAGCTGAATAACCTAATTGTGAAGAAGGACAGAAAGTGTCAGAAGAAGTTACAGTTGTTACTGGGAAATGAAGCAAGGCAGAGCAAAAAATACAAGAGGAAAGGCTGTGAACACAGAGGGCCTCCTGATGAGCCTATAATGAAAATCCCTCTGGAAATTCTCAATATCCTCTCTTTGTTGGAAAATGACAGTAGAAACATGTTGTTTCTTCACTATATTTTCTTCTGACTACATTTTCATGCAGGAGATTTGTTAGGTTGAGGACTTTACAGTTAGGAAGATGGAAAACCCAGCTGAGTGGGTGATCAGGGCTCTTGAAACTCAGAGAGACCCAAGTAGGAGTCCTTGATGCAGCTCAAGGACTTAGACTTGGGTCATCCTCACCTCAGTGAGTTCCTCCAAAAATCAAAGCTGAATTTTCTCTCTGCCTCAGAATGATGATGGAAACCTGTAGTGGAAGTCATGCTTTTGTGATATGAATTACTGCTTCCCACCTTGCTTCAGATAATAATTCTGTAGGTAATTTCAAAAAGATGGGATTTCCAAAATGCTGAATGACTCTGATGCCTTCTTTTAGTATGTTCTGAAAATGTGAATTAAAGTTCATCTTCTTTCTTTAAACTTCAAATAATTTTAATGTGTACATTCAATTTTTTTTTGCCTGATAAATCAAAACAAATCAAATTGATGATATTTATACTGCAATTAAGGTGCATGTATCAATTTTTTTTTCTGGTTTGTGTGTGAAATATTGAAGAGTTTGAAAACTCTTGATTTTTACATGGGACATATTATTGATGAAATGTTTAATTCCATAGGATATGTGGTTAGCAGCAAGACTCCAGCTTTGTTTATGCTACTCTATAAGCTTCAACTAATCCATAACATAAAATGTAGGTCAGCTGGAGCTTTTAAAAACAGATGGAAATTTAGTATTTTATGGTAGTGCAATGGATGTATGTCCCTGTGAGGCTGCCAACTTCTCCAAATGCAAAAAGAAGCAGAAATCAGAGTGCTGAAAGGTGCTCATTCTACCTCATTTCCATTCCAGAAGCAGCAATGCCCTGTGCTGTGGCTTTTGTTTGTAGCATATTCAGCACTGACACGCTATAGATGATAATTACTTCAGTGGTGTTTAGAGGATTTTATATTTAGTTTGCTGACAACAAAAAGTATTTTAATTTGGGCAACTTCATTAGTGTAAATATTCTAGAAGAGAGAGAAAACCACAGCTGTTTTAAGTAAAAGGTAAGAACTGGAGGTAATCCAGAATTTATTTCTGCACTCACTTCAGGTTTCCCTTTATTTTTGCATTCAGGATCATAGGTTGCATCCATTACCAGATTAGTGCTGAAATAAAGTAAATACATTATCCCACGTTTCTATTTCATTAAAGTCTTGAGAGTTTGGAGGAGAAGTGATCAGAATCAGCGTGGCTATTTCTGAAAATAGAAGCCTCCCAGGCCACGTGCTGCAGCTGTCCATATGGCAGGGAACAGGGATGTCCTGCTGTCCTCAGAGCTGCTTCAGCCCCAGCAGCTCTCCCAGCCACGACTCCTGTTCCCTCTGACAGAGATTTCCCAGGTTTGAAGGTCCATCAGGGAGTTTCTATCCATGGTTTCTATCCATGTCTCTGCTCCTGGGTGTGTAGAGCAGGATTAAAGACTCAGTGCGTGAGCTTAAAATTTACGTTTTAGAACAACTCTGACACTTGCCCCGGAGTGTGTTTCAAAGGGTTCTTCTGGCTCCAAGAATTCTTCACCTTCTTGTGGGAGAGGCTGGGATAGGAGCAGTGGGAATGTGAGGGGATGGAAGTGCATCATGCAGTTTGCAGGGCAGAGCTGGTTTGAGAGGGTGGGAAGAGGTAGGTGTTGTTCAGAGGGTCAGACAGCCGAGATTGCCTGTTCTTCAGAGAAAGTTCCTGTCAGCACTAGTGCAGCTGAGTAAGACTGATCTGAAAAAAGTGGAATTTGCTTGGATTCAAATGTAATATTTTGAGTTACCAAAGCTGACTAATGAACTGTGATTGTTTCTTGACATCAGACACTCTGTCAGATTTTAAGCTGCAGTGGCCACGACTGAAAACATTTTTCAAAATCCAAGAAATGTCTCTCTTCATGTCGGTAAGGGCTGGGGACAAAGTGTTGTCTTGTGAGCATGTGAATCATCACAGAAGTCCGCTTCAGACAAAACTCTGTTTCTAATAGTCTGAGAAAAGAGTTTTTTCCTCTGGAGTTGACGGGAGACATTTCATCCCATTCCAGTTTAGCCTAGAGTTTGTGATTAAAATTTTCACAGAAGTATTAGGGAAGGCTTTTCTTTATGCACCAAGAGCTTCAGACCAGATATTGCCATGAGGCCCAGTTTGGAGGAAAGAGATGCTAAATAACTTCAGCTGCTCTTTCTGTAGCTCTAGAAAGCCCCAGGGCTTCCCCTCTAACCCTCACACAGGTGGGTAGGAGGAACGAGCCAGAGTTTTACTTTTGCTTTTTTTTCCCTTCCCACCTTCTTGCTCTGGGTACACGAGAGGGAAGAGGCTGGCAGGAGGAAAGGAGAAATTCATGATAAAAAGTGGCTCAACAGCAGCACAGGAGAGCCAGAGCAGTGTTCTCTGAGGGAGGAAAGCTTTGTGCCTCCCTTGCTGCTGAGTGACCCAGCTGGATCCACCCTTGGCAGTGAAGGCAGATGGGGCAGCTCAGTTCTGAACAGCTGCTGGGATATTTCAGAATATCTCCTACTTGACCTTTTTTTTTTTTTTTTTCTGAAGAAAAGCGCTGTTGGGAAGCGTTCTGGTTTTATTTGTTTGTAAGACTGTGAATAACACTATTTGTACTTTGAGGTATAAAGGTACTGCAATTATGAGAAATTGCTTTCTGCCTGATTGTCACACGTAAACAGCTTTCATCTCACAGTGTATCAGGCTCGTGACTTGGGTTTGTCATTCCAGGGAATGTGTCAGCCTTTCATTGCAAATTGGGTTGGCTTTTCTTTTGTCAGGAAAGACCTTTCCTGCACGCTTAAGTAACAGAAACAAAGGCAATTATAAAAAAAAAGGTGGCAAAAAACAATTATCAAGCAAAAATTAGGCTATGGATATTGCTTGGAAAGGACAGCTCTACTAGATTCAGACAAAAGATGAAGCTGTGTGTCATTCATACTTTTCTTTTTCTCCTTTCATATTTCCTAAGGGTTGAAGATAAATTAGGATAGCTATTTTCTGTGCAGGCAAAGTACAAGCTATGCCCCAGATCTCCAAAATGCTTCAACATGTAAATACTGCCTCTGGAGCCATCAGGTCCTGCTGCAAGTAGAGATTTATTTGCATTCATGTTGGAAGGTTACTTTCGTTCATTGACCTATTTAATTGTCATTCTCTATCCCCTGCTGCAGGCATATGGCTCCATGTGCCTGTGGAGGGAAGAGGAGCAGCTTTAACTCTCTCAGGCAGAAACATCCAACAGAAAAACCAACAGGAACTGAATCTTAACATGGATGTAATGTAAGAATAAGAATAAGAGTACCCCTGGACCACTAAATAATGGTAATCATCCTGTAAAGCCCAGTAGAAGGCTGTACTGTGCTGTAGGACCATAAAGGGAGACAGAAAAGGTGAATACAAGGAAATACAGGTTACTTAGATGCTTCTGCTCTGGTCATAACCATAAAAAACGTAGAATTAAAGGGGGTTGGCACAAACCCTCCATCTCCCAGCACAGTGGGGAGGTGTGACCAGTTGTTGCAGGAGCAAGGAGGTTTGCCCATGATTTTGCTGATAATTCCTCTGCTCCTCCCTGCTGTTGGAGGAACACATCTCAAGAAAATCTGGGAATTCTCTGTCCAGCTGCAAAAACTTTAGTTTTCTGTTCCTTGGAGCTGTGGGGCCTCCAAACAAGTTTGTATACTCAAACCTTCAAAGTCAAAATTAGGGGGCTGCAGAGCTTGCAAGCCTAGCAGAGTGTCATATCCAATTAGTTATTCTGAAGAAAAGCAGCATTCAGATACTAAAATAATGTGGTGAGCAGCCAGGATAATAGAGAAAGAGCATGATGCACATAACTCTTATTTCAGAGTTTCAAAGGAGTGGAATCTTCACTTAGTCAGGGCATTTTTTGTTTGACTGCACAATGTGAACTGTCACATCCAGTGTCTTGCATAAGTTTAATATCTAGTCCAGGGATCTGAGAGAACAATGCAATTAAAGGACTTTTCAGATTCTTTATAATCTACAGTTAGGTTTAAGATTCTCCCTGTGCTAGAACTCGGTTTCTTGCCTGGTTTGCCATCTTCTCATCTTTCTCTTTTATTATACAACATGACTTACAGTTACTGGGGATTTTGTGTCATAAATCTTGGCTTGGGGACTGTCAATCACTCTTTAGGCTCCAATTTACTGTGTGTTTTTCTGACTTGCCACAGAAGGAAATTTCTGTTCTGCACAAAGGAAGTGCTCTGGTGTCAAATGTTAGGTATTCTTACAAACAAAATTCAAAACCTGCTTTTAAGTTTGTCCTCAAACGTTTTGCTTTTGATTAACATCTCATCTTCCAAAGCACATTGGGGTTTTTCAGGCTTTTGAGATGTTTTGGTTAAGTTTGAACTCAGTGCTACCAGTGCAGGGCTGTGTGCTCGAGCTAGTGGATAGCTTGGAGAAAAAATGTGTGAACTGTCCCCAGTTATCAGAGTGCAAAGCCAGTGCCAGCATCTGATATCTCTGTACATCCTGAACATGGCCAGGCTGCTCTTCTTGACTTCCCAGGGAGCATCTGAAGGTGTGGAGTTCCAATCCAGCCTGAAGATTGGGAGTTGTGCTCAACTGCTGCAGTTGTGCAAGCAAATGAGGGACCATGATCTGACATTTAAAACCACAGAAAACCCCAAAGTCAGTCATCATTTTCTTGGCAGTGGATGGGATTTCTCACAGCATCAAGAGGTTTGGTGTCCCACCTAAGCTAATTTTCCTGAACTCCCACTGTAGTTGAGAGAGAGGAACTTCCAGAGGGTTATTATCTCTTCCCAGAACAGGAATGCAGAATAAGCAGAATTAACCACCTGTTCACTATGCTGGTTTCTACCCATTGGTAATTTATGGGCTCTACAAATGAATTTAGGCTAAGCATCAAACATTTAGATGTGTCAAATTAGGTGGATTGAGCAGTGCCAGCCTTGCTGTGAGCACAGGCTAAGCCCTGCATCTGAGTTACCACTAATCCACCCCATGACCACTAAGTGGGAAATCGGCTGTGGATCAAGAGCAATATGTTTAAGAAGGCCTGGCTGTGGGCTATATTAAGAAATGCAGTTTAGTCCACTACAAAGAAAAAGCTTTGCTGCCCACAGGGGGATTTCTTTTTTTTTTTTTTCTTTTTTTTTTTGTTGTTGTAAAACCTGAAAGACTTATTATTTTAGGTTGAGAGAGGAATTAATTCCTCATTTCTGAGCTGGAACGAGCTGTGAGGCAGAGGAACTTGATTTGGTTACTTCAAGCACTCACTTAGCTTTTCTGCCCTTTCTGTCCTGATGTTTTGGTGCCTGGCATGCTGTTTTATAGACATTTACATAACGAAGGTCGTTTCTCTGAGGCAAGGTACAAGAATACATTACAATTGCAAATTCCCTTAATTGTCCTAAAGCAGGGCTCAGAGCTTAGACAATGGAAAATCCTATTGTTCAGTGTCCCTGAGAGACTGTGTGAGCAGAACAGAAATATGTGGATGTGTAGATTCTAAAACCAGAGTGAAAAACCTATTGATGAAGAGGTTGATTCACTTGTAATACACAAAGGGTGGCAGAAGTCATGAACCAATGACACATGAGTTTGCATGTAGGTTTTATTTGGTAGACTGTCACCTTAAATATGTTTATTATTTCCAGTGTGACTTTGCCCCTCCTGGCTTTATAGAGGTACAGTTCAAGCCAGCATAAAATTAGGAAGGTGGCTGTTATTAAAGCAATATATTTTTTCACTCTGTTTGTCAGGAAAGTTATTTCTGCACCCCACAATTTATGGAAGTTAAAAGATACCTTTTTTTTCTTCCCAACTATCCATACCTATAATTCATTTAAGCATGTTTGAACTCAGTGTGGAGCTTGGGAAAGAAACCTCCATTTAAATAAGCCCCATCCAGAGGGTTTTTAAAATTCAAATTATTTAAATAATAATCAACTGATACAGATAATCCCTTTCAACTGAGAATTACAAACTGAAACATCAACAAGCCCTTTTGCTAGCAGGGAGAGGAAAGCATTCTGTACTCCAGTAGTGGGTGGTGAACATGGTGCTCTGGCTGGTTAATTGCAGAATTAGAAATATATGGGAAACATCTCCCTGACTGTATTCCAGCTTAGGGAAACACCCTGCCTTTGATCTAACATTGATTTAGGGGAGAAGCACCAATTTGCTTCATCTTGTTATTGGATGAGGCAGATTGGTGTAGTCCCTTCTAGCAAACACAGAGATGTTTTCTATCAGAGCGGATTTCTTCTCAGGAGTGAGAAAAGGGCTGAGATGCAGAAAGTGAGTCACAGATTGAGAAGGGGCAGACAAGAGAATTTTTTGCTGGCATATTGACACCTGGGTGTATGGAAAATAATCCTATAAAAGTGAGAAAGGGAAATGTTTTCCTGCTAATGCTGTATTACCTCTCCAAATGTTTCTAGTGTAAATCTGTTACCTGTATGTGTGTTTCTCATCTGGTGCTTCTCTGTAGAGTTTCTGCCAGTACTCCCCAGCTGTTCAGGTTTCTGATACGAATCTAAAGAGTCTGCAAATGAAATGTCTGGCAGGTCCCAAAAGGATGTTTCCACCATCTGGATGGACTTCTGCAAGGTCTTTCTCTCAGCCAGAAGTCACTAATTCTCCCTTTAATACGACATGAGACCAAGTTAGCCTGGTTTTCCCTCACTTGTCCAGTTGTTGTCCAGTAGATGATCCAGGGAAACCTTTGGCCATCGAGGTGTGACTCTGGTGGATCTCAAGGGCAGCAGCAAAGTCATGAATTTTCTAGGAGTGTTTTTCCTTAATAGGAGGATTCCTTACTCCTGTCTCAAGGGGGAAGATGTGGATGTGACACCTTGATTCCACTTTCCTTTATGTCAGTTTTGTGCTGGAGAACTCCCTGGACTTTGGTATAAGTTTTTTTTTTTTTTTTAATTGATACAAGAGGAGGTGAGATGAGGGCTGAGCCTATAAACTTTGGGTTTCTTTATTGGGTTAATATACAGTGCCAAGAAATTACTGTGGTTTCTTGCCATGATTTAAGAAACAATTTGGCTGATGGTACTGCGAGAGAACCAATTTGTCCATTGAAATTTAAACTGCTGTTTAAAAAGTGTGTTGAAAGTATTTAAAGTAAGGCAGGGTAGTGATATGATACAGTACTTGCCAGAGATGTCTTCTGTATTTCCAGCTGGATATTTCTCAGCAGGAATACATCCTATCTAAAAATAGCACCACAAAAAGCTGCAGAAATATAGTCCTTGTATAATTATTTCATTTTTAATAAAGGAATGCTTCATTTCTGCCTGGCAGGGAGTGTGGAAAGAGCAGGTTATGATGTCTCTGCTTTTGATTTTTAAGTGCCAAATGCTGATTTCTTTGTGGCTCAGTGTCCAGTTGTTTATAGCTTTGCCAAACTCGCCCTGTTTGAGGTGAAATTTCCTGTGTTACCTTTTGCTTCAGTAAATGTTCTCAGAAACCTTTGAGCTGTTCCAGGCCAGTGGCACTTGCAGGGCACCAGCAGCAATTTCCTGCCTCCAGAAGAGTTTGTGATGAAAGAGAAACAGTTCAAATACATTGGGAAGGGCAAATCCTGCTCTAATTGCAGCTTGCAGGGAAAGCCTGCTGTGCTCACCCAGGACAGGGTCTGGGTGGCTATGGATGGAGGCAGAAGTAGGTTACAACACCTAGAAACTTCCAGGAGGCTGTGTGACATTTCTCTGAGTAACAAATGAGTATTACTGACAGCGAACTGCTAATGAATGAAGCATTTCAGTCAAAAAGCCAGAGGTGGTATTTACCTGAGGAAATTCAGTGTGGGGTAGGAGTGAGTTTTGGTTATGTTTTTGCTGGTGCTGATTCAGACACATCCTCAAGTGTTGCTCCTACCCCGAGGATGAGGAGGGGATGATTTGCTTATTTCCAGATTAATCATAATTTCTGTGGGAAAGGTAAAACCAGATCTCTCCACAAATCTCTGTAAAATCCACGAGGAATCAGATAAAACCATCAATGCATTTTTCCCTTGCTGATTCCACTGGTAAAAATTTATTGACTTGAGCAAGGAGAGCTCTAGAATCTTCATCAGAGACACGAGGTCACCTCTGTCCACTCATTGAAGAAGTGCCTGCTGTGCTGCTGCCAGACAGGGAGGGAATTCCACCTCTGGAATGGGGGAATTGGTCAGGCCAGGCAGGTGGTTCAGCTGTGAATCTGATCAAATACCACAGTGCCTTCATGGGAAATCCTAACATGGGAAAACAAACCACATTCTGCTTCTCCGGAGAAGCATTTGAACTCTGGAATGTGATGTGAGGTGAAATTTAGACCAAAAAAACTTTGCACCACTGGAATTTTCTGTTTCGGTTTTGATTTCTTTCTGCTGAGTTCTTTTTTTAGTGGGTTGGGCTGAGAAATTGGCTGAGGGGTTGTTCTGGTTCGTGATGGCGTGTTAATGTCAAATCCATATTTTAAGTAGTTCTTGAAAGCTGATACTAAGATTCCCAGGGGTATCAGCCCCTAAATATATATTTTTAAAGGTTGTGTCACAGTAACTTCAGGAGGGGACGTTGGAAAAAATGCAAAATCCACGCTGCTTTCCATGGGAAATTGGAACAGTTTTGAGAGAAATGAAAAACGAGAAAGTCACAATGCTAAACTTGTTCTTGGTGTAAATCCAGTCCAAAGGCAGGCAGGTGCTGTGGTCCTGCAGCTGAATGGATGCACCCCTGATGTGCATCCACATTTGGGGTGAGTTGTCTTTGAGATTTCATTAAATTCTGCCATATCCAAACTCCTTGACTGAGGAAAACGAGGTGGGCTGGGATGGAAGGCAGTGAGAAATTCCTCATATATGGCAGATGGACAAGAAACAGTCCCTGCACTGTGGGAATACAATCCCCTCCAAATGCATAATCTGTTTCTCGTGAAAGACATGTGGCCTGATATAGAAGTTTTAGGTCAACTGATTCAGTTGAAGATTAGCCTCGATATTCTGAAAGGGAAGACTGTGGTTACTTAGAGACTTTAATTCCCCATAAAGGATTATATTGGGGCACCACACTACTGCCACGGTGTCAAACCTTTTTGTGGGTTTGCTAAATTAACCTTTGTAATAGAAAAGCTTGTTATGTGCTTCCAGTCAAAAGAAGAGATGGGTTTGAGTTTGTAGCAACTTAAAATGCCAGTGATTGGGATCCTAATCTAAAATTCATAGTTTTGGGGGATTTTTTTTATTTCTTCTTAAAGCATATTTCTCTACTGTATTGCAAATCACTTGCTGAGAGTTTCAAGAAGAATTTCTTCACAGAAAGGGCTGTCAAGCTTTGGAATGGACTACCCAGGGAGGTGGTGGAGTCCCCAGCCCTGGATGTGGCCAAGGAATGACTGGACATGGCACTCAGTGCTCTGGTCAGGTTGACAGGGTGGTGATCAGACAAGGCTTGGACTTGTGATTTTGGAGGTCTTTTTTCAAGCTGATTCTGTGGCTGTGTGATGAATCCTGCTCTGGTTTAACACTGTGTGCAGGATACTGAAATGGAAACCTTCCTCAGAGGGGCAGAAACACCTGCAGGTCATTAGGGCAAAGATACTGCAGCTAGAGGTGAACTGATCATCTTTTGTGAAACTCCGTTTGGAAAAGTGACTTTAATGTGTCTAATGTTAAATCCCACAGTTATACATAGGGAGAGGAGAGGTTTCAGTTTTAGGTAATGCTATTTATGTTACCACATGTTTGCAGCTGCTGAGTTTGTGTTTTAGGTTGCATGTCCCTCACTGATGGCAGTACACAGTTTTTATCCTCCCTCAAAAGTCTGTGCAATATTTACTGCCTGGGTGCATCATGCAAATAATTGGTGGTATGTTCTAATATTTGAGTCCCTTCCAGGTTTAACAGGCTTGGGAGGGAGCTGGTCCTCATTGCACTTCATGGATAGAATGAAGGACTTTTCCCTACAGATCCTATTTATTAAATATTGTCATGTCTGAAAGCTCTGGCTGTTCCTTGCACTTTCCCTTCAGATGCTGATGTGGGTGGTGGTATTGGTGTGAAGGACAAGCTGGCTGACCTTGTAGGGCTGCCATGAATTTCTCTCTTCAAAGTCACTGTTCCTTGTGATAGATTGTCCTTGCTTTTGTTTTCAGGATTGTTCCATAAACAGGCAACATGAATACAATGCTATTTTCATGCTACCTCGTGGCTTCCAAGCAAGTTGTTTCCTTAAGGTCCAGGGCAAAGTTTATAGTGAAAAATTCCTGGCCTGTTTAAAAAAAAAGGCACTCGAGAGAATGGTTATTTTGATACATTTAGTCAGTTACATTTTCTAGGACATTTGCCACGAAAAAAGGAGGATCAGGTATTCCTAGAGAGTTTTTGTGGCTCCTGTATTCCCCCTGGGCTGGGCTGTGCTCAGGGAAGAGGATTTGCTGTGGATTTGGGAGAACCCAGGGCAGCATGACAATGATTTTGGTGCAAAGTTTGCTCTCCTGTGGCACAGGAGGAGTGTGAACTGAGAATGGAGACAAGAAGAAAATGTAAAGAGAATAAGTGGGGATGAAAACAAACGATGAAGTTAGGAAGAAATAGAAATCACAAGAAGATAACCCACCACTATTTTTTTCTAGAAGCCTGCAGACAATGTGATTTTTTTTTTAGAGCATTTCCATGTTCCAGCTCCAGCCTGTTCTGATGATCAGAGGTCTGGGTTAGTTTACACTGGAATGTACATTCTGTCTGCATATCCACCAGTGTGGCAAAATGGATTGCCAAATCCTGACTCTGCGTTTAAATGGATTTTCCACCCTTCTGTTTTGGTTTTAATTGAACTACAGAAACACTGTCAGCATATGAGATTGGTTTTTTACACCTTACTTAGCATTTTCTTCTTATTATTAAAAGTTTTAACTAGAAGCACTGGTAATTAAAGTAAGCAAGCAGAGGGGAAAAGAAAAAAAAGCAAAAGTGTCGCTGTTGGGCGGCTAGCTGAGGACTGACCCAAGTTCTCAGACAAGCGAAGAGAGGAGAAAAGGGACTTTATTGTTTTTGAATTCCATATATATAGAGTCTACAGAAGTGCCCCAGATTGGTCAGCCCGAGACCTCCCCCTGGGCCCAATTGGCCAAGGCCGAACTGACCCAATCCAGAGAAACTGTTTGCAAAACATCCAAACTTTATCTTGTTTATGAAATATAGCAAAATGTTCCCACGGGAAGAACCTGTGCTAGCCACACAAAAGGGAAAGAGATCCTGAAAAGTTTAAATGCTGGTCAGGGTTTTCTCCACCTTCCCCACACAGTTTTGTGCCTTTTACATGGAAATCCTGCAGGGCAAGGTGGAAGCAAGTGGTCCAAATCTGGAATTCTCATTGGAGCCCAGTTTGCTTACACCTAGAGTAACGTGGGGTTCAGGCTTTAAATAAAGGTTTGCTGGCAGAGATCATTAACTCAGAAGGAAGTTGAAATACTTGAAGGAGGCAGTGTTGTCACTCTAGAACATCTTTGCCTGAGGATGTAATTCTTGTGGCATGATGTTTTGAAATGGATTACTCTAAATGAGAAAAAAAACCTGCATGGTCTTCATCTGGAATAAGTATTTCCCTAGAAATCATTTTTACAGAGTTATTGAGGTCAGTCCTCTGCCTAGACAGGCTCTTCTGGTAAGAGAATGGATCTGGTTTGTGGGTCTCCTTTTGCTGTGTTTCTTGTCAGACCTCTTTTATGGAAAAAGGCAAAAGGTCTTTGAGATTTTGGCTATCACTCTCTCTAAGAAGTTGTTGTTTTGGTGAGAGGGCAGAATTTTGGCACTGAAGCTGCAGTGATTGGAGGGCATCCTGCTCCAAGACTGTGGAGTCATGTTAGCTAGAATATTGGATATTTTAACAGCATCCTGGTAAAATACTCTGACAGGACGCTGAGAGAATGGCAGCAAGACTTCATGGCCCTGTTTGAAAACCATCCTGCAGTGAGCCAAGAGTGTGAGCCCCTGTAATCCCACCATACCATTTGTGCCATGGGAGGAAGCTGCTGCTCCCACTCAAAATTTCGCTTTTGACAGTTATTTTGGATAGTTATTGCAGCGTGCTGATATTGGCATCAACCTCTCAGGAGGTGCCTGTTAACCCATCTGACATCAATGCTCAGTGGAAATGAACTTTCATTGCTCCCTGAGATGAACTAAGGGTTCAGTGAGCTTTTCTTTCTTCTTCCAGGTTATAAGACCCTTTTGAAAGGAATTTCAGGCAAGTTCAGCAGTGGGGAACTCGTTGCAATTATGGGTCCTTCAGGAGCTGGGAAGTCAACGCTTATGAATATTCTGGCAGGATACAGGTCAGTACCAATGAAAACCCTGAGTTAAGATAACATCACTGAGCCTGAGGGCTCCTTGGAGACAGCAGCAGAAGAAATTTTAGCCTGGAGTTTGTCAAACACAGGCACTTCAAAGATTTTGAGTTAGGTTCTTATTGCTTATATTTTTTTCTCTGTGTCCTGTTCTGGTCACTTGGGATTTATCTCTTAACCAGGTCTGCTCCAAAAATAAGAAGCAATTTAAAATCCAAAAAACACACATAAAGAAAACCTCCTTTTTTTGGCTGTGTAACAAATCTGACTCAGTGTCTTGTGTTTGTGATGTTTTTTAAATCACATAAACACTTGAAAAATCTACTCTTTTTAGTCGTCACTTCATAGTGTTGATGTCTTCTTGACCAAACTGCAATGACTGAAGTGACTGTGCTTCATCTTTCTAAATCCCCTCTTGTATGGCCAAATACAAAGTGTCTGTCATGTTGTCATTTGGGGCATAAGAAACAGGACAGAGAAACCTAAAAAAACGCCTACTTTAATGTCTTGATGTTTTTTCAGAGATTTATATAGGACAGCACACATTTTGCACTAACTTTGAGTAAAATTTTCAGCAACACTTCACAAAGCTTTGTACGAAAGAAGAGCGTAATCAAGAAATAAATCAATTTCAATCCACCCCATCAATTTTATTTCACAGTGGCAATAACCACCTAAGACTTCTACACGCTCAGCCATGTGGCAGCACAAGTGAAGGCAAGATTCACCTCTGGTTGTTTTCTTGTTTGTTTTCAGAGAGACGGGAATGAAAGGAGAAATCCTCATCAACGGGCAGCCCCGCGATCTGCGCTCGTTCCGCAAAGTCTCCTGCTACATCATGCAGGATGACATGCTGCTTCCCCACCTCACTGTCCAGGAAGCTATGATGGTGAGCCTTGGTTCTTGCTCTCATTTATCTGAGCTTGAGAAAATGGAAAATGATTTGTGTTGTTCCCTTGCTCTTACTGCTCTCCCAGCAGTGCCACAAGGTGTTGTCTCTGTCTGATCCTGCTCAATGGAAGTTCTTGGAATTTGATGATGCCTTGGGTTCCATTTCAGGCTCATCCTTCTAGGGACTCTTTAGCTTTATAATTTCCAATCTGTGCCCAGCATTATGATTTGGAAGGAGATCTAAGCAGCTGCTGCTTAGATCTCCTTGAGAATGGAACCTGAAATTCTTCACAAATGAGCCTTTGTAGAACCATCTGTTTGCTTGGGTGGTGCAGGAATAACCTCACCTCTCTCTGTCTCCCCATCTTCCATGTTCTGACTGAAAATTTTTATTTACACTTCAGTGTGATCTCTCTGCCATTTATACTGTTTTGTGCCTTTTTAAAAATAAAGGCATTGTATAAAATCTCTTTCATTTCTTCTGGGGAAAAAAAACCAGGAATAGAGTAAGTCCAAGATATACAGACAATGTAAATTCTTGTTGCTGTTTTTCATAGCAAGTTTATGAAGAAAGTTTATGAATTGCCAACTTGACCAGTTAGTCTGGAAGTGTCTGTAGCTCAGCTTTAGAAATGAGCCAGTTTTTCTCAGAGGTTAATATCAAAATAAGGCTGAGGTTGCTCACTGTGTGTCAGCAGCAATTCACAAATTTTAAGGCCAGAAGAAATCACTCCAGTTTTTATGTGGCTAATTTTCTGCAAAGGCTTTTTTTCTGTGGGGAAGTTTTTCTTCTCTTTTGTTTACTTGAGTGTTTTCATCAGAATCTCACAGGACCACTTTTGCAGAATTGGGCCCAGATTATAGTTGCTGTCTAAATTAATCAATCAAGGCTCTGACAAAAATAATTACTGAATAGTTTAATTGCTTTTAATAAAGGTTAATCATGATGTTTTGTGGAGCTGCCTCTCAGGACAGCAGATGACATCTTTCACAAGATTATTTATTTCTGTGCTTACTTGTTTACATCCTGGAGAATTGGCAGAGTTTAGTTATCCTTAGGATATGGATGAAGCACAAATAAAATGTTTTTCTAGCGTTGCCTGGGAAGTTAGTGGATGTGCAAAATATGTGACTCTCCCACCTTCCTCTCAAACTCTTTGACTTCTAATACACTTTTAGTCAGGTGCTTTGCTTAAATCAAATTAGACTCAGTTATTTACTGCACAGAAAAATATGATGCTTGTGACTGGAGCACAATAGTTCAGCTTCAGATTTTCTGACTGGGTTGAAAGAAGTTCTTTAAATGGTTCCTTGGAGTGTTGTGCCTGAGATCTCTGCTGGAACTGGTGGTTGTGCTTCAGACCAGCTCAAAATCAAATTCCACTGTTTTGCATTCCAGGTATCTGCTCATCTGAAACTTCAAGAGAAAGATGAGGGGAGGAGAGAAATGGTATGTAAACTGCCCATCCAACTAGAGTCTTGGGGGATGCCAAAGAGCCATGAAATGAGCTCAGTAAAGCAGACACTTTTTATCTAATACTGACTTGCACTGGGCTTGTAATGACAGAATAAATCATAACTTCAAGGTTGACATGTGTCATTAGCAGGGAGTGTTTACTGCAGTCTCCATGAAAGCTGCTTTCAGTGTGAGACTGCAAAATTGGGAAAGATTTACCGAAATAAATTCACAGGTTTTGCAGGATGCTTGTTAAGGTGCCTTAGCACCTTGGATTATCTTCACTGCATGTCTGAAGGTTCAGGCATCTCATGTGGGGTGAGATAGATCAGCCAGCTGGACCTGCACTAGGAACTGTTCTCCTCTCACCCAGCCATGGGGAAAACTACTTTTCCTGAAATGTGAAAACTACAACAAGTTCATAGGTAGAGCAGCTGGTTTTGTGACTGCCCTTTATCTATATTTATTTCCAAATTCTCTTCAGACTCAAAAGAATCCTTGAAAATCAGAAAGGGAAACTTACAGGCATCAACTTGTGTTTGGTAAACACAGATTGATTTTTTTATTGGAAAATAAGTTAGTATGGAAACAGCTGTTGATTTAGTTGTACTTTGTAAGCCTTAGTTCATTTACACATTAGTAAAGTTAGGCCAAGCAAGTTAATTCACTTGTTCACACTGTCACTGTAATTACAAACAGCTCTTTGAGGAAAAAAAACTGTGCTGTGTTTATCCAACACATGTTAGAAGGATTTTCTGGTTAGTGTTACTAGCCTGTGCAGGAGAAGATAATTCATTTTATTGTTGTGAAATGTAGCATAAATATTTATCATAGAAAAATGTTATGAATTTATGCACTTGTGCTAGCAGGACTACAGACTCTTGTTTGAAGCAGGCACAAGTGAAAATCCTCCTGTGAACCATTAGTTCATGTTTCTACTTGACCTTGCTGGTGCTGCCTGGACCCTGTGCATCCTTGCTAGAGATGAAGGGAATTAAGTAGTTGGGCTTTTCTCTCTGAGGACAAGGGTTAGTGGGTTTTGTTCTTGTTTTTTCTCCCTCTCACTGGGAGAGGGAACTCCTGGAAATCAAAATCAGGACAAGCAGAGGGTCATGCCCTGCTTGGTCTCACCAGTTCTCAGCAGGTCAGGCACTCTTTCTGGAAAACTCCCTCCATCCAAGCAGTTGATCCTTTGAAAAATGCTGGGCTCTGTCACCTAAACTTCAGTTTCCTGAAGTATTAGATATCTGGGCTGCTTTCTACCTTTGAAGTGGTAGAGTTTTTTAATTTAATGAGCAATGTAGCTCATGCATTCACTCATTTTTATGCCCGTGCTTTCACTGATGCTGAAGAGCTGTTTCCCTCATATAAGCCCACCAGACCAGATCTACAGCCACTGGAACAGAAAAAACCACAGTGCCTGGGATTGTTCTCCTTTTGCCCCAAAACCCCTGGGACAAGCTGTCCCCTCCCTGAGGCTGTGCCTTGAGGAAATCCCAAACATCTGAGAGTGCCTGTGACACTTGAATGGACTCGGAGGGGAATGGAAACACTTGAAACCAATGGCTGCACTTTAAAGAGGAGACTGTGGAGAAGAGATGAGATAAAGCAGGTCACTGCTCTGTAGAAACCACTGGGTTTTGTCACAGAGCCCCTTGGAGATACAACCTATTGAAAGAAGTCCTATTGAAAGAAACTTCTTGGTTTCACTGTAATAATCCCACACAAGCTGTGAAGCTCTTTTGATGTCAGTGCCATATCCATGAATATACAGCTGTAGAAGAGCTGATTGCCACTCCTTTTTCACCTCTTTGCTGAGCAAGGTCATGTAGGACAAACAAGCAGAATTTGGGTCAAAACCGTAAATGGGAGACTGTTAACACTGAGTCTAATAAATGCTAAAAGTTAGAGGGAAAAAGGCTTTAAGTGTGTGGGTGACAAAACAAAGCCACGAGCTGGTTCACAATGTCCATTAAATTCAGTGGAGAGGCTGGGTGGGGTTTTTTTAATGCTCTAACAAGGTGGAATGTTCCTTTCCCTGCAGGTAAAGGAAATCCTGACAGCCCTGGGGTTGCTGACGTGTGCCAACACGAGGACTGGGAGTCTTTCTGGAGGCCAGAGGAAGCGCCTTGCCATTGCTTTGGAATTGGTGAACAACCCTCCTGTCATGTTCTTCGATGAACCAACCAGGTACTACCAGGCCAAGAATCAAATACTGGCAAATATGGCTTCACAGAGTGGAACAGAAAAGTTATTCACCTCTAAATCCTTGGAAAAGGCTCATTCTGTGTTGCCCGCAAGCACTGAATAAGGCCAAGAAATAATTTGATTTGGGTGCTTGGTGCTTTGGGTCACTGCTGCAACTGCTGGGCTATAAACAATATTTAAAGGAGAAACAAACTGCAAGCAGGAAGGAAAAGAAAGAGGAAAATATTGTGGCATGGATTTTCTTCTTCAAGCAAAGACAGCTTGAATCTAAACATTTTTAAATGTGACTTTTGGTAATGGATGTGATCAGTCTAGGAGGAGGCTGGGAAAGCCATGAATATGTATCTATTCATTAAAGTTGGGAGTGTTTAAATCTGCAGCCCTAAAATGTAGAAGTCCCTTAAGGCAGCTTTGAGAATACTCTTTTTCATTCTCAGGCATGCTTCCAACTTAATTAAAAGCCTGATGGAGAAATACGAGCATAAGGTTGGCATATGATAAAATTAAACTGCTAAGGAGAAAATTTGTAAAAGGATAATAATGGGAGACCAAGTAGCAAATGCATGTGCTAGTTTTGAGTGGTGCCTGTGGATAACAAACTTCTTTTTTTTTTCCCTTTTTCCAGTGGCTTGGATAGTGCATCATGTTTCCAGGTGGTGTCCCTGATGAAGGCTTTGGCCCAGGGGGGAAGGTCCATCATCTGCACCATTCACCAGCCCAGTGCAAAACTGTTTGAGCTGTTTGATCAGGTATTGCTCTCCAACTTCCTCTTTATGTGTGGTTTAGGTAGGTTATGCTTTCAAGGCTAGACTCTTTAATCAAAAACATGAATAATTCTAGTCTTACGGCTATAAATGATATAAAGAAATTAAGTAAGAGCAAAACATACTTTTTGATTATGTTTTTCCCCTTCTTCTCTGTCTTTTTCCTTTATTTACATGTAATGTTTGTAAGGAATCTGGCTGTTAGGTTTGTGAAATTGTGATTATTGCACTGGTGGTTCTCATGCCTTCACCCAGCACTGCTCCTGTGCACAGGGCTGCCACTAAAGTAAATTAGAGCAATAAAGTAAATTAGAGCAATATAAAAGCAGCAGCACCTGTGTCTGCAGTGCTGGGAGTACATATTCTCATTCTAGATACACAGCAGAGTTTATTCACCTGAAATAACAATAATTGAAAACAGTATTGAAAATTAATAGAAAACAAGTCAGTTGGAGAACTTTTCTCCCACCTAACGATGGGATGTGGACCATGTGTGTTTAGATCAGATAAAAATGTACTTTAGTCTTGTTAGAAGATTTAAATCAGACCCACGAGAGCTGAGAGCAAACCTTCACCAGCACAGGTGAGCAAGCTCTTGCAGAGTGCCAGTCTGGCAGGGAGGTTTATTTAAAGTCAATATTGTGGCTGAAAGGGAGGGTGATCAAGCTGTTTGCTGTGGCTGTGCTGTCCCAGCTCTCCTTCAGTTCCTGCATTCACCAGCCTCATCTCCCAGCCCAAAATATCCATCATGTGTGGAAATTAGATATCTTAGCTCTCCACTTCCTTACCTATTTTCATCATTTGCCAAAGGCTGGCGTTGGTGTGTTTCTGTGTTAATGTGCTTCAAGCCCTGCAGGCAATGTGCTCAGAATTCAAACTTTAGGCATTAAATTTTCCATTAGTTGTAATTCCATGGAAAGTTAATTTCAAGTGGTGACAGATCTTCCCAAGGTGTTCTTCCCACAGGGACAAGGAGATGTCATTAGGCAACAGGTTCAAATATTTTGGTATTATTTAACATCTCTTTCCTTTTTTCTTCTTTCCTTTCCTTTCCTTTCCTTTCCTTTCCTTTCCTTTCCTTTTCCTTTCCTTTCCATTCCATTCCTTTCCTTTCCATTTCATTTTCCTTTCCTTTCCATTTTCCTTTCCTTTCCTTTCCTTTCCTTTCCTTTCCTTTCCTTTCCTTTCCTTTCCTTTCCTTTCCTTTCCTTTCCTTTCCTTTCCTTTCCTTTCCTTTCCTCTTTCCTTTCCTCTTTCCTTTCCTCTTTCCTTTCCTCTTTCCTTTCCTCTTTCCTTTCCTCTTTCCTTTCCTCTTTCCTTTCCTCTTTCCTTTCCTTTCCTTTTTCCCCTGGTTTTTTATTTTCTTTCTTTTCTCTTTTTCTTTTCTCCTTGTTTTCCAGCTCTATGTTCTCAGTCAAGGTCAATGCATTTACCGTGGGAAGGTAACAAACCTCGTTCCTTACTTGAGAGATTTGGGGTTGAATTGCCCAACCTACCACAACCCAGCAGATTTTGGTAAGGACAACTCAAGTAGTTTATTTCATTTATTTTTTATTATATCAGCACCTTCAGGGTAATGGGGACCGTGGTGTGGTTTATACTTTTGTGCATATATTCTTATGTTTGTGTGTTCATAGATGAGCCAAAAGTCAAAATAAAATTAATCAGGTTTATTTTCCTGAGTAATTTGAATGCCATCTAGTGGTGCAATTTTGTGAATATTTCTCTCTGGTGGAAGTCCAGGTTCAGGAAAGGCAAGATAAAGCATACTCTTTAGTGTTTCATAGTAATTAATATTAGTGGCTTTTTCAAGTAGGTCCAATATTCTGGGTTTTTTGTTTGCTTGTTTGTTTTTTGTTTTTTGTTTTTCTTTTTTTCTTGAGGATTACTACTGTGGTATTGTACAGGGTTTTTTCAGAGTTGTTTTTTAATTCCAAAGAAGCGGCAAGGGCCACAAAAATAGACTTCTGTAATTTTTTCTTACCAATATTCACTGCCTTTCTTCTAAAATGGCTCATTAACTTCCAGGATGACGAGATCTCTCTGAAGATTTATGGAAAGATTACATTTCAATGTTGCTTGTATGGATATGAATTTGCACGTGGCATTTTAAAGCCTGGGCTAAAAATAAAAAAAATTAAAAATCTGTTTCTGTCAATGCTGCAGCATCAAGGGGATTTAATCACAAGGCTTTTTACCTTGTAAAGCAGTGCAAAGCAGTGAATTGAACCCTGTGTTTCTGCAGTGATGGAAGTTGCCTCTGGTGAATATGGAGACCAGAACAGCCGCCTGGTCAGGGCTGTGAGAGAGAGGATTTGTGACACAGACTACAAGAGAGACGTGGGTGGGGAGAACGAGCTGAACCCCTTCCTCTGGCACAGACCCTCTGAAGAGGTATTTTGGGCACCACAGCTCCTGGCCATGCCCTGGGGCTGCAGGGGGAGGGAATTCAAGTCCTCCAGCAGTGGAGGAGGCTCTGGGCACACTCAGCTGATGTGAGTGGGCTTTTGTGAATGAAAACCAAGCAAAGAAAAGAGTTTATTCTGTGCTGTGCTTCTGCAGGACTCCTCCTCCACAGAAGGCTGCCACAGCTTCTCTGCCAGCTGCCTAACCCAGTTCTGCATCCTCTTCAAAAGGACTTTCCTCACCATCATGAGGGACTCGGTGAGAAGGGCTTTATAATAACTTTCACAGCCAAAAGGTCTGTTCAGCTGGGTGTGAGGAAGTGTAACACACCTCAAAGGTCCTGTCCAACAGCTTACCCATGAACATTATCACAGAATTTCTGATCTTTCAGTCTTGCTGTTCCCTGTACCATCTGCATTGTGAATGGCAGCTTTCTACACAGCACTCAGGAGCACCTGGCCTAAAACCCTGAAGTTTAAATCCCCTCTGTGCTGGCAGGTCCCTTGTGCAGTTATTAATCCTACTGGAAAGTGAGTGAGAAGTTGCACTGCTGTGTCACAAAATCAGGTTTTCCAGAAAATTCAGGATGGTAGAAGTAATAATTTCAGTGTGATGTAAAGTTACTACTTAAAGTCTTCACTTCTGGAAATGGAAAATTGGGAGATAAAAAGTTTGCTTCTTTGCCTTAACTTGTTCTCCCTTTCTGGTTTTTTTTAAGTGCATTTGTCAACAAGGACTAATTAAGTTAATGAATTGAGATCAGGGGAAACTGGAACTCATTGTCTGATGCACAGATTGAAGAACAGTGCTGTTTTTAAGATTTTTTTTTCCCCCTGCTCAGCTCTAAAGGCTTGCAGTTGTTCCCAATGTTATTATTTCTTCTGTTCTTCCCAGCCTCTTGTGGGAATACTGTGTTGCAGAGAAGGCACAGAAAGCTAATTTATGCCTGATGGAGTTACTTTGGTCTAAACAAGCCTGAAATGCCTTTTCTGCTTCTCTTCTGCTCTGGGGAAATTTAGTCAGAAAGTCTCCTTCCCCTGATGAATAAGAGCCAATGGCTCCGTGAGATTGGCAGACAGTGAGATTTCAGGTTGCAGCATTTGCAGTTTCTTCCTGTATTTACTGGAATAAATTTTCACAGGAAGCTGGAAGCTCAAAGTTTTTCTCAGCCAGTAGGAAATTAACTTTTCTCATGGCAGGGGGTTAGAACTAGGTGATCTTTAAGGCCCTTTCAAACCCAAACCATTCAATCATTTCTATAAAAGTTGTTCTGGACATCAGTGCTCCTTTCCTGCAATCTGATTTCAGCCACACTGCTGCTGTTCCTGAGCCCAGACCTTCTGAGCAGAAATGCCGCTCTTTGCTCCCCACAGGTCCTGACCCACTTGAGGATCACCTCCCACATTGGCATTGGGCTGCTCATCGGATTGCTCTACCTGGGCATTGGCAACGAGGCCAAGAAAGTCCTCAGCAACTCGGGATTCCTCTTTTTCTCCATGCTGTTCCTCATGTTTGCTGCGCTGATGCCGACTGTGCTCACCTGTGAGTGCCAGGCATGGTGTCCCAGCCCAGGGGAGGGGATTGCAGGGAGGTGGGAGGGTGCTGGAACGTGTATGTTTTGTGGGAGATGAAATTTGATTTGTGCTTCTAAGAGAGGTGAGGGGATAAACCTGCACCATGGCAGCACTGCTGTGGGGAGGTTTGGCCAGTGGCACTTCTCTCTCCCCAGTTTTTCCAGTATTTCTCAGCCCAGACAGTGACTGGGCTGAGAATTCCAGCCCTGGACTGGAATTTTTCCTTATCCCATCTCAGCCATGCCCTGGACTTGTGGTTGGATGTAGGGAGGATTTAATGATTTCTCTGGGGCTTCCAAGTCATGACTCTTCCATAAAATCAGCTTATTCATGTAGTGTCAGAAGCAAACTCCAGCAGAATGGACTGTTTCATACTTCCTTTGGGAATGCTGTTACTTTGGATTCCCTAAAGGACCTAAAGGAATAACCAAGTTGTTTAAGTTTTTTCACCACTTTTAATTGAAAAATCCCCTTTAAGGGAGGTTCATCTGAGTAGGCTGGTCCATAGTCTAAACAGTGACCAGCTGTTGGGGCTTATATTTCATTACAAATCACTGAAAATTTGGCTGCTCTGGCAAAGAGCTGGGAGTTCCAGTCCCACCATGGGACTGCAGCAGTGCAGGATTTGGTATGGATTAACTGTGTTGTTATTGTGTGCAGCAGAATTGCACCCTGACAATCTAACAGCATAATCTGTGTTTTCTGCAGTTCCCCTTGAGATGGGAGTATTTCTCAGAGAGCATCTCAACTACTGGTACAGCCTCAAAGCCTATTACCTCGCCAAAACCATGGCTGATGTTCCTTTTCAGGTATGTGCTTTACTCTTCAATAAAATAAAACCCATGTAAGTTCATGAATGACAAGCCAAGAAGATTAGTAGTGGTATTTCATCCATTGGAATAGTAGAGAAACCATCCATATGTGTCTGCTGAGGATTCAGGGCAAAACCAGAAGCACCCTGAGAGTGCAGGACTTCACAAAAGCTGAGACCTGACCCAATAAGCTTTTAATAAACAGGTGACCAGCTTTGTTATCTGCAGAAGGGGAATTGAGGGGGATGTGAGTGGAATCTGTTTTCAAATACCCAAGCAGAAGGACAGGTATCCCACACCTGTCATGTCATGGAAAGACCCAGATCTATGGATTAATTACGGTTTTGTCTTGCTCAGAGTGAGTGTGTGTCTGTAATGGAGTAATTCCCAGTGCCTGTCCTTGCAGATCATGTTCCCTGTGGCTTACTGCAGCATTGTGTACTGGATGACTTCCCAGCCCTCCGACGCCCTGCGCTTCGTGCTCTTCGCAGCCTTGGGCACCATGACATCCCTGGTGGCTCAGTCCCTGGGGCTGCTCATAGGGGCAGCCTCCACCTCCCTCCAGGTACTGCTGGTGTTTGGTGGCCTCACAGGAGCTCTGCTGTCTCCCAGCTCTGCTCCCTGTCACTGCTGCTGTGTCCCCGAGGTGTTTGTTGAGGGGTGACAGGCAGGAAGTTGTCTTGCTCTGATAGAGCTGTTGATGTTCCCCACTCACATCACTGTAAAGAGCACAGACATGCCCTGGATCTGAAGCCCTGAATTCCTGCCCCACCTAAAGTGGCCCCAGCTTGAGGGGATTGTCACTTGCTGCTCGTGTCAGACTGAGCAGGTCCTGGGCACTGCAGGGCTGATGCATTTCTGTGTCCCTACAAAGTGGAGCTAGGCCATGGCAGCTGAGGAGAAGGTTCTTCCATGCACATCCTAAAAGGCTGTAGAAGAAAAGATGGGAAAAGGCTTGCCCAAAAATCAAACTTCTGGAAAGAGAGGGAGAGAGGCAGCTGTTGGCATGACTGGAAGCTGGCCATGTAACTCCTGGCAGGAGATGTGCTGAGGTGACCATTCCACAGCAGAACAGATGATTCTGACCTCAATAGGCATTGATGCTGTCAAAATCTCTGCAGTAGAAGATTTGATTCCCTCTCTGTGCCACCAGCAGAGCCTTACTATCTGATCCCTGCACTTCTGCTCTTCCCCTCACAAGGAATCTCATAAGAAAAAAAAAAGAAAACCAGTGATTTTCTACTATTTAAAACTGTGATAATTTTGGGGAGCAGAATTATTCCCAAGAGTAATAGGAGAGCAAGTTAATTTTTATTTTTTCTCTGTATTTCTGCCAAGAGACACTCTATTCCTTGTCTTCACAGGTGGCAACTTTTGTGGGCCCAGTTACTGCCATCCCAGTCCTGCTGTTCTCTGGGTTTTTTGTCAGCTTTGATACCATCCCAACATACCTCCAGTGGATGTCCTACATTTCCTATGTCAGGTACTGCTACTTCCATCTGGAAATGCTGTTTGTTTGCCTTGGCTTGCTTGGTTGCTTGGATATTTGAGGTGCCAAAGAGACTGTTCACAGCAAGTTCTTTTAGAGTGTAAACATACGTGTGGTGTTAACCACATTCTCTCACTGCATTTTAAGTTGTTTGTGCTGTGAAATAAATAGGAACAGGTTACTGGCCACAAGTCCATGTCAGTCCCTTTGAAAGCAGTGGGATTGCACAGCATGAAAATCCTCCTGGATTTTGCAAACATAAATATGGGTTTGTGAAATAACAGGGGCATCCCCAATCAAGAAATTGATGCCAGCTCGTCATTTTGGAAGAAAATGTGTAAATCTCTGCTGTATCCTAGATAGATTTGTAGGATAAAGGCCTGTTTTTAACTCTCCCAGTAGCACTGCCCCAAGAGGCATGAGATTTGTGTCACCTCTAATTTAAACTGCTGCTTTAGAGGCACCTTATATGCTGTCTGTGTTTGACACAGCTGTCTTGAGATGGGACAATTCCCATCAGGAAACCTCTAGAGGGATAGTTTAGAGTAGGCACTGAAATGTTTATAGCTGAAATTAGGAGAAATGAATTTTCCCATTCCCCTTTTCCCCACCCTGCCCCAGCTGCACTATTTCTTAGAAATCCCAGGCAAAAAAATCCTCTCTGTTGCCAAGTGAGGTCTTACACAGATTCCTATCAAAGATAGCAAGATTGCACCCCCTGAATTAATACCTGGAATTCAAGGTGAGGCATTAATCATCGTGTGGCCTGTGTGGGGTCTCCTGAAGCCAGAGAAAGCTTTCCTATGCATGGGATATCCCATATGCATGGGGTCCATGATGGTTTATCTGCTTGCAAAATCAAATGCTGGGAACAGTGTTAATGAAACCATTAATATACAGGGGGAAGGAGAAGAGACATTTTAGATTGATGCTGATTTTAATGTATTTCTGGCTTCTGAATTACAAGCCATAGTTGTATCCCTGATGGTTATTAGAAAAAAAGAAAGCAAATTAATGATGCCACTTTTAAATGGGGAATTCCTGAACATGAGCTGAAATTATGCTGCTTTCTGATTCAACCTTTGGAGAAATGGCACTGTGCACTAACTGGAAGCAGTTAGAGGCTAAACTCCTGCCCTTGCTCCCTCTTACGTAAAATGCCAGTGGCATGTGATGTGCCTGCCTGGAACAGGGATAGAACTGTGCCCCAAGACAGATGTGTCAGAGCAATATTGAACCCCTCAGCGTTCCAGCTGAGCTCTCACAGGGATTGTGTTGCTGAAGAGCGTCTAACCAGATTGTCAGGATTTTCCTTGTAATCCATTCTCCTTCTTCCCAGATATGGGTTCGAAGGAGTCATCCTCTCCATCTACGGACTGGATCGAGAAGACCTGCATTGTGACAAAGATGACACCTGCCATTTTCAAAAATCAGAGGCCATCCTGAGAGAACTGGATGTAGAAAATGCCAAACTTTACCTGGACTTCATTGTTCTCGGGATTTTCTTCTTCTCTCTGCGCCTGATTGCCTATTTCGTCCTCAGATACAAAATCCGAGCAGAGAGGTAAAGGAAAAGCAGCTTGACCAATGCAGTAGGAGAACTTTAGACATGCAGTAGAGGGCACTTGACATTGTCTCACTGTGGCAGGCTGGTCCCCAGTGCCCAGCCAGATGTCCTGACCGAGCCCACGGAGAGCCACAATGGGATAGTGGACACACAGTGTCCAGCTAATCAGTCCCGTTGGGTTGGGTCATGTTTTCATTACACTTTCTAGCTTTAACTAGGAAGAAGAACTAGAAGGGAATTTTACACCACAGAATATCAGAAACCTGGCTGCTGGAGCTTTCCTTATGAAAACCAATTTTGGGAGAAGGTCACCAGGATAGCAGTCCTGGTGGCCAGAATAGTGTAATGTCATCTCTAGCTGAATAGGTCATGAGATGCAAAATGAGGAATGCAAAGAAAATAGGGTTCTCTCATCTTTTTAAATTCAGAGTTTCATCTTTGCAGTTTTCTATGTATTGTTTTGCAATTCTTTTCCACAGAATTACCCCTTCTGGCTAAAAGTCTGTAAATGTATTAATAAGGTAAAGACATCTTTTTAATACGGATACTTTTTTAAAAGAAACCTAAAGTGATTCAAGTAATTATTTTTGTTTCTGTCTGAATTTAGAATTCTGGTGCTTTACTTGTCGAGCTGGTCTCATATCTGAAAACTGTAATGACAGGAGGAAAAGGCAGGTTCTGAATCTGCACTAAACCTGTGGTCCTATTTGGAAGCAGCACTGGATAGCACATGCAGTTAGACATGGTCAAGCTGTCACTGAATGTTTGAAAAAATATTCTTTTGCAGTGTCTTTAAATCCTTAGTGTTTGTGATATTTTCAGATACTAACTCTGCTCATTATCTGTTTGATCTACCTCCCGTGAATGAAAAAAAAATCAAAGCACTCCAAGGCTCATTTTAAATTAAATTGTGAATGCAGGATCTATCCCCCAAGTGATTGTTAAAGGAGTGCAGGAGCTGTGCACAGATCAAAGCTTGGGCTGCTGTGTTAAAACACCTGTGACTGCCTCATCCAGAGGTGTTTGTTATATCTGCAATATGCAGTGTGTAGGACTCCCCTCAGAATACACAAATGACCTTGGAATGCTGCAGGTCTCATTATGCCAGGCAGTTTTGCTCTCATCCCTAAGTCTAGCATGGGAATCAATTAATCTGAATGTCAATGACACAGTTGTTTTGGGTCCCTCACCATCATATATTTGGCAGGGGCAGTTCTGGTTCCAAGCTGATGTGAATTTTGTCACCAATTTACATGGGCTTGGATTTTCAACCCAAATGAACCCACCACTCTCACCTTGGACACCTTGGTGAGCTTTGGTGCAAACTGCACAGCCTTCTGCCATGCCTGTGAATCCATCTGGGTGTCCCAGCCCTGCACACTCTGTAAATGCATTATTCCCACCAGGATGCTGAAGCCTTGTGAGTTGGAAGCAGCTCCGTGTCAGCAAACCCTCGAGGAGCCCTGTGCATCTGCTGGCCCCCAGCAGCCAAAATTCCCAGACTGCTTCCAAGACTCCTTGGCTGGGTGTATCCTAGTGAAATAAACAGTGCCAGAGCTCTGTTAGTCCTCAGACCACTGGGGCTGATAGGAATGGCCTCTGCACTGACTTCCAAATACCCCAAACGCTGTCTGGAAAAGCGCTGGCTGTGCTGGGCTGCGGCTCTGCCTTTTAGCAGGGAAAAAAATTCTTCCCCAGTTTTCCTGGCCCGTGCCCAGGCTCTGTTTGATTTACCAATACAGACACAGAACTGTGTGTATCTGTTCAACTCAGGACTTTTGAACTAAGCCTGTGGTCTGGAAGGCTTTAAATCAAGTCACGTATTTTAGGAAGGTTAGCTGAACTTTCCCTGAAAGTAAGGTTGACCTGTGAAAGCAAAATCAATCTTTACTGTGGAAGAAAATCCAAATTCCTTGCACAGCCTCTTTGCATAATTTTTGTTGCTGTTTTTTTCCCACAAAGCTTTTGTACGGCTCTGAAGCTTTTCCAGGCATAATCACAAGCAGGTACAAACCTATATGGCTGTCAGATTTGAGAAATTAGGAATTTGAGCTATTCTAAATAATATTCACAGCTGTGAAAAGTTTTTAAAACAAGGCACAAGCTGAAATCCTTTTGGCACAACGTGCCTTGATTATTTCAAGACTCTCAAAGTTTTTGTGACTATTACAGGCAGTTCAAACACTGTTTGCAAGCAGACAAAGGACTCAATTTGCCAAATTACTCCTGGGTTTCAGACTTCTGGTCCATGCTGAGGTCAAAGAGTGTGACATCCCCTGGCATTGAATACCTTCAGGGTTTATGCTTTGTGTTTACCAACACCATTTACCAAATGCCACCTGACAATCCCTTGCAGTGTTCCAAACAAGGTAACTTCGCTGGCATTTCAACACTGGTAACTCACAGGATTCTGATCTCTCCCATCTAGATCAGCTTAGCAGTATAAATTCCTTGGATACTGTCTTGTTATCTGTGCCTGTTCCTCTGGTTTTAGACTTTCTCATTTTATGTTTTCAGCCTGCAGCACGTCCTCCTGTACTGTAACTTTGTATTGTGTTATGGCAGCCAAAAATCTGGTCCTCCACGGGTGTTCCTGAGAAAATTCCTGCTCTGGGATATTTTTTGTCACTCCTTTTTTTGTTAGATATGCTTTTTCCAGCCTTCTTCTGGCAGCATTTAGCTGAAAGTTACTATTCTAAGGAAAGCTTTCAGACTGTAGTATCCCAGTAAAGAAGTAATTCTCTAGAAACTCAGTGATACACACAGATGAGATAATCATTCTTCCCCTCCTTAGCTCACAAATTAACTAATGATCTCTCTTTTGTCACTGCTCTGGGACAGAAGTATTTAAAATCCATCCCAATTATGTTTTCACCTACTGCAAAGATTTTTAAGGTAGTCTCAGGTTTGCTTTTTTTCCTCTTTATGCGGAGATAAATTCTAGCAGGCTGGTATAAAACACATTCCCAGGTGAATGGGCTGAGCATGCATGTGCTGTTGTGTTGAGCAGCACTTTGTGAAGCCCTGGAGGCTTCACTTGGAAGAATAATAAGGCCAGCAAGATTCTAAAGGCTTCAAATCCTCAATTCTCAAATCCTCAGTTTTATAGCCATATGTGAAGAGCCATAAAATGTTTGAAATCAATGCCACTATTACCATTTGAACCAGTCACAGTCTGGCTAAAAAGAGTGTAAGAGGCTAAAGGTTTCTAAAGGTCACTTGAAAACTGAATGTATGATTTTTGTTGGTGTTGCAGGAAGACTTTATTGTCCTGTTGGCCTCCTTGTTCTATTTTGACTTGTTTTGACAGGTTGCTTTGGTTACTGTGTGCATCAGTTAAGACTTTAGGTCCTTCATACTTCTTTTGTTGCTTTTCTTCCTGGAAACTTGCATACAATCTGAAAAAAAAAACCTGAAGGTTTTTGAAAGTAACTTGAAGCATTATTATTTACAATTAAATAAAAGATTTGGAAAGCAGATTCTACTCGTAAGAAATTGAGAAGATTCCATTGTTGTGGTCAAAGGGAGTAACAGAAGACTGCTGGTGCTGAAATCCTCTTCATCTCTTAGGAATTCAGAGCACAAAGAACCTATATTCATTAAAAGAGAGGAATATGTGCACTTGTAATAGGGAGAGCTGGTTATGTAAGTGGGAGGTAATGAACTTGAGCCCAAGTACTGGATGTCTCAGGTAACTGACAGTTAAATCCACACTTTTGTGTCAAAGTTTGTGTTCTCAGCAGAAAGGAATGTTTTATTAAACACTTGTTCCTGCAAGGAAGTGTGGTACATACTGGCCTGTGCCACCCCAGTGATCCTCACAGAGATCTCACCTGTCCTATTTACACAATGCTGGATGGATTTTTGGGTTCTGAGCATCAGAGGGGAGGCCAACAAAGCAGATATCCTGGTGGGATTCTGTCCCAGACCACCCAGCCAGGATGGAGAGGCAGATGAAATCTATGGGAAGTCCTGTGATCACTCACCCTTGTTCTTGTGGGAGATTTTAACTTGCCAGATATCTGTTTGGAAATACAACACAGCAGAGAGGAAACAGTCCAAGAGGTTCCTGGAGAGTGTGGGAGGTAATTCTTGACCCAGCTGGTGAGGGAATAGTGCCCTGCTGGAGCTGTTTGTGAGCAGAGAAGGACTGGTGGGTGATGTGATGCTTGGAGACCCTCTTGGGCACAGTGATCATGAAATGAGAGTTTTTGGTTCTTGGGGAGGTGGAGGGGTGGTGGCAAAACTGCCACCTTGCACTTCTGGAGGGCAGACTGGGAGCTGGGCTGGCAGAGTCCTTGGAGGAAGCCCTGAAGGGCTGGGAAGTCCAGGAAGGCTGGAGATCCTTCAGAAGGAAATCCTAAAGGCACAACAGGAGCAGCAGAGAGCTCTGGCTGGAACTCAGGGCACAAAACAAGGTGTATGACCTTGGGAAGAGGGGGCAGGCAACCCAGCAGGACTACAGGATATTTTGAGGTTCTGCAAGGAGAAATTAGAAGGGCCAAAGCCCAACTAGAACTTAATCTGGCTACTTCTGTAAAAGACAATAAAAATGTTTCTGTAAATACAGCACTAAGGAGAATCTCCATCCTTTACTGGATGCCATTTTCCTACCAGAACAGCCCAATAGGGTATTGCTCAGGAATTTCTGTGTGGAGATCCATTTATAAAATAGGATCATGTGAAAAGCTGTTGGGAACTAGCAGTAGGCAGAAAATGACATGGTGTCATGTCCTCTGTGACAGTTTGTGACAGGCTGATCACTGCAGTGCCACACTGAGTGCATGAACTAAGTGCCACTGGAGTTAATCAGGAGCTCTGCCATGAGTGAACAGGGGCAGTAGCATTTTCAGGGATTGACTCCTACTGCCCTCCTCTTAAATACAAATTATAATATAAATAAGAATATAAATGCTGTTCCCATAATACACAAAGAGGTTGTTGTGGTGTATCCCACTGAGTGATTGTTATAAGCCTGAGTGTCATTCTTCATATTACATGTCTAAAAGTTTCAGGCTGAGCCTGCAAGCACAGGAAGTTTCATTTTAATTCTGTTTAATGCTTTATTTCTGTTTCATTGATTTCTGTACATATTTCACATAGAGTTTTTGAAGGAGTAATTGTACCACAGAGCACAAATCTTTGTTATTTTGAAACCTTACGATGAGTGATAATTTAATGCAGTTGTCCAATGCAGAACCTTCCTTTAGGAGATTTAGCTTTCTTTTGAGACCCATTGCCAGCACAGTAAAACAAAGGGTGACCAGTCCAAAAGTGTCTCCTTTGGCACAAGACATGGCCATGGCCATTCTCTGCACTGGTAATGCCTTCCAGACACATCCAGCTTTTGCTGATCCATTTTTAAATTTTTCTGGGGGCTTCCATGCAGCTCAGCCCATGCCTACCAATTGCTTGTGTCCTTGTTTGCTGGATATTCATGGCTGCTGTCCATGTGGGGGGTGAAAATGAGCTTTTTTGGAATGGTGAGGGTTGGTTAAAGGTGGAGGGATGACTTTGAGATTTCTCTGAGCTACCAAAACCCCAGTGTGCTGGATCTCTGGGTGTGCTTTACTCTTTGAAGAAGAGAAAGAAAAAAAAAGTCTTTTCAAGCAGATTACAAGGCAACATGGAAGTTTTGACTTTAAAGGTTGATGGGGTTTTCTACTTCAGTGGCATCTGTGATGTCGATTTTCCTGACCCCATTGTAGCTTATTTTAGTGGCTCATTTAGGGTAATCATTATACAAACTCCTTTCTGTTACTTTCAGAAACCAGCTTTCCTGGCCTCAGTGATAATTGTACCATACTTTACAATTGTGAATTACTTGTTGAGCAATTAACGAAAATGTAGAAAACTCCTTTAATTATGGCAAAAGAAAATTAAATTTGAGAAGATTACACTGATATATCTTGAAAGAAGAGGATAACAAGTCCTGCAGTGGAGCCCAGCCTTTACCTGTGTCAGTAAAGATTTGTCAAATACCTTATCTGAGTCAGTTGACCTTTTTGTGCTAGATTGCCCTTGAACCCGTTACTGAATTATTTAACATTTGGTTCTTTTGTTTTTCAAAGCAAGAGTCAATGCAAGGTATGATTTTAAATCAGCGTGCTAAAGTGTGCATATTCTGTATATCTGCTCTCTCATTGTTGTCTCTCGTTTCTGTAATGCATTTGCATTACTCTGAATCAATTTTATTCTGCTTCTCTAGAGACTATCGCTGCCTGCACGCTGTGATATATTTGCACTGTTGTAGATATATATATATACACATATAATGTAATTATATTATACAAACCATGTCTTTTTCAGGTTGCTTGTTACCTTTGTAGTTCACGCTTCCCGGTACAGTGGACCTGAGTAAAAATGTGGGAGGTGGGGCATTCTGATGATATATTACAGTCATAGAGAAATCTTTGTATATTTCTGTATACTTAATACCTGTAAGAAGAGATTTGTATGTGCATTATTTTCCAAACTTAGGGCTTTGTTTTCTGAGACTAGAGAACATTTATGATAATGTAACACAGACACACACACACACACACACAAAAAAATTCCAATAAAGTGTTATTATTTTCAGACAGATGCCTTTGTCCCTGTTGTCACTCCGAGGGAAGTGGCAGGTGTGTTGGTAGCAATGCATTTTCACTGCCTGCTCCTTGATTCTGGCAGCCAGCAAGGGCATGGGATTGCCTGTTTCAGATTGTGGTGGTTTCAGGTAACTCCCAATACATTTCAGAGATTTCCAGTAAAAATCCTTAAAAGCGTTAACTGCAGTCATACAGGATATTTAAGGTTCCTTCCCATCCAAACAGGGCAAGCATCAGGGGATGGTTCTCTGACAAACCCTACACAACTGAAGGACTTTCTGAACCAGTGGGAAGCATTACCTCTGTATTTTCACCCGAATTTGGTGCATTTTTCTTCCATGGACTGACCTCTTCACCCTGTCCTTGCTACCTGCTAGTGGCAGCAGATGTTCCCTGTGCTGCTGCATGACAAGAGCAGGACAGGATCATTCCCAGTTTGCCTTCTGCTTGGCACTCTGGAATGCAGGGATTTTTTCCTCCCTTCTCCCCAGCTGAAGAGAAATCCTGTTTTATCCTGCCAGTCACCCCTGTCCACTCCCCATTTTACCCAACACCATTCCCCCTCATTCTGCCACAGCACCTGTGTGATGTTCTGCACCCTCTGTGCATTTCTGTCACCAGGAAAATTTAGACAGCTGAAGTATTTTTCCTTTTGTGTTTCTCCTGGAGATCCACATTGGCCAAGAATTTATGTGATTACTGTTTCTGCTGGACTGAACAGTTTTCCCTTCCAGGGCACTGCCAGGGAAACTCTTGGGCAGAAATCCTGACCTATCTGAGGCCCCAAGAGCAGTGTCAGTGTCAGTGTCAGGAGGAGGGTTCAGTGTTGGTGCTCTGTGCTTTGGCATAAACTCACTTTTCCTGGGTGGCTTTTCATGCAGCTTTAAGGCTATTGCAAGATGTTGGTGTGTTGGACCAAAGGCCAAGCCTTGACAACATCCCTGTCTTTGTGCAAACCCCTCCAGACCTCCACAGCAACAAAACTACGTGCCTTGGTCATCACAGTTCAAAGGAAAATAGCCTTTTACAAGTTAGTTAGGTGCCCACTCATAGATAACATGAGCAGTGATGATTAAAGGATGAATTGCCCTATTGCATTTTCAAGACAGTTTTCTCATGATGAAGGAGATCATACTTTATTTTACATTTTATAGCCCTGGAAATAATACTAGACTGAAGGAATCCTGTTCCCAAAAACTAAATGTCTCCCTGTGCCAACTGTTGTCCATAGATCAGGAAGTGAAGAGGAGGAATGGGAGTCCTTCATAGCCTGAGTGACAACATAAATTACTTTAAGCATTTTATATGGCAGTTAATGCTATTAAATAAGCCAACCATAAACTTCTCATTAGCAACACTGCAAAAATTAATATACCTCACATGCAATTACCATCCGCTGTGCACTCAAAAAGGATTCATAACATGAAGAGCATTTGAAAATAAAGGAAACTTTATTTTCTAACTGCTATCCATTTAAATCCTGCTCTGGATCACAGGTTGGAAGGCATGGAAAGCCAAGGCAGTGGGCAGAGTAAGAGATGGGCTGGTTGAGATGGGAGGGATGTGAGCAGTGCCCAGGTGAGCAGTGAGCAGGTGCTGTGCTGTCAGTACCAACACTGACATCTTCCCTTGGGAGAGCCTTCAGGAAGGGCTTGGTGGGAAGGATTGCCAGCTCCATTTAGGGCAGAAAAGCTGTCAAGGGCTGCATTAGTCAAACTGACACTAATTGCATCCATTTCTGTTGTTTAGTGCATTTTAAATTTCATAGCCTCGTTTGGTTTTTTGTCTTTTTTTTCTTTTTCTTTCTGTGCCTTGAAGATTTTTTTCAAGGTCTGTGAATTTCATTATGCACTGTTAACTCTGTGTGATGGCTTTGCTGGATTCCTGACATTCCAGCTCCCAGCCTGTGCCTGCACACACATGGGAAGGCTGAGAAAAATGTCAATTCTATCTCTTCCACAGACAGAAAACATTATCAAAACATGGAGCTGATCCATTGTCAGCCTCTGACAGCAAAAGCACCTCTCAGAGTTGCAGTTTCCCCCCAGTTCTTTCTGGCAGAGTCATTCTCCTGTCCCACTGCCCATATTACTCTGCTGGACAGGTGGAATAAAACTGCACCTGTTCTAGGACCTTCTTGCTCATCCCCCTGGCATCTGTAGAGTCAAATATGAAGAGGATTTTGTGTCTTCATCACGAGTCTTACAGCTGCTTTTTGTCCTTCTCCCCTGTAAGAATCAGACTAACCCCAAAGTACTTAGAGAAGAAACAAAAGCAACAGTGGACCTTTTGATTTTGCTCCTTCTGTTTGTTGAGACTCATATTCTGTGTCTTGGGGAAGCATCCCTAGGATGGGGCATAGTGCCAAGTCCCAGAAAGGGTGAGAAGCAGTGGACATCTCATTTTGTGGATTGAAGGAGCTGGATTTTACTCACCAAATTTACATTTCATGGAGCTTTCTGGGAACACCACAGACTGGAGTGTCAGTCCACTCTGGTGGTAAGTCAGACCCCTGGGAATTTCCTGGAATTTCTGCAACAGGTTCAGCAAATTAAGATATTTGGCTCAGCTGCAGTGAAATATTTTGATTCAAGACTTCCAGATTCTCATTTCAATTGTGGTATTTTAGGACTAAATCCCTCCAAATTGCTGTTTACCAAAACAACCTTCTGTTATGCTCTCAGAGAGAAGCACATGTTGAAGGAAGCCAGAGAGACCTAACTCAGAGACAGATGGGAGCAGAACCATACAAGGACCTCTTTTTGTCTGGTGGCTTCTCTGAGGGGGATTTCTGGGTGTGCAAAGGGAGATGACAAAGCACAAGAGGTTTTCATAGCTAGGTGAATAGAAACATTGGTATCCAGAAGAAAAGTACTTTGTTTTCTTCCCCTGCCCACCTCTGGTAAGTGGAAGTCATATGAAATGAAATTTTATGAAATGAAAAAAGGAAAATTCACCGTTCACTGGCAGGGGAAGGAGCACCCAAGGATGGCAAAGAGTGGAACAAAGCAGCATCCTCTCCTCCAGCACCTGTGAGTGCTGCCAGCTGCTTCTGCCACTTGAGAGCATTGTGCCTTGCAGCACAAATATTTCACAGCAAAGCCAGCGTTGGTTCTTGTGTTTTATCTTCTGTTCTCTAAGCTCTTTAATGGCATCATGGTCGAGTTTTCGAGCTTTAGCAAAACCAGTGCCTCACACAGAGACCTGTGCAGCACTGTGTGATTTAACTGCTCTCAACAGAGGAAGATTTCATTTTCCATATTCTTTTTCACTCCAGTTTAGCACCTTGTCTGAAACTTTCCTTTTGAACAGGAGCTGTGCCAGGGGAGGTGTGTGACACTGCAGCAGGATCCATACCTTCCCAGAGACATTTGGGAATGGGACCTGAAGGAAGTGGCACGTTAAAAAAACCACTTTTTTAGAGGTGTTTGCAGTTAAATCTCTTGCTCACATGGCTACAGGTTTGTTCTTTGTTGCTAGCACCCATCTGATCTGAGCTCCTTGTCTGCCCTAGTTTTCTCCCCTGTTAGTTCTCCAAACACAGCTTTCCTGCATTACCTCAAAAAGAACGATTTCTGAGAACTTTTCCCTGGCTACAATTGCTTTAAAAGGCAGCAGAATATCTTCACCTGCTGAAGCACCATTGCAATCAATCTGTGATATCAAACATGTTCTATTCAGCCTTTATTAGAAGCTGGAGCTTTGGTGGCACTCAGCTGCCATGGTTGCACTTTAGGACTGTTGGGTATTTGGGATTTTAAACGTCACTCACTGCGTAATGGCCTCATCAGCACAAAGCCTTTTTGTCACAGATTGACACAAATGGGTTCCTGTAGCACCTTTGCTGACGAAAATCACATCTCAGACCTGCTTTTATTCCCCTCCAGAAAAACATTCAGAACCCTGTTTACTTATTTAGCGCTTGCTGCACGGCAAGGTGGGGGTGCAGGGCTGCAAATACAAAAGGTGAGTCTTCATTCAAGCCTTTTTCTCTCTGAGGCTGTAAATGAGGCCCATGGACATTGAAAATGAGGCCCATGGACACTGTCTCAGGTGAGGGGAGCCCTCAGAGTGACCCTGAAGGTGAGGAGAGGAAGGTAGCTCCTTCTGCAGCCACATCTCTGCAGGCTCCTCTTCGGTGGGCACTCCTGTTTTGGGATCTCACATTGCTCTGCCTTGGCTCTGCCTGTCATCCTCAAATCCTCAGCAGCTGTGGCTTTCACTCTGTTTCTGCCAGCTTTATTTTCTCACCAAAAATGCTAATTTTTAGAATTCCAGCCAAATTTTTTCCAAGTTCATTTGTGTGGGTGTGGATAACAACCTACCTAGAGAGACCTTGAGCACTTACCTACTGTAAATTCCCAGAATAGCCATCATCCCTTAGGACTGTTGGATGTTGGAAGTGGCTTATGAATGACTAATTTTTCACCTGCTTGGATAAACTTACCCATCACAAAAGTGTACTGGGATAAATCAAACCTCCAAGGAGGTGTGTTAAGGAGGAAGTTTTTTACAATAACAGCAGTGAAATGCTGTGGCAGATTGAGTCAGACCAACTCAGTGATCAGCTAACAAAGATACCTTTCCCTGTGTCCCAAGGGCACAAAAAACCCCCAAAGCCACAGCTATATCTATGTAAAGGCAAATTCTGAATATTTCCAGCATTCAGAAGGATGAGAGGCCTGTGTGATGCCAGCTAAGAAATTCAAGCAGTCACTTGCAAGTGTGAAGTGTAACCAACACAAAAAGCTGAGTGCTGTGCTCCTTTTGGAAGCACTAGTGGCTGCTCCCTCATCAGCAGGTTGCTGACATGCAAAATTTCCTGGGCAACAGAGAAATGCACTGCTTTAAAATAAAGACAGCAAAAAAACCTCACAAACTGTGTCGTACTTCTTTTATTACAGTGAAAACCTGTGCGGTGCTAGCCTACTGAGAGAATAAAAGCTACCAGTAACTTTTCATCAGAAAGGAGTCAATCCCAGATAAAAAACAGCCTAAAAATCATGGCTGTTGCAAAATATAAAGTCTGAGTTGGGACCTCTGTCTGTTGTTCCATTGGAGTAGATCCAAAGGTTGCAAAGTTCTTGATGGAAGTTTCTTCTTTAACAAGCTGGGGAGGTAAAGAGGAGAAGCAGATTAAGGGCTATGTTTTCTCCACAAATCACACAAGATGCTAGGAAGTGTTTTGCCTGGATGTAGGGCATCCAAAAGGCAATTTTTTAGCAATTTCGACCAACCCCCATGTGTAGATGTGTTTCCTGACTATGATTCAGATCAGTAAAACCAAATTATGGTGAATTGTACACAGTACAAAACACAGTGTGGCTGAGGTTATTAAATATCCTGAAAGGTCAACCCTAGCAGAAAAAAATTTGGTAGGGGATCAGAAATCTCTGTAAGTTTCACTCCACATTTCTAAAGCAAAGCCTTCTAGCTCTCATGGTGATAAGGTGGATGTGAATTGGGTGGCTGCATCAGCTGAGAGCTTGAGCTCACACCTGAGCCCAGACTACTTGTGCAGCCACACTGCCCCCAAATTCCAGACACAGATGTTTGGGCAACACTCCCCTCTCTGTACAAGTTTTTTTAGGGTTTAGCCACCTTTTCCTGCTCACACCCTTAGGAATCTCTAGCTGGCTCAGCACACCAAGCCTGGCCAGGAGCTGTGGAGCACCCACAGGGACACAGGGGACATCTCCAGAGGGACATTACCTTCCTCCATGACACGGTGGTAGAAGCACCAGGGGACACCAGCGGGGTGAGCCCTGAAGCAGCAGCCCTTCTTGGTGCACTCCTTGGCCTTGATGCCAGGGTGGCCACAGTTTATCCTGGAGTAAGGATCGTTGGGACACACTTTCTTCACTGTGTGAGGCAAAAAAGGGGAAGGAGGGAAGGAAGGAAGGAAGGAAGGAGGGAAGGAAGGAAGGAAGGAAGGAAGGAAGGAAGGAAGGAAGGAAGGAAGGAAGGAAGGAAGGAAGGAAGGAAGGAAGGAAGGAAGGAAGGAAGGAAGGAAGGGGAATGTGTTACTTGGTGCTCCATGTGCTTGGTGAGGTGACACTGAGCAGATGTGGTGACCATGATGAGCTCTGTACCAACTTCAGCAGCAGATTCACCCAAATCCTCACCCAGCCTATGAGGCAAAGCTAAATACCAAAGGGTGATGAATTGCTGCTGTGCCCCAGGGACTCCAGGAGGCAAATTTCACTCCTGGAATTGCCTGGCATCCACCCAGCTTTACCTTTTGTAAATCCAGCCATGGGGTGAGGAGTTCTGTGTCTCCTGTAGTGGTAACTCATGCACTGGCCTCACACCAGGCTATTCCATGGCTGACCCCATGCCAAGCCCAGAGCTAACACAGGGAGAGGACAACCCAGCCCTCTCTGCATGCCACCTTAAGTTACAGAAAGGAAATAAGTCTTTTAGGAGGAAATCACAGCTCTTCCAGGCACTTAAAACTAAAATCACAAGTAAGGATGTTATACCACCCAGCTGGAATACTTCAGTTTTCCTCTCCTGAAGCAGTTGTGCTCAGAAAAGCAATTCTGTGAAAATGGCAGAGTAAGGTGCTGCTGCTTGTTTTTCAAGACTTACAAGAATTGCAAACACTACTCAAAAGCAAAACTATTTTTTCCTCCTGTAATTCTGATCCCTGTTGACTAATCTGGATTTATATCAAGTTCCTCTGTTGGGTAACATTGCCTTTGCACCCTCATTTCCTTTCATGTCACCTGTGCAGCTGCTGAGGCTGCCCTGAAGCTCTCCTAAGAAGGAGTTGTGCTGTCAGCCCAGCAAATGTAGCTTACACTGAGTTAATTAACGCAGCTAATTACACTCGGTTACTTAACGCAGTTATGTAAAATATACACCTAATCCTTGAAAGACTGGGAGAGAGCAGCTGTTATCCTCTCTGAGAAAATAATGGCAAAAAATAGAAGCAGGACGTTGACAGATGTCAAACAAGTAGCCACATAGTAAACCCATTTAACTAAGTGCTGAGGATCCCTTGCTCTACCCATGAACAAGACCACAAACTGCAGTGAAATGTCTCTTATTAATCAGCACGGTTTTTTGACAACTAGAAGCCTGAAGGACGAGGAAATACATTGTGTGAAGAGGATGAGGCAGAAGTCTGATGAATAAGCTATGCCTGACTTTGCACTTTACCACCACTGGTCTCCTAACGGAGGTTTGTGCCCAATTTTCTTGCCTAAGGAGAAAAGCAGAGCTGCTCCCTGGCTGTACCGATTTCTGGATAATCGAACATGATGCAAATCAGTGTTTCTGGCAGAGAAATTACCTTTCTTTGCCCTAGGATTGTAGCACCAGGGGACGCTGGGGACTGAAGCGTTGAAGCAGCACCCAATTCTCTTGCACTCTGCTGCTGAAATCCCGGGGTAGCCACAGTTTGTCCTCTCCCTGGGAACCACTTTACACTGGCATTTTGCTGTTCAGGAGAGAAGGAGCAAGTCACAGGGTGTCAGTTTGCACACTTGATAGCGAAAGGGCATTTATCAGATGCTCACTGGGGACAATGCTTTTTCCCTAGACGCTTTCCATCTTTTCTGTTCCCTGCCAAGACCACAACCTGAGGGGTTTAAAAGCTGCTTTTAAACTCCCACCAATTTTGGTTAGGGCTCTATATCACCCTTTGAGAGTTTGTGGTCTCACTTGCAGCCAAGCCAGCCCAGCACAGTGGGGTTTGTGGACTTTGAATCGACCACACCAAATGGGAAATCCCAAGAACTTCAAATATTATGGTTTTAAATGTTGCTGCTTTGCCCATCTCACGTGAAGAGAAAAGGAGTTAAGAGTCCAGTGGATATTCAAACAGGTGTAAAGATACAAAATCTTTGCATTCTTGACAGGTGACTGTAAAATACAGGATGATGTGCTAACAGCTGCAGCTATTCTTTAAACATTCCAAGTCTATTGCACAATCATCCTCAACCAAGAAATTCTGCAGCTGTCCTCTGCTGTCACTGAGTTACTTGCTTTCCACTTCTGGAGTTGTCTAAATGGCTTGCCTCTTAATGAGGAGGCAGATAGACTCCTTTAAAACTGTATTCACATGGCAAAGCAGCATTAAACAAATGTCAGCAGGCAACTTAGACAAAGCTGGCTCCTGGTCCTGTTCTAGCCACCTCCTCTGCCTTTGCAGCGAGTTCCTGGTTATTCCACCAACATTCACCTGCAGGCTTTCACATTTTGGTATAGATCTCTCTGAAAAAAAATTAGAAAGTAGTCTCCACTTTGGGAATACACAGCAGCAGAGAAAGCCATTTGCTGTCTGGTGTGCTAATGCCAACAGGCTCTGGCTGCAGCCGATGGGATGAGGGTCCCACACGTACCTGGAAGGAAACAGCACGTGGATGTACTTACTTGGAGGTGCAATTCCCTCTGCCAGGGTGCTGAGGGCTATGACAAGGGTGATGGAGAGTGCACAGACCACCTTGAGATCCATGGCTCTGGCAAGAGGAGAGGTGCTGCTTTCCCTGGAAGCAGCAGGTTTTATGCACTCCCTGTGTTTGCCTGGCGAGCTCTGATAACATTGTTCCATCTGATGCTTCACCCAGAGGCTGGGTTTTCTTTTGTTTGGTTAGGAAGTGTTGCCATGCATATTTTGATATCCCAGAGATAAATTTCCAGGCTCCCATGAGCTATTGATCACATATCTATTACATACCTATAGATACATATCTATTACTTGATCCCACAATCTATCAAGGGGATGCTGCTGGGTGCTCTGGGTGCCAACTGATTTCATTGCCTTTAGAGTATTTCAGTCCTCTGGGCAGTTTTATTTTCCAGTCACTACAGAAAAATAATTTACATGTATTTTCTATCCAGGTGTATCTTTTCTGCCTCAATTTTTCCCTGGCCTCAAGGTTTTGGTTATGCTTACTCTGAAACAGATAAGAGAAAGGGGCTGAGCTGTGACACCTCTGAGCTTCAGGAGACCACTGTGCACCTGAAAAATGACATAAACACAGAAAACGGGAGGTGTGACTGAAAGACTGAGCCCAGCTAAGGCCACTGTTGGTTTCCACACAGGTGGATTTAGGAAAAGAAGGTAAGATCAAGGGATAAAAAACCCCAAAAGCCCAAGATCAACAGCACAGAGACTCCACCAGGAAATTCTTCCTGTTCATGACCAAAAAAAGAGACACAATGCACATTTTTGATCTCTGACAGAATTGTGTCTTCATGCTTTTGAATATTGTAAATGAGTTTGTTTTGTGCACCTTTTCATTACAAAGCTCAGAATGAGAACTTTCAGCTTCTACGGTTGCATTTTGGAGGAAGTTTATGTGTTAAAAACTATTTCCAACAAAGTGGGATGGATTTTGCTTTACAAGGCAAAAAAATAACAGAGCTCTTTTTTTCTAAAGGTTGACTTATTTAATACTTTATGGACTCTATTTATATCCGTCCATATCTAAGACATAGATGGCATTTCTCACTGAAAGCCCCAATTCATAAATTAGGTATTTTGTGTATCCTCCTGTGTTTCACAGGACACCAGGCTGCAGGCAGGCGAGGGCTGTGCTCCATCCCTGAGCAGCTCATACCACACTTTTAATTCCATCCCTTAGAGGAAATGTGGGATTAAGACCTTAAAATCCAGTTCCTCCCTTATGTGCAAAGGTCCACCATGATGCCTGTGCAGAGAAGCCATTGGTGGTTTTTCCATCAGCTTTCTTCTCAAGGATCAGAAGGTGAGATTGGCTGAACCACCAATGTGAGAGCAAAGCAGTGATCCCAAGGGGGACCGCGCTGCTTTTGGACTCTCACGGAATTCTCAGCGGATTATCAGCCCATCGTGTGAGTCAGGTGAAACTGCAGATAACATTTGTCGCTCCTGCTCCTTTCTGGACATTAATTAAGCCCTTATCTGCTGGCTGTCACCCCTTGGGTTGGATCCCAGCTGGGGCACAAAGGCAAATCTCCCAGCGAGCTCTCGCTGCGGAAAGAGCGTTTGATTGGCATCGCAAAGCAAACACACCGCGAGAAATCAGCTGCCTGCTTTCTGCCAGGGGATTACTTTAAGCTCTTTAATATGTTTAGATAGCAAAGCCTTGAAAATTATCTGGGGTTTCCCTGTAAATGTGTTTCCTTCTGAGAGGCCGGCACCTCCCTGAGGCTTTTGGGAATTGTGCAGGGAGCTCAGACTCTGCAAGCACCCGTGGCCAGAAGGTTTGGAGGGTTTCTTCCTCCCCTCCAGCCTCCCTGTCCTCCCTCACCACCCTCCTCTGGTCCCTTTGAGATGCCCTGTGGTATCTCATGTCCTCCCCAGCAAGGACATGGAGAAATCACCACGGCTGGTGTTGGATTTTGCTGTTGGGTCAGTGACAGTCTGAAACTCTTCATTCTGCTAATCCAGAATTTTGGAAGGATCTGGGTACTTTTTTCTATCTCTTTTGGCCTTAAAGGGAATTTCCTTTTGTGGTAACTGTTGGTTTGAATGCTGACATGAGAAATCTGTCACTGGGCCAACAGCACTGCTTGTGAGGCCACAAAGTAAATCCTAAGTTTTGAGTGCTCTTTAAGATAAATCAGCATAACAGAGAAAAAAATCAGTGGCAAAGGAGAGGGGTGTCTGCAATTTGCTCCTTCCAGCTGTGAGAGGCACGTGAAAGCATGAGTTGGCACATGAAATTCCTCAAACCTGGACAATAGCTGTCTGTCTGCCAGATAACACTGAAAGGTCTAAACACAGAGAAAACCCTACATCTTAATTCTGAACATGGACACTTCAAAGTAACCCCTGAGATCCATGGTTTTGATCAAGATCCCTGCCAGAGATGCATTAATGCAGTTGTCAAAATAAACTTGAACCTTGTGTGTTCCAAACTCCTTCAGGGGAATTTTGTAAAAGAGTATGTCATTTTTACAAACCACAGACTGGGCTGGAACAGGACTTTTGCCACATTTCTATTGCAAACATCCTTGCCCAAAGTGAAAAGAAAGATTTAATTACTGAAGTTAATCAAATGTAGAACTCAGAGCTCAGTCAGATCTAAAAGCCTGAATTGCAGCTTTCAATACTCTACAAAAAGGTCTGTTTGAGACTGCAAAGCTCAGTGCCAGTTTAGAAATACAGATCTGAGCCTGTAATTTCCCCTAATGCTTTTGGGATCTCTGAGCAGCCCATGATATTGTCATTGGCACCATTTTTTGTGAGCACCAAAATAGCATCAGAAAATGGCTTTTGTTATTGAGATGAGGTGGGAACCAACCTGTGGAGAAGAGGACACACTGTTTGGAGGCAGCAAAGCAGGGAAATACTAATTTTGTCTCTTTTCTAGGCCCCATCAGGTTTGTAGTGACCCAGAGAGGGGTGGTGACCCATTCCTGAGAAATGCAGAAGATCTGATTCAAGATGTGCCATTGAAAAGTCTTGTTATGATGATGGTTGTGATGCATTCCTGTTTACCATGCAATGAGGGAGACCAAATCCTGGCCTATTACCTTCTAAAAAGGGAAACATAAACCAAGAATTCATATTAAATTGAGCTTAAAGGAAGAGTAAAATGTGTGAAATATTGGCAAACAGCAGGGTGCTATTGAGAGACACAATAGGAAAAACTCAGTAAATATTTACCATTGAACAAAAAATATGAAAATGCTGTCCTCAGGCACATATATAGACCCAGAATAATTAAATGAGAGAGCAAAGGAAGCTACTAGAAGAAAAAAGATCTTTTTTTTTTCAAAGTCAAATAAAGAAAATACAGAAAAAATCTACCGCAGGAAGTAAAATCCCAAAGAGGTAAACCAATAACATCTGTTCAGATAGGAGACAAAGGTCAGCAATTACACGGAAGAGGAGGGGATTTTTGTTCAACATACTCATAAATGATCAAGAAAACTCAGTGAATAATGAAGTGATGAATATGCTGATGATTCAGAATTATTTTTCATATTTCTTAAAAAGTGGTGGAAATATCTTACAAGATTGACTGGATGATAAATGGCAAATGAAGTACAAAGTAAAGTGCATGGAGAAAGAGTAACCTAAGTGTATAATCACCGGGATGGGCTGCAAATTAGCTCCTGTCACTCACAGAGCTTTCCATCACCGTGGATGTGCCAGCTGAATATTCAAAGTGACAAAAAGGCAAATTGGCTTCAGTGGTTATTAGGGAAGGAGTACAAAGGAGAAAACATGACTGTGGTATGGTTCCAGTCCCTGCTGCTCCCATGCCCACGTCACTTTGTGACCTTCTGGCTGCCCTGAGGTGGAAAGGAGACTCTGTAATTAGAAGAGATGCTGAGAAAAAACCTCTGGCTCATGAGAGGAATGAGCTATGGAAAAATGTTTGGAAGAGTGTAGGGATCTCGGAAATGAAGTTGTCACAGAACAGACATTTTGTCCTGGATAAAAACAGGGCAACAAGCAGAGAGTGGGATGGTTTTCACTGTGGGGAGAGGTCATGAGGAGGCTTCTGCAGAGTTATTTGGACTTTTGCAGCTAAACAGACTGATAAACCATGAGGTGAGAGGGTAAAATCTGTTGGTGACACAGAATTTCTGTGGCAGTGCAAATATGAAGCAGTTGCTCTGATGGATTGTGGAAAATGGAATGACTGCAGAGCTGGATGGCACAGGATGCTTCATGTCTGGGAATAAGGAGTGATGCAGCTGGGAAAGGAGCAATCCCACCTTTCCAATGACAATAAAGGACCCTGAGCTGGTTGTGATCGCTCAGGTTCAGTGTGAGGATGACAGGAGCATATGGAGGAGAACAGTTTTGTGAAAACATCAGCTCAGTGCTTAGCAACCGTGAGAAAAGCAATTGACAGATTAACAATTAGGCAAGGAATAGAGAATCACAGATCTGAGAAGTTTTTCTGTTTTGTAAACCCACTCTGTGTCCACTTTTCCATGTTGTTTGGGATTGTTAAACTCCCAAACTACCCATCTGTCTCAGGGAATGTTCAAGCTGCAAATCTTTGGAGGTCAGAAGGGTATTCTGTGAAATTATCACTGCCTGTGGCTGGCTGGACTTGAGCAAATGTTGCTCATCATTTCTCAGAATAAAACAACCAGAAAGCATTCAATTAAATAATGGAGCAGGAGTAGGAAATGAGAATAATATGGAGTATGACTGGATTATCTTTGCTTCTTTCTGAAGTTTTCCTGTAAACACCTGGAACAGGCACAGAGATGGATTAATTAAGTCTGGCCAATCCCATGATTTTATCATTACATCTTTCAATTTTCATAATTTCTCAGGGACATCTTTCCAAATCATCTAGTGAAAGTTTCAAGCTCAAACCCAAGATAATCTAGTTTGGCTTTGATACTGAATCTGGTAAAAATGTCCTGGTTTGGAGAATGGAAAATGCTGTGAAAGGTAGAGTTTCACAGATAATTCAAAATTATCTAAACCTAAAGCAAACCCATGCCTGTGGGTTGGTTGTGATTCACTGAGATCACCCAGCAGCTCCAAACACTGATGTTCTGAGGGCAGAGGCATGGAACAGCTGATGAATATTGCGCATATTGTATCATTATAGTATAATTCACTCATTAATGTCAGAGCAATTAGCAAAGTAAATAGGAGCAGGCAGGGGTCAGCAGACATTCACCCTGCAAGCTAAAAGGAAATGTTACCCCTTAGTTTTCTGGCAGTTTCTTTGAGCAGATTGAGAGCTCTGGGTTTCACCTCACATGTGAAGGACTGAATATTATTTGGGACACATGAGAAATAATAAAAAAATTACATCTGTGGTTCTCATTTGCTACAGCAGGAACTGTGATCAAAACCTTGAAAAGCAGGCAATGTAGGCAAAGGGCTGCAAGGTTATTTCTGGCACAAATAGCTAAAGAGAAAAATACAAATGAGGAATGCCTGAAATAGGAGAAGCAGGAGTCCTAGGAAATAAGAAGTGAGCCTAAGACCTCGTGTGGGAGGAAAAGGTCATTTCAGAGGAGTTTTGCCCTTGTGGTTTCAAAAGTGGGCAGCAAAAAGATACTGCCTAAAGTGCTGTCTCCAGCTGGTGGTGAGGATTGGAAAAGCTCAGAGGGATGTACAGTGTGACAGGGTCTGTAAAGGAATTGAGGTTAGAAAGTGACCTGGGCTGGCTCAGCCGAGCTGATGGCGAAAATTACCTGCAGAGGTGGCGGAGTGGAGTCAAGATTATTGCTGTTTTTAGCAAGTTTCAGTTATTGCTCTTTTCACTGATGGCTGTGAGGGGAGGAAATATTGGTCAGGAAGTGTTTCTTCTGCACCAATTAAATGTGTTTAAAAATAGAGGGAGGAATATTAAGCTCCAATGTTAGCAAGAGTTGATGTATGAGGATTAGTGGGAGAGCTACTTCAGGGAAAAACTGCCTCTGTACAGCTCCATTCTTCATAGGATTTAACAAAATAATGGTAGAAAAAGAAGTGGAAAGTAGAAAGAAAAGAAGTAGAAATTTCAACAGGAAAAAGGATGGCTAGCTATGAAATTCCTTTGAAACCTTCCTTTTAAGGATTTTAAAGAGAGTGAACATACAAAGTGAACGGTAAAGTTCTGGCAAGAATTGGAAAAGAAAAAAAATTCTCTCGAGGCTGGAAAATCTTAACAAGAACATCTTATTTCACTGTGCTTTTTTATAATAGGTTACTGCAGGTGAGAGCCCTGCAGAAGCCAGAGCTGGGCCTGGAGGAGCACATTGGTGCTTTCCAGCTGGGATGAAGGATGGAAATGGCACCTGAGGCTGCCCTTGCTGTGTCCTGCTTACCTGGGGTAACCCCCAAAAAATGATGCAGCCACTCACTGATCTGCAGCTGAGGTGCCAAGAGTGGATCAAACACACCCAGCAGGGTTAAAATACAACTGCTAGAGCTGGCTGGGATCTCTCCAACATTTGTCAGGATGAGTGGATTGAAACAGAAACTTGATGCCTTCAAGGATTGTGTTGGCCAAACAGTGCTGTGACAGCTCTTCACGAGCTGAAGGTGTTTTGGGATGGAGCAGACAGAGAGCAAGAGAGGTCTGTGCCACCTCAACAAAAAGCTGCTTGCAACAGCTCCTGGAAGGGAAAACCCATCTGGGCTTTTAAAAACCCCCAAAATATCACACTTGGTTCATGAATTCCCTGAATCTGGAACAGCCAGCAGCTGGGAGAACACTTGAAGTGGACACTTGCCCTCTTCTGGTGGCCAGGGCTGTCCAGGACTCAGCTTTGCCCTTCCACACTTGCCATGGAGGTGACATTGGCTCAACCTTCCCCACTTGCACACAAAGTCCTGTCTCAGATCTTCAGGGCAAAGTGAGAGCTAAAGCCAGACAAACCCTTTGGTAATGAGAACATAAAGCCAGTCGGTGTAAATAGGAAAGCAATCAAATTTGGATGATGGAAGGTTTTGTTCACATTTTCTGTATATGTCACACAGACAGTGCAGTAGCCCAAGAGGGCTCTCATGCTCGATCACTGGTTTAAATCTGTCATTTGTAGCACAATAAAGTGAATTGTCAAACATATTTCTGTCCACAGTAGCAAAACAGCAACTAATCCATGCCCATAAATACAGGGGGGGAAATGCTAATATTCCAGTAAATCAAGCTGCTTCCCTCTCTAACATATTTTGCTTTTCAAAAATGAGACCTGAATTCTCAATGTCTCTCTGCTAATGGGAAAATTCTTAAAACCTAATTAAAAAGTCTCTATTCAATGGGCTGTGGAGAATTTATAGCAGTGAAACTGCCTGTGTCAGACAGATATGCTACTGATAGTCCTGTGGGAACTAATGATGAAGGGACTGCAAACAAGAAGGGAGAGAAAAAGGAAATAGGAGAGAAAAAGGAACTGGGCAGCAGGCTGGCATTGTTTCAGACAGCTGTGGTGGTGTGTGGGGAGGCTGGGGAAGGGACAGGGTTGGGGACATGCTGGTGTCAGCCCCAAAAAAGTGCTGGTGAGATCCAGTGGCTATGGGAAAAGCCACTGGAGCTTCTGGAAGGGCAACTGCAACAACACCTGTGAGGGAAAGCACTTGTGCTGAGAGCAGGCTCTACCACTGATGGACTCCATGCAAACCTGATGAATTTCAGGGGGAGCTCATGGTGCTTCTCATTCCACCAGCAGAACAAACACTGCTTTTCTCCCAAAGTAAAACCAGTTTGGCCAAAGCAGGAACAGGCTCTTGCCCAGCATTACAGGCATGTTCCTGCCAGGCAGGTAAATAAAGGAGAGCAGCTCAGTTCTCTCACCAGCCCTGCCCCTCAAAAATGCTGAATTGGTGGCAAATGTCTCCATCCTGCACCTTTAGAGACACACAGGGTCACAGCCTGAGTCTCTGCCTGGTGAAGAGCACTGGCACAGAGCACTGGCACAGAGCACGTTGCAGGCAAGGGTCTCTCACTGGAGATATTCCAGAACCTTCTGGACCCAATGCTGTGCTCTGGGATGGCCCTGCTGGGGCAGGGAGGTGGCACCAGATGACCCAGGGGGATCCCTTCCAGCCTGACCCATCCTGTGAAGGGCTTTGCAGTGGCAGCACCCATTGCTGATGGGAGGCTAAATTGGGGTGAAATTGGTTATAAACTGAACTGTGAGTTTCTGGAACCCACTGCTCCTCTGTTCCACAAATGCTGTTTCTGGATTTTAGTCCCAGCCTGGTTGGACTTTGTTTGGAGAGGTTCAAAACCTCTTTATTCACCTCCTCGATAACAAAGGAGAGGTTTGGAAATGTGGAGAACATGAGGCCCCTGTGCAAAAGGGACTGAGTTCTGAAGAACCCAGGCACCCTTCCCTGCCTGCCAAATATCCTTCTCATTAGGCAACAGGAGCAGCCACTTTCCCCTAATGCCCATTTAATTGTTTGCATTAAGAAGGGCCACATGCAAGGGGAGAAGCTGAGAGGAGAATTATGTGAGTCAGAAGGAAGTTGGGAGCCCCAGCCAGGTGCCTTCACCTGAAGGTTTCAGGGTTGAGGCTTTTCCTCTCATTCTCCCCTCCAGCCTGGACTGGAGGTAAATCCCTGGCTCAGTCACTTTGCCCCTTAAAATACTTTTATTTAGTGAAATTGTGTTAGCAGTGAGAAAAAACTCCTGCCAACAGTTTAATTTAAATTATTTGTTGCCAACTTTACAAGCCCTGCTGTTTGTGCTGTCCTGTTTGTTCAGGGTAGCTGTTATTTAGTAAATGCTTTGTTTGCTATTCCTAAGAGTAGTTTTATACAAACTCTGATTAAACTGTTCCCTACCAGTTATGGGAGTGAACACACTGGTCAGGAATTTTCAGGAACTAAACTTGGCCATTGTAACTGCATGAGGTAACAAAATGATTGTGACTGCAAAGCCTAATTTGGTGAATTTTTCAGTATGACATATTTCACGTGGAAAGCAAATAATCCCTAATCCTGGCCTTTGGGAAACACAGAGCTGCAGATAGTGTGAAATTATTAGATACCCTCCACTGAAATGCTCCTGAAAAATAGCTGTCAAACAGATTTCAGGTGAGAGGACAGCTGGGAAGTTCTTTAAGGGGCAACCTTAGCAATGAGATTCTCTCCCTTTTTGAAGAAGCTTGTGCAGACATGGGAAGGTGAAATTCATTTTTAGATGTCACTGAGGTCAGGGCTTCAGCCTGGCATGAACATTCAGCTCCCATTCACACTAGGTGGGTCATCCTAGTGCCAACAGGACTTTCTGGGACTGCCCTGACCTCGTTGACTTCACCTTTTAACAGAAAGAAAGAAAACAAGTTTCCTTGTGTCCCTGAAGAGACCAATTCCTGTGCCATGATCACAGCAAAATGGGTGAATGGGGACAGGATGGGGACAAATGGCTTTGTGTGCTCCATCTGTCATCTTTGTGCTCCTCTAGGATATATAAAAATGAGTCATCTATCTGTAGGACTGATAGGGAGAAAATAAACTCTTAAATATTCTCTTTCTCTTCCTCTCTTTCTTCTTTTTAGTTGGTTAAATCAAAGAGGCTCTGTGCATCGACCTCTACAGAGCAGATGTACTTTAAATCCTATGCTTCATGAATGTTTGGGCCATTCCTGTTCTTTTTCCTCACAGGACAGAGTCAGCAATCCCTCTGCTCATAAAGGAGCAGGATGAAGGCAAGTTCAGCAGGTTCTTCGCTTCTCCCCCTTCCCATTCAGCTAAACTTAGGTGTCTTTCCTCTCAGGTCCTCCATAACAAGCATCCCGGGCACAAAAGTTAGCAAAACTGGTTTTGAAATCACCAATCAATTAGGTTGGAAAAGTCCTCTGAGGTCATGGAGTCCAAAAACCTCTCTTCCACGTGCTGTGGGGTGTGGTTGATTATTGAGAGTTGAAGTCATGGGAGTAAAACCCATCTGAAATGCAAGATCCCTGCAGGACATGGGGAGGGATGAAGTCACAGCCCAGCACTTTTTGCCCCACTTTCCCTGAAATCCCAAGTATCCAGGGATAAAGCAGCAGGAATTCAGCTGTAACTGGGCCACAGGGAGGGCAGAAGCTGCACCAGCCATGGCTGGATCCTGCCTGTCCCTGAGCTCATCCCTGACCCCAGGGAGCTGCACCACTGCCAGTGCCGAGGGCTGCCTGGGAAGGGCTGGAGATTGCAAGCAACATGTTTTCCTCCAGCTTTTCTTCAGCAATATTGGGACAGGAAATAAAGAGGGACTCATGGTTTTTATTTTTTCTTTACAAATTGAGCACGTTTGGGCGTGCCAGAGTCCCAGAGTGCTCTTCCTCAGGGCTCAATTTGGTTTTCTGCCCCCTCAGCCCCACTTGCAATAGCCTATGGCATCTGCAGCACTCCTGGGAGATGGGGAGTTTGCTCTGGGGCACCCAAACTCCTGCTGTGAGCATCCCAATCCATCCTTCAGCCTCTCTTCCCTGCCATGGCTCCTGTGCACTGACAATCCTATGCTGCTTGTCTAAAAGATTCCCACAATCCAGGGATGCTGAGGGGTTCTGCTCCCCCTTCCCCTCCCTTCCTCCACCAGGAGCTGAGCACATCCATGCCTGAGCTGCTGCAGGAGAAAGGAATAGATTGCTCCTGGTTAATTTGTGTACTTAATGACCTCAAGATAGAGTTTTCCTTTGGCTCTAGCCAGCAGCAGGATTACCCTGAGCTCCTCCTGGCCCTTGTTCTTGTTCCCCAGTTGTGCTCAGAGGAGGAGATCTCTGCTATCAGCACACAGCATCATTTGCCTCCCTGGGAATTCCCAAGTGCCACAGAATCATGGATGGGTTTGGGTTGGAAAGGACCTTAGGGATCATCCAGATCCAATCCCTGCCATGTCCCAGGGTCCTGTGTCAGCCCCTCCTTGGTCCCTCCATTCATGTCAGGGCCACACCTGCCCTTCTAAAATAGCCACAAGCTCAAGGCTGCACTTCCACTATAAATAGCCCTGGCACAGGTCAATCCTCTAAGCAAAGGGCTGCTGAGAAGTAGGTTATGGTGCTGGCCTGCTGTCAGAGCAGAATATGTTAAACTTCACACTTTGAATTGTTTTTTTTTTTTTCCTGGTCATATCAGTCCCTGGCCCCTCTCCATGCCTGCAGCCACAAAGTTGCTGTGCAGGCTGGTGTGGCCCTGAACATCACCCTGAGCAGCCTCTGAGGGGTGACACTGCCTTTCCCTGGGGGAGCAGAGTGCTGGCAGAGCTGGGAACTGCCAACATCAGCTGTTCAAAGGTGTAAACACAGGGGATGACTTTGGTGTGATATGAGTGATGCCAGGAGACTGTGGGCAGTGCCAGGGATGCTCTGTGTGACAAGGGGTGCTCCAGTGACAAGGGATGCTCTGTGTGACAAGGGATGCTCTGTGTCAAGCAAAGGGCTCCAGCAAAACCCCTCAGCTCCAGTGGGGCAGTGAGGATGGCTTTGATCAGCAGGGTGGCTTCCTTCAGATTTTTTCCAGGCAAAAGCAGGTCTTTTTCTCTCCATCCTCTGGGAGTGCTGTGCCACAACCCCCTCGGAGAGGATGCTCCAGAGGTCTGCAGTGTCACAGCTTGTCCCACCCTGCCTGGGCACAAACACCCCCAGCACAAATCCTCCATCCTCTCTTGTGGAGTTTTGCCCAAACAACACCTGAGAGACTCTGGCTGACCCTGTGCCTCCTACTCCTCCTTTTCCAGGGCAGTTAAAGGCAACTCCATAAGGAACATTTCTGAGCTTTGTACAGCAAGGATTATACAGGATGATGCCATAGAAACTTATTTAAATAAGTCTTGCACTATTAGCAGATTAACTAAACATTTAGAAAATCTCTTTTCCTTTCTGAATGTTGGCTTATTTTTTGAGTTCATTTATCTTGGAGAATGAAAATGGATTTGATCTTTTGTAACACAGTCCTTGGGGTATGTCCTCATTGCCACTTTATTTTTCCTGATGTCACACACACAGCAGAGTGAGAGGCACCCCTACAAAATCTGTGACACAGCTTTACTCCCTGATTCTCTGCTGGTAGAATGGGGTTGCTCCCTTTGAGCTGCTGAATGGCTTAAGTCCAAACTCAAATCAGCTTTTCACCAACTCAAGAAAGAAGCTGAAATAATTCCTGATCTGATTCAGAAAAATGTTATTTTTGAACTGTTCAAAAAGCAGCATTGCTGGGAAAGCAGATCTGTGTGTGACTGTGCTATCAGAGCTAAGAGAAACCAATTATTGGTATCCCAACCTTTACCTTCCCTCCTTTTCACAGGAACAATGCTGAATATGTCTTTATTTATTGTGTTCATCATGTCCATCATGACCTCCTAGTGAGTTATATTTTACCTCTGCACATAACTTTATGCCTATGAACATAATATTCACTTAATATTTAGTAATTCTTGATAGTGAAGCAAGCTCCCTTTGAGGGGCTATGTAGCAGCCCAGGCTAATTTCAGATGGTGCATTTGACAATTTCTGGATGCTGATGGAGAAATTCCTGAGCTTTGTGTCTGGGTCACTGCTGCCCCACAGCAGGGAGGTGGTGAGGACTCAGGATAATGTCTATCTGCAGGCTTTAGGCAGGATGTGTCTCCAGAGGAAACAGTCCCTTTTCAGGCTTTTATTTCACATTGGTTGTATTTATTTAAACACACTGTGGACCTTCTTGACTGTTTCAATTCTTTTACTCACTGTTGATTAACATGTTTTTAGCACATTTGAAGCAGGCAGGTGGCTGATCCTGGCCCAAGGGAAGTTCAGCCATCAAACTGGGCATTCCCACCAGCCTGGCTCTCATTTATCTCTGGGTGTGTGTTCTGCCAGTTGCTAAATAGGTTATCCTCACCGCAGTGAATCACCAAGTCAATGCTTTTATATGTGTGTCCTGCAATATTTTATATTTACTTCTTAAATTATGCAGGTGATGGGGAGCCTTCAAACTGTTCTCAGTCCAAGGAACAAAATGAAAAAGTGCTGGGAAATAAAGGTAGAAATGGGTTTTTTTCTTTAGTGAGGCAGTAGATGCAGACCCAAATGAGACAGGATGTGCAGAGGGGCTGTTCTTATTCCTCCTTTCTTTTATCAGTGTTTGGTAGGTTTGTGCTTCCAGGTAAAAGCCAGGGCAGTGGTGCAATCCCCCCACTCCAGGCTCTCACTGCGTTGCTGGATAACATGCACAGGTTGGGGAAAACTGGGCAAATTGGGATTATGGGGCTGGTGGAGCTGCACTTCTTCCTGCTGCAAAACCATAGCTGGCAAAAAAGTCTGGAAGAAGTCAGGTTTCTGTGTGTGCCTCTGGTTTCTGCTGCTTCCCAGGACCTTCCACTAAAGAGAGGTCATTAAATGTTGCACTCACTGCAGCAATTGCTACCCATAAGGACTGATAAAGGCTCAGCCAACACTGCAGAGCTGGTGACGTCAGTGGGGTACAAAAGGTGACACTGCTGCCTGCCAAGCTTTGGGGTGGAGGGGTTACCAGGCAGGCACCAGCTGGGTGCAGGCAGCCTTTGGGAACAGTCAGCCCTGGGGATCAGGCAGCCCTTGGGATCAGGCAGCCCTCAGGAGCAGAGAGCCCTTGCAGGATTTCAGGAGCCCTTCCTGGGGGGAAGGATGCCATGTGGGATGGGATCACTCCCCTATAGCTCCCCTATCCCCTGGGATGGCTCTGGCTCTGTCCCTGCACTGCTGCAGTCCTCACACTTCAGTTGTGTGTGTGATTTATGTGATTGATGTGATTTATGTGATTGATGTGATTCTCAGGAATGACAAATCCCCCGTGCCATGCAGGTCCCTGTGAGCACAGCTATCACAATGACACCCCTGCTGTCTCACAGAGGGATGCTGGCAGCACCCAGAGGGCTGTCAGGAGCAGCAGTCACCACTCTCCTCTCCAGCAAATCCATAGCTCAGGCAGGGACCAGGAATTTTGGGTCCCAGAGCCAGCATTTGCAATGGGAAGGGGATTAATTAATCACCTGGAGCAGCATTTCTGAGTCTCCAGTCCCAATCTGTTAGTAACCAGAGCTGTTGCTGGTCAGCACAGCAGCTGCCAAAAATGAAAAGAGAAAGAAAGAACTTTATAAATATGAACACATGCCCATGCATACAGGTGGGTGAACAGGAAAAGGGAAGTCACATAAATAAAGAAGCATCTCTAGTTGTAAATAAAAAAAACATTTGGCTGCATGGTGGAGGATGGACCCTGACTGTTAAAAATTACTGTGGATTGAGAAAGCTGGGAAGGGCTGATCCCAGTGCAGCACATCTGGCACTGCACAGCAGGCTGGGCTGCCAGGGGTAAAGTCCTGGCATTTGTCAGCACTTAAACTGGGATGCTCCCAGTTTGCTCTCCCTGCTGCTGGCATTGATGGAAAACAGCTCTGAGTCCTCACAGCCCCCGAGAGGGTGAGATGTGCGCTGCAGCCACTGACCTGGGCTTGAGTTTCTCTGTGGAGCCCAACCTGCACCAAACACACCCTTTTGAGTACTCCTGGACTGTGAAAGAGAGAGAGAGCAGAAGGTCCTGGAGAGATATTGGTAATGAACCACAAATGTAAAACTCTTTAACTTTTCCAAGACACTTTTTCCTTTTTTTCTTTCCTTGCTGGTTTATGTTTCTTTTCAAGCCCATCTGCATTTTGAGGCTTCATCCCTTTCTCTGCACCATTCTTTTCTCTGCAAACCCCCAGGAGGCTTCACCCCACAGGGGTGAGGAGTTGAGGAAGAGGAGAGGCTGCTGCCTTTGGAAGAGAACGAAGGCTTAAAGTTATACCTGTGGGGTTCTGCCTGTTTCTTGCAAGCAGGAAGCACATCTGCCCTCCTCCCTCTTGGCTTCCCAGTTCCTTAATCACTCCTTGCCCTGATTTTGGCTGGGATAGAGTTAATTTTCTTCTCAGTAGCTGGTGCAGTGCTGGGTTTTGGGTTTAGCAGGAGAATAATGTTGATAACACACGGATATTTTGGTTGTTGCTAAGTAGTGTTCACCTTAAAACAAGGACTTTTCAGTCTGCCACGCTCTGCCAGTGAGGAGCTGCACAAGAAGCCACAAGGGACAGGAGAGGTGACCTGAAATGGCCAGAGGGATGTTCCATACCATGGAACATCATGCTCAGTGGATAAATTGGGGGAAGATATCTGGGGGGGGACAGGGCTGGGCATTGGTCAGTGGGTGTTGAGCATTGGGCATCACTTGTTTCTCTTGGGTTTTATTTCTCTCCCTCTCTCCTTTTCACTGTTGTTATTTTTTATTATTTTCAATTATTAAACTGTCATTATCTCAGCCCACAAGGTTCACCTTTTCTTTCTGGTTCTCTCCACACTGTGGCAGGGAAGGGAATGAGGCAGCTATGTGGGATTGGAGTTAAACCTCAACACTTCTGAACCTGTTGGACAGAATTTGAGGGAGTAACTGCAGGAGAAACTATGGAAACAGTCATACCAACTTCTGGTATGTTGGTATGTTAGAAACTTGCACTTTCTGACAAGTTCTGTGCAAATCTGTGACTGTTCCCACTTGAGGGAAAAACAGGCATGTTCCAGGCTTTGGCTGGGCTGAACTTTTGGTGCTGTCCTGCCTCCTGGCCAGCCAAAAGCCATGGGCAGGGGACAGGAGGGACAGCCAGGGGAGGCAAGGTGGGTATTTAGGGATACAGACGTGTGGAGAAAGCAAAAGGGCTTGTGAGGCAAGAAGGACTTTGAGAGGCAGAGAGGATCTGGGGTATTGCAGAGGAGGAACTATAAAAATCAGGGATTATCGTGGTGTGGGTGGATGTGGGGATGCAGAGCCAGGAGGGGCAGGGAAACAGAGCATCTCCAGCTGCCATGGATGTGTTTGTTTTCTTCCTTCTGCAGGGAGAAGCAGGAGGAGGAGGCGAAGGAAATCTGAAATTGGTGTCACCTTTCTCTTCCCTCTTCACTCCAGCCGTGGTGTGATGAAGTACTCTGTTTATGGAGAAGTTTAGCTTCCACTTCCCTACCAGCTTTAAGGGTTTCTTAAAATTAAGTTATCTGTACATGGCTGGGAGTGTCTAGCACTGGGTACCTGTACAGAAATATTTTTATGTGATGGTCTTAGTTTTGCCCTGAGGGCTGTAAGCTGTGATCCCATCCTAGTCCTAGTAAAAGTTAAGCTAATGAAAAGGAATGTTGCTAAACCTCTAAAGAAACTTTTATTTTCTTTCTTCCATTGGTGAGTGACAAAATAATTTGTAAGGAGAAGGTTCTTTTTCGCTGTTAATGTCCAATTATAAATTCAGTCTCTGCTGGGAATAGACAGGTATTTAGGGACATGGATTACAAATTGCTCAACAAATCTCTCTGGATCAAAGCCAGCTCTGCAGTGACATCTATTCCACTGCCGTTTTCCAGTATTTAAAAATAACAGCACATCAAAGCAGGAGGAATCCTGAGGCTATGATTTCCAGGGCATCCCACAGCATGAGGAGCCAGCAGCACTAGCAGACAGCAGTCACCCAGTTTGGGGATTTAGGGCCAGCAGCCACCAGAGGAGACCTGGGCAGGTTGGTGGATGCTCTGAGCTCATTCCTCCTCTGCTGGGGGAGCTGCATCTCCTCAGGAACCTCAAACAGCCAAGAATGTGACAAATGCTGTAACTTCATTTGCTGTGTCCACTTCTGGTGGCTGAGGCACGAACTGTTCAGCGTTTATTTATTTATTTTTCTGCAGAGGATGGAGGCAAAACTTTGCTGTATGCTGCCATCTGCTGTGGGCTTCATGTGATTATGGGCATTTCAGGTTTGTTTCTGGTAGAGATAATGCTGCTCAGGGTAAAGGTGACCAAATAAACAACACGTGGAGTTGTATGAAAAGGATCTAAAACCCCATTCCACTTGACCCTCTGTGCAAAATGTCCTTCAAACAGTGGGAAACCTGTAGGAAGGAATTATGATCTACTGGTGATTTTAAAGTGCAGATTTTTTCCTCTATGTGCTTCATGCTGTGGTGCTTCAAGACATTCTCGTTCTTTTCCCTTCTCATTTTTCCCTCCCTCTCTCACCTGGAAGCTCCAGGGGTACTATATTTATATTTATATTCATGGCTGGCAGCCTCAGAGCAGAGCTCTGATGTGAGTTCTTGTGCAAGGCCAGGTTCCTCTCCCAGCTGTCAGCCCTGTGCCTGCATTTACCTTGAGTAAATACACTCAATTAGGAAGTGGGAAAATCATTATTTTTTTCCTCTTGCCCATTGCATTTTACAATTACAGTCCTCACACTGGCAGCTACCAAAGCTCTCTTCAGGGAAATGGACTGGTGATGGATTTTTCCAGTTTTCTTTTGATCTGGAAATTTGGTCTGGTGATATTTTGACAACCCTCAAGACTGGTGCATTTTTAACTCTCCCCTGCCAAAAAAAATGATGCAAACTATTCAAAAACTTACCTCATATACCTGTCATGGGTACTGGGGCCACAACCTGCTGTCCTCTACTGGGGCTGGAGTTCCAGCAGCAAGAAAACGTGTGACAAAAGCAACAAAACAAACCTGGAAGCCTCTGCTCGTGTTAAATACATCAAAAGAGAGATTAAAGGCAATGATCGAGTGTGCTCTTTCAGCCCAGATAAGGAACACTTCCTTTTACCTTCCCTAAAGTCAAACACACCAAGCAAGCTCCTTTCTTACTGTGCTTTATGTAATCTCAGGCTCTTGGTGCCCGTAATTCTGATACTGCTGCTCACAGGGCTTTTTGTTGAAGGAACCAAATTTGGCCTGGAGATCTTAAATCAGGGCTACACTCACAGAGATGCTGAAGTGATTCCTTTTCATGGATCAAACCAGGCTGGAACCAGGACCAACAGGATGCACAGTGCAGCACTTAGAATAAAACCTTTCAACGTGCTTTGTTTGGGTACTGAAGACACCCTAAAAAGTGAAGAGCCAGACCTAATTTGTTTTTTAAAGCCTGATGTACAGTTCTTAAATTTGCATTTACAGATTTACTTGAATTTTGCCCTAAGAGCAGAGCTGGGCAGATCCCCATTATTTTGATTTAGCATGTCAAAAGCATGTTAAATGCATGTCACCTCTCAGAAGGCACTTTGGCTTCCTCAGACACCAAGCTTATGCACTTGTTTTTATGCTTATCTCTGCCTCTTTACAGAACTTTCCTGTTAATTTGTACCTCTCAAGCGAGGAGGAAAAAAAGTTTGGATTGGCCAAAGGAGGGTTCATCCATGTGATGTTTCTCAGAAGGTCTGGGAAAACTGCATGTTGTATAAAAGTCACTTGTGGTTCATCCAAACTTACCAGCTTTGTCTCAGTTTCCCCACTAAATTGTCAGGGTGACAAGAACAGATGATGAATGACAAAGGAATTTTTCTTCACATGCTGGAATTTTCTTGCAAAGTCCAGCATGTGAAGAACATTGGATTAATTTCCACTGCTGCTGCCAGGCTGTGCCCACAGCAGGTTTTGTTCCTAAGGGACACTGTGGTTGTAATTTAACCCTTAATTTAAGCTTCACAAACCTGAGGCTGTTTCATCAGCCTCTTTAATGACCTGGCAAATATACACACCCCTAATAGAAAGGTGTTAAACACTCCCGAGGTGTTTGCTATGAAACCCCTAATCAGGATTAGTTAAACCAGAGCTGCCTTCAGCCCCACCTGGTTTGGCAGCACCCTGTAGCTGCACATGTGGTGTAGAAAATTACTGTCGTTGAATAAAGAGAAGAAATCCCAGGGAAAATAAGGGTTTGGTAACCTCCCTTAAAAACTCCTTGAAAAGTTATTTTTTCTGTGCACCAGTTCATCCCAGCTGTAATACTGGTGACCAGTTCATCAGCCTCACCTCTCTGAATAAAACACAACTCCCATCTCTGTACAAAACACCTCCCACAGCAAATGTCCTAAACCCCCAGGTATCTTCACCTGGCTTAACATAAAGCATTATGGTAATGTTGTGATTATATTTATTTTTAAAACCTCTAGCATGAAGGTTAATGGGATAAGATTGGGGAGGAAAATCCAGCTTTAGGGAGTGACTCTTTTATATGGCAAAGGGGTTGGAGCTGGATGATATAAGGTAGCTTCCAACCCAAATCATTCCATGATTCTATGATTCTATATCCTGCCTGTGCATAATTCAGACACCACAGCAAGGGGTCTAACAGAAATGAGAAGGAAGGCAGAAGGAAGATTTGCAGTCTCACTGGGCTAGTTCTACCCAAAAGTGACTGTCATTGATCTGGGGGTCAGTGTGGCTTCTGGTTGGGAAGGTTTAAGTAGCTTTCCACATTTTACACTGGATTTCTCATTCATATCAAACCAGACCACAATGGATACTTGTCATACAGTCTTTTTACGGAAGCAGAAGGGTTCAAAAGGAATTTTCAAGGGTCCTTTCAGAAATATGGAATCACAGCACTGTCAGCTCCAAGAGCAGCACCCTCATCTCCAGACTGCTGATTATACCAAAATATCAGCCATGTTGGGCTGTGAAAATGTCATGATAGCAAGCAATGAACATTAAAACTCTTCTGAAAATGTCTCTGCTACACAAGGGTTCAACATGCTTTGTTGTAATTCTGTCATGCTTCTGTCAGTTGAAATTAATTCCAGTTTTGGTGTCAGCTTTGCAATAATGATTCCCTTTTCTTTTTAACAACATGCTGCCCTGGGAAGTGCTGTTTCCATTGCAGTGCAGTTTCTTCAGTCAGGGTGAAAGGTTTTGGTGCAGTGTCCTGTGGTGTCAAGGTTTGTATCCACAGAACAATGTGGAGGTTGACAGTTTATGTAGTTTTGCTGTTTTCCCTCAAATTTGACCTGATATGTTGCAGCAAAAATTAAGTTTTGATTCTGCCAGCTCTTTCTTACAGCAGTGGTGATGCAAATATTGATTTAGAAGCACACAGCCTGCATCCAAAACCACATCTCAGGCAGGTCACCAGCACTTGATCAGATGATAAGATCAGTTTTGGCTGATATTGGAAAGCTCTGACAATATTATCCATTATTCAGCCCACACCATCCTCGGTGATCAATTTTAAAACTGATGACTTTCACCACAGGATTTTTACAAAGGGCAAATGTCAAACAATCAGGCATTTTCCACCCTAAAAATAGCTGAGACTGTTGTATTAAAATGGAAATCAGGAAACCACAGCAGCTCTTCAGATGCTTTGTCCCTTGTCCGGCTGGCATCAGTCCATCCACACACTGATGTCACCAAGAGGCTCAAAAGTGAGAGACCTATCTTGTCCCATCAGCAGGGAAAGGGAGGGAAAGCAGGGCAGAAAGAAGTTCCTCTTCCATTGAAGTTCAGTAATCTCAGATTTTTCCAGTCAAGTTACAGCTTGTTGCTATTTCAGAGCTATTTACTCTGGGAAAACACCTAAGAATTCGATTTTAAGGAACTTTGTTTGCAGCCACATGATAATATATTTGAATTCAGAATTATTTTTTCTGAAGTTGAACACACTTGTCAAAAGTGCCAACTTTCTGCTTCCTGCTTGCTTTATGGCTTCAAAGAAAGCTGCTGCTGCCTGTGCAACAGAGCATGGACCTCCTGTGGATCTATAGGAATTCTTTCAGGAAAAAGAAGTATTTTTGTAGTCTGGTTCTTGGAAGGTAAGTACTAAAATAACAGTGAGCAACCCGATCTAAAGTTGTTCTAGTCTCTTTCTGCAACACTTTATCATGACAGCATTCAGGGTTATCAGTCTTAGCTTTTTCTCTACGTGTAAAATTTGTAGCTGACAGCAAAACCACATTCTCATCATCCATCATCCATCTGCCTCTTCCATCCAAAACAGGCTGAATGTGCAGCAGTTTGCATCAAGCACAGTTGCCAACAACAAAATTAAATGGTGAAAGGTGTTCTGTGAAGGTCCAGAGCTCAGAGCAGGTGGCCAGAGGAGCAGGATGGGTCCTTCTGCAGGGCTGCAGTGTGGTGTGGGTTTCCAGGAGGCCAGAGCACAGCCACTTTCCTCAGGTCTGCAGTTCTCTCTGGGGAAAAAGCCAGTTATGCACCTGTTGGAAATATTCACTGAACTCTGGAAGGGTTTTCCCACTGCACTCAGGTCACCAAGGGGGCTGAGGGGCTGCTGGAGCCACTCCTGCCAGTGGAATTGTAGAAACATGCAATGGCTTGGGGTAGCAGAGACCTTAAAGATCATCTTGTTCCAACCCTCTGCCCTGGGCAGGGACATCTCCCACTATCCCAGGTTGCTCAGATCCTAATCCAGCCTGGCCATGGATATTTCCAGGGATGGAGCAGCCACAGCTTCTCTGGGCACCCTGGACCAGGGCCTCCCCACCCTCACAGGGAACAATTCCTTCCTAATATCCAATCTAAACCTACTCTCTTTCAATCTGTACCCATTCCCCCTGTCCTGTCACTACAGGTCCTGACAAACAGTCCCTCTCCAGCTTCATAGGTCCCTTCAAATTCTGGAAGGTGCTGTGAGGTCTCCACACAACCTTCACTTCTCCAGGCTGAACACCCCAACTTTCTCAGCTTTGTGGAGATTCTCCAGTCCTCTTAGCAGCTTTGCCCTTCTCCGGACTTGCTCCAACAGCCCCTTCTCCTCCCTATATTGGACACCAGAACTGTGTGCAGTATTGTCCCCTATAATCCCTTTCCTTGAGCCCCATCTCCTGGCTCAGCCCTTCCACACCTCCCTGCTCTGCTCCAGTCTCCCTCCCCAGCCATTCCCACCCACATGGATGTGCTGTCCTCTCCTCTCTGCCCCTGTGGGGTTCTCCCAGCCCCTCACCAAACCCCTGCACCCCGCTCTGCCCTGATCCCCAAACATCCCCTCGAGTTTCTTGTGTCCATCCCACACAACTCAGCTCTGACAAACATGGGCTGAACCCTGTGTGGCACAGGAGGAGCAAAGTGACAGCCAGAGGTGGAGGAACAGGGCAAAGCCAGACCTCCATCTGCTCGTGGATCCAGTCCAGGAAGGAGGTGGTTCTGCTGTAGACACCTGGCTTGTTCTTCTCTGCACAGCCCACGCCAAAGCTGGTGGTCCCCACCAGCTTCCAGATACTCATATCTTCACATGCCAAAGGCCCCCCGCTGTCTCCCTGAGGGACAAAGGGTTAAAACTAATGTCAGTGTCCCAGAAAAGGAGGGAAATGTCTTTTTGGAAAGGCAGGGGGGAGAGGCATAGTCCAGCAAATCAAGATCTCTTGTTTCTGCTCTGGTCTGGGTCCTGGGAAAAGCACATTACAGCAGGACTTGGAGACTTATGAGATGTGTATTAGATATTTTTCTTTCCCTGTCTCCTGGCTATTGAGCTGAGCTGAGCCCAAGGCTGTAACACCAAACTCACATCTCACCTCCTTCCCTGCCTGCTCCTGCCTGCTTTTCCAGTCCTTCCCAGACACTTGGCTAAGCAGATTCAACTCAATGGACTCACATTTAAGTACTGAAAACTCTCCATTTCTTTTTTGCCGGGGCAGCTTCCTGCCCTACGAGTGTCAGATCCAGCACAGCAACTGGAAAGAAGGGAATTTGGAGCAAGCCTGTCCTGCTGGTGAGCAGAGCTCCTCCTGTCACGTGGAGCTGTGTGCTGAGCACACTGCCTTTGGGCAGCTCTGCCAGGCAGGTGCCTTGCTGGGGGAGTGGTGTGCAAAAAAGGGATGAAATGCAGATGTGTGCATCCCCTGCCCTTGCTTTATTTTGTCCCAGGTGTGGCTGGAATGGAGCAAACCTGGAAATCGTGAAGTTCACGGAATCATGGAGAGGTTTGGGTTGGAAGGGATGCTGGAGTTCATGTAGTTCCAAGCCCCCTTCTATGGGCAGGGACTCCTTACACTAGGAATTCCTCCCTAGCCCTATTTGACTGCTTTTCACCACGAGTTTTCTGCTCCTTGCAGGTCTCTGGAGCTGCTCACAGTGCAGGGAACTGCAGTTCAGTGCAGTGCTGAGGCCACAGCCAAGGCATGGAAAGGATGGCACTGTGCTGAAGCACATGCAGCAAATCAAAATATGTCTTAAGCAAATTTGGCTTCAGAAGTAACAGATAAGGCCCAGGGATGAAGTATAAAAAGGAAATTGTAGCGTGTGAATGCACATGGTCAGTGATTGATAATCGTGGTGAGCAGAATAAATGGCACAAACCCAAATGTTTGACCAAGAAAAGCCTGGGAGTGCCTTCTGATAACTTATCACTCATGGTTTTCCATTTCCAATGAGCACAGTTGCAGTTTGGAAACTTCCATACCTGGCAGGTGTCCACCCCTCCCTTTAGGAAACCAGCACAGAGCATTGAAGAGGTTATGATCCCACCATAGACATCCCTGTGGTTGCAAATTGCATTGGAAATCAGAGGGACACCTGCATAATTCATGGTGTCAGATGTGTCACCTGTTAAAGAAACAGCAAAAAACAGGAAAAACCTTCCTGTCCTTGAAAATAATCTCAGTTTATAAACAGAGAATGTTTTATACACAAAGAACTGGCAAGGAAGGATGAAAGAAATATGGTTAAATGACAACACACAAGTAAGGCAACTTGGTGTCTCATCATATACAGAATAATTATCCATTCTGTAGCGATGTGGAGTACCACAGGGTATAAAATAATAATAAAATCTGGACATTGTATGTCTCCACTTCAAACTAGACAATCAGTGACACCAATGAACTAAAAAAACTGGTTGAACATTGTGTTCAGTACTAGTGCCAAAACCTGTTCTGAATTTATCACCTGTTCTGTTAGTCAACAAAGCATCTGCAAACATCTGATTTACTGTATAAATATTTATTTTATTTCATTCTGAGCCTGAACGGATCCTTTCTACAAGTGGGAGTATTTGCACACTGCTATTGTCAATTTAGAGCTGACTTTTTTATGTGGCAACCCTTGCTTTTGTTTTCTCCCTGCCTTTGGCTGTTATCTGTGGGTCAGGTAATGTTCTGTTCTTGTTCTCTGTACAGCAGGAACACGTTTGAAGACATGAATAGGGGTGATAAAAAACAATTACCTGACAATTCACACATTTTCACTGAAGGTGGTTCAGTTTATATTATTGATTAACATGACCTGTGAGTCACAGTAAAAAAAATAAAAAGTAAAAAAATTCCCTGTTCTTTCTGACATTGTTTCATCCCATTTTCACATTACCTAAATGAAAATACACACGTGCTTTCTCTAAAAAAAGGGATGGTTGATTCTTGCATTCATGCTGTGCTTTCCATGCTTGGAGTTCTAAAGGGCACAGCTTGTTTGACTGAGGCTGAGTACAGCACTGGACATTTTATATGTATAATTTTCAACTTGTTTCAGAGGATATCCATCCACTCCTCGTGATAAGACATTGTACAGCACTTTTACAGTTCAGGGTCTGCATAAAATTTAAGACTATATCTTCTCTCCCCCTGCCAAATATTCCAGAAAATTTAGTGTTAAATAGCACCCCAACCAAAGCCTGTATTTACTGTAAGATGTGTGCCTGTAGTGAAATCATCAGCAGACCATTTAAAATACCTCCTTCCACAGTTGCTCCCCATCCTGATACCCAACACATTTTCCCTGCTGGGAAATGTTCACCAAAATTGGGCAGACAGATCGGTTCAATGTGACCTATTTAAAAAAAAAATAAAAAAAAAAAAGGAGAGAGAGAGAAGAGAGAATCAAAATTTAGCAAAAAAAAGTTTCTGTGTTTTGGAAAAACTTGAAGATTTGGCTTGCAGTGAACTTGTGATGAACACCACCTACTCCCCACATAAATAGCCTGGCAGTTTTCTGCAGGTTTTTTGTCTTTTGGGCAACAGGATGGGTTTGAGACAAACACCCACAGCAGCCCCAGTGAGTTCTGGGTATGAAGCAACAGAAGGAGGTGTCAGCAGGTCAATAAATTGAAGAAAGAGCAAACAAGAAGTGCAGCTGATGGGCAGAGCAGAGGTCTGGGGGCTGCTGGGGTGAGACAAGGGGCTGGCTGTGCTCATCCCTGCAAGGGCAAAAAGATTCCTGGAGGACTCTGGGCTTCTCACCCATCAGTTCAGAGTTTCAGTGCCTCTGTGCTCTGGGACACAGAATTTCATGTGATGAAATCAGTGCTTGATGCTTGCAGGGACAAAACAGCGCTGAGTAAGGGGAGGGAAAATACAAAATATAACTGGGGAGCTCCCAGTGCTTCAGTTCTCCACAGTGCATCAAGCCCCAAGCATGGAACACTGTGTGTGTCTCACTCAGTTCAGAGCTGCTCCTGACAGTCTCCCAAAGCTATTCCTGAGCAAAAGAAATCAGCAGTAGCTGGGATGCAAAACAGAACAATGTCCAGTTTAAATCTCATTAAAAGGGAGTTTAAATCATTACAAGAGAATTGATTTCAGAAATGTCAGTCTAGATTGAATGTGAGAGTGCCAGCTGCCCTTTGCAGAGAGCTCACAGTGATTAGGAGGTATTGGCAGGTGAGCATTTCAAGTTCACACAATATTATTATATATTATTTCAACTCATTGGGTTAGCTGCATGTAGCATCCTATCAAGAAAATAAAAGTATTTTAATTTGAAAAATCATTATATTCAAATTGCCTTCCCTTCTCTTTGAAATTGAAGCTTGATTTTCGGCTTTAGACTCCTCTAGATCCCCTGATACTCACAGAAACGACATGATAAAAATCTCTGTGACCTCCAAGTAGAACGAGGCAGGGTGTTTATTTTAGATAGGAAGAATATTTAGAAAGAATAAAGTTAATGTTTGCCTTTTATTAAATGCTTCCAGTAAATCAATATCAGAGCCACTGGGAACATTTTGCAGCACGTTGTCACTGTCCATGCCTGGATATGGAGGGCAAACATCTGATTTACTTTAGAAATATTTATATATTTATATATAAATTAATATATAGAAAAATAATATATATTTATATGTTAATTTATATATAAGCATGTAATTATATTAATATATATTATATATGTGTATTTTTATAAATATATATTGATTTATATATAAATATATATATATTTTATATATATATGAGGAGCTCACACTGAGGCTGAGGGGTTTCTGCTACTGTTGGGTGCACAGGGATGCTTTTAGCTGGGAAGGTGAGAAAATCAAGCAAAAACTCACAGAGATAATTACCATTGAGAGCAAGAGGTGCTGCCAGTTTCATCAGCGCTATGTCATTCCCCATGGTCTTGGGTTTATAATTCCGATGGTAAATGATTTTTTCCACAGAATATGGGTGCACCTGGGTGTCCTGCTGAGTCACAAAACCCACCTGGACACTCCAGGAGCTCGGCAGGTACAGGCTGGAACAGAGAGGTAGGAAAGAGTTCAAACCTCCAGGAAAACCCTCAGGTTTTTCTAATTGCCCTCTGAGCTTATGGACCATATAGACTCTACAGGCAAATAACTCCAGTCTGCTGTACTGGTTTACCTCTCTATCAATATTGGCAAAATTTTGCACCTAATTTAAAAAAAAATGTAGGAAGGGTGACCAATCTTATTAACACGTTGGGTCACTGATACATTATCTGTGCAATTATCTGTGTCTTTCTACAAATATATGAGGTTTTTGCATCAGCCCAGCTGTCTGTGCTCCTGTGAGACCCACAGCTGCTGCCTGGCACTCCTGCACTCAGCCAGACCTCCGTGGCACTCAAGGCAAGGCATTTTCAAGGAGAAGCTTCCCTTCTGGATGGCATTTCTGCCCCCAAGGACAAAAGTTCTAAAACGCTGAATTGCTAAGTAATTATTTTTGTGGCAACACATGACTCTAAATAGGAAGCAGGAATGGGATTTGTCTGTCCCATCTCTTCTCTCTGCTGGGTATAAAAACATCCTACAAAAACCTAGAAAAAGGCATCCATGTTGTAGGGGCTTAAAAGTGGTCAGACAAATCCCATTTTAGCTGCATAAATGTCTGGTGAAAGTGGCCTGGAGTTTGTAAGAGCAAGAAGAGCTCCCCTGCTCTATTACCATCAAACAAGACTGCAAAAGCAGGCAGCTCATTATAAATATGAGAGAGGGCTGTGTTTGTAATTACACAAAGAAGAAGGGTTCAAATAACGATTTAGCATCTATTTACAGCTCGAAGACCTCCTCAACTGCATAAAAAGGAGGAGTGAGTATGTGGCAAAGGGCTTTAAGTAAAGCTGACTAACAGCTACTGATTTATTCTGTCAACCTGAAAAAGATCCTGTAATTTATTCTGGAGCTCCAGCAGAGCCAAATACAGATTCTTTACATGCAGGTTGGAATACCCAAAATCTAGCTCTGAAATGTTGTTTTAAGGTGATTCCCCAGGGAGCTGGGAGTGGCCAGACCATCTGGAAACTGGGACTGTGGCTTTGGGCCACTTCTTGGGGAGGCTTTTTTCCAATAAAAACTCATGCAAAAAGAGAGAGAAAAACAGCTTAAATACAGGTGAGGTAGTCTGCCCTGCAGTTTATTTTCCAGAGCACAGCAGAGTGGAGAGGAGCTCACACTGAGGCCGGGGGATTTGGGGACTCACTCGTAGACGCAGTGGGCGGCAGTGAGGATCCAGCGGGGGGTGATGACAGAGCCCCCGCACAGGTGGTGGCCCTGGAACTGCAGGCTGACCTGCCAGGGCCACTGCCGGGGGGACGAGGCGTTGCCCCCCACGATCCTTGGCCCGTAGCTGGCCCGAGTGCCACACGCTGCCAGGAAGCAAAGGTTACACTCCAGAGAGGAAACACAGCCCGGGTTGGGTCATATCAACCCCTTTTCTCCCTGATTTCTCCCAACTGGACCATCCCCATCCCCATGGTCACATCCCAGGGGTTTCTCCTTCTCCCTCCCATCCCTGCAGCATCATTGGGTCTCTGGGGGTTGTGGGGCTCATGTTTCTCCCCTGCAGATGCTCAGCTGAGCTGTAAAATCCCCTGCTCTGCCCTCCTTCCACGCCCAGGATCCCACACAGGCAGGTTCAAGCATCTCCTCTCCCCTCATGATGGCTCTGCTGTTGTATTTTGATTTTTCATATCCCAGTCTGAAAACTAGCTGGCATGGAGAAGTGTGACATGAAAATTCAATTAAGGCAAAATTTCCCTTTCCCTTCAAAGATGCCAAGGAGTTGGAATTACAGTATGAGTCCATGGGCTCCACATACAGCCCTTAAATATCTACTTCCTACTGGGATTCTCACTGAAATGCTCCTGCTATCTGACAGTCCCTATCTGCCCTCCCAGCCTATTTTCACTTTCTGAAATTCTTTCAGATTTTACATTAAAAAATACAATTTTTCTATGGTGTGATAAACTGATAGTATAGTATGCCCTAAGTGCATACTTCCTCCCAGATCTTGCCATGCAGCGAATCAAGAAGGTTTCTGAATTTATTTTCGCTTTTTCTGATTCTTACCCAAACACTTCAAGATGATCACATTGCCAGAAGTGCATTCCTCCCTGAGATGAGAGGACAGTGCAGAATTAGTTCCAATTCACAAATACTGATTGGTGGGGGCTTTCTTTCAATATTTTGCCTTTTTTCCACGCACATAAATACAAGTAATTCATATGTTGAAAGAAGTGCAAAGACACGAACACATCCAATCTAATTAGGGCATTTAGCTGAAATACTGAAGTCAGGAGCTTGCTTCCTTCTCAGTGGAAGGCAACTAAGAAAAATGAGCATTCATCAGGAGGAAGGAATGGACCATAAAGGGTTCATAAACCCACTGGGAAATGGGTAAGGATCTGCAAACCGAAACAAACTGCTTCATAATGGAAAAAGATAAGTGCCTGGTGCCTATCCATTTGCAAAAATGGCATCATGGGACAAACAGCTATTTCAAACAGCTCATTTGAAAGCCTTTGTTGATTTTAATGGGTCTTGGATCAGACTCCTAATTCATATTCCAGCAGGACTGATGCTGAACCTCAGTCTAGGATACCACCAATCAATGATGAAGGTACTACTACACACCTAACAAACCAGCAACAATCCCAAACAATCAGTAATTCCCCTTCCAGAGATTGCTCTCTTTCATCAGGATGCAGCAGCTGAGGCATACCTGAGGTTGGTGGCATTGTGCAGGGGTGTCACTTGATCAGCTGAGAACCAGTGGCTGAGGGACACAAAGTGTCTTTGGAACTGTTTTTCGACTGCATCCACAGGCAGGTAACCTGAGCTCACATAACTGCAAATAAACCATAAACACAGCTTCCCCAGAGAGTGCTGCAGCAATCTGCTTAAATAATTCAGCAGTTCTGCTAATGAAAACCACAATAATCAGATTCTGACACTCGATAAAGGAATTCTATCCTCCCCCCCTATGCTTCTTACCACACTTGTGTATTTTTGACATAATTGTGTGTGGAAGCCACATATGCTGAGATGCATTTTACTGGCAGAGAAAGTAAGTTTTAATTGTAGTATTACAATAAGGCTTTTCATTTGAAGTGGTTGGCACAATTCCTGAGTCACTAACAAGCTCATTGTCTCCTTTTTCTAGAGTTAAGTTTTGCAGCAGGGAGGATGAATAATTTTAAATTTTTTCTTGTCTTCTTTGTTGAACAATTGACATGTATTTTATTCTAAAGGCAACAAGAATTTATTCAAAGAGGCTTTATACTGCTAACTGTAATCAGAATGATTAACAGAAATCAGAATGATGCCATTTTAAGAAATAACAGAGCATCATGGCAAATCACAACTTCAAATTCTTTATCAATTTTGTGTAAATTTGTGAAAGAAATGGTGCTTTTTCAGGAATGGGATCAATCCAATAAGAACTTCCTTGCCATGTTCTTCTCTCATTGGGAGGTGGATACCTTAAATCCCAACAGATGTTATGACATTCATTTGTTTATACAATTTACCTACAGAGGAAGTGGAAGAAATGGGAAACACTGTATGTTTTTAGTGCCTCTCTGATAGGCTATTAGAGTGACAAATAGGATCTGGGCATCTGCACTCCATAAGGAAGATTTAGCCAAGCCATTCTATTCAGCCAGCATGCAGCATTTGTAGCAGGAATAAAAGGTATTTACCACGTACAAGTACTCAGGATTATTTCCCACATCGTCTCAAATCTCCTCAATCATATCACCAAGACATGGATTGTTAAGTCATTTTTAAAGCTCAAACCAACACAATGTTTCACTGAAAACCTCAGAGTTTGTTCAAAGTGCCAAATAGATTTCAGGTGTTCGGTGTGCATACCTGGAGAAGCCCAGGTGCTTGCAGGTGGTGTTGCCATACTCTGCTCTCCAGTCATCGGAGCAGACTGTTCTCCAGGAGCCAGAGGTGAACACTTGCAGCACTGCCCTCTTCCCACTCAGCCTGACTTTGAGATTCAGGAGGAGAAAAGCCCCAGTGAGTTGGGAGGATGAACATCAGGCCCACAACAGCCACATAACAGTGCCAAGGCACCACTGTGCTGTCTGTGATTTCTGGCTTGCCTTTTTCATACTTGGATTCTTTGACAGAATTTTTCTGTGCTTTTTTCCCCTCCCACTATTAAAGAAGGGAGCATAGGTACTCTGAGCTAGGACAGCCAGGAGAAAAAAATCTTTTGGGAATTTAATTTAGAGGCAGCTCTAATACAGGTGGAGGAGCTGCCTGGCTCTCCAGCCAGCTTTAAACAAGTCCTGCTGATTGCAGTGGGTTGGAGCTGCAGATGCTTTGCCCCCAGGAAAGCTGTGGTCAGGTAAGGCATGGAAGGTGGTTGGCACCTCCTGTGTCAGAGCTGGATGCACTTCTGCCCAGCTGCCCTGGCCCTGGGAAAGGCACATCTGAGTGGTTTTTCCAGGGAGAAAGGAGGCCATGCATGTGGTCACTGCTGAAAAGGGCTTTCCCACACATGCCCACGAGCCAGGAGTATGGAATTGCACAGGAAAACAGGGAAAGCAGAGGTATTCCCACAGGTTCCACAGTGGAAGCTGCTTTCCTCGCTGAGGAAAGCACTCCAAAGCTGGACAAATAACCCAGCTAACCCTGCACAAATATTGTGCAGGGTTAGCTGGGACCAAAAGCTTGTGGTTCTTGTCATTCCTCATATTGCACAGGTGGAAAGCTGTGCTGCATCCTTTCCTGTAGGTACAGGAGCCAGGGTTACAAGAGCACTGACCTAAAAACCAGTTATTCTGTTTATTTATATCAGAGTCCTTTCCCTCCAGTGGCTGTGAACACCACAGTCACCTTCCACAGCACAGAACAGGGAGGGACCATTTAAAATATCCCTGTGATTCCCAAAACCACCACAGAGGGAAATTCAGACAGAGGTTACACATCTCACATGTGAAGCAGTGAGCTCTGTAGCACTGAATGCTGATTTCTGGCTGATTTCTCCCATTCCCACATCCTTTAAGATAATATCAGGCTTTTGCAATCTTCAAAACTGACCCAGTGCAATGGTGTGCCAGTGAGTAGAGAGTTCTGTATTTACACACCATAATGCAGAGAGGTTATACCTTGCAGGCAGAGGAAATGAGAACAGTCAAAAAGCATCTGGACTTTTCATATGGAAAGATGAACGAAATGGCAGTAGCAATATTCAGCAATCATCACATGTATCTTAAGAGCAGTTTGATTTTTCATAAACTGTAAATCAGCACCTCAGAGATATTGTTCCTCTGAAGTGGTGATTTAGATATTCCATTGGTCTCTATCTTTCTTGTCTCACCCAAACTCTTTACAACAAGCATTCCTTGCTAGTTCTACAGGAGGAGGTAGGAGGGATTTAAAATCAAATTTAAATTACCACATCTGTACTCATCCTCCCCTTCCTTGCAGTTGAAGACACCATTGCACCTGGCTGATTTCTGGATACACTTAAAGGATGATCGACAGCGAAACTTCCCAATGCAGTTGTACTGGACTAAAAAGAATGACAGAAAACAAGGCAATGAAAACACATTTGGATATTAATTTAACAGTTCTGAATTCCATCATCTGGCCAGATTTCAGTCTTGCTAAGGAAAAGCCAACTCCTGTACTCTAGGAACTTTTGAAATCCAACCTGGAGGTGGCTACATGGTACTGTTAAACTCATTTATTAGTAATGACTCACAGGAGGAGTCAGCCCTGCTGTGTGTGCTGACTCCTTCCCAGCTCCTTCTACCCAGTTTAATTTCACTCCAGGGTGAGTTCCTGCCTGGTGCCTCAGACCCTCAGCAGCAAATTAGGGAGACTCTTGAAAAACACATCCAGTGCTCTCTCTTCCCAAGGGGATGCCTCAGTCTCCCAGGGGTAGAGACACATCAACATTTTTGGCCCCTCAGCCTGGGCAGGTTACACTTCCCAGTCACAACTAAAATGATTCTGAATTTTCTTTTCATTTGTAGAAGTTGTTTTTGATAGGGGAACGTTCTTTACTTCTTTGAAAGCAAACTTGAGAAGTGAATTAAAAGACAAAAATATGGTGTGGACTCCCTGCAGGGTTTTATTTTTACCCCCAGTTTCTAAACTCAGCTCATTGCGCGAGTGGAGCTGGCAAAATTTTACTAGAGAAAGGTTTCCTGAAGCTTCAGTTTCCCCAGTATTGTAGATATTACACCAATCCTCTCAGGAGTGCCAGACCTATTTTATCCCTACATGTAAATAAAATTTAAAGCCATCACATCAACACGATTTTTTACTTCCGCAAACAAGCCACAGTAGCAGTTTAATTCCATTCTCAGTAAAAGGCTCATGAAAAATTAAGCATTTGAATGGTTAAGTGAGAACTTAATGAATAACTAATGGTACTCACCACCCAGGCCAATGGCAACTGCTAGGATTACTGCAAGGAATAAACCAAAGACATATGGGAAGTATTTTAGGGAGACAAGGGCATGGCACATTGAAGGTGGTTCAATATCTCCTGGAAAACAAACAGAGGGAACAGCTTTGTGAGGTTAAATCAGCTGAGTTTGCAATGAAAAGGATTTATATAACACTAACCTAGAAGTCATCATACTTTATGAGCTGACCTCACCTGGAAGGGTTTGGATCTGCTGTTTCAGGGACTGGGAAAGTTCCAATTGCTTTGGAACTGTGTCCCTGCAGAGCACCTGGCCTGTCCTCAATGCAATCAACAATACAAACTCCAAATTTTCATTTTCATGGGCTACATCATACCGTGATCTTTTCAAGTATATGAACACCTCTGCTGAAAACATGAGTCCCTGGATGAAAATGAAATTCAGACCTGAAATTTTGTCTGTGTAAACAAACCTGAATGCAGCTCATAAACAGAAGTTCAAGACAAGAAGGAGGGAAGTCACTGGTCCTTCTGGACTTGGAAGCAAGCTTAACTGAAAATGATAGAAAGCCAAATTTGCAAAAAAGCAGGAGCCCCTAACTAGTCTTGAAAACTGTGAAAAAGTGATCTGTTCAAAATCTGGCTATAAGGGCAAGCAGAGAACTGAGTGATGGCTCAAGGCTGACTCTGGAGTTTTCAAGTACCAAAGATGCACCTAAAGTTAAAATATACATCAGTAGTTATTGCAGAACACATTTCATGAGCTGGACCTGTTCACCAACCACTGACCTCCAGAGCTAACCTCAACTTAATGGTATTGCCAGTCTGGAAGATAACAAGAGATTCTGCTGAAAATAATGAACAGTTCACTTGTTTCAAATTTATTCTGATATACAAAGGGCAAACTGGGGGGAAATAGCAAACACAGCTGGGTCATGGGTGCACACAGGATCTGGCAGAACCTTGTCTTTAATTTTAGTTCATACAGCTCTTCATTTCCCCATCCCTCAGGCTTTGAAATTGAGATTGGCAGACACAATCAGTCAAGGATAAGGAGTGTCTCCAAGGGTTTTTAGACTCTCTAGTCTAAAAGCTTCCTCAGACTCTCTCAGCAGCACATAAATAACTAGTTTGGCGATGGAGTTGGTGTCTGGTATGCCAAAAATCTTAGACAGCTGTAGCAGCTAGTGGACTAGAAAATTAAATTGCTCTATTTTCATTCTGGAAGCTCAGCCTGCCTTTCCTGAAGCCAATGGTTATTTCGAAACCTTTGGGAAGCAGCAAACAGACATGCAAATCCTCTAAGGCTGCTGCATTGTATATTCCAGTTTTTTAATGGACCTATTTCCAGGCTGGCAAAATTCCAAACAAGCCATTCAAAAATGCATCTGAAAAGTGTGGGGAAATGTTTTCTTGTGTGTGAATAATCTGGCTGTGAAAAAAGCTTGTGTGTGCAAGTCAACACAAGATGTCATCACAGTACTGAGGTGGCAAACCTCACACCTGGGGGAGGCAGGTGGTGCTCCTTCCTCCTCTGTGTGATTTCCTGCTCGGAGTGGGAAACACAGTTTTGCACACAGTGGCCATTTGGATTGCAAAGGTCAGACAGGATGGTCCCTACCTGATCCATCTGCACTCGGGTCCACTCTTGCTTGTGGTATGAAGAAAAATCTTTTGAAGGTAAACTGAATTTGTGGTACTGGCGGCTCGTCTTCTGTGACGGAGATGATTTCAAGACTTCCAGCAGTGGGATTTGTCTCTTGAGCCTGACTCGACAGGAGGAAAAAAAAGAAAAAAGGAAGAAAAACATCATAATAATGTTGTCATGTCACAGAATGGTTTGGATTGGAAGGGACCTTAAAGATCATTCCACCTCCTGCCATGGGCAGGGACACCTTCCAGGTGTCACCAACCACACCAGGTTGCTCCAAGCCCTGTCCAGCCTGACCTTGGACACTGCCAGGGATCCAGGGGCAGCCACAGCTTCTCTGGGCACCCTGTGCCAAGGCCTCACCGCCCTCACAGTCAAGAGTTTCTTCAAAATATCTCATCTAAACCTTCTTGCTGCTCCCTCTAGATGCTGGAAGGTCACAATAAAGTGTCTCTGGAGCCTTCTCTTCTCCAGAATGAACAACCTCAACTCTTCCAGCCTTTCCTCCAGCCCTCTAAGCATCTTCCTGATTTCCTCTGGACTCTCTCCAGAAGGGTCCATGTCCTTCCCATGCTGAAGACTCCAGAGCTGGACACAATACATTGTTATGTACCTAATTTTCATGAGAGGAGCACTTATAATTAATTTACCAGCAAACTACTGAGGTTAATTTTTGTTCAGATTTGCCTAAGCACTGTATCTACTTCTAATAACTTGCTCTGGGGGTGTGAATCCATCCCCTGCTCTGTAATTGCAATAGGAAACAAGAGAAAGACTAAAATGCATGGGACACCAGCACAGCCCCTGACAGAATCCTCATTCAGGGGAATTTTACTCCACTAAACTTTTAATGACTTATTACACAGTGAAAAAACAATTAAAGTTAGCTACACTATAATTCTGGCTAAATAAATTTGAGATGCTAATTTATGACTCTGGTTCTGCACAATAGCAAAAGGAATCAGATTTTTTAACTCAGAGTGGTGTGAAATAGGCCCAGGTTTGTTAAAGACAGTGGAGCTGGTAAGCTGTGAAAGCAGCATATTTGCAGAATTTTGTCACTCCCAGAAAATGCTTACAATTACACATTTTAGGCAAAGAATACATGTTTTATCTGTGACACTACATTTTTAAGTCACCTGGAATATTTTTTCTCTTTTCAGCATAAGGTTTACGCTCTTTCATTTGGTAAAATTTCACCTACATTTCAATGAACACAAATTAAACTTTGTAGAGAACCTGCTAGCATAATTGTTAAATATTAAAACCAAAAAGCCTTCTAGCTGGTGCATAATTTGCCCATCAGGAAACAAAACAGCACTGTGAAGCAAATTACATGTAAGCCAAACACTGACATTTCTCTTATTCAGAGGCTATCACATGCTCCCAAAACCTCACTCACCTCTTCCTGAGAAGTCATAGTTAAAAGCAAAGCTGTCTTCCTTCTTCATCATCAAAAGCAAGCCACAGGAAGTTGGGAGTTTGCTGAGCTGCTCTGCTCCAGGATGGTTTCCAGCCGGCCGTGGCTCGCGGCATCGCGGCTGCAGCCAGTGTAACCCAACCTGGACAGAGGTATCGGGTGGCCCTGGATAGCATGGCTACGGAAAGGGGGAGATAAAAATTCAGCAGGCTTTTTAATTAGCCTAAGGACACCAGGCAATGCTGTAGTATTTGTAAACCTTCCCGTAACCCCTTAGCCAATGAGTCCCATGAATGCCACATGAGTGTTTGCTCATCCTCGGTCAGAGTGTCACTGAAACTGCAGGAAAAACAAAAACCCTCCAACAACATTTTTAATGTTAGAGAGTCAAGGCATTACTTTATTATCTGGCCAGGATGTTGTTCTGGCCAGGATGTACCTCAGAAATCATCTCATTCACACACAGCCTGGCTGTGCAGGGAGAATCATTCTATGACACATGACTTTTACTAGATTATTTAGATATTTTATACAGTCAAAATACATAGAAAAGTATTGGGTCAGTGTTCATTGGTCCAAAGCTGAGCTAACTTCTAGTATTCAGTTTCCCATTGGATCTGAATCTCTTTGCCTCTGATGTTAATTATGTTTTTTATTCTTCAATTTTCCTATCAGTCCTTTCCGGACCAGGTGTCTTCACCCCTGCTGGAGGCAGATGTTTATAGATAGTCACTGATGTCTGCTGATGTTCTGTTGATAGCTCTTTATCTTTTGGGTTACTCCCAGTCTGTTGATAGGCTGAGTCCATCAGACCTCATCTGGTAGAACAATGCCCTGGAAAGAAACCTAAAATTCCTTTTCCCAGGGATAAAGACAAACAAAACCCTTTTATTAAAGTTACACAAAATTTTTAAACTGGTATCTTTTCTAACCAGAGGATGTCAGAGGGCAGCAGGCCCCGGGCTTCATCTCTTCAGCACACAAAGCTCACAGACTCACCTTGCTCCTCCTTCACTTGGTTTAGCCTTTGAGAAAAAGTTTTTGAAAAAGCAACGTCTCGTGTTTCTGAAGGATCGACTCAGTTGTGCTCTGGGATTTGGAAAATGGAAATGTGCGTTCAGCTGCAATGAATGCTCAAGAGTGGTAATAATTTGGCTTGGTTGTTTTCACCAAGAAGAGAGATTCATGACAGAGGAAAGGGTGGAGAGAAGAAGGAGAAGGAAAGACGACACGAAAAACCATAGAAGTGTAAGTGAAACAAGGCTCCTGAGAGGCCAGGAAGGAAATTAAAGCTTTCCATGATAAAACCCATGTCCCTGAAACATGGCTGAGATGAAAGGAGCTGTTCAGTCCCTTTGCTGTGCATGATGGAAACCGGCATTCCAAAGGAGAGGATGCCATATCACAGTCTTGTTAACTTAAGCCATGACATCAAGAATTCTTCATCATCTCCTCTGTCACTCTTTCAGCAGCCTTCCCTGGAAATGGGGACACTCTGCCCACCAGGCTTCAGGTAGTTCAGATGGCTCTCCAAATGGTTGGAGAACCAGCTCATGCTGGCCAGGTGTCCTAAGCGGACTTTAGCCAAAGTGGGGAAAATGTGAGGGCTCATTTTGATGCCTTAAAAGCTGGTAAAAATATGAGGCAGACACAGCAGTAAAGGGAAAAGGGTATTCCCTTGGTTTTAATAGGATCTTAGGTGCACAACTCGTCAAAGATGGAAACACGCCGAGGGCACACTCCATGTACAATGTGTATACAATTTTATGGCCCTCACAAATTAGCATATCTACCTAAAATCCCCAATAAGAAACTTAATAAATGAAGTAATTGTCTCCTTACTCTAATTATCCCCACTCCAGGTGAGACTACAGCCTAGTTTCCAAAAATATGCTCCAGAGAGGAGGCTCCATCCAAGGTTGGAGCTTCTAGTTTTGAGATACTTATGAATGTTTCGTCTTCCCACCCTGCAAAAACCCCCAAACTAAGCTAAATAGTTTAGCAAGTGTTATAAACATGTTATAAACATGTTATAAACAAGATTGCAAGAGTTATAAACATGTGGGGCTAAGGTACAAGGAGTGTTTGTGAAGGGTACAAAGAAAGGGAAGGGGTATAAAAATGTATAAAAATAAAGGACAAAAAGTCATCAGGCATCATGGGAACCAGCCAGGGCAGCTCTGCAAAGGCTGCCACAGTGGGACTGGCACCACTGGAAAGGACAAGTTCTCCATTCTTCCACCCTGAGCTGCTCCAAGCTCAGCCTCATGCTGTGATGTCTAGATTGGACATTGGGTTTGATCTTCCACAGTTGGGGTGCTCATTGCCTTTGGCTGAGAAGGACAAAGCAGGAGCCACGTGTGATATGGACAAGAGGACATGAAACTGAGCCCAAAAGCAAGGAATTTGGCCTCCAGACTATCTTCTGACATGCTGCAGGACAGCCCCACCTGCTTCCCCCACAGCGCAGCCTGAGGTGGATTTCTTGGCTTGCAGGAGACAATTTAAAGTGAAAAGGTAAAAGATTCCACCTCAGCCCCTCCAGCAAGTCCACTCTGACTGTGGTGGTCACCTTTGGGCTTCTCATCTTGTTCTGCCAGGATGGATAGGAAAAGCTTTTGCTTTCTCAGCCACCCTACAACAAAAATTCAGAGACGCAGGTTCTATGAAAACAGGATGTCGGCTTTTGTCAGAAAAGATCACAAGAGGTTTGAGGGTTTGGGTGTTTTTTTTTTTTATTTTATCTGCCTCTTTCTCTCTCTCTCTTTCATTTTCTCTCTCTCTCCTCCCTCCCTTGCACCCTCCTCCCAGTTTCTGCCAGCGCTGAGCACACGGAGAGGGGAGGACGGAGGAGATGGCTGAGGCACAGCTGTATGCAAAGGTGTCCAACAAGCACAGGAGCAGAAACACCTCTGCACTCCTCGAGCCTCTCCTGGCCAAAGGATTCCCAGCCCATATCGCGTGAGTAGTTTGCTCAGCTGCCTTTGCACAGTGGGATTTTATTTAAGATATGAGGTGTTCCCCAATAAAGGCAGCTCGGTTTTTTGATCTGGAGAATGTGCTGCTCCCCTTCGCAGGGATCAGACCTGTCTCACTCTGAATTTCATATAGAGCAGTGTGTATTGTCTATATAGCAAAACCAACCTGCTCAATATCTAGGGTTTTTTTTCCAATACTGTGTAAATCTAACGATTCACACCCTTCCACATCCTAACTTTGAGAGGCTTCTCAATGAGTTGAGAAGTTGACCATAATTTGCTCTTGGGATGCATCCTCTTTCATTTTTTTTCTCCTTATCACTCTTATTATATGGGAATTAAACATGGATGTAATTTCCAGCTGAAGATTTTTTCCAGGCCTGGCAAAAATCTCCTGCTGGATGGTGACACTGGAATTGTTTTAAAGCTTTCCTTAACAAGATGCCCCAAAAGTTTGTCAATTTTTCTTTCTGTCTTTAATCAGGATCTTGCTCCAAAAATCATGTCCGACCTTGAAAATATAATAGTAAAGAATGAGACACTATTCTTGGAAACCCCAGTGAATGAGAGAGTAACTGGTGGCAGATACACAAGTTTAAAAAAAATAAAAGTGCTGGTCACTCCTCCCCCAAACATCTCTCCTGTTGGGCAGGCAAGTTTTGGGGAGCATTTTCCAAATTCTGCAGGGCAAGTATGGACATTTTTGGTTCAAACTGTTTAAAAAATATATCTTCTTATTTAGATATCAAAGAACCCCTCATAAAAATTAAATTAGAAGGAGAGCAATATCTCTCTCCTTTTTGACTGAAAATTAAGCAAGTGGAAAAGGGTCCACTTGAAAATGCTATGCTGTTTTTTGGGAACAGCTATGGTGGCAATGAATGTCAGACACAATGGACAGAGCTCACAAGGAAACTCTGAATTCTTTGTTCCCAATGATGTACAGTGATGCACAGTGGAATATTAGCTGTGGGCTGAAAACATGGCTCGTCATTTATCTAGTAATACTGTAAGTTTGCTTACCCCAAAGTAATAGCTACCTTTTGCAATTTTTTTCTGCTTTATGTGATGTTTTTCAAATCCCTTTCAAAACACTTTCTGCTGTTGCTGAGATGACTTTGTGCCTCCCAGTTCAAAATCAAGAAGCAGCAGCAGAAATACTGTGCAAATTGACAGAAGATAGCAAAATCTCCAAAATCTATTTTTAAAAATTTCATTTCCTATTATTGACTTTAAGATCCTTCAAAATTTCGATTGTGTTTTTATAAAACCTCTTAGATGTCTCTGCTGTCCCTCAATTAAACCATGATTGAAAGTGCTGAAGAGTTTCTTTTGAGATGTCCTGGCCTGAGAAATATGAGGTGGAATGGAAGTATAACAAAATCTTTCATCATGTAGAACCAACAGGCCAAAGCAACATTTCCCAAAAAATGAAGCTCAAATATGTGAGGGTCAAGTCTAGCATAAGATAAACAAATTTCCACAAGAAACTGTGCCAGCAGTTTCTGTTTTAGGGAAGAGCCAGCTTATTCTCGCTGTAAATTTATTTTTCATTTATTTTCAGCACAGATTTTCAATGGTTTATTCCTACTGTCTACCTGAGAAAAATTGATATATGCAGAATTTATTCTTTACATTGCTTTTCAATTTTCACTTTTCATCTTGGAAGTGCAGGATTAGTCACAACCCAATGCACCCCTAGTGCTAAGGGCTCTCTAAACACTGCTGGAAATCATCCTACAGCCAACATCTGTGATGAGAAAAAGGTGGGCAAAGGTATGGAGAGAAACACAAGAGAACAACAAGATAAGACTGAGCAAGATAACAGATCTGAGTGCCTCAGGTCTCACTTGTCTCATGACATTTAATTCTGAAGTCCCCATGGCAAAGAAAAGCAGGAGCCAAGCCCTGGTTTTGTTTCAAGGCTGTTTGCACAGTTTGTCCCCAGCTGGGAGGAGCAGCATGGCATGAAGTGGCAAAACACTCATTTGAGGTGCAGTGAGTGGATAACAAAGCCTGGCAGCATTGGCACGGACACTTCCACAAGGCACAGCAGGAAGGGCTGTGTGAGGAGAGGGAAACACGGCTGGGTGTGTTTGGTGTGATGGAGAAGGAGGGCTCAGCAGGGACATGGAAAGGAAATGTGCAGGATTCAGTCACAGAGGACACAGGCTGGTTTTGAACCTCGTGGTGTTGCCTTTTGGCTGGTCTTAGAATGATGAGGCAGACATGGTTAGAGGGATAAAAGGGTTTTACCTTGGTATCTTAATAGGATCCTAGGTGCACAGCTCTTCAAAGGTGGAGCACACAGAGATGCACACCTTGTATAACACATATACACTTTTTATAGACCTTGCAAATTAGCATATCTGTTTAGGATTCCCCAATAAGAAGCTTAATAAATGAAGTAATGTCCCCCTATTCTAAAGAACCTCCCCCCCCCCCCCCCCCCCAGTTTACAAAATATGTTCCAGAGAGAAGGTTTCAACCAAGCTTGAAACCTCAAGTTTTTGAAAGCATAGAGATCTCTTGCCTCCTACTGTGAATGTTTGGTCTTTCTGCCTTGCAGAACCCCAAAACTAGAATATCAGACTACAGAAAATATATAGTGTACAGAAATATATAAAAGGGTATATAAAATATATAAAAAAGAAAAGGCAAAAATCATCAGGCATTAGTGGTTGTGCATTGGTCTGGCCACAGGAGTTGATTTACTTAATGGAGAAGACAGAAGGTAAAGATCCAGTGGAAAGGCTCACATTTGTCCTTATCCATGTTGAGCCCCACTAAAAAGTCAGGCACGGTTGTATATAAATGTTATTAACAAGCTCATGTGTAGTTTTTACACTAAAGAGAAGACAGAAGATTAGGAGGGAACATCAAGGACGACCCTGAGTCCTGCAGCTCAATGCACTCACTGCACTGCTGGTGTGTGTTCAGGTGTCATGGGGATGGATGAAGGGCAAAAATGGGAGCAGACAACACAACTCAATGCCCTCAGGACCCAGTGGCCAGAAAGAATGGCCTCAAGAGAGAAGGAAAGACATCAGCAGATGGCAAGTAATTCAGTAGGTGCCAAGTAATTCAGTAGTTTTTTTCCAACATCCACTGTCTCCACTTCCCCTTCATGTTTCTTCTGAGAAGTTTCTAGGTGAGTTTCAGGGGTGGAAATGGGGTTCATGGGTGCAGCTACTGCTTGAACACTGGAATCCTTCCCCCATCACCAGTATTTAGCCACAAAGATTTGCTCATGTTAAACTCATAGCTGGCATTTTGAGAGCTTTTCTAGAGAAAAGGCAATGTGAATCAAATCCAACCCCAGAGAACGGAAGTTGTGTTAACAGAGAGAAACAAGAGGTTTTGTCCCTCATCTTGTGCTGAGCTGCTGGCTTAGATCTGGCTCTCTGCTGGCTGAGATCTGGCTCTCTGCTGGCTGTGGGGGATCCTCCAGCCAGATTTCAAACCCCAATATAAGCAGGTTTTGCTTTGGTTGTATGTATGGGCTTGGGCCTGGCATCTTGGATCAGGACTTTTTTCCTATGAACCAAGAAAACTCTGTTCTTGCAGTGTACAGATAGATAGTTTATCTAACCCCAAGGAAATCCAAATAGTCAGTAGGGCTGGTAAGGAAACACCTCTAGAACAGCAGAACACAAAGGATAGGATCCTGTGGGGAGGACAGGGTATCAATCTTCAAGGAATAAAAGACTTGCAGTGGAAAAAGCTGTCTGGAGGGCTTCAAGAAGGTTAATATTTGCCAGGAAAAACCTACTTGTTAAAGGTCCTGCCTGTGCTGAAAATAGGCTTGGTGACCAAAGTCACTAAATGCCTTTCCTTTACAGGATTTTTCTTTCTGTTTTTCTGAGGAACCAATTTTGTGCTTTTTCTAGGCAAAAAGCCTTGGTTGCTACTGGACAAAAGACAATAGAAGATGCAGCAAAGTGGTAAGTACCTGTGATTTCTAAGGTGTGCCTTCACATTAAACCTGCCTAAAAACTCTTGTTGATGTGCTGATCCTGTCACTGAATTTGAAGTTAGATGCCATAAAAAACCCCAAAACCTGCATTTGAGATTTTTTAAAATTTTTTTTTATTTATTTCACTCGGAAAGAGAAATATTTGTACTTGTACTTATTCTGGGAAGCAAGGTTACTTGCAGAAGGTCCAAGGTAAATTAAAAAGAAGCAGCAATTTTTACCAGTTGTCAGTTCTTGGGACCAGCTGGTCTGGGCAGAAAATCCTCCCCAGCTTTGAATCTCCTGAGGGAAAGGAGCAAGGAAACAGGGAAATTTCTGTAAACCCGTGGCTGCACTTTCAAACACGTGCAGAAACAACAGCGATGGCTGAAAGGCTCGTCACAAAGTACGCTGAAAAGCTGATAGTCAGAGGGAGATATTATAATTAAACCACTTGTTACTTTTGAACACACAAAGATTTTCCTCTCTACGAAAACTCTCACAGAGTATATTTATGTCATTCATGTCCTGATAATTGATTTTTTTTCGCCTTCAAATTAAATCCAGTCTTTCCTTGCACTTTCTTTTTGGTGTTGTTTTGCTTTCTTTTCCTCAATAGTTCGGTTGCTGTGTTCTTTTTTCTTCTTTTTTTCTTTTCTTTTGTGAAAAGACAGAAGAGGTATTTTAGAATGGCATGTTCTTTCCAAATAATTTTTTTTTTCACGGATGCTACCACACTTCCCAACAACCACTCCCAATCCAGCAGCTGCAAAGACAAACACACTGCATGCAAAGGACATGCTGAACGATATCATCCCATGGCATATGATTTTCTGACCTTTGCTTGTGCATTTCTGATTTGTCTTGTTTGCTTTTCTGAGGGCTGAATAAAAAGGCTCTTTTTGGGTGGTTTTTTAATCTTCAGTTAATTTTAATTTTGTCATTCTTCAACATGTTCTGCCCATTGCCTTTTTCCTCCTCTAGTCTTCTGTTTCCAGTCATGAAAAGGGGGGAAAAAACCCAAACTTCCAAAAAAGTATTTTTTGCTTTCCCTCATTTTCAGACAACAAATTAGTAAGAAATTAGTAATAAGTAAGCAATTTCATCAGTAAGAAAATAATAAAATTGCATTTCCTTTTTCCAATCTCTGCTCTGGAGCCCTTCAGCTGCAGGAAACAAGAGCCAGAGGAGCACAGGCTCACTCTCATTGATTTGCTCTTGATTTCAGGCTGCATTCCCACTGCAACGACCCCTCCCTGGATGACCCAATCCCTCAGGAATATGCTCTTTACTTGTGCCCCACGGGTCGTCTGCACAGCCGCCTGCAGGACTTCTGGAAGGAGAGCAAGCGCCAGTGCGGGAAGAACAGAGCCCACGAGGTGTTCCCACACATCACCCTCTGCGACTTCTTCACGGTGAGGCACGGCAGGGTCGAGTGTCAGCTGGGTGATATTTGGTGAAACTGGGCCACCTGATGGTGTCTGACTCCAGAACTTGGTGGGGATTGAATGGCATGACCCAGGTCCAGGCGCGATGCTTAATGTCTGAGGGATGCTTGATGTTTGAGGGATGCTTGGTGTCTGAGTGGGATGTTTTGGGGTAGCTGATCCATCTAGAGCAGCCCTGTGCAGTCCAGGCTGCTGTGAGGCTTCCATATGTCCATTGCTGCATGGATTTAGGGTGATAAACCTTCCCAGCCAGGGCAGCAGTGCAGCAGGGAAGATGTTATCATAGGACGGATACAACTTTGGTATCAAGGCTGTGGGAATCTTAGGGAAACCTCTGCCTTCTCCAGAGAGCCCCATCAGCAGGTCACTGCTATGGTGGCATGTCCCAAATTTTACTGTTTCTATAGAAGCTGTGTTCTCGAGCAGAAAGGCCTTGCAAAGTGAGGGCCTTGCTGCCCTTGTAAAATCCTTGCTCACTTCTGTTACTTTGGCTAACTAGAAAAGCATTCTGGGAATGACTCAGCTAAACTAGAGGTGAAGAACAAGTTCCATAATTGTAAAACAATCATTAGAACCAAGAAGTGCTCACACTGTGGGGCTGTGGTTGGTTACACCTGATGCTGTTCCTATCCTGGTCTGTGGTGGTTGCTTAAGCACATTTGTTGTGCCTCACAAGTATGGAAACTCATAACAAACTAACACTTTAAGAACCCTGGATTTTTGCAATAAAATGTCTTCACCACACCATCATGGAGATCATGTGTTTAATGCTACAAAGCTGGATCCTGGAATCCACTTTTAGCATGTTGATGGTGCAGCACATAAACAGCTGGGATGTGCTGAAACAGGTTTAAGCCAGAGCAACTGGACAAAAATTACTTTGTTCATCATACTTTTATGTTAAAACATTAAGTGCTTCCTTCCCCTCGAGGGTGGGTCATCACAACCGTGCCAAGAAGTATTGACAGTGAAAATTAAATAATTTTGTTGCAAAATATTGGATGGAGCTCTGCGGCCACTAAAGACAATTGCACAGAACAAAAATCATTAATTAATAACAAATGCCAAGCTCTTGGGAGGCGTCAAGTTTAAAGGCCTGTCTGGAAGAGACAACTGCATTGCAACCCTCACATTGCACATCCCAGCAAAGGACTGTAGGATAGCAACAACACAAATTCTTACTTAGAACTGAAGAGGGAAATCATGATCCCTGCCTCGTTTCAGACTGGTTATTGCACACCTGTCAGATGGTAAAATATTTTGGCTTTTTCCTACCTAGGCTAGATACACCTCAGTTTGAAGGCTCCATCTCCTGTTATAGGATCAGGACATTCTGCTGATCCAACTGCCCATTATTACTGGGTTTAATGTCAGGAGTTTCAGGTATTTTTGTGTTTGTCAGGAAGTTTATAGCCCCACAGTTTTCTGGCAGTGCTGCATGACAGAGCCTCCAACACTGGCTGTAAGCTGGTGCATAAAGCCTACTCTGTTTTCTTTCAGTGTGAAGACCAGAAAGTGGAATTATTGTATGACATCTTAAAGAGAGTTGGTGACAGCTTTTCTCAGAGCTTTCCACCATCCATTTCCCTGACACTACATGCGTCCCCCAGCTACCTTGGCTTCTTCATTGATGACAGCCAGGCAAACATCCTCAAAGAGTTTGCTGTGGCATTCTCATCAGAGGCTTCAGCCCTGGCAGGTAGGACCAACACCAGAGGGAAAATGGGTGGGTTGTAGCTCAGATATGTAGGCACAGCACTGGAAACTTTACCTGTGTCTCCAGGGGAGCTTAGCTGATGTTTTCCTGCCACCTAGCACCCTTTCCTCCTGTAGATTAGGAAGCAGAGTGGCCAGAGGAGCTGAAATTATTATCCGTGCAACTTGGCAGGCCATGGAACAGGATATCCAAGATGGGCAGGGACGTAACAACCCCTGTTCCCAGATCTCCACCCCATGGTGCTATGGCCCAGCTTGATGGCCTGACTGCATCCCTGGGAATAGGGCCCAATACCCTTCCCAAGGGAAACTGCATCACCAGTGGAGACTGAAGGGGTACAGCCCCGGCACAGCCTTGTCTGGGAGAAATGAGTTCAATATGTATCAGATTGGGAGAGGAATTCAAGCCCTGTTAATATTTTTTTTCCTCCCAAATGAAGCCAGGAAGCAAATCCAGTCCAGATTTTGGCATGATTAAAACCATGGTACTCTTCAAAAACCATTATTCAGTAGATCTACTCTACCACTAGCTACTATATTTCCTGCATCGTCCTAAGTGTGTAAAACAAAACAAGAGGAGCTTTAAATGACCTTTGTTTCAATGTTGTGACGTGATTGTTTCATCCCTAGACTGCCACGTGAAGCCCTCCTTGAAGCAGTTCCACCTCACCTTGGCTCACAAGTTTTATCCTCACCATCAGAAGACTTTGGAGCAATTGGCCAAATGCATTAATCCCGGGGAGCCCTGCCAGTGGGTTGCTGCTCTCTATTCACGGGACATGCGTTTTGTGCATTACCAGGTACTGCAATCAGATTTATTTCATTTCATTTCATTTCCTGAGTCCTTGATTTTCTTTGCTGCAGTTATCCTGCCTTGTCCATCCTTAAGAAAATCAGTGCCTGCTCAGCACAGTGTTTCAAAGAGCATGGTTGTGTCCAGTGCCATTTTGGGTTGAAAAACTGCACTCCTGAATCAGTAAATAATACATTTATGGTACGTTGCTTGACCTGCATGTCTCAAAATATAATTCCAAAATCCAGCAAAAAAACCTAGTCTTACCATGACATGAGAAAATAAAAGAGACAGGAAATCATGATCCTTTCATGTTTGCTAAGATTTGTCACTTTAGAGTTTTGCAGTAAAATTCTATTCAGCAAAATCAGTTTTCTTGATTGTTCCAGCCTTAATGCAAACTGCACAAGTGAACAGGGCTCAATTCTTGCTGATGATTTTCTCCTTAGTAGTCTCTTAGTTAAAACCAGTCAACATTCCTTCAGTTCTCATTTCCAAATTAAAATTATGGAATGATCAACAGCTTTTTGTCAGATCAGTAAACCACCTTGTCACAAGCCTCATATTGGATTTTAGTCACACTCAGGAGAGCAGAAAGCAATCACAAAAATAGGTCAGATCTACATTTGCTTTCAAGTAAGTCTGTACTGGTTATAGGCGGGAAAAAAGTATTTTTGTGAAAACCAAGTGCCTGTTTTTGTATTGTAATGTTGTAATATTGTAAATGTGGTAGTGTCTCTGTTTTCCTCTGCTGAAGTGCCACTAAAGAGCAGGCTGCAGAGTGGAGAACAGAACTGGCTCTGTGTCCAGCAGAGGTGAACAAGCATCCCCTGAGCTGCTGCAGCCCAGGGAACACCCTGACCCTGCTGTGTCCCCCTAGAGGCTGAGAGCCCTGTTCCAGTACAAGCCCCAGAACATTGATGAGCTGATGATCAATACTGGAGACCTGATCTACGTGGACCCCACGCACCAGGGCGAGGTGAGCGAGGGCTGGGTGATCGGCACCTCGCACCGCACCGGCTGCAGGGGCTTCCTGCCCGAAAACTACACCGAGAGAGCCCACGAGTCAGACACCTGGGTCAAGCACAGGTAAGCTGGGATTTCATGGGTGCTGCTTCCATCAGCCCCTTTTCCTGCTGGGGAGCTGTTCCAGTGTTCCTCCCTGACATCTCCTGAGAGAAAAAGGACAGGACACACAGCCGCAGACACCCCGAGTTCACAAGTTCAGCTGCTCCAGGGATGACCCCTGTTTGCTCCTGAACAACTTGAACACCCTAATGAATTTTAAAAGAGCACATTCTGCCAGGGCAGGCTGAGCCTTCAGCCTGGCTCTCTGCTTTCTTCTTTTTTCTCATTTTGGGAGCTTGTAAAGTTAGCTTGAAATGAAACCACGCGCAGTTTTCCCCACCACCTTGGCACCACTCTCATCTTGTTGATGTGCCCTGCATCAGAAGGCACCTGCCTGGCTTCCTGCACTTCATTCTGCAGCTGACAGCACAGCTGATGCTACTTGTAGATTAGAGTTGATTTTTCTAAGCAAGGTGGTTTTGGTGTACTTCTTGATGTCTCAGAGACAGGGAGGAGGCCACCAGGTAGTATTTCCTGCTTGGAGGTGCTGCTTTAGTAGGGTTACACCCAATATGCACCATCAGTTCATAAAATTTTAACCTTATTTTTATGGGGCATATTTTAAATGAACAGCAAAGTGATGAGGTGGACTGGAAGTGTGCAAAAAGTGTTGAATGGAACATGAATCCTGACGTACTGATCCTGTAAACAGAATTGTGACTCAAAAATCTCTTCTATTTGTGTGTGTGCCTGTATGTTTGTGTGTGTGTGTGTGTGTGTTGTTTCTGCTTTTTCTACAGGGAATACGTTTTTGTGACAGCTTCAAAGTCCTTCCCCCAAGCTGAAAAGGAACCCAATGTAAAACTGAATGGGGAAGCCCATAATCTCAGTACATCCAGGAGTGTAACCAATGTACTTTCTCTTCTGGTAATTATATTTCCATTTCTTCTCTTTGCCCCATGCTTTGGCAGGTATACTATTAATTAATGGCATTTAGTAAATTTAGTAGTCTCTTCCTTTTCCTCCCTCACATTTTCATGTTTTGCTGTACATTTACACATGTTGTTTTATTTATTATGTTTTACATTTATAGACACTCTCTTGTATAATATCTCATAACTTTTTTGTAATGTATATTATGTATATCACACTTGGCTTTCATAGAACTTTGCTTGTTTCTGTCACAATAGCACAACACATGAGTTCTCTGCTCAGGTTTCTCTGAGCACAGCCTCAGTGGGTATGGAGTCAATTCTGACAGGAGAGACAGAGAGTCCCTGTATCAGAATTAGGCTCACTGCTCATGACTGCTCTTATGCCCACATTCCATGGATGTTGTCTTGGAGGTTTCCATGGTCCCAGATCACATTTAAATGTTCCATTTCCTTCTTTATGTTTAGATATGTAGCTAGTGCAAGCAGCTGCACAGAACAACCAGCTGGAATGGTTAACAGCGCTGGTAGGATCATGTTTTTGTCTCAGGTTCAAAACCAACAGGTTTCAATTTTTCCTGTGTTTTCCACTGGCCTTCTGGTAGGAAGGGCAAAGCAAATAAGGACTCTGGTTTTTTTCCTACAGCACATTTGCACCTGCATTGCCTTTTTGGCTCTTTCAGGGATGCCAAGCTGCATTTTCAGCACAGACATGCCTCAGAAAGCCCTTTGGCTTGCTGGCCCCACAGCCTCTCTTCCTGCTGTGCTGGGCAGTGACCCTGAGCTGGTTTGTGTCAACATCAGAGAAACTGAGGGCACCTTGAGGGAACTTCCACCCTGAGGCCTCCAGGACACCACGTACATGACTGTCAGACAGAAATTTCTGAACGAGTCTCACGTCCTTCCTCTGGCTCTTGGCTGCCCTTGGCCTCTCTTATCTGGGTCAGATCTGTGGCAGAGCCAAGGCTTGGCCTGAGGAACATGTTTTGCAGATAAGCACATCTCCAGTCTAGAGCTACCCTGCCCTCTGGGCTCCCCTCAAGCAAAAGAGGAAGACCACAAAGCTTTGGGTTTATACTCTGATCTTGTGGCAGTTGATTGGCGTTTCATGGCAGAAATACAAGTTTTTAACTGAATGCACAAATATCAACCTCAAGCCACATCTTAAGAGTTCCCTTCTCTGTTGCTGAAGATGCAGAGCATGTAACTCAGTGCTGTGGCAGTAATGCTGTTTTAAAGTTTTAAAACCTTTGACCTGTTTCTTCTTCTCATCTGTATTTAATGTGCATTGTATACTAACCCCAAACTACTTAGAATTTATTTGAATTCCAAGCAGTCTAAGTAAAAAAAAGTGGCCTTGTGGGAGATCAGGGCTCACTGTTGACTTTGCCACACTGTTATGAAAATGTAGAAGTAGTATTTTCATTAGAAAAAGAAGGAAAAGCTTGGTGTAAAACACGGCATTACCAGTTAAATTTAAGTTTTCCTTTTTTTGTTTATATCCATATGATATAAATTATAGTTACGATTCCTTCCCACCCTGAGATTAAAAGATCTGCTACCAGCACTATCTTTCACTAGTGCTAACACAGAATTAAAACCTGTAACCCATGAGGGTCAGGGATGTGACCTTTGACAAGACAAGAGGAAATGGCCTCAAGCTGCACCAGGGGAGGTTCAGGCTGGATATCAGGAAGAATTTCTTCACTGAATGGGTGAAATGTTGGGACAGACTGTCCAGGGAGGTGGTGGAGTCACCCAGCCTGGAAGTGTAAAAGAAACTACTGGATGTGGCACTCAGTGCTCTGGTCTGGTTGACAAGGTGGGGATAGGGCACAGATTGGACTCATTGATCTTTAAGATCTTTTCCAATCTAAATGATTCTGTGATTCTCTCTCTTTCATTCACCTTAAGGAGAACCAGTCAGTCTCATCACTGTCCTAAAAACAGGCACCTTTTACAGCAGCTTCTCTCCAGGAATCCAGACTTCCCCTGCAGGTTAGAGGTAACACCCTAATGAAATCCCCTTTTTCTCCAGCTGTCCCAGAACGCTGCCCTGCGGAGAGGAGTGCTGGTGATTCGCCACGGGGAAACAGTGGATCAAGTCTTTGGCAAATCTTGGCTCCAGCAGTGCCTGACTGCAGATGGTGAGTAAGGTAACGTGAGGATCTTCAAAAACCAGCATCAAAATCAATTATCCCCAGTAAAGGGTAGAAGAGATTCAATTTTCTGTGTATAAATGTAAACACTGGCACACAGGAGTGATAACAGCACTGCTTTGACCTGCACACAGCCAGGTCACAATGTCCAAAAGTCCTTCACATTTTTGCTTGATCAACTCTGCAGACAAACTCACTCCTGTGCTGCTGATGGAAGTGTGTCTCTGATAGATGAACAAATCACAGGAGAACACTCATCACCTCTCATTATGCAAGGCAGTGGTTGCCAGACCCCTCCACCTTTCTGTGCCTGAGTCAGAATCGTGGGCTGTTGATCAGAGTCACACTGCTTCACTGATCCAACCTGGGGGATCTGTGGTGGAAATGAAATGTCAGCACTGACATAAATTAAAATCTGAATTTCCTCTCTCTCAAAAAAAAAGAAAAAAAAATTGAAAGGTATGTTTTCAGGTGAAGAAAACTGATAAAAACCAGGGAAATGTGTGTCAGGAGGAAGGAGGGGAAAAAGAAGGTGGGAGTTCATGAGAGAGAGCTTTATGCTGAAGGCCTGCTTTGCCATGCTGGAGATTCCTCATGTTTAGTGCATGAAATTCACAGCAGATAAGGAGAGTGGTACCTTCTGGCTGCATAATCAATGCAATAGTTTCATTTTGATTCAGTGGAAATATTTGGTGGGTTTTGTCATTTTGGCAATTTTAAAAGAATATACATAGGGAATGGATTTTTGTTTCTCTTGAGCCCCACAAAGCCAAATTCTCATGATTTCACGTTCTCTCTCCTCTTCCCCATTTGCTCCTTCCTAGCTTGGAGAGGAGGGGCTGTTCTGTTAGGATAGGTGATTTCCCAAGCCAGTGTTGTGACCTTAAAACATGATCCCTTTAAGGTAATAGCACTGGCTGTTTTTCATCAGTGACACTGACTCTGTCTGTAATACAAACATAACACAGCTGCTGCCTCCCCTGTGCCACAGAAAAATATCCTGCCTTGTTTCAGGAAAATACTACAGAGCAGATCTGAACTTCCCCTCCTCCCTGCCAAAGCGGAAAGACAGCATGAAGCAGTTTGAATGTGATCCTCCTTTATCTTGCTGTGGTATTTTCCAGTCAAGGCTTACAGGTAAGCTGGATATTATCCTCCTGCAAATGTAAGGGTTTGGGAAGCAGGCTTTCATCATCTGCCAAAGCTCACGCTGGCTTTGCAGCAGCAAAATTTCCCACCAGCACTCACTGTGGTGACAACTCTGCAGGCAACCACTGCAGGATCTTCTTAAATAGTAAAAGAGGGAACACAGCTGGTTACTTGTCTTTGGGAAAGTTAAAAGGAAGAAGCCAGAATAGTACCTGTGCCCTGCTGCTTGTCTGCAAGGGATGGATGCCTTAAGCAGCTGTCCCTGAATGGGCAGTGAGGAGAGAGGGGGCTGGCTGGAGGCAGCAGCTCCATGGTCAGCAGAGTGTGGTCACCTCGCTGCAGGAGGATGGGTGGTGTGGGTTAGGCTGACTCAATGCACTCACCAGATGAAGTTGTTTGTGCCCTCTGAGCAAGAGGCCTGGCTGTGACAGTGCTGGTCTGCTGCAAATGCTTGTCTCTGATGGTTCAGCTATATGGAGACAGCCAAATGCCCAACTGCTGTTTGCAGATTTGGAGTGAATCTTCTGTAATTATCTTTCCAATGCTCATTTAAAACTTGATGTTTCCACCAGAATGAGCTCCCTAATGAGCTCAATCAGCAGATAGTGTGAAAAAAAATTAATAGAAAGTGACTGGCAATGTTTCCCACGTTGATAAAATTGCACAGCTCCGAGCTGTTCTTTTGCAGAAAGTATCTTATAGTCATTTCTCATCTGTCACACTTTGCTGTTGCCATCCAGGGGAAGCTCTGCTGGACCAGGAGGTGACAGTCAGCTATATGTACTCATCACCTGCCCTGCGCTGCGTGCAGACAGCTCAGCACCTACTGCAGGGTAAGGCAGCAAAACCTGCCAGCTGCTTCTGCCACACTGGAAATATCTTCACCAAGCCTCTGTGAAGTCTCTGACATGAGCAATTAAGAAGATGTAGGACTTTGTGGTTATTTGTGGTTGTATTTCAGCAGGGAAGACGAGGTGGTTTTGAGTGCTGGTAATGCAGGCAGCAGCAAACCTCCTGGGTGTGTACAGTCTGTGGGATATGATGATATTAACATTGGTCCTTGACAGTTAAAAGGGAATCTAATGTTATATGAAACAGGGCTGTTTCACATCTGCTTGAATTCAAATTAGGAGCTGCTCATCAAATCACCACTGCCACCTCTTCCAGAAAATATTTTGAGCTCAAAAGCAGATGTTTCCAGTGCTCTGAAGCATCTGTGTGTGAATCAGGGAAAACTGCTTTCATGTTTTCTTTTGCAAGCCAAACTGCTTTAATTCTTCATGTTGCAGAACCTCTTTCCCTTCTTTTCCTCTCCCTCTCTTCTTTTTTTTCATCTCCTGTCCCTTTCAGCAACTTCATAGTTCATTAGTATGTTTACATCAGAATGCATTTGCTGCCTCTCCTGAGAATACTCAAAAAATAATGTTTCTTTTGACAAGAGAATTCCATTTCTAATACAGGACAATTCGGACAATTTACTTGCCCCACTGAGGATCACTGAGCAAAATACTATGTAAAATACATAAAAACATTTCCTGTCTGAAGTTTGCTCAGAATGCAACATTACTGAGGCTTTTTCTTCTAGCAGAGCATCACAAGAGAGTTTCAAAAATTATGATTCTGATAATAAATGATGATGATGATGATAATAATTCTCAGTCCCTCAGTCAGTCAAGAATATAATGGTGGCTTCCTTTAATAAATTGTTTGACAATAAGTAATTAATTTTCATCAATAAAAGTACAACAGCAAACAAGGGAGAATGTACAGCCTGAATGTAGCCCTTTGGATGTACCTTTCTCTTAAGATCTATTTCTTGTCTTGCAGGGCTTAGATTAAATCAGAAAGTCAAAATCAGGGTGGAACCAGGTCTGTTTGAATGGACCAAATGGGAAGCAAGCAAAGTAATCCCTAAATTCATGACTGTGGCAGAACTGGCAGAGGCATCTTATGACATAGATACAAATTACAGGTAATTGCTCTGGGTCTGGCTGATAAAGCTGTGGGGGTTTTCCCTGAGGTATCTTTTCCTTTTAAGTGTCATAAGTCGTTACAAACACTGCAAAGACAGAGTGATTCTGATCAAATTCAGATCAGAATAAGATATCAAAACAAGATATGCTGTTACCAGCACATGGGTCCACTCACAAAAATATTCTATGTGGAACCAGCCCTGCTCTGGTGTTGCCTTAGAGCTGCTGGCTCAGGCCCACAGCTGGACAGGTACCATCATAGCTGCATTATGGGCATTATGTCAAGTGCCAGGAGCTTTGTTTTTACCTTTGGTCCATGTGAAAAACACTTTAGAAGTGTGAAGAATGGCCTGATTTTCAGTGACAAAGAAATGTGGCACTACATAAGGTCAGTCAGCCCTTTGCTGAGGGTCTGCAGGACAGCAGTAAGAGGTTTTGGGGACAGGATAACAGCATTTCACTACTACTGATATTCGTGGCATTGTTTTAAGTTGCTCAAAGATTAATACTGTGCTCAGCAAGGACTTTTTGGAGTCCTCATAACTTGCCAGGGTGAGGGTTGTTGCCTTTTCTGAGCACTTGCAAACCACAGCCCAGCAGGAAATGAGAAGCCTCCAATTCAACCTAGCTCCTCATCTTGCTCACAAACCAAGCTGCTCAGTGTTTGCAGTGCACAGCCAGACCTAGGAAGTTACTCAGCTGTCTCTGGGATTTCCCACATATTCAAGAAAGGGGGAAAGGAAACATCTCATGTCTTAATGCATTCCTTACAGCCAAGCAAGTGTACCTTTCTTTGTTCAAGGTTGCATGAAAGAGTTGCCATGATTCACAGCAGTTTGAAGGTCTAGCTCTTAGGCTCTGCCTGAAGAGCACTGGTATATAAAAGAAAGTAGAATTCCTGGTTTCAGCAGAAGTGCTCAGATACTTGGGAGTGATGCATTGTGATTACTGTCCCTGGAAACACTTTTTTTTAAACTCTAGCAGTTAAAGTCTTTATTATCTGTTTGACTGGCAACACAGATAAGCCTCGTTGTAATAATAAAAGCTGTAAACTTTTATTTACTTGGTTTATTGAGGAGATTAATGCTGAGGCACCAAATCTTGCAAGGACTCACATCATCAGTGTCTCTCCTTGGTTTGAACTCGGTCAGGATTGAGGGAACTGAGCAGCTCCACCAGTCTGCAGCCCATGTCTGGGCAGTGGTCCTTGCTGGCAGAAATGCTCAAAGCTTAAGCTTTTCTTATGCATAAATCCCGCTTTTAATAATCTCCACTGTAAACTATGAGTTTTATTGAAGCATGGTTTTCCCTGCATCTGGTGCTTTATGAGCAATGAGATTTAGCCATGAGATTTAATGAAATTACTCAGAGGGAAGCTAATGCTCCAGACAACCTGAGGTAACAGTGTGTCAGCCAAGTCAGTAGATAAACCTTTTAACTAAGTGCCTTTTCTCTGCTGTAGTCATTCAGTGGTGCTAAGACATATATTTAACATATTTTTGTGTTTTTATTGTCAGGGGTAACTTCCCACTGTCTTCCCTGGTGCCATCGGAAAGTTACGAAGACTATGTCAGCAGAAGCTCTGCGGTTATAAAACAGATCACCACTGCCTGCCCCAGCAAAGGTAAAGGTTTCAGGGCTTTGTATATTCTGTCAGGCACTTGCAGTAACAGGAACTGGCAGCGATTTGCCAACAGAAGCAGATTTAATGTGAGTTGCTGGCACTGCACAGAGCTTAAGGTAGACTCAGTGCTTCTCCTGGGTTACACTGAAGTAAAATACATGCAATTTATGGGATAGAAATGAAAAAAGTAAAATAAAACAGAGACAGTAGAGTAATGAATTGCAAGAGTATATGCTTTTCTTTGTCTTTCTGCATTGGGATGGAGATCAGCAAAAGATAATATGCTTTCCTGGAAAGCTTTTTTCTCTTTCCCTAGCAAATGCTGTCTCTCTCACTAGCTGGCATGCTCAACACACCAGATTTTTTCTGCCCAACACAGTACACCCTGCCACATTAGCAAAAAGGTCTGCAAAGATGAACAGCCCCAAAGCCACCTCATACCCATCTGCTGATGGGGAAGGTGGCAGTGCTGCATCTCCCTTAGCAGCGCTCTTTGCTTTTCCTGGTGTGCCAGGTGTCATCCTCATCGTGGGCCACGGCTCCTCCTTGGCATCTCTCACTCGACCACTCACAGGGCTCCCCAGCAGAGACAGCAGTGACTTTGCCCAGATGGTACGGAAGGTAAGAGGATTTTCTTTCATCAGGAAGCTTTTGGTTTGTTTCGTTTCATTATACTTCTAATAAGGAAAGTACTTTTGCAGCAAAAGGTGCGTAACTTCATGCCAACACCAATGACATCAGCTTTATCATTCCAAAGGCAATCTCATGCAATTTTAGCAAAGTGCTGGGGGTAAAGAGAAGGATTTTATTATTTGGCTTTGCATATGAGTAGTAGCTAAGTCTGTGGAGAAGATTTTCACCTGGAAAGTCAATGCCATGGAACACCTACAGACAAGAGGCACATTTGGAAACCTCTCCACCTGGAGTTAATCCCCTTCCTTCCAGCCTGGAGAAGAGAAGGCTTTGGGGTGACCTAATTGCAGCCTTACAGTCCTTGAAGGAAGTCAACAGGAAAGATGGACATTTACAAGAGTGTGTAGTGACATGGCAAGAGGGAATAGCTTCAAATTGACAGAATAGGTGTAGATTAGATATTAGGAAGAAATTACTGACTATGAGGGTGGTGAGGCACTGGAAGAGGTTGCCAAGAGCTGTGGCTGCTCCATCCCTGGAAGTGTTCAGCGCCAGGCTGGATGGAGCTCTGAGCAACCTCATCTAGTGTAAAGTGTCACTGCCCATGGGTGGAATGCAATGATCTTTAAGGTCCCTTCCAACCCAAACCATTCCATGATTCTGTGATTCTTTAGAAACAGGGCTAAGAGCCTTCCCTCTCCTGCCCATGATGCTGTCAGTGTAACCTGCAGTTACAGCCAGTGAGTCACTCTTTAGGAAGCTGTATGTTTTCCATGGCACTGTAAGCTCTCCACCTTGGTACTTAGCCACAGAAAGAAGGGGAGAAGGGTTTTCTTGCCAGCTTTATAAGTGGGGCTTGTGCTTGAGACTTGGTCACCAAAGTTTTTTGTTTGCTTTGTGTCTTTCACCAGTGGCAGAATTCATCAGCCCAGTTTCCCTCACCATCTGCCCCTTGATATGACCAACCAGAGAATTCAGTCTTTAGATCTATTTTTGCTACCACTGTTGATGCATAAGAGAGGGTGGATCTATTTTGATCATCAAACCCTAATAAGGATGTGAAGTGATGACACAAGTTCAGCTTTCACCCCTCAGGCTTCCAGTCTGGTTTTAGTTCATTTCAGAAGTGATAGAGTATTACTTTGCTCTTTTCTGTTGCAAAGCCCCCTTTCATTTCAAAGCAATGACCCTGCTGCTAACTTCCTTCCTAGATCCCTTGCCTGGGCATGTGTTTCTGTGAAGAGCTGAAAGAGGAGAACAAATGGCAGATGGTCAACCCACCAGTGAAGACATTAACTCACGGAGCAAACGCAGCCTTTAACTGGATAAATACTATCATGGAAGGTTAAAAGGTCATCTCACTTATCAAAAAGGAGCCAAAGGCAGGTTATGGTTCATCACAGTCCAGTGATTCATCCAGAAAACACACAGAGGGTGACAAATGCCCTCTCTGAGATGTCAAAGCACAGAAAAACACTTCTGAGTTTGGTGCCTGAATTTTGTTTTTATTTTGGTGACTGAGAAGAATGAACTTATGACCTGGTGTTCAAGTGAGAAATAACACTTCTGGTGTGGCAAGGAAAGGACCTCTAACCCTTTTCTGAGAATACAAATGTTTAATAAATATGGATGTAACTACCTAATTACAAATTCCGCTCCAAGAGGCACTGAAGTGGACAACGTTGTATTTTTAGGACCAAACTACACCCAGCAAGAATTCCTGGGGTTTTTTTTTGTTTGTTTGTTTTTCTTCTTCAGTCACTTGGATATTTTCAGACAACAGGAAAAACTGGGACTGGAAAAAAGTCAACCCCTACCTGAAGAGGGGACCTAAAGCCACCGTGTTTCCTGTTCACTCCATCGGTTCTGGGAGAGCAAATACCACACTGGCTCTTTATTTACCTTTTGCTTTGAAGGCAGTCCGTTTGCTATCACACCAGCTCCTCATCCAGTAATTCTCAAGTGATGCATATTGCAAAAGAGTCTAAATTACTCCTTTTTGAAGGAAACTAAACAGATTGCTGGGACAAAGAAAGATGCCCTGTGTTACTGTACTGGTGACAAAACCATGACATGAGCAACTCGAACTCTGAACCCTTCCTGAGATGGCACTTGCAGTACAACAGCTTTGCTTTGTGCTGCTTTGTGCCTAATTTATAAATGGTGACCCATCTCCCCAGTGGGTCACCTGAAAGGTTCCTGTAGCTCTTCTCTGAGTGATGTGTTTGATTAAGGGAATGCAGCCCTGAAATATTATGCACAAACAGGAATATGCTTTTGCACAGTCTGTTTTTCTTCTGATTTTCCTTTCTGGTTATCAGATAACTACCTCCAGGAAAGTACGAATGTTTCTGTCAATGAAAGGAAAAAATGAAAATGTTTCTCTTGGGACATGACTAAAAATATTTTCATTTTCATTCCTCACTACCTGCTCCTATGTGACATCTCCCTGCATGCCATTAGCCATCAGGGCATGCAGTAGAGCTCATCCAGCATTCTGGCTTTGGGGTTGAGAAGTGTCTGACAAGCACTTTTATCTGTAGGTGTAGAGATTTTGTTATCTCAGTTGTGCAGCTGAAATGATTCATTCTGACTTTCCAACTCTGGTGGAAAGCTTGAGCTCTCAGTGTTCTGACAGTGCTGCAATTTTACAGTGAAAGTCAAATGCCCCAGGGCCAAGAGAGGAGTTCTTTAAGGAACAAGTGGTGCAAGAAGAGGCACAGGACTCGAGCTTGGGAGATGGGTGGCTACAGCTGCAGTCCCAGGAAAAGATAAAAACACCAAGTGTCACCACAACTTTTTCTTAGTCAGGGGAAGCAGGATGCCACTGCAGTGCTGAAAGGACTGTGACTTGGCTACTTCTCCACATGTCACCTCAACACACACTTGCTGTCACCAAGAGGGCAGGGGGAGTGAGGGATGATTTTGCTCTGAACCCTGAAGGCTCTGGCTAGGCTCCTCTGTGGTCAGCACGAGGGCAGTGAGTCACAGGCCTGGCTGAGAAAGGGATGTATAATACAAGACATCAGCACATGGGGGAAGAGCAAGGTGCTGAGGGTGGGAACATCCCTGCCTTGCACTGATCCATGTGAGCAGCCACCAGCAAGGGTCTCCCACTGCAACATCTGCTCCCTCAGGCTGGGCTCAGCCCTGGACACGAGGGCAACCTGACCCTGGGTTGGTGAAAAGCAGCCCCTTTGGGTGCCCTCTCTCCTCATCAAGGAATGTGTTCAAGGGGAAAAGAAGGAGGAAATGGGGCAAGGGCCTGGCCCTGGTCATGGCACAGCTCTGGTTGCTCTCAGGAGGTTTGAGCTCCATGCCTATGCAGAAGTGAGTTACCACCTCACAGTGTTCCCACAGAGGTTTCCTTTCTCAGGAAACTGTTGCTTTTAGTGTGATTTGCCTGGATTTTATCAATCAGCTTCAAGCCATAGGACAGGCGTCACCTGGGAAGTTGTTGTCCCAAACTGAAACCCCAATGTGAGAGATGGCCCCAGCTCTGAGCTGGGGGGTGTGTGGTACCAGGGCTGTGCAGACACTGGTGTGTTTCTGGACTGAGCTTTTGCCAGGGATACAGCTCTGGATAGGAACTTGGCTCTGTTCTAACAGGTGCTAGTGGCTGTACTTGTCCATGCTGTTTCTGTCTCTCATCACTGAAAAGCTGCATTTCGAGACAGCTTTTGCAGGCTGTGTCCCAGGTTTCAACCCTTTGAGTTGCTCCAACCTTGGGACTGATCACTCCACTCTACATGAGAAGAAATGCAGACCAGTTGCAGGGACCCTTTTCTTGTCCCATGGGGCATCTGTCTGTGCAACCTTGGTGGCCCAGGCTTGAGGGCTGGTTGGAACAAAAGCCCAAGTGATGAGCAGGATGGGTGGGAGCAACTGTCTCCATCAGTGGAGATATTGCAGAGCTGTCTGGACACAATCCTGTGCCATGTGCTCTGGGATGACCCTGCTGGAGCAGAGAGGTGAGGCCAGGTGACCCCACCGTGGTCCCTTCCAGCCTGACCCATCCTGTGATTCTCTAACAGTGATGCTCCAGGCTCATGTGGGAAGGGAAAATGTGGGCTGAGAACAAGGCATGATGACATCCTGCCCACCTGGGGGTGCAGTCAGAGGCAGTGAGACCTGTGCTCTCCTTCTTGCATGACCCACCTGCCTGAGAGGTACAGAGCTGGCACTAACAGACTAGAAAGAGAAAAAAGGAAACTTCCTTCAGGGTCAGGATACTTCAAAGCCACTTAAAAGTTAATTTTTAAAGGCCTTGTGATATAAAGTTACAAGTACTTTCATGACAAATTTTCCTCTACCTATTTAGAAATAACATGGAGGTTTTTTTCCATAATGCTCTTATGTGTTAATCCTAGATTGTACTGCAAGCAACCAGTTTGGGTTAAGAATCTGTGTCTTCCTTTAAAATACCAAAATAAAATACCAAGTGACATCTCTCCCTTCACCCAATGGCATCAAATATATTGTCAGGGTGGGTCTGTTGTGAAAAGCAACCTGTAAGAACAGCATCATCTCATTTCTTTAACAGCATCAGCTCCTTTCTTTAACAGCTTCCCTATGCTGCTGCCACTGTGTATAACATAAAAGTGAAATTCTTTTTGCTTTTCAGTCCTTTTGGTCTGCAGAAATAATGTTGCTAAAAGCCAATTAATGGCACTCTAATGCTGTTATTGTCCATGCAGCTCCTATCCTTAATGAGTGTGTGCAGCTCCCAAGAGGCAGGTGACAGGAGGGGAGAAGGACACAGCTGGGGGAAGTGTCTGTCTGTCTGTCTCTTACAGAGAAAGGATTTAACTGCCTCACCCAATCTTGGCATCTAATGAAATGCCCACAGTGCATGGGCAACACTATTGACGAGCTAAATATACTTAAAGATATATTTAAGTATATAATAAAAAACACTTGAACCAAAATGCCACTGTGCTTTTCTTTTATTCTCAATACAGATGCACTCCAGTGAATTTTACTTTGGTGAAAGCAACAAATTAAACTTCAGAGCATGTGGGAAAGAAGGTCTGGGGACTTAAGTTTTCTCTTGTGATGGTTTCTAATCCAGACACCACAGTGCTAAGCAGGTGAGGACAAATACTTAGCCACAAAATACTGTATTAAACTTATAAAGACTTCTGCACATCTGCTGTTAAGTTCGATTGAACAGAAAGAACATGAGCAGAAAGAACAGGCAGCACACACAGGAACCCATTGAAACTGTCTCAGTCTTAATAATGAAAGGGCAAGGAAAAGCTCTTCTATTCACAAGGACCCTGCTTCTGGCTTTCCTGGGACCCCATGTGAGCACAGATTCAACTCTAAACACTTTTTTAGATCAGAGCTGAAATGATGTCTGTAACATACAAGGTTCCTTGGTTGTACAATCTGGTGCTTAGGAAAGAGAGAGAGAAATCCTAATGTGATGTGTACACAGCATGAGACTAATCACTAAACACAGGTGAAATGAAGAAAATGTCCTTGGAAGCTTCCAAGCTGTTTTTGTACTGAGCAAAAAAAAAAAGAAATCCTTTTCCAGTTTATTGGGTTTTGTTGTTCGCTTGTTTTTAATGCAACTTCTAAAATTAGTTGTTTCTTTACTCCATTGCAGTTTTCTTTAACTGGATCCATTTAATTACAAAGTTATGTACTTTAGTAGACACTTGTAGTACTGCCTTGAGAATCTGAATGTTATCCTTGCATCTTAAAAAGTGAGAACATAAATTCTTTTCGTGAAGACCTGCAGTGAAGCTGATCTGTGGTGACCCCTTGTGGGAAAACACAACCTCAGATTTACATGACTAAATCAGGTCTGGTGTGATTGAGGAAAGTGGAGGAAGAGCAGCAAAACTTTTTTTTTTTTTTTTTTTTTGAACAATAATGCTCCTTCCATACCTTCTGAAAAGATATTAACATCAAAATTTATTATGTTTGGGACTACTTTTAGGCAGAGGAGCTTGGAGAGACACTTGAGTCAAATTCTTCTGAAAAGTGAAATAAAGCATGCTATATGAATGTTCTGATCCTGATTTTTCCCAAGCTTTTTCCTTGTGCCAGCACTAATACTGGTGCAAGGAATATGCACAGTTCTGCTGACTCAGAGAAGTAGATATTTCTATTCACTTTGCACAGTTATAAGTCACAGGTGAGGAGTGGAACAGTTGAGTGGATTTTTTTACTTTTCCAGCAATAACACTGGTGGTCTCCAAAGGGATCAAGTCCTGTTCTTGGGAGCAACCTGTAACACGTTAGAGATTTCCTGATGTTCTTGGCTTTCCTTGATTGCATTCCAGACAGGACGCTTTTTATTTTTTCAGGAATACCACTGGAGGTCACTCATGTACTAACAAACAGTGCTGCAGGGGAAAAAGTAATCTAAACTATCCAAGAATGAACTCAGTTTGACTTGAAGATGAGATTAAAATGGAAGTGAGTTTGGAAATATGTTGTGCAGATATTCCTCAAATTTACAGTAGACTACAATAAAAGTAGCAAGTAAACAAATTATCTTAATTTCCTTATGAAAATACCAAAAAACCCCAAAAACCCATAACATTAGGAAACCAAGTTAGCTTTGATCTAGCTACAGTAATAATGGAAATGCAGCACAACTCTGTCAATAAAAGCAAAAAGAGAAAAAGGAGAACCCATCTAAAAATGCTCACTGGGGTGACATCCCTTGACAAGAAATTGCAAACAAAATGTAAGAAAGGAGAGGGAAGATTGCATGAGAATTTTCTCACTACGATATTTCTGATAGCAGAAAAATTGCAAGGAAGAAGTAATAAACTCTATTTATTTCATATTACTTGTCTCCCTCTCTCCGCTTTCTCTCAACCCATTTTTATCACTAACTTTCATACTTTTGGATACAGTTTTGCTGGAATTCTGAGTTGTAGAGAAAAGGAAATTGTTAAAATGTTTCTCCTCTTTCTGCTAAGGTAAAGATTTTACATTGATTTCTTGCTCTGAGGTGAAGAATTAGGAAATGTAAGTCCTTTTTCAGCAATATCAGTACAATATCTCATCCCAAATGAGCCCAAACTCATTGTTTTACTTCAATAGCAAACTGCTCCTGGCTGCCAATTCTCTACCTCATGCTCCAGGCCCATCAACATTCATAACAAAACTCCCACAGTGTGAGAGAGCCAATTAAAACCAGACAGATATTCATAATAATTAAGGTATTGCTTACAAATTATCAGGGAAAAAAGTTTCAGAGCAGCTTTATTCACCTACAGAAAGAGAGAAAAAGGTCTGTCCATGGCATTTAGTGCTTGTACAACATTTTGTGCAGCTCTGCCTTGCTCTGTGCTTTTCATTTGCTATTTATATCTTGACATTTGATTCTGGAAGCTTCTAGGAGGGTTCTGCAGCTGCTGTGTCCATCAGCCACTTCCTGACTGGCAGGTTTTTGATTTCAAAATAGCTGCATGTTCAGTACTTATCTGCCTGCTGGTAGGGAGTGCTGGACTGGGCTTTGTCTGCTCTGTAAGGATGCTTCTTCCACTGGGAGATGGGAGCAGAGCAAGCAGAGCTTTTGGTAATTTGTGTGAGTGCTGGGGAATGGCAGAAGGTCTGCCCTTCCTGGAGGGGCTGGAATGTCTGGAGCTGCAGCTGGTGATGGCACCAAAGAGCCCCTGGGGAAGGACTGAGGGACAAACAAATGATGCAGGGGTCACAGAATCACAGCTTCACAAGCAGAATTTTAGTTAACCCCTTTGCACATCTGACAGCTTTACAACACAGACTGGAGAATTGTATCAAACCACAGATACTTACATCACAATTGCTCCAGTCAGGGGTTCAGGTTTTTGGTTTGTTTCAAAAAGTCAGTGACCTTGTACAGAAATCAGGAAATGTAACAGTGCTCCTGCACTGGAAGATTCAACTGTTCCATGTAATCATATCCAGTAGATGGATGTTGTGTTCATGCCAGAAATTAACTCAAGAGCATCCCTCAAGAGAGATGGTAGAGGCTCTAATATAATCTAAAATCATCTATCCCCAGGAGTGGGTGGGAGGATGGCAGGAAAATAAAGGAGAAAGAGAAAGTTGTAGTATGTTCAGTGGTGCTGCTTCTCATGATCACAGAAATAAGGGCAACCACAGGACCATGTACCCTCTCCATAGCTGAGCTGGGCTCATGTCTGGCCGTGAAGAAGAAAGCCCACATGGTTAGTTAGTTGGGATTTTTACCTTTAGTAAATCTAACATCCTGAGCCTTTAAAATAATGGATGTTCTAGAGACTATGAAGAGAAAGAAAAGTATGTAACATCTCCCATATGCCAGTTTAGCATGGAATATTGCACTAAAATTACTTTATCCAAAAGTGACATTTCTTTACCTAAAGTGACCATACTTCTGGACATCTGTTAGAGAATATTGTGCATGATCATTGTGGGAGGCTGCTCTTGGCTACCCATCTGGGACAACACTGACAAATATTTCTTTAAGGAACCAAGGGACACGTCCAAATCAGCTGCCCTTGCCCTTGTGGGGAAATTCACCTTGCTGGGTGCTCACTGGGAACACCACACAGCTGCTCCAAACAGCTCCAGGAGATTCCCAAAACACCTGGACAACCTCTTGGTACAGGGACTCGGGGAGCTGACTCAGAGAGGAGCTCTCTGTGATTTGTTGCTTCTTCCCAGAGAGGCTCTCGTGGCTGCCCTGGGGATTGTCTTGGCCACAGCAACAGTGCAGCCATCGAGTTTCAGATCTCTGCTGCTTTGCTGCACTGCAAAAGTGCTCCTGAGATGGACCAGGCACAGGTGAGCACGGTTGGAAAAGCAGCATCTTTTATTCATGTGTCCATGGCAAAGCCATTGTCCAAAACTGATTCTTTCACCTCATGTGCAAGAAGCCAATCCCCACAAAGGGTTCAGTATTTCCTTTATTTACAGTTCTGCACAGAAAGAGGTGCTGGGTGGCAAATCCACAAAGCTAGCACAGTGACTATAAAACTTTTCAATATTTATACATTTTAGCAAACATTTTGGCATACATTTTAACATTGCTGTTAATTGGCTACAATTTGTTTGGTTCTTTTATTTATTTAATATATTAATAATTTGGTTATTTAGAACCCTTTTTATTATTTGAATATTTTATAATAATCTTCTATTTTATTATTTACTAAAATCGTAATTTAATATCTTAATTAGTATTCTTTTTTCTCTTGGTTTAAAGATTCCCTCACTTCTTATGCTAACTAGTCTTTCTCTGTTCTCATATTCTCAGTCTGTCTCTTCTTTTGAAGAGTTTCCTTTTTTCTTGTTGGGTTTCTGTGGTCACTGGGCTGGGAATCAGTGCTCATTGTCTCCCTGTGCCAGAAGTACCTTTTCCCCAGTTGGAGCCAACTTCAGCACAATTGCTGAGTTGGCTTTATGAGTTTCTTCCTCATCTGGGGAATTCTGTCAAATGTCCTTGTGGTCTGTCAATCCTGCATCCTTGGTGTCTCCTCTGAGCAGGAGCTGCTTCTCCCCAGGCTTTGTTCCCCTGCCCTGAGCTCTGACATCACTGGTGCCTCTCAAGCCCTAAGCCTAGCCAGCCCATTCTCCTGACAAGGAATTGATGTCCCTGACACCTGGACATCAAAGGCCACCCGTGTGGCTCCCTCAGGACACCGGACAGACTCCTGGCCAGCTGCACCTGCAGGGCCTGGCCTGGCGCTGGCAGCAGGGCTACTCGTCCGGCTGAGGCCTCAGGCAGGGGCAGTGGAACAGGCTGAGCAGAGCCTGCAGCGCCTGCCTGAAGCGGGACAGGGACTTCTGAGGGGCAGCTGGCTGCTGCCCGAGGGCCTGGGCTACCTGCTGGGGAGCTGAGGGGCTGGGGGAGCACCAGGGGCTGTCAGGGTCCTGCAGGAGCTGGGGATACTTGGGGTTGACCCAGATGGTGCGGATGGTGATCTGTTCCCAGTCCTCCTGCAGATCCTCTTCATTGCTGTCATCTGTGGATTGGGACAATGCTGGCTCTGGTTTGAGTTCCCCTTCAGAGAGCTCCCAGTCACAGGAGAGAATTACAAAACACTGCACCAGTGTGGTAGGATAAAAAAATTCAGTTTGGGTTCAAACTGGCAAGGGAAGATTTCGGGCAACAAGAAGAGCATCTACAGATGCAAGGACAACAGCAAAATAAAGAAGGAAAATGTAGGCCTGGAATGGTGGCCTAGTGACAGGGAAAATGGCAAAAGCTGGGAAAGCCCAGTGCTGCCTTTGCCTTTACCAGCAACACCCCCAAGTCTCTGTGCCCAGAAGGCAGGGTTCAAGAAAGACAACAACTACCAGTAGTAGGAGAAGATGAAATTGTGAGGATACAGCTTCATGGCTTTGTGAATGTAGAATAATCCAGAATAATTCCACACTGAATTCAACACCTGATTACTGGTCACATGGAATAAAGGAAATTGCTGTGAGACTCTGAGATTATAAAAGGTCCAAAGATACACATTCCAGAGAGAACGGTGACAGAAATGTTTATTTGAAACATCTAACTCAACCTTTTACAAATAAAAATATTGCAGGCTTACAACACTAAATCATCTACTGTGAAATTTCTTCTTTGTGGGTCTTTTCCTTTAGTTGTATTCAATTCCTCTGTTTCCTCCGGTTCATCCTCCTAATTCAGTAATTACTATGGAGTAGAAGGAAAGACAGGGTATAGAGATGAATTTCATTATAAAACACTGGAAAGTAATCCCAGTAACCTAAAACACAACTCTAGGACTCAGCTGTCCACCTCAGTCCTCCTCACCCCCTAGCTTTCAATGCCAATACTTGAATTTAAGTCGTTTACATTGTTTGTCAGCTGGCAGACAGACTCAGTACACCCACACTGACTGCCAGCCAGCCCATATGTAACTCTGCAACAGCCAAAGAACGTCTCCTAGTTAGATGGTACATAAGGAATGCGGAAATAGGATGGAATTTCTGTGTGGAAAAAGAATGATGGTGAAGGGGCAGGGAATACCAGGCCGCAAGAAAACAGATTTTGTTACATCTGCTCTTCACAGAATGCATATTTTCTTCAAATAATTCCCTCTTTCTATAGCTATATCTTGCTAAACAAAAAGACAAGGGGAAAAATACGTTGCATCATAAATTATGGATGGAAATCTGTGCTGAAAAACGTTTAAAATCACCCAACTCCTTGATTCTGGAAATAAAGAGTTGGAAGGAACTTTGAGAACATCTATCACGTTGCTATGTTTTCAGGCATTGGCATCTGCCTCTGTGCTATACCTGACAGATACCTGGGCTCATTTGTTCTCAAAAACACTCTACAAAAGCCACTGGGAAAACCAGAACTGCTTTGTTATGGTGGGCCAGGAAATTTATTAGAATCAAGTTCAGTCCAAATGGTTATTTGAGTCCAAGGATCTTTGAGATAAACCAGGCTCAATGCACTTTTGCCAAATCCGAAGCAGAGCTATAACCTGCTAAGATTTCTGCTGGATTTGACCCAAGCCCAGGGATCCTCTAAGCTGTCAGTCCTACAGATCAGGTCAGCCAGCTGCCTGCTCTGCCCTGAAGCTGGAGAGCATCTTCAGAGGTGAAAATTGACAGCAAATAAACTAAGAAAACTGCAAGAGCTGACCTAAATGTTTAGTGTATACCTCCAGGCATTTTCATATGGTTTAAGAGATTTTCTAATCCTGAAAGACAGTGGTTTATTGTAAAATGGATTTATTGTAAAAATAAATTTATTGTAAAATGCTTGGATTTATTGTAAAATGGACTGACTACAAATGGATACATTTATCTGATATTTTCATACATCAGACAGGCAAGCTTGTAAATTTTAAGAATAAACACAAACAACACAATTGGGTGGAGGCCTATAAACTATACATGAGTAAACATGGATGCATCCCTGCTGCTGCTTGTAATTGTGTGCTTAAAGCAGGCTTCCGAACTGCCTGGAGAAAACCTGAGCATCTGAATTTCAAATGTCTTTGGTTTGTAGGAGAAACAAACCAACCAGAGACTATTCAAACCATAATGCGTAACAACACCTAAAATTTGTTTCTTTGTATTTGTTTTGCCTGCTTTTGAACTATAATTGAGAGAATTAAGAATACACAGTTGCATTCCTCAGAGAAAAGTGAAGTGCTCAAAACTCCTTGAACTTTCCAGGGTCTGACATTGCCTCTCATTTTTGTAAAAAAAAAAACAAAGCCCAACAGTTTGGAAATGCAATCTCTTACCAATTCAGGTGTGCAAATGCTGTCAGCTGTACATGCACAGAAGTGTCACTTTTAATTTGTACAGCTGCAGTATGTGAATTTGACTTCTCATCATTTACCTCTCCAGAGGACTGCCCTCCTTACGAAAGGTAGAGATTCCCATGGTCTCCCAGCAGTAGCACAGCTTCAGCTGATTGACACCCACCATTTCAAACCCTGACTGCTAATTAAAGAATGAGCACACATGCCCCATTCCTCACCTTGATCCTCCCTACCTTCATTTATTTCTTCCTCTTTTCCTCCCTCACCTCCCCCTCCAGTATCACTTGCTGGCTCATCACCCCCCCTTCCTCAGTGACTGAAATATGAGAAATTAGAAATACCAAAGAAAACCAGTTTCACAAATTTGCACTCAGCCTTTGTTTTCACGTAATAGCTGTCAGATCCTACTGAAGGCTGCAGTTGTTCACATGAGAAATCCCACAAAATCTTCTCTATTTATAATCAAATTTGTAGAACAAGCCATTATATAGACTAAAATGACTTACAGGCTTCCCAAGAAAGCTGTATCTCTATCTCACACTATGTGAAATAAAACAGATATATACATATTATGCAGTTTATGAATGGACTTGGAAGTTCTGAACATTCAATACATGGAAAATCAAAGGAAAACCAAAACAAAACACAAAAACCCTCTCACACCACTTGGTACCAAACCTGTAAAACCATGGTCACCATAGTCAAACCATGGAGCTTCCAGATGTTTCCAGAACAAACCTATACCTGATGGAATTTTCCACTCTTCTCCTGCTGTCTCTGCTGCTTCTCTCACCTCATCATGGGGAGACCAGGATGTTAATGTGGTAATTTCTGATGCTTTCCATTGGGGTTCAACAGGTACTGGAGTTTCCTCCTCTTCATCCTCCTCTTTTTCCTAGAAGAGAACTCATGAAATCCAGTACCTCATCCTACAGAAAGTAACTAAGATGATGGCTTAGCCTATAAAACCTCCTTATCTGGGATCAAAATGGCAATGAGCTTAAAAGTATTTACAGGTGGAGGAACTTCAGCAGCCGCAAATTTTGGAGGAAAACTACACTTTGAACCTTGATGAAGTCACTTTGTTACTGATGACTGATACCTGATGCTCTGTCTGGTAGATGCTGCACTGTCTGTCTCCCACAGAAACAGACTGAAAAACAGCTGTTTCTGCCTCAATTTTTGCCTAGGAAGGGCCTTTGAAAGGATCTAGGAAGCGATAAGGTAGTGCACAAAGCTCACGGTTTAGAAATTTTAAGAAAATTTTTAACATTTAAAATAATCATGCTTTTTCTCCAGATATGGAGGAATCGTAGCAATTGAATTGTTATCTGTATTGTTAGCTAATTTTCCTCTTTTTTTAATGGGCTTTGTTCAGCAATTACTTCAATTAAAGCAGAAGGGGAAAATTTAATCTTATTTAAGTGACAGCATTGTCCCTTGCTTTACAAAGTTCATCCACGAATTCCCAACTGAACTAAGGAAATACAAAGTACTTTGGATATGCCTATGAATCTGATACCTAATTTGAGGATCTCTTGTTTTTAGAAAAAATTTAAAAAGGCAAAACAGTCTTCAAGCTTTGCAAATCTGTATCACAATTGATAGGATTTGGATTATTATTATTTTATCCTTCAGAAATGATTGCTGCATCAGAGAATTTTCAGAGTGTGTAATGAGAACTAATGTGACAGACAACAGAGGTAGCAAACTAAGCTAAAATGTGGCAATTTTTCTTGAAATCAAACAGTAACATTAAAATGTATTTCTTACTTCTGTAGCTATTTTTGCACCATATAAATCAGAAATGTTGCAAAACACTCATGCATGAAGGAAAAGGGAAAACAGACTTTGATCCAAGCCACTCTCTATTAATTATTAGAAGCCATGGATATTAAGCTTCTAAAGGACCAGGACAAAAATAGGACATATTTCCCAATCATAAATCTGCTGGAAATGATCATTTGTACATATAGCACCAAGCAGTTCAGAAATGCAAGAAATATTGTTCATTGTTTCCTGATGTTCAAAGGAAAATGCATTAGAGGCTGAATGTGCAAATGTATCTGTATTCCTCTGTGCTTTGACACTTCAAATGTTGGGGGAAGGTCCTGATTCCTTTTAAGCAGAAAGGATTTCTGTCTGTATTCAGTGCAAAATCACATCTTGTACTTTTCAAAGCGTACACAATAGAGAATGTTAAAAAAAAAGCAAAATGAAACATCATTTAGCTCTTAAGAATGCACAGGTTTCCACCCTTTTTGACTCCTAAGATCTATTTTAACATCACTGTCTATAAAGCATTTTATACATTCCTCAACAATAAATCTGACTTATTGAGTTCTCTGATACTCACTACAACTTGCACTATTTCTCTTACCTGCACTGGTTCTATGTATTCACCATGCTGCTCACATCCAATATCAAAGATGAATTTGGCACGACCTAAAGGCTGCACAAAGACACAAAAACATCACCAGAACTGAACAGGTAATCGATTCTAAGCATAGAAATGTAAAATATCCTTTACTACAAATTCCATACGATAGTCAATACATTACAGTTTAAAAAAAAAATTGAAAACAAACTTGGCATTGTGTCCTTCAGATTAATTCAGCTTCATGTGTTACACTTCTGGTACAAAAAGTACTACAAAAGATCAGAAGCCTAGCTACTTATTTTAAGTGGAAATAGGTCATATTAAGGTAATTCCGTGCTAACTGTCCAGATGAATAGAAAGTGTTCCTGCACACTCACCTTTCCATTGACAAACCTGCCCACAAATCTGTGGTTTAGGTGGATAAGTTCAGCTGGTCCTTCCTGGACTCCATTTACCCAATGACCTACATACTTAGATCCTGTGTCTTTATAGATATATGTGCCTTGCCCGTGCCTAAGGAGAAAAAAATAATTTTGTTTTATATCACTGAGTATTAAGAATTTAGGATGTTGTTATATTTAAGGTATTAAAACTATATTAATTAAGCAGCTGAAATCACTCAAGCTGGACTAAATTGCCAAGGTCACCCCTGGACTTCATTTGCTGCAGTCAGACATGCTCTGAAAATAATCTTTGCATTTAAATGCCATTGAGTGACTTGAAACATCCCTGTGAGAATGAAACAAACCTCTTGTTGTTACACCATTCTCCAGTATAGATGTCTCCATTTGCATACAGATATTCTCCCTGGCCCTGTCTCTGGTCATTCTCCCAGTCTCCTTCAATGACAAAAGGAGAAAAGCAGTGTGAGATAAGGTTTATTTCACTGTGAGATACAGTGGCCAGTTTGAAAAGTTATCCTACAATTATTAGAGAAGAAAAAGAAAGCTATGAGACCACTGGGATTTCTCACTATTCCTTACATCACTCCTTACTCTAAAGCAGAATCCTTTGCTCTTTTTTCATCAGTCTGCTCCTCTCCACATGTATTTATGCTGCTGCCTGACCTCCCCTTCCATTTTTCCATCATTAGCTGTCTCCATTATCACTCTCTATTACCATTATGAACACATAACAACCCAGCTCTACCTTTAAATTGAGTAATGTACTACAGTTGCATTAGATAATGTGACATTTCCACATAAATTTAAAGAGGAATTACTTTAATTTGACTCATTTGCTAAAGTTGTCCTGTCAGTCATGGAGCACCTACACTCAGAAGGATGTCAGATTGTGTGTCTTAATTGTTCTTCTATTCAAACTTAAATTAAAAAAAAAAAAAATCACACTGCATGTGTTCCTGCAAGGCAAGATTAGGGTTCCCTTTTTGTTCTCAGCTTTTAGCCCTCACAAAGTGAACATATTTTCTTTCCTAGCTTAGAAAGGAGGGGGGGAAAATACTGTCTCTTGAAGCTTAACTGATATTCTGAGTGTTTCAGGGACTCTCCAGCAAGTAGGGAAACTGTGAATTTCAACTTCTTCAAACTCCAGAGGTGTCTCAAGCTCTGAGAAGGGGCTCTAATAAGCGAGCTAATTTTTTTAGAGATAGAGCCAATAAATATCCTAACATAAATCCCCATAAATAAACCCCAAGATTCTCAGAACTATTACTAAAAAAAGGAATAAGAGGAAAGTATCTTGTAGCAAATGTATCTTCTTAAAATAAGACAGTCTCCAATTCACTATCTCTTTTTTGGGGGGAAGGAAGAAGAATGAGGGGGAATGTGTCCTTTTGGCCACAGAAGTCCTTGCAACTGAGTTCAGTGCTTTACCTGCATATTTTGATCCATCGGGATAAAAAAAAACACCTTTGCCATGCTTTTTGTTTTGATGATAGTTCCCGGTGTAGAGAGCACCGTTTTTAAACCTGTAGGTCCCCTGAAACACATTTGGCACAGATGAAACACCTGTCAGTTCTCACCCTTGGTTCAACAAAGTACCCAAATAACATAACTGTGTAAGCAAAACCACAAGCAGGGTTTGTGTCTTACACGTCCATTCCTCAAACCACGCTCGTAGTCCCCTTCGTAGGTGTCACCATTGGGCAGCACTGCCTTCCCAAATCCATGGCGCTCCCCTTCGGAATTGCGATCGCCGTCATACTCCTGAAAAACGTGGACGGGAAATGGTTTAAGGGCTGAGCCTGACTGAGTCCAACCTCAGCAGACACGGGCAAACAGGTGTTTGAGGCAAGGCGCTCCAGCTCGGCTTCAGTCACACCCTGGCACCCCCAGGCTTATGGCAGCCAGCTGGAAAGCGCGGATGCGAAGGTTGAAACCCAGGGAAAGAGGCGGGCAGCTCTTAGCTGGAATGGCACAGCCGCAGCCCGAGAGCGCCGTGCCCGGGGCTGCCCCATGGGAACTCCCTTCACCCGGCACAGCCCTGAGGGGGGCACAGCCCTGCACAGCCCGGGGCACAGCCCTGCAGCCCTGACAGCCCGGGGCACAGCGGGGCACAGCCCTGCCAGCCCTGCACAGCGGGGACAGCGGGGCACAGCCCTGCACAGCCCGGGGCACAGCCCTGCACAGCCCGGGCACAGCCCGGCACAGCCCGGGGCACAGCCCTGCACAGCCCTGCCCAGCCCTGCACAGCCCGGGGCACAGCCCGGGGCACAGCCCTGCACAGCCCTGCACAGCCCGGGGCACAGCCCTGCACAGCCCTGCCCAGCCCTGCACAGCCCGGGGCACAGCCCTGCACAGCCCTGCACAGCCCTGCACAGCCCTGCCCAGCCCTGCACAGCCCGGGGCACAGCCCTGCCCAGCCCTGCCCAGCCCTGCACAGCCCGGGGCACAGCCCTGCACAGCCCGGGGCACAGCCGGGGCACAGCCGGGGCACAGCCCTGCACAGCCCTGCACAGCCCTGCCCAGCCCTGCCCAGCCCTGCACAGCCCGGGGCACAGCCCTGCACAGCCCTGCACAGCGGGCCCTGCACAGCCCGGGGCACAGCCCTGCACAGCCCTGCCCAGCCCTGCACAGCCCGAGGCACAGCCCTGCCCAGCCCTGCACAGCCCGGGGCACAGCCCGGGGCACAGCCCTGCACAGCCCTGCACAGCCCGGGGCACAGCCCTGCACAGCCCGGGGCACAGCCCTGCACAGCCCTGCACAGCCCTGCACAGCCCGGGGCACAGCCCGGCACAGCCCGGGGCACAGCCCGGCACAGCCCTGCACAGCCCGGGGCACAGCCCTGCACAGCCTGCACAGCCCTGCACAGCCCGGGGCACAGCCCTGCACAGCCCTGCACAGCCCGGGGCACAGCCCGGCACAGCCCGGGGCACAGCCCTGCACAGCCCGGGGCACCCAGCGCCTCATCCCCGGGGATGTTCCCTGTTCCCCGTCCCTTCCCCGCTGCCCGCCCGCTCCTCCCCGGGCCCCCGCCGACCCCGATGCCTCTCTGGCCCTCCCCGGCCTCGGAGCCCTCATCGGAGTCCGCGTCCGACATGGCTGCGGCGTCGCCGTCGCTGTGACAACCGAGAGAGGGACAGAGACACAGAGAGAGAGAGAGAGAGAAAGAGCCCGGCGGGGCTGGGCTGACCCTGAGCGCGGAGACACAGAGCTCACAGCGTGGAAAGGAACTGTCCAACCTGCTTGGTCGAAAGCCGGGATTAATTAGTTATTAATTAATAATGAATAATTATTAAAAATATAACTATTTATATAATTTATATTGTACAAATAATTATATAAAGAATAGTAAGTATATAGTATATAGTATATACTATATACTATATACTATATACTATATACGTAATATAATATAACAATACAAAATCTAGAAAATATATAATCTAGAAAATACATATTCTAGAAAATATAGGTATAATTCTGTATAACGGGTATAATTATATGTATAATATTTATATTATTTATAATAAATATAAACAAATAATTAATAAATGACTTAATATGAATTAGTTGTTCCCCCAGTGTTGAAGGAACATGGGGATAGCTCCCCAGGACACGCATGTCAGTCATCAAAACTTTTGACTCTTTATACATTTCAGCAAAGAGATAAGTGTCCATTGGCTCACAGTGTATGTAGTTCTCATTAATTAATATTTTATCTTTTATGTGTTAGTGATTTCTCACTTCTCATGCTAATTAGTTTGCATTTTTCAGTCTTTTTATCATCTTTTTCCCAGATAGGGTATCTCTGCTTTGTGCAATGGGATGGTTTATAAATTCTGTTCAGTTCTCAACAATAAATTTCTCTCCCAGGCTTTGCTAACTTCCTCCTCCAGGTTCAAAAGCACTAAAGTATGCCAAGTCCTAAACTTCTAGTTTGTTTTTCTAACACATGGACATCACCCAGAGCTTGTCCATAAACCATCACCTATTTCATGGATTAAAGCTCTTCTCAAAATTTTCTCTCCACTTCTGCAAAGGCTCCTTTTAAAACAACTATAACTTGTTTGGTAAAAGTGCCACACTCTTCCTGGGTGGTGCCCAGCACCAGGGTGAGGAGCAATGACCATAAAATAAAACACAAGATGTTCCACCTCAACACGAGGAAGAACATCTCCCCATGGAGGGTGGCAGAGCTCTGGAACAGCTGCCCTGGTTGGACACAGTGTTCCCTCTCTGGAGACATTCCAAAGCCACCTGGGCACATTCCTGTGTCACCTGCTCTGGGTGGCAGGGGGTTGGATTGGTTGATCTCCAAAGGTCACTCCAACCCTCTGCCTCTTCCCCTCAGCTTTTCCCAGCCTGTGCCTTTTGTGTGTTGAAACTGGTGACATCTGGGATGTGACCTGAGACCCCTCAGCCTTCTGAGAGCTCCCAGTAATTCAGCTGCTCTGGCCTGAAAACATTTTAGACTTTAAACCCATTCCTTCACCTAGGTTCTTTTATTTTTGGGCACCCTGCACAGTAATTTAATGGCCAAGGATTCACAAGAGGAGCCAAGCAAGGATATGATTGGTGCAAAGCAGTGAGCTAGACAAGCACTGGGCAGAGCAGGTGACACTTCTGAGGTAAGCAGGATTGGCAAGTGGTTGGAAAATGTGGTGGAGGTCACCTTATGCCCAAAATCAAAGCTTCACCACCCAAACCAGAAGAAAAACAGGGTCCTTGCTATGCAAAGATACACCATATTCAGGCAAGTTTCTTCCTTTTCAAAAGCAGGAATCTAAACAGCCAGTGTTTAGATAATAAATGAATAGTAATAAGGTATCCCTTCTGCGGCAAGTGTCTTTTTGTTTTCAGTTGCATAAAGATGAAAAAAGGAAGAGACTATTGCTAAGTACCTCCAGGCTTCTGAGTTAACATCCAGTTACTAATTTGAGAGCACTTTCCCTTTGAAATAGTCAAGAACACGGAAATTAAATTTTGTTAGCTGGCTAGAGCATTAAGAAGCTATATATTTATTGACTCAAAACTGTATAACCATACAGTTTCTCTTTCCTGCACGTTCCCAGCATTTGACTAGGAAAGCCTAATTTGCATAATGTACTGTTAATCAGCAATTGCAGAATATGCAAACTACTGCTCTGACTGCTCAGCCCCTGCAGAACTGACATCAGTGCACATTATCTGAAGCACAGTCTGTGCAGCTCCTTCTTTCTTACTCTTGATGATGCCTCTGTTTCTCCTTACACCTAAGATTGGCTACATTCTTTTATCTACGATGAGGTAATGTGGCTAATTATAAAACTGCTCACTTGGTCTGTGAGTGGCATATTCATCCTAAGCAGACACTGTGGCTCAGAGTGATAAGGGAATTTATGTTTGGAATGCATAGGGAGGTGCTCCCTGTAAAGCTTGATGACAAAAATAACCAGACGTGTCTTTTGGCCTGGAAGGTGATGTGGCTCAAGGAACAGCTGTGACACAAACAGGAAGCAGTGACAAGACATCAGAGTCACTCTCTTGGACAACCACTAATAACGATCATTAACTGCTCTTGCTTATTGTTTCAGAGTTCTGAAGGAGGAAAAGAGTCTGAAGGAGCAATAGCTCAGTTTTCTTGGGAAGCAGCTAAGAACTGTCTCTTTATAAAAGTTAAACTCCTCAGCACCCAGCAGTGGCAGATAGAATAAATGTCTGTATGTCAGGATCATTTTATTTAAATGAGGGAGGCATCATTTAAAGTTTACTAAACCTAGAAACTGTCTTGTGAGGACAACTTCAGCTTATAAGGATAGTTATAAGTAATGACTAGAAGAATTTATTATGTATTTTCTTGTCTTCCAGTTGAATTTGGGTGTGATTCAATTTCAGATTAAACTTAAGGTTCAGGTATGTCACTGTGGAAAGGAGTGCAGCTATTATCCTTATTTTCCTGTTCCTTTCCCTTTTCCATCAGAGGGCCAACATAATACCATAAATATTCTTAAGGTCCTGCTGATCTTGTATACAAATTTCATTTCTCCAAAGTCCCGAGAGGGTCATTTGTGCTGATGATCTGCTCTGCCCTTGCTGCTGGCTGAGCTGGCAGCTGCCAGCACCAACTGCCAGTCACCCTGGCAGGGACAGCAGAAGGTGCCACAGCTGAGTGGCCCTGGGGAAGCTCCTGGTTGGAGTTTGACAGAAGCCCCACAGGGAGCCAGAGCTCCACTGAAACCCAAAGCCATTGCTGCCAGAGGTGCTTAAAAACAAAGAAAGAAAATGACATAGGGAAGCAAAATGCTGCTGGGAACAAGACCCCAGAAGGTGTCTTCTGCAGGAGAGGACAGCCCTGGATGTCCTTTTAGCCTGCCTTGCAGGTCCTCACTTTGATTTTAACCAGTGAGCTCCTCTGCAGAGAGAAATGGCCAAAACGCACTTTTAAGGCCAGCTATGCTCCTGTCTCTCCTTGGACTTTACCCTCTGTCAGGAAGGGGAGCATTTTGGCAGTACAGGGGTTTTTCAGGGAAAATTCTGCTGTGCTAGGCCTGTATAGAATACAAATGCCTCCTTCCAGCACTAACCAAGCTCTGAAAACACACATTGCACAGCGAACATTACAAATATCAGGACGATTTGTTGACCTCTCTGTCTCAATCAGTGTCTTTCTTCCAAGGGGTGATAAAAATACAGCAGGGTGCACACATGGCCTGTGATGTGGTAAAGGCAGCACGCTGCTGAATTCCCACTCAGTGCACTTTGGAATTCCTGCCCTGCAGGAGCTCACTGCTCTCTGCCCCTGTCCCAGCCTGGCACCTTCTTCCAGGGGCAATGCCTCTGTGAGCCAGCTTCTCTGCACCTTGCCAGCAATGCAGCTCCAGGAAGCTGCCTTTTCATCTTCTGCCATCAAAATTAACAGGACGGGTGGAGATAATCTGCCTGACTCACAGGTTGGTTTCCTCACTTCAATGATTACTCAGTCATTACTGACAGAGTTGGTTGCTCTGGGACAGCCAGTCCTTGGCACTCGAGTCAGTGTGAGTTTTTCTCTGGGCTCGATTGGAGATGCAAGTGATCCTTCTTTGCTCTTGGTAGGGCAGACCTGGGCAGGATTATGTCTTTTGACAAGACTTTAAAGAACAGAAATCTGCAAGGAAATATTTTGTTATCTCTTAGTAGACAGTAATTTATATCTTTTTCCTTATAAAAGTGTAATGCATGGCTGTTAATAGTTACTAGCAAAGTGTAAACAGGAGCAGTCAGGAAAAACTTAATGAAATCAGCTCTGTTCCTCCTGAAACTTAAATATAAACCAGGTTGTTTTCACCAGACTTTCAGAGGGAAAATGTGGGATTAGGGAATTGAAATAATATCCTAAGGGAGTTCTTGTTTGGGAATACACATTTCAGGTCTTTTTAATATTCTGCAATATCATCAGACACACTTTAAATATTTTCTGAGATTATGGGAACAAACAGTGGACAAAGTGGAATTTACTGTCACTAACTTCCATCTATTTGGCTTTTTTCATCCAGTTCAGAATTAAGCAAGATTCTGAAATGTCAAAATCCTTTGCCAAAGGGGAACTTCTCTCCACACAGCTCTTTTTAAGCTCTTTACTGGCAAAATGAAATCTGCTTACTCTGTGTGTATGCCAAGTAAAGATAGCCTCTTTTTGTGCTCATAACTAAGTCAAAAAACCAAGCAAATGACCTTTCTAGCCACTCAGTTTACAACTACCTCCTCCAAGTTCAATTAACATTGGATATCCTGAAGGCAGGACGATTCAAAAAGCTAAGTTTGTGTGAAAGCTATTCTTGAAATACAGATAATGTTTTTTTTGTCTCTTGACTAAATATGACCTTTCAGTTCCCTCCAGATTATCCAAGGGAAAGTGTTCTGCTGTATTTATATCCTGCCTCCGTTTCTCTGACCTCACTGCTCAATTTGAAGTACAGGCTGCATTCCATTCTTCAGACATTGGGGAAAATATTCAGGTTTTTCCTTTTACCTAAGGGGTCTCCTTTCCCACTAAAGTGCCATAGGGACAAACAGAAGTCACTTTGGTTCCATTTAGGCAGTTGTTGATGTCTTTTTTCAAGACTTTGATGACAATCAAGTTCACCATTGATACTTAGAAAGCAGTTGACATTCATGAGATTAAAAAAAAAAAATCTTATGGTCACTGTAAGAATAAAGCAGCATCAATAGTACATTTTGCACTAATTTTTCTCTGGAGGTGGTTTTTTCCATTAAATAAAACCCCAAGCCTAAGCTTCTTTATTCTTGCAGAGCTGGTAATGACATAAAGCTCTAGCAGCCCAATCCTTTTGTCTATACCCCCTGAAGTCCTAACCTGGTAATTAAAAATTAATTCAATGGAAAATAATGAAATAATTGAGGTAGATGGGACTAATTTGGTGTCTCCTCATTCCTGTCAGCTCAAATACCTTTGTACTGCATCTTCTTATTCAAGACTTGCAAGGCAATTGCTTTAGTGCAAGCTCTCTGCTCTGGTCTGCTTTTTATTTTACCATGCTTCTGGTATTTGATTTCTACTACAATATGCCTCAGTCCTCCCTTCTCATATAACTACCCTCCAGTGCTTAAGTCTGCAAGCAAGGAGAAAGGAAATCTGTCAGCAGCCTACCTGCCTAATTCACTCTGTTTACTCCTCAGTAATTTTTTGTAGCTATATCTTGCACTTCCACCCCATTCTCCAGGAAATTTAAGAGTAGAAATAATGGCAAAATAACAAGGGAAACGATCCCATTTCCTGCTGGAAGCAGAATTAAATTCCTCAAGATAATTTCCTCAAAATAGATTTCTATTTTGTAGTGGAGGATGATTGCATATTGTTTCACAGATTCCATCTACAGTAATACGGCCTGGTTGTCTTTTGGTTTTGGTTCTGGTTTTGGTGGTTTGTTGTCGTTTTTTGGTTTGTTTTTGGGTTTTTTGTTTGTTTGGTTTTTTTTGTTTTGGTTTTTTGGGGGGTTTTTTGTTCTGTTTGTTTGGTTTGGTTTTGGGTTTTTGTTGGTTTTTTTGGTTGGTTGGTTTGGTTTTTGGGGTTTTTTTGTTTGGTTGGTTTGTTTTGTTTTGAATTCTGCATCCTCAGAACATTCTTGTTCATTTTTCTGTGAGCAGGTGGCTGAAGGTGTGAGAGCTGCTCCATGGAACCTCCATCCTGCTATGGGAGCCACTGATCCCAGGAGCAACAGCTCTGCCCAGGACTCCCTTCAGCAAAGTCACCCCTGCTGCTACAGCCACTTTTTAAACAGCTCTTTCCTCAGACAGCATGAGGTGATTTAACCACCCCACTCTCCAGCCCTCTGGAAAGCCCTGGGGACAGTCAGAGCAGGCAGAGTCTGATAGCCAACTCACAGGTTTCAAATAAATGCCATTATTTCTAAATGTCTCCTGCAGGCTGATCAATGTCTATCTTTATGTGGGCAGCCTGGAGGCAGTTTCACTGCCCCTCCCTCTCCATGTTCCACATGTTTTGGGGTGTTTTCTTCATGAGTAACCTTTAGTACTCAGGTACTGCCCTGCTCTGCCTGGGGAAAAGCCTGTGCTGGTCCAGTGGTCTTTTCTGCTGGTTTCTTTTCCTAAAGCTACCAGCTGGTGATTCTCACTGGCTTTCCAGCAAGATACGTGCAATGAAAGTACCAGTGTGGAAATTCTGTGGTCATATTAGTGTGGCACTGAGCCAGCACTGAAATTTCTCCTCAACAGGCAGGACATAATGTACTAACTCAGCTCAACAGCTTCCAGCCCCTCCAAGTGCCCATCTACTCCCAAACATACAGGCACAGCCTTCAAGCCTTTCTTTTTTTGGCTCTTTTGGATATTATTTTTTGTCTGCTAAGGCTTGATGGCAGGTTATATTTGGATTGCATCCAGTGCTGATGTGAATTGCTTATACAATAATCCAGCTGCTCTGTTGGGAAAACAGGGAGTGTGAAACTAATAAAGGCAACCAAAAGCAGTGATTACATCAGTCCTGAGAATCCTGCTATCGTGGGGAATAAAGTCCAAGTAAATATCGATTTTTAGATAGTAAAACACTATTTAATAGCCCATTATTATGTAAATAAGTTATGAATTTTTCTGTTCCCGTAAGACAAAGCAATTACTCTGTGGCCAAACAGATTAGTCTTTTTCATCTGTGCAATTACAAATCATAAAAGATAATTTTTTGTGCAATTTACTGGAAGGAAAATAAATATTTTAATCAGCTAAGGGAGGCAATAGTTGGCATCCAGACCTCTGCTCAGCCAGCATCACCTATTCAGTGAAGGAAAGATGACGCTGACATCCACTGACTTCAAACTGTGTTGGTTTGTCTGGACTTGCCGAGTTCAGAGCACCACTTGTGAAAGTAAAATTTAACTGTCAACCAGGAAATTAGATTATCTTTTTTGAGAGAAGCACACTCAGAAGCACATATATGCATCTGCTAACTCATACATCTTTACTTCTGTTTGCTTTTGCAGACAAGAACTCGTCCTTTTCTATTTCCTCTCGTATGAACATTGCCAGAGGCTTAAAAAGCCAAACCGCTGCCACGCTTTCTACCCAACACAACAATTTACTGGACCAAATCCTTAATTTGTGTTTCCTTCTGGAAAGCAACTGACAAAGTGTGATTTCTATTTGTTTTCCTTTGAGCCTCTAGATTACACGTTATTTTAAAATGTGTGTGTATGTTCTGGTTTTTTAAGCACCTACTCCTGGCTGTAAATCACCTTTTATCTCTGCCCGACCTCTGGCCCCCATTTGATGCTCTACACCAGCAGGCTGTTGTGCAACCAGCAGCACCAGCTCCTGCTGCTCCTTTTCCCTGTATTCCTGCTTTTTTGATGGCTTCTGGCAATTGTAGCTGCTGGTGACCCACACTGGCACAGCAGAGACAGCAGCTGTGCCAAGTGTGGCAGCCAGCAGGTCTCAGTGATGCCAGAGGAATGGATTACAGGAAACATTTATTTGAATGGGAAATGCAGTTTCTACTTTAAGTGGGAAAAAATATCAGGGTTTTCTGGGGCTGTTTGGCTCGTGCTTTTTGCAAGCTGCTTGTAACTGAGAATAGTAAGATACTCAAGCAAGGTTAAATTCTTAAAGGAATTTAAAAAGGGCCAAGGCAACAGCAATTAAAAAAAAAAAAAGAGTATTCCACATGATGATGAATAGATGTTGTGATAATTTTGGATGGTTAACCATGTATACAAATGCACTGTGATGGGTCTGACCTTTTCTGCTGCAAAAAGACAAATCTTTTTTCTTGTGTGTGTCTGTGCACCAGTCAGAATAGACAGTGCCTGGGCTTCTTCTGGTGCTGGTTCAAAAGTGCAGCCACATGATTCATGCAAATCACCTCCTCAGAAGGTAAGATTGGTGATAAGCAAGAGTTGTGCATTAGCTTTTCAAGTAGGACATTTGTAGCATTTGGGGGAATGGTTTTTTTAACCTTTCATTCACTACTTACAAATCTCAGCTAGAAAGATGGAATCAACATCTGCCACCAGCTACCTTTAAAGCAGCAGATTTTACAGCACCCACCTGCATTTGCAGTGGTTCAGGTGCAACTCTGAGACCCCGATTCTGCAAATTTGAAAATAAGGGTGGAAGGCTCCTTTACTGACTGGGAGAAGGTGAAGGAAAGATGCCCTGGGATCATGGAGCAAAGCTGGGCACATGCCAAAGTATTTGACATGGGGGGCCTAAGTAACATCACACTGGGAGTCAGAGTCAGATATTACCAGCACAGGCAGGTCAAGGTGAGAGGGAAAAGAGAACAAAATTGGACACTTCAGTGAGTGCCTTAAGTGGGTCGCTCGTGCCAGGCACATGGTGCTCTACAAGGGACAGAGTTCTACAGGTAGACTTCAACCTGCATGGGGTAACTTCAGCAGCTATTCAGTCTTGGATGAAGTAAATAGTGCAGGGTTTTTTTCTTGCACTGGTGAGACGGCCATGATCAAGAAATACACCTGCAGCAGGAAGTGTGCATTTATTTAAACTGAGCTTATATATATATATTTATATATATATATGTTTATGGTTTTTGAAACACGCTGCAGGATCAGGAAACCAGGAGACAACTAAAATAAATACTCTCTTTTTTAATGAAGCACTGCTGAATGTTTCCCTCAGATTTCAGATGACCTGCTGTGTGATCTGTGAACGTTTGGCACCAGGAATACCTTCGTGTATGTCTGACAGTGCTGCAGTGAAGCCCCTGTGCACACCTGCCCAGCCTGGGGATGCCCCTGGTGATGGTGGGCAGTGCAGAGGGGTCAGGCCACCACTCTGGAGCACCTGGAGTGGAAGAGTGTCACCCTGCTGGGGTGACAGATGGGGACAGCAGGCACAAGGGAGCAGCTTTTCCCTCGCTGGCAGGACAGGGGTGAGCTGGGGCACTGCCAGAGGCCAGGGGCAGCAGCTCACAGAACCACAGAATGAGTCAGGCTGGAAGGGACCACAGTGGGTCACCAGGTCCAATCTCCCTGCTCCAGCAGGGCCATCCCAGAGCACAAGGCATGGGATTATGTCCAGATGGTTCTGGAATGTCTCCAGTGAGGGAGACTCCACACCCTCTCTGGACAATCTGTTCCAGTGCTCGGTCACTGCACAAGGAAGAAGTTTTTCCCCGTATTCAGGTGGAATGTCCTGGGCATCAGCTTCTGCCCATTGCCTCGTCCTGTTGCTTGGCGTCAACGGGGCAGAGCCTGGTCCGTCCTCTTGGCACCCTTCTTCAGACATTTACACACATTAATAAGCTCCCCTCTCAGCTGTCTCCTCTGGAGGCTGAACAGCCCCAGCTCCCTCTGCCTTTCCTCGTCACAGAGATGCTCCAGTCCCTTCACCTTCGCATCCTCCGCCGGACCCGCTCCAGGAGCTCCACACCTCTCTCGTCCCGAGGAGCCCAGACCGGCACGCGGCACCCCAGCCGAGCCTCACCAGGTCCAAAGAGAGGAGCAGCATCACCCCCCTGACCTGCTGGCACCGCTCTTCCTAAAGGCAAGGGTTCCCTCCGCAGGCTCCTCCTCCGCGCAGGGAGGGGCCGAGGCCGCCGGGTCCCGCCGCGCAGCTCCGGCGGCGGGCGGCGATCCGCAGCCGCGCCCGGCCCGGCCGCTCGGCTCGGCAGGCAGGCAGGAAGAGGAGAAGGAGGAAGGAGTGAGCAGCGGCGCCGGGAGCAGCGGCCCAGGGTAGGCTGTGCGGGCGGGAGCGGCCGCGCACCTGCCGAGCCCGGGGCGGAGCGGGGGCGGCTCCTGGGCCGCGGGGCCGCTCGGGAGCGCCGGCTGGGCCGGGCCGGCCGGGTCGGGTTGCCGGGGAGAGCCCTGCCCTGCCCTGCCGGCCACCAGCGCTCCGCCGCCTTTTGTCTCCGTTTCTCCCGTTTATTTTTCCCCCATCCTGCCGGACGAGGCGCCCCTCGGTCCGGGGGTGGCACGGCAGGTTGGTGCCCTGAGGGCGCGGGGCTGCCGGTGGGACAGAGACAGAGCCCAGCCCTGCCCTGCCCTGCCCGACACCTGTGCTGGCAGTGTCCCGGGGCTGGCGGTGTCTGCCCCTTCCCCCGGCTCGGCTCTCGCTGCCCTTGTCCTTTGGGATGGCCGCAGCCGCCCTGGTCAGTCGCTCGGGGCCGCAGAGCACCGTGTGCTCCCAGGGCTTGGGGTCCTCTGCGGCTAAGCCACCGTGAGCCCTTTTTCCTCCTGTATTAAATAAAAGTAGCGCGGCTATTTAAGGCCCCAGAGTGAAGGATTTGGCAGGTCCTGGCTCAGGTGCAGAGCTGCGGGTATTAAGCACAATATGCATTTGATCCGGTTGTGTGCGAAGGCGTTTTGAGCCCTTAAGGACACCCCGGGGAGGGAGGGTTTGGTTACTCGGTGTCTGCGGACACGGAATTAATCTCAGCCCCGGGGGAGCTGTGCTGTGGCCAGGCAGGACCTGCCCTGTGCCTCTCCAGCACAGCTGATCCAGGGTTTGCCGTGCTGGCAGAGGGGAAAAGCCACTCACCAGTGCCTGTTTTCCTAGAACAGGGAGGAAGGTATGCTTCAGCCACTGCAGCGAAGGAGCAGTACCAAGTTTGGAAGGTAAATATGGAGTAAATAGCAGAATATCGCTTTGTATGTTGCAGCACAGCACGGAGGAAGTGGAGGGTTGGTTTCTCTGTCGGCAGAAATAGTTGCTGAAAATGAAAGAACATAAAAGCAGTTTGAGTGATTGAAATTGTCCTTGGGCTTCATCAGTAAATCTGAAATATAAAAAATGTATTGATAAACTGTGATGTGTTGTAGCCTATTAATGTAATTTCTGGAGTACAGCTTGGTTTTAAAAATCTGGTTTAGTCTATAGCAGAGTGTGATATTTGCAACCTTTACAATCCACAAGTTTTATTGCCGCCAATTTCTTTGCTTATGTGGAGGACATTCTTTATGTTTATTTAAAAGCACTTGAATGTCGAAGGAGCTTATGCATGTGTGGAGATGGGAGATAAGTTGTTGACAAGTAAATGAGAGCTCAGGTGTTTGTGCCTGCAGTACATAAAATGAAATCAACCCCTGTCAAATAGAGTTAGACTGCAGTTCTCTCTGTGCTTCTCACAGTCCAGTCATTTTTGCTGGGAAATGAATGGGATCCTTGTGATGGGATTTACAGCAAGGATACTCAGTTAGGAGGTGGTGTAGGATCTGTGCAGCAGGTGCACAAATGCACAGCCTTGCATGACCACTGAAACCTTTTGTCAGATGTGTGAAGTCTTTTCCTGCTTGCACTAAAGCTGTTAAACAGTAACTTGTTAAACAATTGCTTTGCTATAATAATAATTGCCCTGTGCCATTATACTGTAAGAGAACTATTTAAGGAGGTGTTTGATCTCAGGTGTTTGTTCTTTGCTGGCTTCTCAGGTTTTTTTCCCTGTAGGTATTTCTGTGTGGACAGTGAAATAATAGTTTTGGTCCTTGGGACAACTGTGAGAGAGGAGTAATGGGGTTTGGGATCACCCTGAAATGGATCTGTTACTGCTGGAAGAAAAATTCACTCCTGCTGTGAGCTGCTTGTGCCATCCTCTTTTGCTCCTTACCTTTTTTCTCCCACTTGGAGCTCTCTGCAGCTCATTTCAACCAAACACAGATTACTGGTGAGAAATTGTTGGTTTGAAATTGAAATTTTGAAATCTGACCTAACTAGCCAGCTGTGACTGTAAGGGGCAAATGCCACCTTTAGTCCCTGCCTTAGTGCTCCTGCTGCATTGGATTCATCAGTTTTGTGGCCACGGAATGAGTTAATATTCTTAATATTGGACCAGCTGTATTTCAGGGCAGGATGTCTGATGGATCAGCCAAAATGGCTTTGGGACTGCAAGGTCTGACACAGAGGGAGGCAGGGATCTGTATCTGGAGGTGGCAGAGGGGAGGAGGGGTTGCACTTTCCCTAACCTCTGCAGCCTCAGAGAGGAGGTAGGAAACTCGTGTTGGGTGGGAATGATTCTTGGGTTTGATTAATTGCACAATCTGATTCAGGGCCAGGGAGGGGGTGGAACATGCCAAACAAGATTAGCAAGTCAATTCACTTTTAGGGTAGGGAGGTGGCAGGCTGAACCAGGATGCTGTGGAAAAAATAAAGGTATGACAAAAATGTGTTAGCATAAAGGAGCAGAGCCCTGATCTTTGGTGGGATACTCTGTTATGTAAAGAGGGGGTAGTGCTGCTCCATTCCTGGGGAGAAAGCCTGTGTGGATGGGGAAGCTTTCAAGGTGACAGCTTGGACATGGCAGATCCTGTTTGTTGTCACTCACCTGGCTGAGGAGGAGCAGTTTTGATTTCTGGTGTAAGGTGGTGCAATGAATATAAGAGGAGAGAGTCTCCCACCTTTGCCTGCCTTAAAATTCTCAGGTGAACACCAACCTGTGGGTTTGGCAGTTGTGCTTTCTTGCTTTTGCTCAGCTCCTATTGTTTTCCAGGAGAGCTGATCCCCAATCCCACCAGCTTCCCATCAGGAGCATGCCAGTGGCTTGTGCTGACATTAACCAGGGCTGCCAGGAGGGTGGTGGGCTGGTTGCAGACCCTGGAGTGTCCCCTGGCACCCTGGGGTGGCTCGGTTTGCACACATGAATTACGGTCACACCTTTTGCCTACAGCTCCTTTTGCCATCTGACTCAGCAGCTGCCAGGTAACAGTGCAGCCAGTTCCTGTTGCAGTACCTGCAATAAAGTGTGGGTTTTTTTGTTGTTGAGGGGCTTCAGCCCACGTTGGAACAAACAGGAGGAACTTTGTGAAACTTTAAACCAAACTGCCGCAGTCTCACTCTTTCCTGCATGTTATGGACACATGTGAGCCTGCCTTCTCATTTTGGTGGTGTGGGGAGCTCAAGGGGTGAAAAAACCTTTGTTTTCCTTTTCCAACGTTTCCTGACGGCATGGAGCTTTGTGCAGTACTGATACTGGGTCAGGGAAATGGGGTGGAAGAGGGAGTGGAGTGCTGGTCAAGCCTCGCTGGCAGCATTGTTCAGCAGCACTCCGTCTCAAGCTGGAGGAGTCTCTTATTCCAGGCTGGAAACACTACAGCCATTTTTGAACAAATTGCAAGCTCATGAATGTTTCTGATGTGCTCAAACAGATCTTTGTGTGCTGGGGAATTGCCTATTTGTAGTCTTTCAGGGACAAAAGCAGAGTGTTTTGATGTAAGCTGGCTTTGGATCAAGTTCTGAGTGCATCTCTGCTTTGTGTCTTCACCGTTTTGTACTATGCCGAGCTCTCAAAATATATAAATTATAAAAATCAGAGAAGGCTGCAATTTATATTGGCTTAAAATTCTCCACTGCGTTTTTGCTGTGAAGGTTGGTGATGTTAATTACTCGCCTCTGAAATAGACAACTGCCGATTCAACTGTTTTGATTAGAAAATATCCCAATAACTCAACCAGACTATTTACTTACCAGCTTCTCTTATTTGAAGATCAGCAGTAAACAAAGGCTGAGTGAAGAATTTGCCACGTCGTTACTGAAGGTAGAAGGAAAAAAAAACCAAACCTACAGGGAGGTCAGCTCAGCAGCAGATATTCCACATTTGTGAAATCCAAAGGCTTTGGGGTGATCTTTGTTGTCCATTCAGAAGAACAGAAAAAGCTGTCACACGTCCATAATTGTGTCACCTAAAATCTGGTATCAGCTGTAGTGTAGATGGCTCAGCTTCCTCCTGGGATTCGTTTCATCACTTCATTTTCACGAGATCAGTGGTAAGTGTTGAAGTGTTGGTGGTGATCCTTGCTGTGGACAGTGTGAGTTTGTTTCTGTTGCCTCACTCTATTTTTGCTTCTTCATTGCTTGATATATACAGAAAGTTGTATAATACAGTCAGTTGTATAATAAATAGATATTGCTGACATTTAAAAAGTGAGATGCTTTGTTGAGAAACCCAGACAAACCTTTGCTAGTCAAGTGTGATAGAGAATAAAGCTTTTTGTCCTTTTCTTTGCAAGGTATGTATTTGAAAAGATAAAATTGCATTTTCAAGCTCCTAGGTGGGAGGAGTGCTCAAGATTAGCTTTCTTTTCTTAGCCAGAAGTGTATTTTCTGCCCAGTAATTTGCTGTGTGATACAGACTTGTACAATTACAGTTTTAGTTTTTGCTTCTGCAATATTGAAAAAAGCAAAACAAAACAAAAAAACCTCCCATAAACCAAAAAACCCAGCAAAAATCCTCAGCAAAAGCAAACAAAAATCAAATTCTTGCTTCAGGAAAATTAATCCTGGAAGTTCTAAGGCGTGCATTCATGTGCTTTCTGAGACAGAATCCTGAGTCAATTGTGTGTGAATAACAAAAAAATAACAAATGAAAGATGAGACACTTTCCATTTGAGCAATTTTATCATGTGTTTTCTCTAGAAGAGCAACAGGAACAAAGTAATTTCAGTTTTATCCCTTGTGAGGATGTTTTCAGTTATGAGGGTGAATAACTCTGCTAGTGGGATGACTCTTTTTTAATGTTGCTGTGAATATGCCAGAACTATAAAACAAGAACCTGGTTATGTAAAAGTTCATAAGGCAAATAGATGATTGAAAAAGGTTAATTAAAAATCAGGAACTATAGCAGTCAATAGGAGATCACATGTTTGTATGTATATATTGTACTTTCATTTACTTTCATTTGAGATCAAGGCTAGAATGAGCCAGTAGACACACTTGGACTCTGGGACTTCTTAAAAAAATCCACAAAATGCTCTCCCTAAACAACTGAAATTGCAGATAGAGAATAGAATAGGTCAGAGTATTATCTTTGTTTCATTCTTGCAGTGAGAGTGAATTCTGTAGACAAAGTCCCAAAGATGCCAGTGAGGTACAAAGGAGAATTCCTTCCCAATCCCAAAGCTGCTCAATTCATATTCTCCAGTGTCAGTCCCATTGTCCACCTCTAGAAATGACTGATTTCTGTTGTTAGAGGAAGGCAAAAGCAAAGTAAAAATCCTAAAAGCAGTAAGAAAAGAAGGAATTATCCAAACTGACAATTGAGAGAGTTATCACTTATGTCCTTATCATACCAGAAAACCCAGCAAGACATGGAGGTGTGTAATCTGATTACCAGCTTGTGTTTAATGTTGAGCTGATATTTAATAGCCCCCAAAGGAGGGTTGCAAACAAGGCACATCAGCTCTGTGGGCTCAGGGCACTGCCACGTTGTCCTGCCTGTTCCCCTGTGCCACCAGAGCTTCCTCCCAAAGCCACACCAGAGCAGGTGGAAAGCAGCATAACTGGGTGGGTGGTTCTTCAGGCTGCTGCAGAAAGCAAAAAAAATTGGTTTCCAGTATTCCAGTGTTATCAATGACTTGTGTAATGTTTTTGTATAACTTGGTGCTAAAAGAAAATCTAAATAAATTAACTTCAAAAATCTTTTTTTTCATGTTGTAGGTATAGAGCTTTCATTTTCTCTCTCACTTTCCTGCTGTATGCCAGCTTCCATCTGTCAAGGAAACCTATTAGTATAGTGAAGGTAAGAGAGGTTGTGTCCTTGTTTAAACATCCTCCTGCTCCTGTCAAACAGGGAAATCGCTGTCTTTTTCAGTGTTTCCCATTGTGAAAGGCAGGTTTAAACTTTAACTTGGAATGCCTTCAAGATGAAACACTGATAAAGCTGGTACACAGTGATATTTGCTTGATAAACTTCAATGAGACCACACCTAGAATATTGCATACAGGTCTGGGTTTTGGGCTCAAAGCACGAAGCAGCCATGCCTACGCTTAATTGATGTGAATTGATGTAATTAGAGATATTTGAGAGGTTTACAATCTTATGTTTGAGAAAAGTTGCTCGTAACTGATGAGTTGAACATTCCAGTGGCATTTCCAAGAGCGTTCCCAGTACTGTTGAGCATCACAGTCACGGTTGCCTTGTGACTGTAGTCTGCCTTGTGACTGTTCCCAGTGAAACTGGTGGTGCAAATTCTGTAATTCTGGGTTTGTTAGTTCAATCTTCAGTGTTTATAACTTGGCAAACACAAACCAAACCCCCCAGTGCTGTATTGTGTGAAGCTGATGAGTAACAGTGGGCAAAGTACTTGATGTTATTGCAGAATTTCAAAGCTGTTCCCTGTCAGAAACACCAGTTTACTGTAGAATGCTTTTTCTAACCATGTAATTACTATTTCATGTACTGGTGGCTTCAGCCAGCAAAATACCAAGCAATTAATAATGGCAAACAGTTCTACTGATTTTGGTGGGCTTGACACAGGTACCTATAAATCTAGAATTGTAAAATTTCTTGCTGTAGGAGAATTACCAGTCCCCAGTTTGCAAGTGAACTTTCCATTTTCAAATGTCCCTTCTGTTTCAGGGAGAGCTGCATAAGCATTGTGCTGCTTCACATGAAGTTGAGCTGTACTCCTACAGAGAATATGCTGCACAGATTCAGCCTGTTAAGAAGCCATTTAATGGCTCTCAGTGTGGTTGGGAGCCATTTGGTAAGGCTTGGGTTTTTTTGGTTTTGTGTTTTTATTTCTTAATAATGAGCTGATATTCATAATTAGATTATTTGCTTCTGGCTGTTTCTCCACATGTAGACGGATGTGCATGGAAGGGGTGTTTTATTTATCATGTTCTCACTGGTTTCTCCACAGAAAGCAAGGTTGTGACTTACATTATGATGTCTTTCCTGCTTAAAGTCACTTAAACGTTCTAATTGCAGCCAGGAGATGGTTTCATTAGATCAGTTTTTCAGTCAGAAAAAATGGGATTTGTCTTTAGCATGTCTATTAAGGGGAAAAAAGGTGAAGAACAAAATCAATCATTATCATTTTCTGCTTGTTTAATTCAAGGTCCAGCAATCTTTTATGTGAAATTACTTGGTGCTTATCTAAATTGGAACTTTTCAGAGTCCTTATCTGCCTGAAAGAATTATTTTTTTTTCTCCATTTTAATGAAGAAAAAGGGGAGAATTTATTGCAGAAGAGACTTGACAACTTACTGGATAGCTTCTGAACCTGGCCTTTCACTTGAGTTGAAAAAAAATATTTGCCTACTGAACAATTAAAGTTTAATTTAATCGTATTTGACTTTAAATGAGACTTTGAATCATTCCTTGACACTTTTATTGCTATGAGGAACATCAGTGAAACAGATTAGTCCATTCTGTCGATGTGCCAGTCCACCCCAGTCTGTGTAGCCATACATTCTAATTAGTCTTTAATTAGCAATTAAAAAAAAAAAGTCCTACTCTCTTCAAAGATAATTAAAGATCTGACCTCTGGGTTTTCTGTGGACAAAATCCAGTGTGTTAACTGCCTGCTGCAGGGTCTGCTGAAAACATTTCATCCCCCAAGTTTGCAAATGCATTGGGTGGAATGCAGTTAAACCTGCAGAGTGTTTCTTGTCCCTAGACCAAGGGAGGGGGTTGAGGTTTTTTTGTCTGAAATATTGACTTTTTTAAAGGAGACTTCTGAGCCCAAAAGTCCTCCTTTTCCCATGAACATTACTGCCAAGCTGCCCCTTTGGAATGGCACTCCAGACTTGTTCTTTCAGCTGTTTTTCTGGCAAAGCTTGGGGTGACACTGAAGAAAGGAATCTGCTCTAATATCTGTGACTTCATGCTGAAAGCCAATGGCAATTATGGCAATTTATTGGAGATAAATACACAAACTGTCTGTCTTGGGATGAGCTCAGGTCTCTCGAGGGTTGACTTGGTGTTTCCATCTGGGTGGAGCTCTTTCTGCTCCCTCCATCCTGTCTGCAGGATTAGGTGTGATTATGGTTGTTTGCTGTACAGGGCAGAGCTCTGAGGGGTTTTTTTTAAACAAAACTTCTCTGTGCCTTGTAAAAAATTGGAAAATGAAATGCAAAAGGCTTTACCCATTAAAAAAAAAAATATTAAGCTGATTCCTTAAAAACATCTATGATGATGGATTTTTTTTTTAGCCATTTTTACTCTTAGGATCTCACACTTTCACAACTATTCTTTCCACTTTTAATCAAGTCTGTTAAATTGGATTTTGGATTTTCTTTTGCCTAAGGCAGGATAAGAAAAGGGCACCTTGCTAATAACTGAAGTTTCTTCTCTTCCAAAATGCTGTTTTGAATAAGGTAGAATTTAGGATTGGCCTACCAATATTTTCATAATATGTTAGAGGCAGAAAAGCTTTTTTGTTGTTAAACATTTGTGAAATATTTGCTTAAGTCTAAAAGTGCCTGCTGAAAATTAAATGTCAGTGCACATTCACTAACGTTTTTCTTGTTATATGTAAAAATGGTTGGGAAGTAATTAGTACATTTAAACTGATAATTTGTTTTGAAAATTACTCCTAGATAAGAGCAACTACAAACAGTTACTGGGAGCACTGGATTACTCATTTTTGTGTGCATATGCAGTTGGAATGTATTTAAGGTAAAACCTCACTCTCTTTACTGTTTATTTATGAGGCTGTGTGACTCCTGAGTTATTGTGCTTTTCTGCTGCAGAGTTTCTGATGGAGAGTGAGGAGTTGATTGCTGAGGGGGAAAAAAACCCACATAATTCAGTCCCAGTCTGTTGATACATAGAAAGCTTTTTACCTGCACCCATCTTGACTGCCTTGTGCAGGAGTATTTTCCAGGTTGAAGCCTAGCCTGTCTTTTTTTTCATCTGGAATACAGAGAAACAATCAGTGCAATATATGTCCTCAAACTTCATCAGTCTCCAACTTGTACTGAGTGGTTAAAATGGTTGTCCTTGCTTTCTTTGGAGTCAAAGAATGGAACAGACACCACCTAAAAATAACACCAAACCCATCTTAAAGTGTGCAATATTAGCTGCTGTCTGGAGATGCTTTTTATTGACCAAACCCAGAACCTTCATGACTTGGATTGTTAGCAAGGGAGACAAATCTCCCTTCAGATTGCTGGAGAGACATAATTTGGAAAATAACTCTGTAAGTAAATGACTCCGAATGTGCTCCAGATGAGTATCTTCCTGAAAGATGCTTGTGCAGATGTCAGAATTTAGCATTTAATGAACTTGAAATGTTTTGCTGGGTTTTTTTCCCGTCAAGTGCTAAAAATTGCTCCTTCACTGCTGCAAAGGCAATCAGCAGTTACCAGTACAGTTTCTCCTCAACCAGAATTAAACACACAAAATATTCTTCATTTGTGAAGGCTTTTGGGGTATGATCTCATTTTTAATTATTGCTTTTCTCTGTATTTCCTTCCCTGTTCCAAGTGGACTCATAGGAGAGCGGCTGCCCATCCGGTACTATCTGACAGGGGGGATGCTGGCCAGTGGACTCTTCACTGCAATGTTTGGATTGGGTTATTTCTATAATGTGCATAATCTGTGGTTTTACATAATGGCCCAGGTAGGCACAGTGTTATTTAGACACTCAGAGTTCCCATGGTGCTGTTTAGGGTAGTATTGGGGATTTTTCACTTGCACACAGTGATGAGTGGTTGGGTGGGAGGATGTAAATGCTGGAAAATGTTGTTGATGACAGGCAGAAAGTGACAGAATGGATACCCCCAGGCTTTATTTTTAAGTTTTGTTTTTTAGTGAAAGCAATCTTTGAAAGCAAATTAGTGTCTTTCACTCTGTGTCAAATCAGTGATCAAATCTTTGCAAGCTTAAATGTGAGTTTTAAAACAAGTGTGTTTACTTCTGTCAGTCTGCCAAGACCTGAGTGACACATCCTGGCTTTCTCTGCAGGAAAAATACATTTACACTGCTAATGATGAACAGCCTCCCACACTGGTGTGGCTGGGAACAGGCAGCTTATATAACGAGATTCACTGTGGGGGATTTTTCAGAGCTCTGATCAGGTGTCACAAGAATTTTTACCATTGGCCTGAAATGGAATTTAGGTCAGGGCCAGGGTAGGGTTGGCACTGGGGCCATTTTGGACAGGTCTGCACCTTCCACTGCTGTTTTCTGTGTGTTGTTGCAGTAACACTCTCACCTCTGGCACATCTGCATGGCACTGGGCAAGGTGGCATGCAGAGATACTAACCTTGTCACCAATTAATCTGTGTCACCCTGGCACTGTCTGTGCGCTGTGGGATGGAGTCAGTGAGCCCTGGAGTTCCAAGGGGGGGTCTCACACCACCACCCTCACTGGTTTTTGTTGGGTAGGGTGAGGTTGATTTTTGTGGCCTTTTGTTCAAATACTCATTGCACAGGTGAGGTTTTGCATTGTGATATTTGTATTATGCTGCAATTGTAGAGAGGGAACCTTTTAGGAGTTGAGATGAGTTAAAGTTCTGTGCAGTGTGGAGGCTGAAATAGTTCTTACTTCACCCTGAATATATTAATTTAAGTTCCTCCTCTCAGTTTATTTACAGGTGTCTGTTAAACATTTTAAAGTTACCCTGTCTCTCCTAAAGTTGTCTTTTTTGCTGCTTTATTTGATTGCAAACATGCTTTGCCATATGCTCAAGCTGAGATAAGTGTTAGGCTGCTGGTTGAGTGTGGGGAATTCATTTCTCTGTTCAGCTCAGAGCAATGTGATTTTTTGGTAAGCATGTGACTGAATTACAGTATTCTGTGATTTAAATCACCAGCTAATTATAGAGATGTAGGTAGAGGGAAGAATATCTGCAAAATTTTGTAACTTTTTTATTTTTGGGAGAAAAAAATGTTTTCAAACCCTCCCCACCACTAAATTTCTAAATTCATTCGTGTAGACTTCCTTTTCCCAATGCAGCACTCGGCAGGAATTGTGTAGGAACCTGATTTATGACAGGGAATGTTTATTTAATTATTATTTTTATATACTTTCAGATAGCTAATGGGTTGGTGCAAACCACTGGCTGGCCGAGTGTCGTTACATGTATTGGCAACTGGTTTGGAAAAGGAAGGTAAATGATACATAATCCAGAGTTTTGAAAGTACAGATCAATATATTCTGGGCTGTGATATTATAATCCATTTAAATATCTTTCTTTGGCTTCTGTGGGGGATTTTTGGGGGGATGAAACAAGCAGTTAGGTAGAATTTTGCAAGGAGTTTCTTTTGTTATGCTAATTAATTTATATATGGATTTGAAATAGTCTTCCTCGTGTCAAAACAGTGTTCTGTGGTAGATCTTTTTTAGGTGAATTATTTCAGAATTGCATTAGAATAATTCTTGCAAATACAAACAGTCTAAAACTTCTCTGAGTAAAGGCTGTTTTTATGCCATTTTAACTTGGAATTTCCTGTGTTTTCATTTGGGTTTCAAAACAGTTGTCAGGGTGTAACTGTAAAAAATACCTTCATGCAATGTCTTTTTTTTCTAACACACTTACATAAACTTGAAAATTTCATTTAAAAGACAAAATACATATGGCGACTGATTTAACCTTTCTTTTATCACCTTCTCTAAATCATCTGCTTGGGTTTGTTTATCTTAATCCTGCACAGGGCTCACTCATGATGTTTATTTTGTCACACCATACAGTCATTTTCTATTAATTTTGCAAGAGCTGCATGCTAAATCCACTGGCTCTGATATTGGTTGATGCATGTAGCATATAGTAATGCTACTGTAGTACCATGCTGTGTATATGTAGAGTGTTAATCAGTTCTGAAGAAGGATACACTGAAATTCAGTATTTGATTTTTATGTAAATCACAGGATAGTGAAGGAGATTTAAGCTCAAACTAATTTTCCATTAGGAAATGCAGAGAATGATAACTGTCATACAATACTGAGCAAAATCAGTGAGTCTGTGCAAAATAACTACTTTCAGGCAGGCTTTGCTTTGTGCAAAAGCAACATCCTTTACTTCTAAGATGCCACACAGTGGGGAGGGCTCTGGTTTGAATGTCAGTGACCTGGTTCTTGTTTTCATTTTGCTATAAATTCCATGAAGCATGAGCAGACCCCTTAGATCATATCTGCACACCATGGAAAAGATTCGGGTTTGTTCAAGGTAGGCTGCTCCAGGTAGAATCCTGATGAGAGCAAGGCAGTTTTCCTACAACTTTTAAAGTGAAAAAATCCCTGCTGTCATGACTCCAGTGGGATTTTTGTGGTTTACCTTAACTCAGCTGGAGCTGATGTGCAGCAGCTTTAATCTGGCATTTTCAGGCAGATAGGAGCCTGATGTGTGTTTTAGACAAGTTTGTGCAGATGTCATCTTCTGCCAGAGCCCAGCAAGCCCAGAATGGGATCAGAAAATACTGAATTTGCTCCACATATCCTGTACAGGTTGTTTTCTTCTGCATGATAAGCCTGACATATCCTGAGAACATCAGATCATCAGTGCAATGTGTTTGCAGGAGGATTTTTATTCCCAAAAGCGACTGACTTGGTGTCCAGATGCTGCACAACATCTGCATACTTGTTTTAATCGAAGAAACTATCCAGAAATATGCAAGCCCCAGTGGTGTTCTTAAGTGCAGGATGAATTCTGGCATGCACAGAGTATTTACAACAGTTCTGTTAATGTTTAGGTGCCTTGAAATTGCCAGATGGAGTTTGTAGCATAAATAAATGATCAGTTAAAGAATTGTAAGAGTGCAGATATTTCACTGACACCACAGATAAACAGCCATTTTGATACACTTTTCTGAAGATATTAATGCTTATAGTAAGAAATGTTTGTGGATTTGTGTGTTTTGTTTGTTTTTTTAATACAGGAGAGGTTTGATCATGGGAGTCTGGAATTCTCACACTTCAGTGGGGAATATCTTGGGATCCTTGATTGCTGCTTACTGGGTGTCCACGTGCTGGGGTCTCTCCTTTGTGGTGCCTGGGGTCATCGTGGCTCTCATGGGGGTTGTTTGTTTCCTGTTCCTCATTGAACGTGAGTGATTTAATGGGATAAAACCATGGAGAGCTCATATCCCTCAAGCTGTGCCCATACTTAGAGAGCTTCTTCCCTCAACACTTGGTGGAGAAGAGCCTGTGTGCTTTTCAAGAGATTAAACACTCAGAATCACAGAATCATTGAGGTTGGAAATCATTTCAGTTGGAAAAGACCTTTAAGGTCATCAAGTCCAAGCTGTGCCCCATCCCCACCTTGTCACGCAGCCCAGAGCACTGAGTGCCACATCCAGACATTGCTTGGACACCTCCATGGTGACTCCATCACCTCCCTGGGCAGCACATTCCAGTATTTTAAATGAGAAATTAAAGAGGAATTCCCCATCTTATCCCATGCAGACTCAGAGATGTGAATGCTTGTTTTACTGTAATTGTCCTTTTCTCACAAAGTTCTGCAGAGATGGTGAGAATTCTGTCATGAGCTGCACTGCCAGCGTAGCACTTTTTATCTGTACTGTCAGCTTATTGTCAGCAAATTACACCATTTGAAAGTGTTTTGGGAGATCTTTCTTAGGCTTGTTTTCACTATTAACTCTGTGTGGTATTTTATTTCAGATCCTAAAGATGTCAGTTGCTCCTGCACACCGTCCAGTGTAAGTGAATGCATTTTCCTTTTTGATTTTTGCCTCCCAATGCACATGTTTATTAAGATGGTTCTGGAAATCAGATTGTCTGTGTGGCCATTTTGTGCCAGGCTGTTATAAGTGATCCTATACTTGAGGCAGTGATGGTCTTCTGTGCTTCACTGGTAAACCAGGAGCTTATTTTCTCTCAAAGCAAGTGAATCAAGAGGTGAATTAATTTGTTTTAAATAAAGTTCTGGAACAGTTGATCTTACGACAGTAAACCAAGTAAAGACTGTTCATCTCTTTTTTTTGTTTTTTCTCGAGTTTTCTTACTTTCCTTCTGTCTTCCTGAGCATCTTCCTAGGGTGTTATGTGTGAATACTCAGAATTAAGTATTTTAGAAAGTTGTGTCAGTGGTGGAAAAGTGTCCCTTGGAAATTCTGAGTTACAATGTGAGAAGATGGTTTCTTTTTTTGCCTCCTGTAGCTGTGACCCAGGAGGCGGGAGGCAATCCAAATGGAATTGGAGAAAAGTAAAAAGCAAGGAAAGGGAACAAAGAGTGCAGTAGAAAGACCAGCTGTGTTTAACTTCTCATAACAAAATGTCATTCCTAATATTTTCAGATATATGGAATTTTATGTTTTAAGTGCTCTTGAATAGGGACTGAAGACAACTTTTCTAGGCTGTGTTCTCTCTTCTTTACCAGTTAATGGGTTTTTTTCTCTTCATATGAAGCACTTCTGATAAAGCTTCTGAATGGTTTTAATGGTCTGAAGAACTCCTGTTCTTATTTTATTCCTGAGACAAGGCGGGCTCACACTGTGTTCTGTATTTTTCATTCACTTCTCTTTCATTTCTTAGAAGTTACTTCTGTAAAGTGTGGGAGTATTTAAGTGACTCTCATTTCCTGCTGTTAGGAGTCCTATTTTTCCTTAGCTTTTATGTAGTTCAGAGCATCATTTTTACAAAATATCCAGTTAAGCCTTATGGAAGTAAATATTTTTTTGTTTCAAATACACTTCAACTGGAAAACATTACTAAAGAGCTGTGCACATTATGTTGCTCATCTGTCTCAGTGAGCTGGTGTGGAAAATTCTGGCATGGAATATCTATTTGCCATGATATTTTTAACAAAAATTCAGTGTTTTAGAAGCTATTTCCCCCAGCTGCAGAAAAGGACAAGCATTTGACTCACTCTTCTCCAGTGCAGCAGCAAGGTCTCTGCTCCAGGCTCACTCTCACTGTGTGGGATGCATTTGACCTTCTGTTTCCCTGGAAACCTCACCCTGCAGAGCCAAAGGCATCACTGCTTCCTTCCCTATTCCCGTTTCACATCTGGAAATCTGGTAGGAGTTTATAACAGGGCTTCCCCACCTGCCTTGGACCTTTCTCAGAGTGAGATTTGCTTTGTCCTGGGAAGCTTTATGTCCTTGGAACTGCTCAGGTGCCTCAGTCCTGAGTGGTGTGCAAGGATTCTAAACCCCTGTGGAAGAGGCTGACAGCTTCTGTGCACTGCAGGAGGCTGGGCTTAGAAATAAAGGATATTAATTAGGTAAGAGTAGAAGTTCAAGATGTCCAAATGCAGATGTGGTAATGACAGTTTCTGACTGTAAAGTGAGTGCTAATTGAAGGAAGGTTCATGTAGTAAAATAGGGGGAAAGTACTCCATCTGTGTTGTACAAGGGGTAGAATTTGACAGGCATAAAACACTTGTCATTTTTTTGTTCAGTTAATTCAGTGGCAACCTGAATAACTCATGTGCTTTTGCAAATAGTTAGAAATCTCTTTTTTTTTTTTTTATTCATTACACACACACTTGTTTTTCTCATAAGGCTCAGGTCATTATGGCCAGATGTCCTGGCTAGATTCAGGCAGCTCCACTGGCTGGTGCTAAAAACTAAATCTCATTGTGAAAAAATGAGGCCAGTTAAATTTAAGCACCACTAAAACAAGTGCTCAGCACGAGAGGGAAGGACTTAAGGTTTATATTAAGATTCAGAGCTCAGGTTCCTCTCTGTGTGATGTCACTGTCTTGGATGAATTTGGTCTACTGTTTATTTGCAGCATGGTGGTGAGCCCAATATTTCTGCAGAGTTTGTAGTGGTGAGTAATCTGATTTCACTGAGCTCTCCAAAACCACAGATGGAGAGTCAGGCACAGAGCCTTGAACGTGTGGTTCTTTCTCTTTATTCTCTGGTTTCCTGGGCTGTGCTTCATGTGCCTGTATTCATCTTGGCTCTGATTTATCCATCTGAAATTTGTTTCCAAATAAATACTTAAGAACAATAAAGTGCTTTTAAATGCTGGCATTGGAGGCTTAATCTTGATTTGCTGAAGGGTTGTACCTATGACAAATGTGAGTGAGAAGTCAGTGGGCTGTATTCAGCATTGGTGCACTTCCTTTATGAAGGGTAAAGAGGAGATTTAACCTTTTTTTTCCCCTTTGGGAAATATGGTGATTTAGAACTGTTTTTATTACTTTTCATCTTTTCTCCTTGTATCTTTTTTTTTTCCATAGTTACATCATGTTCATACAGACCTGTCTTTATTCTCTAGGAACTTCTTTATCTCGACTTTGCATTCCCAGAAAACTTCCCTCCATGAACTCCTGTTGCAAAGTGCTTGTGCATTTAAAAATTACCAGGCTGCAATTTTTATCCCCTGAAAAGGAGGAAGAAGTCTAAGAATTAAATGTGCAGCCTCTCAGTCCAGTCTTTTTCCCTAGACATTTTCTCCTTACCACAGTAAATCTTATTTTTTGACAGTCAAATGGAAAAGTCATTTATTTTTCCTCTGCTGAGCTGCTGATTAAAGATGTAGATGACTTGTCTCTAGGTAATGGATTTTCTTCCCTGTGGATTATTGTAAATCACATTTTTGACAAGATCCAGGTTTTCTATAAGACAAAATTTGAAAATCTGTTTTATCAGTCCCCTGGGGGGTCGACTGTTGTTGTTTTATTTTGAGGAATTCATGCCCAAGGCTGCTTGTACCTCAGCTCTGTACTGAGCAGCAGAAATACTACAGTTTATCCTCAGATGTATTTTGCCTTCTTGGAAGGATTTGATTGATGACGGGCAATTTGTCTGAAAAATACTGAAATACATACCCTTGGATTTTTTTGTTAGGAAAGAATTACCTAATGATTGATTTTGAGCTGGATTGTTCAGTGAGGATTTGCATTCTTTTTTTTATTTGTGGCAGTGAGCTTGAGGTGGGGTTTATTTGGGCAGAGTTTGTGGGGAGGTTTTATTGTTTTGTTTGGTTTTTTTTGGTTTTGTGGTTTGTTTTTTTTTTAATGTGGCATCCAGAGTGTGATTAGACACTTAAAAATCTCATCCCTGAGAAATGCACAATGCTTCTTTTGGACATAGCAGTAGGTTGTCCATACCTGCCTGCAAACCTGCTTTGGAGCTGTATATTTAATTCAGCAGACAAACCTGAATGTCCCTGGTAAATCTTTTTAGACTAAAGATCTCAGAGTGGTATTTTCCAATGAATGCAGTTTTGGTGTGAGCTGACACACGAATGCACTTTTCAATAAGTAAGGATCAAAAGCAAGTCCATCTGGTGCCTAAAATGTAGCTTTTTGTCTCATTTTTTTCTTCTGGAACTTGCTGGAGGGGCTCAGACTCCTTATCAACCACTCCTGTCCACAAGAACACAGTGCATTTCTGGGCTGAAAAAAATATAATGTTATAGCATAGAAGCTAAAGGGATGAACTTTTATCATAAAGGGGTTCAAAAAGTGAAAAATCAAGGTTTTCATGAAACAAATCAACTTCTGTAGTTGCTGCTGGAATCGTCTGCTTAAGAGCAAAAATTAAGTTTGCAATGTCAGTAAGTTCAGTAGAGGAAAAAGCAGCTAAAGATGTTCAGAAGGGCATGACTTTGCTCTGAATTCAGCTGCTTCTGTATAAAACCAGTCTGAAATTAGCCTTCAGATCAATTTGTGAGTGCATTTTATGTCCATTGCCATAGGACTGCGTAAGAACTTGAAAATCTCAAAAGACTTAGTCCTCAAATCAAAGATGCTCCATTTGGGGTTATGTTTATGTTACAATGCACAAAAACTTGTTCCAGAGAGATGATTGACACTAATGTAATCCTTTAAAAAAAACAAGCAGCAAAAATATGGAGTTTGTTTTGGTTTCTTTTTTTTTTTTTAGAGTTCTAAGACCTTCCTGAATGGTGCCTCTCGGTGCAGAATCCAGGTGCCAACCTTAAATGCTAAGGAAAATGGCAAACCTCAGGTAAAATATAAAATATTGCTGTAAAATGGCATGGAAGACTTCTTAAGGCTCACATGGAACATTTACTGTTTGTAAAGATTCCTCCCCTTTTTTTGATACTGATATCTACTTCCATCTCCACACATAAATGTAACTTCAGATGAGGGAACTAAGCATTACCTGCCATAAATAATGAAAACTGATCTGAATGAAATTACATGCTTGCCCAGTGTCTCTTTATTGTTATCTTGACACAATTCCAGAAAAAAAAAATGCACTGCAAAATATTTTAACGATAGCCCATTTGAAATATTTAAATTATGTATATTGTGTCCCATCCTTGCAGTCTCACTTCTCTTCCTTTTCCATTCAAAAGCTGTCTGCACTTACAAGATTATATATGGAGATGGTGAGTTCTAAATATAAGCAATTATTCACGAAAATCTTGCTTAAAACTTGTAACCATAAGTGCTGACAATTCTCAGTAGAAACTGAATTCTGGACTTGCCCATTTTGAGGGCAAAAGATAGCTTTATCTTGGATGGACATGAACTGAAAATTTCCACTTGAAATTTTGTATTTGTATTCAGTGCACTTGGCACATTGTATCCTGAGAGGATAACTTTTTTTTTTTTTTAACTTCTTTCAGACTTTTCCAGGAAAATAGAAACTTCCTGTTCTCTTCATCCTGTGCCCATAGAATAATAATGAGCATTCACAGGGTACAATAATCAGGGTTGGTGCAAAGGTTTTGAAATTTTTTGCTGAGGAAACACTTCAATCCAGCTTAAATCCCCTTTGTACTGTATTAATTTTTCTTTTGAGCTGCCCAAGAGCAGTCTCCAGCCCAGAAACCAGAATATCCAGTGGTATTTCACAACCAGCTGGAAGACAAGGGGAGATATAAGAATATCACCAGGTGTCTTTAGACAAGCTGGAATTAACAGAAGGAATTCTTTTAAATTTATGGTAGAAGAGGTAGTGAGGCAATGGAACAAGTGGTACAGAGAAGCTGTGGCTGTGCCTGGATCCCTGAAAGTGTCCAAGGCCAGGCTGGATGAGGTTTGGAGTGACTTGGGATAGTGGAAAGTGTCCTTGCCCATGGCAGGGGCTGGAACAAAATGATCTTTAAGGTCCCTTCCAACCCAAACCATTTTATGATTCTCAGTCATGATGACAAAGCTAAAAAATACAGTCAGCAAATGAGTAAACCAAGTTTTCTCTTTTAACTCTGCTGGTGCCTCTACTGACAGCCTGTGAAGGGTTTGCCCAGCAAAGGGTGAGGAAAATGTGTTCCTCTGCCACTGACTGGTGTCCCTTGGGAGCAGGACAGAGGGACAACATGGGCAATAATCCTGGCAATCCTGAAAATATTCCTCCCCTTCTCTCTCCACCCTGCCAGCTGGGTGGTGTTGGTAATACAGAGTCTTAACAAGGTTTAAAAATAAATGAATAAAATCATTAAAAGCCCTTGTGTGTCACTGTTTGTGACTTCCTGCTTTTCTGCCAGTGACAGAAGAGCATCTTTTTCATGTCAGAGCAAAGCTGAACATCTTCCCTTTTTACAGGGGTTGTGTTGCAGTTATTTGGAGCTGATTTTCACAGTCAGCTTTTGAGCCTCTACAAACAGCAGATGTTTTGCATTTATGAGTTGGTCTCCAAGCACACTGGAATGGCAGCTTTTACTGGGTTTTCATTGACCTCTGCAATTGCTGTAAAAAGAAAGCAACTACTCAGGATCTGCAGTGATTGAAAGCAGAATGTGTTCTTGGCTGCGTGACCTGAATACCTCTGTGCCTTCATTGCTGCTTATGTTAGGTTGGCCTCTTAAAAATTACACAGAATTGAGGGATAATGAATCCTTCCCCAGAGATCAAGAGTGTGCCATATGCCTAATCATGCTCTGAGACAAGCTGGCATGGCTGTAAAATGTCATCTCTGCCAAGCACAAACTGCTGATTTTATTTATCCTTTAGCTATGTGCAGTATAAAAACCCCCATATCATTGACAAAAGTTTCCAGCCTGAGTTTAAATAAGTTATTTGGACTTTGGTCACCTCTGCTGCAATATTTACCCACCCTTTCAAAACAGATTTAGAGTGACTTGTCTGGGAAATGAGCAGCATTGCCTCAGACAAGCCTGCTTGAGTTTGCTGTGCAAATTGTGCAGGAAATACTCAGACACCATCTAGAATCCCATGGGGAGCTTCACTGCTTAAACCCTTCTTTTTTCCTCTTTTTTTTCCTCTCTTTCTCATTTTTTAAATAACTTTTGTAGCTTATAGTTTTAATTCCTGCATTAAAATAGTTCAGGGTTTGAAGATGCTCCAGTAATTCAGAAGATAAATACTTACCATGGTGATGGAATGACTCCTGGGCCATGACACAGGTTTGCAGTGCCATGTCAAAAGTCCCCAGATGTTTTTTCTGTTTTCTAGTTAATGCTTTATCACCTGAGCCCAGACACTGGGCTCCTGTAAGTCCTGCATCCCATCTAACAGTCATGGACACAATTTTGGATGCTGCATGGCAGCTTCTAAAGCTATGCTGTGTGTCTGGGCTCAGGTGTCCAGATGGTTCCCTGGTGCCCTCTGCTAAATGATGCTCTTAAAAAACAGAATTTATTTAGAATCACTGAGTGTAAAACGGCAGAATTGAATTTTTCCAGCACTTTTTTTTCCTTCCTCCATCAGCTTAGCAAATATTAATCAAAGTTTTCATTTTTGCAATAACCACTGGAAAGGGAACAGCCTGCTGTTAGATCCTTTCTAGCCTACAGTCAAATATATATTTGAGGCTTAATTCTTCACTGAGGCTTTGTTCAAATGCTGAAGAATTAGGAGAAAGAAGACAGTGTGTAGAATATGTAACTAGGAAAAGTACACAGCTTGGTAAAGCCTCTCAGCAAGCAGGTAAAAGTGAGGATAGCTACATCCCATCCTTTTTCCTGAGTTGAAAAAGAAGTACTGAAGACTATTTATACCTGAAATTTCTTTTTTCTGTGTACAGCTGTTAGATGTAAATTTCCAGTTCTCTTCTGAGAGTTCATTTCAGTCTGGTGGAGGAATAAAAATAACATAAACTCTGCTGGCTACACTGGGATGGCTTGTTCTTGTGGGGTGGTGATGTGCTCCACAAGTATTCTTAGCAGCCAGTGGAATTCTTGGAATGAAATCCTTCCCAGTACTAGAGAAGAGCTCAGAATTCACAACTTAGGCAATACTGGTGAACTCTGGCATTTTATAATTCAATGATAGCAATGCTCAAATGAAATTGAAACAAGAAGTGATGGCTTAACATAAAGCACTCAGTATCCATAATTCATGTGGAAAGATGGGCTGTATTTAAATCAGTAAGATGATGTTGCAGAGTCTGAAAAAGGGGCTTAATATTTGTACAGAAAGAAGATAATACATGGTTTTATACAAAAATGTATTATTTTAGAAATCTCTTGTATACAAAGGACTCACTAGCATGTCAGCTTTAATTAGACCACATTTATGTAGTGGGGTAAGGAAAGAATGGGAACTGTTTTATTCCATTGAATGTACTCTAACGTGTGGGGTTTTTGCAACTTGAAATTGTTCCTCAGAATAACAGAAACTTGGTTCTGTTATGGACTGTATGCAATCAGACATATACAACCAGATACCACCTGGTATTCTGAATACAGTCTCTGCTCTGTGTACTCTGTATATCCAAACCAAGCCAGTTTTAAAAGCTGTATCTTTCTGTGATAAAACAGCTACTTGTTATTTTAAATTATTTTGGAGCTATATGATTTCTTGATCCATATTTTGCTTTTTTGTTCTTTTCTCTCTCTCCTCTGTTGCTGGGGGACATTTCAGGACCAGGAGATGCAGCATTTACTCACTGACACTGAGAACTGCAGTGTGGCACTGAGCTCCAGCACTGTGGCCACGGGGGAAGGGAGGCATGGGACATCAGCCATCAGCTTCCTTGGGGCCCTGAGGATACCTGTGAGTGCCTGTGCTGCTCCTCTTCAGTGTGAAGTTTTGCCTCAGAATTCATATTTCCATGAAGTTGCAGGTAGAGAGGTGGAGGGTGTTAGCTTTGCATCACAATCTTGGAATGCTGAGGACTTTGGCCTTGGTTTGTTTGAAGGAAAGGAGACTATGAGGGAGCCTCACTGCTCTCTGCAGCTTCCTGAGGTGGGGAAGTGGAGAGAGAGCTGCTGATCTCTCTCTGCCAGTGTTCAAGAGGCATTTGGATAGTGACTTTTGCAACATGCTTCAATTTGTGTCAGCCCTGCAGGGGTCAAAGAGCTGGACTGGGTGGTTACTGTAGGTCCCTTCTGACTGAAATAGTTCATTCTATCCTAAAGTCTATTCTAAGAGCTGACTGGACCTAATGACAAGTAGGTATGGAATAGCAAACTGAGTCCATAACCACTTCTCTGTGTCAGAACTTCCTTCTGTGGCTCCCCTTTTTACATTTCTCAGCGTTGTTTTTAAAAGCTTTTAAAAGAAAATGTCTTGTATGAGAAGTTTCAGGCAGCCCAAACACTTAGACTGCTAGTAAAGGAAAGGAAGTTCCCTTGATGTCACAACCTGTCATTTTTGATTGCCTAAAAGCATCAGCAGGATGCAAAAGTAGGATTATTTGCAAATTGGTTTGGATCACAGGTAGAGATAGAGGGAAGGACCCCCTGCACCCAACCACTGTATTTCTGCATCTTCCCATCCTGTTCTATCTGGTCTTGTTTCTCCTGTGGAAAAGTGGAAGCAGTGGATGGAAAAATTGCTGCTGCTGCCACCTGGAATCTCTGAAACCCTAATGTCCTGCCTGTTGTTGGGAAGGGTCATAGCTGCATGTGGAGTGTTGTGCTGTTCCTTAGGATAACTAAGGATAAGGATAATCCATACCAGGGATTTAAGAAATCTGGTTTCAAACAAAAAGTTATCAGGTGGTGAGGGGAATGAAAATGGGTTAATTTGGCAGTTTAGTTGGAGCTCTGTGCAGTAAATACACTTTTCTGTGCCCAGCAGGGAAGAGGATGGAGCAAGTTAGAGCTTTAAACAGGCCATTGCCCAGTCTGTGGTGTGCTCTTACCACATTCTGATTTGAGCTGTGTCATAGTGGCTTTTTGTAAAGAGCTCAACAATAAGGGAAAAATCTTGGACCCATCTGAAGGAAGGAGCTGAAGAGCACACAAAGATGCCAGTTTCTCTGGAACACTCCAAACCTGCTATAATGCTATGTAACAACTCTTTAGATGAGGGAAATAAGTGATGCAGGTGTCCCAAACAGTATAAAATCCTTCCCATTCAATTCAGTGTTCTCTGCTCAGGTTATTCTGTACCATTTGAGTGTTCTCTCTTCAGGCAGTTCAGTACAATTGAAAGAAAACATGTAAGTAAAATACCACAGTCTGCTCAGAGTGCAAGCTTCGTGCTCTCAGGGGAAGAATGCTTCTTGGGAATTGTTGAGAGAAAAATAAAAGCCTAAATGCTTCCTGGAAACCATTTTCATAATGGTCTGTGAAAGCAAATAGCTCTGTCAAGATACTAACTCCCTGTTTTCTTTATTCTCTCAGGGAGTTGTGGAGTTCTCCCTTTGTCTCCTGTTTGCAAAGCTGGTGAGCTACACTTTCCTCTTCTGGCTTCCCCTCTACATCACAAATGTAGGTGAGTATCATGGGAAAGGGATACAGAATTATGGCTACAAACTGTCTGCAAATACAAGCTTGGAATAAATAAGAAAATAAACATTACTGCTTCTGAAAGAGGCTTTCTCTGCTGCAGTAGCAGGGGAGTTATAAGTCACCAACCAGCATATTTCTCAGGTTTATGAATTCAGTATTATGAGAGGGCATTTTTAAAACAAACTTATCTGGTTTATCTTCAGTAATTCCAGACATAAGTGCCATGTCTTTGGCTCTTCCAAACAAATCAAAAAGTCTTACTTTCTAACAATGTTTTTCCTTATTGAAGTGCCTCATTAAAACCTATACAAAATAATCTACATGAGTTTCTTTTTCTGTTCAATGCTGCTGTTTTGTTTTTTTTATACTTTCAGTGTATAAAGATGGACCAGCTTTTTAGCAGTGTGTATTGCAGTAGGACAAGGGGTAATGATTTTACCCTAAAAGAGGGTTGATTTAGACTAGACATAAGGAAGAAGTTGTTTTCAATGAGGGTGAAATGCTGCAACAGGTTTCCCAGAGAGTTGGTGGATGATCCGTCCCTGGAAACATTAAAGCTCGGGATGGATGGAGCTCTGAGCAACCTGATCCAGTTGAAGATGTCCCTGTTCATGGCAGAGGGGTTAGACTGGATGACCTTTAAAGATCCCTTCCAGCCCAGACCATTCTGCAATTCTGTGATTATAAAAGTGGGGCAGTGTCTCTAGCAGTGAGAGTAATTGCATTCCAATATTTGTATTGCTGAATACCTACTCAAGTTCTTACTTCTTTTTCCACAATTTACCTTATTGTAGCTTATTCTGAATAAACAACTCTGCTGTAAGATGCTTTTACCCTGGCATTACAAGACTGATGAGATGTCTGTTTTATAGCCTAGAAATGAGACAAATATTTTGCTTCTCTTCACCAGAGCATCTTGATGCCAAAAGAGCTGGGGACCTTTCTACACTATTTGACGTGGGTGGAATCTTTGGTAAGTTTTCATATTATTTCACTCCTAATCACATGAGTTCAGGAAAGGCTCTGCTGTACACACAGCTTACATACATGTAGGTGACACCTTTCAGGAGCATCTTACTCTGCTGTGAATACAGGCTGAACAACCTGTTGGTGCTGCTCGGATCTCTGGCATTTATCTTTAAATTCTAGTTGGATGGGAGTGACTTGGAGATAGGCAGCTGGGAAGGGAGGGGCAGGCCCAGCAGGATTTAGGAATCTGGAAAATCCAGAGAACTTCCTTCTCCCTGTACAAGTTCCCTTAATACAATTCCTCCAGCCCCACGCTCCCATCGGTTCTTCTGTGTACAGTTGTTGGAAAACACAAGAAATAAGGGAAATTAAAGAGCCTGGATGGACTGCCTGGAGAGAAAACCAAGGATTTCATTTGCCCAAACATCTAAAATAGCTCATTTCCCCTAGCTGCAGTGGGACATGGACAGAGAACCAAGTTTTCTATTGCATGTGAGGAGTTAAGAGAACAGTGAGTGGATTCCAAAACTCCAGCAGTGGGGCCAAGTGGCACCTGGGAAAAGGCTTTTTGCCTTGGATATTTGGAATAAACAATGAGGAGGAACAACTGTCTGCTTTTCAGGTCAAAACTGGTTGGTTTAAGGAGGATGTTGCTGTGTGAATTGTGTTTGCCAGTCTCATAAGCTGTGTAACTGCACTGAAAGCCACTGGGTTGTGTTTCATTAAATCAAACTGATGCCTTTTGTGTAAAACACACACTGACTGTTTTCCTCACTCACCTGTGTCTTCTTTCAGGTGGGATTTTGGCAGGTCTCATTTCAGACAGGCTGGAGAAGAGAGCATCCACCTGCGGAATGATGCTGCTGCTTGCAGCACCCACAGTAAGAGTTTGCTCCTCTCTCACAGCCATGGCTGAGGCTGTGACACCATTCCCTCACAGCTCTGCAGGCAGCATCTCCTAGCCTTCATTTAAAGAGTTCAGGCCAGATTAAAAACTAGTACGAAAAGTTGAGCAACTACAGATACTGAGGCTAAACAGGGTAACAAGCTTGTTTGCTAAACAAACAAGTAAGTCTTACATAATTGTGTTACAGAATACATGAAAAGTTTGACTCTCTTGTAAAGTTTGATGTTCAGTTCTTAGCCAGCATTTCAGCTGCTCAAAGGCTAAAATTTCTGATCTGCAACTATTGGAAAACAGGCAGATGGACGTGAGAGATGCATTTTTATTTGATTTTTTCATGAGCTGTGTTCGTGCTGTGTTGAAGCTGCAGTTGGAGAGTTTAAAATTGAGTTATCTCATAACACAGCCCTTCTTTCTGAAAGGACATAGAGGAATGGGATCCTACCCCTTATCTGCCTCCTGTGTCAAATCAAACAATCATTCTGCTGTGGCCAAAAACAGTTTAGTAAACCTGGAACTAGCTTTTATGTAATAACAGCTAAGATATCTTGTAGTTTACATGGGGCAAATGGGGAACCCAGGCTTAGTCCATATGTTAGTATTCAGAATGCTTGTTTATTATCTTTACAGCTGTACATGTTCTCTGCAGTCAGTAAAATGGGCCTTGAGGCTACTGTAGGTGAGTACTTTCAAACTACTCTACCGAGATTTCTGTGAACTTTTCGTTTATGATCCTTAATGCTCTTTCATTGTTAGTTTTTTTTTCTATTTTATCTTTTCCTGTAGCAGAGGAAGTATGGAATCAAATTGTCTTGTAGGCTTTTCACAGGTTTAAGTGAGGAGGTAGGAAATGAGTAAGGGGTGGCAAGGGAGCAGTGATTTAGTTAATATCATTACTCATTCTGGAGCTTGTTGCGTCAGCATGGACTTTTTGTATCCCTTGTGCCAAGTGTCAGAGGTGTTTGAAGATTGCCTGTAGTACTTTTGACAGCAGCATTAGCTTTACTTGAATAGGCTGAATTCACTTGTGGCTTTCTATCTGCTACCTCAAACCAGAAATTAAAAGTGCTGACACTGGTGTCTCATCTACCTAGAAGCCTCATTCAGTTCTAGGTCCTCTGGTGTAGTGCAAGCAGAGATGGGATTTATGGGTGGATCTTTCGAGCAACCCCTGCCCTCATGGTCAGTTTGGTCAAATATTCCCCCTTCTCTCACCTACCAGGATCAGTAAAGATCCTGGGAAGTGCTTTTTGCCTCAGCCCCATCTCCTGGTAGGTTTGAGAATTCACATCATGGAGTGAGCATTGAAAAGAGAGAGGAATGTATGTTGGTTTTCTTCCTTTCCCAGTTCTGTAATGCAGCCAGGGGAGCCAAGAATGATTAAACCATTTTGGGAACCATAGGCTGTGGTGTCTCCTGTTGTTACGGTAAACAGTCTTTCAGGCAACTCACACGTTCCTTTTTTTTTTTTTTTTTTTTTTTTTTTTTTAACTTGGAACAGTGATGCTGCTTATCAGTGGTGCCCTGGTGAATGGCCCTTATGCCCTGATCACCACTGCTGTCTCTGCTGACTTGGTGAGTTTGACCTCCAGAGAGAGCCCTTTGACCTCTGCAGGGTCATCAGGGAAGGGGCTGCAGTGTCTCAAAGCAAAGGAATAAGGAGCTGGAAAGGCAGTGCTGAACTCAGCCACTGAGATTGTCATAGAGTTTGTGTTTTAGTATGAATGTATGTCATGCTTGTGGGAGGTTTCTAAATTATTCTTGACCACTCTCAAGCCAGATCAAAGAGAATCTGAAGGTTGCATGCAAAGCCAGGCCTCTGTGTAGGTTCCTTGTCCCCTTTTATATTTTGCCTTTTTTAATGACTGGAGGAGCTGTACCTGTGTGAGGGATGAGCCAGGGACTCCATTCCCATCAGTGCAAGAGCTGTACCTGGCACAGACCTTTACAGAACTAAAGGTCTGTGAAAATAAAACATCCAGGTACACAGGCTGCCCTGTGCCCTGCAGTTACTGTGGCTGCCAGCACTTCCAGCAGGATCAGTGTGGCATTAAACACAGGATTTCCACAATGGTGTGGCGAAGACATTTTATTGCAAAAATCCAGGGTTCTTAAAGTGTTAGTTTGTTCTGAGTTTACATACTTGTGAGGCACAACAAATGTGCTTAACCAGCCACCACAGACCAGGATATGAACAGCATCAGCTGTAGCCAGTCACCAGCCCCATGGTGTGAGCACTTCTTGGTTCTAATAATTGTTTTACAATTATGTAACGTGTTCTTCACCTCTAGTTTAGCTGAGTCATTTCCAGAATGCTTTTCTAGCTAGCCAAAGTAACAGAAGTGAGCAAGGATTTTACAAGGGTAGCAAGGCCCTCACTTTGCAAGACCTTTCTGCTCTGCAGCAGATCAGGTCAGCCAAGTCACAAATTCCATATGAAAACATTAACACTGCTTGTCAGGGAGACTCTGCAAGTTTGCTTTGTAAGGTGCTGGTTCCTTAAGGCACTGAGCAAGAGGCAAAAGCCCTCTAACAAAAAAAAAGCAGCATGGCAGAAATCTCCAGACATGCTCTGGAGCTCTGTCCTGGGCCTGGAGGTGTTGGCAAGACCAAGGTGACCAGCAGGCATTGCCCATTTCATCCTTGTTGAAGGAGCTGACACTGCAAGGTACTTAAGGCATCTCCACAACACAGGTCGGATATGGAGGGGTGTGAGATAGATGATATTGTCAGGACTTTTTCAGAGTGCAGCTCAGGAAGGGTCTGAGTCATCTCTGTCCCCCCAGGGAACCCACAAAAGCCTGAAAGGGAACGCAAGAGCCTTGTCCACCGTGACAGCGATCATCGACGGGACAGGATCTGTGGGTAAGCCAAGGCCACCTGCCTCACCTGGGCCAGCTTCAAACAAAGGGTTTTTGAAAATCTGGGCTGTCCTAGGCTCATTTTGCCAGGAATCACAGCAGCTGTGGAAATAGGCAGTGCTGCAAACTTAGCCTGAGGGTGGGAGGAAGAGGGAGGATCACTGACACTGGGCACAGCCAGCAAAAGGAGATGCCAGGCTGCCCCTGGGATCAGAATTATTTTAATTATGCCCTCTATGTGGAAGGGGAAATGGAGTAAGATTGAGCTCAGTACTGGATGGGCATTTCGTTGAGCCAAAGGCAGATGTTTATCACACTTGCAGTTTGCCAGCTTCCCTCTGTTAGCTTTCCCTTTGGGTTGCATCTGTACCAGGAATGTTTCGCTCTTCCTGGGACCTTCCAATACATAAAGTAATACTGATTTAACTAGGTGGAAAAATTGATGCTCTAATTCAGAATAACTAGATTTCAGTGTAGTAAATCTTACATCGCACAGTTCTGACAATAAAAAATATAAAATACCAAAATATAATACCCATATTATGTTTTAGGTGCAGCTTTGGGGCCTCTCCTGGCTGGCCTTATTTCCCCATCTGGTTGGAACAACGTGTTTTACATGCTCATGGTGGCAGATGCATGTGCCTTGCTAGTAAGTCTAAAAATTTAGTTGCTGTGTATTTCCTTTGTGCTAAACTATCCTAAAATGCAAACTGTCCTGTTGTCATTTCAATATTTTGTGTTGTATTAGATTTCCAGTTGTGTAGGAAGTTCTCAATCTAACAGCAAATTCACTCATTTTCAAATTCTCATCTAATTTTAATCAAAAGTGCAAATTAATTCTGATGCACTTCAGTTCCTGAGCAAATACACAGCTGTTAATTGCTGGCTGAGCAGCTTAGAGCAGGCATAATTGCAAGTAAAACTTCATATCTAGACCTGGAAGTTGCCTCAGATTCCACCCATGAAAGAATCCCTTCTGTTTTATTTAAAGCCAGTTTGGCAAAACTGTAACAAATGTTTTCCTACATTGCTGTATCACCAAAATCGCTGTGATAATGAAGCTGTTGAACATTAATACATCACATTTTCCAGATGGGCCCTGAAACTGCTGTACTAAGTCAGGTGAAAAACTGCCATCCTGGCTTTTGACAGTGACCAGGAGCAGATGTTCAGGAAAAAAAAGAGCCCACAGGTGGTGGCTTGGTGCAAAGCACTGAGCTCTGGGCTCCTGCAGAGGAGCTGAGAGTGTCAGGCCATTCCTTTCCTGACACAAGACAAGCAGAAAATCTTTGAGTTACAATTGAGGCTTTTTTTTTTTTTCCTAAATTCAAATTAAATCCCAAATTTAAAAGTAATTTTTTTCATGTTTGAGAGTGAATCTCTGAAAATTAAATAAATAAATGAGATAAAGTAATAATTGAAGTGTATTGCCACTGGTAGCCAGCAGCTTTATAAATCCTGGCTTGTGCTGGTTTCAGTATTTGGTATTCCATATTGCAGAGTGAGGCTTGGGAAGTTGTCATGTTTTTCCCAGATAAAGTTATCACTGTTTTTCTCTCACATTTATGGATTAAAATTTAAAAAATGCCACGTTTCTTTGCAGAATCACTTAAAATGCATTTGCAAAGCCCTGGTTTTGAGAGGTTTGACTCTGCAGTTCTAACAAATCCTTTTTTGCATAACTCTTCTGCTTTTCCTGGTTTTTGCAGTGCAGCAGATGGATGCCTGTGTTCAAATATTATTTCCTCAAGGACACCTGGAGGGGCTTTAGCCTCCTGTGTGGTATTCAGCTCTGTCATTCTTGGCCACTTCTGTGCCTCTGAAATACTAGGTTTAACTTCTTAAAACATTAATACTTATAACACTGAAGAAACTTCCACTTACAACAGTGAGACTTTGAGGGTAACATAACCTGGAATAGTAAGGAACCCTGAAAGCTCCAATTCTGTCTTTAATGTACATGAGAACCATGAAATTGTATTTGTAAAATCACTTTCCTGCTACTATCTCAGTAATCCTTTTAAAGTACACTTGAAAGCCCTGATGCTGCACAGACAAGCAAACGTGACTGTCTGTACTCTCCTCGACTAATTGTGGGATTAAAGCTTTGCACACACACAGTTGTTTTTCCAAGTAGCAGCTAAAATACTTTTATGCTCCAAAATTTCTTTCTTGAAGCCTCTGGGTCCCTCTGCTGGTTTCCTTACACATTTGCTGGTAAAGTAACCAGAGAACCTTTCAAATTTTTATGGAGAAATTGATCTCTCAGTTGCAAAAAGGAAGCTATTTTCCTCTTGCCTGCTCATTTTGAAAATTCCCCTTTCAAACATATACTGAGCATCTGTAAATCTTTTTTGTTGTTGTTGTTTGTTGTTGTTGGGTTTGGGTTTTTTTTTTGTTTTTGTTTTAACTGAGTTCAGCATTACAGGGTAATGTTTCAAATGAGAAACTCTCCAAATAACAGTGAGCATCTGAAATTACCCTGAAATAAGTTTCTCAGTTTATTCATTTATCTGTGTAAATACTAATAGAGATTCTGTGATTGTTTTTGCAGCTCTTACTCCGTCTTATCCAGAAGGAACTCCAGTGCCATGCAGATCACACCCTGTAAGTGTTTTGCATGGCTTCTGCTCTTTAACAACAATTTAATAACAATTTGAAAACACGTTACTAAGCCTTTCATATATAATCATATAATCATTGAGGTTGAAAAAGACCCCCAGGGTTAAGTCCAACCTTTGCCCCATTAATACCTACATGCAGACTGGATGTGTTAAGGTTTATGTATATCTATTTCTGTTTTAATTCTCCTTCAAAAGAGTAACCTCAGTTTAATGTTTTCAAACCATGGACATTTTCCTTTAGAACATCTTCTTTTGAAAAATACCTGAAAACACACCTCTGTCACAGTCTCTTGTTTGTGGTTTGTTTTTTTCCCCAGTGTCTGATCCTCCTGGGTTTTGTTGTGCAGATGGGAAATTGCCTGTTCTGTGTTTAATAATAGATAAAAATGTAACATTTTCCTAACCCAAGAAAAGGATGACTCTGAATTTACAGCATTTTGAATTGAGGAAAAAGAAAATCCACAGAATTCACACACAAAATCCAAATTGAGCCCCCTTGGTTGTAATTCTGGAGAAGTCAAATGGAGAGAACAGAAAAATGCATGGCGAGGGCTGGATCCTGCATTTTGGTGTCTGTTATCCTCACACCTCAGCTTTTCCTGCCTGGTTCCTGTTTCTCCCCAGGTTTAAAGAGCACTGAGCTACGAGACCAGAGCTGGGATGAGGAGTGTGCCAGCAGCCAGAGCTCTTCCCTGAAAACCAAACTCCACAGGACACTTTATTCTGTATTGAAGAGTTTCTGTTTGGTGAAGAGCTTTGCACGTTTACTGGGAGCAATGTGAGAAACAAAAATCCCTGAAGCTCTGATTTTTGCACATGAATAAGTACCTCAGGATGGCAACTGTTCATCAGATGAAGGGATGGGGACTTTGGGAAGGTTTCAGCAGCACGCCTCAACTGAGCCAAAGACAAATACCAAGTGCCTTTTTTAATTTCTTTTGATAGGATGTTTCTAATTGCAACTATGAACTGTGGATTTGCCAAAAATCAAGGCAGAGCTAGAGCAGGAGGAAGTTGAGATTTTAGCATTCTGTCAGTGAGCAAAGCATGTGTCTCTCTTGTCATCTTGTGTACGTTGAGAGCATCACTTTATAGAGGACAATATCAGCTGGTTATTAAGTTGTGCTGCTATTAGTGTTTGAAGCTGCTCAGACAATAATCACCCCACTGCATTATTGGTTTTTGGCTACAGTGCTACTTCCCAAGGACAGCATCCAGCCTTTTGGTAGGTTATAAAATAGAATTTACTCTTGCTGTGTACTGCAGTTAGCAGTTTTCACAGATTCTCTGGATGGATGTTAGTCCTCCATTAGGATTGTGCAAAAAAAAAGGAGTCCTAGGCAACAAAAAGCAGTTTGTGAGTCAGAATTTCCAGTGGGGGCTCTAATGATTTTTCAGGGCATTATAAACTGGTTGTGCAAACGTCACGGAATTGTGCTGCTCTGCTGGGCTGGGCTGACATGGGAGGTGGTTTTTTTGGGATGGCAGAGAGCTGTGAGCTGTCCTGTGCTTCAGCACCCCAGGGCTGAGCAGATGGAGCTGCTTTGGTGCCCACTGGCACAGGGATCTCTGTGGGGCACCCCTGGTTTCACTGCTGGTGTGTGCACATGGAAATCATCGTCAGATCAGGGCCTTAATATCCACAAGTCTCTCTCAAGTGACTCCTTTCAAGTGGCTCTGGGTTTCAGATTCGGAGCCAAAATATCAGAGAAGAAAAATTACCTAGGTGGGTGGCAGTTCATGAGAGAACATTTGAGTGCTACCCAGCAAATAGATGGTTTCATGTCTTCAGAACATATCATTTCTTGGTACAGCTTCCTGCTTTGCAAACAGAATGTTTCTGTGATTTTTTTATGGTGTACAAAGTGAAAATAAATCTTTTTTTGTATGGGGTGCTTAGACTTAGATCACAGAGATTAGGTAGTTTAAACTGTGTGTTGTCCTTAACTGTATTTATTGAAGCTCTAGGCCTTTGTCTTGTTCTGTGAGACAGGGCAGTAATCTTTACTCTTGAATAGCAAAACACTCTAAAAGCCCTGCAAAAACATGCAGGAATGTCCCATCAGCTGCTGATGTTGTGCTCCACGTGTGGCACCACTCTCAGTTTCCAGGGCTGTTTTATAATTGCTCAGTCTTTGAGTTGCTTCACTGGTATGGCTCAGCACGTGCTTCATGCTTGACTTGAGCAGTGCCAGAATGTGCTCATTTTTAACTGTTCTGCTGAGCAGAGCTGCAGGGGTGGCCTCAGACCCACAGGGGCTTGGGGAAGGTGCCAGGTCCTTGCAGGGAGCTCTAGGAAGGTCCTGTCCCTGCCCTTACCTGGATGAAAGGTTGGCCTCATACATTTTGAGTAAACCAGGGGGAGGTACTCAACATGTGAGCTCAAAGATCTGTGCTGTGCTTGGGCTGTGGTTAAATGTGACAGAATTGTGCAGCAATGCTACTTGAAAGGACTTCCATCCTATCAGAATGGCAAACTGCTGCTGGAGTTTCAACCTGCTCCCTGCTCAGCCAGGCTGAACCTGGGGCACTGCTGAGACAGCCTCTGGTGGGGCAAAAATGACATTGCAGCCCCAAAACTGCTGTCCTGGCACAGCTTCAGTGGCTGTGTGGGGAGGGAGGGATGGATGTAGGACCACTTCAGCTGGGGATTCCATTCCCTTCCCCCAAAAATATGTGTAGAGCTTTATACTTGTTTATTGAAACAATTCAAACTCTGCTGCACTCAGATTTTGAGAAGCTGTTCCCTGTGGGCTGAAGTCTGAGGTTAAAAAGCTTTTGGTTGTATTTCTAAAGATTTTTTAACTGTGTTTTGGGGTTTATTTGTTGGGGCTCCTGCTGTTATTTATTTATTTATTTGACTAGCTTTGCACTGCAGTGACTCGGGTATGGTTTAATGACAAAGTTGGAGGTGCTGGGCTGATTCCTTCCCTTCCATCCATTGTAGGGAGGAGTTGGAATTCTTGCCCACATCTGTGCTACTTGCAGCATTTCAGTTTCTCCCAGCTACCAGTTCGTTGGACAAAAATATAAAGATATGGTTTTGCATTTTAAAAAATCCTAAAGGTCCCCCAAACAGTGACTAAACTGTGTGTTTTGTTAGTATCATGTGTCTATATCCATTAATCTGGAAATAGGCAAGATTGACAAAATTTTGTATGTGAAAATGTGAGTGACCAGTAGGTACAGCCAAATTTAAATACAACTGCAGGGTTGGTTTGTTGGTTTTTTTAATGCTGATTATTGTGAATTTTTTCCATTCACCATCCTGTGTTGAATAAAAATAGATTCTATTCTAAACAGAAATGTTGAGTACTTTATCTTTTATATCTCCCTGAAGAAATGATCCATTTATTGATTGGAAGGACCCTGCTGGGACATCTGCCTGAGTCAGGGGTGACTGTGGCTCCTGTAGTGTAGTTTTAAGGTGACTTTTTTTGTTGTCTGCTTTGCTTTCTCTTCAATATATATAGAACTGAAATGGAGAAGCTTCTCCCTTTCTCCCTAGCTCTAATCATCTCAGTTGTTTTTTCTCTTGACTCTGTTATGATGTTTGATAAGGGTTTTGTGGCTCTGCTTGAGATACAGATGTGCTGGGGAAAAACTGATTGGAAAGGTAAACAATTTCTGGTTACAGAATTTCTGATCAGAATGTGCCTGAATTGTTCCCCATGCATAGGCAAGTATTAGTTGGGGTGTCTTATAAAAGTAGGGAGACTCGAATCCCATTTTCTTTTCTGCCTGCTGGGGAGCAGGAGCCTCCCTTGTGAAAATCTCTGTGAAAGCCCTGGCTGGACACGCTGCAAGGGGGGTTTGTGTCCATGTGTAGGAAGGGTTTGTAGGGTGGGAGGAAGGTAAATGAGTGGCAGGGAAGGTGGTGTCATGTTCACGAGTTGCTTTGAGACTCCTTTTGCCTCTAAATTAAACTCTGATCTCACTCCATGCACCAAGACTTAATCCTCTATGTTTCGCTAGTTAGGGAAATTCCAGAAGGGATTCTGCCATTAGTTTTGGGAGGTTTTGGATTTGCTTTTTGCAATTGCATGTGCTTCTGGCATAACATCCTTAGAATAACAGTGGGAATCCTCCACATGTGTTTGTGCCAGTGCTGTGCTGCCTCAGACTTTGGCTGAACTCGTTGTGTTTACCCCTGAGGTTCTTCAGTTGCTGCCAGAAGGTTTCTCCAGTGATTGATGTGTGGAGTTGTTGATGGGAGAAGTGCTGCTCAGAATTAGGCAGGTGTAAGACAGTAAATGAAGGTAAATGAAAGGAAATGAAGGTAAATGAAACCAGAGGATGTTTGGAGCTGTTGGAGGCTGCTGGTTTTCATGTGGAATTAATTTGGGGAAGGTTGGTTACAATTCCATCAAATGACAAGGTCCAGGATTGGTAATGGAGGTGTTCTCTGGTCTGAACTAAATTTATGGCCTGCATGTTATAGAAGTGCTTAGATTAGATTATTTCATGGTTTGTCCCAACCTCTGATAGGAGGTTCTGATTGCTGATTACACCCCTTTCACCTTGGAGCAAGTGGAGTTTGGTTTTGTTTTGCTCTAGCTGAGCCAGCCAGGGGATGGTGGGGACATGTCCTGCCCTGTGTCACAGCCTGCAGACCCCTCTGGGGGCTCTGTCTGCTGCTCTGGGGCTTTGGGAACCTTGAACTACATTTGCTGCCATGCTGAGTTTAAAATGGGACTGTCATCCTTATGGCTGGGGAGAGGGAAGGGGAGGATTTAACTGCTGGTGTAACTCAGCCTCATGCCCAGTGACCTTAAATGCTGGGGTTTGTGTCTCACTGCCTAAGAGTTTAATAAACTGGGTTGTTACAAAATGTTAGTTGTTTCCTCCTTTGTCTCCCCTCTTTTGGTTAGTTTTCAGTCTGGGATAAAGAGATAATTAGTTGATGCTTGGAGTTTATTTTAATTTTTTTTCCTCTGCAATTTCTCTGTACACAAGTTACCCTTTGGCTGCAGCAAGACATTTTCTGCTCTGTAAGCTGGGAATACAAAAAGCCAAACTTTCTTTAGCTTATTTCAGGAAGCTGCTCATCTGCATCAGGAGATCAGATATAAAAATGTGTTCAAAGTTTCTTTTGATGCTGTATTTACCTAGAGGATTTTTAAGTAGAGTTTCTCTCCCTGGTTCTCTTATAAAGCAGCTGAAAAATACCCACATTTCCACAATATTCCCTTTGGTCCAGCTGTTTGTTTCAGCAGAGGAGGACACAAAACTGATTTCCCAAGTACTGCCGTGTAAGTATAAACTTTGGAACGCTGTTACAAGGAGTTACTTTCACTTTATCTGGTACCTAAATCCTGAACAGGTGGTCTGAATTTCATGGGTTATTCAGAAACCAGCAGCTGCCTCCAGCACTGAGGCCAGAACTCAAAGCAGCAGCCTGAGTTCATGTGTTGAAATAAAGTGATGGATAATGTCTGAGTTCTCACCTTCTCTTCCCTGTAATACAAAGGGTGATTGGTGTGGGCAGCCCATCACAGCTGAATGATACAGGCAAAACCTTTGGAAGGGGTGAGTGCCCTCTGAATCTTCTGCCAAACACCCTGCTGTTATTTGTGCTGCAAGGACAGAGCATTGTATGCAAGTCTGAGTCACCCACCTTCTCCACAGGCCACATGAGGCTTCAGCTTAGTAAGTACAGCAGTTTCTGAATCTTAGCCTTAAATTGCTCAGATCATCTGGTTGGAAACAGCTGAATGATGTGTCCTTCCGTGGCAAAAAATGCAGGTTTAGTTTTATACTGAGAGGTAACAATGGGATTCAAAGTCTGTGTAAATCCCCCCTCCCTCTGGCTGCAGCTTTCCAGTTACATGAAAGGAATAAGATAAGAAAGAACAAAAACAAAGAACAAAAGAAGTCACAAAAATGTCTCAAAAACATACTCTCTCTTCCAAATTTTGCTCGCTTTGGCACCGAGGGAGATCCACTGTCACAGCTAGTTTGTGTGTGTGCCTGTAAATCTGTGCAGCTGCTGAAAGCAGAGAAAAACAGAAACCTTCAGGTTTCCTTGCTCTGATTTTCACAGTGGCAGTTCTCAAAATAGATGTCACCAGCCCAAAAAGGCAGAACCTGGGGGACTCACAAATCTGGGGTGCAGACAGAGAAGCCTAAAGAGGTTTGGTTTAGGACTGATACCTGTGTCAGAGCTACATTAGACAGACTAAATTGCCACACAAATCCCTGCCAGGCAAATCACGAGGCTCTAAACTTACCCCAGGTTTCAGCAAATAATCTTTTGAGGAGGGTTAAATCCATCACCAGCAAAGCACCTGGAAATGCTGCTGGAATAGATGAAATCCTGTGAACATCTGAAGCAGAACTAACACATGCATTTCTCAGAACAATTTTCACTGTCATTTGAAATGAGACCTCCTGGTAGAAAGGTTGCAGATGATGTAAGCCTTACAGTAACAGGGAAAACAAAGCTCCTCTGTTTGCCTGCTTGAAATCCTCTAATAAAATAATGCATCTGTCAGAGCAGCATCTAAATGTCATTCCTGTGTGTCATCAAAAGAGAAATGTTATTCCAAAATGCAGACTGGTTCCTATACACAGTTTTTTTCAGACTTCCCAGACCCATAAAAGCAGTCAAAAGGGATGATTAGCAGCTCTGGTACTTGTGAATACCTTATGCATCTCTGTAAACATCAAGAGCTGCTTTCTGCATTGTTTTTGCTGTCTCTGTTTTTCAAGCACAGTTGAAGTTGTCCACGTAAATGGGTTCAGCTTGGAACAACAACATCAAACACCCCCATGATAAACTACCTTGCTGGTCTTATTTTTTAGGCAAAAAAAAAAAAAAAAAAAAAAAAAAGATTTAATGCTGTGTGACTTCCCTGCAAGTTTAGTATTCTGTGGCATGAGTCTGTTTTCAAGCAAGTTTCTCCAAGCAATTACTTTGTGAATTACAGGTTTTTTCATCCAGAGTCAAATCCTGTGCTGTTTTGGAGCAGCATCTCCTGGGCTCTGCCCTTCAAGGTATCTGAGCTGCCTTGAGCAGCTCCTGCTTGTGCTGGAGGCTGGGCTGGGGTGCCAAGGGCAGGATGCTTTCACAAAGTCATCCTGAGTGATGAATTTTGTGTCTCAGGAGGACTTGATCGAGTTTAAACCTCCTCCCCTTTGGAATGAGAGGCAGAGCTGATTGCTGAAGCCAGCAGGCTCCCGAGGGCTTGTGGCCAAAGAAACCCACAGCAGATGCACCCAGGGAGCAGCAGAGGCAGCAGTGGGGAGAAACTGCACTCCAAAGGCACGAGGAGAGCGTGGGGCTCCTCTTGGATAGTGTTGGGATGTCTTAATCTTGTTGGAGGTTTGTGTATCCTTGCAGAGGACTCAGTGGAAATTCCTAAAGTTAATATTCAGCAGGAACAGCTAATAACGATGATGTTTGTTGCAACGTGATGCTGTAATACGCCAGCAACATTTAATTCACGGAGCCACCACAGGTCTCAGGGGGGTGTGTGTGTGTGTCTGAGGGGGAAGGAAGCTGCTCACAGTGCAGGTCATGCCTGAAAGCTTCACAGAGCTCTCCCAGATGGGGCTGTGCTCACAGCCCTGTGCCCAAACCAGGCTCTCCACTGAACAGCAGCTCCTCTGCTTCAAACGCAGCCCCAGCCTCATTCACTCAGCCTGGGAACGGGATGTGTTGGGGAGGGAGGAGGGGAGAGTGGTGTGGAGAAATCAAACAGACCAAAAGCACCATTTTATTAAGAGAAACAAAGCGATGTGTTGCCTTTGGCTTTCTCCCTAGCGCCAGGGTCGGGAGCTCCAAAGTAAGCAGGGCTTGGGTTCCTCTGCAGGAATCCTGTTTGGTTGGTGCGGGATTCTGGCTCTGGGGCTTTGCTGCTGCTCCTGGGCACAATTCCTTGGGCAGAGGGAGGCAGAGAGCTGCTGGCTCTGCTGGCTGAAGGGCTGGATGGAAAATTGCACAGAGATCGCATCCCTTGGATGGAGTGGGGCAGGGGGAAGAGCATGGAGCTCCTTCCTCCCTGGCAGGTGAAAACAGCGGGGCAGAGAGTGGGGAGAAGAACACTGGCCAGAGATGAGGATGATGATGATGATGGTGATGATGGAACAGCAGCAGGAGAAAACAAATGAGTAAAAGTGCAGGGAAAAGGTGTGGGGTTGGAGAGACAAGCTGGGCACAGCATTGTGCCCTTTTTAGTGGAGGGCTCCTGTGTTTTTACTTTATTTCTCTGTGTTTATTTCTGGATGTTCTTGATCTCAGTTCCTTGATCTCAGTTTCTTGTTCCTCATCTCAGTTTTTTGTCTGAAAACCTCTTTGCTGCCTACAGGAAGCTTTTAGGCTGGGGCTAAGGTCTGAAGAGGGGAAAACCTTCACATCCAGTGTCCAGGTTGTGTGGAAGCAGCTGAAGGTGAGAGGATAGGATTTAGGGGGAAAAAAAATTAAAATCTGTGTGAATCCAGTGAAATGCATTCAAGGAAGAAGGAAAAAGAAGGAAGAAGGAAGAGGAGGATGAAGGAGCAGGAAGGAGACATGGCTTCAGCTGTGTTGGAGTGTGACCAGAGACGATCCAGCCCCTAAGAAAGCCCCTCTGCAAGAAGCTTCTCACTAAAGGGTTTACCTGGGGCTACCTCTAAGAAAAGGGTGCAGGATGGGAGGGAGGCATAGGCTGAGACCTTGGGGTGAAAACCTGGGCTGTGTCTAATCAAATGGAGGCTGGAGAAAGCAGGATGAAAAGTATTAAAAAAAAAACAGAATTCAAGTTTTTTATGAGGCATTTCCTGCCCCCATAAACTACTTCCATTTCATTTTCTGCATTACTTCAGCGCTGCCCTCTCTCCTGACCATACCATTAATCCATGATGTTTGCTGTTTCTCCAGGAAATTGGATTGCCTTGCTGCATGAGAATCTCAGTTCAATTTTCCCTAGTGAGAGTTTCTGGCTCTCAGAGTTCTAGAGGGAAGCTTATGTTGCTGACATGGATGAACAGTCAGGTTCTGGAGAGAGGAGACAAGTGAAAGGAAGAGCTACAAACGTGTTATTTGAAGGCAGAGGCTAATGATTTCTCATCCAATCTCTTGAGTTTTTTTGGTCATGACCTGTGATTTTTTGGAGATGGTGAGAGCGCTCTGGAGAGACTTGTGACTCTCAGGAAAAGTGACATTCAAGTACACGTAATTTTGGGAACTCAGTTAAAAACGTCCCTGTTTCATGTTGGCTTCAAATGTTCTGGCAGAGAGGATCAGACACTTTCGGTGCTGCTGGAGGCTTTTGTCATCTTTTTCACATGGAGTTTTTGGTGGCGTTTTTTGGCCTCCCTCCCTAAAAGCTGAGACTCTTTAATCTCTTCTATTGAGTATATGTTCCTCTGCCCATTAATGGAAACAGCACTGGGCGAACAGAACAAATACAAGAAAATACCTACATCACAGAAAAAGTGTTCTGTATCTGAGAGATCATCTGGCTACTTATGAAGAGTGGTATTTTTAAAATGTTCACATAGAAAGTCTGGTTTTTAATGTCCTGCAAAGAACTGTGCAAAATCCTCTTGACCCCCCAGGAGTTCACATGGCTCACTCCAAGTGATGCAGCTGAGGGACAAACTCCACTGAAAAGCAGCCCCAAGCAGTGAAACACTTTGCAGGCATTGCTGCTGCTGTGCTGATGTTGAGGGTGATCAGAGCTCCCAGGGATGAGTCAGGGATGCAGCAATGATCACCTTGAGCTCATGTTGGGTTTTTGACCCAGACCCCTCCCTGTGCCCATCCCTGAGCTGTGGGACAGATTGCATCAGGCTGGCACTGCTGTCAGCACCCCTTGATCTTTAGGATAATCTTTGGGATAATCTTTGGGTTGCCAAGGCCTCGGGGTGTCTGAAGTCTGCTGGTCAGAGAGATGGAGGAGCTGATTTATGGTGAGTCACTGCAGGGCTCTGAGCTCTCACACTGCAGCCTCCCAAAACAGGTCTGAAGGAACTTCAGATTCTGCACCACAGAAAATGCCAGGCAGTTTTCTTCCAGTAAAGCCATATATCCTTCAGTCTGGGATCATGGGCTGCAGCCCCTGCTCAGACATTCCTGCCAAGAGTGTGAGCCAACCTTGCCCTGTAGAGGGAATTGATTTTTCCACTTCTTGGCCATCATCCCTCTAAATGATCTAGTGGGTGACTCCAGGCACACTTAATTTCATTTAATTTTTTTTCTCATCATCTGTTGAAAGTTCCAGTTGGGTCTCTTAATTTCTTCCATAACCTTATGAAAACACAGCTCTCAGAGCTGGTTTTTCCCAGCAGCACTGCTCCAGGGATGCAGCAGGGTTATTAGCAGCCAGCTGGGACTCCTGTGTGTGTTTGATTTGTTTTGTAAGCTCCACATGCTGCAGCAGTGCCTGGGACAGGATTTTGGGGCACTCTGGGCTCTCTCCTACCTTAAATGACAGCCTAGGACCAGGCAGCTGGGTTGAGGAGATGGCAGTGGTGTGAGGAACAAAGGGAAGAGGTAGGAAATGGAAAGTGGAGAAGGAAGGGAAATCAAGCAGAGAGGTTGCAGTGGGAAGGAGGGTGGCCAAGGCTCTCTGCAGGCACACCATGGCACAGGGCATGGAGATTCCCAGGATCCTGTGGCTCCTGGGAGAGAAAATGGGGAGGTGATGGGAAGTGGAATGAGGATGGAGGGTGGGCTGTGCCAAGGGGCTGCTGCTGGAGCTGCAGTGAAAGGAAATGCTCGTGGAGAGTGAGCTCCTTGCACACCCAGCAGGGAAAGGCAATGGCTCTGCACCACTGGGAGACCTTCAGAAAACCAACCTGGGACCTGCCAGGTGTTGAAAGTGCTCTAGAAAACAGATCACCAAAAAATCACTTGCATAGAGCTGGAGAAAAAGGGGTTTTTCCCTCAACAGACCAAAGAGAAAAGCCAAGAAATGCCAGATGCTGTATAGGACAAGTGCTTTCATAAAATGGAAGGATTGCCCATGGCTTGAGCCTGCTCTTCTCCAAGCCAGCTCTGCCCTCATGGACAGATATTTGTGAGGTAACAGAGTTTGCTGTTTTCACTTCCACAGGATCTGAGCCTCTGCACTGGCTCTGAGTGTTGAGACACAGTGAGAATTACTGGTAGGCACCAGGATTTTCACAATTGCAAAGAGAATAAAGGCAGTATTATCACCGAGGTGGCCAAGGCTGCTGGATTAAAGAGCAGAGCTGGCTCCTGAGTGAGCAATCCCACATCTCCCACCCACAGAGCTCTGTTCTGCACCCCAGTGCCCCAGACCAGCCATGTCAGATGTCACAGCTCCCTTCCAGCCCACAGTGCTGGGGTTTGCCATGGAAACCAGGATGATGCTGAGTGTGGCTGCACTGCATGGACTGGGGATGGGGCTGGGGTGAGCAACAGGACCCAAAAATGGGGTTGGAGCCACGGGTGAGGTGCAGAGCTGTGCTGCTGTGAGGGGCCAAACAGCACTTTCAGGTGTTCCCAGTGCTTTCAGTGCCTGTGTGGCCAAATCCTATAAAGATCCCAATACTGTTAATCAGTCATTCTCCAATTAACATTCACTATGATCACTTCCAGGACTGGTCCTGTGGAAACCTGGCAGTGTGTGAGAGAACTGTGCAAAGGAGTGAGGTGAAGTTTCCATGTGCAGAATGCCATGATCTTTCCTGAGGTTTATGGAGAGGAGTGAGAGCTGTGCTGGAAAGGTCAGAGGAGCTCTTGCTGTCACAGCCATCGTTTGGCTGCTAACAGCAGAAATCAGAAAGTTCATTCCTGAAGGAAAAGATCTGCATGACTTCAGGTCTGTGGGGAAGAAACACCCAGAAGCAAAAATGGCAAAACACCAAGGAGGGTGAAAAGAGGGAGAGAAGACTGAGCAAAGCAGGGAGAAGAGGAGCTGTGGGAGTGAAAGGGAAACCTTCCCAGCTCCAGGGGCAATCTGGCATTTTGGCAGGCTGGAGTGAAAGAGCATGGAGAGGTAAAGCAGCAGGACAAGGCCCTGTGGGGACATGGAGACACAAAGACATTCAAGGGACCTGCAGCTGAAGGAGAGAAGGGATTAGTGGGCAGAAGCAGCACCTCAAAGGATATGGAGTAAGTAAGGAAAAAAGCTGATTTTTAAAAATAATATTATTCTCTGTTTTTCCTTCTAGGCAAACTTTGCTCAAAATATATTACTGCCCTAAAGTACTTGGGTTGAGTTAGGCCCATCACCTGCTCTGGCCAGGCTGTGCCTTCCCAGCCACAGTGGCCCAGGAGGCATTTCCAAATACAGCCTGAGAGCCTTACCAGGCTCCTCCAAGGACACACAGGTACTTTCTGTGCTCTGCACAAATCCCAAGGTTTTCCCTCCCTGCCCCTACAGGTCTGGTGAGATATTTGGTGCTGTGTCCAGTCCTGGGGCTCAAGGCAGGGGCAGGAATGGCACCTGGACACTCTCATTTCATCCCAGAGGGCAAAGAGAGCCAGAGCACTGCAGGGAGTGAGGGAAGAGGGTTCAGCAGTGACATGTGGAAATGCATTTTTCTGGGGAAAATCAAACAGATTTTTCACTTGAAGTTCTAAATTATCTGTGTTTTTCCTCCACCCAAACTCAACCCCTTCGAGGATCCCTGCTCTGCACTCCCCAGGTCTGATGTGCACACAGCAGGTTGCAAGGGGCACTGAGATTCTCGAGTGCAGCAGGAAAACCAATTTTCAGAGAGGCTGAGGGTTGTGCTCTGTCAGTGCCACCGTGCCAGCAGTGACCTCAGGAGAAGGACAGAGATGGCAGGGATGGGAATGGAGCCATCCCACCCCAGGATGAGTGGCTTGGGCAGCTCTTTTCATCCCTAAAGCTTTTCCCTCACCCTCTGAGCAGGGTTTGCAGCAGGGGGAGATCTCAGCCCATGCAAAGCCAGCGTGGGTGAGTTGTGCCTCGACAGCAGCGAGTCTGAGGGTGATGTGGGATCTGAACATCCTCTGGTTACACCTTGGAAACCCTAATAAAGCTGCCTCTGATCCCCACATGGAGCAGACAGCAGGGCTGGGAGACAGAGCTGCCTTTTCCACTCCCTGGGAGCACCCTGGGGTAAGTGACACCTGGCTGGGGCACTGCCAGATCCAAAGTAGGCAAAGGCTGGAGCCCTGCAGCTCCCCAAAAGCCACAATCCAGGGTTTGAGTGTACAGAGTGAAGAGTGTTGGCCTCTGTAAACCACTCAGGGAAGGCAAGGCAACACTTGCTGTGCCACCTGTGCCCAGGGGGATGAGAGCCTGGTGCTGCCCCGAGCTGGGCAAAACATTCCTCTAAGGCAAATGATGAAAAATCAGTGTCTGGCACTGTAATGCCTGGAGCTGGCCCAGCTGATGAACTCTTGAAGGGTTTGATGAGATAGGATAATGCTTCCCGACAGTTTTTGCCCCATGTTGCCCAGTGTATAATGAAATAAGGAGACTCAGGAAGGTGAAACCAACTGAAGGCAGGCAGTGATGTCCTGGAGCTGCACACCCTCTTTGATGAATGCTAACTTTCATCTCCTTTCAGGCATGGACTTGAGCTGTGCCTTCGATTGCATCAGGCTTTTGTCATAATTTCTCAGCTTTTGAAGATTCACTTCTACACGAAAAGTTCTTGAAAAGAGCAATAGTCATCAGCTTTACAGCAAAGCAGTTTTTCCAACAAGTACTAATGTAACTGGGGAGAGGGGGGTGTGTGCTGGAGCTTAAAAACCAATTTTAAATACACAAGGACAGGACAAGGACAGTGGAGAGGCAGGGCTAGGATCATCACCTGGATTTCAGAGCCTGTCTTTTTGCTGGCTGGAGAAGCTGGTGACATTTTTTAGGAAGAAATCAAAAAGCAGATTCTCACCGGTGTGAGACTGATCATTAGGTGTGTCAGTGAGGTGTGATCAAATCCTGCAATGCACCAGTGACCTTGGAGTGGGTGATCACAGGGGGAGAGCTCAGTCTCCTCCTCTACAATCCCAAATATCCATGTGCACCTCCCAGAGTGAGTGCTCTTGTTGTCTCTTTCCAAATGGCTGCACTTTTGTCATCATGGCCATCTTCCTCAGGAACCTGCTGGGTCAATCAAGTTGCTCAAGACTAAATCATGGTAAAACAGGATTAAGACAGTGCTTAGCAGAGCAGAGTATGGTCACAGAGGTCCTGACTGATGTACAGAGCAGTGGGGTTGGTGTGGAAGGGCTGTTGAAGTGCGAGAAGCTGTGCAGAACCTCAGAACAGCCATGGGGATAGCCTGTGGAATAATCTAAGGGATTAATCTCCAGGATGGTTTATAGGATAGTCTGCGGAATAAACTGCAAAATTACCTAAAGCATGGTTGAGTGGGTAGTGGGATATGGGATAGGCTGAGGGGACAGCCTACAGGATAACCCCCAGGACACCCCTTTCAGGTCTCCTGAAAGACTCCCAGTGCCTGCCCCAAGCTGGCAGAGGAAGGATGTGAGGCAAAGGCTTGCTCTTCCCAGAAGAGCCACCTTGCTGCTGGCTCTGAGAGCTTTAGAAGTACCTCTTGCTTTGCAAGTATCACAGAGCCCAGCTCTGACCCCCAGCCTGGCTCTGCGACCCACTCAGCCCTCCAAACCCTACAAATCCCCTGTCTGCGTTTGCAGGGGCAGCCAGGGACAAACAACAGCCGAGCACAAGCCACAACCAAGCCCCGTTGGCCTCTGCTGGGCTCAGCTGTGTCTCACAGAGAGGGTCTGGGGTGGGCAGGGCGAGCAGCACCAACCCCGCAGCAGCCGTGGTGAGACACAGCTGAGCGCAGCAAACGCCTTTGCAGCCCCTCCATCAGAAACCCCAGGACACCCGGCGAGCTAAAACTCTCAGGACGGGCTGTTTGCCCGCTGAGCAGCCTCTCCACTGCCGCCAAACTCTGTGCCCGCCGTGCCCGAGCCCTGCCCGCTGCCTCCCTCGGCTGTCCCGGGCAGGGCACTGCAGCACGGCTCAGCCCGGCACGGCTCAGCCTGGTACGGCTCGGCATGGCACGGCTCAGCCTGGCACGGCTCGGCATGGCTTGACCCGGCACGGCTCAGCCTGGCACGGCTCATCGTGGCTTGACCCGGCACGGCTCAGTCCGGCACAGCCCGGCTCGGCTCACGGCCCGGCACGGCTCGGCACGCTCGGCTTGGCACGGCACGGGCTCAGCCCGAGCACGGCAGATCGGCATTCTGCATTCATGTGCTCCGGGAGCACAGTGCCGGCCGCTCTGCTCCCTCCTGCTTTGCTCACGGCAGACGCCTTTGCCAGGCGACTTCACATTCCCCCAAATAACAAATTCCTTCGCGCAGGGGGTGGCGGTGGGCGAGAGCATGGGCTTTATGCTTTCTTCATGCTTTTGGAGCTTACAGAGGGGAAAAAAAAAAAAAGCTGCTGCTTTTCCTTCTGTCCTTGCAGAGAAAGAAAAGCTGCTGCTTATTCCTTCTGTCCTTGTAAACAAACGGGAGGGATGTGGGAATTGATCTGCTGAGTTTGGCTTGAGACGGTCCAAGCCCTGGCCGGCAGTGAGAGTCCGAAAGGACAATTCCAGCACTCGGCACCTCCAGGTGGGAGCCTGGGACACCACTCGCACCGTGCGCTAATTAATAATTATGGTCCTGTTTCAGCGTAAAATCAAATGGCATCTCTCACCACCCCGACGAGGGAGGTTTTTCCTCCTCCACAGCCCCCCCGAGGGACAAATGCCGCTTGGTCTTGTGCATAACAGGAGCTGGTCAACGCCAGGGTCAGAGCCCGAATGCGGATGCCCAGCAGCTCTCAGCCTTAGAGCCAAGAGGGGCTGTTGCTATGGGAATGGCGAGGGGGCTTGTAGGCAGCATCTGGAGCCTGTGTCTTTCCCTGTCCGAAGCAGCTGGATGTGGAGGGAAGCAAAACTAAAAGGAGGTGGCAGAGAGAGACAGAGGCACAGCAAAATGCATGCATGTTAGAGGAGGGACCTTCCCAGAATGAGAGTACAGTGGGATACAGCAGAGCGGGGACACCAAACTGCCAGGCAGCGGTGGCTCGGCTGGGTAGGATAAACCTGATTTTCCGCTCTGCTTGACACTGGGAACAAGTCCGGTGCGAGCCCAGCTGTAGCAAGATGGGATCTGCCTCCTCGACTTACCGGCCCAAATGTATTTATTTGGATATTGATGGAAGAATTCAAAAGGTACTTTCGCTGTTTTTCACCAAGTGGCGTCTCCGGCCGCGGCGGCTGCGGGAGGTGTTTGCTGCGCCGCGACTCAGAGGCGTGCGAGCATCCAGCGGGCTGCAAATCCCTTCGCGAGGGGAAAGGGGGGCATCCTGAGCGGCTTCTGCCTTGTACACGCATGTTTATGTAAAGGGGAAGGGGAGGCTGGCAGAGGGGAGGGCTGGGCGCTGCCAACACGAGCTCGCTGCCAGCTCTCCCTGCCGGCGTGGGGATGCTCGGTTTCGCGGCGTCGCGCCGTGTTTACAAAGTTTAGCCCGTGGCGAGGCTTTCCCCGCAGGCGGTGGGGAAGCACGGCATGCCGAGCTCCTCGGACACTGCCTGCCGGGGGGTTCTGGCCGTGGGCATCTCCCTCCGGCCGGGCTGAAGGTCGGGCAAGCGCCCGGCTCTTTGCGCGATGCCTCTGCATCGCCCGGGGCTGCAAGGGTCCCCGCCGCCTCCGCCGAAGTTGCTCGTAAATGCCGATAATTAAAAACTTTCCCTGCCATTCGCCTGCCTGGTTTGGTTAAGCACGGTTCGCAGCGCAGGGGGAGCTGCGGGAGCAATGTGTCCTGGCTAAAAGGGAGAGCTCGCACTCTGCCGAGCTGACAGCACACTGCTTTTGAACAGAAACGGTGCCGACGCCTTTCTGCAAGTCTTTTTCCCCCCTTCTCTTGGTCAGCAGTTCTCTGGCTGCAAACCAAGTGCCTTTTCTGTAGCAGAGAGCTGCTGCGAGGCTCCGGAACAAGCAAACTCCGATTTGCAAAATTCAAATCTCCCCGGTCTCGCTGCTCTAAATTTTCAGTTCACCCAGCCTCTCCTTTCGTTTCTTCTTAAGAAAGAAACAGCAAAGACACCCTGTCCCTTCCCTCCCCTCTGCTGTATGAGTGACGGCAGCAGCGAGGAAAGGGAGAGCCGATGATGCTCACAGTCCCATCCCACCACACGCGCCTCCAGTCCCCTCCGCCACTGCCCTGGGGACCCACGGCGACCGCTGAAAGTCGTGTCCTCGGGAACAAGACCTTGGAGAATCCAGATCTGTGCCGGATTCCCATGGGAAGGCACAGATCCATCATCCTGATCCATCTTAGACGTAGCTCAGTGGTGATGGTGTTCCCTCTGGTGCCGTGGATTGCCCGAGCTGGCTCTGCTGAGCTGAAGGCACTGATTTTCTTTTGCCGGGGTTTAATAAATTGGTTGCCTCATGGCTCCCCGAAGTATGGATCGTGTGGAGCTCCCTGGTACCTGCACAGCTCAGAACAAAAATATTTTGGCATTTTGAAAGGGTGGTGAGTGTTTCCATAGATGTTGGTAATGCACAGTGTCTGTCATCTGTGCTGGATTTAAAAAAATCCAGCAATTCTCCAACCAGCCTCTGAAGAGTACTTCTAACACTAAAGGCACAGGAAAGGCACAGTCACACGAGCAAGCGAATGCAAACTCAGGCAGTGTTAAGGAGGTTTAAGCTCGATAAATGTTGTCTGTTTCTTTTGTCAGATGTAAAATTCCGCCTGGGTAATGTTTGGAAGGATTCCTGAAGTAAAAAATGCCATGTAAATGGGGTTCACCCAGCGGTAAGCAGGGCATATCTCAGATTCTCCTGCCTTCTCAGTAACAACATCATTAGGAAGAAGCAGAAAGGGGGAAAAAAAAAAAAAAGGAAAAGAAAAAGCAACAGCCCTTAATCTTCCAAGGAATGCAGCATTGGAGGCTTCTAAAGGGAACTCATTAAATCAATGCTAAGCTTCTTGTCAAGCAGTAACGAGGTAGGAGCTTGGCTATAACAGCACTTGTTGAGTTTGAAAGGGCTCAGCTCCAACTCCAACTGGCCCTACTGGGCACCGTGCAATAGAACTGGGCATCCTACCCTGCTACTTGTGGTGGCAACTGTTCAGAGGCAATTTTTCTGTTTCCGTGGCCTCATCCCGAGTTTCCACCGGTGCGGCCACAGGGTGTGCTGTTGACTTTGGGAGAAGTTGTGTCACCTCAGCGCTGGGGTAAATGAAGGGATAAAAACCCAGCCCAGGGAGCCTCACGCTGCTTCCCCCGGGACCGTGTGTCCTGCAGATGAGCTCTGGAAAGTGCTCTGCAGTAGGGGAGTGGGATTAAACTAAGTAGGTTTGTGTGTTGGCAGGTCCAGAGGGGCACACAGGGAGGGCAGAGGGACGTGGTGGTTACGAAAGAAGAGTTGGCTGGCTTGGAAATCCTTCTCAGGAGTCACTAAAATAAAGGAGGCACCACCAGCCCGGGTTGAAAGCAGACCCACACTGGTGCCAGCATGGCCCAGAGGAAGGGCTGAGGTTCACTTCTGTCTCTCCCAACATCCTTCTGGACAAAATGTCCAGCCCACAGCTGGGTAACTGTGTGTGTGATGGATGACCAAGTGGCTCACGTGTCAGGCACAAAGGGTTGCAGTGAATGGGGTGACATCAGGCTGGCATCACTGGTGGGGTTCCACAAGGCTCTGTCCTCATCCCTATGCTCTTCAGCACCCTCATCAACAACCTGGATGCAGGACTCTAAGGAATATAAGTCAGTTTGCTGAGGACACTAAATTGGGAGGAGCTGTTGACTCCCTCGAGGGTCCTGCAGAGAGACAAATTTGAGGGCTGGTCAATCACCAACTGTATGAAGTTCAACAAGGGAAAATTAAGGATTCTGCACCTGGGATGGAGCAACCCTGGCTGTGTGCTTAGACTGGGGAATGAGATGCTGGAGAGCAGTGCCCAGGGAAGGGACCTGGAGGTCCTGGTTGATGGCAAGTTGAACAGGAGCCAGCAGTGCCCTGGAGCCAGGAGGGACATCCCTGTCCTGGGGGCATCAGACACAGCATCACCAGCTGGGCAAGGGAGGGGATTGTCCTGCTCTGCTCTGAGCTGGGGCAGCCTCACCTCGAGTGCTGGGGGAGTTTTGGGAACCGCAATATACAAAAGACATGAAACTGTTGGAAGGCATCCAAAGGAGGGCAACAAAGATGGTGAAGGGTCTGGAGAGGAAACTGGGTGAGGAGTGGCTGAGGGAAGGGAAGGGAAGGGAAGGGAAGGGAAGGGAAGGGAAGGGAAGGGAAGGGAAGGGAAGGGAAGGGAAGGGAAGGGAAGGGAAGGGAAGGGAAGGGAAGGGAAGGGAAGGGAAGGAAGGGAAGGGAAGGGAAGGGAAGGGAAGGGAAGGGAAGGGAAGGGAAGGGAAGGGAAGGGAAGGGAAGGGAAGGAAGGGAAGGGAAGGGAAGGGAAGGGAAGGGAAGGGAAGGGAAGGGGTTTCATGTAGGGTTAGGTGATCTCAACAAACCACCATGGACTGGGATTTCTCCTGGTTCCTTGAATGCCACTAGATGGGGTCAAGCACCCAAACCCCAACATCAGTGGAGAGATGCCAAATTTAAGCCAGGTTGGGAGGCTTATTTTCCTTCATACTGTTGTTAACCCTTTGGCTGCGTTTTGAAAAACAAATCCTATTGAGTCTGTTTTGAATTAAAAATCCATCAGGAGAAAAATGTTCCCCATTCATGCCCAATCTTTTTTTCCATGGAGAAACCACTGGGAACAATTTCTTTTGACCTTTGAGATTTAAATGGTAGCAGAGCAGAGCCAGCCTGTGGCCTTATTCCCAGCTGGGTGGCTTCATGGCTCTCCTTTTTAAATGTCACAAGGTAGTGGCTTTACTTGCAGAGTTTTAAGGAGTTCCTCTGAGAAAAATGCTTATTTCAAGAGGATTTCTGTTTCCAGTGTCTTAATCAACATCATATTTGTAACAAGTATGGAAAATCAGAGGGCTACAGAGCCTGAAGTAGCTGGAAAAAGAAGAAGAGGCCTGTTGCCTTTGTCAAGGATTCTATGAAATCACTTGGTGGTATTTTCCTCCTCTTCAGAGAGCAAGGAAAGAATTTTGGAGTCATTTTCCTGGTTTACTGACTCATTCTGGATGTTGAACAGAACAATTACCTTCTTTTATTTTTGCCCTCAAAGAAATGCATTGATTCCAAGCTTTCTGGGTGTCTGCTGACCTGACCTGTGCTGCAGGACACTGAGCCCTCCCCAGCCATTGTTCCCGAGGTCCCCAAAGAACAGGACAAGGCTCAGACTGAGGTTTGGTGTCATGGTTGTTGCATCCAAACATCAGTGCGCAGAAATCGCTTCTGCCACGTGAGATTCTATTTTTAATTGGAGCAGCAGCACCTGGGTATAAATGCCCAGATTCTAGCAAAGCCAACAGATTTTTCCAAAGCTCACCAGGCTATTTATAACCTGCAGAACTGGATCCAGATGAAAAACAAAGCACAGCAGAAAAAAAATAATGGCGTGATGATCTCTTCAAGGCGATGAAATCGTTTTGCATCCTGATGGGTCTCTCAGCACAGCAAGGCAAGCCCATGGAACTCATCCTATATCTGTTTGGACTAAGGATTTGGGGGAACACCCTTCCAGCTGCCAAACACCAAAGGGGTGCACAGGGGGGCTGTTCATAGCAGTCAGGACATGGACACCTCTGGGGGCTGCTCTGGGACAAATCCTGCTTTAGCACAGTGAGGTGTAAGGATGTTTTTGTGGGATGAAGGGCATTTTTTAGTGCTGGCAGATCTCTGTGGGTGTGGAGGGTTCAAGGTGGCACAGCCTGAGCCTTGCAAGTTGTCTTGGCTAACCTTGGCTTTCCCACTTCAGCTGGCCCTGGTGAACTCAAAGTGGCTGCTTGTTCTTTTCATAAAGCAGCACAAAATGAACAGCAGGTTCCTTGAACTCTGTCACATTGCAGCACATAAACACTTTAAGGAGTGAAAATGGCTTAAACCAATGCTTTTAAAGAAGTGAAAGATAATGTCATACATGGGTTTCTCTCTCCCCTAATCCCCCTTTTGCTTCCTCCCCAGTGGGGTCTCCTCAGAGCATTTAGGTGACCAAACCATAATCCCAGCACAGCTCTGTAATTCCAGCACAGCTCCGAAATTCTTCCATACCCATCACCCAGCAAGGCTTGTTTACTGCTGTTTATCTTTCTCAAGTCACAGTCTATTATATTTATTACAGTTTATGTTCACACTAGTCCAGACAAAGTGTAAGTTTAACACTCTCAGTCTAACACTTTTCTCATAGGTAACTCTGCTGTTACCTACAGGGTTAGACCAGCCAAATATAGCAATTTATGCTCCTCATACACACCTCTTCTGGCTCAGTACAAACAAGACAAATTATTCTGTTTCTAGAACCTTCCTCTTGAACTTGCTCCTACAGATGCAAGTTGGCCTTTTGCTGGTCTCTGTCCAAACCTGCTTTTCCTTACTCCCTTAAATAACATTTTCCTTCTAACAGTCCTACATAACCAAGCCAGTTCCAAAGTCAGACTTTTATCGTGTGAGCAGTTTTGAAACAAGCAGCTTCACTTGCATCCAGTGAGAACATTTGGTGCTGAAGCATCCCTATTACCCAGTTTACAAAACATTTCAAGCCCTAATGCATTCATGTGCTGCAGGGTTAATTGCACTTAGTACTCCATTAGCAGCAAATGTGTGCCCTTCTTCTGGTAAGAAAAGCCAGAATGTAGACATTTGTGTTATTTGCCAAAGGTCAAAATACTTTTATGAAATATTTTTATTTCTGCTGCAGAAGATAGGAAACTTTCAGCTCTGCCCCTCACAATCAGCCTGGCTGGTTCCTTGTTGTGTTCTGCCATTAATAATAAGTACTGACAGATGGAATATTTGCAATATGTCCCTTAGTGTAGTCAGTAGTTTGCACAAGTCTCTCTTGAATGTAACCTCCCTTCTTCTATGAGCCCAAATGACTAAAAATTACTGAGATCCTTCTTTGCTCACAGTGAAAGAGCCAACCTCTGCCATGCTGCCCTTCTCCATGGACAGTGTCCAAGACTGTCCTGGGCTCACACATCTAGGAGTGTACAATGGACATTCTACTTTCCTAAAAAGAGGAAAATCTCTTTTCAGGGATGGTACAGGGGTGGGAATTGCGACTTTCCACATGCCTCAGGATCCTGGAACGCCAGATCTGTCTGGCAGCTCCTGTTTCTCAATTTAGGGCAATGTATATGATCAGGAAAGGAACAGGATTCACCCCAGTTAACCACACACACCCCAGAGTGAGTGAAGAGTGCTCCAGGAGAGTCATGCAGATTCCCCCATAGTCCCTGGGGAGGCTGGTGGCATCTCCAGGGGATGATTCAGCTCATCCTAAGGTGGGATTTGGAGACACGAGGGCTAATTTACAGTTTGGAGGTTGTTCTCCTTTTCTGCTGGCAGCAGAGAGCACCTGGCAGAGAGAGACCAGAGAGATGCTGAGCCTGTGGATGGTTAAATTACGTCAGACAAACCCCACATGTACATTTCATGTCGAAATGAACATTGTTCAGCCACGTCCCTCCCACAGCTAAGTGTGAATCAGCAGGATTACAGAGCTCTGGCTTTTGGGATTAAATATCCACCACACTCCTCATCCTCTAACAGAGGCAGTGTTTGAAGAGTTCAGGAGAGCTTTCACTTTTGCTCAGACACTCAGCTAAGGGCTCTCGTGTTTTCTCCCCCCCCACAGACATGCACTCATTTTCTGTGCTTCTCTCACAGAAGCTCCCACTGCATCAAGCAGATGGCCAATCTGGCAGACTATTTTTAATGCTGCCTAACATGCAAGGCTCAGATAAATGAGTGCTTTTCTGAATATCAGCTGTTAATTAGTGTGAGGAATTGAAAAGGAGACTGGTAGTTTGGGTGTAGTTGGGCTGGTGCTGTTTGCATCTGAGTTCAAAGAACGGGAAAAGCTGGAATGTTTTTAAATATGGGATTTTGGGTAAGGCTTCTGTTGGACATTGGGGACTATGACTGATAGATCATTTATAGATGTTTTTTGAGGAGGGCCTATTTGCTTATAGCTCTAGAATTATGAATTCCTTCCAGTGATTCCTACAGAGGGATACCTAAAATTTCTGGATTCTTCTTCATTTTGCTATGGACAACAAAGACCACTGGAGAGACGGGGAAAACCACAATGAAAAATTTCACATCAACCTTCTGCCTTGATAGTTCAGAAATCCTCTGTGAATCCAGCAATTTTCAGAGCCCATGCAAGATACATAGCTGAGTTTTACTAGAATCTTTTCTGACATGCCATCCCCCAATCTCATTAGTGAAAGATTGTAATTTAGATTGTTTAAACTCTGCAATTTCAGCCTGGACTCTGAATATTGCTCACTGAGCTGAATGAAAGACATGACCAAGTGCTAAAGTATTGAAGACAGCAGGTTGAAACCAGAACAAAGAAGTAGAACTAAAAACTGAGAGTACACTAGCTTCAAAAATATTTTTGCATTATTTATTTAGGAATTTTACTGGGGTAAAATAAAAATAATCAAACAGAAGTTAAATTCTTGGAAGAAAACCCAATTATGGACAGCAGATCAGAACAGGATAATGTTCTGTACAAGGTTTGCTGTTTACAGAGAGGATTAGCTGTTCTGAGGATCAAATATAGAACAAAAATTGGATTTGTAAGCTGTGTTTTTACCCATCCTATCTGAAAGCAAAATATAATGTGATTAGTTGTAAACTGGTTGGCTGCAGAGTCTGTGCACAATGGTCCTTTAGTAAAATCTCCATCCCAGTCCTTAATCTGAGCTCCTCTCATAGTGGCAAACCCAGCCCAGAGCACCAGGGCTCCTAATCCCTGATCTTCCCGAGAGAACCTTTCAAATCCTTGTCCTAGACCAGAGGTGGGTGATGCAGATTAGGAGACAATGGCTCCTTATTTCAGGAGAAAATGTTTCCCAAAAAAATGCAGCCCTGTTTCCAGGAAAGAAAGCAGTCCCACAGAAGTGAAGGCAGGCCAGAAACCAGGCATCCCCATTGAGCCACACTGTCCCACTTTGCAGTCCCTGCATGCCTCATCAAAGTGTTATTTCCACTCCAAAGAGCCTCAGTTATTATTCATCCTGCTTTCCCCCCATTTGTGTCACGTTGCTTTCCAAGGCAGACAGAACATTCCCCACTTAAACTGAATGGCTGCCTCTTGGTCTTGATGGAAACTCCTCAAAACAAACAAGATAAACATCCAGAAAAGGCTGCTTTTCCTGTCATTTTTTTCCCCTACATGTGGTAGAACCATAGAATTGGGTTGGAAGGGATCCTTAAAGGTCTAGTTCAACACCCTGCAATGAGCAGGGACATTTTCAAATAGATCAGGTTCTTCAGAAACCCATTCACCCTGGCATTGAATGTTCCCAGGAATGGGCCATCCACCATCCCAGAGGTTTTGATAACAGCAGCAAGGACAGAAATATGAAATCATGTTAACTCTCAGCAGGAAAAAAAAAAATCTGTTTGCAGATGCTGCATCACTTTTCAGGAATACAGCCTTTTCCTCCTGGCACTAACCCAAGGGAAATGGAGCTAACAGGGTTTATATGTGGCTGATGTTCTTCATGGCAATTAGTCATCAACCTGCAAGCTGAAGCAGAGGTCTCTGTTTGCCTTTCCCACGTGGTTTGTCACTGCTGTGACTCTGCTCAGACATGGTTTTGGCTCTGCCTTTGCTTTCAGAAATGACACTGGCAGCTGAGTGTCTTGTGCTGGCTGGTCTTGCAGGAGACTTTCGTGCCACCAGGCAGTATCAGAGTCCCTGTATCCTCTCTTGCTTCCTCCCTGGAGGTTCATCCCTGGATTTTTTGGGCTGACCTGCATGACTATGCACTGTTTTGATGTGTATCACAAGGAAACCTGGAATTTCATTGCAGGAAACCCTATACAGGAAACCCTATACCCTATAGGATCTTAGCCCACTATCCCAGATGCAGGAACTGCTGTGGTCTTCTGATTTTGGCCTCTGCTATGCTCCACAGCAAGGTCTCAATCCTCTCCTAAGCAGGGAAATCTTCCAGCATCAGGCATTAATGCAGGGAATGAGGAGCTGGGAGACACTCTCAGCAGTGGCTTGTCACCCATAGGGACCCAAACAGTGTGACTGGGGGTCAGAGACAGCTGAGATAGATCTGAAGGGAGATGAAATTTGTGGATCTGAAGGGACATGAAATTTGTGGATCAGACCCCCAAAAAGAGCCAGAAATGTATGATCATGGAGACCCTGCCTGAGCAGTTTTGGGACTCCTGCCCAAGCAGGGACATCTCCACAGGACTGAGATGTTCCCCTCTGCAGGCAGAGCCAGCAGGGCTGCCTGTCCTCAAAGCTGTAGATCAACCTGTGCAGGCCATGGGAGAACCCACGTGTGCCACAGGGCTGAAGTGTGGCCACGAGCCAAGTGTCCCCACTTGCCTTCCTGCTGCCCATGTCCCCCCAGTGATGATGGGCTCCGGGCAAATAGGATTCCTATACTGTGCTGGAGCCATCAATAGCACTCTGTGCTGTCCTCCCTTCCCTCTGGAGCACATTACAATCGTATTCCATCAGCACAACTGGCATGGGCTTTGCTGGGAATGCAAACCTGCAGACAATAACAGGAGCAATTGCACATTGCCACAGAGCATCTGAGGCTGGCTGCTGTGTTTCAGAGCAGAAGGGAGATGCTCAGAAAAGCTCTGCACGCTGCAATAGAAGGAAACTTTAATAACATGTGCTTTTGGATGAAAAAAAGAAAACAGCCAGCTGAGGACAAGCATCCTGAGATGAGTATGAAACTGCAGTGGGTGATTCACAAATCCACTTTTAGCAAACCTAAGTAAAAATGCCAAGTATGGAAAGCTAAAAAGCATGTATGGAGAGAGCTCATGATCTAGTATCACAGCCTTTGTTTCGCTTCCCACTCTTTCACTACTTGATGGAGTAAGAGGAACCATTAAAATTCATCCTCGGTGTGTTGAAAGCTCCTACTGCTTTCTATGAGTCAGGCCAACTTTCTTACCTTTAATGTTCGTTACTAATTTTTTTTTATCTTTTCCTCTCCTGTCTGTCCTGGTCAATAATAATTGATTTCCAGAATAAGAGACCTCAATACCTGAAATAGCACTCCTGGCACATCACAAGCCTTCACCCTCTGTTCAGACACAATTTACATCCTCTGCTCAGCTGCTGCATGTACCAGTTGTGCTCTCCAGCACTCTGTCAGCCAATTTTAGCAGCTGTCAGTCTGTCAGGATGCTGTGTTCTGTTGGGAGCAGGATTTCAGCCCAATCTGAACTCCACTGGCTGTGCTTTATTGCCTTGATTGCTTCTGTGTTTTAATCACCAAGGGTCAATCACTGGGCAACAGAGACTTTTAAAACACACCCATTCCCCAGCAGCAGTTACTACCTGCCTCAGAGATCGAGTGCTTGTATGTTTTATGCATTAATGCCTGGGGTAATCTCACCTGGGGCAGAACGCAGGGAAGGTGGGTGTGAGTGCAGGTGGGGGTCACAGCCACCTCTTGAAGTGACCACCTTTGTCCTCGTCTCTGTCACAAAACCCCTGATGCTTCGCTCCAAAGTAAGAGGGTGCAGTGTAAGGTGTTTTTTAAGGGCACCCATGGACTCCACCATGGTATGGCGAAGACAGTTTATTGCAAAAATCCGGGGTTGTTAAACTGTTAGTTTGTGATGAGTTTACATACCTGTGAGGCACAGCAAATGTGCTTTACCAACACCACAGACCAGGACAGGAACAGGCCTCAGGTGTAACCCATCACCATTCCCTCGCTGTGAGCACTTCTTGGTTCTAATAATTGTTTTACAATTATGGAACTTGTTTTTCACCTCTAGTTTAGCTGAGTCATTCCCAGAATGCTTTTCTAGTCAGCCAAAGCACCAGAAGTGAGCAAGGATTTTACAAGGGCAGCAAGGCCCTCACTTTGCAAGGCCTTTCTGCTCCACAACAAGAGGTCTCCTCAGCACCAGTGAAAACTGAAGGTTAGAGCTTTGCTGAAGTGCCAGTGACCACCAGGGCAAACCTGACCTTGTCATGCTGTCTAGGTGATGCCTTAAAGCTGGTAAAAATAAGAGGCACACACAGCAGTATAGGGGAAAAGGGGTATTCCCTTGGTTTCAATAGGATCCTAGGTGCACAACTCGTCAAAGGTGAAATCACGCCGAGGAGCACACTCCATGTACAATGTGTATACAATTTTATGGACCTCACAAATTAGCATATCTACCTAAAATCCCCAATAAGAAACTTAACAAATGAAGTAATTGTCTCCTTATTCTAATTACCCCCCTCCAAGTGAGACTACAGCCTAGTTTACACAAACATGTTCCAGAAAGGAGGCTCTGTCCAAGGTTGGAGCTTCTAGTTTCGAGATAGTTATGAATGTTTCATCTTCCCCCCAGAGAATTCCCAAACTAAGCTAAATAGCAGAGTACAAGGGTTATAAACATGGAAGGCTAAGGCACAAGGAATGTTTGTGAAGGGTACAAGGAAAGGAAAGAGAAAGGATATAAAAATGTATAAAAATATATAAGAAGGGTATAAAAAGAAAACACAAAAAAAAATCAGGCATCACAGGCTGTCCTGGTACTTGAGGCTCGCCATGGCCTGACCTCTGAGCAGGCATCAGCACCAGGACATCCCCTGGGATCTCCATGGCTTCCCCATTTCCAGTGGCAGAGGTGTAGATGACACCCTGTGACACCTCCAGGTCAGGGATGTCCCCTGGAGTCTGAAAGGCACCTTGGAGGAGGCACAGGGGAACCGTGTCACACCAGTGCTGTGACAATTTAGGAATTAAAACACTTGAAAGTCAAGGCTGACAGAGTGAGGCTGCAGGCTTAATTACCTCCTGGCACCTACACCTTTCAGGAGAGTCTTTAATTAGATGGTGACGTGCTATTTTCCCAGTGTGTTCCTCACCTCACTGAACACACAGAGCCTGCTCGATCCAGGGTAGGTGGCTGCAGCCCCTCTGCTTCCTCCCAGCAGTCATCCTGGGTGACAAATTCCTTAATTCCTGGGTCACCAGCATCCAGGCTGAGCTGTGGACTTGCACACCCCTTGATGGGTACAACAGAAAATGTTCCTGAGTATATGGGGTGCCATGGGTGGTAGTGGGGTGTGGAAAATTACATTTCCAGCAAGGCACTCACAAGGAGAGGAAACTTTTGACCTTTATCTCCTTGCGCCTCAGATCTCATCTGCAAAATGTCACTTTCTTGCTCTGCTTGCAGAAGCATTCAAACTCAACTCTGTACTCTCATGTCTACACTTTCCTTTCATTCCTTTCATTCCACCCACACTTGCTTTTTCCACTGGCAGCAGAGATACCACTCCATGACTATTTTTTCCCCCAGTACGTCCACTAGGAGCAAGACTTTTGATTTAGAGCACTGCAAGATTTGATAGTGCAACATGCACCCACAGAGGAGATGTGGGTTTGGGTTGAAAGCAACTTCAGGGACCTCAGTCATGAGGACAAACATCCTACAAACACACATTTATTGAAATGGGAGACTCCTCATTGAGAGTGCTGTTGAATTCTTGAGTGCTTTTCTCTCAGAGGCAGTGTGCTGTCTCTGAATCCAACAGGACATCAAATTAGGACTCCTAAGTTCTGTTTCTGGCCTGCCACTCACCAGTGATAAGATACTGGGCAAGTAATTTAACATAAACAAGCTCCAGATTGCAGTGCTTAAATATTGCACAGGGGTGCAGTGAGACTGATGAAAAGTACAATAATCTTATTATTAAAGTGCTTCCTGAACCCCAGCTGCAGAAGAGATTCTCAAATAGGGAGTGCCATTACCTACAAGTCCTGATGGACTCAGGAGTCTTGGGAAAAACTGTGGCATGGGATTGTGTCCCTGAAGGCTGTGACACAATGGGATCAGGGGAATCTCCTACATGTGCTGCTCTTCCTAAATCTGGGCCCTTAAATCCTTAAATTTTCAGCTGTTATCATCCTGCATTATGAGAAACCCTGTGCTCTCAGTTCACACACGTTATTGCTCCACTTCTGAGCACTCAGGTCTCCAGAGCTTGCTTGCTTTATCGACAAAGACAGAGGTATGAAACAGGAGGAGAGAAATATTCCAGCTCACAAATCAAATCAGAGAATTGAAATCACAGAACGTGCCTTAAAATTAGCCCAGTGCACACCTGAACAGGGTTCATATCTCACTGGGAACTAACCATCCTTTCTCTTTTCCTTCATTTTTTTCCCTCTGCTGCTGTTCCCTCTGGAAGGTGATCTTTAGTAAATACTGCAACTCCAAAGACATTATGGACCTTTTCTGCATTGCAACAGGGCTGCCGAGGTAGGTCTGTCATTTGTGACATTCACTTCACTTTCGTTTCTTCCCTTTGGGAACAGTTTAAAGACAGGCCCCCAGTGATTTATTTAGCTGCTATTCAGGCTTGTCTCTCGTTCCAGTCTGCTGGAAGAAGAAACTGGGGCAATCCAGAGCTGGAGAAGTGTGGAGGCAGGGAACTGAGCCACCCTGGTGCTGGCTGCACGTGAGGAACAGAGTGGAATAGAGTAGAGCAGAGGAGAAATAATCTAAAGCAAAAACAAGTAAAGAAGCCCAGCCCTGAGCTGGGCACACCTGCCACTTATATCTCAGTATTACATTTTTTTGCCCATATTGAGTGAAATGGGGCCACATGTTCAGAACTTGTTTTTTAGGAGAAAAATTGGGGCCAAAAAGAAGCATTGGCAGCGAGTAATAAGCTTTCTCTTTGGACGTTTTAAAATCTAATCCCAGATATGGGATAGTCAAGCACAAAACACCCCAGCTGAACCATTTTATAAACATAAATATCCCCAAATCCATTGCCCAGGCCATGTATTTCCTAATTTATCCATCCATCCATCCATCCATCCATCCACGTCTGTACCACTTCCAGGCAGTGGATCAGGGAAGTCCCTAAGTCACCTCTAGAACCCAAAATCACCTCTAGAAAGGGAAATCTTCTGTCTGCATAAGGACCTCGAGCAGCACAGGTTGGATGCAATGGGCCAAAGTCTTTATCTCTGGACACACAACTTTACAATACAGGAAAAGTGCAGGAGAAAAATAAGGCAGTCTTGTAATCATGGTTTTATTGCATGGCTCCAGCTCTGGAAAGATAAAATTGACTCAGAATTTGCATAAGCTGCTGGACAGAATTAATGCCCTTTGCAGTTTATTCTATTTCCTCCCATTTGACATTAGAGAGGTTAATAACTCTCATTTTCCTATGATGTCAAATACTTCCACTCCATCACCCAGGAAACTTTGTTCAGCAGTTTTAATCATTCACAATCAGGGTGTTCACTGCTTATTTGGCATTTTATTTTTTCATCAGAAGATTTCCAAAGGAAAATTGCATTTCAACCAGGATCCTGGAGCCAAAATAAACCTTCAAGGTTTGAATTTGAGCCTATGAGATCACAGTTATCATAGTATTTATTTTTAAAAAATTCATATTCAGCAAGATATTTGTTTTGTTTGTTTTGGTAAATGAGTAACTAAATAATTTCAAGATATTCATGGCACCAAAAGTAATTTGTATAGTGTGAGTCAATAGGTAGCTGCTGAGTCAATGCAACACAAAACTCAGCTTTCTAACAGAAATTATTAGTCAATGAGTCAAGAGAATAAATGAATTAGCACGGAGCAAGGTCTGCTCTGAGACCAAAGATGATCCCACTTCACGTTTCACATGGGTGAAGCATCAAGCCTGCCCTGTCCTGTGCTTTGACTCTTCCTGCCCTGAGGTAACTGAGGTGCCAGACACTTCCAGGCCAGGAGCCAGGAGAAAAGATGCATCTGCAGGGGAGAAGATGGCTCTGCATCACCTGCAGCAGCACAGAATTTCAATCAGCATTTCTAGGTCAAATAATCCTCTTTGGCACTTGCTTTTCAGGAACACGACCATCTCCCTCTTGACAGCAGACAACTGCATGGTGTCCATTGATCCCACGATGCCTGCAAACACTGAGAGGTAAACCCTGCTGCCTCCTGCTCCTCAAAAACAGGGTCAGGACCAAGGGACAGGAGGTGTCTGCCTGCAGATGCTTTTTGTGTGCAGTGGGAGGTGAGCAGAAGGAGGGGGGTGACAGTGAGAAATGCATGCTGGCCTGCAACACTAATGCTGGTTTGGAAGGTTTTCACTTGTTCTTAAAGCAGGAGTAATTGTCTGAGGAAAAAATACTGCTTTTAGGTATTTAATGTAGACCATCTGTCCCCATCCCTCCCTGGGTGCTGTCAAAGCTCTGAGCTCCTTTCCCCCCTGCTCCTGGTTGCTCTGTTGGGGCACAACCAGCAGATGACTTGAAAAGCAAACTCCCAGGCTTTGATGAGTTTAGGGCTCTTCATTGCTGGCTTTGGCCCATATTTTGTTATGATTTATCACTCATTGATGCCACGTGAAGGAGCTCCAGCTGTTGGGAGGGAGCTCTCGCACAGGACAGTGCATGAGCACAGAACAAAAAGATGTTGTGGCTGCCCCTGGATCCCTGGAAGAGTCCAAGGCCAGGCTGGATGGGGCTCTGAGCAACATGGGATAGTGGAAGATGTCCCTGTCCAGGGCAAGAGGTTGGATCTGGATGATCTTTAAGGTCCCTTCCAACCCAAACCATTCTATGATTCCATGATTCTATGATTCTATGATTCTATAATTCTATGATTCTGTTTCTAGTAAATCAGAGGGTCATGTGTTCAGAAAAAGTGCCCACTGCTTATTCAAACTCCCAGGTTTTAAGAGAGCTTAGCATATATTAAAATACTTCTCCATGCTTCTCAGGGAGTACGGATGTGAGATACAAACTGCATTTTTGAGTGTTGCTAACATCAACCCTCTCTGACTCTTCCAGGTCCCCATACAAAGTGATACCTGTTGGGACTGAGCAGCTCTCAGGTAAAATGACCCTTTTGAACTGAGTCTACTAAAGCTGAATTTGCTAGAGCTGAATTTGCAAACATTTGCATGTGGAAATTATGAGGCCACGATGCAAAAACCCAAAGATGTCGGTGTCATGGTTGTAGCTGCAGTGGAATAAGAAGTGTTTGATCACAGTGTTCTGCAGGAAAGCGTTAAAAATGTGCCCAAATGTCAATGAGTTTGAGGATTAAATGAATGGCTGAGGTCCAGGGGACTTTCCCAGTGCCTTGCTTGGGTCTGACTCAGCACCCCTGATGCCCTGGGGAAAGTCTTGCATGGAGCAGTGAGGTTTTTTCAGGCAAGACAAATGAAAGCCTGTTCTGCAGTGTTTTGTTAAACTTGTTCATTCCTCAGCAAAGCTCTGCTGGAAAGCTGAGCACAACATTCAAGCCCCATGTTATTTCCAAATGGCTGAGGAGAGAACATAATTTCTGTTGCGGGCATGGTAGCTCTAAGTATGATAAATATTTAAATACACCTGACAAGATTAAAGAGTGCCTGGGTGAAAGAACACATCTGGAGCACATTCCCCAGCCACAGCACTGCTGTACCCCACAGGCAGGGACAAAATGCCACTCCTCCCACTTCCCTTTGCCTGCCAGGATCACGCTCAGGCCAGCAGCTCTCAGACACTGGAGCAGAACATTTGCTTGGGGCAACTCCTGTCGAGCATCTGGCTCGTGGTTTCTCTCATCTGTGCAGCTGCAGAGTCTGCTGCCCTTCACATCAGGGCAGCCTGTGTGCTCTGGAGCCACAGGGAGAGGCTGGCTGCTGCAGGGGGACAGGTGACACCAGCTGGGGACACCCTTTGGAGCAGATAGGAGAGACAAAGGACAAGAGGTTAAGATGGTCCTGGAAACACAGAGTGCACAGGCAGAGCAGGAGTGAGACAGAAAGCCTTGAATAAGTAGTGTGCAGGAATGGGTGAGTCTGTTGGGATAGGAGAGATGAGGTTTTGCTGATCCCACCTCGTCTTGCTTAGGCTCCTGAATTATGCAAGAAAATGTAGCACTTCCAGAAGGGGAGGCACAGGGAACTGAGGCCACTCTCTGAGGCATCTGGGCTGGCAGAAACATCTGGAAAGGATGTGGGGAAGACAGAGAGTCAACAGCAGGGAGACTGTGCATGCAGGGAGCAAAGGTGAGCAGAGAGCAAAGAGAGCACAGAGGGTAGGGAACAGGGAAGAGCCCAACCTCAGTGAGATCTGTGACAAGCCATAAACAGGTCCCATGTCAGCGATTGCCAGAAGGAGGTAGTCAAAGCCAAGGGACACGTGTGACTGTGGAGGGAAAGGAGCTGCGGGCTAAACTATTTCCTTATTGTGACAAACTCTGCTGCAACAACACCACTCTCCCAGTCTGTTTGCATTATCACATCAGAAAAGGTGGGGTGGAGCACGTGGCTCTGTGTCCCAGCTGGTGTGACTAACCAGTCTCATTTGCCCCATGACAGAGAAATGGGGCCAGCATGGCTCCACCAGGGAATGCCAGCTGGGAAGCTTTGAGGGGCTTTCTAGAAAATCTACTCTCCTTTAAATTTATTTTTTTTATTCCCCCAACATGAAGCTAGCAGTATATTTTTATAAGACCATGTATGACTTTTCGCACTCTCCCAAAGCCCTCATTTTTCATCCCCAGCTGACACCACATGGCTCTGCTTTGTGCAGAGCACAGCTAACTGTGTCAGCAAGATCTCTCTTCCCTCCCTGCATTTCATAAAGCAGGGATTTCCACAGATCTGAGCTTAAAAGGGCAAGAAAAAAATCTGGCCATAGATTGTCAAAACATAAGACAGAGTCTGCTATGGAAAGAGAGAGAAAGTTGAGCTGAGTGTGATGGAACTAATGTTCCTTGGTATCTTTTTCTCTTTCACATGGCTTGTCATTAATCTTAAGCATTCCTGACATTTTGCTGACAGTAGGAAGAATAAACAGAGTGGGAAATTGTTCCTCTTCATTAAAATTTAAAAAACCCAGCTCTGTTCTAGTCTTCATTTCTCAGACAGCTCTGCCTGCGTGATTCTGCTTCCCAAAGCAGCTCACCCAAATACATGCCAAGAAGGAGGTCACCCCAGTTTCCACAGTGGTGGGAGGTAGTGCACCTCTTTTCAGCAGAGTCCCAGGCAGCTGCAGAAGAATGGAACACACTCCAGTGAGCAAAGGCTCTGAAAGGTGGGACTGGGAAATATAATCCTTCAGGAGGAAGAATATAAGCAGTGGCTTCCATCCAGCAGAGGAGATATCTGCTAAGAACTGCTAAGAACCAGTTCTTCATTTCCTGGCCATACTCACAGGAGAGGGTTGGAAATAAAAGAATTATTATTCTAGTTGGATGCAGCAGTGATCACCATGTCAGGGGTCAGCTGTCTGCAAGGGTCAGGTGAGGGTGAGGGGAGGTCTGAGCTGGCTGGCTCTGAGCCTGTGGAGCTGCTGGGTCACATTCTGTCCCTCCTGCTGTGGCCCTGGACCAGAAGGCACATGGCCATTCCAGCAGAGTACCAACATCCCAGTGCCAAACCCTTCTCTTGGGGGTGTTTAAATTTCCAAGCCCGTTGAGTCAGCATCCTCTGTCTCCCAACAGCACAAGTGCTCTTGCCTGTGTCCTCCTGGTGGAACTGGCTCCAAAATTTACAAACTGATGGCTGTGTTGTGGCTCTAATTAGGAGGGTTCAGGCACTCTGCAATTTGACGGAGATGACAATTAAATGAACAAACCCTATTAGCAGCACGCTCTTGAGGAATAAAATTGAAGTCTGTTGTGATTCTGATAGTGTAGAGAAAGGAGCTTTTATGGAGGTCAAGTGAGCTTGAACCACTGTGCTCCTGAACAGGCAGGAAACACACACAGGGACTTTCTTACTGCTCCCAAATTAGGGCAGCAAAGCCCAGCAGTGATGGCACTGGAGAGCTGCAGGGATGCTTTTTCCCCCTGGGTGATTCAACACCCGAGATCTTGCGCAGATTGGTATTGGTAAAACGACAGGAGCTTTGTCACTGTGTCTAAATCTTCTTATTCTGGCATCTCCCTCTTCTCCTTTCGGAGTCTTGTTCACGCTCACAGCTCAGGCAAGACTGAGGAGGCAGAGACTGGAAGAGAAAAATCCTCCTCCCACCTACTGCTCCTGACATGCATCCCACAGGGATGTGCACTGGGATGTGCCCAACTGCATCGGGATCACTCACCTGATGGGGAATTTGCATGCAGCAGCCCAAATTAGCCTGAGCTGCTGTGTGAATCTGGGGCTCACTATGACAGATTCATGGACGTGGGCTTGGGCTTGAAGATCACCCCTTCCCGAGGCTTTTGTCCACCTGGCTTCTTGTGGGGTTTTTAATTGCTCTGACTGCCTAGATCCAAACAAACCACAGAAAGCAAAATACAGAGAGAAGCCAGAGACAGAAGCATTTGTGAGAAATAGGGCAGGAATTCACCACCCTGATGCTGGCAAGGAAAAGGAGATGCCCATCCCCTCCCAGCCCTTCTTGACCACGGCAGAAAAGCCAGGGGGAAGCCAAAGCACCCCTCTAACCCCACAGCCTCCTGCCTGCAGCCTGTTGATGCTGGCAGCGTGGCAAGGGGAGCCAGGGAGAGTGGGAGGATGGAGGAGGATCCCTGGCTGTGATCCCAGCGGGTGAGAGGACAGAGGAAGAGGCACTGCTGGGCAGGGCAGTGTGAGGCACAGGGTACCTGCCGGTGGGTGACAAGCCATCTGTGCCAGAGCAGGGGCACCTGGTGCCAGCCTGGCAGGGAAGGTGTGCTCTCCCTGCCAGCCCCAATCTGGCCACGGCGGGAGCCGCAGGAAAAACGCTGCTGCCACATTCCCCCGCACCTGCTTTCCTCCCAGAACCTGCTGGGGACAAGGCAGAATGGCTCCTTTCTCCATGGTGTCCTGGCCAAGCTCCCTGCCCAGCTTGGCAGAGGCCATGGGGCAAAGAGCTGGAGTGCCTGTGCCTGCAGGGAGCAGGGAATGAGCCTGGGGAAGCCTGGGGAAGCCTGAGCTGGCTGTCCCTGCCCAGCATTAACCATTGCAGGGATGGGTTCAAAATGTCATTTCTCAGCTGCAAAACACCCTGAGCGTTGTGCAAAAGCCTGGCTTGCTTGCAAAAGCCTGCATTTTAAGCGTTGCACATCCACGGTGCTGGTGGGAGGTGAGGGGAGAAGAAAGCTGCTGGGTTTTTGGGGGATGCTGCAGCAGCACCCCAGAGCTGCTGGCAGGGCTGCTTGCAGCAGGATTTCCTTTTCACAGAGGGAATGGCAGCAAAACAAACGAAGCAATCCGAGGGAAAAGGTATCTGTGTGCACCTGGGGTATCAGCCCTGCCCAGGGGTATAAAAAACCAGATGACAGAGGGTAATGAAGGGAGCAAAAACACACTTAACCCTCCTGTTCTACAAAGGGGAGGACAAGGGAGGCTAAATGATGTCAGAGCAATGTCTCATTCTCTTCAGAAACAGGGGTTACCAGAGGTCTTCCCTTTGGAAAGGAACAGGGCAGAGAAATGGATCTTTGTCTCTTTAAGATGAGACGAACTGCCACTCTTAGTCATATATCTTTACTGCACCCTAGGGTTATAAAAACATACATCTTCATTTTGAAAGTCTTTTATTACATCCATAAACATCAGATTGCAGCTGACTGCTCCCTGGATGAGAATTTCCTAGTACTCCAAGTGAGTTTTGACAGGGGGAGGGAGTGAAAGTAAGATTGTTGGGTTCTTTTTTTTTTTTTACTGGAACAGTGTTTATAGGGAACTTGTCAGTCTCTGGCATGCTCCAGGCACTGTCAGAGGGCTGAGCAGCATCGAAGGGAGAGGACACAGGTTTTTCTCTGCTTGTTTTCACTGCTGGACTGGGTGCCACCCCAGGTGCTGCACACGGTGAGTTTCCTCCTCTCTTAAATAGGACGCGGCGTTTGCTTTGTTTCAGCGCTTGGGTTTTGTGAGAAAACTGGAAAATGGGTCTCTGTGAGAGGAACTAATCTCTCCATTTTCTCTGCTAGCCACTCGGCTGGGAGTTGGGGAAAAGAAAAATAAAATCATTTTTTAAAAAGAGGGAATTAGCTCTGAGACTTTCAGAGCACAGAATGCTTGCTCCAGTTTCGAGACACAGGGGGTGACAGCCAAATTGTTCTGACCAGCACTTTGAATGCTCTTGACAAGCCTTGCTGACATCTCTAATACCCGAGGGACTGCAAATCCTTTCAACAGGTACAAGAGCTATTATTTAGAAATAAATGGTAAATGCTGGGCTGTATTCCTGCCTGATGTGTTTTGCCTGGGTGATTGCACTTGCTAGGCATGCTGTTCCCTCCAGGAAGGACAAGAAGTATCTGCAGAAATGCCATCGGGGTGTTCCTGTGCAGGGTATAAATAGGTGTTCTGTAATCTGCAGTGTGTTTATGAGTGCACTCAATGTTTCCTTTCCTCAAGCATGAGGAACGAAGAGCACATCCCCAGTGCAGGAATGACTGCAGCACAGAGCAGCTTGCATTTGCTGCTGGGGGAGAGAGGAGCAATCCCAAACCAGCAGCTCAGGGCTCAGCAAAGCAGATAAATGCTTCCCCTGCCTGTGTGGACACACTAAAAGATGGGAAAATATTACTATCATGTTTCTTCCTGAAGTGTACTTTCCTTCAAAATCCAGTGTTTTGAGGGATTGTTTGCTTTTCCCTGTGTTAGTGATTCCCTGTGACTGCCTTGGGAAGAGGCTGGAGTTTCATCAGGCTGACCCTGCTGAGCCAGAAAAGATCCCAGGCTGGAGCTGGCAGTGGGAGCTGGGGAGACTCCCAGTGCTCCCAGTGCTGCAGAGCTCAGGGAACAACAAGATCCCAACAGGATCCCTGTGGCAGCTCTGCCCAAGCTGTGCTCTCCAGGGAAAAGGGGCTGGGAAACTTGTACCCTGCTGCGTCCATCCCACAGAGCAGGAAAGGCAGAGCTCATTCTGCAGGAATGGAACACTTCAGCATCTCACGTTTGCCTGGAGTTTATGCACAGCAGCACAATCCTTAGAAATTTGCACCAGAAAAATTGGGCTCCGGGATAATGTCCCAGGATAAAACTGAAAGGCAAGCTGGGGTTTTTCTGTGCTCATGAGCTGTAATGCTGTTCATGGGCACTCTGTCAGAGAGTGCTGATGGTGCAGAGACACTGATTGTGAGCAGGAATTTTCAAAAGCCATTTGTGGTTCTGGGTGTCCCACTCAAGATATGGGAAAGGGGTTTCCTCTCCAGAAAGTGCTGCCCTAAAAAAAGCTGCCCCTCAGAGAGCCAGCCTGCCAAAAATAAAACTTCTGAGAAACCTTGGCTGTAATCTGCAGGAAGAGAAGGCAGGTGAGACAAGGAGTCATTCCCAAACCCTGACATTGTATAAAGTATCAAAACAGTTTTTTGGCCTCACCATCAGAACTGGAATCCTGGGACACCACTTTGTAGAAGGGTTGAGGGTGTTTTCTTTCCTCTTTTTGTTTCTATCATGTCTCCCTTCTATTTTTTTCCAGAGAAAGAAGAATTGTTTCAGAATTTATTGGGACAGATTGCTGAGCAGTTCTCGAGGTAAGAAACTGAACTTCATTATTAATTTAAAATGCTATTTCTTTTATCACCCCAAAGTGAACTTTTCACAACAGGCAGAGGGGCATTTAAGACATCTTTCAAATCCCCCTCTGCCTGCCAAATTTAGGTCTGTGACACATTATTTCCTGCTGACAGCAATACAGTAGCTTAAACCAAAAGCAATTTCAGTGATTATCTTTGATCTAAAAGGAGATCAAGTAGTAAATGCTCCTTCCCTCTCAGGAAGCAAAAGAAATGCTTTTTTGTTGAACAGTCAGATCATCGGATTTATTCCATTTTCCCCTTTATCACCCAAAAATGTCTCTCCTCCGAGAGGATTTCTCTACATCTGTGTAGCTGCTTATTTAATCCCAGCTGGTCTCAATAAGACAGATCAGTCCCACCACAGCCCAGCAAATCACCAGCATAACTCGACAGGAGGGGAGGAGGTTTCAGGGTGTGCAGACACCAAGTCGCTGCTCTTAGACAAAGCATTATCAATTTAACTTGGCTTCCCTGGGGGGTACAGTAGCAAGTCACTGCTGAGAGAGGGGGAGATGAAGTGTTGTAGAGCCACAGTACATTCCTAGAGCCATTAAAAAAAAAACCCCACTTGCTGTTAATTTTTCTGCAAATTAAACCCGGGTGTATTTTCTGCCCAAATGTTAGCATTTCCATGGAAAATTTGCTTTTCTTTGTGGCAAAAGTGACTGGGCAGATCAATCTTAGAGACACAAATATGGACATTCCTAGCAGAAGTCCTTAGCACCTATGTTAGGTAGAGCATTAAATGTATAACATTAATACATGAGGGTTTTTTCTTTCCAGGGTTTTTAAAATCAATGAGCTGAAAACGGAAGTAGCTAATCACTTGGCAATGCTGGAGAAAAAGGTTGAATGTGAGTGTCCCTTTCTTCCTATCACAGTGGGAACTGATGCCTTGCTGTGCCCTCTGACCTGCCCTGCTCCTCACAGCCCCTCTACTTTCTCTAATCCCTTGTGATTTGGCCAGTTTTGAGCCCAGAAGGTGGCGTGGGGATGGTGGGAACCCATGGTGGCACTGGCAGGGGGACCAGGGTGGGCTGGCTGGTGTTGCCAGGGTCCAGAGCACCTCCTGTCCTCCCCTTTGAGGGGCTGCTGAGCCCTCCATGGAGCTTTGGGGGTCACATCCTGCTGTTCCCATGTCCCTGTGGCAGGGAGCTCCACCACCCACCTCCCATCCCCACCTTGCAGCCCCTGGCCAGCCCTGCTGTGTCCCCTCTGCCCCAGGTGGCTGTCACCTCCCTGCAGCCAGCAGTGACCCCATCCCTCTGCACCCCCTGATCCTCTAGCACTGGGGCACCTGATCCCATCCTCCCTGGGGCATTTGGTCTGTAATTCCACCCTCTCCCCTCTGTCAGTTGGATCCTTGCACCCTAACACGACCAAATTTTTACTGTGCAACAACCAAGTTAAATTCACTTGGTCAACGAGCTCTTTTCTGGTTTTTGGGTTGTTTTCTTCCCCCCTGTGCAGCCTCTGAGTTGTTTCAGTGCATTATGCAGAGCACAGGTCCCACAGAGGCAGGGAAAGGGATGGATAAGTTGCTGCCATCCAATTTTGGCTCCAAAGGTCACATCCTTGCAGATGCTCAGCACTGAAGTCAGGAGCAGGGAAAGCTGACTGGAAAGAAAGGGAGAGCCTTTCCCAGGACTGCAGCTGCAGAAAGCACTTTCCCACTAGAGCTGGCTGGGAAAAAAAAAAAAAAAAAAAGAATTTCTGGTTCATGGAAGAAGTTGTTTTCCTGAAACTTCCCCTGACCAGGAGCTACCTTGACCCTGCAGCTGCTCGGGGAGACTGATCCCTTTGCCAGCAGGAAGAAATGTCCTTTTTTTGAAGAGCAGCTGCAGGGAAACCTCTCCCTGTGGCCAGCCCAGCCTCAGGCTCCTGGTGCTGTGGGATGTCCATGGAGGGGGCAAAACCTGCAGCTTGCCTATCCCCCAGAAAGGAACCTAGATATGAATTCCTCCCTGTGTGTTTGGCTGCTGCATCTCTCAAGGCTCTGCTGATTTATTTTTCCATGCAAATGGAAAGAAAAAAACAAACAAAACGTCAAAAAAACCCAAACAAAAAAAAAAAAAAAAAGGGAAAAAATAAGGAAAAGAAAAAAAAGGAAAAAAATTTTGCTCAATCACTCTGGATTTTCAGTGAAACTTCTGACCAGCTCCAGTCCTCAGGGCTAGATGCTGTGGATTAGAGCAAATGAGCTAAGCCTGTGGGTCTTTGTATCCCCTTGGCAGCCCCAGCAAGCATCTCTCCCAGGCAGCTAGGGGCTGCTTTTGCCCTCTGGTGAACCCTCTGGGATCCCTGGCACACACAGCCTCTCAGCACTGGCAGTGGAGGGAGAGAACCAAGGCATTCATGCCATTCTGGCAGGACAGACCTGAGCACTCCAGCACTTTATGCTGGTTTAGGGAAGGCAGCCTGCCCAGAGCTGCTGTGCCATGCAGGTGGGCTGAATTCACTGCTCCCCAAAGCAGGGTCCTCTCCCTCCCTCTGTGGGTCCCCCATTCCATCATTCCCTGATGGAATCAGCAGCTGATGGAGCAATCTGCTGCCACTCTGCCCCAGGCTGTCCTGGCTCCCTCAGCCTCAGCCTGTGGGAAGGAGCTCCCTGTCTGCAATGCACCCATCTGCTCGAAATTGGACTTGCAGAGTTTGCAGCAGAGCCCACTCTGCAGCATTCTGAAATAATCCCCCGGGCTGTGGTGTTTGAGAAGCAAAGCCGTGGGAGAAAGGGAGTGTCCAACCTCCCTGCTTGAGCTGGGCTCCCGGAGGTTGCTCCAAGAGCTGTGTTTCACTGCTGGATTCTGCCCAAGGATTTCTTTAGACAGCACAGGGTCTTTTCAGTAGGTATTTCTTGCTGCAGAATAATATAATGGGCCCTTAATCAGTGCACATGACAAGGCCATTTATCATTTGCAAGCCAAATGTGGAAAGAACTGTGCTTTTATTTTGTGCTTTTCTCCTGCCTCCTTCAGACATCCCTTTTCCACCACTTTCACATGTGCTCTCCAGGATTTCTTCCCCAGAGGGGACATGTGTGTGGGGATAAGAACTCCTGACAGCACTGCATCTGCACCTCACATGAAATGTTCTCAGCTTCCTTCCCACTCCTGCCTGGAGACCACAGCAAAGATGTGTTTTCAGGGAGCCAAATCTTTTAGCTGATGTTTAAATCCCAGCTGAAACTTGTCACTTCCCCCTGGAAAATGAGTCCATGCAGAGCAAGCACTGGGAATGCTTTGTCCTGTGGCTTGACTTACTCTGCACAGCAGCCCACACATGAATAAGAAAGCTGGCAAAAAACCCTTTGCAATTTGTAAGCGCTTCACATCTGCCTTAAGAAAATAATTATGTAAATTCTCTGCTTCCTCAGAGTGATTTGGGATGAAAACTAAAGAGATGCTCCACAAAAAAAAAAAACGGTCAGGGCTGACATTTTGCACCAGAACTGCTTGCTGAAGTTGCCTGCCCTAATTTCCTGTCGCTCTGATAACTCTGCTTGGCTCCCACTGTTTCAAATAGCCACTGGCCACCATTTAGACACCTTGGCAAATGGGCTACATGTGAATTTCTGCCAGGTGAATGCAGCCAGGTGCTACAAAGCAGCACAGGGCCTGCAGCTGATCATCAGCAGTTGGACAAAGCACCCAAAAAAGTGCAGGCAGGTGTCCTGAATGAGCATATCCAATAAGCAGGACATCCTGTATCACCACGCTGTGATCACCCGAACAAGTTGCCTGTAACGAGATACAAAAAATTATAAATTCCTAAATGGGATTTTTAAGCATGAACCACCCCTCTTTCCCTTTCCTCTCCTGACACATGGCATTCTGGGCTGATTTCATACACATCTCCTTCCCTTTCCCCACTTCCAGCTGCAATCTTTGTTGTTACTCTCATAAAGAAAACAAAACCAAGGTCTCTGCTTATCTCCAGAGCTGTGCCCTTCAAGGCAGGGCTTTATCACTTACATGCTGCTCTCCAGATGAGTGTGATCCAGACTGTGATTTTCTGAGAAAGTTGCTGAATGCTGATTGTCCCATTGCAGTTCCCTTGAGCTGCCCTGAGAGCCACAGCTCATCCATTAAAGCAACGAGTTCAGTAAACAAATGAGCTGTGAAATGACTGCATGTGGATGACATGACAATAAACGGTGCTGTGTCCTTGATCACGCTGAGAGTTCAACCGGGGGGAAAGAAGAGGGAGAATCATTCTCATGCTCTCGCTGCATTGGGTTCTCACGTGGAATAAAGTGCCCTGCTGCATAAAAAAGGCAATCAAACTTTCTGCCTCGTGGCTCTCTGCAATTGCGTGCAGAAGGCAAATATAGGATTTTCTGTGCCGCGTGTAGAAATAACCTTTGATTACGGAATTGATCAGCGAAAAGGAGTGACAGGTTTTCAATACTTAAAAAAAAAAGAAAGAAAGAAAGAAATCCATCATTAGAGCCAAATTTTCAATATTTTTCTCTCCCTCCTGCATTCTCACTTTGGTTTTTCTGTATCCAGCAATGCCTCTCAGAGCTCCTTAATGCTCTGCATGAACTTTCGAATTAAAACCTTTTATCTTAATGGGAATTCTAATCCTGCCGGGACGTGTTTGCATAGCCGCGCTTATCATCCCATCACGGGAGAGCTTTTTTCGCTCAGGATTTCCTCTGATTCCTGCTCCACAGCCAAGAACTGAAGGCACCAGGAGAGCTGCCTGCTGCTGTGGAAAAGCCGAGATGTTCTAGCCACTGAGTGAATTAAAACCCTGTGGCTGTTATCTGCACTGGCAGCAGAGAATTCCTGTGGGTTTCCAAGATCTCTGGCTTTGGCAGCACCTGCACGTGGCAGAGCTGAGGCAGCCTGTGAGAGCTAGATAACCCCACTGCCAGAGCTCCCTGAAATCTTGCATTGTGAATCGAGATCCTGCGCCTTTTTGCCATGGTAACACCCCTGTTGTTCTGCTTTGTTGACAGTGGAAGGCCTGAAAGTGGTGGAGATTGAGAAATGCAAGCGCGACATTAAAAAGATGAGGGAGGAAATGGCAGCAAGAAGCAGCAGGTGAGTTCTGCTTGGGACCTAACCACATGAATAAGTGTCTGGTTTCAAACCCTAATGCAACATTTCCACAGTTATCTCCTGGGCTTAGAAGTAAAAGAGCAAGGAAACCAATAACCATCAAGGACAGTGGCTTTAATTTAACATTTGAAGATTTATAGCCATTCACCAGTTCAATTAGCTTGGGCCATGGGAATAGAGAAGAAGGTCTTGGGAGTTATTTGTCACTGTACAGAATGGGAATCCTTCATCCAGATTTACTGGGAGAGGGGGAATGGGAAAAAAACTTCTGCACAGTGCAGCCTTTGGTTGGGAACCAGCTAACACTCGAATCAGCTCCAATATATTCTGGGAAATTACCAAATAAATATGTAGCAACTCCTCTAATTATGATCTCATGCTATTATAAATCATCCGTTTCAAATTCAACGAGAAATTGGGAATTTGCTTTCTAGTGCAAGAGCTCATTGTGGTGGCGCAGCTCGGTTTTGCTGTAATTAAAACACCAGCAGAAAAAATTGAATTTCATATGGTACGTGGTCCCAGCTGCAAAATGCCCCCTGTGTTACTGAAGTGCCCCACTAGGACAAACAAATCGTCACTGTGAGATTGGGAATACTTCTGGGAAGGTTGCTGAAGAGGAATATACCCTGCTGCTCAAAATGTGTGTGTGAAGGGGATTTTTCTCAGCAAATTTAACTATGCTGTCTTGACAGTCTCTCTTGGGGTCAAATTGTTTGACCTTTAATCAAATCTGTTTCCTGCTGAGGGCAATGGGAGATGTACTGAAAGATTCAGGCTTTATTATCACTGGCTTTTATTAACGTTGCCATCCAGATATGTCAGGAGGCACAATGATAATGCATTCCCATGAAGTCCAAGGCCAAATTCAGCTGTCATATTAGCATAAACGCAGAGTAACATTATTAACCTCAGATGTGTGCCTCAGATTTATCCCAGCAGGATGGAATGCAGTTTGCCCTGTGACTTGCATCATTTCTAGTTGGGGTGTGTGGGGAAATCTCATTAGAAAAATCCAAGCCCGGGCTGGCAGCAAATGCAAGAGCATGTGTGCTGATTTGTGCTGGGTGTGATGTGGGAAACGTGTGTGCCCATGTGTCTTTTCTTCAGCCGTGGTAGGAGCTGGGAGAGCTGAACACTGATGCACAGGTGGACAGGGAATTAGGTCCAAAAAATAGAAATTATGGCAACTTCATGTTGGCTCAGTTGCCACCAAACCACATCAGGAAGTACGAGATTGTCCCAGCAGCCATGACTCATTGCCATCCCAGCTCCTGTCACCTTCCAATCTATATTTTGTGGTATGAACAACAACCTGTTAACGAGAAAAGCCAGAATGGGTAGTGTTACATCTGCTCAGTGCAGCCAGCTCCAGCTGGGTGTCATCTCCACGGAGGGTGAGATGTGACAGGCTCCAAAATCTAGAGATCAGCACGGGCTGTGAGGCTGGAAAGCTGTGCTAGAAATGGGTGTGGGGCTCAGCTGGGCACTGACACCCTCCTGGCTTGCTCTGAGCTCACACTCACGGCTGGAGCAGGGTGAGCAGGATGCTGCTCTGCTCAGCATCACTTTGGTGCTGTGTCCATATGGATCTGTCACAGCTCCTCTTGAGTTGTGTATTCTACCCCCCAGCTGCTCAGAAGCTCCTCCTGCTTGCCTAAAATCCTGCCTGTGATGATCTGCACCCTGTGGGTTTGGGTCTCAAAGCAGCAGTTGGATGTGGATATGAGACTGAGAGAGGACACTCCTTGGTGGCTCCCATCAGGAGCTGCTGGTTCCCTGTTCCCAAGCCACCACAGCCCCACAGGAGCTGTGCCACCAGCCCATGGTGATCCCATGCTTCTCTCCAGGGTGGCTGAGCAAGCTCTCTCCCCCTGGCATGAGATTTCTGTGGGAACAGAGGCATCCCAGGGAAGTGGAAATGTATCTGCTGTCATTTAGATTTGTCATCCCTTGTGCAGTGCCATTTGCTAGATAATGGGTATGATGTGAGAAGCTAGATAATGCAGTTGCAATTAGGGATTGCATCAAAATTTAATTAATGTACATAAATATGTGAGTGCCTATATTCCTTCAATAAGTTCCCAGTGTACAGAGCTGTATGTATGTTTACCTATTCCTGTATTTGCTGTTACATCACCAAATGAGAGATTAAGGTTGAGCAGCCAGGTTTATAAAAGCACAGTAAATTGTGCATCTCTTTCTGTAGAAGAGCAAATCAGCTCCACTTGCATCCTCCTCAAATTGCTTTTTTTTTGCTTCTCTGCTTTCCAAGCTCACCACTGGCAGATGCTAATAGCATTATGGTATCATTTAAAATCATGATCATTTGCAGATACAGTTTTACATTTGTGAAGCTCTGATGCATCCTGGCTCTGGTGTGTCCCCCAGTGTGCTGGGATGAAGACTTCAATATCCTACTGCAGCTGGGAATTAGAGATAGCTGGCTGACCCTCAGCTAACCCTGGCAGTCAGCTCCAATTAGGGCAAGGAATGCCCCAATCTCACTATTTTTATCCTGCTAATACCCCACACAGTGGAGTTTTGAGGAAACAGCTTTAGAAATGATTAAGACAGCTTTTCATCAACTGAGAATCTCCTTAAACAGGGCAGGAAAAGGCAGCTGGTTGAAGTCAGCTGACCACCATGAACTGTAAAATGACATAACTTTCACAGGACTCAGACACTGCCATCAGAAATGACAGCAGGCATCAATGTCAGGAGGAGAAAAGAGACCTGGACTAATTCCCAACAGAGAGGAGAATCACTAAAAAGAGATACAATTCAAACTAAAAGAAATAATCAGATACCATTCAAAATAAAATTTAAAAAACCAAAAAATGGACAAATACAGTTAATGGAATGCTTTGTTTGGCTTCTTTTGGGAGGCTTCTTTTCACTTCCTTTGGCAGGGGGCTTGAAAACTGAGAAAGGATAATCCAAATGCTAGGGCTACAGGGATAAATCCCTGGAAGTGTTCAAGGCCAGATTGGATGGGGCCCTGAGCAGCCTGATGGAGTGAGCAGCATCCCTGCCCACGCCAGGGTGGGTGGAGCTGGGGGATTTTTAAGGTCCCTTCCAACCCAAAGCATTCCACGGTTGTCTAAATGCAAAATGCAAGAAGGTCAGCCTTACACGAGAGTTAATAAAGTTTTCCACGTGGAAAACTAGCTGGGAGAAGCCCTCCCAGATCAGCAAATCCAAGATGTGACTGACCCTCACCTTGTCACCCAGCCCAGAGCACTGAGTGCCATGTCCAGTTGTTCCCAAAATATCCCCCTCCAGGGATGGGGATGCCACCACTGCCCTGGGCAGCCCATTCCAATGCTTGACTGTGCTTTCAGTGAAGGAATTCTCCCTGATGTCCAACCTTCCCCTCCCCTGGCACAGCTTGAGGTCATCTGGGAGAAGAGCCTGACCCCAACCTGACTGCACCTCACCAGGGAATTGTAGAGAGTGACAATGTGCCTCTGGCTCCTCTGCTCAGGTGGGAAAGCATCAGCTTGGCTTCTCCACATGCAGAGGAAAGAAGAGTAAATAACTGGCTGGTGTTAATGACCAGGCAAGTGTTAATTACCTGTAATTGCTGGAGGTGGCTCCCTTCCTCCAGGAGCCAAGCAGAGGTGTCTGCCAAGTCTGTGCCTCTCTGCTGCTGTCCCACATGCAAGGCGGCAGGCAAGGAGGTCCTACCATTAAAGTGGAAGGTCCTGTAGGCTGCACTGAGGCTCAGTGGGTGTCTCCAGCAGTAAATCTGCACAGTTTATACCAGCAGTGTCCATGGCCAGCATGGTCCCTGGCAGCCCTGGAGAAGGATGCCTGCCATGGAGAGCAAGCTGCTCACTGCAAGTTATTTGGTTTAAGTGGTTGGGTATCCATGGATACAGGCCTGAACTCAGATGCTTCTCTCTTGAATGCAAATAGACTGAGAAAGGGCAACAGGGGTGTTGCACAAGGGGAGAACATCCTAAAGAGGATCACACTACCAAAGCATTTGAACACCACCACATGAAAAAGGGAGAGGTTGTGGAGAAGGGTAATTCTCTGAGTGATGCCTACTGGGGGACCAGAGCACTTCTGGCATTTTTTGAGGCACTGTGGCTCTGTTCCCTCAATGCTAAGAGATGGATATTTCATTTCAGGACTAACTGTCCCTGCAAGTACAGCTTTTTGGACGAAAACAAGAGGCCAGCTCCCCGGCGAGATGTACCATCCTACCCAAAGGTACCACCCAATCCTTGCCCTCCCCATAACCCTGCAGCAGGGCTGCCATCCTGACAAGTGCTGCTTTGCAATGTGTGACTCCTTAGACATTAATTCCTAGTCATTCTAAATCCAAGACCTGATCCAAAACTCCTGCAAGCCAGTGGAAAAAGCTGTCAGTTGCCCATGGTGACTTAAAGTTTAATTCTCAGTAGTCTTTAATACTTGAAAGCTCATTAGTGTTTGAAATGTTAATGAACATTGTGCATTCATCAACATTTAACGCTCTTTTGTCTAGTTATATTTGTTTATTCTCCATGCTCATGGCAACAATCAAAACCTCCCTGTAATGCTGTGTTCTAATTGAAAGTAGTGCTGCTGCCTGTTTCCCCCTAATGGATTATTTTTTAATTTAAAAAGTAATTTATGGAGATGTTTCACCTAGGGAAGCAAAGAGAAAATGCGACATTGGATTGTCTCCAAAATGATTCATTGTCCCTGTGAAAATGAGTTAGTGTATTTGCTAGAGAAAACAGTAATGCTGGAAGAAAAATGCCTCCTGGGCAAGCACAAGTACAAATCCACAGTGATGAATGAGGCTGAAACCACGAAGAGCAAAGGGTCTTTGCTCCCAGAACCAGCAGTCTTTGCCCACAAGAATTATTGAAAGCTGACAGATTATGCCTGCCCAGCTCAGACCTTGACAAAACACCAGCTCACACACGTGCAAGATCAATGTTTAACAATGGGCATCTCCTTGCACACACCACAGCTGGCTCAGCCACCCTGAACCCTCCTGGTCCTGAGTGATGCAGGTCCATGACACAGCCATGGCTCTGTGCTCATTTGTCTCCAGAGCCTTGCAGAGCAACGAGTTGTAAATTCAGCTGTTTATTCTCACAAAAGTGACCTCCAAGTGAAGCAGAGACGGTGGGACTTCTGTTTATTTTAATCAGCTTTTGCCCAGGAGGCTTGTGCTCCTGACACTAACACATGATTTCACAGAACACATCAGTTCTCAGCCAGACTTTTCCCCTGGTAAGTATATATGTCAGATTAAACTCTGATGGACTGCTGCATTAGGATCTGGAATTAGGAATAAGGGCTATTAAGAGTTGCTCTGACCCACTGCTGAGAAAACTGGTAGTGTGTATTTCTGCATTATCCCTAGGCCATGGGAGTCTGGGGTTTTGGAGATTTGTGAAATTTGTCATCAGTTGCCAGGTGCTGGATTTGTCCAGTGTCAGTGAGGCTGAAAGAAGTTGTCAGTACAACACCAAACCTGTACTGCTAATTCACAGTTTTCTTGCAGAAAGTCATATTAAATGTACCTTGTACATGCAAATGCAAATGCAAAACTCCCTGCCTTCTGAAGGAGGAAGATTAATCTTCAGTGTTATTCTTCCTTGGATTAAATATAAAACAATTTGACGGCTCAGAAATTATCATTCACCTGCTCGGGACTGTAAACTCCAACTAGAGACAGCCATGGTAAATGGGTCAATTGAAGCCACAAGGTTTTTGAGTCCAAAAACCACTGATAAATAGAGTCCTGAAAAGATGAATCTGTAGAGTACTGATATTCCCACATCTTTTAACCCTCCACATTCCATTTTTTTTCATTTTGTGTACAACCATAGCTGGTGAATGAGCTTGATTTTGTTTTAAGCTTTTGAGCTTAATGATAAAAAATCACTTGAATCTTGCAGGCTGACAACCAATTTGAAACTGTGGGCACTCTTGAAAAAACACTCCAAACGAGAGCATAAATCATCTGAAAATAAACATATCATACCCACCAGCTAATTTAGCACTGTGAGCAGAGACACTTCACACCATCCCTCCCTAACTGGCAGTGCCACTAATGCTCTGCAGGCAGCAGAACCAGAGCAGCCAGGGATGGGTCTGTGCCCTGTGCCTTTGGTTTCCCACACTGGATTTAGCCTGGCTCTGTCCCTAACCCCTCCACTCTCCCTTTTCTCCCCATCCCTGCACTCCCAGCCCCACCAGGGTCTGCCCTGAGGAGGAGCTGGTGGGAAGGGTGAGGAGGGTTGAGTGGCCAGAGGGAGAGACCACTGGCTCTCTCCTTGGGAAGTGTGGCTAAACCCCTCATGAAACCCCCTGGGAGTCCCGAGGATGTGCCAATAGCAAGTGCCATGCCAAAGCCACCCTTGCTGACACCTCCTGCCTTTCTGTCTGCAGTACATGCTGTCCCAGGAGACCATCGAGGCCCTGAGGAAACCAACCTTTGACGTGTGGCTGTGGGAGCCCAACGAGGTGAGGATTAACACAGTTGGCACCTTCTGAGAGCCAGCGAGGCCAGAAGAGCCCATTGAGACAATCTGCAGGGTTTTCCCCCTTTTCCTGCCCCTTACTCTCTATACATTTTCTTTTATTTCCACACCACACCAGAATGCAGTACTTCTTCCTAGCAGATGCCAGGTGGATTATGCTGCTTACCATATCCTGGCTCCTCTTTATTTGCTCTTTAATCTCTTCCCAGTAAAGTCTCTCAACTGGTGCACTGTCATTACTGCCACATGAGTTCTCTCAACCCACTTTATCCGAGCAAATCAATCCCCAGAGAAGTGTGTGCTTAAGCACATCATCAATAACTCCACTCAGATCAATAAAGCAGCAGGCAGAGGTGCATGCATTGATTCACAGCCTTTCAGTAGAGGGTTTTTTCTGCAGTTTGTCCTGGAGAGTTTGCAAGGCTGCATTCACAGCCAATTAGGATCTTCTTATTTCTTCATTTTCTTCTTTTTCTTACTGCTATTGGTGTTGTTCATGGTTCATCACTTGTAGTGAAGAAGTTTCTGGAAGGTCCATGTATAAACCTCTTTTGAAAAGTGAAGGAGAAGGATGTTGAGAAAGGACAGCTTATAATATAATGTAAAACCAGATTTAGCAAATACTAGCAAATCTCACTTAAGAAAAATGTAAAGGAGGGCAGGACTAAGTTAGAGGTTTAGTGCTGGTTTTTCCCAATGGAAAAGCTCAGGTATTTCTAGGAATCACCTTAATTACCTCCTCAGTCAGAGGTTGTGCATGCAGAGTCTTTGTGGCTCAGCATGACGAGGGAAAACACCCCACACCACACCCACAGAACATCATACTCCCCTAAGGATACTTCTGTGTTTGCTAGAACAACAGAAGGGTGACTTTAGCTCCATCTCCTATTTGCTGAGGCTGGCAGAGCTTCCCTGGTGTGGTCAGAGGTGCTCTCCTCTCCCTGCTCCCTCTCCAACCTCTTCTCCCTGTACCATGGCCATAAATTCCTGACAGGTCTTTGCAGCAGGAGGGAATTACACTCTGACAGGTGGACCATAACACTGCTGGCTCATTGCTGTTCTGACTATCAAGGAAGAATGTGGAGAGACAAAACCCCATAATCCACGGATTCCTGTGGGCTGGGGGGACAGAACTTCAGCACGGTAACTCCTTCAGAGGACTAGGAAACACTTTAGGGTGGCATAAACAAGGCAAACAGGAGGATGTGGAGATTCAACTTGCCCTGCAAGGAGGAGTCTGCTCAGAAATGAGATTCCACACAAGCTGTGGTGAGCTGAGCACCATATGGGTTTATCTCACCCTCTTCAGCTCTGCTCGATGTTTACAGAGAATATTTCAATTCTGTCAGAGCTTGTTTAGCAGTGAGTGTTTGCCCACGTGCTCCGTGTGGGACAGGCAGGTCATAAAGCACAGTCTGTAAATAAATGAATAATGTGCTTTGCAGCATCTCAGTAAACAGAGCTTTGCAGCAAGCCTGGGTCCTCTTTCTCAAATGCCCTCTCACTTTTCAAGCCTTACAAGAGTCCCATATTCAAGCTTTTGCTGCTGACCAAGAAAGCTGAACATGAAAACTGAGATTCTCCTGTGTTCAGAGGTAGGAGTTTTGGGACTGAGAGTCACCCAGTCACTCATCCAAAGCTCTCCTGGCAACAGCTGCATTTTTAAGGGTAATTCAACACTTCTAGGCAAAGTTTATTGTCTTGGAAAGTATTTTATTAAACTATTGCAAAACATATATTCTACCAAGACAAGGGGATCTTCAGCAAAATGCTGTCCATGTGATCTGAGCAGAATTCAGCTCATGGCATTGTCCCTCAGGTCCTGCAGGAAAGTCTTTTCCTGCTTGGGTGACTCAAAATCAGCCCTGTTGTTACTCCATGAATGATGCTTATTCCCTGGATAAATATAAAGTTTCATTAGATTAAATAATTTTTTCTGGTGAGTTTCTAAGAGCCTAAATAACAGAAAACTAAGTAGAAATGTCTCCAATGCTGTATTTCTGACATTATACTCGTCATGTTGAAACCCCTGGATCACTTTACAGTCTAAGAACTGCATTTTCCAACACAATGGAAATGAACACAATTTCCAGCACATTCCATCCCCTGCAGATTTGACCTTCAGAAATGGGAATGCAGATCCCTAAACTCCTGAATTCCAGGAAACCTGTTCATTTCTGAGTGGTGGAAATTGAGATTATCAATAGATAACCCTATTCATTTCTGAGTGGTGGAAGCTGTGATTATCAATAGATAACCCTGTTCATTTCAGAGTGGTGGAAGCTAAAATCCCAAACATCTGAGATTATCAATCTCTTTTGTTTCCAACTCTTTCAAGTCCCAATGATTAAATGTGAGGGGTGGTGCTAAATTACCTGCATCCCCGTCCCTATTTCAGAGCAGGTGTTGTCTCAGAAGAGCTGCCTGCCCTTGCATTTTTGGGACTCATAGTTACAGTGTCCATGAGATGATCACAAAACTACTGCAATTTTGTGGGGTTGTAATGGGAAATCTTTTAAACTAGATACCTGAGCTTAGTGGAGTGAGGAACTCACAAGAAGTCGTAAAGAAAGAAGTTATTGACACATGCCTGAAATAAATGTTTCTTTAGGGATCTCTTATTTTCTGCTGTCATTTTCTATCCACCTAGAGCCTGATCCATTTCTGTACAGCCAGGGAAATCTCCCACTGATTTCACTGAGCCTTAGAACACATCCCAGCTGAATTAGAAAAATGGCAATCCCTTTTTTTGTGTGTGTATGTGAGCAGGAATTGCTGTGATACACACGAATCACAACTACTGAAGAGTGCTGGTGTGATATTCAAAGCCCTGCACAAAACCTGTGCAGCCAGCAGTGTGTCTGCTTCAAAAAGCTTTCAGACCCTCTCTGCCTCTCCTCTTGCACTGCCTTTAATCATGCAATCTCTGAACATCTTTCTTTCATCTAAAGAGGGCTCTGCCATTATTTGATGCTTGCAAGGGGGAAATTCATGTCACAGGGTGTCCTGAAGGGATATTTACAGAGCCAACAATAACCTGCCTGTTCCTGGCTGCAGATGCTGAGCTGTTTGGAGCACATGTACCATGACCTTGGGCTGGTGAAAGACTTCAACATCAATCCTATCACGTTAAAGAGGTGGTTGGTGAGTATTTCAAGTTAGGGGTGTTTGGAATTTTTCACATTCAAAAATCAATAAACAAGGCATTTAGTCATGGGATTGACACAACTTGCATGAGTAATCCCAATGAAAGCAGTCAGTCTATACAAATTCTTAAAATGTAAGTACTTCAGAAAATGTTTGCATTCTTGTGGTCACAAATGACTCTTTTTTTTTAACTGTTTTGCATTCGTTTGCTGGGGTTTCCATTACTGAAAGCAGTTCATTTCTGCTGAATGCTCTTGGTACCTACTGTAAATGGAGGCAAGACAAGTGTTTTCAGATATAGCTAAAAAGTGCCAATATGTGCAATAATCATTCAATGTACTAAATCACAGGGAGTAAAAGAGCAAGTCAGGAAGGAAAAGGAATTGCTGAGAAGGTAACTTTCTTTGCTTCAGTCTTTGATGTGAGAATGCTGCAGAGATGCAAAATGTGAGAAAGATGAGATCATACCAAAAGTGAGATGTCTAAGGAAGAAACACTGGAATATTTATAAAGCAATGAGTTTTCAGGTCCAAGGGAGGGGATAAGAAAGTGTTTGCTAAAAACCTGAAGAATATATTGGCTTTCTTAGGAAAAAAGCCTATCATGTTCCTAGAGGACTGTAGAACAGTAAATATTTTACCCATTGTTTAAAAAGGATCCAGGGATAGCCTGAAGAATTATAATCAGTGAAAATGTGTCTGACAAATTGATTGAGTCAATAATTAAAAACATCACAGTGTGAATTCATTATACAGATGTTTCATAGGATTCCTGTATTAAAGACTTATATCTCATTAATCTCTTCTAATTACCTGAGGAGTTTGCAGAGAATAGAGGGCACTGTTTTACACAATGGATGTAGACTTCCAAAAATTCCACAAAATCAGGAAGTGGCTGGAAAAGACAAAGGAAACATTGGGTTCATCACATGTTGAATTACAGGAGGCACACGGGGCTGTCACTGCTGCAGGAGGAAGCCAACGAGGCACAAGGCTGAGCAGAGCCTAGAATAAGAGATAAAATGTCACCACAGAAGGCAGAAGGCTCACCTGAAACTTATTCCCAGCACTGGTGAAGCCTTTTCAGAAAAACAGTATGACTGCATTAAAGGAGATACCAAAAATGATCAAAAGCTGGTAAATCTCTCTCCCAAGAAGGCACATGAAAAGCTTGGTGGTGTTGACCTTACAAAGCAGCTGAAGACAAGGGGTGGGATGAAACCCAATGCAAACAAGGGTAACACAGAGTAGATAAAACAGAAGATCTCCTCCTCCTGTTTCACAGCCCGAAAACATGGGAAGCAAGGTGATATGTCAACACACACCAACAGGCCACCCACACACACTGCTGCAGGCAGCTTCCCCTAGCCTGTGTCTCCAAGCAGTTTGTCAGCACTAACATTTCAGACAGCCTCCCTCTGAGCAGCAAGGGCAGTTTGGTGTGTGCTTTATACAGAGCTAAGACAGGGCCAGGTTTCCTTTCTTAAACACCAGCCTGGAAGAAAGAAAGATGATTAAAAACAGCCTCAAGGGCTCTGCTTCAAAGTGTGATACTTCCCCCGGCACAGAATGGGCATCACTTTGAGCAGCAGTGGGTGAGGAAAAGCCACCTCATGCTTATCCTGGCTTTCTTGCTCCCACGTGCACTGGCTGCAGAAATCTTCCAGAAACAGGAGGAAGGAATGACTAATGTAACCCTGTCACTCCATCCCTGCAGTGCTCTGAGTCAGGGGTCCCCTGGGATGCTCTGGGCTCTGGTGCTGAGTGTATATATTACATGCATGCATTACATCCCTGCAGTTCTGTGCAGTGCCATGGGTGCCCACGTGTAGGCTGTGAGATACTCACCACCTGTGAGCCTGGCTGACAACCATCTCACACCATTCCTTAGCCATTTGAAAATAATCGAATACATTTCTGAAATCCTTGAGGCAGAATAATCTGAACAGCTTTTGTGAAGAATCCCCCCAAATTTTGAATAAGCATTGAAATGCTACAGTTCTCTTGAGTTTATCTAGAGCTTTGAGGTTTCCTAGAGGTCTAGGAAGTCTTTAATCCTAGTCCTGGGTTAAAGGGTTTGATTGAGATGGGGCATGAGGACTCATTAAGTAAATTACTATTTAGCTGGAAAAGGGGACAGGAATTCTGTCCATGTCATTAATTCAGGCTCAGTAACAGAGGCATGTGCATGAAGATTCTCTGGGGTCCAGGCTAGGGAGGAGGATTCAGAAGGGTCCAGCAGTGCTGCTGGCTCTTGGCTGCCTTGTGCAGGGCAGGAAACCAAAGGAGCATTGGAATAATGACCATGGCGTGTGCTAACCCAGCCGTGCCAGCCTGGCTGGCAGCAGGCAGAACACAGGGAAAAACAGCCTCTATCCTGGCAGGGGAATGAGGGCACAGAGCCAGCATCTGTAAAAAGCTAAACCACACAACAATGGCTCCCATAATAGCTCAATCTCTCCCAGGCTGCCTGGCACAGGAAACCCACCCAGGTGTGCTCCAGCCTGGTGTGCTTCACATCTTGTCTCTGCCAAGCAACACATCCCAAAGTGCCACCTCTGAGCTCTGGCAAATGAAATAACAGCCACATTTCAGCCTTCAGGATTGCAGAGGTGCAGCTTGCCTTCAGCAGGAGAGGGGGACAGGGAGCTCTGAGCTCTTTACAGTCCCCAAAGTAACCCTTTAGCCACCTCAAGGTTTGAAATGTAAATTCAGGATGAAAGCAGAGAGTCCTGGCTTCAGACTGAGCTGCAGCTGTGCTGGGATGTTTGCCCATTGCTGGCTGGTAAGAGAGGGAATTTCTGTGAGTTTTACCTGCTGAGGAATTCTTGGAACACAGAAATCTCACCCAGGAAGGCAGAAAGTGTCAGAGGGCCTTGTGCTGTCACTCTGTCCCAGCAGAGAGTAATCCTGGGCTCCATAGGATTCCTTTAAGGACATGCAGTGCTTGGTAAACACTTTCCCATCTCTGACTGCCTCACTGCCTCTCTCTGCAGCTGTGTATCCACGACAATTACAGAAACAACCCTTTCCACAATTTCCGGCACTGCTTCTGCGTGACGCAGATGATGTACAGCATGATCTCGCTCTGCAGCCTCCAGGTAGGACCCTCCCTCCATTTCCATCCTGAAACCTGGGCCACTTCTCTTGCAAAACAGCCCACCAGCCTCCTGGCAAGTGGTGGCCTTTGAGGACACAGCAGAGGTGTTGCATTTCCACCTCTGGCTGCCCACTCAGCCATCCCATTCCTGACCCCAACAGCTACACAGCTTCCTGAGGCTGCTGGGGAGGTAAATTAATCTCCTGAATACCCAGAATTTGTACACTAATGGAGTGAAACATCTAGGAATGACAGCCAAGCTCCTCCTGAATTATGGTCTGTGGGTGTGTTCTTCATCTGGGACACAAAATGTTCTCCCAAGAGGTTTTCTCCAACTGTGTGCTTGTGTCTGTGCTTCTACCTCTAGCCTGTCATATGTTGCATGCATAACAATCATTTAACCTTTATTTTGTCCAAAACTATAGGCACCAACTCATTTCACTCTCTGGATAATCTGTGCTCACATATTCGTTTCATATCTTTACAAAACTGGTTTTATTCACTTTAAAAAAACCTTTTCTTCTCTGTGGTTAAACATATTAATTACTGGCCTAAGTCTGTTTTCTTGCCTGTAGCAGTATGAAGAAAGATTTGCTTTAATATAAGTTCATGCTATTCAAAAGCTGTGGGAACATAACATTTAATTTTTCTCTTTCTTTTCCTAACTTTAGTTAATGCAGAATGCAATGGTAACTGGGGCATCCTCCAGCCCTCCCTTAACTAATCAGGGTGCTCAAATGACTTGTAAGAGACTGTTCTAATGTCTCAGTGCTTTTATATGTTCTCTGCAGTAATGGCAAGTTTCAAGAAAATTGCCTCCTCTGAGCTGCTCTTATTTAATGCAACAAAGGCACATCTGAGTCATTTTTACTGGAAAGGAAGGCAGATTTCTCTTTCTTGGCTCAAGTAAATTCATCTATGGCAAAATGCTTCATTTTGCTCAGATGTGCATTTCTCTAAAAAAGTTAATATGTCTGGTTTCTTTATTTCTTTCCATTTATGGAGACAGGAGAAGTAGAAATCATACTACTACACTCATGTTTTGTATTTTACAGGAGAAATTCTCCCAAATTGACATTTTGATTCTCATGACTGCAGCAGTGTGCCACGACTTGGACCATCCAGGCTATAACAATACGTAAGTCTGTCCTCTTGCTTTCTCTTCCCTTAAAATTTATTGGGAAAGTAATACTGGTTGGCATTTTTTGGTAGATCAGGTTTTCCTTCTCACAGCCTGAGCTGGCCATGACCTTTTCCCAAGGCCCTGCTGTTCACTCACACATGGGCCAAGGCTCAGGTCTGGGCTGGGGTTGGCCAGCTCTCCTTGTTTCTGTAAGGAAAATGGGATTTTTCAGATTTCTATTCCAGCACTTCTCCCCCCAACTCCTGAGAAAACAAGGTAAAATTCTTTACAGCTGGTAACAGAGCAATAAATTATCATAATGGAATAATTACACTAAAATGCAAAGAGGGATTTAGTTTACACATTATTTCATATTTATAAATCATGAAGTGACTATTATTTTATTTATTATCATGTGAGGAAATTATTGCTGTCGACCCACAGGCACTTTTGTGTGCAATTGAAAAAGGGAGAATCTAATTTATTTGTAACCATTCATCAAATAAGGGCAGAACCCAGTTCTGACTGGGATCAGTGAGAATCTCTGCCTTTGCCATTAGTGGGGGTTGAATTAAACCCAAAGAGATGTTTTCATCACCGGTTTTGATCTATGCCATTTTAAGCTACAGAGATGTGGTACAATTTAAAGAAGGGGGAGAAAAACTTTTAGGTGAATATTTATCCACTGAGAGGTGAATCAGTGTCTGAGATTATATTCAATAAATACCCGTTTTCTCTGAAAACCTGATTTCCCACCAACAACCCAAAAAACCAAAGCCGCAGCTAACTGAATAAGCATTGAAAAGACCATAAATAAGAGCAAGCAGCGGGTTTGGAGCAGCTGGCGGGTGTCTGCAGGAGGTTTTGGCTCACGGCTCTCCCGCCCTCAGCTACCAGATCAACGCGCGGACGGAGCTGGCTGTGCGCTACAACGACATCTCCCCGCTGGAGAACCACCACTGCGCCGTGGCTTTCCAGATCTTCTCCCAGCCCGAGTTCAACATCTTCTCCAACGTCGACCAGGAGCAGTTCAAGCAGATAAGACAGGTGGGAGTGCTGTTCCTGTGCGTGATGATACAAACACACACGGACTTCCCTGCTCCACAATGAGGGTGACTCACTCTCCCTCGAGGGTTGGGCTAAAAAATCCCCTTGTGCTGGAAGGATCCGAGAGGGATTCTTGGAAAATTTCCCCAGCAGCACTCCCTGGAATGCGTTGCTGAGGAATAATGAGTACATCCTGGCTGTTAAAGGCTGGGACATTTTGATGGTAGATATTTGTGTTGTTGAAGGAGCCAATTAGCTCTGGCTGGGGAAGGATTAAGCTCTCACGGCAGAAGTTTATGCTTTAAGGGAGCACTGTATTAATTCTAAGAGGGGCTTCAAAAGGGGAAAAGATTTACTACAGGAGAGGACTTGTGGAACTGCTGGAAGAGGCTCTGGTGCACTGGGAGCCATCACAGTTATCTCTGAGGCACTGAACAAAGTTACAATTCCCATTAGAGCTCTGAGGGCCAAAATTCAGTCTTAATTTCCTTACACACCAAATGAAGAAGCAGATCAGTATAAGGGCTCGTTGGAGTTCCTGATTCTGCCAGCATGTGGAAAACTGGCATGGGACCAAAATGGATTGTTCTGTATGAAAACCCACGACTGTAACTATGCAATTTCCCATCATAAACTCTGCAGAGCAGGAAGACACAGAGCTCCTTGACCACACCCAAGTGTTTCAAAACCCTTAATCCAAAGAGGATGGGCACAGCTGACACCCATATAATGATTTTTGTCTCTTCTCAGGGCCACTAAGAGTCAGCAGCAAAACCCACAGTGCCTTTCCAAAGAGATGAAAGTGGATCTTGGCAGCTAGAGTGTGGCTTTTAACATCCTGTTGTACAGTTTGCTTTTCTACAATTAGTCAATCAGAAAGGGAAAACCTCAGTGTCTCTGGAATATCACATAATACCATGATCTTCATGTACCACAAACTCTTTATAAGCCTCTTCCAGTTTCCTGGCAGTTTCAAGTCAGAAACTTCCCCTTCCAGCATGAACAACTCAGTGCATGAACAATGCAGTGGCTCTTCAACAGCAGACTTTGTAAAGAATGTCAAGCTAATAAGTGAACATGTTTTCTTTTCTAGGGGATAATTACATTAATCCTGGCTACAGACATGGCGAGACATGCAGAAATACTGGACTCTTTCAAGGAAAAAATGGAAAATTTTGATTACACAAATGAAGAACACATGACCTGTGTAAGGAGGATTAAGGATGCTTGAAGTGGAAGCTTGTAGATTAACTTCTGTTTGTTTAAAGACCAAGGTTCAACATACATTATCAAAAAAAAGAATCCTTCCTACGTTCTCTGCCCCACCAAAAATTAATTAGAATTTGGAAGTGCTCTCTGTTAAATGGATCTATTCCAGCTTTAGGAATCCTGGAGTCCCATCAGGGAAATGAAAAATTTTACTCTATCAGTGTCCTTTTCTGTGGGGTAAAAGGTATGCACAAGAGTACAAACTCCAGTCTTCCCTACTTCCCAGTGCAGTTTTCTTTGACTTCCAGGGAAATCTTTTCCCAGCTGCCTCCAAGTGCTCCACAAAAAGAATATAATGGTCACTTGTGACTGAATCTCTTCATGCAGCAGATAAGGGCAAATCCCACTGTGACACATCCCAGTGCTGCAGACAGGGAAACCGAGGCAGAGAGGAGATAATGATTTACACAGAGCAACTGAGAGAGGGAGAAAGGACCCACATAATTTCAGACCTCTGGTTTAATCCTGAAATTGTCCTTTCTGGTTGAAAGCATTGCCTCCCACTGCATTATAAGGTTGTGGAAGGGGGGAAAAGGTTGGCTTTAAGACTGCAGCATTAAAGTGTTGTCCTCTTTCAGCTGAAGATGGTACTGATAAAATGCTGTGACATCTCCAACGAGGTCCGCCCGATGGAAGTAGCAGAGCCCTGGGTAGATTGCTTACTGGAGGAGTATTTTATGCAGGTGAGAGTGAGGGAGGGATGCAATTGCACAATTTCATAATTTTCTGCTCTTCCCAAATCCCACCTCAGCTACAGATGCTCTGCTTTCTGACAGCTCAGTCTAATTCTAGCTCTGAACTGCCTGGTTTAGTGGAATTTTCCCTGCCCATGGCAGGGGGTTGGAACTCGGTGATCTTTAAGGTCCTTTCCAACCCAAACCATTCTAGGATTCCATGGAAAGTTTCTAATTCAGAAAGTCAGACAAGGATGCCAGCAACAGAACCTGCTCAGAAAGCAAATGGGTGCAACTGATTCTTTTCTTTTAACAATTAGTAAAAAAGGAGATGTAATTTCTGGTTGGATACCTGAAAATAATGACTCTCTGGAGAATGATGAGGAAACCACAGAACTATTCCTTCCCTTTCAAAGCAGCAAGAGCCATTACCAGCTTTCTGAATGCTCTGAAATATTTCACCTCACGAGCCCAGTGGGCTTGCAAGGGGAATTGGGCACATTGCAAAGTGCCTGATTTCAAAGTGCTCACTGGAGGTGAACCCTTTCACTCTGGTGTTGAGCAAAAGTCACTGAACAGAATTCTCTTTATTCAAAGAGAATATTGTTGCTTGTCTCAACAAAGCAGATCCCTTGGCCTGAGGGAAGCTCATCTCTACTCTGTGCTATCTTCAAACACCTCTGTGATCTGTATCTGAGGGCTGCTGATCTGCCTGGTGCATGATTCTCCTCACAGCCCTCCAGCCAAGATTAATATTTACTATCTCTGGTTTGTTCCAGAGCGACCGAGAGAAATCCGAGGGGCTGCCGGTGGCTCCGTTCATGGACCGCGACAAGGTGACCAAACCGACGGCACAGATCGGATTCCTGAAGTTTGTCCTCATCCCCATGTTTGAAACAGTGACTAAGGTACAGTCACCCAGGCCAGAAACCAAAGAGGGGGAGAGCAGAGCTGCAGTGTTTGCCCCACCAGGTGTTTGGTTATGCAGGGAAATGGGGATGTACCTTCCACACCCCGTTTTCAGCATGTGCAATGAAATAATGCAGCAAACTGATGAATGCAAAAGGAAATGTTGATATTCTTTCTCTTGTTCCCACCTAGCTATTCCCAGAAGTGGAGGAGGTGATGCTCCAGCCTCTGTGGGAATCCAGGGACCACTACGAGGGGTTAAAACAGATAGATGATGCTATGAAAGAGGTAAACTCTAATTATCTCCTTGATACAGTAAACATTATGATTGAATAAAATAAACATTATAATTAAGCAGCAGCTGAATTCTGAAACAGCAGGAAGGCAGAAACCCCAGGGATAACCCCTGAGGGGAGCAGATCAGCAAAAACTTCTCTCTAGAGGGATCTGCCTTCCTTTGGGAAGGAGTTTGCCTGGGTTACACTGCAGCAAAACTGGGGCTGGGCAATTCATGGCTCTGCAGCACCAGTGCATGAGTTTATTTTCTGGGAAGGAGCTTCCAGTCATGTGTGTGTCATCAAGGATGTGCTTGGCATTTTATGAGGAATTACCCTGTCATGCAAAGCACTCAGGAGGATTAAACTCACAACCAGTGAGGCCATTTTATGGCCCATTGGGGACCTTCATTTAGAGACCATGTCTCCTTTTGACATGTAAGGCTCAGGGGAGGTGGGAATTCACTGTGACCATATTTGCTGTCTCTCAGCATGTCTGCATGGCCTCAGGAGCCTGGTGGGGCAGAGCCCAGTGCCCAGGGCAGCAGTCAGGGTGCAGGGCCAGCTCCCTGCAGCCTGTGGCAATGGCCCTGCAGCCCTTCCTTGCACACCTCTCCCAGTGCCATTTTCCCTGCTGAGACCCACAATGAAACCTGCCCAAATGGCATCACAGAGTAGGGGTTTTCTGACATGACAAAATTCATCATGTAGGTGCTATCACAGGGTACTCTCAGCCACTCCATCATTAAAATAAATTGGGGAATGCCCCAGAACACCAGTGGTGCTGATATTGTTTGATTTGTGGGTAATGAAGGTTCCTTCACTCAATCATCCCTGAGTGGAATAGGAGCTTTGCTGTAGCTCCCATCTCCTCCAAGTGCTGAGGAGGAAAAGCCCCTCAGCATTCAAGCACTGAGGCTTATTGATCAAAGAGCACAGACTTTGAGGACTCTAAGTTTTAAAGGAGAACAAAGTTTTTAGGCATTTTTCAGTTTAGAGAGGAGCATTTCTCAAACGAGGGCGAAAGAACTCAAATATGACTGCCAGACTTTCTGAGCCTTATTCATCTTTCAAGTTAAGCTGAGATTTTACTTCTGGTTAACAGAAGCTGTCAAAACAGCATTTTTATACAAACTGATGGAGCTTTAATTACAGTGTATTGGCACAAGAGGTCTTAGAAAAATAGGAGCTGCTTGAATTCAAAAATATCCTGAAACAAGAGGATTTAATTAATAATCTGAGAGCCCAGAACAGGAGATGATGACAAAGACTGAGTTCTGTTTACTCAGGACATTCATCCAGAGCTGTTTGGATGAAACAATGCCTGTGATAGTCCAAGCTGCTGCCTATTATTTCCCAGGAAATGTTGCACATGCCTTGTGGAGGGCAGAGCGTGGGACTCACAGCAGCACTGGAGAGCAGTGCTCTGAGTGTGAGTCAGGGGTATTAATCCTGCTTTGCTCCTCATTCCAGCTGCAGAAACAGAAAAGTGAAGGTTTGACGACCAGCAGTACCGAAAAGTGAGAGCAAACAGCCTTTGAACAAAAACACATGAGCCCTGAGGCTGCTCTGGTGTTGAGAAATGCTGTATTTGCCGAGCAGACGTGGTGGCTACATCAAAATCCAAGTGGGACCATGCAGGGAAAGGTGGAAGGGATGGATCCACAGCCTGTAGCCTCCTCACTGAGGTGCTGCTGCCATCGGACACCGCGGGCTTCCCGGACTCTGGCATTCCCACCCAGCCTCCTGTGGATCCCTGTGCTCCAGCATTCCCACCACAGCCTCCTGGGACGATTCCTGTGCTCCAGCATTCCCAACCAACCTCCTGCGGATCCCTGTGCTCCAGCATTCCCACCACAGCCTCCTGGGGATCCCTGTGCTCCAGCATTCCCACCCAGCCTCCTGTGGATCCCTGTGCTCCAGCATTCCCACCACAGCCTCCTGGGCATCCCTGTGCTCCAGCATTCCCACCACAGACTCCTGGGGATCCCTGTGCTCCAGCATTCCCACCACAGCCTCCTGGGGGTCCCTGTGCTCCAGCATTCCCACCACAGCCTCCTGGGGGTCCCTGTGCTCCAGCATTCCCACCACAGCCTCCTGGCAGGATTCCTGTGCTCCAGCATTCCCATCACAGCCTCCTGGCAGGATTCCTGTGCTCCAGCATTCCCACCACAGCCTCCCAGCAGGATTCTCCCTGTGGACACTGCACAGCTCCAACCTTCAGCAGATCTGCCTTTTTGGTGACCAAGCCGCCTGCAGTCTGTAGAGACAAATCAGAGTTTAGCTAAGGAGCTTTTTCTGGGAAATGATGCACTGGCACCAGGAGCTGTATTAGTCAAGATCCTCTCTCTATGTGTACAGCAGTATGCTAATTACAGCAGGATGCTAATGACAGCAGTATGCTAATTACAGCATAGCTCACCAGATGCTTATACACTGACAAGGGTCCTGGCATACATTTTTGTTTGCCTAGTAGGCCCTAATGACACATTTCTCTGTATTATTCTCTGAATTTTGTAGTGTTCACAGTACATTCAGAAGCCCAGCATAATGGATGCAATTTTCTTTTTTTTTTCTACACTAGAGGAAATCAGAAGAAACCTTAGTGAGTTTGCAGGGTCAGTTGTGGCCTGGGACAACTGGACACCATGAGCAAAGAAGGGAGCATAAAGCTGAAAAAACCATGGTGAAAACACATTTTTATCCTTGTTGACACAAAAAAACCCAACAAGAGACACCTTCAAAGATGTACAGATTTTTTTTTTTTACTTTTAAACTGATCTGCTAAATAATATATTCTTCTACAGAAATGGGTGTTGCTATTGTTTCATTCTGTGTGTGTGTTCACATGAGGACTGTCTGTGTTCTGAAAGACCAATGCTCCCACCATGAATACAAGGTAAGGGGCTGCACAGGAGAGGGGAGGGATGGTTTTATTTAGAGGAGAAGCTTTAGAATTATTCCTGTGGTACATCATGAGTGCAGCAGCAGAAGAGCTTCAATCCCATTGATGGTAATTGTTGAGAGCCAAGCTCTGCCTGGGAGTTGCAGCTGTGTGAGCAGAACAATGCTGTGATTGATTCCTGGGCACAGCCTCACCAAAGGGAAGGCTGGAAATAAATCCCCCATCCTTGTGACCATGAAAGTCAAGCCACAGCCATGGTGTTCACCAGCTGTACCCCTGGTGTCTCCCACCTGAGAAAGGTTGTCCTCCCTGAGATTTCAGGTGTTACTATGGCATGGTTGCCTCCTGCTCTGGAAATTCAGATTCATTCTCCTGTTGTTTCTGCACATTAATTCTGAGTTTAATTCTTGTTTCTCCCCCAGTGCCATTTCCCAGGTTTGGTCTCTTTCATTTGCACAAAAGTGTATTATTTCAGTTACTCTCCAACCTCCCAGGGAGATCAAAATTACCTCTAAACTTCCATCCCTCTACCCTGTTCCTACCTGCAAGTTTCCAGAGAGCCAGGACAGACTCACAGCTAGTTCTGTTTGCTGGTGCCTTTTCCTTTAAGCAGCTTTGTCTGTGGTTTTGGGCTTTCTGCTGCAAACTGGGAAAGGCTCTGATCCCTGGATTTGAACAGATCCCAAGGGAAATGGGAAGATCCAAGCATAAGTTCAGGTCCAGCTCACAGACATCTTCATGAATGGATGAACTACACCCTAGTTTGGATTCACCTCAAACTTCTGATGCTTGAAAGTTGAATCTGAATTATGTGCTTTGTGCCCTTTCTCTTTACTAAATCTTATAATCCAAAGTCCGTTGTGACCCAGATTGTTCTGCTGTGAAATCCTTCACTACTTTTGCACAAGTAACTCTAATTTACCATCTCCTTTCAAACGGATTTCCGTCCCAAATCAGTTCCCAGAGCAGATGAGCTGTGCAGGAGCCATAAACAATTGCTCAAGCCTTGCCAAGTCCTGCACTGAGCTCCTCACACGAGATGAGAAAACCTGCTGTACAAACCTGGCTGCACCCTCCTCCCACTAAAACTTCTTAAGGGTTAGATCCTAATAGGAAGTTTTGCTTCAGCTGGAAGGATTTTCTCTAACCACAAACCCTAATCCAGCAAGTATTTATCCACGTGCTTAACTCCCACCAGCCCAGTCATGGGCCCTGGCACAGAGGAGCTGCTTGCACACTGCAGCCTCCTTGCTTTCTCTAACTGAAGTGCAGGGATTTTGGGGAATTGATGGCTTGTTTGGCTCTACCATTTTTAGGAGGAACCAAAAAACAGTTTACTGGAGAGAGATGTACAGAAGACATTGGTGAAATCCCTCTGAATGTCTTGGAGCTGCATCAGAAATGTGGGAAAAGGGAATGCAACCCACCCTCAGGGCTGCAGTAGTGACTGTGGTGATGCTGTCTTGTGTGTGAGGGTTATTGAAAGAACAGGCAACACCCAGGCTGCTATTCATAGGCAGCTGTAAAAAAAAAACCCTGCAATCACAACTGTCTAATGGCATAAATGGGAATACCACAGTATTTTTAATCTCATTTGTCTTTGTAATATTAGATTTCTAAGAGACAGTCCTCCCAAGATATGTTTAACCAAGGGAGATGGAAGGCATTCTCTCATCATTCTAGTTTCTTATGCTTTTCCCACAATATTTAACATTGTGATTCATATGCTAATTAAAGGATTCGAGAATCTTGGCAATCAGCCCATTAAAATGTCACTCATTTCCAAGGTGACATTTTAAAACTAGACTTAGCATGAGAATGAAGTTTTTTGAGGCAGGGAGACAGATGTCTCAAGTGTGAGTTAATCTTTTCTCCCCCTATTCCAATGAATAAGAGTGGATATTAGATCTCAGTGTTGTTTCTGTTTACAGTAGGTGTCTTACAAAGGACTCTCTGTGACCTGTTGGGATTTCCAGCATCATGACAGTTCCACATCCATCCCAGCCTTGCATTGCTACTCCTGGAGTTGTGTTCAAAGCTGAACATGAAATGGGTTATAACAATTCCACACCATTTAGCCTGGGAAACTAATGATGAGCTCTGGGATTTTAATTTTTTTTTATTAAGCTGTGAGATCCCACAGCCCATTACTCTCTTCGTTTTTTCAGTACAGTTTGATAATCAGATCAAACTAGGGCTGCGTGTCTTGGGAAGAAAACAGCTTTTTAAAAATGTGAGTACCCCCACAGCAACCAATTTACAAGGGAAATTTAGTGTCTGCTAATGCACAGGTCATGTAATGCCACAGGAGTATGTGTACATGGAAATTGTTCATCTCAGAGCAGCAATAACAGCAGCATCTGCTCCATGTGGGAGTATGAGCCTGCCAGGATTGACATTGTCATGCACTGTGCAATTTTCCAGTTTTAAACTGCAGGCTTTTACTGCAAACTACCCCTTTTCTCTGGAAACACCTGAAGAACAAGTCTTACCTTGGTGCCTGGTCTGTGGGATTAGGAGCACACTGCCTAGGATTTATGTCCAAGGACAGCCTCATGTAGGAACATCCAGCTGCTGCTCTGAATCCCAAATCTAGGAAATCCCTGTTCTGGAATCAGACACTTCCCAGCTCCAGGTTGTGGTCCAGAGGACACCAGGCAGCTGCTGCCCTTCTGAGCCACCCTTGTGAATAAGCAAAATGTAGGAAAGACTTTCTGAAGGGTGTTTAAAAAGAGTTTGGATGCTCCTTTTCCAGACAAGATGGTAGAGCAGCAGGTGATATCTCTCTCATCTCCAGGGTAGTGCCTAGGTAGAGGTGTGGTTTGGGCTCTGAAAAAATGGGGCATTGGAGGTCTGTAAATGAATGCTGTGATAGCACAAAAACCTAGCAAGACTTAATAAAAACCCTGTATCTGCCATTGGCTACAAATCCCTCCTAGGGTGAGTCACAAGCCAAGGCTTCCCTCTCCTTCCAAACAGGGAGACCCACATTTATAAAGCACCTTGTGGCTTTTGGATGCAAAACCCAACAGTTCCCATTATCAGTGAATAAAAACCTCTGGCCAAACCCACATATTAGCTGTCCTCATAAATGATGGAACTGTCACCAGCAGGTCAGACCTCGTGGTGAAGCAGATCTGGCTCCTGGTTAGTGAGGAGTCAAACTCACACACACACAAAAAAAGGCTTTCTGGCTATTTTGGCACATAGTCAGGAATCACAGGTGTGTTCAGGCACAAGCACACACATAAAACAGCTATCTGTAGACATTTTTGTAACACCACTCTTGGCTCTGTTGCAAGACAAACTTAGAAACCAGGAGGGTTTGGAAAGTGTAAACCAGTGTTGTCACAGCCAACGTTTGCTATAAAGTCTCTGAGGAAAAATCTCTGTTTTCCAAACTGTGTGGAAGCACAGTTACTGCCTGGCTGGCAGAGCTGGCACATCCACTGCCCCAAAGCTCCAAACTGACAGGGACTTGGAGCACCTCTATATAATTTTATACGAAAAAGAGCTTTTTCTCAGCCCACTGATGGTGTTCTGGACACAGGACAGCTGGGACACACTCCAAGCTGGAAAATGGCATGAGAAAATCAACACAAAAACATATAAATCCTCCTCAAATTTGTCTGCCTAAGCCTGCCTTCTGGAATGCCCAGTTAGCAGCTGCCCTGGGTAAGCCCTGGAAGCCAATTTGTCCCCCGGTGTTTGTGCTGCCACTTCAGGGCTGACCAAAAGTTACAGCTTGTTCTTAGGGGCATTGACCAAATCCATCTTACACACCATCAGGCTTGGGGCACTGACCACCTCTCTAGGAAGATTTCCCTTTTGATGAGCAAAAATAAAATTCAGTACAAACCTGAAAGCTCGAAATTTCATTTTCTTTACTGAACAAGCCTCAGCTAAATGAAATGAGCATTCAGAGCAATGCTTATGTGTTTGAGCTATTATTTCCCTTCCAAAAAAAATTATTCATTTCAGGCTATGTTATATTAAAAACCAAACCCAATTAGAAGTGGTTTGCACCACTTTTCCCTGCCAGGCTTTGAAACAGCCCTGGCTGTGGCTGGGATCTCTCCTCTGGACCCTGCGGGATGTGGTGGGCAGCAAAGGCATGGGCTGCCCTCCCACCACTCCACAGTGCTGCCCAGGATAATTGGACTCCCAGGGTGCCTCCAGGACTGTCCAGCAGGTCCAGGGAGGTGATTTCTTATCTTGGGAAAGAGCTGCAGAAATATGTTCTTAAAGGTTATAGGGTAACAGGTCCAAAACACCGTGTACTTCTGGAAGTTCACCAGGGCACTGTGTGTGTCATAAAGGACTATTTCATTTCTTCCAGGCTGTAATTTTTTCTTGCCCTCACTGTCAAGACTTTGATCCTCCTCCTCCTGCCTGCTGTGTGTGTTGCCAAGGACAGATCTTCAGGGGCAGTGACTTTTCCCAGCTCCTTTGCTTGCAGAGGACACATCACCCATTTTAGGGTTGTTGAGCCAAGGCTGAGTCATCCAGAGCTGGGAGGTCCTGGTTTGTAGTGGACAAAAAGCAAAGGAATCTCCCCTTTATTTACAGTACATTTTATCCTGCCAGGTGTGTCATTTCTTCACCCTGGATGGTGATTTAGTCATTGACCTCTGCTTCAGGCTCCTTTTCCACCCACACAGGATGCACCATTGCTGCCTGATGGACTCACAGTGCTAAACACCTTCATGAAACACTGAGTTACAAGAGGTCAGCCAGCTTCATCCACTGGCAACTACATCCAAAAGGCAGGGGGAAAAAACATTTCTAAGCCTACATTTTTATTCATGTGTTTATCGAACTATTTTTACTGAGGAGAAAATTGTGAACACTCAGTGGCACCCACAGTTTTGAACTGCACTGAATTACAGACATTCACATGGCTCCACGTGGGTGTTCTACAGATTCAGGCATCTTTTGCATGAAAATACATAAAATTAAACTGAAAAGGTTACAAGCTGATTAATATTAAAGGCTTGTACCAATTAGGATGGTACAGCTCTTTCTTTCAAACATGAACTATGCAGGCTAACTCAGAGTGTCTACTACTTCCAATACTGAAATTTAGTTCATTATTTCCAGTGAAACAACCTTGTAACACCTCTGAGTTTATCTCTAGGACAAAGGTCTTTTCTCATCCCAGTTGTTAACATTTAACTAGGGAGACAATAATCATTCTGAGAGGCACATTGTACATGGAGAGAGAGGTGGGATGGCGTGACTTACAGGAGGAACTTGGAGTTTGCAGAGTGAGAATGGTGTTTGCAGACTGTAAAAGTGAGTAACAACCCCTGGGACCTTCTTTCAAAAAAGAGCTGAACCCTGTGCTGTGCATTGTGGATGGATTTGCTCTCCAGGCACTGGGGTCAATATCAAAGCCTATTTGCCAGATGGGATTTTCCTGTTCTTCTTCTTAACTTTATTTTTGAGCCCTGTCCTCTTCAGAGCTCAGCAAAAAGTTCATTTCACCACCAGACAAGTTCATTTCACCATCAGAATTCACCCTCTGAATGTGTATTTACACCGTGCAGTCTTCCTGGAGCTGCAGGTTGGTGCCTCCAACGAATTGCCTGGAAAATGAGCTTCTCTGCAAACACATGAGGTACTCCAGAGGAGATAGAAGAGCCTGGATTAGCTCTGGGTGTGTGGCAAATGCTCCCCTATCCCAACTGCTGCTGTATTTTCACTGCCAGGGCACTGGCAGCACAGCCAGGGATGCTCTGTGCTGTGGAGCTCTCCCTTCCTCCCCAGAGGAGGAGGAGGAGGAGGAGGAGGAGGAGGGGAATCCCAGGAGGCATTAGAGGAGGATCTGCAGCCAGATCCTTCTGCCATTTCCCTTGGTGCACAGCAGGAGCATTGTGATCTGCAGGAATGTGCTCAGGCTCCCATCTGCACTGCCAGCAAGGCCAGTCCCTTTGAAGAGGGACAGGACAAGGGGAAGTGGCTTCAAACTAGAACAGAGTAGGTTTAGATTAGATAGGGGGAAGAAATTCTTTGGTAGTGAGGCACAGGTTGCCCAGAGAAGCTGTGGCTGCTCCATCCCTGGCAGTGTCCAAGGCCAGGCTGGATGGAGCTGGAGCACCGGGGATAGTGGAAGGTGTCCCTGCCCATGGCAGGGGGTGGAACAAGATGATCTTTAAGGTCCTCCCAACCCAACCCATTCTGTGACTCTGTCTCAGGCTCGGGAAGGGCACTGGAATCCCTCCTGCTGCAGGGGATCCATCCGAGGGGCAGCTCCCAGGGCAGCAAAGGCTGGCATTGATGAGCCAGGGGGACACAGGACACTGACAGAGGGACACAGAGGGACACAGGACACTGAAGAGGGAACAGAGGGACACAGGACACTGACACAGGGACACAGAGGGACACAGGACACTGACACCCCCTTCCCTGGGCCCTGTGTGGAAAGAATAAAACTAGGAACCAAGTGCCAGGCCCTGCTGCCAAGCACCAAAATAAGAAGCACTGCTCACCTGGGCACCAGTTAAATGTCTCTGTGCTGCTGGTGTCTCTCAAGTTGCAGCACAACCTTTAACAAAGTAGGTTTGGCAGCTCCATCTGCACACAATTTTGCACACCAGGCTCGTCAGACAAATATCCAGCTACAGATTCACTGATGCAAGAGGCCTAGCAGGTGTATTCCTGCCATGTGATGGTTGCAGTATATAAATCAGGCATGATTTTACCTTCTCCCCAAAACCAGGTTCTTTAGCTGGCATCAGCTCCAGCCACTTCCACACTGCCCCAAGCCTAGACCTTTTATCTTCTCCAGCACCTCATTTTTTTCAGAATTATAGTATTAGCTACTCTACTCCATTAAGAACCTCCTTTAAGCCAATCTAAATGTATTCTCATGCAGGGAAAAGCAGCATAATAACAAGGACAGGTATAAGAGCCTGAGATTTCTTTTCATGCTGGCACAGAGTGTTCAAAAAGTCCCAGAAGAATATTAATGGTGTCTGTCTTTACACAGGTGAAGGGGACTAATCATTTGAAAGGACTCCCCATCTTGAACCAAGCAGGCTGTTTCATTATCCCTTCAAAAAACACATTGAAATCCCTCACAACACCCACATCAGTCTCCCCACTCCCAGCTGCACAACCACTGTTCTAAAGAATTGCCAAGGGAGGATCAAAGAAGAAAATTACACAAAATTTTTAGATTATTTTTTTATCCTCAAGGAGTTAGCGGGGTGGGGAGGATAATAGCCACTTTTCTCAGTGATTACGAGGTGCTGGCAGTAAATTTTGCAACTGTCAAAAGCTACTGATCACTTCAAACACCTCTGCCAGGAATATGAATCTGTAAGAAATGTGCATCAGCCACACAGCCCTGAGTGATCCCACAGGCACAACCACTAAAAAGACAAAAATCCCCTAAAACCACAACAGCTGAAATGGAGTCAACGTTTGCCCTCTCAACACTACTCTACCATGAAGTTTTTCCAGTATTTTCTTCCTCCACGTCAAGCTGAGATTTACCAGTTGGCAATTTTACAGTAATCACAGATCCTAGTGAGGGTCTCTGGTGTGAATCATCCCAACTGGGTTTGGCTCAAGCTGCAACTTTGACCTTAAATCTTAGACTAAATCTCTCAAATCTAAACACTGCTTCTCCAGTCCAGCTCTAATGACACTTCCACAGTGGTTATCCACATGGGTGCCTAAAACTGTCACATTGCCCTGGGAGCCTCTCAGTTTAACATTCATCCAGCTTTCTCCAGGGCCAGCCCTGTTCCACCAGGAGACAGACATCCATCAGGATGAGATGGGAATGGGTTTCTCCACTTCTGAGAAAAAGTTAGAGCAGATGACATTAATTCTCTTTCCACTTCAAATCCTGTTCCTTTCTCTGGGAGAAGACTTCATACCATGGTAGCCCCAAATTGCTGGGCAGTCTGCAGGTGTTAAGTGAAGTTTCTGCCTCAAGGAGTTGACCACGTAAACCAAAATGAAACATAAATAAATTCCAATGATGCACTGCATGCCCTGGGATGAGTCAGTGGATGATGGCAATGCTGGTGCTGAATGTTCTGCAGGGACAGCAAACTCCACCTCCCACCCTCATTCCTCATGCAGGTCCTGCTCATGAACTTCTGTGTGAACACCTGGTGCCACCTCTGATCATCTGAGAGAGAAGTCAGGAAAGTCACAGGCATGCAGAACCCAATCAGTAAAACACTAATTACATTTCTCCAAAATGAAGTTGCCAATGCAAACCCATTTGCACTATTATTTTTTTAGCTGAGGTTTCTTGCTTGGCTCAAGGCAGGGGCAGTGATGGCCACAGGTTGTTTCTCCTGCTGAATTCTAGAGCAGATTTGCTGATTGCACAGCTCCTACCCATGGCAGGGTGTGCAGGGGCTGATGGAGCTCCTTTACAGCCAGACAGAAGCCTGATTGGAAACTCTGCAGAGGGGATCTGCTCACTTCCCAGAGGAGCTTGGCTGAAACTTTGGCTCCAGAAAGACTGCCCCTTCCTGCCCCAGATCTCTGTGTTCCCCTGCATGTTCAGCTCCTCTGATGAATTTAAACCAGGATAATTTAGATATGATTTCCTCATGAATCAGTCATTTTATTGGAAGTGGATGAGCTGAGTTGGGAACACCGTGCTCAGCCCAGCTGAGTGTAAAGAGCTCATTGAACTCGTGGGCACAAAGCAAAGAACACTGAGGCAAGACCAGGCTGCCTCTGCCCTCCCAGGAAAGGCTTTTCCTTTGCACGGGGGTGTGCTTGACTCACCGCATGTGGTTTCTCTGGAAATCAGTGCCTAATGCTGCCTGGGGAGCAGGGCAGAATGTCATCATGACATCACACTCACTTTACCCCCTCGTGGGTGAGTAAGGGTTGATTAAAGCAGTGCCCACCATAGGGGTGGAGGAATATGTCTCATTTCCAAGAGGAGCTGGATTGCCTCTAAAGGCTAAAAGGCTAAAAATGGATGGTCAGTGCTCACTGGGGCTAAATTCCCTTTGGTTGGAGGCTTTGAAGGAGCTGACTGAGCCAGAGCAGAGGGGCTGGGTGTGTGTGATGTGCTGCAGGGGGATGGGAGCTGACTGTCCCCACACAGCCCACCTGGAGTACAGCAGGAGTAGGCAGGGGCTGTGCAGATTCTGAGAGCTGAGTGCTGCAGAAAGAGGTGTCCCAGCTCGGGAGCAGCTCTGCCAGCAAAGCCTGGCGGAAGGTTGGCTTCTCTGGCATCTCTCCTGCAAATGTCCAGCATGGCTCAGAGCTGGCCAGGGTGGGATCAGCTCCCAGCCTCGGGGACACTGCCTGCCCACCTGCCTCCTGCTCGGGAGCAGAAGAACATCACAGAATCAGAACAGGTTGAGTTATAAAGGACCTTAAAACTCATTTTAAAAAAAATCCTGCCATGGGCAGGGACACCTTCCACTACCCCAGGCTGCTCCAAGCCTCACCCAACCTGGCCTTGGACACTTCCAGGGATCCAGGGGCAGCCACAGCTTCTCTGGGCAGCATGTGCCAGGGCCTCCCCACCTCACTGTGCCTCACAGCAAAGAATTTCTTCTTAATACCTAATCTAACCTTTCCTTCTTTTCACTTTAAACCCATTATCCCTTGCCCTGTCACTACATACCCTTTTAAAAGTCCTGTAAAAATACAGCAAAAGTGAGCTAGAAACACAGCCAGGCTTCCTTCTGTGTGTCCTCAGGCACAGCCAGCTCTCCTGTCTCCGTGTGTTTGCCTTTGCCAAGCTCTCTCCCACAGACCTGCTGGCACCAAGAGAAGCTGATCAGCAAGGGCACTGGGTGGGGAGCTCACTCATTGCCACCCTGTTCCCCAGGGCAGCAGAAAGGACTGAGTGCCCAAGTGGTGAAATATCTTCTCATCCCTGGAATGAGGAATACTCAGGAATAAAGGCAGCTGCTCTGGCAGAGCTCATTACTTACCAGGTAATGCCATTTTCTGACCCTTTCTTTATCTCTTCAGTCTTTGATGTGGTCTATATTAATAAAAGGATCTCAAATGGTTTGGGTTGGAAGGGACACTTAAAGAAGGGACCATCCCATTCCAAGCCCCCCATGCCATGGGCAGGGACACCTTCCACTATCCCAGGTTCCTCCAAGCCCCATCCAGCCTAACCTTGGATATTTCCAGGGATGAGGAATCCACAATTTGGCCGGGCAACCTGTGCCAGTGCCTGAGGAACTCCATAAGGAGGAACTTCTTCCCTACATCTACTCATGCACACAGGGTACATGGACCTGCCTAGTGCCTCTGGGAAAACGAGGTGGCATCTCTCAGGGAGCAATGAAGGATAAATGTGGGGATGAGGAGGCAGCTGTACCTCCTGGAAAGCCCTATCAGAAGAGAGCTTCTCTGTTTCTTATCTCTGAACCATTTGGTGCAGTCATGCCAGTGACACCTGCAGAGAGAGCCTGGCACTTGTCCATTCTGTCACAAGTGTGACACAAGTGAAGCCAGGCTAGGCAGGAGCAGGAGGCATGGTGTCAGAGTACAAGTGGGAACCAGGCAGAGAAGACATCAAACCTGAGGGAGAGCTGGGTGTAGGGTTCTGCTGGATCACACATCCCCCAGCAGGCACAGGAGCATCCTTCCCACACCCAGCCAGCAAAGAGAGCAGATCTTGCTGGGCTGTGCTCCCAAAATGGGAACCCAAACCACACACTGCATCACCCAGCTCAGTGGGAAAGGTGGTGCCAGGGCAGGGTGGCACAGGTGTGGTGGTTTTGCTTAGCCCAGAACATCAGCAAGGTATCTTTAGCATCTAAGAGCAATTTCAACCCTTTAAAAGCTGTTGTGTTAGGCCTGAAGAAGTGTCTAAAGGTGGGGAGTGGCACAAAGCTGGCTCCTGTGTGTCCTGTGTGAAAGTTCTGGAAGTTTTCACCATGTCCAGCAGAGCCAATCTCTGATGGCTCTGAAGATGATGGACATGCTGAGAGATTAGAGATGTAAGTTGTGCCTCTGTGGAAACATATTGAAGAAGAAATCAAACCTGGACAAGAGGGCAGGCAAGCAGCAAGGCAGGGCATTGCCTCTGTGGTGCCACCAGAGCCACATGTGAGCCACAGGGCAAGAAGTGACCTGGGAACCTCCTAAGAGCCACAGCAGCTGTGATTAATTCCTCCATGGATTTCCCCTTTGCTGTCTCAAGAACGCTGCTGGCTTTCCCAGCAAGCACAACAAAAGGCTGACAGGGTGAAAAGAACCTCCTGCTTTTGGATTTAGTCAACTCACATCCAGTGCCCTCCTGAATGTACCAACTGCTTATGTACAGGAAATGAGAATGCAGCAACAGCTTTTCCTGGCTGGTGCCTGACACATCCAAAGGGATGGAGCTGCTACACCTGACTGAGTGCTGTGAGTGTTCAGGGGTCTCTGCAGCTTCAATTTTACCCCCTTTTTTTTTCCTTTTTAGTGTAGATTGTACCTGTGCTGGGTTACAAAACGGAAACAAAACAAAGAGTGGCTGAAATTTCCTCCTGGCTGCACCATGGAGAGGAGAGAAGGGAGAGAGCTCCATTTGATATTATTCCTTTTGACTAGAAAAAATATGAAATCTTATTTAGCTGGCTTTACACTGAGCAGGGAGATCACTGGGGTGTTTTGTTCTAATTTGGCCATGGGGGTTTTCTTTGGTTGCTTTGGGTTTTTGGAGAGCTTTTTTGGCTTTTAATGAAGGCAGTGGCAAGAGAGGGAAAAGGCTTAAAATCCAATTTTATGATGTAATGACCAAAGTTATTTCTTCTATATTAAAACAAGCAGGTAGAAACTGCTCTTCTCCCTAAAGAAACTTTCCTAAGAGATATCAGGGAAACTGAGAAGTATCAGTTGATTTATATTGCTCTTCCTAGAAATTGCCTGACACAAAACAGTTCTGCCTTGTTTACAAACCAGAATTTCCCAGTAAAGTATTCCAGAGACACAGTGCATGCAAATCTTAGAGACAGTGACTAATTACTACAGTCATTATTTCCTTGCAGATAAGAAGCTTTCACTTTCAAATGGCTTGGTTTCTTTGCTGAACACTGTTGGCTTTAGATGCAATGATGAGTTATTACTTCAGGTAAATCTAAATGCACATAGATAATAATATGAATTCTTCCACATGCCAGGAAACAGGAAAAAACTCAGGGTAATGTAGCTTTTAATTTGATATAGCTGGTGTGTCACACCCTGCCTTTCTTGAGCTTTGAAATATTAGAAGGCAAAGGAAGCACTGATATGTGAAATACTGCAGGGATAAAGGGGAAAAGGCAATGGAGAAATCCAAGACATCCAGAATTGCAGAAAACTAACCAGAATTTATATGGAATGCTGCCATCTTGACAACATGCTGGTGAGAAAATACAGTAACACAGCTCTTATTTAAAAGCACAAAACGCCGGTGGGTTGCAGCACAGCTGTAAAGGCAGTGAATCAAGCTGCAAGCCTGAAAACCTGCACAGATGGAATGCCAAAAATGGATGCTTTATTTGTGTTTGCACGTTGAATATTGTGTTTCATAACTGCCTCCCTCCAGTTGTCACTTCAGAAAGGATTAACAGCAACAGCTACTTGTTTATATTGTATTTTCTTTAACACAGGGCATGGAAAACTCTAAAGTGCCAACCTGTGCTGCTCCCTGGACATTTCACAGGATTGAGGTCATCCCTCTCTCCCACACAGGTCGAGGACATGAGGGTCACCTGCAGTGTAGTTGTTTTTCCATTAAAAGTGAAGTCTAAAGCCAAAGGGTGATATAACAGCAAGATATAACACATGGTTAGGCTCTCCTTACTTTGTGTCAGAAAGAAGTTTGGGTCCATGAATAGTTGGGATTTTTTTGTTTGGTGTGGGGCTTCTTACATATATAAACATATATATATATTTATAAATACATATTTATATTTATATTTATACATTCTATATATCTCTGTGTGTGTATATACATAGATATGACTAGGTTTGACAGTCCAAAATCAGAGTTTCCATGCCAGATAAGACTGTTAAATTCTTATTATCCCTATGGGCAACATGCAGGAATATTATATGCTGCTTGTAGGTGTAAATCTGATTAAATCTCAGGCAGGTGAGTGACTGTTCAAAGCTTTTCCATGGAGAGCTGGAGCCTTGGTGTTGACAGAAGCAGGGGAGGCTCCGTGACTGAGTTCATATCCTATTTATTCTACCTGTATTTGCCCCGTGCTGATTCTCTAGAGTTAATGCATCCACCCAGCTATAAAACTGCTGTTTGAATTCAGAGTTGAATTAAGGAACCAACAGTACCCAACTCCCATTTCCAATGGGCACAGACTGCAATAAACTCACCAAAATCTGCTCAAATTCAAGGCTGTAAGTACTGATTAGGAAATGAGGGGCAGCCACCCCTCTGGATGTTCAGGTCATGGCTATGGCACATCTATCCCATGTCTGTGCAAACATATCCATTGTCCCTATTAAATAGAAAAGGAGAGGGGGAAAACAGTATTAAAAGAACTGGTGTGCAGTAGTGGGTGATAACCTGTGCAAAAACATTAAAAATCAGCATTCAATTCTCTTTTCTTTCCAGCCTCTGTGTCCACAACTACTGAGGAACCATGTTGTGTTTTTCCTCACCACATCCCAAGTCTCCTGTCACACCACATCACCAGGACTGTTGGCAGCAGGGACAACCAGTAAGAGTTAAACCCACTTTAGGAGGGCTTTTCCTCCTCAGATCAAAGCACTCCATGCAAAACAGCTCAGCAAAGAAAGCTGAAGCAGATTTTGGAGTGCACTGCAATTAGCAGCAACTTTTAATTAGCCTGGAGATAAAGGAACTACATTGTATTGGGGTTTTTCTTTTTAAAGAAGGAACATTTTTGTTTACAGACAGTTTTGTTCATAGAACAAGCTTGTTTTCAAAGTTTTGTTCAGAATGTAAGAACTGTTTCAAAGCATAGTTCTGGGCTGCATTTGATTAGGGTTCCTTCCTGCTATGACAGATAAAAGTCACTCTGTTCAACTATGTGCTTCTGAAGGGGGGTTTGGTGAAATCCCAGCAACAGGAGTAGGAAGAATATGAAATGCTGAAGAAATGCTGAGGAAATTCTGTAATTTGGAATGCTGAGGAAAAGAAACCCATTTTTCCCTACCTGCATTTTTAAAAGCTCCTCGGATTGTCAGTGCTCAGGAGAGAAGCAGGGAGCTGCACAACTGCCACAAAAATCTCCAGTGCAGCTTGGGGTGAATTTATGTGGCCTACAAATATTCTTGGAATGGTTTGAGGGTTTCCAGTCCTGCTATAAAACTACACCCTCACTGACCCAGCCCCTTTTTCCAGGCACACAGGCAGGCTTTGGTTCAAGTTCAGAAAATAAACACAAGCAAGTGACATCAGGTTTTAACCAACAGAAATAAATAGTTCAAATACCAGGGAGAGGAGTGTTGTCTCCCTCTGCAGCAGTGGTATTCACTCCCTTCCAAGGATTTATGTGTGTCTCTTTTCCAGTTAGACAAGGCAGATTGGAAAACATCTAAAGGAAGGATTTAGACCTTCCAGCAAAGTTTTCTTTCTCTGATCAGTCTTCACAGAGCCCTTCAAAGCAAGCCACAGGCACACATGGTCTCACAACTGAAGCTCAGGAACTGCTGTGTGCAGAAAAGGAAACATGAAATGGAATAGGAAAGGAGAACTTGCAGGAAGAAGAACTAAAAGGCCTGAGCCATCTGCCAGATATCACATCTCATGTCACTCCCACACACCACGATCTGTCACTGAGTTCAAGTGTTGGAAGAAATGTTGGATTTGTTCCAGGACAGCAGGCAGGGTGAGGATCACAGGAGTCCCTGCAGCCAGTGGAGATCACTGTCAAGGTCTATCCTGTGCTTAGCAAAAATATCCCTCAGGAATAGGAACTGCCATGGCAGTCTCTGATCTTTTAGAAATGTAGAATTTTGATGTTCATGCTGAAATTCCACATAGGATCTGCAACCAACCACTGAAGGCAGTTACCTGTGTCCTTCTCAGATTTTCCTCCTCTGAGTAAATGGTTTTGTTTGTGCACATGGACTCCTAACACTCAACATCAAGGAGAAGGTAGGGTTGGGTAAAAACCTGTGGTGAGCAGGAGTGTCACAGACAAATGCAGCTTCCCATCAGCACAGGGTTTAGGGAAACTACCAGGAAATCTGCCTATCTGTTGTTGAGCTCTATTACTGACATTCAGCATCTTCCATGGAGAAGGGGAGAAGCTGTCAGGAAACCAAGCAGCTGGGCCACACATCTGCATTTGAATGCAAAAATTCCACGTGCCCAGACACTCCAGAGAGAACCACTCACAATGCATAGGTTAAATTTGAATACTTTTAATGGATTGTACAGATTTCCACACCTGGTTTTGTGAAGGACATTATATTCCATATGAACATAATGGTAGATACCATCTGGTAGATGAACACATTTTCTGCCCCATGATGAAGCAACAAGTGGCCTCATAAGGCTCTTACTGGTAACTTCCATAATGTAATTATCCAAGAAATTCATCTTTTTGAGAAAAGTTCTCGATGAAAAAGGCAGGATGCACTCCAAATTTTGCTCTCAAATGATTTTCACAGACACAGACAGTAGGATCATATTGCAATGGAAGGAGCTTCCAATAAGGCAGAGCTGACTGACACATTTTACTTTTACTTTGTAGCATACAAAATTAACTTTTGCACTTCTTCCTTTAGAAATATTCCACAAGTAAGAAGAAATGGATTAGAAGCTAGGCAAAATTCCAACCATATGAAGTTTAAGGATAAAAACAGAGGAGGCAAAGTCTCAGCTAAAATCTCTCATATCCAGCAAGAATTTTTTCTATATTCCCTTTCCCATACCCAGGTACACTAAGTTAGTTATATGAACTAATGGACTTTTTAAAAAAGTTTAAAAAAAACCCAACCCAAACCAAAAGTAATAAAAACAAAGTTGCATCCACCTCAATCAGTGTGTTTCCACCTGAAGAAGAAAGCCTGAACACAGTAGGCAAAAGAAAATCCTGTTTAAAGGAAAATACCATCTCCAATATTCATATGACATGCATCAGACATTCCCAGGACTGAACCACCAACACTGTATTCTGCTAGAAAGTTCAGGTGTGTTGTAAATGCATTACTTACTGCACACAGGATATTGTCCTACCAGCCTACCTGAAAACCTGAATAAAAATTTAAACCAGTCTTCTTGCATAACTCATTTTACATATAAAGAGTCTACAGCTGGATCACTTCCTTTCCTCAAGGCAAAGGTCACAAGCTCACAAGAGTCATAGTGGTGGCTTTTCAGTCTTCATCTTTTTTTTTGTCTGTCCATTGGAACCAGGCTGCACATCCTGCCTTTTCTTTTTCTGCTGCTGTGATCTCTCCTCCTTCTTCTGCAGGTACTCATCCATGTTATCAAAGGAGGCCTTGTAGAGGTTGCTGTAGTAGCTCTCTGCACCAACAGAACCTGCAGTTGGGCAAATCAAGAACACAAGTGTTAATTCCCTCAGTGCTTTCATTGATTACTTCCTGTACTGTAATTTTAGATTCTAGCATTCCAGCTCATTTACTGTGGTCCTATCCACTGTCTCAGCCTTCCAGTACCTCAAGGGGCTTCAAGAAAGCTGGAGAAGGATTTTTGCACAAGCATGTGGTGGTAGGACAAGAGAGAATGGCTTTAAGCTGAAGGAGGGCAGGTTTAGATTAAATATTGGGAGGAAATTCTTTACTGTGAGGGTGGTGAGGCCCTGGCACAGGTTGCCCAGAGAGGCTCTGGACTCTCCATCCCTGGAAGTGTCCAAGGCCAGGCTGGAACAACCTGGCAGAATGGAAGGAGGGTGGAATGAGATCATCTTTAATGTCCCTTCCAACCCAAACCACTCTGTGATTAAATATCAACATTTACACTGGGTAAGCCTGATTTGTGTTGGCAAGCAGCTGTTCAGCATTCACCAGCCAGGCAGAGACTCCATTTTTAGGCTAAAATAATCACAGAGGCAAACACCTGATGTCGAAGCAAAGAGAAGACACAGCTCTCCTCACACACTGGACACTTGCAGACTTCAAGGCTTCTGTGTTTGAAAAGACTGCTGTTACAACATCCCAATGGAGTTGTTCCCTGAGACCCAAGCACTACAAAGGGAGTTGCCACCTAACTGTGCTTAGCTGGCTTTTTCCCTAGAGTATTAACTGAAAAGGAAGCCAAAGGAGTAGAATTCAAATAGTTACGTTCTACAGCACACAGAGATTCCTAAGCATTTCCTTCAATGGCTTTGTTACACTTTCTGTGAATTCAGTACAATAGTCCTCAGCATCCCCAATACTCTAGGTTTAAACAAGTTTAACTGGGAACTATCTGCTATCCAAAAATCCCCAGTCAGATTGTTTCTGTAGAGAATACAGAGACTAGCTGGCTAGGTCCACATTTCTAAAAAATTGCTACAATGGCACTTGACAAAGCTAGTGATCTCCAGTTCTCACCTTTTCCCACATACCAAAATTGACAATTTTTAAAGGACAGATGAAGAGAAATCCAGTGCCTGCTAGCGTTTGGTCCTGAATCTAAATGTGCTACTCCACAGCAACATCCATAGAGCATTCCCCTGTTTCCTGGCAGACAATGCAGCTTTTCTTTACTCAACAAAGCACAGGTTTGTACTTTCAGGGGTGTTGCACTCACACAGTAAGAGTTTTACTGGCCTCGGCCCTGGGAGAAATTGGGTGCTGCTGGTTTGAGCATCCATGCAACTCTTCCCTCCATCAGTCTGCACTAAATTTTCCATTCTATTTTTATGGGATGAGTTATAGCACAATGTCAAACTGTTCAAAATGTCTTCAAACTGAGAGTAGGGGAAATGGCTTCAAACTGAGAGTAGGTTTAGATTCAGTATTAGGAAGAAATTCTTTACTATGAGGGTGGTGAGGCACTTTGAACAGGTTGCCCAGAGAAGCTGTGGCTGCCCTGGGAGTGTTCAAAGCCAGGATGGATGGGGCTTGGAGCACCCTGGGATAGTGGAAGGTGTCCTTGCTGATGGCAAGAGGTTGAAATTGAATTTTCTTTAAAGTCTCTTCCAACCCAAACCATCCTAGGATTCTATGATACTTCCAGATTGACCATTGCATCTTAAATCATACAGAAACCTCAGACAGGTGAGAAAAGTTCATAAAAGGACAACATGCAGGGATTACAACTGGATTCAAACAATGTAATGAGCGCTTGTTTCAGAAGATGTAACTACCTTTGAAGCACTAATTAGGCACTGGAATAAGTGCTCATCAAGTGAGCCTCCCCTTACTAATTAACAATAATGAACCCTGTCATGTGAGCCGTGCTCCTTTCCCAGCTGCAGATGAGCTGGTGACTGCATTTCACACTCGTTTGCTCCACGGGCTAATTATGCCCAGAACCTCTCCCCCTGCCTGCTCTCTTTCCTTCTCTGTGCTCATTTCCACTCAGACCTCATCCTCCTAATTATCTGCCTGGCTGTCACTAGCAAGTCTGCAACATCTACATGCAAACATCTCCCTTCCAAAGGAGCACCTGACTTATGAAGACTCTACCACCTTAATTACAACTTAATGACCAACTTAATGACAGCTACATGCTGAACCATCCAACACCAGATATTAAGGAGACTTTTCAGCAGACTGAACATTTCTGCAGCTCTTCCATCTTTACATATGGCCACCATGAACAGACCAGAAGACTGGTGGGAGCTGTAACACGTTTTTTAAGGAAGATTCCCAGTCTCCCAGTAAAGTACAAGAGAGATATCTCTATTAATGAGGTTTCAATACATAATTGAGATTTTAGCACATGCCACAACCACTGCTATAATTTCAGCTGGGTGTTTTTTCAATACAAAAAATCCTGGAAACATAGGGTGCTTCTGAACTAGTAAACCCAGCACTATTTTTCTGGCAGAGACTGGGAGTGGGACAGGAAGCAAGAACAAAATGAGCCAGCCCTGACACTAACCAATGTCACCTGTTGTCCCATCCAGAGTCACACCTTCCAGCCACAGCAGGCTCCACATCATCTGCCCTGCCAAGGTGGACCCAAGCAGCCCCACTGAACAGCAGAGCTGCTCCTCCCATGGCTGTTCCATCCTGAGTGTCCCTGTGATAAAAGTCTCACACCCAGGCAGGAGACAAGACAACAAACAGCAGCATTTGATACCACAGCAGTGAGACAGACTCTGCCAGAGGCTCTTTGGAGACATCTGTGTGATAAGGAGTCTGTGGAAAAGTTATAAAGCTGCAATTCTGCTCTAAATACCTACATGGTTCTGTGATAACAGTGACCTGAACACACTTCATTATCTGCACTGGCTTCCACACCAGACAGAGTGATGAAACTCAGAAAACAAAGACTGAGTGACTTCAACAGCCAGCTGAACTGACCTGAACTCCAATCTTGTTCCTAAATCTTAAGCTTGAATGGTAAAAACTGCATTCCCCAAACCTGTAGGCCAAATTTCTCACCTTCAAACACTGTCCAGTTGTCTTGAATATATTTTGACATCTTCTGTAACCCTTTGTCATCAGTTACAGCCTGGGAAAAGAAGGAATGCTGCATGTTATTTTGGGATTGACAATTTCATGTTTCACAGCATGCTGAAAAATGCAACAGCTCTCAGAAGAGTGTAGTGAAGCAGAGCAAGTGTAAAACCTCCATGATCTCTTCTAGGCTTGTTTTTTCTAGGACTGTTATTGAAACTTGGCCTGAGATCTCAAGTTCAACTGGGAAGGCTTTGCCGTTTGAATGAAAAAAATTGATTCCCACTTACTAATCTGCGAGGAAAAGAAGTATCCCAGGGAACACGTTAGGGTCAAAGAACATACTTAGAAGTTTCATTTCAAACCACTTCACAACTAGACCATAATTAGCTGGAGACTTACAAGGATAACAAATGTGTTTCCAGTTATTTAATAGGCAATAAAAGAGAACTTGATAGCACAGACCCCAAATCTGATTCCCTGTTCTCAGTGAAAATAAAGTAATTCCCTTAATGCTCCCAGAATGCCTTGTCCTACAAAGGATCCCTCAGAGGCAGACACAAGGAAAGCTGTGTGGAAAGCATTCCTGAGCAAACCCAAAGGGATTTTGTTGGTTTGAGGTTTGTTTTTTTTTTTTTTAATCAAGTGTAGCCCACAGAAAGCTCAGGCAATAGTTTAAAGTACTGAGTGCTGACAACCACTCTGATCCTGCTGTGCCAGATGGCAGCTTTAGCTGAGAACAAACACACTGAAGGTGCTCGTAACAAGCTCCTGACACCTTTGCATTACTCACAGGTGAGAAGTGGGAGATGTGTATCTATGGCTTTTACTCCATCTCAAGACAGAGAGAAAGGTGCCTTTTAGATTTCATGGAACACCAAACTCCACTTCTGTTGTGGCCTCAAGACATCACCAAACACTCACGATTTTCAGCATTAAAAAAGTACCTTCCACTGTCCATCACAGGCTCTATACAAAAGAAGAGGAGCTTCCTTGTCTTCCTGCAAAATCCACAGGTCTCCCTTTTCCTCAAATGCAACATCCCAACCTTTGTGTTTCAGAGAGATTTGCTGTTTGTAAATCAGCTGCTGGGCAGTGGCATCGAGCTGAAAGATGTAGACTGTGGGAATACTTTGAGAGGAAAAACTTAATTACCATTATTACCAAATCCACCTACAGCCATCACTTGCACAGCAAACTACAGACACCCACTCTAATTCCAAACAGAGCCAAAGCAAAGTAGTTACAATAAGCACTTCAAATGCAGTTTGCTTACATGATCTGAGTCAGAAGCTGTAAATACCCAGCATGTCAAATGGCTTTTCAAGTGTTATGTGAAGGAAAAAGCAGCCAGTGCTGCCTTCTCTTTAAAAGAAAGGGTAATAAAGAGAATTTTGTAAGGATTACTAAGGATTTATATGAGGAGTGTTGCACTGTGGCACATTGGCCTACAGGGCTGCACTTGAAGGAATATACAGCTGAGCACCAGTCAAAATAAAATGTTCTCCAGCCCTTGTACATCCCAGCTTTGTGTTTCCTCCACTGAGGGAAAAGCATCACAAACTGTACAAAATTTAACTAAACCAGGCAGCCCTTGCACTCCCCTCTGCATTCAGAAGAGGCACAGCAAGGACTCAGAGGCTCCCTGTGAGGCCACAGGCACTGCTGGACATCTGGAGATGCACAAGTATCTGGAGTACCAAGTGCTGCAGGCTCAGGACAGTCAGGACAGCCAGCAGGGAAAGCTGTGATGATTTTAGGCATTGTTCCATCCATTCTTACCTGTCACACAGAACGGCAACATAACCACCTTGACAGCAGTAGGTTATTCTTGACACAGTGTATTTCTATTAGGAATAGAAACATCCTTGTGAGTTAAGACCATTTATGGGCAGAAAATTCACATTCCATTTCACTATGGGCCTTTAAAATCTAGCAGATGTCTTAATTTACAGCAAGCTAAGCAACATAATTACCTTCAAACTGCAGTCAAGTTTATTTTTGTACCAGTGTTTGCTGTTTTATGAAGTTTTCCACACTTCTCCCTTCCACACTGCCCAGAGATCAAATGTAAAGGTTTGAGTGAGCTACTCTTAGCAGACAAACCAACAGATGAAGGAAAATACACCACCTTCAAACATTTTCTCCTGCAATGCTAATGGCAAAAACATTGACATTAGGCCTGCTCAGGCAGAATATCACACCAGCAGCTCAGATATTACAAACACAAGCTATTAGCTGCTGCTCTGTTTGTTAAAAAACGAAGATAGTGATGCATAGCTAATATCCCTAATATCCCTGCTGTGCTGTCTCTGTTTCAACCTGTGTCTGGGTGAAGCCATCCTGCTACACAGAAATTGTGTTCTGAACAACAAGGAAAGGCTGCCTGAGGTAATTTTCCTCATTAAAAAAAAAAACCAAACCCCAAAAAAAACCCCAAAACCAAAATAATGACAAAAAACCTCTCCATATCACACTCCTAATTTAGAAGTTACATGGTTTTATCTGGGAGAGAAGCAGCACCTTTGCTGCACAAACCATTCTACCTGGAATATAAAACAACTGATTCCATGTTCCTTGAGTGGGGAAGAACTTGGGAGGAGCAGAGAATCTGCAAGAAGATGTCCTGGGGTGCTTTTTCAAGAGGATCTATTATATAATGTGAAAGGCAAAACTGCAACAGCAAACTGCTGGTTCTCAAGTGTATTTTATAAGCAGCGACAACACCAACACTGCTGATGACTAAAAGCTTCCAAGTAGAGAGGCAGAGAGTTATTTCCTTCAGGGCAGGGAAAATACATCTTTTTGACACTCTGCTGGCAGAATTCTGATGTATCCTCAAATATTCTCTTTTTTTTACCTCCACCTCTTTCCCTAACACAACACTGGTCATCAGACAGAACCTCTGGTTCATGAAGTTAGGGTGAATTTGGGAGTAACCACAGGATTTTATCCTTGGAGCTACACAGCTGATGTGTAGGCACTGTCAGAGTGCTTGTTTCACAGCTCTGCAATCTATGTAGGAAAGCAAAACAAGCTGTAGAGCTTTGAAAAATTCAAGTCAGCAAGTTTAACACCAGAAGCTAACTATTTTGTCAACAGCACATGATGCAACTACTAAGAGATAAACCAACTGTGGGAAAGAAAATGAATTCATGGTATAAATAGAGCTGAAAACAATTTTTTTTTCCTCCAGCACATGAGAAAAATTGTGTGATACAGTTTCATGGAGGGAAGCAAGAGCAACATGCACACTTTTCACTTATTTCAACCACCTGTTTGGACAGGAGAGGAGCCCTTTATCAAAAGGACTGGTATGTTTCAGAGCTCCTGGGAACAGATGGGACTAATCTCCTGCTGCTCTGCAGAAATATGAAGTTATTAGTCCATATTTAGCATTAAGAGCCAGGACCTCTGTTTCACACAGACATAAAAAATGGTTCCAAATACCAGGTAGGGTGAAAGGGCTAAACCAGAAAGGTCTTCTGTAGCTAAAGTGGCTAAATGCAGTTTCTGCAGGATGGAGTCATTTACACCACAGCTCTGGAGTAGAACTGACAGCTCCTATTTATTGTAAGCTACCAGTGGGTTCTTCAGACACTTAAAGAACAAGACTATATATATACATACACATATATATATATATATATATATATAAAGCTGAAGCCTGTGCTAATTATTTCTAATAACAAAGCTCTGTCTCTGTGCCTGTTGCCTGACAAACATGCAGGGAAGTGCCCACCTACACAGCCAAGTGCTTTGTTAGAGAGACAAAGGGTTCTGTGAACTTGAATCAGGCAGCAGCTCTCCCCAGACCTCACTGGAGGAGGGAGGAGGAGGCTGTTTTGATTTGAACCAAGTTTTAGTCACAGCTGGAAAGAGACAGGAAAATGCATCTTCTTTCCAAGTTCTTTCCTTTCCATGTGTGGGGAAGTTAAAAAATCAGCAAAATGAATGTAAGACCCACAGTGGGATCTTGGTCAAGGACAAGGGTATGAAATCAGTTAAGGAAGAGCTACAAGAACATTCTGTGATAAACAGATGTTCACTTGATACTCTCTGAACTTAAGTCAGTGTTTATATGACACTGTTATCAGCCTGCCAACACCTTAAAGTTAACTTTTGATGTCATCTGTGAGAAGAGGTGACCCTATAAAAAATTAATGTTCTGGTGCATTGGGGTAGAGTTGTGCAATTCATGTTCTGGACTTTAAACAAGGTTCTGCTGTCAAGAGAATCAGATGAGGTGAAAGCTCTGAAGCAGGAAAATATTTATACAGCACTATGGAATTAGAGAATTACTCCCATTCTAGTGGGAAAATGAACTGAGGATCTGCAAGCCATCAGTGAAACCAGTGCTACACTGCTCAAAACACTCCTACATTCCCCAAACAGACACATATTCATCATCTGCCAAGCAAAATAAGCCCACATTTTTGTGCTCACATGACCCACCATTACTGATGATTCCATTCTCACTGTGCTTCAAGCTGTGTTTCAAGCTCCAGTGCACCCACACTGGTTATCAATGGTAAAAAATTAAATATAACAATACAAAAAAAGAGAAAAAAACCCATTTCTATCCCCATCTGATCCTTGGCTGCAGAGTCATTTGCAGACAAGCTGCAAAGTGCTGACTCAAAAGATTGTTTCTCTGAATTCAGACCACAAATGTCAGTCCAGGCTGTGGAGATGATCTGTGCCATACCTGGCTGCACAACATGACTAACCACTGTCACCAGACGTCACCTCTGGCATTTCTAGCACTGTGATGCCAGCAGAACACAAATCTCCTTTCCCCTGTAAAACACCTGGGAGAGTGGGCAGTAGCCAGGATTTCACAGATCCAAGGAATAGGCCACCTTGTGGCTTCCAACACCACCACATGTGGCAGTGGATGGGAGAACTGCAAAGCACTGCAGCAATAAGGTTTATTATTTAATTGCTGTGTTCCATTTATTAACCCACAGTTTGTGGGCTTTCCCCTTCTGTCTTTGCTTACTCACACTGAGATAAAGAAGCTAAATAGAGACTCCTCAAGCAAAGGGCACCTCAAATTTCCCCTGAGGCTACCTCAGCATGAGGAGTATTCTATGGAAGGGATTTTATAAGGTGTGTTAGGAGACAAGGCAAAAACATTCAAAAACATTCAAGAGAGTTGGAGATGTTTACTTAGATCACCTCCTACCTGCATCAGCAAGTTTATTGACATTTGTTAATCTGATGTTACATTCAAGGTTCATTATATAGTTTAATATTATTTATTAACTTGTTTGTAATCAGTGGAATTAGGGTGCAGTGCCAGATTAAGCACTGTTAATTTACACACATGCCGTCTTACTAATGCTAAGCCAGTCTAAGCAACAAGTAACATTTTTAACATTAATCACAGAAATCCCCACTTCAGTTAGTTGCTTAGTAGTCTTCAGTGATCCTATAAATCTAGAATGGAAAATATATTAAAATAAACCCATTATTCCCTCCAAAAGAAATGCTCAAATACTGCTGCACTGAGTATCAGTGGATACCAGTTAGATGGGCTTGTGACCTGATTTTGTACCTCCTGTTTTTCACTTGTCAAAAACCCTGAGAATAGTTTCTTCAAAGATTTCAAGCACTAACATCAAGCTGAAGCGAGGCAGAGACTTCGTGAATGTGTGTGAGGGGTGCCTGGCTCAGGAATGCTTCCAAGACCTTCAAGTCCAGGAGCAAGTTAAAATTGTTCATACAGATACTACCCTGAACTCTTGCTAACAGGAACTCTAGGCCAAACCCAGCATTTCCAATACCTAAACTGAAAAGCTGTGCTCCCAGCTGTAGGGAGGTCAGGCACATCACATTTCCACTACCAAAACCACAACAGAGGGGAGGGCAGGCAGAGCTTTTCACTTCAATTTCTGCCTGGATTTGGATTCCACAGTGGGTTTCCCTCAAAGAGCCATGCATGGCTTCCCAGTCACCTAACTGGGAGGCAGCTGTGGTCTGCAGGGCAAGAAGAGCTTTTGGAGATTCACATGAACAACCACACACAGCAGGGTGGGTGGTGAGATGCACTCAAATAACCCAGCAGATGAGTAGGTGGTTTAATACCATGCACACAGCAGGGACAGGGACAGTGCTATTTCACTGCTAATTGGTCTTATGCCACATTAAATGACAAGAAAAAAATGAAACCAGGTATCAAGCACTGTCAGAATAACTGCTCCCACCAGGTGAACACCTCAAATCACAGCAGCACCCCAAACTTGTGTGTGTGAGAAACCACTGATGTCCAGGCTGGAAGCTCAGGAGAGCTCCTGGGGTGTTCAGTTTTCATGTAGGACTTGAACATTTTAATTTTGGACACTGTCCAGCTGCAATAGAACCTAAAATAATAAGCCTAGTGTTTTGACTGCACAGGGCAGTACTGCAGGTCATTGGTTAAAAATATTACAAAGCTGTTTTTGCTCAGAAAAACTCCAACTTTAACACTTGAAATTCTAAGCATTTTAAAAAATGGGTGAATGTTTAGATCTTCCCAGCATCACAAGATGTTTTCTGGCCTAGAGAGACTACAACACCTGTGTTTTTGGAAAAAAAAATTCAAGTGAAGGCTTTGTCCACTGTGCAGAATTTGTATTTGGGAAGAATTACAAGCAACTTCCTTTGGTCACTGCTTGGCACGTTTTAGAAATTCACACAAAATACAGGAATGGATTTCAGGGACTTCCTTCCTTTCCCAAATCCCAGACAGTTTTTAGGTCTCACGTAAGTTCTAAACCCACCAACAGAAGGGAAGCACTTCTAACAAAATGCAACCAACACGTTTGGGAGTCCCAAGAACCAGGAGCACAGCAAAAGCACTGACACACATGGACATACCTGGTCTGGTTTGGCTGCCTCAGGCCCACAGATGGTACTTAGCTGACAGCAGTGCACTTCTTCTCCACTTTTATACTCCCAAAGTCTCAGTGTGGAGTCCTGGACAGATGGAAGTAGACACAAGTCTATTACTACCAGCACTCAGGCAAAGAGAAGCCACTCCTGGCCTTCAGCTAAACCCTGTTTCCCTGAAGAGCTCCCCACAGAAGCTGCTAAATAGTCACTTAGTTAAGACCTCAAATTGCAGATAAAGCATTTTAATTAACGTAATTTCCCCCTGCATTCTGAATTATTCAATCAGGCTAATTTTAATTCTCCCTTTGAAGTGGAAATTGGGTAGCTGGAGGAGGGCATTTCAAGTCTGTCTCCAGTAGCACAGTCATGGATGTGCTTAGCATTTTAATGGTAGTTCTTTCAGGTTGCCCTTCTCTACCCCCTGCTCTTGTTATTATCCAAATTCTCATTTGATTTAGTAACCTCCTGAAGAGAAGCTAAACACCTCTCTGGAAATACAAAGCCATCCAAGAGCATTTGCTAAAAGTGAAATACAGCCATGTGCAGCACTAGCACTAGAGCTGCTTCAATAATTAAGAGGGACAAGAGCCTTAGGGAAACAAGAGCAGCAGCTGAAACCAAATGCCACGAGTTACTGTGATCTTCACATCTTCACAGGGAACATTACTTGTTTCCTGTACAGTTTTGGTAGTCTGGGAAACAAAGAATATTGTTTTCTTTATTTTAGGCCAACTCCATCTCTGTGCAGGTCTGGCATGGCAGGAGGATGCCATCAGTTTAGGGAAGAGGCTGGGAAGGGAAAGAAGGGAACTTTCATTTCTTTAGTTTTCATCCAAACAAACAATGTCTGTGCTCCAGAGCAAGAGCTAGTGATAATTTCACCAACCCCAAGATGGCTTTTACTATAAGCACAGTAAAAGGTTCTTATGTAATCCAACAACAGAATGGCTGAACACTGAACAGAACTGAGAAAAAAAGAGGGAAGGAGGGAGAGGAAAGGCATGCTGTAACCATGAGAGATTATTCCAAGTATCCCAAGGAATTTGGCCAAAACACTGGTATAAATAATAATTTTAAAACTCCAAACATACAAAAACCAACACTTTTTTGAAGAAATTGCAATACATACCCCAGAAGCTGACAACAGCAGATCAGGGCAGTTGGGTATTACAAGTATTTTGCTTACAAACCTAAAGGAAAAGCAGTCAAAAGTTGAACTCTCTTGCATGCCACTGTGGTCTTGAAACACACACAGTAAGAGCAAACATCATTTTTAAAGAGAACCTTATAATAAACAGATTTGCCACATCAAGATAACTAGGATGAAGTAGAAAATGTCACCAGTACTTAGTAAATATGCACTACATAAACTACTGACTTTCTACTTAGTAAAGAACTACATTTCCTCATCTGCACTCAGGGAATTTTACTGACTTCCTCCCAGCTGAGAACATTGTCACTTAGATCCAAAAATGCCAATGGAGACAGATTTACTCAGGTAGCACATTCCCCTTTCTCAGCTCATGATGCACATTAAAAACATGGATTAACAGATGCTTTTAAAACACAACAGGGATGGCTCAGCTTCCAGAGTGAATCTCATCTCTCCAGCCACAGCTAGAGATCATTCAAAATCAGTCTTTACAGAATTTTTTGGGGCAGTTTACCAGTGCCAAAACCCTTGTTTTCCAGAAGCTGGTGATACTGCTTTGTCTTTGGTGAGTAATGAGGTCCTGAACTTCTGGAGATCATTATTGCCTCAGACCTCACCAACTTAAAACCTCTGAGCAGAACATGACCTGAGTGGGACAATCTTGCTGTTGAAACCAGGCATAACTTTGAGGCCACAGAGTCAAAAAATAAACAGACCTGGTCACTGTAATACAAAATTCCAGGACAAAGCAGGCACAACAGATCCAGCAATAAACATCATGTGCCCCACTGAGAGAATACCGGACTGTGACACAAGGCAATTCCAGCTGATTTATATAAACCTTTCTTACTAATTTCCAATTTAAATATTGAATTTTTGAATATAGTTCAGTCAATTTACACTGTTTTTCACTCTGCAACCATTAATGAACACCTTCAACACTTCCAGCAATGGGACATCCACAACTTCCCTGGGCAACCTGTTCCAGTGCCTCACCACCCTCACAGTAAAGAGATCTTTCCTAATATCTAATCTAACACTGCTGTCAGTTCAAAGCATTCCCCCTTGTCCTGTTCACTCCATGCTCTTGTAAATAGTCTTTCTCCATCTTTCTTGTAGGCTTCTTCCTTGAATATATTTTATATTTCATTCTCCAGCACACTACAGTCTGGTGTCCAGGCAGGAATGCTCTGTCCATCTTATTGACACAGCCAGGATTTTCTGTATTATCACAGAACTTCCAAGTCTGAGCTCTGCACTGAGATGCCATTAATTTAATTAGCCTATGTCAAACCCCAAAAGATTTCCTAAGACTTCCTTTCCTAAGACTAAGGTAGGCTCCATACTGAGGTATTGATTTCTGGAGCGTCTTGTGAGCAGCATGTGGAGAGAGATGATTCTGCTCCTCTACTCTGCTCTGCTGAGGCTCCAGAGGAGTGCTGTGTCCAGCTCTGGAGGCATTTTTAGGAGGGCCTGTTGCAATAGGACAAGGGATAATGGCTTTAAACTGAGTGTAGACTCAGACTTGATAAAAGGAAGACTTTTTTTTTTTTTACAGTGAGGGTGGTAAAACACAGGTTGCCCAGGGATGTGATGAATGCTCCACCCCTGGAAACATTCAAAGTCAGGGTAGAATAGGACCTTGAGCAACCTGATCTTATTGAATATGTCCCTGCACAGGGCAGGAGGGTTGGATTGGATGACCTTTAAAGGTCTTTTTCCACCCACACCATTCCATGACTCTATCACATATTGAGCTGTTGTTTAACATTATTGGAGGACACAATTTCACCCACTGAGGGTGGATGAAGGTGGATGTGCAGGGAATGGCTTCGGCACACGAGGCACTCACTCTCTGTGTCCCATGCAGTAGGATACAATACTATAGGGAGCCTTTGTCAAGCTGACTCTGATCTTCTCATCTCTGTCTGCAGTTAGGATGTATCGGTCATCAGGACTCAGGGCCTGTTGGGAGAGGGACAGCTTTAGTGCCCAGCAGTTAAAGGCTTGAAATTCTTCTTAACTAAGAAAAAAAAATCAGCAGTATCTCCTCACCCCAAAAAGCAGGTACAAACATGAAGCCACTCTTTTCCTCACCAACAATGGAAGCACAAATCCTTATGACAGTAACTTTCTCACTCACTAAAACATGCAACACTGACTTCCAGGTTCAGTGAAAGCCACTGACCCCCAACAGTAGAGGTGGAAATCCCTCTGCATCTTAAAAAAAAAACTTATCACATTGAAGAGCTCAGCTGACATGGCAGACTTAGCGAACTCCCATAGACACTCTGTAACAAGGTCTTCTGTGACTCTAACACAAAGACTTTTTCAACACTCAAAAGCTTGTTTCCTTACCAAACTCTGCCAACACAAACTCAGTAGGAAGAAATCTGGACCACATTTCATTTACATAATAAAAAACCCCAACAAACCACAAATCTGGGACAGGAGCAACAACAAAAGACCCAAGCACAAGCAGGAATGCAGGTCTGTAAATACACAGAGGCACACACTTACCACATCCAACAGCAGAGACACATGACCCAGCTCAAGTTTTCCATCTGCTTGAGGTTCTGTTATTGAGTAAGAATAGACATCACCAGACTTGTCTGCAACAAAAATCTTATCCTCTGCAGCTGTGATAACCAGGGATGTGCATCTCCTGTTCACGAACCTGAAAGACAAATGGCAAAGCTTGAACAGCTCTGGATGGCTGCTCCAGCAAGTCTGGAAGTTAAACACACCAAGAGGCTGGGCAGAAAGTTCTCAGATGTAATATTACTGAAATGGCAGCAGTGAGAGTAACATTATGGGGCTGAAACAGCACTTTTGAGTCTAGTGAATGAGTGAATTATGTAATAGCAAACACCTGGGGTGGGAAGAGGAACAGGAGACCATTAAAAGCTGCATGACTGCATTTTGCTTTGGTACTTTCTCAACTGAGCACCTCACCCAGGCAGCATGCCAGGACTCTAATGAAGGCTGGTAGACTTCCTTGAGCTCTACATAATAAAAATATGAGTTAAACATGTACAAAAGACAAGGCAGGATTTGTCCTGTTAAGAGTCCTTTGCAGCAACACTTCTAAAAACTGTGCAGAAACTACTTCTGCAGTTGCTACTCTGTAGTGTAAAGGGAAGCCCTTCCTGGTCAGCCTCAAGGTCTCTTCCTCCTCATCACAAGTCACAGAGCCACAGCCTCTATGTTCCTTGTCCAGACAAAGCTCAGAACTTGAACTCTCAGTTTCCCTCATCATCTGCCAGTATCTCAGAGTTCCAGTTGCCAGTGTAGCAGGTACCAGCTTTCTCACAACTCCCCAGATAAACATAAGGACCACAAATGCCAGAAAACACATCCTGTGTGTTAGCACAGGACTAGGGGCACCAAGGATCGTAGGGAATGGATATTTATATTCACCTGCTCTGAAATTTAGTGGCCATCTGGAAGCAAGAGGACAATACACTGTACAATACACAGGTAGAAGACAGAAATTCTCACACTTTTTAGTGGCTGTTTAAAGGAATACCACAACAGGATCACAGGCAACACAGTTCCAAAAAAAGGTTACTTTGCCAACCAGAAACTCTTGCTCCAAGTTCATTGTGCCACCTGTGATCTTGAGCACAAAAATTCAGACAGTCCCCTTTGTCTGACATGACTTGACTACAAAAGGCACCACTGTGTGACATCTTTATACAGCTTGCCACAAAACACTAACAAAAGTCACACAGCTCAACTTTGGCATTGTTATCCATGCAGAGAGCCTTTTGCCTGTATTCCCAGTTTCCCAACATGAGGTCATGATGTTCCCAAAAAACCCAGCTGTGGTCCTAGTTAAACTTTCAGCAGAAGCTAAAACACCCAAAAATTATCCAGTGGCATGTTACAGGCAAGACACACAAGGCAGGGCAGAAGGGAAGGCAGGACATAGAATGAAGAGAATTTGGCATTTCTGGTTTTGTCACAGAATATCCTGAGTTGGAAGGGACTCACTAGAATCATTGAGTCCAACCCCTGGCCCTGCACAGACACCTCAACAATCCCACCACATCCCTTAGAGCATTGTCCAAACACTTCTTGAGCTCTGGCAGCTTTGGAGCTGTTGACCATTCCCTGGGGAGCGTGGTCAGTGCCCCACCACCCTCTGAGGGAAGAAACTTTTCCTGATATCCAACCTCAACCTCCCCTGGCACAGCCTCATGCCATGACCACTTCCTCACTACAACACTGTTGAACCCCAAGGGTCCATCCTGTATCTTACACACACAGCCAAGCTGCAGAGACTTGATTTGACTTTGCAGCCAGGCTCTCACATTTGTCAGAGACCACCACAAGCAGAGATGTCACATGCTGAGGTACTTTCTCAGGAAGCCCTTCATGGTGCTGGTTTTTCTACAGAGAATTGTCACAAGTAGCAGCAGAAAACTTGTAACTGGAGGACCTCTGGTGGACACCTACAGGCTGTTTCCTCAAGAGGAATGTACTGAAGAAAAGCAGCTGCAGCATCTCTAAAGATGCGCTTTTTAAGAAGTTCACAAACTCCCCAAAACACCTTCTCCTCCAAATCAGAAGAAACCCAGAATGCACTCACTGATCTGCTCAGCATCACTCTTACAGGCCCAGCCTCAGTGTACAGCAGGAGTGGGTAAATTTTAGCTCTTAAAGATAAAAACACTGGTTTTGGAGTAAGGAAAGAGATTATCCTTCCTCAGCCAATGATTTAAACATCTGCATTCCCATTCTTGATGTGGGGAAGATCACACATCAGCTCTTGACAAACACCTTTGAATTCCTAAAGCCATTAAATTTGTTTGAGCAAGGGAATTTAAAAAAAAAAAAAAGGAAGATGAGCAATAACAAATATCAACATCCCAAATACTCCCATTTCAGAACTCTAAATCAATCAGCCACAACTCCATAACAACGTGCAACATCCTGCTTCCTTACCTGACACTGACACATTCCCAGGAAGGCTTCGTACGGAACAGAATCAGACGTTTGTTGTCATCTGTCAAGGCAAAATAATCTCCTGACGGGGAGAAGGCAAAAGCCAGGATGTCATCACTTCCTTTATCTGCCCCTTTTCCATCCTGCCTAATAGAGAGAAGGGGAACAACAGTTCACAGCCTGATAGCTACTAAAATCCTGGAGGAGGTTGTTCCCAAACCACCAGGAATGAAGTAAAACTTTTAACACTTTTATTTCTGCTTAATATGTTGAGCCAACGTGAACTTTAATGCAAGGAAATAAAAAGCCGAGATAAAGGAAACTGATACAAGGTCTAAGCCTGTATCAATTCCTGTTTAGGAAACAAAATATTGATATAAATTCATCAGATTTTGATAAATTGCAAGCAAATCTTGATGTAAATTTAGGGGAAAACAGTAAAATATTTCCTGTTTGGCTACAAGTAGAACAATTTTGAATCTGAACTAAGAATCTGCATGCGTTTTGAACTCATGCGTTGGAGAACAGATCTGGAGGAAAACTTATGTAACTGCTTTAAGGGATCTTTTGGCCTTAGATATCTAAATGCATCTTAGATAAAAAATGCAGGACTTTTCGACAAATGTCTTGACTGACAAGAGAGAGAATTGCTGATTTTGCCACTGGTGTTCCTCTTAAAAAAAGAAAAAGGTGCACAATGGAATGAAACTCTGGATGAAACAGAAACAAAAAATCATATATATCCATCAGGGTTAGCAAAACCAACCCTTCACCAGCTCAAGGAGTTATCTTGTGGCTTTCTTTTATTGCCTTCACTGCCACATAAGCTGAAGAGATGCACCCTCCAGAAAAAGAGTAGATTGCCTGAGCAGATTTTCTCACCCTTTCTCCCCTAAGGTCTGCTTCTCAGCACTGCTGCAATCGTACACGAAGAGGCTCTCATCACTGCAAGTAAAAAACAAGCCCAAAATTACTGGGACTAGAATAACCACAAGCTAAACTACAAAGAGTGGTGACTCTTTTGTAGGATTCTCCTATTTCAGTTATTTGCACAAATGCCCCCATCTGCCCAAGTAAGTTCCCAGAGTGCTACAGATGTGGCACAAGTTTAAAACGTTGGACTGCATGCACATGCCAAAAAGGAAATCCTTCTCTGCTGGTGAAATAACCCTGTGTTTTGCATATCCTTTACCTCTGTCAGACGTGACATACCTGACAGTAGCACTTACCCAGTCACAGAATCACAGAATGGAGAACTTGCTGGGCATCAGTTTATGCCCATTCCCCTTGTCCCATTGCTGGGCACCATCGAGCAGAGTGTGGTTCATGCTCTGACACCTCCCTTCAGATACTTCACAGGACCTCAGAGTCATTCAGGTTGGAAAGAACCTCTGGAGATCACCCAGTGCAGCCCCCTGCCCAGCCGGGTCACCCAGAGCAGGTGACACAGAAATGTGCCCAGGTGGGTTTGGAATTACTCCAGACAGGGAGACTCCACAGCCTCCCTGGGCAGCTGTTCCAGAGCTCTGCCACCATACATGTATAGAAGTTCTTCCCTGTGTTGAGGTGGAACTTCTTGTGTTTTATTTTATGGCCATTGTCGCTTGTCCTGACACTGGGCATCACTGAAAAGAGTCTGGCACTATCCTCTTGGCCTCTGCCTTACAGACAGCTTTATATACCTTCCTAATAAACATAAAATAGACTGTTATTATGTGTGTATATACATATGTATGTATGTATATATATAAAACAACATAATACGTATTATTAGAAATATTCTATGTATTTATAATCTTAAATATTTATACATATACATGCTATATATATATATACGTACACGTTATACATATGTTATATATATACATAGATTTGATATATATACATACGTATATGTTACCTGTATTTTATGCAGGTATATACACACACGTAATGGATATGTCTATAATCTCTATTTACATACAGTCGTTCACACAGCAGTGACCTGCAGCTGGGGGAGCACAACCGGGACAGAAACCCGCCAAGGATAGTAAGTTTCAAAGCGCTGTGTCTGTAACAAGGAGCACGACCCGCAGCAGCGCTCCCGCACTCCCCACACCTCCCCGCCCTGCCCTCAGGGCCACACACACACCCTGCCAGCCCCTCAGGGGGCACCGGGCGGCCTCAGCCACTCCGACCCGCCAGGCCCCGCCGCGCCCCGCCCCGCCCGGCCCCCCGCGCCCCGCACTGACCCGTTCTGCCCGGGCCGCGCGGCCAGCAGCCTCCCCCCGCCGCTCGCCACCGCGGCGGCCCCGCGCAGCGCCAGGGCCGGCCGAGCCGCGGGACTGCGCCCGCCGCCATCGCCGCCCGCCATGCGCCCGCGCCACGTGCGCCATGGCGTCACCGCGCCCCGCCCTGACGTCACCCCGCGCCGGCCCCGCCCGCCGGGAGGCCGTGAGGGCTGCGGGCAAGATGGCGGCGGCGCTGAGGGGCGGCGGGCGGGCCGTGACCCGCGAGGTAAAGCCGCTCCTCGGGGCCACTTCCCACCCCCAAACCCCTCAGCTGCCCGCATTCCTCCCGCTTCGTTAACGCTTGTTACCTTCTGCCTTGCAGGTGTTGCGGTTGGAGGCGCGGGGGCTCTGCACGAAGCCGGGGGGCAGCGGGACGGCGCCGCCAAAGAGTAAGAGGGTGGTTTGGTTTGGTTGTGAGTGTTATCGGGGTGTCGATAAAAGGGAGGGGTGAGGAGAGCTTGGGAAGGGTGACGCCTCGGAAGAGGCGCTGGATAAGCTGGGAAAAACAAGGACTGAAAGGTCATCGCCGTGTCAACGAGGGTTTCTGATAAAATGCACCGTGAAGTAATAAAAGTAAAAATAAACGTCTGGCTGTGTGGAATATATTTATAGGATATCTATACATATGTATATAGTTTTATATCTATGAGCTTGTCGCTGCTTTCCTGTTTACCTTCACCGTAACATTCAAGGCCAGGCTGGATGGACAGTGTCACGCTGTTAAACATGTACAAAGGGGAATGGCTTCAAACTGAAAGACAGCAGGGTTGGATTAGATATCAGGGGAAAATTCTTTACTGGGAGGGTGTGAGGCCCTGGCACAGGTTGCCCAGAGAAGCTGTGCATGCTCCTCTGGAAGTGGTTTTAATGAGGTGCAGAATCTAGTTTTTAACTTTAGATGTTTGCCCTTGCCCTTTGAAATGTTTGTGTTGTCAAGGTTAAAAAATAGAAAGACTTAGAGAAAGACTTCCAAGATCCAAATATCACCTCCAGGCAGCAGTAGAAGAAGCTGCCACCTCCCTGCTGTGTTAAATTTGGTTATAATCCTCCTTGCCCCATAGGTTTGCAAACAGGGCAATGCCTGAACTTGGTTTGGATGCTGCCCTGCATCCCACATTCAGGAATATTTGAACCCCTTTTGTCCCTGGCCAAAGTCAAAACAGAAAGACAAATACCTTGTTTGTATAAATGGAGGCTCAGTGGTTCAGTGAGGCTTCCTATCCCAAATTAGAGATCCAGGTGCTGAAACAGGAAAGCCCCATGGAACCATATGTAGGAGTGATCAGACTTGTTGACTGCTGGAAAAGATCACTGGAAGAGTTGCTGAATGCACACTCCTGCCACCTTCTTAAATGCCAAAGCAAATAAAAGCCTGGCTGTTCCATTAAGAAAGCCTTCACTGCACAGATTGGTTGAACAGCAAATTGCTTTTTATTATAATTTTTTTTTTTTTTGCATTAAGTGTATTTGAGATGTACTTTAGTATCAGTTCCTGGATTCACTGTCCTGCAGCTCTGATTTGTGTCAGGAGACTTCTTAGGCCACCTCTCCCAGCCAGCTGCTTCCTCTGCAAACACTCCAGGTTAATTAAGATGTATAGGATGCTGCTGCCTTTGCCAGATTCTGGCTGGAACAGGATGTGCAAATTTTCCTTGCTTTGATAAAATGGTCCTGTTTACATACAGAGTCAGTGATGGGAAATAGACCTGTAATTTCTGCCTGTCACCTCTGTGAGTGTGAACAGGCATTAACCACATTCTGGGAATGATGCTGATGTTCCAAGCATCTGGGAATGGTATTCCTGTGACTGGTTTGGATGTGTTCTTTGGGCAAAGCGATGCAGTACAGATTAGCTGGTACAAAGTTTGAAATACCGTAATTGAAGTGTGTCAGTTGTATTGGATGTTTCAGCTTTTAATCATAAAGTCTATCTTTTTCACTTATCCAAACTTAACTATTTAAAGTATTTTTCTACTTACTAATGCTCAAGTTTAATTTTATTTGCCTTCTTGGTTTCTTAGGATGTGTTTACCTTAATACTTCTTCAGGTTTTGCTCAGCTTTCCCTTGTCTATCTTCCCTTTGTCCATTCTTTTGTTAGTTCAACCTCCTCTATGCTTCTTTGAAGACCTTTTCCATCCTAAATGACACTTCCTCACATATTAGTCTCTCCAGGCTGCTGTTTGGCTGGGTCAGTCTGTGCAGGGAGTCAGACCTCTTCCAAAGGTGGCTGCCCATCCTCCTGCTTCCCCCTGCCCTTCCTTCCCATCCTGCACCTTCCATCTGGCAGAGAGAAGTATGTGCTTGAAATTATTCAAAATACTACCTGTAAACTTGATACCTTTTTTCATTGTGTTTTGTTGTGATAAAAACTCCGCATTTCTTTCTTAAATACTTTGCTTTTATTTTCCTGTGCTTGTCTCTTCTGTGATGTTTTCATTTGGGCATTGCTAAAGATTTGCTTCTATTCAGAACTAATGCTAATAACTCCTTGAATCATACAAGGTGTTACTGTAAAACACCAGTGTGGGAAAAACTGCATTTTGTTTATAGTCTTACAAGGTAGATCCGGATTTCCAAACTCTGCAGATAAATCTGCATAATGGGCTGGAAATCTGTTGAATTTTGCTGCTGGTTGGAAGTGGTTGGCTTTGCTACAGCAAATTTCAGCCATGGTGAATCTTCTTAATGCACTCCCAGTCCTCCTTGACCTCCTGTTTTCTGTAACCACAACAGTATTTGCTGTTGCTCAGCCTCTTGAGGATGAAAATAAGCATCCAAAGGGTATTATGTATTCTCTGAAAGGACCTGAGAATTGCTGCCTTCTCCTTCAGCTGTTGGTTCCTTGTCTGGAGAATTTAGGTTAATGCAGGTGTCCATGAGGGAAAAGAAACAGACAGAAACAAAAGTGAAGTATCAAGAGATCTTGTAAGACTTCTTTAACAAAGAGGTCTCAAACCAGAAATAGGAAGTGAAGGCTGGAGGAGATGAGGTCTTGGGGAAATGGTTTGGAACTGTGAGGACACAACTCAGTTGGCACATCATGTGAGCAATAAACAAGTAATACTTTTGTGGATGGCCTCAGGTATCTCTTATTCCACTGCTTTTCCTTTTGGGAGTCATCCCTCCCTTCTGTTTCCAGGATAACTCTTGCAAGCAGCTGTGGCTGTGTCTCTTTACTGCATCTCTGCTTTGCTGGCTTGTTCTCAGACAAGTGTTGTCTCTGCAGCAGCACATTTGAAGAGCTTGGCTAACAAGCAATCCTAATGCTCACCTGAGATAGGGAAGTGTCTGCAAGCCATTTCCAGTGGTGCAGAGTTGGAGCACAGGGAAAACCAGCTCTTGGAGGAGTCTGGCAAAGCGAGGAACATGAGGATTTATCTCTTTATGTTTTGGCATCGCAGCAGCAAAAACTGTTCCATGCTACTAGAATGCCAGTTTCTTTAAATTAAAGAGTGTTAAAACTTTCTGCTTTGCAATGCCTGTATTTAGTATAATAGTTCAATTTATTTTTGTACCAGATTACCTGTGAAAGTTAAAACTGTGACTAAGCTCAGTAACCAGCAATGTCAGATAAAATGATGATAATCCTCTTTATGCCGTTTCCTAGATGTAGCGGCACCACAGGGAAGCACCAAGCTGCTTGCCATGAAGGCACCAGTTGAATTTCGTAAAATGTTGTCTTCTAGCTCTCTCCTGCTGTCTGCAGACAAAGGTGAGAGCAGATCTAGTACCAAGCTCAAGGAAGCTTCAAAATCTGCTGAAGACACAAGGACATCCATGTCAAGAAAAACTGAGGTTGCATTTCCTCAGCGAGGAGTTGTTTCCTCCCGTGAGGAAGAAAACCTCACTACGCCTGCAACAGGAGGAGGCTTGAGGAAAGAGTTAGCTGAGGAACAGACTTCATCTTCATCCAGCTCAGAGTCAGATTCTAGCTCAGATTCTGAGGATGAAAGTGTTGGTAATTCAGAAGTTGCCGTTAAAACTAAAGTTGAGTTTCCCAGACGAGATCCTGTCTTTTCTGAGAACATAGCAGTAAAGGCATCAAAGCTGGCAAAAGAGAAATTGCCCCAGAAATCCCTCAAAGAATACGGAATTAAGAAGCTGCCACGCAAACCAGAAATTAATGTGTCTCCTGTAAAGCAGGTCAAATTTTCTAAAACGTCAGTCAGCCAGGAAACATCAAAATCCAAAGCAAGAGACCCCAAAGTAAAATCAACTCCACAAGAACAGAACTTGATCCTAGAACCACGTGTGGTGAAAAGTCTAGACCTGACTGGTGTAACTCGTAAATCTGATCGTGTGGAGGAAAAGTCCATTGGAACCCAAGTAGCAGCTATCCAGCTGAAAGCCTCAGCAGTGACTCAGGAAGAAAAAAAGCAAAAACTAGTATCCAGAGGAGACGAGGAAAAGGTGAAGGAGGCACAGAAGTCAGAAACAAAAGAAGTAACTGCTCCTCAAGTGGAAGAGACTTCTGGAAGCACAGTGTTGGTGATGGGCACCACAGCAAAGGAGGAGACCACGCAGGAAGCAGGAATCCAGGCTGGAGAAAGCAGCACAATAGAGGGTACAACTTTAAATTTTTTGAACTGTATTGATTCATCTGGGCTAGGATTTGACTTTTTTTAAGGGTTTCCACATCTTCTCTGATCTTTGTACTGAAGCTGACACAGTGGCAGTGACTTTCTGGAAGATTGTTATTCATTGCTAATTGTTGTAAGCTGTCAGTAATACTCAGTCTCCAGCTATGCTGTGAAAGGAAGCGGTTTCATTTCTCTGTATTTATAGTTTCATAAACCAGTTACTTATAAAATGGAAACAAGATTGTTTCCACTGTGAGCAAAATCATGGGTTTTGTATGACAACACTTGTTTTCATTCTTCTCTGTTCTTGGAAGGATTTGGTAGCTGCCATCCTTGTGAGCCAGATTTGATGCTATCTCATTGTTGCTTAAATCTTTTTTTTGATGGGTTTTTTTTTTCAATGTATCAGTGTTTCAGATTTCAGTAGACTTCAAGCAATCATAGGATAATGCCAGAAATAGGTGGTGTTGATTCTGAGACTGGGAGGTTGCAAGCAACTCATGTGGAAGTAGTGAGTCAGTCACTTTTGAAGTGAGTTGGGGAGGAGAGAGTGGTGTGTTTTTAGGAAAGACCATCATGCATCATATAATCATCTCCTTAGCTGTGCTTCCCTATCTGACTTATTTACTGCCATCCTGTTAACTTGCCTGCTGATCTCATTTTATGTATCTAAGTAGCAGCTGCCCCTCTGTCCTGATCTGTTGGGATTCTGCCCTTCAGCTTTGGCAGCATAAATCCGCCATTCTTGAGACCCCCCTTGTCATTGCTACTTTGAATTAAAGAATTTCCCTACTTGGAAGTAAAAGCAACATAATTGTAAAGCTGCTTGGATAGGGTATCATCCTTCAGGAAAGGCCCTGGGGACCAAGGTAACAGCAAGCTGACTGTGAGCCAGCAAAGGCCACCAAGGAGTGTGAGGAGCAGGCTGAGGGAGCTGCAGCTCCTCCCCTGGTGCAGTGTTCAGTTTGGGGCTCCCCACTGTAAGGGAGATGTGGGGCTGCTGGACAGAGTCCAGCAAAGTGCCCCTGAAATGGTGGAGGGACTGGAGTGTCTCGCCTGTGAAGAAAGGCTGAGAGAGCTGGGATTGTTCAGCCCAGAAAAGAGAAGGTTCAGACAGGACACCATCAATGTATGTAAATAACTGAAGGAGATTGCAAAGAAGACAGAGCTTAGAGTTTCCAGTAGTACACAGTGGTGGGACAAGAAGCAGCAGGTACAAACTGAAACACAGGGGTTTGCCTTAACATCAGTAAACCCTTTTTTTGCTGTGAGTGATGGAGCACTGCACAGGTTGCACAGAGAGGTGGTGGAGTCTCCATCCTTGGAGACACTCAGAAGCTGTCTGGATGGAGTCTTGGGCCTCCTGCTGTAGCTGACCTGTCTGAGCTTTTGGGGTTGGACCAAGTGACCTGCAGAGGTGTCTTCCAGCCTCAACCATTCTGTGACTCTGAAGTGTCTAACCAGGTTAAGTGATAAAATAATTGTGTTTGTACATCAGCTTCTGGGAGATGTGCTGAGTAAAAGACCTGCCTTCTGTTTGAGGGGTTAGTTGGATCATAATTTGATCTGTCTTCTTACCTTCTTCCCTGATGGCAACTCAAATAACTGGAAGTGGCACTTTGTGCTGTGGTCCAGTTGACAAGGTGGTGACCAGCCAAAGATTGGACTCGATGATCTTGGAGGCCTTTCCCAACCTAAATGATTCTAGAGTTCAAATAATGAAATGCAGCACTGTTTGCAAGTGATACTTTGATTTGCTTGTTCCTTGTTGCAATCAACAGCAGAAGCTTTCTTTAAAAAATAACAAAAATTTGGGAAGGGCTGTTTGTATTTATCTACAGGTCATGTTTTTCTCACCATTTATCCACAGTAAAGTTCTAGATGCTCAAACTTTTTTTTCCTTGTGTCTCCACATGTGTCTTACTCTCTCTTCCTTCTTTTGAGAACAGCCACTGCTTTCCCTTGTTTAACACTTCCAGCTGACTGTACCACCTGCAATGGGTACTTCTGTCCTGTCCCTGTCCCCTTTTCTTTGTCTGCAAACTCTGCAGCAGCCACACAGAAGATGCCAAAGGAATTTTTCTCAATGCAAACCTGGATGTTCAGGTGATGTCATCTCTTAGTAGAGCAGTCAGCAAAAACTGCTGATTTGAACTGCTGAGTAAGGAGCAAAGTTGTAGCTGGTAACTCAGAAATAGGTCTGTGATTCATTTTGCAAGAACATCCCGTGAAGTGCTTGCTCTTTAAGAGACAAAGCAGAGATGAAGCATGGGGAGGATGAACTCAGGAATAAATTTTTCCTTTGAGAAGCCAAGTGCAGTGTATTTGGGCAGGAAAAATGAGGCTCCATCTGCTTTCCTTCCTGTGCATCTGTCTTTGAATTTGGAACAACTGTCTCTTGCAGGTTGAGCATTCTCTTGCCTCCACTTGCCTGTTCTTGGGGCTCTGCAGCAAAGAGCATCATCTGGCTTTTCTCTCTGTAGTGTTGTCTCCTGTGAGCTGTCAGGAGGAACTGAGCAGTAGGCACAGCGATATTTCCTGTCACAGGCTCTGTGTGTTTTGCTGAAACCATGACTTACTGCTTGAGGTTTACAAGCAAGTCTTGCTAAATGCTACGGATATTGCTCTTAATCTGATAGCTTCACATTGCAATAATTATGTCATAAGTAAAGGCAAATCCTGGTGTTTGAGTTCTTGTGTTTTTATTGTAGGTGGATCTATTACAGAAAGGGCTTAATATAATCTTAACCTGAACCACCACATACAAATTTGTATGACAAAGCTTTTTACTACATTGTATGTCTTTCCTTATTGTTAAAATTCTGGGTATACAAGAATAAATTAATATTGGGAGTAAAGTTTTATTTCTTGCAATTTCCTTGGTTGTAAAATCAGCGTGCAACAGGAACCTTTTATGTAAAGGATACTGCCTAGATTTGCATAATATTCTAAAAGCATAAGAATTAATGTTGGCTTTAACATGAAATAAGGAGTTCTAAATAACTTTATTGGGTTATTCTTTTTTGAAGTAGAGCTAATACAAAGTTTAGAAGATTATATTTACGAGAAAATAAATTTGCACCAAAGGCTTTTGATATATTACTGTTTGGTATAACCACATTTGAAATTAAATTGTGGAGATCTTGCTAATTCCATCACTTCTCCCCATGGCAAAAATTCACTCTGTAAAGTAGCTCTAATAGCTGTATCTCGTGGTCTGACAGGATGATACATCATTTGTACTGCTCCTTTGCCCCTCCTGGTTTGCTAAGAATGTCACCTGCTGTTCTGGCTGGAATGAAAACCAAGGCAACTGTGAGAAAGCCAGGAAATGCAGACATATGTCTTCCAAAGATAAATGAACTGTTCTGCCCTGTCCACCCCCAGCATTAAGTGGTACTTTGAGTTTTAAAACCTGTGCTGTGTGATGCCTTGTACTGATCCTGTTCCCCCACTGCACAGTAATATGCTGCTTTAGGACCAGACAAGGCACCAGCTGGACTTAGTAAACTTCTCTTTTTGTGGTAGTTGCTGACTTTTTTTTCTTTTAAATGTTGACTGGGTGAGAGATCTGACAGTTTATGCAGGCTGACTCAGTGCTTAAGAATATTGTCCTCTGATGTGGCATCCTCATAGTCACCAGTTACTGTTTGTTTTCACAGAGACCACAGGCCCTGGTGCGCCTGCTCCAGAGGAGTTTGATAATTCCACCTACAAGAACCTGCAGCACCACGAGTATCACACTTACACCTTTGCTGATTATATCACTGTCCTCTCAAAGTACAGGCAGCCTCAGCCATCCTCTGGAAGACCATCACCAAGGCACTGAAAGAACCACATTTATAACAAAAACCCAGACAGGATGATTAATTTTGTTCTATTTAGCACTGTTGCTTTATCTGTATAATTTAAATCAGATAATAATTAATAAAAAATAAATGCATACTAACTTAGGCTTTTGAACAGTTCTTCCTGGCTGTTGGAGTCCCTCACTTTTTGACTTTTATAAGTGAACTGCAAATGAATCATCACTGAATAAAAGTATAATTTCTAAATCTCCATAATATATATTTGGTGATAGTGTAAAAAAGCCCTGACTTTTCAGTGTCTCCAAGCTTTTGATATTGACCATTCTTTCAGTACCATGTCAAAGCAGCCCTTGGGATCCATCTGCCTGTGGACTCTCCCATGTTTCATTTGGTGGTTTTGTCAGTGTACTGCAGTGGGCTGTGCTTTGCACACAAACATGTTGCCAGCTCTGAAGAGGTTCTGTTTACTCTGGATTTGGGAGTTGAAATCATTGGCTGGGAGTAGCACAAGAAGTATTTGTCTCCTGTGGCAAGAGTGCATGTTTTGTGTTAGTGGAGGAATGCAAGTTTGTGTAATGTGATTGAAACATCTCAAAACCTCTGCTCTTGTAAAGGGAGAACAGAACATACAACTTTATTTAATCATCTGTTGGGGGCTCCAGCATCCAGGTTCTGCAGTAATTGAAATAATTTAAAATGTAAGAGAATCTCAGTGGGCAGTTCCTAATGAACTATACTGCATTGATTAAACTGAGGAAGAAGCTTATTTCTATGGATAGAAGCACTTGAATGTTATTTTTAAATGTGACAAAAATGTAAGGGTAAAACCAGCTCCCAGTACTAATTCTTGGGAATATGTTTAATTTCCCACTTCTTTTTTCCCCACACTCAAAATTGCTGTCCAGTCTCAGTCTTGCTCTGCAGAAAATGTGAGCCATGAGGCACTTCTCAATGCACGTTATCAGCAGTTACAGTTGGTCTCAGTAAATTTTGTATTTCCATCCTATTAGTAACAGTCTTCTGCCTTCTGGGAAAATCGCCTTGATGGCCGCCAGCTGTTGTGGGTTTAGTTCCATTTTGGCTTCTTGTTCATTTTGGGGTTTTTTGGAGTTAATTGGCCTTTAAGCAGTTCTTGCAATAACTCCAGCATTTGCCATCACCTGTCTGTATTCTTTCAAGCAACAGACCACGCCAAGATCAAAGGGGAAACAGAGTCAGCTTTAGGAGTCTATCTGGATATTGGATGTGAATCCCTGGGTGCAATTAGTAAAGCAGATATTTTATACTGTAACTTGGCAAAAATGTGGTAAGAAGGATCAAGAGGCCTACATCAATTTGCTGCGTAGAATTTTAAGTCAGAAACCCCTGGCAAGCAATTTTATTGTCCTGTAAAAAAATAAAAGAGCATGTTAGTGACTCCGACTGAAATTTAGAAATCTGTTAACGTATAAATCCACGTGCTGAGGAATAAAGAGCAGAAAGTCACTTGGAGACACCAGTGGTTCCACGTACACTGTACTTGTAAAAGGGAGAGAAATGTGCTGCTAACATTAAAAACATGAAAGAATTGGGGTCTTCCTTTAGGAAGGGCCCACGGGAGAGCCCAAATAAAGCCTCTGTGATTTGTTATTACCTGAGACTCCACGTAGTAACCTGAGCCCCACAGCTCAGAGCTGAGCTGTGCTCTGAGCTGTTCTGTGATTACAGAAGGAGGCTGCAAATTGTCAGACTCTAAGCAGTAAAAGTGAAATGTGTATTTATTCAGCCTACCCACGGTAGCTGTCACTGTTGGCTGTTGGGAGTCAGACTTGCTCACCTTGTGCCCTTTTTATTTCTCAGGAGGGTTGGTGTTCTGAAAGTGACTGAATCAGCCCAGGAGGAGTGGGTTGAGATAGAAATGTGTCTTGCTTTCAGTCAACTCCCACCCTCTCCTCAGCTGCATTTCAAACTAAGGAGATTCTGGTTCTGGGATGGGCACTTTGCTACACTTGTTTCATGATCAGAGCAAAAATTAATGGTGGATACCTTTCCTATCCATGTAATCTTGCCTTGATGTCTTCTGGTGATCTTTCTGCACCTCTAAAATGAAGCTGAAACTCAAACAACCTCATAAATTGTTGTGCCTGTCTTAGGTTTGCTCTGTCAGTGAACCAGTCTGCTCTGGGAAGGGCAGATAATGCAAGGAAGGCACCAAGACTTTTTCCCACTGCTGTGTTTTCCTGGACTTCAATGCAAAAGGCTTCATTTTTTTGTCCTTGGCTATTATCAGATGTTGCTGTGTTTGAGTCATATGCTAGCATTTAAATTTCAAGCAGGATGTGACACAATATGCTCAAATTCTGTAACGTTAGTAACTTTGTCTTGCTGCGCTAGGCACTTGTCAGATAAGTCAAGGACCTTGTTTGGAAGAATGTATAATCCAGGATACTAACATAATTCCTGGAAAACCTCAAATGTGAAAGAAATTAAGTCTCAGCTTAGTTACTGTGAAAAGCAGCTGTTCAGACTCAGCATAGACTTCAAAAGTGGAGTTTTCAATGTAAATTGCATTACTGGGGGAGTACAGGAAAATCTGGAAAGTGGAATTCACTAACCTCTCATTGCAACTCTCATTGAAAAGACGAAGCAACCGCTTTCCTTGTCAAAGGGAATGGTTTTTAAACTTTATGTCTTTAAGTGTAGCAAACTGCTAACAAAATTGCTTTTCATAATTCTCTCACACTTGGATCTTTCTAAGTACCTTTGAGCCCAGAAGGTTCAGGATAGCCACTGGAAACCCACTAATCTAAGGCCAGAAGTGGTACTGCAAACACAGCTTGTGGTAATCACTTTAGGTATTACAAATTCAGGATTTTTTGGGTCCTTCTGACACTTCCTGTGGCCTCCAGTCATGATAAGAACTGAAATCTATAAGGACCTCTTCAAATTTTCTTTCAAATTTGGGAAATGCGACTTTTAACTGAGTGCACTGACAGATCTTCCACAGTACATCCCCTAAGTTCAACAATCAGAACGCATCCAGTAAACCCTACAAACCTGCCCCAGGTCTTTTCTCTCACCACAAGAGGTGCCATCACCTCAGCTACTCGCTCTGCTTGTCTGTTCCTAACAGTTTGAATTCCTGGTGGGTCCAATCCATGGCTGGTGTGCAGTGAGTGAGCAGAAAACACACTCCCAGTATCCTGGGTAGCATCCTAACATCAGAGCAGTGCAAACTGAGGTTGGAAGTGCTGAGATGATCAATCCCCTGCTCTGTAGGAGGTGCAATTAGATCAGGTTGTCCTGGACCTTGTCCAGTTGACTTCTGAATATAGTCAAGAAACCGCTCTAAAATCTGAGTAATATTAATTGAACTGTTAGTATTTTAAACAAAATATCAAGTTTCTGGATCATCCTTCTCCTCTCATGTGTTTCTACTTAATGGAATTGTAAATACTTTTTATCTTTTCTATGATTCTGTGGTTTCAATGCTTAGATATTATCCTTAGGGTTTAGCTCAGGATCACTCTTAACACGATCTACAAATATTTTTGAGCTCCGGGTTTTTTTTGGGTTGTTTTGTTTTTTTTTTTTTTTTTTGCCTGCACATATTCAATCACACCTGGAAATTCATACCCACCTCTGGAAGTCTTGGATATGTGGCAGTTTTGGGGAAGAAAAATCTGTATTAATGCATAGTTAGGGACATAAGTTTAAGTACAGGTGTTTATAATAAAATATCCCAAAAACTTTGGGTCAGTGTATGGAGTCACTGGGTCAACTCTCAACATTTATTTTGCTCTCTCCTGCCCTCCTTACAAACTTTTAACTGCAAAATAGCTTGACAGGAACATGTTTCTGTAAATCTGTAGCATCACAGAATACAGCCTATACACATTTTAACTTCTAACACTCACAGAGCCCATGCCATGTGTCTTAGTTAAAATCAACACCTAAAATTCTCAGTGTAGTTGTTTTCGTTACTCCAGTCTGAAATGTGGTTCAAATGGCAGTGCCCCTTCCCAAACAGACAGTTCCTAAAGCAGTAATGTAAAAAATGATTATTTTATAGCTAATATAGATTATTTATGGGGGGGGGGGTTCTTTGTGTTTTGGGCTTTTTTTTCGTTTTGGGCTTTTTTTGACGGGGTTGGGGGGTTTTTTTGTTGGTTTGGTTTGGTTTGTGTTTTTTTTTTTTGTTGTTTTGGGGGTTTTTTGTTAGTTGAGCTTTTGCTTCATTTTCTGTTTCTGTCTCATGCCAGTCCATGATAATGTGGTGCTCTTGCTATTCCATTTGGCCATGGGGGTTCACTTGGTTTCTAAAATGTGTGACAGCATCTCTCTGGCTGGGGAGAGGAACATGCAAGCCATGACACACCTTGTGCTACACAAATGCTCATGTCGTGTCTCAAAGAAGGGAGCAAGAATTACTCTTCCCTAGAGGCATGAAAAGGGACTTGAGAGCACCACTCCTTCATGCTTCCATTGCTCATTTCCAGGGGCTCCTTTTCCAAAAGGCATCTCCCATGCTTTTTTTTGCTTTTTTTTTCAGTTTAAAATCATGCCAGACAAGGCCATTCTGAACTGTATGGATGTGACCCAAACTTTCCTGGGGTGTTCCTAAAAGTGAACTGCATCCTAGTGTTTGAGGACTGGGAGAAATGTGAGGGGAGCTGGAAAGAAACTCAGAATACAGAGTACAGAAGGAAAATGTAGGAACTGAGAGCAAGGATGGTCCTCATGACTCTGGTGTTGGATTGGTTCATTTGTGAGACCTCTGGCTGCCTGGCAAGTTGCATAATTCCTTAGGTTCTCATCCTTGCTTTATAGATGAGGAGTTAGTGGTCCCAGCTTTCTCTTTGTACATCACATCTATTTAGCGAGCAACTCAGAATAAAAGCTAATAAAAAATGGGGAAGATTTTCCCTTCCAACTTCTGTCTCAAGGGCACACATCATTTAAGAGCTCTGAGCTTGCTGAGGTTCTCCCAGGAGATGCAGTGCTTATTAACAGCGTGACAAAAATACACTTCAGATAGGCTGAGCAGAAATGCCAGCAATTTTGAAACTCCATTCAGGCAATGGCAAGGCCGTTGAGATACAAAAAAAGCTTTACAACTGTTCCAAATACTTACTAGTGGAAGACTGTTAACAGACAGGAAAAAATGGGGAAGTGTCCAAAACCAGCAATCCACCCTGGTGAGAAATCCAGCTGCTGGGAAGTGGAATGGTGCTGGAATTCATACCAGGTTGTTGTCTCTGGACACCAGTCAATGGACTCCATCTTTTATATCACCCTCCCGTTAGCCATAAGAAATCGGTGTTTTTCAACTCCTTTGCTCTTGGCGGCTGGATGTGGAGAAGGAGATTTTTCTCTCAAGTCCTTGCTGAAGAACAATTTCAAAGCTGTTAAACTTTGGAGTTCAGGGGAGAAATTTCACTGCACTGCTCCACTCCTGCCTCTTGAAGGTCACCCTTGGACTGAGAAAAAATCAACCAGTCTAGCCTTCCTCTACCTGCTCCTCTTCTGCTGTTTGGTTTTTACTGCTGGGCCCTGAGCTGTTTATCTTCATCATCTTCCTCCCCTCTGAATAACTTCAGGATTTACCTCTAGAATCAATGGCTGCTTTCTTCTGCACAATTTTGGGAAACCAGCATCTTTAAAGATCTCCAAAAGGCACCCCATTCCTCCCCCCTCTGCTTCCATCGCTGCAAATTCGAGATGACTATAAAAAAAGAGAACCGCAGAAAGAAATAATTGGGGCTTCTTTTCCTTGGTGTTGGCTGCACTTTATGATTGTGCTTTCTGAGATTTTCCACGCAGCCTCGAGGAATGGGGAAGCTGTTTCTTTGGACGTTAAGATTCCAGGTAACAGCTACAAGATCCCAGCTGCTGCTCAGCCCTCGGGCTCCGTGATCCTCGCCGATTTATGTGCGCTAATGTTGAGAGATTTGGCAGCACTTCAAGCGAGCGGGTGAAAACAACGTGTTTATTCGAAGCTTTGCTCTTGCCCTTTGACTTGACAGCGGCTGTGCAAGTGGCCTGGCTGCTCCAGCCCTGTTCCTCCAGAGCATGGGAAAAGCAGGAGCAGCAGCAGGGAGACAGCTGGCTGGCTGCTGACTTAGAAAGGCATCACTGCGTCACGTCACGCTGGGTGAGTTATCTCTGCCATCAGAAGGGCCAGGATTTTCCCTTTTTTTAAAATTTATTTTGTGGGAGGTAGGTACTCCACAAATTGATGGTCACATTGAGTAAAGTGTCCCATCCGTCAGGGGCGAAGTGGGTTTTCAGCCCTGAAGTGTAATGCTTTTCTGACCCTTAAAAAAACAAAATAACTCTGCTGGACTCCTTTTGAATCCCCTTTAAATGAATGGTTTGTAAACTTATTAGGATTTTAGGATATTAGGGCCTTTCTCATATTTAATGTGTGGATTGTCTGAATGGAGAGATTAAAGCCAACACAAGCAATAAAGATGGATTGCCAGTAAAACAAACAGTTTGGCCTCTGACTGCACAGAGGAAGCAGATCAAGTCAAGAAAACATTTCCTATAAGTCACTTTTTTAACTGTAAGGCAATTCTAATGGCTGATTCTTACTTAAACCTACACTATTCTGAAGTTTAATAATCCACACATTTAAATTGGTGTGAAAGGGCAAGTTAATTGACATTCTGCTTCCCAAGCAATGCTGGTGTTACGATGGGCAGCAAACTGCCACATGAAATACAGAATAAAAGTGAATAGGAAGCAACAGGGATGTATTTCTGAGAATCCAAAGAGTTTGCAAACAATGCAAATGAACAAACATGAAATCATATTGACATGCATATGGATCACTAGGAAAATTCTGGCTCTGGATGAATCTCGTGGAAAATTTATGGTAATTTCTGTTGTGCCAGACTTTCGCCTTGTCTCTTTAAAACTCTTATGGTGAAACTCAGAGAGAGGTATGTCTTGCCTAGTTTGCATTCGCTGTTGTAAAAGTGTACATATGTAGAGGACTCAGTGGTAGGGAATCCCATATGGGGCTCCATCCCTGAAGTCACCAAGCCGGTGAGTGTATTTTACACCTATTTATGTGGAGCAGGCTCAGCAGGTTGCTTGAGGAATGTAATGTCCTGGAGGGCTGACTTCATAATTTGTGGCTGAGGATAGATTTCCTTCATGAAACCACATTTATGTTTCTTTATTGTTGTTATTATTTTAAAGGATTTTAACTACTCGCAACGCCAGTTTCTTTTTCCATATGCCCTGCTACCCTGTCTTCGGTATTCTGATTTTTTAGATTTCAAATGGCTTGGCTGTGGTGTTGAGGATTAGGTTGCTGGCTGGAGACATCCGGATGTGTCTGAGATCTGTGCATATCATAATCAGATCTCTCCACTATACATTTTGAGTCCATGTTCTCGTTCTTCCTCTGCATTTCTCATTGTTTTGTATCCTCTCTGTTTGTATGCAGTCTCATGTAATTATACAAAAATGGTTTCCTTATGCATGGTATGAGGTTTTTATAGCTTTGCATTCACTTTCTTTCTTTCTTTCCATCATTTCATGGTTAAATAGGTAGAATAGTTGGGTAATATGTACACAGGGACTGCTCCACAAGACCGGAGCTCTGAGTATCTCTGTTAACATGTGCTGCAGCCAAAGAAGTTTACAGCATGCAGAGGGAAAAGGTTATTGTTAGTGTAACTGAATAAGTATTAGGGTTAATATATAATGTATAGGTCTATGTAATGGATAGTTTTTATTCATCATAAAATGTTCAAATGACTTGCAGATGTCTGACTGCTGCAGCTGTTGCAGACCTTGTAATGGCATTAGGCTCTGACTCAGAGAGCAGCTCCTTTGCCAAGAGATTCTGGCACTCTTTTGCAAGAGTGGCTGCAGCTGTGATATTCCCATTGAAAAAAGGACTGTCAGCAGTAGAGATGGTGATACAAAACGGAGCAGGAGGATGAGAAAGGGGCAAGGCTGGCTCTAGGTATGACAGGAAAATGGAGGTTCTGAAAGCTTCCATTTTTCCGTGTTTAACTGCCTCAGTAGCGTCCTACCACTGTGTTTTCTAGGGAAGCAGCTGGAATTTATAGTCACCACAGATTCTGGCTACATGCAGCTTGTGTTATACTAATTGGGGGAAAAAACACAAAACATCAAACCTTTGATAATGTAAAACTTTGCTCCCAAGCTTCCAAAAAGAAGGAATGTCCCTAAAAGCAGACAGGATTGAATCTCACTGTGCAAACGCAGTCTGTCGCACAAACTGTGCAGCACGGGAGCTCGGCTGCTTGCTGCCTGTGGAGGCTGTGGAGTCAGGGAATATCTTCCTTGGCAGCCAAAGGAATGCCAGCATCCTGAAAAAGTGCTGAGGATAAAAAAAATCCACTGAGTGTCTCATGATTGTTTTCCTGTGTCTGATTGAAGTAAAGAAAATAATGAAGATTGACATGCAAAGCAGGCACACGTTTTCTACGTGGGATGTTGTACTGAGACAAACATGCTGGGTTTGAAACAGCTTTTTGATTCCTGTGTGACTGGAAAAGCAAAAGCATGACCATTTTTAGAAGAGAATTGGAGAAGGCAGTGCAAAACAAAAGCACAATTTTGACTGGGTTTGGTGATAGTTGTCAGAAAGTAGAACTGAGGGAAGCAAACCCTGGAGGCAGCTGAACTGTAAATTCCTGAAAAGGGGAGGGAGCAGAGCAAGAGTCACCTCTTGATGAAGAGTGGATTTCATTGCTGCCTTTTCTGTTGCTTTAAACTACTTATGGAGAGCAGGATTTAGTTATGAAATGGACTGCAGTGCTGGTCCTGCTCTATGAACACCTACAAAGCCAGAAGCAGTATTGCTTCTGGCACTTTTTGAAAGGTCTCTGCTGATTCCAGTGTGTTCTCTCTGACCCTGATCAATGCTGTATTTATGACAGCAAAGCTATCAAAATACGTTGAGTGACCTAATTGTGGCTTTCCAGTGCCTGAAGAGAGCCTACAAGAGAGCTGGAGAGGGACTATTTACAAGGGCCTGGAGTGACAGAACAAGGGGCAATGGCTTCAAACTTAGATACAGTAGGTTTAGATTGGATACTGGGAACAAATTATTCCCTGTGAGGGTTGTGAGGCCCTGGCACAAGTTGCCCAGAGAAGCTGTGGCTGCCCCTGGATCCCTGGAAGTGTCCAAGCCAGGCTGGCTGAGGCTCTTAGCAACCTGGGATAGTGGAAGGTGTCCCTGCCCATGGCAGTGGGGTGGAACAGGATGATCTTTAAGGTCCCTTTCAACTCAAACCGTTCTGGAATTCTTTGTTTCTTTGAAAATATACAGATTATTACAAAGGAGCTGCAGTCTACATGAACTTCACTTACTAGACTTAAAAAAGAAAAATCTTGCTGATGTGATTTATTGTTTACCTGAATCAAAGAGAATGAGTTGCTAACAGCTCTCTTCTCCAGGGCTGCACTGGCTGTTGCCTGGGGCTGTGAGCTGGGACGCCAAGAATTCCACCACATCCCCGAGAGAGTTGTCAAAAGGCTTCTTGAGCTCTGGCAGGCTGGGTGCTGTGACCACTGCCCCGAGGAGCTGTTCCAGTGCCCAGCCACCCTCTGGGTGAAAAGCTATTCCCTGATATCCAACCTAAACCTCCCCCCACAGAGCATTGTTCCATTGTTGCCTGTGCTGGTCAATAAATATTGTGTACAATGAGAAAGAATCTCAGTGCTGGATGGGTGCAGCTCCTGTTGCAGGAGGCGCTACAGAATGGCATGGGCTGTGGGGTCTGTGGGGCTTTATGCAGTCCTTCTACAGGAGAAGGCTTAAGTCTCTCCCTGGGAATCTGCACCTGTCTGGGAAATAAACAAAATGTTGCAAACTGAAAAGAGCTGAAAAGTCACTGCTGATTCGCCCCAATCGAGCCTGCAGACACTTTAGAGACTAAGTCAGAGAAGTGGGTATTTGCTTTATTCAACGCACCGGGTGTGTGGGAATTGTTTCCAACAAACACACACATACTTCAGCACCCCCAAAGACACAGTGTTATAGGTAAAATTCATGAATATTCATTACATTCTTCAGGATAGGAGAGGTTATACAAATAATTTTTCGGAAGTCATTAATATCATTAGCATGTGCACCATGCAGTCTCTGTATGTCCCGGTGGTCTTTGGAGACCCCCAGAGCTCCCTCCAGGGTGATGGTCCTTCATGGGATGATTCATCGGTTTCTGTGCTGGTTTCAAATGCATGCTTAGCTGATAAGCCATCAGGCCAGAGCTGTTACCTACAATTTGAATTTGAATTAAGAGTTCAGCCTTCAGCCCTGGAAGCCACAGACAGGCGCCTGTGCTGGTGGAAGGGGGGCAAAAGCTCCGAGAATCTTTCTCACTGCCCAGTTAGGTGGTCCACGGGGCAGGTGGGTCTGTAGCTCAGGCATTGCAGATCCTTGGGAAAATGCCATGCACAAAGCATCTCTGTGCTGCTGATCCCAGCCCAGGGCTGAATGGGCCAGTCTTCCTCAGAGGAAGAAGCAGAGCTTGGCAGGGAGACAAGCCTGGATCCCAGCACTGCCTTGCTAGCAGAGCGTTCAGTCTCAAGCCAATGTGCCTCCCAGCCCACCAGCTAACCTGGGCACAGCAGGAGGTTGGTATTTCTTCTGCCGCTTCCAGATCCAAAGCTATTTCATGCAGAGCCAGCATGGGGATCTCTGCAACTTATTGCTGTGCAAGGTGTTGACACAGTCTTTCTTTCCTACAATGTTTTCTTATCAGTAAATCTTAGAAAAACTGTCTAGAAAGTCTCTTGTATCTCCTCTTTCTTGTGAGGAAAGGCTGACTTGGGTAATCCAACTCCAGGAGAGACTTATTGGCAGGCAAAAGGACATTATAGAATTGCAATCTGTTCCAAAATGGGAATAAAGGATTTAATGGAGAAGTCTGCCAGTGGCCATTGAATATGATGGTCTGCTTGAAACTTCTGATTCAGAAAGGTGCAAGTGGTACCAGGGGAGGTTCAGGTTGGACATCAGGAGGAATTTCTTCATGGAAAGGGTGGTCAAGCATTGCAAGGGGCTGCCCAGGGAGGTGGTGAAGTCCCCATCCCTGAAGGTGTTCAAGGAACCTCTGGACATGGCACTCAGTGGTCTGCTCTGGTTGACAAGGTGGAGATCCATAAAGGTTGAATCTAATTATATTGGAGGTCTTTTCCAACCTGAATGGACATGGTGTCCTTGTGCTCAGGTGACAGCAGCCCCTGGTGTTGAGGAAGAGCCTGAAAGCATCAATGGGAATGCTGCCCCAAACATAACCCATCAGCTGATCCAGAGCCTGGTCCAGACACCTGGCTGCTCCAAAGATCAACGCTTCATCCAGATGTGGTGGGAATGTGTGTTACCTCAGGGATGTCAGTGTGGATGTGGCACTGGAGGAGATTGTGCAAGAGCTGCAGTGTGCACCATCAGAGACAGGCTTGGCTACCTCCATCCAGGGGTGGGGGTGCACGGTAGTTTCCACAAATCCCACCCTGGCAAAGGTGAGAAGGGGAATGTTTGTGCAAGGCTTCTGCCCTTGGCATTTCCTATTTGCTTTTAGCTGCGTGCAGACATCTGTGTGGGGCTCAGCTTTGCTTTTGCTTTGTGCTGGGAGCTCAGGTGCCTGGCTAGACAGTTGCATTAGGCAGCAAAGCACCTAATCCTCACTGAAGGCCACCTAATCCTCTCAGCTTAATGGCCTTCTGCTCCTTCAGATAGTCCCTTCTTTATTCCTTCCCTATTTGCTCAGCAGTTGAATTCTTTCCTCTTCCATCTCCAAAAGAGCTGGCTCTGCTGGCTGGCCATTCTCATTCCTGGTTACCAACACCTCTCAGTCCTTCGGGGCTCCAAAATGCAGAAACCCATAAAAACAGCTGGAAGTAAATGAGTAATGGAGAGGGAAGTCAGCTCTCTATGGACTGAAGAAAGTGCTCTGTAGACCAGTGTTTGAGAACCTTTCATTAGTGCTTCCTGGTTAGTTTTTCTGCATTTCACTTTGCTGAATCCAAACCCTGCTCAAGCCAGTGGGAATTATTCCACTGACTTCTGCGAGAGTTGGATGTAACTCCTGGTCTGAAAAGCAAAACTAGTCTCACTGGTTTTCTTTTATTTCAGTTGGTTTCACTTTCTGCTTCTCAACTCCCAGAATAACATGAATGCATTCATAGTCCTCCATGGTGAGATTCATACAAAATATTCTCTTTTCATGTTTTTCATAAAATAAGATGCATATCAGCAATTCTAGCTCTGTCCTTCTGACTCTGTTTTTCAACCCATTTTCTTGCCCCTTCCATCCTCCCCACCTTCTACACAAAGGTAAATAAAAACTTCTTTTTACATGTAACACATTTTTGAAGCAACTTTGAACAGTAAGATACTCTCAACTTTTGGCATCATTAAAGGCAGACAGTTTGCCCTGAGAAGGTAACCTGTTTGTAGTATCTCAAGTGGAAAAAAGATCCATCGGGTTGTGAAAGATGTTTGTTCCATCACCGTGGAACTCCTCACACAGTTCCCAGGGCAAGACATGGCACACAGAAAGGCGACAGTGGATTTCTACATCACAGCTCGATCTTCCGTTTTTAAATGGAAGCTGTGCTTTTATTCCTAAAATAGCAGTTTGTTCCAATTAACATCCTTCTGGTAGCAGAAAGGGAGCAATGAGTAGAGTATGGTGCTACAGAACACAGAGAAGGGAACACTATCTTACAGAGCTCTGGGGGTTTGTCCTTCAGATCGCCCAAAATTTTTTCCAAGTAACGTGTTAGAATATTGGTAATGCAGTGACTCAACCATATAAACAGATGGAGTGAGTAGTGTGCAGCCAGTGATTCAGCTAATGTACAGCTCTGGAAAATTCAAATTTGATTTAACATGAGGAGAAATATTGAACAAAGCATTTCTAATTTTTCCTTTTATTTAAGGAGACTTCTAGTAGGTTGGCTTTTCTTCTCAACAGAGAGGGTGGAAAAACATAAGCCAGCAACAGCTGATTCAAAAGATGGCATCCTGATCCTGCACAGAAACTCCTTGCAGTAGTGCTGCACTGCAGTGCCAGCTCTTGGTCTAAGCCCAAGTCCTGCTGTGGGACACGAGCTCTTAATTTCTCCAGAGGGAGTGTTCCCAGCCGAGTTACGCAGATCTCCATGATCTAGTTCAAGCAAAGCTTAGCATTTATTTAGACTGAGTTAACTCATTAATTTCGGCTTTACAATCTTAAAGGCTGTATCCACTAAAAAGTAAATCACACGTTTTTTCCAGGCTCCTCCTATACCACGTAAAGTTGTGGCTGCAGATGTGAATGTGCTGTGCCTGCAAACAGGGCACACCAAGGCTGCTCCTTGAAATGCTCTCCAAACAGCCAGAGGACAGCTAAGTTGTTGACATGTCTTACTACATCCTTTTATTTCCCTTGGAGTGACGAAAGGAGAAACTGGTTTTCTGCAGAGGCCTCCCATTGTCAGGAGATCAACACTTAAATACTCACCTGATCTTTATGGAAATCCAGGGGAAACCCTGTTCTTGTTAGATTATTCCAGTCTTATCACTGCAATTTCAGGCTTTATTCCACAAGTTATAAATACATATTACTGCCACCTGCATGGAAGCCCATCCCTTCACCTCTATGAAAATGTTGTCTTTGAAAGCTTAATTATGGAAGAGTTGCCACGTACACAGTCGAGAGGCACGAGAAGTGATCTGAACAGGGTAATGCAGATGAATGTAATGTTTTGCACACAGTTGTAATATTCATAATGTGGTAATTGCTGAAGGATGTCAGAGTAAGCCAAATTCCTCCAGCAGCTGTGTGTAGAATAGAGTTTTGCCCCCTAATACCCTTACACAATCCTAGTGTGCCTAAATTGATACTGAAAATGTATTTCAGAGAAGAGATCTGGGAGAGTGCTTGTCTCTTTTGATGAGGCAGGACCTAAATGGTTTAGTGTGTGCAATTATTTGGGCCAGCTGTGAGGAGTGCTCTTAAACATCAGGGACTCTTCTCTGTAATCAGGTAATGCCTGACCCCACAAATATATCTGGGCTTTAAGTAATGAGCTATACTGAATAAGTGTATTTAACATGTACAGTGTGAAGAGGGTAACAGAAGTTAGAGAATCTGAGTGTTCCGTCAGTTGCCTGAATATTACCAAACTTCATTTTCATGTGTTTGTAATGTGCTATTACAAATTATTAAAATGGCATTTCATTCACCCTGGAATGTGGGTTTTGCTTTTTAGAAAGAAAAGCAGCCCTCTTGCCACTGCATTGGAGCAAGGGCACCCATACCAATGGGAGCTCAGAGCATAAAACCTCATCAGCTGTGTAATAATCCTTGTAAGATTTGTGGTATGGAGAATTTCCTCAGGAGTGCTCTCTTCCTTCCTATGGATTGGATCCCTGTTCTTTTGCAGAACTGATGAGGGACAGCACTGTCTGTTTGGACAATCAGAATTAGAAAGAAAAGGCACCTTTCCCTTTTTATTTCATTTTGTTGGGGTTTTTTGTTGTTTGCCTTTGGATCACTCATCTCAGTTACTTCATTCTTTTCCCCTGCTGCTCCTGTTTTCTAAGTTGCTGGCTTCTCTCAAAGGCCCTGCAATTTTTAGGCCTTTTCTTAAATCTTCATATCCTGGAGACGTTTCATCTGAGATATTTTACAAATTAAGCTTAAGATTTAAAAATTAAGCCTGCAGAAGCTGTATCAGAGATGACTGTAGACAAATTGAAAAGCAGGAACCTCTTGACAGTGAGTGCAATCAGGGCTTTCAGTGAGCTGGAAGTCAGGAGTTTGATCAGGAATGATTCTTAGATTACTTTCTTGTGAGAATGAGGTTTATATGGTCATGTCATGTGAGTACAGCTATATCTGAGGGTGTATCTATGTCCTTTAATAATGTTTGAATCTAGTGGCTTACTGCAGATGGGATTAAAGCTGACAGAATAATTTATTTCCTGTGACTTTCATGAAAATAAGTATTAGAGCAGGGAGGATAGATCATGTTCTCCCTGAATTATGGAAAATCTGCAGTGGGAAATTTTGGGCAACAGCATCCACTGACTAAAGGCCACTGACTAAAAAGAAGCCTTAAGTAAATCACAACTTTGTAAGAGATTTCAGTTAAAACTTGCATCTTACACCTAAAGTTAACAAACCACGGGACAGAGACATGTGGGGGACTAGGTTTTCTTCATTCTGGTCACAAGCTTTTAAGATTGAGGGAGTTAAAATATCTGTTGAGATCACAAAAAATGTAAGGGGCTGAGGAGAGTAATGAATGGAGTAACTCTAACTACAAAGGAGACCAAAAGATGGGATTACTGGGGTGAAGGGGAAACAGCAGATGAGGAATTTCTACACCTGTTGTGTGTGAGGGGGGAGCTCAGGAAGAGAAAGGGCTAGCCAGGAAGGGAAGGAAAAGCAAAGGGAAGCAGGAGGAGAAAAGAAAATTCAAGTTGGGAAAGGCACCGAGAAAGGCTTTGAAGATCACTGGGAGGAGAGATTAAACAGAAACTAAATTAGTTTTAATTTAATCTGTACATTCTCAGAAGAAATCAGTGGACTCCTATCCAAAGAAGTGCAGGCGAAGCAGAAGGAGAACAAAGGGGTTGCAGGGAGAATCAAATTTGAAGAAGAGGCAGGTCTGGGCATGGGAACCAGTTAATTTTAAGCACCGTTTAGTGAATGTGTCACTAATGAATGTGTCAGGGATAATGAGTGCTGAAACTTGTGGTAGAAGCAGCCAACCTGGCCACAGGAACTGTATGAGAGGTGTTGTTACATGACACAGGAGCGGAAACAGAGAAAGATGCTCTTGTGAATGAGACAAACTAAGAGTTGGTTGGGGGGCTTCTTTCTAATCTTGTGTAAATAAATCATCCCCATTAACACAGAGCTGTGATTCACCCATCTGAGCACTCTGGATTAGCACAGCTCAGTTCCACTCCCACCCTCTCTGCTTGGTGCACAAGTTCCCTCTCTGCTCACAAGCCCAATAGCCACGCGGTGATGACTGTGCAGGGAGAAATGGCTGGAAAAGGAACTCCTGAGAAGGCTCCAGGCGGTCTGGCGAGGGGATGGAGCAACTGTTTTGTCAGTGGACAAATGGTGGCAGTGTGCACAGGGTGACCAGATTCCTGAAGCAACTGTGCTGGCTGAGCAGGGTCTTGACACAGCAGTGACGGCAGACCCGGCTTGCACGAACATTTAAGTAGCTGTTTCTATTGCCAAACTATTGGCCAGGTCTTTTTTAAATGGCCTAGCCAGGGAAGCGTTATATAAAATAAAAAAACTAGCTGACTTGCTGCTGTTAAACCAGGATGAGTGGCATGGGCCGTGAAAAAATGTAGAGTATTCCCAGTTCACTGGGTACAGGATAATCAAGTAGATTCCCAGTGGCTGCTTTGCAGAGGGACTACAAGACCTGTAAGTAAACCTGCTTTGGGTTTAAACTGAGCTTCCTAAAATGAGATTTACTCTGTGTCAGCTTCTTCCTCCCCTTGCAAAGCTCTGCTCTCAAAGACAACAAGGGTTTGCAGGGATGATCTTCCAGAAGTCTTGAAAATGAGGAACAAGGTGGAGAGGACAGATCACCTGTGACATGCATGACTCAAAGGCATTCCACTCATTTTGCACAGCAGAGACACTTGTTAAATATCCCAACAGCAAAAGGGATTATTATGCCTTATATCCCCATATAATATCCCAAGCCACAGGGCACCCGTCTGAAACCACATTCCTGACACTCTCCTGCCCCTTATATAGGAATGGTTTGGGAAAAGGGGGAATATTTAACCATGGTAACTCATGGGGGAAGGAGCTGTGATAGCGCTGGTTCCTCCAAGGTGCAGTTTCAGTACGAAAATACCATGTGTGGTCAGCACCTTGATTTCAGGGCACGGCAGGACCCGAGAAGGACCTGATCCACGGGCAGGGTCCTGAGGGATCGCTCAGGGATCCCGCAGTCTGGGGAGAACAGGGGCTGCAAGGGTCACAAGGACCAGCCGGGCAGTTTCACCCCACACAGGACAGAGGCGAAGTTCCTGGCACGGCCTGAGGGGAGCCTGACCGCTGCTCCCACACCAGGGGCTCCCCTGGGTCACCCCGCCCGCCCCAGGCGCCTCCCGGGGACACCCCACCGGGCGCGGCGACTCGCAGCCCCACCAGCCGAGGCAAGGGACTGCCCCAAGCCCGGGGAGCCGCGCCCTGAGGAGACCGAGGGCGAGCAGCGAGCGCTGCCCGACGGAAAGCAGCGCCAGCCCGCCATAGCAGCCCCCGCCTCTCCCCGCATGGCGGAGCCACTTGGTACCTCCCTCCTCCCCCCACCCCCAGCAGTGGTTTCACCCCACCCCAGGGCGGGGGGCGTGGCCTCCCCTCCCGGCTTTCCCCGCCCCCTTCATCCATATCCACGAGGGCGAGGCGGGCGGTGCCAATGCGGAGGGGCGGTGCGCGCAAGCCCCGCCCCCCGGCGATGAATATTGATGAGGCGCGCCGTGGCGTCGGGGGCGGCGCGGGCGGCGATTGGCCGGGCGCGGCGGCGCGCGGTGACGCGCGCGGCGGCGGTGCGGGTCCCGATTGCTGCAGCCGCTTGTCAGTGTGACGAAGATTGGCACCCGAGGTAAGCGCTGTCACTCAAACCCCGCTCCAGCCCCGCCGTCCATCACGGCGCGCCCGCCGCCCGGGCACGGCCGCGCCGGGGAAGCGGGAGAGCGGCTGGGGAAGGGGCGAGCGGGGCGGCGGCGGCGAGGGGCGAAAGGGGCACCCGCGCTCCGCCGCCGCTCGCACGGACCGGGGGGTTTAAGGGGCGGTGGCGGGCGCGGGGAGGGGAAGGAGGGGAGAAGCGGGGAGGGGTGGGGGGGGAGCGAAGCGAGGAAGGTTCTGGAACGGCCGCCGTTCGCCCGTTGTGTCCCGGCGGGGGGCGCGCGCGGGGAGGGGAGGCGGGGGCGCGCGCGGGTCCGCGCGGAGGAGGAGGAAGAGGAGGAGGAGGAGGAGGAAGGAGATGGGGGCGATGGGATGGGGGGGGAGGGAAGGGAAGGGAAGGGAGGGAGAGGAGGCGACGCGGTGCTTAAAGGGGCAGCGCCGTGCTGGCCGCTCCGCCGCGGCGAAGGGGACGCGGGGGGCGCTCCGGGGGAGCGGGGCTCGGGGCGCCGCGGCAGCTGCACGCCGCTCTCCTCTCTCCCCGCTGTGATCCCTCTCCCTCGGCACACCTGCCCTGCCCCGGGGGACAGCAGGAGGGGACGCGGCCATGCCCCCGGGCTGAGGGATGCTCCCCTCGTTTCCCCGTTCTTAGAAAGCGGCGCCCGGCCGGGGCAGCGTGCGCTGACCCGGTTGGGGTTTCTCCCTCGTTTTTATCTTCTTCTCGCCGTGACCCCGTGCTCTCCCGGCTCGGTTTTGAGCGCTCACCTTCCCTGCAGCCGGGCCGAGGGTTCCCGGGTGTTTACGCGGCCGCAATTAGGAGCTGAGACCTGACACTGCCCAGAGGCCTGGCCGGGATGTGTGTAAACAATAATAAATCAAGCGCTGGTTTCATCCCCGAGTGTTGCCTCAGTGAGCCACATGTCCCAGGTCTCTGAGCACTCCGCGGCTTTCCCTCATTCCCATCGAGTCTGTCAATTAACAATGTAACAATATAAGTAGTTAACGCGTTTGTGTGATAATTCTCTGTATAGCTTGTTGCTAATTTTTTTATTATTTATTAAATCTTTTCTGGAGTCTTCAGTGGTGACATATAGTGTGCTTTTAGAGGCAGATCGCAGTGTTTATTTTTTTGATCACCTGCTGTTGCAGTTTTTGGTCCCTTTTTGCATTTTTGTCTAAGGAAAAGACTAGTGTGGTTTGCGGAGGGAGAGTCCCAGAATGGTTTGGGTTGGAAGTGACATTAAAGATCATCTTGTTCCACCCCTGCCATGGGTATGGACACCTTCCACTCTCCCAGCTTGCTCCAAGCCCCGTCCAGCCTGGACACTTTCCAGGGATAGAACATCCACAAGTTCTCTGGCCAATTTGTTCCAGTGCCTCACCAGTCTCACAGTAAATAATTTCTCATTCATATGAGACACCATATATGGAATGAGACCCTTAAAAGTGAATGACTTGCTGGTTTGTTGGCTTTTTTTTTTCCCATGTGCTCTTAAGAGCTGCCCAGGAAAGAATCATTTTTGTCCTTGCCCCTCTGTGGAATATGTTGTGTGCATTCCATGAAACAGATCAGAGGAACAGGGAACACAGGCATTATGTTTTGGATGTTGGAAAACACTTGGGCCAGGATCCTGTGGAGGTTAACAAGAGGGTTTAGGTCACTTTCAAAGTAGGCTAAATGTCTCGTTTAATTTTTTTGTTTCTCTAGAAAATCCGTTCTTTTTACAAAAAACATGCACATATAGTTAGTTCCTAATTTTATTCTTGGCTGTGCTCTTGCACAAAGTTTCACCAGTGTAGATTGTTTGATGAGGAGAATTTTAACAACTATGGCTTAGGATATCCACACATCTTGGTGTTCTCAGTACTGTGAATACACCCAGAGGTTGTTCCCTGTCCTCTCTGGGATATAATCTCTTTATGGGCTGCCTGTGCTGTGGGGTTGTATCCCTTTAGCTATATTTGTATGTGTGGTTGAAGTGAGATGGCTTCTGCAGCTGCATGGAGTCCTGGTTTTAGTCCCTGTTAGCTGCATGCCTGAATTCTATGGATTGCACTGAACCAGGAAACAAATTGTTGTGATTGTATCAGAAATCCATCCTTACGTGTATTTCCAGACTGTCAATGCTACAGTATCAAGCAACAGCAAATGCCTTTTGAGTGCATTTTCTGTCAAGCAAAATTGCAAATATATCCTTTTCTGAGTCTGTGTAGCCACACAGAATCATTACATTCAAGTTTTCAAAAATTTCTGAGGAAAAAAAGCCCAAAACATTTCACCTGATCTATTCAAAATAATTCTGATTATTTTTTCATGCGTGTTCCATCTTCAAGTCATTTTATGAACAGTACAGAATATTTTTACTCTTGATTGTCACTGCTTGACATATTTTTGTGTCATCTCAATTAAAGTATCCACAGGAAAACTTCAGTGTAGGTTTCACTGTGTTTTCTTTGCATAATCTCCAGTTAAGTGGTGAAAGGCAGAGCTCAGTGTGCTTCAGTCACAGGGTGAAGATGGGGGAGGCTCAGATAATTTCTTACTGATCTCAGTGGGTTTGGGATCCTTTTTTTTTTAATCTGTACTTTTGTGTTGTGCTGGGCTGAAATTTTTCTTATTACCATTTCCTGTGTGCTGATAGAAAAACCAAGAATTCTTCACATTTTAGTACATTGTTGTTCTTAGAGTTGGTGGGGGTTTTATTTTGTATTTGGAAATTTCATTTAGGCGTGTAAAAAGTCAATCTGATATTCAGTAATTTACAGCCTTGATTTTTACTCTTAATCTCAATACAGTTTGAAATATTTGGTTAAATAAAAATAACGTTTTAAAGCTAAGTCCTTGCAGTCTTCCCTTATTAGGACTGAAAGGAGTTCAGAATGAGTGAAATATAAATCTAAATTAATTTAAGTACTTTAGTCTTATAAAATGGATATGTCTTCTAGAAGCTGCACTTCCTTGTTCAGAATTTTGCTTTCCAGCTGTATTTTTCTCATGCCTTTCCCTGTGCTGTAAAGGCAGTGCTCTAATAAATCCCTAATAATTCTGATTGCTACCACAGCAAGTTTAGGAGTGTTCAGGAGCAGTTCAATTTCCTGGAAAAGAGTAACTCTTTGGTGATACTAAGCCCTGTACTAGTGGCCAAGGGTGAATGATCCACAGAACCACCACTGTGGCAGTGGAACTGCCTGTTCTAATGGCCATGTTAATGTCCTGAATGAAGCAGTCCAAATTGTATTTCAGAATATTATGTCGTGCTCTGGGAGCCAAATGTTGCCTCTGCAAAACTGGCACATATGTGAAAGCGTACAGTAAAGCAGATTAATATTTTTATTTTGGTCTGAGTAAGACCCAATTCGATTTTTTTGTGTGAAATTAAAAATTTTGCAAATGTTACTTCTCTTACAGCAGCAGCTGGTTACTTCAGTCTCACTTGTTCAAAGAGTCTGTAGGTTTAAAAATGAGAAGTCTCAGAGGGCTTTGTTTTGCCACAGCTCAGTGCTGTACAAAATGTAAAACAACTCACTGCTCTTCTAAGCAAGAGGATTCCAAGAGCAAGGAGAAAAAGCTGCTGATGGAGTTCTTTCATTTGCTTGCTTGGTGCCAGATGTCACCAAAACCTTTTACCCAGGCCATTCTAGATCTCCCCAAGGTAACTGAACACTGAAATATTCATACTTGTAGCAGGTTCATCACTTTGTTCACTGAGATTGTTTCATGCTAGAACTGTGGAATACAGGACTCATCAAAGTGGAGCTGGGGTGGGGTAGAAAATAAAATAATGGCACCACAGATCTGGAAATGCCAATTTTGCTGTTACGGGGCTGTGACAAGTTTTTATGAAGTTGGTGAGGGGCAATAACTTGGTTCCTCTGCCAGCAGTGAGGGAACACCAAGTCATGTATGGCACTGAGAGGCAAAAGTTGGTGTTAGAAAGGGAAATAAACTTCAGATCTTGTTCTCGCATGGTTGGTTCTCATCCTTCCCAGGAACACATTGTTTGGGGTTTGATGTGGCAGCTGCTCCAGGCCATGCTGTACTCATTTTTTAGTACACAGGTGTACAAAAGAGGTATTTGCTGTTAAACCTGAGGGCTGCTTAAGTACACGGAGAGTCAAAAGGTGATTTTTGAAAATGGGAGCTGAGTGTGATAATCACAGCCTGTCCCTTACCCTGCTGTGCCTAGACATCTGCAGCTCTCTCTTCTGCAGCTGATGGGAAATTCAGGCAAAAAAAGTAGAATGTGGCAGCTTACTTCTGGTGTACTGAAAGAGGGATGCATTTCTTTTAAACCTCCAAATTCCTTTTTTTTTTTTTTTTTTTGTGAGCTTTTGGAATTGCCTGTGTTTTTTCTTGAGGACAGAAGAAGCTAGGAAGTGTGGCTGTATTTCACATCCTGCTTGGCTTTTTACGAGTTACATAGCAAACAAAGCAAAGGGAAAGGGATATTATCATACTTACTGAAAAATCAAGTCCAAGCCTTTTATATTCCAAAGAAACAGAGGGAATTAGAGAACAGAAATTGCAGCTTTATACATGTTTAAGATGCCTAGAGAACAGGAGAATGAAAATGTATGTGCTGTGCTCTGTGGTTTTGTAACTAAAGAACTTCTAGGTCAGCCTGATCACTTAATTATGTGTTCTAGCCCATTTTTCTGTGTTCTAGACTATGATAGAAGAAATACCAGAAGTAAGATTACCTGGTTGGTTTTTTATTATTATTTTGAGCTGTTGTTTTCAGTAGCTGATTTCTTAGTTGTACTCAAATTTGTCATAATGAGTATGTTAGAGCAGGGTTATTCTGGCAGCTTTAAGATAAAATGAGTCAGCATCTTGAAAATTAAGAGAAAGTAAATATGTTGATTTAAAGGAAAGGGGGAGATTGTTCTTAAGAACATAGCAGCAATTGATTTGTGGAATTCAATTTGGCAGAAGGGAAAGGAGCATAAGCATTCCCACAGAGTACATGGCTGTTCCTTGGGAAATTTCAACAGGCCATAAGTCCTTGGAAAACGTGGTTTATATATGTTTCTGGGCAAATATTTCTGAACTAAATTACCTGAATATTTGATGTAATATCAGTGTCTTCCTGTCTGTTGGTCCTTGCATGTCACCTGCCTGTGCAGTCATCACCTGGACCAAGTAGTTCAGCATGATGCAACTCACAGCAGTAGGTAATTTAAGGTGGGTAAGTTTAATCCTAAAAAGTCTTTCTTTACCCCACAACACTTAGGCAGCAGTTGTAGCTCCTGGGGGCATGGAGACTGGTGTTTGGGAGAGGTGGGAAACAAGAGTGGAGCAGGAAAGGAAGAGTTGTTACTTAATTATCCTTTTGAAAAGAAAATAACAGTTCATTTTGGGGCCTGAACTTAGTAGCAAAACAAAGTAAGTTGTTTGACCAAATGTTAGAGTCAAAACAGGGAAGATTCTGGGAAAGTTAGTGATGGATTGGAACTGGATTTGACAGGGCAAGGGCTCTCCTTGAAGGACCAGGATTTTATGTCACTTTCAGGTTTTTTGGTTAGTCCAAGTTAATGCTTGATTCATTGATGGGCTTGTTATTCCAGAAATCATAAAAGACATAAAAATGAAATAATTGGTAAGGGAACATCTTGGTCTTGATGAAGTGTTTAAATGCCAAAAACGTGTAGAGGGCATTTTCTTATCCATTCAACGTCCCAAGTCCATTTTAAATGCAGTTATTATTTAAATAAAACTCTTCTTCACCCTTCAACTGAACTTCAATAGCATCAGGAATTCAGCCCTTCATAGAATAATTGGAAACTTTTATGGTTTTACAGTAAAAATGTTGGAAAACATAACATATGCTTACACAAACTGCTCACATTGTAAAGTATACAATAGCAATAAAGGCAGAGGGACTGGTGGTTATTCTGTGTCTTCTTTATGAAACCACAAAGTATAAACACAAAACAAGATTCATTTCAGTCATAGTTTATTGGGTGCTGATGCAAATCATGATTAAAATAGGATTTCCTGTTGCTTTGGTTTAATTTGCCTGGAAGGAGATGGTTCTGTGAGTGTCTCCAAAAGTAAGAGATTCAGGATGTGCTTGTGTGGATATTCCAAAGGCTTCAGTGGCAGAGGGATGGAGTTGTGTCTGTGGCATAGACAACCCTGTTTATCCATGTGGGGAATGCCAGGGAAACAGGGAGGGTGGTGCAGCTGTCACCTTTTTCTTGTTTATTGATATTTTTTTTTTTTTTAATGAAGTTGCGTTTGCAAAAGTAATTAAATATCATTAAGTAGGAAAGTTGAGCAGGATCAGTTCCAGCTGTGGAAGTGCTCATACACATCCTGTGGAATGTAAGAGGTGTTTAGTTTTTCCAGTGCCACCCTTTTGCCACAAGAGCAGCAAGGCAGACACCACACTGTCTGCCTAATATTTGGGTCCAAAATGTTTTGACAGCACAGTGGGTAAAAACTGAGGGCAAAAAACCCTTCTCTGTCCTGTAACAAGAAATATGTGTGAGGATTCATGATGTGTGTGTGAGGATTCTCATGCTTGAACCATAAAAAGTCCTTCAGTTCATGGTGTTAAGAATACAGAAGAAAGGAATCTTCATTTACAATGTGAATATTGGTGGTGGATGAGGGAGTGATGGGAAATACTTCTGCTCCCTCACAGCCTAATCCCTCAGGAGTCTTGGAGCAATTAAAGAGGGAGGTTTCCTTTCCCCCGAGTTTTGTTTTTCTCTTGCCAAAATTGCTGTTTATCCCCCTAAATTCCTTACCATTACTTTATGGGGCTAATAAAGCAGGGTCAAATGACAGTGTGAATTGGGTAGGAGAAACTGAGATGCTGCAGGAAGTTCCTTCAATCTGAGGATCTTTCCACAGTCAGAATGAGGATTCCATTTTGCAGGAGGTAGGAAAGCAACCTGAGGATTTCCTCCTGGAATTCCAAGAGCTACCTGGGGGCAGAATGTCTGGCATACTGAAGTGACATCATTTTATGAGTGGATTGGGTAGGATTCCTCATCTTGTCCTTGTTAAGGAGGATTGTGGTAAATTGATGATGACATGAATCAGGAACATGAGCCATGATTATGCACCTTTCCCAAGAAATATGCTGGTTTACACACAAAGGATATCTGCAAAACTGGGAGCTGGAGTTCTTCACAAGACCCAGATCCCCTCAATTATACTTCTGTTGTTGTGCCTGGAGGAATTTATATGATCTATGCATCCTTAATATCCATTTTATAAGTTAACTGCATATGCAATTTTAGCTTATAAAGAGGCACATTTTTAATACGTTTTTTATTTGGTACTTGTAAATAGGAGAATTTACAGAATTAAATGTACCAAAAGCTGAATTTAAGCAAAGAGCGAGTTGCTAAAGGAACACAGATCTTTTAATGAGGTGGTTTGTTGTTGGTCATGCTGTGTGACAATATCTGGTGTGCTTGGGAGGTGGTCTGTGATATGAACACTTTGTATGGCTTGTTAAGATCTGAAATGGAGGGATATGAAAAGAGGATTCCATGAAAGCTTAATGAGACAACAAAGCTGTAGATACACTGTTGGAGAGGTCTTGCTGAATAAAGTCACTGTTACATAGAATGTATGTTCAAAATCCTACATGCAGAACAAGGTTGATGGTAGCTTGGAGTGTAGCCTGTATTTCTGCAGAAATTCGACTTCAGTTTTGTTCTTTAATTTATTTTTAATTTTCAGTTTCTTAAAGCATAATTTGCATTTTTTAAATGTAATCTCATATTCATCAAGATTAACATATAAATAACTCTATTGCACCACCGAACAATAAAGGGAACAAAGTGACACAAAATAAATCTCATTTTACTGCAGCCAAAAATTGGTTTTGTGGCTTTTTAGGGCTTGACTTCCAGGGCAATTGACAGCATAGCTGTTGTGTAGTAACTGAGTGGCTGTATCTGTGTGACAGAACTCCCTGAGGCTGGGATTATGTTCCTGAACAGGAACATTGTCTTTCTTAAAAGTATAATATTCTAAATAATGGCTGTGCTTTGTAAGTACATGAGACAGAGGAAATGGAAGCCACCTTAGTGCTGAATGAGGAGAACATTCTCATTTAATAAACTTGTCTGCATCAACTTCCTATTGATTTGCTTGTGTTAATTTCGCTGAATGACTGCGTGAGCAGGTTGGTGGAGATGGATAACCACTGCAGCAAAGGTGGGATCAATCCTGGATGCCATGTGTATCCTACTTACTGCTTCATTAGCAGAATCAATTATTACTATTATTATTATTTGAACCTGTAAAAAGACATTGATCTTAATGTGTGCTCCTATTTGTACACGTGAATGTGCTCACAGGTCTTTGCTTCCTACACAAGCTGAAATGCAGAATGAGAGAATGACTCAAAAGAGGGTTCTTTGCTTCAATGAACAAGTTCCTGTTTCACTTTGTAGTAAAAACCTCACTGGTGATTCACTTTCTAAGAGACAAAGCAAGTTGCCCTTTGTTTTGGTTTCACAGTCAGGTGTTTTTATTAAGGTGGCATTACTTTAAAGCTTGTCTGCAAGAGGAAGAAAAGGAAAACACAAATTGGGAATAGCAAGTCCAGGTTAAGACTCCGCAGTGCCTTGGTGTTGTCTCCACCCTTTAACAGGTGGATCTGCTGTCACTTCTTGCCCCCACTGAGATGTGCAGGAAGACATAATCTGCAGGCTCAGATCTCTCTAGTCTGATATGTTTTAGGGTAGACAGCAGTATGAGATGTTGTCCAGTGTCTCTTGGAAGAGGGCAATACAACTGCAATATTCTCTGACTCATTCCCAGCCACACCTTTCCCTCTGCAGCATCTTTCCCCTGGGCCTGTGTTTCTTTAGCACCTCTTTGTTCCTGCCCTTGGTATCTCATAAGCTTGAGATGTCCAGAAACTTGTTATTTCCAGAGTTTCAACTGAAGGCTTTGCAGGCAAGGGCTGCTTCTTCATATTGAATATTTTTGGCCGACCAGATCTGGCAGCAGTGGCACCATTGGTTCTTGGCTGCACTGGTTTCTGAATGGAAGAGCAGGATATTCAGATTTGCAGTAGTCCTCCTTATGTCTGACCAGAGACAAGGAATAGGTAATTTATCTATCCCAATTTATCTGGCAGTGGCCTCCATTCTGAAGGTGCCATGAGTAGTGAGAAATCTTTTATTTGAAAGTAGGCTGGTAAATTGAAGTGAGAATGAGTACCAAAATTATACTAAATACATGTGTGAAGAAGGGAATAAGAGGGTTATACTGTCCTCAGAACAAAATTAAGAAGCTGCAAAAGTGTGAGAAGCCCATTGTCTGTAGACTTTAGATCTTTGAGAGTTTAGAAAAAAGAATTTTTAATGTGCCATCTGCTCCTTGAGCCTGCAAGACCAGGTGTATCACTTTGGACTGAAACTCCTTACTCCAGTGTTCAATCTCTAACCAATGGCTGAAATTTAAACTGCCTTTAAGCTCCTCAGATATCTTCCCTGCTCTGTTTAGAACCAGGTTTCATGAACCAGAGATAGAGTCTAGACTGAGTGGCCTTTCACATTTTTTCCGTGAACTTGTCTGAAAAAAAAATCACTTTTTGAAAAACAACACACATATAAATTTTGGTTCTCAAATCCAAAGACCAATTTCATCTTGCTTTCAAAAATGTTGGAGTTACTTTCTCTTCAGTTCTTATTGAGAACTTTGTCTTTGTGAGAAACAGAGATAATCTGATTCAAGATCTCTGCTGTGTTTTAGCCATCATGTAAGTTCTGGTGGCCTCTGTGCAACCTCAGTGTCTGGAGCTTCCCCTGAGATGATTTTTTAATGCTTTGCAGCAGTTGTGTTTTCTAAATATTCACAATCTTTGCTACTTTGCTTTCACAATCCTTCCTGGTTTTTTTTAAGTAGCTTCAATGTATCAAATGGGTGCTATTACATATAATTAAAGTAATTTTAAGTGGTAATTTTTGGAAAGCTTTTTAAAATTGCCAAATAATCCTGTAGCAGAACCTGTCTTCACAGAACACAGGATCCTAACAATGGCCCATTTCTAGCATCATGCTTTGATTTTACCATGGGTTGTATTCAAATGATTATGAAGGAGATTTAAATGGGGGGGAGGGAATCTCACACCTTTCTTGATTTCGTGCTTAATTTTCACAACACGGGTGAGTTATTCCTATTTGCATTTCATAGCTTTATTTTTGGGATGTGTCTTGTCTAGTCTTAGCAGACAAACACCGAGCCAGAGAGTAAAATATGGGAGTTGAACAGTGAGTGAGTTATTATCCAAATGGAGCATTCTGTTAGAGGTGTCAGCAGAGACAAAGGTGAATGTGGAGAATGAATGGAATAAGATGAGAGAAAGATCAAATAATGGGATAAGGAGTTCAAGCGTGGGATAATGGGTGTGATTAGAGATTATTAACAATGCAAAAATTTGCAAAACGTGCAAAAAAATTCCTGTCTGTTCATTTAAACTTGATGAGGGAACCACATAATGAACCAATTTTTTTTTTAATCATATTCAGTGTTAGAATGTGTGTTCTGTGGTGTTGCTTTCTTCTGACTATTTCTCTGTTGGTTTTTAGGTTTCTGTCTTCCACGTTGTACATCAGTGGGATCTCTGCTGAAACAAGATAATGTCTTCTTCAACTCATTGAAGGAAAGGGGTGAGCAGCTTTCTCACAGCCAATATTTTATCTCCTGTAGAAAATAGTGTGCTCTGGAAACAAATACCATCGTGTGTTGAAAAGGAAGCCAGTTCTAGATGCTTTTCATGTGTCAAAAGGAATTGATTTTTGTTTCTTTTTAACTTGGCGTGTGAATGTAAGGATCTGTTATATAGCAAATGCCAGGACTAAAGTTAAATAAGAATGAACAAAGAGCCATGCTGAATCTGCCAGTCACGCATTTCTCTCTGAAGGACTTCAAAGAAATGTGTATGAGGGAAAATTAGAAGGAATGATTACTTGCTAACAAGTCTGTTGGGTAGTTCCTTCCCAACCTTAAGAAGTTTGGTGGTTAGTTTGTAGCCTGAAGCATAATTATTTATATCTCTTACAAACATCTGTTGTAGCTTGTATATGTTAAAAATGATAGGACTGATCTCCAACAGCTCACTTGCACCTTCTGTTAACGTTCCTGGGTGGTCCCTGTGCCCTTAATTACACAGCAGTAAGTGGAACAAGTGAGGAGTGATGTATGTTAAGTGATCACTTCGTGTGGATGTTTCAGCTCAGGTTTAATCTCTTCTCTTACATACTCAACTTGCACAAAGTCTCCACACTTCTGATTACCCCTCCTCATTTAGCTTCCTTTCTGCTTTTCATTTTACCTTCATACTTAATTTTATTAAAGGCTTCCCTTTTTTTCCCTTTGCTCTGTAGACCACAATGCTTTTTATGAATTCCCTTTTGCCACAGCTATCAGTGGAGTTTCTGATTGCAGTGGAAGCATTAGCTTAAGTCATGACCTTAAGTTTTTCCTTGGGTTTTCCACACACTTTGCTTTCAAAATAAATAGAATGAGAGTTAGTTCTGTTCTGCATGAAGTAGACTTGCAGACTCACCCTCAGGTTATTTTTGTTATTTGTAAGTCTTTGAATATAACACAAACACACAGTTTTCCCTCTACTCTCGATTTCTTTCACGGAGAACAATTGGTATTTTGAAAGCTAAGACATCCAGAAGCCATATATTCTTGGGTTCACCTCAGATTCCAAATCCTCCGTGTCCTGAGGAGCGTGCTGGTTGGAGATGGTCCTGCAGAGAGCTGAGAATAGACAGCCATGAGCCAGAAACCAGCACACGAGCAGGTCAGCCAAGAGCAGGGGTTGTTCGAGTGCACAGCGAGCGCTTCAGAGGGAGTCAGCTGCTTTCCATCAGAGCCACCTTGAGCAGCGAGAGGCCTGAGCTAGCCTGGCTGACTTGCTGTAAGAAGGCTCAGAAACCATCCACGTGTCGTGGGAGCTCGGTGGAGGAGCTGGGGAAGTAATTAGCCGTGGCAGGGTGGCAGTGATAAACATCTGGGAGCGATGGCAGCCCCAGTGCTGTCTGCAGCCTGAGCATCTGCTGAGCTGCTGGCTAACAAGCCTGGGTGCTGCATCCCAAACGAGGTTATAAAAGCCACATCTGTAAATACCTCTGCAGTTACTTTTCTTAAAGTTTAGCGTAGTTTGTTTCTTGCCTCTGCTGAGTAATGAGGAGACGTTTCTTTTTAGTGAACCGAAGTAATTCCTCAGTTAATTGCCTCAGTTTAAGTGTGTGATGAGCTCAATTTGTTCTTCTTGATTTGCAGTGGTTGTCTTCGCTAAATCTCATCAGTTCCTATCTTGCCTAATAGCTTAATCTTTTTCTACTGTAATTATAAGTCAGAGGGGAAGCTCTTGTGGGAAATAAAGGATATACCCATGTGGAATTCTTTCCAGCCGTTCCCCTGGGAGAAAAGAGGGCAAAAGTCCTTCTAGATGAAATAATCTATGGATCTAGCTCAAAGCTGTGCACCTCCTTTCTTCTTTTGTGTGGCCTGAGGGCCTTCCAGATGTGGAACGTCTCTTCCTTACGGAAATCTTGGAAGGAGGGGTTGGTCCAGCCTGTCTTGTTCCCCAGCAATTCTTACCATGTCCTATTGTCTTTACCAGTTTACATGTATTATCTTTGTGGCCTCCCTCTCCAGGGATTTCTTCATGCCACTAATATGATCTCACACCCCTGTACACTCTAAGACATTCTTCCTGTTCTACAACTGTTTTACTTTTTATTTTCTCATTTTTGCCTAAGAATTTCATCTTTCTGCCACGGCCAAACAATTTCTTTAGCAGTGTTTAGTGTGGGACTTACTTCGCTTTAAAATAATCATTAAATGGTGTTTGCTCTTTCTTTGTTGATCATTTCAACTGTTCTGCTTTTATGTTGAGGGTAGTCTGGTCCATGCTTTGGATGTCACAGTCATAAATTAAATGTGTGTCTTTTGAGAAGGAAGAAAAGCAGCATTTTCTATGTGCCTGTTCACTCTATCAATACAGACAGACACTTGCCCTGGCTGTCAGCTGCCATTTATGAAAGAAAATAAATGTTTAAACATAAGGCAAATGCTTACAGGGCTGATGTTTTGTAATGTGTTCCCCTTAAGTATTTGGAGAGGTATCCCACTTATTGTGGCAAATGCTGATTTAACTTTCAACACTAAATTATTCGTAACTATAAACAAAATTTTAGAATCTGAAGTACTTCTATCAGTGAGTGCACTGATGTTGTTCCCTTTTTGTTTTTGATTTTGGCAGAGAAATCAGTAACATTTTTGGAGTTTCAAGGAAAGAATACTGATGTTCTCTAAAACCATCAGTATACTCATATATAACTAGATATAATCTAGTTTGTAGAGGAAGCCATGCTTACATCATCCTGGTGAACTTCTCTGGTCTTTGAAGCTGTTTAAAAAAAGGATTTAAAAATTGCAGTCATATTTAGAAATTACTGAGTAGAATTTGATGCAAAGTAAGGCTTGAGGTTTGTGCTGAGGAGTTTGATTTGTCTCTGTGCCTGAAACTGTTCTCAAAGAAGGGAACCTTGAAATTTGTCCTGTGTTTGCAAAATGAAACACTCACTTGAGACTGTTATAATCTGTAGGGGAAAATATCCAGAAATGTAAAAATTGCTCTTAAAAATGGTCATATGCAGTAGTATGCAATAGTAAGGGAAGGACCTAAAAATAGTTAAAAATTTGTAGTGATTAAATGCATTACAAAAGAAAAAAAGTTTCTGTTTCAGATCTTAAATGGGTGAAAAATCCAAAAACTTAATTGTTGAATACTGACATAAGTGAAAAAGAGCAGAAAACCTGGAATTACTACCTGAATGTAATCTCTTTCAAGACATGAGCTCCAACTTCTTTTTAATATGGGGGTTTTTTATAGTAGCTAAACATTAGGACTCCTGCATGTCAAGGAAAATTGACTTCTGTGATAATAGTTACTGGTAATAGCTTAATGAGTTATGTGATTTCAGTTGTAATGGCTGCAAATCTGACAAGAAAATGAAATGTGAATTAGTAATTTGATGGGTACACTGTATCTGATGGTGGTGCTTTGATAAATTTTTTTTTTTTTAATTACTGGATGTCAACTTAAAAATGTTTAACTCATCTGGGCACCAAACTCCAGCTAATGCCTAGAGGGAATAACATAATGCATTTACTTGTATTTAAATCCTATTGTAATTAATATTTCCCAAAGTACCAAATGTCTCTGAAATCGAGACTTCTGAATTCCTAGAGCACTTTTGAAACCTTATAATGACATGGGCCCAATTGTTTAAAAGTTGTTAGATATTCTTCCATTCTTTGTTGAATTTTAAATGGCTTGGATGGCAAATTCCTGGTGTCAGAAGTGATTTGAAATCTTTGAATCTCTGAAAGTGGTTTCAGGCTTTACTCAGAAGAGGGGATTCACACTCATAAGTAAACAGGGCATTTACCACTTTGCATTTGGTTCATCAGTTTTAACTACTGTTTTTTTAGTTAGAGTAATGCTTAGTGGGTTGGTAGCCTTTTCAAAACACAGAAACACAAACCTGCCTGTTTCTAGGTTTCCTGTGTTACTTTAGAATGCCATTTAAGTAGTGCAGAAATAAATGCTAAAGTTCACTTGAAGTTTGTGAGTGTAAAAGGACCTCAGCCTCTTATTAAAAATTTTACTTTAAAACATAAAAAGATACTATGAACGTTTTGCTGATAAAACATGTTGTATTTCCAAACTGAATTTTTTTGGTTGTTCTAATATTCATGTGGCCATTGCTGTCAATAAACTCTCTGAAAAGGGTGTATAAATCTTAATTTTTACCTTTATTTTTTCTTCACTTTTTAGAACAGGATTCTAAGTGGCCACTTTTGTAACTGACTATTTTTTTTTTCTCTTTAAAGAATATTTGTTCATGCTTATGATGATTTGACACAATTTATGTCTCAATAACCATGATGGCAACACAGACATTAAGTATAGACAACTATCAAGATGGACAACAGGTAGGTGTGATTTTCTTTCTCAAGGAACTAAATACAGTTAGGAAGGAAAAGAAAAATAGTGACTTTAATGCCTGCTTTGGCATTGTTTAAGCTGGAATAATGAAACATACTCATGTATGTCTGGTCATGATGGTTTTTTTTGTACAACAGGCTGTGTATTTCTACATTTAATTGCTAAATTAAAATGCTATTAACTGGGACAAGTCATGAGGTGGCCTGTACTCTGAAGACCCCTTTTTCTGTGTCAGCCCTAAGTAATAAATGCAAGTACTTCTGTCAGCAGATGGCAACAATGGTGAGCAGTCAGAAAAACATCAGCAAATTTACACATCTCTTATAAAATTTTAATCTGATCACAGTCAGATTTTTGATTTTTGGTTTTATTGTTTCTTTTACTGCAATTCTGATTTTTCTCTCTCCTCTCACCTATGTTATATATTTGACTTCATTCCCCCAGCAAATACATACCGTCCTGTGGCATTGAAAGTAAAATATGTTTCTTTCTAAACAACTGATCAGGGAAGAACTTTTTCTTCCTATTTGTTCTGTATTTCAAGCTCTCAGTGTCCAAGACAGACAGGTGATTTGGGTGCCTGCTCTTCTTCTAGTCTGGAAATGACCCACAGAAAAAACCTTGCAGTTTTAAGTGAGCTATTTCCTCCTCCTAGTGAGACAGAAACCTAACTGAACACACTCTCTCCCTTCAAACTCTGCAGATGTATGGCCAACATTTATAATCACTTGTCTGAATCATCCCCTTTTAATTTGCTCCTCCTTCCTGTCATTAGCCAAGAAATGAGTCCATTAGTTGCTTTTTTTTGGCAAGTATTCTGGCTTGAAAATCATCTCTGCTTGCTGAGGAAGCTCTTTGCAAGGCAGGCTGCTCTGTTGGGTGGGAGATGCTGGATTTTCTGTTTCTGACTTTGCTAGGAGATGGTTTGGCCCCGACAGGTAATAAAGCACAAAACTTTTGGTTCTCCCAGACTGTGTTCAAAACAGTAAAAATGTGTCTGCTCCTGTTGTGTGGAAATAAATTAGGTTCTGTCAAAGGCAAGTTCTCTAATAGTTTCTGGAGGTCTTCCACTCTGCAGCTGTCAGTTCTGGCTGCCTGGAGATATCTAGAACAGTGCCTGTCCTCTACTGAGATAAAAGAGAAATAAGAGAAAAGATTGCAGTGGTTTCATGTCTTTGTGCAGATGCTCAAATGGGAAAAAAACAAGGAGTTTGGGTTGAGGGGTGGAAAATGTGGCTTTTACAGTTCAGGTTCCTTTAAGACCTTTTAGTCCAAAAGATATTTAGCTGGAGGTGATGGAAAAACCACTTTCAACCCTTCAAAGCATCCCAAAGGTGTTCCCAGCCTCCTAATGCAATTTAGGAGGTGCTCAGTTGAAGCTGTGGCTCTGTCTTGCTTTTTTATGGTATAAATGTGTGTTAAATGGATGTGTGGAAGGAGTCTTTGCTATTTGATAGTCCTAAAATAATTGGTTCTTACAGTATATAAAAGGGATTGGTGAAGGTCATGGGAGGTTATGCCCCTATAATTGAAGGACTGGAGGGACAGAGAATATTTCAGATCTTCTTAAGAAAATGTGCATTTTAATGGAAGAAAAAAACAAGATATTTTTCTTCAGTATCCTGATACAATGTACAGTAAGAAATAGAAAAGAAAACTTATGAGGGTAAACTTTTCTTTACATTGATTTCATTCTGAAAGACTTTTATGCAGACATTCCCATGAACATTTTGGAGCAATGTACTGTAGGCTGTTCCAAAAACAGCCCCTTCACAGACAAAATGCTTTAACAATTTACCAATATCTGTCATTCCCATTTTAAAGCCAAATGCTAAAACTTGAAGTGGCCTTTATCCATCAAAAAGTGTCAGGGATTAAAAGAGGGGTTTTGTTACTTCCACGACTTCTTGTGCCACTGCCAAGTCATACCAACCTTCTGGCAATTTAGGAGCCCTTTGCACTGCTCTTTCCTCAGAACACAGAACCTTTATTTTACATCAGGGCTGCAGATTTACTTAGAACTTACTCTTTTTTTTTTTCACAGATGCAAGTGGTAACCGAGTTAAAAACTGAACAAGATCCCAACTGCTCTGAAACTGATGCTGAAGGGGTGAGTCCTGCCCCTGTAGAATCTCAGACTCCAATGGATGCAGACAAGCAGGCCATTTACAGGTAGTGATGGACTCGTGTTCTGTCTTTTGAAGGGTTAAGGATAGGGTAGAGGATTTTTTCTTTAATAAATAAATAATAAGTAGCTTAAAATCAGGTGATCTCTTGGCTGTCTCTGCAGTTTGTAGGGAAAGAATGAGATCAAATAGGCTTCACTGTCAGTCATCAGCCAAGGTAAAAAATAAACCTCCTGAGATTGTGGGATTCTTCAGTTTGAGCAGAGTTTTAAAGGGTGTTCTAAGGGTGGCTGCAAAATTCAGCAATCTAGCTTAGACTTTAAACTGTGATCACTATTTGTCACACTGTTGTTTTTATCTTTGAGTTTTTACTTTTATTGCAATTAGGTCAATCTTTACTCCTTTTTCTTTAGGTATTACTATCTATTCCCCAGTAATTAGCTCAAAAGAGATTGAATATTGATGTATGAACACACTAATTGGAGATTTTTCAGTGTTAAGTGCTGTGCTAAGCAGTTTGCTCAGTTTTGATGGGCTTAAGTGTTCTTTCACTTTAACTGCTTTATAAAGGCAGAATTGGTTTTGAAGTTCGGGGAAAAAAAACCCAAAAAAACCAAACAGGAGAAAGCCAAACAAAACACCAAAAAATCCTCCAACCTGAGGCAGAAAGATGTATCCATTCATTTACAGACTTATGCCAACAAAATCATCTTCTCCTCAGAGCAGACTGTGCTCAGAGGCCTCTGAGCACAGTCTGAATACTGTTCTCAATTTTTTAAGTTATTTTGTGATGTATAAGTATGGCCCACATTAAACAATAAATTAATTTTATTAGGCCTCATTTAAATCTGCATTTATCCTGTTTGTAAATCCTAAATCTCATTTCTAGTGCACTGTATTAATCTATCTCATGTCACTCAATTACAGTGAATTAAACAGTCAGAGCTTCTTTGCTTGTGGTTGTTCTCTTTAATTAAATATATACTTATTTTACTGCTGTATTTGCTTCTAGAGTGTGGTAAATCAAAATGGAAATGAACTTTTATTTTATTTTGCTCTAGCCAGTGGTGTTATATGCAATCTCTTCCAGGACTTGTCACACTTACATGAGTGGCTGTGACCTTATCTGAGCTAGGTGTCTTAATTTTCACTGGTGTATACCTAAGTGAAAATATTTATTTATTCATGTATTTGAACTTTTTTTTTCTAGGCACCCACTATTTCCCTTGTTAGCACTATTATTTGAAAAATGTGAACAATCTACACAAGGCTCAGAAGGTACAACTTCTGCCAGTTTTGATGTAGATATTGAAAACTTTGTGAGGAAGCAGGAGAAAGAAGGAAAACCTTTTTTCTGTGAAGATCCAGAAACCGATAATTTGGTAAGTATTAGCTGTTTGTTTCCATTTCTGAAACAATCATCACATTTGCAGCTTCTTCCTAATTTCTGATGTCAACTGGTCCTTATAGTTTCTCCTCACATTTTTCTGCCTGTGAGAGATTCTACTTTATGTTAATGCTTACATGTTTTTTTTTTTTTTAAATTTCTTCTGACCTCGCTTTTCCCTTTTATCTGTGAATTTACATTGGGCTCTTCACAGTTGTTTCCTGTTCTCAGCTGGCTGACATGAATGTATTGGAGACAAAAAGAAACAAATCCTTTCCATAGCCAGGGTGATTCTGTGAATTAATTTTAGAGTGTTAGGTGTTTAACATATTTATCAAAAGCATGTAATTGATGTAAATTTTTTCCTTTTTTTTTTTTTTTTTAAATCAGGGCTCATCAATGTGCTAGTTAATGTGGGAGAAGAGCTGTTGTAAGATGAGCTAAGAAAGTCTTTAACATATACAATTTTTTTCTTTAATGTCATTTACTCCTTTAGGCTTTCTGAAAGTTCTCCCTGTGCTGAAGCTGTGATTTCCCTATTTTGAATATACTTGCCTTCAACATTGTACTCAAAATTAGAGTTAGCTCCGTTCTCCATGAATCAGGTCTGCTGACTTGCTAAGCCTCAGGTCATTTTCTTCATTTGTAACTCTCAAATTCAACACAAAAATTCAGCACAAAAACTTTGTTTTCCCATATCTCTACAATCCCAATTTCTTTTCAGAAGCACAGCTGAAATCTAACAACTGGAATGTAGTAGCTGAGGCTCAATGGATGAGGAAAGAGCAGTGGTTGTGGTTTATCTTGACTTTTCATGTCTCTTACAATGTTCTTGTAGACAAGCTGATAAAATATGGGCTAGATAAATGAACAGTGAGATGGACTGAAAACTGAGTGAATTTCTGGGCTCAAGGGATTCTGGTCAGCAGCATGAAGTCCAGCTGAGGGCTACTCATAAGTGATGTTCTCCAGGGACTGATCATGGAACCAGAGCTGTTGAACATCTCCATTAGTGACTGGGATGATGGAGCAGAGTGAACCCTCAGCAAGCTTTCGGCTGTTGCAAAACTGACAGCATTTTTGCAACTGATCCACAAATGGCCCTGCCACCATTCAAAAGTATTTTATTGCTTTTGGAGAAGCAGAAAAACAGGAATCTCATGGAATTCAACAAAGGGAAATGCCATGTGCTAATAGGGGAATAAAAAAGACAGACTCTGACTCTTCTCAGTGGTGCCCAATGAAAGGGCTAGAGGAAATGGGCATGGATTGAAACACAGGAAGTTCCATTAAAACCTCTTTACTGTGAGGAAGATTGAATACTGCAGGCTGCCCAGAGAGTTGTGGAGTCTCCATCCTTGGAGACAGTCAAACTCAGCTGGACATGGCCTTGAGGAACCTGCCCTAGTTGACCTTGCTTTGAGTAGAGGGGCTGAATCAAAAACATCTCCAGAGGTCCTTTCCAACCTCAGCTATTCTGTGGTGTCTGTGGGCCTCCAAAAATTGGTTTCCTAAATATCCTGCATGTCTTGGCCTGTTCCCTGTGCTTTTGGTCATACATGAACATTTTCTCAGATCCAGCTTACTTTGGTTGTAATTGGGTCTGGTGTATTCAAATAGTCCTTCTTGTCAGTTGACCTGTTCATGGTTTCAGCTTGTGGTTTTAGTGACAAAGTCTCTTGGTTTATGTGGTGTTCACCTTTGCTGATGAGCTGCACAAGTCTGGCTGATTGTGCCTGAGGTGGGTGAGGAAGCATTTGTTTATGTCCTGCATTCTGTGGCTGCTGAGGTCACTAGTGGCTTAAACTGGAACTGTGTTGCAAAATCAGAGCTCCTTGGCATTGAGCTGCTGTCCTGTGGCCGCATTGTTAGCTGTGACTTTCTGTCACTGGACACCAAGTGAAACCTGAGTGCAGCTTGTCCTCTGCCTGTCCTGGAGGCTGGCAGCTTCAGCAGCTGACCTTCTCACAGGCTCTTCGTTTTGTCTGGGGCAGCAAGCACAAGTTTCTGTCAAGTTGTGAACTAGCTAGCATGGTTTTCAGTGTCTTTTTTCAGCTTGGAATATTGGTGCTGGCCACAGGGAAGGCTGTAGATGGGCAGTTTTTTCTGCCTTATGTCACATATATATTTTTTATAGACATTAAATGTCTTTCTTCAGTAGAGAGGAGCGCTGTTGAGCATCTTTGCTACATCTTCTGTTCTTGCTGTCTTTCCCTTTTTAACTCCAGTGTTAATCAATCATTCACTTGAAAGGAGAAGCTGTTAAGACTGATAATTAGACTGGGCTAGAGGGGTAGAGCAGGTAGACCAGACAGAGTCAAACAAGTAAGGTGTAAATGCTTGCTTGGTAGCATCAACTTGGAGCCTGAGCTAAACTAAAATGAACTGAGCACCACAACACCCTAAAGAGCCAAATTTAAGCCCTATCTGAGAGTCATAGGCCTGCTGCAGTAAGCAAATTGGTCAGCTAGTTAATTGTTTTTCCTTACACCTCTTTGGGAAGTGGCATGTAGAACCCAGCCAGACTGCAGTTTCTGTGACAAAGCTTCAACTGACAGCTCCAAAACAGCAGAATATAATTCCATGCTGCCTGTGGGCTAATTAAGTAGGTAGCAGAAATTATGAAGGGTCACAGATAGTGATTGTAGGGTCACTTACAGCCCTGGCAATGTTCCGCATTGCTCACTCACTTGAAACGCCTTGGATACTCCACAAGAGGAGTTTGGAGTTCATCCAGAGGACCACAGAATGTTAATCTGGGTGGCACAGGCATTAGATCAGTTTGACCAGAAAGGAAGTTCATTAAGAGCAGTGGATGCTTGGTCCAATTTGAATAGCTCTTACTAAGCTATGGTCTAGATTATCTCGTTGCTTTGGTATTGTAATTCCCATTCTGAATTTATTGGTGACTTCCTATGTTAGTATTAAAGAGGATTTCAGCACTGGGAAACGCAGGTAGCGTCCACCTGAAACTTAATTTTAAGGATACTCATATATTGCTAAGCCTGGCCTGTAAACCAGATTTCAGAAGATGTGTGTTTGCTGTCAATAACCGGATTTTGGTGGTCTGTATTTTTAGTCAGGGGTTCTGAAGTGTACATGCATCTTTCTGGAAGTGTGCTCGGCTGTATTCACCTAACTTGGAGTATCATCTGTTGGAGCTCCACACCCTTTGCCTTTCCCTTTGCCTTCTTTGCCTCATTTTCACAGATCAAACAGATCTTGAGATGAACCAAGGTGCTACCTTGCACTTTGTTCTCCATTAGTCTCCTTTTGTGCAGAGGACATACACAGACAGAGTCCTCCATGTCTGAGGTGTTGTTCAGCATGAGTGCTTACAGAGGATTTTTTCAGACCTTTCACAGATTATTTTATGTTTTAAGACATTCATTGCTTAGCACTTTTTTGTTGCTCACTGCTAACCCTGATCTTGCAGAAAGACCACGTTGCCTCAGGGTGGTTCCTGCCTCTTGTGTAGCTTCTGTTCAGAGTCAACTCTTCCCACATATGGGTGGCTTTTTTAATTTCCCCTCGTTTGTAGGACCATAGGATGGTTTGGGCTGGACTGCAAGCTCAAGAGGTTTGTCCAACCTCCTGCACAAAGTAGGGTCAGCTGTGAAGTCAGAGCAGGTCACTTACGGCTTTGTCAAGTCTAGACACAGCACAAAACAAGGAGTGTTAAATATACTCTCCCTTTTGTATTTGAACAGGACACTGCCTTTTTTGAAGACCCCCGAGTTTTTTGTTTCATTTGGGGTAAGGATTTTTGGTTCAGTACCCTCTTCTCAATTCTGTTGAATTGTTAGTCGTGTCAGGAAGAGTTGCAGTGGTGAAGCCAGCTGATGTCATTTGAATATTGACTGAACAAGCCTTTCTGAATAGTGGTTTTGCTATTTAATGTGCAGATCCATCCCATAAACCTCTACTTACACCTTTTCTAGCTGTGTCTCCTAGCTGAGGACTCAAAATAGAGGAGAGAGGTTATCAAATCAAACCAAATAAAAACAAAATACCCCTTCTCCCAGAGTTTGTGCTCTTCCCCTGAAATTCTAAATTCCCTCAGGAGGATTTGGGTCAGGAAGGTAGGTGACCTGTGAATGTACATCTTTTAATTGGGTTTTTTTTGCAAATGAAAAGAGTCATTAGAGTGAGAAGATTACATGTGAGTATATGGAGATTCTTTCAGGTATGTTGCCCACATGTGTAGTTCTGAAATTCATAACAAACTGTGGCTCTGTGTTTTTCCATCAGCAAAGGTGATCTGGGCATCCTGACTAAGGCAGTGCATGCCATGGACTTGAGGCACTGGAGACAGGACACAGGCACCATTTAAAGCCTGTTTAGGGTTAAAGATGCCATTTCTTAATTTAGCAACGTAATTATATGTGAATAGGCTCTACATAGCAAGAACGGGAAAATTTTCAATAGCTTTTCTTTCTCTACTTAATAGCTTACCATTATCTTTACTCTACAACAATTTCAACTATAGTGGAAGGTGCCCTGCCCTCAGCAGGGGGTTGGAACTGGATGATCTTTAAGGTCCCTTCCAACGCAAACCACTCTAGGATTCTGTGAATGTGCACAAATCTCATGGTTACTTCATCTCCATGCATTTCTCTGAAATGATGCTCCAGGTTTATTTCAACACCTGGAAAGACTAAATCCATTGGGTTATAAAAATACATTATTCTGTGGCATATTCTTTGCAGCAGCACTGAATAAATGAAGTATCACTGCTGCTGTGACCTATTTGAAAACACTTCTTCATATTACTTTTGTCCAACATGGGTGATTTTACCAGGAATTCTTGATTTTTGTGGTTTTAAGGAAAAAATGAACTTCTGCTAACGTTAAGTTTGGTCCACCTATGCTGCAAGAGAGCAAAAGCCATATGGGCATGATTAATGTAGTTGTAAATGAATTAATAAGTTCTGGTGACAGGCATGGCATATTTACAAAGTTTGCTTTGCTTCCTAACCTCAGCAGCACAGCTTCCTGCAAGAGTAGTGTGACACAGTGGGGCTCTGCAGAAACCTGGGTAGTGTTACTGAGTCTGGGTTTGTGGTTAATTTTGACTTTAATTCAATTTTCACCTCAAGTATCAACCATCAATTTTAAACTTAAGTCTAAGCTGAAGAAAGGACTTTCATTTTTCCTCCAAGCACATGCTGATAAATAAATAATACAAATATGGATAATGTTTAAAAAACCCTAACTCTGTTAACTGAGCAAAAATAAACTAATCTCTAACATAGTCAAATATTTTCTGTTCCAAAGCATAGTTTGTTACATCAGTTTTAGCTGAATGTTTAAAGCACTCACTAACATTATGTGCAGCATGTCGATCTATCACACGTGAAGAATTTTCTATTTTAAGCTTTTTTATCTCTGAAACAGAATTTCTTTTAACACAGATGACCTTTGCTTTGTGTTAAAATTTAGTTAAATTTGCATACTTTACCTTTGTTGTGTTTAAAGGTACTTAAGCACAGTTTAACCAGCAGCCTGGGCTGGTTTAGAAGATCACTGGTTTGTGTCTCAGTGCTGGGTCACTGCACTTAGTGTTTCAAAGGCTTTCAGTGTCACAGGTCGAAAGAGTTACCAGATACTAATTTGGATCAGCTCCCTCAAATCAACAGCTCAGATTTTTCTGCAAGTCGTTTTTGAAAGATGTATGGGTTGTGGGGTTTTTTTCATGTTAGCCCTGAGAAGAAATAACATTTCCCTTTTTTTTTAAATCTTGTTTATTTTAACACACAAATGTCTGCACTGGGTGAGTGTCCTACAGCTGGAACACATTCTGCTCTAAAAACAGGGAAAAATATGTCACAATGAAAGCTAAAATGTCATGGTGGAGAGGGGAGCACACACACAAATTTTCCTGCCTTGATCTCCTTTGGGTGACTTGAGCAAAGGCATCTTCAGCTACCTGTTGGCTCCTTGAATTGGAAGTAATAGGTAGATTAATTCATAGCTTGCCATTTCTGGTCATTGGATGCAGTGCTCTGCCCAGGTAAATAACCCCTCATATAGGACAGATTTTTCCAAATAATTGTAAAGTCAAGCTCTCTACTATGCAAAATTACAATTACTCAGTTTCAAAAAACTGAGGGGTATTTTTCTCACAGATCCAACACAGCACAGAAAAGTTGGGGGTGGATTTTGTGTAAAAAATAATTACTTTGCTGGTGTGTTGTGTACATATTTGAATGTCCTGGATTTCCTACTGCTTTTAGACCATCTGGATTTGGTTTTAGCTTCTGATCTTCTGCCATGACCCTTACAATCACCTAAGCTATTTTTACGCAGTATGTAATACCATTGGTTATCCAGGCTTACAGTGTTTTTCTCACAGTGAGCATGACAAGTATTCTCCTCACATACATATCTCCTGTACTGGGATTTTCATTTAAACATGGATTTTTGGTTTTTTATTTGGTTTAGTGCTTTTCATTTAATTGTTTGGTATTTCACAACCAGTCTCCTCACCTGAGAGTTCTTACAAGATTTTACCTGAGAGTTGTTCATCTTTGATATACAATCACAGAGGAACTTAAAAGCTTTAGGACTGAAGAAATGTTTGATTACTTTAAGCTTTGTTGAACAGTGTGACTAAATTTGGGACCTCTTTATTCTGACTTTATTGAAAACTAAAAGCTGCTTTCTTCCTCCCTAGCAATCTGTGGGACAAATTCAGGCTTAATGAGAGGAAAGTCTTCTCGCTGTATCTTAAACTCAGCTGTACCCTTCTGGTTTTCTTGGGTCAGGGTGCAATGTGGAACTGAACCTGCTATTTCTGATTTATAGAGCTCAAGAGAACTGCTGCTGGCCAAGCTTGTTCCAGCAATGCTTTCCAAATAATTTGTGTGGATGGGATTGCTTTCCATCACTTCCAGTCTTGTGTGGTCTCTGACCCAGAGTTGTACACAGAGGTTAAAGACCACGTGGATGTCCAGGCTCATCCTGTGCCCTGTGACACCTGAACTGCTCTGTCTTCCTGATGTGTCACATGTGACAAGGATCACCTTGTTGTCCTGGTTTGTTTTCCCTGTGTGGCAGTTTACTTGTGCTCCTTTCACATTCCAGGACCTAGCAATTAGTACCTCTGCTTTAATTGGGTGACCTTTGTTACCAGAAAGTAGTGTTTGCTTACATCTCACATTAAATACTTTTTTTAATGAACAGTTATTTTGTTTCTAATTTTTTTTTCCCAATTCTCTCCCTCAGATGGTAAAAGCAATCCAAGTTCTACGTATCCATCTGCTCGAGCTAGAAAAGGTTAATGAACTCTGCAAGGATTTCTGTAGTCGTTACATTGCCTGCCTGAAGACAAAAATGAACAGTGAAACTCTGTTAAGTGGAGAGCCTGGAAGTCCTTACTCACCTGTGCAATCTCAGGTGTGTTTCAAATACTGTTCAGTGGATTTTTGCTTAGATTTCCATAGGAACTTACAGCTACACTTCTTTTGCTATCAGTTTGCAAACAGAGTTTCTGCAGTTTATTTTCTCTAATGAGTTACCAAGAGTAGAAAGAGCTGTTTTCATTTCTTTTTGTGCACACCTGTGTGCCACTGCCTGATGGACAAATTTGTTGAAATGTGCCAGAACACAGAGTCCATTTTTTATTATGTCTTCCTTTTATGATTTTCTCCCAGTTCAGCAAGTGGAGACATTCAGAATAACCTGATTTTGCTGTTTTGTTGGAAGGAGGTTAGGAAACAGAATAAACAAAGAAAAATCTTCCTTGTTAAGGTCTCCTTAGTCTGTCTCCCTCATTAAAATATTGAGGTGACTGATACATTTTATACACAACCTGTGTTGTGGGATAAATAGACAATGTCTGATGGCTTAAAGATGCAATACTGCATTTTCTGTATTACATGGACCACAGTTAACTACCAGCAGTAAATAGGTTGTGGCTGATGTTTTGGCTGTCAGATGCTGCAGAATGAGCCCTGCCACCCCAGTACCCCCTGGATCCTGAGTCTTAGAGGATGAATTCTCTGAATTACTCATGTGTCTGATGCTCTCTATTCAAAAAAAGACCCATGACTTTTAAATTGCATTTTCTGGACTCCTTACATAAGTTTTGGTGTCTGGAAATGTGGAAAGGAGATTATAAAATCAGGCAAAACCAGCTTTTTAAAGGGTTTTTTTTTTTTAATGTATCACAGTTTTCTGTAGAGACAGGAGGGTCCCATTTTACATTTGCTATCAGAAGGGATAATTCATACATACTAAGGAAATGTGTAAGAGTTTGCCTGGTCAGGATCGAGTAAGAGCTATCTTGAGCAGAGTAAAACATACTGAATATTTAATAGATTATGCTGAAATTGAAGGAATTAAGGTAGTAACTAAAATTCTAAAGCTTTGATGCTTGTAATAAGAGCATCAAGGGTCATTTCATTTGTCCTTTTTCTCTCTCGCCTTTGGAAACTGTTTCTCTTATTCTTTATAAACCTAGAACTAAAATTTCTCAAGATAGTTTTACGTCTTTTCTAACAGTTGCTTTCATGAGGGTTTTCAAAGGTAATGGGTGGTGATAATGAGGAAGTTAATGTAGGTAATGATGAACCCCTAATGAAGTATCTTTCTTTCCAAAGGTAATCCTGTGATTAAACTCCAAATGCATTTTAGAGCCAAAAATGTGTAATACAAATTACAAAAATACACAAGCGTGCTATATCACATTATAAAAAAAAAAAAAGAAAGAAAAAAAAAGGTTTAAAAATGTAAGCAACTAATTGTTTTATTTTTCTAGCAAATTCCAAGTGCCATTGCAGGCACACTCAGTCCCCAAGGGATCATGGTGCCAGCATCAGCATTGCAGCAGGGAAATGTAACTATGGCAACAGTAGCAGGTATGACACACTAAAAACAACTGGCACCTTCCTCTTCATCTTGGTTTCTTTTATAGTTGTTACAAAAACTACACAAATACTTTCCAAAATGTGTTTTAATACCTGAAAAGTTGTTGTAATACAGTCAAGTGCTTTAGTGGTGTAGGAATGTTTGTTTAATTTATATGTATACCAAGTATGCCTATGGGAGTGGCAGTTATATATGTAATATTAAGAAATCATTCTATGCAACACTACATTTGTTAAAAGACATTCCAGAGACTGTGGTGTTTTGCTTTTTTTTTTTTTTTTTTTTGTTTCCCTCTTAAAAAGAAGAATTCTATTTGACAAAAACATGCATTACCTAAACCACTGCACTTGTTGGCTGCCTCATGCTCCCTGGAGTTTGGAACCACACCTACAAGTCTGTGAAATCCTTGATGTCCTTGTTGCCCTATTTCCATTCCATGGGAATGACATTTGAGCTGAAATGTTTTATCTTCCTTCTAAGCAATGTTTTAAATCAAACCCAGCTGCCTGCCCTAGGCACTGACCACACGTAGGTGTGGGTTTGGTGCTGTGACCCCTCTTGCTTGAGCATCTAATTCAGTTAAAACAACATGGTGAACTGTTTTACAGCCTGATGATCATTTTCCTTTGAAAATGGATTTAGAATGCCTAAAATACAGGCAAATAAAATCAAATTTTGTACAGTTTTTTGTGGATGGGAGAAAATTTTAGTGTAACAAAGAGCACATCTTGCATGCTGACTAGAAAAGAATAGTTGATCTATTATCAAAAGTCTTGTATGGTCTGCAGTGCTGATGTGTTGAAAGAGAATTATACTTGCAGGGCTTTTTCTCACCCATAATCTGTGTTGCTGTTTTGCTTTAAGGGGGGACAGTGTACCAGCCAGTCACTGTGGTCACTCCACAAGGTCAAGTGGTGACACAGGCACTGTCACCTGGGACTATTCGCATCCAGAACTCTCAGGTTTGTTTTGTGGGCTCTGCAGAATGGTGTTCAGGGTGGAATTAAATCTCAGAGGTTTTAGCTGTTTGGTTTAAATTTGACACACTGGCAGAAGGAGCTCTGTGTACACACAGTAATTAATGGTAAATTAGTGCAGCCACTGCTGTAGGAGTTACAGGTTGTATAATTTGGCATAATCCTTGCCACAACAGGTCATCATAATTCCTACCTGTTAAATGTCTTCCTTTACTGATGCCAGAAGAGTATAGGCACATGTAATTTAAAAAAAACAAAAACAAAAAACCCACCAAAAAACAAACAAAAAACCCCCCAAACAAACAAGCCCCCCCCACCAAACTAAAATTAAAAAACCCCACCTCTAAACCCAAAACCAAAACCCCCCACCAACGCAAACCAAAAACCCCTCTGAATTAAATGAACACTTTTTCAATGATTATAACTTTTGTAATTGTCGAACTATGTTTCTGCCTGGATAAATTGAACGTGTTGCATTAAGTTGCCACACTGCTGTTGTGGGAAATTTGACTTTTTATCATGATGGCAAGCACTAGTACTGTGAAACTGTGTGTATTCAGAGTTTATCCATTTTGAGAAGCATTTTTCTATAAAACCTTCAAAATACTCAGTTGAGACTGGGAGATCTTCAATTTTGGCTGCTTATATCCTAAAATATAAGGACCAGCACTCTTTTGAGGCTCTTCAGAACTGGATCTGAAGAATTCAAATAAACAACTAAAGAAAAGAAAACATGAAAGCTAGAACAACTTCTGTTACAGAAAACCTTGCTGGCTTTCTCTGGAAGTGATAAACCAAATCTTCCTGGAATCTGGATTTAATTAAAAATGTGAATGAGCAGTTCCCATCTCCACAATATAAAATCTGTGGGTTTTCACTGACTCACTGGCTTCTCTTTTTCCTTATTCTGGCCTTCCAACCAAAAAAGTGTGCACAGAGTGTTCTTTTAATTGGCAGGAGCAAATCTGTGCTTTCCCATGTTTGCTCCCTTAGAATACAGACAGCTCTGTCCTCACACACTTCTCAGAAAGAAATGTGGAAAGTTACTCTCCTGAACTGAAATGATTTTGAAGAAAATTGGGAGTTTTTACCTCTTAGGAAAAAAATAAAATACTGAGAGGAAAATAGTGTCTCTAGCCTATTAAAAAAAAAAAAAAAAAAGGACTTGACCTTCTGTGGACATCTGTGACTACCCTTGATGTTAGCAGGAGTCTCCAGACCCACCTATGCAAAGGTCACCCATAGAAAATCCTTCTTCAATGTCTTTTTCAGTGTTTCAGATTGCTGTGGAGGTAGGGAAAAATACTGTGGAAAAGCTATTCAGAGTTCATTATAAAACCTCCACATGCAAGCAGGTTATTTAGAATGTAAGACATTACTTTGGAAATGAAAATGTGCTCCAGATGCATATTTGTTGTAATTTGATAGCTTAAACCTTGTTTAAAACTAGTTTCCTACATATTGATTGGCTTAAGAAATTGCTCCAATTTGTCTGGAAAACCTAATAGAGAATTATTTCAGTTACAATTGTCTGAAATAGAATCTTATATGCAATTTATGTTAGGTTTCCTTTTATTTCTGCATAAGCATTTAAGAATGTATTCCTAAATGTTCAGATAACCAATGTGCAAATGATTTGATGAATCCATAAGAAGTGAAAAACAAAGAGAAACAAATAGGAATATTTAGGAAGTAGTATGAGTATTGTAAAGTGTGTTGTAAAGTTCTACTGTGTAGATCTCATTGCTCTTTGAGAATTTAGATGCATTTATTTAGCAGGACCTTCAGCATCTTTGTTTGCAACCCTAGCATAATAATTAATTTACTTTATCCTTTGTTTAAATCTTAAATCAGTAATATTTTACAGCTCCCATAGTTGTCTGTGTTTGCACACAGTGAGTATATTCAAGATATTCAAACCTAATTTCTTTTCATCCCTTCTATAAATGCATTGTTCATTCACTGATACGGAACTGCCCATTACTATGCTAACTGCCTTATTTCTTCTAAAATTACATGTGCAGCTCCAGTTGCAATTAAACCAAGATCTAGGCATCTTGCATCAAGATGATGGCTCATCAAAAAACAAGAGAGGAGTTCTTCCCAAGCACGCTACAAATGTGATGAGATCTTGGCTTTTTCAGCACATAGGGGTAAGGACTGAGCACTGGTTTTTTATTTAGCTCTTTTATGTGGTCTTTTATGGTTTTCCTTCATAAACAAGGTGAATTTATTCTGTTGTCATTTATGTAATCCCAGTTCAGTTTTCCCTGGAGTCATTTGGAGTCGTTCCACAGTCCAATGCTGGTTGACTTTTATTAATATTTTAATAAATATGTTACGATTGTACTGTATGGTCTCAGTAAATATTGTTAAAGGGAAACTTGCTTCATTTCACTGTGTTGAGAACTTCATGCTCTCTACACCCTGGCTCATGGCACAAGGCAAAATAATTCCACCCCTTTTTGTGCTGTGTTGGGGATATTTTTGATACAGCAAAACTTCAAATTTTCTGTCTTTGTCTCCTTTCCAACAATCTTTCTAATGTGCACCAAGCATATCACTATCTGCTTGTACTTTCAATTGTCTTTTCCTTTGCATGAATACTTTGAAAGAATAAATTATTCTCAAGCTATTACAATGTTCAGCTGATTGGTATTTTGCCTTTTACAACTATTTTGCAGCAGCAAACTGATACAGGGAAGCCACATGTGCACTTCTTGTGTTACACACCCTGTCTTCATCTGCTTAGTTGAGAGAGCAGCTTTATTTAACTGCAGAGTGCTCCTCAGCTCTCTCATATGACACTGCCCTGGCCAGCAGAACTAATCAGAGCTGCTCACATGCTGTGCTGCCCAGGGATCATGCTCTTTAATAAGGACTGTCAGCCATGAGAAGCTTTTTCTTCTGAATTACACAGCAGCAGCTTCATGGTGCCATAGATACTTCCAAGGATAAAATCAGGTTTTTTGTGTAGTAAAGCGCTCTTTGTTAAATTATTTTCATCTATAAAAGTTCATGAGGTTTCCAAGGTTTGTGTTTTAATGAGTCAGATGGCCTTAATCCACCGTCTTTAATCAGATGTAATAAAGGAGTTCTTATTTTTGATGAGGAGCAGCTTTAATCAGTTGTAATAAAGGAGTTCTTATTTTTGATGAGGAGATGAAACAAGCTTATGCCTTTTTTGTTTGCTTTTTTGCCTCTTTAGCATCCATATCCAACAGAGGATGAGAAGAAGCAGATTGCAGCACAAACAAATCTGACACTACTCCAGGTTAACAATTGGTAAGAGGAAAGCCCTTACTTAATAGCTGACCTTGTCCCCATGTGCTTACAACTTAGAAACAATGAGGAGTAGAACTTGGACATCAGGAGTTAAATATTCTTCATATGTTACAAAATATGTATAGAGATACAAGAGTTATGCACTGGCACACAAGCATGTTATTTTTACAAGGTATAATAATACTCATGCCATTTAAATTATATAAGGACTCCAGAAAACAGGGCAACATGAAGGAATTGTGTTCTGTTCTAGTGCTGAGGGAGATGGAAGTACTCTCATGTCTCTTCTGCAAGTGAAGAAATTGAAGTCTAAAGGCATTTAGTGGCCTGATGGCTGCAGATGTTTTAGAAGTTACTGCTGACAGATTCTGTCCTTGTATCAAAGGATGCTCTGCTGAGCAGTGATGTCTGAATGGACAGGCAGTTCCTCAACTGCACTAGTTCATGGTTCAGCATGTTTTGTCATGTCTTATCTTCCCTGGAGGTGTAAGATAAGACACTTTCCCCCACAGAGAGAGAGGGAGAGCAGGGAAGGTGCTGACACGTGTCCTGTTCGCCTTGTGGCATCAGTTCCTAAAATTGCAGCAGCAAAGTCCCACTGGGATCTGCCTCAGATTTCAAAGATGGCACTGGCTGTGAGGCTGTGGAGGGGTCCAGGGGGGAAATAGTCAAGATAGTGACAGAACTCTGGTTCCAAAAGTGGAACAGGGTGACTGTGCCTGTGTGACATGTGGTCACGGAGCTCTGTGCTCTGGGATCCGACTTATGTCTTTGCAGAGCATTTTATTGCAGCTTAAGGACCTGCCAGCTGCACCTGATTTCCTTCCATTGCAGGTAAAGCTGGGTCCTGGTTGTGTTTTGTGAGATTTAGGGATGATAGCTTCAGTCACAACTCCTTGCCACAACTCACTGTGTCAAAGTTCATTCAGTTTAAGTACTTTCTTGTTCACTAGCAGAAAGGGGAAGGGCAGCAAATAGCATGCTAAAGTAAGCAATTGAAAATCAGAGAATTAAAAGGAATTGGGAAAGATCTGAAAAATATGTTTGCTGATTTCTGCTGTATCAGGAGCCAGACCTTGGAAAGCCATGGAGCCTGTAAAATCAGTAATGCAGAAGCTTAAGGGAGTAAATGAAACCAGACCAAACAAACTAGGTTAGGCAGGGGCTAGATTTTAGGTGAACCCTAATGAGAGGAGTATCAGCTTTCTGAGCTGGGCTGTCAGCAGGTTTTCTGGTGCTTAGTTTTTAATAAGATCCTGAAGGGTACATCTGTTGTGCTGTCTGGAGAAGTTTTCCTTCTGAGGTGGGGAAAAATGCTGTTTGCTGCAAAATGACAGAAGTGGTTTTTTAGTTACTTTGCCAAAATCAAAGGGTGCTGGTGTTCTAGGAGTGTTTCTACACTTTTAAAATAATGTGAAGGCCAGCTGATAGAAGATTTTTATATCCCTAAGTTTTTTTTTCTCCTGCGTATTTTGTGAATGTGAGAGAGAGAGGGAATTTGCAACCAACTGGTCCTAAGTTCACCTTGCCCTCAATTTTATATAGGTTTATCAATGCTAGAAGGCGAATTCTTCAGCCAATGCTGGATTCCAGTTGTTCTGAAACCCCCAAAACAAAGAAGAAAACAGCTCAGAACCGACCAGTGCAGAGGTTCTGGCCTGACTCCATTGCCTCAGGAGTGGCTCAGCAGCAGTCAAACGAGCTCACGATGTCAGACGGTGAGGAGAGCTGCCTAAACGTGGATAATAAAGTTAATTCCTCTCTGCCAGAGACATGGAGGGTTTGATCCTCTGGGGGGAGGGGAACTCCTGGACATTTCAGTGTAAACGTTTTCATCTGGAAAAACCAGAACGGAAATGTGTCACTTTTTTCCTCTAACAATTTTCTGTGGTTTAAGGGAGGGTATTGTGTTGGAATTTATGTTGAGACACTGTTGCTCGTTTCAAAAGTTATGAAACAACAGAACAAAAGATGTAAAACTGTGATGTTCAGCTAAGTTCTCTCTCTGTGCACATCAGGAGTGCCTGCTGGATGAGCAGCACTGGGCTGCAGCTTCAGCTTCATGGCTGAGCATCTGCAATTCCACATCTGCCTCACGTGGTTCCAACTTAACAATGAGAGGTAGAAAAATGTCATAGAGCCTCCAAAGACTTTGACTGAAGTAACTTCCTCAGCGTCAGATCAAACAAAAAGATTTAATTTAAGAAAGATAAAGAACTGCTTTAATCTCAGGACCATGCTTTCTCTCCTTCTGCCTGGTGTTTTATTCTTTCCAGTTTGTAACAACTTTTCCCTCAACCTCTGCTGGATCTGACAACAGCTTTATCCACTGAAGTTACCTTGAATTTGTATGAACACTCCCATTTTTCTGCAATGAATTCAGCTGGGATACTTTGCAGAAATGGCCTTGTGATGACTTCATTGGAGAATTGCTGTAGTGGTGTCCATAACCCAGATTTAAGATTCACAACACAACGTTTAAGATTCCTGACCAACCTAAATCTGACATTTCCTGATATTTAAGTGTTTGACAACCTATATAACATGTATATAATACCATGTATTTTATATGCATGTATTTTATATCTAACATGTGTTTTAATGCAGTTCTTTAAGCTGTCCTACTGTTGATCCGAAACAAGCTCTGTTGTGTATAAGCAGAAGGGAAGGAAGGTGCTAAAGTGCTGTGCCTGTGCTTCTGCAGGTGCTGTTGTGACCATCACAGCTCCAGTGAACATGAATGTAGACAGTCTGCAGTCCTTGTCATCCGATGGTGCTACCCTGGCCGTGCAGCAGGTGATGATGGCAGGGCAGAGCGAGGATGAGTCTGTGGACAGCGGCGAAGATGACGGAGGAGACCTCTCAACAACAAATATCAGTGGGCTGGTCTTGGATAACAGCGATTCTCTGCAGTAGGAAGCAAGAGAGTGTGGAGAAAAACACTTAGGAAAAAGAGAATGGACTGACTGACTGACTTTTTATAGTTTGCACAGCAAACATTTTACACAAGTTTTATTTCTAATATGTTTTATATGTAGATATAGAAGGGTGCACTTTTTTGTATTTCATAGTAAGCTTAAAGAGTGTTTTTGCAGGTGCAGCAACTTCTTTCAAATGTGGGGGTTTTTTTCGTTTGTTTCTTTTCCTTTCCTTATTTCAGAAAATTATATCTAGTAATATAAAGAACCACGTAAGCACCCCTTTGCTCTCTGAATTGGAAGTGCTGCAGTTTCTGATGAATTATGCAGTTTCAATTAGTGCTGTTATTTAACACAGCTTTTGATGGGCAGGTGATGTAAATTTAAAGCATGTGACACTAGTGTGTGAAACTTGATTATTGAGTTAGATGCATATATTTGAAAGATGCTTCTGCACCTTAAAAACTGCTAGTCTGAGGTGGACAGCAACACACATAAAAAAAGAAACTGTTGATGTGTGATTCAGTAGAGAATGTATGGCAATTTAAATAAGTTTAGTTTCTCTCATAGTCCATGAGCCTGTTTTATCATTTGCTATAAAAACTCCTATTTTTACCTTGCTGGGGTTATTGGATAAAAAAAAATATTTTTATAAATTCACTAGAAATTGGGATGACAACTGTATTAAGCAGGAGGAAAAAAAAAATTTCCAGAGGGGAAAAATAAATGTTTAGTATTCCTATTTGGAAAGTCTGAAAATTGACCCAATTTAATAAACAAGCCTACAGTAGCATTCTATGATTCTCAGCTATCCCACAGTGATATACTATATTTGATAATAGCATAAGAAGGGCCCACTGTTTGATGGGATTTTGATATTGTCAAACATTGATTTATATTATGTGTAAACTAATATTCAAATTGCATAACTCTGTATCTAGACTTGTATCTGAAAATATTTGCTAAATGAGTATTCAGGTAAGTAAGTTCAAATACCCACAACTTTTCCAATTATTAGAGAAATTTAACAGTTTATAGTTTGTACAACTGAATCTAAAAAAATGAAAAATTGCCTACTATACAGTCATGAATTCTGCTATTTTATTGCATTTGAAATATTTTCCCCTAATACGAAAAGAAATACAACATGGATTTATATAAAATTTCTTCAGATCTGAAGTTTACTACCAGAACATACAGCAGGCTTTGTTAGAGTAGGAAATCCTTGTGTGTCATTTGAAAAACAAAGAGCTGGTGTTGAAAACAGCTGGTTTTTGGTTTTGTTTTGTTTTGGGTTTTATTTTTTTGTTGTGGTAACAATTCATTTCTTTTATTTTCCCAAAGTTTGAAGTCTGTGATTGTCTATCCATGAACACTTGCTTTTTGGAACTTTGTATTTCCCATTGTTGAGTACAAATAAGAGACTCAAGAGCCTCATGGTATGATCAACATCCTCTTTTGTCCCTGTCCATTTGTCACAGTCTTGGGTTAGATCAAAGCCAGAACTTCCTTCTGATTTAGACCAAATCTGGGTGTGTTTCTAACGTGACAGGGAGAAAGAAAGGTGGTAGCTTTTAGAATCTTTAGCCACTGTATTTGAACAAAGCCCTTTGGCAGATGCAAGTATTTAACTGAGTACTTAATTTCTGCTTCTCAGAACACTCAGGCACGTGCTTAGGTCCCCTTGATTTCAGGAAGATGAAGGAATGTACTGCTGGACATGCTGAGATGGTTGGAGCTGGTCATGGCAGATTGTCTTCCAAGGCAAGGCTGAGTTGGTAGGAAGAAAAACTTCAGGAAGAAATCAGGAAGAAATATCAGTAGCATTGCCATACATACATGGAGAATAACAGGAGTTTCCAGTGACTGGTGGTTATTTTTTAAAAATGTTGTTACCCAGCACAAGTGGTGTTTCTGCTCTGGCTCTCACCAAGTCCTGGCTGAGGATCTTCCTTAGTTCAGGTGCTGTGATGATCTGCCCCACTGGACTGGTGATTCTAAAGGGTTTGTTTTCTTCTGACTTCTCTGCTTTGCAGCTCATGTGCCATGTTTGTTTAACAGCACAGTAAATGAATAATGGAAGATTTAATTAGGAAGGCTTTGACACAGCATGACTATCTCAAAGCCTATTGTCAAATCCAGTTTGACCCCAAAACACTTTAAAAGACAAACTATGTACAAATCCTGCTCCTTTGGAAACATTCAACCTATTGCCCTTACAAAAGATAGCTCAGATTACTGGAACTGAAAGACAGATTTCTTTTAATTGGTTTTAATTGTTTTTAACTCCAAAAGTGCTTCATCATCCCCCACAGTTTCCATTCTATAGCAGGTTATATTTGTTGGTTTGTTTGGGGTTTTTATTGGAAACTCAATTGGAAACAACCAGACCTCAGGGTTTGCAAACTTCTGAAAGTTTATTTTTCAGAAAGAAGCCATTTTCTAGTTAGCTTTTTTAAAATTGTTTTTCCCCCCACCTTACATGCAGCAGAAGTTTTATTCCTCCAAAGCATTTGTGACCTTGTCTTCAGCTACTTCGTCAATACCTGGAGACTGAAGTTGACAGAGTTTACTGTGAAAGGGGAATGTGGAATCGTTTCACTGTCAGATTAGAAACATTAAAAAAAAATATGAGGACATGAATTCCTAAAACTGAAAAGGCTTCACCAATATAAAAGTATTGCTTAACATATGAAAATCAAACCTCTTCTTTTAATTCAGTGAGAATTCTGTAGTGGGTGTGAACTGCAGGGAAATGATTGTTCTTTTCATTGTTTGAAAAAAAGAAAAAACAAGTAGTCTTTTTTTTTTTTTTTTTTTTTTTTTGCTGTGTAAGAAAGATTGCTGGTTTCAGCAAAGCATCACCATTCAGGAAAGGTACATGTTTACATTAGTTAAAAAGTCTTTATAGGGGACCTAACTTCAAGTCCATGTATAATTCCCCCACTGCCCCCAGTTAAAGTAATTTTCATATGCAATAGAACTAATTTGTTTTTTGAATCAGCTCAATTCTCCTGCAAATATGATTATTGAAACTTCTATTTTTTTTTTCAATCTAACCCAAAACAGGGTTCTCAGTCCAATTTTTTCAAGATTCCTGGAACAGGCAAGGCAATTTTCTGTTGTTTTTTCACTTTGGAAGCATTGCAGTTCAGTAAATCAATTCCAAAACAATCAGGATAAGTTTCTGAATGACTGTTACAGAGAAATAATCATGCTGGAAAATGTTCAGAATCCACTCTGGCTCTGCAGAAGGTTTTCTACATCTGGATATTGTGTCACAGTGGAGTCCTGCTGACCTCAGGGAAGCTCCATATGGATCCATGTCAGGCTGCATTTACCTGCCAGGGAATTGGTTCCTTTTTCTGGTACCTGTCAGGAATCTAAATCTAATCTAATCCTGTCTGTCAGGAATTTTTTGGAATCTTTCTGGAGGAATCTCCAACTCCACCTTGCCTGCATACCTGGCTCTTCTTCCAGTGCAAACCAGGGTATGGATGAAGGGCTTGGCAGGGCAGGATCTCATGTTGACCTGGGGTGCAACAGATATTTATTTTGATGTTCCAAATGTGGCCAGAAGCCAGACCTGCAGTGAGGAATTGTAGCTCCCTGTGCTTCCAAGGTAGCTTTAGGTTTATGGATTTTGGAGTGGAGCAGGAGCACAGAGCTCAGCTCCTGACCTGAGATTGGCTCAGGTGCTCAGAGCACAGTGCCAGTGCAACAAGAGCCATTCAGGGGAAAGTTGGACTCCTTGAGGGTCCCTTCCAACTCAGAGTGTGCTGTGAAATCTGTGAATTTGTATATGGATTTGTTTCTGGAAGAATCAGAAGTTCACCTTCCTGACTTCATGAACTTGGCAGCCCACAGGATGAAACAAAGCCTTTCCAAGGGATGATTGTTGCACTTAAACAAAAATCCAGAACACCGTGGTGTTTTGAGAAATTGGAATACCTGTGTTTAATTGTAATTCAAGTTGATTTAACATTTTATTTTCTGAAGCTGAGTCGTCTTGGGAGGAAAAAAAATGAATAAGTATTTGTCTATGCAAGACACAGATGTCAATAATGTGTGAATTACCCATTTTTAGGTACTGTATTGTTATTGTCTTTCTGACTTCTGTTCCTTTGATTAGTCTCTTCAACCTTTCAGCCTTCCATTTGGCTTAGAGTTGAATAGGCAAAATGTAGTTTTGAAACCCTGTTGGAAATGTAACTAACCTTCGTTCCCTCATGAAAATCTCGCATGTTAAACAATTGAGTGAAATGTTTTGGTTTCCTAATAATAAATTCAAGCTCTCACCACCTCCTGAAAACAGCAGATCCATGAACATGCAGGTTTAATTGTGTGCAAACCATCAAACCATCAGCTGGACGCACTTTGCTCTTTGTTCTGCAGCAGAGCTGAGGAGAAAATCAAGTTTATTCTGCCAGACTCAAACTCTGTGTGGATTCCTTCCCCTTCCCCTGCCCTGGGCATGCTAAACTCCTTCAAAGACCTTCTGGGTTGTTTAATTTTCATGTCCTGCAGTAACCTGATGGTCCAGTGCAAAATGCAATGAAATTGGCACTGATGTGCTTTTAGCTGATTGCCCAAATCAGGTGATTTGTTCTTTCCTGTCGTCCTGGAAATACAAAATCTGTTCCTTTTCTGTGACTCAGTTCTTTAGGACCTGCTGAGTGAGCTCAGCTGGTTTTGCCAGAGAAAAGCAAGGTGTGAGAAGGCAGGGAAATGCTTTTCCAACCTTGTAGGCACCTATAAAGATTCATAGTTGGTGTTAATAGAATCCAGTGTTTTCAGGTCGTGACGGAAGTGGCTCATAAATCTGCCCATGGATTAGCAGCACTGGGTCTGTACAACTGACAGTCCTTAAAATGTGAACCCTGTAACTTCTTTCCTTGGTTGTTAAGGGATTTTGAAGCAACTGATCTGTCAAGGGATGAAATTAAAAATGAGAATATGCTTCATGGATGATTTGTTTTTACACTGCTGTTCTCTGTGAACAGAAAAAGCACATTTTTGAAACAAGGCATTTACATTGCTTTAACAGTATTGTTTGGCTGAAAGACAAATACGTTTTCAGGAAATCTTGAGCATAGTTTTAAACTATTTAACCAGTTCCTGGCCAGGGAAAGTCCTTGGCCTTTGTATTTGTTTGGGGTTTCTTGTTTATGCAAATGAAGAAAAATGTTTACTAGTCCTTACCAGTGTGGGGATTTTTATTACACTTTTGTAATGCAGGAGCAGCTTTGCTGAAAGAAAGAATTAGCAGGTAAATAATCCATAATGTTTGTGACTTTGGGTGGGCTTTTTTTTTGTTGTTGTTGTTTCAAAATGATTAATTAAAATGGCATGGACATCAAACTTCCAGCAGTGGTTCCAAGCATACATGGTAGTGACTTCTTTGAAAACACCTCCTCTCTCCAAATCCCATGTGTTAACTTGTTTAGCCAGATTGTAATGCATTTCTAAAATTACCATGTTCTACTAAATCAGAAATCTTCAGGAAATGAGCAAGATTCTAGCAAGAATCTCAAATTCATTTCATATCCAGCATGCAAGTCCTGCTCAGCAGAGATGAAGTGGATGCTCTGTGGATTTACTTCTGCTCAGCACTGGAGCATTATTTATTCCTGCTGGAGCATTATTTATTCCTGCTGGCTCTTCCCCAACATCTGGCGTGGTGACACCCATGATCTGGGGATTTGGGCAGATTTTGGATCATATTTTGTTGTTAGAGGGTTAATCTGTGGATAGCTGAGCAATTTGTGTTCTAGACAAAGAACTATTTATCATTTCTTTGTCTGACCTTAGGACAGTGTCTGAGAGTAGTGCCAGTGACTCCTGGTGATATAATTGGAAATAATTTTAACTCCACTGCTGCCAGGGAGCAATTTTTTCCCATGGATGCCTGGAAGTGTCCAAGGCAAGGTTGGGCAGGGCTTGGAGCAACCTGGGATATTGGAAAATGTGGAAAATCCCCCCATGGCAGGGGATGTTGGAATTGGATGATCTTTAAGGTCCATTCCAACCCAAACCATTCTGTGATCATATATCACTTAAATTGGGTCCCATATAGAGTTTTTCAATTGAATGGTTTCAAATTCCCCTGAAAGGTAAATCCCCTCTTCAGGTTGTAGGTAACTGGTGACCTGGTTTGCTTTTGTGAAACACCACTTTACAAAGTTCTTTAGTCTGCAGCTTAGTGCTGTTGCTAAATAAATTTCTTTGTAAAAACCACAGCACTATCCTCAAGGCTAAAACAAGGGAAAATAAACTACACAGAAAGTGTAAAACGAGGATTCTGGGGGGAAAAAAAACCCCAAAACCAACAATGAAAGCTGGGACACGTATTAGGTATTTATTTATCCATATATCAATTCATGCAAGTTCAGGGTGTATGAGGTATGTGGGATTATGTCTGTTGCGTATTTAAACCACAAAATGATAAATTATTTAGAGACTCTCCTAAAATCTGAAAGCAGTGTGACCTTTGAGGTGAAGTTTGGTTTGTCTTCCTGATGCTACTGAGGTGTGATCTAGGGCTTGTGAAGAAATCAGGGAAAATCTGTGGGTATTTACCTTCTCTGCTGGACTTGGGTGTCACCTCTGGCACAAGGCAGGAGCTGAGGCTCTTGGACCTCCTCCTGGAAATTATTCCTTGCCCATCTTTTGTCAAGTCGATCCTGAATCCTAAATACAAACTGATGCATATATACTAAATGTGACTGTGGCAATAAAAAATAATTTAGATAATTTTTTTGCTAAGATCCAAGAATTTTTCAAGTTAGATTTTTAGTAGTCATGAAGAAATACGCAGATCATACTGCACAGTGATTGTCCCTCTGTGCTGGGCATGAGTGAGGGACTGTGTCCAGTTTTGGGCACAACTGAGAAAGAATTGAGGGGCTGCAGAGTGTCCAGGGCAGGAACAGAGCTGGGAAGGGGCTGGAAAACTGCTGAGGGAGCTGGGAAAGAGCTGAGCCTGGAGCAAAGGAGGCTCAGGGGAACCTTGTGGCTCTGCACAGCTGCTGCCAGGAGGGGACAGCCGGGGGGTCAGGCTGTGCTCCAGGGAACAGGGACAGCAGGAGAGGGAACAGCCTCAGGCTGGGCCAGGGGAGGCTCAGCTTGGCCAGCAGCAGGAATTTCTGCATGGCAAGGGTGCTCAGGCCTTGGCAGGAGCTGCCCAGGGAGGTTTGCAGTCCCCATCCCTGCAGGTGTCCCAGGAAGCTCAGTGCTCTGGGCTGGGGACAAGGTGGCCACTGGGCACAGCTGGACTTGATCTCAGAGGACTTTTCCAGCCAAAAGGACTCTGTGATTAAGAAACTGCTGATTGACTTCTTACCTTTTTATCCCATGCTGGGCTGGTTTTCCCTCCTCCTGCAGCCTCTCACTGTGAGCTACAAACTGTGGACATTTGCCTTAATTTCTGAATGTTCATCCAATTATGTTTCCTCACATTTCTGCGTAGCTCAGTTCATGGTCCTCTTTGGTCTGTAAGATTTAGACCCCTGGCTTTCTGTGTGCTTCTGGCACACAGGAAGGACAAGGGGACTAATTAATATGTGCAATTGCAAGTAATTACAATTTCAATTACTGTGCAGGGACTGGTTTTCTGATTTTTCTAAGATACTTAGCAGTATCTGTGGTTCCATGGGCAGGATCCCAGTTAAGGCCAGGAAGGAGAGAGAATATTTCTGTTGCTTTTCTTTCTTTCTTTCGTCTTTTTTTTTTTTTTTAATACACAAAAGGACTATTTTGCACAGCTGATTCTGATTAAGTTTCTTAACTCAGTACTATAGCTGGATTGAAACCTAAGAGCTCTTCAAAATTTTAAGCATCATCATCAAATGAAACTCAGAATGGCAAAATTCCAGAGATTCTGATGAACTGGGTTGGCATTTGTTAGGTAATACCTATGCTGCTCTCCCAGATTTTCAGATGCTGGGAGGAAACAATGTTCCTGACTCATTTATACACACAGGGACACTTTCAGCTGCTACAGAAATAATAAATTTCCTCTAAGCTCCTGCATTCTACTTTCAAACAACTGGTTTTGTATTCTTTTTTTTTTTCCTTTCCTTCCCACTTCCTTTCTTTAGAAGCTGGCAACAATTAATCCTTGATTACATACCCTGGACTTTTTTGTGTCTCTTGAACTTCTGAACTGTGAATAGCCATGAATAATGTCTCTGCAAATCACTCCAGGATTCAAAGCTGCTGGAAAAAGCCCAACAGCCTTAGAGAACTGAGTTGTGGATGCTGCTATGGATGCAGCATCAGAATGATTAAAAAAAAAGCTGTCCTAAGTGGAGATGCACAGTATTGAAGCTAAATAAATCATGGAACAGAATGAAGTTGAAAAGACCTCCAAGATCAGAGTCCAACCTTTCACCAAACACCTCCTTGTCCCCAGCCCAGAGCACTGAGTGCCACAGCCAGGCCTTCCTGGGACACCTGCAGGGATGGGCACTGCAAACCTCCCTGGGCAGCTCCTGCCAAGGCCTGAGCACCCTTGCCATGCAGAAATTCCTGCTGCTGGCCAAGCTGAGCCTCCCCTGGCCCAGCCTGAGGCTGTTCCCTCTTGTCCTGTTGAAATCACTTTGACCTTAAAACAATTTGAACGTTATTTTCCCAAATGAATGTGTGTCACTTTTGTCACATGCAGGCTTTTTTATGATGTTTATGGTTGCACCAATAAAAGATCTTGGGATTAGAAATGCGTATTTCAATGTTCTGCATCACAAAATGTGCACACCTTAGGGAAACATGCATAACCCCTCTCTACTAAATCATAAAAACCCAAATACACTTGTGTGAGGTTCCCATCCTTGTGCCATTTGCTGGTTAATGCATCACACCTTTAGCTCAAAATTTCCTATAAGGAACACATCCAAAAGTGTCAAGTGTTACCTCTCTCCATTCCCCCAAGTTTTAAAGAAAAACTATTTCCAGAGGGATGCAGTCAGTCCATTACCAACACTGAGTGATACATTCTAATTAAAGTAGGGGATCCTCTGGGAATCCTCTGTTGTATTTTTCTCATCCTAATCAGAAATCATCAGTGCAGAACCTGCCATGGATCAGGATTTCTGATCATTTAAGAGTGAAATACCTGGAAAAAATAGAAATGCCAGACAGCCATCCCTCACCCCTGGGCTCTGCAAGTGAAGTCTGGGGGTACTAAAGCTGTTTGGTGAACCACAGCTAAGGAATTCACTTCTGGCAGGTTGGTGGAAAAGGTAGAAGGACTTGGGCAAGCACTTCAGCTTCTTGACATAGCTGTGCCCAAAGGAAGCCTCCTGATGGGCTCCTGATGGAAAATATTCATGAATATTTTAATGTTTTGCAGCCTCATGGGGCAGGAACTGAGAACATGTTAAAAGGACTGAGGGCCAAAGCATGGTTCTATGGAAATCAATCATTTTATGATTAACACAATGAAGAAAGGCCTTGTCCCTTCCACAAATAACTAAACATCAGTAATGATCTTTTACAAAGTTAGAGGACACTGAAAAACACCAACAGCCCTCAAACTTGATTGCACTGCATGCAAACGAGTTCTTTTTAGGAGCTGGAAATTTCAGCTTTTGTTTCAATTTTTTAAGGATGCACAGGAATTTTTGTGTTTCTCTTGAGAAACAAATACAGCTCCTTCCCTGCAGACACTGCCTGGCTGTGGTGCAAAGTGACAGTGACCATGTGAATGAGTAGCCACAAAGCTACACCCCTGCCCAGACTGGGGAAAATCTGACCTGGAAAAATACAAATAATACCAGCAAAACTGTGTCCAAATTGTAGACAAGCACAGGGGTGATTAATACTGGAGAAGCCAGGACAACACCCATGCCAACAAAGCACGCCAAAGCCCAGGACATTAAATTTAAGTGAACAAATTCTGACAACTGATCATTGTGGTTTTTTAATTTTCTCGCTGTGCTCGTGCTGTTCATGGTAACAGAAAAATAATGCAGCTGCTGCTTTCAGTGTGATGAAATGCAGACAGAGGAAGGATCCTCACATCAGCCGTGGGGGCAGAGCAGAGAAACTCTTCACCACCTCCAAGGAGCAGCTTGCAAAGGAGCCCACAGGGACCTTTTTGCACAGATATTTGCACAATAACTCTTCCATTGTTCCCGTGCTGACACTGGATGGAGAACACAAACCCAATGTTATGCAGGGGTTGCCCATCTGTCGGCCATTCCCCGTGCTCAGAGGTTATCAGTCACACCAGGCAGGGAGCAGCCAGGCAGATAAGATACGTGACAAAGGATAAGCAACCCCAGCAGCCCACAGCCTTCCCCAGGCAGAGAGGAGTCTATCCAAATCCCTCGGGAGACTCCCCAGGAATAATCCCTGTGCTTGCAAAACCCATCACTGCACTTGCAGACTCCTCCTGATCTCCTTAAATTCCTGGCAGACACGAAAGAGAGCCAAACCCCATGGACTCAAACACTCTCACCTTGCAAGGGCATACAGGATGTGGATTCCTTCAGCTATTTGTAAATACCTGGACAGCACCTAATTGGAAACCTGTAATGGGAAGAATTTCATGTGCTGCTGGTGGACGTGGTGGTTCAGGGTGTTTAGTGTCTGTCTGGAAAGTGGACAGAGAGCTTTAACCTAGCTAAAAACTCAGATTTTTACACTGAGTGGGGAGGAGCAGAGGGGGAAGTGTTGTCAGGTCAAACTCCCTTCCTTGCCACAGAAACATGGAGCAGCTCTGCTGTGAGGAAAGGCTGAGAGAAATGGAATAATTCAGCCCAGAGAAGAGAAGGCTTTGGGATGACCTAACTGTGGCTTTCCAATACCTGAAAGGGCCTAAAAAAACATGGAGAGAGACAATTTCCAAGGATCTGGAGTGACAGGACAAGGAGGAATGGCTTCAGACTGAAAGAGGGGAAATATAGGTATTTAGGAAATTTAGATATATGGAAGAAATTCTTCCCTGTGAGGGTGGTGAGGCCCTGGCACAGGTTGCCCAGAGAAGCATCCCTGCTCCATCCCTGGAAGTGTCCAAGGCTGGGCTGGATGGAGCTTGGAGCAAACTGGGATAGTGGAAGGTATCCCTGTCCATGGCAGGATATTGGAACTGGACGTTCTTTAAGGTCCCTTCTGCAGTTGATGGAGATCCTTGCTGCATCCCAAAAGGCAAATTCACCTGCTTCCTCCAAACTTTTCCTGACTCTCCGCCTGAATCCCATCTGCTCACTGGTTTTTTTGCAGTCAAACAGCATCACACAGAGCAGCAGGGAGGAAAATTAAAACAATCCAGGGGACACATTTAACGTGTCCAGGTACACCTGGAGTGAAGGTGGTTGAAGAGAACCTTGTGTGGCCCAAGTTAGCCACCAGCTAACACAAGAGGAAAGTATATGTGTCCTTATCAGTAAAGTCTTCAAAAGTTTATTGGCAACACTGATTTTATTCAATCCTTAAACAATTAACATGGGTTAATAACTCAGCCTGATGAAGCTGTGGTTTTTATATATAGATATATTTATATGTGTGTGTGTGTGTGTGTATTTATATATGTCAAAGCATTCAGAAGGTGCTGTATCCTATGTTTGTCTCCGAAATACACATTTTGGGTGATTCCTGCTGAACTGGGACACAGCTGGGACTGACAGAGGGGTAACATCAGCCCTGGGTAACATCAAGGTGGCTGTGAAGGACTGAGATTTGACTGCCAACATCTTCATATGAGTTTTCAAGGCTCTGCTCCAGAGGATGGAGACATGAGAGGAGTTTGCCTCCTAAGAACACAGCCCTGTGCCAACCCACCTCATGAAAAGATTGGAGAGAAGGTGTCAGCCAGCCTTCTGATCTTGATCCCACCACTTTGAAGTCAATGGAATTACAGGAAGAAAAAGCCTGGCTCCTGGGAGGAAGTTTATCCAGCAAGTTTAATACAAACAGCCTACATAAACACAAATACACACGAAAGCAGAATCATTTTCCAAATAAATAAATAGCTGTGTTTGCTCGAGTTTGGTGCCAGCAGCACTCAGCCCAAGCCCTGTGGAACAAACCTCTCAACCAAGCAAGCTCACCCTCTACAGACCCTCTGCCATTGCCTATTAGTGACAGAGATGTGACATCTCCCCAGTGCTCCAAGTCCTTGAGGACACTTTGGATCTTCTCAGCGAGGATGCCCCAGGGTGCAGGAAGCCTTCTGCTGCCCTCACCAGCACGGAGCAGAGCTTCACTCCTCTCCTTTGCCACCACTGCACTGCAGCTGTCCCCCCTGGGCAGGGCAGGAGCAGGTTTGGGAGCCCCGGGTGGTGACAGTGCCGGCTGGCACTGCCATCCCCTCCTCGTCGTAGCAGACACAGCGGGGACAGCCATCGGCCACGGGGCTGCCCACGGCCCGGCAGGCGGGGGACAGGCGGGGACAGAGCGGGGCGCAGGTGATGTCCCCCGCCGGGCTGGCAGGTGCACAGCTTGCGGGCGAAGTCGATGTAGAAGGAGCGGCCGGAGGGGACAGAGCCGCTGGCGAAGCCTTGCATCTCGCAGTCGCTCTCCAGGTAGGGCGGGCAGGGGCAGGGCGGGGGACACGGGGGGCAGCAGCCACCGGCAGCGGGGGTGGCTGTCCCCTCGGGGTCCCTGTCGGGGCAGGGGGTGCAGGCGCTGGGGTCACAGGTGGGCTTTGGGGCTGCGCTGCAGAGCAGGAGGCAGGCGAGCGACAGGCGCAGGGCGCTGGCCAGGGCCATGGTTCTGGGGGGAAAAAGGGAGAAATGGGAGCACGAGTCACACGGGGCATGGCCACATCGAGCCCCCAGCGCCTGGGCTGCCCCCTCCATGGGGTAAAGCAAAGGGGATGCAGCCACATCCCCCTGATGTTCCTATGGCTGGAATTTGGATCATCCACATCCCCCCAACATGCCCATGGATGGAGTTTGAATCACCCACCTCTCTGGAGTTTGGATCACCCACATCCCCCTGATGTTCCCATGGCTGGAGTTTGGATCACCCACAGCTGGCTAGCAGCAGTGGGATTTGCTCTAAAACAGAATTTCTCATCCTCAAAAGCTCATCCTGGCTGGAGCACAGTGCTCTCCACCCCGAGGTGTTCAGAGGGCTCCAGTGTGAGCACTGGCTGAGCAAAGTCCACACTGCAGCACTCACTGAGCTTTGGAGTGGTTGCCCTGACTCTCAAATGGAACTTGTTCCCCCTGATATTGATGCTAATAATTTACATTTAAGTGACTAATTAATTGTTCCTGGGAGGCATTCAGGCATGGACACAAGAAGGGTTCAAAGAAGCACTGTCAGCTGTGGTGGCTTGTCCTGTGGCTGTTCCTGCAGACAGGACCTGGCCTCTCCAGGAGCCAGGTTTGGTGTCAGCTCCCAGCTTGTCCTGCTGTGCCACTCACTGCCTGCCTTTTCCAGCCACCTCACTCCCTCACAGGAAGCCAAAGGGGTCACTGCATCTCTAATTCAAGTGGAAAAACCTCTTCTTCTTAAGGAAGTTGTTTCCAGTGTTGGGCTCTCTGCTCTTTGCCTTCTCAGATTTTTGGCTAGCCTGTTTTCAGGCAGAGACATTCATGGCATGAAAGTCCCTCCCTGTGCCTGCTCCCTCCTCCTTCTCCACTCACACCTCAGATGCACAGCACCTGGCAGCCCATGCTGAATCCTTTTTCTGCTTAAAGGCTGAGGACTCTGCTTTTTTTTTCATCTTTTCAAAACCCACTGTTTCCTTTAAGTGCATTTTTGTATCCATTCCCTCTGTCTGAGTGAGCTTGTTTCCTGCTGTTTTAAATACACTTTCTTCCTTCCTGCACTGGGTCCTTCCAGGTCTGGTCTCTTCCCCTTTGCCACCTTTGATTACATTGATATCATCATCATCCTTGTGGTGTGCATTTGATAGCCCAAATTTCCTATTCTTGCAGATATGCAACTACCTGCAGTTATTTCTTAACGTCTTCTTAAACAAAAATATTTGCAAATTGCATAACCATAAAGAAAAAAATTGAAAGCATGTACTCCACCCATTATCAATTTGAAAAAAGGAAAGACTTTGAAGCATGTTTGGTTTTAAAGCAAATTCTCACCTAGTCTGAGTCACTTACACCCATTTTATCTTTCCTGGAGTTTACTGTCTTGCCCCTTCCTTTCATTCACATATTTTAATCTAGTGGTTATTTTACTGTCATTCGCAGAGGACTGATGGCTCTGCCAAGCAGAACAGAGCCCAGAGATGTTCCCCGTGGAGAAGCTGCTGCTGGAAAGGACCTTCCCCAAGCCATGATCTCCCTGCAGGCCGTCCCAGAGCAGGACACACACAGAGCAGGACACCACCACACATCATTCAGGCAAAGGTCTCTCACACCCCAGCCTCTGCCCAGCCTCATCAGTCCCATCCATTGCCAAAACATCACCCAGCAGTGGAATTTGGCATCTCCAACAGAGCCAGCTCCCGGCAAAACCACACCATGGCTCTGTCGTTCAGCAGCTGCAGCATCATCACCCTCCTGCTATTTCCTAGGGAAATGTCCATCCTCCCCCTCACTTCTGGGGATCCAGGCTGGCCCTGCCCCGTGCCAAAACCCCGTGGTTCCCGGGTTACCTGCAGGGTGGCCGGGCAGCCGGGATGAGGTGTCAGACCTCGGGAGGAGTCCCTTCTCTCGCCCCAAACCCGCCAGCACCTCTATTTATGTGGCTGCAGCCCTGGCTCCACGGTGCAACCCTGGCGGGGGGAAAGGGGAGGCGGGAAAGCCTCCAAGGTGCTGGGCAGGGCCGGCAAGATGCTTATCTCGCTCGCGGTGTTGGTTTAGTCTGAGCGCACACGAACCCGGCGCGTCCCAGCGCCTGCAGGTCTGTCCTCTCCCCTCGCCCCTCTGCAGGCTTCACCAGGGCTCCTGAGCCACCAGCATCCCCCAGACTGCTGGGACAGGGCTGCCGGGCTCCACAGGGACAGCAAAACGAGTTAAAAGCTCTAGCGAGGCAGCACAGGTGAAATGCAGCCAACTGTGGGGTGATGCACCCCAAAATGCAGGAGCTGGTGGTGGGCATGGAGCTTCTCAGAGCTTCCTTGTCTCTACAGAGCTTCCCGGGACAGGGCAGCCTTCCCTTGCCACATGGCTGACACGCACTCTTCAAAGCACTTGGGTTTGTTTCCTCTTGGTTAAGCTGCAGGGAGCCAAAGCCATGGATCTCAGCAGAGAAGGGATGCACAATTTTCATGTGCCCTGACCAGCATGGGCAGCCCGAGCTTCTTCCCCCTGGGCCATTTGGTGTGGAAATATCCTGATGTACTCATGAACTCGTTGGAAATGTCCCCCAGCCTTGCAGAGCAGAGGGATGAAGGGCAGAGGCATCCTGCAGCAGATGGGACTGGAAAGCAGTGAGGTTTTGGGGAGCTCACACTTCCCAATCGCCCTTTGGAGCAGGAGGTGCTGGGGAAGAGCATGGGCTGGAGCTGCAGGTTGAGTGTTCATCTCTGGCACTGCACTCAGGACAGGGGGCTGGGAGGCTGCCTGGCCTTCACCCACCTCCTGCTTCCCTCTCATGGCTCCTGAAGCCTGGAAACTTCCATCCCTCTGGTGCATCCATGGGACCCCCATGCCCCACAGAGCTCAAGAGCACTGAGCTGTGCCAAGCTGGGCAGCTGCTGCTCACTGGATACACCAAATAGTGACAGGCCTGGGTGGCAAGGGAAGGGAAAGGAGCTCAAAAGACCATTCATCTGAAGGGGATCAGAGGGCAGCCCCAAGGATGTGGGGAGAAGGGACAGAGGGTGGTGAGGGAGACACTCAGACACTCTGCTCCTGCCACTGATGCTGGGTATGGGCAGCCATTTCTAGGTCCTGCAGGGATTTCTGCAGACAAGTCAAATGAAACCACCTCCCTTGCTTCCAGAGGCCTTTTCCACCCCAGAGAGATGGTGGGCAGGAGGTCACCAGCCTGTCCCTCTCACCCCCAGCACAGCACTCTCATCCTGGAGGGGCTGTGCCCTGTGGGCGTCCCCAGGATGCTGCATTTGCATCCTCAGGGTCACAGCCTGGAGAACAACAGGAGATACAACACCAATGTCCCTGGGCAGGGCAGTGACACTGTGGGATGTGCCTGCAAAGAGCAGCCCCAGGGACAGGGGACAGGGCCCTGGGAGTGCCTTGGTGACCCTGGCTCCAGCCCAGGCACAGCAATCCTGAAATATCTGGAGCCCACACCCCAGTTTATGAGCTCCTGCACTCATAGCTAACATACAGAAGCAGTTGTAAATATTCGTGGTTAATGCTCAGCAGTTACTTCACCTCTGCTGGAGTGCATCTGCCTGTCCTGGAGCCTGTCTGCAGCTGGCAGCCACTGCCCTGCAGCCCTGCTGCTGCTGGTGATGATGATGATGATGCTGGAAGCACTGGGCTTTGGGTTAATCCATAACAGCCAGGCTGCTCCATATTTAGACTAATTTCTGGGCTTCATGCAGTTATGGGGCACTTTAAGACTTATCCATGTGAGTTTGGAATACGTGCATGGACTAAAATCCTTCACTTTGCAACAGGATTGCTAAAATAAATACAATACTATGAGGTTTGAGCTGATCAGTTTTTGTTTTTCTGGACAAATATGGTTATTGCTTAAGCAAAAACTCTCAGAAAATCTGATAATAGCTTGTGTCACTCAGGAAACAACAGACAGCAGAGACACTTTTCCTAACTATAAATACTTCAGCATTCTATAACTTAATAAAAGTCTTGTACAAACAGGATTAGATTGCAAATATGGAGTAGCCACTTAGCAGCAAGCTGAAACTGAAATTGGTTGTTGCCACCTTGGAGCAGCTCCTGAAACTTATGGAAAGATTGAAAACCTCTCTGGGTCTTTTGAGAGCAACTGCCCCAAAACTGTGTTTCAATGGCACTTCAGTTGGGTCCCACAGCTCACTTTTGAGAGAAATGGGGCAGAAATTCTTGTGGCAGAAATGGGGTCTGGCCCAGAGGGACCAGGACAACTCTTAGCAGCTGCAACACAGGCAATGCACAGATCCCTGCAGCTGGCAAACACCAAACCTCCTCCTGCTAAAATCTGGGCTGCAACAACCATCCCCATCCCACCCTCACCTCCCCACATTCCCTGTCCAGCCCTGGGAAGCTCCCTGTCACCACACATGGCTATTAAACACCATTTCTGTTGTTATCTTCTCTTTAGTGATACTGTGGGTGGCTCTTGGCAGACAAATAGAATACATTACAATTTTCACCTAGGCATTTTGAGAAACTATTGATGGATGAGGCCAGAGGCTTCCTTGACCAGGTGGTTTGGGCTCAGGGGCACACCTGGACCTGCAGGAGGAGTTGGGGGCAGCTGAGCTGCTCTGCTACTTCTTGTCATTCCTGCTGACAAAGGTGAGGAGATCCGTGGCTGTGACCACACCAAACACCATCTGCTTCATGAAGGAGCTGCCATTCCCATCGACTGGAAGCACAGAAAATTCCAGCTTAGTGGGAAAAAAGAAACCAAAACACCTCACCCTCACCACCCCCACCAGCCCCACCACCTTCCAGCTGTGCAGAGGCTGATGTTCATTTATTAAAAAAGCTTTAACAGGGACAGCATCTGTCTGAGCTCTACCTCCACAGAAATGACTGATGGAGCCTCAGTCAGGTCTCTGTGATCACACCTGAGAAGTTTTTGCTGCAAATAATGCACTTTTCCCAGAGCAAGAAATTTTATTTCCCAGTTGTTTTTACCCAACCACTGCTCCAGTCCTGCTTCTATCACCACAAAACTTTTCAGGGCCAACTAATGAGACTCTCTAAAAGTGAGGCAATTTTCCTACTCTGTTCTCATAACATCCTACAGCCCCGTTAATGAAACAGCACTTCAAAAATTGATTTAACTCTCTGATAAATGTTTTCTTAAATAAAAATAAAACTAGCCACCAGAGTCCAAACACGAGATAAAATTCAAACTCCGAAGGTGTGGGGAGAAAGTAATGAATAAGGGGGTAATTGTGACAGCATTAAACCAGCAGCTCTGGAAAAGAAAGTGGGTGTTGTTTGAAAACCAGAGCAAGAGGTGCTGCATACAGCTGGCTGATATTTTTGGTGCCATTTAATTGCTGATGCCATTTAATTTATATCAAAACATGATACAAAGCAGATATTCCTTATTTTAGGATGACATAGAGAAAGGAAATTCTGCCTGGCGTTAACTTTGGTGACAGAAATGGAAAAGCCCATCAAAGGCAGTTTTGAGTGGCAGGTTTTTGTTTGCAGCCTGTTGTGGGAACATGGATGGGCTTGCAAGCTTCAGAGCTGATGGGGCTCTGGGGAAGCAGGAGATAGAAGGTTTGGGATGTTTGGGCTAGGTGGGTTTTAGAGGCACAAGCTCAGCAGGCTGCTGACAGTGTCACCCACTGCACACCCTGGGGATGCTTTGCATGCTCAGTGTGTGATTCCCATCAAATCAGCATAATTACACCCTTCAGCTCTGATTCACAAGACCTAAACATGGGTATTCTGACTGCTTTTTCATGTTGCTCACTTCTCCCAACAAAGCAACTCCCTCGAGATAAGGTCAAATTTGTATTTCTGGAAGCCTTATGGTGCAATGGTACTGGAAAGGTGTGTCAGGTCAGATTTGCTGGGCAACACCTGTCACCACACCTTTTTTGGCTCAGAGGAGGGACAGGGGGTGATCCCTGCTGTCTTTGATCCCTGGCTGATGCTGCTGTGGTGCTGCAGGAGGTGACTTTGCTGAGCTGGTTTGCTGCACTAAGGTGAAGGTAGCTGTGCAGTGGATTGAGAATAAACCAAACCTGCTTTACTGGGCTAGTCTGATGGTGCTGCTGACCTGGCAGAGCATCCCTACACCCAGCCATGGTCCAGGTCAGACTCTCACACAGCTGCTCTAGGCTACACATCAGTGCCCCCAATGCCCCATGCCAGAGGGCTTGCTCATGGCCTGACCCATTTCTCCCATCTTTCTCAACTTACATGCCTGAATTCCACCCAGGCTTTACCTAACGTGCCCAAATGCACCTTTTGACCTTGCCTTTGGGATGCAGAAGCCTACAGAGATCTCCTATTCCCTCCTTGCTTGCTTTGCCCCTCTCCCCTCCTCCCTGTGGTGTCAGGAAAAGACATGGGTGAATAGTCAGCACTCCAGGCTTTGCAGAGCGATGAGACAGAAATCCCTCCTGCTGAGGCTCAGGGGCTGCACAGGTGGAGCAGCTGCACTGACCAAGCCACACTCAGCTTGAGAATTCCCTTTCCCCTCTCAAAGGTTTGTGCCAAACCCATGGAGAGTTCCTGCTGATACCTACACTGCATTTGCTCGTGTACAACGATAGCAAAGTGGTCGTTCTCCAGGATGCAGGAAAGCTTCCCCAGGCTGTCCTCCAGGCTGATCTAAACAGCACAACAAGAGATATTTAATGTTTTACTTCACCTGGCTGTGGCTGGGCTCTGATTTCAGAGGGTGCTGATACCCCAGGTGGATGAAACTCCTCCTCTCACACACCAAGGTGAGAGGAGGAATTTCTCTCCCTCTCTCCCTGTCCCCAAACAGAGGCTGACAGCAGCCCCAGCCCCAGTGGTACCTTTGAGAATTGGTCGTAGGTGACCTTTGTGACAGGGTCTGAGAACTCCGCGTTTCCAGCCAGCATGGAGGTGAGGGTGTTGCTGAGGGTCACCATTCCCAAAATAAGCCTGTAAGGGAACAGGGAGTTTTCCAGAAGGTCAGACCTGGGTAGGACACACGTTTTATGTAGGGGCTGAACTTCTCTGGTTGAAGTCAGTGACCAAATTTTTGCTGCAGTCAGTGAGAGGCACCAAGTTTCTCCTCACTTGTGCAGGACAAGAAAGTCTTTGTCCTTACCAAGCTGTTGGTTTCACACCAGTTAAAACCTGCTATTGTAGTACAGGATTTAGCAGCTGGGAGAAGGAAAACGTGTGGACTCTCCAGTTGCTTTTTTGTGTGGGTTTCCCCCCTCAGCCCTAACCACTCCTCTGGGTTCCCCTTGCCTGTGCACTGACCCAACATCCACTGAGTTTGGTGGGCACTGGATTGGGCTTTCACTGGCTTGTTTACAGTTTTATTGATTAATCTTCACAAGGAGGCAGAGGATCTTTTTAAAAAGATGCATCAGAGTCCAACACAGGAGCCCCAACTCTGAATCAGTAAATGGGACCTTAGCCTCATCATGACTGATTTTTCTGTGTGAATGGCCTTCTCTGTAGTGAGCAAAAATAGTTACCCTGATTCAGCAACAACAGGAGCTTGGTCATATCCCTTCTCCTGGAGGATCTCAACTGCCTTTTGACAGCTGACTTCTGGGAGGAGAATGAGAGGGGCCGAGAGATTCAGTTTCTGCACCTTGATGTTCCACCACCTGTTGGAAGACAAATGGCAGCGCCGAGCTGTGACTCGGCTGCACAGCTGTGGCCTTGAGCAGGGGGCAAAGCCAGAGGAGAGGAGGGATATTCTGTCAGCCTGAAAAGCCAGCCCCACTCCTACACCCAAAGCAGAAATGCCGCCGTGGCCAGGTCTGGTTGAAGCCAAGTTTTCCCAGTGTTCATGCATCTCCAGAGGCAGGGCTGAGACCAGCAGCTGGCAAGGTGCTGAGCTGTCCTGAATCCAAGGAAACTACTGAGGGCTTCACTTCAAGCTCATAAATGGGTGACCTACCAGTTTTACTCCTTTGGTCTGTATCCTTGGTCCTCAAAACGCAGCATTTGCAGCTCCTGCAGGAGAGAGCCTGGCAGAGTTGCTCGCCTGACTTATGAGGGACAAACGGAGCTGCTTTGTGGGGGAGCAAAAGCACCTCCCAAAATCTCAAACCTTGCAGAAAAGGCAGGGCAATGCTCGAGCCTGGAAAGGCCAAGAGCAACTCTAACCCAATACAAGAGGCCTTGGAAATGTATTAAGTTTTTAGGGAATATTTTGCAATAACCTTTGGTTTGGTAACCCAAAGGAGCAGGTGACATCAATAATATCTGCTGTCTGAAGTGAAACTAAGAGCTTTTCTAAACAACTGGCATGTGCCCAGCCACACATCAACTGGCACCAGCACTTTGCCTGTGACGCCCTGCCTCGAGGGGACTCTCTCCCCATGGTGTCCAAGAGACAGCAGAGTTGGTCATCTTTTCTGTCCAGCAGCTCCAGAAGGTGACAATTTCCTGTCCCCTGCCTGAAAAGACCTGCAGAGCTGTTTGAAAGGAGGCTTGCTAGAGCAGGGACCCACCTCCCCAGCAGCCTGATGGTCCTTTGAACATCAGCAGTGGAGCAGAGAGAGGTTTTTAGAGGGTTTAGATGGCCTGGGCAATGACTGGATCTGCTACTTTGGGACAGAAATGGCTCCTTTACAGACTTTGATTGGAGAACTGGGAGATAACCACACAAAAGAGAGGAGCTGACATTACATCCTCCCCAGAGGGGTCTGGACTTGACTGTGTTTTTTCTAAACACCAGAAGAGAACACTTCCCTTTGAAGATAATGATTTCCAGGCTCAGAAAGCTGAATCCCTTAGCACAGTTTATCCCTGCGGAAGTTGTCTTACCAAGGCTTGTGCTCCTGGACGTCATTTAGGAACCCATTTTTTATCATCCACTTCTCATTCACAAATTTGGACCTAGAAATCACCAACAAAGAGCGAGTCTGTGAGGCTTGCAGAAGAAGTCGTGCTTTGTTTCATGCACCAGACCACAGCACTGCCCCCGGGGCTCCCATGATTTTTGCAGCTGGCTACTCTCAGCCCCTTTTAAGGTCAACAGGAGCATCGGGTGCTCAGTAACTCTTCGAAGCATGCCAGCTATTTGCCTTCCTAACTTTAGGCATGCAAGTTCAGAAAGTGTAGCTTGGCTGACTCCAGTAAGTCAGTGACAAGAGGAAATAAACCCCAAGTGTCCCAATGCCCATTCCCTGGTGATTGCCACGGTGATGTGCTGTTTCTCCATGTTGTTTATTTTGCTTTTTTCCTGTGATCCACCTGAAGGAGACTCCCAGCTCTGGGCTCACTCTGTGTGCCTTGCTGTCAGATTTATTGGGGTGGTTCTCCAGAACCCCAGGCGCTTGGGTTCAACTCATGTCCCAGAAGGCCATGGGAGCTCCCACTCTGTTGCTGGAAAGCAGGGAGGGAGCAGGACACTCACATGTAGTTCCGCACGGAGTCAGGCAGGATGACAACGCAGCGCTGACCCTCCTTCAAGTCCTTGGCTGCTCTCACAGCAACCGACATGGCACTGCCAGAACTGCCACCTGGATGGGCACCAAGGAGAGGGACACAAGGGTCAGGGTGGCACAGGACCACTGTCCTGGTGTGGGAGGCACAGCTAAGGGTGCAGAGGTGGCACCTTGTGGGATGGTGGCTTGGGATGCTGGGATGGGAGGACAATCAACTCCAAAGCCTTGGAGGCTTTAGGGTCTGGCAGAGGTAGGGATTGATGGGATGTGTTCATATGGTGGCTCTTGGGCTTTTGAGGCAGCATAAAAGTCACCTTATGAACTTCATGACCCACATCTTATGGTGACTGTGGGCAGCCAAGGGCTGAAAGGTTCCCTGCAGGGACATTCACACCACGCTGCCCACACCACACCCTCCCTTTGCATGAGCACAGCACCATGCCAGTTCTAGAACTCCTGGCTGACATACTTGGCAACCAAAGATCAGCTTTAAATGCACTGCAGAGACTGAAAAAACCATAAACATTACATTCATGCTTGGAATACCAGGCCAACGTGATGGGAAGGCTTGAACACTCCCCGTGTCTGTGTGCACGCATGTGGTTTGCTGCACGTAGGGAAAGCAGGGATCTGCCTTACAGACGCAATTCTTCCACCAGTAGTCTGAGTACTGGAAGTCAAACACATTCCACTATCTGTGTGCCAATTACACACTGCATTCAAGGCAGCACGTATTTTACAGCAGTTTAATTATCCCTGGGTCACATTTTTCAAACAAACAAGGAACAGCCCTGAAAAATGCAGCTCAGGGAACACGAGGCTGTTCACAAATTATAGTTGAGTTCAAACAAGTGGTTTCTGTTGAAACACAGCGACTCTGTGCCTGCTAGGTTAAGTCAACATTTAAGTGTTTCATTACATATATATAGCCTGATCTTTTCCCAAACTCCCTGGATATGAGTGCTGAGGGCTTTTATCAGCTGTACTACATAGTGTCTGGTCCTGGATGCAAACCTGTGTCTGTCTGCTTGGTGTCAGGGGAGGCTGAAAACACACTGATGCTGTGTGGAGACTCTCAGGGCACAGGCAGGGTTTGTCTGAGGGCACCTGTTCATTTTGGGAAGCCAGTGGGATCACTTACAGCTTGTTGGCATGAGGTGAAATACTCAGCAAGAACATCTCACACTTTCTTTGCTTTCAAACTCTCCGGGTCCAAACCTGGCACCTCTGGTGTGGCAATGACACCAAGCATGGCATCACAGAGCTGCTGGCAGAGCCCACCTGTCCTGCCCTGAGCCCCACTAATCCTCCCTTCAGCCTCTGTAACTCTACACTGCCTGAAGATCCAGTTCCACTGCAAGAGCGCCCCAGTAAGAGGAGAATTATTGCTTCTATAATTATGGTGGCCAATGAGTCAGACCCCAGACCAGAGTCAGGGACACACCTCTGAAATCTGCAGTGACCTCTGCACAGCTTGGGGCTCAGCCTTTCAGCTCTGCTGACCCAGCAGACACAAAATGCAGAGGGCACCTCACCCTGCAGGGTTTTGGTCCCAAAAGGATGAGGCTCAGAAGGTTTGTTAAGAGAAGAATTGTTGTGTTGCTTACCACACAATAAGCCCTCCTCTCTGATCAGCCTGCGGGACATGAGGAATGATTCTCTGTCATTGCTTTTGTACCACTGATCCACCACCTGAAAGGAAAGCAAAGAACAGTGTTGGAGAAGTCATTTCAGGCTGCCCTGGCCCTCTGAGGCACACCACATCTGGCAGCTCTGAGCTGCCTTCCACACTTTTTGAAAGCATTTATCAGGGCACCCATGGTCTGGAGGGTGTGTTCCTGCCTTCAGACAGCCTCACCTTTCCAGCCAGCACCCTTTCCTTGGAGAGTTAGGGATGCCTGACAGGTCCAGAGTTTGGACATGGAAGAGACAGTGGTGTTTATGAAGTCTCAGGCCAGACTATACTAAAGGTTGAGATTTTGCCAATATGAGACCCAGCTCCAAGAATCAATTTGGGTTATTACAGGTGACAGCTCTACAGCCATGTGCTGACAGCAGGGATGTATTTAACACACATCTGGAAGCAGAAAGAATCAGGTCCGAGGCTGTGAGGGACCTTTCTAGAATGAGGCCAGGGGAATACAGACAGCCTGCTTTTCTCCTCTATTTGCCTTCTCCTTGTGGGTCAGTTATAATCAGAATTACTCAGAGAGATGTTCCACTGCTGGGGTCCCAATCCCCCCACAACAGCTTGTTCTGCACTGGGAAGGGATGTCAGGGCCACCACAGCTCTGGGCTTGGGAGTGGGCTGGATGCAAAGCCAGAGATCAGGCAGAGGCCTCTCCCCCCGTGGTTACTCACTGATCTGTCGAGGACAGTAGGGATGAAGTCGTGCCCAATTCCCTCCACCTCAATGGTTGTGGTGGTGGTTGTGTTCATCTCGCTGGGCAGGGCGACGATGGAGCCATCAGGGTCTACACCAATGATCTTGGAGGGAAGGACATTTTGTCAGGCCAAAATGGGAATTCAGAAACAGCCAAACACAAAACTCAAAAGAAAAGTTACCCACACCCTTATCAGCAATGTTTCCCTTCCCATAACATTCATTAATTTTCCTAACCACTGGCAGCATGGAGAGCTTCCAGGATAAAAGGGTGCTGGTTTTCACTGTCTTTTTAAATAGATCCTAGGTAGTCTTCAGCTGTTGCAGAAGTGACTGGTGGCTTAAAATGTTATCACTCTCAAGGTGTTTGTCATCACCCCTTTGGCAGAGCCTGCCACTTCCCCAGCCCAACCCTTAGGACAGTGCCAGTTCTCCTTAATCTGCTCCAGAGTGAAGCCAGCCAGGGAGCTCCAACCTGTGGAAACCTGTGGATGCAGACATCCTTTCTGAATCTAGCTCTGCTGGCTGATGGTGACACCTCCCTGATTATTGACAGCTTTGTGTCTGGGCTGTTTCCTCCCTCCCACCCCAGCCCTGCAGTGGTGGCTCCACACCTCTCTGGTGGATCAGGGATCACTCACACACTGCCCAGACCAGAGAGGCAGCGACTGTCACACCTCCAGTGTGCCTTGAAGCATGAGTTCTGCAGGATGAGCATCGTGGCTGATGGCAACCCTAAAGCATGGAGGGTTTTGCAGTGGCAGAGGAGGAGCATGTGCAGTCTGTGCCCCCCAGAGTGTCCTGCACAGGGCAAGGCACCAGGCAGGGGGAGATTGTAGTGGGGCTGTGGAAACTTTGGTCTCTAAGGCACCTGGATGGGTCTAGGTCAATACAAGCATCATCAAATTGCTCCCAACAAAAGCTAAAGTTGCTGTGAGAAAACAAATAGGTGAAGAGACCAACTGCTCCCTCAGATGAGCTGTGGAGTTAGGCAGGAAATGACAGGCAGTGACAGGACAAGGGGGAATGGCTCTGAGCTGAAAGAGGGCAGGTTTGGATCGGGTATTAGGAAGAAATTCTTTGCTGTGAGGATGCTGAGGCACTGGCACAGGTTGCCCAGAGAATTTGTGGACTTCCCATCCCTCAAAGTGTTCAAGGGTGGAAGGGGCTCTGAGCAGCCTGGTCTAGTGGAAGGTGTCCCTGTCCACGGCAGGAAGGTGGAATGGGATGACCCTTAAGGTCCCTTCCAACCCAAACTGCTCAGTGATTCCATGAAAATCCCATCAGTCCTGCCTCCTGCCTTACCTTGCACTCTGGGCACTTCTCCTTCAGCTTCCTGGCCACACCAGTGATGGTGCCTCCTGTGCCAGAGCCAATCACCACCATGTGCACCTTGCCTGCAGGACAGGGAAGAGAGAGGCTTACAAGGACTCAGCACAGCCCCCAGCACCATCTCCCCTTCATTCAGGCCCCTGTGCAGGTGCAGAGCTTGTGTCCACCTGAACCCCATGGGAGGAGAGATCAGGCAGAGGCTGCACTGATGGCCAAAGCCTGGTCCTGTGGAGAAGTTTGGGTAAACTTGCAGGACCCGAGCACAGCTGATCCTGCCTCAGCTCAGGGAGCTGAAGGTGACCTCCAGATCTCCCACTCCAGCTCTCCATGATTTCTGCATCTTTGGCATCTGCTGAGCAGAGGGAGCAGCATGAAGTTGTGTCGGGGGGTTAAGTTGGATAGCAGGAAAAGGTTTTTCACCCAGAGGGTGGTTGGGCACTGAACAGCTCCCCAGGGCATGGGCACAGCACCAAGGCTGACAATGCTCTCAGACATGTGGTGTGACATTTTGGGTGTCCTGTGCAGGACCAGAAGTTGACTTTGATGATCCATGTGGGTCCCGTCCAACTCAGGATATTCTGTGGCTTAAGGGGCAGGGAATATCTCAGCACTTCCAGCCCTTTCAAACCACACCAGGTCAAAGCAAATCACACACGTAAATATCACTAACAGGGAAAACTTTTCAACCTGTGTTAGCATCCACAGTGTAGGGAAGGCTGAGCTCTGCCCTGGCACCTGCCTCTGTCAGATGTAACCCCCCTGGCATCACTGAAATTATAAAGATTTAGGGCTGGTAGGAGCAGAATCAGAGTCTGGCCTTCAAAACCTGATGCTGCAACTGCATTGGGGAAGGTGGACCTGCAATCCACAGCTGGCAGCCAGCTGGAGCAAATCCCAGCACTGCAGTGGAGGGAAGGCTGGAACTCTCTTGTTCCTGTTGATACCTGACTGCTTTACTGCTCTGATAACTCTGATAACTTTACTGCTCTCCAGTTAAAACCCTCGAGTCCTGCTCCCATTTTACAGTGCTCCCAGAACTGGCAATAAATTTCCCTTCTATCTGCACAGACACGGAGTGGGACAGTCCTTTGTCCTCCCCCAGCCCTCCAGTGACTTAGTGACTTCCAATGTCACCAGTTTGTGAGGTTTCAGTCTGTTTTGATTTGCAAACGAGCATGCTGGATCAGATGCAGCCTGCCATGCCCTGATGGATTTATATTCCCCTGCAAGGCTCGTGGGACATCTTGTGTTGGTCACAGAGGTGTTGTGCCCACCAAGAGACATGTTCCTTCTCCTTTAGGTACAGCCTGAATTTCTCAAGGCTCTGGTCTCCTCCCCCAGGCTTTTGCAATGGGAGGGGACATTCGGGAAGCCCTGCAGGCTGAGGTGTATCTGGAGTGGATTAGGAGAGGTTACTGCACCCTGCGTGTCAGTATTATTAAGATAATACCGCCTGCCCCTGCAGAGGCCCTTTGGGCTGTTTCTGGACACTCAGGTCAATAAATGATGTAAATTAAGCCTCTCAGGGAGGCTTACAGCCCTCTGCACGTAGGAGCAACAGCACAGACAGTACCTTCACACTGCTCCAGGATCTCCTCAGCCGTGGTGTCGTAATGAGCCAGGGGGTTGCTCGGATTTCGGTACTGTTTATTCCAACAGAGAACAGCAGGAGTTACCGTGTGAAGAGCAGGTCAAATACCAAACCAGCAATAGCTCCTGACAGAGCTGTACCCAAAGCATGCAGCTGCCCCCTCCTCTCCCTGCCAAGGGGGGATTGCAACCCTGCCAGAGCAGGTCACAGGAATTCCTCCTGCTTGTCCCTTTGGGACAGATTTCCAAGCACATTTGGGGTTTTTCCACACTGGAAGGTTAAATGTGCCCACAAACACTCACTGTCCAGCACTTGGTGCCCATCAGGTGTGGGGATGGTTCAGGGGATGGGAACTGTGGGCTGGAGAAGCTGTCTTGATTCAGCTCTCACACACACAGAGATTTTGCAGCACTGATATTTGTGCACCCCACCTTCACACCCATGGACCAGGCTGCTTCTGAAAAGCTTATTCAGTCTTTGAGCTCTTTTTTTTTTTTGTCTTAGAATTAAGGAGCTTCTCTGAGTTTCCTGCACTCCAGGGGCTCCCTGCTCAGGGGTCAGACCAAGTGCCCTCCTGTCCAAGACTCAGCACTGCAGGAACCTCTGGCAGCAGTCACCAGGGTTTGCCCTTCACAGCATGAAGTTTATTTTTGAGGCAGAACAGAGGCTGCTAGCTAGGCATAAAAAGTGGGTTTTTTTCCAGGTCAAAGTTAAATCTGAAGCAATTTGAGGAGTCTTTGAATTGTGCAAGAAAACCCAGCCTCACCCACGCTGAGGCTTTGGCAGAAGAGACGCAGGTTTGGAAGTGTCCCTTATTCTGTTTCTGTCCCCCTGTGCTTTGCAGAGGAGCGATTAAGTTTCAAATGCCATAAAACACTGACTAAATCTCCCTCTGGTGCCAGTTTGAATGAAGCCCCCAAACACAGTCACACTTGGAGCACATCCTGTAAAGTGTTTTGGGAAACAATCAGTGGAGGGTGGCCTTTACCTGGTCCAGGATGTGAGAGTTTGGGATTTCGTTTTTCAGCTTCCAGGCGACACGAATGTTGGACTCCGGGGCATCAAAGCGAGTGCACGGGGTCCTCACAATTTCAGCACCCAGTGCCTTCAGAATATCGACCTTTGGGAGGGAAAAGAGGAGATGCAACACAGCTCATCCCATGTAGGGATGGTAACCTGAACCTGTGGGCTCAGGGCAGCGCCAGATGCCAGAGGAGCTTTGCGTGTGAGAGACATTTATCATTTGGACATACAATGTCCAGTTCTGGGCTGTGCTATCTCTGACATGCTTCTGGCACCCCAGGGCCTCCTGCCTGAAGCTGGCACATGGATTGAAGGCTGGCCTTGTGCCCTGTCCCACTTGGAGGGCAGGCTGGGGACAGGGTGGAGGGAGGTGACACTGTGCTGCTCCTTGGTGCCAGGGGAAAGGGCAGAGGGAGCTGGACAGGGAACAGTGTCTCCTGTGTGCTGGGGTTTGAGCTCCAGCAGGAAAAGGGGAGATCAAAAAGCTGGTTTTGCCTTAAGTCCCTTCTCTTCTGCCACCAAGCACAAGGGAGGAGCAAATCAGCCCTCAGGTGTCTGCACTGGGAGGTGTGGCTGTCAGTGGCAGAGGAGGATTTTTGGGACACCTGGAGATCAATCCCATGGCAGCTGGAGGTGGCATCTGATCCAGACTGAGCTTAAGTGAGATTGAGGATGAAATGAGGGTGACACTTTGGAGAAGGGCTCATTCTTGAGCCAGGTCAGGGTCCAGGAGTGGCTTCACTGGCATGAGTTGAGCTGAGCAGGCTGTGAGGCTCTTGGCTCACCAAGGAGGTGTTTCTGCCATCTCCAGGATGGCAGGTTTACCTTTTCACCAGCTCTTGTGCAAGTGAATTGACTCCCACCACCTTTTGAAAGCAGCTCAGGCAATTCATAGTGTCTCCAGGTTAAAGAAAACCATAAATACCCAGCGAGGCCAAGTGACCTGCCAGATGTCAGAGGGGAAGTGAGCAGGACTGGCAGGGGAGCCCTGCCTCTCCTTCTGTCCCTCCAGCCCTCACAGGCAGCAGATCCTGCTCCATTTCTCTGCAGCCACACACCGTGTTTGGCTATCCCATCACTCCAGCTGCACTCCTGACACCAGACAGTCACCAGGCCATCACAGCATGCCTTTTTTCCCCTCAAGAGGCAACTTTCTGAACAGCAGCCGTGGCACTGTGTGTGCAAGGCTCGGTGGCCTTTAGAGGAGAGGGATCCACGAAGGAAAAGGCAGAGGGAGAGAGGGCAGGAGATGTTCCTTAGCTGGAGGGTAATACCACACAGAGCTCTGACCTTCTCCATGCTCATTTTCTCTGGCAAGACGATGATGCAGCGATAACCCTTCAGTGCAGCCACCAGAGCCAGCCCGATCCCTGCGTGGTGGGGAGCAAAGGGAATGGGTTGACAACAGCATTTGGCAAAAGTGACAACAGCATTTGGCAAAAGCGACTGATGTGCATCACTCCCTACATTCTTCTCTCCTGAACGCAGCCATGAAATGTTCACTGACAAGCCACAGGTGAGGGCATCCCCCTGGGAGCACCAGGAAGGGTGGGAGGATGTGCTAACAGGCAAGTGGAGCTGCAGCATATCCCTCCTGCTCACAGGAGCCCACTGGCGTGGCACAGACAATGGCAGGGCTGGGGAGAGCTTTCCTCCCCTCACCCAGGCTCAGGCCTCTCCCTGTGGTTTTGGGAGCACAGGAGAGAGGTGATTTTTCTTCAGGAGTGCCTTTCCCTCCCCCTGAAGCACGGTCAGATGTGGGGGGATGGACATACTGCACAGTCACCTCACAGCCAGCAGGCAAAGGGCACCTCTGCTCCGATTTCACAGAGTGATGGATGGAGCCAGCTGCTCCCACCACAGCAGGAAGGTGAGGCTGGAGCAGCGTGGTCCTGCCAAGGGATGGAGGGAGCCTGGTGCCATTCCAGGGGATGGAGCGAGCCTGGTGCCATTCCAGCTGCCCTGGGCAGGCAGGGAGCCAGCAGGATCCACCTGGAGAACAGCTCTGGGGGAGCACAGATCCCCTGCTCCATGTCTGGGGTGACAAGGGGTTGGCTCTGGGGCTGCCTGAGGCACAGGGCCAGTAAGGAGCAAAATTCCTGGAGATGAACCCTGTTCTGCTTGGTAGTGAGGGGGAGGCAAGGAGGACAGCAAGGGACATGGCCTCAACCCCATGCAGAGCACCTTGACAGCCTCTGCTGTGCCTTTTGGTAGGAAATCATGCTGTGCACACACACAGGTCCTTGTGGGGCAGGGAGAAGCAAAGGAACATTGGAATTTGCACCAGTGGTGCTGCAGAGGATGCAAAACAGTGGGGGGAGTCTCCTGTGGTGTGCCCCCTCATCTTGCACCCCAAAATAAGGGACAGTGACAAGGAAAAAAAAAAAAAAAAAAATCACATGATTTCTCTTCCAACCCATCAGGGAAATGTCCTCTGGGAATTTTGAGAATTCAAAATCTTCCCAGACTGAAAACAACCAGGGCTGCCCCAGCTCCTGATGCTGTCTGCCCTGCCACAAGGTGACCTTCCAGGCACACCTGTCCAGCTGTGGGACCTCTCAGACCCCCGGGAATTTCAGCAATGAGGCACCTCAGCATCCCAGGGTACCCTTGGCCACCAGGAGGGGAGCTGAGGGGAGGATGGAGCCAGAGCTGATCTTGTCACTGCAAGAGCTCCTCAACTCCCCGCTCCTCAGAAATGTCTCCCTGCCCAGCACCCAGGCAGAGGGAGCCTCCCTGCCCTTCCCACCTGTGTTTCCTGAAGTGGGTTCAATCAGGGTGTCTCCTGGCTTGATAATGCCAGCTCTCTCAGCATCCTCCACCATCCTGAGGCTGATGCGATCCTTCACGCTGCCCCCGCGTTGAAATACTCACATTTTGCCACTGGAGAGGAAAGGAAAAGGGAGATTCCATCAGGCACCAGCTCCTTGCTCCCCCAGGCCTCACTGCAGTTTTAGGACACCTATTCCTCCTCTGCAGGATGGTCTCTTTGCTCAGGGGAGTACATCCAACATTTGTTTTTCTGGGGTTACCTATCAGCACAACCTCTGCAGAGTCCTTCTTTCCCCCATGTTTCCTCCACCCTGGATGGGTTTAAAATCAACCTGGTCAGCCCAGGATGGGTTTAAAACCAACTGGACATGGTCACTGCAAGGTGGGAGGTCTCACAGTGGCACAACACTCCTTGCTGCCCTGCTTTGAGGGCTCTTCTGTGGGCAAGGCACTGTTAGGGTCAGCAGCAAGGTCTTGCTGTCTGTCCTGGGGCATTGCAGTATTTAATAGATGTCTAAAAAGGTCCCCTTTTAGATATCTAAAATCACCTCCAGGGGTGATATGTAGTCCTGAGTGGGGTGCCATAAAGGAAAACAAACAGTAGAAAGAACATTTTTAAGTGTCAGACAAAATTACCATTTTTTCACTGAGCTATAAAAAAACCAAAACCAAACAAGTAACTTTCTATGGTGCATTCAAATTGCAAGGCACATCTTGGTCCTAACCAGGGCCTCCACACCACAGGATTCTTCCCACCAAGGCTTTGATGAACATCTGCACCTGCACTGGTGCTACTGAGCTCTGCTTTACAGGCAACAGGGAGAAACAGGGATTTCCAGGGGTCATTCACTTCTTCCTGGCAGGGAAAGCTACCTGAGGCTGAGAAATCAGCCCAACACCTGATCAGCCTGAATGGGAAAAGAAATCTCGTGCTCATGATTACATTTGATAATGTAATCCAGCTGTAACTTCTTCCTTGAGGCAGCTGTGCTGCAAGCATTGCTGTGTTTTGGGAAGAGGCTCTGAGCTGACACATCGTGCAGTTACTCTGCCTGTTCCACTCTCCTTCCCCTCCTGTGCCAGGGGAGGGAGACAGCATCCCAGAAATTGGGATATGGGTATCCTCCCCAGCACCTAAGGATGCCCCAGCCAGAATCCTCCAAGGCTGCTCCAGAGGTGGACCAGGCACTGCACATCTGTCCTGCCACCTCCACCAGCTCCCTTCCCTGGTCTGCTGCCACCCCCTGGGGTCTCATTCTGGGCAGTGCAGTGCAGGGGTTGCAGGCTTAGTGGCCCAAAGATCCCAGGTGCTGAGCAGGGATCTGGGGGGAGAGCACAGCAGGCTGCCTGTGTCAGTGTGCTCTGTTTGCACCGTGGATTCCCAGCTGCCAGGCAGGACTGCAAGGTTCTGCTGTGCCATTTCATTGAGGATGAGTGCTCAGCAAGCCTGTCCTGACTCAGCCCTGTGACACTCATGGCACTTTCTGCCTCTGAGAATCTGCCTTTCTGCCCAATCTGGATTAAATAAATTACCAGGGATAGGAGTTATAGGAAGGGAGACTGAAAAGCACACATCCACAGATCTGATTTTATCATCCTTGTGATTGTAGGGGACCAGGCTAAAACCAACCCTTCCATGAGACACCACCAGCTCTGTGTTAACATCCTGGGGAGAGGATTTAGATCCATCCCCAAATTTAGCCCACATCTGTGCTTCCTCTCTTCCTCACCCTCACCTCATACCATGGAAAAACCTGCAGGGAAAGGGCAACTCACAGAGCTCACACTTGAGCCCATAGGACTTCCCAATCTTGTTGATTCGGACCATTGGGGTGCAGCCAATTTTCTTGAGGATACTGGGCAAGATCTTCTTTTCTTCTGTCCTGAAATAATGCAGGGGGGAAAAAAAGTCAAACCAAAGCTGTTGTTATGCAACATGATCCAAGAGAAAATCTGAGTGAGGTTTCAGCAACTTTATCAAGGCCACCAAAAGATACCCCAACTCCAAGAGAAAAAGCCCTTATCAACAATTAATGGCACCAGGAGTTAGTTATGGTTTTCCATTATGAGTTATTCGCTCTTTTACATAAAAAATAAGCTAATTAATTTTCAGGATTGTTCTGAAATGCCTTGTTCTGCAAAGCCCTAGGCCAGGTCTATAATGAGAGAGAAGATGCTGGCAAGCCTTGGGATTTTATGCTGTGGGTGAGGAAACCAGGAGAGAACACACAACAAAAGGCTCCTCCTGTCTTCCCCATCCTACCCAGCAGCACCTCTGCTCCCCACATCTCCAGCTGTCTCTGGGCCAAGGGTTGTTTGCCTGGCCAGGACTCCCAAACTCGCAAGGATGGCTCCATGCCATCAGAGAAGCCCAAACCACAGAGGGTTCTGGAGGGTGTTTTGCAAAGAATTAAAGCCAGCTCTGTGATCAGTGAAATCCAGCTGCCTGGCTTGGCCAGGCACTGCCAGACTCCAGCAGAAGCCAAAAACCACATCACAGCAACTGCAACCAGAATGAAGAAGACCTGTTTGCCCAACCCAACTCCTCTTGCCAGGGAACTCACACCCTTGAGCTCTTTCAAAGACAGAGGGAGAAGACTGACGAGGGCTGTGTTTCTTTGGGCCACATCACATTGCCCCTGGTCACAAGCCAAGCACATCTCTCTCCCAGTGGGGTGACAGCCCCCCACTCCCTCACTGCCCAGCTCTCCCCTCCTGCCATCCCCTGAGCCCTGAACTGGAGTTATCCTGTCTCTGTCACGGCCAGGCAGGTGGCTGTGTGCTGGCAGAGAGCCTGTGAGGAGCAGGGGTGACACAGTGGCTTACTTAGACACCTCACAGCCCTCCCTCCAGGTCTGGAAAGCAAACCACCTCTTGTTTTGCAGGACTACAGGGGTTTGGTGAAGGTCTTCACTACAAAAGGTCTTTACTCCTTGCATCTCAAGCCCAGAATTGATGGGAAGTGCTGTCACCTCTCCCTCTGTGGGAAGTGTTTGCAGAAACATCACAGCCTCCTCTGAGTGCTGGCAAATGTGAGACAATAACACAATAAATGAGCTTTCCCCACGTTGCCCATCTGCTCCAAAAGCCACTGAAATGCTCAGGGGTTTCAGTGGGGCTGAGCCATGGCACCAGGAGGCTCCAGCTCCTTCAGGTAATGTTTAACTAGAGCCTGGTTCTCTTGGGAGTGACCTGTGTCACTGCAGTACACATCTGGATCACATCCTGCAGGATCACATCCTGATAGCAGCTCAGGACAGTGCACAACGATGGTTTTTCCCCTGAGATTCCAGTTTTTACTCCTGGCCTGCTATTCCTTAAGATGTTCAGGGGGAAAGCAGTCCTGGCAAAGCAAGGAATTCCTGCTGAGGTTATAGTGGGTCAGAACTGGCTCAAGGAATACCAGAACTAGTCTACCTCTGTATCTTTGAAAAAAAATTGAATTATTAATATTCTTGATTAAAATAGCAACTTGCTTCTCTTTCTGCTTCTACCCCCAGTACTCAATCAGATTTCACATGGGAATCTCAGGAAGTCCAGAGATTTTTACTACATTGGCTGCTATCTGTGGTTTACCTGGAGCAGGAAAACCAAACCACCCCCTCCACACAATGGTGTGATGTTCCTGTGTGGTTTTTTCACCACTTTGCAGTGGGTTATGTTTCAGTTCCTGCCCCAGCAGTGCTGTGAGACCCCCCTCAGCCAGACCCCCTTCCCAGGGCAGTGTTTGATGCCCAGGGCTGGGGAATGTCTCTCCATCTCCTGTCTGGGTGTGGGATGGGTCCTGGCACTGGCACAACCACAGCACCCTGATGCCAAATTGTTAAAAAATAAGAATATTATACTGAACAGCATGGGGAAAAAAACCCCAATTTTGACTGAAAAGAGCCAATTCCATCCTCAGATGCCAGCTGCAGGGGTTGCACTGAGTGAGTGCCTGGATGCACAGCTTGCTGGATCAGCTCCAGGGCTCTGCTGTCCTCATTCATGGGCCAGACCCAGTGGCTGTTTTGGGCTGCCCACATGCTGGTGGCTGTGCCCTGGCCCTGTCCTGCCTGGCACTGGGTCAGGCATGGCCATGCAGAGCAGTGCTGCACCTCCCATGGGCTCCAGCTCCTCACTGGCTGCAGTTGGATTCCTGGTTCACATCTTTGCACTGCAGGGAGGTGTCTGCAGCTCCCCTGACATTTATGGGACAGCCTTATCTTTAGTAGCTTGTCTGTGTCTGGTTTGCAGGGTCATTAAAGCACCTCTTGTCAAGCCTAGTCTGAGCCCTCTGGCAGCCTCACGTCACCCTGGGAGCAAACCTGCTGCTGTGAGGGCAAGAACAGCTCAGAAAAAGCACTTTTCTCTGCATTGTGTGGCCATTTCCTACTGATTTAAAACCCTGGAACACATTTTTGTGGAGGTCTCTCAGCCATATAAAATAAGATGCCCCAAAGGAGCAAACGTTTTTAAAAGGGTGCTGGAAAACACAGAGCTGAAACTCAAGCCAGCAACCTCCTTCTGCAAAACTAAAGGGAGGGAGAAAGATCTCCTTGGAGATGAGGTATAAGCTGGTTTTGCCCTCTGAAAAATAAACCATCATTAACATCACAACTGGCTTCTGACCATCCTGGTATAACAACAGTACTTCACCTCCAGGAAAAGGTGCTGAACTTCCCTCTGAAACAACCAGCATGGAAGAATTACTTACAGGCGAACACAGGAGTGGGGAGACTTGCTGGCAGGAGTTGTGGCTGTCCATGTGCACCTGCTGGGCAGGTTGGGATGGATCCACGTGCTGTCCTGACTGCCTGCTCCAGTGCCATTCACGAGGGGACATGTCTTACTCAGCTCCTGTGTGGTGGAAATAGAGGTCACACAGTCACCTTGGAGAAAAATAGCTGCAGAAGGCAAAAAAAATGGCATTTGGGTGTGGAGGCCAGGCTGCTAGGAGTTGCCTCATTTTAACCACATGGATCTGGGTGGATAAGGAGGTTGTAGTGATGGAAGGAGGTGGGAAGGAGATGAACAGATGGAAGGATGTTGTACTGAGGTGGGTGTCAGTCTCTTCTCCCAGGGAGAAAGTGATGTGACAAGAGGAAATGGAGTCCAGTTGCTCCAGGGGAGATGATACATCAGAAAAAAAAAAAAAAAAAAAATCGATTGTACTGCAGAAAAATAATTTCATGGAAAGGGTTGTAAAGCATTTGAACAGAACTCCCAGGGCAGTGGTGTAGTCACCAGCCCTGGAGTTGTTCAAAACCCACATGGATACAGCACTTGAGGACACAGAGTAATGGTGAACACGCTGGTGCTGGGATCATGGTTGGACCTGATGATCATGAGAGTCTTTTCCAACCTCAACAATTGCATGATTCCATAGTTACATAATAAAATTGCTCTTTCAGAGTGCTAGACCCCACACATCACTGGGGTATCCTCTCCAGTACATCTTCCCTGGCTCAAAATCTCCCTTGCACTAGAAAATTTGATGCTCCTTATTTAATTATTTGGTCAAGAACAGTGTTTTTCACCCTGACAGTGAAGAACCTGCAGGTAAATCCACCCAGCAGTAGCTGGAGAACACTTTTATGGTGGTGGCAGTGGGACTGAGAGGTCACCTCTACTCTGGCATCCAAGAATATCAAAATTGAGAAAAAAGAGCCAACAGAAATAAAACAACAAAGGGAAGCAAAAGTGCCATGGGGTACAGAGCAACTCCCACAGTAAAACAGCTTAAAGAGAGAAGGATACATCAGACTGGAAATGAGGCAAGTGGCTGGTGCTGAGAGCAGGCTGTAAAATCCTGGGAGAGCTGGAGAAGGTGCTTCAAATAATGAGCAACAAATAATAAGGCAGAATGGATTATCAGGAACAACTATAGGGACAGGGCAGGTAAAAAAAGAGTGAGAAAAGGGTTAAACAAGTTTGAAAAGTGGAGTTCAGTAGCAGACTTTAAGCACACAAGCCCTAATGGCATCAGTGCTCTGTGAAAAAGGCAATTTTCTGTGCTGTTTTCTCTGTATTGCTGGTGCACATACAAACAAATGGAGGAGTCTGGATTCAAAGTTTATTCTCAGCATCTGCTACTGAGCAATAGCAGAAACAAGGGTTGCATGCAGGTTTGGTGTGAACCTCTCTGCTCTGACCCTGTCTGCAATCCATCCACCACCCATCTGTGCTAAGGAAACAAACCACATGGTGAAAAGAGACAATTTTGGGCATCTGGAAGTTCCTCTTCTGGCTTGTTCACAGCATGAATTCCCCTTGATTCAGCCAGTATTGAACAAAGGGGCCTTGCAGCTCTGTAGGGTCATGGATGGAGACTTTGTGGCTTGACTTATGAGACAAGGGCAGCCTTAATTACCATTTCAGCCATCCTTCTCCTGCTCTCCACTCGGCTCACCCTCCTGGTGGGAGTCTCTCTGCAGCAGTGTGGCAGGACAGCCCAGGCTTTGCTCTGTGATCCCCTGGTGGTCTCCAGGAGGGAGGATGGGGCTGAGGTTTGCTCCCAGAGGGTTGGGCTGTCCCTGGAACACAGAAACACACCACACCATCACTCCAGCAGCACCAGAGGGATGAAAGAGGCCCTGGTGTGTGGCTGAACCTTCTCCTCACCCAGAAGCCCCACAGCATCTCTGAAGATGGAGGTGAACAACCTCGTGTTGCAACCTGGCTTCACAACTAAAGCAGACAGAGAACTCTGGTCCTCCCCCCCACCACACCCTGAGCCACCTTTTCCCCTCCACAGACACCACAGAGACACAACCCCAGCCTCAGAAAGCAGCAGGGAACAGTGAGGGCACAAGGAATTCACTCCAAAATGCCTTGGATCCTGCAGTCAGCAAAAGCTTTCCCCCCAAACTTTGCTTCTCAGTGCTCTTCCCCACCACTGGCAAACCTGCTGCTCATTGAGAGGGATTAAAGGGGGAAAAAAAAAGGTTTGTTTCCTTGCAAGCCAGGATTTGTGTTGGCCTTGAGTGTATCTCCCGAAGCAAATCTGTGTTTACCTAAGGAATTAGCTGGGAAGGAGCAAAAGTCACCTGTGGGTAAAGAGAGATAATCCTCAGTGTATCAGAGGTGGGCAGCTTTCACAACTGAGGTCCCCAGTTACCACCTAAAATGCTGGCAAAATGGATTTTATAAGTTGTTGGGTTTTTTCCTTCCTTTTCCTGGTGATGCACATCTCTACTATGATCCTGGTGGGGTGGAAAGAGACAAGGTAGGATGGTGAAATTATTGGGGATGCAGAGCCTCACCACAGAAGTCTCTTCTCCCCACCAGTCCTAATGCAGGAGGGATTCATGGAAAAAAGACCATTACCAGCTCCCCACCTTCTAAAACAAGGTTGCATTCTCCTCACTGTGTTCAGTTTCCCTGACATCTGATACCCCAAAAAAAGCCAAGAATGGGGTTTTCATTTGTTCTCTCACCCAAAGTGAATACAGACATATTTTCTAGGCACCCAAAGAAACAGGAGCTGGCCCTTGACTAGGTCAACACTTGCATTCCTCTCTGCTGGAGAATTCCTCATGTGCTGGAATTCCTCATATTCATCTCAAGAGCTGGGTAATTCCCAGTGCTGCAGGACTACAGGGATGTCCTTCCACTTTCAAAACACTCTCTGCATCAAATCACTGCATTTCTGTGCCCAGAGTCCAGATTCTTATTTAAATTGATATATGTCAAAAAACCCAGAGTGGCTCTGAAGGTAACCTTAAAAATTACACACCTGAAGTGTGGAAGCCCCAAAAAGAGGTGGCAGAGGGCCTGAAATGGCACCAAAGGATGGGAAGGATCTGGGATTTTGGAGGCTTTAACACAACACTGGGGAGCTGCTGCCCTGCTGCCAGCCTGGGAGTCACATCCCATCAGCTGGGATGGGTGGGAGTGTGAGGAGAAAGAGGTCAGCATGGACGGCCTGGCTGCAGCCAAGGATGGCTGAGAGGAGCAACGTCCAGCACAAACATCTCACACTGCGTCCTGCATGGTTTTAAATCACCTTAGATCACAAAGCGAAGATCCATCCTCTGTGATGACCAAATCTCTTACCTGTGTCCCAAGACTCTCCCCAACCCCTGGCTGAAGGTTCAGGTGTCATCTGCTCAGCCACCTTGTCCTGCCACAGCCCCACTCCTCACTGCTGAGCACAGAATCCTGAGAGGGCTCAAGACTGGGCAAAGGATGAATGGAAATCTCCACTGGAGTTGGGAAGCAGGAAAAATGGAAATCTCCACTGGAGTTGGGAAGCAGTCCAAGAAACTGGGAATGATAACACACAGCTGCTGCCACTTAATGAAAATATATGGCAAGGAGCACAGGCTAATGTTTACAGAGCACTTTGCAGATAGGAGATTGCAGCTATCAGGTTATCAGGCTGCTCTGATAACTTCAAGGGGAAGAAAATCAAGATGCTCATTAAGTAAAGTGAGGGAAAATAAGACACACTCTGCAGAGCAGAAATGCTGTTTTCTTGCTTTATTCTAAAGAAATGGTATTGCTGTCACTGAGCAAGACAAATGTGACATCAGTTGAGCAGAATGATGGAGTGACCCAGGCTGGAAGGGACCTTGGGAGGTCCCAAACCAGCCTCCTGCTCAAAGCTGGGGCACCACTAAATTCAACCCAGGCTACTCAGGGCTTTGTCCTCCTTAGATCTTGAAAACCTCCATGGATGGAGCTCTACAAGCTCTCCAAACAGCCCTCTCCACCACCTCACTGACCTCATAGCTTGAAGCCAGATCCTCCCTGGTTGCCTGGTTTATTCAGGACTTACTGAAACCACAGCTATTCCCAGGTCAGTCAGCCTTTGCATGGCACAGGGAGCAGAGGCTGCCCAATTCCAAGTCTCCCCACAACACCAAGGGCCCCCATTTCCCATGGAGTCTGCCAGGAGGTAAGAGATAAACCACTACTCACCCTCCAGCCTGTCAGCAGAGTGGCTGTGCTGAGCCCCAGCCCCAGTTTATATGTGCTGGTGGCAGGGGACACCTGTGAGCTCCGGGAGGGGCACGATTGGGTCCTGCCCCATGTGCCCTGGTTGCTCTCTGAGGGGAGGTGACTGGGGTATAAAATGAAGATAAGCAATTTATTGTTTGTTTTAATTCGTACTTATCTCCAGCAGTGCTCTCAGCCCATCCCCCAGCAATTTGGTGCTGATTTTAGAATTTTGCTGCTGTTCTGGGTTTTGTGTCTTGTGCTGGAACTTCAACCCAGGTCACCTGTGTCAGCATGGGCCTTGCTGAATCAGGCACAGAAATAATCATCCATGCAGAAATCATGACAGAAATTATATCCTCTGTTGGGTGCTGCCTGGTAGGGACTCTCTCTGTCCTCTGGGATCCTAGGAAAAGTCTCTGCAGCACCTCCAGCCCTAAACCTCTGTCTCCAGCTTCTCAAGCGATGCTTTGCTATTAAATCAGCTATTAAATTAAAGCAGTGTGCAGCTTCTGCTCCGTGGTGATTCCCAAACACCAGCTGGGGATCAGGATATCCCATGGATGCAGATTTTGCCAAAGAGGAAGAACCCATGAGAATTCCAGTCCCTCTTTTCTCCACTCCTCCCCAGAGCCAGGGCAGCACACAGAGCTGCCTGCCTCAGGCTGGGGCTGTGCTCCTCAGTGGTGAAGGAAACTTCATCATTTCTGAGGTGAAGAAAACCTTTTCAGGCAAAAAAACCCTCTTGTCAGAATGCTTATTTTGGAATTAAACCATAGAAGACAAGACTGGTGTGGGTATTAGCACAGGGATGACTTTACCTTTGGTCTTTTTGCAATAAATGAACTCTCTGGAAAACATTGCCAGAGATAATCCATCTCAGAAAACTCTTGTGGGCTATCTGATGTGACATAGAACATGCAGGTGTCTTGTGAAGAGGCTGCAAATAACCCCAGCCTCAGCAAGAATTGTATTTTCTGGGCATTGCAGTTACAGAATAACCCAGCCACCCCTTCCTGGTTGTCTCCTGCAGCAGAGTGTGCTCAAAAATAAGATTTTTCAGTGGCAAAACTGCGAGAAAAGGGGATCTTTTCAACCTGAAAGGCAACAAGGTTTAGATGGGGATTGGAGGGACAGAAGACAATTTTGAAATAAAATGCTTCCTTAAGAGAAATATATTTTTAAATTAAAAACTTTCTCCCCCCAAAAAAAAAAAAGAAAAGAAAAAAAAGAAAAAATGTCTAAATGGCAATTTGAGGGACTTTGAAGGAAAAAAACCCCCTTTAACTCAGCCCAGGAGTTTTCTCAGTTTTACCCTCCTGAGTCTCTCCTCATCCTGCTGGGAGGGAAGTTGTGAGTGGCTGTGTGGGGCTGAGTTGCTGGTTGGGGTTAAATCACAACATTTTCCCACCACCAGCACCATCCCCAGAGCTGCTGTGCAGTCAGACTCTCTGGCATCACCAGCCCTATGGTCACACACAGGTTTTTGGGGTTTTTTTTGCCCCAGCAGGTGAGCACAGCTCACACTGCCCCATCCTCTGTCTGAAGAGCTGCCTTGCAGCATTTAACCTGCAGCATTCCATCAGCATCTTAAAGCTGGGGAGCAACAACTGGAGAGAAAATCAGGCAGCCAAAAAAATGCTGAGAGGGAGGCAGCTGAGAACACTGGGGTGGCTCTGAGCTCTCACAACAGGTGACACAAAGGTGTGACACAAAAGTTCATGCATAGGGACAGAGAGGGATCCTACTTTAAAACATCATCAAAAAGACTCTTTGCAGTAGTTTTATAGTATTCATCTCCTCATTACTGTGAGGGTGGTGAGCCCTGGCACAGGTTGTCCAGAGAAGCTGTGGCTGTCCCTGGATCCCTGGCAGTGTCCAAGGCCAGGCTGGATGGGGCTTGGAGCAGCCTGGGATAGTGGAAGGTGTCCCTGTCCATGGCAGGAGGTTGGAATAAAGTTATTTTTAAGGTTCCTTCCAACCCAAACCATTCTGTAATTCTGTGATCCCTGTGAAGATGCAACATTCAGGTTTTCCTTCTGGGCACTTGTGAGGAAAGATCTCCCATGGCCACAGTCATCCCCCAAGTGAATTTTCCTCCTAGAGGAGATAATCTGGTTTTATAATGTTCCTTATTCTGCTGTACCAAGTGCTAAGAAATCCATATTTTCTCCTCCCATGTAATTTAATAATCAAAATGGCTTTATCAAGGCAGTTGAAGCTCCACATTAGGGCTTGAGAAGATGTCAGGAGAAGGATTAGCAATGTTTGGGGAAGGCCTAGCAAATAATTCAGGGCAGAACAGGCTTTCCTTGGTTCTTGGCTTATTTTTGGCCATCAGAAAAAAACATATTGCTGTGAGGGCATGAGGTTAAAACTGCCACTTGGTCAAGCTGAATTGGACTGTGAGCTGGAATACTGGTGATGGTATTTGAACAATGTGGGTAATCTGGGAAAAAAGGATGCTGTCACTTGCTGTTAAATATATTTTTTACCTGTTCAACACACTGTGTAGAAGTCTTACTGCATCACCAGCTGAAACATCTCCATTCCAGGGTCAGGGGTGCCCACAGCCCCTTGCCCTGTTTGTTTGGCCACTCAAACCCAGCTGGTTACCACTGGAGGAAGCAGCAACCTCCCAAAACTTGTGCTTCAGCAGGTGTGAGAGAAGCTACAGCACGTTTTTACCTCCTGAAAGAGCAGTGAAACCTGCAGTGTAAACAGCACTTGGCTTTTCCTCTAAACAGAGGTGGATTTTTGCCATAAGAACAGGTGAGCTGGCTGCTCTAACTGGTCCTGTGGGTTATCCCCTCACCTACCATCCTCCAGCACGTGGCAGAGGGTAGCAGCACTTCCACCAGAAACACGAGTGAGGGTTGGTGGTTGTGGTTCTTTTATTTTTTTTCCTTCCCCAAAGGGAATTTATTGCTTTCGTAAGGCAGCTTTCTGGACTGAAGTCCTCCCTTTATCTGCAGAGCCACCACAGCTGATTGTACCCAGTACTTTTCCTGCAGGAGGGGCAGCTCCCCAGCTGGGGACAGCTGTGTCCCAGGGGTGCCATTAGGCTGTGACTCAGCTGTCAGGAGGTCTTGCAAAAACGAGGTGTGGGCAGAGCTCTGCTCTGCTCCAGCCTGGAGCTACTGCTAACCAGGTGCTGAGGAAGCCTGGCTGTTTCCCTCCATGGCTCCACTGGGTAAAACCTGGTTTAGAACCTGATGTGCCTCACCAGGGCATTTCTGAAGCTGTCCAGCTCCGTGCTGGGCTTGCTGGAAGGTGGAACTTGATCCTTCATGCTTCCTGCAGCTCTCTGTGCCTGGGCAGCCTTTGGCTTGTGCTGGAATGGTCTCTGTGTGTGGGTCAGAAGGGAGAGATGCTGGCCTCCTGCCTCTCCAGGATCCCCTTTTCCCCCTCTGAGGAGCTGCCAAAAGGGAAAGGGAAGGCAGGGATCTGCATTTTCTGCCAGCAACGACAGCATTTCAAGGATCACACTGATGCCTTGAGGGGCTTAGCTAAAACAGAGGCTAGACAAAGTTAAGAGAATAAAAAGCAGTTAAGTTTATTGAAGGCCTTCAGGTGCATTTAGGGCAATCACAGCCCAACCAAGGGCTACACCCAAAATGGATGGTGGGTCACTGGTTTTTCATACTTTATAAATTTTTTCTATTTGCATATCGAGGTTTAATCCTCCAGTTACAGCTTCAGGTAATGAAGTCAATTACTCCAAGTTTGCTCCCCCAGTTCACTGCTGTTTACATATCTTGGGGCCTGAGACAGTAAGGTGTCCTTGAGTTTCGAGCTTAGAGAGGAATTGTTTTGTCTAAAAATGAGAGAAGAGCAGCTTAGCACTCTATATGGAGCCTAGAGTTATACACTAAAAGAATTACAGGATTACAGACACATTGAAAAATACAGAAACTAAAATCCTAAGGCATCACCATGAGAAGGATGTGCAAGATAAAGTCATCCCCTGCTGCTGGAGCAGGAGTGAGGAGATAAAGCACTCAGAGTGTGGGAAATCCTGAACACCCAGCATGAGAGCAAAGAGGTCATGTCCAGAGACACAGAAATACCTGCAGAGTCTCACAGGCCACACACTGAGAGTGAGGGTTCTTCAGCACTCATTTCTTACAGTCTAACACACTTATACACTTGAACTGGCATTAAAAAAAAAAAAAACCAAAACAAACCACCCAGAGCTGTTTTGCAATCAGACAGCTTTTATTGAACTCTTCATATTGTACATTTGTGAACATCTGTGCAATAAATACAGCTCAGTGTTGATTTTTCCCAGCTCCTTGAAGCATAAGGAATCTTCCCTTTCCCTTAGTTGACACTCCACAGTAGGAAAAGCTGTTGGATAGTAGGGATAATGTCAGGAAGCTCCTGACAGTGAGCCTTGTGTGAGATTTGTAACAGCAAGCAGGAGTTTTCAGAAATGAGTTTAGTGGGCAGATGAGACTGGTCTGGCTGCTGGGAGGAACCTCTGCTAGCCAGAGTTCTGGAGTCAGCCACAGCTAGTGCAAGAAATGAGAGATAAAAATCATTTTCACGTTCCAATGTTAAGTCATTGCCTGGCAACTGCTTGCAAAATACTGTACAGATTTTACTGAATAGTTGCCTTCAGGTGGGAAAATAAAAAGTATTATTGCAGAGCCAACATTAGGACTGATAATCTCTTAACAGTGACAAACAAATACAGCATAAATTGTTGATAAAAATATCCATGTGCAAAATAGTTCTCAGGTTTAGTCAGTGCTTGCATAAGCAGCACAGGCAAACAGAAGATGCAGGCACCCAGTTCAGAAAAAAAAAAAAATACAGTTCTGTTCAGGCTCTGGCCTTGAACTTCAGATTAAAGGCTGAACAAACTGCAGTGTATTTCTTGGTCTTCAGAGCATTTGAAACTAGGATGAGCCCAGTTTTAATCAGCCCTACCACAACTAACCAGGACCAGGCCAGCAATGAGGTTCTCAGACATGCAAAAAGCATCACATTTACAAGCTTGTGCAGAGGAACTCCAGCCCTGCTGGATTCCCTGTCCCCTTCTCTTTGCTGCCTTCATCCCTGCTGTGGGAAAGAGCTCTGGAAAGTTTTTTCAGTCGTGCAGCAACTCCATTTATTTCCCCAGTTCTTCTGGTCACACTGGGTTGCTGCTGTGAATAAAAGGGGTGGTGGCTGCCTTTTCCTCCCTGTGCCAGAGCAGAACAGGAGACAGCTCCTGTTCTTAACAAGCCCAGGGGAGCAGGTGAATTTCTTTGCATCCTTTGGCTAACTTGGAATGCTTCAGATTCCCATCCCTTCTTCCCAGCCATTTCTAACCACCTCCTCTATGTCTCAGTCTACAATACTGCCAGTTTTTTTGGCACTACAGAGATTGATGTATGAGCAGCCAACTAGAAAAACAGATTCAAATCTTTACACTTCTTTATAATCCATTAATTGGCTGCCCCACCTTTACCTCCTCTCTTGTGCTGCTCTGAAAAGCAGCTTTGGGAACCTCCTTCTACCATTTTCATATTTCTTGCTGAATTCAGGTCAGGACATGGAGCTTTTACAGGGGAAAAGGACAAACCTCAGCTACTCCAGCTCCTCCCTCCCTGCTGCTGTCAGCAAAGGTCAGATGGAAAATGGGGAAAAAATAACAATCAGATAAAAGCCAGTAAGGTAAACATTCAAAGGCAACAGTAATGCCAAAATCTAGCAGCAGTGACATCCACACTGCCAGCAAACACTTCAGGTCATAGCATCCAGTGAAGTATGTGGGTTCTTTTACAAGTGTGGGGATCAAAGGATGCAGTAAAAATAAATAAGGAAGAAGTCTGTCTTCCCTGTAAATTAAGATATGGAAATGTACCTGACAACAGCATTTGAAGTAATTGGAAAAGGGGTTTAGAAGGTTGGCTGAAATACTTATGTCTCAAGGGGTACAACACCCTTTAGAATATTTCAATTACTGTTGAAATTGTATATTTTTACTTTATAGTAGCTTTTTTTTCCAGACCCTTGGGAAAAGCTGTCTTAAATCTTAAAGAAGTGTATCAATTTAATGGTAAACCACAGTTTAAGGTAAGGATGGCTCACATTCCTTCAGCAATAGCCCCAGTCTGAAGGGCTAGCCAACGCAGGAGTTTCTCCAGGAATTTTCTCCTGGAATCTCCCAGTATTTTCTCCTGGAATAAGGCACTACAGAGCAGGAGTACCTGAACAGGATTTGGAAGAGTTTACACCTCTTGACAGATTATCTTTGACTCTTCTAAAACAGGCACAAAAAAAGGCACTCTGAGATAAATAAGAGGGTGGGGAGGGAAGAGGAAGGTAATAGATGAAACAGCATGATTTAAAAAAACCTTCAGGCAAGGAGCTTGATCTTACTTTGTAAATCTTCCCACTTGTGCTCACTTATGAGGGTACCATTGAAAAAAAAAATAGGTCTGTCATGGCAGGGAAAGCTGGTGCACTGTGTAAAACAGTGTCACTGGTTTATGTTTGTCACTTCACTGCCATGCTTCCACTCAAACTAGCTTTTCCTCAGAGCAGATGGTTGAGCAAGTCTCAGCTCCAGCCCTCAGGATTTTCTCTTGTTTTACAGTGGTGCCACCAAAAGGCAAACTCTCCTTTCTCCTCCCCATGCCCAAGTCCCAATTTTGTGTCCACACAGGTAATATCAAATTAACACCCTTGAATGTGGGGGGAAAAAGTCCAGAACTTTCCAGAGCTCTCTTGGGCCTCTACTTCAGTAACTCTTTATTTCAGCACATTTTATGAATCTGAAACAACATTTTGGAAAGCCAGATTTTAGACATAACTAGTAAGGAACACACCAGTTAATTCAGGCAATATTTTTTACACATACATATACATATATAGGTAAAAAAATAAATTGTCTTGATAAGAAATATTGCTCAACCTGATTAAGAAACAAGTCCCAGAAGCTGTGCAATGCAGCAAGACACATTGGCTGTATAGCTGACACCAGGATAGCTAACTGCTTATTTTTGGAATTAAAAAACAAAAATAAAACCAACAAAAAACCAAAAAACAAAAAAAAACCAGCCAGAAACTTAAGACATCAACCTGATTCTTTGTTGGGGATTGCAAAATGTTGAGGAGGCTCCACGTTGCTGCTTGGCTCTAGATGAATTTCCTCTCCCTCTCCCGTGCAGTCACGAAGTTCAGGAGGTCGATGGCTGTCACGATGCCAAACACCATCTGCCGCTTGCTGGAGGAGCCATCCGTGTGATCTGCACAGAGAAAAAGGGAATTCTGGCTCCAGGAGGCACAAACACATCCCCTCCTGCTTGGTTTTAGTGGCACTGTTTGTAAAAGCAGGGGCCAAGCCATGCCAGCTCCACTGAGCTGCTGTGACCCTGGTGGCTTTGGCACACAGAGGGGAAACACAAAAGGCACCTTGGCCAAGAGTCACAGAGGAAGTGACAAGGATTTTCAGCTCAGAAAGGCTCCTCAGCAAAAGGAATACACAAACATTATAGAAGGATGGATAAGAGTCCGCTGGATTTATTTTTCTTGACATGGAAACTCAACCAGGCCCTCTGTTATAAAGTGTATTTTCCTCAAACATTAATTACTTGAAACTGCTGCAAGTGGCATTACCCCACTGTGATTTTTTTTCATTATGAGCCTAAGCCTTTGACCTGGGAACCAAGTGACCACATGACCTCTGGGCCTTTATCTATTGTCTAAATTCCTTGTTCCTAAAGTCTGACTGTCTGAGATGTTAAGTCCACTTCTATACTCAGTTTTTTCAGTCAGCTGCACTGTCCTGGGTGTTTTGTTTACTCAATCTCTGTTCCACTGCAAGCTTCCAGTGAGATTCTAAGTTTATAAATAGTCAGCACAGAGCCAAGAGCACATCCTTAAGGAGATTATCAGGAACAGCCCTAAATTTGATGACTCTTCTTCCACCAGTTGTAATTGAGAAGCTGTCAGATAAATTCATCTGGCAAGTCTTAATATTGCTTTGGCTCTCGTTTCTCAGTGTTTGTAACTTTGCAAGATGTTTGTTATAAGGAAGATGAAACAGGACAGAATATTATTCACATATAAGAGTGATATACCCCAGCTTTGAAGATTTATTTGGTCTTATTAATCATGGAATGGTTTGAGTTGGAAGGGACCTTAGGAACCACCTTGTTCCACCCCTGCCATGGGCAGGGACAACACCTCCCACTATCCCAGGTTGCTCCAAGCTCTGTCTAACCTGGCCTTGAACACCTCCAGGGATGTAAATCAGTGTTAGTAGCACATAGTTAGACACAGAAAGAGGATTTTCCTTCTTCAGAGCTCACTCTACACATTCACATTCACACTTGTTTCTTGTTACCACACAAAGATTTGCTCTCCTGAGGTGCTTTTTGTACTCACATTGAATTTGTTCATGAACCACCAGAGCAAAGTGGTCTATTTCCAGGATATGAGAGAGTTTCCCCAAGTTGTCTTTCAGGTTAATCTGAGGAGAGAGAGTTACAATACTTGAATAAAATGGTCCTTTCTATGTTTAGTGGTCAATAATGCCCATATGCTTCATGCAGAACTAAAAACAATACATCAGCATTTATGTGCTGCTCCCACCTGAAGAACAAGAAAACACCAACAAATAGAAGCCAGCTTAAAAGATCAGTTTTCTTTGTTTCTAATTTCCAAGAAAATGAAGTACTACATGAAGTTATTCATTCTGAGTCTGTAAACATAATGACTATAATGAAGATCTGAAAAATGCTAATGATCAGAGAAGGTCAAGTGTTCCATGTGTCTTAACAGAAGAAGTTACCATAAAACTCTTTATACTTGATGATTTTATCCTAAAAAGACTGTGAAAAAGTGAATGACTCCTGCTGCTAATCATTATGTACATGAATACAATCTACAAAAGCAGAAAAGCCCAAACAAGCCAAAAAACCAAGGGTGAAAGATTGCTCAGCTAACACTGTATTCAGGTGCAAATCAAGGAACTGAGAGTTAAGAATTCATTTTTTGTGAAGTTCGACTTTGCTAAGACTGAACAAGAAAGCACCCTGTGTTAATTCTGCAAAAATACAGATACTTCCTAAGCACTTCAGCAATCACCTGCTGCAATCATTTAAAAACAAAAATCCCTAAAACTGTTCATACATGATTTAACATATGAAGCAGCAGCCACAGCTCCATTAACCAGGTGACTCTCCCCAGGTGACACACCAATGGAACATCTGACTTCACAAGGATGGCTCTTCTCTCCACCAGCATTTGTTTGGACTGGCAAATTACCCTGTGATTGCTGTTTCATATCCCTGGAGCACAGTCATACCAGGGGCTTTCAGAAAAGCTATGACCATTCAAAGAGATTGCCAAAAAACCATTGTGATGATCCTATCAAAGCAGGCTGCCCATGGTACAGAATCACAGAATGGTTTGGGGTGGAAGGAACCTTAAGGATCATCCAGTTCCAAGCCCCTGCCATGGGCAGGGACACCTTCCACTAGACCAGGCTGTTCAGAGCCCTATCCAACCTGGTCTTGAACACTTCCATGGATGGGAAATCCACAAGCTCTCTGAGCAACTTAAAAAAGCCAAAAGATGCATCTTTCCAAAATACACCCTTGCCCTGGTTTACAGGCTAAGCCTCTTATTTGCTGCATGCTGTGGTATCTCATGGAGGATATCAGAACTCATTTTGGTGACAGATGATTCATTTTCCCAACTTCACTCCTAAACAAGCCACATCAGCTTGACTAAAGTGGTAAGAAAAACAAAATCCACAATACTTCTGAGGTTATGTGCATTCCACCATGTTTCCCCATTAACCCACCAATTCAAATGGAAAATAACCATTTTTAGTTAATGTATCAGCAGTACCACCCCTTGAGTCACTCCCCTTCCAGCCTCCACCAAGAAAATACCAGAAATAAAGGGAAAAGAAATGGTTAAGCTGTTCTTCACTTAAGAAGCCTCAGAAACTCCAAGCTGCCCATGGCAAAAGGCACAACCTCAGAAGTGCAGAGCATTGGCTGATGCAGCCAACACCAGAATAGGCACAGACACCATCACACACCACCAGCCCCAGAAACTCTCAAGGTGTCCAAGTGAGGGAGAACATGAATAAGCAGTTGTGTTATGCACCACATTTCCCCATGATGCTGGATTATCTGTCTGGGGAGGAAAAAATAAATTTACATTTGTCCATAAATAGCCAGCACCTTTGCTCAGCCTCAGGGTGGCTCACAGGTTGAACAGAAACATTACACAAACTTCCAGAACACAACACTCAATCTACTTTGGGACAGTGCTGGAACTTAAAGTCTGGTGAAAACTAAGCCAAGCATTCCATGTTTTTAAAAGAAAATTCTGTGCTCAGTAACAGCTGCTGGTCCCAGGTAGACCTTCCCCAGCCTGTGTGGTGTTAGCACACCTACTCTAATACTTGCAACCAGAGAACCAGGAGCTGCAGAATATACCTGCCTACCTGCTGGAATTGCTTGTAGATCACTTTTCTGACTTCATCAGAAGGCTTAACTTTTCCAACAAGCAGTGAGGAAAGCATGTTACCCAGGGTAACCATGCCCAGAATCACCCTGGGGAAGGAGAGAGAAGATAGGGATAAACAACACAAAAGCCTCAGGTGCTCCTGTAGAAAAAAGCATCCACTCTCAGCCAGCCTGGAGGAGTCAGTTCAGCTACTTCATGGTCATAATGCAGCATTATTGATGGGATACTTGGGTTCTGTGTGTCTGCAGGAGATAGAGAGCCGTTCTCAGAGGTTCTGGAGGCTCACACACAAATCAGCAGGTGCTGTGGGTCCCTCTGGGCACCAGGACCTTTGTATCTCTGCTCCTTGCAGCTGGAGAGAGCTACCTGCAACCTCAGAGAGCTTCTGGAAAGCACAAACTATTGCCTTTTTTCAAAGTTTCATCTGTCCTTTTGAAAGGTGTGACAGCCAGAGACAAGCTCACCCCAGTTTGGCTCATTTCCTTTTTTCTTACAAGGATCTACAACAGTTCATCCCTCAGGTCAGCACAACTGAGCAACTCCTCAATACTCAGCCTGTCTGCAGGAGACCTGCAGGGTAATAAGGCACTTTCAGCTTGCTGGGGACACCCTGGTTTATAGGGATCACTGCAGCACTGCACTGTAACACAGTGTGCTGAAGAAACTCTGTGAAAGCTCTGACAGAAGTGGGCAAGTTTGGGGTTGGTTGTTTTAAACAGGAATTTTTGCTTTGCTAAGTTGAACAGGTATTATTTTAAAAAATAAAAAATTATCCTGCAGAGACACACTGAATAATTACATCATAATAATCATTAGAATCACGTGAAGGGCAGGACAGCCCTGGCATGAAAACACAAAGTGCAGCACTGCTACGTTCAAGGCAACATGTCTGAACTGTGCGGCTATAAATGAAAAAGGATGAGTGAGAAGGCACTACACTTCCAGTAAGCATTTAAAAGACATCCCTGAGGACCTGGTGAGGGGAGTTATACACATGGATGAAGAGTGATAGATGTGGACATACCCAGATTCATCAACAACTGGTACCTGGTCGAATCCCTTCTCCCGGAGAATTTCCACAGTCTTGGCACAGGTAACAGTTGGAAGCACAGTCAGGGGAGCAGAAAGGCTCAGCTCCTGAACACTGATGTTCCACCACCTGGGGATGGAATAACAAACAAACCCTTGCAAGTCTGATGGAGAGAACAGAATCTGTTCTTCATGCACAGTGGCCTCCAGCACTACAGGAATGGCAAGAGGAAAAGTCAGGATTCAGTCAGAGCCAATAAAGCTTCAGGGCTCTCAAGTTTTATCCCCAGGATCAGAAAGTCACTGAAGTGTGAGAAGGTTTGACAACTGAAATCCTTTTCCTTGTTTCATCAACTTTCTATGAATGCAGATAGTTAGTGGAGAGCACTAATCTCCCCAATTTCATTATCTGTATCTTAAACAGAAAGTTTTCTGCTCCTACTCAAAGACATATCTGTATTTACAGTCATTAGAGGCAACAATTTAGGGAAGATTCAATTCCACCTATGTTGACTTGCAGTGCTTTGCACTCAAGAGCTCTGATTTTGGAAGGATTCTTTGCACACTTCCTTTTTTTTTTTTAACTCCAGATCTAATGCTTTTCATAAAAAAAACAATCATGAAGTACCAAATTTTCTTCTGCTGCCATACAACTCAAGGAAGGATGTCAACTAATTAAAGCAGATTTGATTAATAGCTGCAATTATACATCAAGACAATAGCATGGAAGATCAGCCAAATCAAAGGAGAAGTGTAAATTGAAATGAGCTTTAAATTAGCAACTGCCATAAACCCGATTGAATAGACTCATGAAAATCCAAATGGATCTGACAGGCTTACCAAGGTTTGTTGCCAAGGTCTTCTTCTTTCATGAACCCTTTCTGAATCATCCATTTGTCACTCAAGAACTTGGACCTGCAGAGCACCAGGAAGCAAAAAGCTCATTAGCAGGGGTTGAACATCTGACAGCAAACAGAGACAACTGCTCACAGCTCACTGTCACCAACAGCTGAAGTGTAATTGGAAATAAACCATCATTTGCCATCCAAGCTTACCAGCCAGGGACATGGGGAAGAAATACTCATGGGAAGAAAAAGGAATCCCATAGGAAACAAAGCTCCAACTGCATCAATCCCTTGGAATACAATAGAGACACAGCCTGGGATGGAGATGTGTCTGTCTGCAGCTCTGTTTGTCTAATATTGAGCAGCATGCAAGAGCAGTCAGGAGATACAAGTGAAAATACCATGTTTGGAGATATGTTTAAATGTGGGTGGAGAAAAACTTCTCAGCACACTTCCACCTTTAAACACCCTGAGTGTGGCTGCTGCTACAGGAATGCTGGGTGCTGCTGTGGGCATAGGGATCCTTCCAGGAATGGGATAATACCAGTGATCCCCCATAAATAACACGGGGGAAGCAAATCCATGGTAACCAGTGGTGATTATCTACTGATATCAGAGCTCAACTTTAAAAGGGAAAAGTTCCTCCCCTGCTCCATGTCAGACCCTTTTTAGACACCTCAGAACTTGTGCCCCAAAGGCATTCCTTGCTGGGATAACTGAGGGTTATAAGGAGGTCTGAGGGACTGCCTCACCCCTTTCCCAGAGAGAAAACCAGCAGGTCCTTACATGTAGTTCCTGATGGAGTCAGGGCAGATGACAACACAGCGCTGACCCTCCTTCAGCTCCTTGGCTGCCTTCACAGCTACAGACATGGCACTGCCTGAGCTGCCACCTGCCAAAACACACAGCAGGGGCAGAACTGTAAGTTTTGTAAGTTCTAAGTGAAATGACAACCATCAAAAGGGAGGAGGAGAAAGAATAGATGAGCCCAGAGCAAGGAGGAAGACAAGTTCTGAAGTGGAAGGAGGTCTGTGTGATCTGCACAAGGCTTCAGCCTCCCCTGTACTACTCAGAGAAACCCAAAGGGGGGAAACTCAAGACAAGTTCTGCAGTGGAAGAAGGTCTGTGTGATCTGCACAAGGCTTCAGTCTCCCATGTACTACTCAGAGAAAGCCAAAGGATTCCCAGTGCTCTTACCACACAGCAGTCCCTCCTCTCGGATCAGCATCCGTGCCAAAGCAAACGACTCCTCATCGTTGCTCTTGTACCACTGGTCCACTGCCTGGGCAGGGGCAGGAGACAGAAACAAGGGTCTGTTTAAATGGGGAGGGAGAGGGGAACTGCACAACCAGAGTGAATTCAGCCCAGGCTCTTTGAGGGAACAGCTACCCTACTGAGCCTGGGTTTCCATCCTCCTCCAAATGCCAAGTGGGTTTTTTTGCCAAGGTAAGATGATCACATCAGCACAACAGGCTTCTTACTGGAACTTTGCTGTGAGAGCAGGCTGCTGAGACTCAGCCTCAGCTTCCTCCCCTCTTGGAGGGCTTCCCAGGGACACAGGCTCTGCTCAGGATGCCCTCATACCACCATGTCCAGGAGGGGCTGGGATGCTTTGTTGGAGATGATTTCTTTATTGCTTAGTTGTTGGGGCTTTTTTTGTTTTGTTTGTTTATTTTTATTGTGTGTGTTTTGTGATTGGTTTTTTGGGTGTGTTTTGGGTTTTTTAAGCATAAAAATAAGTGTTTATAGATTGTATGTTATCTCAAAAATGTTATCTACTCCCTTCATGTTGACCTGGCACTGTAAAATGAGTGTGGCCACTACAGAAGCCTTTCAAGGGCTGTTTGTGCTGATGGAAAGAACAGGAATAGTTCTGTCTGCCAGCTCTCCCACTTCTGCTCAGAGAAATACTTCATCAATTTTTTCCCCTGCCTTTAACCTCATCCTGCATCCCTGCAGAGGGCAAAGGGCAGCAAACCAAGCTTTACTTACAGATCTATCCAACACTGTGGGGACAAAATCATATCCAATTCCTTCCACTTCATACATTGTCTTGTCAGTCTTGTTCAGCTCTTCTGGTTCAGCGAGGATGGAGCCTTCAGGATCCACACCTATGATCTGGAGAAGCAGATTTCCCCTCAGGCCACCAAGACACACAGCTTTGGAGAGCGCAGTCCCTGTGAGTGCTGGCCTTGTCACAGCTGCTGGTGTCACACAGCCAACCTGCTGTCCTGTTCATTTCCTCCTGGCAACACTCACCTTGCCTGGGAGCTAAATGCTTTGCTGCTTCTGATCCCCTGGAATTCAATCCCATCTGCTCAGGCTGTGCTCACTGAGGGGCACCACTTGTTCTACATGGGTTTTGCTTGGTTTAAACACAGGGTTTCCCTGAGACAAGATTGTTCTCATTCACATGTCAGGCATCATTACAGACAACTCATTTTGTGTCAAGTGCAAGCAGGTCAGTTTTATTTTCTTCACCACTCCCTGCCTGTGTAGGGAAACATTCAGGATTGAAGCAGGATACCAAGTTCTGTGAGGAAATCTAACACAGTACATGGGTAAAGACACAAGTTGTTGCTGTGTGAAGAGACAATTCCACTGGGGAGAAGCTCAGCAGCTCCAGAGCAGTTGGGGAAAGCACAGCCAGGGGGAAACTCAAGGCTGCAGAGCACAGAGCAGAGAAAGAAGTTTCCCAGACACCCCATGGAGGGATCTGAGGGTCATCTGCTGAGCCAAACCTGAACTCTGGTCACCAGTGATGATGATTTCAGACACTGAAAACCCTTCTTTGCAGCCAGAACTACCTTCTGAGAACACCCAGGAGCTTCCCAGAGAGACCCAGGGCAGCCTAACAAGGACCAGGATGTGCCAAGTGGGGCAGTCTGAGGAGTCCCCAAAGAGAAAAGTGTTAGGTTTGTCTCTTACTTTGCAACCTGGACACTTCTCCTTCAGCTTCCTGGAGATGCCAGTGATGGTCCCTCCTGTGCCAGCCGTGGCCACCACCATGTCCACCTTTCCTGTTTAAGGGTGTGGGAGAGAAGGCAGTTGTGGAATCTCCAGCAGAATGATGGGTTGAAAGCTCAACCTAAGTATGGGCTTCCAACAAAAATGCAGAAAGTGGCTGAAAAGGGCAAGACAGAGCTCTTTGCTTCCCAGGAGCTGTGATGAGATCTACATTGCTCAATCATCATTTTCTCCAACAAGGGTTTTGAAATGTCCACCCAGAAGCCTGGCAAGGCACCAATCTGTGGCACTTTGGACATAGCTGGAGGTGACCCACAGAGCTGACAGCTGCAGTTTTCCTGTTCCTGTATTGCTGATACAGATGATTCATTCTCTAAGTTAAACTGAGCAGCCCATTATGTTTGTTAATTAACTGAATGAGTGCCAAGAGCATGGGATAGACATTCCTGGGGAGAACTTGAACACAACTACTTCCTTTTCACATGAAAAACACTGTTTTGGTCACTAGCACTCAGAGTGAGTGTGGATATGATAGTTCATCCCTCTGTCACCACCTACAGCTTCTCTGGTGCATCCACACAAGAGCTTTGTTAATTAGAAAAAAAATTCGATTTTTAAAAGGTCACCAATTCACACACAAAATTAATAAACCAGCCAAAAGAATAACACCCCACCAAGCAGGGGTAACTGAACAATGCCTGGCCTGTCAGGAAGAGTAGATACAAATAAGAAGCCTAAAGCTGGAACTCATGAGGACTCTCATGAGTCTCTGTCAGCTCTCAAACCAAGCCCTGGGCTGAGGAATGAGCCCAGCTGAAGCTTTGCTGCCACAGCTCAGCAGCCCAGAGCCACCACTGAAGAGCACAGAGCCAGGAAGTCCTGGTGGTGACAGCTGTGACACAGAGCAGTTTGTGCTCCTGACAGTTCCTCAGTGAAGATCCTTCCAGTGTATTGGTGCATTTGGTCTGGGAATGTTAAAATACCTATTTCTGTATTTGTGATCAGAGAACAATGATCCCATTTCATACCAGACTGTCTATGGTGCTTTTTTTCTGAGGTAACTGAAGCATCACTGCTTTCTCCACCTGCTCACAAGCTGAGGAATTGAAAACCCAAAGAATTCTTCTTTAATGGAAAAAAAAAAATCATTACTGTGACTACTGAAATAAGGTGATTCTATAATGACACACAGCACATGTATGGGGTTTGCTTCATCAAAATCCATGCATTTCTCATCCAGCCCAGGTCTCATTCAGGAGCTTGTTGAAGGGTTTAGCAGTAGAGCAGACTCACCATCACACTGCTGCAGGATCTCCTCAGCTGTGGTGTCATAGTGTGTCAGGGGGTTGCTGGCGTTGCGGTACTAAATTGAAAGACACAACAGCCATCAAGTAAACCAGAAATACAAAAATCACATTTTGAGCCACTTCAAAAACACTTCAAACAATCCCCAAGCCCCACAACATTTACACATGCTCTCTGCAGACTGTTTTGTTGTGTATTATCTTGACCTAGGGCTGAGAGGAGATACAACCCTCCCAAGTGACCTAATTTAAGCACTGTCAGTCCTAAGGTGCCAGCAGCCTCCCCCTGCCAAAACCAGTCCTGTCTGTGGGACAGCTACTCTTAGCAACATGAGCCCTGTGTCCATTCTTCCTCACAGGATTGCCAGTTCAGTGGAATTAGACACAGTAAGTGTTGTAGCTCTGGCAATCACCAGCTCATTGCTGCTCTCTAGTGACTGTAAAAACTTCCTTTCCTACAGCACGGTGACTGCTCAGTTCCAGCTCCAGATATGGGGCATTTTCTCCTCCAGGGACACATGGAGAGTGCTGAGCTGACAACCCAGGACACTACAGAGCCTCCTCCATGCAACACCTGCAGCTCTGACAGCTTGGCTCTCACCTGGTCTAGGATGTGTGCGTTGGGAATTTCATTCTTCAGTCTCCAGGCCACTCCCACGTGAGATTCAGGAGAATCAAATCTGGCAGTTGTTGGGGTCCTCACAATCTCAGCACCCAGAGCTCTCAGGACATCCACCTGCAGCAAATAAAAATGGTCACAAACCCCAAAACACCCTCAAGAGGCTTCCTCCACACTCAGCCCCAGGCCCAGCATGTTTGCAGAATATTGAAAGCTTCAGCACTGCCTTCCTTCACCCTCTGCTCAGCGAGGGACAGCTAACCCAGGGCACAGGTAATCCCTTCAATGTGCCAGGCAAACCTCAGGTTGTCTTGACATCTGTGTTTGAAACAGTTGTGCGAGTTTTCAAAGTGGCAGTGCTGTGGGGATGAGTCTTAAAGACATTTTCTATCCCTGGCTAGCCAGCCTGGATTTCTCCAGGCACTGCCAACAACCCCTCAGCAGAGTTTTGCCTGGTCAAGAGCCAAACCTTTGTTTTGCTGAAGCCCCAGCACTGATGTGCACCAGGAACTCTGCAAGTGCAAACGTGTTTACTGTTAAATCCTTGCAAACACAGCAGCTCTGACCTTCTCCATGCTCATTTTCTCCGGCATGACGATGATGCAGCGATAACCCTTCACTGCTGCAGCCAAGGCCAGCCCGATCCCTGCAAGCAAGAAAAGGCATGCAGAACCCTCAGAGAGCAGAAGAGAAGCACAAAACCCACAGTGCCAGCTTTGGCATGCCCTGGCTCTCATCAGATTTTCACCAGAGGCTTGGATGCAGTGTCTCCAGAGGGCTGGCAAAGGGAATGTTTGTGCCTGTTGTGGTTTACAGATGCTGATACTTGTCTGAGGTTGGCAGCCAAGAGAAGCTTTAGCCAAGGGTGGGAAAACTTGACATGTGCAAACTGCTAGCTTTGCCACATGCACATCACCTTCCTCCTGTCTCACCCACTCCATTTTTCCAGAAGTAATTTGGGAAAGGAATGTGCTTTAAGCTGGAGGAGACCAGAGGAATCACTTTGATTCTGCCAAAAGATCCACAGAGTCCCTATTGACTCACTTCTGCATCAATCCCTATTTGCAACGTGCTGAAACAAAGTCCTTTCTAAAAAGAAATTATTTAGATGCTGTTTGTGATTGAGTTAGACCCTGGCTGTCAGAGACAGACACCTCATTTCTATCTAAAAATCTGTACCTCCAGCCTGATTCCTGCCTTCCCACTGGTCACTGCCTGCCCCTGAAGGGCTGAGCTCAGAAATTCTTTCCCTGTGGAAGAGAAGCTTAGACCTCCTACCAGATCACCTTAGCTGAGCTGACCAGGTTGGCTGAGAGGTGTGTGAGGTCAGGCTGCAGCTCCCCTGCCCTTCTGGGCACCAGCACAGCACCAACACATGCAGCTCACCCTGCACAGAGACTTGCTTGTTCAAAGCTGGCTCTGTTTCTCTGTGGTGCTGGATTGCATAGGGGAGGGGGAAAAAAACCCCAAAAACAAAACAAAAAAACCAAACTAATAACCTTTAACTGTTCCTGTAAGAGGAGCATAACTCACACCTCATGTAATTCAAGTGGTGTTTAATATATTTGGAAGGGAAACAACTTTTCTCAGTGTGTTATCCATAAATAGGGATGCCCAAATACAAAATAAATACGACAGAAAAGGCCTCATTAAAGCCAATGAAGAGAAGCCATTCAGCTCTTCTTTATTGTCTGTGATGAAGAAAAGATTCTGAGACCTGAACTCTAATACTTTGTACTTTCTGCTACTGACCTGGAAATGCAGCAAACGTCAAAACAGGACTTTGGCTGAAGGGGAAGTGAGTTGAAGAGGATAAAAATATAACACATTAGCTCTCACATTCAACACACTCAGTAGCTCTGAGCAGTAGAGAGCAAAAGCCAATTCTCTCAGGTTACTGTGTGCCCTGGTCTTTGCTCTTGCGTGACAAAAAAAAAAAAATAATCAGCTTTTTGAAGTTATTGTCCTGTATCTCCTTTAGTTCTGCCTTTTTGGATTCTGTGGCATGGAGAATCATTTATCAGGTGCTGACCCAGAGAGAGGGATGTCATGGGATGACCTTGGAAACTCGAGGGATGCAACACACGTGGATATTTTCCACTCCATGCCATTGTCCAGGCAGGAGGCACAGCCACGCTCACAAAGGCTGCAGCTGCCCTGAACACCCCCAAAACTCCCTGATTCCCCCCAGAGAAGCTGCTGAGCAAACAGCAATGTGACTTCCCAGTTTGCTGCTTCAAGGGAAGTGGTCACAGACCAGCGCATCACCCCAGGATCAGCTCAGCCCCTCCAGGAACAAAGGACAAAATAAAGATCTGCCTGCTCTGTGTCTATCAAAAAGCAACAGCAGGTGGAAGCCCAGGGAAGAGTTTAGCAACAGGGCCAGACACCTCTCCAGAACACATCAGGCAGGAGGGCAGCTTGGAGCTCACCTCAGGAACCTCCTCAGAGCAGGCAGTCTATTTTATATTTACCTATTTATATTTAACCATGTGATATATATTTTATATTTGACTCAAGTGGCAACTACAACAGCTATAACAGAGGAGCCCAGAGTTGACTCCACACTGCTCAGATCATCAGAAGCTCTGCCCTGGCCCCTGACTTAAGGGGACTGTTCCTCCCCCCAGCCCTCCAAGGAGGAAATGAGGACCTAGGTGGGATCTGCTGATCATGCAGGTGTGCAGGAGTTGTCAGACAGTGCTGTGGGGATGCAGCTCATCTCTCATCCCAACTGCACCAGCATGGGAAGGGCTGTTCCTAAACCAGACCCACCCCACCTGACAGAGACACCATGGGACATCCCAAACAGAAAAAAAGGGAAGATCCACATTCACATGAGACTTTTGGGTGCTGTTTTCCCCAATAATTTCCAGTCAGACTTGAATTCCTAAAGACTCCAGTGAGTCTGGCCTAGCACTTCTTTTCTTTTAAAGCAAAAGTTCTGCAATTTAGCAGAACTCCTCGCCAGCTGCTCTGGCCAGCACAGAACACTGCAGAATTGCTCTCTGTGTGAGATGGCAGAGGCACTGCTCCCTGCACCACCCAGGCAGGAAGAGATCAAGGTCTGACCTCAACCCTGCCTTTCCCAGCAAAACCACCCGAGCTTTCCCCCCCACACTTCACTCAGCCTCCCCATCCCCACCTGTGTTCCCAGAGGTTGGCTCGATGATGGTGTCCCCAGGCTTGAGGATCCCAGCTCTCTCAGCATCCTCCACCATCCTGAGGCTGATTCGGTCCTTCACGCTGCCGCCGGCGTTGAAATACTCACACTTGGCCACTGCAAACACAGAACCAGCAGGGCTGCAAGGGAATTCAAAGCTCCTCCAGCTCCACTCCCCTGCCCTGGGCAGGGACACCTTCCACCAGAGCAGGGTGCTCCAAGCTTCATCCAACCTGGCCTTGAAACCTTGTCTCACCCCTTCCCTGGTGAGTTCTCCAGCCAAAATCTCCTGATCAAACTGGGAGTTCCTCCCCTTGCTCAGGCTGCACTTTCACTCCAATACTCCCAGTAGGAATCCCTTCAGTGGTGTTGAACACCTTTCAAGACTCTGATCAGAGCCTCCTGATATCTCCAGTATGGCTGGGTTTAAAACCCAAACCAAACCAAAGAAAATATTCACTGACAGTTTCACCCCTTCAATATTTATCAGTGATCTTTAGTGATAACTGCACAGCTGCATTTTGCACACATTGATGAATGCTCTGAATAGGAGAAGCAATCAAAAACCTTCCCACAACTTTAAATTCAAGAAATTATTTATGAAAAATGTTTTTCTTTTTTTTTCCACAAAAATGGAAAGCTGCAGGAAATGTTCTCACAAAGTACAAGCTGAAAGATGTTTTAGACAACCAAATCCTAAACCCCTGAAAATTTGCCAAGGAAAAACAGCATTTTTTTCCTCACCATTTCCTGCCAGTCACCTGCACTCCTGTGCCTGGGTTATATGACACCACCAACCAGAACTACCCAAGTTTCTGAAATAATGTTTGTTAGTTTGTTCTCTGCCTGCAGCAACACTCACAGAGTTCACACTTGAGCCCAAAGTGCTTCCCAATCTTGTTGATCCGCACCAAAGGGGTATTGCCAACTTTATTCAGGATGCTTGGCAGGATCTTTGGAGGCTCTGGCCTGGTGAAAACACAAACAAAATCAGTGTATTCACAGAGGGGTCACACAACAACAACCACACAGCATTTCTGGTGCTTTTCATTTCAACGAGCTTTCCCCTTCTCCTTTATCAGGAGTTATTTTACTTTAAAATATCCATTGGATACAAACTCAAAACATCAAGTCCTTGATCCAAAACAAGGGTTAACCAGACCAAGGAAACCTTGATTTGTGCTGAAAAACAGCAAATAAAATCACACTTACAGGGTGGCATGATGATGGGGGGAGGCAGAGAGGGGCTTCCCAAGCTTCCAGGTGCATTTGCTGGGTGTGTCAGGGCGGATCCACTGCCTTTCCTTCTCACTAGCCTTGCAATTCTCATTGTCCACCCCACCAGAGACAAAATTTTTGGTAGGTGCATGAGGGCATGAGTTTGTCTCTGGCTTCTTCTGGGAGGGAAGATCAGGGATTCCATTCTTGGGGGAGGGAGAAGGAAGAGAAGAGGAAAAAGAAAAGGAAAAAGAAAAGGGGTTGATGTTTCCATAGCACTGTGAGGATGGGAAAGTGTCTCAGCACCATCTTGGTCTGCCAAATCCTTATCACCAACACGAGAATCTTGCACTGCAAGTTTGGGAGCAAAAGCTCACCACAGTGCCCTACACAAAGGTAATTTAAACACACGTGTGCTCACTGGAACAAGCCTCCACAGATCTCCAGAAAAACCCAGGACTATTCTCATGGGACATATCCCTCCCTCAGCAAAAGCTCTCTGAAATAAAACCTCCCCATCCCAAGCAGACTGGAACACAGTGAGATTGCTTGGTGACTGATTAGAAAACTCAGCCAAAAGGCTCTGCATTGCTACTGATGGTCATGGAGACCTTCTGGAAAGGTTTCAACAGCAGCTTCCTCCACAGCAGCTCAGAGCCCAAATCAACCTGGCCTTGAAACCTGACCTTGCCCCTCCCCTGGTAAGCTCTCCAGACAAAGGATTTCTCATCAAACTGGAAGTTTCTCCCCTTGCTCAGTCTACACTTTCACTCCAGCAATCCCAGAATTAACCCCTTCGGTTCATTTAATTTAATTTTCATTCATTATTCCCTTCCCTCCACAGAATTTCAGCAAAATTATCTAAAAATCTCCCTGGAAACAGACAGAACTCTCCTAAATCCTGGTGATGGGCCAACAGTATTCCCCAAAGACCCGTGAGTACCTTAGACACAGGAACAGGCTTTTCTGACCTCTCCATGGTTTCTGGTGGAGGTGGTGGCACAGGAGACTGGACTTCCTTCAGGAGAATGAGCACTCTGGGTCACGAGACTGGAATCCTCTTCAAAGCTGCAGGTCATGCAAGTTAGAACAAAAGAAAAGAACCTGTCAGGAAACAGTCTCTCACAGGGGCAAAACCACACACATCTTTTTCATAAGGATACAAAAAAGAAGCTGCAAAACAGAGTGAAGACGACTTATATAAACAGGATTAAAAATAAATCATGCAGCAGAGGTATTGTGCAAGATTGATGGAGGATCCCCTGACCCTGACCCTTTCCTTCCTGCATTACTTATCTTCCCTCTGCCCTGTCCTCCACAGCTCAGAGCCAGGAAAGAAAGCACAAAACATCTTTCATCAGACCATCTGCAACTCCAGAAGCTTGAAAGCCACAAAAAGTAATAGGAAACACTTCAGTTCCCAGGCTACACAGCTCTAGAGACACAAAGGGTGAAAGGGCTTTGTGGTGCTGTCCCCAAAAGACCCTGACACAACTCTGGAAAAAGCTTTCTCCAGGAACATTTGCAGAGGCCTCTCCACCCTTGAAGAGAGCAAAATCTCACAAGTTCCTACCCAAAATGAATTATTGTTGCATACACAGCTACAGTGATGCTGGCTATATTTCTGAGCTTTTTGCTCCAGAAATTAGTAAATACAAAATGGAAGCAGCAGTAAGTTCATTTATCCTACCAGTTGTTTTCAGAGCCTGGCTGCCTCCTTTCCATTAAAGAAAAAAATCTGGCTAAAGTTTTGGAAAGCATGAAGGGTTTTTTCCTAATATTTGTTTTTCTCAGCACTGTTTTGCAGCAAGGTTCAGCTCTCCTGGCCTCATCCTCCTTCTGACAGAAGCACACAAAACACATACTTGGATCTCACAGAGCTGATGGTCTGGTGAGAAAACTGGGGCAAAAAAATGAATCACAGCATCAGTGACCTTTAGTATGTGATCCTGCAAGTTAACAGGGGCCACTAACCACTGCTGCCTTATGCACACCAATTCCCTTCCTGCATGCTGAGTTGAAGAAAATGCCTAAAGCATTTTAAAGTGCTCTCCTTTAGAAAAAACGAACAAACAAACAAAAAAAAAACCAACCAAAAAACCCCCAAAAAACCAAACAACAACAAAACAAACAAACAAACAAACAAAAAACTCCGAAAGGATCAACTTTCCAGACTAAGACTTGAAATAATTTTCCTTCAAGATACAAAGATTTCCATGCCACCAAAATGACAAAATTTTATTTCACCAGGTTAACACGTGCCCAAGAGCCAAGATGGACTATAACCTGTCATAGACTATTGACCAGGATTAAACTGAGAGGCACCAGCCTAAAAAAGCAAAAATCCTATGAATACACAAAATACAACACCAACCAGTCATTGCTACCAGGAATCAGCTTGTTTCCAGTTCCAGGGTGAAACCCAGCCCTCCTTTCTCTTTCTAGGAGGTTCCTGGTTCACAGTTCAGAGTATCAGTGGGGTTTTTCAGTAAAGGAAAAATACTGGAGGAGTTTCAAGGTTTCCTGTGAGGCACATGGTCCCTGAGAGAGCTGGCATGAACCACTGGACACAGACAGTGACTGCCTCTGCCACAGGTAGCACTGACAATATTGACAAAGTCCAGCTAACAAGGGGTTTTGCTGCCAAAGGATCAAGCCATTTCAAAATGCAGCAGGAGAGCAGCGAGGTTTAGAGACAGGAAACTGCAAATTTTGTTCTGCTTCCAAGTTGTCATAAAAGAGGAGCACAAAACCTTTAAAAGCTTTAAAACAGTGGCTCTCAGTGTCTTTGAAGAGTGCCCAAAGCTGAGATGAAAGAGGGAGAAATGCATTGCAGAAAAAAATAATTAAGAGGTTTTCAGTATTTGTTCTTTGTATTGATGACAGAGAGCAAATTAATGTGGCTCTCAAAAAGCTGCCTTTTGGAGGATTCCCTCTGGATTGGGCAAGGCAATAGCATCTCATTTCCTTTATTGTAAGGCAAAAAAAAAAAATTCCATAATTCACTAACAGCAACTTCATCACTTCTTGAACAGCAGAAACTGAGGAAAAGCTGCATTTATTGCCTTCAAATAAGTTGTGAGATTCTCTTATACTTTCAGAATGAAAAAAAAAAAATTGATGTTTGATCAAAGCTTCAATAATGGGGCTGCAACTCTGCACAAAAACGAGGAGAGGGACAAAAAGTTTAAAAAGACAAAAAAACCACAAGCAGTGCCAACAAAAATCCTGCCACCAAATACTAACCTTAAGCAACATAATTAATTGCTTACAGCCCTAGATGACACAACCTCAGCAAAACAGGGGCAGAGGTGGTCTAGGACATCCAAATCCCCACCCTGATCCTGCCTACAGGCTCAAAATAGTTTGTTTTTTTTATTATTATTCTGTGGAGACAGAACAGGAGGATGGCAACTCTGCTTCTGGAACTGCAACTGAACACTGCTCAGCAGAGGCTGAGGGAGATAAGCTGCAGGAAGAGCTGCCAATCTTTAGGAAAGACATTCTGCCAGCCTGAATTTAATTTTCCTGTAAAAGAGAACACTCCCCAAACTAGTTGGGGGTGTGGGTAGAGTCTAACTAGAAAAGCCTGCCTGGCTCCTGGCATTATATCTGCAGATCACACTAGGCAAAAAGAAAAAAAAATGCATCAGAAAAACCATTTACAAAATCACTTAAACCAAAGGGCAGTGGGACACAGAGGTGTGAGATCCAGAAAGTCTCCTGGGCAAGGGAAAGTCTCTCCCCAGGGAAGCCAAGCCCTAAACTATTTCTTAGCTCCTAGAGAACAGGACTGAAGGCCAGCCAGTGAAATTAATCCCCAGGCAGCCTGAGCTGAACTCACTCCACAGCTGAGTCAGGAGCTGCAGTTCTACAGCTGTTTACAGTGGGTGAGATCAGCACTGATGTACTGAGCTGTTCAAACAGCCTGTGCACAAGAACCAAATTAACTGGAGATGGCCTGGAGCACAGATGAAGCTGTCTCAGAGGCAGGTGTAAGAGCTGAATCAGAGGGAGATGTCCCCAGGGGTGACTGCTCAGCAAGAGATGAGACACAGAATTCCATTATGCTGCAGCCTGAGAATGGGAAACTTCATGATGTTAGGCAGGGACAAATAAACCACTGCAGAACAGTTGTTCTGCTCACCCTGAGCATCACAGGGTCTTGCAGAGCTGTAGGATCTTTGGAGATAACCAGGTGCAGCAGTACCCATGCAGATTGGGAACACCACGGCTGTAACAGATTGAGGAGAGAGTCAAATATTTGGGTTGTTTTGCTGTTGTGGTTTTTCTGTGAGTGTGTGTGTGTATCCTTACTATTTCCTCAGGAGCAGCCACCCCTCCTGTGCCAGGAGATATCAAATTACCTGAAGTAATAGGGGAACAAATTAACAACACTCCAGCCCTAGGAAAAGGTCCTTCAAGAATCCAAAGCCTTATTTCCATTTTCTCCTACAGAGCAGATGAGCACATGCACGTCCTCTCAATGATCATTTTTTAGAGGACAGCAAAGCAACTTCCACTGCTGTAGCAATTGTTCCGCTAGAAAACAGCCAGGGAGAGCAGGGAAATGTTCAGTTTTCTCTGCCCCCACAGAAGGAAGCTGTGGCTGCAGCCCTCACACAGGTGTCTTCTGACAGCTCCATTTCCTGAGTTCACTCCAACCCTGCCTGGACTTGACCTGATAAATCTTCTGAGTGAAGACTGATATCTTCAGGAGCACCACAGCATTAGAGAAAAGACTGGAGAATGCTCTATCTGCATTTTTACCTGTTGCAATCAGAAGCTTTCACTATTTCTTTCCCTGCTTCTAGCTCCCCCTCCTTAGCACACAGAGATGGACCAACTGCAGCCTGAGCAATTCTCCAGATCTGCCCAGCTCTCCAAGCACAAGGAGAAGAGGGTTCCAGGTAGGGTGACAGAGGCTCAGAGATTAAATAAATTGCCCAGCAAAAAGAGGGAAAGAAAAAACAAACAAAAAGAGGGTGCTGGAGCTCTGCTCTTAATTTCTGACCAGGTCTGTAAAGCAGGCAGAAGCACTGCTCCTCTTCCCCAGCATTGTGGTGCCTCCTGCAAGGCTTCATAACTTTTGTTAGCCCAGGGGCCTCTGATAAAGGCTGGCAGGGAGCTGGGCAGGAAGGCACCTTTCTGGCTGATGCAGGTTTGGTGGGAAAGACCAGCTGCCACCACCCTGTGGAGCTTTTAGCAGGATCCCCAGAGCAGCCAGAGCACAGCACTGCTGTGTGCCTGCTGCTGTGCTCACATGCAGGCCACAGGCCAGTAGCCAGAGGCAAGCCCTTGCCAGCCACCCTGGCAGGCTGCTGTGCTGCCAGTGCCAGGTCAGTGACGTCCCTGAGGCCACACGCTCCAGGACAGAGTGCCTCATGAGCCTGGCTGCCACCACCCTCGTTGGAAGCACACTCTGGCTTCAGGAATGCTGAGAACTCACACACAGAGGTTGTGGCAGGATGCTAAGAGCCAGCAGATAGCATGGGAAAGGATGCCCTGTGCAAATGCCCCAATACTGGACCTTCTGCACCTAAACCACATTTCATCAGTGCTGATCTCACTGCAGCCATTCCCCTCCCAGGAAACATGAGGTTCTGAGCAGGTCTCAGCTCTCCAGGAAAAAACACCTTTGTTCTCTCAAAAAGATCCCCATGTTTCACCTGTCTCCACGCTCTGTGGTTTTTTACCTCCCCACAGCACACGCTTTGCAGCACACAGAGCTCTCACGCCTCACATCAGCAAACAGGCTTATTGCAAGGGCAAACAGTGAGAGCAACTTTGCTGGAACACAGCCCAGCACTCCAGAACCTCAATGGTCAAAGGCTCTGGGATTAGAGAGACACACAGCAGACTAGATAGTCAGCCAGGAACGGGAGAAGAATCACTTGTCTTTCAAGTTGTGGCTGGTTCAAGACACAGGGAGCATTACTAACGCTGCTACTGAATAGATCTCTCAGGTCCTAGTCAAGTTCAGATCCCTCCCAGCTGGGGAGGGGTAATATATAAAATCAAACGCAAAAAATAAATAAGCTTCATGGTCAAATGGTCAAATTAGCCGGAGCTGCAAAAAACCCTTTCAGGAGACCTCATGGTACTGGTGAGAACAATGGGCAACAAGCCAAGACCAGCTGGAGAGCCGGTGCCACAGCCTGAGCAAAACCAAAAAGGTATAAAGCCATCTTGTGAAGCTGTACGAAAAGCAGAGAGCCCATCCCTGCTCCTGGCTCAGAGGAGGCTCTGCAGGCACCCTGCGGCCATCCTGGCATCCCCAGCAGAGCCAGCACCTCCCGCGGGTGGCTATGGGACCCCTTTATCCGCAGCTGCCTCCTCCCACCTCTTCTCTTCATTACAAAACCAAAACAGGAGCCCAGCTGTGTGGCACAGAACGGGTGAGGTTGGAAGGCACCACAGTGGGTCACCAGGTCCAAACTCCCTGCGCAAGCAGAGTCGCCCCAGAGCACATGGCACAGGATCGCATCCACACGGTTCTGGAATATCTTCACCCAGGGAGACTCCACAGCCTCTGCGGGCACTCCGCTCCAGCACGCAGCCCTCCATCCTCCATCCCCTCCGGGATGCGGGGCACGGCCGGCCCCATCTGCCCCCAGCCCGCACACAGCCCGCTCCCGGATGATGCAACCTGCGGCCAGCGGGATGCGCCTGCCCTCGCCCGCCCCGCCGCTGCGCTCGCCACCTCACCCGCGCGCTCCGGACGCTGCCCAGGACACTGCCGGCGTGGGGATGGTGGGGATGGTGGGGACGGTGACTGTGATGAGGATGGTGATGAGGATGGTGATGATGATGATGAGGATGGAGATGCGGAGGATGCGCGCAGGTTTAAGAGCAGCCCGCGAGCCGCTGGCCACGCCCCCTGGCCACGCCCCTGTCACGCCCCTTGCACACCGGAGGGGCGGGAGCGGCGCGGCGAGCGCTGATTGGTCAGTGCGGGGGCGTTGGCCGCCCGAGCCAGCCAATGGGAGCGCGGTGCGCGGCCGCGATGTCGGAGCGCTCGGGGATGTCCGGCAATGTCCGGCAATGTCCGGCAGGATCGCCGAGGGAAACCCGGGGGGAAACGGCCGGGATTCACCCACAGTGCCTTCCGAGGCTGTGGGCAGCTTGGTCGCCTCAGTTCAGAGAGGACATTGAGGTAACGAGGCTGGTGAAGAGTCTGGAGCTCGAGTCCTGCGAGGAACTGAGGGAGAAAAGGAGGCTCAGGAATGACCTTATCACTCTCTACAGCTACCTGACAGGAGAGTCAAGCCAGGAGGGTTGGCCTCTTCTCCCAGGACGAGAGGAAATGGCCTCAAGCTGCACCAGGGGAGGTTCAAGTTGGACGTTAGGAAGAAGTTCTTCACAGCAAAGGTGGTTGGATATTGGAATGGGCTGCCCAGGGGCGTGGTGGAGTCACCATTCCTGAAGAGACTGGATGTGTCAGTGATATGGTTTACGTGGTGCTGATCAGCCAAAAATCGGACTTGATGATCTCAGAGGTCTTTCTGACCCTGTGACCCTGGAGAAAGGGCTCTGCCGGGTGCCTTTGGAGGTGTTTTACTCACGTGCCCGAGGGCAGTGGCCTTGCTGGGGACACACACGTGGCTGCCAGTGGCTCCCAAGCACAGCCTGTGTAGTGGCTGCTTGTCTGGTTTGGGGGGAAGTACCCACTGCATCTGAGGGGGCTGTGAAGGGGCTTCATGGCTGGGGCAGCAGTTGGGTGCTCCTCTAAAAAGGCCTTGGTGTTGTGCAGGCATTGCCCAGGAATCTCAGCTTGCCCAGGCCAGCAACAGGGCTGAGAGGGGCAGGCAGCTCTGGAAGTGCCCATCCCGGTTCAGGTGAATCATTTGGGTTGGAAGGGGCCTTAATGATCATCTTGTTCCAACCACTGCCATGGGCAGAGACACCTTCCACTATCCCAGGTTGCTCAGAGCCCTGTCCAGCCTGGCCTTGGACACTGCCAGGAATGAAACAGCCACAGCTTCTCTGGGCAACCTGTGGCAGTGCCTCACCACCCTCACAGTAAGGAATTTCTTCCTCATACCTCTTCAAACCCTACCCCCTTCAAACTAAAGCCATTCTGATGGTGTCTGAGAAAGTGACAATGAGATACACACCTGGGAAACAGCTCAGTGTCACAACAGCTGCATCCACACTGTGTGAACAGAGCTTGATTATGTAGAACATGTGGTGCAGGTGAATTTAGTACACTCCATGCAAATTATCTCAGAGCAATTCTTAACAAGGTGCTCTGGATTATGCAGAAAGTTTTTTAAAAAAGCAAACCAAACAGAAATCCTTGCATGAAAGTATAAGATACTGAAAAGGCTTACCAGGGAGAAATGCCTTGAGAACACAGCCTGTGGCTCTGGAAAGTCAAAGCAGCAATTTCTTCTCTATCTATAAAAAGTACCAATACGGAGAAAAGCAGTTCAAGGTAGTTTATTTTAGGACATGATTCTCCCTGAAGTGTCCCACATGTTGGAGGTCATCAGAGGAGCTGAGACAACTGTATGTCTCCATCTGCACATTTACTATGTAGTAGGGCGACTTGGAGAGCATTGCATGCTGTATAAATACGGAAAATAAGAAATAGGGTTTTTTAATGAAGTGGTAAAATAACAGAAGAGATTTTACAGCTGGATGGGACTGGTCTAAAGCTGAGGGACCAGTTTCAGCAGTACAAAGTCAAGGGTCTGTCTCTCTGGTAAGAAAATGGACCATGACTGGAATGTGGAGTGAAATTTATGAAAAAAAAACCAACCAGGGAGAACATTGAGCAACTAAGAACAAATCAAGAGAAGAGACAAATAGTTTATATTTGCCTTAAATAGACTAAAGCAGCTGTCTCATTATGTTGTTAAAAATTCACAAATTGCAGAGAAACAACCACAACCATGACAAATTACAGAATCACAAAGTCACAGAATATTCTGGGTTGGAAGGGACCCACAAGGATCATCAAAGTACAACTTCTGATTGAAATGACACTGTTTTTTCCCCCTACCCTCCATATTCTTATTCTAATTTTACTAAAGAAGAATTTATTAGAAAATATTGTTCTTAAACAGAACAGTTATTTACTCTAACCACAATTTGCTTACACAAAATTAATTACATCAGAAATATGCTATGAAGTGATGTTTGCACAAGTAACCATTAGCCTCACTGGTAAAACATGAGTTGGAGAAATGTGGAATAAGATTGTGGCTTGCATCTGGTGCAGCTAAATCATGGAATGGCACAAGAGCCATGCAGAGTGTGAAAATGGTGATGTTAAGAAGGCCTGGCCCTTGATTTGGGTCTCAGAAAACCATGAGATGCCAAGGCACACACGAGGCCCAGCTGCAAGTGCAGCTAAGCAAAAATCCACGAATATTTGGAACAGGAGTGCAATAATTTACAAACTGCAGTCGTGCCCACAGAGGGTAGCCAAGGAGGGATATCCATACCTTTCATGCCTTTCAGGAGGGACTGGGGAAGAAGCCCTGAGTCAGCTGTTCTGCCTGAAGAAGTGCCAGCCTTGCAGCAGCCACTGTAACTTCAGGCAGATGGGTGTCGAGGTATGAAATCATCAGCACAGATGGATGTGCTAGATCCTCAGAAGTGTAAAACAGATACCTCAGAGGAAACTTGTAAGACCAAGTGACAGTGCCAGGCCTGTTGGAAGCCATCTGAATATAATGTGTGAGGCTAATTAGAGGGAGTTGTAATTGCAGCACAGCTCTGCACTCAAGATTCAATCTCCTTCAACAAGGCAGCAGCCAGGTGAAGAATTGCTGAGGTTGGAAAGGACCTTAGAGACCATCTTAGTTCCAAACCACTGCCATGGGCAGGGAGGCAGGGACACCTTCCACTATCCCAGGTTGTTCAGAGCCCTGTCCAGCCTGGCCTTGGACACTGCCAGGCATCCAGGGGCAGCCACAGCTTCTCTGGACAACCTGTGCCAGAGCCTCACCACCCTCACAGGGAAGAATTTCTTCTGAATACATAATCTAAACCTGCCCTCCTTCATCCTAAGGCCATTCCCCCTTGTGCTGTCACTACATGCTCCTGTGAAAAGTCCCTCTCCACTACCAGGGAGTTTTGACATACAAAATAAACTGATTTAAAAGATTTCCACAGCAACCCCGACCCACACTGTGCCATTGGCATTAAAGGCATAAAAGTCAGTCAGGGTGGCTGGGAATAAATACACAGTGCTAATTAAATCCATTAGGGCTGAGCCCAATCAGTGGGACACATAGATCCTCATCCGAGCCTTGAGAATAATTCCCATAAATCAGCATCAATTTCATAAGTAGAGCCACTTTATCCATTTCCTGAGATCTGGCAATGCTTGGGTTTATTTCTCTTGCAGGGGACTAGAGAAGCTGCAGTGAGAGTTGGTATAAAAGCAAAATTATGATCTGATCTGCCTAGCAGTGATGTGACAGTGGCTGGAATATTAACATGGAAATAAACAGCTTGTTTAGGAATGGCAAGAAGAGAATGTTTCCTGTGTCAGTGATGAATAGACATCAATGAAGTCAAGGAAGAAAACCCTGTGGAGAAGCACAGTTGGTGATCAAAGAGAGGGAGAGAAAAAAGTAAATGCTGTTGTGGTAGGATCACTGAAGGAGGAGATCAAGTGGAGGAGGATTTTTGTGAGCAGACAATGAAGTCACCAAAAGAACCAAAGGAGCTTTGGTGGTACTCAGAGCCCTTTTGGGAAGGGAGAGCACAAGCCTATTGCACAAGTTCATGGAAATTTTTTTATGCAAAGGGAGGAAAACACAGCCCAAAAGAAGTCACTCCTTATTTTAACTGCATGGGATAAACCACAATTTGGAAAGAATCATACTTCAAAATGATCTTTGGCAGACTGGAGAGATCAGAAGAGAAAGTAAAATAGGAAGTTGGCCGATAAGGGCAAATGCAAAATTATGCAGCCAGCCAGGAGGAATAAACTGCTTAAGTAGCCATTACCTGAGCAGTAATTGTGTGGAGTGGAAGGTATGACTGCAGTGCCAGGCAGGCTCAGTGTGAGTCAACAAGGCCCTGCTGTTGTGTAAAAAGCAAACATCATACAGGGTTACGCAAACAGGAATCCAGCCTGCAGGACACATGGCACTGTCAGCACCTATGTGCTGTGCTGAGGCACCTTGTCCCATCTGCAGTGACGTGGCTCATGTGCGACACAGCCTGAGAAACACAAAAAGGTGTAGGGAGAAATGTGGCCCAGGGGTAAAGACTGAAAGAAGTGAAGTTGTTCAAAGAGAAAACAGACTCTGTCAGAAACTTTGATAAATCACCTACAGGTACTACAAGGAGGACATAATTTGCTGCTTGCTCTGCACTGCAGGTCTATTCCCTTTGCTGAAGATGTTTGCTCTGTAAGGTAGAACAGCTGCCATTACACGTGTGCTTGAGAATCCCAGGGTTGTCCAAAAGACTTGAAGGCTGGCTTGCTTGGAGACAGAGCAAGAAGGGCAATTAAATGTCTCTTTGCTGTGGTCAGCATGGTCACATGAAAGAGTGAAAAATAACGAGTCAAACCCCTGCAGAATAAAAAATGGCCCAGACATTAATGAGACTGTTACTTGGTCAGATTTTGGTCTGTCAGACTTTGCAATTTCAATTGCCCATCTCCAGTCCAGCACTGCAATAATTAATGTTGCATGCAATCCCCAAGGCAGTAAGGCTGGCTGCTCACTCTCCTATGCTGCTTTGTCCAGAAATCAGTTCTTTATGTCCTGCCTCCCTTTATCAAGTCATCTCTCCAGGACTTTTTCCTACAACACAAGAGGAAACATTTTGCATGTTCACTAAAGAGGAAGGAAAAAGGAATGACGGAAGATGCAGGAGTGTTTTGATCCATGAGGTTCTCTCTCATTTTTCTCTGGGACAGGAGCAGTATTAGCTCTCAAGGAAAAGGGGTGGGTAGAGAAGGGAGAAGTGGTTGCTCCCCTTGGCTCTTCCCACAGCTCCCAGGCTCAGGAGGCAGGCTGGTGCAGTCTGCAGTGGGAGCAGCTCCCTCCCTCCCTCCCTCCCTCTGCCTGGCCAGAATCCCAGACAGCTCCAGGAAGAAAGTGAGAAGGATCTGAAATCACTTCCAATATTCAGCTGCATAGGTAGCAAGGCTTGAAATGAAGCCAGGTGCTGGCAAAAGCACAGCAGGCCTCAGCCTGGCAGACTAAAGGCTTTTCTATGAAAAACAAGTAGGCAGGGAGACTCCATTGCTCCCTGCTGCCTTTCTCCCCACACTTTGTCTCGCTGCTCAAGCAGAGCAGAAATTTTGGGTGTTTTCCTACAGACATAACTACACGTGCAGTCATGGAAGTGGAGAAACAGTGCTTGGGAAAACAGTGCTCCGCAGAGCTTTGTCAAAAACACATGGGTTTGTCCCAGAGGACCACCTGGGTCATGGTGATTGTCTCTTCCAGTGGAAAGCCCTCAGAGTCCTGAATGCTGTTAAGGCACTTGGATCAAAGGGGCAGCCACACACACAAGCTGCTGCCTGCCCCTCACCCACATCCCACCACTTCATCAGTTGTCCTGGCAAAACAATCTAGTTGGAAAGCAAACACCAAAACAACACAAATTATGCAAAAGTACCGGACCTGATGCTTATCAGAGCACCAAGAAGCTGGCACTTGTATCTGAACAGTGAGAGATAAGCACACCCTGCCCCCTCCTGCCTTTGATACCTCAAACGAGCCGCTGGCTACCCGAGCCAGGCTGCTGGCAGCCGACCTGGGCTGTTGGCTGCCACCGTTCCACCCGATCCCACACATCCAGTTTACATTTGAAACTGGAGATCAATTGAATTAATGCCACTCCTGGCAATAACCACCAGCAGGGAAACAGGGACCTTCTAAAGCAGTTCTGCTGCTGAAGAGCCACAGGACTGCAGAGTGGGACAGCACTGTCGTCTTGCTTGCGGCTCTTCTTGCTGATGGTTATAATTTTGTAAAGAATAAAATATGAAAGGTTAACAGAGGTTTTTGACTGATGAGCAAACTGCTGACAAGGAAGGACTATCTACATAGCCCAGGAGATATACTCAATTTTTCATAGAAGTGCATTTAACAAAATGAAAATCACAAAAAAAGAAAAAAATAGGATACTCTCACCACTGTGACAGTGCAACACAGGTTGCCCAGACAAGTTGCAGACTCCCAACCCCTGGAAGTGTTCAAGACCAGGCTGGATGGAACTCTGAGCAACCTGGTCTAGTGAAAGGTGTCCCTGCCCATGGCAGGGGGATTGGAACATGATGATCATTAAGTCCCCCTTCCAACCCAAATGATTCTATGATTTGTAAAAAACCACACTGGCAAATTGGATGAATTCAGAAATACTTGTGGATAGCTTTAAAAAGCACCATGTACCAATTCAACATGAAGATACATTACTTTATTCCACAGACATCTGGATGTAATTTCGGTATTTTTTCTTAATTGAAGTCCATTCTCTTCAGGGTAAAACTGTGCAGTAACACAGCTCAGCTTCAGCCTTGCAGTAAGTAGTAAATGCAGCTACAAATATTCTCTCCTGTGACAGCCTTGCCACTCAGCCATGACTTCCTTACCAGCTGAAATTAAACACCATCTCAGTTCTGCTTTTCAGCTGGAACCTTTCCTGACCAGGACTCTTTTTAGGGAGTTTTAAGTGGAATTATTTGCCCACACCCTCCCCACCTGCTATGAAAGCAGTTTCACTTCTAATGTATTAAAGACAATTATAACTCTAATGTATTAAAGACAGTAAATGCAGTTTAAGGTACTGTTGTACAATTGTTAACACCCAAAGTTTTGCAGCTTGAACAGTGTAACACCAGGAGGAATCATCTTTAAAAAGCCATGACCCCCTCTGATTACTCATTTCTCCAATTAAACATGTTCCTTCTGTCAAAACTGAGCTTTCTTGTGCTCTACACACCACAACAGAAACTTGCAGGTTCTAACTTTAACCATAACCAAAAGCCTTATCAATTAAAAGAACCCAAACCAAAACCCCCCAACTCCTAGCCCCAAGTTGCACTCTTAAAATTCAACTTTATCAAGTGAATATGAAGAGGTTGGGGTTATTTTAGCTGAAGAGATGCTTCACTAGCTCTAAAAAACAGAAGGCAAAGAATCACTCAAAACCAGCTCAAGATCTAGGAATTTGGAACTTTAGTCTACGTCCTCATCAGGTATTTAGAGAGCGGTAACCAACCTAAAGGAAAGGGATAATTTTTGTCAGATTCTTATAAAAAAAGGCTTTATTTTGAACAAGTTTTCTCCATTTGGTTTTACAGTCTCAACATACATCATATTCATGGACAAGCAGCATTTTCACAGAATAAGAGCCAAATACAAAGAAGAGGAAGCCACTTGGGACTAACAGTTTCAACCTAATTGACTCAGACTTCAGAAAATCCTGTATGCTGTCACTTATTTGAGGTAAAGGAATTCCATAAATTAAGATCCACTGTTCAACAGAAGAGTCAACAATGAAATATTTGAGAAGTAGGTACACCCTGGGGAGGAGGGGGAAAAAACAAATCTTAAAACACATTGTGAGAAACAAGAGAAGGGGGAGGTAGGATTTCCACTTGGTTTGTATTGGTGAACCAACACTTGGGTCTATCAAGGGTAAATGTTTAACCAAATTGGTGTAGTTTAAATTTCAAATTTGATCAATTTTACTGGTAGCACAGTATCAAAAGGTGAACCTGACAAGATATGTCATGAGTTTAGTTTATATGCTGAATGCTGTCACTAGGCACCCACTAGAGTATCCAGTAAAATCTGCTGCTTTCAGTGCCCATTCCAGCGCATTCCAGTTACATGGGTAATTTTTAGGCAGCTGTGCAATCAGACCATAATATTATACATTCGGTGGAATTCAATGCTTTCTTAAGTAAAATTGTATTGGGGGAGAGAGAAAAATCAACCTTCCACTATCTGTTCATGCAAAAATATACCAGCAGTGAAACAGGGTTTAGATAAACAGATTAAAGCTGTTACAGGGACACATTTGTACTTGTTTTAAACTAACTTTATAGAACAACTAACTTTTAAACTAAGTTTATAGAGCAAATCTTAAACCTTGTAAAGAGTATCCATATTGTATTAGATACTATTAAAAAACCCCAACTAAAACAAAGACTATCCTCACCTTTTGTAGTTTGAGATTTAAATGAGCTCACCAATAATCCTGAATCTCAGTGAAGAGAAAAATGGAACTGGATTAATATCCTGTTAACTGCAAGAACTAAATTACCAAGGTGAAATTCCTAATGCCCAGCAGAAATACATTTCAGTTCAGTCACTTAATGCCAGGCACTGCTCAATTTCTTCCAGTAAAGAAAAAGCATAATTTCCTTTATGTACTTACAACAAAACATCATGTGGAGATGGGCTTCACTGCTTGAGTGATACTTCTTCAAAAAGGCTCCTGGCACACCAAGTTCCAAAGTCTGGTTGGCCAAACCATCCAGTGGGAACAAAATAAATTCAAACTGAACTGGTGCGAGAATTTAGTTGTAAGAAGCAAAGCAGATTAATTTAGAAAAGCTCATTTTTCAATATTGTTTTCCAATTCCAAGTTCCAGTGAGCAAAATGGTTTTACACTTATTTTAGAGGCAGAAAGAAGCTGGTTCATTAATCATCTATGTGATGCATCCATATCCTAGTTCCTTTTTTTTAATAATCACCAAGGAGCAGATTTATCATTTAGTAAGTTATCCAGCTCAGAACTGAGGAAGCTCTAGTAAATTCTCTCCCCCACTGGAAAGCTGTGTTTTATCACATAGCTTTGTGTACATGAAGTTGCATCTTGCAGAATGACTGAATCATCAATGACTGAAACTTCTTGCTGTCACAGTCCGAATAAAAGCAGACATGAGTAAGGTGAAACTGCAAGTCAACCATTGTACAAACTGCCTCTCAGGATTCCAACATTTCCACGGAGCTTTAAAGCTTTGGGACACAACCTATGATGTTCAGCAATTGTGCAATTCAAGCTCAGGAAAAAAGAAGTATTTGTGAAGGAACTGCCATCTGTCCATTTGCTTTCATCACACTCCAGACTATCAGAAAGGTGGAAAAAAGATTTATTTTCCATTAGCATCCAATTAGTTTTCTATGACCTTGAATGCTAACCAAATGTTTTTCATTAAATGACAGGTGAGAGCGCAGAGATTAGAGAGGAAAAAAAATTGTTAAGAAAGTTGATCCTTGTATTCAGGACCTTGCATTTCCTTCAATAGCACTTCTGTATCAGGTTGCATGGAGCATAATTTTGGTGGATTTTTTTTTTCCACAAAACCCTCACCTGCCTATTATGAATCATTGCAATATTTTTTTTTCTCCACACTGCACTAGGCAACTTTCTTTCCAGCTAAAGAAAGGAATTTAGTCAAGAATTATAAAAACCTGAACTATGAACTCTGGCACAGCCAGGAACAGCCACTCGACTATGCCAGAGTGCTTAGAAAATAGGCAGCCAGGAGTAGCAACTCAACTACTCCGGAGTGCTTAGAAAATAGGCTTTAGATTTTACACCAAGAAATTGGATTTATTGTAAATGCCACAGTCACATTGATAGACAGAGCACAGACTTCTGGTAACAAACAAACATACATTTTTGTAACTAAGCGTTTCTACTCGGTAAATAAATGCATTTCGCACAGCCTTCCTCTTAAATGTGCCTAAACTAACCTAAATAAGCAGACAGCATAGCAGAAAAGGGAAACTTATGTGAGTAACTGTTTCTTAAGCAGTATATTATTTTTACTATGTATATAATATTTTATATTATATACACACACATTTTCATCAACAGTTCAAATTATACCCGAATAAAAAAAAAAACCCAAACCAAAACTGGCGCTCCTCCAACACATTTACCACCTTTCCCTCAGGCAGACTTAATCCAGGTATTTGTCAAGATAGAGGAATGACAGTTAAAAAGACTCCCCCCACAAGAAACAAGTTACACAAAGAATACTGTATCACTACAAATTTTTTATTCAGAAGCCCATCTTTAAAAAAAATGTCATTATGAACTTGTTTGGTCAAACTACAACACTTTCTAGCAGACATACAGTAAAAATGGCATGGCTCAGAATCGACCAGATCGTTCACGATCTCTTGACCGCCTCCTGTCACGCTCACGTCCTCCTCCTCCTCCTCCACCTCCACGACCGCGATCTCTGGATCTAGACCGACGTTCACGGGACCTCGACCTGGATCTATGCCTTCAAAGAAAGTTGAGACATTTTATTGTTTCGTCCCAGGCAGCAATTTATTTGTAGTATCACACAGTGGAACAGGTAATTAAGAATGGCAGTGTGTCATTAGAAGGACTGGCTAATCGGCATTTGGGCTGCAAAACCTAATGTATTTACAAATTGCACAAACTTCACTGGGGACACACAGAGGTACAAGAATTGGCTACTCCCTGCAGTTACCTGTTACAATGGATGTGCAAACCCCAAGGAAAGGCACAGTTACACTGCTGTATTTAAAGCAGGAGAAGGGGACACCTGCTTTGGCAGACAGGAATAGCTCTTAGCAACACAAACCAAAAGCCTACAACTGCTTTCAAGTCCGCTCATATTAAATCAATTGCATTAATTAGCAATTACAACCCAGTTCTCTGCTGTTGTTCCCCCTACATAATTTCTACCCTCCAGGACATCACCACTGCCAAATCATCTTTCCTGCCTCTTAGATTGATGATAAATTCAGGAAGGAAGCTAAAACCACCCAGAACATGGTGCTGTCACAGCTACCATGAACCAGCATTATTAACTCTGAGAGTTCGAGATTTGTAACAGTGACCAAAAGTTAATATAAAAAACACACTTTATATTTTTCCTAAAGCATTCAAACATCTGAAAAATTTACTTAGCCACAAATACATGTGGCTAAGCAACACAATCTATGTTTGTCGAAGTTAAATTCATCCTTGCAGATTCCAAAACACTGCCAATTAGAGACCTTTATAAGGCAAACACATTCACAATCCCAGGCTCCTTCTGTGATTGACAGAAACCTACAAATCTGTGCTCTACATAAAAGATCAAAAATTTTATATGCCTATCCCAAATAGCACGGTCCTAAATGCAAGCAGTTTGAATCCAGCTCCAAGTGAACCATCATAGTAACAGCAGTGATAAAAGCCTCTCTACAAGGTACCTCACTAAATGAATAATATAAATAAAAGGTATTTATCAAATTTTTTACCATTAAGCAAAATTACTTTTCCTTTCTCCTACTGGGAATTCCTATCAAGAAGGGTCACATTGTGAAGCTAAAAGCTCAATATAGTGACTGCCTGGTACTAACAGTAAGAAATGAATATAGGCTACAAAATTTCACCATTAACAGTTAAAAGCAAATACAGTTGGGTCCTGAGTGTAACCTACAGATATGCTTGACTGCACATAATGCTGAAAGCAGCTAATCTGATGCTGCCAAAATGCCCATTAGCTAAGCAGCCTGCATCTAACAGAGGCCATGAGCAAACATATTTGAAGAGAATAAAACAGAAGAGGCATAAAGCAACTTCTCTCAAATAATGTCCATCTGCACAGTTTGCAGTTTGGAGATCTCAACAACAGGTAGTATTTAGTAACTCAGTGAGTTTTCTTCTCCTTGAACCCTGCCTTCCACACCAACCTTCAGAATTCACAGCACTGCAGAGCAACAGGCACTGAATTTTTAGAGCTCTACTCCTTTGTTCTAAACTGGCCACTTGCCAGCTTGACTTGATGCCCTTTGGCATGTGCCACAAGTGCATCAGAAAAAACAAGAGGACTTGGCAGAAGTTTAAAGATTTATCTTTGGATTTTTCAGCAACTGATCCTTAAATTACTTGTTTTAATAGCATTTAAAAAACAAACTTACTTTTTACGACGCCGCCCATACAACTCGCGCCTTAACTCTCGAGAAATGGGCTTCAAATGCATAAAGTTGCAGAAACCTCCTCGTGTACACTCTCTGAAACAGAATGCAAGAGGCAGTTAGAATTCCCAGCTCTACGCTATCTGCTTAAACCTCTATCTCTATCACCTCTAATATTAAACCCAGTAAATTACAAGCATCATTTACTGACAGTGCCTCACTTCTACAACAAAATCCCCAAAAGACAGCAGAAGTCAAGAGGTTCACTGCAGGTCCTCCCCATTACTGTTACTCAAGTGTATGAAATGCACCCCTAAGCAACCTCCCTGCTGTGCTAACACCTCACAGGCTGTCAAGGCAAGAGGAAGGCCCTGCTTTACCCCATTTCGTATTGACGGCAGCAGGCCTCTCTGAAGTCAGTCACAGGTGAGAGCTCGGCATGGATGGGCTGCCCGTTAAACCAGCGGTTGTTCAGGTCGATCACAGCCTTTTCTGCATCTTCTTCACGGCGAAACTAAGAGCAAAATCAACATTTTCCTTACAATACAGAGAAGCAACTGGAGGATATAAAAGATTCCTATCAGATCAGTTGTGTGGTATCAGAGGCTCAGGGCTAGTGAAACTAGATGCTACTTCTGATTTCGTTGGACAGTCCATCAAATCAAAGGTAAATATGCCAGCTTTTCATTAACTGGGACTCAAGAGCTAATCAAAACATTGATTTTCCTCTTCATTAGGTTCTATTTGGTCTTTCAAGTGAGGAAGCTAGTCAATAGAAGATACTGTGTTTTCTTAGTACAGCTTTAAACCAAGAGAATGCTAATGAATACTTTCTGGAGCCCTGATGTAATGCATTTTTTCAATGTATTTTTCATTTTTTCAAACATTTAAGAGATATTTATATAAAAATATAAAGCTCTCATTCATTTGAATTTGAATTTACAAAAACCAGATCCTGTTTTATGATGAATGTAGAACTTAAAATTTGAAATGCCTTTTCACAGCTAATTTTTTTTAAGGCAACTATTTCTTCTGATTATGACCTACACAGTCAAGAATTTCAGGTGTAAAAATACTTTCCAGCTGAGGGAATGTACAGTCAAAATATTCAAACAAACTCTCTCAAACCTCCCCAACACTGTGCACACACAGTAAAATTTCTGCAGGTGACAACTTTGTACTCATTATTCAAGAGATACCAATGACTCTTGAAAGTTAAACCCAAGTGCTCCAGTTTGAGTCTTAAACCACCCAGCTACTGCCAAATATAAATTGGTTACAGACACTGGGTTTAACTGGGAAGTTAGAAAATTAATGCACCAGTTGCATATAAACCTCTCTCATACTGATGTGCTTAAAGGGCAGCATGATGCTGAGACAAATGCCCTATTAATCCTCCCAAATTGAATAGTCCAGTAGTGGTAACTGTTTATAACTATGTAAAAGGGAAAAAAGTGTTAATCTTTCTGAAAATTACACAGATTTTGACTGTCAAGAAAATTTCTCAAAATTTATTAAATTTTCTTTTGGATTCCTTTCACATTTTTAGTCTTTCTACTTTAAATTGTGAAGCTGGAGAAGAGCTTACATACTGAAGAGCTTCCCCTGCAAAATCTACAAGCATACAGCCACTTTTAAAAATTCTAAATCAATACACACCACCCCTGCTGATAAGTTGAACATCTCTTTATCATACCTTTACGTATACATTTCCAACTAGATGATCTCCAAGGTTATCACAAACGTTCATCTCCTCAACTTCACCGTATTTCTCCTCCATTTCTGTGAAGACCTCCTAAGCACAAAGCAACCCAGCAGAAGTTTGCAGCACATTACTTACAAGTACAGAAATACTGCATTTAGCTCTAAATGTATAAAAGAAGACCTTCCTAATAAAAAAATCAAAATCACTTCTTTTTTTTTTTTTTTTGCATTCCTAGGTTTAAAATTAGTCTTTTCTTGGTCTGTACTGTGTCCATCTGTAAGCACAGCATTACCAAGATACAATAAAAACCCATGGAAAAACACACACAGCATTTACAGAACACACAGGATGCACTGAAAACACAACACAGAAACCCTGATGCTATAGGTTCAGGTACTTTGTTTCTATACAAATAATTAAGTATACTTCAAAATTATAAAAAAGGAGGTTATACAATCAAAATGCTACATAATTTAAACTACTGATTTTAAAACAAAGTCTACTTCAAACAGTCAAATTAAGGCCAAACTAACCAACAGTTACACCAGAAGTATTTTTCACACAAGGTTGTACACTTTATATGAACACCACAGGAAGTAAGTTCTTTTTCCTGAATCTGGCTAATTGTGCTATCCACTACATCTATTTAATTTATTGGTGGTGAGAGATCCAGTAACACTTTAATGCACCTTTACATACCTCAAAGAACTCATCATAATGTTCCTGCATCTCAACATCGCTCACAGCACCTGCAAAAGTCAAAGAGTCAGATTGATTAGAGTCTGCCAGTAACAAAAAGCAGATTTTGATCATACTACAAAACAATCTAGAGGCCGTCTGGAGCATAAGAGACACCATATAGCATGGAGCTAACTAACAGGAATATTGCAAAATAAGGATGTGTGAAGAGTTTTGAGTCCCCAAAGTATCTGTCAAAAACATTACATTGATACGATCAAAGCAAAGTAAGTTTTAATCAGAGCCAAACTTGCATGCCACAAATTTAAAGGGGAAAAGAATTACTACGAAATACCACTTTAATGTATAGTCCCTCTGTCTAACTACCAACAGTTTTACCTAAACAGAAGGCAAGTGCTTTGTTTCATTTCCATACCTTATTATTATAATTTAGTATTCCTCTTCCTAAAGGCAGAATTTTATGTCCACCTCTCCAGCATATCCACTAGAATTTGAGAGCTCACAATGTAAAATAGCCCAGAATTTTTTTTTCAATTTGCTCAAAACAGTCATTGAAATGACACACTTTTCTGAGTGCCCTCAGTGCTTTGCAACAGAGAGCCATTTTACAGTTTAAGTGTCATTTCATTTTTCTGTAGTCCTGCAGAACACCTTTCAGTGCAAGACAAGCCAGCCTTATATTCAGGTTACGCTTATTGTCATGCTACAAGCTGGACTTCAAAATAAGTGCTGCTTGCCTGCTGCTACAAAACCCAACGTAAGTGTGGCTTATTTTTCAAAGCATTAAAAGTATAAAAATGAGTTTCATTTATTTCTTCTAGAGCACTTTTAACAAGCTGTATACATTAAAGCATTAGATTAGCTCTTCAGCAGTTAAGTGGTTTATTAGGATCAAGCGGAGCAGTTTTACAACAAACCCTGCATTTTATGCTAGAAAAATATGCTAGTGTTTAAAATTACAGACCATACTGGTTTACTTCACTGAATGTGAAAGACAAGAAACTGAGCCAGTAAAGCTGAGTTTATTCACTTTCAGGCTGCTATGAAAAGATTTTTGGCTAGTATTACCACTTGGACAAACTTTATGTTTTTCTTCAAAGGCTCTAATATTAACCAGCCACACTCTCTGGAACTGCAGTTCCTGTTCTTCCACCCAGCTCACCTCCACAGCAGGCTAAGGGGCATTTGGTTTATAGTTAGGCTAACAATCTTTCTCTGCATTTGAGACATATTTGCTTTTAAGAAATGTCTTCTCCCCCATGGTTATAGCAAATTAAGGAATATCAAACATTAAACCAGTAATTCTAGGCAGTTTAATACTTAACTATATTCCCATGGTTCTGCCAACACCACTGATAACAGCTTACTAACACCTAAGGATTTTTTCGTTTTGTTTTTAAAGTTATAAAGACAGGGGCTCTGAGAGCCACACTGGGAATAACTACTTTTTACCAGATGGACAAGTGCTAAAAACTACTTTTTTTGGTCAAATTAGGAGATCACAGGCAACAGTTAGTTAATGACTACTTCGATGACCTGCTAAAGTGGGAAGCATACATATGCACAGGCTTTATAAACATCCATATTTCAGGGCTACTGGTATCTGAACCATGAGAAGCCCAATTACTAGTTAAAATACTCAGGAAAACTATTACTGTTCCAAACTAAGGTTAATCCTCTACGACGGCAATAGAAAGGAAGACAGTTAAGCAACAACGACAAGGCATTAAATAGCTACCCAAGTTATCCATTTAAAATACATGCAATACTTAAGTAGGGACAAATATCAAAAACCAAGGAGCCAGGAGTTTCAGCAAACCTACTGCTTGCAGAGCTCCAGCTCTACCCCAGGAGGTACAGACAGGCTCTGGCACACAGCTACTCGCTTGTCACAACAAACTAGAGTTGGATACCAGCATTTACAACACTGGAGAATCTGTGCAGGACTCTTGCAGCTGTAAATCTAAACAGCTCCACAGACCAAAGTGCTGTAAACTCTTGTGCAAATTAGTTACCAGCGCATTGAGAGTTTAGGGACAGAGTAGACACACCCAACTGGGAATGTTTTGGTCTACTGAAACAGCATTAACTACTAAGCATCTGCAAGGAGAGAGCCTATGGAACCAATGGAACCATTTAAGCATCTAGACAAAATGACACACAGCTCATTTCATGTCCAGCTTGATTGTGTGACAAAAACACCAATTATGTGATTAAGCCATTATTACTTTTAGAAGCAAGAGAGACAGTGTTGACTTTTAAGTTAGTGGCTGATTTCACAAAGCACTTCTAATCAAATGCTGGTAACTAATCTGAACTAGTCTATAAACCAACAGTCAAAAAAAAAAAAAAAAAAAAAAAAAAAAAAGGATAGCCAAACAAAGCTTTATTACCACACAGTCAATACTCACTTCAACAAGAAATATTAGTTAGAAAAGAACACCGATCCTTTTTCGGTTCTAAAACTGGTTTTTTTTCTTAAATCTTATTCTAATATTGATGGTTCAATTACAATGATATATCAGTAATCGCCGATCAACAATCCTGGGCATTAACTGCTGCCAGTCTCACAGGAGACATGTTTGCTTATGCCCATTGGTATCTCAGGAGGAGTCATTAAGTTACTTCATGACCATACCCAAATGCCTTCCCCTCCTCAAAAGTACTTTAAAAAATACTTTTTGTTAGGCAAATATGCCATTTGGCTTTGGAATATGAATTTTCAAAGCATGGAAAGAATTTTAAGCATGCACCCATCCAAAAAGGACAGCTGCCAGAAGGGAAGCGTTAGTCAGTCTTGGTGTATTCTTCCAAAGCGCACTCCCTAAATGGAAGCTGCATTAACCTATGACAAATTTATGCATGCAGTCTGAAAAGTTTCAAATTCAAGTTCTTTTAACATTTACAAAGCAGGACATTTGTTCTGGATGAAGTCAATGTGTCATTGTCCTGCTCTTTTCGACAGTGGAACCTAATGGATAGCACAAAACATACAGAAAACCATTCGTAGGATGCAGGCAACTGGCAGGGAGAAAGGTGACAGGAAAAAAGCAGTGCAACCAACACTGCTTCACAGGGGAAGTACAGTTTCAACCCTTTTTTGATTTAGTAGTTGGTATTCAGATTCCCCTCATAGTTTTGGGTGCAGGGAGGAAGGTAGTGGGACAAAAAAAAGTTTGGGATTTTTATTTGTTTGTTTGTGTTTGAACACATGTAATAAAACTTGGTCAGTTTGATCTGTTAAACTAAAATGGCAGACCAGCTTCAGTCGACACTGAGCTCTGACAATCAAGCCCAGGGAACCAGTGAAGGAACTTGTATGAACTTACAGCGCAAACCGTCAGCAGACTGGGAAGAGTTTTGAGGGTTACGGTAAATGTTCAAGAGGGCAATGGTCTGAAATACAAAACGCAACAACTTTATATTATGGAAAATAATTTTAACAAGAAACTGGTTTCCTTTAGGGTCGCTTTAGCCGAGTCTGTGCTGAAAGAGAGGTGGTTATTCTCTCCTAAGCAGGAGAACTTGCGTTTAGCTGGTGACCTTTCTACATCAGCCTAACACTGTAAAGTAATAGAGATCTCATGATACTCCATTATTGTATTTTAAATTTTATTTCATTCACCAGTATTACTATGCGTGATTTCAAACAGCTCTGAAATAGGTGGAATCCAAACACAGCATTTGCATTACAGGCATAATAATTTGAATTTGGTTTTACTCAGTGGTTTCTTAGCAGCAAAATTCCAGGAAAGGAAATAATACAATAATTAGAGTATAACATGAAATCTCCATTTTCCTAAAGAAGTTAAGATGAAAGAAAACCCAGTTTTGGGGAACTTACCGTACATCACATATATACCTATTTTTTTAATTTTTTTTTTTGGTGTTACATCAAGAATTTGAGAAATGTCTGCAGTTTAACCCTTTCAAAAGAATGCAGTGTTACTAAGCAACCAAGTTTCACTTTGCAACACAAAAGGGAATCTGCATCAAGGCCAATTTATGCAGTCACTTCTGCACTCGGAATTGCACACATTCCACAAATTCTTGATCTGTGCGCAAGAAGAGTTCCGTCACTTGTCCTGTTTGCAACAGCTTTATGTCAGCAGCTCAGAAGCCAACATTATTTTCTCATAATTAGGAGTGGGCTCTTTAACACCATTCTTTAAAAAAATTTCTCCAACTGTGGGACTTACAGTGTGAGCCGTCAGCCGTCTGTGCACTGTTTTGGGGGTTACGATAGATGTTTTGAATCAAGATGGTCTGCGGGGAAAAAAAAAAAAAAAGGGGAATTCTACTGGCTGCTGTGCATATAATAGACAATTGCAAAGAGACAACTTGTTTGCAAACAGCTAAAAGTTATATTTTATCCTTAAGACTTCCTTTTGTATTTGCAGAGTATCTTCCAAATTGCATCCAGACCATCATATTATGAAAACAGTTTTAATTAACCACCAAGAAAGAGCTGCATTTGTCTCAACAGCTATCCTCAAAATGGGAGGTGTGAGGCACAGTAACCTAAAATGTCACACGAAGTATTCTGGAGATGCCTAAACTTTCGAGACCAGATTCACTATTGCAAGTCTAAGGCGGGGGGGGAAAATAGTGTTATGTGCACAGCATGTCATACATAATGCCACAGTATCCAAAATGCTACACCAGACCATAAGGGCTTTAGGCAACAGCTACATCTCGGTTTGTGCATCAGGAATTTCTTGGTGGAATTTCTGTTTAAATAATATAATAGCATCATTGGTTCACATGTTTCCGATCCTTCAAATAAGGACAATATCCTTTTAGCCCTTCTGCTTTTTACTTGAAGAATTAGCCCAGGCAGACTTGAAACCTTACATTTGTACCGTTCTTCTTAAAATCAAGTTGTCTGAAAAAACAAACCATGTTTAAGTTAGTAAACTAATATTACAAAAAAAACTCCAAACGTCCATATCACTGTAAGCAGCTCAAAAATTGAAATTTGATTACTTAAAATACAAGCTCAATGTTAGTCAGTATGAATGGCAATCCCCAAGTAACTTTAGCTTAGATATTATTATTATTAGTCACAGTAAGAATTCAGAGCTTAAAGAAGTCACAGGACCAGCAATGTCACACCTACATATGCTACCCATTTAACACATAGAAAAAATACATCTGTAAGAGCATATTTAAAATCAGACACTCATTTTATTATGGTCTAGCCATACCAACCAAAGCTTCGTGCTTCTGTGGCCCAGGTTTACACTACCTATGCTTTAGCCTACAACTGGAGAGTGCCAGAAACATGCATCTCATTAGGGTGTTTCTGCTGATTGGGGGTAATTTGATCACTCAGGATTGAGTGACCTTTCCTAACACAGCTCTTCTGTAAAGTAGCTGCACCAGCAAGAGCTGCACAAGGTTAAAACATTGTGCTGGTAACTTCCCATTAGCAAGATCTCTGTTGTTCTATTTTCTATCACTGCTGATTGTCAACTGGCACACAAATAAAGATTTCTGCAGACCCTACACACTGCCAGGTACCCTGGAGATGTTACAGCACAGCTGCCAAGTATGAGGCTGTGCAGTCCCAGACATCCCTGGATGAATGGGATGTGCCCTGCTGACCCACTTCAGCTGGCATTGCTAACCAGAGCCTAAAGCAAAGCTAAAGGCTGCACTGATTGAGGAAGCTGCAGTAGTACACAAAGTTTTATTGGGAAAAAAAAAAGATGTAAGGGGGGTGAGGTTTTTTTTGTTAGGCTTTTGGGGCTTTTTTAGCTTAAAAGACAACTACTGTGGAAGCTGTCTGCTTTAGAAACATTTTTTAGTAGCCTATGACCTAAATTCAGCTCTCTAAATAACCACTTGCACTTCAACATGAGCTCCATGTAGGTCAGCAACACAAGATAGTTTTCAAAATGGACAACACTCATTTTGAAATAAAGTATCTGCATTAAAAATCGTTCAATTCCCAAAAGCAGTGGTTTTGTAGCTGAAGTACCAGCAGAAGTCCCTATCCATCAGTAACTTTGATATTCTCCCCTAGAAGTCCCCCTGCCCACTCGCAGTTTAACTTGATAGCTTTGAACTTGTCACACAGATAGTACTTGCCTCCCAAATTTCTCCCCAAACCACCATCAGCCCACATTTCTCATCAACTCTGCTCCAAAGCTGATTAAATGAACTTACAGAAGACTCTCCTGTTATGTGAACTTTAGTTAAAACCACTGCAGTTAAAAATGCAGTAACTTTCAAAGGCTTTATTGCTCATGTACAAAATTCCCAAAGAAATTCATCTGTGTACCTTGACAATCAGCATTGATAGAAAGAGGACAAACATATATTTCTCCAGGAATGTAATCTGTGAATAATATAAAGCTCACAATAATAACAATAATGAAAACCCTGTCACTCCTTTTAAAATTTATTTTAAACCTCTTAAAATTTATTTTTATCTGGCAGACTGCAGTCACATATGATGTCTCTAACAATATTCACTGAGCCAATGATTAAATAATCTATCATGTCAATTGACAATTCACCCTCAGCAACCAGGCAAGTTGTTTTCAATAAACAATTTATTTCTTCCACATCAAAGGAAGTATGCAAGTCACTCTTGAAACTTAAGAGCCTGGGTCAGAGAGCAAATGTAATGATAGATGAGTTACTTTTATTCATTAATTAGTTTTCTTCTGTTATATGCATAAAAGATTAAAGTTCCCACCTTTGGGACAGGTGGAATGCGCTGCCATTGTCTGTGATTTAAAACATCTGGGATGGTTTAAGTGCCTGAACACCACTGAGAGGGCACACTCACCTGAAAGTTAGCACTGGTTGGTCTCTACTACAGGCAAGCTTACAACAGCATCGCTTCCTGCAGCCATTAAGGGTGACAGGAGATAATTAGAAATGCTGGGAGAAGTAAATGGAATACCCCAAAAAAAAGCAAAGACCCAGATAAACTGGGGCCAAAACTGAACTAATTAATCTGGAGCTTGGTAATTATCCACTTGTATCTGAGAATCTACGTTTTAAAGAAGCCAGAATACACTTCCACAAGAAAGAGAAAAAGGGGAAACAAACCTGGCTAAATGTTGGTTTGTTGTGCAACCGAGAACATCTGTCTCCATGGCGACATGCTCCAATTTTGAAATAAAATGAACAGTTGACTCTGCAAGAAAAAAATTAATAAAGTAGTTACATACTGGAATAAAAACCATGTAATTTTCAAAAAAGCATATGCCCTAAATGTCTTTATCTTGATGTGGAGAAGTAACACAGAAAAAAAAATTCCACATCAAAACTGTACAGGAAACCATTACAACAAACCTGTCCATGTTCATTCCTTTTACCCCTAATTTACAGCCAGTATCTGACCAATTTCCCTTAAAGCGGTTTCACAATCCACCACACAGAGGTGATCTCTCGTTTTACTCTTCCGCTTCTCCATTCTTGTCTTTACATCAGTTTCAGTGGGTGATGGGATGGAAAATAACGAGAAAAACGGTCTGGAAATTACACTGCAAGCTCTGTGGCTGAGTTCATGCAGCCCCTGGTCCAGGCAAGAAAACCTGCTTCAAAGCTGACACAGTTGCACCTCTCTCATGTTTTAAAAGCCACCTGTTTAAGTTATATTATATGGGTAACTCAGGCTGCTGCCAACACAGTATTGGAAATAATTCAGGGAAGAGAAAATCATGGTACAGAGACAATACACATAAGCAAAATAAATTCACTCAATTAAGCCATTTCCATGAATATAGTTAATGATTTTAAGAGTAAGCAGCTTTTTTTTTTTTAAACCACAAGCTTTTCTTGAATTATCCATCTCATGACACCTTGAAAACGATCCTGGTTTAGAAATGTTACTAAAACTCCCACAAAAAGGTGTAATTCACATAGAATGATGAAGAAAACCACAAGGAGTTTAGTTACCTTGACAGGGAAATGCAAAATTCTGAAGGGCAAGAAAACTATTATGGGCTATATATGGGTAAGTGAAATACTAGAATTCTCCTGGAAGAAAAATTAATATTCCCATAATTAACACCAATTCTTTCCACAATCCTGTGTAACCAACATCATCAGCTCACGGAGGGGAGAATTATTAAAGTACTAAAGCACATCTGATCTCTAGCAAAGCATTCTACTGTAAAATTGCAACATGCTCACTCTTCATTATGTTTTTGAAAACAAACACTTAGCATTATGAAATACTTACTGTCTTTTCTGAACTCTAACCTGAAATAAAAAGAAATACCTAACTACAAAATTTCCAATAGTGCCTCCAACTTCAGCACCTTCTGGAATGTTCCGTTTGCTTTTTTTAACAGAAAACAAGAGCTGCACAGGAATTTCATGCCTGATTAAAACTCTGAAACTGTAATGCATTAAATTCCTATGTATCTCCTTTGTGTGAAAGGATGCTACAGTAACAGAGCTCAAAAGAGAGGCTGCCGACACTGCTTTCCTGGAATGGCAGCACTACAGAGCAGAGCAGAAGCCCCACGGCCAGGGGCTGACAAGAGTAATTTAGTCCAGCAGCACATCGATGCCCCCTTTTCATTTTTACGAGTGGAAAAACACGCCGGTTTGGTCAGGCCGATGGTGACCAAATTTTCGTTAGGAGGGTTTTGTGTGTGTGCTTCCAACAACCAGAGAAACTAGAGGCGTTCCCGGACGCGTGGAAGGCTGCAGGCAGAAGCCTGTAGGATCAGGATGCAGCAGTCGGGGAAATCCTCCGCACCCTGGGGAGGGGGGAGAAATAACCAGTCGCTGTCCTTGCAGCAGAGCGGAAGCTCTCGGGCTGCTGCGAGGCTCAGGGACACGAACAAAAGGGGAACAGGAGGAGGAGGAGGCGCTTTCTGGCAGGAGGCGGCGGGAAGCTCCGGCACCCAGCGGCCCCGACAGGAAGGCGCAGCCGCGGGGGGAAGGGGGGAGGGCGGAGGGAGGCCGGGGGGAGGGCGGCAGCGCGCCACGAGGCGCGGGCACACCCTCATGGCGGCCGGGGGAGGGGAGGGAAGGGGTGGGAGAGGAGGCAGAGGAGGAGGAAGGGAGGGGAGAAGGGGGGAAGTGCCCGAGAACGGCCCCGGCCCGAGAGGGGAAAGGGGGGGAGAGGGAAGCGCGTGGGCGGGGCCGCCGGGCGCGCGCGCGGGAACGCGCGAGACCCACGCGCCGTCGGGCGCGCGCGCGCGCTCCGGGGAGGGGGGGGGGGGAGGGGAAGGGCCTGAGGGAGGCGATGGGGGTGGGGGAAGGGGAACGGGGAGCGCGGGCGCCTCTCGCTTCCCTCTGCCCGCCGCGTTCCGGCGGGACGGGAAAGGCGGGGGACGCGGGCCCGGCGGCGCCCCCGAGGCGGGAGCGGAGGGAACGGGCCGGGGGTCCCCCCACGGGGAAGGAGGGGCGGGGAGAAGGGAGGCAGGGCCGACCGCCGCGATCGGAAAAGGCCGCGTCCCCGCGCAACCCGCTACGGGCCTCCGGCCTCCCCTCGAGCTTCCCCCCTCCCTCCCGGGGGTACCGCAGCCGCAGGAGCGGCGCGGGAAGCGGGGGATTGGGGCCACTCACTTGTCCTTCTCGGTGCCGAAGATGGAGGCCAGGTACTCCGCCATCTCCCACCGCCCGCCCGCCCGCCGGACCGCCCCGGCCCCGGCGCCGCCGCCGCGTCACAGCGACCGCGCCGGAAACGCCGCGCTGAGGGAAGGCGGGGCGGGGGGGAGAGGAGGTGGGGCGCGCGCCCCACGCGGGGTCGCCCCGGCGCGCGCGCAGGGGCGGCGGGGCGGGGCTTGGGGACGCCGCGGTGCGGGACAGGAGCGGAACGGCGGAGCCGCGGGTTCGAGTCCCGCCCCCGCCACGGGCTGAGGGGATGGGGCTGCTCCGGGCATCGTGGGTTCCAGGTGCTGGGATAAAGGGATTCGCTCACAGGCGGGGAGTGCACTCCCTGAAGGGGTTTAAACTTTAGAAAAAAATTTAAAACGTGCGCCTGAACTAAAAGCAGAGTGGAAGGTAGAACCGAATTCTTTCTGAACATCGTTTTTGGAGGTTTCACGGAATTCTGGGCCAAAAGCTGTAAGTCTGAACGCAGTGAATTGAAATTTCTGCAATGGAGTAGCAATGCATGCAGAAACTTCCAACACTGTGCATCGCTGAAAAGCACATCAGGAAATAAACTTAGTTGTTCTGCTGATTCAGAAAGCAAGACTGAGCACTCAGTGTGTGACAAGTCAAATTCATCTCGGATATTTTGCAATTCCCTGAAGCAATATCAAATACACCTCATAGAGCTCCCAGCCCCAGCTGGAGTCCAGAGCACCATTCATAGAATCATGGAATGGTTTGGGTTGGAAGGGACCTTAAAGATCATCTCATTCCACATCCCTGCCATACACAGGGACATCTTCCACTGGACCAGCTTCCCCATCCAAGCTGACACCTCTTGAAATTCCTGGCTTTGGTTTGAGCTGTGACCTGCCCTAGGACAGGGACAGTCCTCTTGGTACTGCTCCATGTCCTGCCATGTTCCTTCTGTGCTCTTTAGGGATGTAAAGCTCACCTGCTCCTTCCAGCAAACTTGCACTGATTTTTGCTTTGATGTTTTTGTTAAAGCCTTCAGCTGAAATATGTCAAAATACATTTTCCCTGGGGAATCAAAATACTATTTGAAACACTCTGGGTTGTGTGGTGGTGTGAGTCAGGGGATCTCTGCCTGGCATGGTAACAGGAGCCAGTCTTTTCCCATTTTCAATAGTTTCTTCTTTTTACACCTATCTATAAATCTCAGGTGAGTGACTTACTGCAGGTTACTCCTGCCCCAATTTGCATAGATCTATTGGGTTAAATGCTGCCACAACCCCTCCTCTGTTTTGCTCTGCCTCCTTAAGGCCCAGTGTCATCACTGGGTATCAACTCAGGACAAAATGGGGACACCCAGACACCCAGATCTGGTTTGGAGATAAAAGGGCTGAGAGGAAAAAAAAAGGAGGAAAGCAGCCGGTTTTAAGAAAGGCAGGACTAGGAGGAAAGGGAGAAAAAAATTATTCTGAAGCAAAAGAAAGCGGTGCTTGGATACAGAAAAAAAGATTGAAACAAACACAGAAACACATCCAGGGGGTCAGTACATGGCGTACTTAATGCATTCAATGGAAAATAGCACTTTCTTGTTGCCAGTGCCCAGAACTCTGTGCTAAAGAGGCACCTGGAGTTCCAGGCCAGTGCACAGGACTTGGTTTCTCAGGTTAAAGGGATTTTGCTAACAGTGCATATGTAGGGATAATTACTGACCCACAGCCAGCAAGCCCTTTGAACAATTTTTCCAGCTCTCTGCTTGACATCTCTTGGAACAAGGCACAGCTGTGAGGAAAGAGAACCAATTTAAGATGTCAAAAAATTAATCATAGACGGCAGCCTGTGTACATCAGAACAGAGCTGTAGCTGGTAATCTCATCCAATCTACTTGCATGCCTATACTTCACTAATCACTATGGTTATATAAGCAGATCTTTGATAAGATCCTTAATTATAGCAACCCCAGGAAAGGCTGCACAGCAGAGAGAAGGGTGAGGGCTTTGGAGCCATATCTTCCATATGGGTCTGGGGGAGGACTGACTGGCTTTGTTTCATCTCTTGGGGCAACATGGCCTGGCATGAAGGACTCTGCCACCAAGAACATGGGGACAGAGCCTCTCTGAGGTGAGGTCACCCATAGCTGAGCCCTGAGAAAGGCTGTGAGGACACTGCTCTGATGGCTGAAGGTGAATTGAGCCAGCCTGGTACCAGGGGAAGCTGGTTGAGTTGGATGAGTAGCAGGGAAGAGGAGAGGAAATGCTGAGTCAGAGCCCTGGAGAAGCAGCACTGCAGACACTGCAGAGCATGGCTGAAGGATTTGTGTGTCTTATGGAAGCTTTTCCTTGGAGAGGTTTTGAGATCCAACCCCTGATTAGGAACACTGCTGGTTTATTAACTGTTGCTACTAGAGTGAGCTTTACAATTGCAAACCAGGAAAATTAATAGAGTTGCAGGGGTTTTAAGTTGAACACAATATTTGATGTGATTAGAACTTTCATCCAGCAAGCTGCTGTGCAGTCTGGGGTCAAGACCATCATTATGGCAGTTGCTTTTTGCAAAAAGCCTTCTCTCCATTCCCAGAGGAGCTTACAAGCTAGGCAAAACCACCATCCTCCCCCTTTACAGAGGAGACACAGAGAACAGGCAATTTTCCTAACATCAAGGTGGACAGGAGATGAGCAGAATCAGGATAAGAATTTAGGAATAGCCTTGTTGGTTCAGATGGAAGGTTCACCAGGCTGCACATGCAGTCTCCTCACTCACACACGAGGCACCAGGACCTCTTAGCTGGCAATGAGGGTGGAGTGCCCTGGCAGGGGACAGAAAAGGGAATATTCTGCACTCAGTGGTGAGCACTGGTGTGTTTGTGGCCTCCTTCATGCCTCAGTGCACAAGTAACATCTGGTGCCCACAGCTGCAGCTTCACTTCTGGCTCCTCCAGAACCACTTCTGGAGGTCTGATTTTTTGCACCCCATTGTTTACACTCTCATTATCTGGGTGGAAATTGTTTTCTCCCTGTCCTGCCTCCCCATAGCCCTCCAGTGCCCCTTGCTAGGCAGGAATTCCAGGGTTTGTTCAGGATCTGTGCTAGCCTGGCCCAGAAGAGATGTCAGTAGAGACTGTTAGCAGTACCAGCCTGGCAGGAGAGCTCTGAAGCCAGGAAGGTGTTGTTTCAAGGTGAGCCACATCCCTTGCCCTCTCTCTGTGCTGATCCCTGTGCTTCCCCCAAATGTGGGCAGTTGGGCAGTGTCACTGTGCTGTGGCCATGGGGAGATGGCATCCCTGTTCACCAGGAAAAGAAGAAAAAAATCTCTTTTCTTCTGCTTTCAGTGCCTGCCCTCTGAGTGTAATCCTGGCTCTCCTGTCTCAGACCTCCTTGCCCAGCTTTCTGAAGTGCTGTCCCAGGGCTGTCCCTAACCCACCTCCACACTCCAAGGGCCAAAAGGATTCACTGGAAAATAATCCAAGTCCATCTGATAAGCAAACCCAGCTGCTCCTTTGAGGGACATTCCTCTCTGCGCTGTCCTGGGCAGTTTGGATGGAGCATTTTGTGGGAGCAGCTGATGTCTTTTGACCTTTCTGAGTACTCTTGGAAAAATTCTCCAGGTGTTTGTTAACTTGTTTGCTGCCCTCAGGTACTCAGTGGCAGTCAGAGGACCAAGAAGACACCAAGGCAGTGAAAGGAGAGAGTTTGGTGGAAATCTTATTCTATCTTTCTTCTGATGATTTTTCTGGTGCCCCTGAGCCCATGCAAACTGTTTGCATAGGAAAGGAACTTGCAGATGTGCTGTGCCTGTCCAATAATGTTGTTTATTTTCTGCCTGTCTTCATTTGGTTGTGGTTTCCTGGTGCAGCAGGACCTTGGCTCACATGAGCCCAGCCCGGGTGCAAGGGGCAGGTTTCCCTCCACCCCTCTCCGTGCTTATTTAGTTCCATCTCTCACACTTGCCTGACTGCATCGTGAGTGCCTTGAACTGGCTCAAAGGGCCAAGTTAATAAGCTGAATCATTTTATGTTGCAATCAGAACGGGGAAATGAAGTCGCACTGCACAGATGGGAGCACACAGCAGGAGGAGGGAGGGAAGTCAGGAAGGATGGGGTAGAAGGAGAAGGACAGAAGGTTTCTCCCTCTCTGGAGCAGCTCAAGCCCGTCATGGGACTGTACCCTCACAGTGGAGCTTTTACATCAGCAAATATTAGGTCTAAAAATAGAAGGTGTTTCTGCCAGAGAACCAGAGCAGGGTTATCAGAGAAAGTTGTTGTAGGAGGGGGAGAAACCTTCTGCACATTCCCTTTGCTGTCTGCAGTTAAACTCTGCTCACAGCTCCACACTCACAAAAAAAAAAAAAAAAGTATTGTGCCAGACTTATCCTGAAGTATGTTTGCAGAAAATAAATTGTTTAGGAAAAGAGCCCAGTCAGAACAGCCTGAATAGTCAGAACAGTCAGAAAGGCAAGGCACATCCCACCTGCACCAGGCTTCTTGCTGCTTGCCTGGGTCACACAAACCTCTCCCAAACCCAGCGGGAGCTGGGCCAGGCAAGGCTCACAACTGCAGAACAGGCTGTGTCCCAGACACTCAGGTGCTCCGTGAGAGCTCTGAAGCATTTCTGCATCGCTCTGCGCTGTGTTTTAGTAAAGCAGCAGCCTGATGTGTGCGATGGACACCTTCTGACAGCAGCCGTGCTGCTTCCCACCACCCCCGGCCGGAATCCTGCCCGGAATCCTGCCCGGCCTGCGGCGGCTCTGGGGATGCTCGGGTGGAAGGCGCTGCTCCAGACGGATGCAGGAGCTTTCCATTCGCTTTCCCGGGGCTCCCTCCGGTGGCTTTTGGCTGGAAGGGCTCTCCCGCTGCAGCGCTGCAAATCCTTGGCAGGAGCTGAGTCCTGGGCATTGTCCAGGGCAGCACTTCCCATGGGGACCCTGCTGACGGCGTGAGGCACTCGGGGTGGACATGGCAGGGACAGCAGAGCACAGAGCAGGGTTGTGAGTGACCCCTGCTCTGCAGAGTCGCTTCAATGAGGTGGTTTCTGCAGCGTGGGCTCTCCCCAATGTGGCTGCTGCTGCCCTGTCCCCACCAGGAACCCTCTGAGCAGCAGGGATCCCCAGAATGTACACCCCACAGGGAACGTTATGCCTCCATCTCTCTTGCTGGTGTGTGAAACAAGGTGCCAAGGGTTGTGCTGCCTGCATTCACCTCAGTACAGAGATGCTGGGTGATGTCAGGGGGCTGCTGTGTCATCTTGGAGCTGTGGGGATCCTGGGGGAAGAGAAGTGCTGGTGAGGGGACACAGGTGTGGGATCCATTTTGGGGGAGGAGGGAGGGATAATCTGGGAAAAGCTGAAAAGCACAATAATGATAATCTGGGAAAAGCATAGCAGCCCTCAGGAAAGTGCTACCAGATCAGCCTGAGTTGTAAGGTGACATCTCCTGGTGCAGAGGGAGAAGCAGGATAGTTGCAGGGAGGCTCTGAGAGGGGATGGGAATGTGACCCCTCAGGAGCTCCCAGCAGCATCCTGTGGAGGCCAGTGAGCTCCATGGAGACTGCTTGGAGCCAGCAGGTTCAGAGGGGCAGCCTGAGGTGAAGCCTGAGCCCAGGCTCTCATTTCTCCACTGCCAGCATGGTCCTTCAGAGCCAGGCAAGCTGCTGGTGACCTGAGCTGAAACCAGGCTCTGCTCCCTGCACCACATAGGTACCTTGGAAAATTTCACCCCAAGTCAAGCTGCTTATTTTCAAAGCCAGAAGCTCTGCTCCTGTGCAAATATTATTTTCCAGTTATGACTTGCAGGATGGCTGGTGCAGATCTAATCGATCTGTTTGGTCAGCCCTGTGAAAGCACAGCCATCAAAGCTGCTGGCTCTGACACAGCTCAAGGGCTGTGGTGCCTCGTGTGAATTCTTCCCACTGTTGTTTTAGCTCTTAATTTCAGGGCACTCACTGCAACAACAGACTTTGCTGCCACCTGACTGAGGAAGCAATGAGGCTTAGGAAAAAAAAAGTTCAGTGTTGTTGCTAAGCTATATGCCCTTAAAGCATTTCCCTGGAGCTTAGCAAGAAGTAAATGTTCACAACACCCAGCAGAACTGTGTTTTTGCAGAGCAGGGCCCGAGATCAATAGTATTTACAGCACTGATTTTAGCACTGAAAAGCAGCTCTGGCTGAAATAACACCAGCTCGGGAAGTAACACTGGAGGTGTAAATCTGTTACAGGAAACCCACACAACACTGGCTGGCTGTTGCAATGTCCGTCGGGTGTAGCACAGCCAGGGTCCTGGCAAGGATCTGCTGTACTCCTCTGGATTAGCAAAAGACAAAGGGAGTTTCCCAGGAGCCTGGTTGTGGAGTTAGATGTCAGAGCTGAGCAGTTCTGAATGCTGGAGCAATACGAGACAACAGTTTTCCCACAAGATTAAAATCTCTTTAAAATAACCACAGCAAGAGCACTTGTTCCTGTTGACTTTGTTGGTACGAGAGAGCTGGAAGGTGACAGTGTCACAAGAGGAACCTGAACTGTGCCAGGGCAGCTGAAGCCACAGCTGGCATGAGGCTACTCAGCCATTTAGCCCAAATCAAACAGTCTCCCTGTGCATTCCTTGATGCTGCTGAAAGGTTTTTTACCACTGCACCTGGAAGAGCTTTCCTGCAGCCACTGGCACTCGTTAGGCTCAGATGTTCACTGCTGATTTCAGTTCTCTGGCCTGTTTTGCCTCTTGTGGTACTGCATGGCCAAAATCCTCCCCACGGACCCTGCCGAGGAGCCCGGGCAGCTGCTGGCTCTGGGCTGGCAGTGCCAAGGGACCTGGGGGTTCCTCACCTCAGCTGCCCTTTCCTTGCTCCCTCCCAGCTCCCAGACAGCACACATTCTCCAGTTTGATCCCAGAGAGGTTCCAAAGGGAGGCCAGGAGCATGCAGCAGCAAGAGAGTTTGACCCATGGTGCTGCCATCTCAGTGAGTTGGTCTCACAGTCCCAGTGATTTTTCCAGGTCCCATCTACCCCCAAACGGGCCTGGATTTTATTTCTTTATTCCCCTTACCAAAACCAGTGATAAAACTGTCACCAAAGCCGCAGGAAAAATAAAAACCCTCCAACAACATTTTTAATGTTAGAGAGTCAAGGCATTACTTTATGTTCTGGCCAGGATGTTGTTCTGGCCAGGATGTACCTCAGAAATCATCTCATCCACACATAGCCCAGGTGTGCAGGGAGAATCATTTCATGACACATGATTTTACTAGATTTTTCATATATTTTATACGGTAAAAATACATAGAAATTTATTGGGTCAGTGTTCATTGGTCCAAACTTGAGCAAACGCCCAGTATTCAGTTTCCCATTGGATCTGAATCTCCTCACCTCTGATGTTAATTAGATATTTCATTCTTCAATTTTCCTATCAGTCCTTTCCTGACCAGATGTCTTCATCCCTGCTGGAGGTGGGTCTGGGGTAGCTGTTTGTAGATAGCCACTGATGTCCAGCTGATGTTCTGCTGATAGCTCTTTATCTTTTGGGTTGCTCCCCGTCTGTTGATAAGTTGAGTTTATCAGACCTCAGCTGGTAGAACAATGCCCTGGAAAGAAACTTAAAATTCCTTTTCCTGGGTTAAAGACAAACAAAACCCTTTGACTAAAGTTACACAAAAATTTTTAAACTGGTATATTTTCCAACAAAAGCAGCCCTGTAGAGAAGGATTTGGGGGTGCTGCTGGATATGAGCTGTCCATGTGCACTGGCAACCCAGAAACCTGCTGTGTCCTTGGCTGCAAAAAAAGAGACGTGTCCAGCAGGCCAGGGGAGGTGATTCTCCCACTCTGCTCTGCCCTCATGAGACCCCACCTGCAGTGCTGCATCCAGCTCTGAGGTCCTTGGCACAAGACAGATGTGGACCTGTTGGAGCAGATCTAAAGGAGGCCACAAGGGTGATCCAAGGGCTGGAGCAGCTCTTCTGTTGAGACAGGCTGAGGGAGCTGGAGTTGTTCAGCTTGGAGAATGTTCTTGGGAGACTTTATTGTGGCCTTTCAGTACTTAAAGGGAGTTCATAAAAATGAGCAACAGCATCTTTGTATTTGGGCAGATAGTGATAGGATAAGGAGGATTGGTTTTAAACTAAAAGGGGAGAGCTTTAGATTAGATATTGGGAAGAAATTCTGTATGTGAGGGTGGTGAGGCACAGTTTGCCCAGAGAAACTGTGGCTGCCCCTGGATCCCTGGAAGTGTCCAAGGCCAGGCTGGATGGAGATTTTAGCAACCTGGGGTAGTAGAAGGTATCCCTGCCCATGGCAGGGTGGGGTTGGAAGAAAATAATCTTTAAGGTTCCTTCCAACCCAAACCATTCTGTGATTCTATGAGTAAGGCAGTCACCTCCACAAGATGAAGAGGCATTGCTGGTCTACCTTTCTAACAGTCATTAAACCCAGCCACTTCCATCTCTGCAGGGACAGAACAGCACCACATGCCCATCCCAGCCCTTTTCCACACAGGCTCTCTCTGCCCTTTGTCTCTCTCCACAAAGTGAGCACCCTAAGGCAAGAGACCCATGGCACTTCAATCCGTATGCCAATGCCTACAAAAGAGAATGCTTGTTTTTTTCCCCCAATACAAACTGCTTTCCTAAGCAGTTGTCTTCGCTGGAATGTCATGGGAATTTTGCTGTGTTTCTAGATCAGAAGTGGTCCTAAAATCACAGCTGTGAAAAATACCCTGTTAGCAGTGCTTGGATATTGATCAGGTATATCCAGGCTTACCTACAGTTGCTGTCTAATTACACATTCTACTAAACAGCTGGATTAACAAGGTCAAATCATATAGCTGCCATTCCTCTCTCTGTTTTGATGTGGTAGTGTGTCTGGTCCTGAGCACTCCTACATCCAGCTTAAGGTTGGGAAGGAAAAAATTGCTTTTCAGTTCATTTTTCCTGGTGATTCCTCATCCCTAGTCTATCCCTATGGCCAGCGGAGCACAGAATGCCATCTGCAGCACAGATCCAGCCTGGGCTTTGTGTGCCACTTCTGGGCTAGTGGAGCACTTGCTGCAGAGGTCAGAAAGAGCCACATGTGGGAGGACAGGAGCCTCCCTGGTCGTGGATGCAGCAGGCTGAGGAGGGCTCAGGCTATGTGTTTCAGCTCTGGTTTCTGTACTGTGTGGGGTGTTTACACTGAAAGATAGCAAGGCTTTGCTCTGGAGTCGAACTGCCCTTTGTAGTTGGAAGGGTTTAGGGAATGAGCTCAGACTGAGAAGTCATCCTGCAGGGGCAAATTAAAACCAGTGCTTGCCTCCAAAGGGTGCTGGGGTCTGGGAGAGAAATTAAAGAGGTGTGAAACTAGACAGCAGCGCCTGTGAAATGTCATCTCTTTCCTCTGCACCTTCTTTTGTTTGGTTGATAACACTGTTTTCTGCCTCTTCCCTATTTGTGCCAGATTTTAGAAGGATGTGGCCCCTTGCCTGGGGGCTGCTTGGGAAAATCTAATAGTCTGTGGACTAAAATGAGCTGAGAGGTGAACACTTTGAAAATCAGATCCTGGTTTATGGGTGAAAATGAGTCACCTGTTTGTCCCTTATGTAGGGAATAACAACTCATGGAGCAAATTGATGGGATGGATGGGATTCCTGATTAATTCAGGTCATCTTGTCCGCAGTTTGGGTGTTGGTGCTTTTTAGAGGTTTGGAAAAGCCATTTACATGTGCCTGAGAATGGTAACAACCACCCTGCTGAACTCTTTCCAGAACCCTGCAGAGTTTCAGACCCTGGAGCATGTTTTGCCTGAGTGCTTTGTAAAGGAAAAGCCAACTCTGCAGTGTGGCAACCTCTGGGAATAGATGTTAAATGGATGTAGAGCATATTGTGATCTCAACTGAAGGCTGCACATTGCATCTGATATGCTGTGAACACACTGGAAAAATTGCCTGCGCTACATTTTATGGGGATGAAAAGCCCTTGCCAACCTCTGTAAGCCATGGAGCAGCCATGACCAAACCCTTGGGATAACATTCACTGGAGGAGGGCAATGTCCCTTCTGCTTGGTGTGAAGACATTTATCACACGTCCTTACAAGGGCTGCACTTCTGCTCACACGCCCTGGAATTCTCAGGCTCTGGGAATCCCAAAGGGATGGATGCAGTTTCTGGGAAGGCTGTCTGCATTTTCTTAAAGATATATGCCAGTATTTTTTTTTTTACTTTTCATTCATCACAGCGGGTGTTCTCTTGGCTGATTGTTCATTTCTTCAACCAAAATGGATCTTTGACAGCCAAGATAACCCATCCCCCTGGATCAGAGCAGAGGTTGCAAATTAAGTGTCACATCTGCAGCAGTGCACAGTGGCTGAAGGACTGGCTGGTTCACAGTTGCAGCCTCGTGAACTCTTGTCTTCAGAAAAACAGAATCCCCCAAATTCCAGAAGAAGGTGGTGCAAGAGAGGAGGAACAGAGTGCACAGCGACTGGCTGGTTTAGTGGTGTGGGTTGGAAGGGCAGGAGGAAGGGTGCTGTGTGACAGGGTGAGTTGTGAGACCCTTGGGAACCCTTTTCCCGTAGGAAAACACCTCATTGTCCTCTGTGGATAACAACACTGACCGGTTTTAATCACACCACAGCACAGAAATGCACAGATATCCCAGTGAATAAACTAGGGAGTCAGAGGGGAGAGCAGGACAAGACTTTGGAGGTAGAAAGGAAGGTTGAACACACTCAGTCAGTGGCCAAACAGTGGATATCACTGAAGGAGAGTTACCTCTCAGATCTCTCTGTGTGGCTGCAGAGCATTCCTCCTGTCATGCTCTAGGTGGAGAAAGAACACCAAGCCTTGGGCAACACAGAGCACGTTTTTATTTGCTCATCTGCCGGAAAACTATGAGAAGGCTCCAGAATCATTCTCCTACATCCACTGCAGCTCGTAAAGTACATTACTTAAACCTTTATAACTGAGAGCACACTCTTTGGGTCACTGAAAAGCTCCTCTGTGATCTGCAGGTCCCTGTGTCAGCCTTGGGAGTGAGAAATGTTATTCAGACTTCTGTGTTTGCACACTGTGAGTTTAGATTTCGGACCTTGCACATAAAAACTAAAAAGTATTTTTTCTAAATTCCCCTCCAGCTGCAGCTCCCCTCCACTGCATTGCTGTTCCCAGCACTAACATACAAAATTCCTTTATTTCTTTTAGTCAGCAGCTGCAGTGGGGATTTTTCTGTTTGCTTGTTTTCCCTCCCTGTATTTGGTCCCCCGGCTATGACCTTTTGACTAAATGCATAAAACATCTGGGAGGGAAAAAAAAAGGAAAGTGAAAAGAGGGGTTGTTTCAGAGTGTGTTTCAGACTGCAGATGCTGTGACAATCTTTGTTATTTAACCTTAATTATACACAGCAGAGCCACGGCCATTGGTGTTGCATCAGCAAGCTGAAGTCTGATGCCATCTGCTGTGCCTGAGCATAGCACTGTACTGTGGGTTAAAGTCTGGGAAATGTGATGCTGCCCAGTTTGATTATCCCTTAGTTTGCATCTTCTCCCCCAAAACTCCAGTCTGGCCCGTGTGTTCTATTTACCCTGCAAGCTTGTAAGAAACATTAGGGGGATTTTTGGCTCATTCTGCCTCTTTCCCGTGCTCTGGGGATGCAAAGCAGCCCCAAAGCTGAGCTGTGCAGCAGCTGAGGAGCCCTGCTGGGGTCAGATTTGGGCGCAGTGACGCAGGAGAGTTGGGCTCAGCGCTCTGCTCGCCGCTCTGCCGCGCTAATCTTTCCTCCACTAACCTCCACCACCCTCCTGCTAATGCTCATCCTCACATGAGTGCACACAAATCCAGCAAGAGGATTTGGGAGCAGCTTAGACAAATGGTTCATTGAGGGTCTTTTCTCTGCCAAGTGGTGTTTTTTTTCTGAGGTTCCCATCACTGAGCTACTGTAAAAATAAATTCTCCAAGTCACCAGACAGCTGCCACCGTAACAGACTCGTCTGGCATCCAGGCGTGAGGGACAGGGATGGTTATCCCATCAAGAGAAGGCTTTTTTTTTGCTCCCAGTTAGGCTGCTGGATGACCAGAGTGGGTCCCTGTGAGCCAGATGAAAGCTGTGATTATTTTGTGTTCCTCCTCAGCACGGGGAGATTTGCAGATCCTGTGGTGCTGCACAGGTACTTCTAAACCTGGTGAAGGTTCAGAGAGATTCATCCCTGTTACAGGATGTGCTCCCTGCAGCAGTCTCTGGATGTGGATTGTGCAATCTCTGTAGGTTACCTAGTTTAACTTCAAAGAACCTAATTATACAGGTAGGCTGTGTACACACAGAAGCTGGTGGAGAATTGAGGTGGTTTCAGCGTCTCTAGTACCATCAGGTCTTTCAATATCTCTCACTTTCTAACCTGAATTAATAACATGAGTTGCCTGTCCAAACTCCTTTATCAGTGTCTCTTTTAGATCTGAATCTGCCTTCTTGCCCTATCCACCTCCCATCATCTCTGTGAGCCAATCTGCACCAACAAACAGCTCAATTCCCAGTCCCCCACTGCACCCCAGCACTGAACAACTGCTGCAGCATCCCCTGCAATCAGGCAATTTTTTGAGCTTTCCTGGGTGGCTTAATGATTTGTGCAGTGATGTCTGCATTCAGTGTCTAGTGCTTCCCCTCCAAGCTGTGCTCAGACAGAGAGAGACTCAAACCAGGGCTGGGTTGTTCACAGCAGGATCCCCAAGTGGCTGCAGGGTTGGCAGAATGCCTTTTACAGAGCTGCTTGTCCTGATCAGACCACTCTCCATCCATGGCATCTTCTCTTCCGGTCTTCTTTCCTCCAGACCTCCTCCTCCTCCTGCCTCTCCTTCCTCACTACATCAGCACCATTTCTGTACCAGCAAATAAAGCCACTTTTCATCCTGGCTACTCACTCTTCTTCCTGGCTACCTGCTCCTCCCTGTATTCCATACTTTCTAAGTGCAAAGGCTGGGTATCAATCCTTCCAAGAAGAAAATTCTGTGTGATCACCCTGCTAGAGGCTCTGCAGGATGATCTGCTCAGTGCAGGAATGCTCACGTGGACTGTGAAGAAATAACCCACATCTAAACTATCAAGAGCACTGGAAGAAAAACCAAATTATTCTATACATTCAGAGTTACAGCAAGTTGTGATTTAAAGAGGTCTCAATCTGAAGACATATTTATTTATTTATTTATTTTATTTTATTTATTAATTTGAGGTTCGCACCAGACCAAGAATGAACATAATCTGGCCTTTCTTCTGAAAAATAGCCAAGATTTTAATTCCTCAAGGTGTTGCATCATTTGCCATAATTATTTGCTTTAGGTAAGTAAACATCACATCACAAAGCAACCCTACACTCTCAGACTCTCTGGTCTGAAAATAAAAACGGGTGTAATTTCCAGAGCCAAGGGAATATTTTATGCAGCAGGGCAAGGGGCCATGGAAAGCTCAGGGAGATGAGATCTGGTTGCAAGGCAGGAAGACCCTCAGCAGCAAGCTCTGTGGAGTTGCAAGCAAGATGGGTTTTATTCAAAAAAAGGACCAGGGGAGTGAAAAGGGCTGAAATTGTACCTCTGCCACGTCGTTTTACTTGTTCCCAGTCACCAGGATGATACTTACCTGAGACCAGATGGGAAGAAGCATCAATGCTTAGCAGCTGTAAACTTCCAAAGCTGCTGCTGTCCCCATTCTCCTGCTCTCTGGGTGTGTGTGAGATGCTCTCTCCACATCTCCCACTCTCTGGGAGCTGCTGCAATGCTGGGAAGCAAAGAGCATGCCTCATTCCCTATGCAAATCCATTGATGAAAACATAAAATGCATTGTGCTGCTAAAACTTGCTGAGCTTGTTTGACTAAGTGCCAAGGATTAGCAGCACGTAAATTCACCATTGATTTGACAACAATGATATTATGTGCCCTAAACACTGGTGGGATTTGTTCAGTGTTTAGGATGTGGGCTCTGAGGTGGAAAAAAGGGATTGCTAGTAATTTTTTAAGCCTCTTTGGCTGCACCAAGGCAGACTGTTGATATTATATAAATTCTTTAGATAAAATAAATATCAGTCTTTGGATAAGTAGAGTGAATATTTAACTTTTCCAGTGTACAGCTCAATTGTAAATCTGACTGTGGAATGCTGTAAACTGTGAAATGAAACTTGCCCCATCCCTCTAAATCAGGCAAAAAGGAGATGCTGGAGTATAAAAAGAATCACATAGGGCAGCAATAAAACAGAGGATTGTGCCTTACAAATGGTGAGGCGAAGATTTCTTTTTCAGTAGAAAATAAAAAATGTCCCCTCCACAACTTGTCCCCACTGTGATTGTTCCCTCCCTGGCTCTGGTGCTCAGCAACTTTGCAACCACAGTCCCTGCTGGACAAAAGCATTGTCAGCATGAGTGGGAACCACCTGGGACAAAACTTGGGGTACAGGGGTTGACATTCATTAGGGCAGCAGTTGCAGAGGTGAGGGAGGGGAGAGTTGTGGTGATCTATACCAGGACAAGCTTGGCCAAGAGTCTGGAGGGCAGGGGCTGCTCACCTGCTCTCATTTGGGCACCTGAGGGCTGTTTGAGAGGCATGGGGATTTGCAGGGTTCTCTGGGGACATGCTTCTCTCTCTTTTAAAGGAAAGCCGGCCCAGTTTGGAGGAGGCTTTTTTTTTTTGTTTGTTTGTTTTTTCAAAGGTGTTCAGCATGTAGTGACCCTCCCACTAGCTGGTTTCTTTCTTGCTGTGAGTTATCCCCAAGGAGAGGTTCTCAAGTGTTCTTCACTTTTAACAAGGATCAGTAATTAACCTAATAAAGAAAAGAACCTGGCATTTCTGATGCCAGTCCCCCCATTGCTTTGCCCTGCAGCCCCAACCCCAGATAAGCATCCTGCAAATTGCAAATTGTAATTTGCACTGGTAACGTTGGCCTTGCCTCCTCCCATCCATTGATACCTTTAGCAAGATCTCAACAGCATTCAAAACTCATCAGAATCACTGCTCTCCTGCTTTCCATGGTGTCTGGTGGGGAGGAAAATGAGTCTCATTGCTGTTATAATCATCTGCTCCTTCCTCCATCAGCATCCCAGGTTGGATGTGGTGGAAAGGTTTGGAGTTCCTGGCCATGAGGAGCAGGAAGTGAGTCTCATAAAGAAAGGGCTCTTCCTTTAAAAATAAAAAAAAAGAAAGAAATGCTCTATGTTCATCTCTAGGGAAAGCTGTTAGTAAGTGCTTAGCAGCCCAAATTGATAACCATGAGTGAGCCTTCCCTTTCTGCTTCACTGCTTGCATTCTGACTTCCATGACTTCATCCTGACTTCTTGCATCCTTTCCAAAGCTATGTCTATGCAAGATTAAGAAAAACATGGTCTTTTTTTTTTTTTTTTCTATTCTCCACTCACCAGCTTTCTTATGCACATTATGTAGCATTTTCCACTGCAGCAAGAGTGGTAGGAAAAAACTTGCAAAAAAATCACATTTTTACTTACTCTAGCTCCATGTCCCTCTCATGGTCTTGCTTTTGTAACTCATAGATTTCTATGAAGGGGAAATTTAGTCTGATTAGCATGCTGCAACAATCTTATCATTAAATATTGCCAGAGAATTTTCAATTCCTTATATCATCACTAAACAGCTGACATCAGAACACAGGGGACCTTCTAAATGAGTGTAGTTGTATTTTTGGGGGTTGATATGTTTATTTGAAACAAAAAGCACTAGGATGCATTCCTGTTTTCCATGAGAACTATCTGAAGAGCTGGTTTGGAAAAAAACTGCCTTTGATGCATTGCTCTTGGATGTGCTTATGACCATCTGCATTAATTTTCTTCCATTTATAGGAGCACCAACAAATCTCACCACTTTTGCTCAGCAGGTCATAATGATGCTCAAATGTTGCATGTCTTGGGAGGTCTGGTCTGCTGAACTGATGCGAAATGATAGTTTTCTTTTCTCATACTGAATTCCCACTGGATGGGATTCATCTCCCCAGCTTTGCTTGTCCAGAAGGAGATTAGAATTAGAATTAGAATTAAATAGAATTAGAATTAGAATTAGAATTACCTCCTCAGCTCCTTCCTGAGATACAGACACTGCTGAAAGGAGTCTCATTTCACCTTTCCTACCCACCCACATCTGGAGGCATCTGCCTCTCGACTGACTGGACAGGGAGCATGGACAACTCACTTGAACTGGACACAAAAGTTTTAGACCATTGGAAGTCACATGTGATGCATCTCAGGAGATTTGGTTTTTTTTTCCCAGAGGCACAGAGGCAGCGTGAAGTCTGCATCAGAGAAAAAAAAAAAAAAAAAAAAAAAAGTCCTGCAAATTAAATTTACATTATTTACATTTCAGTGAAATATTTTTTGTCCATAAAAGACACAAAATATCTGTCCAACACATATGGATATGGTTAATTCTAGGGAAAGCCATGAAGCAACTAAAGATGTAAAACCCTGAAGTTGGCTGCCACTTTTCAATTATTTGAATATGTGGTAATACGCATGATTTCAGATAAAATTTAGACAAAAAAAGACATATTTCTCATTTTTCTCCAAACAGCCAATTCCTTTCATCCCACTGAACATCCAGAGTGCTCTGGTCACAGGGTAAAGACATGTGTGTGTTCCATCCCACTGGAACAGGTTGCCCAGAGAAGCTGTGAATGATCCCTGGAAATGTTCAAGGCCAGGTTGGATTTGGCTTGGAGCAACCTGAGCTCCCTCTTTCCTCCTGGCTTCAATAATCAGGGGAATAACCTGGGAAACAGGTCAGAACTCAAGGGTTGGGCAGTGTTGTAAGGACTGGAGGAGGTCCAGAGAAGATCCTGCTGTTGATCTCCCCATGCTCCTGGTATAACCCCTGATTTGGGAAACTCAAACAGGATGTTCCCAACCCACTTCAGGGATGGCATTCACCCCTCATGCTCACCTGGGGCCTGAATGGTCTGTCAGACCCCCAAATCCATCTTACTTTCTGTGTGAGCACAGTTCTCACAGTTCCTCTACCAGCCAAACAAATAACTTGTTTTGTGTGCTCCAGTGAGTGGGATTTGAACTTGTTCCTGGATTTCTCCTCTCGTTTTGCCTCTCATCCTGCATGCCAGGTGATGCATTCTGCATCAGGTCACTGAGCAGCAGCACAGTTGGCTCAATACAGGTTAGCAGGTCTCTGGAACTGGGTGGCTCAGGAGAGATTTTCTTCTCTGCCATGAAAAATCTCATAGAGCTCTTGAAGAAAAATCTTGGTAGTGCTTTATGACTCGTTTGCATTCCCTTAATTTTTCAAACAAAATGACAGATTTGGTACAATGGGAATAAATGAGGGGTTAGGTCTCTCTTTTGTCTTTTTTCCCTTCATGGCTTGAGGAGGGATTGATCTCTTTCTGACTCCTGATTTTAGAAGATCCTTCATGCCTGAGAGCCATGGCCAGGAACTACCTGGAACTACACAGGGTGGAACCTAAGCTCTTCTCTGTTTTCTCAGTGGTCTTTACTATTTTTTGGGTGTTTTTCTGCTCAAGTTTTTGCTTTCCATGGAATCTGTAATAGGATTTTCTGGTTCCCATTTTTTCCTTTCCTGCCTCCATGCACTGCATGGGGAGGGGTCACTTGTGGGAGCCAAGGCCAAGGATTTTCCAAGGCCACATGGTGCCTGGAATGCCTGGCCATGCTCAGCTGAATCTCAGCTTGCCTCAGTGCTTTTCTCAGTTTAGCTACTCTGGCCTGGATTGAGCCAGTTTCTCCCAAAGCACTGATTCCAGGATCTCAGCCACCCTTGGTTTCTTTAGTCCCCAGCAATGTGAGAGGACAATTCAACCCCTCAGATCTGAAGTTCCCTCTGGAAATGCTCTCTCCCTTGCTCTCTGGTGGCTGCAAAAGATGCTGAGATGCACAAGACTCCCAACACAGGTGCTTCTGCTGCTCAGAGGCTCCTGCAATGCAATCCCTGCCTCTCTGGATGTGATGGGAATGGGGTTTCAGCTGTGGCCACAGGGTGTGAGCCTTGCTGTGGAGCTGGGCAGCCTGGCTGCCCTTTCACTGCCCAACCACCTCAGCTCTCTGGCAGAGCCTGCAGCTCCAGCGGCGGGCACGGTGCCCATTGCCCGGCAGTCCAGGGTGCCAGATGACCCTTAAAGGAGGCTTTAAGTGAGACAGAAATGAAAAACAGCTGTAACCAGAAATGCGTGTTAAGCAGGATCTGTGCTGTGACACCATGAGATAAATGGATCTCCCACATCACTCCTAAATCAAAACAAGGACACTCTCAAGAGCAGCTTTGGGACTGATGTTACGGTCGGAGACCAAGCTTATTTTTCTTTCTTTCTTTTGCCAAAGTATTTTTTATTAAAAGTTTTCATTTAGTCAGATAAAAAATGATGCTCTGCATCATTTGTTAGTCCTGCTTCCCTGCCAGTCCTGCCAGGATCCCTGTGCCAGGGGCGTCAGGCCCCTCTCAAATGGCAGAGGCACTTCGTAGCGTGTCACAAAAAAGTTTCCCTTTCTTCAACCTGAATCAGACCCTTTTTCCTTGCTCTGAAGAAAGCTGTTTCAAATATTTGGAAGAAATCTTGAGTCTCTGCTTCAAGGAAGGGCATTAAAGAAGCAAATTAAGGGAAAGCTAAGGCTGTGTTACAAAGACCCACAGAGCAGATCTCTTTCACAAGCATCCTTGGGATGCCCACCGGGGGTGTCCTGTTCAGCCTGCTGGATTCCACAGTGGGCACACCAGCACCCCTGGGCACCCCATGTCTCTCAGCCTGCTGCCTGGCATCATCCCTCCAGGACATCTGGCACCGATTCCAACCAGACTGTCATTTCCAGGTCAGTCTCCGCATTTCTGCTGACCACGTTGCCTCCATCATGAGATCATGTCTTTCCAGAGGAATCCTGCTAATGCCTTCATTCTGCGAGGCTGGTATATATAGGGGGAGCTTCCCTGGGGCTGCAGTCCAGCCAAGGCATCGCCGTCTCCCCACAGCGGCACTGCCCCTTCCGCTCTCCCCTTGCAGCCACAGGTCTCAAAACACACAGCGCAGCAGCAGCAGCAGCAGCAGCAGCAGCAGCAGCAGCAGCATGGACATTACCATCCAGCACCCCTGGTTCAAGCGTGCTCTGGGACCCCTCATTCCAAGCCGTTTGTTCGACCAGTTTTTTGGAGAGGGTCTCCTTGAGTATGACCTCCTGCCTTTGTTCTCGTCCACTATCAGCCCCTACTACAGGCAGTCCCTCTTCCGCAGCGTGCTGGAGTCGGGCATTTCAGAGGTAAGGGCCCTTTGATTTCCTCTCCTTTGCCTTCCTCTCCCTCCTTATGCCTCCATCTGCTCCTCCCCACCCACATCTCACACTGCTGTAGCCCCCTGTGAGGGGATGAGGAAGACCCTGCCACGCACAGCCCACCCCACCCCTTGTTCAGAGAGAAACTCTCACTGGGGACAAAGCCTCCCTTCGAGAAACTTTGGAGCCATTTTGGCTCCTTTTGAGGGTTGTTTCCAACACATAGAAGGCTGGGTTTGCTGCTCTGTGCCCGCCAGATGCATGGTGAAGAAGAGTAAGGCTGCCCCCAGAGTGAGTGAGCGCAGCTCGCCATGGGAGAGGACCCTGGTGAGTGGGAGCTTTCTCCAGCTCTTTCCTCCACCCTGGGAGCTCGGTGGTTTTAGCAATCCCTCACTGGAGGACCCCAGAGCAATTGTCTGAAGGGAACTGTAGGGGAACTGTAGCTGTGGGGCCCATGAAGTTCAGGGACAGGTGCTTTCTGCAGCCCTCCCTTACTGCTTTCCTCCCACAGCTACAACCACAACGCAACCATAAATCACTGGAAGGACAAAACACGTACTATCAGAGAGTCTTACACTGGTTTCCATCCCCTCTCTCTGCCCAGTCCATCTGGCAGGTCACTGAGTGCAAGAGGCACAAGAATAGCAGCAAGGAGTGACACCTCTCCCCAGAGCAGTAGCCAAAGTGCAGACATGGTCTTGCAGTGACCCTGACACCTCCCATGGTCTCCCAGTGTCCCTGGGACATCTACCATGGCCTCTCAGTGTCCCTGGGTCCCCACAGTGGGAAGAACACCCCCTCTGAGGCCCACAGGCACAGAAGGACAAATTCCAGACCACCCCTTCTCCAGCTTTGAAGCTGTGGTGATGTTGGCACAGCCTCAGCGCCCAGAACTTGGGTCTCACTGTGTGACAATGCTCCTTTCAGGTGAGGTCTGATCGGGACAAGTTCACAATCATGCTGGATGTAAAACACTTCTCTCCCGAAGACTTGAGTGTGAAGATTATCGATGACTTTGTGGAAATCCATGGCAAGCACAGTGAAAGGCAGGTAAGTGGAAGTGACAGTGGTGGTGGAGCAGCTGGGGAGTCCAACTCCCTTTTCCTTCTTTCCAAAGGTTCTCAGCTGAAGGAAAAAAAAAAAGAATATATCAGAAGAAGGAGTTAACTATCAATTGTCATTATTGGCATGGCCTGTTCCCATAGAGCCCCCACCTGATATCTGACAATAACAAGCTAATCCACTCCTCTTTTGTTTATTTTCAATCATCATCTTCCATAACCGTCAGATGGCGATGTCCATTGTTCACTAATAACACTGGGCCAGACAAAGGACATCAGCTGGCGCTGCCGAAGCATGGCTGAGTTTTCATAAGCCAGAATCCTTAGTGAAAACAGAGTTTTCATATGCCAGTCTGGGAGACAAAAGCAAGAGCAAACAAAACAAAAGAAAACCAACCAAGTGCCTCAGGCTTGGAAACTTTTAACACGAATGTCATGGAAATATCTGTGGGGGTCGAAAAGTGAATTATTCCAGCAGGGGTTTAATTCTTCTCATACACATTTTTGGCCAGACAAAGCTCTAGCCTGGAAACAGTATGTATTTTTTTAATATAGTTATTTTTCTCATGGCCAACTTAAAAAAAAAATTGCATTTCTCATTCTTTTGGCCAAAAAATGAAGGGGGCCAGGATTGTGTACTTTGGCTGACACAGCATTGCAGCCTAGTAAATAAAACATGGGTGCACACGTCTGCCTTGCTTTTACCTTCCCAGACCTCCAGACTTTGTCTCCAAGCATCCTTTGAGATTGGAGGTCCAAATCAGATCCCAGCCTGGGATTAAATCTATGGCCAAAATCCCTCCCTGCTACTCTGCTCATCCCTTGCAGCTTCAGGGGTGTCACAGGGGACACCTCCCCCTGCAAAGCTGTAAAATTAAACCCAGCAGAGGTGTGCCCAGCAGTCCTGGCAGTGCAGTGCACGATAAGCCAGGCTGAATGTGGATTTCCCACTCGGAGGGAGCCGGACAAAGGGAGGCACAGAGAGTTTCTGACACTCCCCCTTTCCCCCCCTTTTCCCCACTGCCTCTCAGGATGACCATGGCTACATCTCCCGGGAGTTCCACCGCCGCTACCGCCTGCCCGCCAACGTGGACCAGGCTGCCATCACCTGCTCCCTGTCCAACGATGGCATGCTGACCTTCTCGGGCCCCAAGGTCCCCTCCAACATGGACGCCAGCCACAGCGAGAGGCCCATCCCCGTGTCCCGGGAGGAGAAGCCCACCTCTGCACCCTCCTCCTAAGCCCGCCGGCCACCGCGCTGCCACCACCCGCCGGTCTCACTCCCAGAGCCGTTGCATAGATATCAGTGAATATCTAGAGGGGTTTCTTCTGTTGGTTCCTCCCCCACTTTGTTTCCTCTTTTTTTTTGTTTTCTTTCTTTTTGTTTTCCCCCTTTTCCCTTGGATGGGACGAGGGGCTGGGTGAGCGGCTGGTGGACTTTGAAGCTTAAACCTTGTGGGGATGGCACGGGTGGCGATGCTGCCATGCTGCTGTGCTTGCTGGAAGGGTCTTCGTCCGGTGCTGTAGCCCAAATCCACCATCAGGTAGGAAGGAGAGCACGAGTAATGCTGGCTCCTGGTGCACCAAGCCTTGAGGAGAGGCTTGGAGCAGGGGAAAAGCCCTGCAGAATTGCTGTTCCCCACTCAGAGTCAAACTGGTTACTCTCAAACAGCAACAGAGCCAAGCCCCACACTCAAGGCCCCACGTCCTGCCATGAGTTCCTTGCAACTGCAGGAGAAATAATAATAATAATGATAATATCTCACCTTCGGGGGGTTGCAACGTGTAATTTTTTTTTTCAGCAAAGTGTTTAAGTGTCTCTGTTCACACCTCTGCCCTGTCATTTCCCTTTGGGACAGCTGACAGGAGGACAAGCACGTCTTTTCCACTGTCTTTGTAGGCCCTCGGGCGGGGAGAGAGGGGGCTCACCGCTGTGCAGAGGCTTCTCATCCCCAGCCAGCTCCCCCAGCCTGTGTGTAACACTCCGTCTCCCTTGCTCTCTCCCTGTAATTCTAGGGTAGCTCCACCTCTCCCACTGGTATCTGGCGCTCAACCTGAGAACGTGGTCAGTGGCGGTCAATAAAGTGATATAGGAAACACGCAACCGGCCTCGGGGGTTTCATTTGTTCCTTTGCAAGGCTTTTGAAGGTCACTGTGGTGCCCAACACCGCTTGGAGGATGTGCTTCCCACCGCTGGAAGTACATTTTGTGAGGATGACTTGCTCTTTTGTGTTGCCATTATCCCTCATGCGAGCGAAACAAAAGGATCAGAAAAAGAACAAAATTCAGCAGCCTGACCACCAAATGATTCCCTCAGTCCATTGGGTTAGTACAGAGAGCAGTGCAAACCTCATTTCCATGGAACCACATGAAGAATTTAATCTGAAAATTATTATTAAAGCTGTGTGATGGCAGGGTGGGTGGGGTGGAGGTACCAGCTCTCCCTGCAGTTGCCACACATGAAATCCACAGCTCCAGAGTCTGCACAGAGGTGAACAGCGAAGACTAAAGGTTTCATGCTCAACTCAAATATCTTTCCACACAGATGGATATCCAGGGTGTTTAAGAAAGGCTGGTGACCCCACATCCCCATAATTTACCCCATAGATAAAATCAGCTTGGGCAGTTTTCGCTCTGCCAAAAAGCTGAGCCCACCAACCTCCTCCTCTTTGATGCTGATTAGCTGTGAAAAACAGAGAAAATAAATGCAGTTGTTTATTGTGGGTATTTTTTTTCTCACGGTGTGGGCTTAAATATTAATATGACCCATAAACACAGAAGCCTGGGGACTATTTAAATTTAAAAGCTGCTTGCTTCCACTCAGCCAAAACTCAGGGAGGGCTGGGAGTCAGGAGCATTGCCTCTTTTCCAGAAAAAGTGAGTGCCTGCACCCCCTGAGGGATCACTGCTGGGACAACATCACAGCATCTGTGCAGAGCCTGGGAGAGGGGCAAGGCTGCAGGAAGGGGAAATTTCTGCAGATGCAGGAGAAAGCGGGGAAAGGAGGGAGATTACTGCCTGGTAATTAGAAACCAATAAATCCCCGCAGAGTCTGACACGATTTTAAACCAATTTTTTACTGAGATTAATTACTGGGCAATCTCAGGGCTTTCTACCACAAACTGTGCAGCCTGTCGTGTTTGCATCTCCAGGGGGAAGGTGTGAATGAGAGCACTTTGGGAAAGGGCAATTTCCTTCCAGGAGAGAGCTGTTGCTGAAGGCATGGAAAGGGCATTTTAACTGAAGCTGCCTCCTTTCTTTGCTCGGTGCTAACAGGTCCCCAGCTTCTGCCTCTTTCCCTTCAGATGCATCTTCTTGCCAGAGCATCCATGCCTCCCTGCCATGTGCTGACATCTCTCCTTCCTGACAGAAACCCAGCATAGCCAAGAGAAAAAACAAAAATCGAATTGCAGACATCTGACCCCCATTCAAACATCTCAGAGGAGTAAAAATAGGGAAATGTATTTTGAGCGTGATCTGTGTGCAGATGTTACCTGCAGGTGCCTGAGCAGCCTGTGTGTCTGTCAGGGCCACGAAATGACATTTGAACCATTTGAACCATTGCCTCTTTTTGTGCCTGGATGGCAGAAAGGGAGAGTTTTGATAAGAAATGATGACAGGAAATGAGGGCAGGTTTGAGGCAATCCAGAGGTACACAGAGGGGGATGCAGCTCAGGACCCATGCTGCCCCTAATTTTGGGGTACATCCTGAGGACACCAGACCATGACTGCCTCCCTGCTCTGAGAAGGGATGATTTTAAAGCCTTTTGCAATCCATCAGCTAATTAAAACCATGAGCCTCTGTGTGAGGACACTGAGGTGTCTGGTGGTGTTTTGTGTAGGACAGGGAATGAATGTGTTACTGAAGGCTCCCCAGGCTGTCCCCAAACCCTGAGCCCCTCTGGCCCCAAAGGGCTCATCCACTTGCAGGAGAGACCTGGGTGACACTCAAAATATTTCACTTTTTTCACCCAGAAATCTTCCCAGTCACATCTCTCTGGGATATTTCTCCTCTTCTGCGCACTTGGCTCTGCAAAAATTCTTGTTTCCCTTGGTGGAGATTAATTTTCATTTAAAGAGATTCTAGTCACTCACAGCCTGTGATCATGGTTTCAGGAAGGATCTCTTCACCACAGCTATCTATGCAAATTCACCTGTTAATAAGGTGGTGATAACACTCTTTAAGGATTAACAAAATTCCTTGGAGGTTTTTTGGTTGTGGATTAGTCAATGGTTTTATGCTGGAGGGAAAGGCAGCAGAGGACTCTACCCACAGGAAACTTTCAAAGTGTCTGGGCACTTTGTGAAGCATGACCTTTAACCAGGGGCTTCTGCTCAGGGTGACTATTCATCCTTTTTGCAGTGTTTTTATTACCTGCCTTCCATTTCTGCCCAGACTGATAATCTTGCTTGCCTACAGCAAAGCAGAAATTACTTTGGCTTTCCCTGCAAAGGGATTATTAGAAGGATTTCAGGAGAATGCAGCTGACGGTGGTCCAGGGACATGCAGCCTCCTCCAAGTAATTCCCCTTCCTCCCACGGGCCCCAGTGACTCAGTGGGGGTGGCAGTGATGTGGACAACAGCAATTTCTCATGCTCTACCTGCCCCCTCCCCTGCTTGGGCAGGATACCTCTGCCAGGGTTCTGTTTCCTCCAAGAAAAATCTGGGAGCAAGAACTGGCAGGATCCACCCTGCAGGCCACCAGCCAGAAGCTGTCTCTGAGCATCTTGGGCCAGAGCGCCTCACTTGCCATCCCTCCTGGCAGGGACGTCACCAAAACTGCAGGAAAAACAAAAACCCTCCAACAGCATTTTTAATGTTAGAGAGTCAAGGCATTACTTTATTATCTGGCCAGGATGTTGTTCTGGCCAGGATGTACCACAGAAATCATCTCATTCACATATAGCCCAGGTGTGCAGGGAGAATCATTCCATGATACATGGCTTTTACTAGATTTTTCATATATTTTATACAGTAAAAATACATAGAAATGTATTGGGTCAGTGTTCATTGGTCCAAAGTAGAGCAAACCCACAGTATTCAGTTTCCCATTGGATCTGTATCTCCTCGCCTCTGATGTTAATTAGACTTTTCATTCTTCAATTTTCCTATCAGTCCTTTCCTGACCAGATGTCTTCACCCCTGCTGGAGGTGGTCTGGGGTAGGTGTTTGTAGATAGACACTGATGTCCTGCTGATGTTCTGTTGATAGTTCTTTATCTTTTGGGTTACTCCCAGTCTGTTGATAAGTTGAGTTTATCAGACCTCAGCTGGTAGGACAATGGCCCTGGAAAGAAATCTAAAATTCCTTTTCCCGGGATAAAGACAAACAGGACCCTTTGATTAAAGTTACACAAAAATTTTAAACTGGTACATTTTCCAACAATGGGATAAGGAGAATCCTCATCATCCCCTTCTGGAGGAGACACACAGAGCTCACACAGCTCTGCAAGGGAGCAGGCAGCTCGTGGATGCTGCATTCCTCCCTGGCTGATCCATCGGGTTTGGGCTTTTGTCCCCTGGCTCCTGGCAGGAGGACAGCCCTGGAGAGAGGGAGGGACTGCCTGGCACAGCTGTGTCCCCTCGGGGTGGCAGCTTTCCTGGGCTCTGGCACTCCACAGGGCTCCCTTCTCCCCGGGTTTCAACACCTCCCCAGGGAGATGGGACCAGGGCACAAGGCAAGCAGGCACATGGACCCAGCCAGATTGCACAACTCTGGCATTCCTTGGTTTCTCATTGATTCACAAGTTAGCCAGTGCTGCATGACAACTGGGAGTAGCCTTAAAGGTTACCAGCATTTTTCACCTTTTTTTTTTTTAAAAAAAAGCAAATCCTGCTACATGCAATCTCCGTAACCGCTCATCTCCTTGGCATCATCATCAGGATCTGGGCTCTGCCACACAGGTCTCTAGAATCTGAAATTAAAATAGCAGTAGCTGGTTCTGTTTGGAAAAAAAAAAAAAAAAAAAAAAGGCTCCAAGCATTTAAAGAAAAATCCAGTATTATCTCAAAAGAACACTGAGCACACCTCTGCAGTTTATTGCTGCTGTGTTAGGCACGTAAATCTGGGAGATGCAGCTGGAGAAGACTGTAATGATGTGAGCTCTGCCCCCCTTGACTTGGACTTTGTCCCTCTGGTGTGACCTCTGCTCAGGACTGGCTTGGAAAGCCACCAGCTCACGTGAGAAGAGCAGGAGCCTGCAGTGTCCCTCGTTTCCCAGCTCCTGGTCTGGCTGTGGGGCTTTTCCCGGGAGAAATGCACTCAGGGTCCATACAGAGCCCACAGGGCAGGGCTGGAGCCAGCTGACATGGCTGGTGCCTCACTCGCCATTAGCTGGCATTTTTAATGAAAAATGTGAGTTTGGGACAGGCGCAGATGTTTGTGGCATTTCTGAGAGTGCAGCACAAGTGGAATAAAAATGAAATCTCACTCAGAGAGGCTGAGGCAAGGCGATGGAGTGACGCAAGTCGACCAAAGCTCAGGAGACTTGACTCTGCCTCAGAGTTCATCCTCCAGCTGACTAGCAGGGATCTACCACACTGCATGAGGGCCCTGAGCTCCTCTGAGAGAGAATATTATCTGTCTGCTCGGGGAGGGTGAGACCCAGCTGCCCTGGGGTATAGGCAGAGGCTGATCCACAAAGCCCTGGAGCTTCCTTAAAGCACTCATTGCTTCCAGAGGGAGCTGTCCTATCTTTGTGGAGCTGTTTTGGGGTGGCTGAGGGTCACTCTGACTAAGGGTCCAGGGTTGGGGGGCTGTCCATGGGGTCAGTTCAGCACACAACCTCTCAAAAGGCTCATGGACAATGTGATATTGCCTGGCTGGTGTGTCCCAGGGGAAACAGCAGCTCAGCTGGCAGGCAGGAAAAAAGGGAAATTCCAGGATTTGCTTGCAGTGTTTTCTCTGTTAAAATGTCATAGCTGGTCGGTCATTTCATTATGCTCCAATCGGGGGGAAAAGAGTGGTGCTTAATTCAGAGTGTGCTCTCCCTTTCAGGCTGTCAGTGCAGTGAACATCTCCACACTTGTGTATTTCACACAAACCTGAAATGTGTGCAAAGCCCTGTATCTGAAATGTGCAAAACCACAGTATTTGCACATTTCCTTTATTCCCTTGGTGCCTTAAGCGCTGCGCTCAGAGAAGCTGCACCCGAGGATTTTTACATACCCATCCAAATATCCCTGCCTTATTGCACAGAACCGGCTCTGCTCTGGCGTCTCGGTGGTTTTCCCGACGGCAGGATCCCGGCTCGGCTCCGCTGCGCTCCCGGGAGGTGGCAGCAGCCGCTCGCCGGTGGCACCGAGCATCTCTCTCCGAGCATCCCTGCTCCCGAGCATCCCTGCTCCCGAGCATCCTCCCGGCTGGCAAGGAACTCACGACGGAAAGGTCACACCGAGCATCTCCTGTGCCTCCCTCCAGAGAACGCCAGGGTTTTCTTTTTCTTTTTCTCTTTCTTTCTCTCGCCCCTCCCCGTCCCGTAACAATAATAATTTCAGTTTTCTTTCCCCTCTTTTCTGTGACCACTCGCTCAAAGGGAGCAGAGCAGCACCATTGTCTGCCCTGTCTCTGTTTTCCACCCACTCAGGCTGCTGTCAGCCCCTCAACACGGGATTTAATGCACCCCTGTCTGCCTTCCACACCGCTTACTGTGACCACTTTTTGTTCCCCTTTTTTCCCCATCTGCTGGGGAAATCTCAGAGCCAAAGCCTGGCTCCCACCTTTGATGCCCTTTTCCTGCCCACTGAGCCATGCTGGACATGCAGGATCACCCTGGCACTGAGTCACCAGAGTGGAAACAAGGGGGATCCCAGGGATTCAGACCCCTCAAAGTGTTTTGCAGGCCACTGAAGGTCAAAAAGATCCCTTTTATTCCCCCATTGTCCCCTGCATGAGCCCAGGACACACAGCTGAGTTTGCACAGAGCAACATTTGGCTCTGATGATGTTGATATTGGGATAACTGAGAGCTGAGCTGTAAAGGCCTTCCCAAGGCTGCTTCATGGCTCTCACTGCTGACCAAGGAAGGTCTGGGGTTTAATTTCCTGCCGTGTTTTTGTTGTTATTGTTGTTTGTTTTTACTTAAAGGGAGCTATTTGGAATGTCTAGCCTTGTCTCCGCTGGTTTTGCTGGAAGGCTCCTTGGGCTTTTCAGGGGATTTGCATGCTGAACTCTCTCACACTGTAAACAAAGCATGTCAAATCCCTCCCAAAGATGCTGATTTTCCAAAGCATTCTTTAAGAGCCTGACCATTCTTCTCCAATAATTTATGAACTGCTTCCAAACCCTCCACAAAACAGTAATGCAAAAAGCCTGACTTATTTATGTGTTTCAGCAGGCCATAGGGGGTAAGGAAAGCTACACATAGCTTTGTTTCAGTCTCTGGGTATGTCATTATTTCCCCTTTGAGGTTCATGACACCAGGATATATGACCCTGTCCATGGGGCTGAAACCAGGGAGCCCAACAGGCTCATTCAGCCCCTGCAGCAATTTGGCTTCCCCTGAGATGATTTCTGCTTCTCATTGATTTTCAACATGTCAGCTCACAGTCTCACCTGAATTTCATGCAAAACAAATACCCTGTCACATCAGCACAGGGAAAATGGAATACGATGAACTTAATTAGCAATGGCAGGGTGGTTCAGAGGAGTCTGGGAAAGGATTTTGTAGAGGAAAGCAGTCGTTCACAATTTTTTGCTAGGCTGTACTTTTCTCTAGCAGTACACACCAGAGCTGGCTTGAAAACCTGCCAGGCTGCCTTTTCTCTTCCAGGCACTACTAATGCCCTATCATTCTATCTCCCTATCATTTTAGCCCAAGAAGAAAGGCAGCACAGAGTAAGAGAGGCATAGATGGGATGCGTGGAAAGCTCAAACAAGAAATGGTGCCAAGGGGTGAGCTGGAGAAGTTTGCTATAACAATATTTCCATCTCCCTTGGAAAAATGCAGCCCAGCCATACTCCACCTCTCCTGGGGGGCTGGCAGATAATTCAAAAATAAAGTCTCCAGCTCAAGTTTTAAGCATAGATCAACTCTTTTATGGTTCAGTAACACAAACTTTAAAAAAATCCCAACCAAAACATGGATCAGAGGCTATATATGTATTTTTCTCCTTTGATAAGATGAAATGCTGAGCCACTATGGCACCTGAAACACTTGTAGATACTCTCCAGTGGAGGATAGCAGAATTCAGCCCTGGTCCCTGCACAGCTGGACTGTCCTGGCAGCTGATGCTCAGTCAGCCACTGAGGGGGACTGAACTGGCATTTGAGCTTCTCAACCACATTTCTGCCTGGCAAATTGCAGGAAGTTGCCTTATGGTGTGACTTCCATGTTTAGGTCATTAACCAAGCAGCTGAATATGCATTAATTTAACCAAGACATTAAAAAATCCACAACAAACACAACAACAACAACAAAAAGCCCAACCAAACAAAAAAGCAATTAAAAAAAAAAAAAAGCAAGATAGAAGAGTCTGACAAAATTTTTTTACCTGCGTGTTTTGGAGGAAGAGAGCATAAATGAAAGGAAAAACTCATATCCACAGCACCTGTGGTTTCATTTGCACACACCTTTTATTGCCAGCCCTGGTTTGTGTGTAGGGGTGATGGGGTGAGCAGTCACTGTGCCAAAAAACCCTGTGACCACCACGGCACTCGGGTCAGAGAGGGGATTCTCACCACATGTTTGCTCCACAGAATGAAGTCCCCCAATAAATCAGACGTGAACTCATGTTTCTCAAGCCTCCTTGAGAGGTGAAATGCTCTCCTTACCTCAGAACAGAATCAGACACTGAGGTCTCCAGCATATTTTGCTGCAGCTGCAATGTCTCAGGACACAGCCAGGTCAAAGGGTTGCAGACAGGGGGAATATTTTTCATTATATCCTCTAGCACAGCTGGAAAAATTAGAGATTTTGAGCTCTGAAGCCAATCTACAAGTCAGTGAGGACTTTGAGAGGAGACCTTGACTGTGGTTGTTATGGTGGGTTAGACATCACCCCTGTGTCTGGTCTGCAGGGAGGTGCATGGGAGGACAGTGGCAGCACCCACATTTCCCAGACTTTCTGCCAAAATTTTTCTGCCTGATGCCTTTTCTGCAGCTCTTCCTTGGGTTCACAGGTGCTGTCAGCACTCTTGTCTGCTGGTAAATGGGAGCAGAGCTGGGAGACCATGCAACAGCAGCAGAAATCTGCTTTAACCTCTTCTCTGACATGTTCACTTCCCTGAAAAACCCAAACCTTAAACAAAGAGAGGATGCAAGTCTAGACAATAAAAAGGTGGGTAGGATACAGTTAAACTATTATTACTTCTTGTTGTAAGAGAAGCATAAAAATTTGTTTTTATTTTTCATGTTAAAATGTGCACTGTAGACATACAGTGTACAGGAGGCTGGGAGAAAACTCTTCTAGACAATGGGGTTGCTTTAAGGCTGGATGCTCTGGGTGCAAAAGCTGCTTGGGTGGCTCTGTGCAGAGAGATTACATGAGCTCAGGTGGCTGCAGGAGCTCTGCACAGGCAGGGCTGGGACAGGGAGAGGGAATTATGGAGTGGGGACAAAGGCTTAAGTGTGACAAGGTTGAAGAAGCCAGAGGAGGGGCAGAGGAGAAGCTGCATGAGGAACATTTGCAAGAGCATGGACAAGGGGAATGGCTTCAAACTGAAAGAAAGTAGGTTTAAATCAGATATTGGGAATAAATTTTTCCCTGTGAGGTGGTGAGGCCCTGGCACAGGGTGCTCAGAGAAGCTGTGGCTGCCCCTGGACCCCTGGGAGTGTCCAAGGCCAGGCTGGATGTGAGCTCTGAGCAACCTGGGACAGTGGAAGGTGTCCCAGCCCATGGCAGAGGGTTGGAATGAGATGATTTTTAAATTCCCTTCCAAACCATTCTATGATTCTGTGATCAAGCAACCACAGGACATTGGCACTGCCATCAGCTGGGAATACTCAAGGGGTGAGGGCTGTGTGCCACAGTCTGTGCCTGGAGGAGGTTTTTGAGGTATTTTGGGTTAAAGTGTGAGTGTTTTGCCCCGGGTAAAAGTGTGAGTGTTGTTACTCTTGTTGGAGCTTTTTGGCAGCATCAGCTCACAGAGGATGGACAAAATTCAGACATGCCCTGGTGTGGAGAAAAATCTGTGGGGAAAGTCTCTGTGGCTGGAAAGCCAAAGACTCCTTGGGAAAGCCCCAGACTATCCCCAGCAGGAGGTGGTGGACAACAAGCCTCAAGGGAGAAGATGAAATCATGCTCAGGTGGAAACTCCCCTGCCCACCCCAAAGGAAGAGCCCAGGGCCTGGCTTTGGGCTGGGGGACAGTGGCACTACCTGGGGCATCTCCAGGGCCTCAGCAGGGCTTCTGCAGGGAGAACATGAAGAGAGGGAACAACAGCCACTTCTTTTGTTTGGCCATTAATCAAAATATCACTTCAGCCTCAGCTGTGTGGACGTGGTGACACCACCATGCAGGGAGCACTGTGGGGACCAGCAGGCACCAACAATTCAGCTGAGCCTTGCAAAATGCCAGAACCTCTATGCAGAGCTTCCCCCTTCCAGCTAAAATCACAGCTGAAAATAGCCCTCCCTTCCAAAGGATGGCCCTGTTTGAGCACTCGGTGCATGACAAGGGGGTTATTTATTGCCAGCATGCCAGGAATAGGATTTTACAGGGAGAGGGAGGGTGACAAAGCCTATTCTCAGCAAGCTGGGACATTTTGACACCTGTTACTGAGCTAACCAATGCACTCACATGCATCAGAGATGTGTGGAGTCATCAAGGCCTCCTGCAACACTTCCAATTTTCAAACTGGAAATTTGAAAATTTGACATTCACAAATTTTCCAGCTGCCATGGACACGTTGGTTTGGTGTCCAGGGCTCCCCTTGGACCCTGCTTGTACAAACACTGCAGTCAGATCTGGCTTGGCAACAAAACTCCCCCAGCAGGAATGTGAGTTTCCCTTCACTTTTTCAAGAATCAAAGCCCCAGAGAAAAGCCAGAAGGCTGCACACCAGTGGAACAGGTAAACTGGAGGCTGTCGAGGTGCTGGCCTGTCCTACAGGTGCATTTGGGAATGTCAGTGGGGAAGGAACTGCCTGCTGCACCCCATCCAGTCCCCTCCTGCCATGAACAGCCACAGGAAAGCCTGTCCTGCCCAGCACAGCTCACAGAACATTTTCTTCCCAAGCCTCAGTGCACTCTAGAACATGAAGCACTTCCTCACCACCCTTGAGCCAACTTAGATCAACAGGGTGAAAGATCAAAAGCCACCAACTCTGCTGCACTGGAGGGGCACTGCAGGTGAGCTCCAGGGCCTTGCCAGCCTCCCAGCAGGAGAGGGATGAGATGAAAATGCAGGGAGCAGACTGCAGAGGAGCCCTGGGAAACCTGCTCTCAGCTTGCTCATGCTTTTAGAAGTTTGGAGGAAGCGTGGGGAAGCTCAAACTCACATCCAATGAGCAGCTAAGAAAGGGTTTGGGATCAGGTTGTGAATGAAAACCCCACCATACAGGATTTCCCACCCCTATTAATTAATCCTCTCTGGGCTGCAAAGATAGGATTCAGCTGTCCTAACTCTGGAGCCCAGGGTAGACATCTCAGTCTGAGCTCACTGTCCTTTTCTCCCTGGGCAGGAGAGGAAAGGACTAGCTACTCCATGGATACACTCCATGTAACCCCTTCTTATCCATCTCCACCAGGAAGGGAGGTGTTGCTCCCAGGCTGGGCTCTGTCCTTTAGCCAGGGAGCTCAGGAGGAGATAATTCATTGTCAGTGTCTACATCTGAGTGGATAAATCTCATCCAAAGCCTCCACCTCGTGCTCAGGAAAACCTGAGTTCAGAATGCTGGATGACTTTGCTCCTCATCTGAGTGCCTTGAAACCTTCCTTGTGGGTTGGGTGAGTGCCAGGCTCTCCCTCTTGGCAGCATCCTGGAGCTCAGATAAAAGCTGTGCCCAAGAACAGACTCATGCAGAGCCCATGTGGTGGCAGAGGAAGTGGCAGAGATGTGAGGATTGGTATGGAAGGAGAATAAATGGGAATATTGGTAAGGAAGGAGAATAAATGGGAATATTGGTATGCAAAACTCCCAAAGGAGAACCTGTCAGGAGGGGGGCAGGAGGGATGAAGGTTGCTGGTGGCAATTGGACTGGCAGGTCTTTGAGAGGTACATGCAGGGACAGCTCCTCAGAACACCCAGAGCAGGAGACAAAGGACTCAGGAGACAAAATCCTGATGACTCACGGGGAGGTGGGGCAGGATGGAGACACTCATCATCCTCAGCACCTGATGAGTTGAAAACAGAGTCTCTGAACCTGGGCAGAGTAACTCAGGAGCCTTGGTGAGGACTGGGCAGCCAGTGCTCCTGGAGTCATGGCCAGAGCAGGTGGATACAAACTCCTCAGTACTTAAGGTTATGTGACTGTGACAGTATGAGGGAGTGGCCTTTGTTTTGTTTAAAAATAAATTGCTCTTCTCCGCTTATCAGGTCTGGCATTGGACTTTATTGCGTTTTTATTCATGTTGCAGCACTGTTTCCTACAGCAGAGAAACAAGGCTGGACTTGGAAATGTTGGACACAGTCTGTGGTCCAGGAAGGGTCTTAGGGCAGCCTGGTGGATCTGGACTGACAATGCCTCTGTGGTGTTAAGCTCTATCAGAGTCTAAGGTTACCCTGAACTTTCCAAATGAATTGGCTCAGGTTTGCTTGAGACTTGCCCTTGGCTTGTCTGACACATCTGTGAATCCCTAAAACCCTTCAGCTTTGGCTCACTTGTTTTACAGGCTCCTGGTGAAGAACAAGAAAGTCACTGCTACATCAATCACAGACTATTCTGAGCCGAAAGGAACCCACAGGAATCACCCCAGCCCAGCTCCTGGCCCTGCATGGGGCTGCCCAAGGAATCCCACTGTGTGCCTGAGAGCATTTTCCAATCGTGTGCACAATGTTGGCAAGGGTGGATCTGGAACCCTTGGGCCCCTGGGCAGCCCCTGGGTCTGGGATTCCCATCCCATGGAGAGCCTGACTCTGGGCTTCCAGTTTTGTTCTTGAATCTCTTTGGACCAAAAAGTTTGAAGCAGAGATCCCAAGCAGGTGCTGGCTCGGCATTTTCTGAGTGTTGACCTGGACACAAACTCTTGAGAAACCAAGGCAGAGAGGGGGCAATATGGGATAGATAGCCAGGGTCTTTGCATACTGGGATAAACAAGGCAATAGGATTTATGCTCAGGGTGTTTTCCATGGCTGGAGTTTCTGTTTCAGTGTCTGCTAAAATCCTGCCCTGTTCAGCTGCACACCTTTATCATTACAGTGTTGCCATATTTCAGATATCCTTCTCCTTGTGGGGTTATGTAGGACCTCAACATTTATGGGTATCCCCCAAGCATTTCTTAATTTTTTAAAACACATGTACTTTAGAAATGAGAAAAGGACCAAACCTAGACCAGCTGAGCCAATGAGGCATTCAGCTAAACACAGCTTTTTTGTGCAAAGGCCAGGCACAAAGATGGTTTTGCAAAAATCTTACTAAGCACGAATTGAAAACAGTGGAAGTAGTTTGCAGACTTTTATTCTTGATTTTTCACTTTTTGTAGTTTAAGCCCAGCTGGCAAATAAGCCTAGTGTAGCCCCTTGCTCTCTCCCCTCCAGTGGGATAGGGGGGACAGTTGGAAAAGTGAAAAAACTTGTGGACTGAGATAAAAGCATTTTCATAGGTAAAGCAAAAGCCCCACACTCATGCAAAACAAAATATGGAATTTATTTCCCACTCCCCATGGGCAGGCAGGTGTTCAGCCATCCCCAGGGCTCCACCACACTTAACAGTGACTTGGGAAGACAAATTAATCACTCCAAACACTTCCCCCTTCCTCCTTCTCCCCCAGCTCTGTGCCCTGAGCATGGCACCACATGGTGTGGGACATCCCTGGGGTCCTGGCTGTGTCCCCTGCCCTGTCCTTGTGGCCCCCAATCCCCTGGCTGGGCTGAGGGGCAGAAAAGGCATCAGCTCTGGGTGAGAGCTGCTCAGCAAGAGCTGAAACATCCCTGTGTGACCAGCACTGCTTCCAGCACAGACCCAAAACAGCCCCACTCCAGCCACTGGGAAGAAAATTAACTCTACCCCAGCCAAAACCAGCACATCACCTCACCTGCCACATGGTGCAAGGATCAAAGACTTTTCACATCTCTTGAAAAGAGATGAATCTTGGTTCTTCAAAGCCTGAAAGCCAGAGGGCTGTTTGATCAGGGCTTTATTCTGCCAAGATCCAGAAGGAGGCAGGTGGATGCTTTGGCCCTCTTGTAGATGTGGTGGAACATTGTGGTTTTGTGCTTCCCACAGAGGCCAGAGAGACCTCTGGAGATGTTGCTCTCATTCCCTTGAATGGCTTTGGCAGACAGAGGTCAAATGACTTGAAATGAGGCTCCTCCAAGAAATGAGACAGGATGCCATCTCTGGGGGCAGCCTGAGCGGGGCAAAGAATCAGGAGATAAGTGGGGAAGAGAAATGTGGGTTTGGCTGGTTGTTTCAGAGGAGACCAGAGGCACAGTGAGGATTTGGATGTGTTTGTACACACATGGGAAGGATCTGTATCAGCGTTAAAACAGGAATTGCTGCTTTGACATTACCACATGGACTGTGGAGGAGTGAGCCTGCATACTGTAACAGGCTTGGGAGGTTTATTCCAAGTCCTGCAGATGTGGGACTGTTGACACAAACCTAGAATTGGTACCTCTTTTGGAAAATTACCATTATGAGAAGACTCATTAGGGATAATATTCTCATTTCGTTTCTGGCAGCAAGTCTGCCAGCCAAAATAGACAGTAGGATGCTTTTCACTGATAGGGAAAGATATATCCCTGTGTTGTCATTTAAAGGGATAAAATACATTCATTTTCCAAGCAGCAGAGGTCATTTATTTGCATTGTGGCTTTTGCATAGGCAAGATTTTATTTATTGAGTTTCCACAGGGCAGCCTTAGATCTTGGTGGCAGTCTTCCAGTGGACAGGCTGAAGCTTTTATTTATGTTTTGAACCTTGCTCTGCAGGAATCCCCAGACCAGGTCCAGTTTCTAACCCTGAGGTCCCTTACCAAAGGATTGGAAAGGTTCAGTAACCCTGAGGTGAGAATCACGAGTCTATGCCAAATTTAAGAAATATTTCTGGTTCTTAGGAAAGCAATATTACCTTGGGTCAAGCCAGGCTGAAGGCCCAGAGCTTTCTGACTGAGACAGAGTGAAATATGAGGGATGTGCCAAGTCCCAGTGCCTGTGCTTGGTGCAGCTTTGGGTGCTGCAGCTCGTCTGAAAATGAGGATGTTCACTTCCCCATGGTGTAACCCAGCTTTGCCAATGGGATTTTGGAGAGACTTTGGAGGCCTAAAGCTTCTCCCTTGGCCAGCAATCCCTTCTGCCTGGCTTCAGCCCAGGACAACTCTTTTCTTGCCCCACTTAGAAAATCGCCTTGCCCTGAGGGCAGAGATGTTTCCATTGCTTTCCTCACCTGCGGTGCCCTGAGAGCACACATAATGAGATAACATCGTGTTCACATTTAAAAATGCCCCTAATTCCTGGTACTGCAAATCTGTGACAACTCACCAGCCAGCCTGTGCTCTTTGGGAAAGAAAAACAGCACTGACCCTGGCTGGGGGACACTAGCCCAGCCCCTGTCACAAGCCATTGGGGCAAAAACTGCTGCTTGAACTTCCCATGCAGGGGGCACTGGGGTGTTTCCATCCCTGGCCATCCAGATTTGGCACTGCAAAGTGTATCCACAGGTGTTTGCCTGTTGAATGCCACTTCTTTCCTGGGAAGGGTGCAGTGCACTGCTACGGGTCAGTGCTGAGCAAAGCACAGTGCTGTCGCTTCGTGTTTGACACAGGTCACTTCATCCAGGTGTTTGTGGGCACAAATAGCACGTGGGAGAGCCCTGAGATTCCTCTGGCTCAGGGTCATGGGCAAGGTCAGCTCAGTGCAGGTCAGTGAGTTTAAACAGATTTAAATCAGGGCTTTTCTTTTCTCTGAAGAAGGGTGGAAGTTAGGGCCAGGTGATTTTTGGAGAAGCCAGGCAGCCCCTGCCCTCTATTTTCTCTTGCTCCCACTGGGCTGGGTGACAGTGGGTCCAGCTGGAGCACTCTGGAAAAAATGATTTCCAGCTTAAAAGTACCAGTTTAAAAGAAATATTCAGGCACTGAAATCAGGGCAGGCAAAATATGTGCATTTGGGGTTTCCAAATGAAATGCTGGAACTCCAACCCACCCTAAACATGTGTAGAGCTGCAGGTGGAGGCTGGCAGCTCCCAAAATCAAGCCAAGGATGATCCACACATCTGGCATGTGGCTCTGGAGCCCCAGCCAGGCTGGGTGCTGCTGGATGGGGTCAGGATGCCAAGGCACAGCACTCTGCTTGCCCTTTGCTGGGACAAAACCTTCCAGCTGACATAGGCAAGAAGTTTTGGGCAGATAAAGGTAAAAGTCCTTAGGATTTGGCTTCAGAGAGAGAGAGAGAGAGAGAGAGAGAGAGATAGAGATTTCTTTTAACTGTGTCCCTACCCATCATCCTCTTACTTGTTTAGAGAAGGTATTGGAAACAAATGAAGGTTCCTGCTTTGCTTCATCTGTCTGACACATCCCATCCTCTCTCCTCCTCCCCAGAGAGCCCTGCTGGCCCTCCTGCACTGTGCTGGGCTGTGTCCTCCTTCCCAGCTGCACTTTTGACTGGGGCCACAACTCTCTGGAAGCCTTTCTGAGGATTCCTATGAAGAATAAATCAAAACAACAGAATCAGACCGAAAATTAATTGTTTTTCCATCTGCTGGAGGTTAAAAAAAACTCCCCAAGCACCCTCTTTCATTAATCAGTCTGTTTTCTATCTACGTTTGACCCTCACCTGGTTTATTTAAAAATAAAATACAGGCAAGTGTTTTGATTATCTATTGTTGAGAAACTATTAATTCAAGGAAATGTTTGCAGTGGAAGGAAATTTAAGTCAAGGAGGATTTAACCTTGGAACAGTCCTGGGAGCAGTGGGAGTGTCTGCAGGGCTGGCAGTGTGGGACGTGGTGGCTGTGACACCCTGGTCCAGCACACCCTGGAGGCAGCAGGAGGGGAAGGAGTTGTCCATGAAATACCCAGTTATTCCTGCTTTCCACTGAGCCAGAAACTTCATGGGAAAAGGTTCCTTCCTAGCTGATTTGGGGTTGTTGCTCTGGCCCAAGAGAACAGGGAGATAAAAGTGAGAGTGACCCCCTGCTCTACACCTTTATAAAGGGTGGGAGCATTTTCTGGTTTGCAAAAGAGCTGTATTTTCCCAGAGAGTGTCTGAAAGCTGCCAATTCCTCAGATTTTCTCTGCTAATGCCTGATATGTGGTACAACCCATGTGTAGATCCAGGTGGCAAACACTGCAGGGCAAGACAGGATCTGTGTCCAGGGTTTGAGTCATCTCAGCAGTACTGCACTGACAGAGGTGATGTGGGGAACTCAGGCTTGAGCCAGATGTCCTCATCATCATCAGTGGTCAGGGATATCCAAAATCACACCACAGGACCACCTTTGAGACTCATTTCTGTGTCTTGAGACAAACCCAGAATCCTACATCTGTGACTCCTGGAGTGACAACAGGCAGGAGATATCCTCAAGTGCTTTCTCAACTCATAGCTCAGCCTAGGTGGAATAAAATAATAATAATAATAAAAAGCAATAGCAGTAGCAATAGCATCAGTATAAATAATTTTATAAACAACAACAAACCAAATGATAATAGGGACAAGGGGGAAAATCAAACTCTTGCCTACAGCAATCTAAAGTCTTGCTTCTGGAAACTTCTGCTATGTCTCTCTTACTTCAAGGGCTCCAATGCCAACAGGAGCTAAGTGGGGAAAGCGAGCAAGGCAAAGCAGGAGCTGATGTGACAGCAAAGACTGAACTGATTTTAATTTGCCCAGACAGCCCTGACATCCCTGCCTGCCCAAAGGATGCTGCTGCTAATGGGATGGGTGGCAGGTCCTGAACCTGGGCCCTCAGCCAGGGAGGCTGCACACATCCCTCCCATGGGAGAAACTCCATGTCCACCCCAGAGCATGGATCACCCACCTGTGGGGCTGAACAGAGGAGAGGAGAGGAGAGGAGAGGAGAGGAGAGGAGAGGAGAGGAGAGGAGAGGGGGGGGGGGGGGGGGGGGGGGGGGGGGGGGGGGGGGGGGGGGCAAGGAGGGACCAGGTACTCCCAGGCTGAGGTAGCTGAGGACCAACCTTGTGCCATGGTGACCCATGAAGGCTGAGCCTGGTGGAACCTCCCCACACTGGCTGCCAGAGTGGAGCAGGACAAATCCACGTGCTGGAAGCTTCTGAAAGAGCCCTGTGGTGCAGATTAGGGTTTTAAGGAGGTAAATAGCAATGTCTGTGGGGCCCAGGAGAAACCTGGGGCAGCAGGACTGGCAGGTGCCAAAACTGCCAGCTTTATTCTGGCTCTGGCCCTATTGATCTGTGTGCTTTGCTCAGCCACAAAGGCAGGAGGAGGCAGGGACCCACACACCCTCCATTCCCCTGGAAACATCACTCTTGAGCATGGCCAGGTGAAGAATCACAGAATCAGAGAGGGTGTCACCGAAACTACGGGAAAAAGAAAAAACCCTCCAACAATATTTTTAATATTAGAGAGTCAAGGCATTACTTTATGTTCTGGCCAGGATGTTGTTCTGGCCAGGATGTACCACAGAAATCATCTCATCCACACATAGCCCAGGTGTGCAGGCAGAATCATTCCATGACACATGGATTTTACTAGATTATTTAGATATTTTATACAGTAAAAATACATAGAAATTTATTGGGTCAGTGTTCATTGGTCCAAAGCTGAGCAAACCCCCAGTATTCAGTTTCCCATTGGATCCAGTATCTCCTTGCCTCTGATGTTAATTAGATTTTTCATTCTTCAGTTTTCCTATCAGTCCTTTCCTGACCAGATGTCTTCACCCCTGCTGGAGGTGGGTCTGGGGTAGATGTTTGTAGATAGCCACTGATGTCCAGCTGATGTTCTGCTGATAGCTCTTTATCTTTTGGGTTACTTCCAGTCTGTTGATATGTTGAGTTTATCAGACCTCACCTGGTAGAACAATGCCCTGGAAAGAAACCTAAAATTCCTTTTCCCGGGGTTAAGACAAACAGAGCCCTTTGACTAAAGTTACACAAAATTTTTAAACTGGTATATTTTCCAACAGAGGGGCAGGCACCCTCTGTTCAAAGGCTTTCAGAAAAAGAAAATGCCACTGCCTCCCTGCTAGCCCATATTACATGCTGAGATTCCCTCCTTCCCCCCTTCTATCTGAATTTAGTGCTGAGAGCAGACATGGAAAGACACTCCAAACAAATCCCTGTGCAATCCACAAATCCCTACCTGGGCTGATTGCTCAAGTTGCCTTATTAGCATCACACCTGCTTCAAGCACCGAGGTACCAAATTAGATGGAAAAAAACATGCAAATGCCATGTAGCTCTCTGGCAAATTAGCATGCTTCCTGCACAGAGGTGGAGATGGCTTGGAGCGGGGAGAAGTGGTAATGTCGTTTGGCTAATTATCAAAGTAATTATATCAAATTAGGAGGAAAGATGGCTTAAAAAACAGCACAAGTATCAATGCCATCATATTGGCTGGCTGCTGTAGGAATGGCGTGGCACAAAGAGCAGTTCCTCTATAGCCACAGGTATCCATGAGAAGGCTTTGCTGTCTAACCAAAATTTTAAAAATTGTTATTTGATTGGAAATTGCCAAGATTTCTTGCTCTTTTTCTTCTCTTTAAGATACAGCTACAGTTTTTTAGAAGGAGCACGATGGGGAGAAAGGAAACAGCAATCCTTGAGCAGTTGCCATATCAGCAAAACCCACTTGCTGCAGCCCTGGGGATCTCCTGCTCCTCTTTCCCAAACAAATAGCTCAGACAGCCCCACTGGCTGTCCCATCCCTCTGGGAGCAGCAGCCTTCAGCTCTCCTGTCTCCTGGGCCATCTCTGCTGTCCTCAGTGGCCCCTAAATCCATGGCTTCATCTTCTCCCCATGTGTTTCATCACCTAAGGACTGAAAACATCGATACCTTTCTTCCCAGAAAGCCACAGCAGTTACCTCAAACCATCTGATACCTTTTTAAAATAAATGCAGAGCTGCAGTTCTGCTCGACACCAAGAGCTGGAGGGTCCTGGCAGTGTCCTCAGTTATCTTTTGGGACATCCCAGTGGGTTCCTGCCTGAGCAGTGGCTGAGCTGCCTTGCCCGGTGTCCTCCCCACAGCTCCTGCTGCAGTGCCAGCAATGAGAAGTGTGCAAGAAGCAACCAGCATCATCCCTCGAGGAAGCACTCCCTGAGCACACAGGCCATGAGGAATGTGTGTCTGACACCTGGGGCCAGACTTATGGACCTCCTTCTCCCTGCAAGAAGAAGTTTCCCCTCTGCAAGTGGGCAGCGGGGCCAAAAAAGCTGCCCGCTTTGGAATAGAGATAGCCAGTCTGCTCCCTTTGTTTGGGACGAAATGGTCTGAGTTTTGTCACTGAGTAATCTTGCAGGCAGCTGTCTGAAAACGCTCCCCTTCCTCTGGGATGGCCTCAATTTTCATGCCTGCTTGCTGGAGTCTTAAAAGCTTGTTTTCAGTCGGGTTTGCTTGCAAAGCGCAATTAGCACTTTGCAGGCATTTGATCAGGTGCTAATTTAACTCAGGGGACGATTTACCTTCCTAAACATATGCTAATAGCTCTCTTCAAGAAAGAAGGAAAAAAACAAAAGGAAAAAAGAAAGGGGGAGGGGGGATGACGAGACAGGATAGAGGGAAAGCAGCAGATAAATTATTTTTAACTGGATCAAAATGATGACATTCCTTTTCCTACTCATCCCTGGCTGAGTCATGCAAACCGTCCCGAATGTGAGGATGTACAGCAAGGACAGCAACGAGCTTGGAAAAAGCATTTCCTACACCAGCCTTGCCAGGGAGGTGTTGAAACCAACACCATAACCTCACCCTTTTCTCAAATAGGTTTTTTTAAAATTAGGTTTATTGTTTGTTTGTTTGTTTGTTTGTTTACAAAAGCTCTGACCAAGGCTCAGCCATTAGTTGTTGAATCTCTGGTATCCATCTAGAACTTGTAGGGGTTTGTTTCTCACTTATCCGCTATAATTGGGAAAATAAAATCTGGTTTGGAAAAAAAAAAAGGGTTCTTGGAAGTTACTCAAAATCTGAGGAGTGTGAACATCACTGGTCACTTCCAAGAGCTTTTGCCACTATTGTAACTCACATTGCTTGGCACAGCTGAGCCCTGGATTTGTAGAAACTCCATAAAAGAGTCAAGGTCTTTTTTTCCACCCTCATTTTGTATGTCTGAGGCTGCAGCAATTCCATCACTGCCTCAGATTGTTATTCAACAACTGAAAAATTTCCCTGCCAGAGATATTCCCCAGTCTAACAACACATTTCACATCACCTTCTGTTTTATGCAGGATTTAAAAAGAAAGTTTATGAGCATGGAGACTGAGCCTAGCAGATCCCCTGCCATTTTTCCCTCTGTGATGCCACCTTTCAGAAACTCTCCTTTACCCTGGAGAAAGCAACCAATTTACCCTGGGCAGGGGAGGAGGGGGTGGTTTAATAAAAACTGCCAGGGTATCACTGGAGCAAAGGACAAAAGGGCAACAGGGTCTACATAACTCCTCAGAACAGCAAAAATGCTTTCATTCCTGCTGTCCAGGGGCCAGGTGGGATGCCAGCAATTATTTGGTCCTGCTCTTAATGAACCAAAGACAGTGTCACCACACAGTCCCAACTCTTTGGTTTGTTAGCATTAAAGTCACTCTAGTCAAGGTTGCCAGTGGATCTGTGTTTCTACTGGGCTGTGGCCTGGGCAGGTAAGCTCAATATTAGAAATTTAATGGATTTTTGCCTTACTCTAATTTTAATTTGGTATAGCTCAAGCATTGGTGGCTACCTGATTTCCTGGCAAACAGTCTGCTGGCCAAGGCAGGGCTATCCAGTGTGGCTGTTGAGCCACTAGCAGAGAAAAAACCCAGGTTCTCAGAGAGGCAAGAAAAAAGTGCGTTTATTATTTTGATTTCCATATATATAGACTTTTCAGAGGTCACCCAGTTTGGTCAGCCAGAAACCTCCCCCTAGGCCTAATTGGCCAGGCCTGAACTGTCCAAATCTCGAGACACTGTTTGCAAAACATCCAAACTTTATCTTTGTTTATGAAGTGTAGCAAAATGTTCTCACGAGAAAGACCTGTGCTAGCCACAATCCAGAGGCACGGATAGTCTGGAAGGCAGAGTGATGCCTCAGGATGATGCAGGCAGGGAGATGCTGATGGAGCTGGAAGGAGCATCCCAGGATCTGGGAGTCCTCCTGGAGAGCAGCAAGTGTGGTGGGACAAGGTCTCCTCAGGCTGGTGAAGCCTTTGAAAGCTGTGGGACTCTGCCAGGGTTGGAATCCTCTGCAGTTGCCATTTCAGAGAGCAGAAACTCTGAAAAAAGAGAAAAGCCAGCGACTTTTCCCTTTACCCACCCCGCAAATGTATTCATTTACATCCCTTACCTACCCTTCCTACCCAAAACCGCTTCCACTTATTTTCTTTACTCTGTTCAAATTGCTTTTACACCGTGTCTAATGCCCCAAAGGTCCCTTCAATTCACAACTGCTGTTATTTAGTGAAATGTTTTCCCTAGGTCAACAGACTTTCATTTCAGGGTAGATAATCCTCAGCATATCCCCTGCGGGAGGTCGAGCTCTGCTCTGCAGCTGAGAGACTCTTTGTCAGGGTAATAAACTGAAAGCAGGATTTAGAAGAAATTACCTAGAAATTGAGTCCTTTGCTGTAGCTTTTTATTCTTCCTTTGAGTCATGTTTTCCTAAGGGCTTTTCAAAAGGAGGGATCAAGAATATGCATTATCTTTGCAGAACGGCAGAAAGGCAGCAGACAGATTAGTCTGGCAGGGAAGGGCACACATGTAAAGGCCACTAAAAAGACCAAAAAAAAAGGCTCTACCTTTAAGTAAAGATGAATAAAAGTTGTGTTTGGAGTTTATTGTCTTTCATATCAAAATGTGCACTTAAAAGCATTGTTGGTTTGGCTGGATTTTAATTCCTACGTGGCTTTCCTGGGAAGATAAAGTTCTCTAATATAAAGTCACCTTAGCAAAATATGATTAGTTACACAGACAGGAAAGTTTTTTATTTAAATACACTTTGTGTGTAATGAATATGACAAATATTAATTATATTAATATGTAAAATACTATTACCTTATTATGGCACCAATGGAATTGAATGTCTTTACTAAGGGGCCATTGGTAGTACCGACCTCCAGTTTTCTTGGTGCTCTTTTTTTCAAAGGTTGGCATTCTTAACAATGGCAAAGTGTCTGATTTTCACCTTTCCCATCTGCACTCTTTAAAAAGCAATGCCATTTTCCTGGTTTCTCATTTCTCTCTACAGCTTTATGGCATTGCTGGTACCTGGTTATCTCTTACAAGGAGAGCAAACATGGTTCTGAGACAAAATATCAGTGCCATTTCAGTTTATAGAAATCTCCATGAACCAATTTTCCCTGGTGGTCAATCCAGGAATGCTGAGGCCCTGAAAAACCCATGACCTCTGACTCTCCCAGGTTTGGCTGCCTCCTCCTGTCTGAGCCCAGGACACAACATCCTTCTGAAAACCTCAGAGCTGCAAAGCTTTAGAGACCCTGCATTGTGGGCACTAAGCAGAGATTGTTAATGGATTAACAGAAGTGTTTTTACAAGCTCTGAGGTCCATCACCATTTCGTGTGTCAGAGGCATACAGAGCACAGAGGGGAAGGGAACTCCTGGGTCACTGAATTCATGCCCCTGCTGTGGCAGGCAGCCAAATCCCATAAGCCTATACATAAATTTAAATTTACCAAGTTGCAGCCCACAGATGCTGGGGGGGAAGAAAAGGGGAGGGGAAGAAAAGGGGAGTGTCTTGCTGCCTTTCTTGCATTTTGGAAAATGTTTTAAAACCTCCCCACTCCTCAAAAACTCTCCTCAGTCTTCAAAACTAACCTACATGTTTTTCTGATTATATTAAGTCATTCATTTCAGAAAATAAGGCCAACACAGGGAGATTTCTTGTGGTCAGTGTGAAGATGGAGAAGTTTGCATATGCTCAGATCTTTCAGTCTTGTCCTGTAAGGATCAGAGGCTCACAGAATTGTAGAATGCTAAGGGATTGGAAGGAACCTTAAAGATCATCCAGTCCCAACCCCCCTGCCATGGGCAGGGACACCTCCCACCAGACCAGGTTGCTCCAGACCTTCTCCAGCCTGGCCTTGAACACTGCCAGGGTTGGGGCATCCACAACATCCATGGGTAACCTGTGCCAGTGCCTCACCACCCTGACAGGAAAGGATTTCTTCCTAATGTCTTACCTAAATTATTTTTCTCTTTTAATTCTTACCCATTCCCCCTTGCTCTATCACTACTGTGACAGTAGTAGATAGATGATGTTCCTGATGATTCTGGAAGGTGCTGTGAGCTCTCCACACAACCTTCTCTCCTCCAGGCTGAACAGCCCCAGCTTTCCCAGCCTGTCTCCATAGAGGAGGTGCTCCAGTCCTCTTATCAACACTGTGGCCTCCTCTGCACTTGTTCCAACAGTTCCATGTCCTCCTTATGTTGTGGACACCAGAACTGGACACAGCTCTGCAGGTGGGGTCTCACCAGAGCAGAGTAGAGGGGAGAATCACCTCCTCTGACATGCTGCCCATGCTCCTGATACAGCCCAGCATGTAAAAGTCTGTTTTGTGTCAGTGCCAGAGTCAGCTCACCTCAGTGGAAGGTCAGCAATGTGCCCTGTGTTCCTGCTGAACCCTGGGAAGTGACTGGTACAACCACATTGACTGTTTCACCTTCCTCTAATGGAAATTACCATTTTAGATAGGCCTTAAAACACTTTAAATTAAGTTAATTCTGTGAAACATGGAGCTTTGCTTGATCCTTTGGATGACCTTCAGCCAATCCATGTATTTTCCCTCCTAACTACCATTCTTGTAATTATTTTTCCCTGAAGCAATTACCTAGAGCCCATGTGCAGCTGAGATCAGTTTAATTCACCTGTGATTTCCATTTTCTTGCCCCTGTCTTTTCTCTACAGTTCTCCAGCCATCTGATGCTGGTCTTTGATGAAGAGCACCCTTTGCCTCATGGTTTCACCTCACCAGAGTGCCAATGTGTTACTCTGATGTGGAGAGGCAAATGTGACACTGTGCTCTTGACATGCCATCACTAACACACACCCCAGCATTTTTTAATGCTATATATAATTTCCCAGAAGTCAGGCAACACAAGCTGAAATAACAAATTTATGGTTCATGCCCACTGTCTGATTTGTCTTCCTGTCAGCCTCGCCCCTGCCAGCATCGTCTGAAGATAATTCTCCGTTTTGGTGAGAATTAATCTGTGAAGAGGGAGGGAGGGAGGAGGGGGACCAGGAGAACTGGGATCTGTTGACAGAAGAGCTGCCTCAGTGACAGCACAGGCAGTGATTTCTTACCTGTTATCACAATGAGAAAGTCAGTGCAAAGCAGGGGAAAGTCAAATGTTGCGAAGTTGCCTGTGTGTTTGTCAGTCAAGAGCCAAACCCTTCACCTTTGATATTTTCAAATATCAATATCACTGGGGCAGTGGCTGTTTGGGTGCTGGTGCCCACTCTGAGTAGTGCCAAGGGGGTGCAAAATCTGGGTTTGGCAAAGGGGCAGGAGGGGAGTGAGGGGACAGAGGAGGGCACCACATTGCACTCTGCTTATTATATGAAAGGAACATTGGTGTTCACTAAATAAGGAGATTATACAAGGAAGAGATGGCTACTGAAACAAGCTGAATCAAATTCCCCCAAAATTCATGGGATGGTCAAGAGCAGTGTGACTGACTGGCCTGAGCACAGAATCTTGTTGCCCGTGGCTGTTTAAAGTGGGGAGATGGAGATGGAGCTTCCTTAAACTCTGGTGTGTGGTGCAGCTCTGTCCAGCCTTGTGCCAGAGGTGCCATCAGCCCTGGGAGCAGCACCTGGAGCTCTGCTGGGGTGATCACCTCCCTTCTTGCAAAGATGCTGTCAAGGATCACCCCATGGCTTCCTGCCCAGCTCCCAAAGGGATCCCATAAGCAAAGAAAACTCTTGTGAAAACCCAGAAGGACCTTTTCCCTCACCTGGATCAACCCTCCAGGAGTTTTCCTGCTCTGTTTGTGAAGCTGGACTGGCAGAGAGGATAACTGTGGTGTTTTTTAAGGGCACACACAGAATCCATGATGGTGTGGTGAAGACACTTTATTGCAAAAATCCAGGGTTCTTAAACTGTTAGTTTGTGATGAGTTTCCATACTTGTGAGGCACAACTGTGCTTAACCAACACCACAGACCAGGATAGGAACAGCATCAGGTGTGACCAACCACAGCCCCATGGTGTGAGCACTTCTTGGTTCTAATAATTGTTTTACAATTATGTAACTTGTTCTTCACCTCTAGTTTAGCTGAGTCATTCCCAGAATGCTTTTCTAGTCAGCCAAAGTAACAGAAGTGAGCAAGGATTTTACAAGGGCAGCAAGGCCCTCACTTTGCAAGGCCTTTCTGCTGTGCAACAGGTAACAACAGCTTTCCTCCTTTCACCAACACCCAGCTTTCACCTGGAGTACACTTGGTGCTGGATTTTCCCACTGGACACACTCCTCTGTATGGTTTTTGTGCAGCTCCTCCCTGCCCTGCTCCTGAGGAGGATGAATTCTCCTTGCTCCTGCTTTTGAGAAGAGCATCTCCCTGTGTTTCTCCAGAGGCCACCTGCAGTGCAGTGCTAACTATCTGCAGGGAAGTTTTACTGTTTTAATTTTTTTTTAATGGAGCAATTTTTCCAATACCACCTCCTGCAATGCCAGTTGACTTAGTCATCCTGGGCTCCAAATGTGCAGGGCTCACTGGGAGACAGCAGCTGTCATACAAGTGCTGTAAAAAGAATTATCCTCTACAGCAGCCTGACATCTTTGTCCTCCCAAGGCCAGAAGTGCGTGCCCAGTCCTTGTCCTGAGATTTCCCCCTTCCAGCAGCACAAAGTTCCCAGTTCCAACTGCTGCTGCAACACGGGGTAAAGCCATGCTGAAGGCAGTGATAAAATTCCCACAGATCATGGTGCAGCCCTCGATTACACCCAGGAGTTTCATTTATCCCTGCTGTTTATCTTATGAGCCTTGTCCTTTTGCATATGCATATGCACACATCCAGATACAGCCACACGTGGCATAAAACGGGGTTGTTTTAATGCCTGTTCATTTTATAACTAAATAAGGCTGACTCCAGGTCAATAATCTTTTATTTTCAGGTTCCCAGACAGCTTTTCTGGGGTGTGGTATTCCCTACCTTTCACCTGAAATGCTGTTGTTGATGATAACAGGAGTTATCATTTATAGTTCTGATAACAGACTACAGGCAGAATCATTCAATTTGCTCTCAGCCTGATAAATGAGGGAGAAACTGTGTCCCCATGAGCAGAGAATGAACAGCTGGGTGTTTTTGCTTCACTGGTGCATGCAGAAAGCTCACATCTTCACTTCCTTGACTTTGGATGGGGCTCTTAAAAAACATGGTGCACACAGTGAGCAGGGTGCCAGTGGCCATGGTGGGCACAAGACACCCAGTTTCTGTGGCTAAATACACACAAGAATGTAAAGTTTGGCCATAAAACACCTCCTGAGCCTCAGGCTCTGTGCATAGAACATGCAAAGAGCTCTCCAACAGCTGCCTGCAGCCAGAGGCCACCATGCACTGATGGCAGGAGCTGAGCATCAGTCACATGTGGCTGTCCTTGAGCTGACACAGGACAGAGGGGGTTAATGCTGCAGCCAAGGTGTTTCACCAGATAGTGTTATATGGGTTTCATACCTCCCCTTTGGCTTAGCATCAAAAAAGCAGCACTTGTTTAGTGCCTGACTGCTGGAAGTCCCCAGAGGATAATGCTGTCCCAGAGCCAGGCAGGGAAAAGCCTTGCCCAGCCCTGGGAGGGAAGTTTGGGTCTGCAAGAAGTGAGTAAAGATCAAGCAAAACCTTCACTAAAACCTTTCCCTTCAAGCCCAGGTGGTGGAGTAGCATCTCTCACCCCTCTGTCCTGCTGTCCTAGAGGACACTAAGGAGACACTTCAAGCTCAAGTGGAAGAGGTGGGATGTGAGGCTTGGGAATACTTCTTCCAAATAAGTTTTCTTTGGGGTAATGATGTCATGAAATAAATCAGGAGGGAGCATATCATCCTTGAATCACTGCAGAGCCCACCTGTGACATGACTCATGGCCTTGGTGACTTATTTAGGATGACTGAACCTCATGAGAGTCCTGTGATTAAGCAGCCACTAGCACTTGTGAAGTGTCTTGACTTGTCAGGGCCCCAAATATAGCAGGTTTTGGTCAGACTGGAGGAATGTTTTGATGAATAAAGATTTCCAGGGGAGCCCACATTTGCCAGCAGCAGGAAGAACAGTGATTTTTTAAAGTGATGCTCCCAGCCCAAATTTGGCTAAGAAAGAAGATACAATCTAGGCACTTCCAGAGTGAGTGCTAATGCAAAACGCCCTCACCATCTGCTTTATTTGCACACACACACTCAGTTTATAAAATCCCAATTCTCCCCAGGGATGCTGTGCCATGCTGTGTTGGGCACTCAGGTGCCTCCTGCCCTCACCTCTCACAGGAGAAACTTTTATGAACCAGGCTGTGAGGTGATGCCACCTGTGCATCCATCCCTGCCCTGACTCAGGTGTCACAGCCCTGCTTTGTGCCCTGACCATCAGGGTTGTCCCCAGGGAAGCCACCACAGGTTCCAGCCATTCCCACGTGGCCAGAAGTCACGCTGGAATGTGTCAGCCCTGAGCCTTGCTCCAGCAGAGGGAAGTGCTGGGGCTGCCTCTGCCAGCCCACACGCTGGGGAGGGAGATTAAGATGCTCTTCACACACACTCCGGCGTGACTGCGGAGAGTGGTGTCCTTTAGCAAATGGTAAATAATTGACACTTTGCTCTGCTGGCAGCCAGCACCCCCGTCGGCAGCTGGGTTTGTCATTTTGCATCCCCTCAGCGGCTCTAATTTCAAATTTACAGTAACATATGCCCACAGAGCTGCCGGCCTTCCCCCAGCATCACGAATGCTTATTCCCTGCTGCCCTGTGCTGTGATGGGTGAGGAGTGAGTGACATCTCTGCCTCTGCCACGGATCTTGTCTTGGCCTCCTGGGGTGAGAGAACAGAGCCTTTTTGTTCCTTCCCCTCTGGTTTGGTTTTTTATGATATGATTATTATTTGGACTGGGCAGCTGGGGACCAGGGTATTTCCAGTACACTTATTTAGCTGTGTGTCTCCCATTAATGTCAATGACAATTGCACGGCTAAAACTGTCCAGATCCTGTTGAAGGTTTACCTCCCCTGGTTAGCATTTCAGAGATGAGATTTCCCCTCCCCCTTCCAGAGCCTTTGCTGCAGTCATTCCGTGGAGAGAGGACTGGAAGTCCCTGCGCAAGAGGAAGAGCAGCTCGCTTAGGAAATGGAAATCTGCATCAGGGAAGGGTTGTGGAGGGAGGGCAGAGTGGGAAGAGTGGAGCCTGAACTTCCCCCTCCAGTCTCACTGTGCCCTGTCAAGGCATAGGACATCTGCTGAGACCCACAGGTCTTTTTGCTGTGAAAGTGTTAAGATTGGCAGGAGACTTTTTTGTAAAAACCTCATTTGCTATATAAAATCTGCCTGAAAAATAAGCAGAACATTTATCAGCCCTTTCCTTCTGACAACACACTGGTTTCAATGAGGGTTTTGGGTCACCTGGGAGGGGAAGCCTGGGGGAGGATGGGGGTTGTGTCCCCAAGCTGTTACCTGGCACAGCATCGGTGGCCACTGTGGCTCTGCTGCTCAGGACAGACAGGGCCACCTGGGCAGCGTTTCTGCCACTCTCTCCTTGAAGATGGTCATGCCCTGGGAGCTCTCCCTCCTCCAGCAGGCACTGCTGGAGGAGTGATTTGTCCCTGTGACACCAGCCATAAATTTCAAGGCCAGAAGGAGTCATTACGGTCAGCCAGCCTAACCCCTGATATAACACGGAGCGTGATTTGTGCGTTCAGCCCAGGACTTTCTTTGGAGATCTAATAAATCACTGGGAAAGGCAGTCAGCCCTGATTTCAAAGGCTGCAAGGCGCTGCACCATGTCCCTGGGTAAGCTATTGAAGTGGTTAATTATCCCTGTGGAGCAAAATGCCTGCTTTTATCCCCAGTCTGAGCCGCCCTGCCCATGCACAGGCGCAGCTTCGTGTCATGCCTCCCCGACAGATCCACTGGGCACAGCTCTTCCCAGGGGCAGGGGTTGTCAGCCACGGTCACATCACCTCCTGACTTCCCCTCTGACAAGCCAAACAGATCTGATTTCTTTAGCCTGACTGGACAGCTCACTTTGGAGAGGCAGCTAGTGGATTTTTCTCCTGTCTATCAGGAGGTCACGCATGTCTGAGTCAAGTGTAAAGTGGAAGAGGGGTTGGGAGTCTGTGCTCTCAGGTGGGTGCCCAAGTCCACCTAGAATCACCTGGATTGAAGACACTCGCCATGGAGGGAGGAGAAACAACCTCTGTGTTTTGCTTTCTGGCCCAAGCAGGAAGAGCAGAGAGCAGTGTTTATGAAAGTCACAGCTGGGAGGACAGGGAGTGAATGTGAAAAGGGTTAAGAGACCCTCTACTAGGTCACTCTTTCATGATCTAAGTGACCCCCCTCCTGTCAGAAGAGATGGGGTTCCTGCCCTGAAGCTGGGAGCTTGTGGCCCAGGAAGGGTCTGATCTGCTTCAGGCTTTTCTGGAAGGACAACCGAGCTGGGGAAAGGTTTGGAGGACAAATCTGATGAGGAGCAGCTGAGGGAGCTGGGGGTGTTTAATCTGGAGAAAAGGAGGCTCAGGGGGGACCTCATTGCTCTCTACAACTCCCTGAAAGGAGGTTTGGCAAAGTGGGAGTCAGCCTCTTCTCCAGGTAACAAGTGAAAGGATGAAAGGGAACAGCCTGAAGTTGCACCTGGGGAGGTTTAGACTGGATATTAGGAAAAAGTTCTTCACCAAAAAGACAGTCAAGCATTTAAACAGGGAAGTGGTGGTATCAGCAGCACTGGAAGTGTTCAGAAGAGGTGTAGATGTGGCACTTAGGGACACGGTTTAGTGGTGGAGCTGGCAGTGCTGGGTTAACAGCTGGACTCAATGATCTTAAAGGTGTTTTACATCTCAGGATGTGAGAGGCTGGCTCCAAGATCCACACCCCATCCCTCTGGATGCACAGTGCAGTGCTTTACACCTGCCCAGCCCAGCCAGAGGAGATCCTGACCCACTCCCCAGCCCAGCCCAGGCTGTGCAAGTCCTTCTGCCACTGGAAGAAAGGAGGCTCCCGAGGGAGGTGCTGCTTCCTGCAGCCAGGCTTGGCAGGGCCAGGGCTTGGGAACGTGGAGCTTGCTCAGAACCACTCTCATTTCCTGAGCTGGGAGCAAGGGCACTCATTTTTTTCTGTTTGGCAGAGGATAAACCACTGAAGGGAGTGATACTTGAGGCTGCCAGCTTGGTCTGCAAGGAGCCAGAGGAGTCTGCCCTTCACAGGGAGGGCAGGAGATGAACTTCAGTGGGGGATTCTCACAGGACCAGCGTTTTAAAAGCAATCCAGAGGCCAAAGTGAGTTGACTGCTAGATTTTGAATCAAACCTTTCTCTCTTGAGGGAAAGAAACAATTTCCTCTGAAAGGGTCAAAGACAGTGGAATTAGTCTGCATCTTTTCACTGGAGGTCATTGCACCTTCCCAGCTTCCCAGTGCTGTGGGTACCTTGATGATCCTTTGGCACCTGCATTTCAGGTTTTCATGCTAGACTGAGGGTCTAAGAAGTTCTCCTGCTTCTTTTTCCTACATTCCAGCCTGACCTGATTTCTGCAGGAATCAAAATAATTTACAGGGAGGGTACATCTTACAGCACTGGGCTGTCTTCTCATCAAGCACCCCTCAAGGCATGAGACACGCTAGGAAAAGGGAAGGATCAGCGAGGGATTTAATCAGATGCACGTGCTCTCATGCCACCAATCTGCTGTGAACTCCAGAGTACCTGAGCTGGGAGGGAAACACAGTTCCCAGACAAGAGGTGATCGTCTCTTGCATGTTAATTCCTGTAATTACTCTCCATTTACTCTTCTTTCTGATGGCCCTGTTGTCACTGTCAGAAGAAAAACCAAAATTACGTGTTTGTGAAAGGACATAAAGCTCTCAGAGAGCCAGTCTGCAGCACAGGAATCAACTGCAATTTTCAGTGCAATCACAAGCACCAGAATTTCCCCTCTGCAAGTTCCCAACATCCCTTCACACTGGTCTTCCTGATCTACCATACAGGTCATCTTGACCATCAGAAGACCTGCAGAGAAGGTCCAGAGCAGTGTCCTTCTTGGCCTGAGCCACCCTCGAGCCACACTGTCACATGTGAGCCTGAAGGATGTTTTGTCCCCTCCTGGTGGAGACACCTGCTAGAGGTGTCACCAATATCCTCTAGAGATGTCATTCCCTACGCTGTGGGCACCCTGTGCCTCTACACAAACCTCCTTGTGATACTCTTGGCCTATCAAGCCTCCTCTCAGGTGGCTGTTTTCTTTTTCTGGACACATTTCCTCTTCTGTCCTGCCAGATAATGCTATAAAACACAGCCTCAGAAATTGCCCTCTTTGCTCTCTGAGTTACCCTGAGCCTGGTATGCCCCAAAAGCCCAACCCTGGGCATAGCAGAGATGCACCAGAACCCTTGAGATGCTCCCCTTGCTATGGACCTGCCTGGACCCTGCAGCCAGCACTGATCCTGAGAAGTCACCATCCTGCTGGCCTTTGCCTTGGCACTCCAAACCCAGGCAAAGGGCATGACTTTTGCTAAATTTTATTAAAAAGGGTGTTACAGAAACATTTATGGTTTCCTAGAAGAAGATGGCATCTAGGCAGATTCTTGTTATGGCTTCATTTGTTGCCTGCTTAGATAACTAATGAGTTGGATTTAAAGGACAGGCTGGTTTGGGGCTTCCTAGATCCCTTCAAGCCTGTGGGACAGCTGGTAAGAGCTGTGTCAGTCCTGACACTGCCTCTGTAGGAGCACAGCAGAGATCTGCACTGCCCTTCAAAGGAGGCACTTTGATGAGGGGCTTTGTCTATCTTGGCTTTCTTTACTTGCCTTGCCCTGGGGATTCTAAATTCTCAGGTCATGAGTGGGACCTTCCACAGACAAGTCTGGAATAAGCCATACCTTGTTTATTTGCCATAAAGTAGTAGCCATGATTCATCTGCAGATTTCATAGAAGTGTCTAGCTGGATGCCCCTGCTCTGTTGATTTCTGCAGCTCTGCTTGCAGATAACAAGTTTAAAATCATGGGACTGGACAAGATCTCCTGGGCTGTTGTGTCTCATCTTCTCCTGTCACCCACAGTCATGTTATGCAACTGCTTTCATAGGTTTGCAAAGCTCCAGCTTAAAATTAGGCAGAACTTTGCTCCTAGGATTCCTTCAGGAAAGCCTTTGCAGAATTTCATTCCTCCAGCAGTCATTAATGCTGTCATTCCTTGTCTAAACATAGTCAGGAATGGTTTAGAGGCATTTGCTCAACGGCCAGCATTAACCTCCAGCTTAAATCACTCATCTCTCTTTTTAGTGGACATGCTGGAGAAAGAAAAGTGGTTATGGAGAGTGGCCACATCCCCGCGGAGCCCCTCGAGCTGCAGGGAGCTGCCAGGGTCCATGGCAGGGCGCAGGGCCAAGGCCTGAGCTGGCACGAGGAGATGTCCCCAGCAGCTCAGGCACAGTCCCAAGGTCTCAGCGAGTCCTCATCCCCTGGCACTGCTCTCTCCAGGCCCTTCTGGAAACACTGATTCCATTTGCATTCCCCTTTTCCCGTGGCTCGCAGCCATCTCATGCCTGAGTGATCTATCTCTGCTCCTTTGTGGATAAGCTGCCAGCATGTAGCAGAAATTCTTGTTTGTAGTGTCCAAGTACATGGTGGTGCATTTTTTACTGCTAAATTACATCCCATTTGTCTCAGTCTCACCCTTAAGGGCACCCAGCTCCTCCTGCGCAATATTCCAGCCCTTATCAGCACCAGCAGTGACTCCCAGCTCCACGTCATTCCTGCTAGGGTCATTTAAAGAAAATAAGGATTAAGATAGCATCCAAGACAGCTCCTCGATGAATTCCACCAGGAGCTCACTGCCAATTTTTAATGCCCCTTTCAGCACGGCCTGTTTTCTACCCATTGGCTGGTTCTTGACCCAGACTGAATCTCTTTCAGGGCACCTCATCTTAATGAGCACATTCCTGCTTGGTAACGAGGAATCAGGCAGACCTGGTCTGCCCTGTGCTCTGACTCCAGCAAGTCATGCACAGGCTGCAGCTGGGAAACCTAACCCTTGCTTTGTTTCATTTATCATGTGCTTCTCCATCCTTCCTGCAGAGCTGATCCCAACACCTTTGTCCTGTAGAGGACACATGGCTACTCCCACTGCATTCCCCAATCCCTCCACCTTCCCTGTTCTCAGCTATGATTCCAGCTCTTCTCCCATCCCCTTCCACAGTCCCTGGCCTGGTGGCTTCATGAGAAGCTGTCAGCCTTGAAGTTGCAAATGCTGGTCCTTCCTGCACACCAGGCTGGAGATATCCTTGTCCCCTGGGTCTGATGTGCTCTTTATCTCATAAATCCCAGGCATTTGCTCCCATTTCCCTTTGCCCCATGCTGTTGCTGGTAGCTGCTGCTGACAAAACGTGCATGCTGGGGTGACAAAGTATTTAGTTCATGCTGGGCTGATGCCTAAAGTACCTGAGCTGAGCCACATATTTTTGTGTATTTCTTCCTGCCAGGCTCTTCTTTTCTTTACTGCTCTCCCTTTTGCTCTCTGTTGGTCCCCTCTGCATTTTTAATATTACCACTGTTAAAGTTTTATAAGCTCAGGCTGGCATTTTTATGGGTGTAATATTCTTACAGTTCAGGATGGTTTTGAAATATTGTATTTATTTTTTTCCCCTCACACTCAAAACTCCTTCAGTTGGCACAATGGAGGTGACTTGAAAACTTTTAGCAAGGTTAAAAACCTGCCTTTTTTCTCCTGCCCAGTTTGGAGCTCTGAAAGTTTTTTATGGCAGAGTGTGGTTGTGTATTTGAGTGCAACAAAGGTAGGGAAACAGAGAAAAAGCAGCAGATGGCTAATATTGCTGGGAAATGAACCCTGTGCCATCCATTTAATCTGTTTTGGCCTTCCTGAACTTCTTTGAGTTACTTCAAGCCAGTTGCTCTCTTTTGTATAGCTGAGAGACAACAGCTTTTTCAAGCTCTCAGCTGGGTAAGTCACTGAAGTGTCACCTGCAGCCTGGGAAAAATCAACCACACCAAGAGTGGTGCACAAACTGTGCAGCAAAAGAGGTGGGTGCTCCAGGGATGGGTGGATGTGGGGTCATAAAGGTTGTGCTTCAGGCTCCATTTTCCCTCATAAAAAATGCCCCTGGGCCACTTGATTGAGTGAAGGATGGAAAAAACCCCATCTTTTTGGTTGTCATCACATTGCCCGCAAGAGGAGTCTGGTTAAAAAAAGACAAAAAAAAAGAAAAAAAGAAAAAAGAAAAAAAGAAAAAAAAAAGAGAAACACAGTGGTGAAGATTTTTTCTCTTATGGATTATATCTTCTAATATATTTATTTCCTTTGCAGAGTAGATCATACATCAGTCATCTGGATGCACAAGACCCCGGGCATGGATGAGAATTGTGGCTGCATGGGAACACTGAGGTGCACAAGGAGTGACATCAGAGACAGTAAATATATGCCAGTCTTTTTTAACCTGTTTTGAAGGAAGCAATCACAGTGCTTTTTCAGCACACCTGTGTTCACTCACTAAAAAAATCCTTCCTTCACTGTTGAGCCAGCTCAAATCCTGAGCCCTAAAGGGCCCCCACACATTGTGAAAATCCATTTTTCTTGTCCTGAACCATTTCCAGCCAGCCTGAGGCGCTCAGCTTTGAAATAATTTTAGCAGTGGTTTCTTTCTAGAACACTAGCTCAGCTTCTTAAAGCACCTTACCAGGAATTCCCAGGTCAGCTTACAGCAAATCTGGGTGATGGGTGGTGCTGCTCCAGAAAATGAGACACAGGGAGTTACATGAGCAGCACAAGATCATGCAGAAGCACTTAGCAAACTAATTCTGAGCCTTTTTCTTGTCAATATAACAAAATGTGATCAGCCACTGCCTAATCATTTACCTCTGGGCAGATTTAGGTACCCTGAGGATAGGCTGACACTCCTGCAGAGCACCAGCTCTCCACCTCTTTGTGGTTCTGCACGCTCCTGGCAGCAGGAGAGTTGAAACTAAGTAGAAAAGATCATTCGGTTATAAAGAGGGGAAAGACAATTACTTTGACTTCCAGTTTTCAGTCGTGCCTGCTTCAGTTTCACCCCAGGGAGTTACCTCAGCAATTAAACCTTAACTCAGCCACCGCACGGCAGCACGACACAACCTTCCCACACTGCCTTCATGTGAATACACCTTCGTAACACCAGCAACGTTATTTTTTAATCATATTGCTCAGTGACTTGGTGTGGATCTGCCTCAGAGATGTTTGCTGCATGTACATCCACAGGAGCAAACTGCTGTGCATGGGCAGACAGCAAGAGGCCTCATGTTGGCCAGGAATGCAACCAGCCCAGGGTTTGGCACATGTCTGTGTGCTCTCTGAACAGGCAGAACATCCCTCTGGACTGGCATGGTTGTGGTGAGGGCAGAGCTGTGACCCCACAGCCACATCTCCCTCCAGCCCTATCTGCTTGTGGGCAGGGAAGGGTGATGCCTTCAGGGGATGCTCTGTCCCTTTGCAGAGAGCAGATTTACATGAGTGCAAGGCAGAGATGGAGGAAGGTGTCTGTTGGTCCACAGCCACAGATCTACCGTGGACAGCTTCCTTTGGAATTGGTTCACCCAGAAAGCTCCCTATCTCTCTTGGTGCTTAGACAATCAGCACTGCTCAGGACATGGAGGAGCCAGGGTTTCCCAGGGCCTGTCCATCCCTTGGGCTTGTGACAGCCACCTCCAGGCTCATCAGGACTCCTCTCAGACACACAGCTGGGGCTGGAGCTATCATTGCTTTCCAGGGCTTTCCTCACCCTCCCAGGGCACCTCTTGATTTTGCCTGAGGGAAAAAAGAACATTTCATCAGGAGAAACATTTGATGAGTAGCTCCATTCATTTTCAGGGAATTAGCACTGGTTAAACCAATCATCAGACAAGCAGGCATGGATTTAAAGCCTACAGGGACACATTTACAACAGCCAGTAGTCTATAAACACAGCTACAGCTTCCGTGCATATGGTGATAGTAATGTAGTTTGTGCACAGGATTTGGTGGAAGGTGGCTGTTTATCACACTGTACTACAGATAACATTTGTGCAAATGCTTTGTGCCCCCTAAGCAGCTGGAAAAAGATGGTGAAATATTTCCATGCTGTTCTGGGCTGACTGACCAGCCTGAGATCTCATTGCCAAAGATACCCAGTGACCACATCCCACCTGCCTGTGCAATTCACACCTGGCAGAGGTGATGCTCCTGTGAAGTCACTTTTAGCACAAGTGTGTCCCACCTCAGACATCTGGGTGCCCCTTGGTTCTGGTGTGCAGTCACTGAGTGGATCAATGCAGCCTCTCTGTCCCCACCAGTGACAGGAGGATTGGCATCCTTCTGACAGTGACCAGTGCCAGCAGCACAGATCTGCTGCTTTCCTCATGTCCAGCCCCTTGTGCCTTTCCAGAGGAAACCGAGGCAGGAGGCTTCTGCTCTGTGTCTGTAATTGGCTTCCAGCTTGGCAGAGGATGAGACACGATCTGATTTCCTCTTTATCTGAGTCCAGATGGGTTTTTTCAGTCACACGGGCTCGGCCAGGAAAGCGCCGTCACACATCTGCAGCCCAGAAGTCACCCAGGGGAAGGGTCTGGTGTGGGGCTGGGAGTCCTGGCGTGGGTGCAGACCTTGGCACGGCCCCATGAGGAGCAGGGGATGAGGTGTGCCTTGCTGCTGGTGCTGGCACAGAGTGGGGACACCCCTGCTTTGGAGGTGCTGGAGGAGCTCATGGCCAAGGACTCCCCCTCTGCTTCCCCCATAGGAAGCGTTGGAGGGCAAGGCTGGAAAAATAACTTTTCCCTCCTCCAGTCCTGAGCAGGTGCAGTCTATGCAATGTGAATGGGATTGTTGCTGGCTTAATCAAGGGTCAAACCCTGAATCCTTGGCCCTAGATGGGATCCCAGGGCTTTCACTGGGGCTTTGCTCCAGTTCTCACCCGTGAGATCTTGTGGCTTCCAGCCAGGTGCACAGCCTCAGGCAGCACTCAGCATCCCTAGAATCATGCAGCCAGCTGCAGGCAAGAGACCTGTCTGTGTCTGATGGCTCTGACTCCTTATGCAAGCTCCTGGCTACAGAACTTTGCTCCTTTTTGGAGCAGGATGATGCTCTGAGGAACAGTTCTGCTTATCTAACACAGGACTGAGGCAGGACAGCCTGCGGTCTAGCCAGGTCTCAGCTGCCCTTGGGAACCTCGTGGGGATCCTGCCAGGGGCTGATAAATGCCAACAAAAGGATGTCAAGTGCTAGCAGTTGCTTCCAGGTTTGTTTATCCCTCCGATTCCTACAGAGGCACACAAAGAGTTCACACGCAATCCGCACAGAACGCTCTTTACAAAAACAAATAAAAAGGCCCTGGCTGTTCAAAATCAGCTTCCCTCCAGGTCTATTTTAGCCCTTTGCCTGAGCAGCAGCTCCTTCAGAAGCCGGGGCTCTGCTGATGGGAGTTACTTTTGTCCCTCAGCAGGCGCCTCGGTAATTTTCCCCAGCCAGTTACGTCAGTGGATCCCTGCACCAGCAGCTCCCTGATTATGCAAGCTCTCTTCCCAGAGACGCTCAGGGATGGTCTTTTCAACCTTTATTCACTGCAGGGAGAGCTGCAATAAAAGCTTTGCTGATAAAGCCCAGCAATATATTGATAAAAGGAAAGCGTGGCATCGGCTGTGGATGGTGTTTGTGGGGAAATGAAAGGAGAAACAAAGGAGGTGGTTGCAGCCTGTATGGGCACAGTGGAATCTGCAGCAGTGCTGCCTCTTGAAAAGATAGACACACTTTTCTAGTTCATCCAGGGAAAAGCAGGGACAAAGATATTTTCTTTTTTTTTCCTGCGGTTTCAGTTTATTAGTCAAATGCTTTGCAGTCATGGGTTTTGCGTGACTGAGCTACCTCTGTGCTCCCACTGAGGCACCCTAGAGCTTGCTCACAGATGGTGCAGGAATCCCTGAATTACAAGGCAGGAGACTTCAACTTAATGCATTTAAATCCCATCCCCCCTCTCCTTTTTTTTTTTTTTTTTTTTTTTTTAATGGGATGGGTGTGCAATTTTATCTTTGTGGAAGGACTCTAAAAGGGGAAAGATGTAAGCAATTTTCTTCACCAGGGCCTTCTCAAAATGCTTTCATTCACTCAGCTCCAACATCTCCTTAGTCCAAGTGTGTTCTTCATCCTATGGAACAGTTTGGGGTGGAAAGGACCTTCAAAGTTCAAGTCCAGCTCCCTGCCATGAGCAGAGACACCTTCCACTAGATGGGGAATCTACAACTTGTCTGGGTAACCTGTATCCAGGGGCTAGAAAAGCAGGGGACTGGGATAATGTTACCTGCCTGGATCTCCAGTCAAAAATTCTCCCTTTGACCTTCCTGCCTTGCTGTCTGCCAAGTTTTGCCTCCTGGTCTTTGGCAAGCTGTGAAAAAGGCCTGACAGCAGGGATGATCCTTACAGACCCCTGCTTGTGGTGGGATCAGAATCCTGCCCTGCCACAGTGTTAATGGGGGCAATATGATGACCTCCCCTCTTTCCTCCTTGTCTCAGCAAGCCAAAGGGTGGCAATGGAGCAGGGGAACGAATACTTTAAAAATTTGTGCAGTGGGAAGATTTTTGCCACAGCAAGACCAGTTCAAAACAAATTGGCTCATACAGTGTGATTCTGTTGACTGTTCAGCTTCAGATCAGGCACTAAATCTGACTATAAAGAGAAATAATTGACTGACTGCTTGGATTTTCTTGGGATGGTAACTACAGAAACTCACTCCTGTCAGACACAGGTGCAGCAGAGATGTGTTTGTCTGACCAGAGCCAGGATGTGTCAGTCAGCACAGCAAAGTTTACAAGAGGTGCTTAGTGCAAAATGCCACGTGCCAGTGTTTCCCCATGGATAGCAGGATTGCTGAGGTAATGCTGGAAAAAGAAAAAAAAAAATCACTTATCTTCTCTAGCTGTGAGCGTCATAGCGGAATAAATGTCAATATCTGTATAATTGAGCTCAAGAGGTTCCTGTTAGCCACGGTGCTCTTGTTGGAGGGATGTGGAGCTGAGTCAGACAGATAAAACTGGTCCACATTTTTCAAATCATTTATAGGTCCTGAAACCCTGCAGTCCTGGGCTAAAAGGAACTGAGAGCAGATTTGTGCTCCGTTGGACAAATATTTCAGCCCAAGGAAAAATCCAAGCACCTTCTTTATGGCATTTTAAAGAAAACCACTTACTTTTGGGACATTCAAAAATTCCTCAACATCACTGAAAAGGATAAAGAAGAGAATGATAAAGATAGAAGCAAAGCACTGCAAAGCATTTATTTGAGATGGAATTAATATTTTCAGTGACTCGAAGTGGTGAGGGTTTCTCATTTGCCAAACACAGAAGGGTCAGGGTTTCTCATTTGCATCCATCTACAGTGACATTGCCCTTCCCTTCTTTGGCTCAGCCAACAAAATCCAGCAGCAACACAGCCTGAGAGTGTGAGCCCTGAGAGGAGAACTTGGAAATAGCAGCATTCTGCCAGTATATGATGGGAAATCTTAAAATGGCAAGATTTTGAATGTGTTAATGGGGGGAGAAAAAAAAAGAAGATGCAGGGAAAGGGTGAGATGTGCTGTAAAGTTTGAGAATTGCACGTGCATGGTCAAGCTGAGGCAAATGATCCCTGAGGAGCCCTGAGAAGCTGTGCAGGTTAAGGCACAGAATTATGGAATTATGGAATGGGTCAGGTTGGAAAGAACCACAGTGGGTCATCCCTGTCCCAAGGAGCAGCATCATCAGGAAGTCTGAGGGTGACCAGGTCCCATGCTGACCCCAACCAGCTCTTCTGCCACACAGTCCCACATTTTGACCCCTCTCAACCACTCAGTGTCAAAAACATCAAGCACTAAACAGCTTTTGAGGCAGCACGTTCCCACGCAGCACTGTGAAATATTTAATATTAGGATGCTGTATTTGGGACAGGCAGCACTTCTGACAAAGGGGATGTGGTGAAACAGAGCTTTTTGTCTCACCAAGCAAACTGCCTGCAAGGAGGCTGGGCAGGTACAAAGCAATGAAAGGGATATTTATGTCCTTTGAACATGTAAGAAACTCCTTGAATTAATAACTAGCACTTACATCTAGAGACAGACCCATGTTATTAGGAAGATTAACAGTAGCCAAGCACTTTAAATGTGGAGCTGCAGAGCTCCCTTGGCACAGGCCTTGTTACAGGGGATGTTTCAATCCATCAGGGGCTGAAGGCAAAATAAATCAAACTTGAAAGCATAAGATAAACCCACCCAGCCCCTGCATGACCCTTCCTTAGCTGTAGTGCCCCATGAGTTTGCAGCACATCATGGCTGCAGACATGAAAGGACTTTTGGGGAGCTGCTGATAATTGCTTCAATCCATGTAGAGATCAACCCTGCTCACACTGAGACCTGCAGTAAGTCACAGCTGGAGCATTAAATACGAGCATCAATGTAAATTTTCCCCATATACAGGCTTGACACTGACTTGGGACTCCCTTTTGGTCTCCTGTCTAAAGAGGACTTTGCTTAGTAATGCAATTAGCATGCAGGCTCGGTGGTTAATAAACCTGCTTACGGAGCTGTGAGCAAGTGCTCCCCAGCGGGGGAGGCCGGGGGGACACACACAGCTGCCACCTCTGTGACGCCAAGGTCCCTCTGCTCAGGGTATTTCAGCTCTCTAAAGCCACCACCTCCCTTCCCTCTCCTGCGTGGAGAGTTTCCAGTGCAGGCGCCACCGCCTCGGCCCTGACGTGTGTCCTTTGCCGAGCAGCAGCAGCAGCAGGAGGAGGAGGAGGGCTGGGTTTGGCTCTCCCACTGGGGGTTCAGGCACAGGGACACTTTCCAGCTGTCCCACGTGTGCCACAGCCGCTCGTGTGTGACACGCTGGCTTCACACGTGGCCTCTCCGCAGCGTTTCCAGCCGCCCTTCTAATAAGCGCTAATTCAATTTTCGGCTTTGCTGCCTGATCCTTTCATGCCGCCTCCTGAGCCGCTTTGTGCCGACGTCTGCTGATGTCAGCACTGCGGGATGGGCAGGAGAGGGATGGGCTGGAAGGGGCACTGGGGGGTCTCCTCCACCCTGGGGTTTGCTGGGAAGCACTTGCAGGCTCCCCGGGAGCCTCCGGAATGACGAGATGGGAGTTGCGAGTGGGTTTTGCGTGGCCAGATCTAGGTGAGGGATTAAAATTTTGTGCCAGTGGTATGAGGAGCTGTCTGCTGTGCTCTGAGGGGAAGATTAGTGAGCTCAAGCTCAGCATGAAATTCAGGATGAAAATCTTATCACACGCCAAAAAAATGTTCGCCTCGTGCTCTAATCCTCCTGGAGGGAGCTGAATAACAAACAGCGCAGCCTGAAGGGGCCCTGCTTGGCTGTCTCCAGGTCGTGGAGAGCACAGCTTCTACAAACCCAGCTAATCACCCCCTTCTCAGCCCTCACCACTGAGCTGGCAAGTCCTGATCCAGTGCTTGCCAATGTCAGTGAAAGCTTGATCCCAGTGGCTGCGGCGCTGGTCACGTATGGGGTGGGTGTTCCTTCCCCCACTCTCTGTCCTCCTCCTGCCTTGTCTGAGCTCCCAGGGGGACATCAGGTGGGGGAAAAGCTGGACACAGAGGGGAACAATAAACCTTTGGCAGCCTGGTGTTGAGAGTGCTCAGGATCAAAGTGAGCCCTGGGAAGCCCAAGGACACAGCCCAGTACTGCCGAACCTTGGCATTCCCCTTGTTCTGGCTCACACCACTGCCAGGGTTTGGCACTGTCCAAGGCTGGCTGACCACTTCTCCTGCTCTGGGGCTGGCCATTCTCCTCCTCTCACCCTGCCCAAGGGGATTTCAGGGACCCACAGGTCCTGGAATAGGAGAGAAGTCCCAGGTAGAACAGGAGGATATTAATTCATCAATAAATTTGTTAAGTAATTCATTCGTTCACTCAGACACAAAATGCCAAAGGCAGGCACCTGGAAATATGCAGCCTTTTGGCTCTTATTTGTGGCACACAAATCCAGAGCCAGTGCTGCACATCTGCAGGCCCCAGAGGTTGGGAGTTTCACATGGCAGCAGGCTGAGGAGTTTTCTATGGCCACTGCAGTGCTTTGGGCTCCCAGTGCAGCTTTGATGGCAAAGCCTGAATGTGCTGCCTCTCCCAGCCACAGTCATCTCCTCTCTCTCTCTGAGGTCCACATTACTCTCAGGTGAACTCAGCCATGTCTCCATGCAATGCCATCACATCCTCTGCCAAGGCTTGGCTTCTACAAACTGCTTTTTCTGTCACCAGTCAGGAGCAGCCCGGTGACAGGACAATGCCACAGGACAGGGACAGGAGCCTTTCTCCATGCCTCATGTGTGCACACAAATTCACTCTCAAGCATCCCGTGCTGGAGTGTGGCTCAGGACAGCAGCAGGCTGCAGGTCAGATGAGTCACTCCTTAATGCCACAGACACACTCAGATCGTCACAAAGCTTCTTCCTTCTCCTTGTGACAGACAGCACAAAGGCAACTCGCATTAGGAATGATTAAAAAATATTAGGAGCAAACGGTTGGAACAATTCATACAGCAAAGGGGTTGTGGGTAACCCCCCCAAAGCTGGGACAAGGGGACAGTGTTGTCCTCACCCATGAGGTCGCCCTTCAGCCCTGCCCCAGTGCTGCCACCAGAGGCAGAAGTGACACGGTGTGACGCTCAGCTGCGGGAAGGGAATGTGATCCCAGAGGTATCCCTGCCTTTTTGGGTTGATTCCGGGGTTTGTCGGAGGGCTAGAGATGCTTTCCTCATGTCCAGTGCTCCCCCTACACAGAGGAGAGGGGCAGACCAGGACTTTTGTACATTGGTGTCTAAGAAGCAACTTGAGGTGTGGTAAAAACATTTTCTATCAAGAGGAGAGAGGTAACACAAAGAAAAAAAATCTCTGTGAAAGAATCATGGACAGGACAGAAAGAGAAATAACAAGCAAGCCAGAGGAAGCTTTAGCAGGATCCCTTTGAGTTGCCATGCACCCGCAGATGATGCTTAGCATTTACATCTGCATTGCGTAATTAGCACGGTGTCCATCTGGAACAATATGGAACAGAGGCATTTGCTCCATCACTGGTCCTGTGCCACTGACAGATTGGGAATTGCCTCACTGCATGATGAGGGACATCTTCGCTGCAGCTGCATTTTTGCAGTTTTGGTAAATCTCTTGGGAGAGCAGTTTCAGGGGGCTGCTCCAAGGAAACAAACTTCTCACATCTATGGAGGATACAAGATAAGGAAAGGAAAAAAATGTCATTCCTTTTCAAGATTCATTTGGGATATTAGGAAATTCTACTGAGGAAGTTCAGAGCCAAAAGGAAAAAAAAATTCTAACAGCTGCCTTTCTGCAAATGTGCCAAAGACAGCAATAGCAATAGCCAAATGTTAGATATATACACCACCTTAACAGAAATAGAAGATTGGCTTTTCTGTAACATGCCTTTTTGCCCTGATCTTGCTCCTAGAGATATGCAGGGAAGCTTTCAAACCAAGAAAGCCCTTGAAGTCTGTCAAAACTGCTTGTAAAGCCCAGTTTAGGCTACAACTCAGTGACAAACCACACAGGTTTCAACAATTTTTCGCTGCAACCAAACCTCAGTAGCCCTGCTGGACTCAATCTTCCCTTCATAAATTTAACAGGAATGCTCCAATTGAATCCAGGGCTCATGGGCTAAGCCTCAGCAATTAATGCTGACTGATACATTCACATACATATTCACCACCAGGGTACAGAACCCTCTGCAGACACTATGCAAATAATGTATACTAATAAATGCAACTGCCTCACTTCAGTTTACAGCATAATATTCATACCCTGCCAATTAAGTCTGCTAGCATATAGTTATTAATGGCCAGGAAAAAGGCTGCAGCTGTATACAAACAAGCATTTACCTTTATAGGAAACCGCCAGTAACAATCCACAAAAAAGTGTTGTTTCCTGAAAAGAAATTGAGCTTTGGAAAAGCTGCAGGGAGCATATTTTGTGTGCCAGTACAGAACGTCTGATCTTGAAATATGTAATTATCTGGGGAAACCACCTCATTATTATTATGACGATTATTTGGTTTTGCATGTCTGAACCTTTTATTTTTAGAGGAACTTTTTTTTTTTTTTTTTAAAGGGAAATTTGGCCTGAAAGCCAATAGGGCTGTATCTCCTGTGAAATCCCAGCTCTCAGGCTTTTCTAGAGTGTCCAGAGCTGCAGTCTCATGTGTCCACAACCAGGTGAGCACTCATCCCCAGCAAGGTGAGATGCTGCCCTAGATTTTTTGGCAGAGTTGCTATTTCTCACTGCCTGGTCAGCCTGCTGGACAAATCAGAGAGTGCCACTGCTCCCTGAAGGCTGTGAAATCCCTTGCAAATGTACATTTATGGGACTGAGGCATGGACAGTCCTCATAAAATGACACTGCATTGCCAGACCCCCTCATCTGCCAGCATCACCAAGGGACAAGGGAAGGAGAGCAGCAGTGGTTGGAAAACATAATTTCCCCTAGCAGGATTAAAAAAAATTCCTAAGGACTGATGTGCACCAATACTAGGACACGTGATCAGGCTGATTTCTGCTAAGTTTATTTCCCTTCTCCTCTTTGTCATCAAACAAGAAAGCCGGAGGTTTTGCAGTGTTATTTATTTGGTTACCACTGTAAAATGCAGAATGCCAGGACACCTCCTGGACCCAACACTTTGCAGTTCAGCACCCCCAGGAACATGTGGCCCTGTCGGCAGGGAACATAATTTACCCTTCTTTAATCCTTGCTGGCTGTTCCCAACTGCTTTCTTCTCCTTCCTGTGTCCACAAACATGCTCCAAGAGAAGTCACTCCATGATTTTCCTAGGGACTGACATGACACTGACTGGGCTGCAGTCTCCTGGATTGTCCTTGGGCCCTTTTCTGGAGAAGAGCACAATGTTTGCATTTCTCCAGTTGCAGGGGTATCCCCCAATCCCCACAACCTTTCAAGCATGATGAGAACAGCCCTCTGAGGACAAGAGTCACCTCTCTTGGCACCCTTGGGTGGAGCCTGGTGTGTCCCATGTGCCGGATGTTCCCTCAAACAAACCCTGACTTCCTCACCCACTGCTGGTTGTTCTCCTCCCCCTTCAGCCTGTCCCTAAGATGTCTGAGAGACCTTCTTGGTCAAGTCTGAGGCAAATAAGGCCATGAATGCCTCTGCCTTACCTGTCCCTGCTGTCACTAAATCACCTGATGCAACTGGATGTGCCCCAGTTTTCCTTACTCAGCCTTTTGCTTCTAATATTGGAGTAGAGACTCCTCGTGTTGTGTTTGACACCCCTAGCAAGTGTCAACTTTAGATGAGCTTTGCCTTTCCCAGCACTGCCCTACACACCTGGGCAGTGTTTCTAAATCCCTTCTTCACGGAAAGGATTTGCTTAAACCTCCTGTTTCTGCCTTTTCTCATTGGAGGCTAGTGGTGAATTCCCAGCTCTTCAGTTACCCACACCCATCATTCCACTGCACACAGGGTGGATCCAGCAGCTGCCTTCTAATGGAAGAGAGGGAGAGATGCATAACTTGCATAAATTAGCTTCTAAATTAAATTGTGGCCTCATAAAGTACGACTCCAGCACATAGTTAACTTTTACAGCCTGGTGAAACTCAGCCAGGAAGCCAGCCAAGAATGGCATGTGAAAAGGGCACTGAGGAGATGCAGCAGGATTTTTGTTCTCTGTGCTCAGTGCTGCTCCTCTGCCCACGGCTGAAGGCAGAGATCTTGACAGGGAGCAGTGTAAGATGAGATGTAAAGGTGTGTTAGCAGCTGATTTACAGTAACAGGAAAAAAGCACATTACATCCGATCCAAAGTGCTGACTCTGCCTGCTCTGCAGAGCCTCTTTGGCTATATAATTACAGATCAAATATCACGTTCGTTCAGATCCTGCTGGATCAATAGCCTGCAGCCTCCCTCTGCAGCTTCACTCCTACACCTGAGCCTAAAGCCAGCTGGTCAGTGCTTCTCCTGTGACCTGCAGCGTTGAAGAGTCCCCAAGGAGGATCACAGAAAAGGCGTAACAGCCAGGAGGCAAAAGGATGGTCAGCATTCAGGGAGAAAAATCCATTTGCTAAAATGTTCCATTAAAAAACCACAACCTCAGACCCAAAACACCAAGCAAAAAGCAAGCAATGACCCTTTTCCCTTGCCCCTGAGCAGTGAACTTTAGATCCTCCAGACTCTTCTCCAGCAGGCATCTTCTCTATCAGGGCACAGCACAGCTTTTGTTACAGCAATGAAAAATCTCCCAGGTGATTTTATAATGTAGAGGAGTCTGAGTTTAGGACCTTTTTTCTGTTGCCCTTTATTCTGCAAGCAGGTTACTTGTGGGAATAAACCTGGTTGAGTGAACAGGCAGGACTACCTGCAAAAGCAGCTTTGTGTAAATGCTGTTCCTGGGCTCGCTGCTGGGAGGAAATTTCTGCACCAAAGTTTTTTTGGACCTCCAAGTAAAATGATACAGGTTTGGTAAGGAGATGTTGAACTTGGCATAGTCTAGCAAGGAAGGTGAGAGCAGGCAGGCAGAGAGAAGCACCACTGATGGGGTTGGAGGAAGGTGGCTTGCTGGGGGAAGCCATGGGGAAAATCACAGTTTGCCCTTGAAACCAGCATGTCAGGTGAACCCCAAATTTTCAACATCCAGAAGGGGTCCTTTAAGAGAAAGTGAAGTCATTTCATGTGGAATTCCCACAAGCCCCACAGTGCAGCTGCTCCAGGCCTTGAGAAGCAAGTGTAGAGCTGAAGGATCTGCCTGGAGCCTGCAGGGGAGGTAAGTGGGGAAGAGCTCACTGTGAATTGAGGCAGGTAGGAGACTTTCCCAGTCCAACATTAACCATGAATTTTGGCTCCAGCCCTCCAGGGGGGCACATCAGCAGGTTTAGACAAGGATCCAAGGGTCCCCCCTGGACACAATCCAGAGAAGTCTGGCACTGGGGAGGATTTGCCAAGCCCCTGTAGCTTGGCTTGGCAGAGAGGCAAGGGGAGGTGAAGCTGAGAGGCCCTGCCACTGTCACTGGTCTGATCACTACGGCGGTTTCACTAGACAATGCTTTCAACAAAAAACCCCTCTTAATCCTCATGCAAATAGTCTCCAAGGTGCAGCCCCATCCCCATGTTGTAACACTCCATCCCCAGCTTGTGCCACAACCATATTCAATAGAGCCGTGTTATGGAAATTTAGAAATCAAGCCAACTAAAAGAAAAACAAAACCCAAAAAAACCCAAGCCAAAACAGGCAAAAGTGTTATCAGTTCTCTGATCTGCCTCGCAGTGCAGCCCACCAGAGGGGTGTCCCCTTACAGAACAGGAGGGAGCATTGGAGCACTTGGGGCTGGAGTGGTGAGTGTGCTCCTGACATCACCACTGAACGCTTTTCCTTGCAAAACCCCAGCCAGAGGGTTTAAAGTGACCAGCTGCCCTTCCATTAGAGGTGATAAAGCAGGAGATGGAATGATCCCAGCTTGCCTGTCAGAGCCCAGGGCAGGTTTGCCAAGCTGGCAGCAAGAGTCAAGCCTCTCTTCCTTGCACGCTGCCTTCACCTTGAGCCAGGTTGAGCAGTCTGGGAGCCAGGGAAACAACCACAGCTTTGGGAGATCTCTCCTGCCATGGTCCCCTCACTGGCACCATTTTTGCCACAGAAAACTGCATGTTCACAGTCATCATTTACACCAAGGTAGTGTTTTGGAAGCATCTTTCTTTCATGTATGACTTGCAGAGTAGCATTCTGGTTTGGAGGGCAATGGGGTAGCATCCCTTTGGTGTCTGGTTCTTTCTTTTTCTCCAGCAGTGTCACCCAATCCTGCTCAAAACATGGCTGGGGAAGAGATTATGTGACGACGGACGTCATCGCTGCTCACAATTGCGCACTCTGCTTTGTGCTCCTTCCCCTCCTCTTTTTTTTTCCCTGCCAAGTTATCCTAAGAGAGGCAGTTTCTGACTGGCGGTGTGAAATGTTACCTTTATCACTTCTCCACAGCACCAGCAGTATTATAGGTTGTCAGTCTAAAAAAAGCAGCTTTGTTTGACTGCGCAGAGCAGGCGCTGCACCAGCGGCGCAGAACTCGCCACATCAGCATCCAGAGGTGAAAGGACCCCATGAGGTGCCACACGAAGGTGTCACGGCTTGCTTTTGACAACTCTTGCAAGCCTGAGCCCATTCAGATGTTAAATGGATAAATATAGACCCACGTAAAAGGCAGTGCTGCTCAGCACAGACCCACATGCACACCTCCCTCCTCCCCCCAAGGATGTGAGCAGAAAAGTGGAGGGAGATTGCTCAGTGCTGAAACATCGCCAGTGACGCAGATCTCTAAGTGGGTCAGATGGAAAAGTGATGTTAATGAGTTTACGTGTGAAGTCTGGGAAAAAAAACCATCCAGTGATGAAGGTGAAGTGAAGACAAAGCCAAAGGTTTTTAGTGTGCTGGGTTAGTGAGTGAGCAAGAAGGTAGGAGCCTTCCTCCCCTCCCTCCAACAGGGGCTTTTTATTTCTTCACTACAGATATGAAACAGATGGGGAGAAAGGGAGGACAGGCCCAGCTGGGGATTATTTAAAAGCAGCAACAAGTAAAAAGTTTCCATAATGAAATTTGATTCTTGCAGAGAGCGTGTGTGCACTGGCTCTTGACTATCTGAGGGCAGCCAGCCGAGCGCACGGTGCTCCTGTTATCTCCACACAAACCTTCCCTTTGCTGAGATGCCATTGCAGGGAGGTGCACAATTCAAGGAGCACCACAGAAGGCACATCTGGATTTATGGCTGCCATATTTCAGGGCTGTGTGGAGAGGTGCTTGCAGTTTCAAATGGCTTCTCTGCAAAATGAAGCAAACCAAAGGCACTGAAGTTAGTGTTCCCATTTGTCATCTTAAAAAGAAAGAGCTACTGCCCGCACATCTTCTTTTCAGCAAGAGGCCACACTGAATATTGTCAAAAGCTATCATTTTCCCTGCTAAATCTTTCCTTTGGGATACAACGTCTCTGTCTGAAGCATACAGGAGAGGATAAAATAAACTGTGTAGCAATAAAGAGTCATGGAATCAGAACCATGGACATCATCTAGTCCACCCCTATTCTGCCCTGAAAACAGGGATATTGCCAGCATGAGGTCAGCTCAGGAATGGTTACTGTAGTCTTTAAACCTTCCAGGAGACTCTGCTGCTTCTGGGCAACTTGTTTGACTAAGGCACCAGATACAGAAATGGGCCAACCTGTTTGGAGGACCAGAATGGTGGTTTTTTTCTGGACTGAAGCAGAGGTGATGCTACGGCCACTGAAGTGCAGTGGGAGGTGTTGGGCTGATCAGGTTTTCAGAGCTGTGGAACTTGGTTGTCCCCAGGGTGCAGGGAGGCCTGATGCCTTCAGGGTCTGGCGAAGCAGCCTGGTCTCTGTTGCAGCTCTGTGCTCTGGCTGTTCCCCATCTCCACACCCTGGGCAGCCTGGCTTACCTGTGCACAGGTACCAGGGGTGATGTCTGGGCTCAGAAAGTGCAGGACAGACCATGCACTGAGCTGCAAACAGAGTAGCCCCAGCTTTGATGGAGCAGGAAGCAGGGCAAATGTTCAGATCTTGAGGTTACTGAGTGGGAATTCGCAGTGGGAATGGGCAGCATCATTCCCAATGGACAGCCCTGACATTAATGGAAAGGGACAAAAAGGAGAGGCTGGAGGCAATGCTAACTGCAGCCTGACATCAACCCAGGGACCAAAGCTTGCTCCCGAGGAGGAAGCACATCCCCTCAAGAAGAGAATTTCATCAGAGGGAGCCTGTACCTGTACCAGAACCAGCACCATTGTGCTGTCTGTGCTCCCTGGACTGCACACAGCATGCCAAACACTGCCAAATCCCAGATATGTCTCTTCAGGCAGCAGTATGTGATTGCAGAGTCCCCCTGGGCTGTCACAGACAACTCCAAAGGCTTTGCTGCTGCACCTTCCCACCTGGACATCCCTCAGGGACTTAGCTTAGCCCCACTCACACACATCCATAGGTTGCTGGGGTGTGTGTAGATGTAACCCACCTACAGCAGTGCTGCCTAGAGATTTTTGCCACACTGAGGATATACACAAGCACTGCCTGGAGCTGGGGAAGAGCTGCTCAGGGAGCCTGAAATAAGCCTGCAGTTTTGTGTAAGCCCTGCAATGCCATCTAAAAAGCAAATGAAATCAGCACCTTTCTGAAGGGGGGAGTGCTGACTCACCTGGCGTCTGCTTCCCTGCAGACTACCTACAGCAATTTCTTTCTGCTTTTTGTACGTGCTTTGGGTCCTCTCCACCTCCTCTGCCCATCTGCAGGTGCATGAGCACATCATTCCCCTTTTCACAGCCCCTGTGTGCTCCTCAGCTCAGGGCTGGAGCTGGTTCACCTAACTGGTCTCTCTGCACCCCTTATAACACACAGCAGGGCCTCCTGTGCTTCCAGTGCCATCATTTCAGGGGAGCTAAGGGAGAAAAACACTCCCTGTGCTAAGCTTGGAGCACTGGAGTCTCCTAGACCCCCAGCCAAAGGTCACTCTCCAATCTCAGAATGAAATACCATGTGGGACTCTCAGAGAGCCATTTCCAGTGATGCCTCTGAGGGATAATGTCATCGGTTGACTAGGAAAAAAAAAATCACTGTTAAATTTCAAGAGACCTTTGGGAACAGACACTCTTAAGCAGCACTGGTGGCAGGTGCCCCAGTAAGCAGCTCATTATGTCCAATAAGTTACTCCCTGAAAAGCTCCCAGAGCTCTTATTATCTCTGGAGTGATACGCAGAAGTGGTCTAATCTCTTGTAGAGCTTACAGAGGGATTCAGCTCTTTGTTTCACATTAATTACCTTTCTGAAAAGAAAATTCCTATCAGAAGCCTGGCAAAAAGAGAGGGTAAATACTTAATGCAAGTGATGTAAAATTAGGGTAAAATCCTGTCACACCACAGTTTGCAGCAGGAGATCTCTAGACTTATGCTGTCTGAAATCAGGGGAAAATTCTCTATCTCACCTTGCAGGGAAAGATCCCCCACCAGCAGACACCTCAGCTGGATTAAAATTGTAACTAAGAGCATTTTCTGAGGAAGGAGAATAATAGCTTTGTAAATGTATGTACCTTACACCTGAAATCTCCTTGACTTTGAATTAGCCATGCATTCGCAGGCCCTTTTGGTTTGATACTCTTTTGTGTGAGATTATTTATTTTATTTCTATTTCTAAGAAGCTTTGTGTAATAAGGTGTTACGCTTACGACAGTTTAAACTAATATTTGATTGTGGAAAGGAGTAGTATCCCTGAATAAGGTTAAAAGTGGGTGCTTATGAAATTAAAAATTGTTCCTGTTCTGCTTTGGCAGATTAGACCTGTGAAACTATAATAGGATTTACCTCTCTCTCTCTCTCTGTGTCTCCCTCAGGTTTTAGCTTTTCCCTCAGAGGAGCAGGGACAGGTGACAGACAGCACACTCAGCCTAATATTAAAAAAACCCCAAAAACCTGCATGTGAGGCTTTGGATCAAAAATCTCTCATGGTGGGTTATTGCTTTGGCTGTAAGGAGTGAACAAGCAGGAGCTGCAACAAAGCCCACCAACAGACTTGCAAATTCAAGCACTAAGGCCTGAGTATCATGGTTAAAAGCAGGGAGCAGTCTGGGGCACCTCAGCCAGCCTGGATGTGCCTACTGTAGGGAATAACCACTTCCAAATGCTCTGGTTGAGCATGAGCCACAATGCACGTGAAAACTTGGATGGGTTATTGAGAGACTGTGTTTTTGAGAGCCAAAGCCCTGGCTGGGAAGAGAGGAGTGATCTGTTCCCCCCTGATTACCCATTCTCCTCTCCTCCTCAGCACCAGAAGCTGCCCAGTGAGCACTGCTACAGAAGAGAGCCACTCCTGATTTGGAGCGAGTCCATGGGAGGCCAAGATGATCAGAGGGATGGAGCACCTCTGCTATATGGAAAGGCTGAGAGAATTGGGACTGTTCAGCCTGGAAAAGAGAAGCTTTTGGGGTGACCTAATTGCAGTCTTCCAGCACCTGACAGAGCCGATAAGGAAGATGGAGAGAGACTATTTAGAAGGGCCTGGAGTGACAGGACAAGGGGGAATGGCTTCAGATTGAAAGAGAGTAGGGTTAGATTAGATGTTGGGAAGAAATTCTTCCCTGTAGGGATGGTGAGGCACTGGCACAGGCTGTGCAGAGAAGTTGTGGATCTCTGCTTCAGCACCATATCAAGGCAAAGCAAGCCCTTTTCAGAGAAATGAGCTCAGGTGTTTATTTTGTGAGATAACAGCATTTAGAGATCAAATTGAGTGGTGCAGAGCTTTGATAGACTCTTTCTACAGTGTTGTTTGCCTGCCCAGTACTACTCAGTGGAATTAATCTAAGATTTTTAGCACTGCCCTGAACATGTTTTTTCTGCAGAGAATCAGTACAGCAAACGTGACTCCCCATTTCCAAAGCCCCTGCAGCAGTGAGCGAAAAGGCTTGCAGGCTGTCTGTCTTCTTGAAACACCTCCCAGTGCCTGGTGGTGCTACTGTGTCCCCAGAGATGGCTTCCCAAAAAGGGTGGCAGGACACAGGCAGTGTGACACAGAGCCCAGAGCGAGGTCTGTGTGCCCATGGGTGACTGCCCTGCTCTCGGCTCAGCTGGAGCTGAGGGCTCAGAGACTATGTCAGGGAGAACCATTTGGCTGTGCAAGTCCTGAGCAGTGAGTGCAGCTTGTTTGTACAGCAGATTTTATCCTCCTGCAATGCCTTTGAAGTCTGTGTAATGGGACAGGTGATGCAATCTCTCCTAATTAGCAAAGTCCAGAGGGAATGACCGGCATTAAAGTCTCCAGGTAACGCTCTGGTTTCTGTTTCCTCCCCAGCCTTCTGATTATTGAGATACAGTGGAAAGGCTTGGAAGGTATTAAAGCAACTGCTGCTCCTGGCTCCTCACCCTGCCAGGCAGAGCATGAGGTCAGGTATTTCTCTGGATGCCAAGGGACAGGCAGGGCTACCTGATGCACTCTGGGCACTGCCAGGCCTTTCCACAGTTCAGCCTTTGGTACTTGCCACCCATAATAACAAACACCTCCTGAAGCCCAGGGAGGGTTAAAAGGAAGTCTGACCCCAAAAAATTCTTCCTTCAGAAAGCAGTGACCTACAGTGAATAATGCCAATGGAAAGACGTGCAGGCAACATCAAGAGAAATGTGATATAAAAAAATGATGACAGCTGAGAAGGATCCAGAACAGGCAAGTACTGGAGATATTAGAGCAAACAAGACCATTTCAGGCACACAGGAAGCATGAAGCTTGGCAGAGGGTTGTTGTTGAACTACAGGTCTGTAGATGAGCTGGCTGGGCTATTTAAAAGGCTAAGGACATTGCAGAGGATGTTTGGAGAAGTATTTGCATGACAAGTATGTGATTTGCAGATAAAAAAGGCTGAAGCTTCACCAGGAATTGAGGTACCAAAAGAGGGGAACGGGCCCAAAGTGATATATTAAATAACAAGTTGTAAGTACCCAAACTTTTAAAAGTGTCCCCAAGGAACTGGATACTGTATTATGTCTATAAATTGTACATATGAAAAAACAATGGTTAAGTTTTTGCAAAGGGATAAAGAAATGTAATACCCTCATGGCAAAGAGTTCCTTCCTAATATCCAATCTAAATCTATCCAATTTCATCTTAAAACCATTCCCCTTGTCCTGTCACTCCATGCCCCATGAAAAGTCACTTTCCATGAACACACAGAGCTTCAGTACATCTGGATTCTTCCACCAGATGAACCATGAGTAGCTAAAGTGACAATGCCAAGCTGAATTTTAGAAGGCCTCTGACTGAGATCCCAAGGACAAGACTTTGGTACAGATATCAGCAGGTGAAAAGTGTGGCAACAGTATGGACCAGAACCAGAGCAATGTGATGGGACAGGTGGCAAAGATAAAAAATTTAATGGAATCATCAGTATGGAGGGACACTGACATCTGAGGAGGAGGCAGAGGAAATCCATGGATCCAGATGGCCAGTAAGCTCCATCCCAAACTATTACAAAACCAGGCAATTGACATTCCCTGCTTGGCAGCCAGTCTTTCAGACCAGTCTGCACACGAAAGCAGGGGCAACAAGACTGAAAAACAGCTGAGGCTGCAGGGATAGGGAAATTAATCCAGACAATAATTGATCTGTTAGCTTAACCTCAAGAGTATGACAGGTATTTGACTAATTTTGAAGGGAGGAATAATGGAAGACATAGAGTTTAATAGAAAATGGTATAAAATGCAACAGGGAGGTTACCCAAAATAAATTTGACCTGTCTAATATAATGTCTGTATTGTAAAAACAGCTGAGGTTACAGACAAGAAAATGCCATGGATCACATCTCTCTGGCCCCCTCCCCAGTAATAAGTGGAGGAGTGGATTGCTAGGAATTAAGAGGGCAAGGAGTAGGTCAAGGATGAGATGCCTACAGATTGTTCTGAAAGTCCTCTCCATCAGCAGTTATAGCTTTTACCCTTCAAACAAAGACCCAGACACCCCCATATGGGTCCTCATGTTGAGGGGAACTGGATATTGCTTTGCATCTGGCTGTGTGGTCACCCATGTCGTGTGGACTCACACCCTGTCACATCCCCATCTGTGACATTGGGGACCTCCCCAGCCATGTGGTCCAACCTCAGCAGCCTTCAGCCTGCAGGAGGTTCTGCTTCACAGAGAACACATTATCCCTGGGAAAGGAAATATCCAATGGCTAATTAAAATTTCCTAGCAATGACTAAACCCACAAGGATCCCTCTTCAGTTATTCCAATAGTTATTAATTAATCTCCCCATTACCATGGCAGAGCTTCAGCCAGCACCTTTTTACCAGATGGTCACAAAATGCAGCCTTTCCTCCACCACCGAGGCAAAGGGTGAGCTTTTACCGTCCTGGAAAACCCATCCCATGCCAATGGCTGGCCTTGGCAGGAGGACACTGGGCTGAAGTGAGCACTGCCAGCACCCAGGCTGAGAAATTGGGTTGGCACCAAGCAGATCAGCATCATTCCGTGCCTGGCCAGGTGCTTCCTCTCCTCTCCTCTCCTCGCCTCGCCTCGCCTCGCCTCGCCTCGCCTCTCCTCGCCTCTCCTCTCCTCGCCTCTCCTCTCCTCTCCTCTCCTCTCCTCTCCCTCCCTCCCCTCCCCTCCCTCCCCTCCCCTCCCCTCCCTCCCCTCCCCTCCCCTCCCCTCCCCTCCCCTCCCCTCCCCTCCCCTCCCCTCCCCTCCCCTCCCCTCCCCTCCCCTCCTCTCCCTCTCCCCTCCTGCAGGTTTCCCTGTGCACATGAGCTGCAGCCATCGCTCCACTCCGCCTTGGGATTGATTATTTCTCTCTCTCTGGCCCCATCCATTAATGACGCACATTGATTCAAATGCCGTTGCTTTTTACTTCTCACCCTCTCCCTCTTTTTTTTCCCCCCCTTATTCCCACTATTTTTATGACGCATGAAGTCAAGGTTGTCATTATTCTATATTTGCATGGATTAAGCAGCCTTCATCATCTATTAGCTTCCAAGTGATAAGAGCCCACATGCAGGCTCCCTCGTTATGTATGCTGCCTCTGCCCGCCGTCCCTGATTACTTCTGGCCCAAATTCCAGCTCTAGGAGCCAAACGTCTGTCTCAGGCAGAAATGCCTCAAAAATTATTTTTTAAGATGTCCTTTGCAGAAAAGGAGATGTGTTTTCTTCCACATTTGTTTTCTTCCACGTTTGTCTGTCTTGGCTGCTTCTTTCTGCATTACCAAACTGTTCAAGGTTTCCTCTCAATTTTTTATGTTTTCCCTTCTGGCCCAAGAAAATGTGAGGTGAAACAACCTGATCTTCCCGTTGATCTTTTATTTGCATGCTCAACATGTCAGATACTTTGGGGGATGGAAGTTCTCAGGTCTTCTACAGTAATTAATACCCTAACTTCCCACTTAAAAATACTTCCTGTTATTAACTCTGCCTGTAGGTTTAAAATAAGATTTTTGAAAGACAGAAGAAAAAAATTTTAAAATTTTTAAAATTTTAAATTTTAAATGTCCTGGAAAAGGAGTTAAAGAAATGGAGAAACCCAGGAGAAGAGACAGATGATTAGTAGAAGAGGTCCATTTGAGGGCTGGTGCCTGCATGTGGCTGGAGAAGGCTGGAAAGGTATGGATTCCCTGCCTCCTCACCAGACTTGAGGTGGAGCTGCCTGGTGTGCTGGAGCTCCAGTAAGGAGTTTGCAAGAGCTCAGTATCGAGCAGGGGCTGCAAGTGGTTTTCTCATCAAACCCTGGGCTGCTGCTGCTGCTGCTTCCATTTATGGTATTTCATGCAACTAAATGATGGCTTTGAAGCTGATGGTAAAACAGCTTTCCCTTTCCTTGCTGCCTGTGCAAGCCAGTTAACCAATTCCATTGAATTTCAGCAGCCAGTCAATGCCATGTGGACCTGAAGGAAAATGCCAAGTGCCAGGCAGCAAAAAGCCAAGGCCAGCCAGAAGAAGGGCTGAAAACATCTCCTGTATTCTCTCAGGGCCTGATGTCTGCACACAACTGTGCCTTCCTCTTCTGTCCTGCTGTGCCCTGGGCTGTCTCAGTCCCTTGGGGCAAAACTCACCGGCAGGGAGGCCCAAAGACCACAGAACAGCCCAAAGAACCACAAACAGAGTATGACAACTGCTGCCTGAGGGATTCACGACTGATCTCCTTGGGATGTAGGGCAGAGACTTTATTTACCAAGTTGAGGGTGGGAAGGAGGATCAAAACACGTTCACAAGTAATGCCTCACTCTGCTAAAGCTGGAGGGGAGGGGAGGGGTGGCTGGAGAGCAGATCAGACAGTGCAGTGCTAGCATGAGGACGGTGTTCTGCCTGGATGTTGCCATGTATTTTGTTTGCAGAATGAATGGATTACTCACTGAAAAAAAGGGCCGTTTTAGGTCACATGAAACTCTTTTCAAATTTGAACTGAAGAAGTGCAGAATTTCTCTGCTAAAACAATCCAGTGGGAAAAACAAAATCAGAGCTAAAAAACCTCAGAGCATTGTTGGGTGCTTTCAAAATTTTAAACATCTGACTTTTCATTTTCCAGCCATGTTTTGTTGCTCAAATGTGATTAAACCATGACTTAAAGGTTACTAAGACATAAATAAAAACCATAAAACAGATTCTCCAACAGAAGTCTCTTTCTGTGCCTGAGAAAGTGAGAGCAGGCAGCTCAATCCCTATCAGAGCTGGTGACTTAGGTGAGAGCCAAAGAGGTTTTCTCTGCTTTTTGGGGTATCAGGCAGGCACAGGTAAGCTCACCCTGCCAACATCCTCAGATCTCCTCTCTCCCCTTGGGCTTTAGCTGTTTTACTATTGTCACAACAGCTTTCTGACCAGCTCATGTGTGTGCTGTCCATACAGAGATCCCTGCCAAGGCAGGAAGAACGTGCTTCTTCCCCCAGTTCCCACAGCACTGCTTCTGTCATTTGTAAAAATATCTGCACCCCACAGGAATAAAATCCCTGAGGAAGGGCAGATGGACTCAGGCAATCCAGGATAACGAGGTCTCTGTGTCAGGGAAAGCAGGAGGGAAATGACATTGGAGCACTTTGGGATCCCTACACTGCTGACACTGCAAAACCAAGGGACTGAAAGGGCACCAGGATTGACAAATGATGAGCAAATAGGGATGGAGGGAAAGTATCCAAGGTTTCAGCTGCAGAAAGCACGAGGCTGTGCAGGATATTTTTCCGTGGAAAACACTTGTCCTTTGAAGTAGCTCCTTGTGTGAAGAGTCCCTCAGAGTTTGCCTCCACTCTGTTCCATGTCCCCATGCAGTGCTGTCCCTCCCTGCGGGAGGCTGGCAGAAAATCAGTGGCTGTCACTTCTAATGCCACTCGAGGGGCAACTAATGGAACTCTGCTTTGCACGGAGGGAGCACTACAGGACCCAATCTCTGTGTCTGGCCTGCTGCAGCAATTACATATATATTGTCATGTTTGAGTGGTACAAATGGCTCGGAGCGTTGCTAAGAGTTTCGCCCATGCAATTAATGACATCAAGCAGCCAAATCCCTGCATTTGGAGGGCAGGCAGCCACGGGGGATGGAGAGAACTGCTGAGGCACCAAAGAAGCACGGCGTAGGTCTCCCTGATCCTCCTCATAACATGCAAAAATGATGGAAGCCCAGCCTCCAAAATAGCAATGGGTGACACCAAGCATCCTTCCAGCTCCCACATTTTCCTTGTGGGCTAATTCCTGTTCCTTTCACATCCCTGTCCTCTCCTGTGCTACCCAAGGACACAAACTCGTCTCATTTTGAGCCAGCATTTTTTCAGTATCTCTCTGCAAAGCCTCCCTCTCATTTGTCTCTCCACAAGACGGGGGTGAAAGGGAAGATATCTGTGACTGGATCCATGGCTTTGAATCAAAAAGGTTTGGCAGATGTCTGTAACAGGGCAACAGCAGAGAGCTGGCTGGACAGGTTAAAACTGGTGGGACCTAATGACAGTTAAACATACACCCAAATTCAGTGTATAAATCCTCTTTTAAAACTCTAGAATAACAGCCTGAAATATATTTGACATCATTTTGGAAACTCCTTATATCTGGAGAGGAGCAAATGCCTGAAAAAAGCATTAGCTGATTGCAGATACTGATTTGCATTCTGGGGCCTGAAAGTTTCCTTGAATTTAAAAAAAGTACATGGCAAATATACTAGCCAGAATATACTAGCCAGACTCATAGCAGTTTCTTGTATGTTGAGCTCAGTGACACCAAGAATTTTTACTGCAAAATTGTCTTCTGCTCTTAAGGTCTAGAAATAGGTGCCCTATGCAGGCAGGAGGGTAAAACACGGGCAGGCTGTGATGCTGCCTCAGTTCCTGCCAGCTGAGCGTGGTCCAGGTGGGAAGGAGAGGAGGAGGAAGGGAGGAAAGGGGCTGTGAGGACCTCCTTGCTATCTCTGCTGCATCCCGTGCTGGGTTTAAATGCTGGGGATTAATGAGAGCAGGAGAGCTTTTGCAAATTGGGTAACTGCCTGGGCGAAGCAGTGCATCCACTCTGCACTTCTGCAGAGGATGAGGACAGTGGGCAATTAGATCATGGCTTATCAGAAGTAAAAGTCAGTTTCCAGATAAGCAGAGTGTAACATGTGGATTCAAGTTGTCAGTTAATTAAAGAGGCTGGGTTTAAGCCACAGATAGGACTGCATTTAGTGAAGTCATGCTAAAAGAGAGATGCTGTTCTGTGGAGTCAGAGGAGGATAGCGCAGTGCAGGGTGTAGAAATGCTGGGTTAATACCAAAACTAATTAAAAACACAATGTCTGAGGGCTCCAGGCCAGCCTTCAAGCATGGAGCAGAGACTGATGAGGAGACCTCTAATTCAAGGGCAGATCTTCTTCCCATTCAGGTGCTGAACATGCTTGCTGTAAGCTGTGGCTGCCCCATCCCTGGAGGTGTTCAAGGTCAGGCTGGATGGGGCTTTGAACAACCTGGTCTAGTGGAAGGTGCCCTGCCCATCACAGGGGGCTGGAACTGGGTGATCTCTAAGCTCTATTCCAACCCAAACCATTTATGAATCCATGAACTAACATGGATGGGAAAGGTTGGTATGGCACCTTCTCAAAGCCTAGAGAAAGTGATGGCCTGATGGACTGGCAGGCCTTCCAAGTGGAGATAACACATTTTACTAGCAATTTAATCGTCATTTGTCTCTTTTTAATAAGCAAGAAATTTCTGCTTTCTGCCTCAGCTCTGGGGCAGAGCTGGAAGCACTTCTGTCTGGTAGGAGCAGTAAACCTTCAGGGTGGGCTGACACATGCACCATCTCCATTCCTCCAGATCAAGAAAGACAGACAGCAGTATTTTATCCAGCTGGGGCAGAAAGAACCCTCTGTTTTGCAGCCTCAGTTCACACATCAGAGCTGCTCAGCCTTTCTTTATGGTTTTGCATTGTTTAAATGAGAGGACTGTGCGAGGCTCACCAGAAAAGGCAGATGCTGCTTTGAAGAGCTCACATTTGAAGCCAGGATCTCCTGACTCATCCTCACACATTGTACCTAGGAGCACTTTAATCCTTGTGGCACTTCCTGCACAAAAGCAGCATCTTCCTCAGTTGCACCCTATGCTTCCATGGGCAGGCAAGACAATGCACTTTAAAGCAAATAAATAAAAATGGATTCCCAATTCTCGCTGCTCCTAGATGGCAGTGGACAATCCAAAATGAGGTTAAGTTTGTTTCCCACTTTCTCTTGTGGCAGATTTCTCACAGCAGGGCCACAGCTCAGGCACAGGACCAGGCACAGCAGTGCCCTCCAGGATGAGTCACGCCAGCTCCAGCTCTAAAGGAGGTGGAACTCTGTGCTGGAACTAAAAGAAGAGGTTGTAAACTTCAGAGCGTGAGAGAAGAGGATTTAAATCAGGGTCAAGTCAGAGAAAATTCACCTTCCTTTCAATTAGATCATGAAAGCCTCAAGCCCCCTGCCAAGTCTCCCTCGGCTTTCTGCCCTTATTCTTCTCCAGGAATGAGAGCTCTTCCAACCTGCCCTACAGCCCATGGAGCAATACATTGCCTCTGAGCCTGGATGAGAGGGAAAAGCCTAGGCAGAATAGCTAATGTCAAAAATTGTTTATTTTGAGCTAAGGATCAAAGAATAATTTAAATTGGAAGAGACCTCTGAAGGTCATCTGGTCCCATCCCCAGCTCAGAGCAGGCACAACTTCTCAGTTAGACTGGGTTGCTCAGGGCATTGTGCTCTTTGTTTGTGGCTGTCTCCAAGGATGGAGATTTCCCAGCTTTTTTAGACAGCCTCTCCCTGTGCAGAACCTCTCTCATGTAAAGCTCACTGGAGCTTTCCCTCATATGTCTTGTGCCTGTTGTGGACATTCAGAAAGGACTTGTATTATAATCATATATACTGTTAACAGAACTAAATATTATTAATATAAACATTATTAAAAGGATATAAACATATTACTAGATTTATATGATAGCAACAAAATATCAATAAAACAACAGTAAATAAAAGAGAAATACCAGTATTGATTTTAATTAATAAAATTGTTTTTGATGGAGTAGCAAATGGATACTAAACTTTTCCACTTGACATTCGTGTCAGTTTATAATCTTTTTTGGTTTTCTTTTTCGTACGTTCAATTACATCTCTGTTGCAAACTGAGAGCCTGTGAGGGGATTCAAAGGCCAACCAGGGAAGAGAGCAGTAGTGGTGAATTATACTACACTGGAGAGATTATTGATTTACGAGGCCCTTTTGAAATATTAGTCAATGATGACAACCTCTCCTTCAGTTCGACATTAAAATTTTTTATTCAAAACAAGAGGAAACTAGGAATCACAAAATCCCAGAACCTTCAAGTCTGGATGAGACCCACAAGATCATCCAGTACCACCGTCACCACAGCACCACCATCATGACCCCGAAATTGCATCCCTAAGTGTCACATCCGTGGTGGGGGCACAGGGCAGGGCCTGTGGGGCATGAGAGGAAGCTGGTGCTTGAGCAAGCAGGATGTGTGTGGGGTGTGCAGGGCACCACTGGGAGTGTGCAGGGCGCTGCTGGGAGCTTTGGATGTACTGGAGGGGCTGGAATGTCCAGAGCTGCAGTTGGCGAGGCAACCTGAAAGCCTCTGGGTAAGGACTGAGGGACAAACAAATGGAGTGAGTGTCACTGTGGGAGGCTGCTCTTGGCCACACAGCCAGGATGATGACACCAACAAATTATTCATTAAGAAACCAAGGGACACCTCCAAATCAGCTGCTCTTGCCCTTGTGGGGGAATTCACCTTGCTGGGTGCTCACTGGGAACACCACACAGCTGCTCCAAACAGCTCCAGGAGATTCCCAAAACACCTGGACAACCTCTTGGTACAGGGACTCGGGGAGCTGACTCAGAGAGGAGCTCTCTGTGATTTGTTGCTTCTTCCCAGAGAGGCTCTCATGGCTGCCCTGGGGATTGTCTTGGCCACAGGAACAGTGCAGCCATCGAGTTTCAGATCTCTGCTGCTTTGCTGCACTGCCTGGCTCCTGAGATGGACCAGGCACAGGTAAGCATGGTTGGAAAAGCAGCATCCTTTATTCATGTGTCCATGGCAAAGCCATTGTCCCCAAAACTGATTCTTTCACCCCATGTGCAAGAAGCCAATCCCCACAAAGGGTTCAGTATTTCCTTTATTTACAGTTCTGCACAGAAAGAGGTGCTGGGTGGCAAATCCACAAAGCCAGCACAGCGACTATCAAGAGTTTTCACTATTTATACGTTTTAGCAAACAAAGGCATTCATGTTCATAGTTATATGGTTCTCTCATTAATTTCACCTATTATTTATTTTTAAAATTATTGTTATATTTTTATAGTATCATATCTAAAAAATTCGAGATGACATTTCTATTATAGGCAATATAGAATGTTCTATATAATGTATTTATATTTATTTATATTTATTATATATATTTATATAATGTCCTATATAATGTATTGTAAGATATATAATTATATGTCTTACAATATTCAAAATACATTTATTATGAATATTTATTACTTATAGACATTATAAGTAAAAATATTTAAATTTGCATTTTATAATAGAATGATGTTTTGCTATTTATTAAATATTAAGGTAATAGTTTCTGTTATTATTAGCTAATACGATTAACTGCAATTTATAATTCTCTAATACAGATATTTTAATATCTTCTTCTATTGGATATAAGATTCCCTTGCTTCTTACGCTAACTCTAACAAGTCTTTCTCTGTCCTCAGTCTCTTCTTGTGAAGAGTTTCCTTTTTTCTTGCTGGGTTTCTGTGGTCACTGGGCTGGGAAGGCACTGTCTTTGTCTCCCTGTGCCAGAAGTACCTTTTCCCCAGTTGGAGCCAATTTCAGCACAATTGCTGAGTTGGCTTTATGAGTTTCTTCCTCATCTGGGGAATTCTGTCAAATGTCCTTGTGGTCTGTCAATCCTGCATCCTTGGTGTCTCCTCTGAGCAGGAGCTGCTTCTCCCCAGGCTTTGTTCCCCTGCCCTGAGCTCTGACATCACTGGTGCCTCTCAAGCCCTAAGCCTAGCCAGCCCATTCTCCTGACAAGGAATTGATGTCCCTGACACCTGGACATCAAAGGCCACCCGTGTGGCTCCCTCAGGACACCGGGCAGGCTCTGGGCCAGTGGCACCTGGCAGTGGGCACTACTAGTCCAGCCATGCCCTCAGGCAGGGGCAGCAGATCAGGCAGCTCAGCGCCCGCAGCACCCACCTGACGCAGGATGGACGTTTCTTAGGGGCAGCTGGCCACTGCCTGAGGACCTGGACTCCCTGCTGGGAAAAGCAAGAAAAGCTGCTGAGCCAGGCGGGCACCAGGCTCTGTTTGCCTTCCTCTGGCACCTGCTCCTCGAAGGTGGGAGAAGCCCTGTGCTCAACCCAGGCCTCCCGAGGAACAGGCACAGGGAGCCTTTCTTCTGCAAAAGCTCCCAGTCTTTGCTCTGTGTCTTCTTCTTCTTCACTGAGCCCAAAGCAGCTCAGTTTGTCCCACACATCCTCCTCTGGCAGCAAGGGCTTCACCCTAATGCTGTGGGAGCTCATGTGTTCCCAGCTGCCCTGTGTGAGCTCTTTGTCACTATAATGTGCCTGACTGGGCTGCACAGAGGGTCTGCAACCACTGCCTTGGGACAACTCTTGGCCAACAGAGTCTTCCTCCTTGGAAAGCTCTTGGCCAATGGAGTCTTCCCAGTCAGACAGTTTTAGGGATCTACCAGCTTTTCCTTGGGACAGCCCTTGCTCCATGCATTCTTCCCAGTCAGAGAATTCTTGGTAGCTAAAGGCTTCTCCCTGGGACAGCTCTTGCTTGCTGCACTCATCTCAGTTGGAGAGTTCTTCAGGGCTATTGACATCTCCTTGGGAGAGCTCTCGCTCAAGAGATTCTTCCCAGTTGGAGACCTCTTGGTAGCTCCAAGCATCTCCCCACAAGGAAAGCTCATGATCCACATCCAATTCCCACTCTTCCTTCTCATTCTGTGACAGGGACAGGACTGAGCCACCCACTGCCCCCACCAAGTGCCCACTGAAGGCCTGGTCTTCCAGCCAGCTGGGCAAGGAGCTGGGTGGCTGGGAGTTGGGGTTCACTTTGTCCTCTTCCATCTCTATTTTGCTCTAGTGCACAGGGATCCCGGGAGCTGCTTCCTCAGTAGTGAGCTGCTCTCCTGGGATCAGGCACCCCATGGCTCTGCTCCCCTCATATAGCCCTCGAGCAGGGGCTCTGCCCTGTCACAAAGGCCTCTGGGCACCATGATGTCCCACATCACCCAGGGTCCTGACACCATGTGCCTGTGGTGTCACAAAGGGCCACACCCGGCACCCCTTCAACAGCTGACCCCACTGGAAGTGGCATGGAGCAGCCCCAGACTTGGGCACTTGCAGCCCCTGCTGTGCCACAGCCCTGAGAGGCTTTGGGCACAATCCCACACGACAGCCTGAGCCCCACACTGCAGAGCCCTGGCTTTGGAGGGTGAGCTGTTTGGGGCACTCCCTGGGCAACTTACTCCAATGCCTATAACCACTGTGAATTTTTTTTTCCTAATATCAAACCTGAAACACAAAACTTCTCAAAAATGGCCAAGACAAGGGAAGAGACCTGGAAAAGCTGGGAAGGAAGTTTTCCCCTCAGCTCCCAGGCATTACTAGGATGGGTTGGGTCTCCTACCTCCTCACAGGAGGAAAAGGGCAGGTTAAGTCAGCATGAGCACAGATGAAAGGTCTGAGAAAACTCTCCTCTGAGGGTTAAGATAGGTTTTTCTCGCTTAATATTTGCTGTATGCACTCATTCTTTCAATGGACTGTGTTCATTAATACTGTGCAGTGTTACAGTTAGAGGAAGTGGGAGAAGGAACAGACAGTATTTACAGAGATTTCAACCTCCCAGAGAGGCCATTAAACAACATAGTGAAACAGTCCATGTAAAGAAAGGTAAAATACTCCCATGAATGGGGTAAGAAGCAAATAACTACTTTTTAAGCCAGGTTACTACAATAAAGAAGAGGGGAAATGAGGAAATTGAGGTCACACTGAATTTGCTTTTCGCCAGCTAAAAAATGAAAAATATTCATTTGGAGTTTTTGCAAAATGCTTCACTGCCTCCAAAATAGGACATTTCATTTGTTGAATGATGTTACTCTTTTTAACCCTTTAAAAGGTGGCCTGTTATGGGTAAAAATAAATTCACAGAAAATTCTTCAAATTATAGTTTCCAGCATGTTTATTCTCCACAAAAATCAATTCTCATCTCTCCTCAACCAAGGCCTGGGTAGGGGGGTGAAGACATCATTTTGTGGATATTTAACACAAACTGTTTTTAACACTCTACGTGAAGTGGCCAAAACTGGAGCTGATGAAGGAAGAGAGAACATTGAGAACATTGTAGGTCATGGTTGAGAGCCATGAAGTCACAGGGCTCATTTCCAAGCATTCACTGGGCTCTAGCAGGTCCAAGGAGCGTGCACAGGGAAACGTTATGTGAAATTAATAATACTGAAGTGATTTATTTGGAGACAGAGTAAGGAGAGGAAATGCTTGTGTCACTGTACATGTTCAGTATGGCTGAGCATGCCAGAGACTCCTTGCAGTCCAAGTTTTATCTTGATAGATGTCTAAAATATACAAGAGCTAAACTTAGCCTTTCCCCATGTGGTATGGAAATAGAGGAAATTCAGGTTTAGTGGATTAGTGTGGAGCATCAAACAATGCAGTGAAACAGTACCTTGGGGCTGGGGGCCTCAGGGACAGAGGTGGTTAGATGTAAGGCATGAGAAAATAAACTACTTTTGGTTTTGTTTGCTGTTTCAAAGGGGAAAAAATAGCAGGTGGAAAGAAATTGTGAATGCTATTGTATGTTGATAAGATTGTTTTCTGTTGCAAAGGGGAAAAAGTAGCAGGTAGAAATTGTGAATGTCATTGCATGTTGATAAGATTTGGAGAGGAGGGACTGTCCTCCACATCAGGGACTTAGTTTCCCATTGCACATGCCCCTTTGTGCAACCCCATCCCCATCCCCATCCCCATCCCCATCCCCATCCCCATCCCCATCCCCATCCCCATCCCCATCCCCTGCCACAGTAAGGCTGAGGTTCACCTGGGAATTCCCCACTCCAGACCTCCCAAGAACACAAGGGACAGCCTGGATCACCCTGTGCCCCATCCAGGGTCCTCACCTCCTTCTGGTCATGCTGTTTTTGTAAACACTAACTTCAGCAGCTGCTTTTCCACTGCTCTTCAAACCAGTGTAGCCTTGGCAGGAAAGAAGACACTGCTGGTTAATCTATCCAGAAATATTCTGGCACTCCACACTTGCTGGTATGGTTAAAACAGCAGCTGCTGCTCCTTCACAGTTACACCAGTGTAAAAGTGCTTCCAGCAAACACAGCTCATTTCCACTTGGGCAAGAATAACCTCCCAGCAGGCAGCAGCTTTCCTTCCACCTGGGGTGTTTGGAGTTTCCCTGAGATGGTGACCTCTGCAGAAGGACCATCTGGAGAAAAGGAGGGTGGTGCCACTGCAGAGGACAGGGAGTTGTCAGGACAATGAGGTACAGCGCATGCTGATCTGTGCCTAACTCCAGCATGCAAAACCTCTTGGGGAAGGTCTCACCACGCAGAGAGGGCTCATTGCTGTTTGTCACTATGATCTCAGAAAACACACTCATCCCATACAGGAAGGTGCATAGCAATGACAGAGCCTGCAGAGCTGACGCCTGTCTCTTGAGGGAGGCTGCTCTTGTCCACCTGGCTCAGGGTAACCAGCTCACCTCCCTGCCAGCACCAGTGTCACCCAAGACACCCAGGAGGATGCACTTTCTCTCTCCCAGCTCAGTGAAGTTTTTTCTGCAGAGTTAACCAGGATTTATAAATTTCCCGATAGACAAATTGCTTTAGGAAGCTGAGCTTGGTAATTGGCTGGTGGTGACTAATCACTGCCAGATTACAGAGTAGCAGTTCCACAGGTATGAATCAGAACCTGCAATTGTCAGCCCTCCCCCAAAACAGGGGCTCTTTCTTTCCTGGTTTGATATGGTGGAGCCATTGTGCACCACTGACAGTTCACTCGCCGAAGGGAAATATAATTACAGTGCATTTGGGGAAGGAGAAAGGGATCAATATACAGAAAAAGAAATAATTATATACAAAGGCACAACCCCTGCAAAAAGAGACATTTCTGAAATCTCAGGGAGGAGGGGAAGAATGGGCCATTTCAATTTCATACCTCTGTGTGATATTGGTGTCTACAAATGCTTTTCTATCCTGGAGCAAAACTGTCTCCAGAAGAAGCCCCTTAAACGAGGATGCTTTTTCCCTGATCCAGGGATCCACAAAGGAGCATGAAGCCACATTGGTTATCAGAGCACCTTCCTCTCCTCCACAGGACAGTTTCACTGCCTCTTCCCTATTCCAGGCACTGTGCCAAAAAGGCTGAGGGTGCCAAACCAACATTTCCTCAAAAGCACTTAACCATTTTCTAAAGCTGAGTTTGCAAACCGTGGGCTCTTGCTTCCCATGGGGGCTCTGGGGCAGGGGAAGAGCAGCCCCCATCAGTGATCCCTCAGAGTGGCTCAGTTTCCCATCCAGGGAACCCAAATCCTCATCTGGCTGCGTTGGACACTGACAGGCAAAGCCAAGCATCTGCTGCCAGGGGTGGGGGGTTCAGAGGGGAGGAGAGAGGAGCAAAAGCTGCCCCTCACCCAGCCAGCTCCTGCCTTCATTTTGGGAACTGGGGAAGCTGACATGGGAAGCAAGTGGAAGAGGTTACATTGACATTTTGGGATATTTCCCCCTGGAAAGGGGATAGGAGTAGTCATGGCCATCCAATTTCCCATGGTAGATACAGAGAAAGGGATGTTTAAAAGAAGTCTAAAATGCACCCTGTGAGTAGGAAGAGCTGTATATTTGAGTGCTAAGCTGGACTGCTTTCAGGACTTCTTCAAATGCATAGAGAAGAGAGAGCCATTGGAGACATGAACTGTAAAATGCATTTTAGGAACACTTCGCTGTTCAGATATTAACGACAAATGCTGAAATGAGTGTGTCAGCTCCCTGCTTAATTTTTTTTAAAGCACATAAACTGCTCTCCACTTGGAAGGAATAAAACCCTGTGCATAACCTCATCTACAGATCTTTGTGCTTGCCATCCTGGAACTGCCATCGTGGGATTACCATCCAGGAGCCCTGCGAGAGCTAATGAAACTTTAATCCCCCAGTACTCAGCGCATATGTACATAATGAATGTTTGCACATACACACAGCTCTCTGTCCCCGAAAGCAGCAACACTCACCTCCTACAGACACACGTCCGTGTGAGTCAGAGCTGTGACTTCCTGCTCCAGGCCATTTGAGTGTGTCCATGTTCCAGATCTGAGCCCTGTGACTCGTTTGTTAATTGACAGGCTCAGGCATCAGACAAGCTGGCGCTTCGTCACACTCAGCCTCGTGTGCTGTCAATAACTGGTGCTTTGTCATGCAGGGCTAATATTCCTACCCAAATCCATATGGAGTTCCTGTCTCTCTCTGTCAGAGGGATCAACCCCACAACTGGCATTTCAATAATTCCCCCGCAGACAGGCTAGAGGAGGATTTTATAGCTGAGCTTAAACCATTTTTTTTCTTCATGGAAGTTATTGCTTTGTACAAGTTGGTTCCTTCTTCCTATACTTAGGGCCTTCATACATTTTTTTTTTCATGTGTGGATACCTGAAACTTGAGCTTTAAAACTGCATTTGGTATCTTAAAATAAGCAATCTGTTCTTCATAATACCTCAGTCCTGCAGAACTTTTGTTGAAGCTGAGGGATGCATTACTGAAATTCAAGTTGTTTATTAGACAATGGAGCTAATAAAGGCTGGCTTCCTATGAATTTTATTATATAGTCTCACACCTCCTGCAAAAATAATTGCAGTTATCCTTAGCCCTATTCCCCACCTAAATCTCTGTCTGTACCTAGCAAAAGGCTTTTTCTGAATTTTTTTTTCCTGAACAACAAATGCCTGGACAGTTCAGTGATATCTGGATGCCAAATGTCACATACAGAGCATTGCCACCTTTGCTTCACTCTGCCCATGGCACCACTTTGGGGACATCTCTTGTCCACACAGCCATAGACTCTCCTAAGGCATGTAGGACCATCACTCCTTTGAGAGATCCCCTTGCACTTCTGCCAGGGGAGACTGAACTTGACTGATGAGTTAAAGCAGAGATGGAGTCAAACTGGTCAGTAGAACCCTCTCTTCCCTTTGTAAACAGGTTAAAAAAAAATGGCACTACACATAGGCTGGGCTCAGCTGCTGGCTTGTCAGGGCACAAAGAAACACCAGAGACAGGTGTCACCCATCAGTATGACAGGAGATGTCACCTAGTCCCCTTGGTAACCCAAGAAATTTACAGGCTTGCTTTTAAAAATTGATATCCAAGCAGGCACATGTGAACAGACTGCTAACAATGGGAGAGGTTCTTCCAGCAAACTCCCTGCTGAAGCAAGGTGAGCAATAAGAAAACTGCAGAAACCTCTGCTTCTTCACCAACATGGAGCTTATTCTCTCCTGAAGGCTTCGTGCTGTTTAATCCAGTGTGTGTTTCTCCTGGTCCATCCCCTTCTCCCTTACAGGGCATTTAGAGATGTGAGCAGAAATCAGAGATCAGTGAATTTCACCTCATTTTTTCACCTCTGAAAGCAAAGGTGAAGCAAAGTTTTAGGAGCAGTTCCCTGTCATTGACAGTCTACAGAAGCTTCAAAATATGGGACAGTGCACACAGTCACACAGGGATCACAAGTGAGGAATTTAAGCCTCAGCTGTTCAGAAGATGCAGAATTGCAGCCTCAAAGAGGTGTGCAACTCTGCAGATGTCCTTAAGAAACAATAACTTCCAAATCAGGCAGCAATAATATGTTTTCCCACTCTGGGGCCTCTGAGGAGGTATTAAATACAATTTTCCAGGCTTATTCAAATGTCAACTCATTATAGCCTGTGCAAATAGGAAGGCAGACCATGGGATTTGTGTTTTTGTTATAACTATTTTTATATTAAATCTATAAAATGCATAAAGGAGCATTAAGCCCTGTTATTCTCTCTCTCTCTTTTTTTTTTCTTTCCCCATAGCTGCCCAACCTCTTTTTGAAAAGGATCATTCAAAAGCCGCCAAATAATAAAGGCTGGATGAGGACATTCCAATCCCTCCTTATCCACTTAAAAACACAGTATTTCAAAGGCAATTCTGGAGTGCTTCTTTTGGCAGCTATGACTGGAGCCAGAGTAGAAACCTTTCAGTGGGTCATCCTGATGGATGGCCTCTTACATCAACCAGCTGTCCCCATTAGGAGTGGGAATCATCTGAGCAGTCCAAGGGGACTTCAAAGGAACATTTATCATATAAAGGAAGAAAGGTACCTTGCACTTGTACTGCTCTTTGCAGCAGCAGATCTCCAAAGATCTGCAGAGAGCTTGGTTTTGCTATCAGGCAATGGAGAAGTGGAGACCTCCCAGCCCAGAAGGGCTTGTTGGAAGTCACCCTATGGTCAGAGCAGAAGAGCTGGGACTAAGGCACTCAAATGCCAATTTGCTGCTGCCCCTGTTTCATCATAATCATCCTTGAGTCTTCTCATCTTCCTCCTGCCCATTCCCTGTGGAGTCACAATACCTAACTAAAGATGTGAACACATTTGTGTTTATTTCTCCCTCTTCCACGGACTCTTGGTTTTGTTTCCAAGCATTTTTGAGCAGTGATTCTGCAGCTGACAGCAAATGTCCTTGGGATGACTTTGTCAGACTGCCAGGGCTGAGGAGGCATCTCCAGAATCCTTGTCTCTCCCTCCCTGTCCTTCCTCTTCCTGTGCCAGTTCCCACTGAGCTGTCCAAATGTGCACCACCTCCATCACTGGAGCTCTCCCAGATACTCCAGAGTGATCCCCCCTTCCACAGACACCACACACCTGACCACAGCAGGCTCTCACTACCTTTATCAAAATTCCAAGCAGCAGCCAGGCAAAGCCCAACATCAGTTTATTTTAGGGGCCAAAAGGGTGTTTTGTTTCATTTGTAAGGTTTTGCCAGTCTTTATCGCCTCGAAAACAGATAAGCAAATTTCATGTAGAATGGGAAGAAGTGAACTTGTTGCTGAGGCAGAGCAAGAAATCAGTCTTATTTCAGCTGAAAAGTAAACTGTAAAAGTAAGTAAAATTGATGAAGCCCTAAGCAACCAAGAATGTCCTTGACTGGAAACAAACGCCCAAGTTCTTGCAAGTCCAAATGGCTTATATGAGTCCCTGGGGCTTTGAATTCCTATATTTCTCAGAAGTTCTGGGTTTTCAAAATAAGTACAGTAGCAGATAAACAGGATTAGGGACTTTAAGACCAGATTTATAAACCTTTCCAGGGCTACCCAGGCTGTGCCCACTAGATGATTCCTAGAAAATTAGTCTCCCTTAAGATTTCCTGGCCTGGTACAGACTTAAAATTTAATTTTCTTTAATAACAGTCCCACAGAGTAATTGTTTGCACATGCATGGGCATGCTGAGATAGATGTGGTTATTTGGCTCATTTAATTGTCTTTGCGCCAGGGATCTGGCAAGAGGACCTGCTGTGTCAAGCGGTGTCTAATCTCCCATAAAACCCAACACTTCTGGCACACACATCCATGCTCACAAGTTTTTAAGCACCCTTCCTCACCAGTTCTACAAGCAATGTGTGATCCTCCACATTCTTGCAAAAAAAGTCTGTGAGCTGTCTGACCAGCCCTGTCCTCCCAGCACCTGTCCTGCCATCCCACATGGACCCACAGCAAGCCAGCAGTGCAAGCACAGGTCTCCTCACAGCTGGTGGCTTTCTCCAAATTCCACTTTTTGGGCTTTTTAAAATCTGGATTTCAACTTTCTCTACTAAAAAAAAAATGGTTGGGAGAGAAAATGTGCTGGCAGAGAAAAAGCTTGAAAAAATACTGATGCTGTGACATCTGAAGGCCAGTAAAATCAATCAGAAAGATGTACTTTAAAAAATTTCATGACTTGTGACTGTCTTGATTCTGGGGGTCAGATTTGTGTTTAAAAGTCCTTTGAGTGGACTGAAGGCCATGTGCCTAAATAAAGTATTTCTTGACCATCCATGCTGCTGTCTCTCAGGGTTGTGATTGACCACATGGATACAACCTGGTCCCTGTCTTTGTTGTCACCTCTTCCTTGCCTTAAGAAGGGCTCTGTGAAAAAGGGGGAGTTTTGCCATCTCTAAAGCATGCAGGAAAAAAGCTCGAAGAGTTTATGCCGATTTAAGTCTGAAATGCTGCAGAAAAATGCAGCCTTGCCTTCAGGCACCTGATCTCGTTGAAAACCAATGTGTTCTGGGGAGATGAGGGCTGCTTTTCCAAAACAGGTTGCTGGACTGGTTTTCTGCCTCGGCTCGCCAAAGGCTGTGTGAGTGCTGTTGCTGGCACGAGGGAGAGGAAAGGAGCATGTGGCTGGGAAGGTGGACAGAGCTTCTTCTTTTTCCAGCAGCCAGGACTGTGGTGCTGCAGGGATTGCCAACTCTCTGGTGGCAATCACAGGCAGGGAAAGCTGGCTTTGGTCTCCAGATGCTGAGAATAGCCCCTGAACAATAGGCCATTGCTTCCCTCTCCCTGGGACACAAGCACAGGTCAGAGGGAAAATCAGCCTTCATGCTTTCTCTGAGCTCCCAGCTAAGTCATTAGAAATAATAACAATTAAAAAAATAAAATCATGAATATCTGGAGGCTCTTCTGTTCCAGCTATGTAATCAACAAAATGCCATATCCTTCCCCATTGATGAGCATTTAAATGTTCTTGTCCCTTAGCTGCAGCCTGCTAATGGGGATCATGAGGCTTGACTGTGCTGCCAAGAAGAAAGCTCCAGCATGGCTTTTTGCAAATCTCCATGGGTGCCTGATCTGTGTGCAAATGCTTTCTGGACTGTTTTTTAGTGTTCTGTTAGGTTTTGCACTTTCAGATAATTACCCTGGATGGCCACATGTTGGCCGTGAAAGGCAGGAGGGTCATCAGTGGGAGATATAGATGCTCCTCCACTGCCCACTTGCAAATGGGCTTGGGAGGGAGCTAAACAGAACAGCCTTCACCATCTTCGTGGGTTAGGTTGTTTTTTCTGGTTTTCATTTGAAAGCCAGCATGAATTAGTGTTTTTCTCTCTCCTTTTACGTGACTGCTGCTAATTATTTTATGAGTTGCAAGAACAAACCAAATTTGTGATTATTAATGTGGATATAAATCTCTGTGTGCTCACAGACATGCTTGGGAGGTTTTGCACTATGTTTTCAGACAAGAAACAAATGACTACAGCAGTGATTACGACTATTTCTTTAATCTTTCACACAGCTGGAGAGTTCAGTGTCCACGGCTGAGGTCTCATTCTCCTCTTTCCCTGCTGAAAGTTCTCCCAGTTCAGTACATTTAAGTGGGAATAGGGACAATGAGTTCATGTCCCTACAAAGGTTAAGATGTCCAGTATTTCTTTTACGTACACAGTATTGTTACTCTGATTTCACAATCAGTCAGACACAAAAATGTTAGGTAGTTTGCCAGGGAAAGAAAGGGGGTAGAAAGGAGGACAAGGAATCCAGACAATTAAAATGGATGGTGCTGGAGAGGTGCTGCCCCTTTGCAGCTGCAGCTGCAGCTGCATCCAGCCAAGGCATGTCAGGGCTGCATCCCCCACCTTGCTCTGGTGCCAGCAGCAGAGGACATGGACACCCCAGAAAAGCACTTCAGCCCTCATTTCACCTCTCTTCCTCCACTGTGAGCACCTGTTTTCTCCACTGGTGTTAAGGCAGACAGGTCAGCTCCAGCAGTAGCTCTGGCACTTCAGTGGAGGGGCTCAAGAGAGTCTGGCTGGAGTCAGACTTCAACCTGGTCCAGCAAGAGTGCTGGTCTTGCACTCCAACTTCAGCTGATAGCAGGCACGCTTCAGTAATCTGAAAATCAACCACTTCTTTCACAATGAGAGATTTGCAGTGCAATTAGGCACAAACAAACCATCAGAAGTGGATGTGGGCAGTTCAGTCAAATACCCTCATACAGGCTCTTGAGTTGGTTACCTCATGTCTGTATCAAAGACATTGATGTAATGGTTCTCAAGTGGAAAAAGGCTGCAGCAACTCAACAACTCAGTGTCCTAAGCTGATATAAGCCTGAACAAGACTGAGGGATCTCCCATGACTTACACCCATGCTGAGAGGGAGAATATGCTGAATGCAGGTTTGTCTTTGGCCCAACATCATGCCAAATGCAGCAACATAACCACTCTGCTTAGGACCTCTTAATACCAAATCTTGGTTCACAATCTCCGTGAAGTTGTTTCAAGTCCCTCTAACTGAAGCCTGATGCAGACAGTAGGTGTTGCACACACATGAAAGATACCTGTGTGAACATGTCTGGATAGCACAGAAACAACTGAGGCACAGAGACACCCAGTTTCAGATCCCCAGACTTCCCTACTCATCAGTGCTAAGAAAGACAGAGGAAGGAGGAAGAAACCCTAGAAAAAGAGAAGCAGGGCTCTTCATCAGCAGCATGAACTTTCACCATGATTTTATCACAGGACAGAAAAACCACAGCACAGTCATTGGGTGGCTGTGAGGTAAGACAATATTGAGCTCAACCTTCAGCTAATTAAGTTCTCTGGAAACCACAACTGCAGGAAGGCAGACACTTGCTAAATACATTAAATTTTTCTTTGCTCATATTTTTTTGATACCTGTCATCTCCATTTCCACCAGACACACTCACCTTTTCTGTTCCATTTCTCTGCACATGCAGATGCACAACGCAGTTCTCACCAGCAAAAATCCCACACCACGTGGGGTACAAGTGACCTGTGCTAACCATGGGGTGCCTGCATTGGGCAGGTAAAAGGGAATACAGGTGGGGGAACTTCCAGCATCATGGATATGAGGGTGCAGCCCTGCACCACTGTGAGCAGACAGCTCCTGAAAGCAGAAAACTCAATAGTACCACCACAGAAATACATAACTGAGCTGGCTCTTGCCACCTGAGCTGGGATCTTGTGCTTGGGTGGAAAGCCAAGTGCCCAGAGAGCCCCAACTATTGCAAGGTGTCTTTTGGTGTCTTTGTTCATCATGTACAATTCCAGGAGCTCTGCATTTCAACAGCAACATCTAAAGGGGCTGCTGCCTCCCCAGGTCTGATAACACACCATAAACCCCTTTTGCACAGCTGGTGTGGCTGAGATGTGCCTTACACCTGATTCCACAAGCTGCTCAGTGGAGCTTCAGAAGATGCTTTTCCTCTCCCTAAAAGGAAAAAGAGAAGGGTTTCTGTTGCATGTGATGAGAAAAGCTTTTCCCTGGCCAGCTGCACCCTGCAGGGCTCTGTTTGGTACACATAATTATCTGCTTTGTAATGGGGATTTGCTGCACATGTGATGGTGTGCTCTGTTTATAAAATACCTGATGAAGGCAGCACCTGAGCACACCTGTGTGCAGCAGCCACAGTGAGGTCCTGCTTGGCGGTGACTGCTTGTTTTGATAATCTGTCCCTCCATTATCCCTGCTGTTTCACAGGCACCAAGAGGTACGAGTGAAGAGCTGCAGCAGAGCAGCTTTGCATTAGGACAGCAGAAGGTGCACACATGGAAGGGATAATTGGTGGTGGTGAGAGGAGTCAATACAACCAAAGCACACAACAGCCCCAGAGCTCACAGTGGATGTGGCAGGGATGGATATGATGGATACCAGGCTCTGTGGTGCCTTGGCTTTCTCTGGGGACTGCTCACCCAGCACAAGATGTAACACTTACTCATCTGGATGCAAAACTGAGGCTGGGTTTAGGAGAAACAAAGGAGGCAGCTGTGGAGTGCAGCAGGCTACCAAAGTGGTGAAAGCCCACATGGTGAGGGGAGAAGAGCCTTGAGCATGCACTGGGCACCAGCGAGCACTGCTGGCAGGGAAGGGGAGGTAGGTGGATTTTTGCTTGCCTTCCAAGAAACAGCATGTGCCATGCACAACATACTCCCCACACAGCACAGGGGCAGGACAGTGAGGACATGTGTGGGGGTTTTGTAACCTGGTTTGAACTCTTAGCATGCAAACCATGTTGCTGTCACGGCGTCAGCAAGAGCAGCTTGCCAAGCCAAACGCCTGCAGCTGAGTTCACCTGCACTCTTTTCTTGCAGAGCAGTTTGAAACTAAAAGAGGAGAGGCTTAGAGTAGACGTTAGGATGAAATTCTCTACTCAGAAAGTAGAGAGGTACTGGAACAGATTGCCCAGAGAAGCTGTGGATGCCCCATCCCTGGAAGAGCTGAAGGTGAGACTGGATGATCAGATGCTTTGAGCAACCTGGTCTGGTGGGTGGCATCCTTGCCTATGGCAGGGGGTTGGAATGAGATTATCCTCAAGGTCCCCTCCAAACCATTCTCTGATTTTGTGACAGCTGGCTGAGGCACAGAAAGGGTTAAACTGTCAGGAGACTCAGGACATGAAAAATGTCTATTATCTGCAGGTGGAGTGTGAGGGGTTTTTCCCAGGGTGAGAGGATCTCCAAAAGGCCCTGAGGAGCAGGAGTCTGGGTTTGGCAGGGGCTTGGAGCACGGGCCATGGGGTGTCTGGGCTTGTCCCCAAAGCTGACCCTGCTGCTCACATCCAGACCAAATCTGGGGATGTTTAAATGTAGAATTTGGGTTCAGTTCCATTGGATATGGTGGAGAGCTGAAGGTCTGGGAGCACATGGCCCTGATTTCCTGGTGCTGGGGTCACTCATGGGGGGCTTTTGTGCAGGGATCCTCTGCCTGGTGCTGAGACAAATGATGCTGTGGGCTTTACTGACCCTGACAGATAAAGCAGACAGATTTTGAGGTCAAAACTGAGTGGGTAATCATTGACCTCCAAAAACTGCTCTTCTGCTCCACAGCCACCTCGCTGCTCAGCCCCTTGCAGTGTGGGTGCAGTCCTTGGGCACACTCCCTGACCCTGGGCACTCTCCAGCCCAGCAGAGGCAGCGCTGGCTCCCCACATTTGCCAAGCCTCCGCTTGATTTGCTCTGCATGGGACTTTCTTTACAAAAGGCACAGAGGCCAAGGCGTTTTTCATGCTCCATGTGGCAGAATGCAAGTGGTCGGCCCAGATGAGTGGAACTATTTGCATGCAATTGAGGTAGATGAGATAAGGTTTGTGCAAATAAAGGGTCACCAGGCTCGGCTGGATTGGGATAAAGCTGGCAGCTTCCTCGCAGGGCTCTGGCAGCACAGCCCAGCTCAGACCTGATGCAATGGGCGCTGCGGGCTCGTGGTATTTTCACAGAGTGTTGTATGAGCTTGGTGTGTGTGATTTGGATCTTTACGAGTTTGTTAACAATTGTATTCGTGCCTAGATGGGCGAGATGAAGGAGCCAAAAATTCCAGGACGTGAAGGGTAATTAATGCACATCTTCAGTGCCAGAAGTTGTTGGGAAACTGCGGCCTCATCCCAAAAAATGGGCAGAGTCCTGTCTCACTTGGTTAAAATCCCCATCAGATAAGAGGCCTGGAGCTGTGTAGCACCAGGGCTGAGTAAAATCTGTCACTGTGAACACAAGTCCAAGAGGGGCTGCACAAGAGCCCTGATCTGCCTGTTTCCTGGGAATGTGACAGCCCATGGATGGGCTCTGGGAAGAGGGTCGTTTTTTAAACACAAGCAGAAGAGGTACAGCACAATCCCTGGGGGGACAGAGTACCACACTCCCCAAACACCCAGGACTTCTTAAGATTTCAGACCCAGGGGGAGGTAGCACATGCAGAATATTTGGAAACCTTCATACTACACTGAAGGGTGCAATATGAGTAATTTTTTAAATTGTCATTTAAATATTTGATTTGATTTCAGGTCATCTTCTAATTGTATTTCTTCCACAGTGAGTAAGCAAGCATGACATACTGGGACAAGTGAGTCCAAACTCCTGTCATTAATATCTTACAGAAAAGGTCAAAGATTAAAACAAATGACTGAAGACAAATACATGTATTCATTACTATGAAATTCCCTAAAATATCATGGATTCTTTTTTTTTCTTAAAGTAGAATCACTTGTTTAATCAACTCTACTCTACTTTGCCTCTGAGCGCTTTCTTCTTCCAGCAGTAACCCATCTTGTTGGATGGCTTGTTATTATTTTTTCTGAGTAAAACCAATTTCCTAGGATTTTCTTGTATTCATGACAGAGGTAGGTAAGGTAGAAAGGTTGTGATGGTATAAAATTGTAGAAAAGCATGGTCCTAAAAGTAGGCTCTTTACATTATTATTATTATTACTGTTTTATTCAGGGATATTATTTTTAAAGGGTGTAAGACTGTCCACAGGCCTTAGCTTATGCTCAACTATTTAGTCATAAATCTTAAAAAGAAAACACCAACCTTGTTTGATTTTTTTTTTTTGTTCTTTTTTTAAACCCTCACTTTTAAAATGAATCTGTTTTAAAATATTTTGCAATTGCTGATTCTGGAGGAAATAATGAATGCATGTTTAGCATGATAAACAGTGTACACTCACGACTGTAAGCAAGAAACTGTTATTTACAGATCTTTCCACACATCTGTAATCCATTCCACCACATTTCACGCACACAAAAGCCAAGTTAAACAGCAAAAACCTCAAAAAAACCCAAAACAAAACCAAAAAAAGCACATTCATGTAGAGTAAGATTGCAAAGTCTTTAATTACACCAGGAAAGGAGTAAGAGTTTTTCCAGTTTAGCTGTTCAAGCCACAATCACAACTGCGTTTTCCAAACTTGCTAAATAAGCTGCATCACAGCACACCTTACTCTCCCTGTCTTTTCCCTCCAAAATGGTCTAAAATGTTTCAAACAGAGAATATGAAGACACCCAGGACTCTGGACTTCTCCTTCCGCCTGTGTTAGACCTCCGAGGCACCATTTGGTTTTAAAGCAGCTCAGATCCTGAGCTGAAGTGGTCAGTTTTGAAATCTTTATCTTGCTGCTGCTTCCCTCTGGGAGGTGTGCAGAGCACAACTCATTAAGTTAGCATGGGTTTCCGTGGACAAGCCATCTGCTGGGGAATCATCCTGCCTCTGTCTTGTTCCTTCTGCTCCAAGGGAGACAGGATTCCCTCTGCCTTCATCCTTTCACTCAGCTTCAGTCACCAGGGGTGTCTGCTCTGGACTGGGGTCAGTGAGAGCAGCTGTGATGGTTGGGCCATGTGGAAGGGAGGCTCCCTAAATCAGTTTATATCTCCAAGTTACTTTTGACCATTTCCAGAAGTGCAGCAGCAGAGAACAACAAGCCCAATGAGGGGCAGTCTGGCAGTCTGCTTTTCACTCCCACAGCTGGGTAGGAAAGGCTTTTATAGCTGATGTTCCTTAGGTACCACCAAATAGCTGTTAGGATTGAGAAAGTCACCTGAGTGTCCTGTTTCCTCAGTTTCCTGAGAAGAAGGAAGTTGTGTCATCTTCCTGTGTTAGGCATGGCGGAGACTGGGATTTATCTCTGACCTGTGGACACCTACAGTTCACTCATACACATCCATGCTAGACCTTCCTTGCAAAAAACTCGAGTGAAATGTACATTTTTTAAGCTCTGTTCACCCAGTCTGTTTCAGGTCTGCTTGAGGGCACAGTGAGCTGCATCAACATTTAGGCTTGGTTCACCCATGGGCTCTCTGAATGTTCTGAATTCTTGCTGCTGCCATCAGTGACTTGAATGTCTGCTCCTCAAGAAAATATTTGACCTAGGACTATCACCCTGACTGAGAAATGCAAAGTATTCAGGGGCATCTGGTCAACAGGGACAAGGCTGTTGTAGATATCTTGTTAAGATCTTCTCTCAGCCTGAGCAGTCCTGACCATGACAATGAGCAGCTGCGTGTGCCTTTGCCCTGCCAGGACCCTCAAGTGGCACAGGGGAGTGCTGGGCTGGCTGTGAATGCTGCTGACAAGTGGCATAGAAATCTTACAGCAATTTTCCTGACAGAGAAATCCATGTGCCTGGTTCCTGGGAGAGACAATGCCCACATAGCTGCCTTCAATAAGGGTAGGACCTGGCAATATCTTGAGGCATCAAGGAGCCCAGGACTGTGAGTGTCTCCTGTCTGCCTTGGGGAAGGCAGGGGATGTAGGAGCAGAGGGAAAATGCATCTGCTTTTCCCCTGAAGTCCCATGTTTTTCTTGCAACAGAGAGGGTCAGGTGAATAATCCTGATTCCCCACCCTGGAGTGATTCATCTCTTGAACAAAACAGAGCACAGGAGCAGGGTGCACTCTCAGTCTGTGTATTTCCACCAGGCAAGTCAACATTTCTTCTCCCTCCTCTCCCTCTCTATCCCATATCACCTCCTCCACCACATGGGAGAAAAGCACCTTTACTTACAAAACCTCTGTCAGATAAAGCACCTGATCCAAGGAAATCTTGTGCCACTCCCATTGGCACCATGCAGTGAGTGTCAGGGAGCTCAGAGGCACTGCTCTGCTCCCCTGGCATGACTCTCCCTGCACTGAGCATGGCTCAAGGTTCTTCCAGAATTAGGGATGACCAGCACTCAGTCATGACTATCTCTGATCTCTCCACCCTGTCCCAGCACTTGGGGCTACTCAAAACCCAAGCTACCAGATGCATTTTCCATGCATTCACTGGAAAAATGCTGCTTTCAAGCCTCCCCTCCTCTGAGAACAAACACAGTGCTTGATCTTAACCCAAAATTAAGGTGTTACAAAGAAGGTCTAAAAGGAGAGGAAGGGGTGGTATGGTAAAAGTTGAGAATTAAGCTAGTTTGGATATTTCCAAACTTGAGAATTTCCATCTCATTTTGCTATGGGATGTTCCCTGTCATGTCTCCATACAAAGGCTGAATTCCAGAGCCAGATGAACCATCTCCCTGTGCTTGCAACCTGAACTTAATCACAAACACAGTCCTGGAAAGTACTAACAATTTCAAATGAAGCTTTTCTTTAAAACCAAAACCAGAACTTCAGTGCTGTGGACAGAGTGATGATCTTGCATCAAAGGCATAGGATTTAGGAGTTTTCATTTTGTTAGGGGAGTTCTTGTGTGTCTGGGCACAAGACACTTATCTTAAAGCCTCAGACCCTGTGATGTGGGACAGAGTCTACTGTCCAGAGTCTACTGGAACACATAAACATGGGACAGTCCTTTCTGGGGTGTTATAGAAGGACACAGCAATACCTCAAATGAGATCAGAGACCTGCTGCTGATGGGACACTTGGGAAGTGCAGTCTTGCACATTAGTCTTGGGTCCCAAAGGTCCCATACCCAATGAGAAGTCCCAGTACACGAGGCACTTCATAAAGCACAGGGAATTAGCTCAGCACGAGGGGAGAGAGAGAAATGAATACCAAACCCTTGGTGTGTATGTAAATGTATATAACAAAGTGACAATACAACAAAAAGGGGTCACCACAATATTCTCTCACGCTCTTTGGGAAATAAGTGACCTTTCAGCAGGCAGCTTTATATTGGCTGATTTCTTAGGTATGCAAGCTATCTAAAAACAGTTGCTCCCTAATCTGCTCTCATCAGCTCCAGGTTATGGGAGTTCATAAATCCATGCACGTTTGACGCTAATGGAAAATCTGCTTCGTGACTCCCTGGGGTGACCCAAGTGTGTGACAGCAACGAGTGAGCTATGCATTGCTTGGTCTGCCCACAAAAAATACAAATTAAGAGGAATAAAACAGAGACAAAGGAAAGAGGTCAGTAACATGGCAGCATTTATATTTGTTCTGCCTGAAGCAGCCTTCACTTCCCAGAACCAGGCTCTGCTTTCAAAGTCCCCGCCGACACCAACCGCGGTTACTGAGCGACTCTCCTCATTTGTCGCAATGCTCTGGCTGGGCAAGCAAGCATGATTTCAGACAGCTGGAATGGCAAAGACCTGAGGGGATGGGGAGTATTTGCTTCAATACGTCTAATTTATCATCTTCTCCCCACAGCTGCAGGAGAGGGAGAGAGATACTGAACAGATCAGTGCAGAAGCATAATGAAACAGGGCAGATGAAGTGGGACACGATGCAGTTCACTGTTTGCACAGACTGGAGACTGTGTGGAAACGAGCTGTTTCCACAGGCTCCAGTTTGGAAACTGTCTCCAGTCTCTCCCCAAACTCTGGCTCCAAATGGTTTGAGAGAAATGGGAAGAAAACCAGGGGCAGCAGGAAAGGAGAGAGGTTTTGCTGCTTTTCAAGTTTGTGATTTCTATCACAGCTTTTCATTGGGAGGCACAAGAACAGAGCATCCTTGTGGCACTCAGATTACCAGAAGACGTGACCAACAGCAAGATTTGTCAAGCAAATGGGGTCCTCTGAGCAGAACCTGTGAGCTGCTCTGCTGTGCTTGTGCAGAAAGCTGCCTGTTCTTTCAGGGCAGGAGGAGGAGAAAGCCCAAAAGGCTGTGGTTAGTTTGTAAATGGCCACACCAGAACAGCTAGAATAAGGGGCCAGTCAACATCCAGGCCAAAGAATTATAAAAATCCAAAACACCACCAAAATAAAGTCTTTTTACCAAGTATTAATGCTTTCCACGACTACAGACCCATTTGGAAAAGTGTCTCTAAGATCTTCACAAAAAAATCAGTATTTTTCTGGTGGGAACTGTCCTGGCCATCTGTGCCAACTGACCACAAAGTGATTCTGGATCACTTGGTGCTGCTTTCAGTGACTGTTTCTCTGCTAAGGTCTTTCAGACCCCAAAAGATGACTGACCCAAGTCCCCAGCAATCCAGCCCTGTGCAAGGGTGCTGAGGAGCAATGGTTTAAATGTATAATGGACACAGATGTTTCCCATCTGCCAACGATGCCATAAGGAACAACATCCCACAGCTGAGGCCATCTGAAATGCTTCTCACACGCCCCAGAGCCGTGCCCAGCTGCAGCTCCCACCCAGCAGGAGTGTGTGATGGAAACTGTCAACAGGTACCGAGTGTCCCTGACATGAGACAGCAGACTAAGTGACAGAGGGGGCAGAAAAACAGAAATGGTGATGCAGAAGTAAGAAAACCACCACCTGGGCCACTCAGACTCACTTAGATGGGTTTTGTTGGTTTCTTTTTCCTTTTTGTTTTTTTTTTACACAGGCACAAATGTTTAAAGCTAAAGTCTAAAACGAGTCAGAGCTACTTCACACCCATCCAGTGCAGAAAGCATTGCTCTTAACACCCCAGTGTGTGTTTAGACTAGCATTTTATTAGAAAGGAGGGAATGGAGAGATGGGGAGGGAAGCTAATGGCACCCTGGATGGAATAGATCCCATTAAGACCCCCTGCTGCATAAAGTGTTGAAACTGTGCTGGGCTGAGGGCTTCCTGAGCTGCTTCTATTAATACAACAGAAATAAATGGGGTTTTGGCTGCACGGTCTCAAAGGGCTGCATGGTCTTAGAGCAGAGGATTTCAAGCCTTTGTTAACAATGAGGACAGTATATGCAGACAGACTTATTTATTATTTAGCCACCTGTGGTACAAATGGCTGCACACCCTCTCACCCCCGTGCTGGGGTTAAAAAGTTACTTTGCTTCCTTTTGCTAACTGGGGTTGTGGAGTTGCACTTCCCTCTCCCATGCTTCTGCTGCCACTGTTGACATCTCTTTTTAATCACCTATTTCTGCATTTCCACCTGCTCATGACTCCCCTGTTTCCTCTTCTTTATTGCCTCCCCATTCCTCCCTCCCCTTCCAGTACTTTTCCTTAATTTGACACTGTTGCCACAGAATATCCAAGCAAAGCCAGTATTCATCTAAAAAATAAAATAAATAAAATAAATAAAATAAAATAAAATAAAATAAAATAAAATAAATTTAGGTAGTTAGTTGACTCTCAGCAAAGTTCTCACAGTACCAAGACACCAGAAGAGAGATGGGGCATTTGCTTTGCAGCATTTGGGATTTTGCAACAGTTCTCGTGAATTGAACTCCAATTTTCTCCTACTGGTTCGTGACCCAAGCATTGTAAGGAAAACAATGGCTGTCACTGGTGCCAGTGTGTGTTCCTGGTCCATAACCTGAATGTCAAAGCAGCAGAGTTGTGGGATAAAAGGCAAAATGGTACAGCTGACTGAAATTTCTTAAAGGGACATAGACAAAAGTATGAGAATAAAAGAAGACTTTCTTCAGCATTTCAGAGAAATTCTAATTGGAACTATCACAGCTTAGAGGCTCTCATAGAGGGACAGTTATTCCTTCCTTCCTTCCTTCCTTCCTTCCTTCCTTCCTTCCTTCCTTCCTTCCTTCCTTCCTTCATCATTTCAGTCAGTCACCTCCTTCCTTTTCACTGCTTTCCTCTGTTCCTGCAGGTCCTGATACATGGAAATAATCCTTCCCAAAGGTAAAATTTCCTTCTGACAGGTCATGGTGAGATGCAAAAGATGAAACAGCAGATTTGTGGATGACACTCTGGTTTTTTTGCCATGTCTCATACCATGTCTCTGAGCACACAGTATTTGCTGACATTGGTCTCCCCTGCCTGGCTGCTTTCCTCTTCTGAGTTGGTTCTTTTCATTTGGGACCTGGAAGGAAAATCTGTCACAAGAAAAGCCTTCAGCCATGGGACTGAGATGGGTTTTCATTGCCAGGACATCCATCCTTATTTTACTGATAAATTCTGATGCACAACCAAAACTAGCTTGGCTTCTTGACTTCAGCACAGCCCTGCCAACTCAGCATCCCAAGAACATGAAATGAACACATTGAACAAACCCTGTGTTTAAAAAGCTCTTTTGTTCTCTAACCCCAGCCACAAAAAGCAGCATATACAAAACTCAGGGACACGTGGGACACAAAGAAAATGGTCTTTTCAGAGCCTGTGGCCTCTTAGCCCACAAAGCCCAGGCATGTGTCTCCTCCCTGGAAGACATCATTCCCACATGGGGTTTGGATCAATCTTAATCACACACCGACTTGCCAGCTGTTCCCTCCAAAGTGATAATCGCCTTTAAGCAAGTTGTCTTTATTCTCCTCTGCCCTCATCCCTCACAGTTGCCCAACATAGCCTCGAGCCAGACTGCAGGGAGGCATTTTCTGTGTCTCTGCTGGTCAGGGAAAGCCCTTCCCACAGTGAACTGCAGGACTGAGTCCAGGCACCATGTCACAAGCCCACTGTGTGCTCAGCTGCCTCCCAGTGCCTCCTTTTTTCACAGCTCATGGCACTTAGTGGCTCATCTCAGGGACTGATTCGAGGTGCCTGCCTGTCTCTGACACAGGAGGATGTGGTGGCAGTGGAGGGATAAGTGGTCAAAAGGAAATATGCTGGTGGCTCCTCCAAAAACATCTGGGAATGAATGCAATCATTTCAACTTCATCACAGCCCCCAGGGAAGTGCACAGAGCACTGATCTCCAGAAGAAGGGTGAGAGGGCTGGTGTGAGGGTTAGACACAGAAGAAAGGGTGTTTCTTAGCTAAGATTTTCCTAAAAATGTTGAAGATAGTAAGTTAAAGATATTAAAGATAATTCCTCATCCTGCAAACTCTTCCCATAGACCCCATAAACCATAGGCCAGTTGCTTTAGTAAGGAAAGCAAGACTGCCATAGCTGACAGCTCAATACATTGCCATGGGTTTTTTTGTAAATCACAAATGTTTAGCTTTGTCCTCAACCAACATTCATTGAAAGCATTTTTCCATGTCTGTGGTCTACTGCAAGCTAATAGAAGTTGTACTATGGGTGTGCTGCAGGATCTGTGGTTCATTTGAGTGCTTTCGCAGATTTCTTTAATCTGTCCGAAATTGCAGGTTTCAAGTAACTTTTAGCATTTGAGCCAGATGCCTCCAATTAACTCTGCTCCTCTAGCTGAATGTACCAGGGAGGCCCAAGGCATTAACACTGGTTGCAAGAAGAAACCTACCCAGAATAAATTTAATTACAACCTGAGCTTATTGTTCACAACAGGGTAACTCACACAATTAAAGTGCTTTTATTTCTTCAAGAAAACAGACAAGGGGGGAAAATTAGAAGAAAAGCGAAAACCACACACGGTGCTTCCCTCAATTTCCCTCCAGCAGCCCAGCACTGCTTCTTGCTGCCCATCCTGTCCTGTGTCTCCATGTCCTTTGTGAGACATGCAGGCATCAGGGATGAGAGGTGGCATCACCCCAAATGCTGACCCAGACGGGTGGCTGGAGCCCCTCTGCTCACTCAGGAAGCACTTGTGCTGCTCCTGTAGGATTTGGGAAGGCATTCCCAGCCCAGCTGCCAGCAGCCTGGCATGCCCAGCACCTGCCTGGGTCAAGGACATGCTGTTCTCGCCGGCTGCTGCCCCTGCTGGGGAGATAAACTCGGGGCTTATCGCCTTCCAGAGCCTGCCCTGCTCCCTGGAAATCCGGACACCTGCCTGCAGTGGAGCCCGAGGGGTCTAGAAGGACAAAGGGTTTCTGTGGGCACACATCGAGGGGTGATACTGTGGGATGGAATGGAGGGGGAGACCTAGGAATTGCAGGGTTTTAGCCAAAATGTGTTTCCAAGCCAGGCTGGTTCATCTGGCTGTTGGTTTTGTGGGCACACAGCAGCTCTGGGCAGCTGGGCTGAGCCAGCCTTCCAGCTCTGAGGTGAGAGTTAAAAGAGAAGAGTTGGGGAAAAAAAGAAAAAAGAAAAAGAAAAAGAAAAAGAAGAAGAAAAAGAAAAATAAAAAGAAAACAAGCTGGCAGAGGAATTGCAGGAATGAAATGCTTAAGTAAAAATGCTCATTTTGTCGCTGTGTCTCTGTGCAATTGTGTTCTCTCTTTTGGTTAAATTGGGAACTGCTTATCACAGCAATACCCAGTGCTGGCATCACAGCCTGGCATGGAAGTGCAGCCTTTACTTTAGGTTTGTAAGTCAGCTGGTGGAAATGGCAAGAACAAAAAAAATAGTACATATACAATTTCCTTTTTTAATTTTCTTTCAGGTTTTGGACACTTTGGGTGAGTTGGATGACCCTTTTCCTCCATACTCTGTAGGGAAAAGAATCCCATAGACACACAAGTCAGTCTTCTGCCACTGTCTGAATCAAGAGCAGAGGCTCTTTTTTCTAACTTTAAGCAGAACTGTAACTTCCAATGAAGGCACTGAAATTACAGTCCTGCAGATGAAAGTCTTTGTACACCCACAGAAGAGTTCTGTCCCGAGGAAAGCTGCACCTTCCAGAGGAGTTTTTGCTCCTGCTCCAGACTGACCTGATGTGCAGCTCTGCCCCAGCAGTGAGGGTCATTTCTCTGTGCTCATTTATTTGCTGAGACAACTTTCAAGGGTACCACATGCAGAAGGAGAGGGATTTCCTCTCTCCCATTGCAGGCAGATGTCCTGTGAAACTCCTGCCAGCAACACAGACCCAGCAGGAGGACAAGCCTGGAAAAGCCACTTTTTTGGCTGTACATGAGCCATACTTATCCTTTACCCTGTGGAAAGGGAATTCCATGCTTGCTGGTTCCTCCACTGAGCTAAGCCCTGAGGTCAGCTCTATGTGCATGTGAATCCAGGCTGGAACAAGCCCAGGGAGGAGAAAATACCTCAAATTCTGTACTCTGCAAGCCCCACGTCATGTCCCATAGCTCTGTGCCACCCAGGGTTACTTGGAAGGAGCCACATCCCAACCTCCCATCATGCCTGGGGTGGCCTCACCACACATGGATGCCAAGCAGGGAGACAACAGGCCATCCTGCAGGGCTCAGCAGCTTTTCTCCTGCCCAGCTCTGATGACTTTACCTTCAGGGTTGTGGCAGGCAGTTGTCTGCTCAAGGAAGGTGGGCTGGGGGTGAAGCTTCTCTGCTTCTCCTGCACCACTTCTCTCCACTTTTCCACAATCTTGGCAGGAACTGAAGCACAGCCAAGACCTCAGCATTTACACACTCTTCCCTGCCTCTTGCAAACCTCTCTCCCTCCATGCCCAATCCCCTTCTCCAGTCCCTCAGTTTCTCAGCCTTTCCCTTCCCAGCACAGCTGGCTGTTCCCAATGGAAACACTAGAAATGTTTAGACTGAAAACCCAAAGGGATACACAGTGTGGGCAATTTCGGTTCAAACTGTTCACTTCTGGTGAAGTTCAGATGTAGCAGAAAGAAGGTCTGTGATGGAAAGAGCCAAAGAAACAGCCAGAGGCCAAACTCTGCTTGTAAAGGGGAGGAGAGCTGAACTCTGCCAGCTGGGACTGAGTTGGACAGAGCACATGAGGTACAAGCTGGCAAACCAGAGAAAAAACAGCAAGCACCAGAGCTGGAGAGAGGGGAAGGAAGGGATTTCACCTTCTGAGATGCTCTCAGACCTGTTCATGGTCCTTATGAACTCATTAGCTTTCAGAGAGCAAAGAAGAGATCCCAATGCTCATGGCAGCTCTTCCAGGAAAGAGCTAGGTTGTCTCTCTCCCTTTGTTTTTCTTCTTCCTTGCTGCTCATTTCCCTCCAACATTAGGCACCTGCAGCAGTTCAGTTTGCTCAGGGAACAGTTTTGCTGCCTGTGGCTGGAGATGGGGATAAATGGACAATCCAGCAAAGGTCAGGGCAAGCACTGCCATCCAACCTGGCCTCAAACACTTCCAGGGATGGGGGCATCGTGTGCCCTTAAGAGAGAAATCAGCACCACAGAGACAACTGTTTCAAAACTGCAGCACAGCTTCTGAGCAGTCTGGACATTCTTGAAATGTCAGAGGGAAAAACGGAGACAGACGAAATCCAAAGCCACTTAGGGAGAGCTAAAATGCTTGGTAGGAAGCTGTGGTTGTTGGCTCAGCGGTCCTGCAATGCCACATTATCTGCCCTGAGCCCACTTCAGTTTCAGGCGAGGAGCCTGTGTGCAGACACTGACCCTGGGAGTAGCACTTTGCTGCCAAGCAGGAACTTTCCACTTTCCAAGCCCAAAGATGCCGATTTGCTTATGGCAAAAAAGTAATGTCCCAGCTCAGCAAGGAGCCCAGCCACCCACAAGAGGTGACAACAGCTGAGCTTCATCTGGTACCAGAGGGGGCTACAGCTTTGATTTAGGGTAAAATACAAATTACTAAAGTAAAAGAGCTAGAAGCTGGATAATAGTAATAATAATATTTTTAAACTGATTTAGAGAGCCAGAGATTGGGTAATGATTTACTAAGATATGCCAGCTGCGATCCATTTATTATTCTCTTAATGAATTTGTGTCTACCTGGTATCGAGGAGGATGGAGAGAAGAGAGCCAAATAATTGAGAGAAACCACTGAGTGTAGCCGAGCATCCCGCCCTTGGACCCCAGGACCGGTACGAGTTGGTTCTCAGGCTTGGACTAGGACCAAGGACCAAGGGAGCATGCTCAAGGGAACAGGGTGAACAGTTCATCGTGATGAAGAGGATGGAGCCTGTCATAATTAATCATTGGGACCCTCGCCCACAATTAATCTGGAGACACTGCGCTTGCGCGGGCATATTTAAATGAACTTTGAACTCATTATAATACGAAGCAGGGATAGGTATTGAATATGTATAGGGGCTTTGTCTAACTTTATGCATATGTAATCTGTAACCTAATATAAACTTTGTGAAGTGCCGCTGAGGGTGTGCATGTCTTTGGAGGGGCTACCCCCCATGCACCCCAGCTGGAATAAACACATACCTACTTCATAACTATCTGAGTTGGGGAGTCAATTCCGTGCTTCAGCTTCATCCTTGAAAGCCTCTGTTGCTGCTGGAGGTGGGTGAAAAGCTGGCAGAAGCAGCAAAAAGGGAGAGCTACCTGAAGGAATTAGCTCAGAAAAAGACAACTAAACAAAGGTAGGCAGGCAGGTATGTAGGTAGGTATTCATGTATACAGATGTGCATATGTATATGATATATGAATGCAGAAATTTTATTCTGACTCCTGAAACTCATGCCCAGAGTTGCCATGGCTTTCCCATGACTGCAGCTCCCTGTGGGGTGTGGGTAAGCAGGGCAGCCCTGTCCCACCACACTGCCCCCCCAGAGATGGGCCAAGTTATTTATGAGGGGCTTTTCAGCATAAATTCATGGTGGAGTGCCATCTGCTGGGCTCGTGCAGGGCTCTTCTGGCACAGGAAAGGGAGAAAGTGAAGAGAAACCCCAGAGGAACAGGTTGGGCTGTGCTTGGACATCAAAGTTCCCCAAGACATCTGCCAGGGAGCAGCCACAGACAGGCTGGCTCACCCTGCAGCTCGGCGTGGCCTCTGCAAAATGCCTCATGGAGACACCCACTGGCTCCCACCAGCTCCCAAACCACCAGGGAGAATCTCTGGGGAGTGGATCCCAGCCAAAATCAGGCCTAGCACTATCCTGATTGTGTGGATATACCTGCAGCAGCCATTGCCTAGGGATATCCCATAGCAGGAATCTATCTGTTAGCACAGATATTTTCTTTGTATGATGTGCATGTGATGGACTTGGCCCCTGCCAGGGAGGACAATGAGGAAATTTCACATCTTGCAACCTCAACTATCAGTGTGGAGCAGCTTTGAACCACATCTGGAGGTATCTGCTTCTGTCCAGCATCTGCTTGGGGAGCTCATGCTCCTAAATATCCAGGCACCTCAGCTAGAGCAGGCTGTGTGAATCCCTCCTGTTTGACACCTCTAAAGGGAAAACCACCTCCCTTTGAGCCATCCCTGCCTGCTGCATCTTCTCTGATTCATCACAGATGGTGGCAGTCATTGAAACCTGAATCACACTTGCATTATGCTAACCCACCTCTGATTACAGTGTGAATGAGGAGCACAAAAGGAGGAGGGGAAGGAGCAGGAGAGAGTGGGAAGCAAACTGCAAATTAAAGGCAAATCACAAGGCTGGTTTAGGCCATTGTGTAAATAAGGGTGGCTCAACTTTCTGCTGTGCTGGGAAACTGAGAAACACACCATAGTGCCAGAGATCCTCAGGATAGCAGCTATAGGATCCCTGCTTTTTGTCCTGTTAGGAATCTAGCAGCCTCATGCATTTCTGTGTTTCTGTCCCACCACTAAGGAGACTGGGAACCAAAGGAAAAATATACAGGGGCAAACTTTGTCTCAGAAAATGGTTATGAAAGGACTGAATCTAAATCCATAAATGCTTTGCCAGCATTCAGTAACCACTAATTCTAGTTTCCTCCGTGAAATACGTCAAAAGTAAGCTTCTTCTCCATCAATCAATCATCTCCCAAAAGTAGGAAAGAGACCTTGACAGCAAAGAATGGTTAAACTGAACAAGCAAAAAGTAACACGTCCCTCAGAACAAAGCACATACTTTCCTGACTGTAGAGCTTTATTCATGTCCTTCCAGCTCACTCCAAACACAAACTTATCACCCTGGTTTTTGTGTGCCAAATCAATAGCAGCTTGTGTGGGGATTGAGGAATGCTACATCTGAAAGCCTCTCACACACTTTGCTGAAGTAAAGGACTGATAATAATTAATAGCTGCCAAGGACATTTCAGCCTTGTTGAGTGATTGTTAGCATGGTTTTCCCCTGGACACAGTTTAGACTGAGCCCTTCCAATTTTCCTGGACAGTGTATGCAGAACAGGAGATTTTTCTGTGTTTTTGCGGACAATGCCTGGCAGAAGTTGAAGAGAACATCCCATGAAGCCCTTGGACTGAAAAACTTGCTGAGAACTGGGTCTGCACCTCTTCTGAAAGCTTTCCCCCAGTTGCACTAGGAAGGCACAGTAAGGACATCTGGGCTTTGGGTAGGTGAAGGAGCTCTGGACAGGCTTTCAGGTCACAGGGGAGTATCAGAACACTGCGTGCCAGAGGCTGAACGATTTGTTCCAGATGGTTTCTGCTTCTTGCTCTCATTATTCAACTGCTCTGAGAGGGTTAGAAACCTTAGGAATTATGTCTGGATCATAAGCTGCCTTTATTTCGCAGTCATTCTGGAGCTGATCCTAAAAGCGATGCTTTTGGGAGCAACAAGTCTAATAACATCACACAGAACAGTAGCTGAAGGAAGCAAGAGAGCTGAAGTTCAGCTCCTGGCTCGGCAGCTGACTTTTGTCAGCTCCTCTCAGACCAGAGGAGGCAAGTTTCTGAAACCTCCCCAGTTTTAATTTTTTCCTTGGGCCATCTGGAGCCGGGAGAGCTGCAGAGTCAGAGGGCACAAAGGCCCTGCAAGGCAGCTCTCTCACAGAAGAAGGATAGGCTGGCAGGAAGCCAGGAAAAATAAATGACCCTGTCTCCAAATGCCTCCCAGGTAAATCTGGGTTCTTTAACATCTCTCAGCAGGCAGGTGTTTTCACTTCATCACTTCAGCTTCAGTTGCTGCTTCAATTTTTCATCAGAAATGCTTGTGACAGCACGGGACACACCTCACTGGGATGTGTACGGAGCAGTGCTCCAGCATCTGCCATTTCCTTTGTGGTTTTCTCACTGTCATAAAGCACAGGTGCTCCTTTGAAGGTGCCAGTGCTTATGCTTGGGCAGCTGGAGGAAAGACCTTCAAACAGATTGCATTCCTTGGTTTTCCCAGAGTTGTGTGGTCAACCCCAGGCTGTAGGATCGAGATAAGGCATCAGATCAAGCTCAGGCTAAGTGTGATCAACGAGGAAGCTGGAATGGGAAACACACGCCCAGCAGCCAGGGGATGCTGGCAGGATGCAAAAACTCTAGTCCTTGGATGAGAGAGAGCTGCTTATGGCAGGGTCCAATCTACTTCTTATTCCCAGCAGTCAGGGAGACCAAAAATCCAATCTGAACAAATGCAATTTAATCCATTAGCAGACATCAGAGAAGCTACCTGCCTTGACAAAACCCAGCTGTGTTTCTAATTACGCAGGGATGCCTCAGAGTCTCTGTTCTAGCCACTGCGGCTAGAATCCCAAATCCCCACAACAAATTACCTCCCCTTCTCACTGTTAACAGATTTACCTGTTTATCTAACACCGTTGGCTAAATGCTGGAGCACATTCTCACACAGAGGTGTTATTGTAGCTGCCACCTGAGATTTGTTTGAGCAGGGCTTGTGGGTTTTGGTTCGTCGACAGAAGAGTCCACTTACAGCCTGAAGGGCAGGAGTTTCTTTTTGAGGGTAAACAAAAGAGGTCGGTGGGAGTTCAGGCATCCCTCTCCTCGTATCTCTTTGCTGTTCATGCTACCAGCAGCTGAACAGGCTTCCCTTTGCTCCTGATTCACAGGCAGAAGTGAAGGAAAGCCACACTCAGGCAGGTGCTTTTGCAAATTGGCTACGGCAGGTATTTTATCCAGGGCTGCAAACGAAAGTTGCTTTGCCTTAGCTGGATCAGCCTGCTTGTTTGTGCTATAACTGAAGCACTAATACATAATACCCAGGCTGGAGCTCAACCAGCTTGCGTGGGTAAGAGCCACAGCAGAGCCACAGCAGCAGGGAGCTCATTGCCAAGGCCTCGGAGAGCCAGGGATGGTCATTCCTGCTGGGCTCTCTGCTCAGGTGGTCACTCCTGCTGGCCTCTCTGCTCCCCAGCTCCCATCTGTGGGCCTGCTCTTGGTTTTCCTCCTGAATAATGAAATAACATCACATTTGTCTCCTGGCTGCTTTTGGAAACTCCTCTCCTTGTTCCCATCCTGCCACCTCAGCTGTGTGACAGCTCCAGCAAAGTGGTGCCTGGCTGATGTGACCTTCACTCTCACACAGGCAGCCTTGGAGGGCAATTGCTCTGTGAGGGGGAGTGAAGGAGGAGTAAAAGGAAAGTAAATCCTGATCTGCTCAGTCTCAGGTGGATAAGTACTGCGGAACAGTAAAATGACATTCCCAAGGTCCCAAATCACATCTTGAACCTGAGTGGCAACTGATCTGCAAGAGACATGGTGACAGTGCTTTTCCTTTCTGCTCAGTTTAAAAATAAGCATTCTTGCCACGGCAGCAGCGCACCGGTCAGGGTTCACTTGCTTCCCAGCTGTCCAGTTTCACCCTTGCTGGCAGGCAGAGGGATAATCCTGCTGTCATCTGGCCTGCCAGCACCTCACCTCCTGACGTGGTGGAGCTCCCTGCCTGTCCTGGGGTGCTCTGTGCTGCTGCACCACAGCCAGGAGGGTCCTTGGGGTGCCGTGGGCTTTCCACTGGAGCCCAGGGGGAAGAGTGCAGGGAATGCTTTGCCAGAACTGATGCAGGGTCCCTGGGCTCCGTGTTAACTGGGAGGTGACTATTTCCAGCTTTGGCTGCAGGGATGGCTGGATTGGAGTGGCCTCCATGTAGTTTTGAGCCCTGCATCCCTCTCCATGGCTCCTCACAGAGGGAAAGGGGAGCACCTGGCTGCTGCCCACTGCACCAGGGACAGACACAGTGGGAGCATTCCCAGCTTGGGAAGAGACTTAGCATGGGTTTGAGGTTGGCTGAGGCTTGGCATGAGTGCCTGCAAGGGAAAGCCATGTGCTGCTGCAGCAGGTGGTGGGGCTGGCAGCAGGATGATGGCATCTTCCTCCGAGTCAGTCACACTGGCAGGTAGTCAATCACCACAGTGTCACCTGAGGGACTAAGGATGCTGCACTCTGAGCACCAGCAGAGCTGGGTTTCTGCCTCTCTGTGCAACAGGGAAGACATCCCCATATTCACAGCTGCCTCAGCTTGGAAATGCAGAGGCAGAAAGGATTTGGAGGAGATGGAGGGGGCTGATTGGGAAAGAACAGAGCAGCAGGGACAGGGACTGGCTCTTGGGAAAGGAGGCAGAGCAGGCAGGGGGAGCTCCTGGAGGGGCATGACCTGGGCTGGGTGGAAGTGCTGACAACAGGAGGCTGGGGGCACAGGATGGACAAGGACAGAGGGGATGCTGGATGAGGAGACAGTGGAAATAGCAAGCAGGGCACAGTGAGGGACTTTAGGCAAGGGCTGGGGCCAGGAGAGGGTAAGGGTTGAGTGCAGAGAAGGACAAAGACTGCAGAAGGTGAAAGATGTGCAATGGGGACAAGAGAAGGCACTGTGAAAAATAAACCTTAACCTTATGAAGAATGTAACGGTTTGGGTTTTTTTCTTTCTGTTAAAACTTTTTTATTTTAATTGCTATTCAAGTTTTCTCCTAGCTTTCTCTGCCCATTCTTCCCCTCCTGGTCCTTGACCCTCTGTCAGTAATTCTCCTTCAGTGTTTGCTAATTTTCTGTCTCTTGCTCCGCCAGTCTGACTGTCATCGCAGGCATTGTGCTTTGTCCTCTGTGGGAGGATGCAGAGATAGCAAACAGTCTGCACAACACAAAGGCTGCTCTCACCTCTGCTCTGGCAAACAGCTCAGACTCCCTGCCTGCAATTATCCTTTTGGTTCTTCTCTCTGTCCTCTTCCATTGCTCCAGTCTTGGTTTTCCCTTGTGTTTTCTGCAGCCTGGCTTCTCGCCAGCTTGGCTTTCCCACCTGGAGCTGAGTCTATCCCTATTCCTCCCATCACTTGCAGCACTTCTCTGCCTTGCCCAGCCCAGGGAAGGGAGTGGTGTGACAGGGAGGACGTGAAGAGCATCCTCTGCAGATCTCTGTGGTCGTGGCTGAGGTCAGGGAGCCAAACGTTTATGGTTTGTGTGTGGGTGTTATGCAAATAACAGCAATTATTCACTGTCAGAACTTCACCACTGAGCCAAAACTCAACCATTTTTGCTGGACTGTCCACAGAGGCTGCTACTTCTAAAGGCTAACTTGCAACCAGACTTTAACCTTCCCCTCACAGATGTAGAATTGTTACTCCTATTAACGAAGTCACATTTCTGGTGAACTTGCCACACCATCCTGTCCTGCCACAAGAGATATGATTCTGCTGGCTATAGTCCCCAAAAACATATTTCTTCCCTTATTTCTGTGAATATGTGAATTTGTGAATTGTTCAGCTTGTTACAAAGCAGCAACAGTGGCCTGGAAGTGCATGAGGGCATTGTTTCTGGCTCTGTTCAGTGCTTTTGAAGGGCTCCCACTGAAATGTGGGAAGCATCTTCCCATTAACTCAGCAGGTTTTAGAGCCTCTTGCACTGAGGTGTGTCAGCCTCTGTGTTCTGCTCACCCTTTGGTTTATGAAATCCTGTGTGAATGAGAAACTGTATTTTGACTACTCAGGAGGAAGTGTCCAAACTGTTTAAGTTCTTTAATGGAGAGAGACATTTGGCTTACACAAAGATGGTCTCATTTGCTTCTTTTGGACTAGAGATTTGGAAATGGCATTGGCTCTTCAAAAGTCAGTGAAACCTACAGGAGCTGGGTCCACTGGGTACGCAACAAATATCAGAGGGTGACAGAAAGCCATCAGGAGTTGTGGTGGTTTCTGATGACCCTCCACTTGCCCCAAGTGCAAGGTGGAGTTCCTTCATTACATACCTAGATCCCCAAGAAAATCCCTTAGTAATCCCCATCCATACACCCTTTGCAAGAACACTCCTCCATCCTCCTTCTGCCATCACATGCAGAGTAATCCTTTTCCTGCGTCACCCCTTTGGTGATCCTTCTTACTCTGCAGGATCACATGCACTGCACACAGCAACCTCACACTCACAGGGTGAGCACTGAGCTGGGGAGAAAAAACCCTCCCCTTCTCCTACACATTGCAAAGAAAGCCTCCTTTTATTTTTTTTTCCCTTTCTTTCACCTTGATGCCACAAAACCCCTCTTCCCTGAGTGGTACCAACTGCAAGGGTGGTGTTTGTTGACTTTTCCAGCCAACTTTTGCCAGCTCTTTGCCGAGATAACCTTTCCCACCCACCCTCCTGCTCCTCCAAGGCTGTGAGCAAGGCAACACTGTGCTGACGTTTTCTCCTCTGTCACAGCCCTGGGACACTCTGAAAGGACAGAACAGGACCAGGTAACCCTGCCAGCTCCCCCGTGTCCTTGTGCCCTTGCAGCACACAGAAAGCTTTGTGCTCCAAACCAGGGTGCTGCTTACTCACACTCAAGGGAAGCCTGTGCAAGCTTGTAGCCTCAGGTGAAGAGCTGCATTTTTGCAGTGTGAGAAACGGGGAAATCAAGAGAAAATGCCCTGTGAGATCTCCTCCCTCACTACATAAAATGCCAAAATGTCATGGCTCACAGACCCTCTTGGTCCCTTGTCACAAACCCCACTGCAGCCAGCACAACTCCTGAGTACCCAAGAAAATAACTAAACATTCACCGAACAGTGACCAGAGGAGAGTAAGTGATCTCAAAAGCTGCTGGCTTCTAGATTATTGTTATCTTGTGACTCCAATGGAGCAGCAAAATTGGGATGGAGATGATAAAACCCAAAAGTGATGGTGGTTTGCTTATCTTTCCCTTCCTCTCCCCAGCACCCTTACAAGATCCTGTCTGTGCCTCTCCCAGTGCAGTCTCTCTCTCATTCGGTGGAGATGACTTAATCCAGAAAGGGTGATGAGAAGGAGAAAGATTTAAATCAAACCTGATTACTGGGGCTTGATAGGCTTCCCTGGCAAGCTGTTCTGGGACAGACCCAAAAGTTGTCAGCTCACTGCCTGCTCCCTTGACAACGCTGTTCAGGAGCCTTATGAAATGCAGATGTCCTCTGAAAGCTCTTCTCAGCTCCAAAAACCTTCCCCCTGGCAGTGGGCAGGTGGGCACTGAGGGTCACCAGGGGCCTGAGCAGCATGTGGCTTTGTGGCAGCCCTTTGGCTATTGCTGGGCAAACAGAGGGCGAAACAGCCCTGTGAGTGCTCTGCCTGACACTCCTGAAATGGCATCCTCTCCCCGTGGCTTTGGGAGTCAAACCTAGGAAATCACTCTGGCCTGGCTGTGAGATAATCCTGCCAAGCCATTGCATGTGCTCAGCTGCCATTCCTGATGTCAGGGCTCTGCCCAGGGGATGTGGATGGCTCGTGGTGGCCACAGGGACCTCAGGGCAGGCACTAGGCAGGATCCAACCTGTAGCTACTTCTCATCCCAGACAGTGGAGGCTGGCCTGGGGCTTGGAGCAGGGAGAAGGTGTCCCCACATCCCTGTTGTTGGCCATCGCAGGCACTACCCTCCAAGGCAGGAGTGATGCAGAGGCAGGAAGCAAATCCCTAACTTTGGAGCTCACAGATTTTATGGAAAGGGTGGCAGGAGATGGCCATGACTGTAGCAGAGACCTTGAGCTCATGGCTTGGTGATCCCATCCAGTCTCCTGCAGGAGGAACAGATGACTACAGGCACAACAGGAATGGCACAGGGACAAGCCCAGGGGAGTTGCAGAGTGGTGCAGTGGGGAAGTTCTGTGTGCCAGATCCACCTACAGCAAGGTCAGCTGACACTGGCCAACACCTGAAACCCCCAGGGGGAATACAGCTCATTAAAAGCGACAAAGAAACATTTCAGACATGATTTTGAAATGAGCCGATTACACCCTTCTTCTTCTTCAATTCAGTCATAAACGCAGCTATGAAATCAGATTGTGTTATAAATAATTAAAAAGAAAAAAAGCTGGGCTAAAGCAGCATGAGTGATTTATCTTTATTAAAAAATGGAGAGCAATAAAGTAAAGCTGTAATAATAAAACAAAAACGTTGACTAATATCTGTGAAAAATTTGGAGGGCCACAGAGAGAATGAGCTATTGTGCTTTGTGGCGGGTGGGGTGCTGGTGAAGTGTTTGTGGCTAGGACAAAGACACTGAATTTTGCAAGCAGTCGATGACTTTTAGGGTTTGCTTTCCCCAGGCTCGCTGCACCAGTGAGGAAATTGTTCATGCTCCAGAAAGGCAGACTTTTATTAAACTCACCACAGTCTCTTTTGAGGGTCTTTCTTTCTCCCCTTTCTTTCTCCCCCTTCCACTACACAGTGCCATTGATAAGATGAATTTTAATATTGCAGAAAGAAAAGGAGTGACAAAGAGCTCCTTAAACATCTTACTGCAAACCCAACAACACTTGCCATGTTACCTTGCTGAGCTGACTGTGCATGGGAGCTGGTGGGACCTGGCTGAGGAAAAGGCTGCGTCCGTGAAAATCGCAGTGAAGTAAAAGTTCAAAGGAGGAGAAGGGAAGGGGAGATAAGAAAGCTTCAAATCTTCATTTAAAAGGAAAAGAAAATCTGATTAAGATGTGCTGGCTAACTCAAAACACATGAGCCTGAACATCAAAAGATTCGTAATTCGTACATGTGCTGCAGATAATTATCAGTTTAACTTGATACTTCCTACAGCGACAGAACTGACGTCAGGCAGCTCCAGCGACCGACTTTCAAACCAGCCCCTACACTGAGCACTGAGCAAGGGCCCTGCTGCTGACACCAATCCTTTTACTGTCCCTTATGGCCCTGTGGGACTGCCAAAAACCTGCCTGGATGCCCTCCTGGCTGCCCAAAATCTGGGTGAGACCCAGGAGAGACTGAGAGAGGAGGCAGTGCCTCCCAGGCAGCTCTGGACATCTGGACCTCTGGTAGACCTCCTGTCCCACAGTGAAAGGGCAATGACAGAAAACCTAATGTGACTTGAGGATCTGTCAAAACATGGCCTAGAAAATGAATGTCAGACTCAGCTTTCTCCAGCCCACTGCGATCTGGGGATGGCTGCAAGCCGGCTCCTCCAAAATTGCTCCTGTGCTGCCAAGCAGTGAGGCTGGAGGGGCAGCTGGTGGCTCATCCCTGCCCTGGCTCTCCTTTCCCTGCCTGGCTGGTGGGAATGTCACAGCAGGGCCAGCCTTGGGGACACCAGGAGCCACACACAACCTGGCTGCCCCGCGGCCACCTGCGCTCTCGTGCCGCAGTTTGGAGCTGATCTTGAAACTCCCTGCTCATTTCTGAGCCAGAAGGTTGGGGCAGAAGGTGGGTAATGAATCCCAGATTTTCCAAGAGAGTCATGTGTAGCATAAGAATAATGTGACTTCGGGGAATGGCAAAGCAAAGCATTTTCCTTCCGTATCCAAGAGACTTCTGTTCAGTCCCAGGCTGTCCCCAAGAGCTGAAATGCTCTTCTGTCTGCCTGTCCACGGGAGAGAGAGACAGACAGAGACAGACAGAGACAGGGCGTAGGCAGGGGAGAGGTCATGTTTTTGTGAGAGGGGAAAAAATTCAAAAGCCTGCTGGTGAAATACTCCTAATCCCCATGACTCTTTGTACGGTGGAGCTGGGAATTTTCTCTCTCTCTCTCCCCTTGAGTAGCCCCATGACAGTTTTCTTTCATGAAGAGCTCCCTGTGTTCAACCCACAACCCCAAGACCACCTTCTCTACATTCTTTTTTAATTTAAGGATTTTATTGCTCTGAGGGGGGATGGGGGAAACACTGAGAATTACAACTAAGGCCCCTACTGGGCATTCTGTCATTACCCCATCCTTGCGGAATATGCTTTTTTTCCATGTACTTAATCATTTATTTAATGGACAGCAATGGCATGTGAGGCTTCGAGGTCTATGAGGAATGAAGCCCAACCTGCAAGACGCTCTGGTAAGTCAACTGTTTACAGTAAGCACACCATTCCACTAAGCATCCTTCTGAAGGCTCCTGAAGATCAGTTTGAGGCCAATAAAATAGTCTGGATTTTTTTGTTTGGTTGGTTTTTGTTGTTTTGGTTTGCCTTTTTTTTTTGTTTGGTTTGGGTTTGTTTTTTGTTTTGTTTCAGTTTGGTTTGGTTGGGGGGTTTTAGTTTGCTTGGGTTTTTTGGTTTTGTTTTCGGGGTTTTTTGGCTTTTTTTTGTTGTTGGTTTGGTTTGGTTTTTTTTGTTTTGTTTTTGGTTTTTTTTGTTTTGTTTTTGGTTTTTTGTGGAGAAATAGAGTTACAAATATTCCTTTCTGTCTATGCCAAGCCTGAAATGCAGGCAGGTGACACCTTGAGAGAAAACCAGCTCACTTTTAGCAAAGTGAACTCACACACTGATGAACATCAGACACACACAGACTGACCAACCTCCCCTGGAAGTTCAGTTCTGTCCCACTCAGTGATCAATCTCAGCACTTCAAACAGCATAAAGCATCATGTGTTTTAGGAAAAGGAACTCCAAATACAGAATTTAAACCTATTCCTACAATTGTGATTTAATTACCCCAAAATGCTGACAATAAATTTACATTTTAACTGAAGGTAATGAATTATGCATGACTGTGTAGCACTTTGTGTGTAGATCCTGTAGGTTCTGTGTAGATGAGCACAGGGACAGGAATGGTGTGGATTGCAGGGATTTATCCTGACAGTGCAGGGAAAAGGCAATCATTTAGGAAAGGGTCACTCCAGGCAGACAGCAAAGGGTGAAAATGGTCCTGTGACAAGCTCCATGTTGTGTTATGATGTATGAGAACTGACTCCAGCTTCTCCCTGTCACAACAACACAACACTGGAAAATCACATTGCTGTAAGTTTACCCCTCCTGAATGCATTTGGGTTGTATAAGTAGGAAAAGTGATGGCAAAATGCAAAATATCTGCCATCCCCAGCAGGGACATGAGAACACCAAAGTGACTGTTGGTGTTCAGACTCCCAGGATTTTGCCATGTTTTGGCAGCTCATCTGTCACAAGTGTCACTCATCCCCACACAAAACCAGAGCATTCCTCTGAGGAGGAGGAGACGGGAGGAAGTCAGATTTTCTGGATGCAGAAAGCAATATGCAGTTGTGAGTGCATGCAGACAGGAATCTTGGAAAACAAAAGCACCGAGGGACATGCTGGACCTCCAGTGGATGCTTGATTTGTGGCTGCTTTGGGGATGTTTTACATCAGGAGTTCTTAGCACTAGGAGGGGGCAACAGAGCATGACTATGAAATTATTTGAGATTTCTCTACCACTTCTGCCTCTCAGAGCTTTGACCTTCAAAACAGTTTCTGTTTCCAAGCAAAAAGATGTGAAAGGCAAGAAAAAAATATTAAAACCACCAAGGCAAAAACACCCAAAGAATTGTGTCTGATTGGCACCACCCTGTCTTTGTGTCAAACTAATTTGACTGAGTTCCTTGGCTTTCATATTTTAGCTGTTTGCTTTGGCATGGTGATAGCAATTTCCTTCTTCAACTGCAGTGGGATGAGAGCTCCAGCCCTTCTCTGTGCTGCTGCAGACATCACCTCTCATATCCTGGTCTGAGAGGGGACAAGAAGATCAGGGCAGTGGCACTTGGGCCTCTGGGTGGGGACATGTTGTGAACTTGGCATGGATGGTTGGATTTTGAGTACCTTGTTGATGAATATGTAGGATCACAAAAAAAACCCCAAAAACAATTCAACAGTTTTAGTGTCTTCTTTCACCCTGCTTTACAAAAATGGAAGGTTTGACAGGTCTGATGCTAACAGCATGTGTGGCTTGTGTTACCCAAAGCTGACTGAAACCAAAGAAATGAAAGATTTACTGCAGTGCAGAAGTTTGAGAAGTATTTAAAAATAATTAAAAGTGTCAGTGAAAGCCAAAATTGAATGGTACTGTTACTTTCACCTGTAATATGGTGAACTCAGCAAAAACAGATCTCAGCACCATAGGATTCCTCCAAGCTGTGACAGAATCCTGCACCTGGAGCTCTGGCTTCTCCCCTTCCAAAGGTAAAGAATGTAAAGTTGCTGCATCTTTCCAGACAAGGCATTCTTAGGAAGTTAGAGGAAGCTGTGAGGATGTTGTATGGGAGATGACCAGAATTTGGACACTGCTGCTACCTCTTGGTTCATTAAAAATGATCTGTAATGACAGCCATGCCTTACTGACAAAACCAAACCTTTTATTTGATATGCTACAAACAAAAGATCCTTTGGTGACAAACTGTGCTAAAGCTCCACAATTCAACAACAAGGACACAAGTTCAGGACTGAAGAGGTCTGAATACATCATCATTTAATAAAGTATTGCAGAAGACTTTGGTGAACTTTGTTATTCATTTCCACACACATCAGCTCACCAACAACTTTAAAACTTTTATTTGGAGATATTTTTTACTAAGCATACAGCAGTTATCCAGTTAAATTAAATGGCTGCAACAGACTGTCCCTTAACTTCATATAGGCCACTGAGCAGCCACCAGTAGAAATTTTAGTTGTTTCTAACCTTCTCTGAAGTCAAACTCATGACCTTGAAGCACATCAGTATAGTCCCTCAGTGAGACTCTATGCTTGTTTCTCTTTTCCTCCTTGAATTTTCCTTTTCTTTTTTTTTTTTTTTTTTTGTGTGTGTGTGTGCTCTTGGTGACATTGAAGGGCAATTTTAATTGGTTCAGCCAACAGAATGTCCCTTTTGAACAGTTGCTCTCATCCAAGCTGGCTGTGAAATCACACATGGAAAGAAAACTACCGAAGCTTTTGATGATGGAAGTGCTGGGAGGATTCAACACCCCTTTGCTCCTCCACAGACCTCAAGGTGATAAGTTACCTTTTGATCTCAGTCAGAGTCTTCTGGGCTCCTGCCACGAAGAAGGCAAAAACCCATCCACTCTGAGCTGCTGATGTCTTTGCCTTTGTTCTGCGCTTTAGCCGAACTCCCCAGCAGCAGAGGGGATGTTTGACTCACACCAGTGTGACTCTGCATTTCACACAGCACGGTCCATTTGGTGCCTGTGGCTTTGCTTGAAGCAGGTCATGGGGAAGAATGGAGCTCCTTCCTTCAGAGACAGCAAAATCCCTGCAGTTCAAGCAGGCTTAGCAGAGGGAGAGGAGCCTGTCTGTCACCTGCTGTGCAGCTCCAAGTGGGGAGGTGGCCTGCAGGAGTGTCTGCAGCAGGACACTGCTGTCATGACCTTCACATCTCTCCATCCTGAAATGACTCTGAAGGTCTCCAGATGAGCTGAGCTTTCAACTAAAAAAGGTGGCATTGTCCAAATGCTCCTTGAGCTCTGTCAGGCTGGTGCTGTGCCCACTGCCCTGGGAGCTGTTCAGTGCCCAACCACCCTCTGGGGGAAGAACCTTTTCCTGATATCCAACCTAAACCTCCCCTGACACAGCTCCAGGCCATTCCCTTGGTCCTGTCACTGTCACCACAGAGCAGAGATCAGTGTCTGCCCCTCCTCTGCCCCTCACAAGGAAGTTGTGACTGCACTGAGGTCTCCCCTCAGCCTCCTCTTCTCCAGGCTGAACAGATGGATTCCCCTGTGAAAGGGACTTGGATGAAATGATTTTTGAAGGTCCTTTCCAACCCAAACTGTTCTGTGATTCTGTGAATGACTCATACTTCCATGACTGGAGAAGGAGTACAAGAATTACATAAACAGATAATAAGAGAATTTGGAAGAAAACAGTTTGTAATGGAACCAGGCAAAATAATTAGGATGAGGTGAAAGGCATTTGAAATATCTGGGGTCATTTAGAACAGGTACTCTCTGGAGAGACTATGGCCAGGGCAACTGAAGAACTGCAGTTATGTTCCAGCTATAAGGAAACTCTCAACAGAGAGAAACTGGAAGCACCCAGATGTCCAAGATAGTTACACTTATGGCTGAGAGAGACTGAAAGAAAATATTTGAGAATTTAACCAGACTGCTAGGTTGGTACAAATATGTTTCTTAGCTGGGAGAAAAAAAACACCTAAATCTTTCATGGAAGTATAAGCACAACCTAATATGAGTTATAATTCTTTTAATTAAGCCAAAGGGAGACATTTAAGGAGACAAAAGTCATAACATTTTGTGTGCTTGTGCTACAGCAAAGTGAGGAGCAGCAAGCCTGAGGCATTTGACTTGTCACACATGCTACAGATATTAGACCAACTCAAAGGAAGATTATGGTTAAAATAACGGAAGAAAATGAAACATAGATTTGCTCACATTCTTCTGAGAAAGCTGAGTTTATTCCAGAATATTGCTTTAACTGTGCAGAGACAGCCCAACAGGCTGAGCAGGGGCTCTCAGCCCTATTCCTGGTAGCTGTGGTGTGCCAGGCAGAGCCATTCCCAGCCCAGCACACCCCTGCAGGCACCTGGGCTGCAGGAGTCTCACTGCCACCTTTTCTGTGCTCATTCCAGTGGGAGGTGTCCCTGCCCATGGCAGGGGGCTTGGAAATGGCTGATCTTTGAAGCCTCTTCCAACCCAAAATCTGTGATTCTTGCCTCTTCCCAGATAAATCTGATGTTCTTCACCAGGGACCTCCTGCTAGGTTCCCCACCTGCCCCAGACCTGCCACCCCATATCTCCCTCCATGTGCCTCCTCATCCCTACAAATGCCTCCATGTTCCTCCTCCTCCCTAGGCTGCTACACCCTGGGAAAAGGAGTAAGAATTAAATAAACTCTTCTGCTGGGACAGGTGCAAAATGAGCTTCTTTTATGCTTTCCTTTCTGCAAACATCAGGGAGGAATGCCAGGAACAGCCAGTGTCACCCTTGCCCCTGGGGATGGAGTACACCTCTTTCCTGATGTGTTTCTGGAGCTCAGCTGTGTCAGCTGCCCAGCAGGGTCACTCCTTACAGATCCCAGCACTGAGATCTGCTCCTGTTCTCGGTCTCTCAGCACTCAGAGTGGTGTGCAGACAAGGAGCTGGGAGGTGGAGGTGGTGGGAAGTGACACAGGCCAGTGTGCAGCGTGCCAGCCCAGAGGGATGCAGCTCAGCCTGGCAAAATCAGATGCAAAATAACTCATTTGGCCAGAGATAATCAACAGATGAGTGAGGATGGGCTGGTTAGGCAGAGCAGCTTCACGATGATGTGTAGAGTCCAAGGAGAGAAATCAGACACAAGAGTTGCACTGCACTGTGTCCCATGTGGGTTCAGTTGTAATCCTAGTACTCATTCATCACTATCTCCCTGAATGTCTTCTCCAAGCTGTGACAAGACTGAGAGTGAACCAAAAAGGAGACAAAATTCTGTGGAAAAGGAAAAGGGGCACAGGGGTGCTCACAGAGGGGAGCTGAGCCTCCAAGCTGCAAATTAAGAACTCAGGAAATGATTGCCCACAGAGCAAGTCCTGCCGTTCTCTGTCCAGGGCAGTGACAGCAGGACAGGTGGCTCCAGCAGGGACAGCAGGGATCAAGTGTGCAAGTGAAAGGGAAGCAGAAGCTCTGTGTTCCTTATCAGGATTACCCTCCACTGAGAAGGAGTTCCCCAGCTAAATGAACCCTGCTATGAGCACACATTGGGGTTTCTGCTCCTTTCTCCCAACTACTCCTTCAGTTCCCACCTTGTCCAATTTCCCCAGCTTTGCCAAACCTGTGGTGGCTTGAAAAATGGCATAGCAGGCATGAGACAATGTGAAGAGTAAGTGGAGACTGGAAGCACCTGCAACACCACACCATTTCTAAAATCCAGAGTGATTCCTTTGAGCCTTCTTAGGGGTGGGATTTATTTATTTTTCTTTTCAAACTGAAGATGCTGTTTGTCAGTGGAAAGATGATGCAGGCTGGGGACCATGCTGAGATGATACCCTGCATTCCTGCTGGGGCATAAGATGGAAGCTGAGCTCTGACTCCTCAGGTGGTGTTGGAGGCACAGCTGGGGTCAGTGTCACCCACCCTGCTCACAGAGGGTGACAGGGCTCTGACTGGGCTGATATTATCCTGTGACACAAGGAGCTGTACAGATGCTGTACCATACCTCTCTCTTCCTTCCCACTCCTTTCCCAGTCCCCCTCCATTTTTGTACCAGCATTTACAGGGAAGAAACCGAGTTGTCTAACCCAGATTTGCACTCTGAGTAACAAGAGGAGCATTTCAAGGAAATGCAGGGCTGGGGGGAACAGAGCAGGGGGAGCTCCTGAGATGCTCAGGAACTGGAAAATCAGCAGGGCACAGTTTCTGGGAGCATGAACAGAACCACCTGGAGAGCTCAGCAGCCACACACTGCATCTAAGAGCTGCCTGCACTCTGTGGGCACCTGCAAGGGACTCCTGAACTCGAGTCTTTTCAACACTGTGGCTCTTCTACATTTCACACAGTGCCCTGCCAGGTGTTGATCCATGGAAATGCCAAACTCAGCTCTGATTCTGCACTAGGAGAAGGGGTGCTGCCCCTTGCAGCAGTGCTGTGAGGGATCTGGGCTCAGCGAAGGACTCTCAAATCTCATTTCTAGGAGGTTTGCTCCTTTGGTGTTTCACAGCTCAGCTGAGGCTGTACCAGTGACTCCTGTGGCAGAGGGCATCTCCTGCACTATTAAAGCCCTCCCTGTGCCAAGGGCATGCAGATTGCAGTGCAGACATTTTAATTATCTTGGGGGATTTTCTCAGCTCCACATCTCCCTCTTCTGCTGAGGCATTTGAGCTCTCCTAGTTCCAAGCAAAACCAATGGGGGAAGCAGACAAAGAGGACAGGATGGAAGTCTAAACACCCTCTGAATAAAAATGGAGTGGTGGATAAATCATCTTTGATCTTGAGAGGGAAGAGAATGCAAGGAAGAGCGAGAGGAAGGAGATGTGCATTTGAAGCTGTCATGTGAACAGAAACCAGGAGGGATGGGTGAAGCAGAGAGCAAAAGTGGCTTTGGTGAGGGGAGCTGGTGGGAGTCCTGGGAGCAGGGAGGAGCAGGCAGGGGATACACAAGGAAATTGTGGGGGAAGGCATCCTTGGTGTGGGAAGCCAGGTAGGTCTGCAGCAAAGTGTGACACACACAGACTTGCCCAAGACACAAGGGCAAATTTCAGCCACCAGGGAGGAGCCTCGGTGTGTGAAAGTCCCACAGAGTTTTGCAGTGAAGCTCAATGAGAACCAAAGCTGGATTTTCCTCGTATTTTTGCAGGAATCTGTAACCTTTAGAGTACAGACCCTCGTGCAGAGTAGCTGGGGGACTGTTGCTTGCTTTCTTTAAAATAGGAGCATTTCCAACAGTACAGAGCTGTGGACAGTGGAAACTCAAGGTCCTAGGCTGAGAGAGGGAATTTGGTGGGACAGATTTGCACTTTGAGTCTGACAGGAGGTAAATGGTGCAGGATGTTGGGCTGAGATGGGGAGATGGAAAAGGCTTTGGTGCTCCACAGAGAATGTACAAGAGGATAAGGTGAAGAAAGCTCTAGAAAGCTCTACAGAGAATGTACAAGGGGATAAAGTGAAGAAAGCTCTAGAAATGTCTTCCTCCAGGAAGGTGGCAAATTTATGGAAGGGTCGCTCTGTCCGCAAGCTGTCTTTGCTTTTCTACTCCAATATTGGAAGGAGCATTGCTCAACCCTGCCCCAGGCCCAGCTCCCTTCCCTGTGGCATGGCAGGCTGATGGGGAGGCAGCTGGCCCAACCCCTGTTCCACACAGCAGGACAATTTCCAGCCAGACAAGCCCCGACCCGATAGCGCACAACGCTTTCGCTTTGCAAATTACTCGTGGCATTTCCTGTAAACACCATCAGCACCTACGGGCTGGGAAACACAGTGACATTATAAAATGTCTTCTGAAAGGGCAGCCCTGCTTCGTTTTTTCCATTATTTGCCAGTTTCCGTGTTTCGGAGAGCTAGAAATTGGAGGAGCAGGGAGTGGAGTGTGGGGAAATCCAAGGTTGCTTGGGAGAAGAGCAACCTTCTCAGAACCTCAGGACAGTACTTTCCAAAGCTGTCCAAAATCTTGGTGTGGAGCATTTCTTTCCCTAGAAATTTTGGATAAGAAAAGATGTGGAGTGCTCTGATTTCTTCCCAGTTTCCCAGCCAACTTTTGTACTCCCTGTGCCTGAGGAAAAAATGCTTGTGGTCTAAATGTCAGGATAGAAAGCAAGACTGGAGAGGACAAACAGGCAAACAGAGCTGAAATCTAAATAAAATATTACCAATCTCCATGCCTGAAAGTTTCTCAAATTGTGACACTGGATTAAAAAAATGACTTAAGTATTTTGCTTTGAAATGGAGCAAGAAAACAGGCAAACAAAGGAACCTCAGCCTCCCATGAGGTCTGTTTGTCTTCTGGTATCTTTGTTTTCAGGTTCACTGGGGAGGGGTTTAACCATCTCCCTAGGACTGTGACACGCAGAAAAAGCATAAAAATCAATGTCTCCCATTGCCATGTGACTGCAAACACCCAGACATTTAGAAAGCAACAAACATCACAAGATTCAGGATTCATCATAAGAGCGAGGAACCATCACGTAATTTGCCACTAGCACAAAGCAAAGCTGACTGGCAGTGTCACCTTACACTGGCATAAACTAATGAATTGCTGTAAAAACAGGCTCCAAGGACTTTTGAAAGTCGAGCTTATTTTCCCCCTGTTTGTTTTATGGTGTTCTTAGTCAGGACAAGGGGAGTCACCTTGCCAGGAGGTTTATAAAGAGCCATTTTTTCCCTTCAAAGGCTCACAGTCCAGTGTGTGATGGAGTCCAGTAAAGGGACTGACAGGACCAAAGCAATGAGCCAAAAAGATATGTAAAGACTGGACAGAAATTATTGCTCAGGAGTGGATAGAGAAAAAGACAAAACAATTATCTTCATGATGCACTATCACAGAAACTGTGAAAGTTAAATGGACACAGGCAGCTAATTCAACACAACCTGGCAAGTTCTGTGGCTGAACTGGGGCTGTGCCAGAAGGATTGGTGCCATCTGGTCCATGGCTGTGATGGAGGCTTTGATTAGAGTAGTAGGGTTGATTAGTAGCATTAATGGATGGATGATGCCAGGGCAGATGCAGGGCAGGCAGAAGGGGCAAGAGAATGGAGACACTGCAAGACACAGTCAGGTGGCAGCACATTTGGAATTATTTTGGAATGGAATATCCAAGGCTTAATTTTATTGCAGATTTCTGAGCCCATTTCCACTGAATTCTGTCCTTTCCTAAGAATAGTCAAAACCCTCTTTCTGCTGCCCATCACAAGGGAGCGTGGTGGTCTCTTACAGGAGTCCCAATACTCTTTTTCAGACCACAGCAATTTGAGACTACTCCAGGGGGAATTTCTGATACTCTCTGCTCCTGCAGATCAACCTGGAAAAAGGGGAAGAGACTCCTCTAGCAGAGAGGAAAACTAGTTAACCTGTATTTCTAAACCTCCAAGGACCTGAATCTGTTCTGACTCAGCAGGATCAAAATGCCAGTATTTGGGCAGCTTGGATTCTCAGCCCAAACCTCCCACTTCCCCTCCAAAACCACTGTGCTCCCACACTCTGAATTTTGTGTGGGATGTTTCCTTGGGCTCTGAGTGTCATCTGCAACCCTCAGCCCAGGTTACACATTGACCCATGGTGTCATGCCCAGTGAGCAGGAACACGGGAAAACAGGCAGGATTGTGCATGGCCTGCCTGATGCACCTCCTCAGGGCAGCCAGCAGCTCCCTCAGGCTCTGATGGACAACTTTGGGAAGCTTTTTGCCTCCTGGCAGCGAAGCCTCCAGGGAAGATGGCAAAGCAGGGGGCTGGATCATCATCCAGCTAGCAGAGAATCACAAGATATTGGGGCCTTAAGATATGGAAGGGACCTGAGAGATCTTCTCATTCCAACCCCCTGCCATGATCAGGGACACCTCCCACTGAAACAGGAGAGCCCTGTCCAGCCTGGCCCTGGACATCTCCAGGGAAGGGTTCCCTGGTCTTTTCCTGGTAGCCCAGCTATCCCAACCTTCATGAAAATGTTTTCTCAGAGGATACCAGGACAAGCAAGGCCCTGCTTGAGGCTGAAGAGCCCATAAAAAATCTCAGAGGAGTTTTGTGCCACTTCCCATTCCAGTGGAGGACATCAGGATGCAGAGGAGGGGGGATGCTCCCTAGAGACCAGGCAGCTGGGTGCAAAGGTGACCCCAGCAGTGGCCATGCCCTTGGTGACAGACACCATCCTGCAGGATCCACACATGGCAGACACACCTGAGGGGTTCAGGAGGTCCATGGACAGCCCCCAGCAGAGTGAGGGGATGAGCCAGGGCCAGGGTTTGCCCAAGAGCTGGAGGAGACAGGGCTGAGGGCAGGGCTGGAGACAAGATGCCTACAGCACAGACCTCAGGGCTATCCAACAGACAGGGCTGGAGAAGAGCAGGAGGGACAGCCACGCCTAAACCTTAGGCCAGGAGGAGACTGGAAGCCCCAGGTGGAGCTGAAATGAGGCTCCAGAACACACTGTCAGGGTGTGGGGTGAGGCTCCTGGTGAGACTGGTCAGGGCTGTCAAGGATTATTCCTTAATGATCCTGTGCAGGTTTTGGCTGGGGTAGAGTTAATTTTCTTCCCAGTGGCTGGAGTGGGGCTGTTTTGGGTCTGTGCTGGAAGCAGTGCTGGTCACACATGGATGTTTCAGCTCTTGCTGAGCAGTTCTCACCCAGAGCTGATGCCCTTTTCTGCCCCTCAGCCCAGCCAGGGGACTGGGGGGCACAAGGACAGGGCAGGGGACACAGCCAGGACCCCAGGGATGTCCCACACCATGTGGTGCCATGCTCAGGGCACAGAGCTGGGGGAGAAGGAGGAAGGGGGAGCTGTTTGGGGTTGTTAGCATTTGCCTCCCAAGTCACTGTTAAGTGTGATGGAGCCCTGCTGTCCTGGGGATGGCTGAGCACCTGCCTGTCCATGGGCAGTGGGGAATTAATTCCATGTTTTGCTTTTCTGAAATGCACAGCTTTTGCTTTACCCATTAAAATGCCTTTATCTCAACCCAGTTTTCTCACTTTTACCCTTCCAATTCTTTCCCCCACCCCAGTGTGAGGAGTGAGGGAGCAGCTGTGTGGGGCTGAGCTGCTGGCTGGGGTTAAGAAACAATAGACCCTCAGGGTTCTGACAGATGAAAACACCACAGGAAGAGGGGTCCATCTTCTTTAAAAGCAAGTCCTTTCTCTCTCCTTAGCTCAGGTCCCTGATGTGAGGTGTTCCTGTGGAAGTTATCAGCTCCTTAACCAGTCCCTGCAGCCTCACCTGCATGAGGCACATCTGCAGAGTTCTCTTTTGTGCAAAGCCAGCCCTCACACCAGAGACATCTTGCTCATACAGCTGACCTATGTTCTTCAGAATCAGCTCCTTGCAGCACAAAATCCATCCCTTAAAAACAATATTGATGGAGGTGTGGAGTCCAGAGTTAGGAAATGCTCTGATTAAGGCGACCTGTGCAGCCTTTCTTCATCAGCCTCATGTGTCTGCGTTGGGAAACACTCTCTAATTGCCTGCTCCACAGTGTCTTACTCACTCAGCTCACAAGGTGCACTGCTGCTTGCTCTCTGACCTGTTCTGTACCCTCTGACACTGGGCTTTGTGTGCTGCACACTGCTCCAGCCCTGCTTGGGAAATTATAATTTCACAGCATTTCCCAAATTCCCCGTCGTCAGTGTATCAGTGCAAGTGCAATGGGGGTTTGTCCAGCTTCACAGAAGCCCATTTAAAGATGGGAAATCAGCAAGAGAGAAAATGAATGAATGTTCAATTTTTGGCACTCAGACTGGGAGTGTGAAACTCTCAGAGCTTGAGCTTTCCCAGTGCTCAGTATCTTTAAGGACAGAAACCACCAAATTCAGCTGAATAAAAGAAAAAACCAAACCAGCATATCTGCTTGTCAAATCCCAGTGCTCCCACTTGTAGCCAAACCAAAGGAACAGCTGATTCGTTTTTGGTTTCAGCCACTTTTTAGCATCTTAACAAGAGCTTCGCAGAATAGGTTGCAACAGAGTTCTGCTACTAAAACATGATTTTAGACAAAAGATGCTTGACATTCAGACTGGTTCCTCCAGAGCAATTAATGCACTTATATGTACTTTAAGATACTTGTTAGATACACTGGAAGGTACACTTTTAAGTATTTAATACATCTTGGGTACCAAGCTATACACAACCAAAACAATGAAATTAGCAGATTTCAGCAGACTCTGTTGGCTGTGTCCAGGAATGCTATTTTCTCAAGGAATCACACACTTTTCTTCATGCTCTCTGCTGGTTTGACATCCTCGAGCTGGGAAGAAGAATGAGAGGTCAGCAAACATCTTTGATTCAGTCCCATCTTTCTCTCCCATCTTAGCTCCCTGGCTGTTCCCTCCTGTGATGAGCCAAAGTCCTTGTCATTCCAGCCATTTTTTCTGAGTCAGATGGGACTGCACTCACTCTCTCTGCCATCTAAGGTCTCACAGGGTGAGCAGTAGCTACTCAATTCACCAGGCACAGCACCAGGTGCCCTAAATTGCTCTGCCAGGCAGCAGCCTCTGCCCCATGCCCAAGCCCTGCCTTCATCCAGCTGGTGCCCAGTTCCTAGTCTTTGAATAAGGTCTCCTTTTGGACTCTTCAACCTCTGCTTAGCCTTGTCTCCTCCAGGAGAGAAGCCAACCTTTCTGTGATCACTGGGCCCTGCCACCCTTGTGCCATTGAATGCCCTACAACACCAGTATAGATAATTTCTTCCTTGGGTAACCTCCCTACTCTGCAGCCTTAGTCCTCACCCATCCTCAGGCTTTTCTCTCAAAATCTTGAGGAAAACCTCAGCTCTCTCCCTTCCTCGACATCCCTTTCTCCATCCTTTCTCAGAGCCACACCAGCCTTTCTGCCTCACTTCCATGAGCTATACTCCTAATCCCTGTATTCTTTTCTCCCCTGCTCATGTTTCTAATCCTCCCTAAATCTCCCAGGCCTCACTCTGCTCTCTTAATAAATCTCACTTACCATCATCTTGTCCAGTTTCCTCTGTTCAGCCTTCTGGCCATCTCTTTAAAACAGAAGGTTCACAATTTGAGTGGGTTTTCCACAAAAGGAGGGAGAACCACACCCCATAACCCAGATATCTACTCATTCATGAAGTTACATACCACCCAGGCAGTGATGTGATGTGCTGACAGTGTCTTTGAAATTATTCACATATTTCTGAAACACTGGACACACATACAAGATCAGGCAGCAAAACTTGCCCAAACTGTACCCAAAGTGAGTGCTTTTCCCTTTACTCAGATGTTTTTTCAGCTTAGGAAGGAAATGCCATGTCTGAATGTTCACAGGACAGGCTGCAGGTAGGTTTTCTGTGGTTTTTGTTGTTCACAGGAGCACATAGATTTGCATTAAGGGCAGACACAAAGGTAGACTGAGTAGACAGATTAGGTACAATCACATCAGGTGATGTAGCAATGCCCCCTTTTTTACCCAGTTCATTATCCATTTAAATGAAGATTTGACTAAAAAAACAGAAAACCACCAGCAGTTCTCCTTTGTCTCAGCAGTGTGAGGCCAGAATACAACCAGCTCCTACCCCCTCTAAAACGAGGGTGACCAGAGGTGAATGACAGAAAAGCTGAAGAAATTTCTTGGCTGATCTTTATCAATCAGCCCAGCATCTGAATTGGCATAGCTAATTCCACCCACCACAGGTTTGTTTTGAAAGCAAGATGATGCCATTCCTTGTTGTGGATGCAATGTTTAGGCATGTTACAGGATTGCCTAAGCTCAGCAGGAAAGGGAATAACATTGCTAAGGGCAGGTGATATCATTCCTGACTGAGAGCAAGGACATGCCTTTCCCAGCACCCGTGGGGAGTAGAAACACTGACAGTCATGAGCAGGAAGGGAAAGAGGAATTGCATGGTGGTCCTGATTCAAGAGTTTCCAACACACACTGAGTCTCCAGCTCACTAACAGACCTTGATTAAGGTTTAGCTCAAGTGCAGCCACCTTGGTTTAGGGCCAGCACTAAATCATGGCCATAATAATGTGCAAAGACAAGGTGGAAACTCTATCCTAAAGCTCACCAGGCTGCCAAACAAGGATGCAGCTGTCTGCCACAGAGATGGGGATGGGAAGAAGCAACCGACTGCCAAACTGTTACAATTTATTTTTGTACAGTGCTCTGATTTGTAACAGAATGTAATTAGGTATTCAATGTGTCAAAGAGAAAAAATCTTTTAAGGCAAACAAGACCTTTTTCCCCAGCTGAAACACAATTATTGTATCAAGGGTGCATCACCCATTTCCTCAAAGAATGTGACCAAATGGCAACCAGTCACCTGGATTTAGGGTTCCCATAGCACACCAGGAAGGGGAAGAAGGCAGAGTTAATCCCATAAGTTTCACAGACTGGAATCCAACAGGTGACCCAGAGGTTTTCCAACCAACAGTAGATGAGAAGTCATTTTGAAAAAAAGGGAAAGGAAACAGAAAGAGAGAGAGAGAGAGAAGAAAAATCCTATTCCTTTTGAAAGCATCTGGATTTGGTAACAAATAGGAAGCACACACCTAAATCGGGCATTTACACCTGAGTTGGCTGCTTCTGGAAAGAGGGGAGAAGTGGGCATTTCTGGGACACTGTTTGTCTCATCCTCATTTAGAGGTCTGAAAGAGACTGGATGACTCACACCATGGAAAATCCTGCTGCTCCTCACTGATGATAACTGGAGCCCAGAGTGATTGGAGCAAACCCCACCTGCAGTGTCCCCAAATGCCTGGGTATGCCACTCCCCATAAGCTGAATCACATTGGTTTGATTAAAAAGAAATCATACAGACTGAGAGAATTGTCTTCAGGGTCACCTTTTGCTGCATCCAGGCTTTCCCTGGAAAAAAATTGCAGCTGGCAGGTCTGTGTCTCGTTGGTTTGGGAGGAGGCTGGGCAGAGTCACAGGCTCTGCTGGGAAAGGATGAAGACTCTGACCTTGGTGACAGTAACACAAGTCCCCCCCTTCACAAAGGAGTTGGAAAAAACCCCTTCATGCTTCAGAAGTTTCTAACTGAGACTTCTAGCAGTCATTTAAGGAAATCCCTCAGTGCTGCTGAATAACCTTTCAGGAGGAAAGCAGCGGCTGGCTGAGCTTTCTGACGTGCCCTGCTACGTCACTGGGAGAGCAGCAGGATTCACTGACTCTCCAGAACCCTGGAGATTCAGGAACTCCTTTCACTGCTTCCTCTCCCAGAGCTGGGGCAGGGCAGGACAAAGCCCATGCAAAGGAAACAGCCCATAAGAGAGGAGAGGGAGCCTTCACTTCTTAGTGCTTTTGAACACAACCATCTGGGCTCTCCCTCCCCTGCCATAATCCATAGGGACTTCTCTCCCTGGATGGAAATGCAAGCAGCAAGAGGGCAGGAAGGAGAGCACAGCAGATGAAACTGTGCTGCTCTAAAGGAAGTGTGATGGTGTGCTTCAGACAGCAGCTGTCCTGCCATTTCCCTCACTTAGTGGTGCTGGCTCCTTAGGAAGGTGGGTGAGTGGATGTGCGGCTGGGCTCCAGCTGAGGGCCTTGGGAAGCAGCTTTTGGGTACTCTTGGGAGAACACAAAGGAGGAAGGTCTTGTTCAACTGCTCAGCCAGGTGTTGGTTGGTCCCACAGAGAGGCTTTCAAATGTCTGGACTCAACAGTTCCCAGAACCTGTTTTAGCCAGGACTTCCCCCACTATAATCTACTCTACCCTGGCCTTCATTCATTTGATAATATTATTTGAGCACCTTGACTGAACACCTCTGGTGAACAGAGTTCTCACTGGCCAGGCAAGTATTGTATCATTCAGCCTTGGCAATTTCCAGCCTGGGAAGGAGCTGCCCAGGGAGATTTGGAGTCCCTGGCCTTGGAGGTGTCCAAGGAATGACTGGATGTGACACTCAGTGGTGACCAAGCACAGGTTGGACTTGATGATCTCAGAGGTCTTTTCCAACCTTAATGATTCTGTGATTCTATGATTCTGTGATCTGTGGCAAGGATGGCTTTTAAAAGAAAGATAACCTTTCTGGTTTATCTGGAGCTTGAATTCATGTGTTGCTGTTGTTCTTGTTGCCATAACAAAAGAGAGCTTATGGTTTTCTAATGTGCTGTTCTCGGTGAGCCTTTTGCCAGAATAATCCTGTGAGGTGTGAATCCCACAAACCTCAAACCTTTTTATTTATTTTAATAGCAAGGTGTTTACCACAATGAGTTGTCCATGTTTCTGTCTCCTTTATTATGTTGCTGTGCCTTCTCTTTCATGGGAGCAACTCTTGCAAATTCTTTTCTTGTATAAAAGAATCATCATCAAGCATTCTGAAAGCAGCAAATTGTATCACCTCTAGGCAGCCTGGAACCCTCACACCTGTGAGATTTCTTTTTTTATAGGCCTGTGTAACACACAGTGCAACCTTGAGCCCAGTACCTCTGCTTCATGACGCCAGTCTCAATCACAGGCCTGAATTATCAGGTGTTTGGCACCAAGTATTCAATGCATAATCTTGAAAAATTAGTTTAAGTTTGCACAGCTTAACTAATACAAACAGTTTTAAATCAAGACTGTAGGAAAATGTGAATAACGAAAGCAAAATGTTTCACCTATTCTTTGACAGTTTTCAGAATTTCTACAGGATTGTTTATTCAGCACTTAGAGCATAAGAATTCCTATTTAACTTTTAAATGTGTGAATAAAAATTTTTCAAATGTTCATTCCCCGGTGTGAATAAAGATTTTTCTCCCTAAAGATTTTTCCCCATTAGAAACCCCTTGGTTTCTGATGACCAAGCAAAAAAGTCAGGGAAAGTGTTCAGACCACATTGTGTTTTCAATTGTCCTGCAACACACTAAACCAGAAGAATTGCTGGATGCTGAACATCAATATCCCATTTGTCCCAAATAAAACATTTTTCTCTGGGGGCACAAAGGCAGTGAAGAACTCATTTCCTGGGATGCTTGAGGAGCAGATGGGCTCCCTTTTCTAGTGGCTCAGCAGTCACATCATTTATCTGGGGTGCAGGAGATCTGATATTTTCCCTTTCTCCATGCAAAAGAGTTTGACCCTGCACCTTGTGGCCTTTAGATGACTGTCCTGAGCGTATGAGATGACAGTCAGGAGCAAAGGGAGCAAGTAGGGCACAGCTCAGTTTCTCCTGCTGACGTTTCACTTTGCATGACAACTTAAAACCTCCACTTAATCAAAGATGAGGCTTCCCATCCCATCTGCCACGGGGTACTTCTGTCACAAGGGTAGGATTTCATCCCTGCCCTTCTGAGCATGGAATTCAGCCCCAATTCAAGTTTGCTCTCCACCCCACTCAGCTTTCAGGCTTTTAGCTGCAAAAATATTTGGGTTTTTACTCAAACTGCATGAGCACAACTCAGACCTGAGTCATGCAGGTGGGCTTCAATTTGAGGGTGTAAATGCCTGGTTTAGTACTGGAGATTTGCCCTAATATTCGCTTTGTGTTGACACAGCTACACCGTTTACCAGCCTGGAGTTCCCCCAGACACTTCCCACACAGCACTACAATATAGAATCATAAAATTATAGAATTGTTTGGCTTGGAAAAGACCTTTAAGATTATTGAATGCAACCTTTAACCCAGCACTGCCAAGGCCAGAACTCAACCAGGTCCCTAAGCACTACATCTACCCATCTTTTAAATACCTTCAGAGATGGTGACTCCACCACTACCCTGGGCAGCCCCTTCCAATGCTTGAAAACCAACCCTTTTTATGACCAAATTTTTCACAATATCCAATCTAAGTTTGGGATGCTTAGCAGAACAAACCCAGAATCTGAATTTTTGAGGCTTCCGGTACACATCCAGTAAGAGCCAGCAATGTAGCTCGTGCTGTTGAATGATGCACCAGTTTTTCTTGACTTTCGGTCCAGTTCCACTGAATGTTTGTATTTTTACTGTAAGTTTTACATATCCATACTGCTGGTTACAACAGATACTTTGAAAAGCAGCAGGTTAGCTGGGCTTATTGGGAAAGTTTTCCAAATGTTTCAAGGCTTCATGGAGTCAGAAGAGGCAGAATCTCTGTGTTTTGGGGTCAGATTAGTCTGCTGGTTGTTAGCAACCTACCAAATTGCCCAGAATAGGCTTTGTGTGCTACAGTACTACACCTGCTGTCTCACAATCACTGTGCTTTACAACAGGTCCTAAGACCCAAGAAAAAAGCCACTGGTGAGCCAAAGCCAAGAGCCTCACTGTACCATCTGCTCTGGGAACTGACATTTTTACCTGGCTTGAGAAAAACCCACCAAGGAGGAGATGGAAAACACTGCCAGCAGTACAACCTGAAATAAAACAAACCCTTCAGACTCTCAGTGAAAATGCAGTGGGAGCTGCTCTGATCCCTTCGCTCCTTCTGTAGGACTGTGTTGGAGCTAGAGCGCTTTATCTGAGCATCTGAGCTGTGGCTGGGAGAACACAGCCTGCCGAGGAGCTGAGTAAGCCCTGGGTTCAGTAAAAAGGAATGACGTGAGCCTTCCTGTGCCAAAGCTACAACAAACACAGGGTCAGAAGCTGGTGAAGAAGCTGTCAGGGCCATTTAAAGTGGTCTGCTGATACACACCTTAAGCATAATACATAGCTGAAAATTTTTGCCCACTTAAGAATTTCGAGTGACCACACCCAGGAATGTGTTAACACTGTTGTAATTAGGGGTGGGACAACTGGTTCAGATAAAATAAAAAACAACCTGAAACTACACCCAAAACTTTAATGATCCTCTCTCATCCTGCCCTGTGTTGTTTCACCTTTAATCTCTTTTTGTCTCCTCCACACACCTTTCCAGCTTGGAACAAAGAGGAAGCAGAAATACTGACAATAGCAGAGCAAGCTCCTCTCACTTCAGTAACCAAAACCAGCAAGTATTGCAAATCTCATAAGAAGTCAAGACCTAAATCTCCAGCATGTTTTACACAAATGATCTATGCTTTATAAAATCTCTCCTGGACACAATTTTTTTAGCCTCCCTCCAGGTTTCAACCAAAGAAAGGTAATTACCATTCTCTGGTTTTATTTGTGAGCACCTGATGTTTGCAGTTAAATGATCTCATGTTTCTGATGACTGGGTGCAACAGCCTGGAAGACACCTTTCTTCCCAAGACCCTTCCATGCCCCACTTCCTCACATGGGGGCATACAGATCAAGACAGGATGTGGGGCTGGAAGACCTGAATATTTCTATTTTTTTCTTCTCTTGGTTCTGTACTTAAGGTTAAGCTGGTTATTGGGTGAAGAATAATGAAAGAAAGCCCTCCTGCCACCCTGCAGTTAGACTGGAGAGAGGAGAGGGCTCTTTCCTTTTCCTGTAGCATGGAGCATCATCCACCTTCCAGGATTTCCCCTGGGACTGAAGATTTGCTGTCTTTTTCCTGCATTTCTGGAAGCTCAGAGCATTTTTGGTCCCTGAGCTGAGGTGTTTTCATCTGCCAGAGCATGGGTTTGTGGAGGAGAGATGTGAGGAGGGAAGGGCTGTCTGGGGACTTTTTAATGGTCCCCATGGCCAATAACTTCTTATGCATTTGTGTACAAATCATGTCTAATCTTTCCAGGCAACTCTGTGAAACCTAGCCATGAAAAGAAAAAGAAATGGAGGCAGAAAAATTAAGATGGTGTTGAGATTTGACTGAAGGAATCCTATTTTTATGATTTATAATGTAGCCCTGAAAGGTTTATTTTTTTCCCATTTGTTTCTTAAACCATTTGTTTGCTTTACCTTGACATTATCAGGAATGGTCCAGGTTCCTCTTTACATTTTGTTAATGGTCAGCCTGCAAAAAAACCTGCAAGGAATTTAGCTTGAGACAACTCCCAAGGGCTTCCACAGCAGCAACAAAGGAGTTGAATCCTTCCCACATGGGCCAGGTTAGTTTGTCCTTTTGCCCCAGCTGTTTCTGCTACTTGAGTTACATTTGGCTGTGTTAATTAAAGAATAGTAAACTTTAACCTGACTGAAAAAGACTTCCCTTTCAGTTAGGTGGCATTTCTTTAACAGCAAAGTGTCCTCAGCTTCCTATGTTTTTTTCATGGTCTGTACTCTTTAAACAAATAAATTCAGTACAGCAAAGCCCATGCAGGAAGCAAGCCATTTACTAACAAGGAAACTACTGTGAAATCATGAGCACATTTTGGGTTTAAGGAAACTGTCTGGATTTGGTCAGGAACTAGTGAAAAAGCAGAGTTAGAAAAGTAAATCTTTGACCAAAATTTCCTCCCTTGTTTCCCATCTCAACCATAGATACAAATCTCTGTAAGAATCGCCTTCCAGATTCCAATAGAATATCTATTAAGAAAATAGATTTATATTTGGAAAAAAAAAATGTGGAAAAACTCCATATACCGGTGACAAGTTTCAGACACTAAAAATATGAACTCCTGTGTCACAGGGTGTCACATGTGAGGGCTGTAAATGGGTGGGGGCAATAGCACAGTCACTGACCCCAGCTCATCACCCCTACCTGAGTTGGTTCTGATGAGCTTCACATGGGGTTGATCCCCATATGGGCCACGTACTTAAAAGCTGCACTCCATGATCCTTGTGAGTCCCTTCCAACTCAGAATATTCTGTGGTTCTGTGATCTGATACCCCAATTTTGAAATGCAAAGAGCAGCCAGGAAACACAAGTGGAACCCAACCCATGGCCACACTGTGCGCCTACATTCCTGGCTCTTCCCCACACCGCCCTGAAAGGCTCCATCCTCTGAGGTCTGAGAGCACCTGGCTTTTGGCAGGGAGGGCTCCCGGAGTGAGAGGGCTCCTGAGTTCCCCAGGCACCGAGTCAGCTCCTCCAGCAGGCACCGTGCTGCACACAGTTACAAGGACTCTTGAATTCCCACCTCTCACTGCACATTCTTTCCCCTTTTATTTTTCCTCCCTCTCTCACACGCCGTGACCTTGGTGGCAAAATGAGCACGCTTAATCAAAAAGGGAAGAAAAACAAGTGCAGCCTTGTGCCACCACCTGTAAGCTGTCCTGAATTCATTACCTGCACGGTGCCAGACAGTGACGTTCCCAGCCACCGTGAGCGAAGTGCAAACACTACCTCACACCAAAGGCATGTGCGTAGGAACAAAAAAACAACAACAGGATTCCTGTACACATTACTTCAGTCCTGTAGACTTTTTTTTTTTTTAAGTTATTTTGCCTCAACATGGGCATTAGAGGCACACTCTTGGTTTATTTCATTATTTCCTCACATATGTGTGAAGTTTGTCGGCAGGTTCAGGCTCTTTCTAACGCTCTTCGCACACTTTAAAACAGCTGGACAGATCTGCAAAATCATAAGCAAGGCTCCTTGTTGGTTTAAAAGCTAGGAAATATTAGAAGATGGCAAACACCAGATCATCTCCTTGCCTTCCAGCTTCTGAGCTCTAGAGGTGCATGCTCTCAAATTGCTAAACTTCCAGTCATGGTCACAAGAGATGCAAACTTGTGCAGCTTTTGTTTTAATCCTGCAGTTTCTCCCTCCTGGGTGGCAGAGCTGCAGGTGGCTCTTGCTCTGTGAAGAAATTGCATAGAAGTTTTAAACACAGGTAGCTTTTAAAACACCAACCAAGGCAGTAGTTGTAACGTGTTTGGCCAGGTTTCAGGAAGATTATTTTCTCAGCTTATCTAATGGAATGTGTGCATGAAGGCAGCTACTGGTTTTCCAGAGACAGAGGCATTTAGCAGCAAAATGGCATTGAGGAACAGCCACTTTCCAGCACCCCTGTCCTCATTTGCCCTTTGCATGGAGTTTCAGCTTTCTGTTGTTTGAAAAGCCAGAGGTGCAGCGTGTAGGTTTTCTGGACTGCATTTAAGCTGTTCATACTGGGGTATCTGGTCACAATCCCCATTGCAAAACAGGCCACCACGAACAACTCAGAAGCAGAAAAGTTTGTGTTGTGCTCAAGTTTGGACAGTCCTTTGTGCAGATGGGCCACATCTGAGTGACCCAGGCAGCTCAGCTGCTCCATTCTCAGCATCCTCAAGGGCTGCCTGGGAGGTGGCCAATAATATCCCACCTATGAAGAGCTTAGATTTATAGCCTGGACTAAATCAGCCTGGGATGAGGGATTTAGTATCACATTTCCATTCCTGGGGCACCCAGGCACTGTGCTTGCTACTGTTTAGTTTTTGGTAGTTTCAGGTTCAGAGCAGTAATAAATTTAAAGGAAAAAGGTCACAGTTTAATTATAAAAATACCCTTTTTTTGCTGCACAGTTCTCACTTTTTTTTCTCTTCCCAACATATCAGTCATTCAGGGATCGTATTTTACCACGTCTCTCTGCTATTTCCCAAGCCAAGGTTTGGTCAATGAAACATTAGATCATAATGAAACAGCAGCAGTTATGTGCTCAGAAATGCAAGAAGCCCTTTTTACTATGGTTTTGCTCTTATCCAATTTCAAAGGTTCACTGGAAGACTTGTGAAACTAACCCACTCAAAGTGTGAATCAAACGCTCGCTCTGTGCTCAGAAGCTGTGCTGGAGAAGGAAATCTGTCTGTCCTCTGTGCTGAGTCAAGCTATTAACCCACCCAAAACATATGTACAGGGAATTTACAGAGCACCCACTTCTTACCACGTCTGGCCTTGCTCCTGCCAGTCTGACACAGATCCTGCCTTCCACCCCCTCTCGTCTGCACCTCCCATTTGGTTTTTTCCAGCTTCCCTTTGCACTCTTGCTCTGGTGGGGTGGGAAATTCTGCAGGTCAATGCCCACAAACTTCCAAAGTTTAAGTGCTGGCCTCCTGCACCTTCCCAAATCTCAGAGGTTTTTCAGTCTCTCTACAAAACTCATGATTCAAGTCACTGCAATCAACCCACTTTTTTCCCCTTTTCCCCACCTCTGGCAAAGGTGAGCCCACCACTCAAATACTCTCTCAGCCTGGGACACTGATCTGCCTGTAACAGAGTCAGCATCTTCCTTTGGGACTTCCACTTTACAGCTGTTTTCCAAGGCCATAGGTTGGGAGCAATAATAATATTTGTGGCCTGCAAAGCACTGATCTGGTTGCTGTTGCCTTGATAGAAATTAGAAAAAAAACCCCAAAACTAATAATTATAAGTGGTCATCAAACCTCTACACTTTCTACGCATGGATATTAAAAAAACAAACCAAACCAAAACCAGCAACACTTTTTTTGTCCCAAATTATCAGTTGTGCCAAAAGTCCTTTGTTATTACCAGTGCTTTCCTGAAAGGTCAACATTCAGGGTATGATTTTCTATGTTTGATTGAAAATCCCCAAAGCATACAAAATATTATTTTCAAGAGTTTTTCACAGGGAAAAAAAATAAAGCCCTAACATTATTTTCCCCTCTTTTTTTTTTTTTTCATCAGATGAGTTCTACACACTGTCACATCACAGTAATAAAGTTGGGTCTTGGGGTGAAATTCTTTGCTGTAGGGAAAGCAAGGCCAGATCTCCTGTTTGTTTCCTACCAAGGGACACTCTGTACTGGGAGCAGACCACCACATCTGTGGTTCCAGCTTTGTACGAAACTTGAGCAACGAGCAGTCAGAGCTGAACAAAATGTTTTTTGAACATGATAAATAATAAAAGCAGAGATGGGAGAGATAAGTATCATTTACATGTTTAAATACTTAAAAACTTGACTCTGGTTGACAAATTATGTTTAAAAAATGAGGGAGGAAAAAACATTTGGGAAAAGCATCTGTATTTTAAAAGTTAGGCAGTGTGTTAAGTTTAGAATAGAGCTGTTTCATACTGTGTACATGTAAAATAGGAAAGATTTAGGGAAAAACTTTGTCCTGAAGAGGAAACACAGTCTTTGGTCTGAGCTTGCCTTTTGCTGACTCAGAAAAAGTAGTGTTGTGTGGAAGGGTCACACTGGAGAAGAATAAAAACAGCCCCTGAAACATTTCACACCAGACTTTTGCTCTTGTTTCTTTTTTCTTTATTGCTGTTCAGCTACCAGATGAAGGAAGCATTACTTACATGTTATTTATACTTTTGTAATTAATGGGTATGAGCATTATTAGTGACCTCTTGCATCATCATCACCACCACATGCTTTCATATTCAAAGTGTATCCGAGGGCCCAAGCAGGCAAAGGGAACTAGTTGTTTGTTGTAGCAACAGCTCTTTCATTTTTGCCGGGAAAACTCCTTGTGGCCTCCAGACACTTTATATACGGGAGGAACCGCTTTGGACAAGGGGAAGATGCTGATTCAGTTTCCTCCCCCCAGAGAATGAGAGGGTGAAAATATCCCGTGGTCATATGAGGAAAAAACACTACATTAAACATATTAAGTGTTCGTTCAATTAGGCTTGAAGGAAGGTAGCTTAGTATTCGAGGATAATGAGAGTTATTTACAAGGGATTGTCAGTTATATAAATATTCCCAGGCTGTTATCTGACCATTCCCCATTAATCACTCGGCACTTTAGTTAACTGTTGCAGCTACCCCACGCTAGGGCTGTAGCCCTGGACACACACTCAGCTCCTGGCTGGTTAATCCCTGTGTGCATGCCAGCCTCAGCGTTTCCTTAGTGCTTTTTCCTGCTGCTCCCATTGCCTCAGTGCTCCACACCCTTTCTCTCAGATTTGGCGACGACTGTCTGCTTCTGCTGCTGCCCGGGTATTCTCCCTCTTCTCGTCCTTATGGGGAGAATCCAGCCCCGACTGAAACACACACGAAATCCCCAGACAACGATGGTAATTTGTTTAAACCCCTTCATTACTTAATGCAAAACATAAAGCAGTTCATCTACTGCTAAGAGATTCCAGCTTCCCCTCCTCCCGACACGAGCTTGGGACTTCTTGGGAAAGGAGGGAGCTCATGCTGGAGATGACTGTCAGAGATTGTGGCTTTGCCCAAAAAAGGAGAAGGAGAAGGTTTGAAAACCTCCCCTTCTCACCCCGACATTTATATTTTTTACAGAAGAGCAGGTCTGGGAAGGTGAGGGGGTGGCACACAGCACTTTCCCAATTGTCAGACAGTGTGAAAACGCAGCCAAACTCCTCATCCAGCAGTGACCCATTTACCTTCAGGCAGAGACGGAGATCTCATTAGATACTGGGAAGCATCGCAAAACTTTTTAATTTTTTTTCCCTTCTCTCACAGCCTGGGTGTTCATAAGGCTTAACTTGTGAAAGCTCTCACCTGCTCCTCTGGCTGCTCTGGGTTTGCACCTTGCAGTGCTTCTTTCTACCAGAAAAATCAGTAGTTTTGAGGAAATCTGTCACACCAAAGTGGGCTGACAGGCCATTGAGATGTTGGAATGTACTTGTTAAAGCTTTAAAGAGCATAAAGTTGTTTCCAACAAATCTAACAACAGCAACAACAACAACAAAAAAGTCTCAGGCTTCTAGACCACTGGGGCTGGCGAAAAATAGATTTTTGTGAGGCCCTTTTTGTTGATATAATTTACCTTCCCTTCTGTAAAACTCTGTTTGTTTGTTCTTCTGTTTTCTTGAAAAATGATTTCTGCTGCTAACAGAGCATTTACTTTTAGGTGCACAAACATGCTGAGAGAACCGTGGCAGCGGGGTCTGAAATGACAGCAAAGCTCTGCTTGGGGAAAAAAGGAGGGAGTATCCGATCCAGGGAAAACAAGGTAATACACCCATAGTTGGGAGATGAATCATGAAAAAAAGAAACAATTAACCCTTGAGGCTTATTTTAGCTACAAAATAAAGCTTTTCCATGGGAGAAAAACAGACAAATCAGGGGTTGAGCTGCAGGACGGCAAGCTGGAAAAGAGAGCTTGGCCATCCCCAGGGTCTGGGTGGCAGCTCTGTCCTGCTTGGGAGCTGCTTTCTGTAATCCTGGATCCTAAGGCTGTTTTTCCAAACATTCCCTGCTCTCTTGACAGCACAGCTGGATTCACCAAGCATGAACCTGAAAGTTAAAAGGAGAAAAGAGTTAAAGGCAGTGCTGATCAGCCCGGTTCATGTCTTTGTTTGGAAGAATGTGCTGCTCTATGGGTGTTAGCATGCTCACAGTTTTTAATTCCTGTTCCTTTATAACATTAAAAATAAAGGATCTCTTTCACAGAAGACTGTTGCAGCCAACTCAGACCAAGGATATCCAATATCCACCCAACTCCAACAGAGTTCCTGAGCTGAGAAATGTTGTTCTCCAGCTATACAGCAATTTATCTGATACCCATGAAGTGCTGCTATGTAGTTTGGGATTTTGCAACCAGGAATTCCTCATGCTAATGTACAAGTGTGTGTGTATGTGTGTGTAAGGAGAGTATTCTTTCATTTTTTTCCTTTCAAAGGAAGTCTGTGAGCATCATAAGTTGTCTTCTGAGACAATTTAGGTTGAACAACTTAGACACAGATCCAGGTAACGGACTGGTGGCCACTGAGAAGTTTAAAAAGTTAAAAGTTTCAGGGTTTTCAATGGAAATAAAAAAAGTTTCAGGAAAAAAAAAAAAAAAAGAAGTGCAGCTTATTGTACGTGGAAGCTTTATCCACCTACCTCAACTATTCCAATTATAAGCAAACTTCAGAGAGGGGCTAACCTTGGCAGAGCAGCTGTTATTTTGAATTCTGATACAGCTGCTCTCTCCCAGTCACTCAGACCTGCAAAGATGCTGGCTGATCTCCTCCCATGAGAATTAATGCTGTCAGCTGACTGTGATCATAAAAATGCAATGAAAAGCAAAGCTTTGGGTATTTCTTTTTTGTTTCCCATGCAGAGGGAAAGTACCCCAGAGACAGCAGGCTAAAATTTCTTCTTTGGCTTATATCCCAGCAGAACTACCTACTGAAATCCTCCACAGCTACCCTGCCCTAGCAGAGTCTGTGCTGATGACAGTGGCTTCTTCAGGTGTCACCAGGAGCCTGATTTATCCAGCAGTACCTTGGTTCTCACCACTGGCTAGGTGGCCAAAGGAAGTAAGATTCTAATTTCAGTCTGAGACAGAAAAACAGTGACGGAAATACACCCATTTTCACTTGTCACCCAAATGGTCTCTATAGAATCTTAATTTTCATATCAAAAGCCTCTTTTTAGAAAAGAACTTCACCGTGGAGAATCACAGCATGTTTTCCAGTCATGGAGGCTGGAGAATATTCATTCACTTGGGAGTACATTCACAAAACATTTAGCTGCATTTTTATGGGCTTTTTCTCCAATCCTGAGATTTTCAGGAACATTTCCCCATAACTCCTTATGAACTTGAGAACCAAGCCAAGTCCTGCCTGACCCAGGAGTAGCGACCAGTGGCAGAGCAAAGAGCAAGAGTATGGATCTTATGGAAACAATGAAAGTAAAGCAATAAACTTCCCATAAACCAGGTTATTTTCAGAAACATACAGACATTCATTCTTTATGGGTATTACAGCTTCATCACAGGTCCCTGCAAAGCTCTGAGAGGATCCTCTGCTGTGTAGAATCTGAAGATGATTCTAGAGATCCCCCTCCAAGAAGTTCCAGATGTTCCCCTTGTGGGACAGCTGCTCCAGAGCATCAGTTCTACCCACAGCATTGCCCACCACACCTAAGGCAGGTCTGACATATTGGAGAAAAGACAATTTTCTTCTTTCAAACTGAATTTGGTTTCATCACCCTTCTCCAGACTTGAAGTGTCAAAATAATTTTCTCCACTTCTCTAATTTCATTGCCATGTTTGTGCTGAAGGACCAAGAGGACTGACAAAAAAAAACCAGCTGGGTTTTATTCTGGGCCTTTTATTCAGAGTAAGTTTTTCAACACAAAACAAACAAAAGAGGCCTGCTTGAGTCTTGCTCTGTGTATTATGTACAACAACTCCCACTCCTTCTCCCTCTGGACATTAAGTGCCTTGAGGCAAAGGCTGGTTTGTTCTCCGTGTTGGAGCACCACGTGGCTTATCTAAAACTTACAATTTTAAACATACAAATCCACAGCACCTGAGGCAAGCAAACTGCAATCCATGCCCACATGAGTGCGGGCAACTGGCAACTCCGTAGTAAAACCAGCCAGGCTGATTGGAAACTGGCCAGATGGCAGCTACTGCAAGCTAAAAGGATTAATTATTTGAGGATCATGCCTGGAGAGCAGGCGTGATGAATGCAATATATAATTCCTTGTCACGACTGTATGTCAGCACTGGGAAATAAGGAACAGCCTGTACCCTGGGATACAGTCACAGTCATCTTAACTCTCTCTGAGGGGTTTTTTTATGAAGAAGATGAAGAGGGTCTCACTTTTTAGCCTGAAACTGTACGTGTGAATAGCTATGGTCTATCAACCTGCAACATCAAACATTGATATCAAACATCCTTATTTATTTTATCTATTTCACAACTGTAGCGTTAATTTACCATTTTATTGGGACTGTGTATTTAACCATGTCATGACTCAAATTTCTCCAAGGCTGCTCTGTTTTTCCCCCCTCACAGCTCAGCATCTGAGACCCTGTAGCTGCTTTTTCTGCCTGGCTATTTCATAAGATAGGCCCCACTGCTGCCGGCCAAAGAAAACTGCCAGCCAACCTCTGAGAGTTCCTAAAATTGTCCGGCCTAATTAAGTACAGTTTGTGCAAGTGGAAAAATCCACCGAGGAGTTTGCTGCCAAATGTCCCCCGCAGGGCTCATCTGGGGTTACCTCTCGGCTGTGGTTCACAGTGGGGCCTCGGCCGCCCTCTCCCACCTCCGGCCCGCAGGAGCTTGGAGGGCTGCAATCCTCCCGGCCTGCCAAGTGGGGAAATTCCTCTGCACGCAGCAAAAACACCTCCCTGGCTTTTCATCTCCGCATCCTCCTCGGTGTGGAGACAAAGGCAGAGCTCGGCCGCGGCCTGTTCCTCCCGCCGGGCAGTGCGGCCCTGGCTGCGCTCCCGTCCGAGCGGCACCGGCGACAGCCTGTTTTTGACAGCTCTGCATAAGCACAGTTATTTCTAGCACAGTTTCCCTGAGCTGTGCCAACAGACTTTTTTCTTTTTTTTTGTAACAAATATATTTTCAGACCCCATCTAGCCCAAGAGTGCTATATTCTCCACCTAGACAAGGGTGTAGTGTTACAGGCCCTGGGTGAGGCTGTGGGGAGGAGGAAGGATGACCTGAGTTCTCGTAAAGCACTTTTACCATAATCTCTGGGGCTTTACCCTCTGACCTGGGCTTAACCACAAGTGGTGAGAACACAGAGAGGGCTACAGCCACTTTTGCCCTGCTGCCTGCAGCTCTCCCTGTGCAAAGCACCACTTTGCTGCTCAGGTGCCATGATGGGAGCACAAGCTGTGTCTGAGGGAGATGTTTGCTGAGCAGGACTGTGCACAAATGCTTGTCGAGCCTGTCCCCCTTTCATCAAACTGCCACAACTCACAGCAGTGCCCTGGCAAGGCTGGATGGAGCTCAAAGGAAAGAAATTAAGCTCTCCTACCAGCTGAGTGTGCTTGCCTTTCCCAATTGCCATCCCTGTGCCAAACTCCTTGGCTGCCATGGCTCTGGACTCCAGGGCTGATGCTCTTCTTGTGGGCTTGGTAAGGACCTCCACCCACACTCACATAAACACTCTTTGGGAGTCTTTCTCAAGTACATCCCTGAGTGGAATAAAATGTGCCCCTTCAGTAAAACCTACTCCTTTAGGCTGGACTTCAGTGATCCTTGTGGGTCCCTTCCAACTCAGTATATTCTGTGATCTCACAATTTTTTTGATTCTTCTTTTGGTGACAAGGGACACATGAATGGAACTCTATCATTGCATCACTTGCAGCAATTCCACAGAAAAAACAGAATCTAGCTTTGGCTGCTGGATCGAAGGGGTTTCTGACTGGTTTTTGTGGGATCTGAGTGTGGAAGAAAGGAGCCCAGATCTCCAGGATGCTTTTGCATTGCAGGGAGCTTCCCCACAGAGCCCACCCCTCAGCTCTTCCAGCCCCCTCTTCATTTACTTGTGTGACTTCTTTAGCTCTAATCTGCCACTTGGCTGTTGTGGAGCTGGAGCTCACACATAAATAAGGCAAATGAAACAGGGAGAGTCCTCTAATGCCTCTCTGCACTGTTTCTCCTCAGAGCCAAACTAGATTTTAGAAGCTTGTCTGTGCCCATTGCTGTTTTCTCACCTGAAACCATAATCTTCTCTTTGTGCTTTTGTGCTTTCCGTCACTTCCATAGCAACCAGTTGTGATGGCTCTGAGGATTATCGCTTCAGGAAGGAAATAAGCAGTGATGGAAGAAAGAAAGGACTTTTTTTTTTGCTCTGATCCTGCTTTTATGATGAGTGCAGATAAAATAGTTTTCTTAGCTGATCTCCAGACAGTCCACAAGCTGAAAGGGTAGCCACAAAGTTGGGTTGGTTTCCTCCTTTTCTGTGATTCATTTTGTTTGGGGCTTCTGGCTGAGCCAAAACATTATGAGAAACATGTTCACCAAGAGCCTGCTCACCTTGCTTGGCTGACCTGTCCAGCTCAATCAGTTCATGCAATCAAACTGACTTTCCTCAGAAAGGATCACTAGTCTGGCAATAATGCAGCACAAAATATTTGTGCAAATTCCTCAGTAATAAAAACATTCTGAGGAAAGGACCTGGATTATACACGCTCAGTGGTCACACAGTGGCGGCTGGGAAAACAAACAGAAAAGTTTCCTGAGCTTTTGGCTGGGCCTAACTGATAGAAGAGTCATTTAGGTAACAGTATTAACTTGGGAGAGAGACTTTTAGAGATCACGAGGAACATCATGTTTCTCTCCAGTGCCTCAGTCGGATCAAGCAACCCAAATATCTGGAGCCATAAGAAACAACATCGAGGGTACTGCAGCGAAAAAGGGGTAGTGTGAGCCCATCAGGCAAAATCTGCCAGGAGAGTTCAGAGCAGTACAACTCCCTCGAAGTGCTGCAGGAGGATTTGGGGCAGCTGAAACAGGGCTAATGGTGTGAGTGATCAGGTCCTGGGGAAACAACACTGGGGAGAGAGAGAAACCCTTCCCTGGAGGAGAAGGATGGGAAAGGGGGCAGAGCAATGGAAATCTGCAAGTCACTGGTGAGCTGTGTTACTCTCTGAGCTTGTAGTGGTAATGTTACCAGATCCAGAGTCAAACAGGGACAAAACCTCCTGTCTCTCAACTGCTGTCCCTTTGCCACAGGCATGGCTTTTCAGAGTCTGCCACACCTGGGCCTTCACAGTCATTTGTGCCCCGCCTTTGCAATGCCAGGCATCAACACCCCCCCAGGAGACCAGCACAGAGGGTTTCTGTCCTGAAAGGCCCCTGTCAATTTGCATGATTGTTTTCCCAGAAGTGACAGCGTGTTCTGGAGAAATGCGCGTTATTTGAGGTGCTCAACGCGTGATTCTTTGTCATCGCAGGTGCACCAACAAACGAAATGGAAAACAAGCTCATTCCTTCAACAGGGTACTATTACTGCTAAGCCTGACTAATCACCCCCTGATGGCAGCAGGAATCTGCTGGGGAAGGAGCTCCGAGGTGGGAATGGCAGAGCCCAGATCCTCTCCTTAGGAAGCCCTTGGGGATCTGTTCTCTGCCTGCTCCAGGGGGACCATGCCAGGCCCTCCAAGACTGCTGCCCACTCCCAAAGAATCCAGTCCCTGCATAAGCCTGTGTATCTCATCCCATCAATAAATACTTTGTGAAGGGCTGAAAACAGCCACGCACTGGATCTGTGTTCTGGTTCAGGGCTAAGGAGGAGGCTTGATTTCTTTGTCTGTTCTTGGGTGGAGGTGGTTTGTTGTGAGGATTTTCTTCTGGTGCTGTGCCGGGCAATAGCATGCCCAGGGAGAGCATTAAGGCTGTCTCCCTCTCCCCCAGCACCCTGTTTTCCTGGGGAAAGCCCTCATCTGCCTATTGTGGAGCACCCATACCCTTCTGCTTTCCCTGGGAACCCTGGGGAGCTGGGGGACAAGCTGGCGCCTGGCTCTGGGCTGCCCAGAAGTCTCATCCCGCTGTTCTCCTGTGTCCACCCACGAGTAAAAGTAGTGGGAAGGAGTCACAGGTACATTGCTCCACCACAGCCATGAGCTGACAGTCCCAAGCAAAGTGGCTGAAAGATAAAGACTGTTGTGGTGGGGAGTGAGAGGAGTGGAGCATGGTAGGTTGATGCCTGCAGCACCACCCACGATTCCATTGTGACTCCTGGGATTGGCTAGAAAGTTCCAGCACCAGTGCGTTCAGCAGAGATTATGAGGTGCCACCATCCCAGTGGGTATCTGTGGGTTTGGGGCAGAGCTGCTAAGTTGGGTCCAGTCACAGGTGTGTGGCTCCAGGCAGGCAGCGTCACACCTTCCCCATCTCCCAAAGTGCTGCCACACCAAGCTGACAGCACCAGACTGGGAAAGGTGAGGTGAAGGTTTGTGCAGGTGACCTTGAAAAGCTGGAGAGAAAGCTATTTGCATGTGTACTTTAGGAAATCTCTCCAAGGAGCCCAACAAAAGCTCTAATCACAAACCACCTTCAAGCGTGCAGGAATGACAAAGGGGAGCTCAGAACCATGAGCAGGGTAATGCACTGAACTAATGCATATTCACCACCTCTCACGTGGAGGTTGCATCAATCAGATCCGCTTCATTCTTCAGAGTCTGATCCAAGACAGGTCATGCATAATCTTTTTTTCTTTTCATTCAAGTCTGTGCTGGAGAAAGGTGGTTCCAGTTGTCTTTACAGGCTGTGCTGCTAAGATTGTTTAGCCGATGACTTGATGTGGTGTGTTAGAAAGGATTAGTTTCTGTGTGGGCATGTGCACAGGTACGTAGAAAATGAAAATTTTTCTTGCTGAAAACTTCTGGGGCAAAACTAGTCTAGGATATATTTAGCAAAAAACCCAAAGGGACATTTTTCAGAATGTTACTCGTAAGCTTCTACACATCAGGGACATGACTGTCCTCTACATGATGGCCTTTTCCACCATTTTGACAATGTAAAATGTCCTCCAGGGAATAAGCAACATTTTGTTTCCTTTTTGCTAAACATTTTTTTTTTCTCTTAGATGAAAAGAAAAACAAAGAAAGACAAAGTGAGAGAATAAGATTTAATTAAAAAAAAAAAAAAAGAGACAACAAAAATTTTCTAGGATTTGTAAGGAGGACAACATGCAAACCCAGGACTGCAGGGTTTCATAAAAGTAAGGCTGGAATAGAGATAGTTAGGTCACATGGTCCCATAAAGCAGGACCAGATGGACAGAAACCTGCTTTATTGCAGGTCTGAAACAGTCCAAATCTGTGCTGAAAACTCCCCCAAGCCCTCCCTCCCCATAAAAGCTTGCATTTCCATTCACCTTTCTCTGTTCCTTTGGCTACAAAATGGCAGAGACCGACAGAGCACAGGTGGAGGAACACAGAAAGCTTGTGGTGCACGCAGACAAAAGAAGCAAAAGAAAACACAAAAAAGGGCTGGTGATGTATGAAGGCAATAACTAAAGCCTTTCACATAAGCTTCTTCCTTAATTACTGCATTTAGCACCACTGCTGTAATCAAGAACACCAAGCTGTGACTGTTCAGTCAATTGTGACAGACTCGGAGCAGGATAACCTCATCCCCACTCCTCACTGCCTTCCCTGAAGTCTTCCCAAGAGCATCCTTCATCCTCCAACCCTGCAGCCTAGGAAATAAGTCAAGGGTATATACTGAGCTGTACCAGGATGCTCTGCATGCTGAAATGACTACTGTCAATATGCCACATTATATCAAATACCTACAAGCCACAAAAATCCCCCAAAGTTAAAACTGACCTGGCAATATCAACTCTGGCTGTATTTCCATATTACAATTCCTTGGGAAGCAGTTTTGCATAAAAGGTGCCCTCCTGCTCTCCTCTCTGCTGTTGTACATGCAGCTCCCTCTACCCAGCTGTGACTATCTCTGTGCTTGCCTCTCTCTGCTCTAAGCTAACGTTGAAAAATGACCTGATTTTTAAAAAAAAAAAAAAAAAAGAAAAAGTATTTGGTGTTTATTTTTGGGAGGGTTTCTTAGTAAGCTAAGATAATTCAGAGCTTTCTTTTCCTACCAAAAAAAAAAAAAGCTTTTGCTCACCAAAAGCATTGGGCTGGTGCCCCATAGTGCTCTGGGAATTACTTTTTGGAAGCAGGAGTGGTGGCTGGCAAAGAGAGGGCATGGGCTGCACAGGAGGAGGGATCAGAGTGTGAATTTCCATTCTGTCCCTTAGTGAAGTGAAACACTGACCCATCAGGGACGTGGCTGTCCTCTACATGGAGGCCTTTTCCACCACCTTGACAGTGTCAAATGTCCTCCAGGGAGCAAGTAACATTCCCATTCCCTTTAAATTGAATGCCTTGTTTGCGGAGGTATCTCATCCTGCAAAAACATGGACCAGATAGTAGCTCTTGTTATAACAAGTTCTTGGGCTGTGGAATAACTCCAAGTTCATGTCGTTTGGGAAACCCCATTATTATTATTATTACACTCCTTTTTAATTTCCTGACTTCCTCATGGCTCCTCTTCCAGCCTGAACTTTGCATCCTTTTCTCTCTTTCCCATCGCTTAGGCATAACTAACGAAAGGGAGAGGAGGTAAATGTTAAAGTTAATTTCAATAGAGCATCAAAATTCCTTACCGACAGTTGTCATTTTACAACTTCCACTCAAATTTAACAGTCTCACCCTCAAATATCATGGCAGACGCACCACATTCATGCCAAGGCTTAAAGGATTTGTTCAGAATGAAAATGAGGTGGGGAAATTGCATCTGTGCAGGTAATGGCTCCATTCTGCCCCCTCCAAAGTCCACAGGCACCTTCCCACCCATCCCAGTTGAAGCTGGAGCACTCCTGGGAGAGCAGCGTGAGGTGATAAACACCAGGAACAACAGGACTGGCAGGGCCATCAAAAATAGGATAACAGGAATTAGCTGAATAAGTAAGACACAAATGTCCTCTTCCTACAGCCCTGTTCCTCATCACTGCTCTGCAGAAAGAGTAACTAAATTAGGCAGAAGAACCTTCAGGAGGAATATGACGGGAAGCGAAATCCTGACAGCAAGGTCTGTTAGGCTCCCAAATGTCCCTCAAGGGAAGCAGCGGACGCTTGAGTCATTTGAACAATAGACTGGACCAAGTGCTGGAAAACAGGCAGGAGGGAATAAATCTGCATTATAGCAGAGGGACGTCTCAGATGACCTCATAGGTTGTTTCCACCCATAAATCTGGGATTCTGTGACAAGACCTGAGCCAGAAGAGGGCTGGGGTAACATCACAAATGGATACACCCGTATCGTGTACGTGGGAGCTTTGGGTCACCACGCTGACCTATGTGCTACATGAATGACAACTCATATTCTTGGAGCATTTTAGTGTGGAAACTGCTTTCCATCACCTGTGGATTTGGGATCTGACTTGTGTGTGCACTCACCACCCAGCTCATGTCCTATTTACGGGGTGAGGGAAGAAACTTGTGACATCTATGTCACTTAGTTGTTCTTCATAGCTAAAATACTTCATCTAGACCAGACTCAGTGGCATCTGGGCCCTTCCAGATTCCCTTTTTCTTCTTCCATTGTTTGACTTTTGGGGGCCTCCATCTGGGAATTTTTGTGGGAAGGAAGGGCCCACAAGTCTATTGATCTCAATCCAGTATCAACAAAATGCAGGCCTTTCTCCCAGCACCACAAATTTAAAAAAATCACAGTACTGAAGTAAAGAAACAAGCAACAAAGATTAAATGGTTTAGAAAACTGGGATCATCTTGTTTTATAATAATGCACACAATCCACCCGCTAGATTTTAATACTCTCAGTATTAACGTCATCCCTTCAAGGATTTTAATTCTCAGAGAAACCCTCCTCTTCTCACATGAGTAAAACATCAGCATGAGGAACAAGGGATGTGTTTCCCAGGATGTGGGAGAGTTAGCATGAGACATTCTCTTCCTTATTGCCTGAAAAATGAAGCTGTCATTCATACCCATGCATAGACATGCCTGCACACCACTTCTGGAGGCTCAGCCAAAACTCAGGGTTCAAACCCACCAACAACTTCTCTAACAACAACTCCCATTCCCACCCTCCTTCAGCTCTCCAAGGAAAAGGGATGGAGTGCTCCATTTCAAGCCTTTCTGTGCTCTGTGTCACCACAATTCAGCACCCCTCCTACCCTCCATCCATCTGAAAGCAACAAGATCCCCTGGGTACCAACAGCTGCCCATCACACTCCAACAAAGGACATCCATCATCCTGCCTGTGGTTTCCCCTCCCATCACTCTCCCTTGCAGAGAACACTGGAGTCCACCAGGAAAAGTTCCCCTTGTTGTTAGTGACTCTTGCAAAGCCTTATTAGCCCCTTATTAGCAGACAGGACTGACAATAAGCAATAATCAACGAGTCATTTGGGTAAAGAAAGAGCTCCTGAAAATGCCATTATTAATTCTGGGAATATAATTTCTTGTGGTACCAAGAAATGGCACTGATTCAGGCTCTGAACACAACCCAGGGAGTTCAAAGCACACCATGTATTGGGGCACACAGGCAGGGTGTACCTGAGCATTCCTGCTCCTGGTGATGCCTATCAGCCAGGGGAAAGGAGGTGACTTAACCTGGACTGCTCTGGTTGGACTGGACACATCTACAGCCAGAGTCACACCTGATCCCTCGCCTTGCCCTGCCAGACGCCAGCCCTGAGCAGCATCCTGCAGTGGCAGCTCTCCTACTCCCCTGCCACAGCCACCTTCTGCCACCAAAACACAAACATCCCTTTGCTCAGGCATCAAAAACTCAGCCCTTCCCTTCGCTGGGCCTGAGGGGACAGCAAAGTTTCCTGCAAGTGTTTAAAAAGCAGAGGGGGACATTTAGCAAGTCCAGGAGCCCTTTGGAATTGCACTCCTCACCTGCCAGAGTTAACCCGCTCCAAAATTCCCACCTGTCTGCAACTTTAAGAGCTCCAATCCTTTCAGAAGGTGGTCCCTCCTAGACCAGGCAGCTGCTTGGCCCCAGGGGTGAGATTTAGGAAGGTGAGCTTGGGGAGCTCTCCCTGGCTCCTGCTCCAGCACAGCCCCTGCTGCTGGCACATGAGGATGTCAGGAGGAACACAGCTCATCTCTGCAAAGAGAGGGAAGGCTTCTCTTTAACACTCCAGCCAAGTCCTATTTTGATGATGCAACTGGGTTTGAGCAGGCAAGGGAGTGACTGGGATGGTCTGGACATGCAAGGTCTTCTGCAGATTACAATTAGGAGCTGCTGTGATTTCCTCATCAGCTTTGGTAACGGCTGGCATGACAGGGGAAAAAACTGGTAACACAGGAAGCTTTTATCCTTTTAGTGAGATTTCATTCCTCCAGCAAACAGCATGCACCTGAAAGTATGATCTCAGAGATCACAAACTCAGGTGAAAGCAAGCTCAGTTCACAGGCAAGGCTTGGTGGTGGTGGTGTTAGAAGCCACGTGCTGCCTCATCACCCTTGCTGCGATCAGCTCCAAAGCAGCCTAAGTCCTGGACAAAAGTGTAGGAAAAACCCAAATACTAACACACAGCAGGTGAAAAATAAAACAACCTGTGGTCTGCCCATGTGACATGGGCTGTGACATGCAGGGCAGGCATTCATGGCAGCTGGAATCCAGCAGCCAGCAAAACCAATGGGAGAGGTGCTGCTGGGGTGCCTGGCTCTTGCTCTGCTGTGTGGAGAATCAGGGTGTAAGGGCACATCCTGCCCTGAGGAACTGGTAAATCCTGCTGGCTCGAGGGCTGAGTGCAGCCAGTGACTTGATTGCATTTACAGCCTTAAGGCAGTTATTGAATCCAATTAGTGGGGTCCTGCATGCAGAGAAGTGGATCCACCTGGAGACCAGGAGGGTGGTTATGGGCTTGTGAAACAACTTGTCATGAAGAACAACCAGGCATTGCTGCTCCCCACAACCCTTGTGTCTGCTACCTGACAGGGGGTTGGAGCTGGGGGAAAGTGGATTTCAGACTATGTGACTAACCCCAAAACATGCCAAGGTGGGCCTCTGTGCAGCAACATGACTCACTTCCTTTGGAGGATAAACAGTAAGGCTGTGATGAAAGCCCAGTAGTCCCAGATAATTTCCCCTCATTTCCACAGGTCCAGCAGCTTGAACAACCTTGTAGCCCAGTTACACCAACACCTCCATCACAGCATCTCCCACCTCTTATGCCACTGACTGCAGGCAGCTGGGGATAGAAGAGACATTGCTATTAAATGCACCAAAGCTGCCCAGAGAGCCTCTTTCCACAAACAAAAGGCACAAGGAGGGAACCAGAATTCCTGTTTCCCTCCTGCAGCTCTGATGTTCATCTTCCCAGGATGAAACACAGCATCTCCTCCCTTTTCTCTGGAGAGCACATCTCCCACCAGACATGGACTCTGCTGAACAGATCCTCCTTCCCAGCAGCAGGCAGTGTTCAAGGTGGGCTGAGTGGCCTGAAGTCATTAGTCCTGTCAGACCTCCTGTTCCCCTCTGCTTCTCTCCCCTCCTGAGGGGACACAACCCACGGGGCCACATCCTCTGGATGCCTGCGACTCATCATGTCTGACTTGGGAGATTTGCAACAGACATCTGAGTAATTAAGAACCAAAGCTCCATTTCTATGTCAAAGTCATTATGAAGACATCACTGTAGCCTTTTAAAACCATCTTACCTCAACTAATCCACAGGGAAGCCTTTCCTGCTTCCATGACAGAGAGACACCCTTTCATTCCCAAAATTCAAAGTGTGCAGAGAGTTTTTAACTTCCCTAGCCCAAAGTTAAGACAAATACCCCAGATTTTCTCAGACATACCAATAAAGGAAAAGCAGCAATGGTCATATAAATAACTGATCTGTCCAGCATTGCATTCAGTTTGGTGGCTCTGTGTCTTTGTTCTTGTTGTGCTCACTTTTCATGAGCAGAGAGCAGAAATGTTCATGGAAAAGGGATTTCCAAAGCATGTGCATAGCTGTTCCTGGAAATCTAATTTTACACGTTCAATAAAATCATCTGCTACCATACAAGAGTTGAACAGGAAAAACCCACAAAGACACTTAGCTGACCACTGCACAATTACCTTCAGTGGGTCCAAAGAGCAGAAAGTGTGAATGTATCCCAGCAAATGTACCAGTAATATTGTTAGGCAACCAGGAAAAAGCAGCTAAAATCAAATGATTAATGACTTGTCTCTCCCTCTCTCTTTTTTTTTTTTTTTTTTTTTTTTTTTTTAATGTGGTATGAACAGGAAGGTTTGAGGCTCAGTTTTTGCAAGATGTGTCTTGCAGGAGCAGATCTGTTTGGAAATCCAGCAGATGCCTGGAGATAATGACTGTGAGAAGCCCTAAATACCCATCTACCTACCGAGTGTGTAGACAAGCTCACCAAATGGTAACATCGTGTTACCTTGCCAGGAAATGGGGAAGAAATTATCAGCAAGATTAGGCAAAAAACCATACTTAGCTAGAATTTCTGAAATCCCTTCCAGCTCTTGACTAAGATATTTTTCTTGTCACAGAATAAACCAAGGACTGTTAAAAAAACACAGTTGCCCAGGGTAGCGGAAAGGGATGTAAGACAGAAGAACTAAAAAAGCACCCCGGCATGATACAGGAAAAGCTCCATCAAAAATAATGAATCTAAATTCACTGCCTCAGTGGCTGAAGAAACAAAGGATGAGATTGTCTGGCTCTGGACGTTGGAGCCTTAATGTGCTGCTAATAATGTTTATATCATAAAGCAGCGTCGCTGCATTAGCTTTGATTTAGCAACACCAGTTTACATCAGCTGAGGAAGCCGTCTGTAAATTCAGCTCCACAAATGTAAATACAGTGAAGGAAGAAAGGCTTGGTCATCCCTGGAGATACAAGAAAGGGGCTCCTGGGTTGACCTGGGCCCTCCCCAGCACCCACCCTGTTGTCACAGCTTTGTCACCTGCCTGTGAGGTGCCAAAGGGACATGTGGACTGCGTGGCTCAGCCTCTGGCTGTGCAGAGCCATCTGTCCAGTCCTGGCAGTTCTGCTTGACTTTACTCCAGCTGTGCCCCACTCCAGCTGCACAGGGGATGAGCCTCAGAAGCTCTCCAGAACTCCAAGTGTCAGCAGGAGAGATTTTAGGATAAAACTACAGAAGTGATATTAACAGATTGCTGGGACCAGAGGGTTTCACTCAAGAGCTCTGAGGGAACTCAAGACTTGAAATTGCTGACCTATTCAGTACAATACCACAGCAGCTGTTGAAATGGCGAGGCACCGCAGGAATGGAAGGTGGCAAATGTTACTCTCATTCTTAAAAAGGGCTTTTAGAGGTCATCCAGAAACCTGTGGGCCGGGAAGCTGGGCAAGGCAAATTGACAGAAAGCATAACAAAAAGCAGAATAGCTAAAAGTGTGATACAATGAGAAAGAGCAAAGTTTGTTGAGTGAGAGCTCAGGCACTGCAAATCCATTCGTGTCAAGACCTGGGCAACTTGATGTATTCATAAAAGATCCAGTTGCAACCAGGTGGAGAGCAATCTCAGAAAACCAAGTGGAAGTTGATGAAATAACCTATGAAACTCGCCAGCAGTAAGTAAAAAGTGAGGACTGTGAGAAATACCAACCCATCCATACAAAGACCATCAGGGGCACTGAATGAACATCAGGCAGGAAGGAAACTTCAGTGGAGCTGAAAACTCCAGCTCACTGCTCAATAGGTGTCAACAATGCAAAAAAAGAGTTTTAGAATTGAGTACAGAATTAAAAGAGAATGAGAATGTCTCCTTCTAGGGTAAGTACCCTGCCTCAAACACAGCATGTCCACCAAGGAGCACGTAGAAGAATCCATGAAGACACAGAAGAGATTACATGGAAACTACATCAGAGTCCTTCTTCTTGGTCACCTTAGCTGAGAAGGGATGTGAGAGAGATCTTGGCAACTCATGAGCAGCATGGAACTGCAACCAGGAGGTCATTATTTGTGTCTGCTGTCACAAAGGAAAAGGCAGCACAACCCAATCTGTTGAGCTGGAGGTCTAATGTGAAGAAAAGGAAGTGCTTCTTTCACAACAATGCGAAATTGAATTATGACACTTGTCACAGGATGCTGTGAAGACCAGAATTATAAAAGAATTCCAAAAGGGGTTAGCCAAATTCTTGGAGGCTCGACCCATCTGCAGCTGTTAAACACAATGACACAAATGCCAGTCAAAAATTCCCTTAACCACAGTCTGCTCTCTACTGAGCTGGTAATATCACAGAGGAATTGTGCTATGCTTGCCCTGTCCTTACTCCCCTTACTTCAGAGTCTGCTGCTGGAATGAGCTGCCCAATTAGCTGGACCTTTGCTCTGAGCCACTATCACTGCATGAGACACATTACACATGATATAAGATGTTTATTAGAAATTGGAATTTATTGCAGGTGATGCTCAAGTTTGTTCACCTCATATGAAAGTTTTGTCTCTGGCAGGCATTAATATCTGATGCCTTGGGAGAAAAAATCTAAAATCTAATATCTAAAATCTATCATGCCCCTGGCAGTTCAAACCAAAGACCAGCTCCTTCCTGATCTCCCACAGCTGCTCTGCTAAATCCATAAACCATGACAGTGGATTACCTTTATCATTGATTTAACTGTCACCACTAAAAGTAGTTAGCAGTCATGAAATAAGCCAGCAAGCGCATTTGAAGCAATGTCCTCCAGAGGCACATATTTCCTTTTATCATTCTTAAATTAATTCTCCTTCATTGTGTGACGTGTGCCTTATTCTCACTTTGCAGGAAGAGTAAAAAGGAAGCACTGATCACTTTCCATCTCCTGCACCATAATTCCGTTCGCTCAACTGCTCTCCCTTCTGCCTCTTCCCCCTTCCAGCTGACACAGCCAGGATTACACAACCACAGCTTTTGCCATGAGGGATTCCTTTCCTCGCTGAGGTGTGGCTGCTGTGCTGGGCACAGAGAAGGAGAAGGTTGTGGGTCTGGGAATGACTTATGGATCAGCTGCAGGAGGAGAGGGGCAGGTGGGAATCCCTCTGCCCTGGCTGGACCACACTGGCACCAGAGAGATCGGCTGGGTGGCTGTGCTCAGCTTGCTCAGTGCAAAAACAGCCTGTGTTTTTCACTGCTACCAGTCTGGCATCTCCTGCCAGCTCCAGGCATTTCCTTTCTGAAAAAAATAAAATAACCAAGGTTTGATCATTCACTTCTGGGGCTGTGCTGAACTTGCCAGCATCTGTTCCATCTGAACGGAGGGGAAAAACATCAACCCTGGACTAGGAAAGAAAGGGAAGGAGTTAGGTACCAAGTTGTAATGTGAGAAATGAAGGCAAGGAAAACAGCATCTTGAGAGATGTTAAAGACAAAAACAAACGCTGTGAACAGGAGCAGAGACAGATTTCAGAGGAAAGGAAGGAAGACAGTGACTAAAGCACCAAGAGTGAAAACAGTGTACACATGGAAACTGAGTCCAGACTCCCAGGGTTTCTTTGTACTTGTTTTTCTTACCATTTCACAGAAATCAGTGCTGGCGGGATCCCTCTATACCCAAGGGTCAGTGATGTCAATGAAAGTTGGTGGAGCTGCACTGATTTGTATCCATTAAGAAGCAACTTTCTCAAATTTCCCAGAATTACTGGGGTCTAAAATAATGCCCTGAGAACCCAGTTGAAAACAACAGTTGGGATTATCCTTAAGCCAGGTCATACTAAAACCTAATTAAAGATGATTTAGAACGCGTCCATTATTTTTTAAAAGTTGCAAAATTCCTAACTTTGGATGGTCACATTGAAAACAGAACCCTGGAAAAACATGTGCATGACACTCTTGTAGCAGTTCAGGAGTCATAGCAAATGCACAAAGGGCTCTACAAATTCCAGCTTAGCAAACAACTACTTTAAAAAGCAATATTAGTAACTATTATCTGTGTTCCTCCTTCTGATTAACTTTTTGGATTTACCTTTATGTCACTCTCCCTTTCCTTCAAACTGTGATAGGTGGATTTTAAAATAAAAATTTCAGAATAAAAAGAAAAAAAATTGATCTGTAATTTCTTTTTTTAAAAACCACAATTGTTTGCTGTTTGGTTTGGGGGTTTTTTTGTGTTTTTTTCTTTTTTACTCAGGCCGAACTAAGGCTTGTCAATATTTAGGGGCCTCTTTGCAGACAAAACCCCTCCTTGCTCTCTTTGTGATTGTGCAAGCTGAACACAAAGCCTTTCCAGTATTTTTTTTAATTTTTAGGTTGTATTTTACAAGAGAAAATCCACTCTCCCCCCTGAATCTCTCCCTCCCCCTCCTTCCCTTTGCTCTCTTCCAGTAAGTGCCCTGCTCTGGCTGGGGCTGTGGCAGCTGAAGGTGACACGGAGGGAGTGCCCATCTGGTACCTCTCAGCCATCCTCACTGCCCAGACCTCTGGTACTGCTGGGTTTTATAACCCGATTACCACAGACTTGGGTTAAATTCAGACAGATTGCCTACCAGCAAAAGGCTCAATATCCCATTATCAGATTTGTGAGCCCGCCATCCCTCTTCATTTAGGATGTAATAGAAAGTGTCAGTGATGTCCTACGGACTTTGGCTTTAAAATGAGTCTTGACTATGCAAGTCCTAAGTGCATTGGGTGAAGATACTCCACAGAATCACACGCAGGACAACAATTTTAAAACATTTTTTATTTAAATATTAAATAAAACACATCAACTAATCATTTTGGTGTACACCTCTCATTTTAACATAAGAAATAAAATGATTGTTCAGTCATGATAAAAAATAAACTATACATCTCAATTAAACCAATCACGTAGTGTCTTTAAATACCCTATTGCATTGCAGTCTGCAGAACAGCACTGTCAAGATATCTACAAAAAAAAAACCAACCCAGACTTTTAAAATTACCTCTTCTGCTGCAGCAATAATTCCAAAGAGGTTCTACAGCAATTGGAAAAGAAAAAAAAATACTATGAAAGTAAAGTGCTTGTCATTGCTCAGGACAGGAAACAAAAGAATCTGTGGCCTTTAGATCCATGGCATGAAACAAAACACATACTGAAGAGGAAATTCTGTGGTTTAAGTACGTGTGCCACCCCTCACAAAACTGAAGGCCAAGTTGCTGCTTTGTGACAAGCTGGCTTCTTCTTACCCTCCTCTCCAGCCATCTCCATGCAATCTATTTTTAGGGTTGGGTTTTTTAGGGGGGGGTTTGCTTGTTTGTTTGTTTTCTTTTAAACCCACACTACAAATGAGCATGAGACTTTGGTGTTTTCTCTGCTGCAAGGCACCACTCAGTAACAGGAGTTCAACTCGAGCAATTTTGTGTCACTTTTAGAAGCTTCCAGACCATGGAGCAGCAGTGGCAAGCTGGAGATGCACCAACACAGACACACAGATACAACACACAGATAAAGAGGTCGTTTATGGAGAGCCACAGACAGAGCCACATGACATTTTCAACCCTTTCTACTCCTACCAATTAACCTGGTCAATCTTTGGCTTTTTTCTTTTTTTTTTTTCTTTTTTTCTTAAAAAATAACCCAACTAAACAAACCAAACAAAAAAGAAAACCCAAAAAAAAAAACCAAAACAGGTCTCTATATTATTTGCAAATGTGTAATACTGCAGGTTGCATGAAGCCAAGGTAACTTGAAGGCACCCTGTGTCACACCAGAGAGATGGGTCCTTTAAGCATTTAGACAGAATGCAGCTATGCTCTGACACTCAGATGGCAGCTCCTAGCCAAGCTGTCTCACTGCCTGCTCACCTGCAAAATTCCAAAATTTGCATGCACTTCCCAACTTGTATTTGTAGGAGCACAGCCTGTTCTGCCCTTTATACCTCAGCATAACCCCTATTGACACCAACAGAAGTCATGGTCTGCCTCGGCAGGGGAGTTGGGGTTTATACCAGAAACACAACAGAAGCATATTACAAAATATAAAAAAGAACTAGTGTTATATAGTTTTCTGCTTCCTATTTATATACATATACAGCATTAAAAACCATACGAAAAACCACCTATCTAATCCAAAACCTTGTTTTACTAATATGCCAAAAAACAAACCAACCAAAAACAAACACCCAAAGATTGTGCTGTTTTACTCACTTTTAATACAGTTTTGTTCAGAAAAAGCTGTACTCCGTTAGAGTAGAATTCTGTTCTAGCCTATTCCTTTTCTCTTTGTCAGTATATAATTTTAACCTCAATATTGCACATTTCCCCAAGAGTCAGTTCTGTTTGGACCCTGATAATGAAATGCATAAAAACATAATTAGCAGCAGAAATAACAATGTGCAGCACTAAGAAATACCCCTCAGGCAACTTTGTAGGCAACCTCCAGGAGGCCTTTTTAAAAAGAAAACCCTTCCCATCACCCCACAGGTGCTGCTGCTTCCCTCCTCAGTGCCTCGGCAAGAATATGAACAAACTCAGAGTTTATAAAAATATTACTAAAGATTACCCAGACAAACAAAACATAGGCATGTGTGCACCTGTGTGTATCTACACACATACCCCACCCCCAAACAGACATCCCTGCAAAAGACCAGGCATTATGCAATTTGGATCCTGATTATCAAGGGATACATTTTCAATAGTTACTGCTTCTGTACTAATTAGAAGGGCATGCTAAGCTTTTCCAGCTGATGTATCAAGCAAGAAGTTCACAGTTTTCATTTAAAGTATGTGGATCTGGGAGGTGTGGAATGGGGATGTTGGTTCCTTTAAATAAAATGAGTGTTAACAGGAGGGAAAAGGAAAAACAACAAATGGCAATGCTTCCATTTTTGTCTCCTATGAATGCATAATGCTGCATGCCACTGGTTTTCTGTTTATTTTCTTTAAAAGAGGTAATCATCTTCACAAACCCATAAATGAATATTGTGAAAAAGGGAGGCTCTGGTCCCTTCTTTGAAAAGCCTCTCCCTGCTGTGTCACCACTACTGACAGCTGCTAATCTTGCATAACAGCAGAGCTGTATTGGTCTGACTTGAGTACAGTACCGAAGAGTTCTTCCCCAACCACATCCCTCCCTGCCCCCACAAATGCCCCACCCATCTTCCCCATCATTATTTTTTTTCCTTTAAAAAAAAAAAAAAATTCAGTTTCTATTCGTATTTGTTCAGTGCAAGAATAGTAGAAGCAAAAAGACATACATATTGCTTGTTTCAGTCCTATAAAGTTGCCAGCTTTCTGAGCCAGACAGCCTCTTCACATACTTCAAAATTTATTGCTTCTGAGAGTCACTCGTCCCCACATCGCCAGCCAGCCACGGAACAGAGGTGAAAGTTCCCCGCAACGAGAGCAGCCTGAAGCTCTCACTTGACCAGGACAAACTTCCCCAGCTGGCTGGAAGTCAGGTCCTCCATCTCACAGTCCCCATGCTGCAGAGTGACGGTGTCATAGCCCGGGGATGGTGCGGAGAAACTCTGCTGCTGCGAGAAGGTGGTGGCGAGCGGGGGAACACTGCTGCTGATGTACAGGTGAGTGTCCAAGAGGTGAGCGGCTGATGACACTGGGGACACGCTCACTCCGAAGAAGTGAGGTTGGAGCAGTTGGCTGCTGCCAGCAAAGGCCAGCTCAAAGGAGTTCTCTCTTTGCAGCTCTGACAGCAGAATGGAGTTGGAGGCTTTGCAGGTACCTGGCCTGTCGGAGGAGGGGATGCTGCTTGCTGCAGATGGCTGGGAAGTCTGGGGACAAGCTGTCTGGAGTAGTTGGTGATGCTGGAACTGGAGCATTCTGGACAAAATCCAAGGGGAAAGAGGTTAATTCACATTGCTAGGATAATTCTGTGTTTTTCTTCTTCCTTTCTCGCCCCTAACCCTGACCATAACTTTCCCCTTTGTTTCCTTCTTTCTAGCCAGTACATGGGCAGTACAAAGCAAGCTGCCCATGCCAGGCTTTTCCTCATTCTACAGAGGGCAACTATCACAACCAAGTTTATCTGGTCACCATTTGGCCACCTAATAATAGATGTTCTAGAAACAATGTGTGCAGATAAACTGGAAGCTCAATTTTCCATCTTGCTTCTATGGGAATGAAGAGGTGCCACCACACATGACATTTGAGGCCTCTGGAACTGTGCCTCCTTTGTGGGCTGTAACTTTTCCAAATTACAAGGTCCCACTTCCTTGCCATGGGAAAATTACAGGAGGAGGCAGAGGAGGAAAGAAATCATTCCCAAAACTAACAAAGAAAAACACAGCTTGCAGTAGGGAGAAGCAATGTTTTCCCCCACACTACCAAACTGCTTCTCAATTCAGCAGCCTCCAAATATTTGGACGCTGAGATTTTTGAGTGGAATTGCACGCCCTGTGTTACGTGTGCCAGGGCAGGAAGCCACAAAGGAAGCCAAGCACTTTACCCACTGCCACACAGCAAAGATGGAGGACAGGAATCCTCAGTGACCAAACGCCCAAGCTCTTCTCCTGTGTTTACCCCTCCTTGCTTACCCCTAAACCAAAGTAAACCCAGTGAAAAGGCAGCAAAACTCCTCCCTCACCTCTGCTGCTGCAGCACCTCCTCCAGGAGGCTTCTCCCCTCTCTGCTGCTCCCGCTGCTGCTGTACATGCAGGTGTTGGGCTGCGTGTGCTGGAAAGGGCTCATGGCACTCCTTGCTGCCCGAGAGGAGGAGGACTGACACACCTGCCGAGCAAAGCCTTTGATTTTATTCAAGCCGAGGAAGCCCTTGGCTCGAGCGTTCTTCCGCAGCTGCTGCCTGAAAGCCTTCAAGCCTGTGGGATGTGAGGAAAAGAAAAGCACTGTAATCCTACTCAGCGTTTGCTTACGGTACAGATCAGCCTCTCTGGGCACTGCCTTCCTGGGTGGGAGAACTGGGCTAGAAGAGACTCTAGTTCATGTTCACCCTCTGCCTGGTGGTCAGAGCAGGATTTAGGGAATGGAACAGGGACTGGGACAGCTGCACCCTTGTGCAGATGGACAGGCAGAGCAAAGGGAAACCCTGAGAGGAATCATGATGTTGTGCACTCCATATTTTAGGAGGAAGGTGGAGCCTGCCATCCCACTCATGGCAGCAGAAATATCTCCATGGGGAGGCTGAATCAGTGTCTGAGAACCTTCCCCCCAGGCACCTTCCTCAGGGCATCCCACCCTCCCTCAGGGACCACGAACCCAAGAGACAGAACATCCAGGTGTCCAACCTCTGCATAACACCAACATGGGCAGCAGTTCTCCCTGCACCCTACCCTTTCCCAGTGGCTGCTGGGAGGGTGCAATGCCTCAGCAACAAAGCCAGGAAGACATTACCTTGAGTTAATGAGGTATCAGATGCTCGCCTTCCTTCTTGGAAGCTGACAGGCAGGAGAGAAGCACCTCCCATGCAGCCCTGGGCTTGTAACACGGGAGCGTCAGACTGGGAAGCGAGGAAAGGCGACGTCATCCTCGCTGTGGCTGGGCTCCCCGTCATTACTTGACCTGCCAAACAGCTGCTCAGGGCCACTGAGCTGTCATTTGAAGATGAAGTAAGGCAGCTGTCTGAACTAGTTCCCTCTGTGGGGCTGGCAGAGGAGGAAATGACTATACCTATGGAAGGGAAGGAAGGAGAGAGAGAACATTCTCAAGATGAGTACAGGAAGGAACAAACATGACATCAGAGCCTTCTGTCCACCTACATGGCACTAATAAACAGCCTCGAGCTGGAGAGGTGTCCAGCAACTCGTGCTGTCCCAGGACTTGACTCCAGCAAGGGGTCATCAACAAATAACCCCAGTTTGGGCTGCTGTCCAGGTGGCAGGGCTCTGTCAGCAATGGCAGGATCACCAGGCTGTGCTGGATCAGGCACACAGCATTTCTCTAGCACAACCAGGTTTATTGTTTTGTGAACAGTTGTGTTTATTTGGTTGGTTCACAGGGTCTGGGTATGTACCAAAAATGATTAGCAATGAGTTTTTTGTTAAATTCAAGCACTCTCTCCTCCCCCAGTACAGCAGCAGAAGCAAGCAGACAAGGTTTGTGTCCTGCTTGTGAGAACATTCCCCTCTGAAGAGATCTAGATGAAATAAAACAGCACAGCTTCTCTTCCCTAAGGGCCCTGCTTATCTGTAGGAAGACAAAACTGGGGAGGACAGAACACAGACCTGAGCTTTTCTAGCCTTTCCTACCGCAGTCAAGGTAAAACCAGCACATTCTCCCTTGGCATTCAGGCTCTATGGCACTCCTTCTCTACTCTTTTGCCCTACCTATGGACACCATTCATCTCTCCCAGACTTACTTACATGGAGGGACGTGCTGATAGAAGTGGGTGGTCACTTCAGCCAGCGTGTGCCTCCTGCTGGTGTTGCTAGGGATGCAGATGGGGTGGTCATATGCCTTAATTTCATCTTCCAGCTCCTTCTCTTGCCTCACTTCCTCACTAATGGTGGTCTCCAGCAGGCTGTTTGGGGAGATGGAGCGGTTCCGGAAGAGCCCGTTGAAGTTGGTATCCACAGGGAAGAACACAGGCTGGAAAACATGCCAGATCACAGACTTCAGGGTCTTTTGCTTATTTCTGCACTGCCTTTTAATACTGTCCACAATCCCGTGGTATATCTTCAGTAGGAATATTGTTTGAGAGGCTATGGTGACACCATGCCCAAATGCCAAACGAAAGATTGGAGGGAGGGAACAACAGTCACAACCCCCATTGTTTGGAATTGGCAGAACAATGAAAAAAAGAAGCAACACAGAGCCTATCTGGGAACACCAACCTGTAATGGATTGCTTATGTCACAGTCCATTTCTGCCTGCAAGGATGGCTGAATCAGGCTCTGAGGTTGCTGGTAAAGCAGAGATGATCGCAGGGTTTCACTCGTGAGACTGTCCTGAGGCACCTGGAGAGAGAGCAATGCACAGAAGACATCACACCCACTGCACTTCCATGTGACTTTTCACATACTGGAGGCTCAAATAATTTCAGAGCCACCTTCCCTGCAAGCTCTCTCCTCATGCTTTCTATGAAAATGAACAAAGCTGATCCATCAATGCCAACACAAACACAGAACTCCTCCTCCTCCTAAGTTAGGCAATTTAACTGGAAGTGCAATTTGCAAAGACACCCAGACCACACTTTAAAGGGGGTGGGGGTGAAGAAAATAAAAAGAATGTCAGAAAAACACATTAAGTGACTCATGGAGTACCTCTGAGGAACCTCCAGGATATGCAGCAAAGAAGCATAACCAAGCCATGCCTAAAAGGGCAGATTTCCATGAGAAGTCTAATTTTGTGGCTCATTATTGACCTGCACTGGAGGCAGACTATTCTTTGGACCATGACCCACGGTCACTTCCTAGGAAACAGGGCGTTAATATTCACTCATCCTCCTGCCAAAGAACAGCAGGCTGTGTCCCGTCAGAAGGCACCACTATCAGAACAGGTTTTCAGAAGCCTGGCAGTCACATTAGAAGGAGATCCAAAGGACTCTCCTCACCTCAGTGTTGGTGATCTCGGAGCTCCGGGGCCGCGGCTGCCGGCCGGCTGCTGGCCGAGTGGACACCTGGCTGCTCCGGTACTCCTTGAGGCGCTCCAGGAGCAGGTAATAAATGGCAGCAAAATGGTTGTAGCTGCTGTTCTGCAGAGACTGAAAGACATTGGAAGGACCTTCTGAGTTACAGATAATTCAGGATATAAGCAGCCAAAACTCATTGCTAAGGCCTCATGGCAGCATGCTCAAAAAAAATGAGCAAAATCCAGAAGGGCAGTGAAGATTTTATGCTGTGACACCAGGTCAAGGCCAGTCACTGAATGACACATGACTGCACCACTGGCATTCTGGTAGCCACAATAAAAACAAAAATAAAATATATCTAGATTATCTGAAGATGTATCTAAAAGGCTAGAACTCACCTCAACAGTCCTCTGCCTGTCAATGCCAAGGGTCTGCATGATCCCAAGGACCTGCTCATTGTAGTCACCCAGGTTGGAGTTGTAGTTTTGCATGGAGAAGGACAAGGACTGCTGCTGAAGGGAGGGGTCAGCCTGCATCCACTTGTGCTGCTTTATTTGGGAGATGGTTATCCGCTTGGTTGGGTCCACAACCAGCATCCGTCGGATTAGTGTTTCACAGTCTGGGTGACAAAGGCAAACTCATGAGCAAGGGGTAAAAATAACAGCCCAGCCCCAGGTCACTGCTAAGAACACTTCCCAGCAACAGTGCAAGATGCCTATGAAAACATGAATTAAAGGTTTGGGAGCAGCTGACGCCTGATCTGACCATCAGCTATTCCAGACAGCACAAGAGATGTTCACATACATGTCACAAAAGCAACGTCTCACTACAGGAAATGAAGCTGTACTGGATAGCAGCACATTTCAGGTAGCCTTACACCTTGTACAAGAGCTAATTTTGAGAGGATGCATGTTTAATGGCATTGTATCTGCATAAAACAGGTCAGAATATAGCACAGAACCTCATCACATACAACTTCCTGGTTCCATATATACTGCTTATTTACTTATAACCAGGAAATAAAGCTATTCGTGGTTGTAAATGATAAACTTCAGACTTCAGCAGATAATCTCCACGTGACTACAGAGGCACGTTCACTTGGTTTTGAATCCAAATCAGAGAGAGGTGATAACACTCTTTAGTTCCTTTGTCTCATCAGACTGTTGGAGTTCTCAGCAACCAGTCCAAGGTCCCACTACTCCTGCTCTCCTTGGCAGCACAGCCACACTGGAATACACCCCTTCTGCATGGCTAAAATATCTTAGGAGAACTACATCCATCTCAGCATTGCAGGCTAGTCTCATTAAAATCCTGTTTTCTCTCTTTTCTGAGTGATTATTTCTCCAGCTAGGGTGTCAAGTATTTTTGTAAATCCACAGGGATACTCTAAGAAAGGAAACTACAGCCTTTTAGCTGCACCATAAAGCAGATCCCAGAAAAGAAAATGTGTGCTCTGCCCTACAGAAACTACTGGATACATAAAGGTAAAGTAACTGCCAGCTGCAAACAGGACAGCTATTCCTTTATAGCACCTGTTCTAATATTAAGGATCTGAAAAAAAAAAAATCACCTTCGGACATGAAGTATGGGATGCGGAATCTCCCCTCCAGCACTCTTTGCCTCAGAGTTGGTAAATTGGGTCCATCAAAAGGCAGAGAACCGCAGACAAGGACATACAGAACCACCCCAAGGCTCTGCCAAGAGAAAACAGCACAGCATATGAGTGACTCCAGGAAAAACAATGATTCTGGCAGCCCACAGACCCTCACAAAGTGTGAAATGCAGTTTCTGAGGAAGAGCAAGCTCACCCATATATCAAGGTGAGGTCCTTCATATTCTTTGCCTTCAAAAACCTCTGGAGCTGCATAGGGTGGGCTTCCACACCAAGTGGAGAGGGGCTCTCCTGACTTGTAAAAGTTTCCAAAGCCAAAGTCTGAAATAAAGATGAAAATCTGGGGTAAGACAACACTCAAGCACATACTAATATTTCAGAAGTAGCAGAAAATGGAGAGAAAGGAACAGATGTGTTGCTTTGTTTTATGCCCATTCATTTAAGCTACTCCCTTCTGTTCACAAAATCTGTTCTGAGAAACAGCCATAACTTTTGTTTTATTTTCAGTTACACAAATACAAATACATTTATAGGCTCATCCTAGGGAGACCCAATGTGACTACATCCCTAATGCTGTTTATAAAATAACCTCCCATTTCCTGTTACCTGCTAATTTGATATTCATGTTAGCATCTAGCAGGAGGTTCTCTGTCTTGAGATCCCTGTGCACGATGTGGTGGCTGTGACAATATTCCACAGCTGAGAGAATCTGCCAGAACTTCTTCCGTGCTTCACTCTCGCTCAAGTGCCCATTGGAGGTCAGGTGATCTGAGAGACAAAATCAGAGAGGATTTAGAAACACCCCGAGGAAATTTTTCACAACCCTGCAGGTGCTGCGCTCGCTGTTTGACAGCTGACAACGCAAGCACTGGGTTTTTAATCAGAATGTATCTGTTACTCAGGAATGAAAAAATAAAGCCATGGTTTCTAAATCTAAGGAACTGTGAGCTCTATCAGTGAGGACTTACCAAACATTTCTCCATTCTTTGCAAACTCAGTAACAATGTACAGCATATCCTTTGTCTCCATAACCTGTGAAGACATGAGAGGACGCAATTAAAAAAAAAAAAACAGAGCTCATAGTTTCACTTATTTTTCTATGTGAATTCTCAAACATATCAGTTCAACTTTATATTTGCTGCAGCAGCTGGCAGTAAAGGCATCTAATTTTGCACCACAGTGTTCTTTCCAAGCAAACTGGTAATGAAAAAGATAACAAATCAAGGCTTATGTGCCTACATTATACAATGGCTTCCCAGGCCATTGTTCTTCTCACCATTACCATGCTACCTTATCTCCATAATATAGTAGATGAGTGTTTAGATAACTTCATCCATTCCCCTTTTGTTAAAATATGCATATATAGTTTTACAATTAATTTGGTATATTTTGAACATGCAAAGACTCTTAAAAGTTTATCTAAGGTCGTCTTTGTTTCAAGGCCAGTGGGGGCTCAGATCAGCAGAGAAAGCTGGACAAAGCAAGAAGTGGTATCAAATCCCCTGCTCCTGTCTGGAGTTGGCTGGGACGTGGGGAGCCTCCTGTGCAAGTGATAACAGGCTGCTGTTTGTGTAACAGCAGTGCTTGATGCACATCAACAACTGTCAATATATTGCCTATCAATCTAGTATCAACTTGCTTTGGTATTTCACAATTTTTGCCTTCGGAGGGAAAAAAAAGAATTAAAATCTAAACAATGAATGAGAAATGCTGAGCATTTCCAAATTCATCTTCAGTTACCACAGCACACCTTTCAAATGCTGCATTTCATTTTTTCAGAATAACAACACTTCCCCGGAAAGATTTCCCTCTCCAGGAGCAGATACTTTGTTTAGGAAGCAGGAGGCTCACAACAGGTTAACAATCCAAAAAGCGTCAATTCTACTTCAAAGGCTGCAACTTCCAGGCACCCAACACGTAACCTTTTTCAAAGACTCTTGTCCTCCCCTCACTACAAGTACACACAGACATGAAATGAAAATAAACAAACGGGGAGCAAAGGAAGAGAGGTTCCCAGTTTAAAAAACTGAAGGAAAGTGTTCTGGGAAAGTTGCCAGCTGGATGAAATTAAGACGCGGTGCTGAAACTAAAACAATGATGAAATAATACAAGAACACACACCCTACATTGGTATGTCATCTAATTCCATCCCTGCTTCTCAGCCTCCACCAAACAGGTAAAGCATCAGTTCCAACAACAAAGAAAAGAAAACTTCACTGAAAAGAAATTATGGTCCCCTACCAACGTCACTTGCTGCATCAAGTGAAGTGGTTCAACGAGATGGAATTTAACCTGCTTTTCTAAAAGCTCTGAAACAGTCTTTTCACCCACATCATTCCACTGAAATGAACTCAACCGAACTGTTAGAATGTTTCTGTATGTCCTATACTGCCCCATGGGCAACCCTGACGTCAGCTGTTAACACAGAATCATTTTTGTTATGATGGGTAACGCTATAAATACAAGCACTTCATGTGTGTCAAGGTCCTTTAAAATAATGCCTTGCCTAAGCACCTGCCTTACTGGCTCTTCAGCCTTACATGTTAATTAAACTTTTTTTTCTTTTTTTTTTTTTTAAGCTAACAAACCCAGCAGTAAGATCACAGCTGATAATCGTGTTTACTACTGCACAAGGACTTTCAGACCTGCTGCTTCATGCATCTCCACCTTTCTCCCCTCTGCCCTTTTAGACAGGTCCAGAGAGACTGATACCTCTGCCCCACTCACAGCAGGGGCTTGGACTAGATGACCTTTAAAGGTCCCTTCCAACCCAAACTCTTCTGTCATCTTCTTCTTAAATCCACATGGCATTATTTAAGATGATTAACAGGAACTTATACCAAAGGCTACTTAGATCTAACATTTAGAATTTGCAGAGCAGCCCTTTCTCACAAGACAAATGTGATCCTGCTTTCTGCACAACACATTCATTTGTTCCTACGGTTAAAAACATCCATCAGTGCAGAAACTGAACACATCTAAACCAAAATTCATGTTGTGAAGCCCTGTGAGGGGCAAGACACTTAAAATTCACTTTCAAAACTACACAAACTGGAACAGAACAACCAAACAGGTCATTTTTTTACATATTCTAAAATACCAACATTTACCACCTATTCCTTTTCCACTAATCTAATTCTTAAATTATATTTCCACTTAGACTTTCTACTTAGATTAATTTGGTTTAGTTGTCGGTGATTCTAAATCCCTTCCGCTTAAGGCAAACTCAACTTTAGTGCTTCCTTCTCTACCACCCAACGTGAGTTTAAGTCTTCCTCTTATCTAAAGCACGTAAGAGAAGTTCCAGTCCTCTAATCGGGGAAAGCAGAGGAGATAGGAAAGGCAAGTTAATCACAGAAGTTCAGATAACCTGTTCCTCAGTCTGAAACAAACGTCAGCCTGGCTTTAATTGTAAATTTTACAGTGTGTTTGTCAAAAAGCTGTCTAATGTACCAGAATCTTGCTCAAAGAACGGAGAATGAGTTCTTTTCAAGGCATGCAGTTTATTTCAAATGTTTTTTCGAAAAGTATTTCAATATGCATTCTCTCTGCAAGTATTAGAGGTAAGAATCACGTGCAAGAGAAGAGCACAAGCGTATTTCATCTACGTGCTGCACTTCAAAGCTGAACTCTTACCTGATACAGCTTGATAATGTGGGGATGATTCAAAAGCTTCATTATCTGAACTTCTCTATAAATCTTCTCCAGATTGCTTGGGTCTAACCTTGTTTTGTCTATTATTTTTATTGCAACCTGCAAATTTAAATAATAACAAAACAACCCCAGGTATTACAAAACAGGTACTCTCACTGTTAAGATACCTTAAAAAAAAAAGAAAAAAAAGGCACACCCCCGCACAAACACACCACTCACAAAATCCAAGTAAAGTAGCTTTTAAAGTAGCTTTTAAAGTACAGACTTGACAAAGCTGATTCTGTTTTTCTGGACCGCACAGAATTCGCGGCACAGAACGTTTTCATTTTTCTTTTCTACGTCAAAGGATTACACGTAAGGTAGTGAACAGAACTGCAGAAATTAGCACTGGACAGGATTCTGTAAATCTTTTAATCCGTCCCATGCCAGTGAAAAACAGATTCCTGTAACAGACTATCTCCTACTGTACTGCCTGAAACAATCTTGACATGCACTACAAATATAAATACGGCTGCACGCCCATGAAAAAATTACTTCTGCAAACAACAGCCCAAGTTCTTTGTTCTTGAAGAACACCGAATGAAAAAAAAAACCAAAACCAAACCAAAACGTCTAAAGTCTTCACGAGATGCTTAATTCGCAGGGCGTTTATAGCAAACTAAGAGTAACTCAACGAAGCTCCAGCAGCACTCAGAACTGCAGGAGTCGGGATGGTTTTTTCGCACATATTCCTGCTCGGTTTTGATTTCACACAGCGGGAAAAGCTGCGGCTCCCGCGGAGCGCGGCATCACCGCCAAGGCAGCGCTGCCCGCGGAGCTCCGCGGAGCCGCCGCGCTCCCTCCCCGCGCCCCGCCGGCACCAGCCGTCCCCTCCGCACCCACCTGCGTTTTGGTCACCCTGTGCCGCGCCAGCTTGACCACGGCGAAGTTGCCTTTCCCCAGGGTCCTCTCGATGTCGTAGAAGCCGACTCGCAGGGGCCGCTGCTGGCCGTGCGCGGCCGCGGGCGCCGAGGCGAACTCCGACATGATCACCATGGCTCAGGCGGGGGGCGGGCAGCGCCGGCCGCGCCTCAGGACGGGAGCATCCGCGCAGCACCTGCACGGACACGGCCCCGCGGCAGCGCCGTCAGACCCCGCTCTGCCCGGCCCGGCCCGGCCCGGCCCGTCCCCCCGCGGCCGCGCAGAGCCCGGCGGAGCGGCCGTCGAGCCGCCTCGTACCTGGCGGGCGGAGCGCGGTGTGCGGAGCGCGGTGTGCGCGCAGGGCCGTGCGGGCGGGCGGGCGGCTGCGAGTGTGAGCGGCGGGGCGAGCGCGCACCGGGGGGCAGGCGGCACCACGCGGGATGTCCCGGCCCCCCGCCCTGCCCGCCCCTCGCCTCCATCCGCGCACCGCCCGCCTCTTCCCCCCGCCCACCGCCGAAAGCCGAGCCGGGCCCATTGACGTCACTTTGACGCCAGCGAGACGCGCGGCCGGGCGCGGGGCTGGAGGGGAGCGGAGACACCGCGGCGTTGCCAGGGAACGCGCGGCGCTGACGCGGGCGCTGATGGAGCCGTCGCCCGGGAGACCCGGGGGGGCCGTGACGTCAGGCGGAGGGAGGCAGGGATGAGGGGGGTACCGGGGGGTCTCCTGCCCGCCCCCGGCCCGGCCCGGCCCGCCCTCCCGGCGGGGTCGCTCCCCGGAGTGCCGCCCGCTCCCGACGGGGCGTCCCCGCGGCGCGGGGATGTCGCGACTGCGGCGCCGCCCCGGCGACGGTACCTGGAGCCGGTGACCCGCCGGTGACCGCCGCTGCTGCCGGCGGGGGTGCCGAGCCGCGGTGTCCCCAGCCGCAGAGGCAGTGCGGTGCGATGGGGAAGTCCCACCGACGGTGGGAAAAGTGCGGCTGCGGTCCTGCTGCGGAGCGCTTTTCCCTGATGCCGAGGCGCAGGGGGCTGTGCATGCCCGCCCTTTGCACTAGAGCCTGCAGCGGGACACCGACCCGCCTTCCCCTGCGCGAGGCTGGCTTCTCTGTCCCTGCTTTCCAGGGGATGGAGGGGAGCATCCCGATCTGGGGACAGCAGCACTTTGGGTCCACCAGCGGGGCACCAACAGCAACAGAAGGAATAATAAAGAACATATATATACATAAAATCACAGAATCACAGAATGGTTTTTGTTGGAAGGGACCATTAAAGATCACCCAGTTCCAGCCCCCTGCCACAGGAAGGGACACTTTCTTCTAGACCAGGTTGCTCAGAGCCTCATCCAACCTCCCCCTGAACACTTCAGGGATGGGGCAGCCACAGCTTCTCGGGGCAAGCAGTGCCAGAGTCTCACTGCACTCAGTATGGAATTTCTTCCTAATACCTAACCCAGCCCTCGCCTCTTTCAGTTTGAAGCCATTCTCCCTTGTCCTGTCACTCCAGGCCCTTGTAAATAGTCTCTCCATTTTTCTTGTCAGCTCCTTTCAGGTATTGAAAGGTTTCAATTAGGTCACCCTGAAGCTTCTCTTTTCCAGGCTGAACAATCCCAATTCTCTCAGCCTTTCCTCTTAGGAGAGCTGCTCTGATCATCTTGGTGGCCTCCTCTGGACTCTCTCCAATAGGTCCATGTCCCATATATTTATGCAGCCCTGTGATGCTATTGCAACTTAGTCCTACACTCAGAATATACTTGCATTGCCATTATCTCTGGTTGGTCTGGAAGTGAGGCTTGGGAAGTTTCCCTTTGGCACACCAAGGCTTAAGGAGGTTGTTTAGGATTGAACCTCAGCCAAGAGACTCCTCTCAAGGTCAGATGTGAAACAGTAGATGCACTGGGTTTGCACAGTGAGGTCTTCAGCCTCCACACAGCAGGTGACCGAAATGTTTGTACATTTGGGGTCAAATTCCAATTTAGTCTCAAAAATAAGTCTTGAATGATGCCTGTCACATCTGTTTTTCAACTTTATCTTCTCTGTTGCAGTCAGTCTAGCCTGTTTTCAGAGAGGTACTTCTTCAGCCAGCAGATGAGTTTCTGACTGGAAAACCCTGAGCCTTTTACCTGACCATCACAGCCCATGGTACATCCTCCTCCTCCATCCAGGGGCACTGTGCAAATTGGATTTGCCAGAGTGCTGGAAATAAGGTGGAAAACTTACAGCTCTGCTTCACGCTGAAAAGTTCAAAGCACTAGGTAACAATCTCTTCAAAGAGAAGATGGAGAGGGGATCTAATCAATACATACAAATATCTGCAAGGTGGGTGCCAGGAGCATGATGCCAGCCTCTGTTCAGGTGGTGCCCAGCATCAAGATGAGGAGCAATGGCCATAAAATAGAAGTATTGAGTATTCCACCTCAGCATGGGGAAGAGTTTCTTTACACTGAGGGTGGCAGAGCTCTGTAACAGCTGCCCAGAGAGGCTGTGGAGTCTCCCTCTGGAGACATTGCAGACCCACCTGGACACATTCCTGTGTCACTGCTCCATCCCTGTGTCACTGCTCCAGGTGACTCTGCTGGGCAGGGGGTTGGACTGGGTGATCTCCAGAGGTCACTCCAACCCTGAAAGTTCTGTGATTCTGAGATTTTCACCTGTTGTTGATGTTCTCCTTAAGGTCTTGAATGACTCCAAAAGGGTTCAAGAGGAACCTGCTAGGGGAGGCAAACAAGCTTTTTGTCCATTTTTGTACATTAAAAGGTGGGATGAGGAAGGTGTATAAAGCTCTGTATAAATCAAATTACATGATCCATGAGCTGTGTATCATCAATGTGTTTGAGAGAGATCCACAGGATATTTTAGCAAAGCTTTAGTGTTTACACTGCAGGCTCTTTCTCTTAGAAACACGGAGAAGTAACACCTGAAATGAACCCCCAACCTTTGTTTATACACAAAAACCATGCTGGAGCTGGGAGAGGGCAGAGCTGGTGGTCAGGAGCTGAAGTACAGGAGCTGCTTTCATGGTGTGACCCAAATCACGGGACTGCTGTATGTGCTGTAAAGAGGGAATAGCACAGAGCCAGCCCGGGCTATGGTAGCATTCAATTAGTGCTTACACAGTGCCTTGAATAACTCACATGAAAAGCTGACTTATTATTATTGTTATTATTGTTATTATTAAGCTAACAGTATATTCTCTGTGGAGCTCATGAAGAGGAGGTGACGCACAAACAGCACATACAGTAGCAGCTGCATGTGAACAGTGCCCCAGGAGTTATTAAGAAAAAAATTACCTTAATAATGGTTCCTCCGCTGTGGTGGGATTTTCCTCCCTTTAATTATAGTTGCTGTTTTCATTTGAAATTGATTAAGTGTTTTAGGATGGCAAACAGGGCTGGTCTTTTTAGAAAGGACGCTCAAAGACATCCAGCCCCAGCTAGGAGGGGAACATTTTTATTCCTTTTTAAAGGGTTCAGAATTTAATTCTTCCAAAATGAGAAGGAGAGGATCTGGTGTTCTCCCCAACATGTCACCATTTCCCCATCCTATGGAGAGGTGGACACCTGTGCCATGGGACTTCCTGGAGAGTGTAAGACCTCGCCAGAGGAGGATCCACCACCCTGACTTTAATTACCTGCCTTGGATGGAAGAGGCAAGAAGGACTGGCAGGTGCTGCTCCCTGTGGAAGGCACTTGCTGTGACCTCTGTTCCAGAGCAGCTGCAGTGAAGGAGGGAGCACCTCATTTCTGAAGTTACACCACCACTGTATCATTTGTTGGGAATTAAAGACCTCCTGCATCTATTATTCACAGCAACCTTTTGGTATTTCCCTTCCATATGCACTCATACAAAAACTTCCAGCAGCGCTGCTCAGAAGTAATCACTGCACGATTTTGGAAGAGTCATAATTACATCGTTTTTCTGCCACTTTCACCCTGGGCGCTGTGAAGGCATCACAGACCTCTTACGCAATCGTGTTTTATCAGCTCGGAGGTGCTGCTGCTGGGAAGGTTGAGGCTTTTGCAGTTTCTGCTTTAACACTTTTGCTGCCCTCTGGTGTTTTAGATATCCTGAGCGAGGAGTCACCTTGGATGATTCCATGATACCCGTGGTCAGGAGAGGTGTAATTACAGAGCTGGCTTGTGCCTAATCAGGGCAGAAAAGCAAGGAGAGTGGAGAGGTATTTTTCAAAGCACATCCACGGGGATGTTCCTTTGATTCCTCTAGGAAGAGGGAGAAACTGGGAGGACACAACTGCTAAGTTTTTCCATTGCAGCAGCTCTGTGCTCCCTCCCTGAGGGCAGAGTGATCTGTGCATGGGAATACACATGGAGACTGATGCCTTCCAGAACTCATCTTGCAGATATTTCCAGCAATTCAATCTTTAGTCATTTCACTCAGCGTTTTCTATCAGTTTCAAAACAAACTAACAACAATAGCAACTTTCTTCGCTTGGCAAAAAAAAAACAAAGAAGTGGAGACATTCCTTTCTACCCATTTCACTCTCCACAGCTGAAGTTAAATCAGCCTGGCTTTCTGTGGCAGGTTTGCTGGGGCACTCCTTGCAGTACAGATGTAGTTATTTGGGTCTTTTCTTTTTCTTTTCTTTTCTTTTCTTTTCTTTTTCTTTTCTTTTCTTTTCTTTTCTTTTCTTTTCTTTTCTTTTCTTTTCTTTTCTTTTTCTTTTCTTTTCTTTTCTTTTCTTTTCTTTTCTTTTCTTTTTCTCTTCTCTTCTCTTCTCTTCTCTTCTCTTCTCTTCTCTTCTCTTCTCTTCTCTTCTCTTCTCTTCTCTTCTCTTTTCTTTCTTTTTCTTTTTTCTTCTCTTTTTTCTTCTCTTTTCTGGGGAGGGTGGTGGCGGTTTCATGCTTTTTGTTTGCTTGTTGGGGTTTTTGTTTGATTGGGTATTTTTCCCTCCCCCCAGAAAATACCAGTGTGATTATTTTGACAGTAAGATTTGTTTGACTATTTTACACAGTTTAATTGAGTAAAACCTTGCTGAAGTCAATATTGTTGTTTCTGGTCACACCAAGTTAGACTCTGGCCTAAAAAGAAATGAAATGGAAGGTGTCACATTACAAAAAGTACAGTGACATTTAAAGTACAAAAGATGAGATAACCAACTAAAATAATTGTAGGCTTATTTCAAAGACAAAACCATTATCTTGAAAAAAAAATGGTGCATGACTGTTTCTAATATGACTTCAAAGTGTCTTTGAATTTGAAAAAATTCAGGCTGCCACTGCAACTTTGGCAAAAATACTTTAAACCTAGCATGTCCGTGCTGAGGCACCACAATGGTATCCACAAATATATTTCAGACCACTGGAATGTCTTTGGTCATAACATTGCATCATGGTTACATAATTGAGATCACAACAACGATCTTTTGTCATTAAGGTTTATGACATTTCATAATTAATGAGGCGATGACATTTCACTGACATAATGCATTGAGCTTGTCTCGCAGAATAAAGGGACACAGACCTTCTCTTCATCATTCCTCCTTATCTAGGGCTATGAAATAGCTTTTCAAGGGGTCACAACCAGGTATGTTTGGGTTCCTCACCCTCCTAAATATAATGTGGTACAAAATCTGGCTTTAATGCCAAGGCTCTGAGTGTCTTTGTTTGTATAAAGGGAAGTACAAACACAGAACAAACAAGGTGGTCTGTGCCCTTGAGAGCGTCTCTGTTTCATTGTAATCATTTCCCTTCCGTGTTTGTCACTCTTGCAGTGCTCCACTGTGCCAGGACATGTGAGCCTGACTGACAACTGGCAACAAATATGTGAAAAAGCTATGTAGAAAAAGAGAAGTGGGACAGGTTATTTCCATTGCCTGGGATAAATGAATTGCAGGAGCTAAACAGCCAATATGGAACAATGGCATTTTGAAGTAGGGGTTTTTCCAGTTGTTTAATGACCAGAGGTGGTGATGGTAGCAAAAGTGAACACACATCTGTATTCTAACTGTGCCCATTTAAATTTAGATGAAAGTCACTTTATTTACATCTCTTAAAACATTCATCTTCAAGGTACCCTGTGAGGTAAAGGAGGTATTCTACCAAAATTTGACTCAAGAGGACCAAAAGCCTCTGGGCCTGAGCACATCTGTGTTAAGCCACTGTTGGCATCAGGATCAGCCAGGCAAGGACTTTGCTGGGGCAGAACCACCTGGACTTCAGATGCCTGCAGAGCAACACTTGGAAATGGCACTTCTCCACCCAGACCATACAATCTTCACAGACAAAAGGCACAAAAGATAAGGAAAAGATGCCGTTTCCCCCACTTTACCTGCTTTACTACTGGGAGGGCAAAAATGAAGTGTCTTGCCCATGGTGGTGATGGGGCAAGTCTGTGGCAGAGCTGTGAAATACCTTTGTGTCTTGAGCTCAGGCAAAGTGCTTTAACTGCAAGGCCATCCTTCACACTGAAATTAAGTGATTAATGTTAATCTTACAGCTGGTATAAATACAGTTCAGTACATATTGGGTTTAATACAGTTTATACAAGAGGCAGCTCTTGTACATGATTTTTTCTATCATGCTGGACATTCTGTAAGATTAGTACTTGTAGTTTAATGTTATCCTCCCACTCCCAGCTGAAATGTGGACAGGGCAGGTCAAACAGCATCAGCTGTTTTCTGCAGCTCCCAAGCTTTGCCACTCTTTGCCAGCAGTTTCTGTTGAAAGTGTGTTTTACTTCTCACTGCTCCCTGAAACATCCTACACACTGTAGTAGCTCATGTGTTGCTTTGTTGTTTGGGGTTTTTTTAGGGCACAACTTATCAGGGTAGTTTAGCAGTGTAAGATCAGTCAGAAGCTGCTAGCTTCCAAAGCAAAAAATAAATGCTAAGTAGACTTCAGATACGAGAGCAGAGGTGGGAGGGAGGCATGTCCGTGATCTGTTTGACAGGGGATTTCATTCCTGTGAAATTATCCTTCCCCTGCTCCTTGTCTGGGATCTTTTCTCTTTGGGATCTGTACAAGAGTTGGGGAAATTCTGCCAGCCCGATGGGAGTGGTGGGAAGCCAGCCCCCCTTTCAACAAGTTTGGGAACCTTCCTGTGGGCAGACCAGGAGACTGAGGGCTGCTGCACTTGTCCTTATGGCTGCTGGAGTTGCCATGAAGTGTTCCCACCTGGGAAAGACCTGAAGTTATCCTTCAGCCAGTGCAGGGACTGGATGCCTGCCCTGTGCTGGACTGGATGCCTGCCCTGTGCTGGGCTGGAGGGGCAATCCGTGGGGGCAGGAAGGGAATCCAGCCTCGTTCCTTTTGGACCGAGTGTCCCAAGTGTCCTATTGCGTTTTACAGAGTGCCATAGGATGCAGGGGTGCCCCGGCCGTGCAGCTGTGGGCGATGTGGACGCGTGCCCAACAGGAAGCATCCCCAGACAATGGAATTCACTGCACACGTATGTTCTTTGTCGGTGGCTGTGCTGGAAACAGTGACCTGAGCGAGGCAGCTCTGCTGTCCCCTCGCTGCAGCCTCCGCTCCCCTCCCCTCGCTGGCGAGTGATTCATGCAGAAATCATCCAAATCGTTCCCCAGGGACTAAATTAATAGAGGCCCCCTCACCTTTCCTCTATATTCATGCATTAGAGTCTGAGATCTGCTGCGCTCTCGCTGCAGTTTGAAATGGAAAGGCAATCGCTTCCCCGGAGCCCCAGGTAATTGCTTCATCTGCTGGTGCCTGCCTGTGCCTCTGCCAGGCAAGGGGATGTGCACAGGCTCCTCTGAAGAGGGTTTTAATGGCATTTGTCTACTGCATACCAAAATATCAGGAGCTTCTCCCCTCCCCCTTCCCCTCCTCTACTTTGCTCGCTCTGAAAGAAAACAGAAACAAAATAAAAGTTGCGTTTACAGCACGGTGCCGGTGGTACAGTTATTCCCCGGGGAAAACCTGATATATCCACCTATTGTCTGAGCCACTACTCAGAGCCCTTGGTCAATGAGCAAGTTACGAAAACAGGTATCCTTCCTTAGAGATTGATGCGATATTTGCGTCGGATATTTCCTGCCATGCAGCACAGATTGTTTGTGCCGGTGGACAAGTGAGAAGCAAAGCTTTCCAGAGGGGGGAAGGACTCTTGCAACACACCTTTATTGTCCTCCTCTGGAACAGCATATTCAATTCGTTTTCCATCCATCCATCCCTGCAAATACATTTCCTATAATTGCTGCCCTGTCAGATGCGCTGTAATCCGTCCCCTCCTACGTCAGCTGCATTGTTGTCACCCCCCTCGGATGTCAGGAAAACTGTAATCCTTCTCTTACGTTACTTGGGAGCTGCGTCTCTGGCATTTCCAATCGAGTTCGCCCGGAGTCAGGCAGAGCAGGGGCACAGAACAAAACACCACTTTCTGGACCATGAATGCAATGAGTCCTCTCGTTCTGGGTGGTGCACGTGGGTTGTTTGGGGCTGAATGCGTTTTACACGCCGGGCAGTTGGCATTCTGCAGTCACACACCAGACAAAGGTTCCCACTGGTGCAGGGTGTGAGAAGCTCAGTGGAATTTTTGCGTGGCGTTGAATCATGCGTGATGCATTCTTCCACACGGGTTCTGCACGTGGGCTGTGATGGAGGGGAAGACAATAAATAGCATTTCAGAGAGCGAAGGGTTAGCAAAATTCCTGCTTTGTGCGTCCCAAGTGATGAAATGACTCCAAGGAAGCAGGAGTGGGGGAGGTGGGTGGGCTCACAGTTTGTGAGTGGGACACCAAGACAAGCTATTTTCAAACGTGCACATGTGTGTTGTGCTTCAGTCCCAGGGCTGAGCAAGAACCTATGAACAATAACACATGGGAAATTTCTTATGTGCAATTCTTGGCACCAGCCAACCCTGAGTTTCCGAGGAAGAAAAGTACAGGGCATATGGCATCTAAATATATGCAATCATGGATGACAAGAAACATGGAAGAACTTTTTGGATGGGGCTGTTTGTTGACATCCTGAAAATATCTTTCACAAGACACATACTGACAAGACAACTCAAAACCAGATGGTTCTCCAGTGATGGTTTCACAAGAGCTTTAGGTTTGGGGTGAAGTAAGCAGTTTGTGCTACTGGAGCAGATTGATTGTGACTCCTCAAATAGGAAACCAGATGTTCATGCTTCAGCCAGAGCTACTCCCCTCATTACACAGCTGATACAACCAGAGAACACTCAGAATTGTCCTCACACTCAGCAGGACATGCTGTCTTCAAGAAGTCTTCCTGTTGCATGCTCTTGATAATTTTTTGAGTTGGCTCCAACAGTTTCCTTTCTGTCGATACTCGTCACCTCTCAGATGATCAGTGACATAGATTCTCTTTTCCTGCTTGATTTATGCTTTTCAGTTGGGCAGATGGTTCCCCACTCTTGTTGGACGTACCAGGAGAAAACCCTTACAATTAAATCTGCCACTGCTCATCCTGGTGGTTAAGACAGTCAGGTGTCTTGGTCTAAAGAGATGCCTTCTTACAAGGTGTTCTAATCATGTGAGTATAGCAAGATCATATTCTGTGGGTATTTATTTTAAAGGATAACACTTCTAGATGCAGAAGATGTAGAGAGTCAGATTAGGAAGAGACCTAGTTATGCAGAAATTCTCACTGCAAGCAAGGGTGAGAAAGTCAGGAACTGAACTCATCCGAAAATTTTAGTTAGAAGCTTCCATAGGAGCTGAGATCTGTGACGTGAATTCCTCCAGTCAGCATGTTCTTACTTGGGTAAGTCATGTCACTCATGTCAGCAGGGCTTTTTGGGCTGACAGCCTCTAAATTCTGTAGTCTGTAATGGAAGGAGGAAGAGTGTGAAGAAGGAGGAAAAAATGGGTGTAGATATACAGTGGGTTCCAGTGCAAAACCTCCTCTGGTGGGTCTGTGTGAGGACACCCTGTAGCTGCAGATGGCACATCCCACCAGGGAGAGTGATCTGGGATTGAAGGAACTGGTGGTAATAAGATGTATAATCTACAAGGCATCCAGATACATATTTTGGCTTCACTGCTTGCCAATAAAAACTAATGTGGTGGCCAAACCTTTCCATAGACTCATTTGTTAACAAGAGATACTAGATAAGAAAGTCAATATATTTTCTTGTTCCTTCCTTTGACAGCTTGAAATTATTCTGGTGGTTTGTAATATCAAATGCAGTCTAACCTGGGATTTGAGGCTTTAACCTGCTAGTGATATTGATAAGTATTTTCTCGGATAAAAAGTAAGTTTGTCACCTTTGAAATCAAAGGGATAAGCCATAAAGGGATATGTGCCTTCTTTGCTAGCTCCAGAAGGTACTTTTGGGAAAAGTGGAATGCTTTTGGGAAAGTGGAATAAGCTGCCTTACAGAACATGCATTGAATTGGGTAAACACAAGCTTGCAGTGTAGCTGGGACAAAGTACAGGATGGAGCAACACTCATCACGAGTAATAGGATGGGGCTGTGGTGAGAACATCTATTACTGCATCTTCAGAAGACAGAAAGGTATTCAGAAACTCCCCTTTTTTTTCTTTTTTTTTTTTTTTCCCTCTTTTTCATGAACAGGAGGCTTGTTAAATAACACAGCAGCCACATGAGCATTCAGAGAGAATGTACTCATGCAGCAATCTTTATGGAAAGGAAATACGGGTTTGGGACGCAGGGGTTAGAAAAAAATGCCAAGGCAAACCCAATGGGAAATGAATAGCAAAGGCATGATCAGAGTGCAGTTCAGTGGGTGATGCAGGGGCAGCCACTGAAGCCATTCACTGAGGAATTTCCAGTGGTAACAAACTCTCTCTGTACCCACCTTCATCAGCAGAGAGAAAGACGATTTCTCTCTGACACATTGCTGCATGAATGGCAAACTGTTTGCTTGGCATTAGAAGAGAGCAGAGTGGAGTTTATGTGCACCACTGTATCATCATGTCCTGACACAGAGGGAGCAACATTCCTGCACTGCCCCAGCAAACATCACGGGGAAGGACAGGGAAACTTTGCAGAAGCACCACAGGCACAGGCTGCTCGTCTTTATAGTCTCATCAGTGAGTTGTTCTGCATAAAATCCATTAGTGAACACAATAAAAACACAGCGAGCCATAAACCCATCATCCTAATAAACTAAGCCGAAAAAGGCTGGGTTGTATCCTGGAGGAATGACAGCAACTTTTCCTCACTGGAGTAGCATGAGAGAGCTGGAGACTGGTGCTGGATACACAGCATGTCTTGTTTGACAGGACAGGGCTGTGTGCACTGGCCATGAATTTAACTCTAGACACTGCCCCAGGGCAGCCCTAGGGTGAGGGGGACACTGCACTGGTCACCTCCTGCCTCTGTCCCACCCCCTGCTGGCCCAGTGCTTGCAACTCTGCTCAAGGCATCCTTGAGAGAACATTTCACCACACTCCTGTCTGGCTCCAACAGGGCATTCCTGCCCACAGCATGGATGCTTTCTTGGAATGGCAGACCCCTCTCCACAAAAAAAGGACAGAAAAAAGAGGGGGGGGAACTTTAAAAGCAAGAAAATCATCAGTGACACCTGCTGGACACCAGCACAGGTATTGTGCCTGGATTAAGCCCTTGGGAGAGGAAGAGCAACAGTTCCAAAAAAAAAAAAAAAAGGAGGGGGGGGGGGGGGGAAGAAAGTTAAAATTGTAACATTTACCCTGTTTTTGTGTGTTTCAGAGCTCTGTGGAATCTCACATTTTCCCCTCCACCTCAATTGTTACTTGCCCCTTGTTGCAAGCTTTTCCCCTTTGTTACCTTTTCCTACCTGCCTTCGTTTCCCCATGTGCAGGAACATCTCCATCCCCATCTCCTGGTAGGAACAGCATGTCTGTGTGGCACAGGGAGAACCATGGACCCATGTAAAGCACCCCTGAATGCTATTAGCACATCCCCTCATCACAGAGGTGAGTTGAAATGCTCTATGGCTGCTCAGGTCTGCTCCACACAACAGTTCTGCAGTCAGGTTGTGACCAAACTGCCTTCTGCCATTGCACAGACTGCCCAGCAGCAGAGCCCTGCTCCAGAGGAACCCTTTCCTGGCAGCCTTGACCCTTCCCTTACTGCCTGCTGTCTGTGGGCTCCATTAACTCCTGCCAAGGCCAAGCATGGGAAGCTCAATGTACCTTGCCAGCTCTTTCTCTCAGGAAAAGCCCCTGCCCTCATCTCCAGGATCTCCTCACTGTAGGAGTCTTTACTGAGACATGCAGTTTGCTCAAAGGGATTTGCTTTCCTTCCCATTTTTTAAAGCCAGCTCTGGATGTCCAGGCAGAAGCAAGCCAACTGGCCATTCATCCCTTCCTCCATCCTTCCTGGCCCTGGGGGCAGTCTAAGGGGAAGTGTTCCTCCCAGGGTTCCCAAATGGCTCATCTTTGTCTCCCTGTGGCTCCCTGGCCAGTGCATTCGATTATCCTTGAAAGCCCTTGCAGCTGTCCAGTCTTTCATTCACTCTGGAGCCAGGATAGTTGGTGTGCCCCAGATCCAAAATAGTTTAAGACAACTGCATCCTGTCCACCTAGAAGTGCCCAGCAGGTTCTCGTGGATGGCCCCCAGCAGCTGTTCCCATGTTTCCATGTGCTGGGCAACAGCTGGATTTCCAAAGGGGACAAGGGACTCCTGTAACCTGGACAGTTGTCTCAACGGCCTTGGACAACACACTCTCTGTCCTGGCTTGGCTGAAAATGCCCTCAGCCAGTGCTAACTGTGCCAAAACCATAATGACCTCATCTTCCTTGTTCTTCTGGAGTCACTGAGAGCTGTTTTTATCGGTGATAATAGCAGTGCAGCTGCTCCTGACGTCTCCATTGCCTGAATCCAAAGAAATCCCCTACCTGCTCTGTAATATGTGCTAACTGCTGGGCACACAGGCAGGCTATTCTGCCTGATTTGAGGCCAGTGGGCTCCTGGCTCCTGGCTCCAGCATCATCTGATATTCAGGAGTAATGGAAGAAGGTGGACATCACCACCAGAAAACAGATTGTGGTGGTGTGATGTTCAGTTTCCAAAACGGCAGCGCCTTTCTGCGTAAGCAGCCCCACGCAGTCAGTAGAGCAGTGTATCCTCATTATTCACCCTGCTAAAAAGATGAAGTGTCTGCAAAATCTGGCAGAGTGTGTGCTCAGGATTTGGACACGTTCTGGTAGTTCTCTGGGGATACCCACAGAGGGGATGTGGTGAGCCTGGAGGGGGCTGCCTGCCCACCCACTGGATTTGATGTTCTGCTCAGTGACCAGCAGTAGGTTTTGACTTCAATTAATCTATGCACAGAAAGGAAACAGACAAAACACCAATAAACAAAAGACTTTGCACCATGGGCGCTTTTTACCTCTCTAACTGCTGTGATCCAGCATTCTCCTCCCTTCTCTCCCAGCTCCTGGGGAAAGAGCCTTTCTGTCATGTCACCACAAAAATGTGTTTGCCAGGTCAGTAAAGAGCAGTGACACAGAAAGCTGCAAACAGGCTGAATTTCTGCTTTAACGGCTAGAGAGTTTGAACAAATACAGGTGAAGAACAGTAGGAGCCCTCTGCTACCACCAAAACCCCAACATCAAAGGCTCTGCAGGCTCAGGGGACTGACACAGATGTCTTGGGAAGGAACATCCTTTTTTGCCCCTACACTATGAAGGAATAAGTCATGCTGCTGGATCACACTGTGGGTCTGTTTTGGACTGCTGCAGCTGGGTCTCTCCAACCCAAGTCTGCTTGAAAGGAGCCTAATTCTGCACAGTGGAAAAATGAGTGAGCAAGTGCCCCACAAGATCAGTTTGTGGCTCTTTCTTTCTTTTTTTTCTTTTTTTTTTTTTTTCTGCCAGGATGTGAGTGCCACAGGGGTTCAGGGTGCTCTCAGTGGCTGAAAGCAGTGGCTAACTACCCAGTTTTTAGGGTCTGGCCCCTGGGGATGTGATGCACATCCCAGAGAACGTCAGCAGACCCAGGACTGACTGCTGACTTGTCCTCCCCTGCACACGAGGCGTATTTAATGTCTGCATTGTGTTAAACAGTGAAAATTAACGCTTCCCTGATAATTGCTCTCGGGAAGGAGTAACATTATAGTCAAGGCATCCTGCAGGAGCACCATGAGTCAAAGGAGAGGTAATTCCAAGACAATCTTGCTGTTAGCTGGGGTCCAAGCTGTGAAGATCTGGCGCAGCCCTGAGCAGACAGAACCCAGTAGGGCTGTAACTTTGAGTCTGTCATCCTTTATTTTCCCTTTTTTGTACAAAGTTGTGCCTGGTCTGAACCCCAGGCCAGGCTTATTGCTTTGCCTGTGTTCTCAGGGGTAGAAGTACCCTTTGGATACACAGCTTGCATCATTAGTCACAGACTTTGATCCTTCTGCTCCCATTTCCTCTGTGGCAAGAGCCCAATCTCTTTCTTTCTGACACCACTCTGCAGGGCTCAGTCCTTTCACCACCACGCTGCAGAGCACTGCAATGTTTTCAATAGCTCCTCAGGAACCCAGTGAACCAAGTGCAGATGGAGATGCCCAAAATATTCCTGTATGGATGTGGTAAAAACGTCCAACCTTTGCTGGGCAATAAAATGCAGCAGGGCTGGTGCAACACTCCTGGAGGACTGGCATGTGAAATGGGCAGATCTCTGTGCTGTGCAAAGTTCATTAATGGGCTGGATGTCTCAGGTAGGTGGGTTGGGTACAAAGCCTCGTGCATTTAATCTGCCTCCCAAATAAAAGACTTCCTGTGCCAGGGTTTGTGTCTCATAGGTGAAGAGGGAAGCTTGTCTTGGTTCTTTGCAAATACCACATTCACAGCTGGCATTTTCAGTGGCCAGAACTTCAAAAGCACAAGCCAAGGAGGTGGAATTCTTTGGACACTGGCAGGGGGACAGGCAGCATCATGGTGGGAGTACACAGGGACAGGAAGGGAGGGAGCAGAAATAGGTTGCAAGAGAGAAATTCTGATTAGGTCCTAGAAAAAGCTCTCTCCCTATGAGGGTGGCCACACTTTAGACCAGGCTGACCAGAGATGCTGTGTCATCTGCAGCCTTAGAGATACTCAGAGCTCAGCTGGGCAAGTCCTTGAGATGTTTGAACTATGTTGGCCATGCTTTGAGCAGGGGCTGGGACCAGATGTCATCCAAAGGCCTGCCACACATGCTCAAGTCAATGGCTTTATGATGCTGTGGCCAATGCCAGCCAAGTCACAGTGACTCAGGAAAGCACCCTGAGGATGGAGATTGAGCTAAATTCTCCTCTGCTTTGTAACACTCAAATGAGTGAGTGCCAAACCCACTGCTCTGTTTTGCTGCCAGAAGAACAAACCAGTGGGTACCTCCAGAAGGAAAGAAATGGGGGCACAGCAATGCCTGACACGCCTCAAGCAGAGAGCAAACAAGAGGGAGGGAGGTGAGCTGGATTTATGGCTGTGACCTTGAGGCTTTTAGCACGTCTTGCTCTATACAGGGGTTGGTTTTCTTTGACAGTTGCAACACTGCAATGACCTCCTGCACTCAGTAACAGAGGGCGGGTTATGCCTGTGTGCTTCGAAATAAAAATCAAGCATTCAACTGGTGAGAATGATATATTAAAAAAAAAAAAAAAAAAAAAAAAGAGTAGATGAAAAGCAGTAACATGAGAACACATTTTCACAGGAATTGCTTGCTCTTTCCCCTTGGGTCAGTGTATTTGCCCAGCACATAAACAACATTGCTCACACAACTCACGAGGAAATCTGACCAGCAGCAAAGGCTGCCTGGGTGGGGAGATATTTTTGTCCTAAGGCCTGTAAGAGGAACAAACAATATTGAGCAGAGAGCATAGGTGAAAGGCAGGCAGAAGGAAGGCAGCTCTGGGGCAGTGTGGGGAAGATGGACCAATTGCTCAGCAGGTGAAAGCAAGAGCAGGGAGAGAGGTGGGGTGTGGGAGGCAGGAGTGGGAGCCAGAGATGAAGAGAGTGGAAGAAGAAGCCTGTAGTGCTACGATGAGGAGAGGAAGAGTAGGAGGAAAGCTGAGCTGAGATGTGAGTAGAGGCTGCTCAGCCCAGAGTTTTAAATGTCAGGATGAAGAGCTTGACCAAACGTGGAAGGGACACAAGTGCGATGACAGTGCTGGGAAAGGGCAGGCTGAAGGCAGGGAGGGCACAGGCATTGCTGGGTGTTCCAGGGGTCCTGCTGTGCCCAGCACAGGGTGAGGGCAGATGGAGAGGGAAGGGAGGTGGCAGTGCAGGACTCGCAGGGCAGTGGGAGACATCCTGACATCCTGAGAGGTGTTGGGTGCTGGGATGGTGGGAACAAACAGCCCTTTCAGGGACCTCCACAGTAAACAGGAAGGAGAAGATAAAGCTGCAGCCAGAGAGGCCACTTGGTTTCAAGGGAGATTTCCTCTGTCTTGGAAGGACCAGGGTGTGCTTGCAGCTGAACAGCCAGTCCTGAGGGAAACACAGCTCATGGATGGAGGGGAGATTCTGCTGGGATCCTGTGCCAGGGAGCAATGTAGTGATGTGGAGTGTGGGTGCAGCTCCCCACTCTCTCTGTCACATTGGCACCTTCTCCATGCTCAGGTCCTGCTGCCACATGCCTCCCTGATCTCAGCCTCCCAGGAGGAGGACCCTCTTCAGCATTTTGAGACCAGCTTCACACATCCCAGCCACCAGAGGTGAAGGTTTCCCTGTGATGGGCTCTTCCAGGGAGCTACCATCCCAATGTGGTGGCAATGCCACTCACACCTTGGGATGGCTTCCTCTGCTTGCACAACTCCCATCCCATCCCATCCCATCCCATCCCATCCCATCCCATCCCATCCCATCCCATCCCATCCCATCCCATCCCATCCCACTCTCTGGATAAGAACAGCAGCAGTGAAGAGTTGGCTGTTCCCAAGCAGCAGCAATGCAAAGGGGATTCCAGAAAACACGAATTGAAGGAGCACCAGGAAAGTGTGAACAGATTGGGGTGCAAATTCCTGACCCCAGGAAGCACATCTGGGTCACATCTCCATCCCAATGCCCTGTGAATGGAGCCAGGTGAGGTGTGGTAAATGATGCCACGTGGAAATCACACTTTAAATGGTTTTGAGGAACAGTCACATAGGGATTTTCTTTGCATTCCCATCCGGATTTGCTCTGTGACGCTGGCAGTGAGGGCTGCCAGCCCGTCTGTCCTGGGCTGCACTGGCAGGGGAGGAGAGGCTGCGGTGCCTTCCTCACTCCGCAGTGCAACCCGAGCCGGTGTGGGCAGAAAAGTCCTTGTCTGCCTTACTGCTCTCACCCCCGCTGGCAGCAAGCAGAGATAGCGGAGGGGAAGTGTTGGTTTTCCAGCACGGATTATTTTCGTAAGGATTCCTATCCCTTCTGAGTCACTGGAGGTTTTTCCACTGACTGCAAGGAGTGAAATCCATATCACTGAGATATTCAAAAAATGTGTGCAGTGGTCAGGAATGCTGCTTTATCAGCTTTTAGGGCACCAGTTGGTTATAAGACAGCTTTGATTGGAGTGAAGATACAGCTAATTGCAATTTAAAGGCCACGCCTTCAAGTGAAACACAACAGCTTTCTCTGTCTGAAAAATCTGTAGCATCCCAAAATGAAGTGCTAACGTGGTATATGTTTAGCCCTCTGGGATTTAATGAGATGCTGTTGTCCAGGAGAAGCATTTGAAGCTGTGTTTCAGTGCTGGATGGCCACGATCCCACCGTGGGTTCTGGATATGGAGGAGCTTTGCCCCTTCCCAGAGGGATAACATCAACCACAGCTCCGTGGGCAGCATGGTTTGGGAGGACAGAGTCCCTTCCTCCCAGCAGTAGAGCATTTCCATCCCACACTGCCGGAATAGCAGGTCAAGATATTCTCAAACAAATAGACACCAAGTCAAAGCAAAGTTCAGGGTTTTACAGAGCAGCAGTGTGCGTGCAGCTGGAGAAATTCTCTGGGTGGTTACTGCACAGCTTTAAAATTGCTAGTCTGGGGGAAAGGGTTGCATTTACCTACAAATATCCATTTTCCTGCAAAGAGAGTGCTTTCTCGGGGCTTTCTTGGAAAGAGCCCTCCAGCTAGCTTGTCCCAACCATGACATGGGAAGGATTTTTAAAACACACTAATGTGCAGTGAGATAGAGACACTAAGTGCTGGTTTAGGCATTCCAGAGAAGGTTAACCCTGTTTAACTTCCATTAATGTCACTCCAGTCCCTTTTGATAGAACTGAGTAGCAAACGGAAAAAGAGAAAGATAAAAACAATCTTAAAAGCTTTTCAGAAACATTACATCCCTAAAGAAGATGACATTTGCTTTAGAGTGGCTTTAAAGGGAAAGAAAGCTTGAAAGAACAAAGATTTCTTCACTGATTCCCAAATTATAGGCAGGGCCTGAGGACGACTGAGATGTGATTCAGTGCTTGTTGGACATTGATACCAAGTGAATGCCTTTAGCACTGCTGATGTAGGCAAAAGAGGTGGTCAGTGGGGAGTGGGAGATGTCCCCTGGTCCTTCTGCACTCCAGAAGCAACACAGGGTGAGCAGACAGAAAATCAGGGTCTGTCTTGCATAGCAAAGCAAAATCTTGGAGACAAAGGCCGTAAGATTCTGCCCAGAAGGAAGAGCAGCCACGAGCTCAGAGAGACCACAACTGCTTTCTGCAATGCATAAATGTCACACGGTGCTTAAAATACTTGATCAGCCTCGTCCAGCCAGCCCGGCTCTGGCAATAAACACACTGTTCTGCTTTTTAATGTGTTTCCCTCAAACGATGCTCTAGCAACCAACTGTGTTCAAAAAAGCCCAGCAGTTGCAGTTCAAGATTTATTTTAACTTTTCAGAAAAACAAAACCTCAGAATGAAAACAAAAAGAGCCAGAAGGGACTGTGGGAAACTTTTTCCTAGATAAACGTGAAGTTAGATTATTTTGCTCTTTCCACCCTGCCAGGGCTGTCGGGATGCCACCGGGAGAGGATGGAGGATGTGTGGTCTAATGACTAACAGGGCCAGAGGAGTCTGAGCCCAGACATTACCAACACACAGAAGCACCTCAGGCAAATCGCTAATTGCCTGTGACTTATTCCCATTTATCCGGGGGGCAGCAGCTCACTCCCGGGAATGCGGTGTGCATTTAATCAATTAGGGCTTGATTGCTGCTTTGAAATCCTGGCTCCCAAAACATGCGGGTAATTGCAGAAAGTCCTTTATTATTCCCAGCAGCAGGGCCCACGCATGTTTGCACACATGGATCAGACCTTGATCCATCCCAGACAAGGATCAGACCCTCCCCAAGCCTGGCTGAGCCCCTCTGCCCATCTGGTAACCTGCTGAGGTGGTGGATCGTGGCTGGGAGAGATTCCTATGCTGCCCATCACTGGCTGGAGCTGGCTTTGAACCCCTCCAGACAGAGACTGGGAGAGGCGGATCACAGGCAAACTGAGCACAGGCAGCCACAGGAAGCACAGTTTGTACCTCCATCCCTGAGGGATGGCACTGGGAAGGAGCTGGGAGCATGGCTGTGCTCCTGGGAAGGAGCTGGGAGCATGGCTGTGCTCCTGGGATGAAGGAAGAGGATTGCCTTGGAAACGGAGAGATGAAGATGGAGATGGAGATGATGGAGATCAAGATGGAGATGGAGATAGATGGAGATGGAGATGGAGATGGAGATGGAGATGGAGATGGAGATGGAGATGGAGATGGAGATGGAGATGGAGATGGAGATGGATGGAGATGGAGATGGAGATGGAGATGGAGATGGAGAGAGATAAATAGAGATAGAGATGATAGAGATAGAAATAGAGATTAGAGATTAGAGATAGAGATAGAGATAGAGATAGAGATAGCTAGAGATAGATGGAGATAGAGATGGATGGAGATGGAGCAGGCTGACTATCACTGATGAAAATGTCAGTGCCCTTTAACTAAAACCTGTCTGCACTCTGCACATCGTTACTTCCAAAGCACTCAGCCCCATGAAGAGCTGGAGGCAGCAGCAAGCTCTGAGCTCTCCTGTGCCCCCGGCAGCACCCATGCCCTCAGCTCCCCTCTGGGGCAAGCAGGACCACCCTCAGGCACCCTGGCTGCTGTCCCAGGCCCCAGAGGAGTGACACCATGCCCCCTGCACCCGTGACAGGACAGGGTGCAGCCAGCACGCAGCCACAGGGCTGGAATGGGGTCGTCCGTCAGCTGTGTGGAAGGAAGCCAAGGGAAATTTTTTTAGGCGTCTCAGACGAGAAGGAGGTTAACTTTCTTTACTAGATAAGGCATTTTTCCATGTAAGTAGGAGATTTCAAAATGTCCCATTCCCAAACAAGCCTTTCTAAGAGGCCTGAGCAAAACTAAGTGTCAGGAGACATTGGCTTGAGCTCCTCCTGCCTCTGTTCTGAGCTCCCCCCCTAGCCTCGCTTCCCTCTTTGCTGTCTTTCAAGGAAGAAAGAAAAAATGTTGAAATTGGAAGGCTGCCAGCAGGACTGAGATGTCATTTTCCAGCAGCCTCTGTGGTCACACCAAACCCTGCAGGGCCCTAGCGCAGGAGAGGGTGTGACCAGTGGGGACAGTCCTGTGGCACCATGGGGTTGGTGGCTGCAACCTCCACCAGGCTCTGCTGGGGACCAGGGAGGTCCTGGATGTGGCACTGATGCCTGATGATTTTTGTCCTTTCTTTTTATACCCTTTTAATGCATTTTTATACCCTTTCCCTCTCCTTGTACCCTTCACAAACACTCTTTGTGCTTTAGGCCCACATGTTTATAACTCTTGTAAGTCTGATATTTAGCTTAGTTTGGGGGTTCTTCAAGGGGGAAGATGAAACATTCATAACTATCTCAAAACTAGAGGCTCCAGCCTTGGACAGAGCCTCCTCTCTGGAACATGTTTTTGTGAACTAGGCTGTAATCTCATTTGGGGGGGCTAATTAGAATAGGGGGACAATTACCTCATTTGTTAAGTTTCTTATTGGGGGATTTTAGGCAGATATGCTAATTTGTGAGGTCCATAAAATTGTATACACGTTGTACATGGAGTGTGCTCTCGGTGTGATTTCACCTTTGACAAGTTGTGCACCTAGGATCCTATTAAAACCAAGGGAATGCCCTTTCTTCCCTATACTGCTGTGTCTCCCTCTTATTTTTACCAGCTTTTAAGGCATCAGCACCAAGTGGTGAAAACCCACTGACAGAGCCAGGGGAGTTGGGGGGATTTGGAGCATTATGGGGGCTCCTCTTCCTCCTCTTCCACTGGGGGTTGCTCGCCCTTGAGGTGTTGGAAGAGAGCTCTGGAGGGGCTCAGTCCTTTTTTCTCTCTAGTTTTATGCCGTTTATGACCTTGGCTATGGTTTCCCTGCTTCTGTGTGACTGTCACCCTTTGCAGCTGACACCCAGCTACCTGGTCTGCCTGGGGCAGCCTCATTTTGGAAAGTGCCCGAGGAGGAGGACCCCTCTAGCTACTACAAGATGTCCTACATGACATTTTCCTATGGCCCACCATGTCCAGAGGACACAGCCGGGTTCAGAGCCCATGCTGGTGACTCAGCCACATAATCACCATGGCTGAGGCTCTTGCTGCGCTCTGCATCGAAGCGAGGAGCTGGTGACAGAAGTCTCCAGGCCTGCCAGCATCCACACTTCACCCCACATGGCTGGGGTGGGTGTAAATCACCCAGGAAGCTGTTGAGCCAGGAAAAGTTGTGCCTCCTGAGAGCAGGGATAAAGCCTCACTCCTTGCAGATAAGGCGAGGAGATGTGGCAGAGCTCTGGTGGAGCAAACACCCTGATGCTGCTGCTGGAGATTTTATGGCAGTGATGCCTCTTGGGCTGCCAGGAGGTGCCAAACTCTGTGTGTGCCTTTGGAACACCATAAATGCCATTCTCCACCTTTGCTGAGCAAGATGAATGAGCACAACAACTTCCCCTCCTGCAGCACTGTGCTGGTGCCAAGCCTTGCTCCTGCTGACATCTGCCAAAAGCCTTGTGAGACAGTTTTGGGATTTAACCATGGCAGGGCGAGTCCTTGGTGGCTCCATTGCCACAGCCCTCAGCCTGGGCAGGTGCAGGAGCCAGGAGAAGTTGGCTGAAGTCTCCTGGAGAACTGCAGCAGCTCTCTGGGGAGCACAGAGCAGAGAAACACCACTGATCCATGTTTCCTAATGAATGGCATTGCCACATGACTGAAAAAAAGGGAAGTAGAACCCTGTCTCAATACCTTCTCCCCATCCTTCCTCTTCCCCCACTCACCCCAGCTCATCCCAGGTTCTGTCTGTTGGGATTCATTTATTTCTTCCTCTTACCAGGCTGTGGCTGCCACTGTTCCTCATGGTGGAAAAGGTGTGTTTTAGGATGGATTTTACTCCCTGTTATCTTTAGCAATGATTCTCCAAGGGTCAGAGGTACTTCTCCAGCATCACTCCTTACTCCAGCAGCCAAGCCAGGACTCCTTCACAGCCAGGATCAGCACCAGGACCTGTCAGAGGGAATCCCTGCTGTGATCATTTTGTGCCATTCCTTCTCCCTCCGGAGACCCATGTCTTGCCAGAGCCCATTATCCTGGCCTGGGAGTGCCTGGGGATGTCTGTGCTGCACTGCTCTCTCTGGGGAGAGGCACAGCTCCTGTGTGAGGGTGGAGGTATCTGGATTGCCTGGAAAAGAGCTGGGGGTTTGAATGAGTCCATAAGAGCTCCCCCATACCTGTCCCCTCCACAGTCTGCACAGGCCACCATGTACATGGATGAAAACAGCTTTTTATCCATGCTTCTGCACTCTGAGATGTTCACCAGGCTACACTGAGAACTGAAACACCTTTAAAAGCCTTTAAGGGGTGTCACTTGACAGGAGAATCTCTGTCTGTGGGGTGAGGGAGCCCAGCTCCTGGCTTGTCATCCTCCCACGTAGGGAGCAGACAACAGAGATTTGAAAAAGTGGTGATGAAAAGCCCCTGACAAACCCCAAGGCAGTGAATGATGTTATTTTTCCATCAGGAAAGGTGCTGCCAGCCTGCTAACCAGGAGAGAGGGCATTTGCCACCCACAGCACCACCCATGGGGCTGCCACCCCATGCTGCATGTGTCCTCTCCCAGCTGGCACCCAAAGCCATGTCCTGCCCCCGTGGATAACCCTCCTGGGATGGGCCAAGCTCCACTGTGATCCCACCAGGAGATCCTGCAGGGAGGAGCTCACTGCCTCGCTGGGGAGGGATTGTGCTCCCACAGTGCCCAAGGCACACTCTAAAGCCACTCCTCAGGGAACATTAATAATTTAGGAATCCACTGGAGCCTCTGTTGTGTTCTGAGGAGGCTGTTGTATTTACTTATCATGACAATGTCTGAGCTCCTTCTGGCAATGCACTCGCCTGTCTGATGGGTGTTTGGCACGTTCTCTTGTCCCCAAAGAGAGGAGGGACAGCCTGCACAATTGCTTGGACAGCAGGAGACACTTGCTTGGGTGCTGGACACTCATTTCAGATAACAAGATAGTCATAAAACAGGCCTTCAGAGTAAGATCTAAACCCAAAATAGTCCTGAACAGCAGGCACTTGTGGCCCACTGAAAACAGAAACACAAAGTCTTGAAGACAGAAGGGTTGTCAATTGATTTGGAGTCTCTCCCTGCAGAGTTTTGGGACTGCAGAGAGATTTGGGATTTTGGGAGCAATTTATCCTCTTCAGTTTTCCTCAGTGATACTTGGAGCTGGTCTGGGATAGGTTTTTCTGGACAGGCCTGTGTGCCAGCACCCATTCCAGAGTGCACATGCAACTCAATTAATCAGTTGTGGTTGAGGCACCCAGGAGTAGACACTGTGCTCTAAGTTCATCTGTCACTAACACCAGAGAGATTTTCTGTGAAGAATAAGGGTGTGGTGAAAATGTTGGTGGTCATGTCGTGTTGCCAGCAAAGGGGTGATAACACACAGCACAGTTCAGGAGCAAGACCTGAGCTGTGAACACATGAATAGACAGGGATTAAGAAGGAGAAGTCCTTCCTGTCAGCTAAACCAGGGGGCTGCAACTGCTACAGGAAGTGTTCAACAAGGAAGGAAAGAGTGATTGAAATCCAATTCAGCCTGCATTCAGCATCTTTCACAAAACCAGCACATTGAGAGATCCCTTCTGAGAAGCCCTGCAATGGGATGAGCCAGAGCTGGCTGGTTTACAGGAATACACAGTGCATGGCACAGTCTCTCCATTAGCTGGATGGAGGGAACAGCTTAGTCACTGTTAGGGGAACCATTCACGGCGAGATGAAACCTTCACCTCCTGTTGCAACAGAGGAGTTGTTGTTTTTAACTTGCCCACCACTTATGTCACCACTTGTGCGTGGCAGGCAGCTCTCCCCCACTTCCCAGCAAACTCTCAGTGTCACTGAGTCACACCACTGATGTCCCTGCGGGGAGGTGCCCAAAAATTAGTATCTCACAGGGAACATTGCAAATGCCTTGGCTGAGCAGTCAAGGGAGGACACATTCATGGGGGACGATATCTGGGAGTGCTGCAGTCTCTTACTGAATCCCCAGCTCTTTATAAGGAGCAGAAAAGTCCTCCCAGGGCTTGACTCAGTGGCCATGAGGCAAATGCTTTTCACCAGAGACCAGCTGAAAATTCTCCCATGATCAAAGAAGGGTCATGCTGATCCCAGTGGGTTTTTACTCAGGGGTTAGGGGTCTGGGGTTAGGTTTGCATAGGGATTAAGGTGTTCCTTCTGTGCAGGAGCTAAGGCTGGGGCCATCCTGCTGAAATCTTCCTGGCTGCAGCACCCTCATGTCCAAGGTTTTGAGAATGAAGGGCTCTGAGTGAAGGGATTTAAAGCACCATTTCCCACCCCGTGTGACTGGGCCATGGCACACTGTGGGTTGGAAGAGATGATCTCATTCCCTCCTGCTGGAGCTGTACCGCTTGACATAGATAAATTAAGTATTGATGCAAGTATTGATTACTGTTGTGCTACGTATTGGAAAACTTAACCTCATCCTTTCGTGGACCTTTTTCCATCTCACTGTAATCAGGTGCCTGGGCAGATACTCTTCCCACTGAGGAGGCCAGGGTGGGTTTTCACTGTGTCCTGTGGGCAAGGCAGGAAGAGAAGGCCACATTGCCTTGGTGAGCCAAGGGACAGCACTCCCAGGACAAGCTGTGGCTGGCAGTGACAGCAGTGCCACCAGCAGAGCCCATGCCTGAGGGCTTCAGGTGATGGCTTCTGTTTAGGGGCTCTGTTTGAAGAAAGCATTGAGGGCTGCAGGTGCTGGCTTCTGTTTAGGGGCTCTATTTAAAGAAAGCATTGAGGGCTGCAGGTGCTGGCTTCTGTTTAGGGGCTCTGTTTGAAGAAAGCAGTGAGTGGCTGTGACTGGGAAGACCTCAAGAAGGATGTTACAAAGGAGAAGATGTGGTCTGCAGGCATTTTTTGAAAACATCTAAATGCTTTCCCATTTTGGAAGCTGTTCATGTGCAGGATGCAAGCAAAGGAGAGCTAAAGGGTCCTACTAATACTAAAACTCCAAAACCAGAGAAGAGCAAAACAGTTCTTCCCCACTCTGTGGTTTGATCCATGTAATTTTCAGATTTTGCTCTGAAGCACAAGGGTAATACAGGTCTTACAACAGGGAGATAGTTTCAGTAGAAACAGAGTAGTTTCAGTTAAAGTGACATATAATGTTTTATTGCCTATGAGGCAAAATTAAAAATTAAAATATTTCCAGTAGAAATAGCTGATGGATCTTGTGAGCAGCAGTAGATTTTCTAATGACAGTGCTGTTAAGATACACCTGTTTTGGAGGTGAATCTGCCTGGGCCACTCCCAAAGCATAACAACAATCTGCCCTGTGCTGCTGACCTGGGACCATTGCTAATCTCTGGGTTTTTTGAGATAAGCCATGGGGCTGTGTCCCAATGCCAGTCACTGACACTGGGTGCATTGCTTCAGAAATAGGAAGGGACAAATAGGTCAGACAAGAACTGTCACATGTTATTCACAAACAGAGAAAGCAAAACTTAAATAGGACAGGTTTTTGTAACATCATGTAAACTGAAGCTCCACTCTCTGTCAATAAAGTAATCCCTGAGTAATTGCTGTCACCGAGGGAGCCAGCACAAACATTTTACAGTTTATCAGCCTCTCTGTAGGGTGAATATTTGCACATGACAGAGCTTTCCTCTTCCCTTTTTTTTTTAACCTTTCCCGAAATCAACTGAGTAGTGCATGATTTCTCACTGAAAACGTCACCAGGTTCTGCAATCCTGCCAGAATCTGCAATCCTGCCAGAATCAATAGATTCCAGCAATGCCTTTGATGTGGAGATGTGTTAGTGAAGCAAACTCACCGCAGTCTGTTTTTAATGCTTTCGGTGTGTGCTCTCTCACAGGAGAAGAGTGGAGAGAGGGAGGTGAAACAAGAACACAAAATACATTTTACATGACACCTTATCCCACCCAGAAGCAGGGAAGCACTTAAAGCTCACAGTTCCTCTCTGGATGGTGCTCCTGTCAACAGCTTAAAGCAACATTGCCTAAAGTGGCATTTGTCTTTGGGGCTCTCTATCAGATTCCTTTCTGATTTTGCTACCAGCACGTTCCTCACTGTTTATGCCATACATGGTGAAAGAGAATCTTTGTTGCTCCTCCACAGGTTACAGCAAGGTCAGGACTGAGCACTCTACATCCTTTTGTGTCCTAAATATCAGACACTTAATCCCAAAGGCTCTGTCCTGGAGGTGGAAATGCACCTACAAGGATACCTACAAGGTTACCCCTGAGCACAAAACCCAGCAGGCACATGGGTTGTGAAGCAGAAATGAGCCTTTTTCCTGCTTTAGGTTTAGGTTCCAAGCTTGGTGAGAAGGGATTTATCCTTGTGCTGACCTATCCCAGGGAGGTCTGAGGCTAAACAAGCAGAGCCTGGAGTGACCAGGGTGGTGGTTCCAGCTCTGACCAGGGGCCACACAAGGTGCCATTGTCAACTACAGCTCTGCTCAGGTTCATCTTGTTTGATGGACATTTTGAGAACAATCCCTCAGCTCTTACACATAATTTGCAGTCCATTAAAAGGGGAAAGCAAATCTCTGCTGCCTTAGGCTTGTCACTTGGTGAGTGTTGGCTCACCTAAGGTGGCAGAGGGAGGTGTTGTGATTTAGGTGTTCAATAATTTCTTTGCTGTGGTCCATCAGAAAAAACTTAGGGCCTTGGTGAGCACCATCAACCCTTTCATTACAGGTGTTTGCTCCAGGTTGCTCCAAGCCCTGTCCAGCCTGGCCTTTAACACTTACAGAGTTGGGCATCCACAGCTTCTCTGGGCAACCTGTGCCAGTGCCTCACTACCCTCACAGAGAATGATTTCTTCCTAATATCTCATCTAACCCTACTCTCTTTTAGTTTAAAGTCATTGACGCTGGGTCCCATCAGTACAAGCCCTTTTAAACAGTTCCCCTCCCACTCTCTTGTAGCCTCTTTAGCCACTGCAAGGCTGCAATTATGGCACCCTGAAGCCTTCCTTTTCCAAGCTAAACAAGCCCAACTCTCTCAGCCTTCCCTCACAGCAGAGGTGCTCCATCCCTCTTGTCATCTTCATGTTTGTCCTCTGGACTTGCTCCAACAGGTCATTTTGTGCTAGGGCTCCAGAGCTGGATGCAGGAGGGGTTTCATGAGAGTAGAATAGTTGAATCAGAAATGCTCTGATGGGAATTACTTGCACTGTTGCAAAGCTATTTGATTTTGAATGCCAGCCCAGGCATCCTACCCAAGATACAGAGATGCACAGAGAATCTCTTCTGCAAGGATGCCACATGCCCCCCTCACCATGCAAAAACTCAGGCTACAGGGATTTGTCAGAATGTGAGGAACTGAGTCTAGGTTTTGGGTTCAAAGTTAGAGTTATGGTTATCCAGTTGAGGAGACTGAAGAATGACCCATGTTGACAAAAGATCTGAAGAAAGAAATTAAGAGAAAAGGAGAACACCATGAATGTGGTGTCAACAGCCTGCTTGTTCCTCAGCTCTCAGAGCTTCTCCACCTCCTTGAGGGACCATAAGAGCTTGATTGGTTCCTCCCATGGCAGGAGAGGAGGTGACCAGGGAAAATCATAAATACCCCTGACTCCAACTGGTGAGCAGTCATGGTTTGTTCCCCATGAAGTTCAGGAGTCTGACAAACAGAGGCTCCTTTGCTGTTTGTGGCACACAAACAGCTGTTTGAGAGAAAAACACCGTCTGCATAAGTCTGTCATAAAAGTTGTACCTAAATTTTGGGGAATTTCTGGCAGTAGAATCCCTTCTGTGCCACAGCTGTCTGAGCAAGGCTGAGTGCAAACTCACGCCCCTCTGTTTCATACAGATGCCGTGAATCTCATAGAGAAGGCAAAATTAACACCAGGCTAAGTGAATTAACTTTCATTAAATAACTTCTTATTTCCACCTGTGAGCCCAGGAGAAAAATCAAGACCTGTACTATCTACTTTATCATGTCATGGTTTTGTAACACTGGAGAAGATTAAAACACAGTAAACCAGGGACAAACACCTGTGAACAGCTCCATGGATAAACGGTTACATTCTGGGCTGGTTGTAGTGGTGCAGGTCAAGAGGCAGCACTACCATTGGTGCCACATCTCCAGTGCTGATGTGACACACATTTTGTATTCACTCCAAGGCAAGAATGAGCAAAAGGTGGCTGGAGACTTTGGTCAAACAGCAAATGAGCTCAGACATCCCTGCTCCATACCCATTTCCAGAGGATAACACTTCCAGCAATTCCAGTTATTCACCCCTGTGCAGCAAGCTCCAAAATAGAATAGAATCACAGATTCATTAAGGTTGGAAAAGACCTCCAAGGTCATTGAGTCCAACCTTGGATCAATCACCACCTTGTCAACCAAACCATAGCACTGAGTGCCACATCCACTCTTTTCTTGAACACTTCCAGGGATAAATTTTGTGAGAGCCACTGAAACCTGCTAGTGGGCAGTTAACAGGCACTAACAAAATGGGATGACTTATTTTGCATTTAACAATTAGGTTAGCTCTTAATCCACACATGGGGGGGAACAGCAGCCTTTCTGCTACTGAACCATCTCACAGGCATTTTCTCAGCCCTTTGAAACATCTCTGTGCACTTTGGTGGGTGTTTAACTGTGCAGAGTGGGACACACACTGAGACACGTCTTCACTGAAGACAGGGTCACTTCTGAAGGGGCTGCATTTTTCCAATCTTTCCCTGACCACAGCAAATATTTAAGGGCTGTGAGAACTTCCTTTGCTACTCGTGTGCCTGGTAAGAAGAGCACACTTCTGAAATAACAACTGCCAGGGAGAATTACCCCTGCTGACAGCCTTGTCCCACCAACACTCCTTCCTCCTGCCCTGCTGGGGCACTGTGTGGTGAGTGATTTTTGCCACTTCACCCTCCAGAAAAGCCAAGGCAGTGCTTTACTGCAGAGCCCTGTGGGTGCACAAATGCATCAGCACAGCTAAAGGGGCTTTTTTCTGGTGGGAACTCGGAGTAGGATGTGTGCAAAAGCTGCACATCCATGTGCAGCTCGGGGCTTGTAGGAAGGAGAGCGGTGGGAATCAGTAAACAGAGCAGGGGTATGAATGCACATGGCCACGCTCCCTGGAAATCCCCTGGCTGACAGGACAGCCTGCCTAGGGAAGAGTTAAAAGCAGAGCTCTGGAAAGTTTGGCCAGATGACTTCCTGATGGAGTTTATACAAGTATAGTGTGTGCAAGGACGTATGTGCCTACGTGCCACTTCTCCCGGAGCAGCCTGAGCCGAGCAGAGGGAGGAAAAAAATAATAAAAACATCGCAGATGGGTCCAGGCTGAAAACAACCATCTGATGAATGTGCAGGGTCATCACACTCCTCTCATTACAAACCTGCCAGACGAATCTGTGCGATGCCTCCTCTGCTATGTAGCCCCATTGCCACAGAGCAACAGGACAGGGGCAGGGGTGAGGCAGGGCAGGGAGGAGACAAAAGAGGACATTAGCACGAGGAATTCACAGTACCCCAAACCAGCTGCCACTGGTTCAGCTCTCAGGACATTCCCAGCGGCCAGGGAAATAATGCAGTCGCTGCAGGCACTGGAATGGCAGGGTGATGCAGGGCTGGTGCAGAGCTGATGCCAGGGAGATTCCAGGGAGGCACTGGCATGCTGCCGGAGTGCTGCCTGCAGGCAGGAGGTGTGATGGAATGCAGCTCCATATGTGCTCACATGTTGGTCTCATAGGGCCTGTCCTGGATGGAGATATCAGTGAGACTAACACAAGATTTTTAGTATGGATTGTACAAACCTGGGCAGGATTTGGTACTCAGACTCTCCCCTGTCCCTGTGCTGTCTGCATGGAAAACCCTCAAGGTTACCCCAAGACACTCACATGCATGTCCTGCTGTGGAGCTGTGACAGCCAGAGCTGCTAATCCTGAGGGGAATGGGCTTGTTTATGTGCAAGAGCTTAATTCTCACTGCTGGGTGCTGAGTGGGAGCTCTCCCTGGCCTCCCAAAGGAGAGCAGTGGGGACAAATCAAGAATTACACAGAGCAGCCTGTTGATCTTCACTAGGTAGATCAGTAAGGAGGCAAACTCCATATTACTCTCATTTAGCAGCAAATCAACCTTCCTCTCAATTACTGAGCACATTTGCCTCCTCCTGCTCCTTCAGAGCAGGGTGATAGGGCACCATGTACCAAAGGATTAGGCAGCAGTCCCTTTAGGGATGCTTAGTCAGTGAACCCGTGCTTCTCATTACATACTTCCAACCTGCTGTCATTTGATAATCTTGTGGAAAGGGTTTGCAAGTTTGTGCTGCCTCAGAAATTTCTGCTTGTTCACTGCAGCTGCACTCAGAGGGGATTCTCTGAGCACAGCAAGAGCAGGGCTAATTGCATCGGGAGGTCAGAAGGAAGGTCTGCTAAACTTCTCTTGTTACAAACCCCACCTGCATTCTCAGGGTCCAGCCAGGTTGCTTACAGAGCCATCATTAGCACTGGAAAGTAAAAAGCTGCAGGTAGAAATTGCACAAGGTAGAGCAGCAATGAATAAAACAACCAACCAAACTTTCTTCCCAATAGTTGGGCTGACTTTGGAAAGTAAGAGTTGTAAATGTTAGCAATTGGCCATGTAAGCAAAATGAGCATTTCATTAACTGATTTCTTTTGGATCCGAATACTAACACTGAATACTATAATTTGACCACACAGATTCCAAAAGTCATGTTATTTTATTTAGCTGGCCCCTTTATGCTTCATTTTTTACTGAGCACAAAAGCTTATCCTTGGCTGAAGCAACAACAGATCCTAAATTCTTGAGTGCAATTCTCTGGAAGGTAGATTTGAATTACTCTGTTGCTTTTATAGGTATTCCCATCATTACATTTCTACCAAAGATCTCTGACATTTCCACCTTATTTTTCTAATGCCCAAAGTGAAAGAAACCTGTTCAGCTACAACCTACAGGGCAGGTAGGGCAATTAGGAGGAATATATGTTATGTTTTGCAGCCTTCCAGTACCCAAAGGGAGCCTACAGATAAAGGGATAGTTTTGACAAGGGCAAGGGGAAATGGCTTCAAACTGAGACTAGGTTTAGATGCAATATTAGGAAGAAATTCTTTGCTGTGAGGGTGGTAAGGCACTGGGAAAGGCTGTCCTGGAAGCTGTGGCTGCCCCTGGATCCCTGGAAGTGTCCCAGGCCAGGCTGGATGGGGCTCTGAGCAACATGGGATAGTGGAAGGTGTCCCTGCCCATGGCAGAGGGGTTGGAATAGGATGATATTTAAGGTTCCTTCCAACCCAAGCCATTCTATGATTCTATGATTATTCTTCTATGATTCTTTGCACTGGTAGCAAGAAGCCTGCTAAAGATGAGCTCAGGGAATTGAGTTTTGCAACAGCACATTCAGAGCTCTATTTTCTGCCTCTTTGCATTTCACCCTCTCTACAGATTAGCACAGGCTCAAGCCTGGCTGAGTAATATTAGGATGAAGCAAGATAGTGGAAAAGAAGGGATTTCATCCCAGTGCAAGCATTTCACACTGGATTGTCTCCCACTTGAGCTGACGTGTTAAACAGAGCTGTTTACCAGCGTGTGGTAAACTCAATTTGCACTGGGTACACATTGCTCTGCAGCCAGGAGTGTCCCTGCTCCTGGGTGGCTGCCTGGACCCAATCTGAGAGCACAGAGCACGACAGACAGCAAAAACAGCCTCTACAGTAGTGCCCCTGTTTGGGTGGGAAGGACAGGCAGCATGAATCCACCTGGGGATTCATACCAGATTTATCCCCAAACCAAAGAATCAAACCCATCTTTCCCAGGAAACAAGCTCCCCTCTCAAAAAAAAGAAGAGTAACTTAAGGTCAAATACTTTCACCCTAAGGAACATTAAGTGAAGAATGGCAAAAGTTGGTTGGCATCCTGTGTGGTTTACCAGCAGCGCCTGAATTTGGATTTGGGGGAGGAATGCAACGTCACAGCCCTGCCTGGCAGCTGAGTGACATCAGGTCACACTACGTGGGAGAATGCCACACAGAAAAGGTCATTCCCTGGGCTCCAACCCAGCCTGTCCCACTTGGAAAGAGGGTTCTGTACTGGCACTGCCTTGTTCTGGAAAATGCCTTCTCAGGCTCAGCTTCTGTCACCTGAGCCCCTGACAGTGGCTGATGCCAGGCAGGGAAGCTCTGGGCTTGCACAGGTGGTAGGGAAAAATAGAGATGTCCAAAGGAAGGGCTCATTTCTTAGAAAGAGAAGAGGAACAGGTCACTGTGGGGCTGGACAGCCAGTACAGGGTGTTTCACAAACACATGAACCAAAATGGTTGCTGAGAGTTGCCCAAAAAGATCTCGACCCTCAGCACAGCCACGGCTTGCAGGACAACTTCTCCCTCTCTTTCTTCTTTTTGGAGTCTTTTCTAAGCTGCTGCAAAGTAAATACAGATCCTCAGGGTCTGGCAGATACAATCACTGTCTGCCATTGCCCCCATGGCTGTAACCTGTCATACCTGTGTCCTCTCCCTGGTATGAACTGCTGTGGTCACCTGTGGCTAGCACAGGTTCTTCCCGTGGGAACATTTTGCTATATTTCATAAACAAGATAAAGTTTGGATGTTTTGCAAACAGTTTCTCCGGATTGAGTCAGTTCGGGCTTGGCCAATTGGGCCTAGGGGGAGGTCTCGGGCTGACCAATCTGGGGCACCTCTGTAAACTCTATATATATGGAAATCAAAACAATAAAGTTCTCTTCTCCTCTCTTTCCTTGTCTGAGAACTTGGGTCATTCCTCAGCTAGCCGCTCAACAGCGACAGTCACCTTGTGATAAAGCAGGTGCCAGCTCTCCATCAGACAGCTCCCTTGTCCCTCTCCCATCCATGAGTCCTTCTGCAGCACCAGCAGTGAGGCTGCCCCAAAAAGCCCTGGGGAATGGTGCCAATGTGCTCCCCAAAGTGTGGCTTTGGGATCTGTGCCAGCATTGCCAACCCAGAATGGTGTCCAACAGCCTTGAAGTGAAAATCAACCTCCTTAAGCAGGAACTTAATTTTGCTTTTAATTTTTATACTTGATTTTGCAGGAGATATCCAGGAATCCTCTGGCACTGCAGGCACCGGGAATGGAGCTGGTGTTCCCTGCTGGTGCTGCACTGTGCCTTGCTCTCCCACCCATCCAACCACTGGTATCCAGAAAAGTGTTTTTCCAGTCTTAGAGGGATTCTGCCCTGCCTAATTTGGTTGGGTTTTTTTTTGTGCCACCAGGGTCTTACTGAGGGATTGCACCCAAGCCAGGCTCTGGTTTATCCCCACTTAGTGAAATGCCTACCAGTTTGGACACTTGGAGACCTGATGACCTTGCTGCTGCAGCAGGTTGAAAAGGGAAGCACATCCTAAATTCCCCTAGCCTTTGGGGCTTAACTGAGCTTGTGTGGCCAGCAACGAGGTCTGGTACATCCAAGGAGTGGTGAGGTTCAGTGCTCAAGCTGTAACATTCAAAGCCTGGCTTAGGGAGGGTAAAAAAATGCAGCCACTAAACCCTTCCACCCTTCCTTGCTATGGCCAGCACAGCACCTGCATCCCAAATACACCTCCTTTCCTTCCCCATTTAGTTTGGGATGCTTGGCTTGAAGCTTAGGCTGCTGGAGCTGGGCTGCAGGCAAAGTCCTGCCTCTGCTGAATTCAATGGCAGTTTTACCTTGGATTTCAGTGAGGAGTTAATTTTGCCCCACATGGTGGTAATTTGATGCCTGGCTGTGACCCTGTGGGACATCAGTCAGAGTCCACCTCCATTCTCATCCCCACCCTGCTCTGACAGCAATCGTTCTCAGGCCTCAGTTTCCCTCTCTGTATCTAAAAGGAAACCCAAGTTGAAAATGCACTTTCCTCTTCCTTATGAAGTTCTTTTATACAGAGATCTAAAATACAACACAAGAGCCAACACTGACCTTCACTTTCCTCTACCGTGTCAGACCCATTTAGTTGCTATTTATGGCAACCTGGTCATTAGCACTACAAGAACAAATTCAGCACAAAGAAAGCTTTAAACCACAGAATTGGGGTGTGCCAGGCTGTCAGAACACCATTGTACACTTTCCTCCTTGCTCCATCAAAAGACAAAAGGCGCATTTGATGATTGAAGACACAGAAACCAGAATAGCAACAGGAGCTCCTCCTGCAAAGAAAGGGATTCCACATTGCCTAAACTCCACATTCCTCCTTTCCTCCACACTGCTTGGTCCCCTTGGACCTCTCCACAAGGGGATCAGAGCAGGACTTCTCCCCCAGCTTTCTGTTCACCTCTTGCATCCCCTCAAGCCAGACCTGGGCTGCTCCATCAGTGTCAGAAAAGCTTCTGATGTGCACATTTTTTTGCTGCTTTGTTTCCAGATGAACAAGGGAGCAGGCAGATGATGTGAGATGTGGACACCCTCTTTGTCAGGCAGGGAGTTGCTGCCACTTGCTGGCATCCCACCATGCACAAGTGAAAAGGTTTTTCCTTCTGCGTTTCTTCCCATGAAGATTTCAGTGGTGAAAACACATTGGAAGGAGGTGATGCACCTCCTCCTGAGCCAGGAGGGATTTTGCATTTATGGTTTCAGGTTCCCTCAGAGCTCTTAACACCCATGGGCCTTACTGCTGCACATCTCCTTTTCCCTCTCTGTCTCTCCTCATGGAGCAGAGCTGCTCAGTTCTGCCTCTAGAGCCAAGGGAAGACCAGATGGCTTTGCCTCAAGGGAACTCATAGACAGTGAGAACACCTGAGTTAACCAGACCTTCCATGACTGTCCTTGTGAACTAAAATCAGGCTGGAATGGGATATTCATGTTCAGATGTGGACAACAGTGAGATTGCCTCAGAGAAAAAAGAACCTAAGAATCCTGCTGTCAAAACATAACATCCTGATGGGCTTAGTTTTAATGAAATCAATTGTGATAGCAGCTAGGTATTCCTTGAAAACATGCACAGGCACCCACTAATGTACATATTAATAATCACTATCTCATTTCTTGTCTTCCATTCCATTCCAATTCAAAATGCCCACCTGGCCTACGTTGCCATCAAAGAGCAAACCAACTTCAGTCTTGATCAGTTGTTGTACTCACAACACTGTGTAAGATATGGGTTTAGCAATATTTTCCAGCTTGGATTTAAGGGAGATGGAAATCCACACCTTCCTCAAAGAGGTTGAACAAGTAGATGCAGCAGTGGAAGACTGCAAAAAAAGAAAAAGCAAAATAAGACTAGGTTGTACCAAAATAAGCATTTTATGTCAGACCCTGTGGATGCTTGGAGGATGCTGTGCAGTCCACAAGGATCTCTTCTGTCCCCCACATTTCCTGGAACAAGAGGCCGAGAGATATTTTATGGTTGACATAAATAAGCTGTAAGGAGGGGATTCATTCCTCCCAGAAAGTGCAACACAAAATGACTGGGGAGCACCTTTCTGCCCAGGAGGTGAAACTGTGCTGTGGATCACATAAATGCAAGGCAATGCCATGCTGAGAAAGCTCTGTTTGTTTGTTGACTGTCAGTTTAGCTAGAGATTAGATAAAGCTTAATTAATGCAGCCCAGTTATGCTTTCGAGGTTAAATTCTTAACACACAGATAAAACTTATTACTGAAAGTCACAGGCTGACTCCAGCAGAAGCCAAGGGAAGAGAGAGCATTTTAACCACTGACTCAAAGGGGCTTTTTTACAAAAAAAAGCTCTATTAGTGAGTTGCTATCAGCTCCAAGCCTCAATTGCTTGGCAGACCAGTATCACCCTGGGAAAAGCCCCAGAAGCAATCTCTCAAACATGCTCTTTTATGACCCCAAATATCTATTTTCTACATTTATTTGCAAATATCCTGCAACACGTAGTCAGAAAGAGATCACATGGATGGACTCAATGACCTTAAAGGCCTTTTGCAACCTAAATGATTCTATAGTTCCATGATTCTGTATTGGAGCTGTCCTTTTGTCATTGGGAAAATATCAACTCATTTACTTGAATGTTCACAGAATAACAGTGACTTTGCAAACATCTCACCAGAAATCTTCAGGGTCACAGTGATCTATAAATAGGTAGCAGCAGCAGCCTCATTCTTACCAGAAAACCTGTTTATCTGCCAAGCAGATTCTGGTCAAACAAGTTAATGCATCACAATTAATGCTTCTTGCCTTTCAGAGTATTTACAAACACAATTCTATCCTCTGGGTCATAGCAAATAATTCCTCTTTCTGTTATACTGATCAACTGAGTTCCCAATAAACCTGGAATCCAATTCTTTCCAAAGCTTGTTGAGGAGTCAAATTCCTGCCTGGTTATACCACTACTGCTGCCCAAACTTTTGGATGGTCAAGCTGCAGCCAAATGGAAAAGAAATGGACTGAAACAGGGATGGTGGCTGAGGGAGAGAATAATACACAGCAGGAGGAATGACCACTGCAAGCTTCTCAAAACACCTCTGGAAATGGGATTAAATAACAAAAAGGTACCCTGAAGTTTGAAACACCTCAAATTTATGGGCCAAAGCAGCAACACAAGGGAGAGGAAGGGAGCTGGAATAACTGGAGGCAGAAGCAGTGTGTTCAGCCTTTTCCCAGAGAAAGCAAAGCACAGCACTCAGGGCTGAGGACAGCGAGGCAAAAAGCAGCAGAAAGGAGGTGAGCAAGAGGAGGGGCTGAGGCCAGCTCATGTCCAGAGCTACGGCAATGGGAGCAAGGCCAAAATGACATTAAATCTCCAGAAGCATCATCGAAATAGCATCCCCCTGACTGAAATGCCACGAGCCTGAGGGTCATCTCCAGGCCAGCTACTGCAGCCGAGTCAGGCGCTTCCCAGGGGACGTGTTCCAGCTCATCCAGCTGACCTAACTTTGGCTCCATCCCCGGCTGTCGTGCCCAGCGCCATGTCCAGCCGTCCAGCAGGACAAGGACATCACTGGGGGAGCACCTCTGGGGCAGGGTGAGCCATGAGGATGTACCTGACAAACTGCCCCTGTTCTAACCTGGCTGCTTTTGTAGGTGAGGAGCTGAGTGTGTTCCTCTGGGCAGTGAGGAAAGGTGTCTTGAGGAGAAAGTGTGGCTGGGAAGAGGAAAGCATTCCAAACGACCCAAGGAGGGTGGCCATGCTGCCTGTGGAGCTGGCCAAGAAGAAGAAAAGGGGAAGAAATTATCAGTTAAAATATTTGTATTACAAGTGGAAGAGAAGAAATGGAAGGAGAGATAAGTTGTAGCATGCTAAGATTGCAAATGGTAGTTTCCATTTTTCCTCTATGACACACACTTTCCCCCTTTCTGCATGTTTTCCTATGGAAACAAAGAACTTTGCTCCCCTCCTCCTGAATTCAATAACTTTTGAACTTATTGACCAAATTTGACTAAATTTATTAGGAGGCAATGATATTGAAGATGACTTCATTCCTACAAGAGTTTCTCAGGCCAGGCAAAGAAGAGAATTTTTCCTATTTGAGAGACCAATATAACCTCACCATTTTCTAAGCAACAGAGAATCCATGGGTGCACAAGCCTCTGAAGGGGTGAGGAAGAAGGTGAGCCCTCTCCTGCCTCCAAAGACAAACTTTGACACGGATGCTCTCCTGCTTTTTGGCTGTGTATTGGCACTGGCAAAAACCAACCTGCATAAACCACTGGGATAGGAATAGAAACCATAACAGAATAATTATACTCCTGGTAGAAGGCCAAATGCTAACAGTGCAGAAGGCTGTACAGGTTTGTTAACCTACTAAAATAACATAACTCTTGCCCCACCAGCACATTCATACGTGGCTTCTGCCACAACAGGTCAGTAAAGATTTGTTTACCAGGTCTGCAGCACAAAATGCTGGCTGAACCCTGCTGGAAATCCAGAAAAAAATGCAGTAAACAGCAACAAACTCTTTGGTGCTTCTCCTTTTGCTGAAAGCAAAGCCTCCAATGGTGGCTATAAATCTTTTGCTGCCACTTGCAGAGGGTATTTACTAATTACAGCATCAGCACGTCTTGTGCCAGTTGTAGGTCATTGGGATAGCCTAGCAAAGGACCAGAAATAATTTTGCAGCGAAGGCAGGCTCAAAGAATGAATGTCTCAGCACCAATCTCTCCACCGCTCTGGCAGCAGCGCTAGGAAACTAAGGATCACAATGCAGAGAACAAGGATGTTAATTCTGCCTAAATAACAGACCGCGCTTCCTCTACCCGGCTGTTCTGGGGAGCTAATTGCACACATTCCCAAATCAAAGAAATATGAAACAGTCTGCAAACGATTGCAATGTTGATGTGTTGGCAGCCCAAACCATGACATATGGTCCTCCACTTTGCCATCCTAGAAAAGAGGCTCGTGAGCAACCCTCGTTACGCAAAATTATGTCGTAAATAACAGAAAGAGGCTGACTTCAGAAATGTGCTTGAGGTGGCCTCCCTCCTTAGCCCCATGAGAAGACAGCCAGTGTTTCACAGAGCTGCTGCCAACCTGGTCATGGTTTCCCCAAGGTACCTCCCTTGAGGGGGAAGGAAGGTGAATCATATCCAGGCAGGATCCCAGCTCAGTCAATATCCACACACAAACTTTGCACTCAGGTTAAAAGCCAAGATTTCGGCACCAACACCGGCTGATCACACGTGTGCCACTAGCCCTGCTCTGGGACCACTCTGCAGCTGTGTGCAGCCCTGAGCCACTCATCAGCAGGATCCAGACCTTGAGGTTCATCCTTGGACCCCCATCATGGCCCTGGTGCAGTGAGGGATGCCTGCACACCCCAGGAGGGGAGAGGGGTGGGACAGGAGCAGCCCAAGGGCTCTCACAGACCTTCACCCACAGCAGTCGGTGCGGGTTTGTCACTCCTGTCCCAGCCGAGGTGAGCACTGCTCCTGGTGCCACAGGGCTTGGGCAGCTCCCAAAAGGGAGATCCTCCTCTCTCCTCCTCCTTCATGCTGCCCTTGTGCCAGAGACTGGGGACATTGATGCCTTGAGACATTTTGGGATGTCAGCCAGTCCCACCTGGGAGAAGGGCCCACCATGGTCGAGGGGTGTTTAAAGCTGAACACCAGGCCATCATGTTTGTCTAGACTCTACTTCTCCTTGGAGTCTCTCATCGCTGGAACCCAGGAGTTGGTAGCTATATATGTGCTTTTCTAGATCTTTTCTGTCTATCTCTCTTTCTCTTTCTTCTTCTAATTCCCTCTTCCTGGAGTATTTTGAGTAACTTAACATCAAACGGGCTTAAAGTTTGCTAAGTTGAGTGGGCCAAGTTAATGCTGTGGGAAGTGGTTTATGTTGATTGAATGTTGTACTAAACCTTTTGCCAAACTTTTTCGGTTTTCTAAAGTTTGCCAGTAAAATCTTTTGTGTTGTTTGGACCTCTTTGGAATATCTCATTGGTGTTTCTCCTGTGTGTCCAACTCAGAGTACATGAACCACTGTCAGCCCTTTTAAAAGGCTTGTCATGCTGGTTTATTGGGGCCTTATACCCTGCCTGAGCATTTCCTCTTCCTCCACTCCTGCAGTGCCTCATTTCCTACCTTTGCCACCTGACCCAGTGCCACCAGCCCTCCTCAGCCCCTGCTCAGCCCCCCAGGTCACTCTCTATGCCCCATGGACACCTCAGCAGGACCCTTGGGGACCAGACCAGTGCTCCTCCCTGGCAAGCAGAGAAGTGATCTTCCCTGTGCAAATGTTGAGGACAGAGCTGATTTATTTTTCCCTTGCCCTTGGGGATGCAAAGTTCAGCTGCTCAGAGCAGCATCCCTGCATCGAGTGGGCATTGAGATCAAGATTTTGGGCCAGAAGACAGGTGACCCTGTCTCCCCTTTCTGCATCCTCAAACCACTCTCCTCCTGCCTCATCAGGACTGCAGGCAGTAGGAACAGGCAAGAAGGAGTGTGACCTTCACTGCTCCTCCCTTAAGGTTGTAATTTTGATCTTTTAGCTCAAAATGGATAAATTTTATGTGTTCAGCATCTCCTCTGGACACTGTGGACTTTATTAGTCCAGAAAAGGCTAAATGGGCAAAGCACCTTTGCACTTGCCTGCCTTACTTAAGATTTACAGAAATCCCAAATTCTGCTGGGGTTGCCTTGCTCTCATCCTGCCTGTGTTTGGCCTTCAAATGGGCAAATGTAACTCTGGTAACAGAGCAGAGGAAAGCTCAGAGAGGCCATGGGAGCATTGTGCCTCTTCCGAAGCAGACGGCAGATAAACAGGATTAAGGAATTTTGCATAGTTCAACCTGCCAGTTTCTGTGAGGAGGAAATGTAGGCAGTGCCTGCAGCCCTGATTTGGAGGAGAAGCCTTTGAAATGCCTGCCAGGCAAAACGTGTTAAGATACAAGCTGCTTTTCCTCTGTAGCAGGAGCAGTGCAGGGAACAGCCCTCCCTCTGTGGAGCCCACCCTGCACCAGGCACAGTCTGTGGTGCACAGACAGATTTCTAGAGCCCTGGAAGCCAAGCAAAGCAGTCCTGATTCTGAGTCACAGGCTGGTGCTGCTGCTGGGATTCAAACAGGGAGATCCCCTGCAAGATGTTCTGTTCTGGACCAGACTAAAAAATTTCACTGAAAATTGGTTTCCCAGGAAGGCTTTAATTTTTGCACCTCTTTTTTTTTTTTTTTTTTTTTTTTTTTTTTTGTTGTTGTTGTTGAAAAGTGCTGAAAGCTAAAATATTTGAAATGGGGCTGGATGTATTTGGGTTTTTCTTTAGGGGAAGAGATTGGATTTGGGGCTATCTCTAGAGAAAGTGTTTGGATTTTCAGGTGAAACTGCCTCATTCTGACACCTGATCCCACATCAGCAGGTGTATTTGCAGTGCTTTGGGCTATGCCCTTTGGGAACACTGTGTTAGAGACTCTGCCCTCAGCAGTCTGGGCCCCCAGGAGGAGAAAACACACCTGTAACTCACCTCTGCTCTGGGGCAAGAGAAACCAGAGCCCTTCAGATCCTCTCCTCACTCCTGCTCAAGACACCAAAGGATGAACACTGATTTCTGTGAGCTCTCCAAAAGCCAGCACACAGTGAAGCCTGTGGGGGCTCTGCTCATTCAACCCAAGGGGAAGATACTGGGGAAAAGGGCAGAATCACTGTGAAAATAAGCTGCTGCTATGTGATCAGCTCCATGGAGTGCCAGCCCAGCCTGCACAGTGCCACTGGGCAGAAATGCTCATTATCATTAGTGGCTCTGCCTTTTCGCCCCTCAGGTTTGGCTCAGAATGCAGCAGAGCCAGGTTTGGGCAGCTCAGTGGAGGGGAGAAGAAAATTAGGGCAGAAACCAGCAGAGCCTAAGCATTCCCTGTGGCACAGGGACAACAGCAGCATCCATCACCCCCCTGGGGTGGGATTGAGACAACAGATGAAAGGGGTGATGGTGTAAGGTTTTGGAGATTTCCTGAGTGCCCAGGGTGCTCACAGAGGATTTGGCTGTGTCTCTACAGCAATAGGAGTGGAGCAGCCCTCGAACAATTGCCAGAGATGAAAAATGAGGCTGCTGTTCCCCAGTGGGAGCTCCAGGTTGGGCAGCCCATATTTGCAAGGAGTCTGCACTCCTGGAGTATTTATTTCTAACCAAGTCCACCTAAAATGAAGACAAATCTCAGCCTTTCATTCTTTCTTTTAAATTTTATTTTTAGGATTTGCTTAATTATTTATTTGCACATAGTGATTCAGAAAACTTTTTTCAAAGTTGTTCTGTCAACTCCCACACAAGGGGAGTTATAATTCACCACTAGTGAATTATAAGGAATTGAGTGAGGAGTCATGTCTGGTTTCCCTGCACCCAGCCGGAATTTTCTCTTTCACATCATATCATATTTGTTCTATCCCTCAGGGCACTCCTGTCCTTGGATGAGGTTTCAGTGTGGCTGTTAAATCCTGCTTGGGTGGACATTCAGACAGCCCAGAGAGCTGAGAGCTTGGCTGCACAGCGTGTGGGATAGGACTGTTTGGGATAAGCACAGGGAGAAGCTGCTTCTCCAGACAAGGTCTCAGGGGTGCTGTGCAGGTTTCCAGAGCAGACCACCCCTTCCGTGCTCTGCTGGGCTGGGGGGGCTGTGGCAAACCTGATTTTTTGGCCCATTCCACAGAGCTCTGTGTCCAAATTCACGGTTCAGCCACTCCAGACCTGCTGGCTCTAAGGAACCTGCAAGAGCAATGCCAAATCAGCAAGAGGAGATGTAAGTGTGGAAGATTTGTCAAAGAAAACTTTTTAAAAATATCAGATATCCCACAGCAGTCCAAAGTAATAGCTCAGCTGCTAAAAGGGTGGAATTAAATAGGTCAGGCTGTAGAGCTGTTCCTCTTTGTGCCAGCTAAAGGAACTAACTTCTCATCTGTTAGACTGTTTCATCTTCTGCTGTTCCAAGAGTCCATCTCTCTGCTAGTAATGATGTCAAATAAATCTTCACTAAAATGTAAAAATGTTTATGATTATACTTACTGACCCGTTCCTTTATTAAATGAGGACAATAGGATGATGCCTTGATATTTACTAATGGGTTACTCCCATCTAACCTTTTCTTGTTCATCCAGATCATCTGTTTTCATTTCACCATTCAATGGCTGCCAATAAAATTAAGTCAATTAAATTAAAGGTCTATTATGTTCTTTCAAATCAGGCTGAGGCCTTTTTTCTTTCCCCAGTCAATGCTCTGAGAAGATTTTTGATAAGGCAGCTGGGAAATCTGGAGCAGATTCTCCTCTGCTGGAAATTGGTTTAGCTTTTCAGAAATCAATAGAGAGGCAGCAGCTTACCCCAGCTGAGGGCCTGAGTCCTGATGTGTAGGAATAAGCCTCAAGCCTGTATTTGGGCCAAGATTTAGATCTGGAATCACTCCCTGACGCAATCTCAAAGACCTTGTCTGCTTATCAAAGTGTTAGAAGTTACTTATAACATATATGGTGCAGCTTCACCATCATCTTTTCCCTATGGAAATACCCCTAGCCCAGTATAAAAATGACCTTTTATATTTAACATTAAAATGTGAGCTATTGCCAAGAGGCATAAGTGAAATCGATAAAATACTCTAATGTCATATCATAGTGTCTGCATGAAGCTGTCTGCTTTGGTTTTCTGATATTAAAACAGTTTATCGTGTTTCTTTCCAGTGTAGATAGAACTTTAACATCTCATTCAGTGATTATTAAAATTAAACAAACAAGCTAAGAAGGAATGTTCTACATCCTAACAAAATCATAAAGACTGCCAATATTTTCTGTAAAATTCTTACAGGGTTAGTGAAAAGGTCAAGAATAAACCTAACCAAGGCATCATCACCAAGCTCAGGTGACAATTTTGAATTCTTTTTTCACCTTCTACGTGGTGAGCCTCCCTTAATGCTCTGAATGCTTCATCAGAAGTCATCTGTAAACCCTTAACTCATCATTTCAGTGCTGCTATTGTATTTGAATCCCCAGCCCTCTGTTAGCAATCATCTCAAAGGGCTGGTGCACAAGCAGAAAGGGTTTTGTCTTCCTGCAGATTTGGTGGCAAAGTTAGCACAATCCCCACCAAGCCTAGGCAAACTCTGCTGTGAAAGGAAGGCAAATAAAGACCTGGAAGAGCTCCTTCAGCAGAGGTTGAGAGAAGAGACATATGTTTACCCAAAAACCGTAAAGCAAACTCGGGAATGAAGGCTGAACAGCTTTGTGTGTGTTTCCAAGTGAGAGACTTTGTAAGCAAAGCTTTATTTAACTCTCTGCTGTCACGGATTCAAACAGTGAAATGTCTCCTAACCCTAATTAACTCAAAATGTTTGACATCTTAGGAAAGCTTTGAAGCACAGAAGGGCTTCCTATCAGCCAAACCTACAGTGCAAACCAAAAGTTTCCCTATTCAAACGTCAAAGTTTTTTTATTTGCATCAGGCACCATATAAACTACTAGCAACCTCACACTAGAGCCAGAAACCTTCCAGGCTCTTAGAGTGCATTTTTCTAGGATAAAAGCTTTTAAGTGATCTACAAGTTTCTAACTGCAAGCAGAAAATCCCAACTTCTTCTCAGACACAAGGGGTGCAAAAATGAGTACAAGAAATACGGTCACAGGGTGAAAAGGCAAAGCAAGAATGTCCCTTGCATGGTGTTGCAAGAGGGGCAGGATAAGAGAACAAGGTCAGACCTTCCTCTGAGCTGATCTCTCTGCCACTTGGCAGAGGATGGATCAGAGAGAACCCAAAATTTCTACTACTACTCAGGCTAAGGATAGCCTAAGGATAGAAAGTTTAACCTTCTCTTTCCTCAAAGGATCTTGTCATTTATTTGTGCAGTTCCAACTCTAAATGGTCTCTGAAATGAGGCAAACAAGATTTGGTTGCTCCTTGCCTGTTAATGACTCTGTGTAGAGCTAATTTTTGCTGAACAATCACAGCTCAGTGGCTGGAAACCCAGAGATCATCAATTTCAAGAACTGCAAAGGTGAGCTTTCTCCCAGGAGATCCACACCCTTCCTGCAATAGTCAAATTAATGGAGCTGTGTTGGGCTAAAAGTGATGCAAATGAAGAGAACACTTACTTGGCAATTTATGTGCTGTATCAGGAAAATGTTATCACCTCTGACATATCAGGGGGATTCTGTGTTTACTGACACCTTTGCAACACAACAGTGATTTTGATGAAATCCTTAGGTAATGATTACATCAGGAGAGTTGAAAAAAAAATTACAGCGTTTTTCCATCTGTGCTGCACATTAGACACCAGTGGTAATGACTTCCATGGGGTTATTCTGGTGTAGAAGAGAAGTAGGAGAGCTCAGATTTCTGCATTTCATCAGGTGAAGCTGAGAGCCACAGCCAGGAGAGCTTGGTGTTGGTGAGAGAAAAGGGGAAAGGAATGCTTATGTCTGATGTGCTCACAGAAGGAGCAGGGTTTGACCAACAGAAGAGGCAGCAAAATGACTTCTCCCATCTCTAGACCTGCATCATGTCTATAACTCACTGACAATGGTGGGTTTTAACAGGAAGGAGGAGAACAAAAGCAAGAATAAACACTCTGAACAAGATAATCTGAGTTTGTATACAGCAATATCTTCAATCCAACTACTTTTTCCTTGAAGAATATCTTTAAATCTTTAGGTGAAGGTGCCCCCATGAGAGTGAGTGCTGCTTTTGACCAAAACTGAAGTGTTTCTATGATAAGGATTAGCCTTATCAGCCTGGGGGCTGTGGAAGAAAGTGCACCAGGCTCAGGGTCAGGGAGGGTGCTGGAAGGGTTTGCAAACATCTGGCACATCTGGGCTGCTGAGTGCCACGTGCAGAGAGAGCCTGTGCTGCAGGCAACGGCCAGGTGGCAAAAGAGCCCAAGGAAAGCTGTGTGCCATGCACCCCTCCTACAGGACATGGGATTTGAGAGGGTGACACAGGAAATCTGTGTTGAAAGGGGTGGCTGAGTGGCTTAGCCCTGACCCATGGGGAAGGGGTGTCCACTGCTAGGAACAGCAGAGGTGTGAAGCTCCCATGCAGGATGAGGAACCAGCAGTGAGTCCCCCCTGGGCACCTGGGCACCCCTGGGAGATCTGTCCACCCCCAGGCAGCTCCCCACATTTGCTGGGGAAAAATCCTGCAGGGTATCCCTGGTGTCTCCACTGGGCTCTCTTCAGGCCAGAGCTGCCCAGGCAGGCAGAGCTCTGCCTTGGCTGCTCTCCCCAGGTCAGTCTGGGCCCTGCTGCCTCTGGCTTCAAGCACCTCTGAGTAGGGAAGGGAGAATTCTCCCTAACTTTCCCCTGGAAGAGCAGAAAACCCCCAGCAGCTCTCAGCAGGAAAAGGCAGCTGTAAGAAAAGTGAGTGATAACACGTGGATGGTGATGGGCAGCAGTGAGAGAGAGAAGTAGGCACTTGTTAGTCTGATTTATTGAGCTGGGATTATTTATAATATCCATGCTGCTGATGTGTCTGAGCCCAGTTCTGACAGCCTGGGAGTTCCTGTCTCACAGGTTCTCACTTTCCTTCCCTGCCAGGTAGCCTGCACACCTGGAGTGCTTTTCTTTTCCCCTTGTTTGCTATTGGAAAGTGGAATTTCATTGCATGAATGTAGGAGCAAAAGCCACGAGAGCAAAGAGCAAATATTGCAAGACTGACAAAATCACAGCAGCTGGCAGCACTGCCTGGATTTGTCTGTTCAATACTCATTTGAGACTAATTAGAAGAGACTTAGCCAGCCCACTGGTATAGACAGGCACACAGTGCCTTAAAAACTCAGAGTAGAGAACAAAAGATAGTGCAGCTCCACTCCCTGCAGACACAGAATTTCAGTGTGAGAGTCTTGTGGATCCAGTCTCTCTCTGTGAATGCCCATGCTCCCTGCTCTGTCCCCACATCCCTGCAGATTTGGGCACAAACAGGTACTCCTTGAGCCTTCTATCAAACTGTAGGGTAAACTAAGGCCATATGACAAGAGCATGAATTAAGAAAAAGAGCTGATGAACTCCAGGCAGTCGCCAAGTCAATGTGTCTAGACTGCATCCAGGCAATGCTGCAGACCAGCTTTGATTCCCACTGCTTCTGGCATTCCAGTGGCAAGAAGCATTTTGTGGTGTAAACTTGTCCTTAGTTCACTCACAGCTCTCTGTGTCTTTCCTCTGTGGACTTGTTTAATATAAAATGATCGTCTCAGTGTCACCACAGTAAGGACCTGTGGGCCACATCCTGTGTTCCTCAGGCACTTGGTACTTTCAGGGCTGCAGGAATACCCACTCCAAGGCTGGCAACTCAAACAAAAAGTTAGAGATGCCCTCTCAGACAAATATCATGGATGGACTTTGAGTCTTCTCCCAGGTCCAAAACTTCAAAACAAGTCCCCCATGTGGAGTTGTGGTTTCAAGGAGAGCAACAGTTTGCAATTTCTTTCTAGGCAGCCATTTATTAAAAATGCCAAGACAAGCAGCTTTCCAGGGAATCCCATTTCTGCCTGCTGGAGGACAGCTGTGTTAACCAGCCACCAGTCAGACCCATGGAAGCACACCAAGCCCAACACCCTGCAGCATCTCTCTGGTCTCCTCTCTTCCACTCCCAATTTGGGTTGGAAAGCAAGGCAAGAGGCTTGACTGAAGTGAAACTCTAGGAAATAAGGCATTCTCAGACACAGTGGTTGTGGTAATGCAGTGCCTTTGCAGGACAGAAACAAAGCAATTTCTTTTTACAAGAATCAGTAGCAACAGGAGTGAGACCACTCTGACAGAGCTGGGGAAAATACTGCATCAACCAAGACAACTCGAACAAGGTGGTGGGTAAACAAAACAGCTCTTTCTTTGTCCACAAACACACATCTGCATGTGCAGATGCACATGTGCCACTATGTACATTCAGGCAGAAGCATTATTCAGAGTGGGGTTTGTTCCAAACTGATGATGCCCATTAGAGCAAGGTGTAATCAGCAATTTGGAAGCATTTCCTTTTGTGGCTGTAGAGCAGCTGAATTGGATTGTAGAGGCAGCAATGGCTCTGCTCAGGGATCCTCAGAAGGCAGGCTGGTGCCTCTACTTCCCCACATACCTTTCATCACAAGTCAGAGTTAGGCTGCAAGGAGGTTTTGCTGCCTTATCACCTCCTCCCGCCCCTTTCACTGGCGTTTACATCAGCCTGAATCTGGCCTAGCTCGTTTAAACAAACCCATAAAAGAAAATATCCCTGGATTTTCCTAATCCCAAATGGATTTAGAGAGCCTAGTGCAGCAAAATGCAATGTAAAACTCACTTGCCTGACAAGCTCGATCTCACTGATGGAAACCGAAAGACCTATGCCAAGGGAAACTTTAATAGTCACCTGGAAAAAACATTAACTTGAGTTACATCTATTTTCTAATGGCATATTGTGTATGTAACAAAACACCCACAAATAATTTTGGGAGCAGGGATGTTCCCCCTTCCAATTGTTTTCACCATGGGGGCCGACAGGGCTCTTACGTGCGCTTTCGACTGCCGCGGTGAAAAATGTGTTCCCTGTTTGTTCTTGTTCTGCCTCTGCAGGAAATCAGAGACTCTGGCTTCCTGTAGGCTACAGATGCTTTATTCTTTGTATTCCCCACATAGGAAGTCCTGGGGTCACTCTGCCAAATATATGGAAACTTAATTTCATTTCAACACAGGATTAATCACTAGGAAGTGTCAGGACATCGATGGGCTGATAACAAGACAGTTACAGCAGAAACCTTTTATGGGCACCAGGGTCACAGCATTTGGCAGCAGACATGGAGCTGTGAGTCTCCCCTCAAACAGGGAAGGAAGGCTACCTGATGAGAATTAACACCGGCAATTGTGATAGCAGTGTTTGTTTAGTGCCCTGTAAACCTCACCAAACTTTCGAGCCTTTTCATATTTTGAGAGGAAGGTAAACTGTTTTTGATGACTAACCCCTGTTTTTGATGACTAAGCTCTGTGTTTTCACTCTACAGATCAAAACAGTCTGCGATAAACGTCCTCTCCTTACCACAGCCTGGCAATGGCACAATTCCACTCAGTTCAAGGAAAGGCTTCTGATTTGCAGCCTTGGAATCACAGAGTCATTAAGGTAGAAAAAGACCTTTAAAATCATCAAGTCTAAGCATCAAGCAAGTGCTGCCAAGTGCCCCACTAAATCATGTCCCTAAGCACCACATGTTTTAACACTTCCAGGGATGGTGATTCCACCACTTCCCTGGACAGTCTGTTCCAATGTCTGGCCACCATTCCACAGTGAAGGAATTTTTCCTCATATCCAATCTAAACTTTCCCTGGAGCAGCTTGAGGCCATTCCCTTTCACCCTGTCCCTTGTTACCTGGAAGTCACAGATCAGTCCAGGCTAATGGATGGAATGGGAACTCTGGAAACCCCAAATTTAAATCCAGAAGCAATTAAATGGAGTTGTTCCACCAAGTGTGCTCAGAGTTTCTGTTTAAACACAGCCAATACCACACTGCTGTAATGTTAACAACTATTATTATTCCTGTTTCAAAGGTGGGAAAAGTGAGGTACAAAGACTGAGGGCTTGATCTGTGCCTGCAGAGTTGGGCTCTTCATCAGCACTCAGGGATTGACAGCATCAACCACAGAATTAAAGAATCACAGAATGGTTTGGGTTGGAAAGGACCTTAAAGATCATCCAGCTCCAGCCTCCCTCCCAGGGTAGGAACACCTTCCACTAGACCAGGTTGTTCAGAGCCACATCCAAATTGGCCTTGAACTCTTCCAGGGATGGAGCATCCACAACATCTAGATAACCTGTGCCAGGGCTTTCATGAATATTATGTCATCTCCTGCAATAGACGAAGAGATATGTTTAAGTCATGCTTCTAAAAGCATCTTGAATTCAACATTTTCTATAATGAGTGAACAGTGAGGGAGGAATCTGCTTTACAGAAAGGAAGATCCCCTTCACAGAGACCAGCAGGCAGATGGTACCCTGCCCAAACTGCTCCTGTGCAGTGTACAAAAGAGCTGTCACCTCCTCCCCTCTGCAGAAAACACACTGCAGAAAGGAAGTATTTCAACTTCTACTCTTTCTGATCGTGACATCTGCTATGGAAAAGCCGTCAGGTCAGCCCACTGTGCTTTGTGGGCATCCTCCACCTCTGCTGTCTGAAGCTGGAGAGGAGAAAAGCTGGCTGTGCAGAGGGATGGCCTCTGGATGCCATGTGAGGTCACCCAGCTGCCATCACCCTTCCCACACCAGCAAAGCTGAGAGACTCACCAAGGTCCTGAGAGGCTCACAGGCCCTCTCACCAGGCAGATCCAACACCATGAAAATATCCCTTGATGAGCAAGATTAAAATATCAACAGTGTGCCCTGAGAATAAACTGTTGGATGCACAGCTGGTGGGGAGGGAAGCTTTGGGGTGGGAGTGCACCAGTTTTCTGTCTGAACCGAGCTCTGCAGAACTCCCCTCTCCTTGTAATTAATCCCTGCCTCATTCAGTGATGTGGAGTGGACATTCACCTAAGCCCATTAACAAGCTATGGGATTTGAGCATGAGTTTAATATTAAACTCACAGTTAAACGTTCTGCTGAATGGAAATGGAGCCAGAAATTGGCTTATGTGCTTTGCTGAGTAGGAACAGCTTGCAGCAGTTCAGCATCAGTGGCAGAGGGAGATTACTCTGTGAGGATGATTCACTCCACTCAAGCCCAGACAACCCAGAGCTCCACCAGCCACATCCCACCCTGCTTGTAAAGAGACTTGAGAACATGAGAGGCTTGAATTGAGCAATGATGCATGTGATGAGTGCTGCCAGAAGACAGCCAGGATGTGAGAACAACAAATGCAGAAAGGTTCACTGCAGAGCATCTCTCCCTTGGGGGTCGACATGAACCTGCAGAGAAGCTGCACTGACCTTATCGAGCTGATGTGCAGCAACTGAGTCAAACCACCAGCACTTCAGCCAGCTCCACTTAGGAGCTTTTTCTACTCTACAGAGCTTTTACCAGCAGCTAAATCGGCTGATTTATGTCAGAAGACTCAGCTTATATTTGGAGGGGGGTGATTTGGAAGATTTATCTTAATGTTCCCCGTGAATGAAATAAAGCTGTGTTCTTCTGCTGGTCTGAATTCTGCTTACTCTGCTTACTTTCCTGATCTACCTAACCTGGTTTGGCAAATAATTTTATTTTGCCCAGAAAAATTTCAGCTTGGCTGAGAAGACCAGTCCAGTGGCAAACACATAAAGGGGTGAGTCTAGGAAAAAAAAAAAGTAAAAATCACAAGAGGCAGGGAATTTAGAATAAAAAAACAAGCAAGGAAAGGCTTCTCAATGGTAAATCATTTCTGTTACTGGCAAAACCCAAAGGAAAAAGAACTAAACAACTTATCACAGAAACAGTCATGCTAAAAGCCTGTCACAGACAGAGTTTACATTAATGGATAAATAAAAGGCATCAAGAAAGGCGTAAAATATTGCCCTGAAGGACATGTCCTTCACAGAAATGGCCAGGCTCTGGAGGACAGAGCAATTGGGGATGAGAAGGAAATAGTAAGCCTTGGATCTTGGAATAATAGAACACTTCAGGCTGAAAAAGACCTCCAAGATCATCAAGTCCAACCATTAACCCAGCATTGCCAAGGCCACCACTAACCCACAGCCCCTCATCTACACATCCTTTAAATACTTCCAGCAATGGTGACTCCACCACTTCCCTGAGCAGCCTGTTCTGATGCTTCACCATCAAGAAAATGTTCCTCAACTTCCCCTGGAAGCCCAAGGTGGCAGCTCTGCTGATCCTTACTTCTCCAAGAACCAAAATCTCTGCCATTTCATGATTGTGATTAAAAGATCCTGCTGAAATTTGTTGAGGTATCTTTCACAGTATTTAAAGTCCTGACTGAAATAGCCCCCAGAAAGGGTGAGTGGGCTCCAGCCAAGCTCTGAGCCAGCCAGCTGGAGCTGTGGGGAGCAGGAATCTCCTGAGCACAGGATCTGGCACCAGCGAGGTGCCTTCAGGGCCAGACCAAGCCTGGGGGGAAGGCTGTTCCTGCAACTTCACTGACCTCTCTGAGCAGCTGTGCAGAGCTGGGGACAGGGAAAGGGGAAAAGGGTCCATCCAGCAGGGGATATTCTGAGAATAAGATGATCAGTGAGCAAGAATTGCATTTCGCAGAAAAAAAGAAAAAAAAAGTATTTCAACACTTGGTCCCCACCCTGTATCATAGCAGAAATTTAATTTTGGGTAGCCCAACACAAGGAGAGGAGGGAGGAGAAGGGAGTAGGGGAAAGGATGAGGGGGAGATGTGGAGAAAGCAGGAGAGGAGCTCCTAAAGCAGCTTGGGCTGGGGCAAAGCCAGCATGCCTGAGGTCAGACATGGGGAGCACTTAATCCTCAGCAGGGCTGCTCATTTCCTCACTGTTTAAAAAAAAATACATCTATTTACAGGCCCTCTCAGGGAAGGGAAGCTCTGTGAATCAGTGTCTGACTATTAGTTGCTGACCCAGATGAAGGCATTAGCAACTTGGAGTGCCCCTTTCACATCAGCTCCCCAGGCATCCTGAGAGCTCTGTGCCATTAGGGACAACCTCACCTGACCTTGCATCACTGCCACGTTGACACAGCACAACAAACATCTCTGACAGACCTGAGCTGACCTAGGGGACTTTGCTTCCTGCCTTGAAGCTCTTCTTTCAAGGTCCTCGGCTTGTTGTAGTGCAAAATCTTTCAGCTTCACGTTAGAAAACTCTTCAGAAGGAGGGATTTTCTCTCTGTGCCTCACGGTCCTTGGAGCTTCTCACAGCAACCAAGTTAGAATCATGAAATCATGGAATGGTTTGGGTTGGAAGGGACCATGAAGATCATCCAGTTCCAACCTTCTGCCATGGCAGGGACACCTTCTACTGTCCCAGGTTGCTCCAGGCTCCATCCAGCCCAGCCTTGGACACTGCAAGGGATCCAGGGGCAGCCACACTTCTCTGGGCACCCTGTGCCAGAGCCTCACAACCCTCACAGGGTGGAATTTCTTCCTAACATCTAATCTAAACCTGCTTTCTTTCAAGTTCCTACTCTCTTTCAGTTTGAGGTTCCTACCCAAGGTCCCTTTCATCACACAATTGCTCTGCAGAGCACCCCAAAATATATCCTGCCAGTTTCTAAGACCTTGCTGAAGGAAGCCTTGAGGCTGCCCAGCTCCTGCTAGGTATGAAGGAGGCTCCTCCTTTTCCCCTTGGAGCTGCCATGAGGCTCCACAGTGCCTGTCCCAGGCTGTAGAGTCACATCTAAATCCAGGCTCTGCCAGTGGTGCCTTCCCTGTGCACCACTGCCCTGACCCCAGGCCAGGGAAGGGTGGTGTTCAGTCAGGAGCAGCTTCCCCGAGTTCCTCAGCCCTTCAACCAGTGAAATCCTCAGAACTTGTGACTTAGAAGCCCTTGTGAATTGGATAAGTCCTAAGTTTTCTTCATGACATCTTCCACACTGCCAGCCAAAGGCATTCTCTGGGGATGTGCAGGTCAGTCCAGCCCAAGGGACCAAGGACCTCAGGGGAAGGTGGCATCCAGGTCTGTGGGAATGATGGAGAAATTTCATTATTTGAGTGGTTTCTGGTGACAATTAGGCACCAGGAGGCACATTCTGAGGGCACCCAGAGGGGGTTTCAAAGGATCCCACTCTCCCAGTGCATTTATTTCAATAAAGGTTGGGACCAAGGAGCTTCCCAAAGCCCCACTGCTCTCCTTGGCAGGATGAGGCTGAGCTGAGCTGACACACTCACACTGTGACCTCTCCATAAGCACAGTCCATGGCCCAACAGCCCACCCCATCACCCCAGCCTCATGCCACCCTCAGGAGGACACAGAGCACCTGGTTTGCATGAAAGCTGCTTTAATAACATTAACCCATCCAAAGATGCGCTGTCCAGCGGATGAGATGCAGCAAAGGGATTCAAGGCAGCAGCTCAATGTCTCGTGCTACGTGGTTGTAATGGATTTGGGTCAGCGCTAAGTGCCCTGAAAGTTGATTTATGATCTCACTGAGCCATGGCCTCTGCTACTTGGGAAATTTGAATAGCATTTCCAGAAGTACCTAAGTGCTCCTGATAGATTTTACTGCCAAAATTCCATTTATTTCATTTCCTCTTTTTCCTCTCACTTTCCCCCTTTTATTCCCATTATTGTTTTGGGAGTAAAGAAATATTGTCAGTGTCACAAATAGCTCTGAAGCCATTTGCATACAGCTTTTTGGGTTGGGTTTTTGGTTTGTTTTTTTTGTTTGCTTGTTTGTTTTGGGGGGTTTTTTTGGTTTTTTGGTTTTTGTTTTGGGGATTTTGGGGTTTTTGGGGGTTTTACAGTAGAGTTTTTTGGTTGTTGTTTTAATTGGTTGGGGTTTTTTTGTTTTTTATTTGTTTTGGTTTTGTTTTGTTTTTGCTTTTTACCTCAGTCCTCCCAAGCTAATGGCCTTCACACACACATACCTCTTATCCTCATCTCCACAGTCACTATGGACGCATCAGGGATGGGCTTGGCAAACTTACGTTTTGATAATTTTCCATGGGAAATAGATTTCCCTGTTTTGTTTCTGCTTTTGCTTTTCAGCTCTGGCCACTGGAGTCCTGAGACCTCCTCCTCCTCCTTCTCCTTCTTCTTGTTCTTCTCCTCCCCCCAGCAGGGCTTTAATGGGAAAAGAGACCTAAATTAAAGGATATTTATGCAAATTAGAGGATATAATCCATAAGCAGGAAAGCTGCTGACGTACTTCCATGGCATGGGCAACTATCCTTGAAGGGAAAAAGGAGATTCTGAATTAGTGGGAGAGCTTTAGGGTTTGCACCTTCATTTTCTGATAATGGGCTTAAGGAATGCTTGAGGATTTACATTAATAATAAACACAGAGGGCCAAAATGCATGTTTGTGCATCTGGGAGGGATAGGGAATGTGGACACCCAGAATTTGTTTTCTTGTTGTGCCAAATCTTGTTTTGCTTGAAGTGAATGGAAATATTTCCACATGGTTCAGCCGGATGGTAATTTTGTTTTTTTCTGGAAAAGGTTGTCCCTGTGGAAGGAGCACTATTGCACAGTCAGGACTGACTGAGTCCTTTTTATAGCTGCTTCTTGTTTATAAGCAAAAGTACTTACATTAACATTGCAAAAACAAATAGTCTAATGTTACTGCATTTTAAGGGCACATTTAACTTGAGAGAGCAGCCAAGTTTGTTGATTGAAATGATTTACACAACTCTAAGGCCACTAAACAAGTATTTCTCAATGTCTCAGCAGCAGCTCAGGGGAGCAGGAGCTAAAAAGGCCACAGCTCAACAAACAGTTCTGTGTTCTGCTGTTGATAAATACACCATGCTTCCTTGCAATTAAGGCTTTCAGGGGTTGTTTTAAAGAAAGAAACCCAAACAACAAAAATCAACAAACAAGCTGTAATTAAATAAATAACCTGAATTATTTCAAGTGCATACTGTCCTCTTTCCCTCCTTCCTTTTCCCTCATATTACTCCATCACATCTGCCCAACAAATCATCTACAGTTTGCCCAGGATTCCCTAACTACCTTCAAACTGCTTGCCAAGAGGTAACCCCTGGGGTGCCTGTTCAGCACAGCAGCCCTTTGCCTGGCAGGGACAGGTCACTCCAGGGGTCAGGAAACTCCTTTTGCACAAGTTGATCATCCAAGGTCGCCCAAGGGACCCAGAATGTTCTCCACCAGCAGATATCTGGTGGGAGGTGAGTGTGTTCAGCACCACACAGAGAAGGTAAGCACCTCCCAGGGCCAACCCTAAGAGCAAGAACCTACACATGGCCATGGAGCCTTCTGTGGGATTCCAGGAAATGGAATTGAGGAAAACAGTGTCCTGGCAGACATCCAACACCAAGCACAGTCAGTCAAGGAGCTCATTAGCAAGGCCATTACTTGATTACATCTAGACTGGCAAAACTTCCATAAGACTGTTCAACCAACAACTTGTTCTGGTTTTGGAGCTGGAGGATAAAATTCGAAGCCTTCCACCACACAAAGGTCAAGCTAGGTTATCTTAGAATCATAGAATCATCACAGAATCATGGAATGGTTTGGGGTGGAAAGCTCATCCAGTTCCAAGCCCCTGCCATGGGCAGGGACACTTTCCACCATCCCAGACTGCTCAGAGTCCCATCCACCCTGGCCTGGAACACTTCCAGGGATGAAGCATCCACAGCTTCTCCAGGCAACCTGTTCTAGTCGTGAAGGATTTAAAAACATTGAAGACTATGAAAACAATAATTTAAAAGATTTGAAAAGCTTTTGTCCCTGCCAGAAGTGTTGGAGAGGCAGAATGGGAAAGTGTGCTCTGCAGCTGGACTGCAGGCAGGGAAAATATCGAGCAGCACTACACTGTGCTGTGTGTTTTGGTAATTTCTATGGCCATGGTTGCCAAACAACAGAGATCCTCACTGATGTGCTGACTTCCAGCAGGCCTGGTGCAGTATTAACAGGGCCAGATTTCACAGCTCCAGAAAGAGATGAGAACCAGTGGTTTATGTCATCCAGTCACATAAAACATAAATATGTCCTAATGGAGGCATGCAAAGTACTTGCCTTACTTCCTCTCCTAAGCCAGCTGAGAATATGTTTTTGCTGCTGCAGTGAAAGCAGCCAAACCGCTGAATGTCACGTTTCAGGCACACATCTTCCATCACACACAGCCTGTCTATTCCCTTGGTTTTCCTTCTTTTTTCTGTAAGGTAGCAAGAAAGCTCCACTGTAAGGAGACAGACGTCTTGCAGACTTGATTCTCACCCAGGCCCTTCCCATGCATATTCATCACACACCTCCCTCCTGCCACAAGAGATGGTCTTTTGCCTGTGATATGATCATTTGCCAGAAATCATTTTAAATGGAGCAGACAATGAGCCTGTTACTTAGAAATGTTTTCTGATAATTATGTTATTATCCTGAGCCAAAGTGACATAACATCTGTGCTCAAACAGTTCCTACACAGATGCTGCCTGAGCCCCGTTTTCCCTGCGAACATTTGGTGAACAGTGAAAGATGGAGAGGGAAAACACCACTTGGAGTCACGCTGGGTGTATTTCCATGATGCAGGAAGGCCATGAGCTGAACTCTCCTTACATAAACACCAATAGGGGATAAGTCAGTCCTCTTGAAACCAGGGCGTCACCTTATTTCAACATCAAACTAAAGCTCGATGTGAAAGTTCAGTCAGAGCTGAGTCTGGCTCCACAATTTATAGTATTTATCTAACATAGGAGACAGCATGATAGTAAAATGTCTCCGTTGTCTCTTTAATCTGGATAGTTTATATCCAAAATTGCATTTAATATTGGAGGAATGGAAGGGGGGAGAGTCACAGTTTGGGCCAGGTTTTATTGGGTGCATAGGGAACTGCCTTTGGGGAACTTCGTGGGGAACAAGACCCAGAGAGAGCCTCCAGGGCAGGGATGAACTCTGGCCTTGGAGGCCAGGGGAGAGGCAGGAGATGAGTGGGGAGGGAAAAACATGTCCATACAGAAGGGCAAAGGCATTTGGAATTTCACAGAAAATGTATGCTACAGGGCAGGAGGCTCAAATGAGAAGGGCACAGGCCAAGCTTGGCACAGGAGACAACTCAACCCGCTGTGCTGTCCTGGGAGGAGACAGGAATTCATCCGCAGGCAACACACTCTGCCTGCACTGCTCAGCTTCCCCCTGCTCCCTCCCCCAACCTCAGGACACTCCCCCTGCAGGGGATACACCCCAAACCCCATGCTCCAGCCGCACATCACTCTTCAAGGATGCAGCCCAAACCCCAGGGGCCAGGCTCCAGAGCTGTGGGAACACATCCCCACGGCAGGCTGGGGAATGGGATCCTGTCACCGCAGCTGGAGGGACTGCTCCTTGCTTCCAGAGAGGCTGCTGAGAGCCCAGCTGGCCATGGGGACACTGAACTCCCCCAGGTGCTCAGGAGTGGCTACTGAGATCCCCTCATGTGAAGGTTGCTGTTATTCTAGGTTCATTGATAAATTATCTCAGACTGGTCTGAAAGCTGTTTCACTAGGGAATTATATCCAAATCCTCTTCAGTTTGGAGGTGGGGGGCAGCAAGCAAAACCTCAACAATTTGCAAAGTTCCCCTCTGAGACACATAGCTATGCATTTGTATTTTTAAATATCAATTTGCATGCTATCTGGAATGGAAACATACATTTACACACATATGTGTATAAAACTCAGGAGACTTCTTTTAAAGATGTTGAAGTGCGGCACAAAGTTGTCCCCTGTCCCTTCAGGCAGGGCTCTGAAATGCCTCTCTTGGCCAGATCATATTCCCTGCCTTTCCCTGCTGATGGATGAGAAGGTGATTGAAATTTGTGCTTCCCAAGAGCTGGATCCCTGGGGAATTACCAAGGAACTTGTGCAGCCCTCCTCACACAGACTGGGCAGGGGATGGAGCTGCCATGGGTGAGACTGGGAGAGGTGAGGCCAGGTGGCCCCAAGGCAGGAATGCTGCTGTGTTTGGTACCAAAAAAGCCAGGCTGTTATCCAGAGGGTGCTGCAGCTAAAGCATTTGTGATGCCACAGGATTTTTAGCTTCTATAATTTTTGTGTAGCTGTAGTTTTAGTGTGTAGTTCTGGACTCCATATAAAGTGCTAAAACTTCTGCTCCCAGCATCTTTAGACAAAACAATCCCTCTAAGCTGGGAATCCAAGGACACTTTGTTGCCTCAGGGCCCCAAAATATGTAAACAACAGTGGATTAGGGGGAGCAAGCTGGGGGTAATTGACATCATCACCTGAAGGTGTAATTGGGAGGATTAAGGCTCAATATGTTAGTGGACAGAACTTATAAAATGTGAAGAACTCATGACTCACTGTCCATTTTGGGTGTAGCCTCTGGAGTAAGCTTTGCCTGCCCCAAATGCACCTTGAAAGCCTTTAATAAATTAACCTGCTTTTTATTCTCTGAACTTTGTCCAACCTCTGTTTAGGAAAGCCCTGTCCAGGCATCATTTGGGTGCAGTACCAGGTCTGGCACATCCCAGAGCAGCCCCAGGTCCCAACACAGACGTGCTGTGGGTGGCAAAGGCACAGTGGTGCTCTTGGAGCAGAACCACATCCACCCACAGCTGCCGTGGTGAACACTTCGGTTCCTTGGGATGCTGACAAGAGCTAATGAGGCTCTGCTTTATCCCTCTGCTTGGTCTTGGTTATCCAGGGCCAAGATCTTCTCCAGGACACCGTGACAAATACCTTGTCTAATGGCTCCCCCTGAAAAGCCAGGATTTTCTGCGTCATCGCCAGACGGTCTCGGAGGCAGACCCGAGTGATTCAAGCAGCGAGCAAATGCCAGAAAGGGGATGATTTCACTGCATTATTGAGCACATATTGGGCAGATAAGCCTAGCAACAGGGCCCCTGTCTGCAGGCTGACTCCCAACAATCAGCCACTGCTGTGGCTCCCTGTCAGTCAACCGCATGAATAAATAAATAAACTCCTATAGCTTTTCTGCAATAAGCAGAATATTAGCAGTGGCTCTCAAGACGGCCTTTATCAAAGGAAGCAGCATTTATGCTGGAGAAATCGATCTAAAAATAAATGATTATCACTCATGTATACATAGAAATACCAAGGGCAAGATATGACTTTCTATAATGTGAAATGACTCATTTTCCCCCTGAAGTTTCGGTGAGTGCTGAAGATACTGCTAAGAGTGAATCACTCCAAATGGCCACTGGGTGATTGGCTGAGTTTGAACTAATCCCGGGGAGGAGAGCTGACGCAAGGGCCAGGGGCCTGGGACTTGGAATGCCTCGGCTATTTGCAGGACAAGGATGGCAGACATTAGCACTCAGTTGTCACCAGCGAATCTCAGATTGCTCTGACAGGTGGCAGATTGCAGACGTGAATGGCTACAGCTTCCAGGGCAACATTTCTGCTCATGGAAAGTGGGGTGAGGCCAAGGGAATGGGCCATATTTCTTCTTTTTCCATATATACATGTGTCCACTCTCTTGGGTAAATAACTGTAAAAAGAAAGAGCACCTCTGTTATGGATCAACCAACTAACTTGAACCCTCCTTAAGACTTCTTAACTCAACCCCCAGGTAAGAGTTCTTGCTTCCTGGGAGTGCAGCTGAATTTCCAACCTCCAGAACAAGCCCAAAAACGTTCTGGTGAGTTACTTTCAAACTCTGGCAGCATGTGGAAATTCAGTCATTCTGCAGATACTCACGGTGGGGTGTGGAGACTTTGCTCTCTGGGTTCAAACCACTCCTGGAACAATCAGTGACCACAGTATGATTTTTTTTTTCAGTTCTCTCAGTGAGGTTTGTCCTTTGTGCCATTCCCAGCTATGCAGGCCAGCAGGGATGCTGATCAGCACCCCAGGAGATGATGGCACAAGCCCTGGCGAGGGTAGGCATTCCCTCTCTTCCTGCATGCAGCCAGTCTGGACAGCAGATTACTTGTGACAGCACCAGGGCAAGAGCTTCCTTCTCTCTTCCCAGCGGCACAAATGGAAATTGAGGGCGGCAGGACTGAGCAGGCATGGCTGCAGTGTGCTAAGCAGGCACAGAGCTAATTCCTGACTCACTTAGGAGTGTCTCCCCCAGGGCACAGGCATTACACAAATATCAGCTTCACGATGTGTCCCGAGCAGGGAGGTGAAAGAGAAGCAAGCCACGACTTTACAGATTAGTTCACAGCTTTTTGCAGCCTTTAAACTGTGGTTAGAGCAGCCTGATTGCTGGGGAGGGAACGATCCCCAGGAAGCTCTGGCTTCCAGAGGCACCCAGCAGCCTCCATGAGCAATGTAACTGTGCCTGCCGATGGCACATCCCAGCCATGCTACATCACACGTGTTAGAGAGGGCTGAAACAGCAATGGATGGATGCCTTGGAATGGGCTGCACATGGAAATCGGTGCTCTGCGATCCTCTGGGGACAATTCCCAGCACACAGCCCACTGCCTGCTGCATGTGCAGCTCCTTACACTCCAGGAACTCAGCTGCTGAACTTCAGTCCCAAATAGGCTTTGAACCTTGCTAAGACATTGGCTGTCTTGCATTTCCCACTCCCAGAGCACGCAGTCAACACAGGTTGCCATGTATTTCATAGGGAACTTCATGAAAACTGGTTACACTGGGGTAACGGTTTGGTTGTGGGCTATAAGATGAATTAAAAATCAAACCAAACCAATTCCAGGAAAACTTGTTATGCAGAAGGGTTTCCTCAGATGACAGAGCAGTCAAACAAAAGGTCTTTCAGAAAACAGAGAGAAACCTCCTTTGACTAACACAGCCTGCCACAAAGAATAAAATCCTGGAAGGATTTTGAAAATAAGAGGGAAATGTGGATATTTCCAGTACAGACACGGGGATTTTGTGTGACTTTAGTATAATCAAAGTGGTTTAACTCCCCCTTTGACCTCTCACTTCTCCCTCCCAAAGGCAGAGAGATGACAGGAACACCTGCAGTTCCTCCCATTCCTAAGGGGCATCAGCAAGTCAAACACATGGGACAAGCAGGGATTTTATGCACATGAATTATTTGCTAGAAACATTCATTTCCACTTCACTAATTATCCTCAGACCTACTTGGATGACTATAAATTCGTTCGTGATTATGAAACAAGAGAGGGATGCAGCTGTAGTTCATCCTGTATGCAAACCCTTTGCACAACCAGGATGGAGTCAGCCCTTGTCCCACTGCAAGAGCTGTGCAGCTGCACAGCCACAGCCAGCTGCTGCCAGGGCAGGGAAAAGGGTCAGGATCTCTCTGCCAGCCTCACACAGCAGCTAAACAGGATGGCAAGACACTCATTTTTTTGCTGCTATGAAGTCATTCAGTTGCCCTTCCTAGTCCCATGGCACCTGACGGTCAAAGCTACAAAGAGTGTCAAACTAACCACAGGAATGCTCCCAAATGTTGATATATTTGCATTTTACTTTCTTGAGAGCAGCCTTAAAAAATCCATATAAACTCCTCAAGTAAGTGGAGTCCTCAGTAGCTAGTAACTCACGTGGTTTCCAATGAAATTAAGGTTTCTGTGTCCTTCTGGGACAAATTTAAAGCATTCTGCTCTTAGTGATGCAGATTATCTAGAGGGAAAGATAAAGTATAAAGAACCAGATTAGCTGGCTGCAAATCCCACTGCACCCCAGCTCTCTGTAATTTCAGAAAAACTGGGTAAGTGTTAAATACAGTTTGCATTTTCCACCAGAGGACATTCAAAGGACAATTATATCAATGACTGAGAAGAGCTCATAAACTACACAGGTGAGATCTATAACCATTTGTAGGTGAGGCAGCAGACCTCAACATAACATTGATATTTAACACAGTCATGTTTCCCTTCGTATAACAGGTCATAGTTGAACCCTGAAGAACAGATTCTTGCATGAAGAATTTTCTTAAGTACATCCCATTTTCAATGGCTGAGATTCTCCTTCGGAGAATAATTAAGTATGCAATATATGGTCTAAAACGGCCAGGAAAGAGATTGAAAATATAGAAAATTGAAAGGAAATTATTTCAAACTGGAGTGCTCTGGGAACTAAGTTATAAATGCTTTTGAGAACCTGCATTTATTACTTGCAATAAATAACTTTTCTTCCAAACATGCCTTTGTGTGAGAGATTAGCAGTGCAAGTGGAGCATATTTCTGCTGTGCAGAAGTTACTTATTTTAGAATAATGGACGTCACAAATTGGCCCTGCATAGCAACACTCATTGGAAAAAGATCACAGCTCCACTTAACACAAAAGTGCAATCTTGAAGCCCATTGAAACTGAAGTCTCTTCACAGGGCAAACACTGAAGTAGCTCCTCATTTGCGTAAAGCTGGACAATTGTTCCACTTCCATACACAAAAAATTGCTTAGATATCAGCTATGCATGGGGAAAGGCTCATTAATCACATTACAGCAAGTGAACATCCCAAGGTTAAATCCTACTGCTGTGGAGCACTTCAGTGGTTTATAAAAGTCATCTAAATGGGATTTATATCTGCAAATCTTCACGGTGTGGTGAAGATTTGGAGCTTACCTTTAAACTCGAGGCACATTTTTTTTCCCTGTAAGAAAAGCACAGCGATGGAAAGCAAATCTAGATACATAAGGTTTAATTCTCCACTACATTAAGCCTGTTTCACAGCTGTGTCACTGCAGTGAAAATCAGTGGAGGAGCACTGGTGAAAAAACCCAACATAATGATGATGAGAACTAGCCCAGGCTCTTTTAAAGGCTGCTCATGCAGCCATTCCCTCGAGTTTTCCTCAAGTCCCTTTGGAGAGCTGCTGTGTGGCAGGAGGATGTAGGGGAAAAAAGGCTGTGAGATGGCAAACCATTTTCCACCCTTGTTTGCTTGTTTTATGGCATTCCTGTCTTGCTGCCTCTGCATCGTAACTCTGCTTTCCTTCAAGGAAAAGAAAACAATGAGACCTAGATTTATACTCACTAAGCAAGCTGCCTTTCCTTGCAATTTTTTTTTTTTTTTTGGCTTTTTTTTTTTTTCTGTGAGAAGCAATTACACCTGATTTTGTTCCAGTGCTACTGACCGCCTGGGAGGATGGCTGGGAGCCAGGGCAGCTCTAATGGGACCAAGGGGATGGAGCTGATTTACATCCACAGGGGATCTGTCTCAGGAGCTTTGCTATCATGCAGCTCATTTCGCTTCTGGAGTCTCCACTGGCAGACACTTTAAGCTTCCCCTCAGAAATCAGACAGAGCTGCTCAAAATCCCACAGACCACTTCAAAGTCACCTTGAAATCGCCTGTGAACAAAAAGAGGCAGCTCCTCTGCTTGTCACCAGTCACATGTGTCCCTGCCAGTGCCCAGTGCCTCCCAGCCAGCCCACAGCAGCTCCCACCCACACTGCCCCATGGTGTCCTGTGTGGGGCTGGATCACTCTGTCCCAGACAGAGACAGCTGATAAGGCACATGTGCTGGGCTTTCTCCTCATTCATCACACCAAAAGCTGTTCTTTTGTGGTTGGGACCCAGACACGACAAGTCTGAGTTGCTGTTTCAATTTGGCATGGGCTCCCTGTGTGAGATTAGGGAAGACACTGAGCTCTCTGGCTCTCAATTTCCCATTCCCAATGCTGACACCACAGTTTGTCCTCTCATCCACCCTCTCTCCCATGCATCCACTTTTGGGGACACAGAGGGGTTTTATATAGCCTCCCTGGCAGGACCTGCCCTATCCCAATTCACTGTGTGAAACTCCATTCAGAGCTTTAAAAGCAAAGGTGGGTGTTACACCCCGGTGCCCTCATTTGGTTTTCCAGAGTTTGGGTATAATGAGGCCAAGTGGCAGGAGAGCTGAGTTTTGGGCTGCAGAGGAGGCTGGCACAAGGCAGGTGGGAGCAAGGAATTACCTGAGGAGCAGCTGAGTGGAAGAAGGTGTGAATGAGCACAAACCTGCTTAAAAGAGTGTGGGGCACTCCTGCAGCCATGGCTCCAGAGAGCTGAGAAGGGAAAGGAGAGAGGATGACTGGGCAAAATCCTGGGGAAGAGTCAAGAGCCCTGCAGGGACAGAGCAGTGCAAACACCAGCTTGAATTTTTCACACCTCTCTGACTGAGCCAAGAAATGTTATTTCTGTGAAGCACTCTGTGTCACAAGGCTGCAGTGCTCTTTCGTCCAGGACAGAGTGCTCCAGACCCAGATCTGCCACCTCCCCAACACCTGCGCTGCAGCAGAGGCTGTCCCCATGCTGGACACAGCCCTGGGAAGGGATCCCCACCCCGAGGAGGGGTCTCTGATCACATCCCAGGCACTGATGCTGTTGTGGTCTGTGTGTGTGGCTGGCACAGCTCAATAACCTTCGTCAGATTAACAACCTCTGCAAAGGCCACTTTGCAGCTGTCATGTCACCCATCCCAGTCCTGGGTCAGACTCTTAATTTTAGCAGCTCCACATACCTTTGGGGCTACTACCAGGTTAGAAACGGGGGATTTCCAAGTGAAAACTCTGGGTAGCCAGACCCACCCTGAGTTTCTTCATTCCAGAGGTGACACAGCTATAACAGGACACTGGCAATGGGAAGATACAGAGAGCTCCACAAGCAGCTTGGAGTCATGTGCTTGGGGTTTCTGATTTGGTTTCCTTTCATCTGGAGGCAAAAGTGAAGTGCCAGGGCTCCCAGGGAAATGACAAAGCACGAAGATGAACTGCAGGGATTCAGCCAGTGACAAGGTAATGAATGAGGTAGGGAGGAAACTCTGCCTGGAGGACTCTTCTGTTCACCTGGAGCTGGATGGATTATGCCTCCCAATAACCAGTGGAAACAGGGTGGGCTTGAGATTTTCTGCAGTGTCCAACAAAGTACAAGATTCAGCACTAGTCTGTGGGGACGTGGGGCCAGGTAGAAAGGAATGAGGTGAATAAATTACATATCAGGAATAAAACAAGATAAAAAGTTAGCTTTGTCAGTGGTCAGAAGGCCGGAAGGAAACACAGGTAAGCACAGTTTAGCCATTTCTAATTCAGATATTTCCTTCTCTGGGGTATGAGGAAGCAGCCAGACAAGTGAGTTCACCCAGCTCCTTCCATACCAGCTCCCACCAAGCCACACTGTATTACACTGAGTGGAACAGCCAGCTCCAGCAGTGACCTTTAAAGCAGCACACAATCCTTTCTAACCACTCTGCAAACAAAAGAGCCTTCTATCCCAAGGACAGGCAGCTGGAAACACCCAGGCCCTGTCCATAACAGTGTTTCAGACGTGCCCAGGTCTGTCCTCTGGCACTAAGGCCAGCCAGCATGAGATGTTCCCAGTCTATTGAACTTCCTTATCTGCCAAAACAAGGCAGTTTCATCTCAAATGTCTACCGAGGATGGTCTCCAGGCTCTGCTGGTTTCCAGCCGTGCCTGGGAAACATCTGAAAGACCACAGATGTGCTTTGGACAGTACAGATGACAGCCTTAATGTCTGGGAATGTGCCCTGGCATCATTTAATTAAGTAGCAGAGAAGTAGCTTGAGGTGCTGAAGTCCTGGAGCTCCAGCCAAAGCCAGGGGACAGTTTCAGGCAGCCCCTGGCACGCAGCCCTTCTGTGGTTAGAGCATCCCAGCACAGGAGAACAAAGCAGCTTTCTAAATATGTGACACCATCACTGCCCCAGAGCATGTCTTGGGTGTCTCTTATCTCCTACTAGAGAAAGATGTGGGAGTGAAACATCCTTTCTCACATCCCCATTGCACGCTGGTTCCCACACAGAGGAAATCTGAGGGCACAAGCTGAGCTGGATCCATGTCACAGCTTGTGGAAAATGAAGATGCAACTGCAGTGATCCAGAAGAACTGGGAAATATCCTCCTAAGAACTCTACCTCTCCTCATGCTCTCTGAAGGGTGATAATTCATCATCCTCACCCTGCCTTCTGCCCCAGCTTTCTGGCCAGTCATCTTCTGTGGCTGGGTCGTGGAATCAACCCTGATCTTAATTGCACAGATGACAGCATGTCACTAATTAATGACAGCCATGTCAGCCTCCCAGCAGGGAGCTGCACACATGCCGTGCATTTTTAACATCCCTCAGTAAACAGTGGTGATGAAACATGATAAAAAATGCCAAATGTTTAGCACTGATATGATGCCCAGACAGGTTTGAGTGCCTTTGGCAGACAAGGGAGAGGGTGAGCTCCTTTTCTTTGCCATCACAATAACCCAGCAGCCTCACTAGAATCGTATCTGCAAGATCTCAGAACTAAGCAGGATGTCCTGTTCATAAATCAAATCCCAGCAGACCTCTCCCTCGACAGGCTTTTCCCTTCCTGGACTGGACTTTCTGGAAACTTAACATTTAAGATTCTAATCCTGCAAACATTTGTATTCATGTTTTCCTACCTAGAGGCCCCATTACTGAAGTCAGGTCTATGCACAAATGTTGACCAAGAACAGATTTTGTAATGTTTCTTTTCAGCGCGTTACCTATTTCTAAACAAGCATCTGTATTTTTCCACATGACCTCATAACTCTGGGGCAAAAAGAGAACTGGATACACCCACTGAGTGACTTTACAATCAGTTGTCTCAGCTGCCTTGCCCTGTACCAGATTTGGGATGTGCCCTGTGGAGTACCTCAGATATAGCTTAAGCTGGTTGCACTTCCCTCCCTATTATTTAAGCAATAATAGCTGATGGGGAGGGTATTTCCTGAGAGTCATCTGGAGAAAATTAGGTCTCTGCCTCAGGCCCATAATTCAGGGAGGAATGTGCTGCCAGGATGTCAGTCCCACCCTGTCCCCCTACGCTGGGCCCACCAGTGCTACAGCAAGTGGCTGCGTGGTTTGGGGTTTTCAGGTGCAACAAATACATCAGACCCACATTTGTGTTTTCCTCAGCAAGCTACTTCTCAGGTTTCCACAGAGACTGGTGATTTTGGAGGCACAGAAAGCTGTTCCATTTCCAGAGGGAAATTTTACCCCAAAGGGTCAATGAATCACGGGATGTCAGGCTGCAGAAGGGAGATAAATGCAGTGTACAATAGACAAGATACACAGTCCATGCAGGATTGCTCTCACGTGCCATGTGTCGATTGCTGTGGTCTCCACAGGACACACAGGAAGATCTATGAGCAGCAGGGGCTGCACTCAGCACTTGAAAAATCTCTGCATTATATGGGAACAAATTTACCAATCCAACTACACATTTGGAGCGACTGTTGTGAGCCATAAACTGCCATCCAAAAGCTGAGTTTCTGGTTACACTGAATTCCCAGAAAGCTGCACAGCAATCAGAGCTCACAGACGAATCTGTGCAATTATTTTATACCAGCATTTCTTTGACTGATGTGTTCTTTGCTTTTCACAGAACCTCTTCTTGCTTAAAACTATTACGATAGCAGGACTTATTCTTCTCAGCAGTTATACACATATAAACATGTGCACATTACACATACATAGCTATGTACTTTATATTTTCTTTTTCCTTAACAGAGAAATGAAATTTTAAAAGAGCCACAGGGATTTTAAAGACCTTGGATGCAAATCTGGGAAAACGGCAATAGAGGATGAGCTGGGGAGAGTTTTGTTAGCTTCATTCACATGAACTATAAGAAAGAGAAAATATCTTTTCAGATCTGTACCTGTATGACTGCAAATGATGCAGCACAGCTCTGGCAGCCCGCAGAGCTCATTGCCACAGGACAGCAACCTGTTCTCAGGCTGGGTAGGATTGATGTGGACTATTTGGAACGATGGGATATTCTCTCAAATCGCTGCTTGCTGCTGCAAATTGGAACTTTTCTCTTAACTTAACTCTGCTCTCACCATCAGCAGAGGTTTCAGCTGCAGAGGACACAAGGGCACCAGGACTAACAGGCCATGGTTTCACAATACAAGGCCATCAGCAGCAATTCTGGCTCAGACAATTGACACTGACCTCCTTTCTTGTCCCCCGTGCCATCCCCTCACACCACCAAGCACTGCTGTCCGTGGGGCCACATTTTGAAGTGGCTTAGGGAATGGATCTGGCAGAAAAGCAATTAGGGAAATTGCACAGATGACAAAGAATCCTTGGGGATTGATGCAGCTCAGTTGTCTTGGCAGCACTGGCCAAAAGCAGGTGGGCAGCACAGGAGGAGGCAGGTGAGCCCCAGTGAGAGGCAGGGGTGAGAAGCTGAGGGTATCCATCACTGGCTGTGCTGCCAAAGATGTCACAGTGCTAAAGCACAGCCTGGCTGAGCTCCCCTGGCTCACCACAAACAGCACAGCTGTACATGATGCCTCTCCTGAATGCCCTTCTGGCCTAAAAACATCTGTGTCTCAGGGATTTCCTGAGCCAGCTACAATGTCCATAACCCTTCTGGTGATGCTCAGTGGATTTCCCTCCACAAACTTGTCTTCACAAGCTGGATCCACACAAGCTTCCTCAGCATCCACAACAGCCCCTCAAGGGAGAGAGCTGCTCCATCACCTAGCCATGGGATGGACCACCCAGTGGTGTGGCAGAAGTGAGCCCAGGCAGGGAACAGAGACTCCTATGCCTCCTGGCAGGAATCCACAATGGGTCAGGCTGGCCCCTTGCACTGGGCATGATGGTGAAACTGGGGTTTTTATGGGGCAGGAGAGACACTGTGGTGCCTTCTCCTGCCAGAGCATGAGGCAGTGGCCAAGGAATGTTTGTCAAAAGCCAAGGGGCCAGCTCGTGCTCCAGAGAAAACAACAGGGCTCAGGAACAAGTGTCCAATCCCTCTCCTCCTCCTCAAGAAAATTACTTATTCCCCAGACCTTCAGCATTTTCCCTGAGAGCCTCTAGTGGTGTTCCCTGCTGGGGACAGGAGTGGGGCTTAGGGGTTGTGGTTCCACCTGATCCAGCTATTTCTGTCTGCACAGTCCCATCACATGGAAACAACCTGCCTGCAATGCACACAGCTCTTGCTGTTGCCTTAGTGCTGATCAGCTGCACATTTTGGGTGGGAATGTCTGGGATGCTGCTGAGGGGAGTTCTGGTAGTGTCAGGTCATTAAGCACCCAGAAGGTTTTGACTTCTTGCTCCCTCCACTTGAACAGCCAGTCCTGGCATTTCACACTTCCACTGGACAAAACCTTAAGCCTTTTGCAGAAGCTGAATTTTCAAAGAGGCCGAATCCTCTGCCATGACAAAACCAACAGCATTTCTATACTCACTTCAGTTTGTGTCTTTTCATTTGAAATTGCATCTACACCCTAGAGTGGCTGGAGCTCTGGATGTACAAATCGATTGAAACTGAGTCACTGGGCTTGATAAAAGCAAACAGACGTCATCATAACAGGAGTGAAGCCCTGCTTCAAGCCTCAACCACCCTGCTGAGCTACAAGATTAATTAGAGGAATGTATGAAACTGAAATGAATAAAGCAACCATTAAATATGTTGCTAATATTTAAAGAAACTTGGCCAAGAAAAGAAAAAACTAGCTAGCTGACTAATGTTTACATTGTAAAATGTAAATTTACAGTGTTAACTTACTCCAGAATGAACGAACAAATATTTTAAGTGAGCAAGTAAAATGCACATACTTTCAGCAAACACTGACATCTTCTTACACTGGGGAAATTCCTGTCATGCTTAACCCAAGAGTGACACAATGCCTTGTAACAATTATCCATTACTGAAGCTTATCTGGGCTTGCTGATAGCCTGCTGTTCCTGTAGCACATAAAGCCATGCATATTTCACCCCATTTATCTTGGACACCACTGTATGTAATCCCAAAGAGGCCCAAGTGGATAAACCAAGAAACATTTGGGTGCTTCGAATGACACACTTGGGGCTGCAGTCAGTCTTAGTAGAGCTGACAAATATATCAACTCAATGCCTAAAGCAGGGCAGGGTGAGTATTCACTAAATATCCATCTCAGGAGCTGAGGGTTTGGATCCCATCTTCCAGTCTCACCAATGGGAAAGCCACTGTAAATAACTTCCCACAAATACTCGACAAATCACCCAGAAATAAAAGTCAGGGTTTCTTTTAAATCATTAAATCTGTGATGTCTCACAGGCAGATGCTCCAGTGCTGCTGGGGAGTAGAACCTGTGCTGAGAATGGGAGAGGGAGGGTAGATGGTGACAGAGAGGACAAAGCCTCTTATCCAGGGAATTGTAACACAATAGAAAAGTATAGTTATTGATGGTACAGGCTTGATTCAACTGATAAAAGTTTCACCTGTTTCTGCCTTTTTAAATTTTTTTTGTTCAGAGAATATTTACATCAGGTTACATCAGTTGCCCTATCTTTTATACTGATATGGCAAAGGGATAACATTTCCCTCCCACCACATTTCCTTTTATTGGGAATAGCAGTTAGAAAGTACTAATAGTATTTATCCTCTGAGAAACAAAAAAAACCAAAACAAACCCCTGTCATAAAATCTCAGCAGCAGAACCTGACGGTCTTTATTTATTCCTTGAGCCCTGGTCTGTAGTCTAAAAAATTTATGAATATTGTTGAACAAGTCAAAGAACAGATGGAAGGGGAACAATGAGGAGATAGGGAAAAGGGTAGTGAATGTTATATAAACATGTTATACAGCCATGTTATATATACTCTTCTCACTTTCAACAGATCCACATTTTCAAGCCACAGAATGCAATTTTCATGCTGTCTCTAGACATAAGGATAACTGCTCTTCAGGAGCTACTTTGTGTGTTAAACAAATATGACATTTACAGATTGTTTTCTCTCAGTACTTATTTGTTATGTCCTGAGCTAATGACCTTAAAAATCGCTCTCTCTGATGGTGTTAGTGTGAGACGATTTCCAAAAAGCATGAAAATTGCAATAAACTGTCAAGTTTGCACAGGTGCACTGGAGATTAAGAGATCAGCCACAGAGCCATTAAGATCTGTGGCAAAACGCCCAATGGGACTGAGATCAAACCTTTGGAGTGTTTTTAAAAATGTCATCATTAGGAGAGAGATGCCTTCCCAGGAGCTCCACATAATGCTGGATTTTAACCATACCCTTCTGCAGTGCTCCTCTGAGATGGCAGCTGCTGGAATTCCCTATTCATCTCTAAATAGATGAAGCAAATACTAATTCTGCTGGAGCAAGGATCAGTGGCACATCCTCACTGAGATGTTGGCATACACTACAGAATATTTTGAGCTCTTCCTCACCTGCAAGAAGAGGCACCTTAGAGGTGCAAGAAGCCCATTTGTACTCATCGCACAGGGATGTATTTTTACCTAATATGAAAAACTCTAAGGAGACAGCTCTTGGGGAAATTTGCCCATCAAAAGGTGGATTTCTCATCTGCAGTCACATAGGTTTCATTCTTACACATTACCTCTCCACCTAGAAGGACTCTGGCTCAGGGGATTTCCGCTAGCTGGTGTAGCAATAGTGATGCCCTGAGCTGCTGGTCTGAACAGAAAAGGCGTGGAAAGAAATCAGTTTTCACAATCTCCCACTGCTTTCCTTGATATTTTCCTGGAAGGACAGGCAAGTTTCTTTTAAACTGCCAGGGAATGAGCTCCAGAGCATCCCAGTCCCAGGTGCCAAGAGAAACGCCCTAGGGTGCACAGGCAAATGCAAAACCCTCTGTACAGCAGGAACATGACAGAAATTGGCTTTGCAGTGCCCACACACAGGGTTGGCTTTGCCTACGTGACAGGTAAGGAGCAGAGCGTTTTTCATGGCTTGGGAATGCCTTTCAGTGCTTCTCATCTGGAAAATGACGTCACCAATGCTGAGGTTACATTTTGCTTCAGTTCTGTGCTGGCAAACTCCCATATCTGTCCTTTTGTGCTGTTGGCTTTGCTCTGTATCGTAAGTCTTACACCACAAAGAAGAACAAAGACAAAGAAAAAAACCTAATAAAACATTTTCTTCCCAAACATTTCACACTGGTTTTCTCAAGGAAAAACCTGGGATGTTCCCAGAAACCCATACCCTGTGTCACGCTGTTGAGCACATACTTTCAGTTAGCTCTTCAAATATTTTTATAAGATAGAGAAATCAAGCAGGAGGCGGGAAATGACCAGATCTGAGGGAGCACATGCTCAGCAAGCTGAGTCACCCCTGAACCCAGCCAGCTGCCTGCACACAGCTCCCCTGCTGCTCAGCTGCAAATTAGTTCTGGCTTTGGGCAGAAATTCTGTTAAACAGGACAGAATAGGTGCTTCTTCTGTAGCACTTCACTGCTGACGTTGTCCTGGCCCCCTGTGGCACAGCACCTGAAGCACCTGAAGCCCTGCAGTCGATGGCTGGCAGGACACAATGCTGAAGGTAATTTCTGAACATCCATCACACCATCCGAAATCAGACCAGCATCATGTGCTGCTGACAAGAGACAGCTCCATCCCAGCCAACACAGTCCTTCTCAGCCTTCTGCAACACAAAGGCTCTTACACATCTTCTAGTGCTTAATGGCCAGGGGAGGAGAAAGCAGAATAGAGAAAGGTGCCTGTCTTTATGGAAAAGAGTACAAAGGGCAAGAAATGCAAGAAGATTCCCATCATCAGACAACTGTAAGACCTTCCTTGTCCCTGTTGTTGTATCCTCAGCCTTGGCTGCTATTCTGAATTCAAGGACAGTGAGATATTCAAGGTAAAAAAAACAAAGCATCCCCTGCAGGGCAGAGGAAGGAAGGGAACCACAGTGAGCCCTTGGGAGAGGGTCTGAATAAACAGAAGTTCCCAGCATTTACCTGTCTGCCTGCCTTCCTCTCTGCAGGCTGTGGCCATGGGGCAGACAGAAGGCACCCTGCCACAGCTGGGCAGCTCCTGGTGCCCTGGCTCTGTTGCTCAAGACAGGCCAGGTAACTTCAGGCAGCACTCAGGTTGCTGTTGCTGCTTTTTTCTCTTCTCCTTCCCCTGCTGCAATCCATGCTCATTGTGCTGATGCAGAGAAGCTGAAATATCAGCCTGGTTGGTTAAGAGAGGCTTTGCAGTCCCTCAGAGGTAGCATCACTGCACTTCCCTGCTGCCAGTCAACAAGACACACCATCCAGAGGCACCAGCAGCTCAGCAGGATGGGGAGGTTACTCCTTGTGAAAGAAGGAAGGAATGTTTTGAGACCTGGCAGGGGGGTGAGGTGTAGGGGCAGCACCAACACAGGCTGTGCCTGCTGGAAGGCCTGGGAGATGTGCTGATCCACAGGCAGAACAATGCTGTAGACTCAAGCAGCTTCTCCAGGCTCCTGCTAGCAGCAGGAATAAAACACATGGGATATTTTCCCATTTCTAAGACACGCTCCAAATCTTAGGTTGCCTGCTCCTTGACCATACTTTTTATTCTCCAGGGAAGCTGAGTTCTTCAGGAATGAACAGATTCAGTATTCCAAAAGCATCCTGCCATGACCCCCCAAGGGAGGGAAGGGAGCCAGGTCTGCCTGTGCTGCAGCAGGTATGAGTTCACAGAACACTCAGGCCTCCCCAAAGCCTGGCCCACGGGCAGTGCAGCCACTGACAGTGATTTCTGCTCCCCAGGGAACTGACCTACCTCTCTGCCCTGTCCCCAAGGACGAGCTTTCCTTGGCTAGCTGCTTATCCCTCCCCCACCCTCATTTCCTTTCTCACTTCCTCCGTAAACAGAATCTCCTCTTCCTACGTCACTGTGCTTAAGGGCTGAATCCTTGGAAGCAAGCTTCTTTTTCTCTTCCTCCTAGTTCCAGAATGCCCTTTGTTCTTTTGTCTTCCCTCAAAATCTCCAGGAGGGATTGTTCCGTTCTCATTTAGAATTTTAGCATTTAATTTAGGATCTTTGGGTCCTCATTTAGGATCTTTGGGTCCTCATTTAGGATCTCAGCTGTCTCCTGTCTGGAGAGGCAGAAGAGCACTGGGCTGGAAGAAAGAAGAGCACTGGAGAAATTCTCCCTCCCACAATTTTTGGGAGGAGCACCCTGGGCAATGGAGGAGCTGGTTTTGGCACCCACATTAGGCTTTCACAGCATGAGCCCAAGAGAGTTCACAGAAATTCAGGCTGCTGTGAGCAAGCTGGGCTGCAGAGAGCAGGAGCAGCAAGCCAGGGCCTCCTTCTCCAGAGAGTTCTGTGTTAACTGTCAGGAGCAACATCTCCTGGGCTGGAAGGGACTTGCAGGGCTTTGCAAAGGTGTCCTTTTAGCAGCTTGCATGGGTCTCACTCATCACCATGGGAGGACTATCAGGTTAGCAGAGGACATGTCACAGCTACACAAACAGCTGGAGGCTGGGTATCCTCAGCACCTCAGGCTCCCTCTTCTCCTCCCCTTGCACATTCATTACTTGGACTGCAGCAGTATCCTCCTCGCGCCTGCCAGACACGTATTTATCCCAAAGACTTTTGCAATCCAAGTAAAAGTGGTCAGACCAAGGCAGAAAGAAGGGGAGTTACATGAAAAGAGAACCAAAGCCTAAAATTGGAGGACTGAACACTCCAGCATCCTCTGAAATCAGGAATGCTCCAACAGAAGCTCAGCCCCTGAGCTAATCTGCTCCACATGGCTTACCTGTGTACACAGGAGGTCTGTGACTGCACAGGGAACTGAATCCACATCCCCTGAGTCCCAGATAAGCCCAGCAGCTTATCTCAGGCCTCAGGGCTGCATCTCCTGCCCCAGCAGAAGCCATGGAGACAACATCTCCTGGCCACCAGTGGAGCACAAGCTGTGCAATCTTGTCCCCACAGAAACTGAAATGCAGGTCTAAGAAATGAAAATTTAATAGCAGCAGGGCACTTCAGAGGAAATGCTTTGTTTATGTAGTAATGTTTCCTCTTTTTTTTTCGGTGGCATTCTAGCAGTGCCTTAGTAGCATTTTCCTGTCCTTTCTTCCATCCTCCTGTGACAGCTTTATCAGTGAGAAAGCTGCCAGTGGGTCAACCCCTCCCGTAGACAGCCTGTACAGTAGAAGCTCCCTATCACTACAGAACACTCCATTATAATTAAAAATTAATGGCAAATGCACTTTTCTCCCTCTCTAAGTCCTGAAAAATGTGTATCATTCTGGGGACAAAAGCCTGTGGGATACCAAATGCTTTCCGTTAGAGGCTCCATGTATCACTCTGTGGCAGCTCCACATCAGTGTCACTGTGCTCTCATGCTTGTAATCCGCCCTTGAAACCTCGCCTCTCCCTCGGCCACTGACAGCAGCACTATTGTTTTTAGCAGCTCAGCTCTTCAGCTGACTTCAGAATCCCCAGAGGCCATCCCTTTTTTTCTGACAGTGCTCCAGATTGCCATCAGTGCTCGTGAAATGACTCCAGCACCGTTTGGTCCCTTGCCATTTAGAGCCAAGAGGGCACCTCCTTTCCCTTGGCTTCCTTACCCAGGATCTGTCTGCTGCTGGCTGAGCTGCCTGGGCACTGGAGACACTGGCTGTGCCTGACAAGCAGCCTCTGAAGGTTTTCGGGGCAGTGTTACACTCTGTCAGCATTGTTGGAGCTCAGCAGGGCTGCACAGGGTCGTTGCTAGAGAGGTTTCCTGAAGGAGCTTCCTAACTGGAATGTGACTCACCACACTCAGCCGCTCTTGTCTCAAAGAGATTAGCTCCTGCCGCACCGGGGCAGTGATGATGCTCATGAAAATCCCTAGGAAAAAACAGTTGCTGCAATATAAAGGGAGAGGATGTTTGGGAAGAGCAGTGGCTATCGGCAGCTTCGTGCTGCTGAACAATTTCCAAGTGCATGGAGAGCTCTGCGTCTCTTTGAGTCAGCCGCGGGATGATGCATGCACTGCATCTTCCGAAATGCAGCTGCACCCAGCCAGCCTCTGGAGTGCAGAATACACTCACACAGAGCATGTGTGTTTCTGTAGGTGCCTGCAGGGGAGTCTGTACAAGCAAAGCAGAGGTAACCACCTGCCCACCCATGCTGTGGGTGCATTATATGTTACAGATCCCATTTTCCCTGTGAGCAGCTCTGCCCACACACTCCAGGGTCAGAAAGGGCTGCCACTGGAGGCCAGCAGGAGAGCCTTTGCTCACCAGCAGTTGGGTTCACAGTGGCTGGCTGCCCTTCAGATTGGCCATCCTCTCTTCTGCCCCAGCTTTGCTCCTTGGAAAGGCATCCAGAAAATGCCAGCCCCACTTCCTGGCACAGCCCCTGGTGCTTTCGGTCACCTCTCCAAAGCCAGGCAGCTCAGGACACTCATTCAGGACTGTGTATCTCAGTGTCCCCCAGGCTGAGCACAAACATGCTGCCCCAGTGCTGGGAGAAGAGCCTGGAGCAGTGCTGAAACCCTGGGCATGTCTGCCCCAGCCTGCCCAGCCCCTCCAGCAGCATCCTCAGAGACTTCACTCCCTCTTGGCAATGACTCCTAGCTCACTCTCAGGTAGCCAAGCCCAGCCTGAGAAGGGAGAAACCAGAGAGGGACTCTTTGTCAGGAAAGGTGGAATGGGTACACATAGAAAGATGGAAAACTTAGGTTAGATATTAGAAGGAAATTCTTTACTGTGAGGTTGGGGAAGCCCCACCCCTGGCAATGTTTAAAGCCAGGATGGATAAGACCTTCAGCAACCTGGTCTAGTGGGAGATGTCCCTGCCCATGGCACGGAGGCTGGAATGAGATGATCTTTAAAGTCCCTCCCAACCCAAGCTATTTGGGATTCTGTGAAACTGATTCTGGACACCACAGATCCTGCTCAGGAGGAAGGCATGCAGATCCAAGTACTGGTTTTTTTCCCCCAACATTCTCCATGTTCTGTTTTGTGCTAGTACAGGGTGACTGCTGCACTTTACTTGACCCCAGGGGCAATACAACCACAGAAGCAAGGAGGGATTTATCTCTGCAGAGAGCTTCAAGCAGCTCACTTGCTTTCCTAGCACCCAGACCAACTCCCCACCTCTAAGCAAGACTCAAAATTCAAAGTTTTCATCCAAGTTCAAAGCAAGACTCAGGTGGCACAAAAGCCACTTGGGCAGCTCAGTCAGAGCTGACCTCCACCATCTTCTCCATCCACCTGGCAGAACTTCCCAGGTCCACACCTTGCCCTCCCCAGCCCTTGCCAGCCTTGCCCTCAGTGGCTGCTGCCTCTCCTGCTGCAGCCCAACAGCACAGACAAACACGTGCACTCAGAAGGAGTGAGCACCTGGCATTTTAAAGTGTTTTCACTGCAGTTGCGCCCACAGTAAAAATTATAGTTCCCATAAATGACATGTGCAACTATAATTTGGTCAAAGTCCTTTCAAGGTTTCCGACTGAGCAAGTTATAGGTTGTAAAGGTCATTGTAAAGCATCGGAGAATTTTGAATCTGTATGACCTCGGGAGCTCTCTAATGGCTTTTTATCAGCTGTAACTTGGAACTCACGGATTCAAGCAGCAAACAGCAGTTGCAAAAGTTCCTGCATACAAACCAGGAAAATTCCAAACAACACAGACACGGTCAGATGCAGCTGCAAATGAAATGCTGTGAAGAGAAATGAAGGGGCAGCCATGCTTTGCATAGCTCGTAACTTGTAGCACAAGCATTGGGCAGGGATAACAGAGCAAAGAAGGGGTTCCTTATTCCCCAGGAAAATTCCTTTCTCTTCACCTCCAGCATCCTTGCAGGACTGGAGGCAGTAGAGGAGATGAATCACACAATGTTTGCAAGACTTGTAAAATCTTATCAATTCTGAAGTCCAATTTGTGCTAATCAGCACATATCACAAGTGCAAATGATAACTCAAAGGAGCAGCTAAATGACTGGTGCAACCAGCTGAAACTGAATCATCTAAAAGTTCACTTGTGGCCACAAGACCAAGTTGTCACATTTCCCATTCCTCCTCAAAAGGGACTTATCTCCTTCTCTGAAGCAACCATAACAGGATAATGTGTAGTCTACTGAGCTTTGCCAGTTTCTTTCCAGCCAGCTCATGGTCCAGGCTAAACACTGGCCTGAGATATCACACAAAGAACTAGCGGGCAGTACATTGCACAGCTAAACTTCTTAAGCTGAAGGAAATAGGTTTAGGGGATCCTCATTAATTTTTCCTCATTTATTTATGGTAATTTACCACCAGCATCAACAATGAAGAGCCCGTATCTCCCTGCAGCAGCAGCAAACAGATATCATTCCAGGGCTCTGTATGGTGTATACAGGATGAAAGGACCCAAGTTCACTTTTAATTGTGAACTTTCTTCTAACAGTTTTCAAAACAGATTTTTCCTCTTCTGAGACAGCTTAGTCTAAGAATCAAATTTTATTTTCAGTTACACGGGTGTAAGTCTAGAGTAACTGATAAAGCAACACCAAAGTCACGTTTTCTCCTCCACTGACACTCTGAGATTGTGCAACAGAGGAAATGGCAAAGCTGGAGTAACTCTGGACTTTGAACACAGCTACTGAAACTCGTGCTTGACTGTGTGAACCCCCTTTACTCCTGCAAGCTGGCAATCCAGTTAATCAATTAAGTAATGCAGTTAATCAATTAAGTACTTCAGTTAATCAATTACTACACAGAAGAATCCAAACTTTTCAACAGGATCCAGAAAAAGCAACACTCCAAAAGTGGTGTTTTTTACAGCACAGGCTGAACTCTTGATTTTAAACCAGTGAAGTTTCCTAATGGTCCAGAGTTTCAGAAAGCAGCAAATCTTCACAGCAAAGTTAAATCTGAGATTTGCAATGCATCTGCTGACCAGTCTTTAACTGCAGCAGCTCCTTGTGTCATGCTGTGTCCTGTGTGCCACCCATGGTTCAACTTCACACATAAAGCTTTGGCACACTCTGAGTTTTCAGAGTTTCTGTTATTCAGAGACTTTCTTTTATTCATAACCTGTCAAAAAAAGATGTCTTTCAGGGGAAAGGGAGACTCAAAGGAGATCCACAGTTATTTAATAGCTTAATTTCCAGCACTAACCCCATGAAGACAAATTAAGCCTTCAGACACTCTCTCTTCCAACAGGGATCTCTCAAGCTTATCAGCACACAAGATTATAAAATGTTGTCTGCAAACAATCTGAAAACTTGCTCTTATCTATCATTGCAAAATAGACACCAAAGGGTAGGATTTACCTTACCTAATTTTAGCCAGCTAAATAGCTGGCATCTCGTCTCAACACATCATTGCAGCTTTCTCTACAAGCAATGGCATGAGATTCCCACCTATTTTAGCATGGAGAAGGGAACAGCAAAGGCGGCATTGATGCTACAGATGGGGGAGAACAGATCAATAGTTTATAAGAGATGCCAAGGTCTGGGAGAATCCCACCATGACATGTGCAATGGTATGCACAGGGTGTAACAGACACCTGTGTGGAAAGCTGCAGGCTTCACTCCACAGCAAAAAGGTTCAACTAATTGCACACAGCCCTAGACCTGTGGAGGAGCAGGAGGGGCTGATCCCTGGCTCCATCAAATGGGGGATTAGAGAACGGAGGAACCTGAAAAACAGCAAAACAATGTAACAGCTCATAATCCATCTGCAAATGCCAACGTCCACCTCATTTCACTAAAACATTTAAGTATGAGACGCCTTGAACATTCCAAACACTCTTGAATGTTAAGAGGTCAGGCTTATCCCTGGCTTTTGTCCACTCACCTTGCTTCAGCACAATTTCACTCCAGAGACAGATTTTTCCTCCAAACCAAGAAGTATTATGAATTTGCTTCCCTGTAGTAAGAAGTTCCTCTCAAATGCTGTTTTTTTCTTTTCCATAAACCCAAAGAAAAACTGTAACATTACTTGTGAACACCTAGAAAAAGTAAGCTTAATGAAAATACACAGTCTTTCCTAGAAAACTGTTTGACATGGGTTTTCTCTGATGCTTCTGATACTTTCTAGTATTTTTAAATATACACTGTATTGGAAGTACTTGGTTTCACGTTGGGAAGGGCAGGGAAATTTTCAAGAAATATCTCAAATCCACAGGGCATGAGGCTCCATCAGCTTTTCTGCTTGCAGAACTACTTTTTTCTTTTTCTGTTATTTACTGGCTTCCAAAGTTTGATGAGAGACCTTCGTGAGCACATAACAATTCAGTGCAAAGTGGATGATGCCCTTCAGTGTTTCTCAAAATCGAACTCTTTCATGAGTTGATATTCCAGGAAATTAACAATTATCATTTTGATCCCTTAAGGATTAAACTCTAGGAGGATTAACTAGGATAGCAAGATAAGAAAACAAATCCAAAGAAAGCACACTTTACAGAAGATTTAACACCTTCCAAAAATCTGCACTTGGTTAAGTTCAATGTAGTTTTGAATCAGACATGGCAGAACCCCATGCAACCCGTCATGTATGTGAGATCTCTATCTTAATCTTCATTTTACAGCCCCAAACCAGGCTGTTACCATCTGCAGCATCTGAGCCAAGTAATTTCAAGCTGATTTATTACATTTCTAACTCTGAACATCCATCATTCTACAAATAGCATAAAGGGAGATACTCTATACCTTAACTTGCACATTTTACAATGGTCTCCCTCTAAAGCTGTCTGCCAATCATAATATTTAAACCCTGAGAAGTTTACTTCATGTTTTCTGTAATTTGAAGTCCACATTGTGTTTTGCTAATACACTGGGTTGCCAGATGAGGTGCAACAACTTCAGTATGGGAAAAGGTGCTACTACACTTCTCATTCGCTGTTCCCTTGAATAGCCTCACCTAATTGGCTCCGTTTCTGACATCATAGAAATGCATGCTGGTTTTTTCCTAAAAACATTATAAATTCTACCAATACCAAGCACCAAGTGTTTGTATTTACCCCTGAGGTAAGCAAGCTGTAGTCAGAAGCTCTAACAAACCCCACTGTTTCAGGGGGATGTGATGCTGCTCATGACAGAGCAGCAGCTCATTTCAGCCTCTTCAGCACACAACTGGGTACCACGGACAACAGCAATTTGTTTCCCTTCTCAGGGTTTTTCTAAAAACAATAGCTCAGTTTCTAGCATGCCTGGCAGTCGCAGACCAGCTTGACTCGCAGTTAAGAGTGAATCTGAATACAAATTTTGAAAGCAGAATCCATTACATGCTACAGAATTTCAGCTTTCTTTTATTAGAATAGAAAGAGAGAGGTGAGAAATAACAACAATAAAACTGGAACTTGGGGTGCATTCTGACTCAAAAGAGTTATGAAAGGCAACAAAGCTTTCCTCATAGTACAATAATTCTTAAGGATGGACCAAAAGGATTATTTACCACTGCAATGAACTGTTATCAATCAATGAGAATATTTTACTCCATCTAGACAGCAAATACACAACATAACCCGGACCATTTTGGCATTATCAGCAAAATCCTCCTCAAAGAAATTAAGCCTGTCCCATCTCTACCAGATCACCCAAGGTTCTATTTGGGCAGCTAAAACCCCACACGTTCTCCCAAGTCCAATTTCAGCTGGGTTACCTAATTCCCGAGAAGGATTTTGTCAGAGCAACTTAGGCAGACGCTTTTTTCAGTCCAGCCCATCTCCAATGACTCTCGCAGCACAAAAATACCGGCAAGACGTTAAGCGTTCGGTGTCGTGAGGCTCTTCTACGCTTCGTACTCAAATATTTTAAGATCCTCAAGTAGTTCTTTGGCGAGTGCCTGCAGCTCTGCATTGCGGCTCTGCGCCAGGGCGACGATGCGCTGGAAGGGCAGAGTTTCGCGCACCTCGGCGCCCGACCTGGCCAACACCTCTGGCTCCAGGAGCACCGACTGCAGGAGCCGCAGGGCGTGGAGGCAAACCTCTGGGTCTGGGTCTGAAAGCAGGGAAAAAAAGCATCCAGGGCTTGTTAGGAGTGAGGCTGAAAGGCTTCACTAGAAGTGTTGTAATTCTCTGATGCTGTTTGCTGCTGGCTAGCTGGCTGGCTGGCTCTAGGAGGTACCTGAAAACCACATTTTTGTCCTCCCTCAGCAGCTTCTGCCCTGCAGTGTTTGCAAGGGAGAGATAACCAGGAGCCTCTTTCTCTTGTTTTTCAGATGTTGAAAATGCTGTAAACCAGGGAATTTATCAACCTGAATTTATCCAGTCAGTGCACCCAGGATGTACTGTTGGACGCAATCCAATTTAAGAGAAGAACAAACTGTATCCCAAGATTATTCAGACTTTAAAAACAAACAGACTAAAAAATCAAACCTGAGGCAAATCATCAGGCTTTTCTTTAATTTCTTTTTATACGAGCTTTCGATTTCTTCATAGCTCAATAAAATATTAATCTTTATAAAACTTTCTAGCAACCACATTCGAACTTTCCAAGTGTTTGAGTCAGTCTGCACAAAATTGAAATGGGTATTGAAGCACTGCTGCTCAGCAATGTGCCAGGGAAATGCAGCAAAGACCTTTGACTGACTTAAGCCAGGAAGACATGTAGTAACTCCACTGCTAAGAACACAGGATGCATTTTTAATTACTGAAACATTTAGGAGCATTACATTTTAATCATTCACAACAGCCCATTTGCATTTAGTGGTTTATGGCTTTATCAAAAGCATGTGGTAGAAAGACTTCCCTATTCTGCATATTCCAAATGAAAACATCTAATATATTTTTATTGCTGAAGCAGTTATTTGTCCCACGTGCCATGCATTTTAATGTGTTTTTCATTAGCATACCTAGTCTTCAGCAAGCTTTTGATAAAGGGCTGTGCAGAAAGGTTGAGAAAATTAATTCAGATCACTTCATGCACCAAATCATCAGATAGACTGAAATCTCACTGAAGGAGCATGAAACCAGTGCAGTGATGAACCAGAGTGCACTGAGTTTGGAGGAAGCATTTGGTGGACTGAGGCAAGTTCTTTCCATTCCTGGCTTATTTCACACCTAACATTGGTGTCCTGAAAAAGGACTGAGAGGAATAATTCATTAAAGCATAAGGGTTGAAAGAGCCCAGGGGGGCAGAGAACATGATGTGATGGCAGTGAAGGACACTCTGGATTTCAGCAGGAAACTCACTGCTGAGATGGGGATTTTTAAGTAATTCCCAACAGCACAAAGCTGAAGTACAATATTAAAGATTGTGACATCTGATCTACACCCAAAAGCCAGGCACTCTCTCTCTCTTCCTCCATTTTCCATCATAAATGGAAATAAGTGTTAACCTCTTAAGAAAGGAGTTCTACTTTCTCTTGGAAAACAAGCAGAGTGGGGTATAATCTGAGCACACAGATATTGTCCAAACCCAAAAAATAATGTGCATTTTCTCCTCTTCTGTGCAATGAGAATCCTAGCTGTTGGGCATGCTGGACAATTTTAGATATGTCAAATCAAGGAAAGCCCAGTGATTAGTGCTGCACACCCATGGCACAGCCTCTCATATTGCTGATATCCAGGCTGAAGGCTCTAAGGAGTTTCTTTCCATCATCATCTCCAGCAGTACCTGCAGGTGTAACTTTCTGAAAGATGAGAAGTCATAACTCATGGGGAAATGCTGCAGCTCAGCCTCACAGACAGCAAGACTTTATCTCCCATTTCCTGGCCAGCAGCACTTCAGTGAATCTTTTTGAAAAAACCTGGGTGCAAGTTTTGGTTTTCAGATTTATTCTGACATAATCAAAATATGACTAAAAGCCTTGAATTCATCCTCCTTTTCCTTCCATTTTTGCCTCCATGCCTGCTACATGTTGTTTTCTAATGCCTATTTTTTTTTGCCAGACATAATTTTCAACCTCTGCACTCACCACCTCCCCCTTTTTCTCTACTTTGTATTATTCTACATTTATATACTGGAAATAGCAGCCACAAAATACAGCCCAAATAGGTAAGAAGAAAGAAGCTTTGGGGAGTGAAATCTATGTAGTTCATTTACAATCTTCCTCTGTGTGACATTATTCCTCCATGAAATAAAGCCACTAATACTTTTAATGGCTTGCAGTACTGCTGGGAAGCTTCATATATGTGAGATGAAAAGAGCTTTGTTATTCATACAGGAATCAATATTTGTATTATCTGCAAGTGTTTAAAGGCTGTAGAAATTAAAGAATTGATCAGGGAAGAAACCTTAGCAGGGGAGCCAAGAAAATTAGGATCTGTAGGAGATCAGGAAATGATTTCCAGCTTGACGAGCAAGAACCTTTTCCAGTAAAACAGAGAGGTTCTAGGAAGAATCTCCAGCAGCAGCCAGGGAAGCTCAACAGCTTGAGTCACTCAAATGAAGAACAGATTAGGCACGTGGGCATCCAGCAAAGGAAGGAAATGATCCTGCACCAGAAGATGACTTAATACTCATTTAACCTCAGACTGCCATTGTTTTGAATGTATTCTGAGATGTTCTGAGTTAAATAAATACATATGCCTTAAAATACACTCCCTGAGGATTACATGTGGTTTCGAGAATACTACTTACTGAGGATAATCATGTTTCCTAAGAGGATTTAAAAAAAAAATACCAGAGAAATCTTGTCTCCAATATCATTAGGGACGTTTTCTAAAAACCCTGTCTACAAAGCACTGAGAGAAATGTAAGGAATCTTCATTATTCAGCATTATATTTATGTCAACAGCTTCCAGATTTAGTCATTTCTACACTAGCTGAGTAACATTTTGTTTGTACAAGACTGAAAAAATCCTTTAGCTGTAATCAAATCACTGCATCACATCCTCCCAACAACCGGCACACGCATCTCCAGCTACAATTTCAAAACCAGCACCATTATTTCTGGAGAAGAGGGGGAGAAATCAAGCTGCTTGCCTCAGCCAGGATCACAGGCGTAGCACAAACCTAGCACCATCGTAAGGTGCTGATGTAATTTTACCAAGGTGTTGAAACTGCTGGAGTTTGCTGACGTCCTGCAAGCTGCCAGCTCAGTTTGATGTCACTGGCTTTCAGTCACTGACAAAAGGCAACTGATAACGTGGAGGGATTTTAGTCACATCTGTCATTAGCACCAGGCTCTCAGAGGAACTGTCCCCTACAGCAGTGTTTAAGTAATTGCTTTACATCAATGCTGAACGGCTTATCCACAATTGGCTCTGAGTTGTGGGAACTCAATTTACACGTGGCCACACCATTCCCTGGCCACCTGAATGCGAGATTTATTGCCAGCACACTGTTTACAGCTGGGTCAGAAGCAGCACAGAAGATCACAAGGCCAAGTGCAAGGTCCTGCACATGGGTCAGGGCAATTCCAAGCGAAAATACAGGCTGGGGGAGAAAGGGATTGAGAGCAGCCCTGAGGAGAAGGACTCAGGGGTGTTGGTGGATGAGAGGCTGGATATGAGCTGGACATGTGCACTGACAGCCCAGAAAGCCAAATGTGCCCTGGGCTGCAGCCAAAGCCCTGTGGGCAGCAGACAAGGGAGGATTCTGCCCCTCTGCCCCACTCAGGTGAGACCCCACCTGCAGAGCTGCATCCACCTCTGGAGCTCATGATACTAGGTGGATCTCTTGGAGCAAGTCCAGAGGGGGAACACAAAGATGATCAGAGAGCTGGGGCACCTCTGCTATGGAGAGAGAGCTGGAGAAGAGAAGGCTTCAGAGAGACCTCAGAGCCCCTTCCAGTGCCTAAAGGGGCTACAAGAGAGCTGGAAAAGGACTTTGTACAAGGGAATGTAGTGACAGGGCAAGGGGCAATGGCTTTAAAGTGGAAGAGGGGAGGGTTAGATTAAATATTAAGAAGAAATTCTTCACTATGTGTGTGATAAGACTGGCACATGTTGCCCAGAGAAGCTGTGAATGCCCCATCCCTGGAAGTGTTCAAGTTCAGGGTGGATGGAGTTCTGAGCAACCTGGGATAGCGGAAGGGTGTCCCTGCCCACAGCAGGGCAATTGGAACTGGATGCTCTTTAAGATCCATTCCAATCCAAACCATTCTATGACTTTACAATTTCAAAAGCTTCCCACCACTGCTGTAGATATCATTCAATTCAATTCAATTCCTGTCTGATTCCAGCAGGAAGGAGGAATCTGCCACCCAGCCTTTCCTTGTAATGAGCCTGTCAGACTATCTGTGTTCACAGCACACCCAACAGACAGCCATGGCCACGGCTTCCCCCATAGAAGATCCTTTTGCATTGCCAATGCTGGCAGGGCTGAAGCAGCATCTGCAGCAGCAGAGTTTTCCAGGCATTTCTGTACTGTTGACAGGTCTGAAGAGACAAGAAATGTTGCAGTAAAGAAGCTCTGAGGGAAGGAGCAGAGAGAACAGCAGGGCAGATAAAAAGACTGAGCTTTGCTGCTGCAGTTCTTACAAACACAAATGCATTTTCTCTCTGCAAAATTTTTGCCCCAGCTCCTGTGTTACAGCTGGGCTTCCTTCAGTCTCCTCCCTGGCTGGGTGGCTGCTCTCACATGGAGTTCAGCAAATGAGAATTCCCCACTCTCCTCAGACACATGCTTGTCATGCTTTTACCAGGGAAATCCTTGAGAGAGACTCCCAGTATCCAAACTGAAGCAGCAATTCAGCCCCAGTTTGCCTGCCAGGGGCTGGAACAGAACAGGAGTTTGCACAGAGGCCACTCTGTAGCTGGTGGGTAACACTGTGCTCCTCACAGAACATCAGTTTGCATGAGCTGTTAGGCAGGGCAAGGACCTTGCCCAGAAGCTCCTGCTTAGATGGCAAGGACAGCTCAGAGCTCCATCTGGGCAAGCAGCTGAGTATGGAAAAGTATGAGTATGGAAAAGGGCAAACATTCTGTGAAACCTGCCCTGGCCACTCTTCCAGCCTCCCAGATAACTGAGGCTCAAGGACTCTGCATCAGAGCTGGCATCCCTACATTTACCAAAATGGATGTAGTGTTAAAGGGCAATCCTCTTCTTAAGATTAATTTCGTTGTCTGAAGAGCAGCATGAAGATGAGTCAGAGGAGGTTCAGGCTGGATAGCAGAAGGTTTTTCATCCAGAGAGTGGTCAGGCACTGGAACAAGCTCCACAGGGAAGTTGTCACAGCCCCAAGCCTGCCCAGAGTTCAAGGAGCATTTGGACAACATTCTCAGGCACATGGTGGGATTCTTGAGATGTTTTGCGGGGTCAGGAGTTGGACCTGATGACTCTGATGGGTCTCTTCCAACTCAGCATATTCTATGGTTCTGAGTATGAAAATGTTGAGCACTTGAAAGATTGGTAACTGAGGTTTTGATTTATGAACCAAAATTTGTTTTAATGCAGACATTGGTTTATCAATATGACAGTTCTGTTTGTCTAGATGTCTTTTAAATAATATGCTGCCATGCAAATAACCTGAATTTTCAAAAACTCTCACAGCCATAATGAATTCAGACAGAAGAGCAAGGCATTAGAAACCTTTAGAGTTAGTCATGAAAAGCAAATATTGAGGGTGCAGGCAGCAAAGTGAGAGTGTGCTTCATACAAGCATTTCTAATAGAGACTATCATTTGCAAATAATTTGGATAAACAAGGTTAGATTTCCACATGGAACTGTGGTGAAGGAAACTGAAGGGCAGGATCTAAAATTAGTCCTACTTCTCTTTTTGTGTTTTGTTTAATGAAGTACCTGGAGCAATTTCCCAGCTATGGACAAGAAATGTCATTGACATAGTGCCCCTGAATTCCTTGCTTTCTCAAGTATCCAAGGAGAGCAATTTTTTAAACTGCTTTCAAAAAAAAAAAACCCCAAAAGTAGGGAAAACTAAAATAAAAATGCACAATAATAAAAAAAAAACCCACCCAGAGAAAGTAGAGAAGACCTTAAGTTCCTTCCCTCCAGCCTTCATTTGCTGGCAGATGTTCTGCATGATAAAAAATGAAAAACATTCAATTTAGTCTTTATTATTAATACCTGAGCTGACTGTGGCTTCTTATTCTTCAAAAGATCTTTGGCAGAGAAATGTTCCAATCTGCTTCTTTGGGAGTTACAGAATGGAAGTCTTATTGCATCTTTAGATGGAAAACACCAGAAAAAAAAAATATCCACAAATCTCAGGTGGATTTCTACCCAAAATGATACAGGCTTCTTTTTCTGGGGCTAAGGACATGGCTTCTTTAAATCCCAAAGTTATGTGAAACCCTCAGCCAAGACACCAACACAAGGACAGCAGCTGATGGAGGAAACTAAAGCTGCCTATTTTGTCCAAGATGGGAACAGCTGCTCTGCAAACAAATGGTGCTCCACAAGAAGAGAGCTCTATTGATGCCACAAGCTGCTCCATGGTCAGAAATCTGAGTCATCATTCATGTGTTTTATGCTGGCACCAGGCTAGGAAGGTGTAGGCAGCCACAGCTGATACCTACACAGAAGGTTCAGTGATTAGTGTTGCTTATTAAAGGGTGTCCATCTTTTGGATAGTTTTAAAAAGGCAGGGAAAAAAAAAAAGAAAAAGCCCACCTCATTAAGTGCTAAAACTACAGAGACCTGCACTGTCTTCAAAAAGTGTGTCAAACATTTAGTTTTCTCCTATGGTCACTACAGCCTCCAGCAGAAAGAGCTATTAAGAATTCTTCTTAGTGAAGGTGAAGTCACATCAACTCCTTCAAGTTTCCCAAAGACAATGGGACAGTTTGCTGCTAACATTCTCACTCCACTAGAAACCTTTATTACATTTTCTCCTTCTGTCTCTTCCAATCCATGTGTTCAACGTCAAGGCACATTTCTGTCTCTTCAAAAATGCTGAGAGACAACTTGAATCAAACCCCTCTTTGCTTCAGATACAACAAAGGGAAATAAAGAAAATCAAGTCAATTATTTGCTTTCTTTACTTAATGGGAAGCACATTCTTCTTCAGGGGACAAGGATGGGCAGAGACTGAGACTTCAGAGAAGGAATTTGAGAGATTTATCAGCTGCATGCAAGGCAGTGGGAGACAGATGGGCCTGATGCATATAGGCTGAGGTCATGGACACCTGTAGATTGACATTGGCAAAGCAAACAAGGCAATTCTCTGAAAATGAAAAAAACAAAATCAGAGGATGATTTCTGGGGCCACTCTTAGTGGGAATGGTGATAAAAGCGTACAAAACTGGAAAGCTGAGTCATGTCATAAGCCTTAATCAGAACAGTCTTTGAAGAAGCTTCCTGCAGGCAGGCAGCACACACAGGATACTCTCCCAGCAGAGTGTGGGGCTCTACTCTCCTGCATGGAAAAAACAGGACCTTATCCTGTAGCAGCTCCAGGTGCTTAGCAGCTGAATCTTGGCTAGCAGAACCTGAAGATGCTGGTCAGGGAAACAGGAGAGGAGCAAGAGTGGGAGGAAGCTGCTGAATTTTCCAAGAAGAGACATTTAGAAATAGATTAAATGTTGAGAAAGCTATGGAGATCTCACACAAAATGATGGGAACAAGACTGGGTCTTGGATCTGACCTCTCACCTGACACCCAAACCAGTCAGTTCTCTCTCTTGACAGAGAACAGATTTTCTCCAAAGTCAGGAATCTGAACCTGCAGAAGTGCTTTATCTGAGAATCTTCCTCCCTTGCTGGAACTGGAGAAGTTTATTATCAACAAGTCAAGGAATTAGCCATGATCATCCTTCTTTCTACAACCCAGCCATAAACTATTAGCACTTTCAAACTGTAGAGTTGCCTTTCCATTTCTTACTTCCATTAGTAGCTGCAAATTAATTATAAGTGTTTCCCATTTCATCCTCTGACTTGACCTAGGAGCCTTTTTCAGACAACAGACTGCATCAAATTGTTATCTTTTTTGTTTTATCACAACAATTAGAAGATCCAATTTGGGAACTCATAGTTAGACAGGATTCCTTGAGGGTGTTTTTGGTTGGTATTTTTTGCTAGAACAGCTTACATATATGTTAGCCAATGTAATATAAAAGGAAAACCTGGATAAGACATGTTAAATTTCAAAGCACAGCTGAACAAAGGACCATGTATTTGATGTTCTCTGAGGATCCCATTTTTCTCAAAATATATTAAAAAACCCTACAGAAATGGTGTTTTCCCTTACAAGGATTACTTAATTTCCTGAGATCTCGGAAGTGAGAGCCTGTGGCATTCCACAGCAGGAAATTATTTGATGAAAAGCATGAGCAACTACATTTTCTGTAAAATAGTTAAGGGAACCATGAACTATACAAACAGCTTTCAGTTTAGCAAACCTAACCAAAGCTTTTTCAGAAATTCAGTATCAAAATCATTCCTTGGAAAAGCAGATGCAACCTCTCTCACTTCAGCTGCTGCTAGTATTTAGCAGTTGTACTTTAGCAGGGATAATTAACCTCCCCAGAGCTAGCTGCACACCAAAATCTCCTCATAAATTTTGAGAAAGCCCAGGCAGAGCAGCTCCAGCAGCTCCCAGGCAGGGCAGTGTCACAGCTCTGTCCCCCCTGCTGTCCCTCACAGGCTGAGCACGCAGCTGCCAGCCCAGCCCAACGCACACTGCCAACGTCAATCCCTGCTGGCTCCTGCTCAGCGATGTGAAACCTCCAGAAGAGCAGAGCCTTGATGTCACTCATGTACCTGACAGTGACAACACAAGTCCCTGACGTCTTTGGAGTCCTGCACTGGCCAAAGGGACAGCTGGGAATAGTCCTCCAGCCCTGGAACCCCAAATCCTGTTAGGGCACAAGGCCTCTCTTCAGGAAGAGCCACTTTAGCAATGGATCAGTGTAGTTACAGACTTGGCTTCTTCCCCCAAATGTGTACATTTTTCATCTTAAAATGGTAGTGAAATCATATCTAGTTTCCCCTTAAGGTCTATTTTAAAGTTGGTATGTGAAGACACAGGTGGCTTTTTTTTTAATCCACTCCCTCAAATTTCTCCATTCCCTATTCTTAAATCTACCATCTTTAAATTTTACATTAATGGAATATTACATACAGTGCCAAAACTTTTGTGGGAAATGCACATCTCCCTCCAGCTATTTGCCCTTTCTGTTTACTTTTGTTATGTCAAGAGCTAATCAGGCTACAGATGTAAATTTCTGGTTTGATACTGGCAGCAGCTTTTGCAAATCTACAAAATCCTGAAAGTCACAGTTTACAAGATTCTTAGAGCAACTTACCATTCAACAGCCACCAAAGCAAGGGAATAAAACCTGGACTTTCACTGATGTACTTCAAGCCTTTCAAGTTGATACTCACATTGTAAAGTGACATTAGCATTAGCCTGGAATTGAAAGAAAAAAACATTGTGAGGGCCTTTGATTTCTTTGCATGCTTCAGCATCTTTTGCCATTTGTGTCAAGCATGTACTGATGCAGAAGCCTGCTCTAATAACTTATATTTTGGTTAAAGAGATAAATCTGAAATTATAGATAAGCAATGTTGTGCAAACCCTTGTTTCTACTGTTAAATCACATGCTCCAAACACATGGAAAAGAGTAAGAAGCTGTCAGGGAGGGGCTGGAATGTTCTCTGTTCTGGAGCCAGCTTGGCTGCTGCTATCTCCCATGGCTGTGATAAACCTGTGTGTCACTGCACTGCCACCATGCCCAAACAAAAGGGAAATGATTTTATTCCGAATGGACTTCACATCTCTCATCCAATTCTCAAACAAGGGTGCTCTGGATCTGAAATTTCAGCTGGTAAAGCTCATGCATTGCTTTTCATCCAGTCCCTGCAGCTCTGGGCTTCCAGAACAAGCCCTGACAAAGGAGCACAGCACTACCTGTAATCAGCCAGAATGGAAATAATCAATAAACCATCATCTTATAATGGCAATGTTAACATTTCTTGAGAATGTCTTTCACCCTTAATCTGTTTGACATTTGCAGTTAGAAATAACGTGACGCAAAAAGGCACTGCTGTGTTTGTATTTTTATTTCACTTGTTTGCTTTGTGCAGACAAAAGGGACTGACTGGTGCTGGTGATCCAGGGAAGTGCTGAGGTTTTGGAGTGCTGGAACACCCCACAAGCCAATGCAGTGGCATATGAATGTGCAACAGCATATTTGATTAAACACATTCACCTAGGCACAACACAGAAGCATTTCCAGGCTCTTTACATCACCTTCACCTCCAGTACCTGCATATTTTAGTAAATATTTTTTGTAACAATAATTGCTAAAGTGCTTATTGAAGCAAACTTGCCACAAATGATTACTGGATAAACAATACTTTCTAGTGGCTTTTTTTTTTTTTTTTTAATGTGGAGTGAGTCTTAATTATGCACTTCATAATCTTCCTACTTCAACAAGCCAAATTTAATTAACATCTTGTACTACTGTACCTGTCAACGCTTTCTTTAAAATCTAGAACTAAATGCACAGCTAAAGCCTCTTCTTGTCTTGTTAATACAGTGATTAGTATATAAAATGTACTATTATGTACTAGTATGTATCTCTACTGGCTACTTATAACCACCACAAAAGCAAAGTTGAATATTCTTAACCATTTAATTATAGCTACAAACAATTATGTAAATGTTTATTGACTGTGTAATAATTACAAATATTGAACAAACCCTACACCAATTAGAAAAAAAAAACTAAAGTCTTTCACATCTGCTATTTCAGAAAGGCAAGGACCTTGAGATTCCACCTGAACCCCTGAGATTTCAGTCCCAGCACTCACGTTGATGCCTGGGATATATTTATTCCAGACTCACAGACTACAGTGGATATCACAGCAGTTTTGGAATAAATGACAGGTTCTCCCTGTTATTTTTTTATTTATATACTCATCCAACTAAAACATAGGACCTCTAGAACTAGAACAGAAGACTCTTCTCTTTACCAGCTTACTTTGATACTGCTGTGTGTAGAATTAGACTCAGAGTTCACCCTGATTTGTCACATATAAATGAAAAATATTTTTTAAAATAAAACTAGAAAATAATTGTAAAACCTCAAAACTAAGCAAATGACAACCAAAGCATTTAAAATTATAAGCCAAACTTTTTCTTCAAGTGATTGGATTATAAGTTGATGTCCTCCCATGTAACACCATGGTGATGCTTTAAGAAAAATACTTCGCATTTACAGAATAATGAACAGACATTTTCATCTGTGATGTATCGTTTTAAAAATATGTCTGTCTGTATGAATATGTATATAAATGTTTGTGTAAACATTATTAATGATGACTCCAGTGTCCATCTTCACATAACTTTAAAAGTGCACTCAAATTTATGGCAACATTCATATCCTTGTCTCACAGCTGTCATTCATTTTGTCCTGGCTTATGTTCCCTGCAGGAGGGAGAAAAGGGAGTTCTTCTGACACATCTGCTTTTAAAAATGCTGATTAAGGTTAACCAGCAGCTAAAACACCTTACATGCAAAGAACAATTTAAAAACAAATCAACCAACCCCTCAAAATCCTTATTTGCTGGGTTGGGAGACTTTAAAATTCCCCAAAAGGATAAGAAAAAGATCTAGTGTTAGTAACAGGTTTTTAGAACTGAACAGTGAAAAGACACATACAGAGCTCATAAAAAAAAAAAAGGATTTTTTTTTTTGGATCATGGACAGGAAAGACAAACACAGAGAAATATTTTCCGCTAAAACATTTGAGCAAATTAGGCTCCCTTGTTCTCTGATAAAGGCCATGAAGAAATGTACTTTCTGGCATTTGCTCTAATGTCAGAATACAGCAATTTTTTATCCGATGGCACATTCAGAGTAAGGGAAAAAAATGTTGAAAATATCATCTGCACTGAATTGAAGCTATTGTAACATATGCTTAATATTTCTCACTTATGAACTACCTTGAACAACCTCTTTTCCAAGCTTCCCTCCTTTTATTAGCCCAGAAATTAAACCCTGTTGAATTCCTTGCCACTTCATGGGATTGTTCTATGTATATTTTTCCAGTAGTGCTGTATGACAGCCAAGTTTACATCACCATGGGTAATTCTTCTGCAAAGCAGGCAGATTTTAAAGTATAATTAAAAACAATACAAGACATAAATTCAGAAGAAAGGCCCTCTGTGACTAGCACAGGTCTTTCTTGTAAGAACATTTTGCTATATTTCATAAACAAAGATAAAGTTTGGATGTTTTGCAAACAGCGTCTCTGGATTAGGTCAGTTCGGGCTTGGCCAGTTGGGCCTAGGGGGAGGTCTCGGGCTGACCAATCTGGGTGACCTCTGTAAACTCTCTATATATATATAGAAATCAAAACAATAAAGCTCTCTTCTCTCTTTTCTTGTCTGAGAACCTGGCTCATTCCTCAGCTAGAGGCTCAACAGCGACAGCCCTCAAATTCAATTGCATTAATGCAATATGAAATGATCAAAAATAATTTATCTGAACCCACAGACATATGTCCATTTGAAATTCAGAGTGTGTTTGCATGAACATCTTCCCTCCTCCTCTCAAAGTCCTCTTTTTTTTTCCCCATTTATAGATTCTGAAACAGTATGGATCCTCTTTTCAGGGTCTTTTTTTTGGTTTTGGTTGGTTGGTTGGTTTGGTTTTTTTAATATACATGAAGGCACCCATTTCCTTTTCTTTCCTTAACTGAGATTCTCATACAATTCTTTCAGTTGGGATGTCATAAAAAAATCCTACTGTTGACCTTCAAGCCCAACACTTGGGAAACAGAGGAAATAACTGATCTCAAATCATCACTACCTACATCACAGGCTGTTCAGCTTTCCCCTCACCACCCAAGAGGGAAAGGCAAACACCTTCAGAGGACAACTTGCTCCCCCTCCCATGAGCAATCACCTGACAGCACCATCTCCTCCCAGTAACTGTGGGAAGAAGCACAGCCAGTCAGCAAATCAGCAAATGCTTGACATCCCCCTCTCTGACAGCTGAGGTTAGGCAAGATAAAACCTCTCCAAAGTGAAGACCAAGCCTGATTTCAGGACTATCACATCCAGCCTGCCTCAATGGGTGCCTGGATGTGGTTATGTTACTGTGGCTGACAGGGCTGCTGTTTGTCAGCTGAGCTGTGACAGCTGCCTGGGGTATGAATTGTTTGTGTGTGTATTTATGAAAAAACTACCCCAGTGGCTCAAACCATCTTCATGAACAAATGAACCAGGTGTACAGGACCAGTGCCCCCAGTTCAGCAGATGAGCCACTCATTAAGCCACAGTAATTTGCTCAGTCAAGGTCATATACCCTCAGCTTGTGAGGTCTTGGAGAAAAAAGCAAAGATAATTGTTTATTTAAACTCTCCCTCAGCTGAAAAGCACTTTTGTAGTATGTGAATTATGCAACATGGCCTTGCCTTTAAAGCTATATTGCAAGTTTACTTAACAGGCATTGCCTCTTACAAACTGAAGCATTTGGTGAGTCTGGCTACTGAGTAGCCTAAAATGATTTTTATTTTTGCCCTTAGCAGATCCATAACTCACTTTCTTCTCTAAGGACATGTGACATTTTATATTTCATAGCAAAAGGGAATAAATATGAGTCCACATTTCCCACATCCTCTCTGTTTTAAAACTTGACCTCAAACCTTCCTTATCCCACACTCAACTCATGACCTCCCCCCAAAGTAGGAGAGGGCACCCTGCTTACCTTTACAATATTATGGTGCTTAAGAGACTTCCACAGAGACACAAAACCTGGGTAAAGCCTTGTAGCCAACCCTAGGATATCTGCAAGGAATGCTACTGGCAACAGAGCTTCCAAAAATTATGTTTCCTCTCCAGGAAAGGAATAATAGGAGAGTGGGAAAACTACTGTCATCACTGTGAGCTGCACTGAAAAATAATGCATTTCATTTGAAATATAAAAAGAAGTCAACATACACTTTAAATTTGTTACAGAGTCCTGGCTTCATGTCTCCCAGGAGGTGCATCATGGTGTCCAGTAATTCCCGACTGGAACTGACCAGGAACTCACGGCCAGAGGCCAACGCAGCCACGTCTGTGGGAGAGCACGAAACATCACCATAAAAACCACATTTCAAACAAAAGCTTTGGCTAATTATCAGCACCACTAAGAAGACATGTGTGTGAAGAATGACACACATATAAATGGCATTTATATATACTTCAGATTACATTCACCTACACAGCAAATACTGAACAACAAACACCAGTTGAGCTCCTTCATAATTCTACTTTGGTAATCAAAGCATTTATCCAGAATGCACAGTGTCCCAATAACACCACAGTAAATTGTGAAACAAAAGGCTGTATTCATCCACAGGTCATGTGTGACTGAAGCAAAGCTGATCATTATAGGTTCCACTTTAAAGAAACAAGATTGCAGAGTTTTAACAACTGCTCAATTCAATATACCTGGCATGCTACACAACCAAAATTCTCGTGAACATCTACTCAAATTCTCTTTTCCTACCTCTCTGCAAGTGTGGCATTATTCAAGCACAAACCAAAAGACAAAATTATTTCCAAAGACTACCGCTCTAAAGCAGACTTTCCTTTATTATTTTCCCTTACACCCAAACTCAGTACAGTGGCATAATACATCACATACTGATTTTATTATAATCTTTAATGACACCCCAGCAGCTAAAAATCCCACATTCAGAAAAGCTGTTCATTCAAGATTCACTTATTTACACAAATATTCACTGTTTCCTCTATCTTGCATCATGTCTTTAGTGTAATTTTGACATTTACACAGTTTCACAAAAATGCAGATGATGTATCAACCCTATGTCTCACAGCCCTCCAAGCCAAGGGCAGTCATTTTACAGCAGATATGTGACTTTTTACTTATTTTCTGGCCCTAAAGAGAATACTTGATATGGAAATCAGGTTTATTACCTTCTACTTGTCTTATACAGAGAAAGTGTGCTGTATCTGACAGTAACCAATTTTTTAAGCAAAAATCTTCAAAATCCACAGTCCATGCTTTAAGATGGGGCTGATCTACTTGCACCATCTGCAGTATGTTATCTTGTTATCTTGTGATTCACAAAATAAATTGATGTGTACAAACTAATGTGAGCATACAAGACTGGTACAATGGTCCTTGTTTCATTCCAATCTGAAAGATGCAATAGGGAATTTCAGAACTCAATGGCTCTTTACCCATCTAATCCTTAATGATGTCACAGGCAGCACAGAAGTGCCTGTAACAGAAGTGTCAGTACCAAAATTTGCTAGAACTTTAGAAGACCAGAAAGTCACCCATGATATCAATTTTGACTGCTTAACTTTGAAAAGCTGTATTTACTGCAGCTTCTATGAGGCAATATACATCCCCAGTATGTGTGGAATGCTATTTTAAGACACAACATTAACTTACTTGTTACAATCCCTGCCAAAGCTAATACAAACTGATTTTCCTCAGAATCCAAATCCTGCTGTTTCATGTCTTCACTTAATGACTTCACAAAGCTCTCCATGGTCTGGGCAGTGATTGTGAAAAACTTTACTGCTTTACTCTGCAAGCACGGAGGAGAAGAAAGATTACACACACTACAGCAATTATAACTATTAGATGCTACACTAGAACTGGACAACCTTCCAAATTATTAAAACATCCAAAACTTTAAAACTTACTTCAAAAAACAACAGAAAATACCAGGTATTCACCAAGTGACATGTTTGATTCCCTAATATTTGAAACCATTGCCTCAGAAGAAAATAGGAAACTACTCAATGCAACACTTACGCATAAAACTGAACCATTGCAAATTTACCTCCTAAACACAAAATTATATATATCAACTCATACTCCAGTCTCAACTTATATAGTCTTTCATTCATTTTATAAAGTGACTGAAAATTTTAATACTTCTGCAAAATTATTGCTTTCACAGTATGTGCAAAGCTTCTGAAAACACTTAATTATTCCTCCAGTGCTGCACATTCACCACAATAAAGATGTACCATTCCTGTGGGGAGACTATAGCAAGAGGAGACAAAAAGCAGGCTCAGTCAACACAGCATCTCCACAAATGATGCTGTGGCCCCAGAATAACAGGAATGAAGGGATCATGGGGAAAGAGGATGAAAACAAGTGCTGGATGTGGTTTTTATACTTGCATGGACACCACATTTGAAAGACAGCAATTTTAACACCAGCAGTGACTATAGCTCAAGAAGCAGAAGGTGTGGGAGAAAATGAAGAGCCCTACAAGTTATTACGAAAACACAAATTCACACGGGAACATGAGGGTACTAAGAACCCTGAGTAGTTGGTACGTTGCACAGAAAACACAGAAAACAAGAGAAACCTTCTATCTGCCAATCTCTTGAGGCTTCACTGGCATCCTCTCTGCTATCTTCCTTTCCAGATAGCCACTACTTAACTAGTGCTGAGGTCTGAGGAGCTGCAGCAGAGACCCATCAGGTTTATAAATAGCAAACATTACACACTCTGCACAGTCTCTTATTAACTAGATGGCATTTTCACGGGACTGAAGAATGTCTCACCCACACATGTTGAGATAAGGACAGTTCTGAGAGCAGCTATTAAGGTGCTTGAGCTCAGATGGTGCAATGAACCTTTTGCTGTCTGTGGAACTCCTGTGTGAAAGCACCAGGTAACATGAAAAGTTTCTGGTAAAAATATAAAGTCGTTTGTCACTGTATCAGACAACTGAAGTAGCAAAACACCTTGTAGGATCCAAAATTTCTCAAGTTGAAGCAAGCCTTGATGCTGTTCTAAAATCAAACCTTCAGGTGGTATTTTCATGTGAGAAGCCTGTCATATCTGGTTGAAGTGTTTTGAAAGACAATCTCATGGGAATTAATTTACTTCTTTTGGCACAGGCAAGTAGGAAATCTTCAAAACTCTCATGGTGCTTCCCTGGATGTTTCTTCAACTCATCTCTAGGAACACATAGGCAAAACCAGCAGGCATCTCTCCCCCACTGCCTTGAGAACTATTTGTGTCACATTTCAAATCTTCTGCTTAAGTTTTGACTTTCCCAACCCATATGGACACAAAAGGTATATTGGTCACTAACATATTTCAGTCCATTTGCATTACAGGACTGTAAGAAAGGCCTACCTCTGTATTGGTGCAAAGACTGCAAAAAGCAAGAGCATTGTTTCCTGAGGCATGACATGATTCTGAATTGATGCCACCTTTCCCATGTGCTTAAATATCAGCCACAGTTTCAAAGCACCCTTGATGTTCTCATACATTTCCATAGTTCACAGTATCTTCTCAGGGGAGGAGGGAAGGAGCTACAAGCTGTACCACTTGTCCCAAAATAACCCAAACCAAAAATGTTGTATGACAAACCTCCATCATCTTTTAATGACCTGACTCACTGCCAGTTGTAATCTGTGGTTGACACAATGCCATACAATCCATTTATGTTTTTCCTAGGGGTCTTGTTGCAAACCCAGGCACGTTTCTTACAGTGTAATGTGCACCATCACAAGAATATGATGCCCCCAAATGTTGCTATGATCTTCACCAGAAGTACAGCAGTTCAACAGGCTTTAATGATTGCTGGAAATGACTGTAAGAGAAGTTATTTGCATTTCAAACCAACCATTTCAACCAACCTAAACTCCAAATCACTGCATCTTCACAGTTGGGCTTTTTACCTTTATACAAATCTTCAAGCAGCAGTTTTATTTTTAACTAATTCAACTAAATATTAATCCTTAAGACTGCTTTCAACAACCAGCATTGCTCCCTAAATTTTAACTGCTTTATACAGTGTTTACAATTTTTTTCCTTAGTAACTGCTGCTGCTCGGATTTGGAATCATCAGAAATTATCAGCAAAAGGCATCACCATACAGCTTTCTAATATCCAATATAAAGTTGTAATTGTATTTTGGAGCACCCAGCTAGAACAACTCTTACAAATACATTGGTTTATCACTTACTATAATGAACTAATCCTATTCACTCAGCTGTTCATCATGCTGCTAAAAAAATCAAGCCAAAAGAAACTGTGGCATCAGTTCACTCAGATTAAATACAGCAATTCCTTCTCATGTTGGCTGTGTCAAGAATGAAAATCATATTTTTATCAGGCCTGTTCCTCTGATCCCTCCTAAATCCATCAGCTGCACTTGGCAGTGAAACTGTGATGGTTGCAATATTACTGTTGTCATTAACTGTTGTTGTTTTGGTTTTGTGGTTTGTTTTTGTCTTTGATTTTCTTTTTTTCAAATAGTCTATTTGTCCATGTTTACTATTGATGATTTAATAAGATCCACTGGCAGTGAGGGTCTCTAAATTTCCAAGAGTCATTCAGGCAGCAGAAAGATTTGAAGAAGCTGAGAATCGATGGATCTTTTCCCCATGGAAATAGCTCTTCCAAGCTCTCTACAGGCATGGAAACTCCTGCATGTGCCCAGAACTATCTTCTTCTTCTCTTAGCTTGTGAAGATATTTACAACGTGCTAACTGTAGCCTTGCTTCCAGTTTAATTGTGTGTGGTGGAAAACAGATAACCTTCATTTGGTAACAAAAGAATGAATTACTTCATCTACTCATAACACTTCAGAGCTCCAACCCTTTTAAAATGAGAACGGTTGGTTCCCAAAGAATATGCAAACCAGAAAACATTTTTGCTGTCCAGACAGTTCCTAAACAACATCCTCAAGGCCCTTATTTTAAAGGTCCTTGTTTTGAAGGCCTAAGAGCATTACCACAGGTCAGTATTCACCTGCCATACTTACTCCTCCTAGGATGGATTTCACAGCCTCCTCATTGCTGGATACCCCCCAGAGCAAGGTGCACACTGCTGCTCCCATCTCTGTGCAATACTCTGCCTGCTGCAGGAGCTGCTGCTTGGCCTCGTTCAGCTGCTGCCGCAGGTCCAGCTTCTCCTGGAACAGCATAAGGAAATTTGGGTTGCACTTCATGTCTGCCACAAGTTTCTAGGCTAAGGGACAGAACAAGAAACACAGAACAAGAAACACAATCATGGCCATCTCTGAAGTGGAGGGTAACCCAGAGCAGTTGCAGACATGTTCCTTCTCTCCTGAGCTGTGTCTAAGCAGTGCAGGCTGACAGGAACCAGAAACTGTCCACAAGGTCAAACGGAGTGACCCGGCGAGACTGAGTGGCACCTAGAGAAGCCTGATAGGAGTCACCTCCCCCTGAGCAAACAGCTCCATGTCTCTTCAAAAGAGAGGGGATTTCAGCATCAGGGGCCAGCCTTCCCTGACACCTGACAAAAGATACTGGAAACATCTAAGAGGAAGAGAGGGTTGTTTTGTTTTTCAAAACAGTCTTCTGCTCTAGCCAACATGGAACAGTTGCTGGATATCTAGGATAAATACTATTGTCTCTTCCAACTCTTTTCTGTTGGCATAGTACTGGTCAGCAGTGGCAAAGCAAGACAGAGTCCCAAAAAACCACACTTCAGGTTTGAAGTTTGGAGGGCCTTCCATTGCAAGAAAGCCAAGGCACCACTGTGCATCCATGAGGTTGGATGGGGCTCTGAGCAACCTGGTCTAGTGAAAGTTGTCCCTGCCCATGGCAGTGGGGTTGGAGTGAGGTAACACAACCCCAAAATCCCTTCCAATACAAACTATTCTGTGACTGCAATCAATGAACACTTAAGTGAGCTGCTCAGCGGTTCTTGCCACAAAGCATAAAGAGAGAACAGATCAACCCTACAGAACCAGAGCACAATTTCCACTTGGCAGTACGTTTTCCCAATCACATGGGAAGCTGGCTGGAAGAGTGTCATGAGATTGGGTAGGATTCTAGGTCTCACTGACTTCCTACCAGCTGCCACAGGAGTAGCAAAGCTGCTGCACTTCTCAGATTAGAACCAGCACAGACAGTGAGCTCAAGGCAGAGATTCTGCAGTCTGTGCCTCTCAGGATGGGTGGGAGATCCCAACTAAGTGCAAGTAGGGTGGTATTAGACAGTGCTGCAGGGAAATACCTAGACCAGTCAAGAAAAATTACGTTAATTCAAGTATTAAAAGAGAGAGAATCACAGACTGCACGATGGCAAAAGAACTGAAGGACCTTACTCTGCCCATTTTACAGACATGGGATTTTCAAATTCACTGCAGAAAGCACCTTCCTCAGCTCAGCCTTCCCAGTGTGTTTGGCTGTCAGGATGAAGCATGGGGAAATGCAAAGGAATCTTTTCTATGTCTATGCAAAGGAATAAAAGATTTCGATCATGTATTGTCATCAAGACCTTAGAATAAGTATCTTTTCATTTTTGGGGTTCACCTCACTGCTTCATGTTGAGGGTTTGGAAAGAATAGAAATGTAAACTCGTGAAAATTTATGTAACACGATACCAACCAGCACAGAGCTCTGTGCTCTGTCACCAGTTACCTACTGAGCCTCCTGATCACATCTACCAGCCTGATTTGCCCTGCTGCTAATGGAACACACATGGATTTGTAAAGTCCAAATTAAGTTTCTCATGTAGACTTCTGTGTGTATTTACTCTCCACAGTCTCTTTCCCCTACATATGCGAAAGACTGACATTGCTGCTGATTCCATAGGCAGAGTCTCCCAGGAAAAGTCTCTTATTTCCTAATACTTTGATCATTTTTAAGCAAATTAGTCAAATTCCATCTTTTACATGACTCACTGCCAGGCCTATCAGCTTTTCTGCCACCATGTGCATCCACAAGATGTCCTCAGGCATCTTCCTGCCTAATCCCTATATTCTGCCTGTCTTTCCCACACTGTCCTAGTCTTAGGGAAATGTATCTTTAATACATTTTTATTGCATTTTGCATTTGGATGCTAATACTGAACAAGACATAAAACCCAGTAATACCAAATCTAGATCCCCCAACAAGGATGGAAAGCCAGCAGAAGAAATGCCAGAATTTTTAATAGATCAAAAGCAACATCAGAACAAAGATACAAGGCAAGGAAAACAAAATAGTGCATTCAAGGGCCAGGGAAATAAACGGAGCCTGCAAAAGCAAATAACCTGGCTGGAAGCAACACTCTTAAGAGTTCACATCACCAAACAATCCCTGTGCTACACAACACCACCATCTTCAGGAAAAGGTCAAGGCACGAGAACACAGCAGTGCCCAAGTATGGAACTACAAAAAGGCAGACAAAGAAGACATCAGCCAAGAATAATATGTGCACTTCAAGTTTTGCTCAGGTTCAGAAAGCACAGCGATTCCCTAATCAGTGATACAGCTCTGCACAGAGAATCTGGAATGCAAAACATTGATTTATGATGACCTCAGAAAAGGACACTGCTCAGCTAGAAATACATTTATTTTATGTTTGTTTCAGTGAATAGTTTTCTTCTCCTTCAGAAGATAAATACGTAGAAAACAAATCAGAAACTCTACACAAGGATGCCTAGAGCAGAACAGCAGCCAAATGAAAAACACCAGAAAAGTGATTAACAGGAACAAAAATCACATATTTACACACATCAGCTTGTTGTATCCCGACGTGCTAAAGGACTTCACAACATCATGAGCACAAATCACTCAAATGCACCTTCCTGGCATTTAACAGAACCCAGTTAGGCAACTGCCATACACTGCACAACAGAGAAGACATGAAGAGAAGAAACACCAAAACAACTTCTCCTAGTAAACAACCCATACTTCAAGTAAAACTCATCCAAAAGAAATCATAAACCCAAACCACCTGCCCTTTATTTTGTAGTATTATCAAGAATAATGGGTGGGACTCAAAGTCTAAAGCAACAACATTCAGTCTTGCAGGGATTTTATCCTGGGTTCTTATACAACTGAAGACCTCAGTGCACAGCAAAACAAACCCTGTACTTATTGCTGAACTGCAATAGCTATCCAGAAGATATTTATTTTGGACTAAGGAATATCCAGATTGACAACTATTCCGTCACACCAAACTTCATTCCAAGATGACTTTTCCATGCAGATGTGCACTAAAACTGCATTTCTGAAGTCTGCCTTATTCCTCTTCAAAAATGAAGTAAGTTTTGTAGGTTCATCTGCCTTTGTGCAATCCCAAGCCTGGCAAATGCCAGCTGTACAACCCCAACAATGTGAGCTCCTGCTGACTGCTGAAGATGGCTCCAAGGAAATGAACTTTTGCAGCAAATAATCACCACTGATTCTCTCAGAGGCTCATTTGAACCCAAATGGCTTCACATTCTAAGAAGTCACAGTCTTTGATATCCCTTCATTGTTAAGAATCTCCCCTCTCATAATCACTAAATACAATATTGACAGAGCAAAAGGAAGCCTGAAATTGCTCTTTTGATTCTCAGCTGTACATGACAATTGGATCAATAGGTGCTTTGAGAAAGACTATTAACACTAAACAAAGGTACACAGCTCACAGCAAACCAAGAGAGGCTGGTTTCATTCTGTACATTGCACTGCTTCAATTATCTCCTATTGTCCTCTCTGAAAATGTGTTACAGCAATGTTGAATTCAAAAGAACTGATTCTGTGAAGGACTTTTTGGTTCCAGCTACACCACAATCTTCCCAAACACCCAATGTTTTTCCTTAACATGTTAATATAAACAAAATGCTCGATTTTTAAATTCCCATACACCAAGACAAAGCCTGCCAAGAACCTGTAACACAGCTCCATACAACTGCACTTCACAGAGTATAAAAGCTGAGAGAGATCCCTGCAGCTATGCAGGAGTCCTGTATTGCAGTGGGAGACAATTGGTACCTGTTTTTACACACTGACTTCTTTCTGGTACTGCATCTTAGTATATTTTACCTAGGTACAAGATTGACCCTTTTGCTCTAGAAATACCAAGAAGAAAAAAAATCAGTTATGACCTTATGGGTTATATTTTCCTCACCACCTGACTATATGCACAGACATCCCAGATTGTTTTTCAGACTGAGGATTTCTTTTGTGACATAAACATGAAAACTAATCATTACTGTTTTTGTTATTAGAACTCAAGTATGCAGATACCAATATTCTGGCAGCAAATCTACCTTCTTCTCTCTCATGCAATCTGCCTGGGCTGTTTCCAGACGGGCTCTGAAGTGTTCACAATCCATTCTAAGCTGCTCTAGTTCCTCCTCTTTTTTCTCCAGGTCTGTGACAGGATAAATCAGACAAAAGAAAAAAGGAACACATTATGACCAACGGGCCTGCACTAAAGCAGAGAATCCACCAAGTGCAACTTCACTGAGGTGCCTGAGCTGATTGCTTGTGTGAGATCACCTCCCCGTGGCTAAAGGGGAATCTCACAATTTGCTGTGTGGCAACAGCTCTGAGAAAGCAAACCAACATGTTTCTGATTTAAAAGAATCACACCTAGTGGATAAATATTGAGGGCTGAGAAGATTTTTAAAAATTTCCTCGGTTTTCTACTTTGTTTTAATTATGGTTTTCATGAAAATTCCATGAGTGAAATTTAATTCAAGTCAGTGACTAGATTAAAAATCTAAGAAAAATACCAGCATCAGTCAAAAGTGAGTGTTTCAATCTACATGGATAGCTAGAATGAAAAACAGAGATTCTAAACATTTTAAATTAATATTTATAAGTAGTATAAGCAACCCAGTCTCATGAAAGGTGTCCCTGCCCACAGCAATGGTGTTAAAACTGTACTATCTTTAAGATTCCTTCCAACCCAACCCATTCTGTGATTCTAAGATTATATACCATTTAACCATTATGTCAGTTACAACCAAATTTTATGATTCCCTTAAAAAATTAATTTCTGATGTTATCATTATATCAACATTTCTGATGTTATCAGAAATTTGTTCCAATTTAGACACTCCATTTTAGTGAATAGAAATCAAGTTAAAAGTATTCTATGTCACCAGTATGATGCCTGTTTAAAAAAATTCCTTTTGAAGGATATTTTTAACAATAGTTGTGTGATGTATTTTACTTTAAGAACCACACTTCTGGATGCTTACTATTTATACTGACAAAAGGAAACATGTTTAAGGGAGTTACAAAAAGTAAAATCCAAATAGCATCTACTTTAATTTTGGTTAGCTTAAAAAAAACCCCAAAAAACAAACAACAAATTACACCCCAATTTTAGCATCATGACAGTTTGGTCTATGGCTTAACACATTTCAAATACTTTCCCTAACATGTGGTCAATATTTTTAAATGTAACTATTAAAAATCATATCAAATTCAATCATAAGAAGATAACACCATAAAAAAATTCTCAAATTATATTCTTATTAATGGAAGAACTCAGTTTCTGGCATTCTATTTAGTAATTCTATATGATTTGAAAATAAATTCCTTCCTATTTTGGTCCTAACTGACAAGTTTATCACCTTAAATATATACACATTGCTTTGAGTAGCAGGTATAAAAGGAGACAAGCTGTTTGTGGTTGTTTTATCTGAAGAGGTGAAACATATTTCCACTCAGCCCTTGTGGGATTCTAAGCCAGCAACACTTTTTAGCAGAAAGCAAAGAGGCAAGGCAAGGTTCACTGCTGGGAAACATCTCAGTGCCAGGACATGCTCTCTGAGCACTCACTTTTCAACTTGCAACCCAAAGGAAAAGATGGAAGGAGGGAATGGATTCATGGAGTTTTTGAGGATAACTGTGGTCAGTGACAGGAAACTTCACATCTGTCAAGTGAAGAAAATTCAGTCCCATGCATGTCTGACTATGTGGGTGTGAGTCCTAAGCAGCTGACAACAAGATGTCTTGAGAATGAGTAGAACACGATCTGCTTCTCTAGAACAGACCAAGAACTGGTTTATCAAGTCTGTCCATTCAGTGAAAATCTGTCACCACAAGAAAACAAGATCTCTTGAAAGAGAAAAATCACTTCCAGCCTTTGAGAGGATGGATCCAACCTGAATCCAGCCAGCAGACACAAAAAGATGCCACATCCTTCACTGGCAGGTATCAAAGATCCTGGAACCAAACCTGAGCAAGGAGGGGAATAATATTGACTGCAGACTGTTAACACAATGCAACCTGTAAAGGGCTTCAGATAAAAGAAGGATGTGTATCACAATGTTTTTTACAGAAGAAAGAAAAAAGGACAATAGTGGAAGCTGCTGAAAAGAGACTTATTTCTAACTGTGCCTTATTTGTGGAAACTTCCCTGCTATGCCCAATCAGGTCTCCCAGCTGAGCCCTTGCTCTGAAGAAAAAGCAGCAGCTTTCACTACCAACTTGAGTGAGCAAAAAGAAATATGAAATGGCATCTTCATATAAAGAGGAAATATGTAACTTCACCACTGCAGTGGTAAATCAGACTCTGGTAAATCAGGCTCTGGGAAGAAGTGGCACTTGCTCTCGAGATAGAGACTCAAAAGCAGAACAAGGCACTGTGTACAAGGAAAGAAGAGAAGGCCCTCATTTCGGGTGTGAGGTAGGTTCATTCTCATCCACAGAAAGTTATAGGCCATATCAGGAGATTTTCTGGACCAGAGATCTAATCTCAAGGCTCTGGGAGGTGGAGAACTGCATACAATACAGATGAATGTCAACAAGTGATGGAATTCCAATTCTGCTGCTCCAAATGCTACATCAATGTTAAATGCTATTTTTAACACTTCCCCAGTGGAGCGAGTTCCACTAAACATATACATAACAATAAAGAAAAATTGCTGGAGCTGTATTTCTAAGATTCCTGGAGCAAAGCGCTCTTCCTGAGAAAGGCAGTAAAAACAAAACAGAATGCTCTTTTCAAAATGAGTAATTATCCTGGCAAAAATCTTAATCAAAACCCTGAGAACAACCTGAAAAGTAGGTGTTGGCTGCACTGAGCATTGTCAGCTCAGATCTCAGACATCACCCATGGGAAGCTGCCACAGGAAATGGATGTCCTATTGGTCTACACAGACCAGTGAAACAAGCAAAGGTCTCAAGACTTCTCAAAGCTGTTCAAGACTCCATCAGTCTCACAACCAAATGGGCCAGAGATATTGAAAGTCTCTTACTATAATCTACACTTCTTGAGGGGCAGGAGACTCTGCTTCTCAAGCACACTTCAGAGTACCTAGAAAACTGCAACAGCTGATGGAAGCCTGGAGATGTACAAATCACACATTAGACTTCTGTAAGAACAATGGATAAAAACATCTCTAGGAGCTGCCAGGACTCCTGTAAGCTTCACATGCCATGCTAAGAGGCTGTATGTAGCAAAGAGCACTATTCTGAGAGTGAAGGCTGCTTGTGTCCCTGTGATCACCTTCTGTGATCCCTATGCTCCAAAGCCTCCTTTCAGTCTGCCTTATTTCATGCTGCACAGGTAGGATAAGACTGGAGCAGCAAAAATCACCACCTGACTTGTCCAGCTGTAGGGACACATGATGGCCAGAGCCTAAATAAATATTCAAATGACCTCATCACCTGCAAGAGAAATCTCCACTGGGGAGATAGACTCAAAGAGAATTCAAAGGCTGACTCAGCTTCAGGTCCTCCCCCACAGGACCCAGAGAATGCTGGGCAGCCAGCAGAACATTTCAAGGAGTCTTAAAATCCCCATGTTGATGCCATGCTCAGGATGGCCCTGACAGTGTCTCCTTGATGCCTGGCACAAGGAATGTAAGCAGGATCAGTGAGAGGAATCTCAAGACTGGACATGCATGTAAGTAGGTAAAAACCAGCTGAAGATCTTGAACACTCAATGCCACTGGAAACAGTCCTTGATGCTTTGCAAGAGCATGAAGAGGACATTTCCAGATCCTATCCACTGGCTGTGACATGGAAGAATCTTCCCAAAGAGTGGATCACTGAGGCACTGGGAAGCTCTGCCTCAACACATTACATTGTCAGACAGGCCTTGAGGCTCCATTTTACTCTTTCTCAGCTCACTGTTGCAAATTAATTTCCCATTTATCACTTGATATTCTAGAAGAGACACACTCACTGTAATCTGTCTCAGTGCTTGTTCCATGTCTTTTCAGGCAAAACCAAATCCTTGGATAACAGGTAAATTGTACAGCTGCAGGTAAGCTACAGGCTAGGGATGGAGCTGAGTCCTATTTGGCCCTGATGGCATGCTGGGAGTGGTGTCATTTTTGAAAAAATAATGTGCAGAGAAACCCAACATCGAAAAACTGGACTTTGGGGACAGCAGTGAAAATAGTTTTATTACAGAATCTTTACTTTTTTTTTTTTTTAATTAGTATAACATATGAACTAAAAAACAAGATAGGCCAAATACAAGATTAACTCACTCTTCCTTTAAATTTTTATCCACTGCTATTTACCATAATTTTGTTGGGGTTTTTTTTCTGTGCAAACTGACCTTTTGGAAAACAGAATGCTTTTTGCCTTTTCTCCAAGGGAAAACACTTGTTTTTTCTGATACAGCTTCCTTTACTGCCTGAACTATTACTTTTATCCACAGTAAAATATTTTTAAAGATTAATTTGACATGTCTGATTACTCCTAAGGCAGCCTGTAATTTTCTTCACTACAAACACATTAATTTACTGAAGCAGTCACTGAACAACACAGTTGAATCTGGAATAGCTCCACAAATTTTACATCTATTTGTAGGGGCACAACAGTTTGTTCTAAGTAGTTCTGGCAGAAACTGTAAGAGCTTGTAAGATGGTGTTACTCACTTGATTCAATAGCATCCAGCTTCTGGAATGTCCCCAGGATATCTCCATTTACTATTTTGGGTAAGAAATCCCGCAATTGCATAACTTCAGTTGTCAGCCTTTCCAAATCCCTCCTTCTGACTTTTACAAATTCCCCTTTGGTCTCAGCCTTCTGAAATAAAACAACAAAACAAAGCAAAAACAAACAAACCAACAAGCAACCAAAGACATAGTTATAACCTTGTAGTGCCTTTCTGCTTGAATTTCTTTTCTTGGACAAAAATATTCCTCTGTATGACATCATTTCAGAAATTCATAACTTTTTAGAAGAGAACTATCCAGCAATAAAACCCAAAAGTCGCTGAGGTGGATCCTTGGACTGTAATCTAATTTTTGCCAGTGCCCTAAAGTAAATCTTATTACCTCTCTGCATTGGTTTCTTCACCCAAAACGTGTGCATTGCACCTGAGAATGCTGCAAAAATTAGCACTCACATTTTAAAATGTGCAGCTCTGTGTATGCCAAGCTGTTGTTTCATGGCTGTCGTAAAGGATACAATTACTCAGCTTTTTAATTAATTCAAACATTTCCAAGATCCTCAGTCCTAAATTACAACAAGTCTTTTGGAGGAAACTGTACTTTTTTTGAACAAATTTATCTTTTGAGAAGAGCAAAAATTATTTGCAGCCATCTGCAACCCAATCCTACGTAAATAATTTAATCCCAAGGTAAAACAGAAGATGTTTACTAGCTTCCTCTCCTGCCAAACTACAGCTATAAAAAAAAAAAAAAAAATTATTCCATGTTCCAATAGAATGTGTTAATTTTAAAATTACAGAGCAATTTTTTTACCAAAAATCCATAAATTCCAATTTCTGATGTACATATATGTGCACACTGCTGGATCTTAAAAAGCTACCCCACACACACTGACATAAAAATGTTTTAACGTGTTTTGACTAAAACATCACTTAATATGTTTTCAGAAAGCAAAGTTATCATGTATCTTAGTACTGTTTTGCACTGCATTGACAACAGTGCTGGAAAAATGAGATCTTTTATGTATCACATCTTATTCCAGAGGGAAGAGGGTAACAGAACAAAACCTCATCTCCTACAGGTACAAAATGTGCCATCCACAGTCTTCTCAAGCCCAGACACACAAGACAAACAGAGGTCATCCTTTCCAACCATTTCCTACAATTCTTTCCGCTTCCCTACTTCCTCAGATTGAGTATTTCCCTTTCAGTTTTGCTTCATACTCTGTTTTTTCCCAGCTGTCCTTCAAAGCCAGACAGTTTTGGGGCAGGTCAGTCCCACCTTTGCTGGTTCAGAGGTATCAGAGCTGCAATAAAGGTAAGGAAGAAATATTTTGCTTTAGTTTGAACTACAAGCTCAGAGTTCCATTTAGGAAGTGCTTGTGGCGAAGTTTCTATGGCCAAGTAGCACCACATGATGTGACTCTAGAAGAATTCAACTCATCTTGGTCTCAAGAAAGCATGGAATAAACACATGGGAACAGGAGTCTGGAGAGGAATGCCATCTGCATGTCAGCAACCATGAATGACAGAGAATTCAGTACTGCTCAGACTTACAGAGCAAAATTTGGTACATACAAATAGCTCTGTTCACTAGCAGAAGCTGAGTTCAAGTAAAACACACTGTGTATCACTAGTGTTAAGATATGAAATATACAGTAAGGAGAAAATTCTCACTGTATTTCCCACTGTAGGCACAGGTCTTTGCAGCACTGTTACAATAGACAAGTTTTATTTTCTCTGTTTAAGCAGCTACTCAACATCTCTCTGCACTACAAGAGTATGTTAAAGGCAAATACAGTGGAGAACAGGAGTTTTCTGTCCAGTCCTTGCAGTACCAGCAGGTGCCTGGATGTAGGAAATTTCACTCAGTTCTTGAAGAGTTCTTTCACGGGGTCAAGTTATCCAGCTGAGCTGAGCACATGGCCTGCCTGGTGTGAGTCCAGAGAAGGAAATCCCCCAGGCTGGAGAGGCCAAACAGGGCAGAGCTCCCAGCTGGCAAGGAATCCCCACTGCCAGCCCTTTCCCCACTCGCTCCCCCCCAGCCCAGGCTGCCTCTGGCACTGCTCTACAGCCCCACCAGCTCCCCTCCGCCTGCGGCCCCTCAGGCTCCCACAAGGCCCAGGACCACCACAGAACGCAACCTCCCCCCATTCCGCTTTCTCCTGTTCGGGGTGCCCAAGCCCCCAAGGACCCCCGGAGTGGGCCCGGCCTCAGAGGCAGCCCTGAGCGCCCCAGGGCCGCTCGCGATACCTGCGCGTCGCCAGCCAGGCCGGCGCTGCGCCACATCGCGACAGCGGCGACAGGGCAGGGCGGGGCGGGGAGGGAAGGGCGTGAGGGCGGGAACGGAATGGCCACGCCCCCTGCCTGGCCGCGCCCCCGGGCTAGCCGCGCCCCTCTGGTTGGGTGGGCGTGATTGGGGTGTGGTATGGGCGTGGTTTGGGTGTCGAGGCCCCGCCCCCAGTCCCGTCTGGAGTGGCCCCTGGACAACACCGGAATAACGCTGATAACGGGGATAACACCCACAGCACCGGGACATCACCGGGACAGCTCCGGCTGCCGGGGACGGCCAGAGCAGGGCAGGGTTGTGGGGAGCTGCAGCCTGGCCGTGCTGTGGCGCCGCTGGGGCTGACGGCTCCGGGGAGTGACATTCTCGAGTGGACCCTCAGTCAGTTCGCGGGCGGCACCAAGCTGGGAGGAGTGATGATCTGCTGGAGGGCAGGAAGGCTCTGCAGGGGGATGTGGACAGGCTGGATCTATGGGCCGAGGCCAGCGATGGGAGGTTCACCAAGGCCAAGTGCTGGTCGTGCACTTGGGTCACAACAACCCCTGCAGGTCCAGCATGGGGCAGAGGGGCTGGAGAGCTGCCTGGTGGAAAAGGACCTGAGAGTGCTGCTCAGCAGGGCTGAGCATGAGCCAGGTGTGCCCAGGAGGCCAAGAATGTCAATGGCACCTGGCTTGTGTCAGCAAGTGTGGCCAGCAGGACCAGGGCAATGACTATGCCTCCGTGCTGGGCACTGGTGAGGCCACACTTCAGCTGCTGTGTCCAGCTCTGGCCCCTCGATTTGGCAAGGACGTGGCACTCAGTGCCGTGCTCTGGTTGCACGGCGGTGATCGATCAGTGACTGGACTTGACGATCTCGGAGGTCTTTCCCAGCCTTAATGACTCGGTGATCTGTGGGGTGCCCGGGCCGGTGGGGGAGCCCTGGGTGCCTCCGGCTGGTGCCTCCCGTGCTGGTGCCGATCGGCCCCGAACCCCGCGGCGCTTTCCCGGCGCCCATCCCGCCCCGCCTTCCCGTGTGACGGCAGAGCCCGGCGCCAGTGACGGCATCAGGGACAGCCCAGCGCGGCGCGGCAGGACGGGCCGGAGCGCGCCGGGACCGGGACAGGAGCGGGACAGGAACGGGCCGGGCCGGGCCATGGCTCCCGCGGCCGTGCAGCCGCCCGAGGTGCAGTTCGCGCAGCGCTTGGCCGCCAACGAGAAGCGCATCCGCGACCGCGCCCTCAAAAAGCTGCGGGGATACATCGGCGTGCGGACCCAGCGCCCCGCCGGTACGGAGCGGGGGGACCGGGATGGGAACTGGGACAGGGACGAGGACAGGGATGGGGACAGGGACAGGGACACGGTGCCGTGGCGGGGGGAGCGGCGGCCCCGGCGGGCGGACGGCGTGGGGACAGAATCACCACGTGTGTGCCCGGAGCCCGGCCCGCCTCCTTGTGCGTTCTGTTCGCGCTGTTATTTTGTATTTCATTTTTTATGTATTTTTATTTTGTATTTTTCTTTTTCCTTTACTGTTATTTTATTTTATTTTATTTTATTTTATTTATTTTTACGCACGTGTTTCCCCATGTACACGCGTGTATTGCCCCGGCGCTGCCCCGAGCGCAGCCCCAGCACCCGGGAGCGGAGGGACTCGTGGATGCTCGCCCGGGAAGTGTCTCCGGGCGCTGGAAGGGCTGGGGGCTCGGGAAGGATCAGCTCGGATCGGGGGGATGGTCTTTCTGACAGCATTAACAAATCCGGGATGGGAGCAGGATGGCTCAGAGCTCTCGTTCCCGAGGAACAGGGTGTAAATGCACTGAACTGATCTAGGCTGGAAATACCCCAACATATGGAGCATGAAGTTTTATTTTCTGTTATTTCTGTGGGGTGATGTCTGCCTGTTTCCATGACTGATATTCAGGAGTATTGAATATCAGGAGGGAATTGAGACAAGCTCAAGGGTGTTTCAGCACCTGTGTAGTTGCAGCTGATTCTGTGTAACCCATCTGGGTTAACCATTATCTCTGCTTCATGGTATCAAAAGATTTTTTTCCAAGTTTTTCCCAAAATTCTATTTGGAGCTGTTTATTGGCATTTAGAACCAAGAGTTCCTGGAGTCAGTTTGAGTCTGGCAAGGCCAGTCTGAAGCTTCCTGCACCTGAAACTGCCTCCTGTGCACAGTTTCCACATGGGCATGGGTTATTCCTATACCTTACATTATATAGAATATATAATGTGTAATACATAATTTAGAATGTATATGTTGTTTATTTATATAAAATACATATATTATCAGCTCTTCTATACATATTTAATTAACATATATGTAAAGTATATATTATTGTATATTACACTTAAATTTTATATATTAATATATATTATATCTGTGGCTTTGGGGAACCAGCCTAGACCTGACCACAAGAGCTAAACTGCAGCTGGAGTGCTGGTTGGACCTGAGTCAACTCCTTAGAAAGACTGTAGAATACATATTGTTTCTTCCATTTCTCAGTAGTATCTGACCCATTAGCCACATCTGACAGAGGGAAGGGCACCTAGGATGTACAGGGTCAGGCCAGGGAGCCAAACAGTCATTATCCCATTCCTGACAGTTAACATAGATATAGGGATTGCCTTGCACCCGGGATGGTGTACATCATATACCTCCCAAGTTTCTGAGCCTCCAGCTATTTTTAGCTCTGGAGACTTTCTAAAGGGGACACTGTGTTCAGTAGTGCTCTGTGCATCTCACTGCAAAGTGCAGATTCCTTGGAATTCGTGGAAGTAGCCATAAGATGGACAGGAGTTCTCCAAACTGAGGGGCAAAGGCTGCAGGTTCAGGTACTGCCTTAAGACATCATGAAACCATCAGAGGGAAATTGCTCAGGTGGGCTGTGAACCTTTTGCATGTTAAAATCAGCACACCATGGAATGCAAATGAGTGGGAAACAAGGGTGACTAATTTCCAGAGCTCTTAGATTTGCTTGCTGTTAGGTACTACTCAGGCTGGTACTATTGAAACAAAGGTTAATTTCTTTGGGCTTGAAGAGAAAGCATGTTCAGCAGAGAGGGGCTTTTTTTAAGTTATTTCTTAATTAGCAGCTTTATACCCATCCAATGTTCTGAGAGGGATGATACTCACACATCAGGCAACCCAGGTAAGATGTCCTAACTGGAGGAGCTGAGAATGTGCTGACTTTTGGAAGAAGTGCTGGAGTTCACCTGATGTTAGGGGCTGTCATGTGTTTCATAGGTAGACAGGACAGCTGACTGTAGTCTGTGCTAATTCTGGGGGAACTTCTTCAGAGAGTCAGAGCTCTTAATTTTCAGCAAGAAGTTAAACTCTCTGGAAGGCATAGAACTAGCAAATGAATTGATGAAAGAATGGTAAACAGAAATAGCTTCTAGTAAAAGAGGAAAGATTTCTGGGGAGTTTCCTGTCCCAGAGAGCTGCACTTATTTGGGCCCAGATCTAGAAAGGGTTTAGGTAATTTCCACTGAAATGTGCCTGTGTGGATCCGGTCCATTGCAATTATCTAGAATAGGAAAAATGGTAACAAATTCTGTGATAGCAGTGTCAAAGCAGCCCAACTCCCAAACAGAAATGCTGACAAGGTTTGCATTGCAGTAGCTGTGAGTGGTTGTAACATGTTAATTCCATATCCCACAATACATAGGAACAGAGTTACTGTTGCATTTCAAGCCCTAAATTACAATTCAAGCCCTATAGCCAAAACCTTTCTCGAGGTAGTTTTAAGGTAAAGAAGGCCTCCAGTTTTGTGCACTGTGGTAGCTAATACAACATATCCAGTTTTTAAAATAACCTTACTTGAATGATTATTATTTGCCAGCTGTGGCAGGGGACAACACATAAAGTTGAAAAACAGAAAACACAACCCTGAAACTGCTCTTTTGAGTCACTAGGACAAGAAACTTTGCTCTAAAGCCTTTTGGTCAGAGTCCTACATCAAATGGACACAGGACTGCCTAGGACACTTTAAAAAGCCCTGTATGTATGAAAAGTGACCCCATGGAAGTTTGTGTTTTCTTCCCTCAAAGGCTGTGAAGCACTGGAACAGGCTGTGGTGGAGTCACTGTCCCTGGAGGGATTTAAAAGATGTGTAGATGTGGCACTCAGGGACATAGTTTAGTGGTAGTCTGTGATTATCTGAGAGGTCTTTTCCAACCTGAATAATTCTGTGATTCAATTCTGTGAACTCCTGAGCCACATTTATAAGTAGCAGGTGATGCCTCTGTCTGATGCCTCTGTGGGGTTAATGATGCCTATGAGGTTAAACCTGCTTCTTACCCCTAATTGTGTAACATATATTTCCCTTAAGAAATGTTACTAATTTTAATATTCCAATAAATATTAAATCAGTGAATCAAATAGTTTTGTATTTTATCTTAACATTACTATAAAATCTAAGTTAAATTTATAATTAGTGCTTAATATTACTGGACACATCGCATTTTGCATATTTCACTCACTTACTTTCTTTTTAACCAAGCACAACTGCAGATGATTCCACTAATGTGTTTGTAGGTTTTTTGTCTGAGTGATAATTGCTTTCAAATGTCTTGGTCCAAGGAGGAGGTGCACAATTTAGATCTTGCACTGGGTCTCAGGCTTTTTGACTAGCAGACCCCTGAGACAGTGATCTTTTTGGAGCAAATTTGAGCTTACTGAAGATGATGACCTTTTCAAAGTGATTTTTCTTGAAATTACTTGGGAGTACTTAATAGGCCAGAGTTTGAAAATGGCTGTAGTAGGTCATTGTAGCTGCCTTGTAACAATGTACTTTTACAATTTTACTTCACAGAAATGTAGTTAATGTAATGACAAATCCAGTTCTTGGGCAGTTATTACTGACTTTTCACGTAGAACTTTCCTTCTGTAATGTGAAAATATTCTTTGCTGTTACTACATCTCAAGACTAACTGTATTGGAAATATTTTTCGTTATAGTTGCTCAGGCTCCTTGATTTTGGGGTTTCATACAGAAATAAATGTGCTGATTGCTATAAGTTTATTGTATCAAAACAAATGCCTAGTAAACAGTAAAACTATTGATAAAGTGAGACTTTACTAAAAAAAAAAAAAATCAAACCCGAAACCATTATCTCTTGTAAAATTAGTTCTGATGCCCTCATTAAAAATTTCTTTTAGACTTGGTGTTAAAAATATACCAGAGACATTTGTCAAAATTATCTTGGTATTCATCCTACCTGTGATTGCTTTGAAATCTTTGTTGTGTCAGTACAAGGTAGAAGCTTACAGTGATGGAATCACTGTTCTATACCAAATTGCCTTCCAATTAATGTGCTTACAGTAGGAACCAGGAGAAAAAAACAAAAACAAAGAAGAAAGCAGGGAGCAGAGGGAACTTAATAAAAATACTTTGGTGGAAATGTGTGGTTTTTTCCTTTCATTGAGACTTGTTCTGTACTCTAGGTGGCTTCAGCCAGGAAGAACTGCTAAAAATATGGAAGGGCCTTTTCTACTGTATGTGGATGCAGGATAAACCTCTGCTTCAGGTATGGTTACTGGGTTTATATTTGCTTGTGTGGGTCCCTCCAAAATGCACTTTAGGGATGTACTATTTCAGAATGGGGAAAATTGTATTTTTTTCCCCTTCCCCTGCAGCCCATTTGTGGCACCTGCAGAAGGAGAGGTGACTGTAACTGGATGATCAGAACATGAACAGATCATGTTTGGAGTCACCTTCTGAGGGGCAGGTGTAGCTATTTACCTTTCAAAAGCAGATCTCAAATAAATGCCTCATGAAATGTTGATTTGGTGGACTGAAGCAGTAACAGCAGGTTGCCCTTAACTGCAGCTACAACATTTGTGCAGATTTAATGTGAAAATTTCACACTTCCTTTTCCTTTGTTAGTCAGTAGCACTTCATCTGCTACCAACTTTGGCCCTATTGCATATTTTTGTCAACTTCTACTAGCTTGCCTCCCTACTTTCAAAAGCTCCTAGTTTTGGAGTAGCAGCTCTCAGTAACCTCAATTTTCAAATCACTTGTCTGCATGAACAAGGTTTATCTCTCACATAGCCCAGACAGATCCACAGAGACCTATATGAGAGCAGTGCCTGTAAGTTTTACATAATTTGTTAATTTAAATACATGGGATTCTTCTCTTCCTAATTTAATTTTGCTTGTCAAAAAGATGATTTGTGCAGAGATGTGGTGAAATGAACAGTTTTTGAAACCCTTGAAACATGTCTTCCAGCTGACCTATTCCCAGTGGAAGGATAACTGCAGTACTAAAGCAGCTGTTAACAGATTATTTTTCATTCTGAGAGATGTTTCATGAAATTCATACTTCTTGCTGTTTGCTGGTTGTGTGTTTAGTGAGGAGACCAAGCTCTAAAACACGCTACACTAACTATATTTATTTACTTTTAGGAGGAACTTGCAGCCAATATCTCACAGCTTATCCACGTGTTTCAGAATACAGAGGCTCGTAAGTGCTATTTAATTAATGCTTTGTGAGGTACTTCCCTCTTTGGTGATTTTTAGGTCACAGGGCCAGAATAAAGACAGACAGATAGGGTGCTGCTTTGGTGTTACTTTCTTTCCTTTTTGTCCAACTGGTGTGTGTGATTGCATTAAGGGAGAAATGAGCTGCAGTTTCTTTCTGGCTGTTGCAGGGGAAGAGTTGTATCTTCAACGTGATAAAGATGAGATTTTGCAGGACAGGTAGCAAAACAAACTTGTCCCCTTGCTTCTCCATTCTGCAGACTGTTCTGTGTATTTCCTGCTCGAAACTACCCTTGTTTCATGACCTGTTAAGCCCCTGGTATTCAAAATACTCGTGAAATAAAGTACTCAGTCAATGCCAAAACTTGCGTGGGTAGAAATGGGTGCAGAATGGATATTTTATTCTAACTTGTGTGTATATAGCACAGAATAGATACAAATCTGTCCTGGAATTAAACCAGTTTTCAAAAGTAGCTGTGTGCTTTTTCTTGTGTTGTTCTCAGGTTTAATTGACACTTTCACCAGTCTCAAGCCTGTCTTCCCATAGCTCTGTCCCTGTCCCTAGGAAAATCCTGGGAAGCTGCATCCCTTTCTTGAGACTCTTTCAGGTTGGCAAAATAACCCATCGTGGCTCACATGCAGATGTTTTTCCTTGCTCCCTTGCAGGACACCTGTTCATCCAGACATTTTGGCAAACGATGAACCGGGAGTGGAACGGGATCGACGATCTGCGTCTGGACAAATACTACATGGTAATAACACATCTCTGAGTGGTATTTTGTCCTAGAAAACATGTGGTGCTGCTGTGCTGGGAGGCAGCTTTGCCTGCACATGCACTGGTGTATATTGTAAGAGAAGACAAGGGGTCATCTTCTTGAACCATTGCAAGAGATGTTTGTTTTAAAGGCTTTCACTCACGGCTGCAAACCTAAAAGCCAGTACAGTTTATGTCACGCTCAAGTGCTTTCTTTTCTAAAACAGTGACTTTTCTCATTGATTTCTATATTGGAATATAAATACTTTCACAAAGGACACTGTATCAACATCAGTTATTTAGATCAGACTGATTAAAGGCTCTTATATGACTCTGCACTAGAACCCCAACTTTCTACCAGTAAAGTATCCACTGTAGTGCATTCAGCTGTCAAAATTCTTTCTGTAGGAAACAGTATTAAAGCAAGTACTAAAATCTTAAAAAGCATACCTTTGTAAAGAATAAAATCCCATTATCTTCTTCTTTGAAAGAAGTTAATTGCAGGCACATTCACTGCTGGTTTTTCTATCCCAATATTAGCAGACATAAGTTATTTCAGTAAGTGAAGTGTTTTGAGCCAGTTGAATGTAGCCGTTTTACATATGACTGTCTCTTAGTGCAAGTTTCAAGTAAATTATATTATTATTATTATCATTGTATTGTTGAGCCAGTTTAAGGTGTGGGTTTTCTAAGATTTGGCAGCACTTAATGAAGAAATCAGGGGGTTGGAGCAAGAGAAAGCTGTGTAGTAGGAATGGGCATGGATTGTTCTGTGCTTAGCATATGAACATAGTTTGTTGGCTTTTTCGCTTCACAGCACCCTTCTGTTGAATTACATGATAGACAATCTGTCAAAAAGTTCATGTGAGGCAGCTTCCACCTTGTGCTAAAGAGACTTACCAAGAAGTCTGTTCATATTACAGTCACAGTGACTGCTTTACCTGTTTTCATAAACAACTTGTGTAACAGATTTTCTGCTTTGCAGCTGATGCGTCTGATTTTGAGGCAATCCTTTGAAGTGCTGAAAAGAAATGAATGGGATGAGGGGTAAGGAGATTTCTGATTATTGCTGCATCATAAACTTGATAAACAAGTTCCCCAATTTACCTTTATGAAATATATTTCCCTTAGTAGATCCTTTTTCTTTTCATACATGATACTGTGATGAAGTGTTAGCATTATGGCTTATTTGTTATTCATATCTTTCACTTAGTTTAGTAACATAGTCAGCTGTCATGTTTTGTTAAATTAAATACAGTATTTAATGTATTTCATTTTCTGATTCAGCCAGAAGAGCTGTCAATGAAATATCACCTGCAGAGAGAATTAGACAGGGAAACTCCATCCCGGAAAATACAGAAAAGGAAATTTTTTTTAAATTTTGTTTGTTTGTTTGTTAATGTTGTTTTTCTTATTGGCTGTCACTTTCCTAAATTTTTATTTTACTGTGTTTAATCACAGTGACTTGTCTTTTGATAAGACAGAACCATTTAATTGTAAACTAGCTTCCTATTTGTTTTATACAAACAAAACCATGGTGTATTTCTTCCATATTCTATTAAAAGGCAAGTAATTGCAGTCATTTGCACTATCTAGAGCTCTTGTGCCACTTCTAAGCTTGTTGTCTTTAAAATGGTGAAGAGATTTAAGTCTTTTAATTGAAAGTGCTTGATAACCCAGTGTTAAGATTATCCTTTCTCTCTTTTGCCTTCTGAAATGTGGGATAGACATGTTTTTGTGGAAACAGAAAGGAATGCAGAGCTAAAGGACTCCCCATCCATCCTGTTCTACCTTAATTTTGCACTGGGTAAATGCCCTCAGGTTGAGCAGATGAAAATGTTCCTTGACCAGAGTTTTGATAAAGCCAAAGCCCTTCTTCCCACACACATGGGCACCCAAACTCATCTCTGACAAGATTTCTTATGGCTTTAGCCTCCATCTTTCACTGGAAGGAGGCAGTGTGGGAAGAGAAGGTCATGATTCCTGTCTTTGCAGAGTGAGGGAGCTCCAGAATTGCCTTTCCCTCCCAAGTGGAGCCAAGAAGCTGCCTAGCATGACTTTCTTTCCTCTTGTCCTTTAAAATGCTTTTGAAGAAAGGTGTATTAAAGTAAAACTGAAATAATGTTTGTGGGTTTCCAATGTTTTGAATTCTCTTTAGGATTGGAAGTGTTTGTTCTGGGCAAAATTGCAGGAGGTCACAAAGAACGCTGGGGAGAAAGCTTGGAATATACAAAGCTTCACTTTCCTGAAAGATAGCAATGATAGGCTTCAGGGGAAAAAACAGGGAAAAAAATTCAAATTGGATAGCTGTCCATAACTGTAAAGAAGTGGTAAAGCTGTGAATGACAAGAGTTTGTTTTCAGGCAAATAAGACATGAGCAATTAAATATCAGTATCTTGTTCTTTTTTTTCTCTTTATTATTTTTCTTTTCAGTCTAGTTGAACCATTGCTGCAGCTACTAATAAAAGAAATTATGGACCCAGACAGCAATTCTCCCACGGGGATAAAGTTCCATTTCATTGACATCTATCTGGATGAATTGGCTAAAGTTGGTGCAAAGGAGGTTAGAAAATACTTCATAATTTTCTTCTTGATTGATGTTAACAGTAGCATGCAGCATTTTAGAAGAAATGTAATTTTTAGATTATGTAATTTTTACTAGTTTTAAGTGTAACATAACAACACTGAGTAAGCATGAAGAGACTTACTTCAAGTTATGCTTTTACTTTTATTCGTGTCTTTGACAGTGAGAATAGACAGTTTCTCTCAAGTTCCTGAGTACTGCTATGCTGCTCCAAATTGAGGTTGGAAAAATAGCAGCAGAAAAGTTAGACTCTTCTCATTTGTTTGTTTCAGAAAGGACTCAGTGTAATTTTCCTTGTGTGAACTTGTTTTCCAGTCTTTGCTTTTGCAAAGGTTGATATAAAGCCTGCTCTTAGCTCATTGTGTAACACCTAAATAGAGGAGGAAAGTGAGCTTTCACAGTTGTCTAATATTTACTTATTGTTTGTGCATTGTGCAGTTTACCCTCCACATCCAGATGTTTGTTTTGCTGGTGACATCTATCTTGCTCTGCTGTTTGTTGTTGTGGCAGTTAATTTGTGGCCATTAATTTTGGCTCCTGTTCCAGTGGTGCAGTGTTCAGCATCAAAGAGCATTTCTCCCATCCCTCCACCCTTCCGGCTGCCTCACACTCATCCTAGGCTCCTTCTTAGTTACCTCCCTTTACCTCCTTGCAATGGACAAAGCTGTCAGCAATTTTCCATTCTTACTGAAAGCAATCCTGCCTGCAGGTTTTTTGGTTCTGGATTGTGGAGTAAGAGAGAAGATGTTTGCACCTGAGAAGTGCCAGCAATTGGAGCCACAGTCATTTCTGCAGCTCCACAGTCACACACAGCTGTAGCCAAGCCACTCCCAGGAAGCCTGGGGAGTGAGTCCCCTAGACTGTTTGAAATCACACATGATGCTCATAAATTCAATTTTGAAGGGAAGGATCTATATCTTTAGCACTACTGTAGCTGACAGTCGTTTGGTCCAAGCAGCTCAGTTAAGAAAAGCCCAGATCTTATTTTGTCTGCTACAGACCTTCTTTGGGAAAGTATACAAAATTACTTAAGTTTTCTCTGCCTCATGGTTCCATATCTAAAGTAAGAAGTTTTGTTGTATTTCTGTACTCAGCAGAATAAGGTCTGCAAGGCAGTCAGTGTTTTTATAATACGTCCAGGGAATATCTGGAAGTTAGTGGTAGCAGTGATAACAAAAAGGCCCTGGATACCTCTGCCAGCTGGAATTATATAATATGCTGAAAGACTGTTAGAAAAGATCCCCCAACACCAATTCCTGTGCAAACACCAATATTCAAGGAATTTCAGTGTACACATACAGCATTTTCTATACTCACATTCTTTTTCTTTCTAATCATACAGCTCACAGCTGACCAAAATCTCAAGTTCATCGAACCTTTCTGCAAAATTGCTGCCAAGTCAAAGGAGTAAGTTTAATGAAAGGATAAATATTTTTTAAGAATTAAGAAACTGAATATTTTAATAAGTGGATGAAAGAGTCATAATTCAGAATGTAAAGAAAGAAGGGTATTTTACCAGCAATGTGCACAGTCATTTGAAGATAACTCATGTTTATTAAAGCTATAGATAATCTCTGTGGATTTATAAGAGCTATATCAACCTCTCTTGGTTAATTTGTCCAGTTATTTTAATTTATTAATGCATAGAGCAGCTGAGCTGCTTCTTTGCAGTGTAATATAGGTCAGCATATAAACAGTGAAATATAAGAGGGGGGACATTAGCAGGACACTGTTTGGATTAAAGGACTTCTGTTCGGGGAGTAACAAGTTCACTTTCATCATCTGAATAGCTTGGTTTTCTTCCACTTTCTATCTTATCCATTTTCTGTCAAATTTCCCCTATTTTAACATGAGAGGGGAGGGTGTTTATGGTATGCCTTTGGTCTCTCCCTGCTCTCCTGTGACACAGCCGCTGTGTGCTCCATGCTGTGGCCACTGGCATCTTTGAGATGATTGTGGATCAGTCCCCCTTCGCCATCGAGGACCTGATGAAAGAGCTGGGCACCAACAGTGATGAGGAGGATGTTGCTGAAGAAGGCAAACAGGGAAATGAAGAGGTGCTTAAAACCAAAGGTGAGGAGGGAGTTCTGAATTGCCCTGGTAAGAGTTGCTAGGATGGAAAAGTCTGTTTCCTGAAAATGTATTTCTGCTCTGAACCAATCAAACACATGTTCAGGGTGTTGTAAGGATAACTGTGTTTTCCCATCTTCTCTTCAGATGTGCTTAACAAAGCTTGTTCTTTTGGAGTCACTATCTCAAACAAACTAAGCATTAATATTCAGTCTTTTTTCTATAATAGCAGACAGATGTCTGTCAAGAAAATCAACACAGAGCTCTGAAAAAACAGAGGATGTCAATGAAAATGCTGATGATGGGATCGGGACTGTTCTTCAGGTTTGTGGCTTATTTGCTCTGTTACTGGTACTTCTGTCTTTTTCCCCATCCCTTTCAAGAGGTGCAGAAGTAAAGTAAACATTACAAAATGTTAATCTCCTTCTGATTTAATGTAAGGTGGTATTTATGTAATGTGTATTCTGTGACCAGTAGTGAAATCAATCCATGTCAAAAATCCTCTTTCCTCTCCCACACCTTCTGTTTTCTGTTTCACCCTTCCTGTTTCAAGAGTTTAAAAATGTGTGCTAAAAGCCAAGTCAACATGGGTGGGGAAGCAGTCAGCCTAAGTTTCATTGACAGTGGATGATGGGATACATAGGAGAGAGGGTAATATGATATAATTTGGGTTTTCTAGACCCATGCCCAATGCAGTGTAGTGGTTTTGACAGATCCTCCCATCAAATGCACATGCAGATAGATAAACTTCATGCTTCTGTGGCTTTTAAGCAAGAATTAGGGCATGACACACTTCAGGTCTGATAATTTAGCTAAATATTTTGAAGTGGGTTGGCTTTTCTCTTGAGTAAGAGCTAAGGTTAGGAACATTTGAAAAGCGATACCGAATTCAGCTGTTCTGTTAATGAAGCAACCATCTGTACAAGTCAGTGGGTGAAGTCAGTATGTGTGTGAAGGGGGCATAAATTTCAACAGAGAAAAATATTTGGGGTTTAAAGGAAGTGTCTGTTTCAAGATGTATGTCTTCGCAATTTACCTATTGAACGTAATACTTGATATATTAGTAATATGAGTTGCACTGGATTATCTTGCGTGGATAAACTAAGAAAGGCTGTGTTGTTCTTCCCCCCAACAGTTTGATTACAAGGCTGTTGCAGACAAAATCTTCGAATTTGCAAGCAAGAAAAATACACCTTCCCTGAACAGAAAGCGGCTGTACAAGCTGGTCAAAAAGTGAGTTGGGCTGAAACACACTTTGTCCTGAACAACTTCCATTTGCTTTCTGTCCAGCCTCTCTCATCCTGGTGATGTGTTGTGCTGTTCCTCACTGGTACCAGACAACTGCAGCCAGCTGAGGTTTATCTGCACAGGGTGGGTTTGTACTGCAGGATGGCACATCAGGTTGGGTGTGATGCAAGGGACAGATGCAGGAAATGTGTTAAATTGCTGATTTCTCAATACTTTCAGTGGTTTGGTTTGAGTTTGGGGGTTCCTGAGGCAGATCTCTTTTGGAGTGAGCTTTTTGTACCTTCCTATGCAAAATATGTTGGTCCTATTTTGACAAAAACATAGTAAGTACAGTGATGCTGTTCTGCTAGTCTTATTATTGGTACTAAACCAGGAATAATGTTTTGTTTTTTCTTTTCTCCCTTCCTCCCACCTCCAGGTTCCAGGACTTAGCAGAAGGTAAGGACTGAGCAGCAGACAGAGACAGTAGTTATTTTCCATTAAATGATATATAATGCTCCCATACAATCTGTATTAGAATTATTTTTTTCTATTTTTAATGTGTATTTCAAGAATATTATATTTGGGAGTATTGTGGGGTTTTTAAAGCTCATTAAGACACATTACACTTTCTTGATGAGATGGCCAAATTCCTTTCACAATTTGAACTGCACTGTACTTTGTCCCTAAATGAAAGATGATTGTTTTTGCTTAAACAAATAGAAATCGATTGGTTTTCTTTAAGGCTGGGTGGGGAAAAAGGAGTTGTTTTTAATTTTTATATGAGTTACGCTGTATATGAACAGCACAACTGTTCACAGAAGTAGGACTCTTAGTTTTCTGATACCTTATCCTTCCTCAACAGGAATTTTCCCCCAAGATATTCCTGAAGATGTTTCTACAGATGAAGAGGACGATGAATTCGGCAGGCGAAAGCGAAAGAAAAAGGCTGTCAAACCTTGGCAGCAAAATGAGCTGGAAAAAGTAAAAGGTAAGGCAAGATCAACATTGGGAAGAGAGACAATCTGCAGTGATTTGTGCAGTTTGGCAAAGCAGCTGATACAAGTTGTTCTGAGGAAGGCAACACTGTTGTTCAGGATGTGCTGATTTGTATCCTGTTGTGATGAAGGTTAAATGTGAAATTAAGTTCTCTTTGAAAGTGAAGGGACTTCTCTTACCAATTCTGAGGCAAGCATCACCTCAAAAATTTCAGTCAAAAGCAGATCTGGAAGCAGCTGTTTGCATTGCTCCTTTGAGCAGTTGTACTTACTGTAGGAAAGCAGAAACATGTCAGTCTTAAAACAGGATGAGTGTTGGGATATAAGAATTTGGGGATGTTGGAATGCTGAACCCCTGAATTGCCCTTCTGATGGGCTTAACAGGTGGTAATAACAACTTTCTAGGGATGTTGCTATGAAAAATAGGGTTGCCACAGGGAATGGTTTAGATCTTAGCTGTGACAAGGCAAAATTAGCAAAGTATTAATTAGTCCAGACATCAGCAGACTGCAGTGTCCTGAGCAGCTGATAACAGGAAAATGGTACACCTATTTTAAAAGAGAAGAACAAAAATAGAATAGAATTCAGTTGTTGTTTGTACCTTTGTGTTTCACATGTGTTATGGCATTCTTTTTGGGATGGATTTAGAGGATAAAGAAGAGCTGTCAAGTGTGAAGGTGCCATCAGTTCCGCAGAGGAAGAGGAAAAAAAGGAAGAGGAGGGACAGCCCAAGTGCTGATTCTGGAACAGCTGATGGAAATTGTGATGAGGGAATAGCTGAAACATCTGGATCTAATGCTTCTAGCCAGGAAAAGGTGCCAGAAAATAACAAGGAGAGGAAGAAAAAGAAATTGCTAGTAAATGAGGCCAATGAGACCACAAGTGTAGCAACTGACACCAGAGAACATCACAGTATCTCTGTGCAGAACAGTCTGACTGACGCAGAACAGAGGAAAAAGAGTCAGTTGAAGAAAATGAATCCAAAAGGGCAGAATGTTCCTGCAAAACCAGCATGTCAGAATGGACCAGTTCATGCCAGTGCAGCTGAGGATGTCAACCCATCTGTCACGCCGTTACCTCCTAAGGCTGTGAAAAAGAAGCAGAAAGCAGGGGCTGTCCTGGTGAATGGGGATCCCCCTGTGCAGCAAACTGACCTGAAACCCAACAAGGAAGGCTTGCTGGGAACCCTGCCAAGAAAAGCAGGGGCTGAATCTGCACCCTCCAGAAAGGGCACACTGAAGACAAAGTTAGTTGGTTTGGAAGGGATGAAAGTCTCCAGCCAGAGCACAGCAACCCTGAAAAAGAAGAGAAAAGTGAAAGAGATGCTAAACTCTGTCGAAGCAAATGGAGTTCTGGAGACTGTATGCAAGAAAAGCAGGAAGGTGGTATGTACATCTCATTCTTTTCTCTGCCTGCTTCAGGAACTGCCAGGCTCATTTTCAAATTTGGCTTTAGCTTTCTGAGCGTGGGGCTGTATGGGCTGCATGCTGATGTCATCATACATTGTCACCCACAAATCCATGCACTCCTAGGGTGTCACACCCTCCTGTGCAACAACACTAAATCCTGTGCCAGCCACTCAGCTGGAAGAACCCATCTAGCTGGAAATTGGGATGCTAGGGGTGAGAAGGGGTTGTCTCTTTTTGTCTTTTTTTTTTTTCTTTGTTGCCTGGGTTAATTATTCTTGTACATTGGGTCTCTGGTTGAGCTTTACAGCTTGGTTGAACTTGATGCTCACAAAGGGCATCATATTTTGGCAAAACAATGAGAAATGGGAAGATGGAACATCCCTTCTGCAGCAGCAGCAGCAGAACACACTTAGAATAGGATAAGCTCATTGTGAAGCTGCCCACAGCAATTCCAGGAGTGGCTTCTTTTGCTTGCTCACTGCTCCTTATTAAACTGATTAGGGCTGTCTGGGGAAGGTATTTGGGGAAAGAGAATAGACACTGGAATAGGGAATATGACACTGTGACATTTAGTGTCATCAGTGGCTGTGTGATCATATTTATGAATGGTCCAGTTTTTTATAAAGACAATACTGTGTTTTTTCACTAGGAAGGTCTGACTGTAGTCTTCTTTAAAAATATATGCCTTGGAGTTTGGGAACAACCTATTTATTCCCCACCACCTTCCACCCCCATTTTCTTGTTGGTAATAAGTAGAACAGGGTTGATTTTTCTCAGTGATTTGAGAGTCAAAAATCATTTTGCTCTGTAGAGTTTCGATAGTGTGGCTAAGAGAGAGTGCAGGGGTTCTTCCCTCTCCAGCTACTGAAATTCTTTTTAACTGCTCATATTTCATGTGTATATTCACCCTTCCCCTGTGCATTCAGGGGTTTAGTTATATTCTTGGAAGTCTTGCTGATAATCTCAGTTTGGTGGGGAAAAAAATCATAAAGCACAAATGAGATTATGAGTACAAAAAAGAGTTAAAAGTGCATGTTATGAGCCTGTGAGCTCACCTGTGTTTGATTTAAGTTTGAAACTGTAGAATTATTCAAATAAGTCGTGTATATGAACTTGATATAACTATTCTGTCCTTCATGGGAGAAAAAATGCACTTTGAAATGTTGCTGAAATAGTAATGAAATAACCTTGACATTTTCTATTTGTTGATGATAAAGTGCTGAGAGAGATGAGCCAAAAGGTTTCTCTCTCCCCACTATTCAAACTGCATTTCTCTCACTGCTGGGCTTTCAAAGTAGGAACCATTGGCTTTCTAAAAATTTTTGTCTCAATATTCCATGTTGCATATCTTGTCTTTCTTTGTCTATAAAAGTTTAGTTTCAAAGAAAGTATAGTTACGCCACCCCCATCTCTTTCTGTAAAACTTTGCTGCAGGTGACCAAAAGGTTCCAGGACCTGTGATAGAATCAAGATATAAAGTTCCTTCAGAGTTCAGGGAAAAGAGTTGTTGGCACAAATTAGTGTAAGCACTGAGGGAAAGGCAGCAGCACAACTCCCAGCACTGGCCTGTTGGCTGTCAAGGTGTGGACTAGTGGGTCACTCTTCACATGTTGAATTCTAAAGAAATTATGGCATTTTCTCTTTCTTGCCCAATCCAGGTCTTGGATATGTGTGTGTTGAGAGGGAGGAGAGGGATGGACACAAGGAGAGATACTTGGAAGTTGAGTCAGAAGGAGAGGGAGAGTATTGAGATAAGAAAGAAGAAAGCTAAAGGGTAAAGCTAAAATGCACAAATGCAGAGGAAATAAGGCTTTGCTAATTTTGTTTTCATTGCTTGAGAAATAACATGTTGTTTTATTTCCTGGTTTTAGTTATGTAATCCTGGCCCTGTGCCCAGAAATGAGGGGCATGTTTTGATTCTTGATTTCAAGGACAACACACACCTCCAGAGAATTAGCTTCAAATATTCAGAGGAAGGAGGAGGAGGAGAAGGGAAAAAAAAAGGCAAGATCAGCGTTCTTTCAGAGTTGTCTTCACAATTCAGAAAGCTGAAAGTCTGGTGGTTTTTATTCAAAGCACAAGTGATTTTCAAACTAAAAGAAGCCACATCCCCTGGATATTTTCCACAGCTTGTCATTGAATTCCTTTGGAATTCCATGTCTGTAGGTTGATGAATAAGTTCAGCATAATTGAACTTCCCACCACCACAGACCACAGGTAACTGACTAGTCCACATACAGCAGGCTAGAAAGCTCTGCTAGTGCAGGTCCTAAGAATTGCCTTGTGCTGGAGACAAGAATTGCTTTAAATGCCATAAAAGTAAGAATTTGAGGCAGCAAACTAGTAGCAATACACAATAGCTGGATTTCTGATAGTACAGTCAGATTTCACATTTTTTCCATTTTTTCTCCAAAGTCTCCATCTTAGCCCAAAGCTGTGTTTGTTCATTAGTTATTTATTTTATTAATCCAGAGGTACCAGAGAAGAGTTCTTGCTTATGATGATGTAAAAAAAAGATCACTTTGTGCAGGAGAGCTGAATCAGTTGCAAAGTATCCTCATGCACATGGAGAAAACGTGTTTGTTTGCACTCTGATGGGCTTGACAAATCTATTACAAGTTCTTCCTTCTGTGCTTTGCAATGACTTTCCTATTTCTGCACAGAGCTTGCCTGGAACGTCTGCTTTCAGTCATGCTGATGGCAAAATTACCTGCTGAGAGTTAACCTTGATGATTAGTTGATGTGAGTGTGTGGTCAGCACTGATCACTGCACCAGGTAGAGTTAACTACAGCAGTTTGTACTGAAGCATTTTTCCCTTCCCCTCCCCTCCTTCACAGGAGAGCAGTGCTGCTTTGTCACCCTTAAAGAAAAAGAAAGCGAAACCAGGAAGTGATTTTGTAAAATTTGAAAAATCAACTGTACCAAAGGCAGTGTTCTTCAGGAAAGCCAGGAGCACCATCTCCTCCACCAGGACATCCATGCAGGTGAGGTGATCTCACAAAGGGCAGCTGAGTCTGGGGACTAATGTCTTCCCAAGCAACATCCCCAGCAAGGGGTGTGACCTTACTAGAGCTGTGTTTTCCACTCTGTGTTAGTCTCCTAAAATGAGCAGATAAAACTGGAAATGCTGCTGCATTTCGCTGTAGACAGAGTCACACATGGCTCCAGAGTTTCAGAAAATGAGTTGTAGACGTCTCTGAAATCTCTTCTTCCTTCACCTCTGCTGTCAGCCTTCTTGTTGAACACACACCATTCTGAATCTGCTCATTTCACAAGAAAGCAAAAACATAAACTGACTTTCAGTCTTGCAAAGGGATTTTGAGCCTCCATTTCTTCTCATTTGTGGGGAGTGGCAACAGTACAGGGCTTCAAAAGACTGCCCTCTTTAGACCTTTTTAACACATAAAGCTTTTCAAGTCCTCTTAGCAGTTTGAGGCCTGAGTGCAGTGGGGCCAGTCTGTTTAACACACAAATAACTTCTTGTTTGTTGTTGAATTATGTAATGACATTAAGGAGAGTATGTGATTTCTGCACAAATGGAATATGTTTGCTTTTGGCTAGAAAAACAGTGCTGTCTAACAGGGGTCAGAGCCAGAGGATTGGGGCAGTTCTGAACCAAATGAAGGAAGTAGGTTGCTTTACATCAGGGAGGTGCAGGTAAAAGAACTCACAGCATTGCCTCAGAAATCTTATTTTATTTCATGGCTTTATTTTGCTTTATAGCTGAACAAGCTGCAGTCACCCAGCTCCAAAAAAGTCACGTTTGGCTTGAATAAAAACATGACTGCAGGTGAGTCTGATATGGGTGTATGTCCACAGTCTCTCTGATAGCTGAGGGAGGGGGAAGCTGTACACACTCACACTCCTGTAGAACTCCTCTAGAACAGGATGATTCTGATCCTATTTTGTCTCAATATTTGTATATCATTTACAAACCCTCCTCAAGTTCCTTTCCAGAGGAGATGGTAAAGTTTAGGACATTCAGCCCTGTAGCTAGACTTGAGCAATTCCAGGGTGGTGCATTAGTGACCTGCAGAAGGAGCCCTATGGATGGAAAACTGCAGCAGGGTGATGGACTTGCCCTCCTGAGCTGCCTGTTTGCAGGGCATCTGTGAGGGAAACACGTGCACTTCACAGTCTTCATTGGTCACTTCTGTTTCCCAAGGCAAACGTGCTGACATGCTGATAAAATCAGACTTTGTAGTAGCAAAGTTTGCTTTTTATCTTGGCTGCCTGTGGTTTATTAACGGTCGTGAGTAGATAAATGTCACTTCCCTTCTGCAAGCAGTGTTTTCCCTGTTAAATAAATGTCTTGCTCCATAGCACAGAATTATGTTCCATGTATTCATTTAGCTATTTTTTAACTCTCTGAGGTGCGCAATAGGTCAAGCTCAAATTGAGAGCAGTGTATTTAGATAAATGTCTTATGTTAATATAACACTGTGCACATAATGAAAAATAAATGCCTCCCAGCTGGCAGAAGGGATAGCCAAGAGTCTCTAGAGCTGTTCAACAGTCAGAGTAGAGGCACTTCTTACCCACTGTGATCTTTTAAACTCCACTGTGGTGTTCTTCAGGATAGCCAGATCTTAGGCTTCTGATGTTTGCTGGGCTTGAAGCGCTGACTCAGACTTCTAAGGCTGGGAAATTCCACACTGATGGATGGGCCCAGTTATTCCAGGAGTTGCATTTCTTTTAACTTGTTGGCTTGTGTTTCAACAGAATTTAAAAAGACTGACAAAAGTATATTAGTGAGCCCAGAAGGACCCTCCCGTGTGGCGTTCAATCCTGAACAGAAACCTCGTCATGGGGTGCTGAAGTCACCCACAGTGACCCCAGCAAAAGAGCCCCAAATGAAGAGACCATTTACTATGTCAGCTAAGAAAAGACCAGCTGGTGTGGACTTCTTTTAAACCAACAAATGTGGCCTACTTTTGTACAGGACATTTTGTTAACCTAGAATGTTCTCTGGAGGTATTTTGAACTTCTTTATTTTTTTAAGTTAATACAAATTGTATATACAAAATTCTGATTATGACCTGGGTCATTGCTATTTTGAAACCATGTCAGCTCTACCTTGAAATACTTGTTTTGTCTATTTACAGAAAAGAAACAAAATCCAATCTCTGCTCAGGTTTGGTCTACAAAAAGTATGGTCTCTGCCCATGTCATTCCCAAGAGACTTGTCCATTTAATTAAGGAATGTTCAGGGTTTGATTGTTCCAGTGATTTTCTTTTTTTTGAGCCAGTGTAATACAACGTGCACTTCATGTTGTTAAACTGTCTTTCATTGGACAGAGCTTAAATTGGAAAAAGACAATGTAGATTTTAAGCCTACTTGTTAATGTATTTTAAAATTCTGCTCTGTCATTTTTTGTTTGTCACCCCTGGCATCCTGTTAATGCTTCTGGAAATAATGATAACCTTGTATCTGTGTTTAATAACAGCTGGACTTGGGTAACTTTGCAGCTAACAAGCAAGCTTTCCCTGGGATAAGAAACCCTCAGCTGCAGCTCAAGTGGTCACTGGTGCAATTAAACCTTCACAGCTGGTTGCCTGCTGAGCTGGGGACAAGTCACCACATTATTTTCAGTAACACAAGTGCCAAAGTTGGCTTGAGCCTGTCACATTGTGAGCTGGCTCCTCTTCACTGAACTGAAGTTCATACTCTTGCACAGGAGAAATCTTTGATATTTCCAGGTCTTCCCCCAGTCCCCACTGCTGCCTTTCCTGAAGGTCTGACAAGACTCATGGTTTTCTGCTTTAGCAGCACATTGTGCCAGAACTCAGCTCTCATTCAGTGCATGAACCTCTGTGCTGAAGTGAGCTAGATGGGTGTAGTGCATCTTTGGGTAGGACACACATCTCCCTGAAAGCTTTGGTGCCTCTCACTGCAGGGTGAAACTTGACAGTCCAGGCAGCTTGGTTTTGGTTTTGATGTAGAATCAGATGTCCACTTGGCATTTCTTGGAGTTCGGTTTTTATTTGGATATTTTCTTATTACTCTGAGTGTTTTGTTTTTAATTTGCTTATTTGGTAACGATTGAGGTGCATTTCTGCAAGAGATCATTTACGTATTGTGGATGGGAAGAGGGAGGAGGAGGAGGAGAGCAAATTAAAAATCTTTTTGATACAGTTGGAAGATGTGAAATCTTTCTTTGGAAATTTTCCTTATGTGAATGAGGCAAAGGCTTTGCAGCAGATCTCTACATTAGAGCTCAGCTAGGAAGCACAGCTTGGTGCCAGGGCAAAGCTGTTCATGAAGCTTCACACTTATTTCTCTGGTCCTGTAAGAGAGAGGGTGAACCTGCTTCATTACCTTGTCTTAGGATAACTGGATTATCAGTTAAATAAACTGATAAATGTTTATTTAGCTACTTCAGCCAGCAGAATTACATTTTGTCATATATTTGCATACTTCAATGCTGTTTTTTACCAGTCCTTGATGTTGACTGTCCTCTGCCAGATTACTCCTCATAAACAACTGTATTGAAACTGTTCTTTTGTAGCTCATCTACAATTGCTTCAAAATACTGGGGCAATTCCAGATTGCTGGTTGGTCTTAGCTGCTCAGTTCTAATCTGTCCCAGTTCTCGCACAAACTTTGTGACAGTCCATGGTTTGTGGTACTGCCACAAAGTCATTTTGCTCCTTTCTCATTTACAATGAAGGACTACTGAATTTCATTTGGTTTTGGTATTGGTCTAGGCTTATCTGTTTCTGTGATCAATAAAGAACTCTGGAGAATACATTGATAAAAATTAATGATACTTGTTTGAGCAAGTATTGTCCATTTGTTTTAAAAAGCTCATTGTATATTAGCATAATGGATTTTGTTGACAAGATGATGGTAAGTGGGGTGTAACAGCCTGTTCAATATATTGTACTGTTACTTTGTCCTGTGGGTGAAAAGTCTCCTGTGGAATATGCATAAAACCATTTGTATGTGCATGGTTGTTAATGCCTCAGGTTGGAGATGCCACATTCCTCCAAGGATAAAGATGCAAAGAATCACTCGGTGGATCTGGTGTGCACAGAAAAATCCCAGATCAAGACACATTGGGGTTTGGTGTGGATTGAGTTTGGTTTGGTTTTAATACATACAACTTCTTATGGAAATGTATTGGTTGTCTGGATCTGTTTTTCTTGATTGTAGATCTGCTGAACCTGTTGCTTCTCCAAATAATTTGTTGCCCACAGTGTTAAGTGGAAAGGGCAGAAATGGCAGTCAGGTTTTTATCTAAAATTTATTTATATGATTCCTTGTTGCAATGCATCCAAAATCCACCTGTGCCGTGAAACTGGTGCAATGTTTTGTAAATACACCTATGAGGTGAGTATTGTCCTCAGTGGTGTCTGGAACTTCATTCAGGACAACTTTATAAACAAAATCCAACCACTGTCAATGTGGTTTATTCAGCATTGTTGGGTTAAATTTGAATATATTACCCAAAATATCTGAATAGTGACAATTCCAATAAACATTGAAGACCCAAAAAAAAAAAAGAGAGAGAGAGAGGAAAAAGAAATGTAACATGTAATATCCACTGCACAGACACAATGGTACTGTGAGGAGAGATGTATTGGTAGCAAAAGTAAAAGGAGAACTCATCTGACCTGTTTGATGTCACTTCATAGGTTTTTTTCAATGTTATTCCAGCTCTCCAGCTACCAGCCATGCTCTGAGGCAAAGTAATGTGGCCTAACTTTTAAGGGACAGTATTTTTAAATTATTGTCTCTGCATTTTTGTTACAAATCTGATCAACTTTGTATATGTCAAGCTCTAATTTATAATTCTTCGTAGCTTCAAGAGAACTCAAAAGCACAAAATGAATTCAGCAAGGCAAAAAGTTGCAATTCTATTTCAATTATTGGATATGCAAGATCTCTTATAGTCTGTCAAAGCTGTGTGACTTGGAAAGCATCCAATGCCCTTTGTCATGAATTACCTGCCCTGAGATTTCATTAGAGGCAGGAATAAAAGTATCATTTTATGTTCCTCTGCAAGAGCATTGTTAATACAGTGTCTAAGCATTACATCATTTAATCTAGTCCAATAAACCATATTTTTTGTGGACATTGTATTTTGGGTAAATCTGTGAATTCGGTAGATTTGGAGAAGGGAGCACTTGGGGAGCCACTTGAAAGCACAAAGGAAGCTGTTCTTGCTGGCATGTACCTGCTCTCTGTCTTTATGTTTTATCTGATAGTATAAAGAGCCCAAACTGATGAAGACTCAGACATCTTTGGAGTAGGCTTGGGATAGAACAGAGCTGTTCCTACACCGTGAACTTCTTACCTTTGTAACTGGGTCAGCGATAGCAGCACCTAAAAGACTGCTCAGGAGAAACTAGTAGATCACACACTGTCACTGCTTGGTGATGAAAATTGATAACTGAAGTGATAATGTGGCAAGATGTGCATTGCAGAGTGCCAGGGTGTGTGAGAGGTGGACATGTGGAAAGCTGTTAGCCTGCTTGTTAACAGCAGCACACCCAAAAGGCTTCTGTATATAGAAAAATCCTGCATGAGGTGCTGTATCCCCACCTCAGCTAGTGGCAGGCCCTGCACCTGCTCAGGATCAATTAAATTAATCAAGGTGTCTTGACAGGGTGTGTTGGTTTTGTTTAGCCCAGAACATCAATCAGTATATCAGCAAGGTATCTTTAGCATCTAAGAGAAATTTAAAGCCTTCAAACAAAAGCACTTGTGTTAGGCCTGAAGAAGTGTCTGAAGGGTTGGGAGAAAACACACCCCTGTGTTCATCTGTTGGTTTTGCTTAGCCCATTTTTTACTAGTAAGTGGGATGGGGCACAGAGATGGCTCCTGTGGGTCCTGTGTGTGTGTGTGTTAATTTTTTTCCTCTCTTCTGCACAGCTGTGGCAGGGGAGAGCCGAGAGAGCAGATGTTGTAGGTGCCTGGCATTTGGCCAGGGTCAAACCACAACACAGACACAGAATTTTCAGGAATGCAAAAGTAATTATTCAGACAAAGAAAACTGATCTGTCCATACCAATGTCACTAGTAAGGTTAAACCAAGAATCCTCTGGTAAAACAGGAACATATTTCATTCAGAGGAAAGTTTTGTAAAAGAGGCTGGCCCAGAGTCTGTGCAGCATCTGGAGGGAATGACACAGGGTGGTTTCAGTATGGACCCATGAATAAAAGATGCTGCTTTTCCAACCGTGCTTGCCTGTGCCTGGTCCATCTCAGGAGCCAGGCAGGTGCAGGCAGAGCAGCAGAGATCTGAAACTCGATGGCTGCACAGTCTGGCCAAGTCTATGTCACTGGGGAAGCCAATCAAGAGCCCCGGGGCCAAGGCAGAGCCCTGAGGGACATCCCTCATCCCCGGCCTGCAGCTGGACATGGAGCCACTGCCCACAGCTCCCTGGCTGTGTCCATCTGGCCGATGCCTCGTGCCCCGAGCAGCTCACCCTCCAAAGCCAGGGCTCTGCAGTGTGGGGCTCAGGCTGTCGTGTGGGATTGTGCCCAAAGCCTCTCAGGGCTGTGGCACATCAGGGGCTGCAAGTGCCCAAGTCTGGGGCTGCTCCATGCCACTTACAGTGCATTTGGCTGCTGTAGGGGTGCTGGGTGTGCCCTTTGTGACAGAGGCTCATGGTGTCAGAGCCTTCGGTGATGTGGGACATTGTAGTGCCCAGAGGCCTTTGTGACATGGCAGAGCCTTGCCCTGCTCAAGGGCTATATAAGGGGCGCAGAGCCCTGGGGTGCCTGATCCCAGGAGAGCCACTTTGTCCTGAGGAAGCAGCTCCCCTGAGAGCCTCTGCAGCAGAGCAGGATGGAGGTGCTGGTGGAGGAGGAGAACCTCAACTCCCAACCTGCCACGGAGCAGCCAGGCCTGTGCATGAGGCCCCAGGTGACAGCCAGCCCTGGAGGGAGAGGGGACAGAGGGAGCTGGGATGGGGCTGGAGGGCAGCTGCCTGAGGGCCTTGTGGGCCCTGATGTGCCAAGGCAGTGGCCTCCTTTCACCCCAGCCGGGGCACAGAGCCAGGGTGCTGCCCTGCACAGCCCCTGCTGCCCCCCAGGCACCTCAGCTCCCCAGCTGGAAGCCCTCAGGGAGCAGTGGGAGGGGGCAGTGGGGGAGACAGAGCTGCCAAGGCCCCAGAGTGTGGAGTGGGGCTTGGCCAGGGAGGAGACAGAGTGGGAACCCTACGTGGGCCAGGAACTGCCCCAGTGCGGAAATGACAGTGTCCAAGAGCTGCACCAGTGGGAATATGGGAGGCACCATGGGCCTTCCCAGTGGGGACATATGAAAGTCCAAGAACTGTTCCCTGGGGAATACAAGAGACACCAGAAACCTTTCCAATGGGTAAATGAGAATGCCCAAAAGCTTTACCAATGGAAATACGAGAGATACCGTGAGCTCTCCCAATGGGAAGTCTCCATGGGTCAAGAGGCGTCCAAAGGGGAAGTCAGACAAGACCCAGATCTGTCCAAAGGGGAAGTCAAACGATACCCAGAGCTGTCCCAAAGGGGACACAAGAGAGACATAGAGGAATGGCAGGAGGACAGGAAACAGATCACCACCCGCACCATCTGGGTGAACCCCAAGTTCCCACAGATCCTGCAGGATCCCAGTGCTGCTCCCCAGGATTCAGCCAAGGCAGCAGCTTCTCCTGCCTTGGCTGAGCAGGTGAAGGCGGCAGGGGCACAGAGCCAGGACACTGCCCCACAGAGCCCCTGGTGCTCCCCCAGCCCCTCAGCTCCCCAGCTGGGAGCCCTCAGGGAGCAGTGGGAGGAGGCAGTGAGGGGGACAGAGCTGCCAGAGCCACAGAGTGTGGAGTGGGACTTGGCCAGGGAGAAGGCAAAGTGGAAACTCTACATTGACCAAGAGCCATTCCAACGGGAATACGAGACAAAGAGCTGTCCCAAGATGAAGATGACGGCGACCAAGAGCTTTCCCTAAGGGGACTCTCCAGTGACTGGGAGCTCTCTGAAGGGGAAGTCAGACGACAGCCAGCATTGTCCCAACATGGAGACAACAGCAACCAAGAGCTTTCCCTAGGAGAAATCTCCTGTGACTGGGAGCTCTCTGGAGGGGAACTCAAACCAGAGCCAGCATTGTCCCAATCCACAGATGACAGCAATGAAGAGGATCTGCAGGAGGACTGGGAACAGATCACCATCCGCACCATCTGGGTCAACCCCAAGTATCCCCAGCTCCTGCAGGACCCTGACAGCCCCTGGTGCTCCCCCAGCCCCTCAGCTCCCCAGCAGGTAGCCCAGGCCCTCGGGCAGCAGCCAGCTGCCCCTCAGAAGCCCCTGTCCCGCTTCAGGCGGGCGCTGTGGGCTCTGCTCAGCCTGTTCCACTGCCCCTGCCTGAGGCCTCAGCCAGACGAGTAGCCCTGCTGCCAGCGCCAGGCCAGGCCCTGCAGGTGCAGCTGGCCAGGAGTCTGTCTGGTGTCCTGAGGGAGCCACACGGGTGGCCTTTGCCTCCACAAGTCCATCCAGGCTGAGCAGGACTGCCACACAAACCATTATTCCATTACAGGGAAAGTTTGCTTCAGGAAACAGTAGTAGGAAGAAAAGAAGTCCACAAAAAAATTCCACCCCCCAAAAAAACCCCAAAAAACAACAACAACAAAAAAAGAAAAAGAATAGGCATAAGAATAAGAAGATAATAAATAAATAGTAGTAGTACAGAGTAATGATAAGAAGAAAAAGAATAACAATGAAAATAGTAAGTTGAAGAAGAAGAAGAAAAAATGGTAGCAGTAGTAGTAGTAAATGAAGAAGAAGAAGATGAAGAGGAAAATATAGTGGTAAATAATAAAAATAATAAGAAAAAGAATAAGAATTATAAGAACAACAAGAATATGAAGAAAAGAAATAATAATAGTAATTAATTATAAGAAATAGAATAAGAAAAACAATAACAATTAGGAGAAAAATAAGAATCACTAAGATGAAGAGAAAGAAATAGTAGTAGTAGTGGTAAATAAGAAGAAGGAGAATCTTAAGATGAAGAAGAAGATTATACAGTAGTTTCAACTGACTATCTTCTGCTCTTGCTCCCTCTCTCTCTCAGACCTCTTTCCTATTTCTTTCCATCACTCTACCTCCCTTTCTTGTTAAATAAAATCCACGTTAAATCAAATCCACATGCTGTCATCATATGGTCTCCTTTGCACCTTCATTGGGGCAGAGGCATCTCTCCCTCATGGGATCAAAACACCTGGGCAGAGGTGGCAGAGGTCCCTTCCAGCCACAAGCATTCCGTGATTCTGTCAGCTGCTCGCTTCCCTTCTTGCCTCTGCTCGGAGCTGGGACTGTGCTTGGAAATGTGCAGCAAAGAAGCCTTTGCTGTCTGCTCTCCTGGGAGCCCCCAGGGCTTCGGGACCTTGTCAGCTGCACCTGCACAGCTCCCTTGCGAGGCACGGCAGAACCAGTGCCCCGGGAGCCTCGGGAATTGCCCTGTGTGATCCATGGACACAGTGCAAGGGTCTGGAATTCAGTCTGCAGCAAGGAAAAGCTCTTCCTGCCCTTTAAGGCAAAACTCTGAAGGGGCCGAAAGCCAAGCAGAACAATATCTTAAAATGACATTTCACGACCAGCCTTCATAATTTAATCAAGGGCTGTTTTAGCACATGGATTAGGAAAAAAATCTGGGAGGGTCTTTGGCTGGAGCTGCCACAGGTCCAGACAGATACCAGGAAAGAAACAGAGCAGGCCAAGGAAGGCAGGAGAGAAAGGAGGACACAAAGAGCGTGAAGCTGAGAAGGTGGCACTCTGAAAACCAGAGCAGGACTTCCTAAAAAGGAATGGGACAGAAAAGAGAGTCCCTGACTAAGTCCTACCTCCCTGAGACAAGTCTGTGAAAAACCTTGGAAGTGCCAAGAGTTAGACCCTTCAGGGAAAGGAATTCTAGTCTCAGTTTAGGGAGCTTCTTAAAGTCCTTCTTAGAGGACTTCTTAAAGTCCTGACCCATGTTTTCACAGGCTTTGTCACTATGGAAAACGTTTGGGAGACACCTACTATAAAATGAAGGCTAAAACTGTAAACGCTTGTCTAATCCAATATGTACTTGTCTCTGCAGAATAATGTCATGTAATAATTTTATTTCTGAAAAGAAAGCCTTCAAATCCTTAATAAATCCCTTTGAAAAGGAGGACGGGAATCATTCATGAGGTCTGCACTGCCTTCCAGTAGACTATCAGAGAGCAGAGTATGCCCACTCTTTCTCCCTTAGAAATCCACTCGGGAACCTGTTCTGGCAAAGGGCAAGAAATTGCCCTTTGTTGTTCACAAGCTGCAAAATTTGCCATTGAGGGCCTGAGCTGTACAGAGTTGCCTGCCAAGAGTAGGAAGTATTGTATTGCATTGTAATGCCAGGCACAGGAATTTGCAGTTGGCCACTGGCATATTCAGGGCTTGCACATAATACAGACATTTTTGCTGATTTACCGGCTGTGGACAATGATGTTATCTGCCCAAGGAACCTGCAACTGCTGCTGATAATGTTAGACAGCTCAAATATCTGCCAGAACCAGATGGCAACTCTTCCTTTTTGCCCATTTATCTTATGCAATTTTCATATCTTTTTTATCAGTTTGGCTTATTTAATTGTAGAGGTTGTTAGTCGTCCTGGAGAAAAATTGTTGAGAAGGCAAGTTTCAAAGTTTGGTATTGAATCCTGGTGCCACTAATGTTTACTAATTTCATTCTACCATTTTATTTTTGTACTCCTAAAATCTGTCCTCTGTTACTGGTATTTTGCTAGTTAGTGAAATTACAATAACTGTAAAAAATTATTTAGCTCATTTCTGAACTTACTGTATTTCATTCAGATTTTTAAAGGTTAAGTTAAAGTAGAAAATCTCTTTGTAACCACTGACGGAAGAGAACAAAATGAAATTACCATTACCCAGGTAACAGGACTAGAAATAGCTGTGGTATTAGTCAACTTAGCATGTACACCCTGCAGCTTGAACTCAAATGCAAATCTGTTCTGTTTCCAGCACAGCAGTGGCCTGACATCCCACTGCTTTGTGTGCACATTTCCCCAAGGAATAAGCTGTGCAGCTTTGCCAAGCCGATATCCCCGAGCAGTGGGAGCTGAAGCAAGTGACTCATGACTGCAAGACGACAGCATGTGATGCAAGACACATACAGGACAAACTGCTGAGAGATGCAGTTCATGACTGAGAGGTTTATTCCCATTGCCAGGAAAGGCCTGGTTCTTTTCCAGCTGTTATCACATTTCATAAAACAAATATGAAGTGTGTGCGGAATTTCTGACCCAAAATCTAAGTCAAACCATTTTCAAGGTCAAATATCAAAAACCAGGTACAGAAGTGTCTGTGGAATCAAGAATTAAAGACAATGAAATAACACCAATTTCTTCATGTTTTCCCCAAAAGTGCCTTAAAAATGAAGCAAGACAAAAACATTTGTATGCATTTCTCTAAAGCTGGTATCATGACCACATGTTGTAAAGTATCACCCCACAACTGCTTGCATTTCCTACTTCTTTGCCTCCCAGAGTAGGGTTCTGCTCTGCTGCAGGAAATACATTGATCAGCAAAGGGGTATTTCCACTTACTTGGCTATCCCTTTAATGGTGATTAGTATAGGAATGGCTATTCAAGGACAAAAAGGGATAACTGGGATTAAACTCCTGACCATGAGTTACTTTTCCCCAATATTAGGTAGTGGATACTAAGTGCAATAGAACTGGGTCCTGAGGGTGCAAAAAAGAGTATTCAGGACAAAACTGCCAAGCTGATACAATGCAATTTAGCTCCCTTACCCAAGCAAAGGAGGCCTCCTGGTTTTCATTAACTTCACCTATTTCACTAAATGGACATTGGAACAAAAATGTGCAGACATTTGGCTGGCAGCACCAGCCAAAATATTTGTGTATAGTTATGTGGAATTGTACCAGTGTAAGGAGTGCTTTAGCTTAGAACTGCCCAGCATAGTGGTCTTGCAAGTTTTTATAAAAAGATGTATTTTTAGTTTCTGAAGGAGTTAGGGATCGAGAATGCCATGTTACACAGTGCTGTTCACTGTGGCAACTTATGACAGCAATACAGCTTTTCAAACAGAACTTATTTATCACTGGTCTGTCTCTCAGCTTGACACCCAGCCCCTTGGATGGATCCCAGGAGCAGTTCCATTTACCTCAGTAAAACAATGGATGTGAGGATGGCAAGACTGGGTCTGACATTTGGAAGTAAGAATGCTCAGAATACATGGAGCTTTGGAACATCAGTGACAGGGAACAGGTTTGAGTAAAAGTTTGAGTAAAAGTGTAAGTGAATAAATAGCCCTCTTGATCTTCTGAACATGTCATGCGTTAATATTGACAATTCCTGACAAAGTTAATCACATTAATGAGGCCAAGTGAAAATTTGGCATGAAACAGGGAAAACGCTGCCCTCCTACATCAACTGTTGCTAATACTTTATGGCAATTACCACAATCATAAATTGGTACTTTACAATCTGTCTTAGCAAACATTGAACTGACAAGCAAAAATCAGTATCTTAAATACAGATGGTTTTCTGACTGAGGAATGCTCAATTAGATTTTGTCTAGACGTGAGCAAAGCCTTTGACACCATTTCCCACAGAATTCTTCTGGAAAAAAACCTGGCTGTTTGTAGCTTGGACTAGTACACTCTTCACTGGGGGTAGGAAAGGGTCTGGAACACAAGTCCTGTGAGAAGTAGCTGGGGGAGATGAGGGTGTTTAGCCTGAAGAAAAGAAAGCTCAGGGGTGACCTAATCACTCTCTACAACTGCCTAAAAGGAAGTTGTAGGGGAGGTTGGTCTCTTCTCCCAAGTAACAAGCAACAAGACAATAGGAAAAGGCCTCAAGTTGCAACAGGGGAGGTTTATATTGGATATTAAGAAGAATTTGTTCATTGGAAGGTTTATTAAGCACTGAAACTCACAGCTGGTGGCTGAGTCATCATCCCTGGAGGTATATAAGAGATGTGATGAGGCGCTTAGGGACATGGTTTAATGGTGGACTTGGCAGTGCTGGGTTAACAGTTGGACTCAATGATCTTAATGGTCTTTTCCAATCTAAACAATTCAATTATTCTGATTATTACTCTCTGATCATCCAATTCTGCCACCTTCAAGACTTATTGAGGAAAGGAGTTGGTATTGATACTATCTTCACATAACCATGACCTTTTCATTTTCTGTCACATCTATGATGATTTATGGAATCCATATACAATGCACAAAATCTGATTTAAGGTCTTCTCCCTATGCATCTTCTATCAAGCTCAGCATGTCATATTCTTGGCAGCCCCAAATCTCTACTGTGCTTATACAGAAAATCTGGGCTTCAGGAGACCTTGGTAGTTAAAGTCTGTCCCCTGTTCCAAGATAAACTTAGACAAAGCAATCAGTATTTATAAAATATTTCTTCCAGCAGTTATGAAAAACAAAGTGAAAATGAAACCTCATCAATCTTCCAAAGCCATCTCTTCCTGTGTGTTTCATAATCCTTTGCATAATGGCAGCAAGCCCTCCATTATGGAAACTGGTTTATTCCCTTCTGCTCCCTCCCAGCTCTGTGTTGTACGCATTTGTAGGCTATTATGAGAATTGAGCTTTCAGTAAGTTAAAGAAACCATTTCCTCTTAGGCTGTGTGTCCTGAGCCTTGGTCCCTTCTTACAGCTTCTTGCATTGTGCCATTATCCCACTTTGAATGAAACAACACTCCAAAAATTTGGCAGTATTTCCCCAGAGACCCAACCAGTGCCGAGTAGGCTGGAGGAGTCCAGGATGGCTTCCTATGTCTGGCAGACTACACTATTGTTTATGCAGTCCAAAACGTGATTACTTTTATTGCAATATTGTGACATTGTTGACCCACTTTAAGCTTGTTGTCCGCTGTAATCTCACAGTTTCTTCATACACAGTGAGCTGGAATTCCAAAGGGTAACAACACAGCCATAGGAAGCCAGCAGCCTGTGCAACAACTGCCCCACAAGGATGTTTGTCCTGTCTGCCCAGGAGCAAGGAAGGCAGGGAAAGATGTGTGTCATCCAGAACTGCTGGCTGGACTGCTCTCACGTGTATTCTTGCCTCAGGTCTGCCACAGGGTGTGTTTGTGGTGCACTGCCAGGCTGAGCAGAGGAGTGAGGGAGATGTGAGAAGGATTCAGGCGAGTTGTAGAAGGAGAGCGTAGGAGGAACAAGGAACATTCGTGGAAGAAAGATGGCCAGTTGTTGATAAAGTTGTGGTCTTTTTGACTATCCTCCTTCTTGATCAAATTCTGATAAACTTCTACTCAAATTTCATTATTTCCAACAAATATTCTGCTCTGACCAAGGGGATCTGGTTTGAGAGGGCATGTTACGTTATTAAAAAAACAACATAGAACTCCATGCACAGTTCACTGAGAGTCTAGGAGCTGGAGAATGTATCATCCAAGTAGTACTACAGCAGCAGCTGTAGTAGGAAGCTGAGAACAGCTTCTCTATTGCTGACATTTGATCTAACCTGCCCTGCCTTTTTCTGTTTTTCTTAATGAATCTTTCTATCATCCATTGAACAGTTATTTGCTCCTTGAATAGTCTTAGTAATCCCCAAATTTGAAGGAGTACCTGGGAGTTATTTTTTTGAGAAGGACAGCACAGTAGGAAGCACAATCACTATGAAATTGAAGCTTAGCTTCACTTTTTTCTAAGACACATTCTTATTAGGAAGAGGCCTGACTTCTTAAGGAATAAATAAGGCAAAGTCTGTGAAAAACCTCAGCTCAGAAATTGTCTGCTCACCTTTACATGAGCTGCTTTCTGGAAGGGAAGGAGAATTGTTTTCTGGCCTTTGTTTTACTTGTGGCAACTTTTTTAGTGTACGGACATAGAGATTCCCCCATACTTTGAAAAACGTTAGGGCTTGATGCTGTTGAGTCACACCTTTGCTTATTTTTGTGTATGCAGGTTCTACTCCTTAATCCATTAAAAAAACATCAAGGGAGGCTGCAGATATTCATTTGGGGAAAGCATAGAGTTTTCTAGGAGCTGGACTTTGCTGGACATTTCAGAATATTAGCAGAAAAGCAGCAATCCTGCACAGAACTGGTATGTGTGTATATATGCTTACAAGGTCAAAGAGGTGCAATAAGCACTATGGCTGAGGAAAGGATGAAAAGCAGGGGAAAAAAGGACAAAATCTGTATTGCAACAATTGCCCTCCAAGCTAGAAGAGTAGGAGTGTACCTGATGCAGATTATTCATTGCTCTGGCCCTCCATGTAGATGCACTGATTTCTACAATTCGAAAAAATATGTAATGAAGTGCTGAAGCAACTGTTAGTAGTAAGGCCAGCCTAGAATAAGCCCTAAGTTTTTTAACTAGAGTTGCAACTGAAAAGAGAACAGTATGTTCCCTCATTTTCCAACAGATTACTTATGATGAGGAAAATACTCTTTCACCTTGCTAAGAAATAATCACACTATTTCAAGAGTCGATTCAAAGCTATCCACAAAGAACAAGAGGCATCAGGTGCCATTTCTTATTTTGAGCTGTGATTGAACCTGTGACGGTCAATAATGACAAATGGCCAGAGAAAGACAAAATTCCCAAACACATTACCAAGTCCCGTCTCAGCAGAGTCTTGATGTATTGTAACACTTGCCAGCCAACACATACATCTTCTTTTACTCTTTGGCAGCTCTCCAAAGGGTTGGTTTTTTTTTTTTTTTTTGGTCAATAACACACAATTGCACTCACTTCAGAACCCAGCAGCGAGGGTGGTGCTCTGTCAGGGCACCCATAGCTCAGGCCAATGTGCCACCACCAGGCATTGCATGGGGCTGCCTGTAGCATCTGTGGCTCCATAGGGCTTTCTGAAAACCTGAAGAAGGGGAAATGTTGCACAGGTGGGATGTTTGAGCCACTCCTGGCTTTCCAGTGGGATGTGGCCAGCTGTGGCTGGCTCATGGTGTGGCACAGGGGAGCATGGCTTGTCCACCCCACACTACCACTGTAACCACTAAACTACATCACCCAATGTCAGACCCAGACATCTCTTAAGCACCTCCACCACCTACCTGGGCAACCTATTCCAATGTCTGAGCACCCTAAAACTGCGAAAAAAATCTGAAGCTCCTCTGCCTCAGCTTAAGGCTATTTCCTCTAGTCCTCTCACTGTAGACAGGGGCAGAAGAGACTGACCCCCACCTCCCTACAACCTCTTTTCAGGTAGAAAATCCTCCTTACTGTGTCCAGTTTTGGGGTCCTCAGGACAACACAGACATGGAGCTCCTGGCGTGGGTCCAGTGGAGGGCAGTGAGGATGAGTGGGGACTGGAACATCTGTTTCATGAGGAAAAGCCAAGGGAGCTGGGCCTGTTCAGCTTCGAGAAGAGATGACTGAGAGGGGACCTCATTAATGTGTGTAAATATCTAGAAGGGGGCTGTCAGAGGATGGACCAGGCTCTGCTCGGTGGTACCCAACAACGGGACAAGAGGCAAAGGGCAGGAAGTTCCACCTGAACGTGAGGAAGAACTTCTTCCCTGTGCAGTGACTGAGCACTGGGACAGATTGCCCAGAGAGGGTACGGAGTGTCACTCACTGGAGACATTCCAGAGCCATCTGGACACAGCCCTTTGCCCGGCGCTGGCCCCGCTCGAGCAGGGAGGCTGGACCCGCTGCTGCACTGTGGTCCCTTCCAGCCTGACCCACCCTGATCCCCGCAGTGCCGGGCGAGGCGCTCTGAGGGCCGAGGCGGCCGGGGCGCGTCACCGCGTGACGCCGGCGGCTGCGGGGAGGCCGGGCCGGGGCCGCCCGCGGTGGGTGGGCAGCGATCCCCTCCGTCCCGCACACGGACACGGCAGCGGGCGCGGCGCTAGGAGGCCATTCGGTGTCGGCGCCTCCCCGCCTGCCTCCCTGCCGCTGGGGGTGTGTGACAGGCGGGCAGGGCGAGCGCGTCACGCCGGCCGCGCTCCGCCCCTCGCTCCTGCTGCCGGCGCCGCCAGCTCGGCCCGGCGCGGGCAGGCGCGCGGGCGGCGCAGCCATGGAGCCGGAGCGCGAGTGCCGGGTGCTCTCCATCCAGAGCCACGTCGTCCGCGGCTACGTGGGCAACAAGGCGGCCACCTTCCCCCTGCAGGTGAGCGGGCGCGGATCTGCTCCTCCTCCTCTCCCTCCTCCTCCTCTCCCTCCGCCGCTGTTCCCTGCGGGGCGGCGCGGGGAGCCGGGCGGGCGGTGTGACGGCAGCGCTGCCCGGCGGGCTCCGGCGCCCGAGCGGCTCCTGCCAAGCCGGGGTAAGGTCAGGGCACGGCGGAGAGATGCCCGCACGGGCGCCCTCCCCGGTGCCGGGGGAAGCCGGCGGCATGCCCGTCCCGGGGCTCCGCGCACCCCGCGGCCGCTGCGGCTGCGCCTCCCGCCGGCTCCGCGCCGCTCTCGTTAACGCAGCTCCTGCTGGGGCCGTGGCACGGCGAGCGCCGCTCGGCAGGGGAGGGGGAGCCGCGGGTGCTGCTGCTGGCTTTGCTCGGCACCGCGCTGCCGGCTCCGGGCTGAGGGCGGCTCCGCTGCCGCCCCGAGGCGCATCCAGCCGGGCTCATGTCCCTCCCGGCAGGGTCATCGCGCTGTGCCGCTCCGGGGACTCGGGGCACCGCTGTCCTTGTGCTGGCGCCCGGCTAAGCGCCGCCTGCCCTCGGGCGGTGGTGATCCCCCATCCCGGAGGGTCTGGGGAAGCTGTGCTGGGGCGTAAGGGCTACTGAATGCCTGTGCGAGGCAGGGCCAGAGAAGGTGCCTGACACGGCCCGGGGCTCGAGGGTGTAATTGGATCTTGGCCTTCATGGCTGTCATGTGCCGCCGTCAGAGTTGTTTGCTTGGGTCTCGCCGGTGGTGGGAAAACACCGGGCGAGCCTTTGCACATCACACTCTTCGTTCTTATAACGGGTCTGTATCCTAAAAAGCTAACTTGGGGCCTCCCCCTCAAGAGGTCTGTGTGCCTTGACCCACGTTTGTCTGTGTGGAGCTCTCTAAGAACCTCATTACAGCAGGCGGTGTGTTGTGACATTGGTTATCTCGGTGTGTGCTTCCCAAACGATGCTGCAACTCATTTGACTAGACGGGAGAGATGATGTACTCTGATAAATGATGCAAGTGAGATCAGGACTGCAACAGTGTCACACCCCCTTATCACCATCTAGTTATAATGTAACCAAATCTCTTGAAAATTAATGTATGGTGAAGGGTGATGTACATATGTAATCTGAGTACTGTGGAAAAATACGAGTGTGTAGTGCTTCGGGCCAGGAAGGTTGTCATGAGCTGCAGGCCAAGTGTCCCTCCTTTCCTAAAAAAATTATTTTGCAATAGTACTTCCCCTTTCTATTTTTGTGTAACAGAAGGGCACACAGTAGTACTTACTGCAGAAATCTCCAGTCTCTTAAACTGTTCTCTCTCTCCATTTTAATTCTCTGTCAAGGGTTCTCTTTGCTTTTCTGTAACTCAACCTTTCTGTGACACATGAGCTGTGTTACTTGACAAGTGGGTTCCAGGAAAGTGTCTTTAGTCCCTTGCCTATGACAGTATAAAATACTACTGGAGCTAAAAAAGTACTGTTGATGTTGTAGCTGAGTGGTGTTTAGGAAGCTGTCACACTCATACTGTATAATGTTCTTCAGTGTATAGTATAGCAAGAAGTTTCTGGGGTGGGAGGAAAAGAAATCCACTTGGGGAACAGCCAAACTCCTGCCACTGCAGGTTGTGCTTGCAAATCCTATGTAGGCAGCCCTTAGTGAAGTTGTGCTTGCTGGAAAGTTATCTAAACTATTGTTTTGCTAGAACATCAGCTGGGGCAAGGAAACTTTGCTTTTCTTTATGTCTTCGTGAAACAAGGAAGGGAATTACAAACCTGACTTTTTCGTGTTTTTTAATATAAAAATAAAAACGATAGCTGTATCTGTTCTTCAGGATGGATACGAGTCTGGCATGCTGTTGTTATTTTCCATTCTCATTTTTTTGCTTCAATTTTCTGAACCAGTTAGGTGAGGCTTCCTTCTGAGCTCACCAGTATTGAGTTTGCAGGGCAGGGTGTGTGTAGATAAGTGTGTCTGTGTGCTTGTGAGGTCTGATGGGCTGAAACCCTGACACAACATTTCAGGAATCTGCATTTGGACAGCAGCATCCAAATAGAAAACCAGACATGGTTTTACCTGCTCTATGCAGGCTTCTTTAAAAAATATCACTCATGTTTGAATGACCCGTTCTTTGGTGGAAATCTGTGACATTATTATCAATAGCCAGCAATTTGCACGGGAGAGTATTCTTTAATGTTGTTTTTTAACCAGCTGGTTTCATTTTGTGAGGCTTCCTCCTGGATAAAAGGTAAAGTATTTAAAAGGTAGATTTGTGGAAAGACTTCCTCTATGGAGTTTGTGGTAAACACTTTCTATATGGCAAATGGAGCAAAACAGAGTTGTACCCTATATTAGACCAGTTATAATAATGGAAGTAATAGAGCTGAGAGGTGTTAGAACCCTTTATACCATTTCAGGTTCAAATACATTTAAGTTGTTAGAGAATCTAGATTAAATAATAGGTTATAGAGGAAATGTGCATGTGGATTTGCCAGAAAGGGAACTGCCCTCAACACTGCTTTGAATTCTGCCTTGTCAAGAGTTTAAATAGTTTTTACTTGCATGGTCTTACTATCTCTTCAGAACATTCTGAAGGTAGTTCTGAATTATTTTAAAAATAGTCTTAAGTTATTCACAGTTGTATATTCTCAGCTTTTAGTATGAGGAAGTGGTTCAGGATTGTCCAGTATTTAAGAGAGAAAGAGCAGTAGGGTGTACATTAACTTGGGGAGTTGCCACTGTCAGTCAGATAAATTATTTAAAAACACAAAAAAGCGTTTCTCCGTTTCTAAATGTTTCTAATGTTGACTACGATTTGTCATATCTTTTATGATATAAAATAAAAACATATGTTGTTGCCATGATATTCAACTTCACTTGTATCATATGTGCCTTTTTCCTTAGAGGCATCTTTTAGCTGGTAATTTAAATATAATTTTAGCTTACCTTTCCTGCCCCACCTTCTAGGTGGGCAGAATGTGGCAATAAGTAAAGGGATCAGAACTGGCAAGCAGAGAGTTAGAATCCTCCTCAAACCACAGAGAATCCATCCACAAGGACAAAGTGATCTCTCTTCTGCAGAGGGACCTCATTCTGACCAGCAGAGAAACTTGGTAGGCAGAGGAATTCAGGATTCATATACTGCACCCATCATAATATCAACTCTTGGGAATGAGTGTGTCCGTCTGTGTGCTCAGCTCTTGGGGCCTCCATGAGCTTCCAAGAAAGAGTTTTGAAAATATAAGGAAGGGGCGTGAGAAAGTCCCAGCCAGTTTAACCTGGGCACTGGATGTTTGCATTTGGTTGCCACTGGACTAATTTGTACCCCTGTCTGCAAACCAGCAAATGTTATCTCTGCTTTTGTCTCAGTAACAGTGATGGTGTGGGCTTTTTGTTGTGTTGGTTTTGTTTTTTTGGGGTTTTTTTGTCTGTCCTAACACTCATAGAATTTGAGAAAATCATGCCTCTGTTTTGAGTATATAATTCCTGACTTCCTTTTATATCTCCTTACCTTGAAGATGGAGCTAAAAGCTTAGACAAAGACCATTAATTATTTGGATCTGGAGAATGACATTGTCTATCCTGAACTGTAGAACATACCATAAACAGTTTCTACAATACGGGATAAAAGGCCTTTTGAAATCTGTTCGATTAATTTATTTTCTTTAATAAATTTAATAAAATAAATTTAATATTTAATAAAATAAATTTAATAAAAATGAACTGTAGAACATACCATAAACAGTTTCTACAATACGGGATAAAAAGGCCTTTTGAAATCTGTTCGATTAATTTATTTTCTTTTTAATTTTTTCCCTCTTGCTAAATGGAAATTATTGTCCTGGTGTTAATAAGAACTGATGATTCTCAGGCTAGTTCTCAGTAATTCTCCTCTGGAAAGAAAACAGTAAGTCCACAATTTTTAGCTACTTCTTAATTGTAGAAAAAATGGGAAAACAACTTTGGCCAGCACAGATGGTAATTTATTTGATGTTGAGGGATAGTCTTGAACTGCCTTGTCCAGCATATGCTGAGACCAAAACCAGTATCAGTAGATCTTTACTAATTATTTACTGCCTTAACAAAAAACTTTAAGACTTTTTTCCATTATTTTGTTGAAAGGTATAGCCAAATGGATTAAGGACTGTGTAGAAAGATAAAGTGCATCTCTTATTTAACATGACTGCTTTTTCTTTTTCAAACCCTCCTATTGTGTTAATAGTATGAGTCAGAAGAGGATGAATCAATCAAAAGTCTTTACAGAGTAACAATAAGGAATGTTCTTACTGGGTAGCCCTTATTTTTGTTACAGATCAAAGGCTGAAAAAACCTAAACCCTAAAGAAAAAAATAAATACAAAGATGAAAGAATGTATTTGGTCTTTGTAATATCCAAAGATTGTCCTAAATTGCATATCTGAAACAACAGTTATTGCTGTAGAATCATACTTCAAATGAAGCTTGTGGAAGCCTGCTTTTCCCCCTTGTCTTTGTTCTTTTAAGAAAGGTAGATAAGGGGTGAAGGAATTAAAAACAAGCAACCCAACACATATAAAGTTCACAACCCCTCTGGGAAGGCTTGTTCAAAGCTGTGTAAAGACCATTTGCTTCTTATGTGGATGTCAGCACGTGTAGCTGCAAAAGTCTGGTGAATACCGTTGCACAGGGTGAGGTCCTGAAAAAGATTTGTAATCTTTTTGTAATCCAGAACATTGGAACAAGATGGTTCCCCACCTGGCAATCTGGATTTCTAGGGAGAGGTGTTAGCAGACTTTTCCAGAAGTGCCTGGGTAGATGAACCCAGCTCAGGAGCACTGAGAGAACTTTGAACCTCTCAGAAGATTGGAGGAAATGGACTTTCCACCTGCATGGTAAACTGGGATGGAAGGCGAGTGGGACAGGACTGGGAGAGCATAAGAAAGTAGATTATTCCGCAAAAGACACCACCACCATCACCACCACCAACAAAAAACAAACAAAAAAACCCAACCAACCAAACACAAAAACTCAAAACCAAAAAACAAAACCAAACCAAGCAAACAAACAAAAAACCCACGAAAAAAAAAAAAAAAAGGAGTGTATTTGTCACTTTCAGCTCTTAACATTGCTTGAAGACAGACTAAACTAAACTGAGGCTACTGGGGTCTCACTTTTACTTAACAATAGGAGTTTATGTTTGTGCAGATTTCTAAACAAAGAGACCTCAATTTTCTTTTTGAACTCTTAATGGAATCTTTTCAGCTTCTAATGCAAAATAATCAGCTTGAAAAGTCAGAGTAATTTCAACCTGCCTCAAAGAAGTGCAGCTGGGGCTGCAGATGTGCTGTGGACTCTGAATGGCTGGGCAGAGCCTCTAATGAATGGAGAGTGGGACTGACTGAACCATCCTCATCCAAGGTCAGCTCTGTGTGACTGTGGGATTCCTGACTGTTCCTGCAAGTCACTCAATAGTGGCAGCTTGTTAAATAAGCCTTTGTCATGAAAATTCAGTCATGAAAATACAGAAATGCTGAGGGATGTTCACACAGGCTGATTGTATAACATGGTTGAAAAGCTGCAAAAACAATTTTAAGATGCATTAAAGGTTGTTGTGCAGTGTGTGTATGGGGCCAGTTGGCATTTGAAACTTTTTGAAAAGATGATGATAAATATTTGCAACAATTGATGATTCTGATAATTTGCTGACTTTTTCATAGTAAATTGTGAAAGGTTGAACTGTGTAGATGCATGTGCTGGTATTTGACATTCTAGTTACACTGGAGTGTGTGTAGTGACGTGTTGTGAACAAATAGTTTTTGACATAATCTTTTCATCTATCACAACACAGCAAGGTAAAAAGATGAAGGAGGATCCCATTCGGTGTCTACAAGTACATGCAAATATTTGACTTAAGAGGAAGCAAAAATACTTTACCCTGATTCACCCACTGTCTTTGGAAAAAAAATTTGACTTGTCAAGAAATTGCAAATCTTATTAAAAGACTGGAAAACCTTGCCTAGAGGTGGATTTGCACTGTTTGTGTGGGGAATATCATGTACTCAGAGACTCAGTAGCAAGTGTTTACTTGCTTAAGGCATTTTTATATTAGGAATGGCCTTATTTTCTGTCTTTAAGTCTTAGATTTTTTTTTTTTTTTTAATTCTTGCAGCAGTTGATGTCTTATTTCTGCTCCAGCTGAAACAGCTGAGAGAATATTTTTTTGTGTAAAAACAAACAGGGGCAGATAAGAGAGTGAGCAGTTATCTGTCAGGTTTCTGGGGGAAGGAAAAAAGCTTCAGGTTAGTTTCATTCTACAATGTCTGGAAATGTATTAAAAATGAAAGTACAATTTGAAATAATAAAATTAATCTTTAATTATGTATATGAGAATTGTACACCTGAGAAAAACAGAGGACATAGAAAGTTACTGACAGCTCTCCAAAATCTCTCTTTAAGTAAACTGTTGTCTTTTACTATTCACTTTTTGTATTTATATCCAAAAAATGATGCTCACCTTTCCATGAAAATCGTATTTAGTAATTTTAGATAAGGGACACAGCATTATCCACGGCTGACTGAACACATGCCAGGCAGGTATTTTTAGCCTCTTTGGGCTGAATGGATGCAAGTGGAAGTTCCATTTCATTTGCTTGTGTTGTATGGAAAACAGGCTGGAGTTGGTGAGGCAAGGTTAATGTGAGGAGCTAGACATTAGTCCTGGGACATAAAATGTCCATTCTTCTGAAATTACTATATGCAATAGAGTGTGCAGCTGCATAGTAATATGTACAGAGGAGAAAATATATATGTATATGATGAGCATAATGTTTGAAACTTGCCAAGGAGGTCTGTGCTGATAGATACTATGAGCCCCAGGAGAAGCCAGGCTAGTTCATCATCTTGTGGCTGGGCAGCAATGGGGTGACTTATCATAGCTAAAAAAATATTACTGTGCTGAACTACCTGAAATTTTTCAAGCCTTTGTTCAGGATTCCTATTTGTTCATGTTAATTCATCCATGACACCTCCGAGCTGCAGTTCCCTTAACATCTGGAACAATTATCCACAGAGCAGGAGAGACAACTGAGAGACCAAAACCGCTTCTGTGCTTCATTTAAAAACAAAACAAACTTCTCTTCACCCTCTGTCATCCTTTGTAAATTTTAAGCATATGGAGTAGTTTGGGCTGAGCAGAAATCCTTGCATGGTGATTTAACTTTGCTGTCTTGGGAATGCAAAACACCTCTTGCCAGCTGGATGTGTGGGATTGAGGAGGTGCTAGAGCACACACTGGAAAATGGAAAGTCTGTCCCCTGTGGCAAAATAAAAGCTGGAGAGCTGCTTTCTGATCTGTAGATGCAGTGGCTCCCAAAACCAGCAGTAAATGGTTTTCCTGACCTGCAGAACATTTCCAGTCTGGCCACAACTATTCCCCTTCTCCCCACTGTGGGGTCCAGTCATGTTTTACCTCTCAGAAGAGGGTCTGTGTGAAAGTCTCCAGCAAGGATGGCACAGCTATCAATGACATTAATAAGCTGAAGAGAGGAATCCATGACAGTCTTCAAGAACAGAATTCATTGGGTCATCCTGCTGGAATTGTCCAGGAAAGTGCAGTGCTAGTCTGTCCCACAATATCAGAATACAACAACATTTTTCCTCTTATTCATTTAGCAGATTGCTAGCCAATAAAGCCTTACTTTCATACTCTCTTTGTTGTTAATACTAAATTATTTGTTTTTTTCCTGAATTTTGCCATGTTTCTTCATAGCTGCTCTACATTGTAATTCTGTCTCCATCTTCTCTGAGGGGAAGGAAAAAGAAAATAAGTTATGGCAGAAAAAAATGTGGGCTAAATTCTCAAAATTTAATACTGTTTTGCAGAATTGTACACTGGAGTTTATGGTCATGTATTTATTAAAGTCTGGCCTAAATCTAAACAAATTAAATACATGTATATTTCATAAATCTGAGTATCTTCATGTATTTTACGACATTTGTTTTGGATTATGGGTACTACTGAGCAAGGGAAGGGTGAAGGAAAACACTCTTTTTCCATCCATCTTCACTGTGGTTACTCTCATTTTTCTGGCAGGACACAGCCCCTGTCTCACAGGCACCACACAGCCTGTGGAAAACCATCACCATAACTGAGCATTTAACAAAAATCAAAACAAAAGTTTAAAAAACCCAGCTGTTTAGTTCTCACTGTAGTTAATGGAAGTAACATTGTGCCTCTAACCACTCATACAACAACCAAACAAATACATGGCAAGCTAGTGTTTCAATTTGAGAAGTTTTATATTGTCACCTGTCCTCTAGGGTACTGAAATCTGCTGGTTTCAGTGGAGAAGCCAGATTGAGAAACACTTGCTCTGGCTTTACCACTGCCAGCTGGTCCTTCCACCTTGCATTATTTTTGTCCACTTCAATGCTCCAAGGAAAGTAATTTTGTCAGGCCATGTGGTAAACTACTCTGAGAAACCATCCAGGTAATAAATGACCTGGCAAAAATGGAAAAGGAGAAAGCAAGTGTTGATTTGGTGAGCCAATTTGCTGATCCATTTCCCTAACACAAGCCCCACAGACAGCTCTTGTGGCATAGCTGAGGTGCCAGGGCAGGAGCAAGCCCCAGGCACCTGGTGTCTGCTGAAGGAAACATTCTGCAGAGTATTCTTCTCTAAGAAATCTGCTTATTCTGAAGGAAGTGGTGAGACATTTATCCATTCTCTAGAAGCTTCATTCTTTCTGTGTGGTGGCCTTGGTCTGATCTTCACATAATGTGGCACCTCTTTCAGGGAGCTGTTTCCTGTTTTGTTCCTACAAGTATCTGTTACCATGCAGTTTAACATCTAAACCTTTAGTAGGAGAGTGGGATCCATTCATAGTCTACCTAAGAAGTCCACATAAAGCATGTGCTGGATAAAACAAATCTCTCTTGTAAGATAAAATTCCACCTTAGATGTACAAAATGGGCTCACCCACACCTTGCTAATGGACTGTTGGTTAGCGACCTGGCTAGCCAAAATATTTAGGAGGATTAAAAATAAAGTAAAAATCAGGAAAAGAATGTGCTGTGGGATCCTGCCCCTCATTTCATTCACTAAAATAAAAGGGATGATTTCCACGCCTGTTGAACCTGTTGCTGCTGTCTGTGTCTGCCTCTCCTTATCAGTGTTTGCAAACTTCTTGTGTAGCACTGTAGGATTCCAGCTGGCAGGAGTTTGCAGTGACAGTATGGTGTTTCTGTCAAATTAGATCCAAGTGTAGAAGGAATCAGCATGAAGATGATGAGTCTGAAATCTGCAGTGAACCTACTTCTCCATCTGAAATCAGTATCTGAAGTCGCTGTTGCCTAATAGTAAACAGTCTCAGGTAGAGTGTGTTGTTTGAGGTGGAAGGCAGGCAGAGACCCCCAGCACCACCTCATTCTGCTATTTTATGTTTGTCCTTTAGTGCAAAGGATGAAGGGGAGAACAGCAGCAGAAACAAGTTTTTCTGTCCTTCATTGGCCTTAACCTTTATAAATGGGTGTCTTGCAGATCCATCACTTAATACCACTGCAGATGGCAGGAATGGCCTCCTGCCCATAGGAAGGTCAATAGAGCAGCTCTACCACAAATCTTTTGACCCTGCAGTCATCTCAATCCCAAACTAGAACTGTTGTTATGTAGGAAATAGATCTGAGGAGGGTGTGTGTCTTGCAGGCACAGGAGGCTGTTTGTTTGAGTAGCCTATGGAAAAATGGTCATGATGTAGAGCAAGGAGATTCTTAGTGCTGAATAAAATGGCTTAGAGGGAGTTTTGATAAAGGCATGTCTTTTATGTCATCTGAGTATCTTGCATTGACCAGTTAGCAGTGAATGCCAATCCGTCTATCCAGGTGCAAAGAAAAATTAGTGACCTGGTGGTATTTGCTCTGAAGTATTCCTGTGTCTCTAAGGCTTATTTGGAAAAGCATCCTTAAGGCATTAGTGAATGATCTTGATTTTGGCCTAATTACTATTCAGATAAGTACTTACATTGCAGGCCTTTTCAGAAAAATCAAGAAATTATTTATTTGAGAGCAGATTCACTGCAGTCTCAGGCTGTTCTAGTCTTTTCTGTTCAGATGGTCATGATATTACAGTTAGATCAGCCCATCAGCAAATTCTCAGTGAGGAGCAATTTTCCAGAGCACTTTGACAAAAATTGTAGTCTGCTCTGGCAGAAGAGAGAGGATTTGTTTTCTGCTCCAGTCTTTACAATGTCCTCTGTGGTTTCAGTGCTGAAGTCAGCTTATCAGTACTGAAAATTGGTATACAGTTGATCAAAGGTAAAAAGGGAGTGTCATTCAAGAAACAAGCCCTGTTCAGTGTCCAACCACCCTTGGAGGGAAGAACCTTTCCCTAATATCCAACCTAAACCTCCCCTGACACAACTCTGGGCAATTCCCTCTGATCCTGTCACTGTCACCACAGAGAAGAGATCAGTGCCTGTCCCACCTCTTCCCCACCTTTGTATCCCTCCTTTGGATGCACTCGAATAGCTCAATATCCTTCTTACATTATGGTGCCTTTTCCTCAAGGTCATCTGGTATATATTTTTACTGTCTGTTTTGTAATAGTCTATTTCTAACCTCAGAATTTGAAGTGGTCTGTTCATAAATCACCAATAATATGTCCAGCATCCCTTTCCCCCGTTTATTTGGTTTAGTATTTTTATCCTGGCACAATATCCCCAATATCTTAATGATTTTTCTTTGCAGTGCCTTGTCAAATGCTGCACTAAAATACAGCTATATTATACCTGCAGAGTTCTCTTTAGCTACTTGGTATGGTTTGTTGAAAGCTCAGAAAGAGAAGAAAGAGATTGGGTTAGTCAATAGCAGTTTCAGTTTGGTTTATCAGCCCACGCCAGCAATTATTCCTGCTTCACTAATTGTCAGGGCATGCCTTTTCTTTTTCCCAAGTTCCTATTTCTCAAACTGAATTAGTGTTCTTACTTTTCTACACCCAGTACAATGTACCATTTTTGGTTCAGCAGCAAATGGAAGGAGATGCAATTAAGTGAAAGAGCTGGCGCACAGTGAGAGGCGCAAGCTGCAACTGGGAAATTTCCCTCTTTCTCCTATTTCAAATTAGTTTGATTACAGAAATTCAGCCTTTTAAAACATGTTTCTATGCCATCTCCAGAGGAATACAGTGGAGCAATGATGTTCATTGGAACTGCAGTGATGGCTGTGTGAGGTGAAGTTCCAAACTGTAGGACATTAATGCAAACAGCTTGTATTACAATGGATGCATGGAGCAATTCATGGCCTGACACAGAGACTTTCTTATTGGAAAATATCACTGCCATTACTTAGCAAAAAACACCCCAAACCTCAATTACCTTGCTTGACAGGGTAATTTTAACTGTGGTAGTAAAGTTAATTCTGTTAATGTCTTTCAATTAAGTTCAGTTTTAATATATATGTAAAAAGCTGGAAGGAATAGAATGCATCTAGTTTATGTGATACTGCATTTTTTTTACACGATTAAAGGCATTCCTGGCTACTTCAGTTTGTGGGTTGTACACATGCTCTGCTAAAAGTCAGCAGTTTGGGGTCTTACTGCAAGATTTGTTTAAAATTCCTCATAAGTTGTGTCTAGTTAAGTCTCAGTAACTCCCTTGGTTTATGTATATTTTTGTGCTATAAAAATTTGTCCTTTGAATGATGCCACAGTAGGGATAAACCTCACAGGGTGTTAATAAAAGAATCAGGGCAGGGGGAATATTTATATTTTCTGTATTTGTATATGTTTGAGACGTAGGATTTGCTCTTAAATATTCACTTGTTTTTTGAAATGCTGCTTTATGCTTTAAATGATATAAATCAAAGTACTTCCCCAGTGCTTGGGAAGCTTGACTGGCTTTTGAAGCTGAGGACTTTTTTTTCTTTTTGTAGAGCCCCATTGTTTGTCATGTGCTGCCATTAATTTTTGAAAATTAAACCCAACTTCACTGTGTGGTGATTAGAGGACTGGATTATCTCTTTTAAAAGGACAGGTTGAGGGAGCTGGGTGGTTTTGGTTAATTAGATGATGTCTATTATACTTCTTGCCTTTTTTAGTATTTACTCCTACTTTGCTCTAACTCATCAGTCTCTTACCATTTGTTGGCACAAAGGATGGGACATACTTGGCTTGGATGTTTCATCATTTGAATATTAATTAGAAAAAGACTCATCCTTTTTCCATAGAAGTCTTACATGCAAAGAAAGCATCTTGCTACAAAACAGAAGAGTTGAAGTGCAAAGCAGTGTTACAATACAAGACTATTTTGGGGAGAACTAGGTGCATAACAGTTAAATCCTCCTTTCAAAAGTGGAGTCTCAAAGGTTCTCTTCTCCTGGTTAGCAGAACTTTGTTCCTTCTTGCTTTTTAGCTGTTTTTCTGTGCCCTTTTCCTGTCAAACTGTGATTCTGTTGGCGATAAACTCACCTTTTAGAGTTGTGAATGCACAAATTACATAGTGAGATTTTTACCTGTGGCACATTTGTAGCTCAGGTCATACAAAAAATAAGGTACCTTGTGTTCACAAGGAAAGAATTTGTATGAATGACTGGCTGAGCTTGATATACAACTTCAGCTACTGATATTTTCCCTGGATTGATTTGTGGTTTACAAGCCATTTGGTTTGTGGACTTGTCTGAGAAAATTGATTTTGATGTTTTCTGGTGTGGTAAAACTAGCATTTTTCCCAAAATTAAGAACTTTGAAGAAACTGAAGAGTTTGGATGGAGGCCTTGGCTTTATTAATGAAATATAGATAGCAACCCGTGAACATGAATCAGGAACATAAATACTATGGAAAAAACATGTAGTCTACACAGTCTGGTTTTATACAAACTGGGTTTTTTCTTTTCTTGTTTTTTCTTTTCATTGTTCTGGTTTTTCCCCTCTGCCTTTTCCTCGTTCCAGATTTTTCCTTTAACTTGAGATGCATAACTGCTTTGTGGTTTTAATTTCAAACCTGAAAATGAAATGCCACTGGAGGCACAAAACCAGTGCCTAAAGAGGGCAATATATACCGGTCATGTTGCAGAGTACAGAGGTGGTTTTAATTGAATTTCATTCTTGCAGAACAAGGTCATTGTTCTCTAAGGTTGTTTAAATTAAGTAGAAACTAAAGCATTCTAGTTAAATTGGCCCACTGGTCATTTAACAGCAAAGGATGTATTATCTTTACTGTCAAAGCTGTCGTAGTTAATAGTGTAAACACAGAGTACCCCTGGGCTTCATCCTTAGAAGCAGAACTTTAGGTTGGGGAGCAGGTGGTGATATTTTGTGTGATTTTGCACATGGATATCCATTTCTACAATGGATAAAGCTGAGTTTTTTGTATTTAATTGTGTCACTGAAGGATGGAGTGACCCAGGCTGGAGGGGACATCAGGAGGTCCCAGTCCAGCCTCTGGCTCGAAGCTTGGGCAGCACTAAGTTCAGCCCAGGCTGCTCAGGGTTTTAGCCCTCCTTGGGTCTTAAAAACCTCCAAGGGCAGCAATTCCACAGCATCTCAGCCCCCCTCTAAGCCCCCTTTCTCTGAATATGTACACATAATGCATTAGAAATTGGGAATTTTTTTGTTTGTTTGTTTGTTTGCAGTGTTTAGTACCCTGGAAACAACTAAAACTTAGTTCAGTTTAGAAGTTTGTGTCATTCAAGTGACAGTTTTTCTCACAAACTTAGGAGATGCAATATATTTCTCTCTTAAAAAAACCCCACCCTACTATTTTCCTCCTCAAACTGCATGCAAATAAGGAAAATGGAGAATTTACTGAGTACTACAAACTGTGTGATACTTTTGAAAATACACATTTTTTTCTCCTGAAGGACCATAGTAAAGCTGCAATACAAATTTAAACAGAAGTGGTTCAGTAACAGCTGTTCGCATTTCTCAGAGTAAATAAAGTTAATAAATGAGAATTTATATCAATATTTACTCTGAGGCAGAGCTAATCTTTGAAGTTAACAGTTTTCTGACTCAAGTGGGGTTAATAATCAGGTACCAAATAGGATTGGGAGGTAGAAATAAGTACTTTTATTTGTCTTCAGACCATTGGTACATAACGTAGATTACACAAATATGAACATAAAGATTAGCAATCCTTAAAACTGAATTCCAGATATTGCATTTGCTTCAAAATCTTCCTGCTCATTTCTCTGTTGCTACACTCACTATTTTCCATACTGTTAAATGGTTTTCTTGTTGTTTTACAACCTCCCCTTTGCATAACAACTGAGGCTCTCCTCTGGAATGTATGTTTTTAGTAGGTTTCTAACACTCTTAGGCACTGGTTTGTTGTGGTGAAGAAGTGACGTTTTTCAGTGTATGCATGGTTGAAATGTTTTCTGGAAGGAAGGGGAAGAGAGACTGTAAATTTTAAAGGAAGCTTTAATTAATGCAATTAAGGCAGTAGCACAGTGGTAAAATCCAAAGGGTTGCATGATTAGAGGTGAACCGTAACTGAGATCCAGCTCTTTATGTAACTTACCCAGCTCAAGACATTTTCTGTCTGTCTGGGCCTTTAGGTTGCTCTACTAGTGAAACAACTGGTATCTCGTGTAAAATTTTAATCCCGAAGGAGACACATTTCTTGACTTTCTATTTGTGGCTTTGTGGCTGGATATATGCTTAAATTACTTCTGTTCTTTCAGAAAAACTAGGCTGTCCATCCTCTTTTCCAAAAGAGCTAACACCTTCAGAGGCTGTCCATATATTTTGAAGTCTCCTTTCTTGTGTACTGATTTTTCCCTTGAATATTTGCTGTTTTGAAGAGATGCATTTGGATTGTTCTCTAGACCACATCCCTGCACAGGTCCCACTTTCTCTTTGCAAGGCTGGGAAAGAAAGCACTTGGGGGAGGAACTGGATGACATTTGTTCCTCTCCTTCAGTCACCTGTGATGAAGAACTTGGCTGAAGTTGACATCATGCATGATGTGCTTCATGCTGGCTGTTTCTTCTAATGCATTTTGCTCTGGTATGTGGACTTGGATTTAATCTTGCAAATATTTTTCTGAAATGTGTCACTCAGATCTGCCAGCTGTGCCTTTCCAACACAGAACTCCTCCAGTTTTAATGGTTTGTGATTTAATTTTAGAAGTGTAACAGTTCTGCCTCCATGGCTGGAAGATACTTAAAAAATATGTTGAATTTGCCTGTTTTCTTCTTGAGATTACAACTGCAAATATCACTGAATGATGTGATGCAGGCAACTATAGTTTGGGTCTTAAAAAGAACAGCATTTGACATGTGCTTAGACTGCAGGCTGAGAGGTTTAGGATGGGTTCAGTCATCCTTTTCCTTTGAAGAGCACTTGTCATCCTTACCCAAACTGGCTCAGAGCTTAGCTTTGCCCAAGATTTCCAGTTCTGTGGGCAAATGATACTTACACAGGATGACAGCAGAGCGTGGAAACTTGGAATTGTTGTCTCCTGGAGGGCCTGAAGGAGAGCAGATCATCCAGATCAGGGGATGGTGGCAGCACAGGGGATGTGTGTCCCTGGAGCCCTTGGACACTTGCAAATTGGCTGATTTCACCTAAATTTCTAAAACCAAATGCAGCAGTGTCACCACAGGACTCTTGCTATAGGGAAAGTAGCACAGGTAGAGACTATTTATGAGCTGGTATGGAGAGAGGCAATAAATAAGCATTAAGGTGCATTTCTTAGTAAGTTCAGTCCTGATGCTGATCAAATGCGATCTGAAGGCACTTGTTCTGCCACAGGCAAAATCCAGATGGGGTGAGTTCCTGCATTTATTTACACAGAGGTACAAGGAACACATACGGGTGTAATCAAGTAAGAAATTTTATGTATTGAGTTTAGTCCTGTTTTGAATTTTTACTTTCTAGTAGTTTTATGAAGAAAAGGTTGACTCTTACTGGTTCATGACAGTAGAAAAATTTATATTAGTTGATATTCAAATTAAATGCGTATTTTCAGGTGATACTTAGTACTTTTGTGTGCAAATATGAGAGACTCTTTTTTTGTATGATCTATCTAACTCGATTCATTTGCTCTGATCTAAGTTTTCTGGGTCTGTATATACAAAAATAATGTATTTCTAATTAAGTAGTGAGCTTTCACTTAAGATTTATTTAACCTCTGGTTTGAGTGGAAATTCTTAATTATTAAAAAAAAACCCTCTAAAAATCAGTACTTTCAGTCAGTTTTGCCTAAGTAATTAAAAGTACGAGTATGTATTAAAAAGGTCTAACAAGACACCTTTTGAACAAAATTCTCTTTGTGAGCAAGGAAAGTACTAATCATTCAGTGCACCAGAAACTATCTCTGATGTGCTTTAGATGTGAAGGATGACAGTCACCAACACAGGTTTTTAATTGTTGGTTGGAGCAAGAAGACAACACTTCCTCATCCACTATAAACGATCAGATTGTTAAAATGAACTATGCAAACCAAGGTAAAGACACTGTTTTTTCTGTAGCCCTAGAAGAGGTGATTGCTGTGAAAAGCTGCTTTTAGTGCCTCAATCCTGTTTTCAGGTTGTCTTCTGGTGACTAAATTCCGCTTGACTTTTCCATGCAGTTTGGCTTGGAAAAAAACACAACCTGGCTTAACATGGCTTCAACATTCTTTTTGATTTTCTACAACTAAAGTTAAGCCTAGGCCTCAGTAAGAACCTTTATAAAAGGAAATGCATTGGAGTAACTGTGAGTTATTTGGAGGGTTGAATAAGGTTTCAAAATTAGGTGTGTTCGATTTCAGTCATACATGTTTATTCAAAATAAAACTTTAGAGCAAACTTAGAAACTGTGGCAGAGTAGACTCACACCAGTAAGGGATTGTTAGGGAGACCTTTAAAGGATTTTTTTTTAGCCTGTTTTGTACTGATGAGAAAAGTGAGAATATCAAGATCCCTTGCAGAATTTGAGCTCTCTGTGGCTTTTCATCCATTCTCCAAAGCATTTTATTTACTGTTTTACCAAGTGTACAGCCAGGCTAACCTGGCTGTCTCCAAGAGAGGTGGCTCCCTTGTACTTTTCCTTCTGTTGCTTGAAGCAGATTACTGGCCAAAAACAAACCAAAAATCACTAATCCTGTGGAAAACCTGGTTGAGAAATCAAACGATAACTAATGCTGGGGGAAGACACAAAAGCAGGACTGCTCTTTTTGGTGGCCATCAGCTGGGACAGTGCTGACCTGTGTTGTAGAGCTGCTCTCCTTCCCTAAGGCACTGAGTATAAACCTGATTAGTCAGTAAATCACAATAAGTGTGTTCTGTAGTCTCAGGGGTTAAGTACTTGGAGAGACGTGACCTGAATATTGCAGAGAAATTGATTAATTCACAATTGTTGCCAAGATACTTTACGGAAATAACATCTTAGGTCCGTTTGCTGCAGGAAGGAGAATTGATTGTGGGGTGACAGTCTGGTTAGAGGCTGTATTCTCATTTATTTCCTTGGAGAGCATGTCCAGACATCAAGGTTAAGGAAAGACTGTCATAACAGTCTTTCCTTGTTCTCAACCATTCAATTCCTGGGTGTTCAAAACAAAATCCACCAAGGTGAACCAAGAACCTGGGGTGAGCTTAGATGCTGAGCTGAATTTGAACTTGGTCATGTTGAGGCAACCCTCCATTCTGTGTACCATTAATGCTAGATTATTTTGCTTTCTGGTGAGGAAAGAACAGAAACCTTTATTAAATATTGAAATAAGAGATTTGTTCTACAATGTGTGGATCTGAGCTGTGAAACAGAAATGTAGCACCTGCAGGCAGAAGGAACAACCTGTCACAGCACGTAGCTCCATCTTGTAGCCAGGTATTGGAATAAAGAGCTTATCAGAGGGAAAGTGCAGGCACGGGGAAAGCCTGATGTGTGGCACCAGACACCCAGAGGTTTTTTAATCTGTGAGAAGGAGTTGTCTTCACGACAAAACGGGAGAGGCGTGAGCCTCGCTGGAAAACGTGACTGGAAAAGCTTTGTTCCCTCACTCCCGCCTCCCAGCAAATTGCCTGAAAGAGGATCATCCACAGTGGTGCATCATTCCTGTTATCTCCCAGCATGACTCACTGAGCCATACATAGCAGCCCCTCTTTTGAGGAGATTTCTTACTCAGAGCAAGCTGGATGTGGAAACAAAGACTCAGCGTCAGACTGTTAATGCCACTTTTGCATTAGAATTCCTTGCGTGACAGTCTAAAAATGGCTTTGCCAGCACTGCCTGTCTGTATTAAACAGGTATGGTCAGGTTGAAAATCCTCGTCAGTTTTGTCCTGATTGGATGCTCTTATTTTCATAGTATTTACATATTTTTGGGCAACAAGAATATTTTGTTGATTGCACTAGCAAATTTTTGGGTATTTCTGTATTTGGATTGGTGGTAATGCAGTGTAGCAGGTGGCTTTTGGAGCATGCTTTAGGCTTTTTTTATTCTGTGTTTCTTTCTCCCTTTTATTGCCCAATCATACCCCAAATTAATTCTCTGTGCTTTCTTTCTATTCTCTTTTAGTTGTAAAGGAGCTGACTGTGACATCCAAGTATGGCTTGTAGTATTGATCTCTTGTAAGATCCTTTTGTCCTCCTTTTAGAAGAATTGGTTTTCTGGAATGCCAGCAGCAACCTCCCTCCATATTTTGCATTAGTGGAGTACCTTGTACTTGTTTTCTTGCCAAGAAAGGCCAGCCAAGGCTTTCTTCAAGGTTTCAGTGCTTGCTGCTGGACCAACATCTCTGTCCTTATCCCCAGATGAACTCCAGCCTGAGGATCCAGAGCTGTGTTTTTCTGGTGCTGTTGCTAGCAGCACTTTTGTTTCATGTTCGCTGCTGGAGTAGAGCACTGTGCTGTTTGTTTATGTTGCATGTTTGTTGACTCAGCTCCCAAGATTTTTAAATATGCGCTGGGAAGCAAAGAGTTCTTCCCTGTGTTTTGTGATATGGGTAATGTATTAACGAAGCTGTGTCAGTAAAAGAAATATTCCTATGTTCTGTTACAGGTTTTGGGATTTGAAGTTGATACGGTGAACTCTGTCCAGTTTTCAAACCACACAGGTAAAATTTTACAGATACTACTCCACAGTCAATGAACTCACTCAGCATTTGGCTCACGTCATCCCATGGCAGTGGAGAGAACATTGGTCTTGTGTTTTCACTCACATTTTCATGATACAGGACAGAAATGTAATTTTCATGTTTTGATTAAAGTCCCTCAGAAATCTGGATTTGGGAATAGGGCATCGATATGATGTGGTAATGTCTTCTTCTGCCCTTCAGAGTGTGACTTTCTTTTGTTAGGCAGTAATTGAATTAACTTAGTGAAATAACACAAATACAGCCATTTACACAGCCAGGCCTGTGCATAAGGAAGTCTTCAGAATGGTTTTCTGTGAATTATGGCCCTTCGAGAGTCATAGTCCCATTACTAACCTAAACATCAAGAGAATACTGAGGTAGGCCAAATGTTTCCTCTCTGTGTGTCCACCCAAAAGGCTTGCAAGTATCCCAAAATTTCATTTTGGCAGGAGGAGGGGTGTTAATACATTTGGGTGTATTTTTATTTAAGCTCTAAGCCTGAATGCAATGCACTCAGCAAATATGTTCAGACTTCCTAATAGTTACCTTATTTTCTAAAAGAAAGCTAAAATTGATGTTTATTTTAGCAATATCTTTCAGCCATAAAGGAGCTCCAAGTGACTTGCTATTTTTGGATCACTGCAGACACATCTGCTGTCTTGGTGGTAGCAGGTTGGTTGAGGGGAGAGCTACTCTAGATAGAGAAAATCTACAGCTGTCTTCAGAACATAATCCGGGAGCAAATTCTGATTTTGACATCTTGGAAAAGAGCAAAAGTTGTTTCTGACTAAGAAAAAAACCTCAAAAGTTGAGGTACTTTTCTAGTATCTTACAGACACAGCTCTATTAATAAACTAATTTTTGGAACAGAGAGTAGATAGGAAGCCTCTATCTTCTCTTACTTTGTTGAACTTCATGCAGCTTTCAAAAGGTTGTAAGATGCCTATCATGGAAGGAATTTAGAATCACCTTGGGAAGAAGAAATTAATGTTTCAAATGTAGCTTGAAAGCTATCTCTGCTTATTGAGGAATGGCACAGAGGAGATAATAATTAAACAAGGGAATGGGGGCCCTTTCCTGGCTCGGGCAATAATCTGATTATTTTGCCTGTACCCTTTGGCACAGTACAAAGGTTCTCTTGTGTTTTCCAAAGATACTTAGACGTGACTTCTATTTATTTAAAGAATGTATTTAGTTTTGGAGTTTGGGATTTTCTGTTGTTTAGTTCCGATAGCTGGGTAAAACTGTTGTAATCTTCCAGAAATGAAGCAATTTTTTAATATAGAATAATTCAGTGCTTGAAATGCCTGAGCATGTGGTGTTTGTTGGCTTTCTGTTTCAAGATTAAATCAGCTTTATAGGGCATTGAAAGAGCTTAATAGGGGTTTTATTGACCATAAACTGAATGTGTCTGAAGGTAGGCAAATTACATTACACCACTAAGGTGACCAGCTTCTTAAAACAAAAAATTTAAAATATTTTATTTTTTTTAATAGTATCGCAGCCAAGGAAGGGTTACCAGTGTTTCATTCAAGGTTTGGTAGACAATGAGGACAGTGGAAGGAACAACAAATTAGTGATTCCTCCTCCCACAAGAAGACTGAAATGAGCATCCCAAACCCAAAAAGTCTTTAAAATCACAAGTCTTTAAAATATTGGAGCTACTCTCAATGTTTAGGAGTCACGCTTTTTGGGGTTTTTTTCTGTAATTTTGATTTTTTTTTACTAAATCTGTTAAAAAATCCCAAAGTTTGCCACACAACCTCATGGTTTTGGGAAGCAGAGTTTGTGTCCTGAACCATCCTGCAATACACAGGCATTGTGTGCTGGCTGAATGGGGAAGGTAATTTGATTTTTCTCCAAAACCAAATTTTAACAAGAACCGTCTTTATAATCATCATTAAAGCTGGAGGACAAACTCCTCCTTCAAAATCTAGTGGTGAACTTTAGTTTCTGAAAGAATGCCACATACCAGAGGAGCACAGGTAGAAGAATGTGTGGGGTTTTGGACACAGTATTTTTTCTTTCCTTCTTTCCCTGTTTTTAAACTTGGAATTGGCAGCAAATGAAATGCAGAGGGAATTTATGACTAACAGACTTCAGTGAATCATTATTGCTCTTTTTTTGCCCTGTCTACAAATGAGTAAGATACCACAGGCCTCTTTCTGCTGACTCCTGCTCAGAAAATTCAGCTTTCTTTAGCCTCTGATAATCCTGAAACTCGGAAAATGGGCTTTAAATCAGTGCCCCTGGGAGAACAGTTTGTCATGTTGCTTCGTGAGGCACTTTAGTGATTAGAGTGACTCACACTTGAGTGGCATCATGCTTCACATACAAAAAAGAAGCTGTCATGCAGCCTGCAAAGACTCTGCTCTTTACCCTGTATTGCTATACTGTTTGCAGAAGCATCTCCTCATCTGATGTGCAGAAATAAAAATCTAGATTTATTTTTAATTGTATAATTGATTTTTTTGGGGTGCGTTTTTAATTCTTCAGTGATTTTCATTTTTGTTTCTCCTTGGTGGGTTAATTTTAAGCAGTAATGTGCTTACTCTGCCATCCAAATCCTACCTTTGAAACAGCTCCATTAACAAATAGCCTGGGGTTTTTTCTGTTACTTTTCTTTTTATTCTTACACTTTTGACTTCCACTTAGTGGGTGTGTAGTAGGTGGCTGGGTTGGCTGGCAGGTCTAACACATGAGAAATTACAATGATGTCTTGATGTGAGTCTGCCCACCCATGTGCAGTCAGTCACTCACCCCAAGAAAAGATCTCCACTCGTGCCTGACACTGGTGGCATTTCACTCCCACGCTGTGACCAGCTGTAAAACATCCAGTGGGGAGTTTGGTACCGAATTTCTGGTTTTATTGAAGGCCTCCTGGTAGCTACAGATGAGTCATGTGTTCAGACCAGGTTGCCTGCTGGAGTTTGCAATGTGAATTTTGTGACACAGCTGGGCCCAGATTGCCTGTCCATCATGTGTCTTAAACACTAGAACTTTCTTCCTTTTTCCCGTGTGAAATTCTTGGTTGCTGGAGCCACTTGGAATAGTTTTGCAGGGAGCACCACAGGAGGAACTCAAACCTCAGAACAGAATGTTCTGGGTTGGAAAACAAAGGGATCTTACATGCTTTGCTATACTAGAATGGTAGCTTGTTTTTGTTTTGCTGTGTTGGTCAGCTGGGGTTTGGTTTTTTTTTTTTGAAACATGAGTGGTACTTTTATTTCCTTTCTTCCTTGTTTTTGAAAGTTATTAAGAGGATGAGAAATACATTCTGAAGGAGAAAAAAAACAGAGGAAGGCAAGTATGTAAATTCACCTTGGGTGCAGTATTAGCTGCCTCTCTCAGTTATGGTTTTGTTTATTTTTTTTATTTTTCATATGAATGAACCAACACATTTGCTTGGAGACTGATGAATATGTTTATCATTTTAGAGGGTAAGTGACATGGGCATCATATCTTACTTGGTTTTCATTGCCTTATCTGCTAAAAGCAAATAGATAACATGTAATTGCAATAAAAGATCATAACACAGGTAAGCAGAAGGCTTCTAAGGTTTTATAAGTGTTTATGTTCATCTGTGTGTTTAAAATTATTACAGATCTAGGAGACTAATGCAGTCTGAGCCAAGTGGAGTTTTGAAGAGCTGTGTCATGATCTGCAGTGTTCTCTCTGCTCTCTCAGACCAGCATTGAGGAGAATTACTTGTTGGTTTGTTAACAAAACGAGGAAGACTCAGCTTTCCTTTTTGCCTTTCCCTTTTCAAGATACTCTCTCCTCCTGGGACCCCAGGGTATCCATCCTCCAGTTAGTGAAACCCTTTTAGAACATGAAAAACTGACTTTTTCTTCTGTCTGTCTGCTTTTTGGTGTTATATTCCACCAGGAAAGTAGGATAAATGCAGGGTCATGGGATGTGCCCCTTGTTTGTCATGTTACATGAAATTACCCTGGGGAAAGGGCTTAGGGAGGTTCCCACCGTGCTGCCAGTTTTGATTTTGTTTGATTCTTACTTGAACATAATTCAGTTCCTAGTGACATCACAGTTCTCTGCAGCTCCAGTGAAGGTATTCCCTTTCTTTTTTAATGTCTCAATAGGTGGGGCTTCCCTGAGAGCTTCCCTAGGACTTTGTTTTTAACTCTGGCTGTTGTGTAGTTAGACTTGAGGTTGTATTGCACATTACCAGGTGATAAAAAAGATCCTCAAGTTAGGTGTGGAAGTCATTGCTGCAGAGTTCAGACAATGTGCCTACCCCGTGTGAGTGACACCAGCTCCTGAGCTAAGCTGGGCTGCTGCCTAATGTTGAGTTTTTGTATTTTTTTTCACTCCCCCAGTGGAGGATTGGTGTAACATGAACTCTGTGCATTGCCCATTTAAGACATCTTGACATGGGAAGGTGAACTTTTAGTTAAATAGTGAATTTACAGGGTCTGTGTAGGAATGGCTCCTGAAAGTATCCAGGTTGTCGGAGCAATCTACCACAGCTATTTTAATGGCTATGTGTAAGATCAGTGTTGGCATTTTTACCTCGATTCTGGGTGAGAAGTGCACCCAATTTCCTTGATGGCCACAATGGAAGGACTCTGCTGTGTCCCTGTGCTGGCTTTGCAGTGCTGCAGAGATCTGGGGAAGAGGAGATTATTTCTCAGTGATGCTGCAGATGTGACACAGCAAACACCTATGTTAAATAAACCAAATACTGGATTTAGGTGCAGTCAGGGGTTCTTCATACACTTGGGGCTGGGCATGTGCTGGGGTGGTGGGTGTTGCAATGAAATTACAGCCCTAATACAGAAATCCATTGCTTTATCCCTTTCTTCACAGGGACTTTGTGCAAAGCATTTTCCTGGGAGAGAGTGGTGGTGGCTGATGTGAGTCAGGCCCCCAGCCAGCTGGCAGCGAGTCGTGTTTTAGAGGCTTGGCCTTTGTGAGCTGAGGAGAGCAAAATGATCCATCTGCTCACCATAGTGTGGGTGTATTTGCATTCATAAGAAAGAAAACTGAAAAATGTGCTTATCCCAGGCTCTAGGCACCTTTTGGCAGTCACTCTAATAACTCAGTTTAGAGTGACAACCAAAGCCAACAGTTTTCATCACAGAATTTTGTAACTGCAAGAGCAGAAGTTCAAACAAAATACCATTGTCTTTACACAGGGGAGGTGGGGAAGAAGATATCTCATTTAACCTTTCACTTTTCCTAATTCCAGTTAATAATAAGATTTTTAACAAACTCTGAATTTATGGAGATGGAAGGAGTTAAATTGTGGATATATCATATCTAATACCCTGGAGAAAGCCCCATTCTTACACACAAGGGAGAGGTTGGTGCCATCTAGGTGGGGCAAGCTTTGATGACAAGGTTCAAGGTGCATTTACATTTTTCAATAAATATTTAGATTCTGTTAAGGTAGATTTTTTTTCCTTGGAATTGGCTGCCATGGACCTTGGTCCAGTGTTTGCTGAAATCAGTTCAGCTTATCCCAAGTAACTCCACCTTCCATCTGCTTCTCTCAGCTGAGCATATTTGCTTGGAATTCTTAGAGTTCATTCAAGGATGAGAGTATATGGATATTATTTATCTGTTTGTGGTGCCTTTCTGCTACTCATTTCCTCCTCCAGGATCCTCAGCATTGAAGCTGTGCTATTTTTGGAAGAAAGTCTGTCAGATGACACTGTATGTTTAAAGAGCACCCATGGCAGTGTTCTGCTGTGGTCACTCTGTTTGTGACAGGCAGGTCCCAGTGAGTGCTGTATCTGATGGGTGCAGGCTTGTGTCCAGACTGATCTATAAGCCTGCTGAGATTGTCATCTAACTGTCAATATTTCCTTTTTTAAAAAATATAGTACAAAATAACAAAAATATCCTATACTGACACCCTCCTCCGGTAAAGTCTAAAACATATGTTTTTCCTCCTGCACACAAGAAAGGGATAGTTGCAGAAGCTCCATGGGAAATCCTGAGGGAGCTTGTGTGTGCTCAGCTCGAGTTGCTGGTAAATGGACACTCTCAGACTGCAGTGTAATCATCCAGTTCCTTTGGGAGGCAGAGGTGCTAAGAAGAAGTTGAGCACATTAACTGTTCTGCTGACAGCAGCTTTCATTCAGCATTTCACAGGAAAGGAGGTGGAAATTCTTCCTGGTGCTGATGTTTGGTGTGGTCCCTCCAAGTGTATCATCTGTGTGATCTGAAATAGAAAATCCATCTCTTGAAAAATTGCCTGGTGTTTGCTTTGCAGGCTATGCCCACTGGAAGGGTCAGGTGTTGAATTCAGATGAGCTTCATGAACTTTATGAAGGACTGAAGCTGAACAAGGTCAACCGCTACGATTATGTGCTCACAGGTAAGAAGAGCTTGTTCCCTGGAGCTCTCAGGAGATGTAAACAGGAGGAAAGAAATGTAAAACATAGCCCTTCCTGCTGCAAACCAACCAATTAAAATTTCACCTGTGTATTATAGTCTGAACTGGCTCGTGCTGTTTCATTTGGAACAGCCAGAGTTCTCCAGCCCGGAGGTTGTAACTGGGGAGGTAAATTGATTCCCTGGTATAATTACAGACTTGTACAGGCACACTTAATATTTTGGGAGTGCCTCTACTGGAACAATGGATGAGGAATGTCAGAGTATTATTTTTAGATTTATTAGGAAGATATGAGTTTGTTTAATCCTTTCTCCTAAGTCTGCAGGACGAGCACTCTGTAGTACTGCAGCATGATTTTATACACAGTTGTCTGCCCTTGATTTTTTCACTTGATCTTTAAAGCTTAGTGCTTTGGACACAGCAGAGTATGAGCAGAGTTAGGTTTTGGTTTTGACTCTGTCATATATCTTGATTTTTCGCTCTTGTTACTGTGTAGGTGATCTGAGTGAATACAGTTCTGCAGTGTTTTCCTTTGCTTGCACTGGGTGCAAAGTGTTTATAAATACAGGCAAAGAGAACTTCTTGTGGAATACTTTATAGAAAGGAGAGATTCAACAAGAAGTTTTTATTAAAAATTGCTTCTCATCCAATTCCTGCTTCTCAAAAGTAGGGTACTGATCAGATTTCACCTCAGGAGGAGCTGTACACCTAGTTTGGATAACAGTATCAATTTCTCATAGCAGTGAACAGGGACTCTGTAAAGGTAAGGAGAACTATATCACAAGATTTGATTGATTTTGGCTTCCACATGTAGGAAAGTTATTTATACTCAGGGAACACTGGAAATTTTAAGTGCATGGGTTATAACCCCAAAGCAGTCATTCTGGCTTGAAGGGTGTGGCATGTCCAAAGATTTATTGTCAAGGTTTTTTCAAGGAGTATCTCCAGATCAAAGGAGACTAAATAGCAAATATTTAGTCTCCTTTGAGAGAGTAAATAGGAGACTAAATAGCAAATAGATTGAACTAAGGTTAAGAAATTAATTTTTACATAAATAGGTTCATTGTTACTGAGAAATATACAAACACCCTTTTTTTCCTGGAAGGAACTCACACAGAGGACATTTCCAGAAAAAGCATACTATATTCTAGGAATTTTCAGGATATGTTAGTATGCAGAAATTATAACTAATATTTGAGTATTCTCTTAGCTGAAATGTTTCTCTTATATTTTCCTTCCAACTCTTGGAAAATACCTCTTCTCCATTCCTATCACTGGCGAAATGGATGTAAGGACGTAAAAGTGGTGGAAGGAAAAACAGAAATCTTCAGCAAAAAGAAATTTTGGAGGAAAAGGGAATATTTATTAATATGCCTTTTAAAGTAGGATTTTTGTGTGTTGTTCAAGTTTAAAATCTCATTTGCTGTAGCCATTTTTAGTATGAACAAAAATAAAGCATAGGTAGAAACAGCAGTAATTTCTGAACATCTAATAACACTTTCTGTGTTTTAGTCTTCAGCTGCACTGTGGCTGAGCTTAAAATTGAGGTTTTTTCATTCAGGGCCAAAAGTCAGATATTTCTCTTCAAACAACCATTCACTGTAGTGCACAACCACTTTGTACCTCCAACAACCTGGATATGATTATTTAAACACCGAAAAGCAATTTATCAGTAGGTGGGATTTGACTGTTAATTGTCTGATCACTGTAGATATCTCAGCTGAGATTAAAATTATTCTCTTTAGGCCAATTATACAAAGTAACCATCCATGAACTTTTGTGGCTGTTAGTTATTTGTAGTTCTTAATGTATTTGTTTCATTTACAGTAAGACTACTCAAGGTAGTTCAGTGTAACTGTTTTAAACACCTCTGTCAGTGATGTTACTCAAACTCAGTATTTTTTTCCAGCCACTCTGCCATCACAGATCATTTAAAAAAAAATCTTTGCTTGGCTCTTTTGACTGATTCTCAGCATTTCATAGATAAAAGACAGCATTTTGGCAAAAAATCTTTGAAGCTTTTTCCATTTCTCTGCAACACCTGAGAAATAATCAATTCTGTGAGTTAAAAAATCTCCAAAACCTACTTTTTAAATGTACTTTTAAGTATTTTATTAGAGGGGACATTTCCAAGGTCATTGAGGATTTGAAGATGCTAGCTTCTTAAAAATAATAGTATTAAATCACAGAATCACAAAATATGCTGAGTTGGAAGCGACCCACAAGGATTCAGCTCCCAACCTTGCACAGGACCATCACCAAGAAATGAACTGCAATAAATTAAAATCAAATTTTTAATTAATGAAAGTTGTAAAGTTAATACATAAATGTATAAATTAAGAAACATATATAAAATTTAAAAATTATTGATTAAATAATAATATTGTGGTGCTAGCATTGTGATTGGGGCCTTGAAATACAGTAAAACTTATTTCCAGCTTATTTGACTGCTAAGTGTAAAAGACAGGAACTTTATTGGTATTTTGGAAATTGCTCTAAAATAGGCAAAGTTAAATCTCTATTGCATTAATGTGTTGGACTCTATCAGCACAAAAATTAATAATAATAAAAAATTGCTTCAGGACAATATGAGAAAAGTATATGGAATTTAAAATACTTCCTGTTTGCTGCATGAAAAATAGTACTGATCAGAATACTGTTTTTATCAAAAGGAATGGTTTTTTCCTTCTAGCCTGGTCTTTGTTTATATATGTTCAAGCATTTTGAAGTTACATGAGCCTTTCATATACAACATTCTTAGTAAATGGATTTTTAAGGTTATACTTGTAGTTGTGCAAGTACTGTCTGAATTTGTCTTCCAACCTATTATTCCTGAGTCAGCCACTGAAATGCCTTTGTTCTAAAAATGCATTTATCCAAAGAATAAGAAGTATGCAGCATTCCTATCAAAAACTAAAAGCAGGAAAAGTGTTCATGAGAATGGATTTCAAAGGTGCCTTTTTTTTTTTCCCAAGGGTATACAAGAGACACATCATTTCTTGCAATGGTGGTGGATATTGTCCAGGAGCTGAAGCAACAGAATTCTAACCTCGTGTATGGTAAGGATGTGCATTGTAATCCTTTCTGCTTGCTCATTGGGTAGGCTCATCATTTTCACTTTTTAGGGTGAAAACACTGGATTGATGTTTTGCAGCATTTCTGGTCTGGCTGGAGCCAGCTGGGCCTCCAGTGATGTTTCATTTCAGCTTTAGGATTGGGATTTGGGTTTTTATCTTCCTGATTTGCTGCCTTGCAGTGTGTTTCTTGCATTGTGCTGTCCAAAGGAGAGTGTGCCTTGAGGATTGGTTGTCTGTATCCAGGAAAAGATAAAAATCCCAGCCAGCTCCTGCTGCTGATAGCTCAGAGGCTGTGTGTGCTGACAGATGAAGCCTCTCCTTGGTTTCCAAGTCAGCCAAAGCAGGATAGATTCTCCCATGTTGCCCTGTTGTGGTTCCATGTAACATCCCAGAAATGTCCTACTTTGCCTCATAAGCTTCATGATTTACCTTAAACTCCAGGGCTTTTTTAGCTCTGGTACTTCCTGCTCATACTCTGTGGGAGCAACAGGCTCCAGCAGCTCTTGTCACTAACGTGTCATGTTGGCTTCAACCTGTGAAAAAAGATCTCTTCCCTTCCTTCCTCTCCTGAGTGTTTCAGGACTTTTGAACATGACCAGCATAGGCTTGAGGTGAGCAAAATGTTTAGAGTGACAGGTCAAAGTCAGTGAGGATTTCGTGGGATAAAAAGCAGGGAATGCTGGTTTGAGCTGTCATCTTCAGGCTCAGGGAGCAGTGTGGTCAGAAAATGTCTAGAATGATTGGCAGGATTTGCAGTGTTGTACTGCAGAGTGACACCTGTGTTAAAATTAACAACGCACTGGTCTCATTTAGCCAAACACAGCAGAGAAATCTCTGAGTTTTGTTGCTTTTTAGGCTTTATTAACGCTATTGGATTGTCAAATTCTTCAGAGCCTTGTGTGAAAGCTAAAGACTCTTTTGGAATATGAACAGAAAGAAACATCTCACTGTGTAGAACAGGAAGGAAGTAGTCAGGTGGTGAGATCACAGTGAGGCTTCTAAGATCCTTTATATTTAATAAATAGATTATAATGTAAAGAAAATACTTTTAAAATGTAAAACAAATTGCCCTCTTTTTACTCACAGAAACTTCCTTAAATACTGACTGGACATTGATTTGTTATCTTTGGGTTTGTATTCTTTTTTATCTTGCTTAAAGATCTTTTAATACAATGAACAATGTTCCATTTTGAAGTGCAATGCCAGGCTGTTTCCATCCTCACTGAGGACACTTGGGATGTGTTGTTAATACTGCTGCTGATCCAGAGCCTGTGCCAAACGTGTTAATGTCATTACACCAAGTATGACTTTATGTACTTTGGCATGAATTTTCTTACTGTTTCATTATAATAGGTTTGGATTTTTTAATATACACACGGCATTTTAGTGTGTACATTTGGCATATAATTTTCTTACACTAAAGTAAAAATAGGACTCTTTTCAGAGCTGTTAGCTTCTCCCATGTTTCTCCCTACCATACCACCATTTCAGACAACTCTTTTAAGACACAGGGCTTACTCTTTCAAAATTGGCAGCCACCAGTTACAAATTTCAGTGTGCTGCAAGAGCTGCGAGAGTGTGTAAGGTTTGAGGTGCTCAGTGCTGTTCCAAAACCACTGCTGTTACCTAAAATTTTTCCCTCTTATCAGGGTCTTTATAACTGTATTTCTAAACCTACATTTATTCTGTTACAGTATGTGATCCAGTGATGGGTGACAAGTGGAATGGAGAAGGCTCTATGGTTAGTACTCATCTGTTTGGATTCTCTGTGTAGTGAAAGTCTGTTATATAAAGATGTATAAAGATTTACTGATTTTTAACAACAAAACTAAGCTACTTTACCTAAGTGTGGCTTTGTTTTCCAGCATCAAGTAAGTTTGTACTTAATTTTCTTGTATTTGAATGAGATTGGTAAGTGGGAAGAATGACAGCTGCATAACCCTGGATTATTTCTGACTCTCTGCTGAGACAACAGAGGGAATAGAGACCCTGTCCACAGGAAAATATTCCCCTGCTCCCCATCCTTGTCTCACTGAAGTTCTCTCGTCTTCTGTCAAGAGCTGTATTTTGCAATTGGCTGCTATTGTCAGTCATCCTGGGAATTGACACAGCATTGGAACCTAAATGAAGATGACTTCTTTCATGTGGGATCCAACAGCTTTTGGGCACTGGGCTGTGATCTGTGACAGAAAGGCTCCAGACAGGCTGCACTCCGACAAAAAAACATTCATTTTTGGTCAAAAAGATTTAACAAAATAGTTTGGTTTGGAGGTAGGGACATCAGTGAGTTGGGACACTGTAATTCTTCATACTGCTGTGTCACCTTGGTGAGGGAGAACTTGAAAGTTTTTCACCCAGGCATCGCTTCCTTTTAATGCTGCCAGTTTGGGTCCATCTGCTCAGTGGTGCTTCCCATCACCTCCAGGCAAGAAAGGACTGTTGTTTCCAGTGTCCCCAGCTGGAGGATGCTCTGCCACTGCAGCTGCAGAGCTTGGAGCTGTCAGGTCCCTCAGTGGCAGCAGGAATGGTGGTTGAGGGAAGGAGAGCTGCAGTCCCACATCGCAGATGCTGCTGACAACGTTTGACATTGTTTCTTCTCCCCCAGTATGTGCCCAAGGATCTCCTGCCAGTCTACAGGGACAAAGTTGTACCTGTTGCAGATATAATCACTCCTAACCAGTTTGAAGCTGAGTAAGTGCTTATTTCCTTTCATAGCAAAATAAACTGGGGGAAAAAGCAGGGAGGACTGATACCCCTTAATTTTATTTGTCTCAGTACAGTGCCTTATGTATGGATGTTTTGAGTTTTGGTTTTAGCTGTTATGTTCCAGTGGTGTTTCAGATAACCTCAACTGCTCCATACATAAACAAATAAAAAAATTAGGGAGTCATGTGAGGAAAAGATTCTTATTGTTTTCCCCAGTCTCTCATTTTCATGATTATTTCTTGTTAATCGCCAGAAGCCTGTTTCTAGGACAGGTTAAAAAAATATCTTCCCCATCCTTACCCATTACTATGAAAATTTTTATTATGTGCTGGAATATCAGAACTGAAATTGTTTGGTTCAAGCCCCCCCAAAATTAGATTCAGAAATACATCCATGGCAACATCTCATAGGAGCTAAGAATTTAAATGCCTCCTGCCTGTCCTGTCTACATAGCTGTGACTCTTTGGTCAGGAGATAATCTGTGATAATGCAGCATAGGCTGTCCCTTAAAGGGAGGCAGCAGCTACCTGGGAGAGGGAGAGAAGACACTTGTGATGGAAGTTTTGTGATCCAGGGATCTCTGGAGGAGGCAGGGTAGGACTGGTGTGAGTCTGAGGCTGAAGTGAGCACTTCAGCAGCACGGTGTGTCTGTGCACGTAGCTTGTGACACACAGGTCTGCTCCAGCAGACCGTGCAGCTACAGATGGGTTAGGCCTGTTTGGTGCAGCCCAAGCTTTCCTCCTTTCAAAGGGCAAACAAATCAGTCACTGCCTGGAGAACTCGTGCTCTTTTAAGGTTTCTGTTTCATTCTCAGGTTACTCACGGGCAGGAAGATTTACACAGAAAAAGATGCACTGGAGGTAAGTAGGCAAAGGGATGTGTAAGGTCTCTTTCTGCATTCCTGCCTGCAGTGCTGCAGTTTGCAGTTTGTCTTTAACCTTGGAGTTACTTTGGCTTCTGTCCTTTCCATGTGTTTATCATTAAAGCTTGTGCACTGCAGGCACTAAACATTTCCTGTTTCAGTGTCAGACTTCTGAGGAAACTTCCCAAAAGAGCTCCAGATAGAGGGATTGCAGTGGGAATGAGGAGATGTTTCTGAGCTTGCTTTCTGCAGTGAAGGAGGAGTGGCAGCAGCACACGTGGCAAATAGCCAGACACTGTCAGCTCTGTGGAAATTATTTGGTTGGGGTGAAAACCCCAGGGGACCACAGGCATTAGGAACCTGTTTGGGGCTCTGCTGTCCACACTCAGCAATGCTGGGTGTGAGGATAGCTTTTCCTCATTCTCCCAGATAAATCCACAGCATTGACAGCTGCTGTCATTGCCATATGGAGATGATAGATGGCCTGCAAATATATTGCATCAAGGTGTAAAGATTTGCTCTTTCACATAAAGTGAAGAAAATAACAAGCTGTAGGGCTTGATGGTGAAGGACAAAACAGGAATACAGTTTTATTGATGTCTTGAGAAGGGCTGAGCTCTTTGTTTTCTTGGCTAGTCAAGTGTCTTCATAATGGACTGATGTCATTCCTTCCAGTTGGGTTTTGAACTTCAAAAGCACACAAAATCTTTACACAAACAGCAGCTGCAGTGGCGCCCTGGAGAGTATCTGGGGGTCTCTCAGCCCAAATGTTTGTTGTTTTTTGCTGTAGCAACGTCAAACAACGTGGGTTGGTCACCATCACTTCACAGCAGGAAGCAGCTACAGAGATCTGATCTCTTTGAATTTCCACTGCCCCAGTTTTACATTACCCCACTGTGCTGGGTGAGGGTGATGAGCTGTGCTTCATGCCACTGGCTGCTAACTGCAACTCAGTTCTTCTATTCTCATCCTCACCACTGGAACCAGAGTGTTGAGGACATAATTAGCTGAGCAGCCATTAGTTTTAGATTTGCATATTTCAGCTGCAGACATGAGTTGCTTGTGCTAAACAGTTTTGCCAATTAGTCTTCTGACTGATTCATGCCATAGCTCTGATTTGTGATGGGCTTTAAAAACATCTCTCCCAAAGAGATGGAATTATATTTAGGAGTGGGAAACATCTTAAAAGCAGTTGTTTGCAGGATATTATATTTTAATCTGTGTCTTTCCACCTGCATGTCTGAGTAATAATCCATGCTGGAATTTGTTCCCTTTGGAGGTGGTGGGAATGCTGGCATTTATTTCCATGGTTTCATGCTTTCTTTCATTTTTTTAACAAGACTTGTGATGACAGTAGTGTCTTCTAACATAAAATTAAGTATGATGTAATATTAATGTAGAAGGGACTAAGTCCCATGTCTAGAAATAGTGGAGATTAGGCTCCTGGTGAATTGTGACTGAGAAATGAAATTTAGTTTAATATTACTGCACAGATTGATTGTGACAGTGCATGCTGGTAGATTTACTGCTTCTTTAAAACCCAGCTGATGCCTGTGCAAAGAGGTCTGACAGCTGAAGAAACTTGGAGGCTTAGACAAGAAAAGCAATATAGTATTAAAAAATAGCAGAAATAAATCCTTATCATTCAGCTGCTCATGAGTCATAGCTAGCCTGAGAGGATTTTTAGTTAAACCCTTCTGGGAGAATTAATATTTTATCCATGTTTTATACTAAACTCATTACTGAAGTTATTCTTTCTTTTCTGAAATCAAAATCACTTCTGTCTGTAGCAACCAATTGTGATGTCAGAAGTAGAGTATTAATGAGTTTAAGTGAGGAACACACAGAATGGAAATACATCTGCAAAGGTATAATTTACAGTTGTAGTTTGGGGGTTGAAACAGAATAAGAAAAGAAGATTGAGACCGACACACTTGTGCCTCTGATTTAGGTTTTTTAATTTTTGCTAACTCTAAAAGTAGTAACCAAGTAAGATTGCATGACCTGGAGTTGTTGGCTTCCTAGATAATGTTTCAAACTGCCAGCTCAGGTGCACATCTGTTATGTTTATTATCATAGTCTTTTGATAATATGTTCTGAAAACATGGTGCTGGCAAAAATTCTGATCACAGCTGAAACAGAGTATTCTTTCCAGAGGAGCATCCAAAGATAACACAAACAGAGATGCTTCTATGTTTTAACAAGTGTGTACATTTAAATGTGGATGTTTTGATTCCCCTATTTCAAAGTAATGCCCCTAATTCAACGGGATCATTTGACTAGAAACTGCTTCTCCTTACAAAAGATGCCAAAATAAGGTGTTTGTTAAAAATTCTCAGTACTGTGAATGAAAGCTTAATCAGCACATATTGCAGTCACTGATTGCTGCCTTTTTGCATGTTGCAAGGTAATGGATATGCTCCATGCCATGGGACCAGAGACTGTGGTGATCACAAGCTCAGATCTACAGGCACCTCTAGGAAATGACTACCTGATTGCCCTGGGAAGCCACAGAAAAAGTAAGTCAAGAGCTCCTTCCTCACCTGTGCTTTTAACTTGTCTGTGTTGCAGTTATTATTCCTTGAAGGAGTAGTTTCCTCAGGCCCATCTGCAGTGCATGGAAGGAGCTTAGATCCCTTAGATCCCCTAGAAGTGAACACCTCCTGCAGTGATATCAGGGAGTGGTGAGACAGGGGCTGCTCTGTGAGGGAATACAAGAGCTGAGTGTGATCATAGCACAGGCAGAGCTCTGTCCCCACCCACAGGGCACAGACCCACAGGACCTGAATGAGGTGAGCAGGACAGTGGGGTGGTGGCAGAAAGGTCCCACTGACAGTGCAGAGTAAGGGAGACAAGCCAGGTCTGAGATTAATCTGGAAAATCAAATCATTAAGTCAAGACAGCAGGGCTGTAACTGGAATATCTACAACATAGCTCAGGCAGGAATGCTTGTGCCAGGGCCTGAGCTTCTGGGCAGCTCCTGGGCAGGGGAGGAGGATGTCCTGGGTGAGGTTTATTGGCACTCTCACAGCCCTTGGTAGTGGTCCTGGCAGGTAGTAGGGCCCTGTACTATATCCCCTATATCCCCTTCTGTAGTGTCACCAAGATTCACTGTGTGTTCTCTGTTTCCACCTGAGAAGGGCACAGCTATGAGGGATGAAAAATGAAGGTGCTAGCTCCTTCCTCCCCCTTAAATCTAGTATTTACATTATAGAAGCTGTAAGGAAAGCTTTTGGAAGGCTGTGCATTTTAAAAGAGCTGGTACAAAGTTGACAATACTCCTTTATGTTCCAAACAACAAAGGAATTCAAATATGATTTAAAATGATTTCTTTTTAAATTCTAGTGATTGCTATTGTCTTGGTTGCTGGGTCTGTCACTTAACTGTGTGTCTGTGTTGTAGCTAAAGCAGATGGCACCAGGATAACACAAAGAATTCGAGTGGAGTCTCCTAAAGTGGATGCTGTCTTTGTGGGAACAGGAGACTTGTTTGCTGCTATGCTTCTGGCATGGACACACAAGCACCCCAACAATTTGAAGGTGTGGGAGAAGTTACTCATCTCTCTGCAAGTTTACACCTTGTTTCTCTTGAGTTTTTAAAAAAACTTCTAATCTGGGACATTATTTAAAGACTGTCTTCTGGTTTGGCTTTTTTTCTCACCTCAGAGAAAAAGCCACAGAATTGCCCTTTTGCCGAGAGAGACATTAAACACTCTTATTTCAATGAGATTGATTCTGTAATTTTGCCAAATAAGATGTCTAGAGAGAGTGCATGCATGTTTATAATTACATTTTTTGCCCTCACTTCATGGTAAGCACTGAAAGGAACTTCTCAGATCTATTTTTCTGTTTCTTTCCCTTAAGGAAATAGGGTCCTCCATACAGGTATATGGTTTCTAATACCTGTTTTGGCAGAATTAAGTCAAAATTTCTTTTTTCTAAACTCTGCATTACACAGTTGTCATCCTGTTTCTTTTGTCCTAATGTTTTTTGTCACGTTTTCCTATTAATAGCAGTATTTTTGAAATAATATTAATTAATATTAAGTAATATTAAACTATTAAGTAATAGTAAACGAAGCAGCTGAAGTTGTACTAAAATCTGAATATGTTGTGTTGATGCAGGTGGCATGTGAAAAGACTGTGTCAGCCATGCAGCATGTTCTGCAAAGGACCATTAAGTGTGCAAAAGGTAAATTCATCCAGACCTTGTTCCCGTGTTCTGCCTGGATTTGCATCAGGAGAAACACTCAAAGAACTTTCTGGGTTTCCTGACTAAAGGCAGCCCCTCAGTGCAGAAGCAGGCAGAGAATTTATAGAGTGAAAGCTTGGTAGTTTGGTCTGCATGTTCCTGCGTTGTCCTCCAAGCCCATTTCTGACAAAAGCTGACTGCAGATGTCACTGTTTAGCTTTAGTGGATGACATTGCTGCTGACTGTGCCTGACTCAGCTCTGCAAATCCGGCAGAACTTGAGGAAATGCTGAGTTTGATGTGCAAGAGAGCTCCTGCTTCAGTGTAGCTCACTCACTGTCCCTCTGAGTGTGTGTTTAGTGCTGGGGAGTGGTTTATCAACTAATAATGGTTTCTTTGCTGTGTTTGCCATGTGAGGAGCAATTTTGTTAGCTTCTCTCCCCTTGGTGTTCCCCTGTCTGTCAGTTCTGTAAGGAAAGCTGTGGGTTTTCTGAGCATGTCTGTGTGACTTCCTAATTAACACCAGAGACATTTCTCTCCTGGAGAGAGGTGTGGAACAGTGGTGATAAGAAATCACAGTGCTGACCTGGATTTTCCACTTTTAGCAGGGAGTAGTAAGGGAGATTGGGGAGGGGAGGAAGATAGAGAAAATCGTGGGGTAACAGAACAGTGTGACTTGTTTCTTTTTGTACTGCTGTTTTTAATGACATTCTGATGTCATCTTTTTAGTGCAAGCTGGAGAAGGAAACAAACCAAACTCAGCCCAGCTGGAACTGAGAATGGTCCAAAGCAAAAAGGACATAGAAAACCCAGAGATCATAGTGAAAGCCACCGTGTTATAAAGGCTCCACGTCTCCAATAACGCACAATGTATCGATGTCCTCATTTCTTTCCTGTAAATTGTAATATTTGCCTTAGATCTGTGACAGAAACCTGACTTTCATGAAATAGTGCCCAGCATAGGCAGATATCCACTCTCAAACATATGTGCTGGCCTTGCTCAGTTTTAAAAACAGAACAGTTAGTGTGCATTGAAGCATATTCCCAGGTATCCCAATGTCTGTCAGATTCACTTAGTCTGTGTGATTACCCAGGGCAAGAGAGCAATGTTCCTGCCTTGCCAAAGACTGTAGATGTGAATTTGCTAATGGAATGCTTGACTGACTGGAAAATGTATTTCAAGATGGCATCTAGTGCCAATGGAGCTGGCTCCATGCTCCCTTTTCCTGGAGGTACCTGGTTACCTACTCTGGTATTCAGTATCTCAGCTGCTATGAAACTAAGCAGGGTTAAAGCTACACACACAGTTCTGCTGGTGTGTAGGAGTACTTTGAAGATGTTTGGCATGTTCAGTACTCTGAAGTGCCCTTGAGGTGTCATTCATGTTACTGATCTCTGCTCCTGTTTCTTGTCCATGAACAGCTGCACAGTTTCAGTCATCACAGGTTCTGGCTGCTTATTTCCCATGATTTTCCTCCCAGAAACATCTTCATTAGTAAGATCATGCCTTTATTCAGTAGCACTGGTTAGAAGTGTGTAGTTCTGCCTCCGAGGTAGAGCTACACAGGTTTGATTCTGTGTTTTTTAGCAAAGGACAAAAGAGAAAGCAGCTCTCATCCTGCAAGTTGGTTGTTCATTGTGGGTGGACGTTCTTACAAACTACATGGGCACTTCCACCTCACCTTAGTGAGCACTGCTGGCAGGCTTAGCAATGAAGCAATGTGGGAAAAGAGTGTTTTTGGTTTAGTGGGGTCTGGTAAGTTATATGTGTTTAACAAATGCAGTAAAAGAGAAAATTGTTCATAATGTCTCTGCAAGCAACACCAATTAGAGATTACAGAAATGCAATATTATTATTATTGTTATTATTATTATTGCATCTTGATTTCAAAATTCTGCTTGATAAGGCTTCAAAGTGAGATTCTTAATATTTTCAGTGTTCTATGCCTCACAGCCACATAGTAAATCAGCAGGGCAGGTCTGCTGACAGCTATTGACACTTCTGTAGGATTTCTGGATGGGATTCATGTTTATGCTTGTCCCAGGATGAAGTCTAGTGTGATGTTAAATCCAAATTGAGTTGATGAGCTTTACTTGTCTCAGACTGCACAAGGGAATGGAAATTGCATTTCCAGTTGATTTCCTCTCATGCATTTGGTATCAAAAGTGAAAAAAGAAATCATGTTACTTGAGAATTTTAAGGAAAAGAAAAACAGCAGGAATTTATCTACAAAATGTGACTCTGCTGCCACAGTTTTTAGTAACAACTGTCATGAAATAACTTTCTAGCAATAATAATTTTGGTGTGAACAGCTGCTAAAATTAGCAATCTGTAACAGAGGTATGAGCTCATGGCTGATACCCAGAATGTAAAAAGACATGAGCTACTATGAGAATGTATACAAATATCTGATGGGCAGCAGTGAAGAAGGAGCCAGGCTTTTCTCAGTGCTGCCCAAGGAAGGGATAAATAGGCAGTGGCGCAAACTGAAATACAGGAAAATCCATTTAAACATTAAAAATAGATAATTCACTGTGAGAGTGATCAAACACTGGTACAGGCTGCCCAGAGAGGTTGTGGAGTCTCCATCCTTGGAGATACTCAAATGCTGACTGAACATGGTCCTGAGCAGCCTGCTGTACTTGGCCCTGCTTGCTCAGGGGGTTGGACTAGGAGATCTCCAGAGGTCCCTTCCAACCTCAGCCATTCCATGATTCTCTGAGTACATTGAATTGCCTCTCTTTGCAGCACTGGATTTTTAAATTGATGCAAGTATTTTGTTCTCCCTGCAACACAAACTTCAAGAAGGGCTGGAAAATACTCAAATTAATATTTTGCCCCCTTTTTAGGTAAGCTGCTGTTTGCTTGGCAGCTGTGCCAGGAAAACAATTAATTACCTCTTTTGAGATAATTGCTTTCAGCAAAGATATTTAAATACTGTAGCTGGTGATGCATTTTAACAGTTGAACACTAAAAGGATTTTAACTGTTTCTGACATTGATTAAGCAAGTGCTGCATGCCATATTCCAAATGTAAGTATGAGTTTATTAATCTTTTAAGATTAGACTATTTCATGTGGAAGTGTATAATCCCTGCCATCCTCTCAGGAAGAAGGGATCAACATCCTAAACTTCCCTGCCTGTGCAGACAATGGTCAATGCCCTTTTAGTAGGTGTGAGACAGCACAATTTTATTTTGCTGTTAGAATAGACAGACTTCACAAGAGGATTGAGAGAAAGGCAAGGGCTGTTTTCTCTGAAATAAAGAAGCTTGGAATTCAGGAAACTTGGAGCTATCTTGCAAACAAGGTTTTAATTGTAAACCATAATGAGCCGTGATCCTGACATAAGAGACAAAGTGGTATGTTTTTTGAAGCAGTTTATACCTGTCAGGTGTAATCTTTTCCCACTTCAAAGAATGGATCAGTTCAGTAATTCACACCTTGCTTAGAATCCGTGACATATCCATCTTAAAAAAAAAACAAACCAAAACATATTCATACTAACGTGCTCAATTTGCAAAAGTTCCTATTTCACAGTAGCTGGATGCTGTAGCAATGGGCTGCTGGCTTCATCTGCTTGAGTCCCTGAGGGTTGCTCATGTGACACCTGTTTTAAACTCCCACTGACCTGATCTAAATTAGGTCAGGTTTATGTCTTCAGTGAAGAATTGGGCTTAACATCTCTTGCCAGGAACAAATATCAGAAATTATCTGTAAATATATTCTGTAGCTAATGTTTTGTAGCCTCAGCAGGCTAACAGGTATTTTTGAATGTCAAGGTACACATTTTTATTTGTTTAGAGTTACACAATGCTCATGTGCAGAACAAAATTCAAAGACTCAGCACAGTCCTGTCTAATCTTTCACTCCCTCCTCTTCTCCTGCATATAATATCTCTATCTTTTTCTGAGTTCCTGCTGTCTGTCTGCTGCAGCTGTAAAGTGTCTCAGTGTCAGACAGTGCCCACTATTTGTTTAGGGACTTGGAGGAGACTGACCAGCATTGTCTGATTCACTTGCAAACCTTTAGTTAAATAAAAAAGGTTAATCAAAACTAGCTTAGATCATAATCAATTACAGGAGAACAAGCACTTTAGCCCAGAGAGTGGAGTCTGTAATAATGGATAATCTTCTATGGCCATCCTAAAATCATGGAAGGTGTGACCCAGCAGTCCAGCACTCACCAGCTGGGCACTGGTGGCTTCACTGCCACCTGTGTGAGGTCAGAGGCACACGAGGCTTCCCATGCTGCAGCACATGGAAGCATGGGAGAGCTGAATGCTTTGTGTTTGTGTCCACTCGACTTCCCTAACATTCTTTCTCCATTCTGGAATTAATTTGTGTTGGATCCCTTTTTCCTGGAGGGATTTGCAGTGCCTGTGGTCACTGCTCAAGTCCACCCACTCGCTGGCAGAGCCACCGTGCAGGAGAGACCAAAAGTTGTTTACAAAGCATCTACTCTGGGCCTGGATTAGTCTCTACATGCTGAGAATTGAGACGTGCATAAAGACATTGTGCTAAAATCAGTGCTATTCACACTCAATAGAAACACTTCAGAAACCTGCAGTGTGAATTGTTCATGTCTGTGTGCTGATTTTTATCTCAAGTGGGGAGAAATCTATAATCCATGTGTTATACAAAAGAATCGGAGGACCAAGGTTTCCAGCTACTCATACTGCCTTTTGAGTATCTTAACTGTGTCTTGATTGGATGGTGTTCATTTGTTGTCTGAGACTGTTATGGTGATTGTATTGATTAATTTTATTTTAAAATATGTGGCAAGGAAGATTGTAATAAAAGCATCTACGTTTATTATACCGTGCACACACAAATTGTTAGATCCTATTTTTAAATATGTTAATCATTTCAGAATTAAACAGCACAAGAATGGTTTGATAGTCTTGCTGAATAAAGTGGATGTAATTAAATGTTTCCTTAGTTATGTCCTAGGATAGAGAAAGTTTAATGGAAGAGAGCACATTTGTGCCCTGTAATCATCTTACTGTAAGACATGGATATAGAAGTGAGTGATATCCTTGTCTTAATTTTTATTTTAAAGAAGTTTCATGGGAAGAAAATTGCTGGCATTCTGCACCACTCCCTAACATTCCTCTTACTTGTATGTGTAGGATATCACTGTCGTTTTTTTTTTTCCTGCAAACAAGGCGAGAAGAGGGGCTTGGAATAAGAACCATAACTCATTTTGAGATCTTTTTCTTGTGCAGCAGTTAACTGCACTCCACTGAATTTTTACCTCACTGTGTAGGGTAGAGCAAACAGGACTGTAGAATGGGAAACAGTTGTTCTCATGTGGGAACAAGAGCTGCTGTCAGCACTCAGCAGTGCCCCTGCCAGGGTGGTGGTTTGCAGGAGGAGGAGAGCAGAAAGTGCTGTGTCACCACACCTTTGTCCCCTGGAGAAGTTTGGTTTATATTTATACTAAAGAAAACCACCTCTCCCAAGTAAAGGTCCTTGCCCAGTTAAAGAATGCTTTTAAAGCTGAGACATATTACAGATTTTGGTCACTCTGGGACTAAAGTATTTCTTCATGAAGGGAAACATAACCCCTTCTTTTACATCCCCTTGCAGCCGTACTGGCTTATTGACTGTAGTCATTCCACTCCTGTCAGAATCCCAGGATTAGCTACCCAGAGAGCTGTTCTTCTTGAAAGCACATGTTCTTCATGTTCCTGGTAAGTGAGAGCCTGCTGAGCAGCTCTGTAGCTTTCTAAAACACCTCCATTAAAGACATTCACCAGCCATGGAAACTAAGCTCTGAGATGTTCAATCACAGCCCAAAAATAGCTCTTTCAAATGAATGAAAACTCTTGACAGTGCATTATTTTCACTAAATGAACAAACCAGCAAGTTTATAATGCATGCAGGAGCAGATTTCAGGTAAATCCATGAGGTTCAATCAGTCACTGGAGGAGTCTGCCCTGAGCAAAGGGCTGCTGCTGTCAGGGCACTGCTTCAGGAGAGACCCAGCTAGTTCTCACCATTTCCCTGAAGGGAGGAATGTGGTGTGGCATTCAACAGTGAAGGAAAACTCCCATCTGCTTCACCAGGAAACCAGTGCCAGGTGACAGCCCCAGTGCCACCAGTTTGGTGCTTTTACTGACCTCGAGGCAGATGGGGTGCTCCTAGATGTGCACTCATTCCTGACTCAGTGCCTGCACAGTGCAAATAATGGTGATAAACCCCCAATTTGCATAGCAGTGAATAAGGCAGCACATTATTCAGAGAGAGAAAACCAGCAATATGAGAAGGCTGTGCCATATGTTACCACTGAAATCACACTTACCTATTGCCCTCGTGGTTGTATTGCTGTTTAGAAAAAATCTGTGTGTAGAAGAGTGTAATTTATGTACTCTGTGTGTGTGTGTGTGTATGTTGAAGCTTTATTTGCAATGTGGTAGGGGTGGGAAACAGAATTTGGGGGGCTGGCTGAGTAGGCCTTCAGGATGTGAGCAGAAGGTCTTAAAGAGTTATATTTTTATAGATTGTGCTGAAGTTTTGGGTCCCAGCCACACATAGCCTTTTCTTCCAGAGAAGTAAAATGGTTTGGAAAGAGAGTCAGGTGGCTGTAATATAGTAGGGATAGTACAACCCCACCAGCCCTGGACAAACTGAATAACTTAATAAAAGATGCCTTTTTAAGTAATATTTTTTTAGTGCTGAATTGTTAAACAAAGAAATATTTATGAGCAAACTTTCTATGTACTTAAAGTTTGTGTGGTGCTTTGTACTGACTAGGTGGACCTGTTATATGTTTACACATCTTAATGATTGTCCTTGAGGCGTGTGTAGTAATTCAATGACTTGTATGCCAGAAAAACAATGAAGTTCTGTGTAATAGCAAATGATTTAATTTCTGATGAAACTGTAGGCTTTCTAGTGTTTGTGTATTTTTTCTGGTTGGCCATTACAAGTTGTATCCTTCCTGCAGTAAGGCTTGTACGCTTGATTGTAGAGAGAGGCAATAGGATGGTAGATAACCATTGTTTAAAAAGAAAACCCTAAATATTGCTACCTTATCCATTTTAAAATCAGGTAAGCTTTGCGGCACAAGCCTGAAATTTTTCATTGGAATCAAGTCTCAAATACATGTAGGGTAGGTTAAAAATTGGGGATGGGTTGGTTTATTTAATTAAATAAGACTGGGAGGTCTCAAAAGCGCTCAGTAGCAACATATACATGGACAAGCCAAGAGAGTGGAGCAAAACTTGCTTATTCCCATTGTATGAATCTGACCAAGCTAATTCATAGCTTGTGCTAAAAGTGTGCACAGACAGGGGAGTAGACTAAATGGGAAAAGATTTTTCCCTTGTAGTTTGTCAGGCTGTAACAGTGTGAAGAATTTTAGTTGTGTGTCCTGAATTCAAATTCATGAGTACCTTCCAGAAGAGCTGAATTACTGATAAAATCCCATTCAGTCAAAAGGCAAAGCTGTTCACATCGTTCAAAACCAGAGCAGGATTTTTTTCACCTTGCTAAACATTCTCAGTCTTGTTTCTTATGGCTGGGAGACCAGGGCTAAAGCACAACTGTCCAGATACATTAATTCTTTGGTTGAACTTTGGGGTCTCTGTAAAAAGCACAAGGGTCTGCAGCATAAAGAGTTTTTGGAGCATGGCCCTCTGCTAACTGCTGCTCTCCTACCACAGCAGCTGGTGATCTGGCAAAACTGAGCATCACTTATGATGTCCTTTTTAATAAACGTGGCAGCATCCTCACCACTCTTGTGAATAAATCACCACTGCAAGAAGTAGAGGAGAATTTATCACGAGTTTTTCTCCAGAGTTCCTGATTTCAGGATGTGTTAAAAGAGAAGCACTTGTGCTTTGCTAAGTTAGCAGGAGAAATGTCACCGAGATGAATAATGTATTGCTGAGGAGGGAGGCTGCAGCAGGGAACAGCTCTGCTGGGGAGATGTTGTGCCTGGCTTTTCCTCCCCTGGGAATCTGTGGGTGCAGTGTCCCCATGGTGGTGGCAGTGACTGTTTTGCCTGCATCCCCCTGTGGGGGAATGTGGAGGAGTTACTCTGAGCTGAGGGAGCTGAGGTTGGTGTGGAGTTGTTGTGTTTGTTTGGCAGTGCTGCACCAAGGCTGTGGTTCAGCACAACTCTGTGTATCCAAAAGCCTGTGGTGTGCAGCTCCCTGCTTTCCTGGCCTTGCTGTAATTCCCTTAGACTTCTTTTGTAGGCCATGGAGCACCAAGGTGCTCTGGAAGTGCATTATTCAGATGATTCAGGCTTAGCTTTTATTTTTTTTGAAAGGTAGAGAATTATCAGCTGCTGTGGTAGATCTAACTCATTCAGCTCAGCTACACCATAAAACTGTGTCCTTACCTTCCTCTCCCGTCACCTCTGCTGGCCCTGGGATCTGCCTGTCCCCATAACAAGATATGTGAAGGAGTTAAATCAGCGGGGAATTTATCCAGTCAAAACCCCTGAAGTTCTCCTCTCCTTCAGCTCCCTTAACCTGCTCATCCTGAGAACAGATAAGTGCCTGTGTTGCTGCTAGGGAGGGTCTGGGACAATGCAGCTGCTCAAAATGAGGGAGAGTGGAGTTGCCGCTCTCCCTGGCAGTGAGCTGCTGGGTAGGCAGGACCTAATTGCAGAGCTGCACTGTTAATGGTAAAGAAAAGGAAATTCTGTGAGTGAAATACTTGAAAGAAGAGCTGGAGATTCAGTAATCAGTTTGGTGTTCTCAATCCATCCCATCCCCTGTATCACAAAAACATTCTGGTACTAAAAAATTTGGTGTGGCTCTTAATGATCTGTGTGATGCTTGTGCCTAGCAGGGTAGAAAATAGCATTGAATAAAGCAGCGCTCTAACTAGGGAATATGATAGGAAGATCCAGGTGGAGAAAGTTTCAAGTTTGTTTTCACAGCACTTGCACAGTGTCAGAATTGTCCAGACCTGGCTCTCTTCCTTCCCACCCCCTTTAAGAAAGGAAGAAATTAATAAATAAGTCCATAAATAAATAAATAAGGGCCGTTACCTGGGAATTTATGTGGCATTAGTATTCATTGTCATCAACAGATTTTCAAATCTTTCCACACCAGAGGTCTCCAGTTCCCGAGAGGTTTTCAGAAGGTGCTTTGCCAAGTGCAGGTGTGATAGAGCTTGTCAGAGCTGGCTTGGAGCACAGCTCTTGGGACACAGCTGTGACAGATGGCATTGGGATGCCACCACAGGCACTCCTGTCCTGTATTTGGTACAGCACAGGTATTCATGTGCCTGATACGTGCTAGGTGTGCATACATACCTTGCTAGGGAGGAAACTCGGGCTTGTTGCTGGTGCTGCAGTGATGGGAGGAAACCTTGGAGAATTCAGCACCATCCAGTGCTCCTGCCATTTGCTGTCAATGCAATGTATCCCTTTCACTGTTGGTTTTGTTTGTTTGTTTTTTCTGGGAGATGGGAGGATGGCAGCCCATATCCTGTTTTAACATGCTTTTATCTGGCTGAATGTGAAAAACGCATCAAGATTGTTAAAAATGGACAGGAGGGTTAACTATGAATTTGCCTAGGACCTGAGTAGAAAAACGATGCGATTTGTCTCTTAATTCAGAAATAATTCAGTATTGACCAAATGAGTGCCATGTCTTCAATGGGCAGTAGCACCTGGAAGAGGCCAATATTTAGGGTTTTTGCCCAAAGCACATTTAGCCCTGCTCTACTGTTTAGTGAAAATGCCCAGTGCAGATGCCACCAGAGCCTCATCTCGTGGAGTAATGCTGTAATAAAGAATGTGGTTTTCTTGTGCAAGTCTTGACCTCTTCTTATGAAAATAACACACAACTCAGTATTTTCATGGTGTATAAGTGAAATGTAATTTTTTTTTTCAATAAAATACATTTCCTTTCCTAAGCATGGGTCTCTGGATTTTTTCCTTGGTGATGTTTCTCTTTCACCTCTAATCAAGCTTTGGCCTTTTGTGTCTTCTCCGTACTTATGTGAACCACAGCTCTGTGCTCTTCCAGTGAAGCCTGACTTTGCTTCCAGAGATCACACTATTTCTTTTTCCCCTTGAGCTCCACGAGGAGTTCTCTGTTCAGCCAAGCTGGCCTTCTGCTCCAAGTGCTTGACTCAAACCACAGTGAATCCTCTGCTCCAGTGGCTCTGAAAGGTGATTCTTAAAGTCTGACCTACACTTGTGGGCTCCCTAAACCCTCAAAAGCAGATTTAGAGTGTACTTTATTAAGAGCTCCCTGCATAGCCTAAGATTTGCTCTCCTGCAGTCCAGGGTAGCAACTCTGCTGTCCTTTTTTTCTCATTACACCGAAAATTTTGTACTCTTGCATTTCACGAGGAAATGGAAGAGCATAAAATGCTGTGGCCAAGGCAGCCACATACCACCACATCCCACAAAAGTCCTTTGCTATCCACAAAGAACAAGTCTACGAGGTTTCCTTTCTGAGTTGTCTCACTGACTATCTGTGATAAGAAGTTTTCTCCTACAAACTTCAAGGATTTCCAAGAGCTGCTCATCTCAGCTGGGTGATATTCCCAGCTGATGTCTGGAGAAGTTGAAATCTTCCACAAGGATGAAAGCTACCAGTCCAGACATTTCTCCTCAGTGCCTATAGAATAATTCACTGATGCTGGGCCATCGACAGGAGACACCCACCATGAATTTCTTTCTTTTCCATCCTCTCAATCCTCACTCCAAGGCTCTGAACCACACCATCACTAACTGCAAGGGCTGTGCAATCCAACCTCTCCCTTACACCTCACCTTCCTCTCCTGAGCCTGTACCCTCCATCCCAGCACTCCAAATGTGGGACTCATTCCAAATCTCACCACCACCAATGATATCTGAGCTCTGGGAGCTGCCCAACACTTCCACTTCATCTGTTTGTTTCTCCTACTTCTCAAACAGACAGGGCACCTGGGGAAGGGTCTGAAAAGATTTGAATATTTTAGGGGAAAGTGCTGAAGCTGTTTCCTCTTCACAGCCCTGTGAGAGTGAGTGGCTAAGCCACTTTAAGAACCACCAGCAAAGGTAGTGGCAAGAAGCAGATTTTAATATCAATTTATGGAAGTGCAGATTTTAATAGAGTTCAGTGGCAAAGTTGAGTCTATTACTTAGGACATGGATGAGGCACACAGAAGAAAATCAGATTAGAATCAATTTAGGATGACTTACATAGAGGCTGGAGATGCAAAAGGGTATGGGGGCAAAGGATATGGATACAAAAAGATAAGGGTGCAAAAGGGTTTAGCAGCTCTTAATAATTGATTAATTTAGCATTTATAAATATAGATGTATGCATCTCTTGTCCATGTGAATTGATTATGGCATCAATGTTATCATGAATCTATAATGAAGTCACTCTCATAATGGCAGCCAATCCCATTGAGTCACTTTATAAATGCTAAATTAATCAATGATTAAGAAGAGCTGGAGTCCTCACATTCCTGTCCCAGCCATGGCCTGTGACTGCACAAAGCTGGTTATCCCCTGGTGGGTTTTTTCACCCTGTTTTCCTCTGGTCAATAAGCTTAGTTGCAAATACAACAGAAGACCAATGCAGGCCACATAGCCAAGGGGAATTTTAAGGAAATAATAAAAACTACTACCACCTCCCTCTCTCCTCACCCCATTTTAATTCCAAAGGCTAGCTTGAATAATAAGCATAAAAAATTCACAGAAGGGTAACACCCAGCATTGGCAGCCTTTTGATTCGAGCTGAATTATGAGTCAGGTCCCACAAACAGCTTCAGGAGGGCTGGAAAGCCAGGGCTTTATTCATACTGCTCATTAGCTGCCTGCTAGGACAAAGGTAATTAAATCTGCTGTCAGCAATACCTCAGCTGCAGAGCAGCCAGGCAGGGATTTCACATCCCCCTTCACTGGTACCAGCATGTCACAGCTGGGTCCCAGGTGCTGCAGGTGATGATGCAGCATCAACACATTCAGGTCCCTCCTTCAGCCTGGGCTCCTACAGCTGGGGGCTTTGGGCTGTGCTGTTGGCCAACAAGGCTGTTTGAGTGCAAAAACCATCTTTGCAAATGCTAGTAAAGGCTGAGCTTTGCGTTTAATATTTAAACGACAGTTTGCTAAATCATTACTACAAAAAAAAAAAAAAAACCAACCCCAAAACCAACCAAAAACCCAAGTGCCCTTGTCAGTAAGGGGAAACACATACAAATAATCTAATAACCTGTGTTACTCTCTGGATCTGAATAATTCTTGAGTGTTATTGAGGCTTTGTTACCCCCTTGGCACAATTCAGGTCCTTGCAGCTTCTGAGCAAGCAGAGAGCTAAGCAGCACTGAATTCAACAGCAATTCCTTGGTTGGGGCAGGGAGAGATGAGGTTTTCAGCGTGGGGTGAAATTTCCAGGGGCTCTGCTGGTTAAATACATTGGGTTCAAAGCAGCTGAGGAGGTGGATCCAGTGTAGGGCACCCTAGTGATTCTTGTGCCTCACTCCAGAGCTCTGCCTTCAGCTGGCAGGGAAACCCATGGTGAGCTGTTTCAAGTAGCTGATCCTGCTAGAAACCACAGCCAGCCAAAAAATGGGATTGCTTTTCACTCAGATCAGTTCCCTAAGCCATCAGGCTGCCAGGAACAGCACAGCAGTAAGGAGCTGCAAGGAGGGCACAGATATTTAAGAAATTTCCTGGGGCCTTGGGAAGATAGATAGTGAGATCCTCACTTCATACAGACAGATAAATGAGGTTAAGGAGTTAGTTGTTCCTGCCTTTCCCTTGGGACATGGTGATTTTGGAATGGTTCTAAAGGAGGGAGGTGACTTGTGCTCCAGGCTCTGCCTTTGGGGAATATGAGAATATAGAGCCTGGGTGGAGCTGACTTACCCCAGCACACTCCCCAGGGACTGATTTATTGCCTGTTAAATGGCTTCCTGCAGAGCAGAGGAAGGCATGAAATAATAATGATGCAATGGCTGGGAAATAGTGCAGCTGATGATTTATTAGATGAGTAGGAAATGTTTGACTTCACCTTTGCCATGCTGCACTGCTCTGATGGGGGCCAAACCTGGGATAACCAGCCCTGCAAAGCACCCTGGCAGGTGAATGGATTCCCTGTTTTGGTCCCAGTGCTCCAGGGAAAGCCTAGGGAACTTCTCATTTCCCCCTTCTCAGAGACCCCCTGGAACACCCCAAATACTGGGCTGCTCTTCCCCTCTCTGAGGTTAGAGATGCCCCTCAGTGTCTGAGATGGAGGGTTGGGGATAACCCCAAGAGGTGCCCACTTGGAAACCCAGAGCTGTTGAAGGTGAGTGGGAAAAACCTCTTGAAACAAGGGCATGCTGCACTGGAAATGTGCAGGAAGATCCCCACAGTGTTAACTGGACAAAAATGCAATGGAGGGGGGGAAAAAAAGGCAGTTTTAAATGGAAAGAAAAGTCTGAGTTTTGTTTCCAAATGGTTAAGAGAAAATTACCTTTATTGTGGTGTGTTTAACAGCTGTAAATGTAGCAGAGGAGCTAGTTAGCATTTTCCTGATCTGTCTTGTACCTGGGCTCAGAGCTGCCACTGCTCCCTCCAGGCACCCCGGCTGGGTAATTCTTCCAAAGCAAAGCAGGAGAGTGGAGTTTTCCCCTCCTTGCTAAAAACGGTGTGTCCAGGCCATCCCCACCTCCCTCTTCTCCCTCCCTCCCTCCCAAAGTCTCTCACAAGCACTTGAACTGAAGCTGGTGAATTTTCCCCCAAAAAGTGAATGACTCTTCCCAGCCATACAAGGAAATTGCCCCAGACTACACAAAATTAATCCGAAAATAGCCAATTATCACTATACTAGAGATGCAGAAACACAGGAAAAATCAGAATAAATTAAAAGAATCCCCTCCTTTTGAGAAAGGACCCTCAAGTCTGCCTGTCAGATATGACCTTGCTGTGTAAAGCTTGCACATAGTTGTCTGAAGCTTCAGCTCCCATGGGAAATCCCAATACCTGGATGGTGCTGTTGTGGCAGTCTGGGAATGCACATCTCTCCCTAGGGTGCTGTGTAGTCAAGAATTTCAGGCTGTGGTTCAGCAACTGATGGACTTTATCCCAAAGTGCTGACTTTGAGGACACAGGGCAGCCCTGGGTGCTGTCCTGGGCAGAGGAGCTGCAGCATAGGATGAGGGTTCTGGGGAGGAAAGAGCATTTGACTCCTGGAAAGCCCTTTTATCCTTTTTGCATCCTTAAGTGAAATTTTTAATTAGCTGCTACACAGACTGTGGGGGCTTGCAAAAGGCTGAGAGAAAAGATCTGCAAAATGGTTCCCATTCTAAAATTAGGAGACTCAACCCATGACCTCAATGATTATAAATTGATTTTGGTCTTGATTTATCATTAAATGACAGGGGTTTTCTTAATCTTTTTCTCTTGAAGGTTCTTACTCCACCTCAGCACTGTGGGGAAATCTTTTATAAGTCCTGGGGAGGGAAGATGGAGAAGCCAGAAGTCTTTTCAATGTGCATCCTGTTGCCACTGCCTGTGTGTGCACATGGGAGTTTCTCCACAGGCTCTTGTTGTTGCTTTGATCATTAAATCACCCAAACCTTAGGTTTGCTGAAACTATCCCTGACAAGTTTCAATAAACAAAGCCAAAGGGAGCTGAAGATTAGATATCTGGGATCTTAAATTTATGACTCTGCAAGAATGTTGGAGCAACCAGAAGATAGGGAGGAGATAAAGGCCTGTAAAGCTGGGAACTCCCTGTCTGAGAGGAAGATGATAAAAGGACTAAAGAGTGTGGCCAGATTAGCATGAAGTGCAAGAGATGAGGGCACCTCTTGGAGTTCTCTAACCCTCAGGTTTATCTATACTCAGAGGATGAGCACCAAAGGCTGACAAGGCCTGGGATGAAATGCCTCACTCCTCAAGGCTTCACCCTCACCCATTGAGAAATGCCAAAACATCTGAAGTATTTCACTGAACTCAAGGGGAATTTTTAACAGGTATAATGTTATATATTTAATCCTTTATACATCTATTTATCTTTTCTTCCTGTGCATGTGTTAATTGATTTAAATCCCTACAGCAAGTCTAGTATAAACACTGGGATCTCAGATCTATAACTAAATCACTGTTGCGACTGTAGTAAATCCTACTGATTCACTCCATAAATGTTTAGTCAATGATGAAGTGCTGTTAAATCCTTTAGATATAAACTGTTGATGAAGTCTGAGACTAATGTTGGATCTACCTTACCTAACCTTTATCAGGGGTTTAGAAAGCAAGGGGGTCCTCTCTGATCAATGGAAGGGCTGCCCTTAACCTTTTGCATCTTCAGTCTTTTGTCTAAATCATTCTACATTGATTTTAGCTCAATTTTCCTTTTTATGCTTTATCAGTGTAGTAAGTAATAGAATGAACCTTGCCATGGAATTTTGTTAAGTCCCACTTTTAAAAATTCATATTTAACCTGCTTTTGCTAATACCTTTGATGGTGAAACGTCAAGCAACCTGAAACCACTAATGCATAAGAAATTGGCAGAGTGGACAGGATGGCAAGGGATATCCCTGATTCCTTACAAAAGCATGGAAGGAGTCCAAGTCCTGAACCCTCAGAAGAGTGGGCTTGTGATGAGTGGCATGATTGGGAAGCTGTGGAAGAGCACTTAAAGATGGCCAGGTACCACAGAGAGGAGGGAAACAGAATTATTTGTAAAATGGTAGGCAGCCACCTAACAGGTGATAGCCAGTTCATGAAGAATGATAATAAAAGGAAACAGAACCTCAAGGAAGAAATAGGAGGCAGGAAAGCAGGTTGAGTTATCACTGTCTTTGAAAGCAGAAAGAGTTACAGAAAAGAGTAAGAGAAACAGAAAGAGTTAAAGGAAAAAAAGGAGAAAAATCAAAAGTTGGAAGAAAAGCTTGAGGTAATAAGGCCTTCCAACCACCCAGACATTGCATTGATTAGAGAAATAACATCCTGAAGAATGGGATGGAAACATACAGGGTGACCCTGACAATATTAAAATGGGAGAAGACTGAATATGAAGCCAAACTTGACAATGGACTCAATGCTGACACTCACCACAGCAGCAAGCATCAGCTCTTACTACTTCCTGGTACACCTTTTTATACCCTTTCTTCACATGCACAGCAGGTGCTCCTTATTACATAACAGCTGGTGAGCAAAGCATCCTCAGGTGTCACATTCACTGCTCCATTCTCTAGCAGTGCTGTTTATTTCTCTTCTTTAGGGGCACAGCTGTAACTTATTTAGGTTTCGGTTGCTTGCAGCTTTTTCTTGTCTTACCACAATTCCCCCTTTTTGCTTTTTAACTACAAATGCAGTTTTGCCATCCTTAATCGCTCTGTTAACGTAAACTTCTGTGATATTTTTCTCTTTTATAGCTTTGTTGCCATCTTTCACTTTGGCCTTTGCATTCTGGATGCACAGCTCAGACTTGCTGCACCATGCTAGGTTCAATTTGCTAAATTATAACTTGCTTTTTTTTTTTTTTTTTTAACACACAGAACATTTTTCTATTACCTTCTTTACACACAGAACATTTTTTAACTTTCACACCTTGTGCATTCTATGGAAGCTAGTAGTGCTCTGGAAACTGAACCAAAACTTGTACAATCAGGCTGCTTTAGTTCACTGGAGATTTGTAGACAGGCTTTCTTCCATTTTAGATTCTTTTACACCCAGAACATTTTTCTATTGCTTTTTTCTTTTTGCCATAACTTTCACACCTTGTATAAATAACATTTTTTAAAACTCATAGCAGAATGTCCAAAATAAAGTTTTCTTCTGCTGACATTTGAGTCCCCATTTCTATGTTCCCAGCTGCTCACCTGGGGGCAGGTGTCTCTTTTATTTTTTCTTTCTTAAATTGTCCAGACTTCTTCAGGCTCTCACTCCACCATCTTCACGTGGGGTCACCATTTGACAGTAGACTCATAGCTAACACTCACCACAGCAACAAGCAGCAGCTCTTACTATTTCCTGGTACACCTTTTTATACCTTGATTTTTTTTCTTTTTCCACATGCATAGCAAGTGCTCCTTATTACACTACAGTTGGTTAGCAAACCATCCTCAGGTGCCTTCTCTAGTCAGTCATACAGGTCACATTCACTGCTCCATTCTCTAACAATGCTGTTTATTTCTCTTGTTTAGGGGCACAGCTGTAACTTATTTAGGTTTAGGTTGCTCGCAGCTTTTTCTTGTCTTACCACAAAACTCACTATAAAAGCAGAAGAAATGCCTGGACCTTGGAGTGGGGGATCATTAAAAAAAAAAAAAAAAAAAAAAAAAAAAACCCAACAACAACAACAAGGAAAAAACCCCAAGCCAAATAAACAAAAAGAAAACCTCATAAAAAACCAAACAAAATAAACAACAACAACAAAAAACCAACCAAAAAACCACCTCACTCAATCAAATAACAAGCAGGGTGACTTTCTGGGCTGGTGGAACAGATGAACTGGAGAGAAGAGAGCTTCTGTCAATGCATATTAGACCCTCGAGTGAGCTCTCCACAGCTGGGACAGATGCTGCCTGTATCCAGGCCATGCATGATATTCCCTCCTGATATTCCCATTTTGGCAAATGAGGATCACAACATGCTCAAGGCGTTAATTAACGGAGCCCCCGCTGTACTCAAGCCTTAGCTCAGGGGCCTCTGTTTGCTTGTGTCTCATCCTTTGGGGGATACTTGGCAGCAAAAAACTCCAATCCGTTGTTCAGCACAGCCTTTCCCTCGCTCATGAAATTCCCTGGGTTTGTTACCTTCTCCAGTAATTACTCCCAGTGTTATAATAACATCCCAGAGCAGTCCCAACGTTAGACACTGTCATAGAAATGGGGAAAAAAATTGCAAGTTGTGTTCCCTGAGTTTTGCTTTTATCTGTTGATAGAGAGCAACATTAATGCTGTTCTTCGTCCTTGTAATATTGATTTATCTTGAATTTAAATCAGGATTTTTATATTCCTGCTCTCCCATGGCCACCCTCCAGCTTTACCAGGGCAAATATGCATTTTGGGGCAGGGATGAAACCCAAGCAAGTGCCCTGATGTGTATTGCAGCTTCTCCAGCCTCAGAGGGGTCCCTGACTTCTCTTGTTGTGCCACCACCTTTGCCTGGTGAGGATGCATTTGTTGTCAGCCACAGGTAATTCCTATGAGAAGAATTTACATCTTGTTCTGCTTGAGTCACCACCACCCAATCTACTATAACTCTTTAATAATACTTTCCTGAACTTTCCTATTTGATCTGCTCCACAGACTCCTCTCTGTGTCCCAGTAATCACCACTTTGCTTCTAATTCTGTGATAATTATTTGCCTTCCCTGCTTTCCCTGCGTCGTGTCCACAGTGAAAACAGAGAGAAGTAAAGGCCTTGTGAGTTTCTGTATTCTTCCCCCTGTTGTTATTTTGAGTTAAAAAATATCCACAGAGCAAAGAAATGGCGATTTCTAATTTAGTAGTAATTTGCTAAGAAAAAAAAATAGTAATTGGTGCTTTTAAATGTTAAATTTGTTATCTGTTTAATTACTGTTAGCTGGGTTTCACCAGGACCTCATTAGCTAAACATCTGGTTTTAGAGATGCAGTTCTCAAGGTTTCAGATGCTTCCTGCAATTATCTAGCTATGACTGAGAACTTATTAACATATCCCAATAATCACTGCAAGGCAAGTAAATCCCTTCTGTTCTGTAAAGCCTGAATGATTAATATGTTATAATATAATGGGAGGGGAGCTCTGCCCGCCTGCCATGGGATAGACATTTCTGTTTCCTCACTCCTTAACAATGCTGGGCTGCAACCCAGGCAGGCTCCCAGCCTCTGCCAGGGTAACCCAGAATCTGTCCTGTAATGAAAGATTATCTACTTTAATCAAATCTTTAAAAATCTGGGCCTTTTAATCACCTTTCCCTCAGATCTCAAGCATACATGATGGATGAGCTTAATTTCTGGAGTCTGTACCAACTCATCTCACCCCTTTATACCTGGAGAAGATGGGGCAGCATTGGCTCTCTTGGGGAATGAAGGGACAGTTTTAGATCCTGCTTTTCCATCATTTCACCTGATTCCCTTTCAGGAAAAAGGCCTTTTCTCAGCCACATCCCTTAACATGCTGAGAGCCCTGTGCCTGCAGTATCAGGTCTGCAGCTCCTTACTGTTTCAAGGCTCTTATTTTGCTTTACTAGGGTCAACCCAAGGGGCTGGTGAGTGCTGTGAGCCCAAATCAGCTCTGGGAGGCTTCTGGCACTCTGAATGTTTCTGACAGGGTTTGAAGCAAGAAACCCGTGGTAACCTGAGCAGACGCAGCCCAGCTGTCCTTGCTGGCTCAGTGCTGCTTCTGTGAGTGTTTGTGTGCTGCTCTCCCTGCTTCATCCTCACAAGTGGAGCTGCTAATTACCTCCTGCCACTTGTTATCTGGTAAATCCTGACACCTTTCTCACCTGTTCCTTGGAAGTGGAGTTTTGGGGGGTATAGTGAGAGACCATTTTGACATCCCAGGGACTATTTGACCCTAAATTAATTAAGAGTACTTTCAACTCTACCCCCATTTTAGCAGATTTCCAATATACTTTAACGACCTACACCCTCTGATGATCATTTCACTTAAGATTTAATCTATTAGAGGAACTTCCTTCAGAATGCTAATATGGACAGAAGAGAGCAGCTTTTAATCAGGGCTGCTCATTAGCAGCAGTCAGCGTGGCAGGGAGCACAGGCCACTGCTCTGCCTCTTGATGCATGTGCTCATTAACAGGAGAGAGTTTGGACCTTTTGTCTTCAGAGTGTTGTTACAGCCTGGATGGCTTCCTGACTTGGAATTCAAACCCTGCTATCCAAAGTTTACTGCCCAAACTGGGTTTGGTCCACTTGATGGGCTTAGATAAGGCAAATGCTGATGAATATAAAGCTTGGTGTAGACATTTTTTTTCTGAATATTTTTTGGAGGTTGGGATGTGTGGGATGTGTAGGATGTGTACATGAAGATGTGAAAACAGGTTGAAAAAGCTTTTGTGATACAGAGGACAGGCCTCCTGGCAGGGGCAGGAATGCTATCTAGAGGATATTTAGCATGGCTAGCAGAAAAACTTGACGATTTCTCCATCAAAACAGGGCTCTGTGTGGTTTTGTTAACAAATAAACTGGTATCAAAATCATCTGGTGCTGCTCTGCCTCTGTCCTTGCACCTAGAATAACCTGAGCATCTTATTTGATCAAAAAGGACAGCAAATGAAAAAAGACTCAGTGTTGGATCTATCCAGGAGCCTCATAGCAATCTGCTTCACTCAGTGATGAAACCCCAAGCCTTTCCCATGGTATCATTCAGAGAAATAACGCAGAGGCAGTGATACAGCCACATTCAGGAGAGGCTCTTCAGTCAGCTGAGGATGGTGACTGCCACTAACTGATTCAGGGTTCAGCTGTGGGAAAGGCTGCCTTTTACAAAAAAATTATCTTTTCAAACCAAAAATTGCCTTCTCTCCCACAAAGTCTGCAGAAGGTTTTTTTTTTTTCCCAACGTGCTCTAAACTCCTACCGTGAGATCACAGACTGGGCACTGTGTGCCTGAGGGAGGACAAAGGGGATCCAGGTGTCACTGGAAATTTTCTTACCTTGTAAGAAATTAACTGGACTTAAATACCCAATGAAGCTGCCATGAAATCTGAAGCATTTACCAGAAAAGCTTGTTTTTTACCCCAGGCACTTTGAAATGAGAAGAGTAAGGTAAAAGGTTTTGTTACATAAAATGAAGAGTGCTTTCATAACTCATTTCAAGGTACATCAGGCACTTTGGAAGAGCCATGTTGGGTTTCTCTTTATTTTTTTGCCTGGTAAGAACCCTTGATGGCCTTGCCCTGCCTCCATGGAGAGTGGATGTCTCATCCTGCTCCTGCTGCCATCTCTGCCAAGCTCCTGGGGGAATCACCTCTCCCCAACCCCAGGGTGACCTGCAGCTCCTCTGCAGGCACAGACCTGTGACTTCAGCTGATCCAAAATCATCCTTCTTTTTTTATCCCTGCTTCCACAGTCTCCACAGAGGCCTGCCAGCCACCAGAGTTTTGTTTACCTGCCAGGAACGTGCTGTCACTGCCAAGTTGCCCACAAAGATCTTCGGAGGCTCAGCCTGCCAGTGGTGCCTTGGGCACTGTCGCAGAGGCTGCGCTGCAAAAACCTGGCAGCTTTTACACCAGGACAGCCTGGGCAGCTTCAAAACACCCTTTTCTGTGACCTCTGGTATGTTTAATAACAGGTCTTCTCATCAGCGTGCCCAAACATGCTTTTTTTTCTTGTTTAATTTTTTCTTTAAAAGCCCAGCCTGTGTGTTGGCTCTCAGGGCAAACCTTAAAGTGCAGAAACCCAAAGATTTCTGCAATCCTAGCTGCTCACTAGGAAATGCAAAGGCTTCATCCAAACTACTTCTGCCTCTGTCCCCAACCCCTGTCCATCCCACCCTTCCATGCCCCAGTGGCTCCTGAGGCTGCCAAAGCTGTGATTTTCTTGGTTGAACTCCCAAAGAATGGTATTTCCAAAAACTTCCACTGCACTTCACTGCATTTCTTCACCCAGTTATGATTAGCCAACACTGAGTATTCTCTGTCCTCTGGAGTAAAATGGACAATTTCCTTCCCTCACTGCCAGGCCATACTTTAAATACCTGTGGGGTTTTACATCTCTGCTTGGCCAGGCTAGATACCTAGGAGAGTTTTTGTCTCTCCTCATCAACCCCTGCCTACTGTGGCTAGCACATGTCTTTCCCATGAGAATTTTTTCCTGTGTTTTATAAACAAAGATAAAGTTTGGATGTTATTAAAAACAGTGTCCCAAGATTTGGACAGTTCAGGCCTGGCCAATCAGGCCTAGGGGGAGGTTTCTGACTGACCAATCTGAGTGACCTCTGAAAAATCTATATAAGTTGGAATCAAATAATAAAAGCTCTCTTTTTTATGCCACACTGAGAATCCGGGTCTTTTTCTCTGCTAGCGGCTCAACAGCGACAGCCTACTCCTCTGACCTTTCTTTGCTTATTTCTGCATTTTCACACTATGTGCCTTCTCAAAAATATGGTGACCCTGCAGAAGGAGGTGTCACCATCAGGCCATTCCCATGGGGACATTCTCCCCTGCAGAGCATCTCAGTGGATGTGAATGAGCAGAGTTTATGGCATTCAGGCTCCAGCCTCAGACACAACAGGCTTTGTTCATCACTTTGCCACATGGCATCTGATGCACTAGTATTCCGTTTTGGTTTTTCCCCCGCCTTCTGGGTCTCTAAAAGCATCTGAAAATAGAGGTGCTTTTAGCTTGCTAAAGGCTACCTGGAAATGAAATATTGGTGCTATTATAATCTGGCGTGGAAATCTGCCATTGGACTTAGTAGGGCCAAAGTGTTGAGCTGTATTTTAATACGGTTGAGGTATTTCAATGTATAAAATCATTTTTCTTGTGGAGGAGAACTGGCTAAGTGAAACAAAACAAATAATGTACTTTAAAAAGTGAACTGGTCCTGTGTGCATATGTGGTGCATATTGGACAGCTGGTCTTTCAAATGTACTGTAACTAGAAATGGATATAAAATCTTTTATACTATTCTTATACATTCACCTTCAGCTCTCCTAAGGGATAACCAGAACAAAAGGTAACTGTTCTCCTAAAGTTAAAAATGTATATCTCAGGAGAGAGATATACAGGAGAAAAAAAAATACTATCAAAACAAACCAGAAAATCAAATTACAAAACAGAAAATCAAATTACCCTTTCAAAACCATTTCCTAATTTCTGATTCAAAATCAGCACTTTCTTTTCTGAAGGAGAGACTTTCTCTCATGACTTGATTAGAAACTCTGCATGAGTGTCTGTAGCCACAGCTCCACAAAACTGACCTGTTTCAATGGATGCTGGTCTAAACAATGAAAGATCAAAACTGACTGCTCAGGTACAGGACTCTTCACATAATTAACTGAGAAAATTCTGCAAATTATAAGAAAGAGCTATTTTCTAGCACTCCTTCCCATTACTACAATATTTAGCAAGGTGAATGGAAGCCCTGTGCTTTTCAAGTGACTTCCAGAAAATTCCTGTTATTGTTGGAAAAAACCTACGAGGGCTTCTCTGACTGCCAAAACCAAACTCAGGGCCTGACTCCCTGGAGCTAACAGCAACCTCCAGCAGCTGAGTTTCTTGCATGTAGTTATCAGCAAACAGGGCATGAGAAAGTAACCTTTTTTGACAGACTTTCTCTGATATTCTTCTTTTTAATCTCAGGTAGAGAGTCAAGGAGTGTGTGGGCAGAGTGAGTGAGTTGCCCTCACTGACCTTGGTGGTTCTCATCCATGCTTTGGGGTACTTATGGATCTCACACTGAGGGAAAGGCTACACAAGTGCTGCTCTCCTATTTTCTAGAATTATTCCTCTGACGCCTTTCCCCAGCATTGAAATCAATGAGGAAGCTGCAGATAAATATGCCTGAAGAAATTCACAAGGCACGCCTAAAGAAGAGGGCTGTATAATACATTCAAAGATGTTATTTTTTGCTGTTAAACCTCGAGGTCAAGGAAACAATTATTTGGTATCCCGTGTTTCCCTGCTGTGCTCCTCGGTGGGCAGCAGGCAGGAGGAATAAGGCTGTTTTTTCATCAGCACAGAGCTCAGCAAGCGTTGAACCAGGCTTTGATTAAAATAGCTGCGAGTTATTTTCCACACATCCTTTCTTCAGCCTTGGACCTGCATTGAGTTTCTATAAATGAATGAATTATTCCCTCTGTCCTGTGCCAGGATGCCACGGCTGCATGCAGGGAGTCAGGCCATGCACCCCTTTTACTCCTCTGTGACTGCCAGCTTTTGTTCTGCTTCCTTGGGAAATGATTTCTCATTATATGAACGATATATTTACAGTGACTGTGCTGGTTTTGGCTGGGGTAGAGTTAATTTTCTTCCCAGTGGCTGGAGTGGGGCTGTTTTGGGTCTGTGCTGGAAGCAGTGCTGGTCACACAGGGATGTTTCAGCTCTTGCTGAGCAGCTCTCACCCTGAGCTGAGCCCTTTTCTGCCCCTCAGCCTAGCCAGGGGGTTGGGGGGCACAAGGACAGGGCAGGGGACACAGCCAGGACCCCAAGGATGTCCCACACCATGTGGTGCCATGCTCAGGACACAGAGCTGGGGGAGAAGGAGGAAGGGGGAAGTGTTTGGAGTGATTAATTTGTCTTCCCAAGTCACTGTTAAGTGTGATGGGGCCCTGGGGATGGCTGAACACTTGCCTGCCCATGGGGAGTGGGGAATGAATTTTATGTTTTGCTTTGTTTTCATGAGCTTCCTGTTAAACTGTCTTTATCTCAACCCAGGAGTTTTCTCACTGTTCCCCTTCCGATTCCCTCCCCCATCCCAACACAAGGGGAGTGAGCAGGCAGCTGTTTTGGGGCTACAAAAGACTCCACAACTTCTCCTCACTGTGCCTTTCGTTCCTGGTAAAACACAGAGAAGCCACACTTGACACCTAAATCCCAGCAGCAGTGAGTGTCTGGCACTCACTGCAAGCCAATGGCCTCACAGTGTAGCACACACTCTATTTTAAATCACTGAATACTGACTACAACTCTTAAAAATAGGGAGAAAAACATAGGCGTATCATCTTTTTAGTCCTTACAGTGCCTAGTGATTTTTCCCCCTGATGACACCCACCTTTAGGGCCTATCTCTCCTATTCAGATTTTGAGGCATTTAGGCAGGTTTCCCACCACAACAAATGTAAACCGTGTGTGTTCCTAAAGAGTGACCTGCCTGTCTGCATTTCCCTTTTCTCCCTCATGCAGTGATCACTGGTAAATTCCAAATCATTGCTTCTTTTCTTCTTCCTTCCTTCCTTCCTTCCTTCCTTCCTTCCTGCCTGCCTTCCTGCCTGCCTTCCTGCCTTCCTGCCTGCCTTCCTGCCTTCCTGCCTGCCTGCCTGCCTGCCTGCCTTCCTGCCTTCCTGCCTGCCTTCCTGCCTTCCTGCCTTCCTTCCTTCCTCTTCCTGCCTTCCTGCCTGCCTGCCTTCCTTCCTTCCTCTTCCTTCCTTCCTGCCTGCCTTCCTGCCTGCCTTCCTGCCTTCCTGCGTTCCTGCCTTCCTTCCTTCCTCTTCCTGCCTTTTTTTCTGCCTCCTGATGCACACAGAGTGCCTGGGACAGTGCTGCAGTCACACAGAGTGTCCGTCCCCTGCTGGTCACACCTTGGCTTTGTGACAGGACATTTGTAGTGGAAAAGAGGGAAAGGAAAGGAAAGGAATTTTTCCCCTTGGAGAAAATAAGGGAACAAGACAAATAAGGAAAGCACAGGCTGGGGCTTTGCCCTAGCCTGGCTTCTGGGCATGTGGGAATGTTCTTTCAGAGAAAAGCTGTTTCTGAAAGGGGGAAAATGTACTGGTGTGTGGGAGTAGTTACATACAGAAGTAGTACCCATTACATTTGATAAAACTTTTGTTTTTAGAAATTTGGGGCTGGAGGAGGAGGAGGAGTGTTCTGGGTGCTCATAGGGTGGTTTTCAATATCTGCACTGTATGATTTTTAACAGGTGAGGACATTATTGTCCTGGAAGTTAGGGTCTGACCAGAAGATTCCTGCTGCAGATGCTGGACATGTCTGTTTGCATTCCTTGGAGGATCACAGTCAGTCCGTTAGTGACAGTCAGAGCTAGAGAATGGCACTAACATATTGCTAAAAATCATTTGTGCTCTAGTAAAAGGTATTTTCTTGGCTCTTTGTCCTTCTGGGAGATTCTCCCCCTTCATTTTGTCTTATTTTTTTTCCTCGATTGGTTGATTTGCCAAATTTCTGTGGAAAAAAAAAAGAAAGAGAAAAAGAAGTCGAAAACAAAAGATGTTAGTTTCACAGTCAGTTAACTGGACAAAAAATTGTTTGTCCTTAATCTTTAGGAAGGTTGAATGCAATATTCAAAAAATTGAGTGAGAGGAGCATTAAGTGAGGCATGTGGAGATGATGAGGTGATGGTTAACTTGTTTCTCACTTTTTTTTTCTTTTTAAATATTAAAATGCACCTGGAATACAAACCTTCCAAAGGACTGTCTCAGGAAATGACCTTGGGAAATTTGAGATGGGCACAGGTACATTCAATAATGAATGAAAATTCATGTTCTTACTTATGCTCTTTCTTGGGAATTGAAATGTGAAGGCATCTGTATGAATAGCTGGAATACAGATAACACTGGGAACTTGTTTAACCAAATTAATGCAGGCATAGAGTAAGAAGGCATTGGATTTCAAAATTTTATAGTTGAAATCATCACATCTTTGCATATATTTTGTACCCCCTGAGTCACTCCTATTTTTCAAACACACTATGAAATTAAAAATCCTCCAAATCTGTGCAAAGTCTGCTTCAGTCTGGGGAAGATGCAGAGAAGAAGGGGAATGAGGAAGGGAGAAGAAAAGGCCTGGGATAACATCCAGAACTATTTGGCTACAGGACTCTCCATCTGCAAAAAGAAGAAAAATGTCTCTCCGAAGTGAATAGCTCACAAAATGCTGAATGAAGTGAGCATAAGAGGCTCTATCAAATTAACAATTATTTGGTGAAAGAAGTCAGATTTTTCTGGGCTGAAGTGAGCTGGAATGCTAAAAGAGCCTGTTGCCAAATATTACATCTGGAGAACTGCTGCTGCATATTTTGTGTTGATCTTTACTAAGGTTCCATGGCAAGCTGCCTCCTGCTGTGAAGACTGGGATGCTGCCCCAAAAACTGACTATAAAAAGATGAATTCCAATGCTCACAGTCAGGTTTTGGGGTACTCTGGGCACTAAAAGGGGGCCAGAAACAGTAGTTGCCCTCATAGTCAAAATACAGCTGTTTTTATCCTCCAGGATGTGCTGGGCACAGTGCTGCTGAGAAATTGGTTTTCACAGGTCTGCAGACTGTGGGTGTTTACGTGCACATTTCCCACCCTAGAAAAAATTAACATTGCCAAAAAAAAAAAAGTGAATATATCCAAAATCACACTGTCTACAGCAGGCTCATTGCCTTGGAGATACAGAGGTCATTTCCAGAGGTGCAAAAGTCACAAAAAGCAAGTTATGTTTCTCCTTGGGAAGTGTTACTGCTCCTAATCACTATCTGCTGCTTTTCTCCAAGGGACAAGACGCTCATAAGATGAGGATGTCCGCCAGGGTTTTATTCATGAAGCTCTATGCTGTTTTCAGTTGTATCTCAAGATGCAATCCAACTGCTGGCCCAGTGGTATGGATAAGTAAGAATTCCCACCTCTTGTGGCATTAAGGCACACATGGACTCCATGATGGTGTGGTGAAGACACTTTATTGCAAAAATCCAGGGTTCTTAAAGTGTTAGTTTGTTACGAGTTTACATACCTGTGAGGCACAGCAAATGTGCTTCAGCAACAACCAGAGACCAGGATAGGAACAGCATCAGGTGTAACCCATCACCATCCCCACAGTGTGAGCACTTCTTGGTTCTAATAATTGTTTCACAATTATGGAACTTGTTCTTCACCTCTAGTTTAGCTGAGTCATTCCCAGAATGCTTTTCTAGCTAGCCAAAGTACCAGAAGTGAGCAAGGATTTCACAAGGGCAGCAAGGCCCTCACTTTGCAAGGCCTTTCTGCTCCGCAGCAACCTTTCTCAGAGCTCTCTTTAGTTTTGTTTTGACAAAGAAGCTTCAGGCTTTGCCACAGCAGCTGCCCTGGCCCCACACAGCATCTCTAGGGCTGTGCAAGGAAGTGGAGAGGGAAATGGGGAGGAAAAGGAGGTTTTTGGAGCAGCTGCCTTGGCTTGGCTCCCCATCAGCTGTGCTTGGCAGCCTTTGGATGGGCTCAGCCATGGACTGCAAGAACTGGAGAGCAATTCGGAGCCAAAACCAAGAAAATGGATCTCCTCCTTTGCCCTGCAGGCTTTGGACACAGCATCCTTTATGCCAGGAAAGTGCTGGAATGAAACATGCCGCCCACTAATGGGGCCAGGCCGAGCTGCAGGGTTGGTGAGGCTGTTTTGGCAGCTTCCCCTCGTGGCTCTGCTGAAACACAGAGGCAGAACTGCTGTAATTGCTGCACTCTTGAGAATGGAGAGGCTATAAATAGCCAAACAGAGCTGCAAGTGGAGGGCATGTCAGAGTTGGGGTTTTTTTCAGTGCTACTTGTGATGAATAGAATACTAATTAGTCTGGAAAAACAATGTTATTTGGTCAGAGAGTTCAATAATTGCAGCATACTGCCTTACTTTTATTTACCTCCATCTAAAAGTCTCCTTCTCCCCCTTTCCCTGATTCCCTGATTAGTTGGTATAGATCAGTTGCTTATTCCAGGTGGAGGAAGTGTCTGTTTTAATTGCCCCAGGTTTGTCTCCTGTGCCCCAAGTGAGTCCTCACCTTGCCTCTTCCTTTGTTGGTGCTCTGACTGTCACTTGGGGTGATTTAAATGGTTTATTCTCCCTCACAACCACAGCTATGGAGCAAAGCTGTGAGACTTAAAAATATATACACATTTCTTGGGGGGTTACTTTTATTTAATCAGCCTCCTGATTTTTATTTCATGAGCAGGTGGTAACATTTTTTCTGTGTTTTCATTATTCATTTCAGTGCAAAATTTGACCAGTCCCTGAGTTCTCTCCCTTTTCTGTGTTGGTGGTGCCTCCCACCTGTCATTGATGGACTCTCAAAAATAAATGCTAAAAGTAATGAGGTGCTTCAACTCCCTTGCTGGCCCCTGAATTACTTTGTCTTCTTCTAGTCTGGCTTCTCTTTTCTCTGGCAGCACATTCATCCTGCTACCCACCAATCCCAGTTAATCCTTTTACTCCTGTATTAGAGTAAAACAATGAGAGGGCAAAGAAAAATCAATAAGAAGGTCTCACAACCCATCAGTAAATCAGATGAGAGTCTCAGCAAGGCAGTGAGTAAAGCATTTAACAGACTGTGTAAGCTTCTTCTCCTGAATTAAAAACTAATGAGAAATAATAACTGGAAGACTCTAAATTATCTGTACTTACATCTGGCCATAAAAATGAAGAGGTGAAGGAGTCTCTTTACAAGACACTTGGGATGATGATGGCTTGGGAAGGGAAGTGAACATATTCCTACAATTAAATAACCTCAGCACCAGAGCTGGGACAAGTCCCTCTCTGGGGCTGAAATTTCACCACAGGAGAGAGGGCAGCTCAAAAGCCTGGCACAAGTCCTGCTTGTTGTGGCCTTCAGGAGGTTCCCTCAGCAGGTCCTTCTGTGCTGACAGAAAGTTCAGCCTGTCCCTCCACACCCAAACCCATGGCTGTGCTGTGGGAAACACAGATTCATCCATGAGAGCTCTGAGATGGAATCCTCCCAGGGAGTGTTTGTTCTTCATGGAAGTATTTCTGTCATAGGATGGGTGGGATGAGAAGATGTCAGCTCAGCTACTCTATTTCTCCCCCTTCCTCCCTCTTTCTCCCCTGTCCTTTTTTTGCTCTATAAAAGACAGTAATTTCACAAGCTGTGGATGTCACACAAGTGTCTGGACCTGAAGGAGGAATAGTTTCATTATTGGAGGGTAAAAGAATTGTTAAGGTGCAGGCTCAGCTCCTCTCTCTCCATAGCAAGCTGTCTTGTTGCCAACTTTTGAGTTTTTTACTGCTTTTTTTTTTTGAGCCACGATACTTGCTGTTAGACATTACCTAATCTCAGTAGTTTATCCATTCATTTTAACCCATCCCTCTCCTCACAATAAAGAATCACTCCCAGGAAACACACACAAATGCATTCCATGTTCTGCAAAGGCTCTTTTGCCAAGAATGACCCTGACAACAAGCAGATAGTTGGCCTCCAGAGATGAGTGACAGATGTGCCTGGTGGCCTTCTCTCCTTCCCTGGGTGACCATGGAGCACCACCTGCCTGGAGGGACATTGTGCTCTCAGCAGGGCCAGCTCTGAGCTGCTGATGCTGCTCCTCCTGAGCAGAACAACCACATCACCCATGTGCTCTAACCACCCTGAGCTCCTGGGGAGGTTCTCAGGGCCTTCTGCATCCCACGCTGAGTTTGGCCAAGGCCAGCTAGCAAGCTGCATAATTTAAGGGGCGTTGTGTGCTGCAGTACACTGACCCGTAAAAAAGCCTGAATTCTTCACAGTTTGCAAACTTGGCTGGGGGAGGAGCGGGGAGGAGGCTGACATTATAGTTCTGTGTTTATTCAGCCCCCATTGTGGTGGGCTTTGGGTCAGGAGGAGGGTCACTGCTGTGGTGGTGACATGGAAGGTGATTAATGGTAATGTGCTTGTGGCAGCGTGAGCAGGCTGACACACGGGCGAGAGGCGACAGATGGTGCACAAAACAAGTTCCTGCTGCTGCAGAGAGAGTAATCTGCTAAAATCTGTAGGGTTTGTCGGGTGAGGGTAAATAATATGTTTTTACCCTGGGGCAATGAGATCTGGCAGGATAGCGAGTGCTGTGTGATCATGTCTCTGGTGTTAAGTGGGGTTCCTTGGACGTTTAATCCTTTCTATTTTCCAGTGACCCAACTCCGGGGAGATTTTTCTGACTGAGCAAGCACTCTGACTCCTGTTTAGGATGATGACCTGTCAAACCATCAGCTCTCCAGCTCTGTTCGTGTCCCTGTCATGCAGCTGCCAGTTTCCCAAGGCTCTGTTGCTGGGAGCACAGACCTCGGGGGTACAGCTCTGCTTTGTGAGCTGGTTTTTCATTAGCAGCCCATTTTAAGGATAATGCACAAGCTGTATCCTTGCTTTGCTTGGTTTGCTTCTTGACGTGACTGATTTTGCCCAGTCCTGTGCTACTAATTAATAAGTAACAGCACAAAAGTGTAACAGCTCACACTGCAGGAGCCAGGCACTGGCAGAATGCTCTCCAGCTTCATTTAGATACCGGTGAGCAAACATCCTGTGGCTCTCTCGATTTACTTGAAGATCTTTCCTGACCAAATACAGTGCTCAATAACATCCCTATTTGAGAACAAAAAAAAAAACCAAACAAAAAACAAACCAGCAGCAACTATAAAAGATAGGGCTGAAGCTGATTAATTTAATAAGGGAGACAGCAAGGAACAGTCATGAATAAAAACCCACAAATCTTGATTATCAAAGCCAAGAACAGATAAGTGCTGGTTTTTCTATAAAGCTGAAAGTCCAAAATTTAAATGGCTAGAGGCTCAAAATTAAAATGCATGGACTTTTAAATGAAGATATTGATGCAATGGACATACCAGAAACTTTGAAAACAAGCTAAGCCATAGGATGGCACAGTTGTAGACTGCAACTGATAAAGAAATTGCAGATTGTGTTGTGCTACTCTGTGTTTAAAAAAAGTTTGGCATTAAACCAGGTAAATAAGTCATCTGTGGCACACAGGTAACGAAGAATCCCTGTGGTTTGAAATACTGTGCCTAAGAGGGAGGACAGAGGGATGCTCTCAGCCACCTGACCAGGCTGGTGACCTTGACTGAGAAACGGCAAGGGCAATGGGAAGGGAGGAAATGGCAGAAAACAAAGGAGATTGGAGGGCTCAGTGATGCCCTGCAGTGTGGGTGAAGGTTATGAGAAAGGATGAGGCAGAAAATATATTTGCAGATGCCACTAAAACATGCTTTTTGCAGCACCTAAACAGAGAACACAGCTGAAAAAAACCAGTGCCTGGTTCTGACTGAGCCATGAGCACAGAATTGCTGTGCAAAATTGTCACCCAAACACTTTAGCATGGTGACCACAGCACACTCAAGTGCAGCATGTCAACAGGAAACAAAAAACACCACAAAGACCCCAGTGCAGAGCTTCAGACGTGACAAAAATGTGCAAATGAGAAAACATTTTAGAGATCAACAGCACAGTTTAAAAAAGTAAAATGCATGCAGGTGTCATGACATTGGAAGTTCAGAGTAGGGGTATATTTTGTGTTCAAAAAATACTTTCAAACTTAGCACAGGTAAAGAGCAAAGTAAAAGAAACCACAAGAAAAGAGTTATTTTGCAAAATAGAGGGAAAGGTACAAATGACAAAAATAGAAGAGAATGCACGTTCTGGGAAAGGAAATGTAAAACCATAAAAGAGCAACGGGTAATAAAAATGTTGTTGGTAGCAGCACACTAAATGCATATAAGTGATAATAAGAAGATTTTCAAACATGTCAGAAAGAGAAGGTCACAGTCAGAAACTTATTGTAGCTGATAAATGATCAAAGTGTAAAAGAAAGGCACAGCAATTGCAGAAATGCCAAACAGATTATTTGCCCTGGTGTTTGTTCCCATTTAGGAGGTCAATGGAGTTGCCATACTGAAAACTTTAATTGGGCAAGTCTGATGAAAGGTCTCAAACTGAAGTGACATTATAAAAGCCTTCTTAAAACAAGCCACTAAAACAGATAACAACAGATCAACAGGACCAGATGGCACTCATGCAGGAGTTTCAGAGCAGCTCTGATATGAAATTGCCAAACTATTAACTGTGGTGAATAACCTACTGCTGAAACTGGCTTTGCTTAAATGAGCCTCAAGGTCAGAGGAAGTGGGATACATGATGCCCAGTCCTGAAAAGGTCCCTAGAAGAACCCAAAGAACTTCATACACATAACCTTAATTTTAATTTTGAGTAATTTGTGAGAAGCATTACAAAAATGAAAATTAGTGGGCATATGGAGAAATACAAAATAATGGAGAAGAGTCAGCACAGCTTGGAAACCATGGCTCATAAATCTGTTGTTAAGGTTTTTTTGAGAATGAGCATGAACACAGATGAAGTTCATCCAGCAAACTCCACATACTTGGATTCCTCAAAACTTCTGGTGAAGTCTCTTCCTTAAATAAACTAAGTTGTCATGAGGATGAAGGTTGTCTTGTGGACTAGCAACCACTTTAAAGACAAGAAACTAAGGGCAGGCAGACCTGTCAGTCTGCACAACAGGACAAGGTCACCACTCAGGGTCACCCTGGGATGTGTGGTGGCCACATGGCAGCTCCATGGACTCATGAGTGACCTGAAAAATTACTGGAGGTGGCAAAACTTGCCCACAACATTCAGTGACTTGGAGTAATCAAAATGAAAACTAATTGTGAAGGGTTACAGAAAGATCTCACAGTGCTAAATAGGTTGAGAATAAAAGAGTGGATGACAGACAATGTTATTAACTGCAGAGGAGTTGACTTAATTTTAGTGCACATAACTCTACATGCACAGTGGTGGGCCCTGAAGAATTGCCACTGAAGGAAACTATCTTGGTGCTCAAGAGAGTTTCAGCTAAACCCACAGCAGCTGTCAAAAAGGTAAATGGATAATTAAAAACCAGCAGGAAAGAAATGAGGGAATAAAGTGGGATGGTTTGCCATTCTGTAGACCCACAATGTGCTATCATTTTGAAAGGTTCATGTTGGGCTGCTCATGTCACTGCAGGAGAGATGTTAGGAGAACCAGAAAAACCAGAGAAAAAAGTGGCAAAGCTGGAGAGATCTTTGAAGCAATTGCTGTATGAGTGGAAATGAAAAGACAGGGAGAGTTCAGTGGGCTAGAGACAGCAGGAGAGGGAAGGTGTGACAGGGAGGTGAAATCAAACACACCATGGAGGAAGTGATAAGGAGAGATTACTTGCTCTGCCTGTACCTGGCAGCTGCTGAATCATTCAGTGCTGCTGCCTCTCCACAGAGGTGTGAGTTTGTCAGCCCTTTGCCCTGAGCAAGTGGGAGCAGCCAGTCCTGTCCATGCACTCAGAGCATCTCACCCAGGCAAATTCACACTGTCACTCCCAGCAGGACCACAAAGGTCTTTTTTTTCCTCTTCTTTTTTTCCCCCTCTTCTTGCAATTCAGTGGTGCTTTAACTGGGGCTGTTGAGTTGTGAAGAGCACTGTGACCACCACAAAGTTGTGGTTCACAGGGTCACTGCTGATTTTCCTGAATATTTTCAGTGTGGTCTCTGCCCAGTAAGGAGATAAGACATTTTCTGAGGAAGAGACTTTACCTGCCCAAAGTACTTCCATTACAATATTTGCTGGACATTGTCCCCAGAATAGGAGATATTTTTGTTTGTTCTGTTAAGGTTCAGTGGTTTATGACTCTTATTAAGCAAGAACAATGATCTGAAATCCTGTTTAAGCAGAGTGTCTGATGGTATTTGTGGTCATTTGATGCTTGTCTCGTGTAGTTGTGAAATCAGTGGTTCTTTTTTTGACCGTTCAGCATTTTTTTTCCTTCATCCTGCAGGTTTTTTTTCCATTCAGCAACATTTTATTTGTGCTGCTTCAACCTCCTGAAATCAGATGAAGATTTCCATAGCTGGAAGGGATGAAGCATTGTTGTGTGAACAAAACAGAGACTTGAGCAACCTGCTCTAGCGGAAGGTGTCCCTGCCCATGGCAGGGGGTTGGAACAAGAGGATCTTTAAGGTTCCTTCTAACCTAAATCTGTCCTTATTTCTCTTTACCCTGAAAAGTGCCTTACTCATTCAGGAGTCTTCAGATCAGCAGACTCTGTGAGAGTTGAGACTCTGCTCAGCTCAAGCAAAGGCAGACTTGTGCCATTCAGTGCTGCAAGCACTTGGAAGTGATGTCCAGATCCAAACACAGATTTTCAGGCATTGACTGATGCTCACACTTTCTGATGAGGCCAATCTTGGGCACACAGAGCAGTCAGAAACAGATGGGTTCCCAAGATACTCTGCAGGTTATCATTTTAACCAAGTTGGGGTTGCATTCTTAAATTTCACTGCTGCCTCTTAAGAACTGTGACTCTCTGTGACTTCAGATGTATTCAGGATAAAAACTGTGGGATGCCCAGAAGCAAAAATAAGTGTGACAAAGAGATTTCCCTCCAATAATTCTGTGAGTGTTTGGTTTTTAGTTTTTGTTTGTTTTTTTGTATTATTGGAGGTGACAAAACTTGCCCACAGCATTTAGTGACTTGGAATAAGCAAAATGAAAACTAATTGTGAAGAGCTACAGAAATATCTCAGGGTGCTGAATAGCTTGAGAATAAAACAGTGGATGACAGACAACGTTATCAAGTGCAGAGGAGTAAGAGGAGTAGACTTAATTTTTGATTTTTAATTTTTTTTTTGTTGTTTTTGTATGTTTTTCCCCCAGAGAGGTTATGTACCTGATGTATTAATATGATAAGAAATCAGCAAAAGTGGTATGCAATGAGAACCAGACTGACCTTAAATCTAATATGCAAAACCATAGAGAAGTCTCAATAAAAAATAGTTGTAAAGATAAGGGGGAAACAATTCAGTTTCAGATGAGGTTTAGAGCCTTTATTCAGAGCTTTATCTAGCCCAGGTTTTTTTTCCTTCACAGCAAATACCAACACAATTATAGGAGTACAGAGAAATCTTTTTAATATGCTCATTGACAACGAGAATATTGCCAGCTTTGCAAAACTCACAGACAGTAAAGACCTGGTTTTCACTACAGTTCATTATAAGACCTTCAGAAGATGCACTCCTGGGCCTGGTAAAGGGCTGACCTGAACCTGGAGGAAAAAATCTCCACATGTGAGGCAAGAATTAGGGTTTCTTGCAAGAAAAAACAGCTAGGAAGGTTCTGTCTATGTAGGTACCATGTATTGACTTGTAAAATGAGCACAGGAAGAAAATACATCCTCTGCAACAGGGCAGAAAGGAGAGCAGTGAGGAATGATGTGTTGCATGAAGTCCAGTCACCCTAGGGATGCAGGGAAGTGTTAGAATAACTTGTGAGGCTTTGCTAGGGAAGTTCCAAGGAGTAAATATAACCAGGTTTAGACCTGGATGAAGCTAATTATCTCTCTAGCATTTTATGGATTAATACTACTAAGAACAGTTGCTAAACTGACAGATTAAGGTACATGTTGGTTATTATACTAGGATCCAAATATTCTGGGAAGTGAATATCAATCTATAATTTCCCACACAGCTACTGAACAAATTGTGTGGCTACACTGAAGTTTTGATTTGGTAAAAAATGAAAATATTATAATACGCTGGGTATAAAATTAAGTTTGGATCAAGTGATTTCTTCAAACTAAATGAAAGGAATAACAGGCCTATCAACAATGGTTTTGATTTAAAAGGGCAAATCTGTATGAGGTTGGCTGTTGTGTGCTAAAAAGCTTAATTGTAGGGTGGGCTTTGAAAGTTTTTGCATCTTTTATTTCATGACAATGGGGAGTTTGGATCTGAGTAAATGGGGAAGGGTGTTTAGGAAAAGGCTAAGGTCAGCAGGAGAGAATAACAGCCAAATGACCAAAAATCCAGCTCAGATAGATGTTGCAAAGGATATTAATAGAAATAGTAAAAACCCCCAAACAAACAACAAACCAACCAACCAAAACCCAGGAAAAACCAATATTAAATACTTTTGGCATCAGGAAAGGGAAGAAGTGGGACTGTCATGTGGTGAGGGCAGGATGGAAATAAATACTGCCACTTTGTCACCAAAATGATACAAATATTTTGCTTTTGTTCTCAGAAGAACCAGTGAGGTATACAAACAAGAATAAAGCAGGGTGACTGTTGGGAATGGGAGCAGAAGATTTCTGTCCTTTCTCAGATGAAAGCCAGTTAGAAGTTGTTCAGCATTCTCATTTCCAAGAAATGTTTAGAATGGTGGTGTCTGAGGTAGGTGAAGAAATTACACAAACTCTGAACATAGTTTGAGTTTGATTTTTGCCTCAAGGGAAAGGCAAAACAAAAATAAATTATCTGACCTTGCAGTGCACAGGATTTCAGGTGGTTCAGCTCAGTAATGGTCTGGGTTGAAGGGGAACTGGGATGCTTTTAAAAGTGGTTATAGAAGGCTGGAAGAATTTCTTCTGAGAATATTAGGTTTTGAGAACATAATACTTCAGGAATCCTCTATGCAAGACTCCTATACCTTTACAGAAATGTTTTCTCATTGCTTCACATTTGACTTTTTTCCCACCAGCTTGAGACAGCTCTGGAGAATAAATAGCTGTCAGAACTGGGGCCACACCACAGAGGTCACCCCTGATCTGTGAGAGCATTTACAGAGTGAGGTTTTATGGTTTGCATTCACATGTTGGCAAATGTGGTAACAGAGCTTTTTCCTTTTCCAGAAGGGAGGAAAGCATCCTAGTGTTTTGCTTGCCTGACTGTCTCAGGCTGATCCTGCTGGGTCTCAAGGTTCCTGCCTGGTGTCTCTCTCACTGGGTGTTATCAACCTCAGCAGGATCTTGAAATGGTTCTGCTTTTCCATAATATGCAGCAATACCATATATGATTTGCCTCTGCTCTGTTGTTTGGGGTTTTTAAAAATCTAAATTATAAGGCTAGTTCCCCTGCCCCATGCCAAAGATGTTCATTTTCTAGGTTTTAATTAATTCCTGATGCATTTTAAACAAGACAAAGTTATCTGTAATGGGGAAAACACACTGAGATTATGTAATGAGTGTCTTTTAATTTTTCTCTACATGGAAAAAACCCTTCTCTACAGAGAATATAATTTTACAAAGAACAGTGACTTTTCTGATGTGCCAGTTTGATCACAGATGAAACCCAGGTGGTGTAAGTGGAAGTTTCCTGTGATGGTGATGAGAGCTGGAGCAGCCAAGCACTCATTTTCTTCAGAGAATTGTGTGTGGCTTGCAGAGATTCTTTCTGAGCAATATTCTGATAGTCTTAATGTCTGAATTGTGAAATGGCCAAATTGTATAAATCAGTGGTTTCAGACCAGGTCACTGGTGAGTATTAAAAGATGTTGAGATTGAATAGATTTGGTTTATTTAAATTAAAATAAAACATGCACACACCAATGTGTTCCAGTAAGTGGAAAAAATCAGTGGGGAAAAGAGAAATAGGTGCATTTTAGTTTTGCTGGAAATGAAAAACCTTGCTTAGGTGCTTGGTTGGTTTTTTGTTGTTTGGTTGTTTTTGTTTCTTCCCAGAAGGTGAAGAGGCCTTTTAATTAAAAAATATTGAGCAACACCTGTGTGAGTCTCCAGCGAGAGAAAACTGATTTGGGTTGCAAATTAATGTGGGATATTCTGCTGCTGTGTGTAGCACATGGAGAGGAGGGAGGCAGAGCATGTTTGTGTTCTGGATCTGTGAAGTCACTCATCCTCTGCCATACAGATTTTCCTGTGGATCAACTGTGATTTCTACATTAGCAAAACTACCAACAACTCAGCTGCAGAAAACATTCTGTCCATTCTTCTTCCATTTAGCATCCAAACGTTGCTTGGCAGTTAAAAAAAAATAAATAAAAGAAAGACACAAAAAACAGCCCCTCAGACACAGAAGATGTGTCTCTCATTGTATCAGCAAGCCTACATCATGTCTCTGATATTTTGAACAAGCAACTTCCTCTTGTGTGGGTTTGCTAACACATGGTGTAAAACAGTTGCAAGAAATAATATATCCGTGCTATTATTCTAGAAATGTGAGTGCTGAACAGATGATTCTCTCCCTTGTGGCTCAGAGAAGTTCTCACCTTCTGGAAATTACCAGAGAAACACAAGGATTTTTTTTTTATCCTTCCATAAAATGTGAATAATATGTGAGGGAAAAAGATCTCAGTTTAGCTAGAAGCATAAGAGATGACTGCCTGGTCCAGAGTGATAATAGGGATTATGAGAACTCAGTAACTTTATGTGTAGCTGAACTATTCCATAATTAAACACATTCAGATAAAAGGAGGTAGAAATGTCTTCAGTTTGCAGAGGCATTATTGGCCCTGCTTGTACCCTTTTTTTAATAGTACTTACCAACATTTTCTTCTGAAGTGATGTATTATCACACATACATAAATATTTGAGATGAAATGTGAAAGTTGCCATTCTTTTCAGGAAGGCCTATCATCATTGTGATAGAAAATACTGCTCCTCTTCTGAGCAGAAACAAAAATTTTCAAGGCCAGAACTTGTTTCCACAAAGCCCCTAGCAAGTAAAGCCATGAACCATTTCTTGCTGACTACTGTGAACCATAAATTTGCACTTACACAACCTTTCCCTTAACCAGGCTGCTCACATTTCTGCAAGCTCATGCTGGTTGCAGAACAAATAGCAGCTGAATTACTTGTCGCTTCTTACCAAGGAGGTGGCAGATGGGTTTGATTCTAAAAGTCACAAAGCAAATCTGGGGAAAAGGTGGGATCAGATCAGAAGGCTTTTTCCCTACTCCTAGTATTTTAATTTTAATGATGCTGCAGCACAGATATAAAGCGTAACATTCCCCAGCAGGCACACAAATAAGGATTTGCACAGGTGATTTTCTGCCTGGACTTTGGCACAGCTCCTCTGGGCAGCAAGAGGAGCCCTTAGCTTAGGTTTACAGGTAGGGCAGGAAGGTCCCAAACCAGTCAGGGAGGTCTTCAAGTGGGCAGGAGGGATGGGGAGATGGCACAGTTCTCACAAAAAGAGGAGAAAGTGGGTTAATTCTGGCTCATCCAAGGGCAGGAGGTGAGAGGGAAGAGCCCATGGAGCTGTGGGTCACTGTGGTTGAGCAGATGGGCACAGCACAGTGGATTCAAGGTGAGGAGATCTCACACTTGGTCAGTTCTGAGCTCTGCTAAATGCCTTTGCCCTGCTCCAGCTGTGCATGACTCTGCTTTAGCTGCTTCATGGTAAAAGCCCTTTCATGCCTTGCTTTAAAACATGGAAAGATGCCCAACAAGATGGCAGCTGTGTCTCTAATGGCTCTGAATCCCAGCTTCCTGAAGAACAGAGAAGAGCCACTCAGTGTAGGATTGCTTTGTACCTATCAAGTGGAGAAAAATGACTGATAACCAAATAAATGGTGTCTTATATATCACTATCATGGGATATTGGAGATGACATTGAGCATTAATCAGAATCATGTCAAAACAGAATAGGCACTGAACATAAGAAGGGACTCTGCAGAAGTGCTTGTTTTGAAAGGCAATTAAATGAAGGTTTCAGAGGGGTTTGACAGGTCACAGCCTGATGTTCTGTCATCTTGATGGAATTCTGGCTTCTTGCTTCTGCTTTTTTTGCTGCTGTTGCCAGATCAAGGCAGGAATGGGAAATGCTCAGGAGAAAAGGATCACTTACCCTCATTGCTGGGACACTTCCCAAACACAGTGGTCTATAGGTGGGATGAGGGAGGAGAAGCAGGAATAAGGGACACAGCTCACCCATTCCAGGATTCCTCACCAGCAGCAGGAGGAGGAAGAGAAGACCTGGAAGATGAAAAAGATGGACTTGGAAAGCTGCCAGCTGTTAAACCATTTCCACCTGTTCAGCTACTTCAGCTAAAGATAAGTGCTAATGATAAAAAAAATTTTTAAAAAACCAGCTGGTAAGTGCAATCCTTTCAGGAGCACATAAAACTCTGAGTGAGGGGGCTGAGCTGTGAATAGATTGTGTCTCAGAGCTATGAACCTTTTGTTTGTCTCCACGCTTTCAGGTGCAGGAAACCAGAGCAGCAGAACTCAAAGTGACATCTGAGGGAGATTTAAGGGATTTTTGCACTGCAGATTTCTCCCTCTACACTTCATTCCAAGGGAAGAAGATGTGTGAGCTCAAGAAGTTTGTGAAAGGACCACTTGTGTGTAATGTGGAGAATAAGAGACACAGGAGAATAAGAGACACACTCCTCTTCACTGGTGATGGCCAGGTGGGTTTGGATAGGCCTTTAATACCTTTTAGAAGCCAGCAGTTATGGTATAAACCATTTGACTCAGAATTTTGCTCACTTCATCCTTCATGGATGTTAGCAAAACCTGCTGTGCTTTGTCTGTGCTTCCACGTTTGGGGATCCTTAGAGGCACCTGTAATCTTGTTGCCCTCCTCCTGTGGGATCTGCTCTTGAGGAACCATCCCAGCTGTGCTTTTAGCCAAAAACAGACCTTCTGGTCTTGGCATAAACACCTTTATTAGGGTGTCATAGCTGTCTGTTTGAACTTGGGTGCTGGCAGAAGCTGCTCTTTTAGCCCTTGTTTTGCAGGTTTTTTTCCTGGTGATTCCAAAACCGCATTTCCATTCATGCTTTGTTCCAACCAGACTTATTTCTGTTACAAATCCCCGTGGAGGACTAACTTCTCCTTGGTGGCAGATATGCTGTGTACATTTGGTTTACCTACCGTTTTCCAGCAGCCGTTCTAAGTCCCTGGGCTTCTTTTTGTGTGGGAGCTTTGGTTTTGAGGTTTTTTTTCAGTTGGTGGTTTGGTTTGGTTTGGTTTGGTTTGGTGGTTCATTGGTTGATTTTTTTCCCCTGGTTGAGGGTGATCATCTGAGTTTCAAGCAGTGATTTCAGTGGCTCTGTCAGCCAAGCTGTCACAGCCTTTCTGCAGACTCTGTGAGGTGAGTTTGCTTGTGCTCTGAGCTGCAGTGCTGAGCCTGAGGTCAAGCTCAGTCTCTCAGTTAGGATTATTCGCTCGGACACAGCACAATGCCAGTGAAGGCTCTGCAGTTTGTTTGCCTTTGTGCACAAAACCCTTGGTGGAAAAAGCCTTTGAAAACAGGCAGGAATAAAGCATGGTGCAGGGTTTGCAGTAGGACAGCTGTAGTGAGGGATTTTTGTATCTTTTCAGTGCCTGAGACGTGTATTTGTGTCTTTGTCTGAGAGGGTTTTGCTGTGGTTGTACATGGAGGGGGCAGATGGGCTCTGCTTCTGCTCAGGGCTCCTTTGCCCCCTGCTCCTCACAAATCAGGGGCTGCAGCAGTGCAGGGATGCTTTCAGCTCACAGACACCTTCATTTTCCCTTTTTTTTGTTTGAGGAATTGGCCTGTGCCAGCATTAGCCTGGTGTTTACCTCTCTCAGCTCTGAGGATTGGGCACCTACCCTAAATTCAGGGCATATCTGGCAAATGACTCCTTAGCAGCAGTGCTGGTTTAAGCATTACTGCAATGCACTCCATTGCTCCCATGCCTATGCCCATTTTGCCCTTTTTTTAGCTTTTTTTCTCCTGCAGTCAGATCAGCTCCCAGTTTCTGTCTCTCACAAGGCTGTGAGGACTCTTGAGTCAGCCCTGCCTGAGGGGCTGTGACAAAAGGACAGACATCACAAGAGAGGATTGAGGGCAGCTTGTGCAACCATGGCCTCAGAGCTCTGGCAGTTTTGGTATGGACACTGCAGTTTTATAGAAAACAGGAGAGCAAGAGAGGCAAAAGAAAGCAAGAGAGATTGGCTACATGAGATCCCACGGGTTTGGGCCTTTGTGTTGCCAAATTGTACCACCATGACTGCAAAACCCCAGTGCTTTCTCCACAAGCCTCCCAAAGACCATGAGATCACACTTGTCTGCCCATTTCCCCCTCAAAACAGACCAGTTTCACCCAAATTTGAGAGAAAAGTTGGACCCACAGAGATAGTGAAGTTCTCATGTGTGTCCTCCTCTGGAAAAGACTGCAGCCTGTGCTGGCAGTCTCTGGGTTTATTTAACCTTTGGGAGGGTCAGTTAGTGGTTAGATGTCCAAACAGTCAGCACAGTTGTGGTTTGGGACTGGCCACAGCAGAAACTGCCCTGGCTTGGTACCTGGGAAGAGGTTGGAGGTAGGATGTGCACATCCATGGGGTGCAATAGTGATGGAGAAATTAGATAAAAAGGGTGAATTGTGGGAGACAAAGGAAGGTAGAAGGGGATATTGTGTGAATAGCACAGAAGATGCAAGACCACAGAAAACTGTTCTTCCTCGGCTCTGCTCCTCTCAGAGCAGTGTTTATTTTCCTTAGTTTCAGCTCAGAGAACTGCAGCCACACAGCCTGTGGCTCATCAAGGATGGTGACTCAGAGGCACATTAAAATGGAGGTGTTTGGTCTCTAACATTGCCAAGCTTTGTCTGCATGTGAGGAGGCACCGTTCTAGCTCTTGCAGAGTAGGACTTGTCTTGCTTGCAGTAGAATGGCAGGTTTGGAGCCAGAAAGAATTTCCTGCATTCTCATCTTTCTTAGGACAATTTGCTAAATTAGGAAAAGGGGATTGACTTGTCAGGGCTTGTGCAGGACAGTAGAGAACTACCGCTGACACACCTTTGTAAGAAGGGAGTGATGAGATTCTGGCATCTGTTGAAGAGCACAAATTACATTAAGGAGAGCAGCCTTAGAAAAGCCTTCCAAGGGCCTTCCAAGAAAGCTGGAGAAGGATTTTTCACAAGGGCATGGAGTGATAGGACAAGTGGGAATGACCTTAGGCTGAACAAGGGAAGTTTAGCTCAGTTATTGGGAAGAAATTCTCTTCTGTGAGGGTGGTGAGGACCTGGCACAGGTTGCCCAGAGAGGTTGTGGACAGGTCATTTCTGCAAACACTGTGAGTGTCACTGTGGGTTGTTACCCAGCCTCCACTCCAGCATTTCCACTGCTGATTGTTGTTTTCTTCAATGAGTTATTTATTCCCTATTAGTAGTACAAATTAACTCTGCAGTTTTGGAGATCAGTGACCTGCTGATTGTTGGAGTCAAGTTTTCTGCAGTCTTAAGTTTCTTGCAGCCAACAGGATGTACAGAGAGAAATATTACAAATGTATAGAACATGATACATTGCCTGCACAGACTATCTGGTCTCCAGGTATCAAAAATATTTACATTTCTTATCGCCACTGTTGTGTTTTTATGACATCCTGCTCAATCTTTATAGCCTTACAGCAATTACTGTCACTGCTTTAGAGCTGAGGCTAATGAAATTCTTGTGGTGGCCTCCACCACATATAACTCACCACAAAATTGAGCTGGACATTTATGGAGTTATACAATCAGTGCTGTAAATAAGCAGAATTTTGACTGTGCACGTGTATGTTGCCAAACTTGTTAAACTGACTCATTAGAAAAAGAAAAAAAAAAAAAAACAGTTAACCAGTCAGAGAAATTACTTTAATGAAAAATGATTTTGATGGAAAACAGGCCAGGTGTAGAAATATAATCTTACTAATTACTGCTGTAGTCCTTGCAGTTCAGCATGGTTTTCTGTTTTGTTACTCAAATTTGGGAATATTTGTCACCAGCAAGTCATCTTCACAAATAAGCAAAAGACCAACATGTATCATCCTGACATCCATCAGTTTTGCAGTTTGATCACTTTGGTGCCGTCTGGAGTCCTCTGATTTCAAAAGTCCTTCAGGATCTCTTGGCATGAGGATGAGCTGTACCCTGTTGGGGTATTTCTCACTGCAAGATCTTTTTGAATTAACAAAGCCATGTATGGTTTTTACTCTTGATATGTTACAAAACCTCTTTCTAAACACAGCAGTGTGGTAGTAGGGGGGAGGCTCGTTTCCTGGACATCAGAGATAAGACACCAGATGTACTTGTGGGAAGAGCCCACTGTTTTTAGAAGTTGGTCCATGTGCAGCCTAAACAAAACTGAGACTTGTGACCTTCAAGCATAAAACCAAAAGCCAAGCTGAGGTTTGTTTAGATTTGGGTTGGGTAGTATCTCTGGAATAGAGAAGACACCAACAATATCCCCCTATTGGATTGCTTTCCCTTCACTCAGCCCCACAAAGGCAGTGGAGAGTTATTATTATTGATTTCTCTAAGGCTATGGTTGCACCTGGAAAATTTATCCAAATCATAAGCTCTCTGCAGTAAATAGTAATACTAAATAAAAATAAATGTTCTCTGCCCTTTTTAGCCTGTGTATTTCAAAGCTACTTTGCAAAGCAGGAACATATAATGCAGCTATAGCAAAATGAAAGAAAAAAAATCCCACAACAGTGAAAATTTTCAGATACATTTTTCCTTTCCTCTTGTGACTGCATTTGAAAAGCAAAGCAGGGAAATTCTCTGAAGAGCCTTGAATAAAAGCCGGTTTTAAAGCAGAATCCTCCACATGGTTCTACAGGGTTGTAGGCAGTGCAACTCATATTACCCCCAGAAGAAATGTCAGAGTAACCCCTTCACAGCTATTTAGCCCTCCCAATTAAACCCTCTGCAAGATTGTCTATGAGTAACCTTACTCCAGGCATGTCAGACTCTAATGTGTGACTCTGCAATCCAACAACAGGTTTACATGAATATTATGAAATTATTATTTACCTTGCAGTAATTCCCAGGTACTCCAGTAGAGAGCTGAGCCCCCATAGTGCTGTTCAATTGCAGATTGAAGTTCAATTTAGGCCCTGGAGAGCAGATTTCTGAAGCTAAAAAGAGAGTCCCTGCTGCTGTACAGAAGGGAGTTTAATTGCCTTCTGCTCGGGTGTGCTGCATTGTCCCTGCTGAGGGTACAGCCCAAAGGGCTGGGACAGAACAGGGAGAAATGCCAAGGGCTGGGGCTGGTTCTGTGCACAAGCCATGTGCATTTCCTCATCCTTTTCCATGTGTCACAGCTCTGTTATCCCACATCACCCACCCATCCCGTTCTGTGTCCTTTTTTAACCTCCCTTCTGGGGGTTTGGGCTGTTTGACCTTTAAAGGTTTCTCCCAAGCCAAACTGTTCTGTGATCCTGCAGCTGGCCCTTGTGTGTTCATGGGTTACCTTCTCCTTATCCATCAGCTCCAAATGCAAGCTCTCCTACCAAGGCCTCCTCCAAACAGGGCTCTGTGCCTTTCCCACAGTGGCAATCCTCTCCAGCTGACCCTTTCCCACCAGGGCTCCTTCCAGCAGGAATTTCTGGCAGCTGGGGCAGGGGTTCCCATATACCTTGGGAAGTGTGGCTCATACCCTGACAGCAGCATGCTCCAGGGACTTGGGATCCATGCTCTGCTCCAGGAGTCAGGGCTGGTACTTGGGGCAAGATTTGGGGCAGTGAGTGGGGAGGAATTTGCCCTCATCAGCATGGATTGCTGCAAGTCATCTATTAATTGTGCTGAATGAAAAGCAAACACAATGAAGATATTGCCCAACAGGCTCTCACCCTGGGAATCACAGCATTTTTAGTTGAGACAGAAAAAGGGGAGTTTGACTTCACTTTTTACCCCCTCTCAAATTACAGAGAGCTCAGACATGATTGCTTACACAAGCAGTAACCCCACGGTTTAAATGACAAGTTAAAGCTCCAGGGTTCAGCAGTCATGGCTGCTTAGAAGTACCACAGTGCTTGATTTTGATTCATGTGAGCTTTGCAAATGGAGCTCATGGTAGAAATGTCTTATTCCTTCTTCTCTCCTTGGCTGTTGATGTATAATGCTGTAAGCTGACTGGTTTGATGCAACCCTGGGAGATGAGAAAAAAGATATGTTAGAAAATATCCCAAAATACATCAGAATATACTAGGGTAGAAAATGAGATTCAGTTTGATACAATGGATGGAAATGCTCCTTCTCAAAATCTGACTGCTATCACATTTTTGTCTGAATTTGTAAAAAGTGTGTAATTTTTATCTTCCTAGGTGACACAACAGCAGTGTCACTACTGTCCCAGCATCCTAGCAAAATCCTAACTATGCTTTTGCCAGTGCTGCTGCTTGCTGTGGCTCAGGAGAGTTGTTCCACAAGTGTCCTTCACAATCAAAGTTAAAAATAATTCTCTCTAAAGAGAAAAAGATGTTGTCACATAGGAAGGGATTTAATTAAGCAATGGAGATATTTATTTTGTTTTGTTTCCTTTTTTTTTTCTTTTTTTTTTACTTTAGTAGGTTTGCTTGGAGAAACATCTTCTTCTTTCATACACAGTTTTCCTGGGGGCAAATCGCTATATTTAATTTGATTTTAAACCTTGCTACACAATCAATAATGCCTCAAGTCTGGAAGCAAATCTCATGGAGAGTGACTTCAATCTGAGATTTCAGATCAGTATCCCTAAAATTCAGATGTGAAATCCTTTTCCCAAAAAATAAAAAACACGAACAAAAGCAGTTTGCTTTTGACCTAAATCATGTTAAGAAGAAGACTGTTTATGTTAGTTAGAAGTGGCCAAACTCTGCTGCTGTTCTGAACAGCTGCAAAAATAAGGTGCAGCAATAACCCAAGGAGTGCTCTCCATGTCTTGGTTGTCTATTTTTATAGGTGGACATTTAATTAATATCCCAGTGTTCGTCACGCATGTTTGCACAAACCCTTGGGCTCCAGACTCTGTAGCTAAGTTCTTCTATGTGCCTTGGATGGAGAGGGAGAATAGGGGCAGAAATATGATTTTATTGGATGACTGCCCTGATTTTTTAAACGTTAAGGCAGATCCCAGAGAGGTTCACGCTTTGGCTGGGCAGTGCTGTTGGTCCATCTCACTGTGTGACTGCATCCTCCACAGGAAGACAGAGATGGCCAGACTTGTACCAGGACTGGAACAAGCTACTCTGCTGAAATTTTCTTTTTCTAAGCCACCAGATGTGGAGCTTTTAGAATTCTCTTCACCCTTTGTCCAATTTCATCAAAATTCTCTTAGCACTCACATTATGGTCTGTTTAGTCCAGACTGTCAGTTCGTGACTGGTGGAAATCTGGAAGCAATTCTTGCCTAGTGTAAAGTACCAGGCTTAAATCCAAGATTTGATGGATGTGACAGTTAATTTCAACTGCAGATATTTCCCTTTGTCTTTTGAAGCATTTAAGTTTCTTTCTGTTTAGATATACTTGAGAAAAATCTCTCCAGAATATTGTCATTTTACTGGTGGTGCTCTGCATAATTCTGGGTCTTTTTCATACACATTTGGGATTTCAAAGTGAGGATTCAATGAGGATGCCATGCTAAGTGGCTACCAATATTTTGACAAGCCATTCCCACCAAAATTTACTCCTTTTACCTGTGATACACCCTGCTAAGCACCTTGAAAAGATAAGTCTGCCCAAAAGATGGATTTGCAGATTATAAATCAGTCATGAAGTTTTGATTATGTAGGGTGAGCATCTCAGCATCACAGCCCACCTTCCCAGAAGTATTGTTAAAACCATGTATTTTGGGGGGAAACCCACGAAAAAACACATGAAAACCAAAATAACTTTCAGTTTTTCAGTTTTAAAATCATCAGAAGTAGGAAATCCACCATTGCCATTGCTACAGCTTTCTAATGGATTGCAAGAAATAGGAAATTCAGCATTAGTACAGCTGATAGTAATAGTATCAGTAATAGTTACCTATCCTCACATTACAGACTTTGCATGTCATTTTTAGTTTGAGTTTATAGCTTCACCTAGACAGTTGGACTTTTTTGTTTGGTAGAGGTGGAAGAGCCCTGACTAATCAGATTTCTCCTCCCCTGTAGATAGATATTTACAGCCTATCATATAATTATCACTCTCTCCTTATTAAGCTAAACAGGCTGGGCTACTTTAGAAATCCCAAATCTCATTTATTACCCAGTCATCAAGTGCTGATTTACAGAAAACAAGCCATTCTTCCTGTCATGTCCTTGGTGCCTTGATTAAATTTCTCTTCAGACATGAAGTTTTACTAGACTAATGTTTATTTGGTGGTTCTTCTTTGCCATTAGTTGCCACCATGTTGCCATTCTGAACAATTCAGTCAGATTTACTCCCTTTGGGGACAGGTTCCCCCCACAATACAATACAATACAATACAAAACAATACAAAACACCACTTTGTCCTCTTGGCTGCCAATGCCACCTCCCTGCCCTCCTCTCTTTGTGATTCATTCCTCTCCACCTTGAATTTGGGAGGACATTGGTGCTTGGAAAGCATCCTTTGCCCTTGCATTTAATGTGGATTTTATCTTGGTTTTAACTTGTGGGTGAATTCAGGGAAATGGCAACAAAACTGCCATATACTGCGTGGATTTACTGTAAATAAATTTTGCATATTTTTCTGACATATTATAGAATATAACACTATATTTGTTATTTTTCTGCATATTTTTCTGACATATTATAGAATACAACACTACCATGAAAAGCACTTAGTGTAGGCAAAATGGAGAAGAAAGAAAGGGAGAAGGGGGAAAATTTTCTTAGGAGAGAGTTGTACCAGAGAGCTCCTTGGAGCTGCCTCTGCACAGCCTGTGCTGTGTCATGGCAAGGCAGAGATTAGAGCTGCCACCCTGACACAGCTGCACAGCCACAGCCAAATCACAGCCCTGATTGCATCAGTTGCACTTAATTCTGTTTCTTGATTTAGGGGAAGAGGAAGCAACATGAACATGACATTCCCTTCCTCTCTCTGACAAGGCAATTACACTGAACTAAGCTTTCTTAAGACCTGTCTTAATTGTTTCTGGCTTTCTGGCTGTTCACTCTTTTGTTTGTTGTTGGGTTTTTGGTTTTTGGTTTTTTTTTTCTGGAGAGAAGCTGCCCTTAAACCCTTGACTTAATAAATTCAGACTACTTTGAACAGCAGATTTTGCAAACAGCAGCTGTAGAATTTAATGCTGCAAAGACAATAGTTCAGTGTGTCTATCTATTATGATCATAAATGCTTATGGTCTTGAGACAGGGAGTGTAAAAAAACCTTCAATTCAAGATTGCAGATATTTCCTCCTATCTTGGTGACATTTAAAAGCATAACTGAAGGAAAACTCCTCTCTTCTGTGTCATCTGATGGTGATGGCCAGAAACTCCCTACTCAGGTACAGCACTTGGTAGTCTAACATAGCTGGTGAAGCTTTGAAAACCTATTAAAAACCCAAACCCAAGCCTGCTGCTCCTCCTAATTACAGCCAATGCCAAGGAGCAAGTTTGAGTAAAAACCAGCTAAAAGAAGGTAAAAAAACCCCTCCATCCAAAGTTAGAGTGTCTGTATCCCCCTTCCCAATAAAAAATAGTCTGTATGGCTGGAGGCAGAGCCAGGGCTGTGGGGCATTGCCTGGTGAGACAAACCAGCTGGCAGCAGCTGGAAATGAAGGGCAGGGTGGGTTCAGCACACTGAACGTCCTTGAGTGGATTTAGGATTGCCTTCCCATTTAACTGGTGAGGCTGCCCTGCTGGGGGGACGTGGGAGGATTTACTTAGAATCCACTCCAAAGACACAGGAGGCATTTCTTCAGGCACAGATGCCGCACTGTGCTTTACAATCAAATAATTAACACCCACTAAAACCTAGAAAGACTGTTTACCTACCTCTAACCAAGTTTGGGGGGTAGGTAAATAAACAGTGAGATGTTGGTGTGCACCAGTCGCTGATTTAATGACTGCTACCGCAGCAGAACCCAGGAGTCCTGAGCAATTAAAACCAAGGAAAAATTACAGAAAGCAGAGTCGATTTATTTTTAAAGCCTCCAAGGAGTAACAGAAAACATCCCCTTTGTTAAATATGTCTTAAATTTAAAGCAAGGCAAATAATCCATACTTATAACAGCCTACCTTGGGATCTTTTTGCCTTCTTGTTCCTCCCTCTTGGCATAATTTGAGCTGATCTCATGCCTTCTAATGAGCTGTCCCCCAGTTGGAAATGGCAACTTTTATAGTTTTTCCCAAAAACCCATGTTCAGACTGTCTTATGAAACACTCTAATCATCAGTACTTGTTCTGTAAGCTGTGTGGTGGATGGAATATATTGTAAGGAGGTAGTATCTTGTTGATTGGAGAAAAAGAAAAGCAAGATATTAATCTCTGCTCTCTTCCTTTCTCATACTTTAGTCCTATGACTGGAAAGCTGGTCTGTACACTCAAGCAACAAAAGCAGGCTGATATGTGACATTAGAACTCTTTTTTTTTCCCAGGTTCCAAGCCAGAAGGATTTGCTTCTCCTTTGTGTTTTGTTGCTGCTTAAATACATACTTTTTCTCTCTTGAATAGTAACTGGGCAGCTGTGAGCAAGGCAAAATGTACCTACATATTTTCAGGGCTCTGTGTGTGCCTGTATGCTATCTTTACATTTCAACAGCTAGAGTTTTAAAAGCTCTGCTGTGAGGAATATCCCCATGTCAAATTCTTTATGAGGAAAAAAGCCCTTTCTTTCCATCCTTTCATGGACTGGAAATTGTAATGCCCAAGAATTCTGATTTTGGATCCAAAGTTGCTTCAATCATGATTTAAGGCATAGTTGGATATTCACTGATTTATATAATCAATCTGGAGCTATTTTGTTTGGCCCTTCATCTTTTTGCTATTTTCATTTGGAGAAGTTGGTTGTTTTAGTGCATTAAAGCCATTAAAACAGGTTGCTTTGCAATCATAGATAATTTTACACTGTCAGACGCTTTTCTTGCAAACAACACCTGTGTATATACTTACTAAATTAATTACCTGCTCTAACATACATTTATCCAAATGCTTAATTTTTGCATTCCTAATGTGCTGAGGGATATAATGACACTAAAAAGAGAAATTTACTTGGATATGAATCCGTGCCAAGCTCTTTTGATAAAGAATGAAACTGAAAAATATGTGGGAAGTCAGTATTTCACATCTGTGATTTATTTGCCTAGAACCTTCTCTGCTACCTGTCTGCATTTAAATTATTAGACAAACAAATGATTACTCACTCCTTTCCTCTGACTTCAAAACTTCAGAAAGTATTTTTCAGATATTCTGATTGCTCAAATAATTGGACTTCTTCATATTTTTAGAGTTTGCCAAGACTTTATTCAGTCACTGGGTAAGAAAATCTTTCAACTACATTTGTTCTAGTAGGGAGCAATTTGGATTGCTCCCTACTAGAGTGGATTTTGGGGAAAACCTACAGTTCACCCCTCTTTAAGGGTCATACAGCCAGGGAGACAAGTTTGGAAATTTCAGCTCTTGGAAATTTGGAAATTTCTCACTGAAGGCAGCACATTCTAAAGATGCTTTGTTGGAGACATCTATATTTTTAGGCTTGTTTTAGATATAACCACCTTCTCTTTGTAGCAGTCTATCAGTCAGTAATTAATGTATTTATGGCAACCTCCTCCCATTAGTCACAAATGTATTTGGTGCAAAAATGCTTGAACTTCACATAGTTATAGTTAGAATAGAAATTTGCAATACAAGTACCAATATTCATTGCTTAAATGCACCACAAACAAATGGAATATTACTCTTTCTTGATGAATGCCCATAATGTATACTGCAAGGCACTACCATGATACAAGACGCATAATTCAAGCAATATTGTCATTTCTCTTCTCCTCCCAACCTTGACTGAAAACAAACAGTGCACACACCATGGAGCTGTCTCATTTCTCCCTTCCAAGCCCCCATTCCAGGCACACTGCTGCCTGTTGTGTGGTAATAAGTGTCTGGAGTTAATTCTTGTCTCCTGGCTCTACCTGCACCCACATCTGGCACAAACAAGTGTCCCACAGTGCCCAGAGGCTCCAGCCACTGCACGTGGCACTGTGACATGGGAATGCTGCAGCTCCTGGTGGGAAGTCCCCTGATATCCCAGCCTGCAAAAAGTCTGGGAGTAGCAGGGCTCCTGAGGGTCTGCTGGCTGCAGAAACATGAGCAAGCTGTGTCTCATCCCAAAAGCCACTCATCAGGGAATATGTGTTATTGTTATTGTTGTTGTTGTTGTTTTTGTCAGTGAGTCTTGCCCAAGATTATGTTTCACAAAACCAAGAAGAAAGCAGCAGCAGTATTTCAATACTCCAGTGCAGCACAGCATGGCTGAATCCAAGGCTTCTGTGCCTTTAGCGAGGGTTGGTTTGGTCCCTCATCCTGGAGAATGTGTGAAGCAGCACATCTGTGTTATCTCCTGGGGTGATTTCAGAAGCTCAGTTTCCTCTCAGTGGTTTTTGGTGAGGCTGATTGAGGTTCCACGCCTGGGTCAGTGAACTTTACCATGCAGCTTCTCACTAGAATCTTCTCCATTCTCCAGTGATAATCTGATGAATCCTGGCTTGTAAATAGGGCTATACAAAAAAGGTCTGTGTTCTTAGACCATGTGTCTTGTGTTAGAGAGGAGGAATTTCCTTTGCTTCTTGCAGTGCCTTCATCAGGATCTTCTGGCAAATATCAAATGCCATGTCAAATCTACCACTTCCCTTCTGGAGTGCTAATACATTTCTGGAAGGTCTGTACATATCCACTCATCCTTTTGATTTGATTCAGTTTGCACTGCACAGCGATTTCCTGGGATGGTTTCAGCTGGCCTGCTGTTCTCTCCTGCCTGTCCTTTCCCTCACAGTGATTCACATGGTGTTACTAGAGAAGTCAGCTCTTTGCCATGATGCTGCTCTGCTCAAAATCTATTGCTGCTGAGTTGCTTTGGATGTGCTCGGCTTGAGCTCTGAAATGTCTTTACCAACAGATTATCCATAGCAAAAGTTACCTGAAAGTAACTTTTTTCTGTCTTGACGAGTGTGTTTTGTAGTTCCTCAAATTCATTCTCTCATTTACAATGGGAAGTGTTTCTTCCATGAATCCTCTAAATACTGAGATATATATGATTTCACAGAGGTATAAGTCACATTGTGAAGTCAGTCAGAGTCAGGCACAGTCTTGCACTTGGAAAAATGAATATCCTATGTCCAACCAGAAAATGTTTGCACTGAGAGGCACTTTCTAATCTAGACTCCAGACTAAGAATCCCAGTCTTAGTGTTTTATAACGATCTCTCCATTCTCAGTGTATCCATGGAAGCAAGTACAATGATAAGAGGTTTTTACAGACCCAATCTCCTTATGGAAACTTGGGAAGCACCTGTTGTCCATTTCCTTTCCAGCAGATTCCTTTACTTGGGCATTTGGTTACCTTGCATTACACTCACCAGCACTTTGTGATTCTTTCAAATATGGTTGCTTTCAGGTTTTTGTTTTGGGTTTGGTTTTTTGGGGTTTTTTTTGAATCTGAGAGGAGCAGTTTGCTTCATGTGATGATGCACTTGGATGTGCCTCAGAGACTCCCTGTCAGTTATTGCTGCTTTTCTCTTCTGACACAAATACATCCAAACATTTCTTCCCAACTGTAGATATGCTTCAGCACTGCTGAGGACACCAAATCTGCCATACCCTACTATCATTTCCAGCTCTGGCAAGTCCAGGCTGTAACATGACTGTGTAACTGGCATTTCTCCAAACTTGTGTTTTGTGAATGTAGATTTTTTGAAGCAGTGATACATCAGCCATGGGATTTCAAAGGCTGTGTGAATTATAAACGCCTTTCATGCTCTTGAAGGGAGGGATGTCCACTGGCTCCTTTCTCTTTGCCACTTAGTCTCAGAAATGTGACAATGACACTGAAATCTGCAATAAAATATGTATGTACTCTAAACTGCTTGAAAATTATCCACTATTATGCAAACCAGAGCACCAGTAACAGATGTACAGACCAAACAGATAGCGTGACATTCAATTTTCATTTCATTGTCTGGAGAAAATTACTCATGTGTAGGAGATTAACACATACAGAAAACCACACAAATAAACCTGACTAACAGAAACTTTGCCATCACCTGCAAACCAGTTCCCACCTGAGCTTGGGGGCTTATCTAACATCTTTATCTACAGCATTAATGGATGCCACAAATAGGGTCTGGCTTTCCTCTTGGGTATGTTGTAATGCCAGCGTGACTCCACGAGCATCACCAAACCACACCTGAGAAAACAAAGAGTCAGGTCCATAAATCAGGGATTGTAAACAATGATGACAGGTAATATTGGATGATCATCTCTGGCCTCATTCATTCATTAATAAATCAACAGAGATTTATGGTGCAGACTGCAGCACCACTAAATCTTTGCCCTTTTAAAACCATGTTTATTGAGTTTCAGGCTGGCAAAGCTATCGATTACTCCAGAAAAGCATTTCAAAGTAAATCAAAACCATAGTGGGAAAGCACATCTCCTTCCATGTAACAGCAGCTTACTGAGCTGTAAGTGCTTCCAAAGCCAGGAAAAAGCAACTTCTTCCTCACAGAGGTAAGAAATCAAGTTTTCATCTAAATTAGAGATCTGGCACACTGCAGTCTTTTACCTTTTTGCGGTTTACATGTTCATACATAACAGGGCAGCCTGCCAGCAGCTCTGGCCAAAACCAGAAGAGACAGCTTAGCTCTGAGTGGGGAAGCTTTTGCTGGAGCAGTGCATGAAATAGGTGTGTTGGTTTGTCACCACTCAGCTGTAAATCTGTGGGCACTGCCTGCAGTGCTGACCACCACTGTAAACAGCAAAACCCAGCAGTGTGCTAGTGCCTCTAGAGAGCAAGGTCCTGTGCTTGGCAGAGAACCTCTCCTGATGCATTCCCAAAGCTGAGGGACCTCATTTGCATCCTCATTTTGGCCCACATCCACCATTCCGGCAAAGCAGAGGGAAATCAATTGACTGAGCTTCCAGAATTACTTTAGAGACTCAAACAGTGTCAAATCAATTTCCTATGTCTGTGGCAAACACCGGGAAATTCAGAATTAAGAATCCCCAGTGAACTCAGCTTTGTTTCCTTAACCATATGTATTTAGTAGGGTTTTCATTACTCCATTTTTTTCTCTGTATAGATGTTTTCTGGAGATGTTTTCTCTTTTTCACTCTGTGATCTGGGGGCTGTGCACAACTCATAATCTGTCAGAAGGTGGTTGATGGAACAGGACACTAAAACTCACAAACCTGCATGCATGAAAGTAAAAAAATCAGTTCATGAGAGGAAACCAAGTAAAGAGACACTCAAAGCTGAAGCCAAGGCTTTCCACTGGAAAATAAAAACCTGCATGGGTGCATTTAAAGATCCCTTAATTTTATCTGAAGTGGTTATGCAACACTTGCAGCAGATAAATGAGCACTGGGGTAAGTGATCTCCAGGGTCCCTCCCAGATCCACACTTCTGCAGCCACACACCACAGCATGTGCTGGACTCATTTCCCACTCAGCATCTAAAGCACAGATGTTTACACTCACTGTGTTATCAGTGGGAAACAGGACTGCCTGGGACAGCAAGCCTTGCTCAGGCTCCTGAGGCTGAAAATAAACTGCAAAGAGAGGGGGTGAATATATACTGCCTGGAGGGGTTAAACCAAAATAGTGTTCATCCAGCACTTCCTCAGATTCAATTATGTTTAGGACTGTGATTCTGCTTTTTGGTACAGAAAAAACGCCCATTAACATTAATGGGTACTTTTTCTCCTTGAAAAATGTGCAAAATACAGCCCTAGACTACAGAGGAAATATGCAATTTCAGTAGAAGTCAAGAGTGTTTGGTTCAGCTCCAAGTGCTGTGTGAGAAGAACAGAACTAAAATTCACCTCAGGGCATCCAAAGACAACAAATGAAATTTCGAGAGAAAGTGTTGGGATTGTAGTTACTGCAAAATGCGTATTGTGTGTTTGTATTTTGCAAGGTTTTGTTCTTCACTGAGCAGCATGACCTATTTCCCAGCATCATGTGATTTTTGTATTGGAAGACTCTTCTGTAAAGAAGTAGAATTAATTTTCCAGTGGAAAGAAACAATACTGATTTTCCTTAATTCTGCCCAATGAAACAGTATAACATTGAATTCCTTTTTTATTTATTTTTTGAACTTCATAACCCTTTAAAAAGACACAGATGAGTAAAACATATGCACATACTTATCTGTTGCTGGCAATATGTAGTTTCATTAGGATTTCATTCAAAGAAATGTACAAGGCATCAGGAAAATCCAAATTAGACTACACTTGGATTTAATATGATTTAAAGTCCATTTCCAACCACAACAGCAGCTAAGCACTTAGGCTCTAAAGTGCACAAAAGGAATTTAAGCTGCCTTCCACACCTCCCAGCTCACAGTGGTGCCTAAGTGTTCTGCTTAAATTCTGCTTAGTTGCCTGAAGTTTTTTCAGCTATGCACATGGAGATGAAAATCTAGGGATGTCACCTCTGGCTAAAATCATCTGGCATTCCTAAAACAGGAATTCCTGTGTCTCAGTCTCATAAACAACCCTGTCTATTGGACTTTCTGAGGTTCATTCCTAATGGAGCCAACACTAAATCTGAGAGGAGAGAGAGAAAGAAAAATAACAAGCATATATATAACAGAGACATCTGGAAGGGAACTGTTTATACAAACTCAACAGCTTTTGAAAAGCTGGGCCCTTGAAGTGTACACAGGCACTCCAAATCAGCAGTCCCTTCTGAAATGCCCTTTATATATGTATTTTTAGCTTGCAGCTTCTTTATTTCTAGCCATTTCTTCTAGCATACTGGAAGTCTTTGTAATTATGGCAATACTTTTTTAATGCTTGTGTAACTCAAAAATGGCCAAATGAAAGCTGACTATACTTTCCCAAAGGGGAAAAAAACAGTTCTTATTTTTTAATTTCTATGAAATTAAGAGATTTCAGCTCTAACAGCAATTAGTTTTCAGGTAACTGATAGAAACTGTGATCATAGTACAGGTTGCTGTTCATTTGTCATTACCAACACTGCCAAGAGCACAGCAAAGCAGGGAATATTGCAGCACTGAGTATAAGGCAATGCTGAACATTTGGTAAGCTAAGCGGATATTCAGTTAGGTTGGATTTAAAGTATTAACCACTTCGGGAGATGAATTCTGCCTTTCTCTATCTTTTGTATCACATGCACATTAATTCATTGTGGCAGCATGTTTTTTGTTAAGACCTCAAATTAATTAGAGCTTAAATGTAGGACAGGATATGTCAACACTAGAAAATGACAGTGTTGTCGCTGTCATGCTTTCCCACGTGTGACCAAAGCTGTGTATCTGCACTTGCCAGAGCACCCCTGAATTTTTAGGAATAGATGAGACCCAGTTCAGTGTCAGCCTCAAGTCTCCCTGACCTTTCAGCAGCTCCTGCAGGACCTGCTGTACCAACATGCAAGTGGTTGCTTGGATTCTGCTCTCTCCAGAAGGGAATTGAGGCTCCTCTGCAGTTGACTGGAAACAACGAGGAGCTGCCTTTGCACCTGGGTGTTGAACATGACTTAGAGTTCAGTGTTGAAATTTAATATGGAAAGGTTTTCCAGTGATTTCTAACCAATGGTTTGAGAAGCCAGAATGAGATTTTGGGAAGGAGGGTCCATAGCAGGTGCAGTGGGTACAAACAGGTACATTTCAAAAACTAAGAGAATCTTCAGGTGGGGAAAAAAACCTGCTTGTAGTTATATTCACACTTTCAGAAAACTGACAAGTGAAGATCAATGCAGGAGACTTTCCTTCCAGGGTATCCTGCAGACCTGTTGGGGTTCTCTGAAATATTTCGCTGATCCTCTTAAGTAGATTTCAACTGCTTTGATGTGTAAACTGGATTTTGTTCAACTGAAAAGGTTAGTAGAGCTTCATTTGAAATCTTGCTTTGTGCACATAGCAAACTCTTCTGTTGAAGAGCTGATTTTAAGCCTGGGGATGATAATGGATAAATAGTAGGACAGCTGCTCTCAGTTTCACCCCAGAGGTGATGGCCAGAACTTCACAGTGCTCTCTTAAGTGCTGGGAAAGAGAAGATACCATTTGCCAGAAGATGTCAGAACACTGCTGAGCAGGAAAGTGGAAATTCATTTCTTGGCAAACTTTATAAGTATTCCTTTTGGGTTTTTTTTTTTAATGCTGTTTCTGTAGTCACCATTTTTATTTCTAAACTTTAAATGTACTGCCTTTTCTTTCTCTTTTTCTTCATCTGTCTCATGCTACAATACCCCGTGAATACCATCCTTTCAGATTTTGGTTTGGATCATTGGATTGTTACATGCACAACACTCTCACTGGACACTGTAAGCAGTGCAAAGTAGAGCTGACAGTATATTGTATTTTATTAAATTTGTACTTTGCTTTAGTTAAAATCTGGGTAGACCAGAAACAGGTCAGGCAAGCTTAACTGTCCTCCTGTTGGTGATGCAATCAGAGTATTTTTCTGACTGAAGAATTACATCATGCTCCGTTTCTGCAGTCAAACTGCCATGAGCTACTTTTGTTAGATCATTTCGCTGAATGAGCTATTTCTTATCTGGAAAAGGACTTGTGAGGTATGCTAAAGTTCACACTGAATTAAAAAAAAAAAAAAAAAAAATTGAAGCACTACTCTATGAGCATCCTTGTCCAAACCCAGAAGTTGCAGAAAAAAAAGAGCTGCAATTACCTGTGTGCTACCAGTGTGGAAAAGGAAGGCAAACAGGAGGCTCAGCACCTCAGAGGAGCCTCAGAAGAAGGCTGAAGTGCCTTTGTTATGCCTCCATTCCACGGAAGGACTGAAATACACCTGTGATGTTCTCCAGGAAGTCACGGAGGCTGCTGGAATTTATGGCAGCCTCCTGTAAAGCTACACCAGCACAGGAGATCAGCCAAAGATTTTGTGGTTGGCCAAGGCGGCGTGGGCTGAGCAGTGGATGAGGCTGATCAGAACTGCCAGGAAGAGGCTGTGCTGGAGGAGAGAGAGGGAAGGAAAAGCAATGCAGCCGTCTGACCGAAGGGCAGAATCTCTGCCTCCCACTGGAACTCAGCTACAACTGGAAACCGGTTGAGAGTTCTGTGACAGCAGTAAAAGCACAGCAATAAAGGGATTTAATCGCACTTAAACGCAGAACATATATATTTAGATATTCCTTGTGTGTACTTTTCTGAAGCAGGTCAAGTTACGATGTTTTGAATGTCATCTGTCATCGGCAAAAGAGCAGGGGACATTTGGAACCTAAACCACAGTTAAATCCACTTCTTTTTATATAGGTCCACCATAGCTCCTGAGGGTAATATTTGCTTTACTGTGAAGATTCAGAGAGCGCTATGACCCTGCCTTTCCATGTTACTGGCTTATCCTAGTGTCCTCAAAATCTGTATTCTGGAACGATCTTTCAGAGGTAATGAACATGTGTGATCTTGAACAAAAAGCTTTAAGAGCTGCAAGGTGGCTTGCAAATGGAAATGATACCTTGGAAATGATACCTTATTATTTAGTGGCATCAGTAAGGTGTTTGGAGGATAATGCTAGACACTGGTATTTAAAAATGTTGTTCGGATTTAATTTTTTTTTTTTTTTAAGGAAAGATTTTGTCTTCCAAGCTTTTACACTTCCCATGCTGTATCCAAGAAAGGAGAGGGAGATGTCCACATCCCAGCTCATTATTCCCCATAAAAGCCTCACCATGTTGAATTTCTCTGGCCAGGACAGACCCCGCATGCAGTCCTGTCAGAACGAGTACGATTCTAAACAAAACCATCATCTCTTAGAAGTTACTCTGAAAAACGGACCCCACTTATACTGCCTTCGATGAGGTTGGACCTCCTCCTTTATATGTAGGAAGAAAAGGACACTGTCAGCCTGGTGATGTCACATTTATATCAACAAAGTAACAATCAAAAAACAATCAAATAACCCAGGCGAGATCCTGCTCCTTTCATGGAGCGCTTCCACCACGTCCCGTTCTTGGCAGGGCATGGAGAGTCTGCAACCGAGCCCTGTCCCCCTGCATCGCTTCTCCTGCATCCCGCCCCGGGACTGTGCCGTTCATTAACACCGTTCCGTGCTCGTTTCCTGCCTTGCTGAGAATTTCCGTCATCGATCCCCCACGGCTCCATCTCCGCCTTTTCCCCGCTCAGCTCCCCCGAGCCCGGCAGCTTCGCCCACCCCTCCCAGCCCGGCGGGCCCGGGGCACCTCCCTCCCGCATCGCTCCCTGCGTGCCGCGGGATGCGCTGCCGCACACCGAGCGCGCTCGCCGGGGGCAGCGGCGGCAGCCAGAGCCATGTCTCCGGTGAGCGGCCCGGGCGGGCGCTGGGGATGCGGGGGAGCCGCGCTGCCGTGCCCGGGCTGGGCGATCTCCCCACGGCCACCCCCGGGCACGGCGGAGCGCGGGGTGATGGGCGCCGGGGAGGGAGCGGTGCGGGCGGAGGGGGGAGGCTCCGCCGCATCGCATAGCATCGCACAGCATCGCATCGCGTCCCGCTGCGGCGCGGGCAGCGCGGAGCTCCGGCCGGGCGCTGCGGGGCGGAGCCGCGCCGGGCGGGAGGAGCGGCGGCGGCGGCCGCTGCCGCCCCCGCTATCTGACCCGACCTTCCCCCTCTCCTCCTCCTCCGCCCCCCGGCTCTCCTGCCCCCAGCGGCCCGGGAGGAACTGAACCATCGCCGCACAGGAAGTAGCGGCTGCGGGGAGCGGCGGCGGCGGCGACAGCTGGGGCTGCTGCACTCAATGAGCGACGCTCCCGCAGCCGCCCGCCCCGCTCGCCCCTTCCCCGCCTCCCGAGGGCAGCGGCGCCGAGCCAGCCCGCCGCCGCCGGGGGCTGCAGGCTGAACGGGCAGAGGCAGCTCCGGCTCTTCCCGAGGAAGAGGAGGAGGAGGAGGAGGCGGCGGCGGGGACTGCAGGTCGGTGCCGCTCGGCCGGCGAGGCGCGGGTAGCGGGATGCGGGGGGAGGCGGGCGGCGGACTCTCGGCGGCCGGGGCAGCATCCCCGCCCGGCCCGGCGCTGCCGCTCGCCGGGGGATCGGCCGGGAGCCCCTTCGGAGAGGCCCCGGCGCGCCGCCCCCGCTGCGGCGGCTCGGCAGGAGCGGCACAGGGCCCAGCCCGGCTCGGTCCGGCGGTGCCGGTGCCGCCGGCGGGGGCAGCGCTTTGTGCGGCGGCGGGCGGAACCCGGGCGGGGGGCGGTGCGGGCAAGGGCGCGGTGGTCCCGGCTGGAGCGCATCCTGCCCATCCCGGCGGAGATGGACGCCGTCCCGGGAGGCGCAGGCTGGCGGCTCGCTGCCGGGAGGAGGGCGGCTGAGCTCCCCGCCGAGTGCCGGGGATGGATGGATGGACGGACGGACGGACGGACGAAAAGTGGGAGAGCGGTTTAAAACAAAAGGAGGGAAAGAAGAAAAGCCCATTTCGGAAGAGCCGGGCTGTACCTGGGTGCATGGCTTGCGAGTGCAAAATGGAGAAGAGCAAACCCTATTGATCTGAGGAGAGGCAACCAAATGGGATGCTGTTGTGCCTGGATTCTGTTCAAAGGATGCTGATGGATTTATTAAGGTGCTAACCTAATATGTAGGCATCTAAATCAATAGGCAGGTTGCTTATTGTCTGACAGCTTTTAATGCACTGTGTTCTGATGGAAATTTTTTTGTTGAGATTGTTACCTCTTTGATGCCACACTTGTATGTTCTTCCCCTCCAATATTTTTTCCTCTTTGAATCTTCATATTTCCTCATTGATTAGGCAGAGAGCAGGTGTGCTATGAGAAAGGAAAGTGTCAGAGTTTCCAGTAATCTTGCTGCTCATTCTTCAAAGCAGTAATAATCGCATTAGCTCATCATGTTATCTTACTCATTAATTTCAAGTCCAAAATAAACTCCATGGCCTTTCCCCCCTCTCCTGCTCTAAGGGAAATAGGCTCGAGTCCAAGATGGCATGTTTGCTGTCAGTGAACTGCTGATGTGACAAGCATGTTTGGGAGCAGCGTGTTAAAGCTCTCCGCTTGTCTTGGCACTGTTTCTTTTCTGGTGACGCTCTTCCCTTGAGACTCTGCTTGAACCACAGGTCCTTTGGGTGAAGTTCAACGTCATCTCAGGTATATGGTTTTGGTTTTTTTTTTAAATTTGATTCTACAAGCAGTAGAACTCATCCAGTTTCCATTCATTTTCTCGCAAGACTGCAGCTGTGTAGGAGATGATGAAGTTAAATGGAGTTGTAGTTGAGCATTGGGCTGTTACAGAGCTCCCTGCCTTGCAGACAGTTCTGACCCTTGGATTTTAAGCATAAATGTTCTAATCTTTCCTGTAACTTTCACAGGAGCCTTGGCTTTTGGTTTCCTTCTGTGTATTCTAGTCTTCTTCCCTTTCACATCTATTGTTAGTGAACCTTCATGACTAAAATTATGCTCATTACTTTCAGTACGTTTTCCAGCCTTCTTTAAGAGCAGTTTTAGGTACTCTTAAGAAAGTCTCATTATCTCTTTCTCTCCTAATTCCCACCTTCACCTCTCCACCCTTATACACACAGTTAATTGGAGAAAGCAGGACAGAGAACAGTTGGTCTCCAAATATAGCTGGAATTCAACAAGCACAGGAAAAACACCTGACCAGATTGTCCCTGCTGAGCATGATTAAAATGGCAGGACCACTTCTCAAAACTTTGTAGTGCAGTTTAACAATGCACTGCAGATAGCTCCGCTGAGAGTGCTCAAGTTGTGTCTGACAAGGGCTGAAATCAGAATGGGCTTTAGTTGAGGTAATGTTGGACAGAAAGAAAGAATGTTATTTCCTCTTCCCCTTGTGGTTTCTTTTATCTCTGAAGAGGTGCATTAACAAACTGGACAAAATTCCACTTACAATTACAGGGAACTCTAGTAGCACAAAGTATATGTTCTTTTCCCAGCCAGAGCTCAAGCTTTCTGCTCTGTGTTAATCTTCTTACAAAATGAAATTATTGCATAGTCCTGTGCTAGCTTCATTTTTTTCCTTTCTCCCTCTGTTAGCAGAAAGATGCATTGTTTTCAAATCCTAAATGGTGTTTTGTTTATTTACAAAACTATTACAGAATAATTGGATTTGAGGCTTACATTTTTTGGGGATCCAGTGTGAATAAAGTATTGCTGTTAACTTTAACGAGTTCACCTATTCTGAATTTATGATAGCCATAAATTTTGGGAGGCTAGTTCTACACTCTATGCAAACCCAAGAAAGGTTGCATTCAGTCTTGCTTCTGTGGCTTGTGAGAGCATAATTCTTGATAGGAATGGCCAAGGTATTGATGAAGAAACTTAATTATCATCTGCAGTGGCTACAAATGTGCTGTTCTTTCAGTGGGTTTTTTCAGTGTTCATACTGAGTTGGTGCATGCATAGCCTGGTTATAGTCAGTGCCTGAACAAAGACCAGGTGACTTGGCAATCACTCCCTTGAGTGCTGGGAGATAAAGAACAGAAGAAATGACAAAACCCAAAGAGAACCTAAGATTTCATTGTTTCTCAGGGTGTTCTACTACCTTCTGGTGCAGAGACAGTGAATATTCTCTGTCTATGCTTGCATTTCATGGTAGGGCCTGGGAGCTTTTGCTTGTGGGTAGCTCTTACCAAGTAATTGATAACTTTTTTTTTTTTTTTTTACCAAAACTAAAAGATAGGGAATAGAGAGATATTTGAAAGTGTTACCCAAATTTATTCTTTACCCGTGATATTAACCAAGATAAAATAAGAAAAAGGAACACTAATCCCCAGGCCTCTGCTGCGTGCTTGATGAAGATACCCTTAAATGTGTTGCATGAAAATCAGTTTGCCATCTGATGCATGATCCTGGTAAGATTCCAGGCGTGAGTCAGCACCCAAGTTAGGGACTGATTATCATTAGGACACAGGCACTTGTAGGTAAAAATCCAGATAATCTAGGAAGTGTTTAATTTGCTGGTGTACCAAACTTGGTTTATTAATTGCAGGGGTCCAAATTTCAAATGGTTAAAAAGGAAGCAAACTCTTGCTTACGTATTTCTGATGCTTCCAAAATCAGTATATACTTATGATTTACCTGTAACATTTCCTTGTGCCTGTGAGCACATTTAGGATTATCCAAGACATGACAATGATGAGAAGGTGAACACTTAGGGGTGTTAAACACTAGTCACAGCAAAGATGAAAGAAATGTTTGGGTTTTTTTGTAAAGACCAATCTACAAGTGCTGCCTTTGGATCCAGTCCTTCTGCTGAGCATGTACCTGTAGCTGTCTGAACAGCATAACTGCTGGATGGGACATTTTGTCTTGGGAAGCAGGAGACTTGGGTTCTTGTCCTTGTCCAAATGAGTATTCAGTTTTCCAAGAAAGAACTGAGAGCCTGAGGAGCTCTTTTTTTGCTTGTAAAGCCAGGTAAAACCCAAACAGTTTCAGGAGGACAGTGCAGTGACCAAGGAAGTGCTGGGTGGTGATTATGAGACAACTATCCTTGCCTTTTCCCTGGAAGTTCAGACTATATGAGGATACTTCCCACTGGACTGATGGGCAGAGGAGATGATCCAAGTGACTTTTCTGTTTCATGCCTGTTTTGTGAGGGGGTCAGTGTTGTCTTGGCGCCTTGAACTTTCCAAAGTTGTTGATCTCTATGAGAAAAACCTGGGCAAAGCAGGGATTGATGGTAGATCTCCTTGCTGTGTGCTATTGGTAAATCAACCCAGTTGCTCATGTTCTCCTCTCCTTTCCCTTTCCCTTTCCCTTTCCCTTTCCCTTTCCCTCGTGACTATTCTAAGTCTTACAACTTGAGGCAGAGCAAGCATGTAATTTGGGGCTCATGCCTCCCCTGGGAGTTGGGGAACTTGGGACCTATGCTCTGTGAGGCTTCCCACTGCAGTGCTGCATTTTTTGTGCCCCCATAGGTGCCAGTTCATAGAGAGCCAGGATGAAATAAAGAAGAGAATGAGCCTCTTCCTGTTCCCTCTTGGATGGGGCATGAAAGCTGGTGTGCTGGCTAGTCTTAATACTGTCATTTATCTTGCAGTAGTATCAATAATGTGGTGTTTGCTTTCCAAACAAAAGATGTGGTTTGTGTCCCAAAGAGTTTAAAGATCGTTTGAAGCTTGGCGGAGTGGAAGTGGGAGATTTCTCTGCCAAATCAGCTTCCCCCTAGGTTGCAACCTTGTTGCCTAAGTGTGTGATTACTGCTGGAGTTTGAGACTGCTCTGAAAAAAAAAAAAAAAAAAAGAAAATGCTTATCTTTGAAGGATATGTTGATTTCCCAGTATTTTATGAGAATAAAAAGGCATCTGGATTCTTTATGCAGAAATGGTAGAAGTTTTCCATACTGATGAGGTGGATCCAAGTGTATTGCAGAACATTTAGAATCCAGCAGCTTCTGTGTATTCAGGGAAAAAAACAAAACTATTTAAACTGTTACAATGTTCTGCATCAATGCTAAGAGCTTTTTAATGGTCAGGCGTAAGCAGTAACACATTGGACTCTTTCTGTGTGTAGCAGCTCTTCTCTGTGCAGACTTTCTCTTTTGCTGTAAATGAAATGAGATTTCAGTGACATTTTTAGTTCCTTTTTTTCTCCTCTTGTTCTTGTGTGTTAGCATTACTTAGGTAATTACAGTGTGCTCACTAGAAGCCCTGACAGCCTAAACTGAGTTCTTTGTAAAAAACGCGGTGTTTCCCTTAATTAAGAGAGACTAGAAACAGCACCTGAATCTATTAATTAAATAGTCAATGTTGATTTCTATTTAGGATATATTAACAAGCAAAACAAAATACATTTCTGACTAAAATGTTGCCCAGAGTAAATGAGCTGCTGTGATGCTTTTTGTTTTTTGTGAAGAAAAATAATCTGTTGGTGCTGCAACTGTCACACATGCACAGTCATGCAAAATTCATGTGAGATAGCTCCCAGTTCTGTGGTACTGAGAACAATAGCCACTATTTCTTCTTCAAAGCTCTTCAGAGATGTTAAATAATCCTTGTGACAACCCTATGAAGTGTGTATTGTAGTAATTTTGTATGGATGGCAAAACAATTAATCGGCATTGTCTCCAGTTGTACTGAGAAAGTTGGATTTGCAGCGTGCCCTGGGCTTGCCCTGCTGTTTTAACTCTGCTTGTGTGAGCAAGGGGTGGGTGAGCCTTTCCTGCTGCTTCTTCTTCTGTCTGGGTCTGTGCTGATGAAAACCGTTTGCAGATGCTGTAGTCACCAGCCTGAAGAAGTGCAGGTCAGGCTGGAACTGATGTGTGCTGATGAAGGATGGATTTGGCTCATTCTGAATATTCTGAGTTATTATTCTCACTGGCATCAGTTCTTGGAGGAGAGGTGTGTGGAGCTGTTGGCTGCACTGTAATGTTCATCTGAATGTGGAAGCTGGGTTACTCAAAGTGACTCCAGGTCACAAGTTTGCTTATTTATGGGATGAGATTCTGGTCAGAAGCTTCTCACTGGGGCCTTGCCAGCCTGGGCTTGCTTGGTTTGCCTTGAGGTGGGTGGTCTCCTAACTCCCTTTGATCCAAAAAGGGTGCAGATCTCGCTGTTCCCTCTGCTCCATGACCACCAGCCATATCTGCCAGCTGAAGGAAGTCTGGATAACCAGGATGTGAATTCCTGTTTGGGTCAGAGTGGTGTCACAGCTTTCCTGTGCAGCCTGGCTTTGGCTGCTGAGATACTTGTGTCTCCTCTTCTCCTCCACCAGCTCTGCCTGCTGCCCTTCCAGGAGTTATAAATGCCACAGCAGATGGCTTGGGGAGGCAGTGTCTGTAATTACTGCTGCAAGATTTGCCGAAGCTTGACTCTGCACAAAGAATGCTTTTTTTTCCCCCTGGAGATTCAAAGTTGTCGGTACTTCAAATGCAGATTTGGTCTTTTCAGGGGAACACGATGGAGGAAATGTGTGATTTACATGCTGGTTCAAAAGCAGCCTGTCTTTCCTCTTGACATAATTCGTATCATGCTCTAGTGTTACCAGTTTGCAGTCTTTTCTTGCTAGGTCAGCTTTCAGGTTCTTGGGAGTGATATAGGCTAGACTACCTATGGGCCCAGATTTTGATAGCAGCTGTTAAATAACACAACTATAATCAGTTTATTTTAGCAAGGTAGGTTTTAAAACCCATTAAGCTGGCCGGTAACCTTCCAGGTTAGCAGGTTTCAGTGTGAATGTTGTTCTCCCATCTGAGCAGAGATGTGCAGCTCCAGGTTTGACACATCTTTAGTGCCTAAGGCAAGAGCTCCTCTCCCAGTTGCAGCTGAGATTGATTGACCCAAGGTTATGTTGCACAGTGTCTTCTTTTCTGTGAGCCACTTGCTCCAAATACCTCTCTGAAGTCTTGATCTCCTTACCAGTGTGTCTGAGCTGAATTTTCTCCTCTTGCATCTCTCTGATGCTGATGGCCCTTGGCTTATTAACCATGTAGCCAGCCAGGTTTGAATTATAAGAAGGCTGGGGTCAAAGGGAAAGAAAGGTTTTCATTTCCTGAGGTCAGTGAAGAGGCTGTGACCCAAATCAGCCCTGAGCAGTGTTTTTTCCTTCGGGTGGTCACAGCAGAGATGACACCTCTGGTTCCTCAGACAGCTTCCTGAGGTTTCTCATGGCACAGAGGGTTGGAGCCCCTCACTTCCTAGGGAGCATAAGAGTTTTCTCTTTATTTGAAGGATTATTTTTCCCTAAGTTTGCTTTGTTTGTAAAGTACATTTGGCTAGAAGTATAAGTAGCAGTGGGAATTTGGGCCAGATTGCAGGTTGTTATTGACCTCAGTTTCCAGTGAAATACCATCACTGGGATCATGGGATTGAGGTAGCTTTTGGACTTTTGTGTTTTGAGGTTTTTTATCTTGTCTTTTGCTTTCCTGGCCACCCCCGGGCAGGGTGACAGGGCCATGCCTTTTTGTAGTCTCTGCTCATAACTAACTCTTCTGAAACGTATAAATGGTTTTCACATTGAATGTGCCTGTGGTATTGCTCTTATTTGTGGAGAGGACAACTACTTGCAAACAGACACATTTCATATACAGCTAGCACTGTGGCAGGGATGTTGCTTGTATGATCTTTTAGGAATTGAGATGGCTTAATCTGAAATAGGATGTACTTCGGTTTTCTTTTTATTGTCTCAAGTTGAGTTGTTTCTGTTGATGGAAGCTGAACTGGCTGGCTTAACACTCCAGCTGCATTTTTCCCCAGCGTCCTTCTGTGATGGTACAAGACCTATTGCTGCCAAACACTGCTGGATTCCTTTCAAGCTTTCCTGCCCAAATATTCATTAGAAACCACTCAGTGTGCCCTCTCCCTCTGCCTGCTCTGAAAGGACTGAGTTTGCATTCATTGCCTAACAGCAGTGGTGCCTTAAGCTGAACTTAGAAGGCTGCAGTAGAGAAGTGCCTTGGCTGCAGATCACTGGCATGCTAGGCAGCAGCAGCAGGGTCACAATGTGTTTGCCCTGGTCCTCTGCTCTTCCCTGGCCATCATTTGCTGTCTGCTGCCAGGGACATGTCGTGAGATGGGCTGGACCTTGGCTCTGACCTGCTACAGACGTGCTTGTTTGCTGCCTGGGTCCTGCTCAGCCCCTAGAAAAGACATTCAGCCTTGCCTTTGAAAACTTGGGTTAAAAATGGCAGCTTGGTTGTTGCAGCTGGAGCTGTGGCTGTGAACTGAGGGCCATAACTTAACTTATGGTAAAGGTTTTTGGAGCACAGAGTGTAAGAATGAAGGCATGTCCATTAAATATGTATGTTTATGGTGTAGATGTGTATTGCTGGCGAGCTCTCCTGGGTGCAGCTGTGCCTATACCAAAGCCCTCTTAAGGGCACTTCTCCGTTTTTTTTCACTTTGAAACTTTTGCCAACAACTTTCCAATAAGAAAAAGTTTAATTTTTGTCTGGGTACTATAGGTTTTTTCTGGTGTATTGGCTTTTCAGAGGCAATATCATGCTGGAGAACAAGAGCTGACCCAGGCAGTGGTGATGAGTCTTGTGTTCACAGCATCACCTCTGTTATGCTTTACAGTAAAAAACATATAGACAGTGTTCATCTTTAAAATAACAGGACCTACCTGCTGTATGCAAGCCACTATGAGCCTTATCTCATTCAGGTAGTGAGCCTATACCTTTCTCTACAGCAAAAGAAAATGGTATCATCCTTTCTTTTCTTTTTTTTTCCTTGCCCTGTATTTCATCAATTTTTTAATGTCTTAAACCTTAAACATTTTATACAAGTGCAGTGATTTCAGCGTTTGTCAAACACCAAGTGGTAGGTCTGATCTGGAGGTTCAAACTTTGGTTTTCCTTCAAGGCTGTACTTTACATCCATCTGCACTAACTCTTCCAAACACCAATTCTAAACCTGGCTTGCTGGATCCCAAGGGAAGCTATGAACTCCTGTGAGGGGTTATCTGTGGGTAACTTGGCTTGCTGGGCCTGGGAGAGGAGGAGGATGTGTTTTTTGTGTGAGGGAAATCAGCAGAAGCTTTGCTGCGCTTGGCATTGCATTTGAAATCAGCACTGGTTGCTCTTCACACCACTGCTGCTGTGAAGGAAGGCACATCCTTTGAGAACATGATTGGGTTTATAATGGCACAGTGAAGACTTCCTTCTCACTGAAGGAACATCCAAAAGAATGTGGTTTCAGCTTGGTTTAACAGGCATTTCCTCAGTTGATTTATTTTAATAAAATTTCGCCTAGATGGCTTTTTTAATTGAATATTTAAGCAAGCTGCAAGCAGGCATTTTACTCTCTCTCTTTAATTTGTGCTGATACGTGGTTAAGCATAATTATTTTTTAATGCCCTTTTTTAAAGTGTAGTGCCCTGACCCTCTTCCTTCAAGAAGTGGATTTAATTTGGAGAGAAATGTCTGTTGTATCACTGCCCTGTGGCAGGGAGATATGTGGGAGGGGTGGGCTTGGTAAAAAAAAAAATTGCTGGCTTTTAAAGTGATGGGTTCAGGCCAAAAAGCATTAAGAATGGTCTGAAGCATACCATGGTGTTTGTAAGCTGCCTTTCTGAACCTCATGAATTTAGTTCTAAATATGAACCTTGCAGCATTGCACAGATGCCTTGGTTTTACTGGGTGACCTAAAATAACCAACTTACAGTTTTTCTCCTGTAAACCATTTTCCCATTCTTCTCACAGGCCTGTCCCTCCTTGTTGGCCAGCATTAGCTGTCCTGGATCCCTAAAGAGGAGACAGAGCTGTGTTCTCTCTTTAGGTTTCTGCCTGATCAAGTGTGGGGAATGCTGAAGTATCCCTGGGTAGGAGCATTTTGTCACAGAGCAGATAAAACTCTCTGCTTACTTCCTATCTAGTTGGCTCCTTGCTCTTCCCCAGTACAGCAGGAATACCAACACTGGAAGAAAGAGGTTGGCACCATCATTTATAGTGGGATTGCAGTTTAGTGTGGAATGGAGGAGTCTGTTTGCTGGTACTCTTGAACCTTCCCTTTGAATAAGATCAATCACAACAGCCTCAGTTTTTGGTGGTACCATTGCCTGCATTCGTTCATGCCTCTGTATTAACTCTGGAGGCTTTTCTTTAATGCTATTCATTAACACAGCCAGGTTGGCAAAACATCTAAAGGGAAAAAAAGCTCTAGGCTTGCTTGTATTCCTACCAAATACCTGTGTTGATAATAACAAAAAATTGAGTGTTTCCACTTAACAGTTTGAAACTTGAATGTGAGTCAGTCTTAGGTGACTGCAAAAAAAAACCCCAAAACCCAAAACACTTCCTTTGTCTCTGACCCCAAAAGAAAACAATCAAGCACCCTAGATGAGGATGCACACACACCTTTTCCTGTGGACCAAGCTATAAGAAAAGTTGGGTGGAAAAATTTAACAGGGATGTCTAAAACATTAATAAAGGGAAGGTTGAAAGAATCAAGATGGTTTTACGTAGAGAACACACCTAAAAACCTGCTGTAAGAGGAGAAGAGAATGAACTGTTGTCTGTGCCTGCTATAGAGAGGACAAGTTAGAGATTTAAGATTCAGAATGGAGAGCTGCAAAACTTTGGAAAAAGCTTTCTGTTGCCAAGCAGGAGTTGTAAAATTGATGTTGCTGGAAAGAACTAAAAAAGAAAAGATCCTGGCAGATGCTGGAGAAGAGTTGGGGTTTGGTGCTTCTGCACTGAGCACTGGAGTGGTGAGCACTGGTACCTGGTGGAAAATGAACCCTTATGAGATGTGGGCAAGGGGCAGGGGAGATCCAAAAAATGTGAGTTCTGGCCTTCCCTGCTCATCCCTTATGCTGCTGTGCAAAAAAAAAAAAAAAAAAAAAAGGTAGGAGTGGGGTGGGGGACAAGAAATCAGTGGTCATGATGAAGAGAAGTAAAAGGTGATGGAGAAGCTTTGCTGTCAAAGGTTGGGCAGCTGGGTTAAGTGACTTGTGGAAATCTTTAGCTGCACACACTGCAATTTTATATTGGGACAGACTCGTGTTCCAACCCTGCTCTGCTCTTGGAGCCTCACGTGCTATGAATTCCAGCACAGGGCAACACTGATCTGAGTGTCAGATTGAATCACCCTGGGAAGGATATTGGTATTTTTGCTTCTCTGTCAAGGGGTCCTTGTAGCTAATGGCTGCTTCTTAACTTCCACTTTGAGAATGTGAAGCAATTCACTTGCAATCCATATATATTCCATGGAGAAGGTGGAGACAAGCCTTGAAGGTGGTGACCTTAGAGATCAGCCTCAAAACTGGTGCTTAAACCCAGCTACCAGAAAGACCATGGTGCCTTCACTTTGCTATTTTTCTCAGCCAGTGGGCTCTCAGTGAGTTTCTGCGGCACAATTAATTCCTGATGACCAGCCAAAGTAGAGTTGTAACCACCAGGAATGCATGGAGGGCACTAAACAAAAGCTGAAAGGCCGAGTAAGTGCCTGCAGAATTTAAATGCAGGTGCTGGTACTCTCTACAGCACATTCCTGCTTGCCTTTTTGGTATTGCAGCCACTGCACAAAGCTGGTGGGTGCTGAAGTAGTTTTGCAGAACCATAAGCACTGAATTAAAATCTGAGTCAAGTTCCTGGCTCCCTGTACTGTTGAACACTTTGCTAGCAAGTCTCTGAGACGGAGTACCAGAAAATTTATGGACTGTGATGGTCTGTCACTCTGTGTGAGCAGAAAAGAAATACCATCCAGCTTCCTGAATTGATTTCTTTTCTGCGTGGTGTGCCTAAAATTATTTGGCAGGACATGTGGTCTTTGTGTGTTGGTAAAACACGGGCAATCTGGGATGCTCCACAGAAGGAAGTGTGGAGCACCTTGTTCTTGGAGTTTTCCTCCCAGCAATGGCCAGTGTGTGACCTTGGCAGTGCTGAGCTCTCAACAGCTGTGTCTGAGAAATACATTTTTGATGCATCTCTAATGTTAATGAGGCAGAACTTGCCTCCTGACCACAAGGAAATTCGGTTTTCCTGTCGCTCGCTAGGGAGCCTGTGCCTAGGTAGGGGAGGCAGAGCTAAGATCAACTGAGCCTCCACTGAATAACTCAATAGCTGTTAGGGGAATTTGTCATTTGTTGGTTTTCAAAATACCAGGTGCTCCTCTGAGATGGGAGCCCTGCTGTGTTTCCGCCTTAATTCCAGGACAGCAGTAAGATGGGATTCTGTCCACTGGAAGCATTTTGTATGTTATTGTGAGGTAAATGGACCCTCTGTCTTGGAAGACTGTCTTTTTCAGATAATATCATGCTTGAAGTTCACAAATCTGGTGGAATTGCATGTATGAGAGACGATATGAGCAGCAAAAAATCAGTTACCTGCATTTCATATATTTGCTCAGGATAGCCAGTGAGTCCTCATTAGCTGTGTGCTTTTAATCCTGCAAATAGTTGTTACACAAATTAAAATCCCACTGCACTGATACTGGTCCTCTCTGCAGGGGTGTCTGCCTGACAGCAGTAGTGTTTAACAAGTTCAGCAGCATTAAGCACATACAACCTGGTTACAAAGTGGGGATTTTTTTTCCTGCGCTGAGGGTTTGGTTTTGTTTTTCTTTTTTTGCTTGAAATTTCAACTTGCATGTCCTCTCTTGAAGAGGGTGGATCTTCTCAGACAGGTGAAACTGTGCATCTCCAACTTACCTTGATACAATTTTCTCTTGTTCACCTCCTCCTCCTCCTCTTCTTCCTTGTTCCATCCCACTTATTGTGGGTTTTATCAGGGCCCTTTTTTAAGCATTTAGAATCAGTTGCCAAATTACAGTAACAAGTGGGTAAGTTTAACGCTGCACAGCGTGATAGATGCAGTAATTGTACTGACAATGGTTTGTCTTTGTGGTTTTCATTTTTGTGCTTCTAGTGTACTCAAATCAGGTTTTCTTTCCTGTAACTCTGACCATCTTTTGGTACATGAGGAGGAGCATGAAGGGAGTGGAAATGGCCTTTATTCCTGCGTTTTCTTGGATTTTACATTTATGCTGCCGTGGGGTGGGGCTGCTGTTCTCTGCCAAGTCCATCTGTAGGCAGCCAGCAGACCTGAATGTAATTTGGGCAGATACTGCCATTATTTCTTCAGTGAACTAAGCCAGCAGGTCTAGGGGGTGGTCTGGGTTGGAAGAGAGGAGTGTGTCAGGGAGATGCTGTGGGGCTCCTGCAGCTTCATCCGTTCAGCCTGTTGCTTTCTGGGACTCCCACTGTCTGTCTTGTTCTAAATTCCTGTGGCACATCTCTGCTGGCCTTCTTGGGATCTGTCACATCTTGGATGTGCTGTTTGTCAAATTCCTTTGTTTTTTCCACTAGGAACTCGTGGAGTTGTTTCTGCTGCTTCCTCCCTCCTGTGCCTCACTGAGGCACTTTGTGCTGCTTTGTCAGAGGCCAAGAGGCTCAGACTACTCTGGAGGGCTCTTACAGCCATTTAAGAGCTGCTGCCCATTTTCTTGGGATGCATTATCTCCTCCTTTTCTCCAGAGTCCTAGTTTTCTGCCTCAGGTCTGGACGCAGTCCTAATTTATGTAGAAATCCTGTCTTGAAACTTGTTCAGTTGTTAACTTAGCACAGACAGCTTTGCAGTTCCTGTGATGGAAGTGATAGTTTCTGCGTGTGGAGGGGGCTGTGCTAACTCACTAAAGATTCTGGTTATGTTGGCCAGTTCTTGACGGCACCGTTTTTAGTTGTTGGATGAGAGGTTATTTTGGGAGGAAGAATGTAATCGGGTCAAAAATCAAATTTCAGTCAGGGCTGATTCATTTTGTATGGGCATGTTTTGGTTGCTGGGCATTGCTCACAATGGAAGTTGGGAGAATTGAAGTGCTCTAACTAATTTTTACTAGGTCTTTCCAATTGGCAATGATTGGCTTTCCTGACATGGTTTCGTTTCAGACTCCTGAACACTAATTTCTGTTTTGTATTGAGTGTACTTCTGACTAACAGAAATGTGTTGGGGAAAATAATAAAGCCCAAAGGGGAACAAAACCATTTCCTCTTGGCATTGTGTTTTTTCTGTAGATCAGCCATGGATGTATTTTATTTTGAGCTGTTTCATTGCTAGTATGAACTTGAAATTTAAAGTTCTTGCCACTGTGCAGAGTTAATTTATAAAACACTCGAGTAAATTAAGGCAGAGTATTTGGATTCTAAAAGACAGTTGTCACCTTTGTTCACTTTCCCATGGTGGTTCCCATTAACAATCACAGTGGCCTTGGAGAACAGGATGGCTCTGTGAAGTTATCTAACACTTTCCAAAAGTGTGAAGTGTGCATATCAGGTAGTTAATATCTATAGTTAATGTCTGATATCTAAGACCTGAGAGGTTTTTGAGTTCATAATGTATGCTTTTTCATATTGGAGCTTGATTTTTTTTTTTTTTCTTTTTTGAGAGAGAGAAACTGTCATCATCTCTCACAAACTAATAGAGGGAAATAGTGTCAAAAATCCCTTGATGTGTTGTGAAAGCCTAGACCTTTCCTCTTCCTATCTTCTGTTTGTCCTATGTGCAGCTCAGGTTTTTTATGTGCCCTTCCTCTTGTGGTCACTATTCTCAGAAGTTTCTTCAGGTGGACTGATACCATGCAAAGTATTCAAAATATTTACACTAAGACAGCAGCTTTTTGAAATCATGTCTGTCCACCAAATGAACTGGCTGGAATGGGACAGGATGGAGGGACCAGGCTGGTTCTAAACTTGGTTATAATTATCTCTGCTTTAAGTAAATGTTGTAGAGACTTGTGGGACAACTTGTGTAGCTGAACATCTAATGTATCTTTAGGTAATTTAAGGCATTTCTCCTGGCCTGGAGCCACCACTCTCAAAGGGCATTGGTTTCCCAGTGGTCTAGTGTGGCATCTGCCAGTCCCAAGTGAATGTTGTGGATATGTCTTGGAAACATCTAAAAACGGCTCTTGGCACTATGTTTAGAAACCCAAATCTCTTCCCTAAGTGTTGGTCAGGATTTCAAGGAGGAACTTTTCTCTGCCTGTTAACCTGGAAGCCTTTTCCTCAAACCTCAGCCATCTTTTCATCTCCCTGCTTCACTGTCTCTGTTTTTAAAGCCAAAACCTTTAAGTGCCAATATATAAATACACACATAGGTCAGTGTATGAATTCAGTTTGAGATTATTTGGCTCCCTTGCAGATGTAATTTCATGGCTATAAGGCTCTAAAATCACTCTGAAATTATGGTTGCTGAGTAATCTATAATAAAGGAACATTGCAAAAATGCAAGTGCATAGGAATAGGAATACTCTGCCTTCAAAGATATATACTTATGGAGCTGCAAGTGCTGTAAGCCTTAATATTTTTTTATTGGTGAGATCAAGTTTTTTATTACACATTAAATAGTTTATAGGTAACTGAACAATGTAGTGTCTGGTTGCATGCTCTCTCCCCTATTTCTGGCCCCTAGTTAGACCCATTTCAGTGAAATACAATTCCTCTGCTATGCTCAAGACAGAATGAGTAAGGTAGTGATTGGTATGGTGAAATTTTTTTCGCCCCTCTATTTCCCATTGTCTTTGAACCCAGTACTTCCAAACTATACTCCATGTGATAGCTTTGTGGTAGCACTGATGGTCTAAAGAAACAAAACGTCTACAGAGGTAACCAGCTTTGGTAAAGTATTTGTTATGTGAAGAGTGAAGTCATTCCCTAAGTGGATTTTGTTTTAAGTCTTTTTGTTTTCGAGATTCCCATGTGTCCTGAATGAAGCTGATTTTTAATTTTATCATCATTCATAGAGTGATTTGAGCTTACAAAAGGGGCTGTTGTTGCAAACTGCCTTAGAACGAAAAATATGACAACCATCCTAGGCTGTGGAAAGAAAGATTAGTGCAGACAGTAGGAGAAAGTCCAGCCTCTGAAAAGCAGCCACATCAATGATGCAAACTGGGGTAAGGTTCAAGGAATCTCGGAATGTTCTTGATGTCTGAAAACCTCTCAGATATTAAGGTGGTGCAGGTTATTTGGTCACTAAGACACTGTTTTCATTAAGACTCCTTCTATATAGGCCTATATAGATTCAGTTGTTTAGTATTTTGAGTAAGTATTTTCTATTTTTAAATACCTTTTTGGGATGGAAAGCATAGAATGAAAGGGGAGAAGATGGGGGGTTTTTGCATATATATTCCTTCTCTTTTCCTTTTTTTCCATGTCCAAGAGAAAGACAGGAGCAGAGTTGTCTGTTTTTAAGAATCAAGCAATAAGCAGGGCTTAAGCCCAGAAATAAATAACTAGAAACCTTCCCTTCAGATCAGTAACTCGTGCCCATCTCTGTGGTGACCAGCATTTAAAATGATGTTTCATCCAGGTTTATTGCACTGCTGAAAGCAAATATTCTTTCCTTTGAAGTGCATCAAATGCTAGTTGCAGTGGTGGTTAATGTGTCTGATTTCAGAAGGTATTCTGCTTATTTTTACCTGTTTTTCTTAGTCTAAAATTCAGCCACTACTTTGAATATGGATCCAAATATATTCTGTTTACTAGTATGTACATTGAAAAGCAAAAAGCCTCACCACAGCGTGTTACAGAATTGTAATGGATAAGTAATACTAGTTTGTGCTTTCTAAATATTTCAAATTATGCTTGAGGGTTGTAATGAAATGCTGCTTTGTGGTGTGACAAACCACTGGCCACAGGGCTGGTATTTACCCTGGGAAGGAGGTTACAGCAGAGCCTGCAGTCAGGGCTGGGCAGTGGGGCAGCACACAGAGTTGAAAAGCCAATTCTAGCTCTTGGCAAACTGCGCTCGTGAGGAGCCATAACCCTTCCTTGTGACTGTAGAAGAACGGTCAGAGGTCCAGAGGGCAGCTGTGTGTTTGCTCTACCTGTGCACTTTACCCTGGTTGTGTGACTTTTCCGAGGGGTATTTATATTTTAAGCAACATGAGATTGCAGCTGGACCCGTGAAGGACGTGAGGGATGGTTTGCACGTGTGGCTCAGAACTGGCTGTTCCTCTCCAAGCCTGCTCTGCAGCAGCACGAGACTTTCCAGCAGTGCCTTCCTAACCTTTTGCTGTGCAGCTGGACACATCTGGAGGCAGCAGGGTGTGCAAACACGCAGGCGTCTGGCCAGCTGTGCCTTGTGCCAGGGATACTGTGGGACACTTTGCTAGTGAAAGATCCCTGGATTAAGGAGAGGGCATGAACGTGGAGCTGGCTGTCCCTTTGGGGCACTGAAGCTGAGGTGAATTCTGGTGAGCTGTGCGAGGAGAAGGTGCTGGTGAAGTCAGGGGAGCTGCTCCTCTGGCTGTACCTGAATTCCTTGTGTGGACAGCGTGTGGTTCCTCTGCTCCTGGAGCAGCTTTCCTGCAGTGGGTAAGCCAGGAGTGCTTCTTGTGGATCTCTGCCAGGCAGGGCTTTGGTGCTTGAGGGTTACCTGCTGTGCAGGAAGAGAGGTGCAATCTCATTTGTCAGATTGCTAAAAGTGGGTTGGGATTTGATATTTCAAACTGATGGTTGTGCTGGGGGGTGAGGTGAAGCTGGGAACTCAGTGAACAAAAGTGGTAATCACAGAATTACGGAATGTCAGGGGGTTGGAAGGGACCTTAAAGATCATCTCATCCCAACCCCTCCTGCCATGGGCAGGGACACCTTCCACTAGACCATGTTGCTCCAAGCTCCATCCCACCTGGCTTTGAACACTGCCAGAGTTGGGGCATCCACAACCTCCCTGGGTAATGTGTTCTGGTGTCTGAGCACCCTGACAGTAAAGAATTTCTTCCCAATATCTAACCTAAATTTCTCCTCTTTCAGTTTGTGCTTGTTACTACTTGTCCTGTCACTACAGTGCCACTACATGTCACCTCTGAAGTGTGTATGAGGTCTTAATCTATTTACCACTGAATGTGGAAGGAGACAGCTTTTGCTTGCCATGATATATGGAAATAAATGAATGCGATGGATGTAGGGAGGCATCTCACTTCTTTTTAATTTCTTTGGGTAGGAAGTGGCTCTACTGTTCCATTTTAGCCTCTTGTGGCACCTGGAAAATAAGAATCATGGAAAGCCTCACCCTGTGCTCAGGCTCACAAGGAGGTGTGAAAACAGACTTCTGACATGTTGATGCAATTGAGTCTTTTTGGTGGAGCTTGAAGGCAGTCAGTCTTACTGCAGGACCCAGATCTGTCAAATTTAAATGAAAAGGATAAATCTGGTTTCTCAGGATTTGACTGTTCATTTATCTTTCTTTCCATTGCCTTTCTTTGTGTTCAGAAATTTTATACAGAGAAAGAAAAAAAACCCAACTTGCTTATTTAGGCAGCGTTAGTTTCCTATGGTCAAATGTTGTGATTTCTTTTTTTTTCTGCTTTGATTTTAAAATTTTAAAAAGCATGCTGTGAAATGAATCTGGAAAGCAGTAGGTAGATTAAAAAGAAATACACTTTAACACAAATAATGGAGCTCCCAGGAGCAGAGAGACTGGAGGCACAGGGAGAGACACACACCAGAAGGAATAAATCTCTGACTGTGCTGCTGAATGCTCAAAAGTCTTTCTACATGTGGTGTGAGTAAATTGCCAGCTGTCTTTAGTGTTCAGGAATAATTACTCCCTTCTCCTTGAGTCATTTTGGAGTCATTCAAGTCTATCTGTACATGAGCAGGGCTTTTCCTGTCTGCTCTGATACCTCCAGAGTGAACACTGCTTGGCACCACCTCGTGCAGTGTGAGGACCACTGAGCTGATCCAGAGTAGTATTGCATGAGTTGTGAAAAGACTGTAGGATTGATGGGAGGGGGAACATGTTTTTTAATATCTGTGCATATTGTGGGGTTTTATTGTCTTTTGGGGGTGGTTTTTGGTGTTTTGTTTTTCTTAATCTCAAGTAGAAGTTGTGTGGATGAAACACATAGGTGGAAGCAAAAGAGGATGTACTAAAGGCACTTGTTTTTACTTCCCTGAGACTTTTAGCAGACTTATTCTCCATAAATTAGTTTTTGCCTATGGGTTTTTGTGTACACAGATGATGCTGTGTGCATTTTCTGCCTTTTTTTGCCAGGATAGTGCTCAGCTGAAGCAAGTGTAAGCATTTATGCATTGCTTATCCACTTGGAAGTTTCTGTTTGTATGTTTTGCTGGGTGTGATTTTTAGAGCAAATATAGGAGTAAACTTGGATCTGGTGAGGGAATTGATCCCTCTGTCCAGCACCCCTTGGAAGTTGCCATCCTGTGCCTAGCAGAGCTGAGAGAAGCCTGCTGTGCTGCCCTAAATAAACTTTCTTGCTGTGTTCAGAGAGGCTGATTGGTTTCATTGATAGAGCTGTAAACGAGACAGACCAGCCTGCTCTAAAGCCTCTGTGCCTAATGAATCAGCCAGGATGTTTTGATCTGTCCTGTGCAGTTTTCCACCTCAGCTACTCTTGACTATAAAGACCTGAACTTACACCATTATGTGGCAAACCCTTTTAATTTGGTTGTTGTCACTTGATCCTGTAGTTGTTGCTTAAAGAAGCCAGCAGAACGAGCCTGGCTGGGCAGTCCCTTGCTTTTGTGTCCCTGTTCCTGGTGTCCCCTTTCCTTCTGCATAGATCACAACGCCTGCACACATCTGATCCCCCACAGAACTGGTGTCCAGGTAAAGTTTCGCTGCTGTCCCTTGTCCTGGAGCTCAAAACAAGTAAATGAACAACAGCTGTATTGATCAGGGCAGCATGTAAAGGAATGTAGAGTTTAGAGAAGCATCTGCTCCTATATTTCACTTGGAGCAGGGGATCACTAAGGATTTGTCACCTGGAAGACTCTGACTGAGGGTGGATGTGCAGCATTTTTCTGGCTTATTGTCATGTGGTGTTGTGTACTGACTGCACAGCACAGCAGTGTTGCATGGCCAGCTGGACCCAGGCTCTCTGGCACAGGAAATTTTGTGCTTGGAAAAGTCATCCTTGAAATACTCAGTGATCTGGGAGAACAAGCAAAGTTGTCATCTTTTCCCTCAGGGCCTCTGCTTGCCCCTCTCCAGCCCCAGAACTGTTTCCTCTTATTCTATTTATTTTCTTTCATGCATCTTCTAAAAAGGATCTACTTACCATGTACATACTTCTACTTTCTCTTTTTAGGCTGCAAAAAAAAAGATACAGAGGGAAACAAAGAAACCATACTCATTCTACTTCATTATCAGTATGATTTCTTTGTTCCTGTCTGTATCTTTTTCTGTTCTTGTTCTTACTTTCTTTTCCTTCTTTTTTTCTTTTCCTTTCCTTTTTCATTCTCCAGTCCCTTTGCACAGCCACCTTTTCTCAAGTCACAAGCCAAAAATAGAGGATGTAGGAATTATGCCAGGGTTAACTCTATGCCTCAGAAATCTGACAAACTTTCATTTCCCTCCAAGGAAAACTTCCAAACTTGATTTTAAAAAATGGTTAGTTACAATGACTATCCTGGCCCTTAGTAAGTTGTTCCAGGGGATGCTGGTCTTTGCTAAAGTATGTGGCTTGTGACCTCTTTGTTTTTTAGTTTCATCCAGCAATTTCATCACTCATGTTGCTTCTCCTACCTCTCATATGGAGTTTTCTTTACCTGCTCTGCTTTGCCTTGCTTGAGAACTGTCCCAGCATCTGATGATGTGCTTATTTTCTTCTTCACCATTTCCCTGGAACCTAATTTTTATGTGTTTTGAGTGGGGACTGACCAGTTTGAAAGCCACTGAGCAAATACTAGAATTTTATTAGTGTGGTTCTGCTTTGGAGGGAGCAATAATCCCAAGCCATGAGTCTCACCAGCCTGTGTACATAGAGCCCTCCCTTTGTTTTCAGTGGCTCACCACTTAGAATTTTAAAAATTCCAGGTTCCTGTCAAGGCTTTTGTGGGGAGAGTAGTCCTTCTGGTCACCTTGAAGAAAGCCAGTGAAAAAGCAACAGGACTCATACAGGGGACTCGGTATTTTTAAAATCTTGTAGGCAGAGTGTAATAATTTTATTTGTACTATGACAGTAAGGCCAAATTTGCTTTAAGCCTTGTATTTTGCAGGACTGGAAATAGAAGATACTTGAGAAGAACAAGTGCTTTTTTACCGCACTTCAGTTTGACAATGAGACCAAGCCTTTTCTGTGGAAAACTGGCACTTGCCCTGAAAAGGTCATTCATGTGTTCAAATAACAGTGTGCAGGAACAGAAAACCCTTTCAAAGCAGGTGTCCAGAGATGAAATAAAAGTTATCTGCTTGTCTCTTATTATACCTGTCACCAGAGAAATCTGGTGAATGAGTCTCCAGTTGCCAGCAGGAGAAATAAGTTACAGTGAACAATAAGAGGCCCATGGGGAGTGCCCAAGGCATCGTCTTTCACACAGACTGAAAGCTCTTTTCTGCTGTGCAGGAAAAGAACAAATAAGTAAAACGTTAGTCTGCTACTGATGGGGACACATGTGAAGCATTAGGAAAAATTAAAAGGTCGGGTTACTTGCAGTTCTCTGAAGTTAGATCCTTATCTCTGTGCTGACAGAATTGAGAAGGTTTTATTTACTTCCAAGAAAAAGGAGAGGACCAGTCAGTCTGGCATAGGAATATAAACCCACTTCTGTTCATCAAAGTATAAAAATTGCTTGGTGGGATAGACTGTATTGTGTGAAGAGCCCTTGGAGCACATATACATTTGCAGTTGTAATTTTTCCTTGCATGGTTCACAGAATCATCATAGAATCACGGAATGGTTTGGGTTGGGAGGGGACCTTGAAGATCATCTCGTTCCAGCCCCATGCCAAGGGTAGGGACACCTTCAGCTAGACCAGGTTGCTCCTGGCATTGAACACTTCCAGGGATGGTTCTTTGCCTTTGCATGGAGATGAAGAAATTGAACTGCTGATTCTATATCCCTTAACTGCAGCAGCCTCTCCTGGAGATGTTTTTGCCTATGGAAATGAGCATGCATAGGGTATAGTGGTCCTACCTGGTTCTTTGTATTCTTGTTTTATTCTGAGAACTTTTTAAGGGTTTTATAAAATAATTTTATGGAAAAAACTTTAAGTTCATTTTGCATTTATTCTCATGAAAGTTGAGTGAGTGAACTGTACAGACCTAAGGCCAGTGGACCTCAAGGTGCTGTAAAAGCTATGCTCAAACTTGTACAGGTTTTTTGAAGTACAGATGTGGGTGTGTGACAAGCTCATCACTTTTGGGTGTACATGACTGCAGTTCTCCCAAGGATAGTATCATGGATATGTTTCCCTTGATATTTGCCATGTGTTACGGAATATTTTCTGTCTTGCTGTTACTTGCATGAGCAGTACCAAGAGCCTTGGGTTTTGCTGTGCCAGCATTTTGGAGTTGGAATGACTGTGAATTTCCTAAGGGAATGTGCTTGTTCCTCTCATGCTGGAGGATGTGCTCGGCTGGGGATGAGGATTTTGGCCAAGAACACTGCACCAAAATGTTACCCACATGATGGGCTGCTCCTGCACCAAATTCAGCAGCTGTTTCCTCATATTGCTGTCTTCTGCAGCACTGTCCTCTGCCAATTCTCCCTCTTCTCCCTAAGGAGAGAATGCACACTGGAGAGCTGATTCATCAGCCCAGTGAAGAGCTGTGCTCAAATTAGTCCTTTCCCCAGGCTTCAGAGTATTGTCCAGACATGAACAGGAATGGATGGTAGTTAGTATTAGCATACAGCCTTGGTCAGGATTTATCCTGGGTGTTTCTGAGGGTCCTGTTATCCCATTTGGAAGTAGAACCATTTCTGTTCCCTTTTGCAGGCAGCTGCCAGATCTGCTTGGTCTGTTCCCTACACTGACCTTTTTTGATTCCTTTCATCGCTGTTCCCTGTTGTCATCTACTCCCAACCCCTGTAAGAGAAGAGAACTGCCAGATGAAGTTACTGCTTTTGTTCTGCAGCTGGTTCTTCTCCACTGGGGAGCCAGCACTGAGGATTTACATCTAGGTGGTGATAATGTGCGTGCATGTGAGATCTGCTTTCTCTCAGATTTCAGTGGCTCAACGCTCATGGCTGGAGAACAGCCCAGCATGTATATATATAGAGCAGGAGCAGAGAAAGCAGAGAAACAGAATGAGAAATAACTGAAAAATTATTTCTGTCTCTAATACAATCATAAAGATTTGGGATTTCTGTCCTACACTTCAGCTAAAATATTGGTCCTTGTGTTCCTCATGTCAGGGTGAGCCTGGTTGTGAGGAAATCTTCCCTCTCTCCTTTGATATCTCCTTTATGTAGGATCTGGGTGCTCATCCAGAGTAATGAAGGACAGGAAGGGTCAGGGCAGTAGATATCTTCAGTGCATGTCTATAGCAGAGCCCTTGTGTGGGAGTTGGTGATGCTTCATGGCAAGCTGGAAAAGGGAAATGTTTGGAAAAGCAGTGGGTCAGCAAAGCACTCTGTAGTGTTACTCGCTGCAGTGCTCTGACTGCTGTAGGACCCAAGAGGACAATTCTGTTAAAAAAAAAAATTTAAAAAATGATTGTAAGGACTGGACCCTTATCATCCACCCCACTTAGACCCTGTTAGCTTACCCCGACTTTTTTTGGACCAAACTTGGCCTTCTGGCGTTTCTTTTAGCAGCACTGGTCAAGCTTGAGAGTAGTGCTATGAGTAGCAGTGGTTGCATTGCCTGGCAGGGTGCGTGCCAGAGTGGAGTCCTGCCTTTGCCTTGAGCTCTTCATGTGGCTTGTGAATCAGCACAAAGTCCACTGAAGAAGAAACAGGATCCTACAGCAATTTGCCCTGAGCCCATGGGATTCAGATCCTGAGAGGCTGGTTAATACTAGCTCTGTTTGATAACCTCTGGGTGTTTGAGTGTCGTGTTTGGAGGAGGAAGGGGGAAAAAAACAATCATGTGAAATGTTCAGACTCAGGATATTGCTCAAGCTGGAAATCAAAGTACTGCATGGTGTGCTTTTGTGTCCTTATCAGCAGTTCAAATAGACATGCTAATCCCTGTTTTTTCTAGTAGCTGTGGTGATTATAACCACAGTGAGAAAGGTACATATTGTAGGGAAGATTGAAATTTTATCTGTCCACCAGATATCTGAAGCAAAAGTTTATTAAGACAAACAAACCCCCAAGCAACCGAACTATACTGCAGTATGGCATGTAATTCTCATAATACTTTTCAGCAGAACACCTCTCTTCCCCTCAGTGCCACTGCTGGGCTTAGGCTGGGATTTTGGAGCTGTTTTCTGTGGATTGTTCTCCACACAGGAGAGAATCCCTTTGCCAGGGGAGTTGAGTGGCTGTATCTGCTTTAACCCCATGTGCAGTGCAGTAGGAGCAGGCCAGGAGAGCAGATCTCAGTTTTACTTGCTTTGTGCACTTCATGTTCCTTACATTTAAGGTATCCTACTCCCTCAGCTGACCATCCTCCCTGTGCATGTGCTGCAGAGCTCTCTGGAGGAGACCTCTGTCCTGGATCTCTTCCCCTTGAACTGCTGCTCCAGGAAGCATCAAATTATCCTCTTCCTTATTTCACAGGGATGATGCTAGAGTGTCATTTCCCCGTCAGTGGTGTCTGTGTAAGCCTCTTATGGGAACAAACTTTATTTCTGTTCCTGCTCTCTTGAGTGACCTATACAACCGGCTGCCTGAATCCCTGCTTGATTCCTGAGATTAGGGTGGTGACAGGGGCTGGGTGCTTTTCACCATCAGCTCTCCAGGAGCACACCCAAAAGTCCAGGGTCTTGCCTCTCTGCACATCCTGTTGTTTGGGGAAGACAGAAAAAGGAGCTTCCTCTCGTTTTGCAGCTGCCTTTTCTCCAGCCCAGTGAAGAAGCTTGGTCCAGCTGGATGCCATTCCTCTCAATATGTGAAATGATAGGGGGCAGGCACTGAGTTTTGCTGTGAGAAGAGGCACAGTCAAAGCCTTCTTCCACCCTGTGGTACAGCGTCTCTGCTGTCCCTGAATAGGAATTTTAGCAGCTCAGACCTTGCTCAAAAGAGCGACTGTCTCCTGTAAAGTCTTGTGACCCTCAGTCCCTACAAGTGGTGAGCTGATGTGGGATGAGCTCAGGGTGTATGTATGGTCAAGGTTTCCAAGGCTGTCTTCCAAGCCTTCTACCTCCATGTAGTGGGAGTTATCAACAAGGTAACCTGTTGATAAGTCCCTTTGCCCTTTGTGGATCCCCAGGCAGTGTGAGCAGTTATTGATTCCAGCCTGGTGCCTTGACCAGGACCACTGCTAAATAAACAGTTCTTTGCTAGTCCTGCTGACTGCAGACCATGGCAGGCTATTTCCAGGCCAGGACCTCATATCTTGCCTGGGGTGGCAATTGCTGCCTGCTTCTGCCTGCACAAAGGGCTGGATGCAAATATCTGCAGTGCCCTGTGAGTCATAGGTGGCTGCTGTGGACAGAGGATGGAATTTCAGCCTCCCACATGGGTCTCATCTCATCCGAGGAAAACTGCTGTGATCAGTGTCTTGGAACGGACATCGTGGAACAGGGGAGCAAAACTTGGTGCTGTGACTTATTGGTGTGTGAATACTGCTGAATAAAAAGAGATTCCTGATGGACTCCAAGTGTTCTCAACCTGCCCTCCCAGTGTTTTCACGCCTGTGCATGCACGTGTGTGTGCACTCTGTTCCTGGTGGCACTCAAACCACCCTTTTGTCCCTTTGGATTATCCTGGACAGCATTTTTGCGGGGCCTCCAACCCTTGGGATCTTCCTCATGTCCAGGTTTGTGTCTGAGTCCTGTCACCTTCCTTGAGGAGGCCTCAGGGAGAGTGGGCTTGAGGACATTGGGATGCTGCACTCTCAGTAGTTTCTCTTTACTTTTCTGGGCTGGGGAAAGGAAGGCAAATTTAGCAAAACCTCTTCAAAACCTGTTGCCATTTCAAGAGAAGAAATTGCTGAGGGAAGGCAGTGGTGCCTAGAGTTTTTAGGGTGAGGGTTGAGAGTGACTAACAAACCACAAATGTGTCCCACATCCCAAATGGGCCTGTGGGGGATTTAGGCCGGGCTTGTTTGGAAGGCAATATAAACCAACAGACCTGTGCTTCTGTGCTCATAAAGGGGATTGTCTTTGTCTTGGGAAGGGACATTTTGAAGTAGAATGATACAAAATAAAGCTGGGAACAGTGGTGGTGTTCAGCAGTGATGAGGAGGATGACAGAAGGCAGGGCAAATATTGAGGAGAGAAAAATGGCACAAGAGGCTGGAGAGGCCTCAGCGGAAGGCAAAGCAGATTGCAAAGGATTGAGAGCTGCAGAAATGGTGGTGAACATCGAATATAAAAGTGCAAAGGGAGCTCCTGAGCCCTCTGTTCAGCTACCACCTTTGATGCTGGCTATGGCTGGGACTTGGATGTGTTCTTGCTGGACTTTCCTTGTTGCTTTTTCCACCTTCTCATAGCAGCGGCAGGTGCTGGAGGTCATGTTGCAGTCTGAATTCCTCTGAAAGAAGCTATTTTTGTCCCTCGTGTGCTCTTGATCCCAGCATGGCTGTCCAGGGAGTGACCCCCTGGGATGTTTGTGTCCTTGGGAGTTTGTGCTTGTGGCTGTGTTGGGGACCCAGCTCAGGTGTGTGCTCAGAGGAGCATGCCAGGGAGCTGAGAAAGGCATGTGAGCAGCTGTAATGACAAATTACAAATTAAATACCTGGCTGTGTGTTGGCCTTTCGGTGCACAGGTTCTATGTGGTCAGTTTGACACCCAAGCACCAACAGAATCCATAAAACAGCTAAATTTGGGCACTAAGTAATAGAGCAAAAAGGAAGATTGCCAAAAGGCGAACGCTGTTTCATTCACAGCGCAGGTTTTCAAACAAATTTCTCTTGACGTGCTTATTCTGGAATTTAATCCATTTTGCAAAAGGGATTATCCAATTCACAAAAGGTAGACAAGCTGCCTCAAAAAGAATTTTCATGTGAACTAAATAGCTTTTAATCTAAGAAATAAGAATAAATTGGATATGCTCCTTCTGCCACATATGAACTTTTCTTAAGCAAACCTAACTTTATTTTGATTTACGTGTTTTGTTGTTTTTAAAAATCAGAGAGGATAAAAAGCATCTGGTTTCTCACTAAGGTTTTGCATGCTTCTGTTGTCTTGCTTTGGGGTACTTTACAGTGATAAACTATTTTTTTGGTAACAGAGGAAGAGCAACAGTGAGAGAATTGCCTTTTATGGTGAATTTTATGTGGCTGTGAGAAGAGGATCCTTGAATTCAAACTAGATATTTTCTTGCCTTCAGTTTTTTACAGAAGGCTAAAATGAAATCACAGCTGCTTGGGAAACATTTTAATCAGTAGGGAAAAATATTTCACAACAAGATAGGAGAGTTAGGTGGGTTTGCTCAGTTAAAAGCTTTCAGAGCAGCTTGTTTTAAAATTAACCTGGAGTCATTCTGGCCTCTGTAGTGCAACAGCAATGCAGTGCAAGGTCTTTGAAGACAAATATACAAAGGTCAGTCTGAGACAGAGGTAACTGGGGCATGTATGTTTTTAAACTTTGGAAGTCTGTCATTTTTTGAAGATCCATTCTTTTACCTCATGGAAAATCTCAGACTTGTGTGCTTTGCACTGTATGGTGGTAGTAATAACCTGCCACTGACCAAACCTATTCATCTGATATCTGTGTGCTGAGTGTGATTTCAAACTCTGGAGTCCCTCAACCATCTGTTGTTTACCCTGGGATCAGAGAGCTGTCAGTGTGTAGGTAGTGCCAGTGTGTAAAATACTTGGAGGGCATGGCTGAGTGATGGGATATGTCTGTCTTCTAGGTAGGGAATACCTGGAAGGAAGACAGAGTCCTTCAAGTCCAGAGGAGAGAGGTTTCAAGTTAATACACAGAGGTATGTATTGTGTTTCCCCACCCCATCCTAACTTTTGCTTTTTCAATGGGTATGTTGAGAGATGTGGCATAATGCAAAAATTAAAATAACTGTTGCTATCTTTTTAGAGCAGGAAATTAAAATACTGTTAGCTTAAAAATACACGTTTTCTTCCCAATTTTGTCAGTGTAAGACCCTGTCTTAAACTACTTTATTTTGTTTTTAATGAAAGTTTACTGCAACTAGCAAAAGCTTCTTTGACACAGTTCTGCTTTTGCTGTTCATTTGACATATCTCTTCCCACACAAATAAGCCACAACGTTGATTAATTGACTCTTGTCCTTGAAAATAAATCTTCATATAATTTGTATAAGATCAAGGCCCAAGGTTATTGGGGTAAATATACTGGAGGTAGACAGGCAGGAGTCTTCAGGACAAGAAGGTAAAAGCTATAAGGAAAGAAAATAAGCAAGAGATAAGTAGTCTTTTATAATCTGAGTATTTATATGAGCTGAGCTGCTGCTGTTCCTGCTGACTTAAAAGTTTGTTGCAGTATGATGTGTTCTGGAGTTCGGGGTTGTGGTTTGTTTTGTTTTTAACAGGTAACTCACAAGGTATCTTGAGGGTTTGTTGTGAGGTCAGGCAGTTTAGAAGTACTTAAAAGTGGCAGTTTTACTTTTTAAGCTTGAGTCTGAAGAGTGGCATCTAAGCAGAATGACAGACTACACTGAGGAGTTTGCTTTCTGTGTGGATGGGTTGGGTTATTTGTTTGGTTTGGCTTGTTTGAAGCACTTCTTTGGAACTGAGGAAGCATCGTTGTTCTGTGTGCACCTCGTGTGGTAGAATGGGTGGTGTGATGTACTTGTTGCAGTGCTCAGTAGCCAGCAGTCATAAAACAGACTTCCCAGTAGAGTGTATTTTATGGTAGTGCTTCATCAGAGATTGTGCTTTTTTTAGAAAGACATAAAGGAATAAATATAGAGCAACTCAGGTGCTAAAAATAACCACTTGCATTGACGTCTACTTTTTTCTTCTTCCTCCCTTTAAAAGAGACCTCTTGGATATTTAGCAAGATGCATCATATCTGCTCAGAACCCTTTTGGCTGCAGTGATGTCTGGAGGGACAGAAAAGTCAGCTGATCTTAGAAAATAGCTTATCTTGGTTTGATTGAAGAGTGCAGTGTGGGAATAGAGCAGATGCCGAGGAAGAGACTTGATGTGGGTAATGGAATGAGAAGTTGGTTTAATTACTGCAGCTGTAGAAGCTGGGCATTTACAATCTCGAAGATTAGAAGACTGCTTGGCTCTTGCGTTTATGGGGGAAAAAAAGGATACTAAATACTTCAGTCAAACCCTGAGATACATAATGGATCTCACTGAAAAGATGGTCTCTTGATAGGAAAGCTGCTTTCTCTGAATGGTTTCAGTTACAGTCCAGGATACAGTAGTTCTGTCATCCGTTTAACTGTGAGATGAGGGAATGAATAATCTTCCAAAAGGTCTCTAATCCTAGAAGCTGAGATTTTCATAGCAGGAGAATGATTTACTTGAAGTGGATTTTGAAGTAATTCTCAATTTGCAGATGATCTGCTGTGGACACGATTCCTTGCACATACTTGGCTGCTTGATTCTGTTCCAAACAGTCCTTTGAGATCTGTCGTGTGAGAGTGAGCTGGTGAATCAGTTAACACTTTTAAATCAGTTTTAAGATTAGATTATTACTTCAGTGCCCTTCAAAATGCATGAATTCAGTGCCACACTCCTTTATTTACAAGCTGTGCACACGTTTTAGTATCCAGAAACACTGAGCTCAGCCCAAGCTCATCCCCATTGCCTGGTGCTGCCAGGATGGGTGGTGTGGTGCATGGGGGCAAAGGGGTCAGGCCTTTTGGGCATCTCACAGGTTGTGCAGCAGCAGACAGATGCTGCTTTATGATGGTTGGAGCAGCCCATTCCTGCAGACCATTCCAGGGCCACAACCCGCTCATCCATAGCCTCCCTTTCTCCACCGCTGAGCCGGCAGCACATCCCTCTGCCTTCCCTGTGGGATTGCTGTGGCTGCTTCTCCCTTTGAACTTGAGAACAGGTCAGATGTAAACTGCAGTTTGGACATAAAAATAGCTGGCACCTGCTCCAGTCACGCTGGGCTGGGGTGAGCTGGGGCCCTGTGCCAGCCCAGGCTGCCAGGGAGAATGGTCTGCTGAGGTTTTCTCCTCCTGTCACAGGTGGAGCAGCCCCAGCCATGGGGAGGAGCATGGACAGACCCTTGGCAGGGCTGCTCCCTGGGCTCCTGCAAGATTAATAAAACACCCATGCTGTGTCACCCTTTGATCACAAGTATTTTTTCCTCCTCAGCTGCATGCTCTTCTGTTTGACTTGGTTTGTTTTTCCCCCCCTCTGCTTTTAACCAAATTTATTCTCTCGCTGTGTTTGACCAAGGTAGGACAGTGTAAAGATAATGCTTCCTCTTAGGAATTAATTACATTGTTACTTTAGATTGCAAGCTTCATCAGTCTTCTGGAAATCTATTATTTATGTACATTTCTGATTAATTAAAAATGCTATTAAGATGGTATTAAAAACTTTCCTTGTGTAAACAAGGAAAAGACATTTTAAAAGTTCAGTGCACAGGTTCTCCTAGAGAAGATGAGCTAGGCCTTCTCTGCCTTGACTGTTAGCTCTTTTGAAGACTGTATTTTTTTCTTAATTGTTGGGCACTGTTCCCTGGAGAGGAGTGTTAATATTTATAGTCTTAGTATGAATACCTATAGGATAAATTTGCATAGCTATAATTTTTTTGAGAGCCTGCAGAGGTGATGCATTCAAAATGATCATCTCATTCACTATGAAATGGCTTCACCCATAACGCAGAATAATTTTATTTTTCTCAGACAGAGGTGTATTAAACTGTTCTTTCTTTGTTTTGTCCTGGAATGAGATATGATAGCAAATGCAGCTTGTTCCACTGTTGCCTCTTCAGATCTTACCTGCAGCAGTTCAGAATTTTAAAGGTTTCTTTAAAAGACTTTTACTTTCTTTGTGCAGAATGCTAAGGATTTTGGACAGGGAGCAAACTTCATTAGTTTAAGTGCATTATAATAGATTTTATTTCTGAAGTGCTCTTCATTAAAGTTCTTAACTAGACTTCCATTCTAGAGCCTTTTAATTTCACTTGTATTTGAATTATGAATAAACAGAAGTACTGGTAGTTAGTTTAATCTAACCATGGTGAGTAAAATAACTACAGACAGGTTTGTGCCCAGTGCTGGGATGTCACTGTCCCTGGATGATGTCCAGGGTGAGGCAGAAGACAGTGAGCCAGGCAAGGGACGGTGTTAGGGAATATTTTTAGCCAAGCCTGCTTGACTTGTGACCCTGGGGACAGTAGTCTCTTGCTAAAGGGGGCTTAAAGTAGACTGGGAAGGGGTGTGGGTGAGCTCAAGGTGACACAAGTCTGGCGTGCTGGGAGGTGCAGGTGGCTGAGAGTTTTAATCCTGGTGCCACTGACACTTGGCCTACATATTTTCATTTTGGGATCTTATGAATTCACGGCTGGAAAAGGAAAGGTATTTCTGCCAAAGACTCGCTGCAATTCTCAAATCCCACGAGGTAGCTCCTTCCTGTTACCTTTGCCTGAGAGTTCCTAAGGAAATGATTAATTTGGAGTAACTGGAAAGCCTGCTTGTGGAAGATCAGAGCATGAAAGTTAATGATCAATTGCTTCTCGTTACTGGGTAATTATGAAGAATTGTGTTCAGGATATTTTTTTTGCGTGACTGAAGTCCATTTAAAGACCTACATCTCTAAAAGCTACCTGTAAATCACAGGTCACAGTTTGCAACTGATTTTTTTTTCTTGTTTTTTAAGACTTGAAAAGTGAAAGAAGAAGAGAAATTAGAGAAATTAGGAAGTTAGGCTTATCCCTTACCCTGCAGATCTCTCCTGTTCCACACTCACTCCACTCAGGTCTCCCTCTGTAGCTTTTAAGTGCTGACTACAGCACCTCTCCTTGTTTCTGTGGAACGCTGTGCTTTACATAGCTCTATGTTCTGCTGTTAGCATAAACATTTTCTATAATGGGCTTATTCTAAGCAAAAGAGTATTCCAGTATTTAAAAGAAAAAAAAAAAAATCATTGGAATTACTCTGAACATGACAGACTTACATGATATATTGCAATAAGAAAAAAAAATGTGTGCAGTTAATGGTCATTAAAAAAAAAATTAGATTCTTTTTCAGAGCCTACTTCTTCGCAGAAGTGAGTTTAGGCAACTCTTGTGTAAAGTATGGATGAGCTTGCAACAATATTAAAGATTTTTTCACAATTTAAATTTCATTAATAAACACAGCTAAACCCCCAAGCATTCCCAAACTCAAGGAAATACAGAAACCTTGCCTAAGCCTGTTCAAACTCCCCTCTTACCCTTACTGTCTTATACTGTTTTTCATACAGGCTTTTAATCAGGGGTAAGTCACGGGAAAACCTCAGAAGTAACCAGGCTGTAAGAAATTGCAAGGCAGTAAGAATTTACTCTTGGGAGTGAACCTGTCTGGGCTGTAACTGGGATTACATTTCCCAGGACAGGGCACACTTCCCTTGGTTCAAAGGTGTTCTGCCCTGCATGCTTAGGGCAGCTGTGTCTTTCCCAGCTTCATTTTCACATGGCCATGGTTTCCTGTCCTGTATTTGAAATTCTGTCTCGTTTGAAGCTGGGAGTGAGATGAAAGTTTGCCAGCACAGTAGTGCTGTACTCAGTTAACTTGCTGAGGACTTACCCTGTTTCTGGTCTCTAGCAGGAGGAGAATTACAATTATTTACAAAATTATAATTCAACCTCTTCAACTTGGACCAGGGCTGTGTAGCAACCCTGCTGCAATGACCTCAGACATCACCTCCTCCTCCAGCTGTTGCCAGCCATTGGCACTGCAGGAAGGACCATGTGCAGCTGCTGCAGCCCCAGCAGTTCACAGCTGGAAAATTCTGGTGCAGTTTGCCTGTAAGAAATAAATAATAAATGGTTCATGGTAAGAACCCACCTTCATCAGGGGACTAAAGTAGCACACTGGGCTGTGGATTGGAGCAGCTGAGGTGCAGGCTGTGGAGCAATGATCCCTGGCAGAAGGCTGGGATGGACAAGAGAGGGCAGTAATGGTTTAGGTGCCTGCCACAGCTGAACCTGCTCCAGGATGGTTGTCCATCAGAACCCTGGATCCACATGGATAGGGACAGGGTTAGATGAAACTGATGGGCTGCTGGTGCTCAGGTTCTCCTGCTGAGTGAACAGAGAACTTTGGAATTACGAGGCCACAGATTCACCCATTTCATTCTTGCTTATCTTGTCTGAGAGGGAGGCTCAAAACTGAAGGGTTTGGTTGCAAGTTGCAATGGAAAATGAATTGCTTTGTTTGCTGAAGTCTAATTTCCATCTTGGAAAGGAAAGAATTTGCCTATCATTGGTCCATCTAGGTCAGTAGTCTGGCTTAAAATGGATTTCCTTACTAAAGGCTTTACAGTCAACACAGTGACTGATATTTACTCTGTCCTTCCCATGTCATTCATGATTCCAGCTCTCTTTTCACTCCACTTAAACCACCTCTGACAGCTGTGGAAAGAAGGTTCACAGGTCAGGTATGGATTACGAGGGGGGAAACCACTTCTGATTGATCGTTGTACACCCGTCATAATTTACTGACAGCTTCTCTGTTTTTCCTACTGTGAGTGAAGATTTCTTTGTCTGAAAGCACTTTCAAGTCAATGATTCCCAATTACCATTAGGGAAGTGTTTAGTTTTTAGAGGCTTTCTTTCTGAGAGGTGATGGTCACAGTTGTAGGATGCTAGCAGGAAGGAATTTCCTGAAGCCATTCTGTCAGTGATGGATGATTCCATAAGACATTGAGAGAAGGGCATGCAATGAAATCAGCTTTGCTATCTAGGGACAAATTCAACTTGTGATTAAAAATACATTATCATTTTCCCCCCCTTTTTTCCTGACATTACTCTGTCAATATCAGGTTATTATATAGAAGATGGCCTTCAGAGAGGGAACCAAGCTGTGGAACCAGGGATTCAAAGTTACTGATACTTCCTATAGTGAGGAAGAAAGCTGACCAGAAAATACTTTCAGTAGTTTTAATAAATTATTTAAGTAAAAGGAAAGAAAGGGTAGAGGAAATAAACAGGAATGAAACGTTCTCCTTGTGAGATGATGCTGAATATAGAATTGTGTGCGTCCACTTTTGAGTCTTGTATGTCTTGAATGGTGGGGCACTGAGAATATTTTCAAGGCTGTGGTATCACAAAGTAGCTAATGGAAACATGGGCTTGGAAATTATATTGAATTCAGAACAAGGTACTGTGCAAGAGAGAAACTGTAAGTGTTTAAGTGCGTGCACATTTATATTTAATTGTGGGACTGTTTGGAAATGGAAAAACACATATGTGCTTAAATGTGACTCTTATCCTCAATGTGCTGCCTAAATCTGTTTGTTCCATTTTAGAAGACATCAGAAAAGCAATTTGATACAGCTTGCAGTGTCCAGTACATGGTGTTTTATATATTAATATAGCACTACTTTTTTTTTCTAAGTGAGCAAGATGAGGATCCTAAATGGAAAGAGCTTCTCTCTCATTCTTTAGGGCTCAAGTACCTCTTAGCAGGCACCAGTACAATAAGCAGTACCACACCAAAGCTTGCTTTCACATCCTGTTCTCTTGCATAACACTGCTGTGCTTCAATCTTGAACCAGAAATTATTCTCTTACCAGCTGCACTCGCTCGTTCTGGGAACTTTGACCTCAGTTTTATCAGTTTTAGTAAAATGTCTGCATGAGAGTTGCTGTACACAGGCAGGGAAAAGGCAAAGACCCCTTTGATAGCCCATGGAGGGAGTGTTCAAGAATTGCTTCAAGACCAGAGAATGCTTGTTCCGAGGAGCAGCTCGACTTGTGTTGCATTGGTTTGAAGGATCCCTTTGTTGTGGGATAATAGGAAGCAGGATGAGATACTGTTTGTGACTTGCTGAGCTTTTTTGTTGAACACTTTTTATTGCCATAGTTGCATGTGAGGATTTTAATGAAAACAAAGTGGGTAATGTTATTATTTTAAATTTAACAATATTTGTTTGTCGTGTGGATATGCAGGAACCTCATGGTAATTTGTTATACTTCAGCCTATAAACCAACTTCCCCCCAGCTCTGTAACTCACAGTACCACCTTCCCCCACCAGCACTGAGAACTGAACCAGCTGCTTTTGGGGATATTTTCATAGACCCTTTGATGAATATTTAGATGGACAGCTACAAAGCTGGCTGGAGCTAAAGAAAGTGGGTAATGTGTCGTAATAGGGCCTCCTTAAGCATGCAGGTTTATTGTCACCAAAAACTTCTCCCAGAGCTTTGCTGTTCTGAAGGGTTCAAGCCTGAACTTACTCTTGACCATTTGATACCTGTTTGTTCTGGTTTCAGCAGCCCTTTTTGCCTGTGGTTTAAAAAAGTGGTTTATTTCCCTTCCAAGTGGTTATCTTTACTGTCCTACAAGGAGCAATTGCATCCAAATCCCATGGCTCCAATCTTTATGACCATGGTGCCTGTGGTGTTAACAGCTCTGTGCACCTTCATGTTCAAATTACTTCCCAGCTCTGTCATCAGCTGCCATATTTACTTTTTTTTTTTTTTGGTATGCAAGCCATTAATCAGTTAAAAATGAGCCAGAAGAATGTTTGTTGGGGTTTGTGTTTTCATTAGTAACTTTCAAGGAGACTGCAGCGTTTTCTTTCTGTGCTGTCAGGCACCATCTCTTTTGGGCAGAATCTCTACTGCTGTCACAATTCCTCTGTCTCCAAGTTTACACTTTCAATGTGATACCACATGGAAAAGTAAGTTCGATTGTCCAGATAGCTGACACTTACTTGTCATTTTGAGCAAACTCCCTATAACCAACCTGTTTTGTTATGATCTCTTTGTAGCTTCATGTTCTGATTCTTCTTTGTCAGTCTTTGCTGAAATCTCATGCTGTTGATGAGTTCTGTAGCCTGTCTTATCTGTGGCAAGTCAAACTGGTTCATAAAAGCACTGGCCCTTAAGTCATGAAATCAATCTGCATCTTCTGCATTTTTAGAGGTTTGAGTATAGTTGGCTTTTAATTGAGTGTTGAGCAGTTGCACGTGTTGGTTTGGTTGGATGATTTAGAAGATAAAAAGTTGCAAAAAGCAACTTTATGTTTTTCAAATGTTTGCCTGGTCATCTGTGTTCCTTCTCTTTAGTGGCAGTGGTGGAAGATGACACTCTTTGTGCCAAAAGCCAGGAAATGTGTTTTGACATAAAACTGGCCTTGGACAATGTCCCAGCCCAGATGGACTGACAGCCAGTGGTGCCCTTAACTGTCTGCAGGCCTAGAGCTGAGCTGGGTGGGTAGGAGCTGCCAGGGCTAACTGGTATTTCCTAGTACAGTTTAGTTTCTACAGCACAGTTTTGTCTGAAGTAGGATGGAACTGAGCAGTTTTCCAATGGCATCATGTCCAGGGTCAGTATGAACAGTATGGACCTACATGCCTGGTCCTTATTTCTGCTCCTCTGCTAACACTGTCACAGAAGTCTTTAAGTGTCTGAAAGTTCCATCGCTGGTGACACCCCATGGCAGATACCTGCTGGGCATCCTAATAAAACATTTGTATTTGTCTGCAGACTTTCTGGTTAAAGTAAGTTATAAATGAAGCTATTTGTGTGAGAGGAGCACTCTTTGTTCTAGAACTTGCTAAAGGAGTGGTGGGTTATAGAAATGCTTTGTGTTAGCTTTTGATAGGCAGATGTTTGAAAAATATTTTTTCATCTTTTGTTTTTTAAGGAAAAACAGGTTTGCAGTCTGGTAAATCTGAGTATCTTTGGGAGTTTTCTCATTTTTGAAGTTTGGGTTGTAGATTTCTGCATGAGACTTTCATGGTGTGAGGCTTGTGAAATTAGATAACATGCTTTAAACAAGCCACCTCTGGGTAAAGTACATCTCTAATTACTGAGACTAAATTATGTGGAAAGTGAGCTTGTGTCTGAAGTAAATCTCCAGTTCAGTAATCTAAAATTAAATAATGATTAGCTTAATTGCTTCAGGATCATAAAAAACACTCTTAATAAAATATAGGGATTAAGTGTGTGTTCTGAGAGTAGATAATTGCTTCTGCTTCATTTTCAGTAACTTCTCTCAAGACAGGGTTTGGAGGTAAGAGGAAAAAAATAACCTTTTGTTATGCTGATTAGTAAAGCTAGGAAAAGTAGGCTAGTTCTTGTGTATGCAAGCCCTTGCTCCTTTCTGAATAGAAGCTGCAATTTCACAACAAATGGTAAATTTAGAACACTTGCTTTTAATTTCGTAGATATGTGCCAGTTAGACCCTCTGAAAGCAATAGTAGTTGGTACCTGTGGAGCTGAGTGTAGTAGTAAGTGTGAAGAAAGATCAAGTAGGTTTTTTTTCCTCAAAGGAAAAGTACTCATAATTTTAGTAAGAAGTGTCTGAGTTATTCATTACCTGGGTTTTCAGCTGCTTGTTTGCATTGCATTTTGCTTCTAAACAAAATATTTCTACCTTCATTCATTGAAGAATGTCTTTTTTGCTTATAGGCAAATGAGAAAGCAAATCTCTTGAGACATAAGCAGTGGTACTTCCCTGGAGGGAGGAGATGGGGATTCTCCTGTTGCTCTGAGTGTTGCCAGGTGCCAGAAGTGGTCCCCAGTGGTGGTGGTAAGAAAGAAATCTTCCCCCACGTTTTTGTATTTGCGTTTTGTCTGTAGCAGTATGCTTTTAGAAAAAAGAAAAACGGGTGTGCAAACCCTGTTCTTTTCATAGAGCTGCATGAGAGAGGCGTCAGAAGTCTCCCACTCTGAGAATTTTAGTTTAGGAATGAAATCAGTGCTTGAGCTTGTTGCTTCTGCTGTCTCGTGTATGTTGTATCTGTTGGGGATCATTTCAGCGGAGATTTAACCACAAATAAACCTCCATGGAACTCTGGGAATACTTATCTGTCTCCTTCTTCCTTAAATGTGGAAGAAGGGGAGCTATATCTTTACGGTGCTTGAAGGACCTGCTTTATGGGGTTCATTGAAATATTATGAGTGGGGTCATCTTAGGCTGCCTTTAATCTGAACATCTTTAAATTTTACCCACTAACTGGGTATGAAAATGTTAATTATATCAGCAAACTTCCTGCTTTTTGCTTTTTTTTTTTTTTTTTTTTTTTTTTTGGTAGTCTGTCCTACAAACAGTGACAGGGAAAGTGGAAAGCTGCTGAGACCCGACTGACACTGCAGCAGAACAGTTTTTTTCAGGACAGGATCTTAAAACCTGTGGTTAGTGTCAGATGTTGACATTTTAATGATGATCTCTGATACCTTGCCCCTTCATGGGCCGTTGGTAGATTTTTTTTTTGTTTGTTGGTTTGGTTGGTTGGTTGGGGGTTTTTTGTAAGAAAATAATTTAATCTTAGTGATTTTGCAAAGACATGAATTATTGTTTTAGTATTCTATCACCCTTCAAGGTCTGTTGTGGGGCATGTAGTCTCCCTAAAAATGTTGATTTCTGTGAGCTATTTCTCAAAGCTCTGATTCATAAAGCAGCACATACTGGATCAGCCACAATCTGTGTTCAGGGCATGTATTGACCCTGTGCAAAGTTACATCCCTTTAAGATGTGCATTTTCCTGCTAGAGAGGAAGTTAAAGCATTGATCCCTGCTCATTATGTGGGCAAATAGACACTTTCTGCAAGCCCAAAATATTCTTGGGTCAAAAGTTTTACCCCCAAAAATTAGCTATTGCAGCTGAATCTGGCTGACTGCCTGCAGCTTTGGTGTGTGGAGAGAGACCCAGTAGGTTGATTCATTAAAGTAGCCTTGTCCCAGTGGCATGGTGACCGGCTGCTTTCAAAACTGGTTGTGTAAAATGTTTTAGCCTGGGCTCACTGACACTGGTGTGGGAGCAATGCCCCAGAAATACAAGAAAACCCTTTTTTATGCATTTGCTGTTTTGTAGAATACTTTTCAACTTACATGACTGCAATTTTTGCTTTTCTTCTTTGCGTGTAAGGCTTGAAAAGGCCATTGATGAGTTACTGAGAAGCTAAAATATGCTTGGGGGGCAGGATTTTAAATTGTGACAGCTCTCGAATTCTCAAGCTCTGCTTCTGTTCAGAGAAGAGAAAATTTGAGTTTCTCATACCCAGCCCTGTTACCTGTGCCCTTGTGTGGTGCTGCCTGGGTCACTTGTGGTACAAGATGTGGTGCATCTTGGGTCACTAGAACCTGCAAGGAGGAATAATCTGGAAATTAAATGTTCTGAGTGAAGTGAATGGCCATGCTGGAAGCTGCATGGGTTGAATAATCCCATTAATAATTCCTTCAGCCTTCACCTTCTTGATTGCTCAGGGGAGGCCACCAAGAGCATCAAAGGGATTGAGCACCTCCCCTGCGAGGAAAGGCTGAGAGAACTGGGATTGTTCAGTCTGGGAAAGAGAAGGTGATCTAGTTGTGGCCTTTCAGTGCCTAATGGGAGCCTGTAAGAAAGATGGAGAGACTATTTACAAGGGCATCTAGTGACAGGACAAGGGGGAATGGCTTCAAAGTGAAAGAGAGTAGCTTTAGATCAGATATTGGGGAGAAATTCTTCCCTGTGAGGTTGGTGAGGCCCTGGCTCACCAGAGGTTGCCCAGAGAAGCTGTGAATGTCCCATCTCTCCATCCCTCAGAGTGTCTAAGGCCAGGTTGGATGGGGCTTGGAGAAACCTGGGATAGAGGAAGGTGTCCCTGCCCATGGCAGGGGTGTTGGAACTGGATGATCTTTAAGGTCACTTCCAGCACAAACCATCTGTGTCATCTACTGCTGTTGTCCTTATTGTGTGTCTTGATGGGGGCATTTCTCTTTCTCAGTCTTCTTAATGTTATAATTTGTAGAAATTGCTGGAAAAGTCAATTTTCATCTAAACGTAGCTGGGGACCACAAAGAGGAAAACAAAATTATTTTTGCGACGCGCTTGTGGATATAAGAATCCATCAATCTAGACCTGAAAGCAGCTCACAAAAGCAGTCATGGTAGTCACAGTTTGACGAGTTGCTACAGTTCAAGCAAGGAGAAATGTAAAATATATTGGAAAACCAGTTACAGTCCCTGTTTTTATATTTAATTTACCAGTGTGGAGGCTGTGGTTAGGTTTCAAAGCCTGTAAGACAGAGGCCTCTCCACTGGCAGAGTGATGTTCTGAAAAGCTGCTCCCAGAGATATTTCCCTGCTGTTAGTCTGGCGTGGTCTGGGTTTTAGGCTAAGAGTCAGTTTTGCACAACTTGCAGAAGTAATGTTCTCTCCTATCTGTTTTTAATAGATAGGGCACTGAGTCGTTGCACCTTTTATTTGGAGGAAGGGAGCATGACAGTGGTTTTTTTCTGTAACACTCAGTTCTCCTGCTCTTCAAAAACTGTCTTCAAAAACCCCATTGAGCTTTGTGCCTCTTTCCTAGGGAAAGAGCAGCCTTGCTGAACAATGCTGGATACATTTATGCCTGGAAATAATGCCAGGGATTGGCAATAATGCCAATAATATTGCCAGAGTGGTCGCTGTTCTGGGCCAGCACAGGATCCACTTCCAGCTGGGGCTATCTGCTGGTGGAGCTCAAGGACCAAACTTGATCTCCTGGGGATGCATATTTTGAGAAGAAAAAAATAATCCAAACAGAAACTGCTTTCTAAGAAGCCATCGTGGCATTTACTCTTTGATAATTGTTTTGGAAATGCCAGCATTGCTGTGGGAGCAATTGTTTTCACATGTGTAAGCTGTGAAGGCCACACATTCAGGACCTTTGGCAGTACTTTCCAAAGCAGCAGCAAATACAGATTTAAATACAAATACTGTTGCAGGATGTTTCAGGACAATATTATTGTGCCTCAGCAGCAAGGCCACTTTTGATTCAAGGCTTCATTTGGTCAATCTCTGCACCTGTGTCTCCCCTGGAGAGAGCCTCCCTTTGCTCCTTGGTTGTGATGTTCAAGTTTATTGGGATGAGTGATGCACAATAGTGATTCACCCTGAGACTGAGGAATTAGAGACTGCACTACCAAATACATTTGTGATTGAAAATGGCTGATAAAGGACACTCCTCTAAAAGCAGAACAAGCCCTGCTCCTGTGGGAGCAAAAGGCCTAAGCATCTCCTTAGTGCAGTTCTTTTTTCTGTGCTGAAGGTATAACAATGCCACCTGTTACAGGCACAGGATGTGCCCTGGGTTAACTGTTCCCCAAGGTCTACTGAAATTATCTATTTGATAAAGGGCTCTAAACCAAAATTGGAAAAAAAAAAATCTCAAAACCCAACCCAAACCTAAACAAAATCCCCAGCAAAAAACCCCAAACTCAACAGTTAAGCTTCAGATATATCTCATTGGTACAGATGGGGGATGAGTAATAACTGTAAAAGCAGTTATACAAGCAAACCTTGAGGACATGCTGACCTTAAGCATGAGTTAAGAGTGAGCCTGTAGTAGTGCCTTAGAGACTGGTGAGCAGTCAGTCAAACCAGGCGTAGAATAAGCTCCCAGTTGCCTGGAAGTAATGAACTTACAGAAGAATACTTCTGATTAATGCATTAAAGTTACAATTATTACAGTTATTCCGAAATCAGGTTTATTATAGTAAAGGTAAAAAGAATTTAAATAGAATTAATAAAAAGTAGTTCATATTTAATGGGCTTAAAAGCGAACAAAAGCTGCCAACTCAAGAAGCAATTCTACATTGCTGAGTAAATAGCATAAAGGTTCTTGTTACACGTCTTGATTGGAGAAATATTGATTCTTTTAGATCAGTTCTGGTAATTAGACCAGGCTGCTTGTTTGTTTGTTTTAAATGAAGCTAGCCTGGTTTGCTAGACTCATTGTCTATAAATGTGTCCTATATTAACACATTGCACTGAACTGCAGGCAGTTTGTAATACCCTTGAATATCTGATTTTTTTGGCATATAATTGCAGATGAGCTGAGGGTTATTCTGGCAGATAAAAATGAATCATAAGAGCATTAATGCTTCTCAAACCACTACTCAGCCTGACTGAGGAGCTTTTGAAGAGCGGTGCCAAGCTAACAGTGGTGACATCCATAATTCTAGTTTGGCACATAGGCTCCTTTGAATATGAAGCTTGGGTACAGTGAACACCTCTTTTTACTAATTAGCTCCTAATTTTTCAAGTGATGAGGAGCGATTTTTGACTTGGCAGTCAAACTGTTCTGAAACGCTACAAGCTCCAGAAGAAATGGGTGCTCACTTTTATACTAGTAATTTCATATTTTGCATTTCTTCCAGTGCTTTATAACTGTGCCAGGTAGCAGAAAACAACCTCTGCTCCTGTGATTTTGTGTGTCTGACAGAAGCAGAAGAGATGCAGAGGAATGTATGGAGATGCAGAAATTTCCACACAGGCAGCTGCCCACCTGGCTTGGGTTGTGATCACTCAGAGATTTCCTGTGGTCACATTAGTGGCACTTGTAGGACTGAAAAAGTACTCCCAGTGGCAGAACTTTTTAACGTCCTTTTGTCTGGATCTGTCAGAGCCAATTTGCACAAGACAATGCTAAAGAGAGCAGTGAGCATCTGTGAAAACTCCCATAGTTTGACTCAGTTGTGGCTGGTGGAAAACAAGCATGGATTTCTAGTGGGCCAATCATTCCTGGGATTCCTGCAGCCCTCAGTAAAAGGATATTCAGGTCATGTCTGTCTCAAACATTGCATTAAAAAGCCACTGTTCAGCAGAAGCTGAACAAGAGAAACTGCATCGTGGCGATGCTGACCAGTCCTGATTTGTGATCTTTGTTGGCAGCATCTTTCAAAGACTGTGTGTTACCACAGGATCCCCTGCTCTGCAGAATCCAGAATGGTTAAATTAACTATATGTGTTGCTAGAGGCCTGTTTAGCAGTAGGATGCCAAAGCCACCAGGAGATGGGAGACCTAAAGAAAAGGTGAGAGCTGTAGATATTTATTTTCAGGTCTTTGTCTGACGCGGATTTTAAAGAGGGATGGGATGTTTACAGAGTGGGTGCTGTTTAGTTTCCCAGCTGAATGGACAACAAAGGCCTGAACTTTCACAATGTACAGCCTTCCCACTTATAAGTTAATTTTTTTGAACTGTGGGACACTGTAAAGAATTCTGGTTCTGATTAATAAAAGATTTCACCACGTGCAAAAGTACACATTGGCATGCGTTCAGTTCGGCTTTGTGTTCAAAATGTGACCTTCAAATTTGCACAAGAGAAAGGTTATTTTCTTTTTATGGTGGCTTGTTTGGGGGTTAGAGGGGGTTTTTTATTGCTGTTTGGGGTGGGGAGGTCACTGTAGAGGTTGTGTGGTGTGTGGCTGCTGCCAGTATTGGTATTCAGACCCAGAAGGGGCTGTGATCTAGTCAGAAAACACAGAACAATACAACTTTGTCCAGCATGTATTTGTTTTTGCTATCAGTCTGCTTGATAAGTCTGGTCTATCTTTTTAGGAAGATGCCTGGTTTTGTGTATATGCAAAAAGTCATCTGACCACAGAGGTAATTATGGATTCAGGCTGATAACAGCCCTGTGAAATATTTGTCAGTGAAATAATCCAAAAGAAGAATAGATGTCTTATTCAGGAATGAGCAGTGCTGCTGATGGCAGTCAAGGTGGCATCAAAGAGAGTAAAATTGGATCCCATACAAGGAGGAAGGGGGTGATGTGGGTCCTTGTCCTGCTGTACAGCTCTGCCTTTCCTGCTTTGCTCCCCTTTGGGTCATGAATAGCAGACGCACAGCCCTATGTGAGCAGTGTGACTGCACTGAGCAGGATCCAGCTCCCCACCCACTGTCATTCAGGCTGCCAATTCAGCTCACTGAACTTGCTCAGGAACTGTTTGGTTATGTACCTGATGCATTTGCAGGTCATATTTTTCACCTGTTATGTGTTCTTGACTGCAGAACAGTGGGTTTTATCCGAAGCTGCCTCGGTGACAGTAACACAGCAGAACATCTACTTTTGGTGTTAGTATTTTTGCTTCTCTGTCTTCCCTGTGATGATCTGAAACATCTGGGTTTGGAGGAATGATGTCTTTTGTCTTTCTTCCATCTCTACATGGCCTCTGTCTCCTTCCAGGGTCAAACCATGGAAAATTTGATGATTAAAGTGTAGTCTTCCTGTACAAAAATATATTAATGAGATATATTTGTCCATGTGACAAATGTCAGCCTGGTGATAGGAGGCTGGTTGGTCTTCCTCACTTGTCACAGATCTGTCAGGAAGACCAGGGACTATAAAGTCAAAATTATATATTTTGCTTCTCAGCCATGTTTTAGAGCTACCTTTCTCCATTGCTGATAAGCTGTGAGCAGTTCCTGGTTTGGAGGTGCATTTGTAGGTGAGATCATTCAAATGCTCTTCTGGGGATTTTTCAGGTTTAATGTAGCAGGGTAGTGACAGGGGAGAAAACTTTCCTTTTGCCTCTCTTTGGTCTTGCGTGGATAGCTCTGGTGTCACTTTAGGCTTTTGTTTTAAACCCTGTTCATCTTATCCTTATTTATTTAATAATCATAAAAATCATAAATAATTGTATTTAATATTTTCCATCCTGGCAGTACAGCTTGTGGTAGCAAATTTTGGAGCAGAGGCATGAGGCATAAATGAACAAAGGGGATGTGCTGAGCCCTGTGTCTGTCTCTGAGCTGGTGTGGGTGGTGGCTTTGCCTCTGGACACTGATCCAGGCAGGAGGTGGTGGCTTTGCCTCTGGACACACTGATCCAGGAGGTGGTGGCTTTGCCTCTGGACACACTGATCCAGGAGGTGGTGGCTTTGCCACCAGACAGCCCCAGGAGCTTTCTGCCCCTGCCCATTCACTCACATCAGAGATCCTGCATAACTGTGGATCAGAGAGCAAATCACACTGCTCCTCTTCTGCAGAAAGTAGCATTTTATACCTGAAATTTAAAGCAGCTCAGCACTTCTTAAAAGACAGACTTTCCATTTCTTCCCAATTAGAGCTCAGCACTTCAAAGGAAAGCTTTGAACCTGGGCAGAGGCTCGTAGACATGAACATGGTGCTTGCTGAGGCTCCCTGCAGCAGCAGTCAGAGGCTTCTCCTTGTTCAGCCACAGCACATCTGCATGCAGACAGATGTCTCCTGCCTGGCTCTTTCTCTGTCTTATGTTTGTGGATTGATTTTTTTTTTCCCCCCCCCTGCATAATTTTCCATCCAGAAAGCAAAGTATATAATTCTCCTTGTAACATTTATCTCGCAGGTGGGACTCTTTCATTTATCCCTAATTTTGCATCCCTGTTTTAACAAGTGATGGGCCTGTGCCACTAAGCATTTTCCAGATTCACCCAATCTGTCTAGGAGGTGGCTCCCTAGGTTTCACAGCTTGCTGTGTAAATGCATTTAACACTCCTGAAGCTTCTTTTGTAGTTTATTTTTATCTGAATAAAAAGGATGAATTCCCATTTGTCTTGAAAATTCAACCACTTGGAGTGAAGAGGAGCATTTTATGTAGTCTTAGAGAAGAGTAGACACTACTGAGATTTTTTCTTAATCATCAGAGACTAAGATTGGCAGCATTTTGTAATTACATAACATTGATCTATTTTATACATTGCAAGAGGCCTATTACTCAAATAATTTTGTACTAATAGGGCTTCTGTTAGATAACTCCTTTTCTGTTTGTTATGTAAGGGCTGGTATTATAGAATTGCTGTTTGAATACCAGCACTATAATTTTAGAGTAGCTTTTATAATAGAAATACCACAAGTAAGCCTTGTTCCAAATATAGGCAATTATTCCAATATCGTAATTATTTTTTTTCCAAATGAGGCTTCTTGATAATTGCTACTTTGGGTTTTGTTTTCATTTGAAAAATCACGATGCTGTCCTGTGGCCAGTCATAATCCATTATGTGCATTTTCTGTAATGAATGTTGTGCATTGGAAAAGTATTGATCAGCAGTCCTGGAAACTGGTGATTGAGCTTCACCTATGAAAACATTGCAAGTGCCAGTTTAGTGACTCTGCATGTCTGAAACCCTCCTGTCATCTTTGAACTCTGTGTGTGTTTGTCTCTGGGGCTTTGGGGTTTATTTTGATATAATTTAATATAACCTTATTTCTTCAATTGAGAGCAGAAGCAGTGTGAGCAGTCTCAAAATGAGATTGGGGAGCACAATCAGTAAAATTCCTTTGAAGCCCACAGAAACTGATTATTTCTAAGCCAGGAATTTAGCTGCAAGCTATGTCCTTCACTGACAAAGATGTAGATAGTAGTAAGACTTTTATCTGTGTAGTTGCTTGAGAAATGTGGTTAGTCTATAGGTGAGGTAGAAAAAGGTTTTACAACAGACCCTGGACTTGGTGCAGGAGATAGGAGGGAAGGGGGACCTATTGGCTTGGTGCATGGAGAGCACCTGAAACTTTCCTTTATTTCATGAATGCTGCAGTGCTTCTGTCCTGGTTTTCCACTGGACCATTATTCACTGCATTTTCTGGAGTATGCTGTATTTAATTTGTGTATGTGTTAAACTCAGAGGCAGCTTCTACATTCTTTTTCCACATAGCTCTGCTTAACTGGATAAAAGTTCCTATTTGTCTGTAACTTTTAAATTCACGGCCTCCTTTTTTTTTCCGTTTTGGCCAAATACTTCCAAGTATTGTCTGTTTCCTTGGTTGTAAAACCTTCCAATTGGTTGCATTTTAAGTAGTTCTATACTGCCTCTTTAAGAGGGGCTAACACCATGCCTTTGCTCTCTGTACTGCTGCTGCTCATGTTTGATCAGAAAATGGGAGTGTCAGGGGGCTGTGACTACCCCTTTAATTTTTATTTTAATTTTATTTTTTCTGTATTTAGGCTAGGTTTTGTTTGGATTTTGTTTCTTTAGAGGCCTAATTCTCATGCAGCCGCTGCCATCTCATTTTTTCCTCTCCAGGCTCTGATATCTCCTTTTTGTTAACCAAACTCCTGCACTGTGCCTGCTCAGTGCCTTCCCAGAGCCCTGATTTGGAGCAGGGAGAAGACAGAGGAAATACCTTTGTCATCTGTTGGGTCCTGTGGTTGGGAGGCTCCTGTGTGCTAAAATCTAGATTTTGTTAAAATCCTTTCTTGGTCCTGTAGAAACAAAAAGTGTCAAGTGGCTGTGCTGAGCGCACGTACAACCACGCGAGCGAATCCGGTCGATTGTAGCCTGGTAATTTCCTGTAAGGAGCTTACTGGATTACAGCAAAAGCCTGGTTTGTCAGCAACACCACCTGACTGTGATATTTATTGAGAAGCATTACCTGTTTGAAATATTAGTCCACTTCTGCCCCATTCATGCCTTCATTCTTGAGGTAAGAGGGGCTTTTGCAGTTCAGTGGTTTACAAAGCCATGTAATGGAGAGGACACCCAGCTCTCTTTTTCCTGCCACTGAGCAGGCAGTTTTAGTAGCTGAAGCACTTCCAGATTTACCTCGATGTGCTTTTGTCACCATAATCCCTCCTCCATGTCAAGACTGATTTGCTTTCCTGGCCAAGACTCGCATCGTGCGTTTTTGCCATTCCATTTCTCCTCCTCTTTTTTTTTTTTTTTGTTTGTTTGTTTTATTAATCAATAACAAATTGGGAAGATGTTGGTAAACCAGTCAAGTATATGCTTATTAGCTGGAGTCTGCACAACGCTCATTGTCCTGGCTTTAGCCTATTACTTGTATTGGTAAGTTGGATTTTTGTACTGTGACTCTGGTGGTGGTGGCTTGTCCTTTAAAGTGCTTCCTTGGGGTGAGCTGGAGAGTTGGGGTCCTTTTGAAGTGCTCTGGAAGGCTGATGTGTCCTTACTAATGTGTGTCTGGGGTAGATACCTCCCCTGATTTGCTCTGGTGCTCTTGTTATTCGTTACAGGACTGAGTTTTGTTGCTGTTTGAGTTTTTGTATGTTCTTATTCAGCTGAGAGCATAGTAACTAAGGATGCTGCTTGGGCAAGATGGTGATTGTGTATTTCCATTTTTTCTGCCAGCCTTTACAGACTTCTTTCACTTTTATTTGGTGCTCTTGCTTAGTGTTCTCACAGCTGTCTCTCAGCACATAACATGAAAATTAGGACAGGCTCACCATGTATTAGGGTGTTTGTGGGGCACACATGTCTTCAGCATGGAAAAGGGATGTTTCAGGTGGATGAAAATTAAGGTTCTACCCCTTGGGGGTGAGCTGGGCATGGGAGGGAGGTGACTGGGAGCACCAGAGCCAGGAGTCACACATGCCTGGGTGTTTGACTGGGTTTGGGAAGGGTAGGAGCTGGGCAGAGCTGCCCTTCATTTCTGGGCTGGCCTTGTTTCTCTATGTCTCCACATATATCCAAGACTTTCAACCAGAAGTAATATTGAAACTTCTTAGAGCCATGTCTGGAGCAAACAGCAACTTTTAGAAATCCGAGTGTGATCTGTCGACTGGCTTTTTAGTGAAAAAATACATGTCACTTCAGCTGTGAAAGGAAAAGCGTGCTGGAGTTGGAATTGATATGGCTATGACTGGAAAACTTTCCAAGGGGTGTGAATTGCTGTGAACAAGATTCCAGCATGGCACATCAGTTTGTTTGTTTGTTTGTTTTATAAGGTGTTTAAAAAACAAAAGAAATTAAAATCTGTGTAGGATGATCTTGGCTTTTTTGTTGTTGTTGTTGCCAAGTATTTCCTCCAAGCAGTTATGCCTGTACTGTTTACAAGCCTACAGTCCTCTGTGTGTGTGTGTGTGCATACACTTGTAATATTAATGAGTTTATTTACATTTAAGCTTTACAGTGAATCTCTACAGACATGTAAACCCTCAGCTATACATTTCAAATTAAAATGTGTGTGATTACTAGTCTCTGTAGTGCTCAAAATGTTCAAGAAAACAGGCACATCTAAGTGACTTTGCAGTTTTAATGTTAAAAATCGGGAAATTTAGAGCTTAAGGACATCTGCAGCTGTCCTGCTAAATATTTGTAACAAAAGAAAGTTCATGTGCTAAGTACATACATGAACATAGTGCCATTTTAAATTAATTCTTCATTTCTTAACTCAGTATTGGGGTGTGGTGTGTGCATCTGGTATCAGTTAGATTTTGTACTGATGCAAACATAAATTTCTGTGCATTATGCACAGAGCACAACATGCACACATCTCTTAAAATTATTTTTCCCCCTTATTTTGTTCACATCTCTTATAATTCTCTTTTTCCCCTTATTTTGTTCACTCTTAAAATTCTTGACTTGGATCCAGGTCAGATCTGGTTTGCAGGAGAGATTACAATTCTGCACACAGCAGGAATTAGCTGGTATTAGGTCAGATCCTCTTCTTCGACATCCTCAAGGTTCAGGAGAAAATTAATTACATCACCTACTTGTTTGTGAAAAGAGAGCTCATTCAAACCTCTTTGATTAGATATAGAGGAGACTTAATGCAAGTACCTCAGAGTGCTTTTTTGGCTTTGTTGCTTTGGATATTTTTAACTCTTTAGTTTGTTTTTACTTGAAGAAAGGTGACTTTGATAAATATTTTAGTTTATTAATTTTTTAGCATAAGCCTGCCCTGTAGGAAATAACTAGAAAGACTAATTATTTCCTTTTTCTTCTTAAATGTGTTAGTTTGGCTGCTGCAATTCCCTTAGAATATCCTCAGACAGAGCTGGGGTGATTAAGATCAGAGATCACCAGTTCAGCAGGGAATCAGCTTTGCATATTGAGAGATTAACTCGGGGCTGGGGGGTTTTTTCTGTAATTCCATCTGATCTTTTGCTTCTCCTGGCTTGGAGCACCCTTATTAGCTTGTTGGACCGGACATATTTCGGTCACTTTGTGGGCAAAATTTAGTTTGTACTCTCTAAGGAATTCATCTAAGGAAGTGAAGATTCTTTGTTCCTCTGGGATTTTTGGCATCCTCCAGGTCTGGGGCTCTCTTGCTGCGTTTCTGATGCAATGTCACCCCAAGCCTTAGAAATCAGCATGTCCCTTCCACTTCCCCCCCGAAAAAAGCCCCAGAAAGAGAAAGATAAAATATGCATTTCTTAGATGTGTGAAGGCTGGTGCTCAGAGAGCAGTGAAAGGGGGAGGAACCCCCAGAGTGTCAAAGGTAGGGCGGCTGTATAGGGAATAATCCAGAGGGTTCCCCCATTACCCAGCCACATCACCTCCCGTGGGCTCCTTCTGATACCAGACAGTTTAGTTAAAATCCCCCACAATATGAGACCCTGAAAGAATTGTCCTTTTTCACCAATCTACAAATCACTTAGCACATAAAGAGTGGATTTATCACTCTGTGTAGGCTTATTGTCACTTAATATATAGGATAAACCCATAAGAATCCTCTGCATTATTTGTGGGTTTTAATTGACATTTCCAAGCTACAGAATGTTTGAAATAAATGCTTTTTCCTTTCTTCTTCCCCTACTGCCAAATCTGCCTTATGTTTTAGCTTCTGGCCACCAAAGGAGCCTGGAATATGAACAAGTATTTAGTGTGATTAATTGGTGTACTTTGTAACAGAAATGAAGGTGATTTGACAGTCATTTTACCATGTTCCTAGAGCTGCCTTGCAGCTTGAGTGATGTGCCCAAGTGCCTGAAATTGCTGTGAATGCTTTGATTTCATTAATGCACCTTAAGAGCAAAATAATTCAGATCACAGCATTTTGGCTACTCTTGTTCTTTGTGCTGCAATAGTTTAACATTTTTTGAGAGGGGAGACCTATGACAGACTCGCAGTTTTAATGAACTACATGATTTCACTGCCCATGTATTTTATCTGCTTATTGACTCAAATTATGCTTTGCTCTCTTTGTTTCAAGTGTTTGAAGCAGTAGTTTAGCACATGGTCTCTAAGGATGTCCATCTTCACTTGGATTTTATGAGCAATTCCCATAATTGTGTTTTTGGACTGAATCTATTATCTATTGTTTCAAGCACAATAACCTGGAGGTTCCTAATTTGCACGTGCTGAGAGTGTGATTCATGGACAATGGGGACAGGTTGTTTCTGTGGGAAGCCCCTGGCCCTGAGAATGGTTGGGAAGTGCACTGTAAACACTAAACTGGTGAAACGTGAGCTTTGAGCTCTGTTCCTGTCACATTAGGACTTGGTTTGTGTTATCTGTGGATAATGTGCACGTAATCTAGCGGGCTATGCTTGAAATATCACCATGTTTGTGTAAAAGCCACTCTGTGCTCTGCAGCTTTATTTAGGCAGCTTAGAGTGAAGCACTGAGATGATAGGTGTCCTACATTGACTGAGGAGTTGTCTCTGAGCTAAGTGCCTGGAGATTAAAACAGCCTGTGTCTTCCTAGCACAGCTGTAAAACCAAACCACGCAGTTTGAGGAGCGTAGAGTTTTCCTCTAAATCAGGAGTTTGCAGAGAAGTTGGAGCTTTGAGCAATGTGGATTTCAGGGGGGTTGTTTCTGTGCTGTGGCTGCTGCTTGTGGAAAATATAGAAACCTTGAGTATCTAAAAACTCGTTACCCAAAGAATTTTGTGACTGTGCCCATGTGGCTAAACCATGAGTTTTTCTGGGCTAAAATAGCATTGCTGTGTCTTTAAATGGGATGAGCTGAAGAGGTTGAGCTTGGCAGATTGTTCAGCCTGCTTTGCTATGGAAATAAAACATAGTGTTGTCCTGTTCAAATAGATTTATCTGTCTGTCTCTCCTCAGTGATGTGTTTTGAACCCATTGAGGAATTTCCAGATGCACTTGGCTGGCAAGTGTCAATGAGGATGTCTCCAAAATAACGGGAATACTCTAAGTTTCATGGAAGTAGCCAGGGAGAGGAGAAAGGCCATGCTTAGAGCCTGTTTTGACAAAGATGGATGATCTCTGTTATCCATGTCTTTACGTGGATGTGAGCATTATCAACACTAAAATCCAAGTTCATAAGGAACCGGGCTTTTGGAACTACATGCTAAATTCCTTTCTTTGGCAGGCAGCTCTCTAAGCTACTTAAGCTCTCCTCTGCCACCAGAACAATTGTTATCCAGGAACTAAACAGACATTCCTATATATGGGTCTGAGTCAGAGCTTAGATAAAACATGAGATATTACAGGCTGGGGCAAAGACTGGAAGAGCAGCTGTTGACACTGCACAGGCTGTTTTTCACTCTTGAACACAAACCAAGCTGACCTCAGGGACTTGGCTGATGGTGCTCTGTGCAGTGGTTGCTCTGCCACAGAGCTCTGGTGGGAGAGGAGTAGCAGTTCCCATTCCACTGGGGATGTGCAGCAGCTCAGTTCTCCAGGCATTTGATCCCCCATGCCTGATTTGGTTGCCCTTTGCAAACAAATGATGTCAGACTGTGATGTGAGAGAGATGTGACTTAGCACTCTGAAATTTGGGAGACGCCATGAGAGAGACCCATCATTTCAATGCTAGCAAAGAGATTAAGAGGACGAAACACATGTTGTCAGTAATACTAAAACTTAGATCTGTCTTAGGGATGAACGTGTTTCATGTCACATCTTAGATGTGCACAGGTAGAGGAAAAAGTGAATCTGTGGCTGAGTTACCTGGTAGGGTGTGTCTGTACTGCAGCTGTGATGTGATTAGTGTTAAAGGAGGGTGAAATGCTTGTAAGAGTAGCCATGACAACATAAAGCTTACTGCAGGCTGCAAAAAACCACCTGGGAAGTGGAATGAAAACTCAGGCAGTTTGGACTTAAATATTATTGCTCCATGTGCAATGTCTGCCTTCCTGTAGAGCCCATTGATGGCATTTCAAGGAGAGGGGTCTCAGAATGGTTTCACAAGGTCAAATAAGAGATCTCAGCATCTTGTTTTCTATGGAGACGGTCATTGCAGGCTTAGCATTAAAAAAATACAAAGAATATAGTTGGGTGGGTGTAATCTGAGTTTGAGGCAGCTTTCAGCCAGGCTTAGTTCAGAAATATGTTGGTTTGCTCAGGGCTTTGTCCAGTTGGATTTTGAAATTGTCCAAGGATGGAGTTTCCTCGTCCTCGTTGGACAACTTGTGGCAGTGTTGAATCACTGCTCCTGTGTTGCTAACACAGCTGGCAGTAATAAAAATTAGTGTCATCTTTTTAGTGAGATGCTTACTGGTCTGTGCCCAGAAGTGAGCTATGGGTCCCTTTTTGCAGAGGTGGCTGCTTGGGAGAGGCTGGGTGACAATGCACAGCAAACATCTGAAGTTTGGTACACTTTGAAACTGATTTCACATGTAGAAGCAGCCTGTGGGGTTTCTTTGTTGGTGGCCTTTTTGCCTGGAAGGGAAGGATTGAGGAGGCTAACTGGCTGTGAACATGGGAGCAGGTAGGATGACAAAAATGCCATCAGGGTGTAGATATCAAGAATGAATTAACCCAGAGGAGAGGGAGAAGCTTTGCAGAGAAAACTAACTAGAAATTACGGTAGGAAATGAAATGTCATGGAAAAAATGTTTTTCTTAAAATATTATAGCCTTGTTCAAAACTTCTTAGCAGTAAACTCAACTGGGGAAGTGGCTTGTAATGTCAGAAAAATTAATGGGTACTTGAGTTCTTGTGAAATTACTGTAAAAATAAAACTTGCAAGCCATTAGGGATACTGTTTTGTATCTTGAGTTCAGAAATAGCACCAAATGCACTTTACTAAATAGACTGTCTTTCTACTTGGTGCACGTATTGCCATGGTGAGAGGAGAATTAAAAACAAATCATTTGTTCTCAAGAGATCAATAATAGAAGCTACACTTCTGAAAATAGATGTTTACATGGAGAAGAAGATGAAACAAGGATATTTTAGGTTTACTACCCTCTTGATACGTCTGAGAAATTTTTTGATTAGCCAGTGATTGCTTTGCTAGTCCAGTGGGAGCAGATTTGGGGAAGGAAGCTGATATACAGGGCAGAGCTGCACCAGGGTGATGTGTGTGTGGCTGGATGCAGCTTCCTTCTGTGCCCAGTGAGATGGGAAACAAATAGCCCAGTTCAGAGGGTTTTTTCTGGCAATTAGCAAGCTCCTCCTGCCTGGCTAAATCCAAGTATTGTAGTGGTTATGGTTATTAATGTAATACCATGTTTCTGTGGCATGGGAGTATCTAGCATCAGATTGATGTCAGGACACCAAGATTGTCACTTTACTCCGTGGATTCAGCAAGTAGGGAGGGAAATAAAGTGATGAGGGTTTCTTCTGGCATATAAATAACTCCTGTAGTTGCGTGTAGTGAGGGGAGGGAAATAACATGCTAAATATTCTGGCATGGAGGTGGAGAGTGATGGGTGGAAGACTTTTTCACGTCGTGGATTCAGGGCGGAGCATGGTCTGTACTCCTCCTCAGTTTCTCAGCTCTTAAGCTAGGTTAATTTATCTTCCCCTTTCACTTCTACCTGAGCAATAGTGAATCAGGTTTGGGCCCCTTTGTTCCCCAGGAATGTGGGGAAATGCTGTTTTGCAGGAGTTTTGGCTCTCCCTGTGCACTCGGATTTAACTTACTCTTGATGTTAGTTGTGTTAGCCCCATGGATCTATATTTCTGTTTTGCATTCATGAGGCTCACTTTGGAAATTATTCCTCCATTCAGGGGAGCTACTCCAGGGCACTCCTGGAACTGTGCACTGTGGTCTTTGTAAAGCCATACACTCATCTGGAAACAGGCAACATTTTCTAAAAGATGCCTTTCTATACAATATTTAACTCGTACTTCTTTAAAGCCATTATTATGGGTTTGTGGTGTTACAAAGTTTATTTGGGCACTCAAGCAAAGGAAGATAATATAATTTAGTGTATCTAATTAATTTGTTACATTCCAGGCTCTGCTTTGGCCACTTGCTGTCAGTGAAACTTTCTCTTCAATGAGGGTGGAGGAACTCTGAAATTTTTTGTAAGCAGAGCAGGTGACTCAGGAAAGGGCACTTCAGCAAATCTACTGTCAAATTGTAAATTCCTGCATAGAAATACAGAAATGCTAAAGTTAGAAATGCTAGTTTGTCCCTGAAATAGTTGTATTTCAACCTGGTTTTTTGGTTAGTTGGTTTGCTTGGTTTTCTTGTAGCAAAGGAAACTTTTTTAACCTGATTAAACTTCAGAATTTGGGACATAATGAGAGACTTAATTATCAGATACAAAGCAGATGTTAATCTCAAGTTGAAAAATAGGAGTCAAGGGGATGATATATTAAGCATATTACTCTTTAAATATTTGTTAGTAATCTCCCCACAGCGTTCATTTAATGCTTAAAAAGTGACAATATCAGAGTCTAGGCATACATTTGACCAAATCCTATTTTATGGTGCCAGTTGTAATTGTGGTAGCTTCAGGTTTTTGTATTCATAAAAATGCATTTTCACCTGTGCAGTCAAACTATGTGTCTTAATTTCAAAAAGAGTGAACGGTTTTGGAAAGATACTAAATTGCTGTGAGAATCCACTCTGGATAGTATTCTTCTCACTAAAGAGTAGCCACAGACAGAATGTAAGGGGGAAAAAACAGAACCTTTATGCCAAGGAAAATCTGGCTCCTTTAAAATTCAGGGACTTCTTTTTCTCCCACCTGCTTTTTATTCAGAGATTGCAAGAGGCTCTTTCCTTTTCCAACTCCCAGTTGGGTTTTCAACTTTGAATGAACTACTTGAAATGAAGAAAATACTCACCACACCTGCTAGCTCTATCAAAAGCAGAAGTAGTTAAGGCAAAAAGTCTTTCTTTGCAAGAGAAAAATGGAAAATGCTTACATTTGAGGGGAAAAAATGCCAGTATCAGCATTTGCTCCATGGGAAAGGCTGAAAATAATAGAGCTGCTAGATGCAGAATGTGATTTCCTGGTGGTTAAATCTTGACATGATTTCCAGTCAGGTGGTGCAAAAGTCCTGAGCTCTTCAAAACAATAGAAGTGCCCTTTTTTTCTGCTATGTGAGAAAAACTTGCAGAGGGAGCTTACAGCTCCAACTATTTCTGTGAAATAACATGTTTGTAAGTTTTGGTCTCAGTCCTCTTTCATAATTTTAAGCTGCTAGAGTTTGCTTCACTTTTTTAACGTCTGGTGTGTATTGTTGTTTTGTTTTTTAATCAAACTAAAATCCTGGGTTGTGTTTTTGACTCACAATATGTTCTTATATTGCTGGTTTTGTCCACCTCCAAGTGGAGGGGGAAGGTTATAGCTCTTCCTGGCCTGTCTCAGACCTGGGAATTTTGTCAGCACCCAGCCTGGTCAGGGTTTCACAATATTCAAGGTGTTTGTGCAGAAATAACAGTTCCAAGCCAGTTAAGAACTTGGAAGAATTGCTTCCTTTTGTCTGTCCTTTTTGAAACGCATGTGTCTCAAATGTTCATCTTAACTTTCTTACTGCTCTCTATTGGTTAATCTGTGTGTCAACACCAAAAATTCAACTGGCAGCAGTCACTTTTCTGGGGAGGGAAGAAATTTGATATCCTTTCCACATTGCTTGTAAAACAGAAACATTTTGCTTCTGAACAAATGCAGATTTTATCACAGATTTGTGACATTGCTGATGCAATGTAGCACTTGCATAGGTGTTTGAACTGCAGTGGGATGGAATAAATAATGAGCTGATTTGAGAAGGGCATTAATTATGCCAGCCCAGCCTTGTGGCATTTCCAATAATGAGATCCATGCTCTCCTGGTTTCCACTTCCCACCCTTTCTCTGATTACAATGCTGATTTTCTACAGACTATTTCTTACCAAATACCAGCATAACTACTGGCTTAAAATGAAGTTCCTCCAGGCCTACAACTACTATCCTGGAAATTGCTGGACCTCTGCAGGTTTTTTTTATCTGTGTATATTTATATATAAGCAAAGTGATTTTCAAATCCAGGGAGTTCTGCCCTAATAGTGAGACCTGCCTTTGACTGAGAGGCATTCTTTGGTGTGTCAGTGCTACCTACTGGATCTGTAGAACCTCCAGAGCACCCACACTGTGAGCACTAAATCTGGCTAAAATTGGTCATTCTCCATCCTACTTCATCCAGGGAGAAACATTGCTTCCTGCTCCCTCGTTTTTTTAAACCTTATAGCCACATCAGTGTGGTGCTGCACACAAACTGGTCAGTCATGGCTTAGCTGCAGAGAGCACAAGCAAGTGGACAATCAACAGATCCCTCTGGGGATGTGTTTGAGATCTGCAACACCCTAAAGTGTTGTCATTAAGGAAAGGATTTCCCATGTCTCGGGGATAACTTTGGGAGTAAGAAGCATGCAGAACTGTGGTTTTTGGAGATTTTTTGGCTTGTTTTCCACGATGAGCATTCAAGACTGCTTAAATGCCTTGTGGTGCTGGTGGTGATTTTGTTCACTGCAAGTGCAGCGTTAAATGATGTGTGAGCTGCTGCTGGGCTCTGCTGGCTCCTGGCTCTCCTAAGGATCCCTCCCCTTGTGTACAGAGGTACAGGGGTGTCCTGTGTCCCAAGGGTGCTCTGCCTGGTGCTCCAGCCAAGATTTTCACCTGGAATACTGTGTACAGTTCTTGTGCCCCCAGCATAAGGAGGATGCGGAACTGTTGTAGCAAATCCAGAGGAGGCCATGAAGTTCAGAAGAGGACTGGAGCAGCTCCTCTATGGAGACAGGATGAGAGAGTTGGGGCTGTTCAGCCTGCAGAAGAGGAGGTTTTGTGGAAACCTCACAGCACCTTCCAGAATCTGAAGAGGCCTGCAAGGAAGCCAGAGAGGAACTGGAGTGACAGGACAAGGGGGAATGGCTTCAGCCTGAAAGAGAGGAAATTTAGGTTTGATACACAGAAGAAATTCTTCCCTGTGAGGGTGGGGAGGCCCTGGCACAGGCTGCCCAGAGAGGCTGTGGATGCTCCATCCCTGGAAGTGCCCAAGGCCAGGTTGGATGGGGCTTGGAGCAGCCTGGGATAATGGAAGGTGTCCCTGCCCATGGCAGGGGGTGCAATGGGATGATCTTTAAGGTCCTTCCAACCCAAACCATTCTGTGATTCTGTGAAGTCCATAGACATCACTGATGAGTGAACCTGTGTGGGAAAAGGGAGTGTTGAACAGCAAGAGCATCCCAGTGCTGCTTGGCAGTGATTGCATCCCAGGATTGCCCAGAATCTTCCTGAGCCAGACTCAGGCAGGACACCCTGCCACTGCACTCAGAGTGAGATTCCAGAGAGCAGTTAGCAGGGCAGACAATGCTTGCCTGTCCTTTAAGGACTGCGATTGAATTTGCTAGACCTGCTGGAGTGTGCTGAGTTCTCCAAGAGCTTCTCTCAGCCTGCTTTTGCTCTCAGAGGAAGCTGGAAACTTGACAGTGTTTTTCAGAACTTGGGGTTGACACACAAACTGAACACCAGCTGGGCAGGCAGTGCCTGCAATGCTGTGCTCAGTGATGGAATGGCATTAAACCCTCTGTGGCACAAAGCAGGGCTCTTGCAGAGACCTGGGAAGCTGTTGGTGTATATAAAAGAAAGAGGGGAGTATGACATGAGGGAAAGAATAGGGAACTGGGGAGCTCGCAAGGATTAGCATCCTGCTTTTTCCTTAAAGGAGTTTTATCCTAACGGGCAAAGTGGGGAGAATAGCTGCCACCAAGCAAACAGAAAAGGCCAGGGAGAAGTTTAAAAGTTCCCAAGAGAAGGAACAAGACCGGCAGAAGGTGTTTGACAACCATTTCTCAGTGAGTCACGCTTAGCTGTCTGTCTGGAGCCAGGAGGAATTTGCAAAGCTGAATAATTGTTCCTATTTATTTCTTAAAATATACAGAATATGACAGTGTTCCAGCTCGTGCATTTCAGCGTAAATGTCTTGAAGTGGGCTGGTATTTTCCCCTGGTTTTAATCCTTTTTCCTTTGAAATTGCAGTCTTGCTTATCTTCTGCTGCTCCATCCTGCTTTGTCTTGCAGGAGGATGGATCCCCCTTGCCCGGGGTCAATGGCTCATGTCTCTGTAACTTCCACTAAAGATGAAATCATGAGTAATGTGCATCTGTCTGATTTTGGTTTTCAAAATTAGGCTAATTATATGATTGCGTGCTTTGTAGAACAAGATAAGTTACAGGGTGTTAATTTTTCCTCTTGACAGCAAGCAGGTAAACGAAAACTTGAGCTCAAGTGCTTGCAGTTGGGTAAACCGTGGTGATCAGTAATATTCAAGTTTGGAACAAGGTTTGTTAAGGCTGAGTTCTACAAGAGCTCTCACAAGTATTTGTAAAGACACATACACCCACAAAACCCATCGGAACCTGTGAGAAATGAGGCAAACTTGCCAAATTTGCAATTACTATCCAATCTAAATTTAGCACGCAATTAAGGTTTTGTAATTATAGTTTCAAGAAAAATTAATTTTGTGTCGCTCATACTGCAAGAAAAGCATGAGACTGCAGACTGAGGGATGACAAATGTGTGTATCCAGGGGAGAAGCAGCACACAAACACCTACCAGCAATTATCAATGACACACATTGATAGAAGCTATTGTAAGTTTATTAAAACATAAGACAATGTTTGTCTTCCCCAAAATAAAAACAAGTTGGTTGCACAGCCAAGTGCTGAAGTTGTGGGGTGCCTTCCCTGGAAAGCTCAGTGCAGAACCCTGGGATGTCTTGCAAGTATTTCTTTTGTGGGAAAAGTGATGTCAGCCCTGTTTGGTGATGCTCAGCCACGATGTTGAAGTTGTCTGGACTGGTTTTACCCAGGGAATTCATGACAGAATCTCTCTAGTTTCCCTGTTGTGAACAGAAAATCCTCATGAAAATATCATAATTTTCTTTGTCAATAAAGAGGTGCTCTCAGCGAGAGAAATTCTGCAACTAGTTCTGCTTCCTTGTGGGGGTTGTGTTGCAGCCAGCAGATTTTTAAGCAAGTCAGGATTCATTTTTGTTATCCAATCCATTTGTTCAAATAGAGGCAGAGTTAACTGAGGGTGTACACTGAGGAGAAATTGAATTTGTGAACACTTGCTCTGTCTTATTTTTTTGTGCCAAGTGCGATACAAGGAAATGGTTGAAATTAAATTTGGAAAACAGCCATTTTAATATTGCTGCTGTTTTCAGCTGTAATATTGTAGCAACAACTTAGAGAAAATATAATTTCGTCCCTACTGGTGGCATAAGAACAGTGCTCTTTGCAGCTGTGGAGGAGGCTCAGTCATGCCAGTAACACTGAATTTTGGGCAGGGAAGAGGTAAAACTACCCTTTGAGTGCAGCTATGTGTAGTATTGAGAGCTGTTTTTTCCCCTCTGCTTGCACTGAGTTGTTTCAATGCTTTGATTTGCTTTGCTTTGCTTTGTTATTACATTCTGTGGTCTTCTCTACAAAATACAAGTTAAACAGGTTATCTCGGTAATTTTTCTTAATGCAACCTGGATCTTGATGATAAGAAGAAAATGTAAAAACTTCTCAGTACCTCTCATTCTGTATGCCTGTGAAATGGTCATGAATGTCAGAACAATGTGCACAGCTTTTTTTCTTTCTTTTTCTCTTTAATCTCCAAGTATTGGCATCTCATTAGGTCAATGAGTCAAACCAAAGGCTTTTTATTTGATGGAAATAGCCTTAGCAAAAATCTCTGCAGATATTGAGCCCACCCTATTGACATGAGTGGAACTTTCAGTGGTTTGAATGCCTTTAGATCAGGCCTAAAGTAAGGAATGTATTTCAGACAGATAGTGGTGATAATCTTTTATCTCTTGACCATTTCTGGAAACTGGCTGTGGTACTGTTTCAAGGCCAAGATGGACAAAATTTTAAGGCATAAGTTTTTGTCTAATTTCGTGATGGTAACTAGGTAACTTTTTTTTATGGAGATCTTATTCCTAGTTCTTACAACACAGAAACTAATTTACATCTCAGTGACCTCTGTTTAGCTTAAGGTTCTTTTCCACACTTTTCAATTTTAAACATTCATGACAAGCAAGATTTTTAATGAGCTCTGAATCAGACTTGCATCTCACTGAGGCATGCTCAGAGAAATTAGACCTGTGTTGTGTGAGAAAATAAGATAATCCTTCTGTCATGCTTAGGTTTAAAAGGCTGGGTCTGTAGTAGACAGTTCGTAATGCTGTGTGGGATGCAATTGAGTAGCTGTCTATTTTTACAGCTTATCTGGAGAATCCCTGGTACAGACTGTTCAAATGGATACCAAAACTGTTGTTATACCTTATTTGCTTATTTGCTTATTCTCTCTACTGACTCACTGCTGTTGATCTAAGCTCTGTTTTCCAGCCTACTTAGACACCTGTGGTTGCCAGTGGTGGTTCTAAAATAAATGAGGCCTGAGTGGAGATTGCTTTCAGTGGTGCCATGGCAGAGCAGGCAGCAGTCTTGGGATGCTTTTTTACAGTCTGGGGCAAAACCCTAGGTAAATACTCTCTCCACTGGTTTTGTGTGGTTTTTGCATCACGGGGGTCAGGCTCCCGAATTCCTCATCCGAAAGATATGTGGTACAGTGCAGGAAATGGGAGTCCATCAATGACCTTCCTGAATATTTTCCTGTTATCAGCATTGTTTGCTATGAATATATCATTTAGCATTTAAAAGCTGGATAGCCACTGCACTTTTGTCTTTCAGCTAGAACAGTACTGTGCATTCTGCAAGGAAATATTATTTCTTAGCGGTAACTGAGGTAAGCATTGATCTTAAGATGATCAACATATTTTTGTGTGGTATGTCCCAGAAATGTCCAGGAAAATACCCTGCTATCCCTGTGCCAATGTGATACCTCTGAGGGAGGCTAGAATAACCAGACTGGGAGCTGTGCTTTTATTTATCTGCCAGAGAGGTATAGGCAGAGCCATTGGGAAGCTTTCTTTCAGATCTCTGTTTTTCTCTCTGAGTGTTGGGTAGTTACTTAGTATTCTTGGGTTTTCTGATTTTGTCAGGAGAGGTGAGGGAATAGACACTTAAGCTGCTGATTTTCATGCTTTTGAAAGAGAAGTAGCCTGAGTTGAGTCATCGGAGAGGTTTGGAGGGTAGAAAGTATCCTGAGAAAAGAGCGATTTTCTTGAGCTCCTGGTTTCTGCTGCTTTTATCTGTTGCTGTGCTCATGAAGCAGCTCACAGAACAGGTAGATCTCACTTTGAATAAAAAATAGGTGTTGATTTTCCTTGTGTGTTTTCAATGAGCATTGTTTGTAAAATTCTGGAAAATTGTCAGGAAACTCTTGATGGGCAACAAAATGCCTTTTATGTACTGCTTCTGACTTGTAACATCATTAACCCTTCTTCACAGACAGGGTTTGCCAAGTTTATACAGACATCAAGGAGGTTTAGAAAGCTGCATCTGAAAAATACAGTATTTTAGAACATGATGGTGAAAGGTAGAATTCTGTGCCTTAAGAGCTTCACTCATTCCTCAACTAGCAAAAGTGTTATGAGGTTTTCATTCAGGGCAAAAGAGGTCTGTAATAATTTCATAAATGCAGGTAAATATGGCACAGTAGGGATGGCAAAAGCATGCTCAGAAAAACTGAAGGCAAAGGTCTAGAGATGTAAGTACTGCCTGTCAGAATTTTCGTTGTCAAGCACATTAATTTTCACTGGGTTGGAACATTAGGATCAGCAGACCAGTTTCTAATTTCATATTCATATTCATGCAAACATCATGAACTTCAGAGGGATTGCGCACACATGACAGCAAGAAATTAATTAAAATCTGGAGGTCAAACTGAATATACTGTCTCACAGAATGATTAATGGCTTAATTTTTAATTTTGAGTTCATAAATAGCTTTTAATGAAATGCTGTAATGTACTTGTTGTGCATTTGGATTTTTTTAACCTGATTTCTTAATGAAATGGGGCTGATGCAGTCACACCTGTCTGTCATTCTCCCTTCTAATGGCTTTTGGACTTGGTGGCACATTCCAGTGACATTTGGCAGAGGTAGAAATTGTCAGCAAGTTTAATCATTAGGACTTCCACGAATGTAGAAAGCGGGGTAAAGGAGATGGGTTGTATTCTGACTTCCACTGAGAGGCACATAGTAAATTTTGGGTGCCAGAGAATCCATGTGAGCGTGGAGCCTCGAGACACAGCTGTGTCCCCAAATCCAGGACAGATCCACTGGCCAAGGCTAAGCCCATCAGTGATGGTGGCACCACCCCTGGGATGATGTGCTTAAGAAGGAAGGTGGGAAAGAACTGCACAGCAGCAGCTGTAGCCAGAGGGAGGAGTGAGAACATGTGGGAGAAGCCCTGGAGACACCAAGGTCAGTGCAGGAGGGTGAGGAGGTGCTCCTGGCACTGGGGTGATTCCCTACAGACCCTGGTGGGAGGCAGCTGTGCCATGCAGCCCATGGAGGTCTGTGGGGATGCAGAGATCCATCTGCAGCCTCTGGAGGAGCCCACCTGAGAGCCTGAAGAAGGCTGTGACCCTGTGGGAAGCCCAGGCTGGAGCAGGTTTGCTGTCAGGACTTGTGAGCCTGTGAGGGTCCCACTCTGGAGCAGCCTGTTTGTGAAGAGCTGCTTTCTGTGGGAAGGACTCACACTGGAGAAGTTCATGGAGGATTGTCTCCTGGGGGAGACTCCTCACTGGCACAGGGGAATGGTGGGAGAAGTTCTCTCTCTGAGAAGAAGGAGCAGAGATGAGTGATGGACTGACCACAGCCCTGTTCCCTGTCCCCCTGCACTGCTGGGTGGGAGGAAATAGAGAAAATCAGGAAGTTGAGCCCAAGAAAAAAGGGAGGGGTTGGGGGAACGTGTTTTAAGATGTGGTTTTATTTCTCATTACCCTACTCTGCTTTGATTGGTAATAAACTGGGCTGATTTCCCCACATTGAGTCTGCTCTGCCCATGATGGTAATTGGTGAGTGATCTCTCCCTGTCCTTATCTTTACCCACAAGCTTTTTATTATTGTCTCTTCCCTGTCCAGGTGAGGAGAGGAGTGATAGAACAGCCTTGGTGGGCACCAGTCCTCCAGCCAGGCTCAGCCCACCACACCAAGACATTTGTCTCCTTGTCCTTTACTCGAGAGGCACAGAAATAGGAGAGAGAGCCCTGAAGGATGCAAATCATTGAAGAACTGTTTCATCAGAGCACATAAAACATCAAGAGCAGGCTGGATGGGGCTCTGAGCAGCCTGGTCTAGTGGGAGGTGCTGCCCATGGTGTGGGGGTTGGAATTAGGTGATATTTAAGGTTTCTTCCTACCCAAACCATTCTATGATCCTGTGATCAATACTTTGAGGAGAGGTCTCTGACTCTGGAAGTCTAACAGCCCTATGATGTGAGGCACTGAAAGGCACTGGAAATCCTCTTTGGTTTGAGCTGAGTTTTCCCCTGGTGCTGTCTGGCCTTGTGGCTGTGAAAAGCAGGCCCTTGGCAATGATGCGAAAGCAGGGAGAGTACTGAAATTCCCCACAGTTCTCAATGTGGCTGTATAGGAGGAAATGAAGGTTTTGTGGTGAAAGGCCAATGCTGTGAAGTTACAAAGTGTTTTAGGAAAACAAGGGCGGAAATAAGATTTTACCAGCAGGTCTTTAAAAATGCAAATTATATGGGTAGACTTAAAAAGAAAAAAATTAATAGTGCTGAGACTTGCTGTCTTAGACTAGGGCAGATGTTTACTTCCTAGATACTTCACTGAGCTGATCTTAATACATATGCCAAATGCAGAAGTGGTGCTTTTCCTCGTTTCAGCAAATACTGATTTTTGCTGAAATTTGCCCTTCCTCCCCCCACCCTGACCAACAGAATGGGATACAACAGAACAGCTGCTGACCACCTTTTGCCTGTTGCCCTGTCCCTGAATTGCCTGGCTGTCCTACATGGGCAGAAAACTAAAGAATTCTTGGATTAAGGTTAACTTCTAATTATCTTAAATGTCAAATTAAGTGAGGAATTGTCAAAACGGAGACTGGCAGTTTCTGTGTCCAGCAGTGAAACTGGAAGGATCAGACAATGAGATTAACCCATTTTTTAGTTGATTGCTGTCTGTTTTGAAAGGAGGTGCAAAACCAGCTGTGCTTTATGGGGCAGTTGGGAAATGCTGTGCTAGGAAAGAGCTGGAGAGGAACCAGCTGTGCAGACACACAGGGTGGCTGGATGAAAGAAACAGCTGGATGTGGCACTCAGTGCCCTGGTCTAGTTGACAAGGTGGTGGTGATAAGACAGAGGTTGGACTTGATGATCTTGGAGGTCTTTTCCAACTTTAATGATTCTCTGGTGCCCAGCATGTGGGGCAGGAGTGATCAATCCTGTTTTCCATGTGTAACAAAGCTGGAGAAAAAACGTGCTGCAATGTAAGGAAGGATGTGTCCTTTGGGGTCTGTAAAACAGCAATGTCCTTAATGTAAGGGACAAATACCAGAGTGCTCCAGGCTCTGCTCAAAGCCCAGCGACTGTGGAAGTGAAGCCAAACCATTTTATTTGAGGATAATACGTGACATTGCTATTTCTCCTTGTGCCATTCGTGTGTGCTTTGTGCCCTTGGCTGAAAGGGGCCAAGCGGTGCATAGAAAGGCAATTAAGTGCTGATCTAATGACTGTGATAGACAGAAACACCTTGGAAAAGCTTCCAAGATCCTCAGGTCCAGCCTCTGAATGGTTTGACACTAGACACAGTCATCAGCAAAGCTGCTTGTACATGGCTGTCCAGAGGGCAGGCAAGAACTCAAGAAATAGCTAGGGAATTGTTCTTTTCTTGTTTGTTTGCACTGGCTGTTGAGATAAACCAGATGAAGAGAATGACTCTGGTCTCGGAAGTGAAGAACTTGGTGTTGAATGTTTGGCAGTATTTATTAGAGCATGCCAGTGGAAAAGACGGAGGAGCCCAGTGCTGTGTTAGGGAGTCACTGGATGCCACTGCTGCCTCCCACATGGCAGTGAGTAAACACTGGGGTGGTGTGTTGGCTGGGTGAGACAGCTGTAGCCTTTTGGGGAGGGAAGAGGAAGGAGGGCTCCACTTGTTGCTTTTTAAACAGAGGTCTCTGCTTCCCAACAGCTGTTCTTACAGTAATTTTTTCGTGGAAGAAATGTTTCTTTCATCCTTATAGGAAAACAGTGGGAGAATTTAGATTATTTATCATAAGCTTGAACATTATTCATCTTGCTTTGTCTTGCTTTCTGTGGTAGGCACAATACTGGCTGTGTTGAACCAGGATTTTTTTTTTTTATTGTTTTTTTTTTTCCGCTGTAATGTGCTTCTGAAGTGGGGAGCTTACTAATGATGCAAATGGATGTCAATTGTGCAAAAACTAGACACTTCGTGCCTTGAAAAGCAGTACCTGATTGGTAGAAGAGACAATAGAAAACAAGCTTTCACAATAAAATTGCTGTAGAGGTTTATAAATAGCAGCACACTGCAAGCAGGTGGTGAGTGAAAATGGTTTGATTCCTCACAGGTGGCAGGGGCTTTATTTTCGGACAGCAGGTCCACATCACCTTGGGATGCCTGACTTGTCAAAAGTATTTGTTACCATCCACTGCTTGATCTGGTCATTTGCCACACTTGTAAAAGCTGAGCAAGAAAACCATCATCAAGCTGTGGCTGTGGCATAATATCAGGGTCAAGCTTTTTTTTTTTGGGAGAGACATTGAGGCTCTCTGTGGTTTGACAGCCTGGCTGGCCTTGTAGGGCTTTGAGCACCCAACAGGTGAAACAGGCCATGCTGGATAATGTGGGGTTTGCAATAAGCTCAGTTTGGTGGCTTGCTAAATACAGTTTGCTGGGTTAATTTTGTGCTGACAGGGTTTGTAGTGGATCAGGCTTGTCTGTCTAAGCTCCTGTGGCATTCTGCTGGTTCAGATGTTGCCAGTCTTTCTGCACTTGGTATAAATATGGTACATGCTGAGAGTTAAGTGCTCTGGCTAATTCAGAAGATTCAAGGCCAATGCCCTTTCCAGATCAAGTTTGTACTGCTACATAGCCTAAGGCTTTTTTATTATTTTATATTGTCTCCCCCACGCTAACTGGTATATTTGATCATGGAACTGTGGCTTGACAAAGTGAGAAGTTATTAAACCTGCTCCAGCCTGGGTTTTGCTTGTGGGAATACCTGATTTCCATTTCCATGCCTTAGTGTTTGCTGGACTGATGCTGTGTGTGACCTGCCCTGCTCTTTGCAGGGCTGAGACTCCTGTTGGGGTTCAGGACAGCAACCCTGAATGTACAGCCCAGCTCCTGTTTGCTCACTGGGGCTCCACTGCTCACTGTGAGTGCAGGGCTCTGTGTTCCTCCCAGCATTAACTACCAATTATGTGGTATTTGTTTGAAGAGAGGTGTGAGATTAGTCTCTTCAGCAAACAATAATCTTCCTGGTGGGCTGTAAATTATAAATAATGATTCCTTCTTATTTTGGGAAGGGATTCACACCATCACCAGTTTACTGTGAGGATGTGCATGAGGCAGGCTCAGAGAGCAGAGTGTTTATTGGGTTGGGTTCCTCTTGATGAATGAGCCTGGACTGTTTCAAGGCTTTTGCTTTGTCCTTCCTCCCAGCTTGTAAATCCACTCTCCATTTGACTGTGTTGTTTTCTCTCCTCTTCCAGGACAGTTATTCTGAGTGACGGCCCTTGCAAACGCTTCTGAGTGGTTATCATGGGCTTCATTGCCTTCCTGAAGACCCAGTTCATAGTTCACCTCCTCATTGGGTTCGTCTTTGTTGTGAGTGGACTGATCATTAACTTCATTCAACTATGCACGCTGGTCCTTTGGCCCATAAACAAGCAGTTTTATCGCCGAGTAAACTGTCGCCTTGCCTATTCCCTCTGGAGCCGTGAGTATGCTGGGAGGAGATGGGAGGGATGGGGCTGGAAGGGGAGGGGTTTTTCTTGGTTTTGCTTTTGTTAGCAAAAAAAAATATATATATGCACGTGTGTCTGTACACACACAGAGACAAGAGAAATTATGAGTGAGACAGATTCTTTCAGAGCAGGTCAAAACAGTTCTTTTTTTTCTGAAATAATGCGAAATCATGCAGAAGTCAAGGGTCTGATGTGTGTTGCACTCTGGCATTTAAAAAATTGGGAAGTAAAGCTCCTCTGCACCTCCAGCCTTATCTGGACTGATGGGAGGTGTTAATTGTGTCTCAATGCCATCTTCATCCAGCACCAGCAGCTGTGCTAAGGGACAATTCTGGGGCTGGCTCAGGTACTGAACATATGAGTGATATTGACCATGCGGAGCCCAAGCTGGTTGTGTGGCTGCAGAGGGAGAGCTCTGTCTTAAAGTATCTCATGTAGATGTGTCTGTAGCTGAAGCCTGTGACAAATTCAAAGTCCCCTTACACCCTGCAGTGTCCATCTCTGAGGCCAGGGGTCTCCTCTTGTGAGCAATTTGTGAGTCTTTTCTTCTTCTGCTGTTGTTCAGCTCTGCAATGAGTGCAACTTTTTTGTTCTCCTCTCTCAAGCCTTTGCAAAACTTCCTCCCTGTGGATGCCTTCTTTTTCTCCTCACAGAACTGAACAGTAAGCTAGATTTCTGAAAATGTTGAGAGTGTTTAGAAAGCTCCTTAGCCCAAATGTCACCTCCTGTTTCAGCAGTGAATCATCTAATCGGTTTCCATTCTCCATCCCCTCCCAGTTTGCACGGCCACTTACCTTAGTGCTCAGCTCAGCATCCAACTCCCACTTGGGGTAAATGAGTCACCAGAATGAGCACTGAAATTACAGTTCAGCAGTCCACTGACAGGCACCCACATTTCGTAAATCATCCATGTGAAGTGCCACCAACAAAAACTCTCTGAGGTGTTTGATTCGGTCTCTCTTTTTAAGCTTGTTGTCCCTGTCTTGAGAAGCACAGGAGAAAGGCAATTAAATAGAGTGGCAGGCAAATTGTCAGGAAAAAAACGTATTTTAATAGAAGAGCTTGGTAGAAACTTCAAAATGAGTTAGGTTGGATGAGAGTGGGGATATACAGGAGTTTTTATTTTTTATTTGCTTGTAAGAATTTCCTTGTGCTTTTAATAATCTAGAATCTGACCTCACACTGAAAACTATTGTTGTATTAATATTTTGGCTTTTCTGAGAATATGAACTGCTTGCCCTTGTAAGGCTCTAGGCTCAGCCTCTAGTTAGCATTGTGCATGAAAAAGTCACATTTTAAATGCTGCTATCTTCTAAACACTAGAAATAATCCGCACCATTGTTCAAAGAGGTTTGGAGAAGCTGAGTAGATAATTGGGTTGTACCTAGGATAAACCCTAGTGTATAGCCTGTTATAAATTAACACATTGGGAAATTAAACTGTGAAAATTAATGTAAATGTTATGTGGAATTGCAGGGAGCTGATGGCCTGTAATGGAAGAGCTGACAGAATATGCACTTCAATTGTGATTTATAGCAATTTAGGAGAGCTGTGTAAATGTAGCAGTTCCAGTGTTGCCATTCATAATGAAATATATTTCAGTATGGGGAAGTCTTTTGGCAAGGAACCTGTAGGTTGGTGTTCTGCTCTGGATACTACATTTTGCTCACTTAATCCAAGCTATTCATGGTTTTAGGCTGAGGGTCTGTAAGAGAGAAGCTGCTCTGCCCACCTGGCAGAGGATCAGTGTGCAGGGATGGATACACAGGTGATCGTGTGTCTGGCTCTGTACTGAAAACCAGGCTTTCCTCTTATTGTATCTCCTCTCAAATACAAAAATCACAGCATCCCAAGGGGAGGGAGAGAGACTCTACCCAATGTTCCTGACAGACATTTGGGGAAGAAGGTCTGTTGAGCTCTGGCCCCAACATAAACCCATAAATTCATGACAGGTAGTCTGTACTTCCATCTCTCCCACGTCAGCTCCTTTCACATGAGTCACACCTTTGGAAAGTGCAGGATGTTTGGGTTAGTCTGGTTGCAAAAATATCTCTCAAACATTGGTACTTTCAGCTCAGGGATGTGCTGTGCCCCTTGTGTGCTTTGTTTCTGGCTGGCTTGTGAGGCTGTAAATGCACCTGCTTTGGTGTGTGTGGGAAACCCAGCCAGAGGGGTTGGTTGAATCCAGGTGTTGCTTATTCCCTGTAGGAAACATCCTGGGCAGTGCCAGTGTTCCCATTCCTTCGTTCAGGAGATGTTCTTGCTGTGCATTTGCAAGATCAGTGCCACGCAAAGTAGCTGTAACCCACACACCAAAAAAAGGAAATGAGCCCACTCCTGGTTATAATTACATCATTTGTCAGCACACTTGTAAAGGACAATCTGTTTCCTCGTGGTGATTCTTTGGCTCATCAACCCTCCTGTCACAGTATGAACTCTGGCAAATCCTCCACTGTTTTAGGGAGAAAGGTGAAAGAAATGATCTGCAGAAAGCCATCCACACTGGCCTCTGCAGATTTTTTTTTTTTTTTTTGGATTTTGAAGAAGAAACACAGCCAGTTGATTATCATTTTTATAAGCAAATGCAGCAGCTATAGCAGGTACTGGAGATGTTCCTCCTTGGTACACAGTCAGCAATGGAAAGGGAAAATTGCTCAGAGTACCATGCTGTGTTTGGTACCACTGCTCCATTCTCCTGGCCACCTGCTTGGAAGGTGCTCTGAGGACACTCTTGCTGTCCTCTTTCCCCATTTACTGAGCCAGGAGAATCAGAGAAAGGAAGGTAAGTGATCACAAAGCATGCAAAGCAGGGAATCAATGATAGAATCCTGTACTTGATGCAAAGGAGCAAGGCAATTCTCTCTTTCCTCTGCCATATTTCCAAGTTGACCAGGGTTAAGCTCTCTTGGTCAGCAAGCTGCATAATTTCATCATGCCTCCAAATGAGTAAGTGCTGAAAGTGATACAGGGGAATAACCTGGTGGGTGAGTAAGTGGTAATGAGTAAAAAAAATAGTGCTAGGTAAGCTCTGTACCTTCAGCAGACCAGGACTGGTTTTCCCCTTTTTCACCTAAATAATGTGTTTGCCTTCTCTCTGGTGTGGTGCAAAACTGGATCCTAAACTCCTGTTTAGCAGCAAGAAAAGGTGACTGTGGCTAGCACAGGTTTTTCCCGGGGGAAAATTTTTCTATTTTTTATAAAAAAAAAAAAAATTTGGGGGTTTTTAAACAACTCCTCCGGTTGGGGTGTTTTGGGGGTTTGCCTTTGGGGGGGGGGGGGGGGTCGTGGGTTCCTTTTTGCCCCCCTTTTAAACTTTATATATATAAAAAAAAAAAAAAAAATCCCCTCTCTCTCCCTCTTTTCTTTTCTTCCTCCCCCCCCCAGGTGACCTTGTTTGATCCCACTGATCAGAAGCCCTTGTGCAAGAAGGTGCTGCCCTGTTTGGCAAAACCAGGATCTCCCAATGGGAAGTGGAAATATCTCCTGGCAGAGCCTGACAGAGGGAGCAGAGCGGGAGCCCTGCAGGTGTAGTAGTGCAGGAAGTGTTGGACTCCTTTCAACTGCCACATTTGTGCAACCAAATTTTTATTTCATCCATATCTCACTGAAATGAGAAAATACCAACGACTACAGTTTGCAGGGAAGCAAATCTTCCTACTGGGAGGATGAACTATTCTCATACTTTTTATAGTTGTCCCATGATGCAAGCAATGCCTTCCCATCTGCCTCGATGTACTGAAATGAGGGAAATAAGCTAACCATAGCAACTACAGTCAGTGCATGCTTAATTTAAGTGGAAGGAGGTTTTATGATGAAAAAAGGGGAGGTGGAAAATAGGAATGGGTAACAAATGTTCAGAGTGGAATAAGAGTTGCTCTGATATTTTCAAGCTGGAGTAAATGGAGGGAAAAGTGCTTATTCTTTTGCAGTGAAAGAAAGACACAATTTACCATTCCTGTCTTTGCCCAGGTATTTTGATAAATTAGCTCAATTCTCTGCTGTTTTTAGCTCTGTGTTGATGATCATAATGCAGAGCAATTAGAGCCCTGTGTTGTAATATTAAAATCTATCACAGAAGATCTATGTCACTGCATCCCTTTAAAAGACCTTTATTGGCCTGTTTACCTCCATAAGGCTTGTTTCATGTGGAGTAAAAGCATTAGGCTGCATCTATGCATAATTTGTATTCCACCTGGGAGGAACTGTACTCATTTAGTGGAGCAATCAACAGCTCCACTGTCTGTCTTCAGGCACAAAAGTGTTTGGGCTTTTTTTTCCAGTGATGGTGAAATTTTGCATTTGTAATGTAATGCCCAAACTTGTCACTGTTAAAAACTTGCTAAACTATCCATAATGCATATGTCTGGTGCCTTAAATACTGCTTAGGGATGGTAATGTGGTTTGGTCTGTACCCTTCCAAGCTTTTGTTTCATCTCTGCTGGGTGGGTTTGGGAAGGTGATGGTGCTGGCAGTCAGGAGAGACTGGGCAGTGAGTGGGGCTGAGGATGAAACTCTAAATGCTTTCTGCAAGGAGCACCCCTAACTCCTGTCTCCACCTCCATCACGTTTGCTAGAGTTGGTAATGCTGCTGGAATGGTGGTCAGGCACAGAGTGCACCCTGTTCTCAGACGAGGCCACGGTGAAAACCTTTGGGAAGGAGCATGTCATCATCATCCTGAACCACAACTTTGAGATCGACTTCCTGTGCGGCTGGACGATGACAGAGCGCTTTGGGGTGCTGGGGGTACGTGAGCCATGAGCTTCCCTTCCTCTGCAGGGTGATGGGTCTCTTTAAAACCCATGAATAAACAGTTTCTTTGCATTCAAGTTTCCACACACTTCCACATACTTTCCATCATCTTAGCTTTAATGTGTTTGACCTCGTTGCACAAATCAGCAAATGACATTTTTGGATTGTCACTTTTGGTTTCTTTTCCTCCAAGAGTTCCAAAGTTCTTGCTAAGAGAGAGCTGCTATATGTGCCCCTAATCGGTTGGACATGGTACTTCCTTGAGATCGTTTTCTGCAAAAGGAAATGGGAAGAGGACAGAGATACAGTTATTGAGGGATTGAAACGTTTGTCTGATTATCCTGAGTATATGTGGGTAAGTGTTGAGTCCCTCCTCCCATGTTGGCTGCCGGAAGTGAAATGGTGACAGACTGTGGCCTTATGTGTCAGGAGAAGGTGTTTGCTCCCTTCCAAGTGTTGTCAAGGAAAAGCCATGCTCTGTTTCAGGAGGTCTTTTGGGATATGCTGGTAAAAAACTGCTGCTTGCCTGTTGGTAAGGGAAGACATTTGGGAAACAGTTCAGAAGCTTGAGAATAATTTATAAATCAGGCTTGTATGATACTTAATGATTTTGCCCAAACTTATTTTTACCTATTAAAAAAAAAAAAAAAGCACCTACATTTGATTATTACATCTGTGTAACCTTAAGCTACACCTTCTGAGGTAGGCTGAAAAGACACATAAACAAGGAATCTTTTTTGGAGAAGTGAATGAATTCAACTGCACAGACCATAGATTTTGATGGAAAGTTCCTGTTAGTGTGTTCATTGATCCATGAAATTACAAGTTTCCCAAAAAGTCTCTATGAGAACATATGGCAAACTTATATCTGCTTCTGCAGTTACATTTTTCCTTTTTATTTTGACATTATTTAAAATCAAGGGTAAAACATCTGTTTCAGTGTGTGCAATGCTGTTAGACTTCACTGCAGCAGCACCATGGTGTAATCAACTCATTAACCTTCTTAGAGCTTTCTATGCAAAGGTTTTGATAAATTCTCAGTTTTGCTTTTATAACCACACATGTAATGTACAATTATTTGGCTTATAAAACATTAAGAGGCTTTTTATGCATTTTAAGTGAGTTTTCAGTATTACCCAGTACAGCTTGTTAAAATGAATAGTGAAACATTAAGCCTTAACTAGAACATTGTGAATGTGTTGTAATTTTCTACCATTACAAAGATAGAAAAAGGTGAGAATCTGGAGAATGTATTTTAAGCTACTTAATTGCTTGGATATATAGATATGCATTATATTGAATGTATCTTCCTGATTAGTGTGGGGGGAAAAAGAAAAAAAACAGAAAAATCCCTACCAATTAGAAAAACTCAAGACTGAACTTCAGCTTCAAATCTATACATTTTAATGATTCTACAACTGAGAACCAAGGACTAGTCTCTAGGGAAAACAACTAGAAAATATAAGTGCAAAATATAGTTAGCCTTGATTATTTAAATCAAGACTTCCTGCTTGGTAATTGAAATCATGATTAAAATTGACTTGAGCGAATCAATTTCCTAGTTTCTGTGCATTCCAAATGCCACAATTAGGGCTGTCTTTTTGTCACCTCAGATTTGGTATGACTGTTGGTAAATGTAAAGGTAATTGTAAATGAGTTGTGAGTTGGTGCTTATGCCTGATACTCGGTGAGAGATGAGACAATTAAAGTTTATGCTCATGGATGCTTATCTTACACAAATTCTCAGTATTCTGCTGGATTTCTTCTGGTATCTCAAGATATCCTTGGGTTCTGTTGCTTTTGTCTTGCACAGTTTCTCCTGTACTGTGAAGGAACTCGTTTCACTGAGACCAAGCATCGCATCAGCATGGAAGTAGCTGAATCCAAGGGGTTGCCTAAACTGAAATACCACCTGTTGCCCAGAACCAAAGGTTTCACCACTGCTGTCCAGTGTCTCAGGGGAACAGGTACTGCCAACCTTTGCACCACTTGTATTTATTTATTTATTTATTATTTTTTATATTTTATATTTATATTATATTTATTTGTTTATTTATTTTTGTAGTTACTTCACACACTCTGTGCAGCACACCATAGTCTGCTCTGTTGTTCATTACAATTAGTGAGCTGGCAGTAATGAGGATCCAGCATGTCAGCTGCTAATTTGTATATTGCCACAGGACTGTCAGCTACCATTCTTAAAAAATACTAAAAACCTTTCATGTTGCTTAGTTCATCAAGTCATCTGGTGTTTTATAGCGCTGGGAATGCCAGGGGGTTGGTGCAGATAAATGTGATGTGTAAACACAAATAGTGAAGGACTCTGTGGCATCATTAATGCAAGGCTTGCACAAGGCTCTGCTGCTGTCTCAGGCAAGGATGCCAGAAGGTGCTTGCTGGAATTGCTGCTGTAACAGCCCTGGTTTTTTTTAAATTTTTTTTTCTCAACAGTTTCAGCAGTGTATGATGTAACACTAAATTTCAGAGGAAACAAGAACCCGTCTTTATTAGGAATTCTTTATGGAAAGAAATATGAAGCAGATATGTGTGTAAGGTGAGCATATACTGATGGAGGTGAGCCCTAAGATGCATACTTTGGCATGCTGAAGTGTATTCAGATTTTACAGAGTAATTTCCTTTCCCGTAGTCCACTTTTTCTTGTCCTTGAGCTTCAGTCCCTTGTAGGAAAGAATGTAAAGCTCCTTTACATGCTAGTTTCTCTCCCTCACTCAGATGGTTTAATCAGCAGATTAAAAATTTAAAAATGCTGAAATTCAGACATCTTATGAATGAGGTGGGACATTGCTCACATTCCTCACTGTTCTCTTGCCTAAAAGAGTAACACCTAACCCCATGCAGCACTTACACATATGCATGCACACACACACCTTCTCTTTCTTGCTTTCTCCTTGCTGCCTTCTGCTTCAAAGCTTCTTTGTGATCATAAAAACTTCCAGTCCTGTCGAATTTATTCTCTTCCCTTTTATGTTTGGACCTGACAAACGACCTGGTTGTTCTTTCCACAGTTCTTTGGACAGTTTGCTTCTGCTTCTCTGGGGGCTTTACCCACACTTTGGAAAACATTGCTGTATTCTCGTGATGAGGTTGATGCTTGGTTTTTAAAAGTTAAAAAAAAAGCCTTTCTACATCCCCCCACTCCTTTCCCCTCTGGCCTTGGGTCTGTGTGTTGCAGGTGAATGGCACAGGCTCTGTACATTGTCCATCTAATAAATGAAATAGGTGTGTCTTGGCAGAGCCTCCAACAGTGAAAATCTTTGTAGGTAATCACAGTAATTATCCAGTGTGTTGAGGGGCAGCAGCAACAGTTTTGAGGAGGAAATGTTATCCAAGGGGAGGCAGAATGCAGCCTCAGTGTGCCTGGGGAGGGCAGTTGTTCCAGTTCAGTTCTCAGGTGCTGAGAACAGAACTGAAATATCCACAATATTTCAGTCTCTCAGCTGAAAAGACAACTGTGGGGTGACCACAGAGAGGTGGGCTTGTTCATTTGCAAGGGGTTTCATTTTCACTGTTTTTACACTTGCTAAACACATTCCTGATGAAAAAAGTGAGCAGACAATTTGCCAGCCAGCAGAACAGCTGGTCAGGCAGTTCCACCTGTAATTCCACATGGCAGATTCATGTAGGATGTCTAGCTGGATCTGGGCTGCACATGCATGGATGCACATCTGTGCAATTATATACCCATCTGTGGCATCCTTCAGTTACATATCCTATGGTTTGCTAATGGTGGTGCAATTTTATTTTAGTTCTTGGAGAGGTAATGGGAGGAAAGAAGAGAAATGTAGTTTTCAATAATGTTAGAAGAGGTTTGGGTTTGTAAAATTCGGTTGAGGATGAAGTTGCCAGGTAAAATTGCTAATGGTACCCTACAAAAAGAAACAAATGTGCTTAGGTAATTTTGATTTTAAATGTGTTTGTGGACTGAATCAATATTCTCAAAGTGCTTGTCTACACTTGAGACTTTTTCTGTGTTTTGGAGAAGAAGCTATGAGAGTAAGGAGATTATTTTTACAGATTATTTTTTTCTGAAAATGGAGCATGTCCTTATTGTGCCAACAGACTTACCGTAGCTCAAAGGGAAGCTCATAAGCTCTTGTTCTTGGTATATGCCGACGTAGTTACCTGTGCAGAGGTAAGCAGCTTAGCTCTGCAGTGGATCCAGTCTTTATCCTGACTGCCTCCAGAGGAAATAATCAGGAAATTACCAAATGTTATTGCTGTGAGTCCCCTCTAGTGGTGACAGCAACACCACAGCAACCTCACCGGAGAGCTTTCAGCAAATGACTTTTCACTGAGCTTTTGTTGAGTGTTATTTACATGAATTGAGCAGTTTCTCTTGTTAGAGCTCATGTAAGCAAATCTGCCAGATCGGGTGTTCAGTTCGATTTTGGGATGCAAAAATCATTAGAAATGTATTGGAACATATTCACAGAATCATGGAGTGGTTTGGGGTGGAAGGGTCTCAGAAGATAAAAGAAGAAGGGCTGGCACTGGGCATCATTGTCACACACCCCAGAACTGTGTACCTCTGTCTGTGGGGCTGGAGAGGCAAAGAGGGACAAGAGCAGTCACTGCAGAAGATGTTTTCCTTAAAGCTGGTGTGAATTTTTGGTCACCTCTCCCATTACTTCCAAAATGGGGGTTTCACTACCAAAATGTAATGAACAGTTATTCCTGGGTTTTCCACTTGCTTGTCTTTTCCCAGCTCTGAGTGCCTCAGTCTGAGCTCACTGGGAATAAACCAGTGGTGGATGTGGTGAAGGAGGAACAGTGTTTGAATGCTGATTTTACTGATGTGCTCTGAAACTGATAGGAGCTTGTACAGTTTCTTTTGTCTTAAAAGCATCCACTTCTCAGCCTAAAAGCTCAGATTCTTAAGTCCCAGTTCTCTGTGTTTAAAACCTCTGCCATCAGTGACAGTATTGCCTGTGATTTATGCCCTTTAGTGAATGGAAGATCTTCACTGGCAGAGGGATGAAGCCAAATATCTGGATTTTCCCTTAATTCTCTTTTGTTTTTCTTCTTTCCATTTTTTAATCTCTCTACTAAACTAGGAGATTTCCTCTGGAAGATATCCCTCAAGATGAAAAGGAAGCTGCAAACTGGCTTCATAAGCTTTACCAGGAAAAGGTAAATAGCTTTGCTTTCTTTTCTGTCTTTGGGACTTGCACAGGGGAGTGTATTAAGGCAGTGAGTAATACATAGTCTTCCACTGGATGGAGAGGATATTATACATGAATTAGGCAGCCATTCCTCAAAGTGCTGGAAGGAGCAGGACAGAGGAGCCCCTTGGCAGCAGACGGCTGGGGAGTGAGGTTTCAAATTGCCAGGAAGCACAATGGAATTCAGAGATATGCCTGAGCTGTGGAGGACTAATAGCAATCCACTGTCTTTTTACATTTTTCAGTGCTTGGATCTCTGTCATGCATTTGTGAAAGCTCCATTTTCCCTGTGGGTGTTTTTAGGCACTCGAGAAGAGTGATAACTGTCTGTCAGGGACAGCCAGTCCCAGCTTCCAGCTGCAATTGTTCTTTGCTTTCATTTTTCTTCCACTGTCACTTCCCTTCTGCCTCCTGGTAATTCTTCTGCAGTGGTGTGTGACATGGGACAGATAGTCCCTGGGATCTGCTGCCAGGGACTGACAGAGCACATGCCCAGTGTGCCTTCAAATGGCTCAGAGCTTTTCCTTGTGCCATTTCTTTTTCTAACCTTAGATGGTTGTTTTCTTGACCACAGATTTAACAGTTCTCTGGGGAGTAGGAAAGTAGAAAATAAAACATAATTAATGTTGTCCAGCTCTAATTGGTGGATTATTGAACTTGAAAAGTGTATCTTTATTTCTGTGTTACCTTTGTGGGAAGACAGAAGAGCACAGAAAGTTTAAGTATCTTGGGCATTCCTCAGCTATGATGACCTGTGCTGCAGCATTTCCAGGCTTATGCTCAGTCTCTAGGTAGGCAGCAAATTGTTCTGAGTTTCACTATATTTATTTCAACCTAATTTGTTTGGATTCCTGAACTCTGATTCAGTTAAGGAGAGAGAAGTCATCTTCCCAAGAGCAGTAGCTCATCATCTCCCCCCCAGCTCCCCTTAGCAGGTCTGTGGAACCACAGAGTCTTTGAGGTTGAAAAAGACTTCTAAGAACACTGAGTCCAGCTGTCAACCCAGCACCACCACCGTGTTCACCACTAAACCATGTTCTCAAGTGCGAAATCTGTGTTTTTTCCAAACACTTCTAGGGATGATGGCTCCACCAGTTCCCTGGACAGCCTTTTTTACTGCTGTACAACCCTTCCCATGACAGATTTTTTTCTAATATCCAATCTAAACCTCCCCTGCTGCAATGTGACATCATTTCCTCTCATCCTTCCTGATGTTGGCTGTACCACTGTGTCACTTTGGTGTGAGATGTTGCCAGGGAGGTATTGCTTATATACATGGGTATTATACATATTGATCTTACAGTGTTAGCAATACTTTGTAACTGGAGCCTCTTATTCCAGTTAGTCCCATGCCTTTGTCACTGGATTCCTCTTCCTGCACAGACGATGTGTCCTCAAAAGGCTGTTATTGGCAAGGAATGCCTTGCACATCTCAGACCTTTGTAAGGGAAATTAATGAAAAATAAGAAATAAGGTAAAATAAGAAATAGCTAAACTTGAGCCATCCTTGGTAATAGCTTGGAAACCTTAAAGAACAATCTTGCAGACTGAGGGAGGACTGTGGGCACGTTGTTCCTTTGAGTGATGTGTTCCAGGATGGCATCTCTGCAGGCTCAGCTCAGCTGGAGTGCTGGGATTGGGGCTGGTGTGGTGCTGTTTCTGCTCTTCAGCTCTTGTCTTGCCCTCCCCTCCTGGCTCTTTATACAGCATTTTTCTGCTGTGCTTTGCTGAATCATGCTGACCTCTCTGGAAGTAAAAATGGGAAGGAAAAGCACCCAGTTGAGAGAGTGCTTGAACTGGTCTCTGGCCTGAAGCTGCCCTAAATTCCTAAGTAATTAACAGATAAGATGAAGGTATTTGGTAGTGGAGAGGATTATACAGTTTCAGTTCTTGATGGTGCCAAAATTGCCTTCAAAGGGCTTAAAGGTCACTTGAGTGGTCAACAGAAATGCCCAAATAAATGACAGCAGATGGATTTGGATGCTGTGCACACTCAATGAGTTTGTACCACAGCTCCTGTCCTTGATGTTTTCCTGGAGCTGACTAATCTTGGGCTGCTTGGTGCAAACATTATGAACCTGTTTTCTTTTCTTCTTCCCCCAGGATGCTTTGCAAGAGATGTATAATCAAGAAGGTGTATTTCCTGGCAAGCAGTTTAAACCTCCTAGGAGACCATGGACCCTCCTAAACTTTCTTTTTTGGGCCACAGTTCTCCTCTCTCCTCTCTTCACATTTGGCTTTGGAGTTTTTGCAAGTGGATCACCTCTCCTTATCCTTGCATTCCTGGGACTTGTTGGAGCAGGTAATAAAAGCAGAGAAGATGCTAAGCCCAGCGTGACACATTTCACAAGATCCTTTACCTCCAATAAGTTCTGTGTATTAATTAATAAGGATGGGGCTTGCAGGAAAATACTTGGAGCTTGCACCGTATTTTTATTGTTTCAAAAGCTTTAATCCAGTCAAACTTGCCTTCATATTTTAGGCAAAAACTGTAGTAGTAGCAGGTGAGTCTTGTAGCCCATTATTCTGGTGCCTGAAGGGAAAAATACTTTTACTGGACAGCTTGTCTGACTTAAAAAAAACCCCAAAACAATACCACAAACAAAAAAATACATAAATACGATGCACCCTCCAACAAAAAAACACTAACAATAAAAAGGAGGGAAGTAGGGGGAAGGGATATGCTTCAGTGTTCATGCTACGTGTCCTGTTGACTAACAGAAGCAGTAATTCTATTTTTGAATCTGGATTGTCCCCCTCTTTGAGTGTCACTTGACCTGTGATCCTCGTACAGTGCACTGCTGGTCACTACTGACTTGGGGAGTGGGTGAACTCACATGGGTTCTGCTTCTGTGTTTACATGTAACTTCCTAGCTGCTTGAGCTGATTTTAATATGCCTCTCATTTCTCTGTTATATTTTAAAGCTTCCTTTGGAGTTCGTAGACTGATAGGAGTAACTGAAATAGAAAAAGGCTCCAGCTATGGCAACCAGGAATTCAAGAAAAAGGAATAACTGACAGCTGCAGTTCAGCACATATAACCAGACTATGGTATCCGATTAACTTCAGTTAAAAAACAACAACAAACACTTAGAAACTATCTTTTTCTTAATAACTGATGACTAATATTAATGAATAAAACTTGAGCCAAGAATGAAGACGTTGGAGGCATCGGCTGAAGAGGACGCACCAACCTTCTGCCTGTTCAAGGATTACTGTAGTCAAACTGTGGGACAAAATCTGGGGTGGGGTGGAAGAAGAAACTAATTTTTCTTGCTTTGTTGGGGGACTTGGGGTGGGGGAGAAAAGAGAGCATTGGCCATGGCCACGTGTATCTTCAGATGACTGAAAACACTGGTTTCTGTCAAGAGCACTACACTCACTTTTACAACAGGAGCCATTGAATGTTTCCTCTTGCTAAAGCCAACGTAACATTTATTGATTCCCACCTTCTCTTACTAATGAGCCAGGAAAAACCACCCTTCTTAAATTAATTGACAGGTGTTTATTGGGTTTGAGTCTTTTTGGCTGTGTTGTCATGGCTACAGACGAAATCCTGTTTGTATGTTACACTGACACTTTTTATTTTCAGGCAACATCTTATGACTTCTGTAATGCAGGAGAATGGATAGTGGAGTTTGGAAGCAGCGTGTTATCCATCAGCACATCCCATAGAACATAAAATTCTCATCCTATCTCCTGCTAACTGCTCAAGGCTGTTTAATTTCAAAATACTACTTCAGTCTTGAGTGCTGTTTGCCCTGTTTCACGTCACACATGTGTGATAATTTTGAATCTGTTTGGGCTTGTTTGGGTTTTTTCTTTTTTAATTAGTGGTTGACCATGGGACTTAGAGTTGTGCAAAGAATGAAACTTTTTCAATTTTCCTTTTATTTCTGTTTGCATCTCTCATTACCAAAGTCCAGTTCAGCCAACCTCTCTCAGTAAACTGGGAGGCAACACTAGAAATCAGCACAATAGTTTTTAAAATGTCTTCTTTTGCAAAAAATGTGAAGAGGAGAGGTCTGTAGCAGTCAGATTTTGAATGCTGGCATCTCTTGAACTTCTAATGAGAGTTTCAACATTGATTCAGACGGGGCCAGGACCTTACCCTGGGTGTGTCAGGATAGGGTGTGCTGCTCTTTTGACTTGGTCATGCTTTAGATGTTCATGTGAAGTTTTTTGCAAGGTGAGCTGTGCTGTTAAGCATTAGAAAGAGTGTAAGGTCTCTTCAGGGATTTTAAGTATCTTTAGTTTTGCTTGTTGACATTTTGGTCTTTTTCACTGAAAATTAGAGTTCAGAATCATGTCTGTACCTGTCTCTCCTTTTGTTTTTCCCCCTTTTTCTTTCTTTCCTTTTTCTTTTGTTACAAACGCACATTCAGAGATTTCTGTAGGTTGCTGCTGTGTGCATAGCTGAAGAATTGTTTGCAAACAGATGGTACCTATACCTGTATGTTCAAGTCTGAAGGTCACAATCTGCATTTGGCTGCTCTCAGAAGTGGGTGAAATGAGTTGCAGCTCTATAGCTGAGGGCAGAAGCTGACCCTCAGGGTCTGTATCTTTAACCCAGCTGCCACTACAATATTTATCTCACTTTTGTAAAGAGCAGATTTTATCAAAGCACTGGTTGTTATTTTCATCTTTGCTCCAGTAACCAAGATAAGAGAGTAATAATTTACCTTCTTTCCGTATTTACTCTTAACTGTTGGAATGTAACCTCTTCTCCCACAGGTTTTTCTGTTTTCAAACACTGGAAGAGCAATTTTGTAACTTAGAAGAGTATTTTACTTGGGGTCATTAATCACTTGTTCTATCATGCACTTGATTTTTATTTGTGGTCGTTTTCAACAAGAGCATTTGAAGGATGACCTGCGTTCTGTCTGTCTCCTGTTAGACTCCACCTCACTGAATCCTTGTACCCAGACCCCCAACGTTAGTGTGTCACCTCTGTCCCCTCAATAAACCTTCCCTAAGAGAGGGGGTGCAAAACTGTTGCTAATGTTAGTGGAATTTGGAATATGCTTTGGGAACTGAGGAGAGCAGAGCCTAGCCGTAACTCTGTTTTCCTTGCTGGATGTTTTTGTACTTTGTCTTCAAATACAGTCAGACATCCAAATGCTGATAAAGTTAACTCTGGCTTTTCCCTGTTTTTAACCGGAGAACTGAGAACAGTGGGGGTTTCTTTCTTTTTCTTTATTATTTTTTCTTAAGTAATTCAGTAATGGGTATAATTCTTGCTTCCTAGAAAGATGTTACAAATGCTGTATACTTGCTTCCTGAAGATGATATTGAGTATATATAAATTGTACTGGCTTAGCAGAAGAGGCTTGCAAAGCAGGCTGACCACTGACTATGTTTTATACTTACATTTTGAGCAGTATATTAATGGGCATGACAAGAATTTCACAAAATAAATCCCTTCTTAATGCTGAGAAGAGGGGAGCTGCTTAGAGGAGAAAGGAATTAATAGCCTTTCTCTTTACAGGATCCTTTTCTCCTCTTAGTGCATGTAACTCCCTATTCAGGATCATGGGATTAGTGCATGTACATCAAGGGGAGAATAATCAACATTTCATATTTTCTTATAACTTATTGGTCATGCTTTCTTTTTGAAAATATAATAAATACATCATCAGATACTTAAATTTTGCTCTTCTGAACAGACATATCAGTAACCACTTGAAAAACTGAAACCTACAGCAGTGCACAAAACAATACAAAACCAACACGAATCTCTTCATTTTGAATTTTATCTCCTCAACTAGGGGTTTTTATACACGCGCGCGCACACGTACACAAAGTATGTATAAATTAAAATGACTGGAAATAGCTGAAGTTAATCTTACTAATGAAGATTTAGCAGGTGGATTGGATTGGAAAAGTGAGCATAGATTTTATATCTTATTTTCTTCTGGTTTAATAGAACATAGCTTGTATATTTGACTATCAAGCCCTTTAAGAGCAATAATAAACAAAAATATATCATGTTTTTCGTCTTTTGCTTTTCAACTGTGCTAGGTTTAATAAACTTACAGCTGTGGGAGTGTTTTTTCTCTCCACCTTTCAGAATTTTCATTTCTTGCTGAATTGTTTGGAGTAAATAGAGCTTTCCAGTATGGACTTGCAAGCTGACTGCCATGGAGTTCAGCACTGACTCCGAGGAGGAATGGTTCTCAGACTGGCATGGACAGATGATAGATGTGTGCTCGTGGCCTTGGCAGCACTTGTCATTGTCACCACCAGCAGTGATGTTGCTCTCCAAATGGGATTTGCAGTTCCAAAGTAGCTTCACGCTGAGCTACATCAGAGAATCTGGTGAGAGAGCTCTGGGACTGCTGGCCATGGGGCATCTCTGTGTTAGGAAGGCACCAAGAGCTGATGCTGAAGAAGGATGTGGTATCCAGAGGCCTTGGCTCGATAGGATTACAGTTCTCTCTGCTCATTGTGGGCTGAATGTGCTCTTGCAATTGACTTTTTGTCACTGAGCAAAATCTCTGTCTCCGGCACAAAGAGCATGGGCAACGTTCCTTTGTTCTGCTTTAACTTATCTCGAAGGGCTCTACACTTAATTGCTGACCAATGAATCTGACTGCTGCCTGTGTCCTAATTGCCTGGTATTCACAGGAAACGTGAGTGTGTCTGCTCACTTCCACGTGGTACTGCTTGTCTCCATCACCGATGTCTGTGTATTTGCTCACCTGTACCTTCTGCAGATGGTTTGGTTACAACCTCATAGCTGCAACTTGGAGCTCTCCAGTTCAGCCAGTCCCACAGCAATTGTCTCACATGGCTGGGATTTTGTCTTCCTGAATTTTGGCGCTGGTTGACAGCTCTGTAGGTCTGAAGTGACATGGTTGTGTTTGTGTTATGTGATGATGCAACTTTGCTGCTCCAAAGCAAAACTTTTATCAGGGAAGAGAAGCCTTTCCCAGGCCTGTTCATAAAGGCCATCCCTACCTGGCAACAAGTCCCTCTGACACTGGTGAAAGGGAGCTGGGACAAGGTTTTTACTAAGAGTTGGAATAATGAGAAAGCAAGGGAGTCACTGTACATTGGATATTTGCTAAAAGTACCGTTTCTGTCTTAGGACTACCCCAAAACCTGGTTTTGCTTCTCATACATTTTGAAGAAATGTGGTGTTGGAGGCTTTTAATAATGCTGACTTTATGCTACACACACTGTTTCAGATTGGAGAAAGAAAATCTGATGTATTTTGGCATCTTGGAGAAGTATGTGCTAAGAAGTCTAAAGCCAAGCTTGGGCAGGCCTTGCCCAAATGTTTCATGCAGATGCTGGATGAATGCATCAATCAAGAGATGCCAGCATTCAACACAGATCAAAGTGAAGGATCCTTTCCTTGATCTCCTTTGAAGATGGGATGCAGCAGGATAGCTCACAGCACCTCCTGGATGCCATGTGCTTCTGTCCCCTGGTGTGAAGGTTCTGATTCCCAGCAGATGATTGCTACACATTGTGCTTTGTGCAGCTCATCCCTGTGATGGGAATGCTGAATTTGTCCTCCCACCCAGTGTGTCACAGCTGCTTGTTCCTGTATTCCTGAACCTTCTGATCATAACCCTGGCAGCTCCAGGGCTGCTGGTGCTGAGTGAAGCTGGGATTGCAAGCAGGTGACAGCCATGCTGGGAGCTGTGAGGGACAAGGAACAGCACAAGGTGCATCGCTGGGAGGAACAGGAACACCGAGAGGTCCAGCCAAATTCTTGCTCTGAGAAAACTGAGTGATCACCAGGAGATTTGCAAAGCAGAGATAAGTTTGGGAGAGGCAAACTCTGACCAATGTGGATGTGAGACCTCCTTGTGACAACTTACAAAATAACGCTTGCCATGTGCAGGTGATTTGGGTCAGAATTCATCCGAAGGGCTCATTACAGATGGGAACTCTCATTCTGCCACACCTCCCCCTGTTATCTTTAAGGCTGGTTTATCTCTTTGTCTCTGCAGCAAGATCCCTGCAGGATCTTGGTGCTGTGTTATTTACCTGCTGTGGTCTGGAGTGAGGACATTGTGCAAGTCAGTGTTACAGGACCTGTGTTAGCCACCAGAAAATGTCATGAAAATATTTCACATTTCAGAATTGGGAAGACACGGGATTGACATATAAAAGACAAACATATTGTGTTTCTCTGATCTTTTGCCTCTCTAGGCTTTTAGAAAGCTGCCTGGATTTCTTAAAATGTTATACCTGTAGTTAGCAGCCACTCCTCAGTTTTTGAAACTGTAAAGAAAGATTATTTGTGCACTTTCACTGCACTTGAATGCGGATGACTGTCTATTTCTAAAAACCACTAGCAGAAGCAGCATTTTATCTTTTTAGGAGAAAAATGTATTTTAAAATTAGACACTTCAGAAGAAACCAGAATACGATAGTACTTTTAAAACTTAAATTAGAAGTATTCTTTAGTGTGGGGGCTACTACTACCAATTTTCAGTCTCACACAACTTCTCTTTTTTTATTTTGGCCAGCGTGCATTCTTAAGGAAAACACGCCAATTTACTAATTCCTAAAGTACAATTTGCAAAGGAAGGAGAGTAGGTAGCAGAGCCTAATCAGGAATTAAACTTTACTCCCCATGGCACGAGCGGGTTCTGTGTACCTCCTTTATTCCTGCATGTGCAGCTGTGCAGAGAGCCAAGCTGTGTCCCTTCGTGTCCCTTTGCTTCAGCTGTGTCCCAGCTGTCCCTTGTGACATCTGAATGCTGAACTCGCCAGCCGGCGTCTCGCTCACTCCTCAGATCACCAGCAAGTACTGTAGCTTTAATCAAAACCTTCTCTCCGAGGAAATTCACCATCCTTAAGCTGATTGATTCGTTTCAAACATGTCATTCGGAGGGAAGAGTAAGTCACCAGATGATCATTATTAGCCAAATCTAATGAGTAATAAAACTGTATACAGGGTATGCATTTACTGTCCATGTGTATATATTTTTGTACATTTTTATGGTTATTTCCTACACTTGATTTTACGACGTTCAGAAGAGGTGAGTCTGAATCTGGTGAAAAACAAGAGGCTGTTAAGAAAACCCGACTCTGTCACCTACTGTAGTTTTTACTGAGAACTGTGCCCAAACAAATACGCAGATTTACAGTGCTATGCAAATATTACTTTGTAAGTTGTCTCTTAAATTTTGCTTAAGTAGTTTACGCTGTTTTTACTGGGCTTTCAGAAAAAAAGATGAACGCAAAAGCCTCATCTTGTAAAATAAAATAGCTTTGGCTGTGTGAAAGTACTGTATATTAGAATCTCATTCCCGCTTTTAGTTGCTTATTGAACTGTATGTGATTTGGTACATAAAATGATGGAATAGAGGGGGTTTAATTGTGCTTGAATGAAAAAGGGTGACTGCCCAGCATCTGGGTTTTTTCCCAATGTTTACTGAGCAGCCAGCAATGTAACTGGGAGATCTGCATCCTTTTCCTACTTGCCACTCTGGTTTTTGTAACTAAACATGCACTAAGGGCTATTTTCTTTTGCTTTGGTTGGTTTTATTTCCATTTATGCTTTTTGGTCTCAGTCCTGCAAACTGATCCATGTGAGGGCTGCATGTCTGCAGCAATAACCTGGGTGGATTGTTTTGTGGGGGTGGAAGGCAAAAACAAGGTTAACTCTGTGGGCATTCCCTGCACCAAGCCAGTCCTTGAGAGCTGCAGAGGGATGGTTCACAACCAAGGCTTTTACAGCAGCAATATAGAAAGTTTTGCGTGGCTCCTCCAAAAGTTCAGAATGGGGAGGGAGGTGTCTTCCTTTCCTGAAGAATCCTCCAACCTAACCTGAAAACTGTATGATCTAAGAACTTGAGACTGCAGCAGGGTAGGGTGGTTGTACGGAGAGATGCTGTAGATTAAACCAGTTTGTCAAATCTGACATCTTTTAAGTTTTTATTTTTCACTAGAAGATAAAGCACTTCCTCATCTGTCCACCATCATCATACACTGTACTTCTGTACCCCTGAACCATCAGCTTTTCTTTAGCCCGTGTGAGCCTGTAACAAATGACATTTGTGTGATAATATCACATTTCTGGGTCATCTTTTTGCTACTTCAAGACCTGGGCTCTTGGTTTCTCCTGTAGGTTTTCCCTTTCCTGATCTGTTCCCCTTTGAATAGTCTAGGTTGGGCTGAGCTGCCTTAAAATGACAGATGAGTGGTGTCATGTGTCACTGTGTCACTGTGTGGGAGGACCTATTTTCTGTGGAGAGGATGGGCTTCCATTCTAAGAGTATGCAAGCAGAAATTTTTTTGTGCTACTTTTGAATTCTCACAAACACAGCCATTCTTATCTCTGTACCTCCACTGGATCTCCTGGGATCCATAATTCAGTTTTAAAGGATGATGATTTTGATCTGGAACCAACCAGTGTCAGGCATCACGACTCCACCCAGCAGAGGGGCAGGGCAGCTGGCAGTGGGGTTTATGGACAAGGGGAGGGCAGTGGGGCACTGTGTCACTGCAGTGTTTGACAGCCAGCTGGGTCAGGGAGCTGTGCAAATGGAAGAACACGTTTGCTTCTTGGATGAAGGCACAGGGAATGTTGTTAGGTGGTTTATTTCTGTACTAAGCAGTCCACATCAACAGTGATCTTTAGGCTGTGGGAGCTTCTTACACACCCTCTCTTTAAATTGCAGACACGGTTGGAGGTTGCTTGTGGTGGTGACATTCTCTGCATGTACTTTCATCTCACTAATTCCACTCTTTTTCTTCCAATACTGCATTAATATATTTGGGAAAACAGCCTGGAATTCCATAAAAGCAATGCTGTGTTCTCAACTCCAGATACAATCAGCTGCTGCACTGGGAGAGAGCTCATGGTTCAGATGTGCCACCCTCCTGAGTGCTGCTATGTTGGGCAGAGGGCTTTGGGGTGAGGAACAGGCTGAACACTTCAAACATGCTTCTAAAACTGGAATCTGTTCCTGAGAGGCTTGACAGAGTGCCTCTGTGAAACCAAACTTTGTATAACAAGACTTTGCAGGTAGATAAAAGGTTAATAGCTGTGCTATGGGTTAATGAAATGCTCTCTGGATTTCATCACATCCTATATTACATGTCAGAGTCCAGTGTGCTCTGAACAGGTTCTGTTATCCATCCCACATATGGAGGGGATAATGTTTAATTCCCTCTCTCCTTGTCTAACTCAGTGAGGTATTTACACCACCAGCTGATCCACTTGGCTGTTGATCTGAGCCAAGGCCACGCTCTGCTCCCTGCTGTGCAGTGCTGAAGTCAACTTGCTGTGCCTCTGTCACACCTCACATCAAGGGACCCTGGCAGGCCTGAGAAGAGGAGCCAAAGGGAACCTCATGAAGTTCAACCAAACTAAGTACAAAGTCCTGCAGCTACACTGGGGCAATCCCAGACACACCTACGGGTTGGGAGGAGAAGGAATTGAGAGCGGAGAGAGACTTGGGGTGATGGCTGATGAAAAACTCAACATGAACCAGCAGTGAGCACTGAGCCCAGAAACCAACCCTGTCCTGGCCTCCAGCGCAGCAGGTCCAAGGAGGACATTATCCCCCTCTACTCTGCTCTGGTGAGACCCAACCTGCAGTGCTGTGTCCAGTTCTGGTGTCCCCAACACAGGAGGGATGGGGAATTGTTGGAACAAGTGCAGAGAAGGCCACACTGTTCATAAGAGGACTGGAGCACCTCCCCTATGGAGACAGGCTGGGAAAGCTGTGGCTGTTCAGCCTGGAAAAGAGAAGGTTGTGTGGAGACCTCACAGCACCTTCCAGAATCTGAAGGGGCTACAGGGAAGCTGGAGAGGGACTGTTTGTCAGGAACTGTAGTGACAGGATAAGGGGGAATGGTTACAAATTGAAACAGGGAAAATTTAGGTTAGACAGTAGGAGGAAATTCTTCCCTGTGAGGGTGGTGAGACACAAACAGGAAGGTTGTGGTTGCCCCATCTCTGGCAGGCTGGATAAGGCCTTGAGCAACCTGGTCTGGTGGGAAGTGTCCCTGCCCATGGGAGGGGAAGTGGGGACTAGGTCATCTTTAAGGACTATTCCAGCATCTTAAAATTCTGTGATTCTGTTATTCATTCCCTGAGCTTCCCACGCTCACCACCCTCACTGATCTCCACTGAGCCCTCTTCCCTGCTAGGGGGTTTTGGGTCACACACAAAAAATAACATACATGATATCAATATTATACAACATATATGCACATATAGAAGTCCCCTATAATGCCAACATCATTACATTCTGCCATGGTGAAGGTTTGTGCCAAAGGGACAGGACTGCTATGATGAGGCTGCTGGGGCTGGAGTTGTGCTGCCTGAGGTGGTAGGGCTGGAGCAGGAATTCTTGCTCCCGGCTGGAAAGGCAAAGCACGTTGCTTCCCAAGGCATTTGGTAGAAAGCAGAGTGCCAAAAGCAGGAGCCATCTGTGGTCAGTGCCTCTGTGACTGACAGGATACACAGAGCAGTGCAGGGCACAGCTGACTGAGGACAGGTTGTTTTAATTTGCTCTGATTTGTGGTGTGAACTGCTTTTGTTTTTCATCTTCCTGATGTCGGGCAGCATTTGCAAAAGCCAAATTCAGCACTGGCCTAGTTGTGACATCTCTTTTTTTCACTTCTCCAATGAAGTTACAAGTAGTTAAGTGCTAGTGGTGGCTCCATTTATAAGGAAAATAAGTGGAAGAAACTAGTCAGCTTAGGAACACTTACAAATCTCCTCCCATGTTTGCTGCAATTAAATACAAATTCTACAAGTATTTTCAGGAAAATGCTATTCCTTGTTTGCATCCTATAAGTTCAGAGCTCCTTGTCAAAGGTAGGAGAATGCTACAATTCCCCTTTTGTTCCCTTTTTTAATTCAGCTGTAGCGAAGTTGCCTAGTCAAGACTAGAGCTGGAAGCTGCATCTTTTAATTGTAGACCTCCACCATGCAGATCCGCTTCACTGTGTTTACAGGCTGCTTCTTCCAAAAGTCAGATTTTTAAATTTTTTTCTATTATTTGAGTGTTTTCAGTACAGAGAATTCACTGGGGTTATGATGGCACTGCTTTCTCTCTCCACCAGCAGACAGATGCAGAGCAAGACTCTCTAACTGAACACAATAAAAGAGTTTACCCAGTGAATCCCATATTTATTTTCTGAATAATTTAATGCTAATGGTCACTAAAGGATGGAGTAGACCTTCTCAAACTGCTAAGAAATGCTTTCATGAAAATGCTTTTGAATATTCTGCAGCTGTGAGGTGTGGACAAGACACAACCCTGAGCTGCAGACAGGAACTCTGTAGTTTTGGGGAGAGAAACTCTCTCACACCAGGGTCAGTTCCCTGTCAGATAGGAACAAAGAAACCACAAATCCACAGCACCCCTGGCCCAGAATTCCCCTACCATTAGAAAGGCAGGCAAGGGAAACCTGCAAACTTGTTATTTCCTGAGAGTGAGCACTCCTTTGCTGGCAGCCATACAAGCAGGCAGCTGGCCTATCTAAATTAAGTACCACACATAATGGAACATAAATTATTGCTGTTAACTCCAAAGCAATAACATGGTTAGGGAGAACAAATTGCACGGGAGCAATATGGCGTTTTTGCTTACTCTCAGAGGGATCTCTTGGTGGAGTAACCTCTGGAGCTAATGTTAGGTCTGGGAATTTTACAGGCACTAATAGGATTAGGCACATGACTTCCTTTTCAGTCTGATGGGAGTCAGTGTTTAATTCCCTTGGGCTTCTCAGAGATTTCAGCACAGGTTCAGAAGTGTCACCCAAACCATCAGTACACCCAGATTTTCTTCTGTGGCTGTTCCCCAGACAAGGAGATTTGCTAATCCACCCATCAGAAGGGTAAATGGCCTTGCACTTGGTGTACAACTTGTAACAAAACACTACTCGCTCCCACTCATGATACAAAACAAAACATCACAGCCATACAGCACCTTTACAAAAATGAAATATCAGAATTTTGCTATTCCACTTGCAAGAGGAAACCTCATTTCTCAACAGCTCACTGAGGAGGGCTCAAGCTTAGTTTTACTCAGCTTCAGTTTGGTGCTTAGGGCAAGGCTCTCAGTGCCTTTGTGTCTTCAGGCACAGCTGAGAAACACTGACAGGGTATTAAAGTAGTGAAGGGTTGTTTGCAGTGCTGCTTCAGGACTCTGGATCTAAGCAGCATCATCTGTTAGAAATACTTGCTGCTGTATTATTTGGGGGGCAGTGGTGGTCAGAGCAAGAATTGATGAGAGATTTCATTGTCCTTTCTCTCCCACCAATGATATATTTTGTTTTACAGCTTTCTCAGTAGCTTTATTGCTAAGAGCACCAGGGTCTAATAGGATCAAAGCTTGGAATAGAAACCTGTGGTGGAAATAGCCTGTGTGGCCTGGATGTCTTTGTGAGCTCAAAACTTACAGTGCTGTTGAGTCTCTGGGTGCTTAGTCCTCGTCCTTCTCCATGAAGTCACACATACCCAGCCAGTTTAACCCTCTGTGAGCATCCTGCTGTCATGGCAGTGGAGGATTATCATCAGAATATTTACTTCTACATTTATTATGAATGGCTTTCTGGGCCTCTTCTTCAGACTTCATTATTCTTGTGGTACTTCAATTTTGCCACCTAGGGAGGACCTGCATAAGATAAGCTTGCAAGGGAATCTAATTTCTAATTAATAATGCATTTTAATTTAACAACTAATAATTTTACATGCTAATTTGGAATTGAGCTTTCCCTTGATGACTAGAGAAGAGTATTTAAATAATGGTATAACTCACTACAAGATTCCCTCCTTCCTTATTCCCATCAGTTTTATATTATTCCTTGGACACATGTGAGCTCTTCCCCAGGCTGATGTGATGGACAGAGATAAAACAATCATCCTTAGATGATCCTTAGAATAGATCCTTATTGTCTAGAAAATTGAATTAGAAATTTTATGGTCTTGTTCTTACCAACTTCAGTACTCTTCAGAAGCTACTCCTAAGAAGGATGATAAATGTAGTAACAACCCAGAACTACTATGATATGTTTGTGTAAGAACATAATTAGTTGGTAAAGGTTTATTTTATCAATGTTTCTTGTAATGTGCATTTTAAAGTGACCACACATCTATGTTTCTAATAGTGTATTAAGTGAAAATGAATTGAAATGAATATGTGCTGGAGGAAAGGGCTGTCAGTCCCCAGCTGAGAGAGTCCAGGTGCAGACTGCAGAGTACAGCTGATAAGAGTGAATCACCTCACAAGGTGGGAGCAGGGAACTCTGGCTGTGCACAGATTATAAACATGGTGCTCTCTCCGAGCTCCCATGGTAGGCCCTGGCAGGTTTCCTGATCTGGTGATGAAACCACCTGGCTGGTGGTGGTACCAAAGCCCCAGTACTTGAGTTGTGCCTGGAAACATCCCATGGTGATGTCTTACCTCCCCCTTTTCCAAAAAACAGCCAGTGTTCAAATGTGTGCCTTTCTGTGCTTCTAACTCCCTCTCTCAGCATAGGATAACATTTGAGAGAAACAACTCTTTTCTTTTAAGGTCTCCAGTCTCAAAAGGAAGTTCAAAATTATGTTGGGGTGTGACTGTCCTGGGACTCTGCCTTGGACTGTCTGTCACTCATGTCTGTGGCATAAATAAGAATGAAACTCCTGATACAAACCTCTGTCTTGAGTGAGAATTGATTTCCATTTTACTGATAACTCAGAGCTGATGATCTCACAACAGCTACTACAGCTCCGTGCTCGGCAGAGCTGGATAGCAAGGAAAAGGTGGATGCTCAGGGAGCAGTTTCAGAGGAGATGATACAGAGAAGTAGCATCCATTATAACTGGAGAGAGGAGTGCTGGATGCTCTCAGTTTGGATCTTGCTGTTCAAGACTGCTAATTAGCCCACATGCCTCCCTGCTGGCAGCTGAAGTGTTTCTGTTTTGCAGTTCAGGTCCATCCTGAAAATAGTCCAGAGCTGCAGGAACTCCTGGGGTTTGAGGGCCTTCTCTGCCTGCTGGCACCCGACCTTGTTTCTGCCCATACTGGTTGAAAAGTTGTTTGGATTGCAGGGAGCTGTGGAAAGCTCCAAGATCACTGCACTACTGCTCGTTTAGTTACTCACTAAGTTTGAATGACTCTGGAAATGGATCTAAATGACCTGCTGGGGAGAAGAAAAGGAGGGAAGTACAGTGGCAGCTCAGCTGCAGATTGAATTCCTCTGCTCTTCAGAATTAGCTTGGAGTAAGGTCTGTCACATCTGCTTTTTCCTCTTTCTTTTATGTTGTTCATGTGGTACAGGGGGAGCAAGAGAAGTTGCTGGCACCGTTAGACATGTAACATTAACATCCTGGTAATCATGTTTATACTTTCATACTCAAAATTCCCCACTTTGAACTTGTTCCTCTTTAGTGAGGTGGGTTGGCGTGCTTGTAACACAACTCAGCACTTGATCTGAGTCCAAATGCCTTTCTCATGTCTGCAAGGTAGAGCTGCCTCTGATAACTCAAACACGCTGCCTTTTTGTGGCATCCTCCGTGGATGAGTAGGATTTTAGAGAACTATTCAAAGCAAACTGTTTGGGGGAGGAGGAAAGTCTGTCTCAAGGAGTGCTGGAAGAGAGGCACTGCCAGGAAAGGAGGTTTCTTGGAGTCCCAGAAAACAAAGACTGATGTTGAAAAGATTGTAAAGACTATGCTTGACTTGGACAAATAGCAAGGTACTGATTCTCCCTTCCAGGCCAGGTAGCCTCTTCCCCTCCTTGCTCCAGCTGCTCTGTCCTGCCTTGCTGGGCAGTTTTTCTGTAGATTCTTTTCATAAATGTTTTCTGTGATATAATGAGGATTCAAAATAAGCATTTCTATGATTTCTCTTTTTTTTCCTCTCCCATTCTTCAGGCTGTTCACTTTTCCTGACCCTTCTTGAGGGTCTTTGGTCCCACATTCCAACTTTGTCCCCCTGGCTTGTCCTGGTGGTTATTTAGGGGTTTCAGAATAGGGACACACACAGCCCTTCCAGTTACTGTCACTTTCTCTGCATTCCCATATTTTCCTAACTCTGGTGGTGGAGAACAGTTCACAAAACACAGCAGATTCTGCTGCAGAAACACAGACAGAAATCTATGCATGGAATAAAAATGCTCTTGAATAGAGCTGCTGTGGAAATAGGTTCCCCATGCTGGTTTTGTTGTATTAAATACATTTCAGTCAATGATTCACTCCCAGCAATATGAAATAAAAAGCCAAAATCCTGATTATTATGTACCACTAATCATTTGTGGCTGACACACCATTTTAAAAAGACAAGGTGGCTTTTAAAGTACTCATTTAAAAAAATAATTTACTTTACCATATTATGAAATTATTTTCCCAAATGTAAAAAACTTGACAATTTTTTCCTGTTTCTGCAGGTGGTTGTGAATTCATGAACTCAGTTAATGAAAACCAGAATTCCCTCTGTTAAACTTTCTATGGTGTTGGGTGCCAGTTTTCTGACGCTGCCACAGATCAAATGAAAACATAAAGCTATACATTTGCTTCTCCCCTGACTCCTTGAATAATTCTACCTCTGGGGTGAAGTTTCCTTCAGTACTTCTATAAAACTTAATTACAGTTAATAAGTAGATTTCTTTTAATCCCAAACAGTGTATAGAGTGAAGGACAACTCAGTGGAAACCCATGGACTTCAATATCCACTTCTCCCCCAAATATAATTTACCAAAAGTATAAAAGGAAAAGGTAAGCAATCCCTACAAGCAAAAATATGTATTTTAGTGTTACTGGAAAAATTTCTTTTCATTTTCCCCATAGGTGGGAGTTGATGGTCAGTCTGAAAAAGGCATTCTATAGAAATTCTATCAGAGTTTATATTGGTACTGTCTGGATAAAGTTGAACATTCAGATATTCATTTTTCCCATGAAGTTTCACTTCTGTAATCATTTTCAGGTCAGAGAGAATTTAAACTTTTGGTAAAAAACCAGATGCATAAATTCTGTCCTACCATTCACTCAGGACTATCCATCTGCCCACAGGCTCTGTTTTAAGTAGTGCTGACAATATGTCAAAATCTGGATATTATTTCATTACTATCTCTGGCATAATCCTACACTGTCTTCTCAGGGAAACCAACCCAATCTGTTGAATGAGATTATTGTACAAACAAGCGGAATGAGATACTCTTCTCCAGCAAGTAGGTTGGGTTGGCAGGAGATTGTGAGGGGACTTTGCTCCCCAAATGACCCCAAGTGGCCAAAGGGCTTTTCCTTACCCTACAATACAATGCCATAAGGTCATGTTTACCTGTAAAAATTGGGACAGAGAAAGGTAGATTTCTGGCTTCCAAGGTGGCTTCTCTTTGGAGACCAACTGGTCAGTGTGGTGGAGCTGGTGAGTCATTTCCTTTACTTCATTTCTGTCTCTTTCCTTCACCTATTAAACTGTTTTTACCTCACCCCATATGCATTCCCACTTCTGCTCTTCCTCTTTTCTGCCCTGTCCTGCTGGGGAAGGGAGAGTGAGTGGTTGTGTGGCTGCTGGCCAGGGTCAACCCACTACATCCAACAGAAATGTTATAGTGTGGAAAGATGTGGAGAATAGAATGATAAGATTTTTCATGGAAGCTTATTTGGATTTTATGTGAATTAGAGGATACAAGAAATTCATGATTGTTATTGCTAGCAAATCCTGGGATCCTAGTATCTCCCATGATACCCCTTGGTCCCCATTATCCTCGAAGTGAACAGACAGACAACACTGGAGAGGGGAAATAAAATTGTCCTGTAGACACTGCTGGTTTTGTCTTCACCCTGACTGAAACCTGGCATAAGAATTTTACTTTCTTCCTATCACAGCCTTGCCTGCTGTTGATAATTTCCTTTCTTCAATACCATTCTTTCTGTTTATCTTTTCTCTCTCTGCCTTCCCAAAATAGAACGATTTTCAAACTCAGCAGGAACATTTTCAAATGTGGATTTTCCCCTGTAATGGACCTTGCATCAAAACATAAGGCAATTAGGGATACACTTTAACTGCTTTCCTTCCATTTTCCTGCTGCTTAAATATTTGAAAGAAATTCAACAAGAGTTGTCCCAGTAGGGACCTGAAGACTGACATAGTATTTTAGGATTTAATTTTACAACAAAGAGCCAGGATTTAATTAACATTCTTGCTCTTTGGGAGACCTGAGACACAGGATCCAGTTCCTCTGAAAACCACTGCTTGCTTCTCTTGCAGTTACTGAGCTCATTAATCTCTCTGATATGGTTCTTAAGGGTACAGCTCTGTTTTATTTTGATCAAGTTAAAGTGCTAAATATTTTACAGAGACAATGAAACTCCTTGTCCTACCTTGCAGAGAACATCATTTAAACAAACCAGTAACAGAAGAGCAAGGGGGAAAAGAAATGGAAATTCAGGAGCAGAAAAAGTTGTGGGATATGTTGACTTCCTCTGTTTGCCTGACACCTGTGCCCCTGGGTTTGTGCTTCCAAACATATGAAATACGATAGAACAGGACAATGAGAAATTTAACCCTTAGTTTACATTAAACACCACACAATATACACAAACAGCACTGCTGAAACCAGTTTCTTCCTCTGAAACATTTCCCATCTTTCAAGTCAGACTTCATTCCTCTTCTAGGAGGGAGAGTTCCCAAAAGCCACAGAAACTGCCCACGAAACCAGCCTAACCCAAACCCAGCCAGGCAGTACTGATGGGTTTGCCTGGTGGCAGTGACCATTGCATGTAGAAATCTCTAAGTCATCAATAAGAAGAAACATTACAGAAGAACAATTGTGCAAAATTCTGATGGGGGAAAATTTTAAGTTCTGTATGATACCTTATAAATCCTCTTGCTGAGAGAAGCGGTGAACTGAGGGGGAAGTGACATGGCTGCACAACCAGAGGGCACAAAGTGACAGCTGGAAGAGTAGACACAGCCACTACTACTGAAACAGTGAATGAAGTGCAGTTAAACAAAGTGAGTGTGATGTGCAGAGTCTGGGTGTTCAAATATAACGAGTGAGTTTATGTGCCTTGTTTTGGGAGAGAGAGAGTCCATGTTTCTGAGGTGTGTTTCCTATTTTTTGTGTGTTGTCATCCACCAGAGCCCTGTTCCTGTGAACTCCCACCCCAAGGAGAAGCTGGTGTGTGCTGTGGCCTGCTCAGTCAGCACATCTCTGCTCTGTGCAGAAGCCAGACTGTGGAGTAGGGATGAAAGGAAAGGCTGCTGTGACCTTCTGCCCACACCGACCTGAAATCCACAGGAAAATGAGATGCACAGACTTGGAAACCAGGAAACTCCTCTTGGCCTAGTAATATATAATTTCCATCCAGTCATACAGAAGCCTCCTAGATTAATCTGCTCCTTTATACTGTGCCTCAAAGTCAAGTCCCGTCTCAGAGGTGACCTACTTGGGCACTAAGCCTGTGGCTGGAATAGAAATGATAATGCTGATACGTAAAAGCACTTGTACAGGCTCTGCCTGGCCATGAACTACCTCAATTCAGCTCCTCCTCTCTTACTGACTCCTCATTCAAAGTGCAGGTGTAATTCTGCTCTGCTAATGTGGGTAGAGAAAAGTTTCAGGCACCTGATACACAACAATCTGAAATGGTGGAAAGAATTTGCTTGGCTAAAGAGACTGATTTGTAGGCAAGAATTACATTTTATCTTGCCAAGCATCTGAGGTTGAAAAATTGGAGTGAACTGTATTGCCATGATGGCCTGGTGTCTGTAATATGATTGTGTTTTGTGGATACGAAATTAATAATATTCACCTAAGACATGTATGATTTCCAGTAGAGACAGAATTTTAGTTGGTGTAAAAGCAAGAGGAAAGCAAAATTCTAGTTGTTCTTCAAGTGGTCTTTTTCACTTTCCCACATTTTCCCCCAAAGCAAAATTACATCCATTCATTTCAAAATGCAAGGTAAAAGCAAAACATTGTTAAAGTCCCAGTTTCCAAATGCTTTTTTTTTCTCTGTGTAGTTTGCTATAAAAGATCTACTTCTCCCATCAGAGACCAGGCAATTTCACTTCCCTGTCAAATCGACTTTCAAGTGTTTTTGGCAATTAAACACCTGAGACACAATGAAAAGTGGTTTTCCTTAGTCTTCTTGCCTATATTAATGAGTCTCTGTCTCTTGTTTTTCTGGGGGAAGATGACTTAGGAATAAACTACAAATGGAGATGTATTTGCTTCATGTACTATCAAAACCAGCAAGCAGGGCTAGGACAGGGATGGTTGTTTTGGGGGATTTTTATGTTTGTTTTTAACAGAAACAGCTACACTGCAACCATAAAAACAAGAGAGGAAATTGAGTATTTATCAAATTCTGTAGTGATTAAGATGTTAATCCCAATGAACTATTGGCCTTAGCTCTAATCTCTGAGAAAAGGGGATAAGGACATTTGACTTGGGTTTGCCTGTTTCTCTACCTGTGCAGTGCAGGACTGTGCAGGACCATTTGACAGATGCACCAGATGAGTTACTTTGGAGCTTACTGGGAAGAATTTCTAATTTTTTATATGTGCATACAGAGTGTTTTTGCTTTTCTGTTTCAGCAAACCATGTGTTTGCCACATACTTATCCTGTAAAACAGTGTGCAAGTGCTAACATTTTTAAAATAAAATTGTATCATGATAAGTCTTGATTCTCACAGCACTAAAAAATGTTTGTGTACAGGTGCTCATCTAAACCTGGAAATCAGAGAAAACATTTTATTGTGCTATAGAAGATTCTCAGCATTTGACTGTGCCAAGGAAACAAGTCTTGTTACAACCAAGGTGAATTTCTGTGCAAATGCTGGTGAAAATATCCAAAGAATAGGAAACAACCAATAATCCCCCAAATAAAACAGCAGAGATAAAACTGGAAGTATTCAGCAGTATTAAGGGATGAAACATGTTACCAGGATGCTGTAATTATTTTTGAATCAACGTTATAAGTCCAGAAAATAGGGTTAAGGTTTTACTGAAAGAAAATTCTAAATGAATTAACTTCTGTAAATACTTGAACACCCAAACCACCTGAGCATGTCACTCTGCAATAAAGAGTTATGATTAATTCACAGATTACTTATAGTCCTACCTGAGGTCACATTTGGTTTAACACATGTATGCAGTGTTTTCTATTTTTTACCCCTTGGTAGACTACTTTCAATATACTCTTCTAGATCTTATTTCCTTCTATTTGAGATAGTAAGTGTAAATCTTCTGAAGTTTAGGATTCTTGATTCTGAAGAAACTACAGATGAGCAAGGTGAACAGTAGATTTATTTAAAAGAAAGGAATAGCATCTCAGTCTAAAGTAAAACAAGGCTCAATTTTATGAGTACTGAAGTCTAGTCCCACTAATTAGACTCTACAAAAGTGTGATGGGGTATTATTACCTCTACACATTTAAACCCCTATATTATAAACCATTGAACTTCAAATGCCATATTCATTTATATATTTGAGGTCAGTGGAAAATATGATCCTTAATGCATTTCCACTGAACTAGCTAGGAACAGCCATGGGAATGACATATTGGGCAGCTGCCCACAAAGTCCACCAAAGCCTCACAGAAGTCCTGAACCAAATTTAAATAAGATTCGTTTTAATAAGGAGCATCTCTCTTATGAGGAGAGACTGCGGGCGCTGGGCCTGTTTGGTCTGGAGAAGGCTGAGTGGGGATTCCATACATACATAGAAATATGTCCATATTTATATATGGGTGCCAAGAGGATGGTGCCAGACTCATTTCAGTGGTGCCCAGCATCAGGACAAGGAGGAATGAGCAGAAACTAAAACATGAGAAGTTTCACCTCAACACGAGGAAGAGTTTCTTTCCACTGAGGGTGGCAGAGCTCTGGAACAGCTGCCCAGGGAGGCTGTTGTGTCTCCCTGTCTGGGGACATTGCAGACCCACCTGGACACGTCCCTGTGTCACTGCTCCAGGTGACCCTGCTGGACAGGGGGGTTGGACTGGACAATCTCCAGAGGTCACTCCAATCCCGACTATTCGTGATTCACCCCCTCAGCCGGCTGTCAGCGCTCGGGGTGACCCGGGGGGCTCTGACCCTCAGGCGCCTCAGGCCCTCCCTCAGGGGCTGCCGGCGGCGCAGGCCGGGAACCCCACCGTTCCCCTCAGGAACCCCACCGCTCCCCTCAGGAACCCCATCGCTTCCCGGGCCGGGAACCCCACCGTTCCCCTCAGGAACCCCATCGCTCCCCGGGCCAGGAACCCCATCGCTCCCCGGGCCGGGAACCCCATCGCTCCCCTCAGGAACCCCATCGCTTCCCGGGCCGGGAACCCCACCGTTCCCCTCAGGAACCCCATCTATCCCCGGGCCGAACCCCACCCCCAACGGAACCCCATCGCTCCCATTCAGGAACCCCATCGCTCCCGGGCCCGCTTCCCCTCGCTGCCGCCCCAGTGCCCTGTTCCGGGTTCCCCGGCGGCGGCGCTCCCCGGAAGCGGTAATGCCAGCCCGGTGATCCAGGAAGCGGATGAGCCTCTCCCGCCCGCCTTCCCCTCCGGAGCGGCGCTGCGGGACGCGGGGAAGGGGGTGGGGGGAGGCGGGGGGGGGCGGCAGCGGCAGCACCATCGCGGCCCGGCCCGGCCCGTGCAGCCCCCCGGCCGTGTGTCCATGGCGCCGGGCGGCCGGGGGAGCCGGGGCTGACGACCCCGCCCGCTCATGGACCCCGCCGAGGAGGAGGAGGGCAGGGAGAAGCCCCCCGTGATCTACACCATGGAGAACAAGCCCATCGTGACCTGTGAGTGCCCCGCCGCCGCTCTGGGGCTGGGGTCCGGCGGTGTCCCCGGGCCCGGGGGAGCCAGGAGGGGTGGCTGCTTTTGGGGGTTCCGCAGCTCCGGGTGGGGACACGGCGCCTGCAGAGGGATCTATCTGATGGCGGGGTTTGCCTCTTCACCGCTTCCCCCCTTTCTAAGGGCAGCGGGCAAACTTGGGGTTGTGTCTGTAGGAAATAGCGAGCCGAATGTCGTGCTTAGGACAGCAGGATAATAAAATAGGATAATAAATCTTGAACCCCGAACTTCTTGCCGGCGAGCTTTGTGTGGCTTTGCTGGTGCTAAGCGAAGTTGCGAGCAGGCATCCTCTGCGGCGATCCCATTGATGCATTCCCACTGACATTATAATTCAATCTTCAGCTGCTGTGCTTTGGTTCCATCCCTGAGACACTTTAGTTAGCCAGAACAGGATCTCGTGCTTCCAGCGATGAATTAGTTCTTTCAGGTATCAGAGACATGCAGCTGGTCCTTGTGTAAACCCCCTGCTCTCACAGGTATAGAGGGGTGCACTCAAAATTCCCTTAAAACAAGCAGGTGGACTAGGCTGGGCATTAGGAAGCATTTCTTTTATGAGACAGCGATCAGACACTGGAAGAAGCTCCCCGGAGAGGTGTGTGTATCTGTCCCAAGTCTGGCAGTGTCTAAGGGACATTTGGACAGTGCCCTTAACATGCTGTAAGTTTTGGTCAGCCCTGAAGTGGTCAGGCAGTTGGACCAGATGATCCTGGTCGGTTCCTTCCAGCTATTCTATTCTATTCTATTCTGTTCTGTTCTGTTCTGTTCTATTCTATTCTGTTCTATTCTATTCTATTCTATATTCTATTCTATTCTACTACATCCATAATGCTGTTAATAAAAGGGTAAGGTGAATGAGATCAGCATAGAAAATTCTGCTTGTTCTCTTTTAACAAAAGGTAGCCAGTGGCCGTTCTTAGTCAGAAGTATCTCTACTGATGATGTAACAAAATACATATTTGCACTTTATCACTAGAACACTGGGAATGCTTTATGTGCCTGTGAAATAGAAACTTGTTTCACAGTTGTGTGTTGTCTTATTGTGGAGTAAGCATTTATTAGTGATAAAAGGTCTCAGACCTTACTTACAAAAAGTATCCAACTGTAACCTTGTAGCTGTATAATTGTGGAACTCTGTGTATATGTTTTCTCCAGACTATCTTGTAAGTGTGCTTTTTTCTGTCTTAAACTTTTTTCCTTTTTTTGAATGCAGTTCATAAGCTGAAGTGAACAGGATCTGTACTGAATCTTCTCTACTCACCTATTTCAAGAACTCTGAAATCCATTCACTTCAGATTTAAAGTCAGGAAAATGTACATATCAGAAACATCTGGAGGATATATTTTGCTGGTGTTAATGCAACTGTTCAGGCTGTGGGGGATTGCTTTTTAGATTTTCTGGCTTTATTTGTATTCAGAATTAGAAAGTCTCCATGCCTGTGGCAGGGGGACATGGTGGTGCAGGTCAGTTTTCACTGTTCTTGTATGATTTGAATAAGTAACATTTTAGTCTGTTGAAGTGCACACAGTTTTACCTCAAGCTTGGGTTTTTTGTTGAGAGGTGCTGAAAAGAACTCTAGTCTCTTTGTACAAGGAAATTTTCAAAATTCCAATAATTAAATGTAACTAGGTCTCAATCAAGCCCAGTTGTCTGATATTGAAAATAATACTAATTTTCTGTGGTAAGTGAGCACACATTATGTTTGTAAAATGTTTTGGACTTATCCCCATCCAGTATGGTAGCAGCAGACTTAAAAATGAGGTAAGAGGTGAGCATTATGTATCATTTGTATACCTTGCTCCTGGACTCAGGGCATCATTTCTGGTGCTCTGGACAAGCACAGCAGTAATATCTTTACTGGTATGGACAAGAGTGGCTTGGTCTGAGACAGCCTAATTCAGGAATTAAGGTTAATTCAACAAAAGTGCTCAGAGATTACCTCTCTGGTGAATGTAGTAAGGCTGACTTGCTATATTTTAAACCCAAACGATTTGATTTCAATGGGAAAGGCATTTTACTGTAACTGCTTTAGTTTCCTTTCTTCTCTGTCGAGAGAAGTGGAGTACTTAGAGACTGTAGAATTTCAAATAATATTGCCAGTGATTTGTGGAGAGGTAAGGCTTGGCCTTGCAGGGAAAGGATTGACTTGGTTTGTTGCGAAACCCGTTAAAAGCCATGGTACTAGAAACTGCTCAACAAACACAGTTCATCTTTTGTCTGTGGTTCCAGTTTCAGGCAGTTGGAGTTGTCTGGGATAAGTGTCCCACCCAGGAGACACACAGGGAGGAAAACAGACCTGTGAGGGGATGGCTGGGTTTTGATTATATGGTGCTTTTCAGAACATTAAGTGTTTCCTTTTGTTACAAGATGTAGATTAATCTGTGGCAGGTAAACATTTGTATCACGAAATACTCCTATTAACTCTTAGGGTTTATTCTTAATAAAAGAGAAGTGAAGAGGGAGTTTTGTTCACAGTGGAACTTCTTTTCAACACTCTGCATACCAGAGTTGTTTTGTAAACAAATGTTTGTACATTCTTGAAATAAATTTGACAGTACTCTGAAAGGAATGCTTCTTTGGTAAAGAGAATTATGCTTTCAGATCTGTGATTTAGTTTGTATTGTAACAGTAGTTATTTGTTATATTTGCACAACCTTGAATTCAGCACTCTATGTATCTACAGGCTTTGGCCTATGCAAAAAATATGGCAGGTTCCACTTGTCTTGGATATCTGAAATATGCAAACTTTTTGTCAGTACTTTTTTCATGTTAGTACTGTAACTTAATCATTTTGCCCTCAGGGAACTGTGTGCAGGTGAATTAGCCTTGTTTTTATCATGTCTGTATTAGTGGAAGTACCCTGTAATTTTAACAGAGAGTTTTTAGATTCATAGAATTCAGCAAGGCATGACAAACTTCTGGAGACTCTTTCTCTAGGCAGACAGACAACCATATTTTCTAAGTGTGGAAAAAGTAGTATATCCACAGAAAGTTTTTATTCCTTTATGCTTTTTTCCCTTTTCTCAGTGTGGCAGCATCCCTGAGTTTTAAATCATTCTTGTCAGGTAGGACTGAGTGCCATGATGACTCATTTCCAAATTAATTTGAGCCATATTTTTTTACACTGTCAGTCTTACTAGATTGCAAACCCACTGGGGAGTTTCACTGTCCAGCTGTGGTTTTGCTCACTCTGGCACGTTACTTTGCAAACTCTCAACTCAAGTTTGTGGCAATTTATCTGCATTGCTACCAGACCTGGTAAGCTTACAATGTGTTTTGAGTCATCTTCTAGCTTTCTTACTGCTGTGGAAGTATTCTTTTTAGCACCATTAATATTTTTTTTGTTTTATTTGCAGAGGCAAGTTGAGTGTTTGCATCGAACATCTTGAACTTGGGTGGTTTCTGTACAATGTTGACTTTACAAAGTCCCTAAAGCAGTGCAGACTGCTTTCCTAGGAAACCCAAACAATGTTGTTTCCTTCTCATGAATCCTATTTGAAACTTTGAGAAAGTCTTTGGAGCTTCAGTGTAATGTTGCACATATATATCAGCCATAGAACTCATCCTTATGTAGTTGATTTGCACTTTAATTATTAGCTCTGTCTATCCATATGAAGAGGAGGCTGAAGACTAAAGGCAATTCTGCTAAATGAAGTAACTAATAGGTTTTTCAGAGCTTTCCTAATAAGCTGTTCTTTTGTAATTACCTTCATGCAGTTGTGGAATATTCCATTATCAGCTTGTAGTATCTGTTTATATTGTCTAGTATCTGTTTATATTGAGTGTTTGCGTGTTTGCTCTCATTATCAATAATCTGTTTTAGCACAATGGACTTATATATAATCTTTGGAGAGAATGGGATGCATCAGTTTTATCTGGTCCATGTTCAGAATGTGCTGTGATACAGCAACAGAAAAGCCATCAGCAAAAGCTTTGTAGGCCCAGGAATAGAAAATGTTTGCAATTATCTACAGCAGGAACAGAAAGATTAATAAAAGTAAGGGGTGGGGAGGGAAAGGGAAGAATTTTGCATTTTTTTGTAGTGAAAATAAATACTTGCAGTTAAGAATATTGTTCTGGGACTAGAGGAGCTTGATTCAAAAGTTCTTCTGTTACCAGTAGATAGATGTAATAAAAAAATATGCCAGCAAGAAGTGGGATGTAGCCCAAGTGATTAGAATGATTTGCTGCAAATGAGACCATTTAACAGCTGTATGCTACAAATGCCTTTTCCCTGTTTCAAACAGAACTCCTGCCTGCATTGTAAGTCATCACTATTGTGTAGTTGATCCATTATGCTGTGCTTAAATATTTGATTACATATGTCATGAGAAGAAGTGGCATAGTCTTGTTAGTGTTAACCTGTTTTACAGATTTAGAAGTGCAAGAGTAAAGTTTTGCTGGAAGGATTTTCTCCTAGTGAATCAGCTAAGGTTTTTGTATAGCAATTTAGCTGTGTTGTGTCTTGATTTTTGACTCTTTTGAATATAAGTTTGGGTTGGGGGAGAGGAGAACTTTTAAAAGATACAAATACAAAAACCTCACCAGCCTTCTAAAACTTCAGGTAGATCCACTTATAACAGGCTAGTGATTTAAGAAAAAATATTCAGAGCAGAACTTTTTACCAGTGGAAAAGTCAGTGGAGTCAGAAAGGTTAGCTGTGAGTGATATTTGGGGATAAAACACAAACAAAACTACACTGAAGTGTAGTCTTGGCCCTGTGTTCTTTTAAAGGTATTCAAAGCCTTTTATCTCAGTTGACTGGGCCTGTCACTGGTATCAAAGGAAAATATTTGTCTTCTTTAGTCATCTGACCTCAGGAGTTTTTGTTTTACACTGCCTGTGTAGTTACTGGGTTATGATAATTTCCTCTAGAGGAAAAAAAAATCATTGTGGGATATTCAGATACTACAGTGACAAAGCCTCTAAGCATCTAAGAAGTTTGGAAAGTGTTAGGAAAAAAATAGGTTATTGGGGATTTTGGTGTTTTTAGGCAGGCATGAACCTAAAAAATGTCAACATTTTATGGTTCTTTGGTATTAGACAGCTGCTACAAAGAGTACTTGTTCCTCTTGGAAGTCCTGGTTAGATGGTCATTCCAGTTTTCATTGTTCCTGTACAAATTTAGAAGTAGAACAAGTGTCCTAGATAGGGAAAGAGGGAAGGGAGGAAGGCTGAACTGATTTGATCTACCAAAATGTCAGGAAGAAAGTCAAGGAGGAAAGGATCACAGAATTGTTTGGGTTAGAAGAGACTTTAAAGATCATCCAGTTCCAACCCCCTGCCATGGGCAGGGACACCTTGCACTATCCCAGGTTGCTCAGAACTCCATCCAGCCTGGCTTGGACACTTCCAGGGATCCAGGGACAGCCACAGCTTCTCTGGACAACCTGTGCCAGGGCTCACCACCCTCACAGGGAAGAATTTGTTCCTGATCTCTAAATCTACCCTCTTTCAGCTCAAAGCCATTGCCCCTTGTCCTGCCAGGACATTCCCCTGTACAAAGTCCCTCTCCAGCTCTCTTGGAGCCCCTTTAGGCACTGGAAAGGGCTCTCAGGTCAGTCTTCCCAAGCTGAACAACCCCAGCTCTCAGCCTCTCTCATAGCAGAGGTGCCCCAGCACCCTGAGCATCTTTGTGTCCCTCTTCTGCTCCCACTCCAACAGGCTGATGTGATTTTCATGTTGAGGACCCCAGGGCTGGAGGCAGCTCTGCAGGTGGGGTCTCACCTGAGTGGGGCAGAGGGGCAGAATCCTCCCTTCCCTGCTGCCCACGGGGCTTTGGATGTCCTGTCAGCCCAGGACACGTTTGGCTTGCTAGGCTGTGAGGGCACATGTCCAGCTCATATCCAGCCTCTCATCCACCAGCACCCCTGAGTGCTTCTCCTCAGGGCTGCTCTCAATCCATTCTCCGCCCATAGCACGTGAAGTTTAAAGATAAATAGCAAAGGCCCTACCTTTTGAACTTTGTAATGGGGAAAGAAAGGAAACATGTGCTTTCTTCTCTTTCTCCTGGTGTATTTATTTTTAACATATATCTTGAACATTACTGCTTTCAATTGTTGTGTTCGTGTTAACACTTCATGTACCCAATACTTGGTGTGGCATCACCAAAAGAATTACTGTGCTCTTTCAAGATTTTGGGGGGGGGGGGGGGGGTGTGCTGACAGCCAGATGGACAATAGATTAATTAAGACATACATAGTTTAAAAGCTGAGATAGGTGCTCCAGAGGCAACTGGACTTTTTAATGTTATTCCCTAGTTATTATGTCTAGTTATCATGTGGGATATTTAGGTCTTACTTGCCTGTTGAATCTAAAAGATGAAAACCCTTCTCTAGAAGCCTGCTTGATTTTAGTTAAAATAGGATTCCAGAGTTACTTTTCCTTCCCATCTGTGCACATCCTTCCTTCTCCTTTTCAGTTGTATCTGATAATCATTTACATTCTGGACAGAGGCAGCTTTTCACTATTACTGACAGCCATAGAATGGTTTGGGTTGGGTCTTAGTGTTGAGACCAATCCACTGAAATGAATTTGCTGTGATACAGCTAAGTCATCATCTCGCTTTGATTTTGTGGTTTTTTGGGTTTTTTTACTTTTCTGAAACCCCTCAACCAAAGCAACCTCCGTGAGTTGCAAAAATCTACGACAAAAATCCTACAGCAAAATATTTGAAGCAATTCTCAGTTTTGTGCAGACTTTTGGGGTTTGCTCTAAGTTTGAATTCCAGAGTTACTTGGGGTTTTGGAATGTTGCATTCAAAATTCACAGAGTTCACTCAGATACAAGCAAACTTCCTCTAGTGGTGTGGTTTGTTTTTTCTCCTTTATTTCTTCTTTATTTTCCATCTTATTTTTTTCATTTTTTAAAATGTTTTGGAAAGTAGACCATGAGTACACCAACTACTAATGCATCAGAGGCAAGTACATAGGGAAGACAAGGAGACTTCTGCCATGCTTGAGGCCTCTTGAGTCATAGGAATCTTGCTCAACACCACTCCAGAAATAGTGATGTTTTGGGATGTTTTGTTCTGTTCTTGTCTCCTTGCTGTGAGTTGCTCCCTCCCTCCCTCCCTGCAGCCCAGGAGCACCCAGTTCACAATTTACTGTGCATCTTTTCAGCCTGATAGCTATTACAATTCCTTGCTACTTACTGGTCTCAGCACTGGTCCAGTGTCAGTCCTGTGCTGGTGTTGCCTGCTGATAACTTCACTTCTAGTGTTCTTGGCTTTATCAGGTCCAACATGCTGATTACAGTAGATACAGGGTCCACTTGAGCAGCACATGAAAAGTTACAGCCCTTTGGGTGTTGGAAATAAGTGGTAGCAGCTTTGGTCTGTGTTCAAAGCCAGCCAATGTATTTTGCATTGAAGGTCTGTTCTCACTTTTCTTCTAATCCTGGAGCACTGTGTTGCCTTGATCATAAACCACATTCTTATGTGTATCTGATATGCCCTCAAAACCAATGCTGGAGGAAAAGCTGACTGGTTTTTAAATGAATATACCTGTTTTAAGCTGATAATGTGATGTGGCTGACTGGAATAGCAGGGTGCTTACACATTATGCTTTAGTTCCTCTATATTCAGGAGCAATCCTTTTTACTTAAGATGTTGAAATCTGGAATTTTTTTGTGGCATACATTGAATTTTTAGGTGCAGTGCATAAGAACTACTTCGTTACGCTCCAGAGATGAAATATGTGGTTTTGTTCTTTCCAGCAGACTTCAAACTCACAGGCTCTCATTTTGATGTGGTCATCGTGCAGCTGCTCAGTCACTAAGCCATGTTTCACTCTCTGTGGGCAGTAATGAGTTGCAAATCAATAGACTGTTCTGGGCTCGGCTCATAGAGGTGTAACTAGGTATAAAACAGCATTAACAATATGGCCAACGCTTGTTTCAGTGTTCATTCTGGGCATTTGTTTGCAGTCTTAAATAGCATTTGCTGTGGTACACTTAATTCAGACAGGATGAAGGTGAAGGATCAAGCATAAAGTACTTTTGTGGAGAAATAAGGCTAAACCACTAATAGTAGAGGGGTTTTGTTTGTTTTTCTTTTGTTTTTTAGCTATTCTATGAAATTACATTGTTGAATAATAGCTAATGTGGTCAGACATCAGAAGAGCTGTTTTTGCTTGTTCCTGCATTTAATCAGACTTCTAAAATTTAATTTTTGAATAGGCTTTATTGTGTGGTGATAGCATTGTGCTAATGCTGGTAATCAAAATAATATATGTGAGAAAAGTGATGTATAATAATATATGTGAGAATAATATATATATATGAGAAAATTGGGAAAAGGTGAGTGGACTAGAAAAGGATTTGTAAAGTAAACTAAAGAATGCTAAGTAATTGGTGGCAATGCCTGGCTGTGTGGCTGAAGGTGAGATTGGGGGGTGGGAAGGAGAAGAAAGGATGTCAGGTACTTCTTCAGCTGCAGCTTCCAGTTCCACAGGAGGGTGAGAAGATGATCTTCCTGTTCTGGTGTGCTGTACAATGGCAGATGATTGTGAAAAAGAAAACTACCAGGAAATAGCAGAATTGCCTATATGACTGTTAAAGTCTTAATTAATGTCTTGTCCTCATCATATCCTCCTTGTACCTAAAGGAAAACAACAGAATTTAAGAATTATTGTTGAAAATACTGATAATACCTGAAAATGCTATGGATAATACATTTTTTCATGCGGTAGACACTACATTTTGCTCTGACTTGTATATAAGTAGCTCCTGCAGTGGTATTTAATGTATTTGTTTGGGACCTGCACTGTGTGAACAGATTTCATTTTTCTGAAGTCCTCAAGAACAGTGTGGTGGTCAGGGAGGTGTTTTCTATTAACAACAGCCCCAGAATAATGAGGAGAGAGGAATCATATCCAGTAAAGCACAGAACATGTACTAAAGCTGATTTTCTGAGGCTAAACCTAGCAACAGAAGGGATGTGAACCACTGTCTAGCCAGGCTTCTGGTTTAGGGAGCCTAAATCCTGCAGTATTTTTATTACGTTTTTTTAACCAATTACTCCAGCTAAGGATCTGCTTGTTTAGTTGTTGGAGTTTGGACCACCTGTTGGAATGATACCCTCTTTGGTATATGGATTACGTAGCTCTGTGGAAAATCATAATAGGAAGTTTATAACAGTGTATGAGTTATGTGCCTCCTTGAAAGTGTTGTTTTAGGTCTTGAGAGTGATTTAAAAACATCTAGTTCAGTGCTGGACTCCAGTTCCCACATAGCAGACAAAATTAAATGTTCTTAATGAAACAACAAACCATGAGAAGAGCAGCTTATTAATAAATACTCTATAATTTGCACATACTAATACATTAATGCCTTTCACTTTTAGGTGCTGGAGATCAGAATTTATTTACTTCCTTGTATCCTACACTTTCTCAGCAGCTTCCTAGAGAACCCATGGAATGGAGGAGGTAAGCTTACATTATATTCTGTGATACTTTTTCAGTGTCTGCTTTTTGACTTGGGTAAATGTGTATTTGTTGTATTCTGAAAAGATCTTACTATAAATTGAGTTGAACAGAGCAACTGACTCGAAGAAATTGGAGAAATTAGATAATCAAAGTGAATGTTGTGCACTTCAGGATGATCTTTTCAACCCTTCAACTTCGCCTAGAGAAAAATGATAGTAATGCTGTGTTTCTCTCCTTGATTTTGTGGTTTGTGGGTTTGTCTTGGTGTGCTTTGATGTACTTTGGCAGCTGTGCTCTGAAAGTGACACGCTTTCTTCTCAATGAGAATATAGGTCGAACTCAAGTGGAATTAGATGTGCTTCCCTTCAGAAAGTTTGGTGATTTGGTACTGTTTTTTGTGATTGGAAAAAATATTTGGGGAATTCCCTTATTTGGTATTTTCTACTTATCCTAGAGATATAGCAAATCTTTCACTGAAAGCTGAAGGGTTTCTTCTTCAAAAAGGAGTCTCTATCTCATTTCAAGTAATAGCAAATTTTAGTTTTAGAAACTGCAGGAAGTGTAGTTTGTGAGTTTCCAGTGCCAGAGTATTTCAGTTTATTCCTTTTCCCCACAACACATGCTCATTTTTCCATGCTGTCCACTAATTTTTAAACTTTGTAGGTCTTATGGCCGTGCTCCGAAGATGATTCACCTGGAATCCAACTTTGTTCAGTTTAAAGAGGAGCTGCTACCCAAGGAGGGGAATAAGGCCCTTTTGACTTTTCCCTTTCTTCATATTTATTGGACAGAATGTTGTGTAAGTACTCAGAAAAACTCAGATTTAAAAATTAAGGTGTTCACACAAACATGAAAAGGAAATGAAAATAACACACAGCACAAGCAGAAAGTCAAAACAATTAAGTCTGGATTGCATAAATGTGCATACCTAATATTGCTGGAAACAAAACTCAGCTTGAGCACTTCTTGCCATAAGCAGTATCTGTTTGTAATGTTACTTGACACTAAGAGACAGGCATTTGAATAACCTGTTTTCAGTACTTTGTCACAAAAAACCCCAGGATCTTACAGTGTTACTGCAGTGGCACAGTGCACTTTCTTCATTACACAGAAATGTGGCCAGGGTGGTTCAGTTATGATCTGTTGGTGCACTGAGATATAAAGATATGCTTTTTTTCTTCAGTTTCATCTTCTGTGTGTGTCCGGTACTAGTGGATGTCAGCAATTTAACTGGGCAAGATTTGGAATGTCTTAATCCTGTTTATCTACAGTTCACTGCTTTTGGTTTGCCTCTGTTGTGAATTAATTATCCAGTTGAAGGACACAGGTGACATCTGATCTGTGACCAGTCAAAAAGAATCCAGAAAGCCTTAAGAATTGTCTGATTTTATCTGTATAAAACCAACCCAGAAGCAAAAAAAAAGGCCAAACAATGCTTCTTCTTTCTTTTTAATTTTTTTTTATGAAAAAGCTTTCAAACAGGTTGAGATTTGTGCTGTGCAGAAGGTGTAAATATCACACTTCTGTTTCTATGTGGGAATAAAACAGTTCAGCTTTGTAATTTCAAACGTGTTTTTAGTATAAAGTTCCAGAATGTGTAAAATAAAGAGTTTAAATTATGTTTAAAAATCTTCATTTCAGTCATCTAAAGAACGATAATGAAAAGTTCAAAGGCCAGAACTTTACTATGCTTTACCTCATTTGATTTCTTTCAGTGACTGAACTTACTGTCACTAATTCCATTTGATATTTCTTTCTGTTTGCCTTCTTTTGGAACAAAACTTGCTTTTTGAAATTGTTCAGAATGCCTGTTTGATTTGATGATTCACCACTTCTCATCCCAGGACACGGAAGTGTACAAAACCACAGTCAAGGACGACATCACCAAGTGGCAGAACGTTCTCAAAGCTCACAGCTCGGTGGACTGGCTGATTGTGGTGGTTGAGAGTGATGCCAAGAAAAAGAACAAAACCAATATCCTTCCCCGAACCTCTATAGTGGATAAAATACGGAATGACTTCTGTAACAAGCAAAGTGACAGGTGAGCATTCTTGGACTTGCAAACAGTTTAATCTTCTGAGCAGTGTGCTGAGTTAAAAACTCAGCTCCCTATGCAAGACATTCCTTGCTCATTTAAAGACTTCCCTTGATGTCCAGCATTCAGACTGATGGCACTGTAAGATCTGTGCTTTGAGGGAGGCTGGCAGCAAGGATAAAGGGAGAAGTTTATTCTCACTTCTTCCTGGGTTCATGGTGGCTTTGAAATGTGTTTCAAACAGATTTCAAGTATCTCCTCCTGGCTAAGAGAGGTTTAAGGGGAGCAGTGTGATGATAATCAGTTTTTAAACCTTCAGGGTATTTTGTTTGCCTGGGTGCTTGTAAAAATCCTATCAGAGTTACAGGCAATGGGAGTGAGGTGAGTAGGGAATATGAAGCCAGTAGGCTTTACTTTTTGCCATTGTACTTTCTGTTGTTCTCTTAATCGCCTTTTCACGCTGAGATAATTGACTTAAGGCCACTTTCTTCAGATGTTTTAATTTTAAGGAAATAATAATGAATATATAAAACTGTTCTGGCTTTCATTAAAGCAAACAAAATAGGATTTTCTAACCAGAAATAGTGTTTTATTTGGATGAGAGTTTTCCCTGTCTTTAGATATAGTGTTAGTTTTTTGAATGTTACCTAATTGGGATAGAAAAACTGAGGAAAGAAGATGCTCTAAAAAAGGTTGATTTATTTGTGAATTAATGGGATCTGTTTATTTTCTGAGAAAAGCCAAGGAAGTTTTAGCACATAGGATGTGTAAAACCAAATTGAGATACTGCAAGAATCTCTTATGGATGATTATTTCAAGTGAGCTAGGAAAGGCTGACTATATGTGATCTAATAGATCTTGATCTCTATTTTGTATAATCCTTACCAGCAGTAGCTATATTTACTGTTCTTCTGATTTGTATTGCTAGGCAGACTTTTCTTTTCTAGGATAGCTACAGCATTACTGATATTTAAGTAGTTGGAATAATGTATCCATTATTTACTTCAAAAAAATCCAAAAGTTTTGGAATACTCATTCTGGGTAAAACACTTCTCATATATTATATCACATGAAAAAGTTTTAAAAAGCTTCCAAACCCCAACCAAAAAAAAACCAACCCAAAACCCCCAACATAGCTACCTCCAAATAAACAAACAAACATAACTCTCAACCTTGTTTTTTTAACTCTGATTAATGTGGAATGAAAAACTAAATGTTGTTCACTCGGAATTTGTCAGGTATGCACAGTATTCATCTGGGAATTTATATGTGAATTATATGTTTTCCTCCTCAAATACAAATTTATCAATCTCTTTACAGATGTGTGGTACTCTCTGACCCTTTGAAAGACTCTTCCCGTTCTCAGGAATCTTGGAATGCCTTCCTGACCAAACTCAGGACATTGCTTCTCATGTCCTTTACCAAAAACTTAGGCAAGTTTGAAGATGACATGAGAACTTTGAGAGAGAAAAGGACTGAGCCAGGGTGGAGCTTCTGCGAGTATTTCATGGTCCAGGTAAGAGTCTCTTGATATTGAAAAATGTACTTGAGTCCTAGTTTTAAAAATGGTGCTGTTTTTTGTTGTGGTTGGATTTCTGGTACTTTTAATGTTCTGATTTGAGGGCTGGGGCAGGAGTTAAGAAACAAAAATTTTTGGATCCTGTTTGCAGCAGGTTTGGGTTACCTTGTCGTGCAGTTAATGCAGTAGTACAGTTTCCTGCTGTTAAAAAAGCAGAGTCTCTTCAGGCTTGTCAAGGTTTTATGAACCTCAATTGAAGCAAACAAATTGCATCTAAAAAGTGATTTAGTAGTTGCTCTTGAATTTGGGGTAAATGCCCCATTACTGTGCCTGTGCAAAGACACTCAAACTCTCAATTGGCATTTAATATGAATGCTGCTGTTTTCTTTGTTCAGATTGTTATCAGTACGGATGGAAATGATGTTTGGAAAAGTGTCTGTTTTGAAGTAGTCCATAGAGAGAGTGCCATGAATTCCATTTTTTAAATAGTTATAATTTTGTTTTACCTGGTTTAGAGAACAGCAAGAACCTCTTGTTTGATAAAATTAAAGGCCTTGATTCCTTTGGAATTTTCTGATCCCTATAGGGTGCTGCTCTCCACTCCACCTCATCCTTACATTTTTCATAAGATACCTACCTTTTCCTACCTTTTTCATAAGATCAATCTAATTTTGAGACTTCTTCCACTTACCAGTTTGGCTTTGTGTACAAAAAACCCTTTTATGATATGCTGCAATTAATGCCTTCATGGTGTAAACAGAGGGGAAAAAAGTAGTACTATTATGGGAGATGAATCTTCAGCATTTATTTATTTAAATTCAAACTTTCAATAGCTGTATGAGCAATATCTTGTAGTGAATCAAGATCTGGATACACATCAGAATTTACTGGCAGAGCTGAATGACTTAATCTGCTTTTTTGAGCCTCCCTGGATTAGGAAGCAATGATGCATCTGCCCCAAGGGCAGGTTTTCCTATATGTGTAAAATAAATGTTAGGAAAAGTAGTTCCTGGAGCTCTGTGGATGGATGGGGACAGGCTGTAATACCAGTGTGAATAATATCAGTAACATGTTCCCTGTACTGCTTGTGTGCCAAAAGGAAGAGCTGGCCTTTGTCTTTGAGATGCTGCAGCAGTTTGAGGATGCTCTGGTGCAGTATGATGAGCTGGATGCCTTGTTCTCTCAGTACGTTGTCAACTTTGGGGCTGGTGGTAAGTGTCTGAAAATGTGAAATAAATGTTGAGTGTGTGAATATCTTCTCTCTGCTGAGAGCCCTGTGCTGTGGGCAGTCACACTGAGGCTGCACCAGGCAGTTTGTGCTCTTGTTCTCTGCTGTGTGCAAACTCAAATGTCTATCACTTACAGTCTTACTAAAGTTGTGTTTCTCGTCTCTGGGGCTTAGAAGCAATTTTTAATGAAAACCTGTGTTTTGCTCTAATGGGGTGATTGTTACAACCAGAGCCCTGAACTATGAGATTACACAAGTATTGATCTGGCTGAGATGCAGCTGCTGTTTTCACAGCTCACTGCTACGTTTTTCAGTAAAGAGCTTCCTGGAAAAGTGCATTCAATGGTGCCTCAAATTACATGAGATGTTTGGTAATCACTGCAAAACTTAACAGAAATAGGTGCTTAATCTGCCCTACCGAAGATTTGACTTCATTTCTGAGAAAAATTACTGTGCCAGAAGTATCAAATAACTTTAAACTATTTTAATGAGCTAAAGCACATGTTGTTATGTAACAGCTTTAATCAGATCTTTTTCATGAATCTGGTGAGAATATAGTGCAGGAGTAATTGCAGTGAAATAGATTTGTGCTGACTGAACCCAATGCAATACCTGGAAGTGGTGGTACATCCATCCAGGATGGCTGAGTAAGAAATACTTAAGTAGATAAAGCTTGTTTGTTTTGAACTTCAGGAAGGCTTAATTGCTAAGAAATAAATTACAAACTGATTGCCACTATACTAATGATAAACATACAATTATGACAAAATGCCTGTGGGAATTGAATGTTCTGAAATTCAGTTATCTTACTCCACTTTGGAGGCTCTGCTAGTTTTTTGTTCTGTGTTTTGAAGTTAAGACATTGAGTCATTTATCCATATGATAAACTTGGGAAGGAATAAAGCAGCTCACAGCCTCTGGAGGGAGGATGAAGAGGCTTTCCTAGAATGCAGTGATTGATTCTTGGATATTAACTTTGTTTATTTAGATGGTGCAAACTGGCTGACGTTTTTTTGCCAGCCAGTGAGGAGCTGGAATGGTTTAATTCTGAGGAAACCAATAGACATGGAGAAGAGAGAGCTGATTCAGAACCAAGAGGCGACTCTGCTGGACCTGCGTAGTTACCTGTTCTCTCGTCAGTGCACATTGCTAATCTTCCTGCAGAGGCCATGGGAGGTTTCCCAGCGAGCACTGGAGCTTCTTCACAACTGTGTGCAAGAGCTCAAGCTCTTGGAAGTGAGTCAGTGTGACCTATTCCATTGTGTGAATGATTTTATCCAGTGATGATCTAACAAGATGTTTCAAGTGTAGCTGTTGGTGACCAGCATTCAATGAGCACTGGCTGTGAGTTATCAAAATGATGCTGAAATAACAATTGTGCTGCAGTTGATTGTGTCATCATGAGGATGTCTTTGGCAAGAGATTTGGAGACATCACATCTGAAAAACAAACCTGTATTTAGTTAAAGTGTTTTAGTCTTCACCTGGAAGCTTAACTTCTCTAAACTGTCTGCGTCTTTCATGGATTTATTACCAATCTGTTGAACTGTAATTCCCATAATTTAAATCTATAGCAGTGTTGCACTGAAGGAAATAAGGCAGAGTGGTTAATATGCTGTTATGCAGGCTAATCCTCTGTAACAAAAAGAAGAGATTATTTCTGAGTATCACCCTGTGGCTTACCCATCTCATGTGTCCCCATCTCATGGCTGCTCTGTTGTTTTATCTGTGCCATTATAACAGCAGCTCTAACTTTCGCCTGTCTGACATGGTGGTAGTGAATTCAGTTTGTTCATCTGCATGTAAAAAACTGCAGATGGGCTTCAGATGCTTTGTTGACACCTTCATGTGTTCTAAAACTAATGTGTAATTCCCACAGATAGCATGATTTGTGTGTGCATTCTGTGGTGTTTCTTTTTTCCCCCAAAATGTAGCCTTCTAGATCTCTGAAGGTATTTCTTTCAGTTCCCCTTTTGTTGCACCCCAGATCTGTCCTGTGCCAGTGTTTGGAGTTTTCCTCTGCACTGTCTCTTATTTCTGCTGTTCCTGTGTTGCTGTGCTGATCCAAACTGAATTCAGGTGTTTTGACTGTGAGACAGTGATACTTAATTGTGCGTATTAGTTATTGTGCATGTAGTTATCCCTGTTGTGATCCTTTTTCTTAATGCAGGCAACCCTCTTAACGTGGACTGACACCACTGAGCACACAGCAGAAATCTAAACTATGTTCTTAGGATCTTTGTATATCTGAAAGTACTTTATTGTTATTTATTATTATTTATTTATTATTTCTTCAAGAGCATTATGCTCACAATTTGTACTTTCCTATCCCGTTAGTCACCTAGTTTATTATGGGGTTTAGGACTTTATTAGTCTTTCTAAAAGGAATATTTTGCAGTGGTTCTGAACAGGATTTTGATACAACATTATTGTGTCTGTATTCCATGTCTTTAGTTATGCTCATTTGTATCTTAATTCTTGAAAATATTCTAGTATCAAACTCTATTTTCTTTTTTTAACTTTCTCTTTTTCTATGTATTTCTTTGTTTCTTTGTTTGTTTTCATCTCCATTTATTAATTAGTTCTCCATGAAAGATGTCATCCTTTGATGAATAAACTTAGACTAATTTTGTTTTTTCTAGGTTTTTTTAACACTTCTTAGTATACTTTTAATTTCAGTCTTAGTTAAAACCAATGTCTCCTTAAGAAAGCAATACTCTATTTACAGAACTTTTTCCTAACCATGTTTTCCTTGGGCTTGGTTTTCAAATTCTTGGAATTTTTCCAAGTACTAGTACCTACTGGTCTTTCCTTCTCTTGCATCTTGATGAATGTATCAAATCTACTCAATATGTTTCATGAACTAATGCATATATAAATTATTCAAGAGGCAGCAAGAGTTCGGCTGTGCTTTGTGTTTTCTTAAACTCTTCCAAGAGGTTGTGCTTTGTTGTATCAAGAAAAGTATTTTGCTGAAGTATTTTCTCATCTGACTATTGTTTATTTTCCAGTTAATTTTATGTATTCATCTCTAGGTCTCAGTTCCTCCTGGAGCTTTGGATTGCTGGATGTTTCTGAGTTGTTTGGAAGTCTTACAAAGAATAGAAGGCTGCTGTGATAGGGCTCAAATAGATGCAAATGTTTCCCACACAGTTGGCCTGTGGAGCTATGCCACTGAGAAGGTGAGTGAGTGATGTGTTGGAGTGGTGCCGTTGCAGTGTTGAAGTAGAATATTTGTTTCCCTGGAGCAGATTTTGTCCTTTTTATTGTGGAATTAAATATTGGGCTCTGTATGTTGTCTGGAGTATGGTCTAGATAGAGACGTCCATGTTTATATCCATTTTTTTTCACTGTGCTTTGAGGCCTGGGAATAACAAGAGTGTGTTCTCTTTTTCTGTTCCCCCTCTCCTCACCACTAATTTGATAATTAATCACTAGTTTGATTAAACTCCAGAATGAGCTCAGTCCATGTTGACTGAGAGAAAGAGCATGTGAACTTCAGTTACAGCAGGAAAAGCTGCCCAGATTTGGATGCACTGGCCATTAAAAATAGAGATTACAGCAGTCTGTTTACACAGGTCTCTATTTCTCCAGCATGTTAGTACAGTAGTGATAGATCCCTACCTTCTCTGGAGGTGTTACCTTTGGTGGCTTGTGAAAGAGGCAAATAATTTCCATTTTTTCAGTTACCAGCCTTTACCATAAACGTTCTAAACTGACCTTTTAAGTTTGGTTAAACTGTTTCCCTAACTTTTCAATTCCACTTACTCTGTTTCTATGAAAGAGGTGGTGTTTGAGGTTGCTACTGCTTTCCACTGTTGAAGAACATTTTAGGAAGAAGATAAACTCCAGAAAGCACTGGAATAGCCTGCTGTGTTTTTGAAGACCAGCATCTTTTGAAGACTCATGCTCCTGTTGGCATAGCCTGTAGAATATTTGCTATTTATTTTAATCATAGTTTTCTCATATTTCAGTAGATTTACAAATCCTCTAACTGACCCTTGTTTTACTACAAAAGCAGAGAAATACAATTTCACCTTGAAGAGTTATTGCTAAAAAAAAAAAAAAAAAAAGGAGGGGGCTGGAGATCAGAATAAAGGAAGCAAAGAATTGTTTAAAGTGGCAATTGGTACATCACATTCTTCCCATGCTCCTTAGATGTTTCTATGGAAGGCAGGTTCCAACCTGAGTTGCAAATGTTCTTCCCATTTATCATTTTTCTAACACAAAAGGTAAAGGGAAGAATTTTAGGATAATGAGTAGCAGTAAGATAGAACCGACTGTATGAAGAAAATTAGCAACTAGTGGCAAAATTAAGTGGAGTTCAGAATAAATTAAAAGTTAATGTCCTTCCCCATTTTTTATGGTGTGGAGTAACATGACTTAATAGAATTTTATTCTTTTGTGGGCTTATCTTTGTAGTGGATTGAGTTTTCTAAGTAAATGAACCAAATGGCCAATAGATAAGAACTTCTTAAGACAATATTCTGGGTGTCAGCTACCAGCTGCTGTCTAGAAGGGGTTTTATGGTAGTTAACTGTATTAACACTGTTAGCTGTGCTAATCTCTTTTTCAGGAAGGTTTTCACTTGAATACAATGCTTCAGGTGAATTTGCAAGCTGCCTAATCACTCTACTGCAGACTGCCTGCTTTTCTTGACTGTACAATTTTCAAAAATACAGACACAGCTATTAGAAATAATCCTTGGTCATAACTGCTGAACATCTTGAGCTTTGTTTGTGTTTCTATTGAAAACCAGAAGGATTTACTCAGATAAGTGTTGTGCCTGTAGGGACGTGTGTGTATGGGCACCAGTTCCAATATTTGAGTCAGTAACTAATATACAATTTATTAAGTTAATTTATACTGTGACAATAACAGTTAATTTTGAGATCCTATAAGCAGCATAATATGAAAGCAATATGGAATGATGTAACAGAATAAGAGGAGTTTTATATTGATTTTATAGCCTACTGAAAGCAAGCATCTGGTTTCTCTTGTAGTTAAAATCTCTGGGTTATCTGTGTGGACTTGTGTCAGAGAAGGGACCCAATTCAGAAGACCTTAACAGGACTGTGGATCTGTTAGCAGGGCTGGGAGCAGAACGCCCTGAAACAGGTAATTCCAGGAATGGAGGAATTCCTTCCAATAGCTGGCATTATCTTAAATGCATAGCATATAAATACATCCATAATAAGAATTTACAAGTATCCCTGTATATTTATATATACACACATTGATAGAGCTTTATTTCTTACAGTTTTTTTTAATATGTGTCTAGTATTTTAAATTACCAGTGCATCTCCTTGCTCTTGCAAGTATAACTTTTTCCATTGATGCTCTATTTATCTGCATTTAGGTAAATGGTTCTTGAACAGCACTGGATTTGAATTAAATCTTTAAAGCTTTCAGACAAGTATTTAAAATAAAATCATTTGAAAATAAAATGGAGCATCCTTGATCAGATGCAAATAGATAACCTGCACCTGGAGCTACAAAGTGATATTAGTTTTTAGTTTTCTCTCCCCTTTCTACTGGAGAAAAAGAAGGAATGGGATGTGGGGGTATGCAGGTATTCTCAGAATGTATTTCTAAGTGACACCTCTTGTCCTGCTTTTTTCTAAAGCCAATGCATCACAGAGCCCTTACAAGAAACTCAAAGAGGCCTTATCATCTGTAGAAGCTTTTGAAAAACACTACTTAGTGAGTATTAGTTTTGCTTATTTATATTGGTTTTGCATGTTTGCATTGTGGGTTGAATATTGCCGAAGTTTTCAAACCTGAGAAGATACACTGAGAACATAAATCTGCATTTCCGTGTTTTGGTATCAAAGGTTATTTCTTGTACACTGAACACAACAAGGCTGATTTGTTTTACAGCTGGAATCCTGTAAGGGCCCCAAGTTTCAAATATTTGCATTAACTTTAATATTTACAGTTATGAGCTGGAGTTTATTATCTGTAGGTATGTGTACTTAGATATTAAAAAAGCCAATGTCATGAATATCCTGTTCTGCTGTCCCAAATTCAGAGTTAACTGAGTCCTTCCCAGAAGAATATTGATGTGTGCATTCAACTTTCTTTTAAATGGTTTAGGCTTGCATCTTGCAATGGGTGTTACATGGTTAAAATTAAACTATTGATTTTTTTAATATAAATTGTGGGATAACTGTGTAGCATAGGGTTGGGCCTGGCATAGATTGAAACATTAGAATTCTCTCTGTTCTTTAATATGCATCTTTATTTCCATGCAGCTCCCCTGCTGTAATGATTTTAGGTTTTTTGGTTTTGTTTTTTTAATAAAAGATAGTTAAATTAAACAGAACCCACTCAACTGTTGCAAGAATGTGTTTGATTTTTTTGAGGGCTTGGTTTGGCAGATTTGTTGGGTTTTTGGGGTTTTTTTCCTTAAATAATTTTCCTTTAAAATTTCTTATATTTGAGGTACTGCCATTAAAGTCTTTTTAGAAAAACTTGGAGGAAAATGGACTTTTTTTTTTTTTAACATGAAAACTATGTGATACTTAATTTTGCAAGGTTTTATGGAAAGAAAGTCTCAAAAGATTTTGTGTGAAGATTCCAGGTTTCACTTTTGTTGTTCATTTCTTTACAAGACTAGTTGTGTAGCTAGATCAAAATGAAAATCTTCAGTTGCCAGCTGCTCTTACATACTTAGTTCCAACTTGAACCCGAAAATCTCTGCTAAACTCAGCAATATCTTCTTAAATTTAAGGAGCTAAATGGGGTCTGTAGTGTTTGCCAGTGAAAGAATTGTCATTCCTCTCTGAATTTCTGACTGCACTTTTATGCCACAGAATTTCAGATGTCAGATACACTATAAAAGATTGTTTTCATTGTAGTTGTCACATAAATATATACATTTTATATATACCCATATTTAATCCATGCATTCAGTGGAGAAGAACTGATTAGTTAAAATTTCCAGACACAGCTATGATAATTTATTTGCATTTAAAAAAAAATCCTCTCAGTTCGAAGCAATTTCACTTTGTCCTGTCATGATGAGATGTTTTTTTTATATTTTTATATTTTTGGCCAGAGGTTATTACGGACTTTGGAAAAAAGTTGTGTGCTTGAATACAGTGTGTGTGTTGTAACTGCTAATTTTGTGAGAAAGGTCTGTGCTGTTATTACAAGCTCAGGGCAAGGGGAAGAAGGTGACACTCAGACACTGTGGCAGCATTGGAGATTAAGCTTAAAGATGAGGGATAAACTTCAATTTGGGAATGCAAGCAAAATTCCTTCAAGGCACTCTCGTGAAAATAATTATTCTGATTATAACTTAGCATTTACAGATATGGGATAATGACCAACTGAAGGTGACCTGTTACAAACTGCTGTGTATTTTGTGCTCAGGGCAAATGTGACTCATTCTGGGCATTTTGTTGTAGTTACTTAGTCACTGGCTATGAGTTTGTGTGAAAATACCATATAGCTGCTAAAAATACATGAAGCTTATAATAGTTTCTTTTCTTTTAAACAGGATCTGTCCCATGCCACCATTGAGATGTACACAAATATCGGAAGAATTCGCTCAGCGAAGCTTGTGGGAAAGGACTTGGCAGAGTTTTATATGTAAATGAATCTTTAAAACATCTTAAATGCATTTGCTTTGGAAAGTTTGAATGTTGTCCCTGAGGAAGATACACTGTATTTAAACAGGAATTTTTAAACGTGTTTTTAAAAATGTAAACAAACCCCATTGTAGGCTGTATTTCAGGGGGAAAAAACCCCCAAAAACTAACAGTCTTTTTATATGAAACCCTAATTCTCACCTCATGATTTTATACTCTTGCCTTTAACTGTCCTGCGTCCTTCTGCTTGATCCATTCTTATTGTAGGGAGAAAAGGGTGGGAAAGATAACTAAAAACTTTGCAGTAAGTCAGAAGCCTCCTTAGGAAGCAGGCTTAGTAAATGCAAAGTTACCTTAACTACATTTGTTGTCTTTATATACCTAAAAGAAAGCCAGAAAACATGTCTTTGGAGATTAATCAATTTCATATTTGAGGTTATGGTTGCAAAATGTTCGTTTCCCACACTGTGAAACAGTGATTTTATTCCAAATTTCCAAATATATTTTTGTGTGTATCCCTGCTGTTAAAATCCACTGAGAAAACCTCCTGCATTTTTCAGTGCCATTTTATTTTTCTTATTTAGAAGAATTTAAGAGTGCTAAGTGTTTTTTTGGGAAACATGTTTGGGCAAACTTCCCACCTATGTTCACTAGAGCAGTCTGATCTCCTAGTTGCAACTGATTCTCCTAAATTAACTTAAATTTTCACTGGAGGGAGTATTGTTAGGTTTAAAGACTGCCATGGAACTACTGTGTGGTGATAAAATTTTCATTGAAGTGTTTTCTGCTTTGAAACTTTTGAGTAAGCAAATTTTTAGTTAACTGTCAGAAGCTTTAGATGGCTTTTGTTTCGTTCATGGGAGGTTTCTTCACCTCATTTGCTCTGACTTGGGATAGATCTGCATATAAAGCCTTTCATTGACATGGAATATTGACATTTATTGCAGTTCTGCTTGCTTAAGTGAATTGCAATAAAGAAAGGCCCATATGCTGATCTGTTACCAGAAAATTAAAGATCATAATGGTTCACTGCAGGTTGTCCCGCATTTACTTGCAGTGTTCCTCCCCCATCACCACTTTGAGAAAAGATGCAGAGAGATTTTGTGGCTGCAAAGGTTCTTACATTGCTCTGTGCTCATTTCTTTATTTTCCAAGGAGGAAGAAAGGTCCCCAGAAGGCAGAGGTGTATCTTCAAGGAGCACTGAAAACCTACCTTGCTGAGGGCTGGGCACTGCTGGTCACACACACGAGAAAGCAGCTGGCTGAATGCCAGAAACAGCTTGGGCAGATTGAAAAGTATCCTCTGAAAGGCAGAGCCACAGCAATGGAGACTGGAGAAAATGATGCTTGGGATTCTTTTTCTAACTTATCTCTAACTTTTATTTAACAGCAAAAACTGCTGAACGTTCTGAGTCTGAGCTGAGACAGCTGAGTTATTTCTTGTTTCCATTCATCTGGGGTTGCTGTTGGGTTATTTTTTTTTCATTTTTACTTTTTTAACAGCTGGTTCACTTACTTTTGCATCTGGTTGCTGCCCTTCATTTTAACTATGTCTTGGCTCTAGAGAGTGGTGCATCCTGAATTCTGTGAAGTTTGTCTTTAGTTCACCAGATACGATGGAGTGTATTTTGGGGGTTCTGTTGTGCTGATTTTTTGTTGGTTTGTCTGTTTTTAGAACAAGACACACATTATACATCAGCCTTCTTTGCAAATTCTCACTTCACTTTTAAGCACTCCTAAATTTTTCTGCTTCAGTGGAAATTCTCATAAAGAACCTAAGCCAGTAATATTGCATTCTTAGCTAAATATTTAAGTATTTAAATCGATTGTATCTCCCCAGGACTTAAAATTTTAAAGAATGTCTTATGACTTAGTTATGGTGATTTTCTAACAACTGGCAGATTCTCAGCCAAGTTAATTGGAACAAAATAGAATATTCAGGTTATTTATTTATTTGCTAAATATTGGGCAGTGTAATGCAAAACACTGCATCTTGCATACTGCATTTATTATTGTCAAATAATGAATTTTCTGTGCTCATGAATCTTTTTAGATGAGGCAAGATTGCACTGCTTAATAATGGATCATATTTTTGGTAAGCCTGCTACAGAACTACTGAGATTCTGCAATACTCTCAGATGATAGTAAATCTTCAATTGTTACTTTTCTAGTGGAAAAGTGTGGTGATGATAGCAGCAGGTCTTGTCTCTAAAGGTCAGAAAAGCAGTACTTGAACTGGCTTGTTTTCAGTCACATTTCTACTTGTTGTGAGTTTCTGCCTCAAATTTCCTTAACTTCATTAGTTATCTCCAAACAAGCAGCCTTCTAGCTGGTGATAATCACTTAACAGAAGAGGAACGCAAGAGGTTTTGCCAAGAAATACTAGACTTTGCCAATCAGCAAGCAGAGAGCCAAGGTAAGTCTGGGTCTTAAAACTTAAGTTGCTCTAATCTGGTTGTTCCCTAAAGGTAGATGGGGAGGCATTTTCTGATTGGCTTTGGTATTTTGTGTATAATTTCTGAACCAACACAGATCTTTACCTGTAATCTCCAAAACATTTATGAATCTACAGTAATTAAGAATAGTCAAAGATGAAAGGGTAATTAACATTTTCATCCTGAATACTGCAAAGTCTTTGTTTTCCTTCAGTTATGTTTCTCTGCTTTAACAGCCCATAATTTATTGTGTGTTGGGTTTTTTCCAATTCCTAACCTATTTTTGTCTCTAATTGCTGGCACACAAATGGCAGCTCTGTGATTGTACTTTTTGGATTTTTATGTTAGATCCGTGCCCATCCACTTGCAGCTTATTATTTTGTCCATCCTATTTCTTCTCCTTATTCTTCGTGCTGCTTCAGTAATACCTTGTTGTCAGATACAAATCATAATTCAAATTGATATTAAATACTTCCTGCAAATAGGAAGACTGTTCACTTTTATTATTTTTTCTTAATTAATAAATGTACCATAAGCAATATGTTACTTTAGACTTGATTATTAATTAATTTTTGGTACTGCCTCAGGGTTATTTTTGGAATGTAGAAAAGAGAATGAAAATCCCTTTCATAGCAAAGCTGCTGGCTCAAGGCACCAGCCTGATTAGATTAGTTTCTCAAACTTGTACTTGCTCTTGATTTTTATGCTTTGGGAAGTTTGTCACTTAATGCTACTGTGTTTGTGTCCTGTGTTCTGCACTAGTGAAATGTTCAACTTCTGCTTGGACATCTCTCTTAATTCAGTTGTTTTTAATAGCCTGAATATGGATACTGTAGTCTAAGTAACTGTTGGAAGACAAATCTCAGCCTCTTTAAGTCTCATGCAAGGCAAAAAATTGGAAAGTATTGATTTGTTCTGAAATGATTCATTGTGAAAAGTTGTTGATCCATTTAATTCTAGGGGTTGAATTTTTAAGAGAAAAGCTTTGCTCATCTCCAGCAGCACTGGAGAATAATAAAATCCCTGTTTTATCTTTCCAGGTCAAAAGGTTATATTGCCTATGCACTCCTTTGCCCAGCTGAAAACTCTGCATTTTGACCCTCCTAATGCTGTTGTCCACGTGGGTGGAAAGTTGTCCATTGAGTTGACTTTGCTGAGCCAAATGCCCATCCCAGTCCAGGTGGACCAGGTTGCCATCCACGTTCACTTCAGCATTGAAAAGAACAGCTACAGGAAAACAGCCGAGTGGCTCACCAAGCACAAAACCTCCAATGGTGTCATCAGCTTCCCAAATGAAATTGCAGGCCTGCCTTTGTCCAGAAACAACCTGCCAGCACTGGAGCTGTATGAAATGTATGAAAGGAGCCCCTCAGACAACTCCTTGAACACAGCAGGGATTATCTGCAAGAACGTTCACATGCTGCTGCGCAGGCAGGAGAGCAGCAGCTCCCTGGACATCCCCTCGGGGCTCACTCTGGAGGATGGGGCTCACGTGTTGAAGTGCAGCAACTTGACACTGGAGCCAGGGGACAATAAAATAACGTTCAATATTCAGGTATGTTTTTGTAGCTGGGTGATTGTAGCACTCATGAAAGAGCAACTAAAAATAGTGGCCAAGGAAGAGCTTTGTGCTGGGAGTGGTACCTGTATTGCTTTGTATTACACTTGGGTGATTTATTCCCCTTACAGCTTTTTGTTGGTCTATGCCATCATTTCCCTTGAAAAGACGCTGTTGTGTTTATGCTGAAATGTACAGATGACTCTTCCATTTGAAATCATTTGAGTCATCCTTCCTAAACTTAAACATCTTGACTAATGCTGCCAAAAATTAAACTGATAAATTCATATGCAATATAGTGTACTGTTCATGAAGCCTGCCTGCACTGTTGAGCTTATGCAGAATAATGTCTAAAAGCTTTGATGTGAATTCTTTTTCTAGCCCTTTAGGAAGTGATTGTGTGGTTAAATTTGGTTGATAGCCTGTTTTTTCTCTGTGGAGGGGAGTAGAATAACTTTTCACTTAGTGAATGTAGTAACATTGTGGAACAAGCGTGACGAAGTTAAGCTCAGCTATAAATACTTGAATTTGGAAGATGTTAGAATTAAAATTGTCCCCATTAGTCATCTTACCATCTAAGTAACTTAACTAACTTTTTAGTTATCATCTGTGCAATGGTAATAATGTCATTTGAACTAACTGCTGACCTGATTTCTGAGATTTCTCATCCTTTCAAAGGGTGGGGACAAGTTAATGGGATTTGGACATGTCAGAGGCCTTGGAGGCTGGAAATGCAGTTTTCTGGGAAATAAATTAACATGTATGTAAAACTGGATTTCAGGTAAAGAAGCATTACTAGAGGAAGGCTGTTAGGGACTGCACTGAGTAGGCATTTGGGCTTAGTGGGATCAGGAAGCAATTGGAAAACACCAGGAGAAGAGATGTGGATGAAAAGCTGGATAGAGCTTTAAATTTGCCTGGTTCTGCCATGCATCTGGTGGCCCCTGGAGGATGGACAGCCTTACATTTATAACTTTTCCTATTGTCCCAACCTTCCCTCAAGAAAAGAACTTTACTTTGGGAAGACTGCTCAGTGTGAATTCTACAGTACTGTTGTTTAAGGCATGACTTACCTGTCCTAAAGGGAAAGTCTTGGCACATTATAATTTTAACAGTGTGTTATTAGTTAACACAATGAAACCTTCTCTAGATTTGAGCTGCAGTATTTACAAGATATTTACTAAAAATCCATTATAATTGTAGAAATACACTGTGTCACTTCACTGGATTACAAAGCTGTCTAGAGGATAGAAACTGCTGACAACTTGTTTTCTGAATTTTCTTAAAGTAATGCTTAATTGCGCCACTTCTGCAGGAAGAGGAATGACTGTGCTTCTGTGATACAGAGGGAGCTTGATCCTTTCTGTAGACCTTACACTAATGATTAGCATTATTTATGCTGACAGCAATCTTGCAGTATTTTTTTCCAAGCCTTAAAAGAGATCAGAAGGCATTGTCTTAATTCTTTAGACCAATATTCCCATCCCATGTTAAGATTTAAAGTATGTCTATATTATGAATTACTATTGCTTTTCTGTTTTCCAAGGCTAAAATATAGTGACTTTAATGTCAAAATGTATAATACTGAATTTCAGTCTGGATTTGCTATCTAAATAACTTTGAATGCTGAGTTTAATAACTTTGAGGTTTGAATGCTGAGTTGTTGCAACTCTTCTCCATAACTTGAAGACTTATTTAATTATACCCACCATTGGTATTTATGTATTACACTTGGTAAAGTGGCACATGAAAAAACAAACCACTTTCCATTCCCTAGCAGTCCCTAAGAGCAAATAGAATCAAGAATAAATATACTAGCAGGTGTTATGGATTTGCCTTTGTTTTTAATCTTATCGGAAAACATCAGAATCCCATTACTCAGGGTATGGGAAGAGTTGGAAATTAAATATGTATGCATTACTTTCTTGTAAACATTGGCTTAGGGTGTGTGGTGGGGAATGTGTGAAATCAATAGCTGGAGCTGAAAGCTTTGCCTTATATAAATGCTGTAGGATTTTATAATTGTTTTTATGAATTAGCCAAATAAGCACAGGTATGGTTTAAGTACTTAATAATATTTTTTCACTTACGCTGAACTTTGAGGGGGAACCAACCAACAAACAAGGCAAAACACATCCCAAAGTAACAAATGGACAGCATAGGTATTGTATTAGTTATTCTGATTATTAGTGCTTGTTAATTAATGATGTTTTCTCTTGGATCAGCCAGCACTCTAGAGCTCATCTCCTAGTGGGGCAAAAAGTGCTCCTTTGTGCAAATCTTGGCATTTACCCAGAAAACAAATCTGCAGTTTTAATTTACAAATCCAAAGTACCTGATAAAAATGAGATAGTAACATGCTGTTCTTTCATAGAGGGTTTGTTTTAGAAGTCTTTTCTTAAACTTAAAAAACCCATTCCAATATTTTCTTGCAAGGCCAAAGAACCTGGGACATACACGCTCAGGCAGCTGTGCACTTCAGTGGGAAAGGTGCAGTTTGTCCTCCTTCACATCTACCCGATCGTGCAGTACGACGTGTACTCCCAGGAGCCCCAGCTCAAAGTGGAGCCCATGACTGGTAGGTACAGTGGCTGTGCTGAAGCTGCTTTAATGATTGCTGTTGTGCTCCTGAGGGATTAGAGAAAGTGTTCCGTGGCTTCAGTATTACTCAATTTGCCTTACTCTGCATTTTGAGTCTAAAATAGAACCTTGCTTTTCAAATTATCCATCGTAATGTGCTGCCAGTGATGGCTGGTTTTGAGTAACTGATTCCAGTGCTTGGCTCTGGACACGTAGTGTCACTTTTGAGCATTGATTTGAACATGTAGTGTCACTGAAATATCAGGTGTGATTTGAGCTGCCACACTGATTAGAAGTTTACATATGTAAATTTTATTTACATTTATAATTGACTGAGCTCCTAATTGGTTGTGTTTGTGATCACAGAATCAATTAGGTTGGGAAAGACCTTTGGATTGAGTCCAACCTATAGTCAAACACCACCTTGTCACCCAAACTATGGCACTGTGTGCCACATCCATGTCCAGTCTTTCCTTGAACACCTGCAGGGACAGTGACCATCTCCTTGAGCAGCCCCTTCCAATGTCTAATCATCTTTTCCATGAAGAAATTCCTCCTAACCTAATGCTACAGTGTCTTTGATATTTATAAGAAATAAGTAAGAAATGGGATTCTCTACTAGAGATGATAATATAAATTCATTATAAATGCATACTGAATGCATCCATTGGTTTCAGAGACAGCTGAACACTACTTGTAGAGTTTATTGAAGTGTATAAATGGATGTTAATAGTGATTTGTTTTCAGGCTATTGAATGTGGCAGCTGAGGAGTTAATGTGCATTTTATGCTGTCATTCCAGTCACAGGGGTTGCAGTGTGTGGCAGCGGAAGGACAGGCATATTTGGCATTAATCAAATCAGGGACCCCTGTGAAACTGCTAGTTGTGGTTCTGTGTGCACACTGGCATTCTTGTTATGTTGATTATGTAAATTCAGTGTGTGCTTATGACTGGCATCACAGGTGGAAAAATACAAAGTTGTCTGCAACCTGGAGAACTTCAAAAGCTTAGTAAATTCTTTGGGTTACTGTATTTCATTGAATTCTGTGCTGCAGAGCCAGCTCATCTAAGCCATCCAAAATACAGTATGTTTGGACTCCCAACCTGAAAAAAAAATGGTTTCCCCACAATATCTGAGCTGGGTTTAGTGTGTCACGTAACACCAAAACCCCACACTTCTGTTACCCCAGTGTGTGTCCAACTGTCTCTGCTAACAAGCCTCAGTGCATTGTAACCATATCCTGCAGTCTGTTAACAATTCCTGCTCTGCCCTTCAGAAAGCCTTTTGGCTGGCATTCCCCAGAAGGTGAAGTTCACAGTGACCACTGGTCACTACACCATGAAGAGTGGGGACACCTTGCAGCTCAGCAACGCCGATGCCATGCCCATCCTGTACCACCCTGAGAGCAAGGCAGTGATCTATTCCAACACCAGGGGTAAGGAAATGAAAAATGAATAATCCAGGAATGGAATTTCCAGGAATGGAAAATTAATAATCTTTAAAAGGCTGACAAGTTCAGTCATCAAAAACCTGTACTTACAGTGTTAAGAGCACTGACACTGTTTTTCGAGTCATTATTAAGAACTATTTTAAGGATTTGCAACGGAGTATTCATTGCAAGATAAGCCTTATATTTTCACCCTCAAAGTAGTAGTATGAACTTGTACAACCATAGCTGGACATTTTACTTTCATTGATGAAATTCAGAAGGCATGTGAAACTGCTGCATGTGTGTGTGTGTCCAAGGTTGCTTGAAGAGAAATGACGAGATTTAACGAGGTGCTTTCACTTTGTAAAAATTAAAATAAATGTCATATGACGGGCTAAAGTAGTTCTTTAGCTGGTTTGAGGTTTGTTGTTAAATTGCCCTCTTAGTTCTTTTTTGAACATTAAAAGGGGAATTACCACATGAAATGTGGTGGTTACATTCCTGCAGTTTCAGAAGGACAGAGCATTACTTCTGGGAAGTTAAATATTTAACATGAGCAGATTATAGCTGATTTGAAGAGATTACTGTGGAGTTTTATAACATGGTTTCTCATTGCTGTTTTTTGCAAACCTTGCTAGGAAGGAGTTAGGGCACCGCATATTTTTCTATAATTTTCTTTTTTTTTTTCCCATTCTACACAACTACAGAAAAGATCTCAGAGTCATCCTTAAGGATTCAATCTTCTGAAAAGATCACAAGCATCAGTTTGCCAGTGGCTCCTGCATATCATGTGATTGAGTTTGAGCTAGAAGTCATGTATTTGCCATCAGCCACAGGATCTGCAGTGGAGAAGGAAAATACTACAAATAAAGAAAATCACAGAAAAAACAAAGAGAAGCAGAAACAGGACAACTGCATGGCTACTGTTGACCAAAAAGTAAGATGTAGCTTATTGTTTTTTTTTCTGAAATGTATTTGATCACAGGGGTAAACACACAAAATAGAAGTGGTGGTGCTAGGGAACTTTCTTGTTCGGAGCTTAATTTCCTTCAAAAGACATATATGCAAAAATCATAGCAAATGTTATAAATGTAAAGAAATTGTAAATGTAAGCAGAAATATACACCTTGGTTAATATATTGTCAACTGTTTCCTTGGCTAGTAATCTAAATTTTAGTGTTTTAACACAGTTTATGAAGGAGGGTACCTGTGTCTTTGTAAAAGGTGGCATGGTGGTCTTTTATTTCCAGCTTCTGATTCATGGGAAAGATGAAGTCAAGTGTGCTGCTTCAAATTAAAACAAATATACATTAAGTGCATTTTAAAAAACATTTTGAGCTTGTATTTAACATATTAAACTACTATAAAGACATTTAAATAATAGATCTTACAGCAATTTGTTTGATACTGACCTATACCAGCTTATTGTACTAAGTTGCCATTGGTGTCCTTTTATCTTTTCTTTCTTCTAGTCCCCTTCCTTTATTTATAGTCTTTAGAGCTGGGTATGTCAGTTCTTACAGGAAAACCTGCTCTGAGATTTCACTTTCCATGCATAGGCAAACAAAAACCTGTGTTTTTTTCAGATTAGTTTTTAACATACTGAATTTATATTTTTTTTTACATTTCCCCCTCTTGGATGCATTAGATATAGACACTTGATGAGAAAAGTTTTGCTTAGAATGGAAAAGAAAAGCAGAATCATTGTGCCAAAGACCATTGCAAATAAGAACTTTGTTCCCTTTTTTCCTTTAGGTGACCATTGATTGTCCTTGGTCGATTTACTCCACTATTATTGCATTAACATTCTGCATACCCTTTAATGCCAAGCATTCCTTATTGTCAGCTGGCAAACGGTAATGTACTCATTATTTATTTATTGTTTCTTTCCTCTTACAAAATATGGAGCTGGGGTTTCATAAGTCATATTTATAGTAGCCTTTTTTTCTTTTTATATATAAGTTGGGCTTTTATTATCTTCCCACTGGAAGCATGTGCATTTCCTCTCATGTTCTTCCATGACAATAAAACAAATTTGTGGTTTTGGAAATAAGACCACAAGGTGAACCCAGCTAGCCTCTTTCTGTGCAGTTCTTTGGTTTTGTTTAATATGAAAGAGGATGTTTTGCAGCCTTGTTTTATGGACTTGGACTCTTCCAATGCAACACTTCAGCTTTCATTGAATAAACTGTGTCACGTTTTTCAGGAAATATGTGCAAGTCTGTGTACAGAATTTGTCAGAACTCTGTTTCCAGCTTTCAGACTACAGCCTAAAAAATTCTGCTGAGTGTACACATTTGCAGCTGGTACCTCTCAACCCTGCATCTCAACAGGTAAAAATTCACATGGTGGTTTTTTTTAATTTATTCATCTTATGGCTGAAGTTTGTCATTGGGTTTTAGGAAAAAGAATCGGGTAGAGACAGTTTTCCAATTAAATACAGTGGTAAACCAGTTCAGTTGTAGAATAGTTTCTTATCATAGAATCACAGAATGGTTTGGGTTGGAAGGGGATTTGAGGATGATCTAGTTTCAGTCCCCTTCTGCTAGACCAGGATGCTCAGAGCTCCATCCACCCTGGCCTTGAACACTTGCAGGGATAGAACATCCACAAGTTCCCTGGGCGACCTTGAAGTTTCTTTCAGCCTCATCTGAACATACTAAATTGTTCATTCTTGGTGCCTAGAAAAAGTATGTAAGAACATACTAATAATTTTATTAAATTTGACTTTCGATTAAATTATTTTCAGGCACATTTGAATGTGAAGTGTTTCCTTTTGAAACATTCGATTCTGACAGTGAAATGGATCCCTCCTTTTAAAAAGATGTGTATTGGGAAAAGAAATCACCATTGGTCATTTTGATTGCGTATTTCCCTAATGCTTTATTGAGTTTGTTTATATAAACTGTATTGATGCCAGAACAAACATATGCATGTATGCATTTCCCCTTCTTTCCCAGAGGAATGAACGAGCTAACACTCTAAACATTCTCTTTCAGGTCGTGTACAGTAAGCAATCAATATTCTTTGTATGGGAATTGAAGTGGACAAAAGAGCTTCCTCTCTCCTTGCAGTGCCTGTTTTCAGTCAGCTTTTGTCCAGCTACCTCTGAAGAACAGTCTCTTATCCTCAAGCCGTTCACTTACGAATTCCAAATGGAAAATTTTTTTGTAAGTACTCTTCTAAGTAAAGGGTGCCATATCTTAACTGAATATGGTTTCCTAATAAATGGAATGGGAAAATCAAGAAATACGTTAGAAAAATTCTGTTTCCATCATGAGGTTGATACCTAGTTAGAATCATTGGAAAGTCAGTTTGTGAATGACAGAAGTGGAGCCTGATATGATGGAATCACATCCTTGCCATGGGAATGTGGTGAGGGCCAGAACAGTTGAACTTAATCTTGTTCCTTTTTTTTACAATTTTCACCTTCCTGGGTTGGTGCCATGGAGATTGTCTGCAGATTACTGAGCTGCTTTTTCCCTGCTGGCTTAAGATTGTGCTTTCCAAAGCAAATTGCAATTTCTGACCTATCTTTGCTATTGAAAGCATCTCAGTTGTTTTTTGTAGTGCTTGAGATGAGCTCCTCTAATGAAATATTTAGGGATTTCTAGGCCATTATTTGAAATGTTTCTTCTTTCCCTTCGTGGACAAACGTTTTATTCCTTTGATCAGCTAGGAAGCTCATAGGCTAGGTAGAATTCCTTTAATGGGAAGTTATATCAGCATTATTTATTCTCATCTCTAAATTCAGTGTTACTCTTTGTGATACTTGGGTAAAAAGCTGCATCATGAGAAGAGTCTCATTTGGTTAAGTACTTTTATTTGTTTCCAGTGTTTTCTATCTGTTTATTGCAAACTGGCATTGAGCAATATTTTAGGTGTTTATTTACTTTCTGGCATGTAATAAGCATTTGTTGGCACGTGTATTAGCATCTTTCTGGAGTTTTTAAAGGCAACGACCTGTGTTAAACAGTGGGGGTTTTCTGGTAGAAATTTGATTTTGTAGGGACTCAAAATTAGCTCTTTGATGTGGGCACTGTTATTCTGGGAACAGGAAGAGGGATGACATAGTTCTGTACTACTCAGAATCTGAGTGATGTGTCTGTAAAGGGAGGAGCTAAGAAACTAATAAAAATTGTTTAAATTGTAAGATTAGTGTCCATTTAGGAACATGGAAAGGCTGTGTTAAAGAACAGAAGTGAAGGAAAAAATAGTATTCTCACTGCGGGTATCAAAAATAGATTGAATCAAATTTGATTTGATTGCCTGATCTTGTGGAAGGTGTCCCTGCCTGTGGCAGGTGAGTTGGAATCAGATGATATTAGGTCCCTTCTTATCCACACTATTCCAAGAATCTCTGTTCTGTGGATTTCTTAAATTGAGCAAGATAATCAAGGGAACACTACTTAAAAGTGATTCTTGCATTAAGAAGTTTTCACAGGATGTTTCAGTTGCATGTAAAGTTGAGTTGGTACTTTAGCCATTATCCAGTTCAATTTAAACACAACTAGAATGCCCCTTTTTCCTTGATAACAGTGCTGTTTTCTTCCTGACAGACATTGTATCATGTGAAAACTGAAATCTTCCCACCCTTGGATGCAGAGTACTGTAAAACAGGCTCGCTCTGCTCCTTAGAGGTGTCCATCACCCGGCTTGTGGAGCTCTCAGAGGTTGACAGAGACGAAGCATTAACAGAATCAGATGGATATTGCACAACAAAACTTATGTATGAAGGTAAGAGTATTTTTTTAAAGCACATTGATAAATTTCCCCCTGATTTTTTTCCTGATGATAATGACATCTGCCGGACTTGCTATATATTCCAGTATTGTGGGTACAGCTTCTCAGTGAAGCGGTTTTCATTTTGCTAGACTGGGAATATTTTATTTTTTCCTCATTAATCTGCCTTCCAGTGGAATATAAATGCTCTTCACACTGGATGGATACGTGCTTGAGATCCCACTGTGGTCCCTTTTGTGTAGGGCTGTTTTCCTACCTTGCACAGCTCCTCACACATAAAAACTGCTGGGCTTTTAGATGTTGCTAAAATGCTGATTGTGAAAGTGCTCTAAAACTATTCTGAGGGTTGTCCTTTTTTCATAGAAGATCTTTATAGTGTTTTCTCTTCATTCTTGCAGTTGTTGACAACAGTAGTAACTGGGCAGTCTGTGGAAAAAGCTCTGGAGTGATTTCTATGCCTGTAGCACCTCGAGCTACTCACAAAGTCCACATGGAAGTGATGCCGCTCTTCGCTGGGCATCTGCCTTTCCCTGATGTCAGATTGTTTAAATACCTCCCTCACCATTCTGCTCACTCCATGCAACTTGATGCTGGTAAGGCTATTTTGACCACGTGGCTACTTACAGAAATTATTCTGCTTTTCCTGTGTTCTTGTGTAAAGAGAAAAGCAAGGCAAGAAATATATTGACAATATGTGGACTTGGTCATATATGGACAAAGGGCTCATAGATGTCCTTTGTTACTTTCACTCACAGTTCTGATTTGAAACTTGCTCTAATGGGAACTCTGAATTTGGGTTGCCACCTAAATCTCTGAGGAGGAATAATAAATGCATTGTTCTCTTACATTTCCTTTAAAGATTAGTGTGCAAATTAGTTGTCCTGGATTTATAATCAAATGAAAACTGTTTGATTTTGATAACCCCCTAATCCTGCAGTTTCGTTTTCTCTAAATTGCGCATGTCTTCATTAGCTTTGAAATTTTTTCCCAGTTTTCAAGGGATTGAATACAAAATGAAAGACCTGCTGAAAATTTGTGGCATATAAACCCGATCAGATGAAGAGTTTAAATTACCATAGCCAGTTTAGAGTATTTATCTGTACTATTGAGTAATCCCAGAGCTGTAGTGAGAATTCACTCATAAAAGCAACATAGTTTTTGTCAGCAGAGCTCCAGGAGCTGTCAGTGTGCATCCCTGTAGCATGTGACAGATGTGAGGTCACGCTACTGAAATTTTCCTTTGAAACCAATATAATTCACTCTTACATCTAGTGCTGGCCAAAAGTGTTTACAGACTGTTACCTCAGCAGAGATGATCAATAACAGTGAACATGTGTTAAGCTGACTGTCTGAGCTCTGAAATAATCTTTTGGAGTTGTTTAATTGGTAGAATGAAACCGTGGGTTGGTTTTTTTTGTTTGTTTCAAACAGACAGCTGGATTGAAAACGATAACCTGTCTGTGGACAAGAATGTGGATGACCAAGCTGACAGCAGCAGCATCAGGAGCAGGGGGAGCCTGCATTCCACAGCCAGCGGGGAGCACAAGGGTTTGCCCATGCCTCGGCTCCAGCCCTTCTCCCCAGGCCAGGTCTTCAACAGCAGCACGGGAATGCAAATCCTTGTCATTCCCAGCAAGGACGACCACGTTCTGGAGGTCAACGTCACGTGACAGCTCGGAGGGGAGACAAGGAACCCGTTAGGAACTGGATATGAAAGCACTTTATGGGATAATGACCTGATCAGTCTTCGTTGCAACATTAACTCCAAGGAGACCTGTGGCACTCGGCGTGTACTGGCCATGGAAGCAGCAGACAATTGTATCAATTTCAATGTACAGTGAGGCTTGTGTCAGCTAGTTTATATTGCCACTTTAGTATGTTTTGTGTCAGCTCTTGGGTTTTCTCCCTGCAGTCACATCCCTGCATCACAACAACACAGGGCAACAAAAAGCAAAAAATCCAAATCTTTGGACCACTTCTTTATTTTTGTCAGGCAGCTGAGAGATTTGTTTCATGCTTCCTACATACTTTAGAATGTAGAGTTGGATGATATAATTATCCAAATCTTGAATTTTTATGTAATAATTTACAGGCTTTTCCACACACGTGCCAGAAACATAACAGAGCATACAACAGCACATTCACTGGTGTAACAGTTGCTTTTCTGGTTTGGTTTTATTTTGTTTGTTTGTTTGATCATTGTTAATTCCTGCCATTGCAATTTTATATTAAACTTCCATCATTTGCATACTTAGATGCATGGAAGAGCTACTGCTATAAACAATCTTAACTGAACAAAATTCCTTAATTTTCTGAGGCTTTCTCCTTCACAGAGTAGACACTGTGATGTCACATGTTATATGATTTTTTTTTTTTTTTTTTGGGTGGGCTTTGGGTCATCCTCTTGCATATTTCTTACCAAAGAAAGATATTGATAGAATTTAATAATAAATTATTTGGCTTATTGAGTTCCCAGATTAATTTCTTTTATTACCATTTCCAAGTGGCTTGGTTTGCAGCCCCGATTTTTAAGTTGGGGCAAAAATTTCAGTATGATGTGATACTTGAACAGTCAACCTTTCATCATAAAGGCTTAGTGTAATTATTACTGATTAGAGGCCAGACTTGTGCATTCATGATGGAAGAAGGAGGTTGGTTTGGTATAGGAAAGCTTGCAGATGTAGAATAATCGTGAAGCAAAGTTAAAACATGTAACTTAAAGAATTTCATTATTTATATCTGAAATGTAAATACAAAAAATGTAAAAAAAAAAAAAGTGTAATTTTTGTGAATGTTGCAAATCCACCTGTGACTGGAAAAATTACAACTTCTTCTGATGTCCTGCTTCTGATATTGAAACTTGTGCATTTAATGTGAGAATGACCTTTTCTACTTGCAGATCTATAATGGTGCGTTGTCAACAGACTCCACAGAGGAAACTGTCCCATCTCAAATACTTGTCAGCAAAACTAAAGTGAGGAGCTGCTCATTAGACAAATTCATCATTATTTTTTTTTCTTCTGCTAAATTATAAAGGGGAAATAAAAAACAAACCCTCTTTCCAAAAAGAACCACAAATAAGTTGAAAAATGAATAGGCACCCTGCACTGGTCTAAACTTTTTTTTTCATTTTTATTTTTATTTAAAAAGTCTAAATAGATGTATAAAGTAGACCTGCTAGCTGAAAATGTTCTTATTATGCATCTTCTTTCTGTGAAGGAATGCCCTTTCTCTGTGGAAATCATACCATTTTACTCTGGATAAAACCCAAAGCATCATTTAGTGCGAATGACTTCTGGGATTCTTTGACTGGAAAAGGTAACAAGTTAGTGACTTTGACACTGCAGGTATTATTAATTCCATTTTCATGGTTTGCTATTAAATCATTTTTCACATTGTTCTGTAATATACTGTTAGATTAAACACATTGTACTAAGATTGTTTAATGAAATTGTAAGCGTTACAGTTCTAAATATACATGTTTTAAAAAGAAATCAACTTCTCTGCTGCTGTGAGTTCTGTTTTGTTGGGAGGAGTGATTGTTTCATCTGTTTTAACCAAAGGCTGCTGTTGTCTGCAGAAATCAGATTTGTTACCTGGTGTGCAATAAGCCAATAATTACACACTTGAGGGAGACATTGCTTATTTATTTATGTATTTATCTCAGAGCTGCACGAGCCTGGAGGCTCCATGCTATTGCAGAAATCAAACACACCCTTCCAGACTTTTCCTGCTGTTATTTATACACAGAAGTTCAGTGTTGGCAAACTCCCAAGTACAGCCCCTCTATTATGAATGGTTAATAACTTGCACACAAGTTGTGTAATCCCAGCTGATTTCTGTGCATGCTCCAGGGAAGGATTTTCCCCTGGGCAGGATCTTCTTGCTCTCTATGCCTGACTTTTAGTATTACGATGGAGAGAGTTGACTTATAGGATACCTGGACCTGTGTCTTTTGCCAAGTTGGCAAGATACACTTAGACATACATCCACATCTTGATTTACTGCATCCTTAAAGCTCATTAGTTCCAGGATGTCCATGACTAATGGATGCTGCTCTCTGTGCCACTGATTAATTCTCCTTCCTTGCTGATCAGGCTTTGAAAGTATACAAAGATCAACCATCAAAGAACATCCTGACTTGAGTTAATTTTGACGTATTCCATGTTTTGCAACACTAACACCTACGAGTGATTATCCAGGGACCCAGCTGTAGGACCATAGACAGTAAGGAGTTAATGGATTGCTGTGCCTCAAACGCCAATAACCATTCAAGCAGGAAACAGGAAGGTAGGGCAGCATCTTTCTGGTACCAGTTTTGCTGTGCAGGTCCATGGGGGCCACACAACCCCCAGTGCAGGTGCAGAAGTGGGGTCAGGTGAGCTAGGCAAGACCAAGAGAGGGGGATTGAGACCACCAAAAACCCCAAAGCATCCTGTGACACTTTTTGGAACTCTCCCTCAGAAAAGGGTGCATACCCCAGTTTGCATCAGGCATGAAGAACTCCCTTCCTGGGGAGGGATCTGGATGTTCCAGTGCTAACCTGAATGTTCATAACCCAAGGAATGTTTTGTTCTGTGGGGTCACATCCCCAAAGGATCGAGACTGTGGCCATCACTCCAACCAAGGGACATTGAAATTACAGCAATCAAGTTATAATCATATTGGGTGATTACCGTCCATGGGTGATGTTATCTTTCCACTATCTACCCTTCCCTTCCCTTTCTTTCTTTTCCTTACGTATTTTCTTTGTGATATATTGACACTTCCATTGAAAGAACCAAACTAGCCACAAACATCCTTTTCACTGCAATTAAACGGCTTTAAAATAAACCTCCCGCATCCATACACGGGTCATTCAGTGTTGTTTCACTCTAATTACAAAATCACTGAATAATCAGGGCTGGAGTGACCTCTGGAGATCAGACAGTCCAGTGACACGGGGATGTGTCCAGGTGGGTCTGGAATGTCTCATGACAGGGAGACTCCACAGCCTCCCTGGGCAGCTGTTCCAGAGCTCTGCCACCCTCAGTGGAAAGAAACTCTTCCTCGTGTTGAGGTGAAACTTCTCAGTTTTTATTTTACGGCCACTGCCCCTTGTCCTGTTGCTGGGCACCACGGAAAAGAGTCTGGCAGCATCCTCTTGGCACCCGCCTGGGAGATATAAATAAGCACTGATGAGATCTCTCAGCCCTCTCTTCTCCAGACTAAACACGCCCAGCTTCCGCAGTCTCCCGAAGGCATTTAATAAAAAGTGTAAATAATATATTTAGTAAAAAAACCCCACAGTTCCCCTAGCTCGTGGCGGGTGCTTGGCAGCGGCGGGGCCGTGGATGGGGCAGGGGACACGGGCTGGGCTGTGCCGGGCTGTTTGGTGTTGCTGTGGGGTCGGCTGGACTGTGCCGTGCCGGGCTGGGCGGTGCCGGGCTGGGCGGTGCCGGGCTATGCAGTGCCGCCTGAGGCAGCAGCGGCGCTCCTTCCCCTCAGCCCTGCCCTCACCTCAGGCGCATGCGCAGATCGGCCCAGCGCCCTCCCCTCAGCGCCGCCGTTCCGCGCTCCCCACGTGTGGCCGCCATGCGCTTCGCGTACCGGGTGAGCGGGGCTGGGCTGGCATCCCCCGATCCCCATCGCCTCTCCATCGCTTCCCCATCGCCCCCCTGCTCCCCACCATCTCCCCAGCCCCTCTAACCCTGCCCCTTCCTGCCCCCGCAGTTCTCCGGCCTGCTGGGCACCGTGTACCGCCGCGGCAACCTCAGCTTCACCCGCGATGGCAACTCGCTGATCAGCCCCGTCGGCAACAGGATCTCCGTGTTCGACCTCAAGAAGTGAGAGCGGGGACGGGCGGGGAGGGGCCTGGCGCGGCCAGAGCGGGGGTTCTGGGGGGAATAAAGCTCTGAGGAGGTTGTGGACCCCGAGCCGTGGGGCTCTGGGGATGCTCGGCCTTACAAAACATCCTGGAAAGCTTCCGCCTTAGTATTAAGAGGTACGAGCCAGCCTAGTGGAATACCTGTCACGGTGTTGTGCGGGTGCATCCATGTGGAGAAGAGCAGAGGAATTATGTGAAGGTGTATTTGAGAAAAAAAAAGAACAAAATGTTTTTGCGTTTGATTTAGTTGTATGGTTTCCTTGTGTGCTTCTGTCTTGAATATAACAAGGCTTAGAGCATCGTCAGCCTTTCCTGTGTGCCAGGGTTGTGATTAATGCTCCTGTGCCTGTATTGCAGTCAGGAGCCTGTCTCTGACATATTCCTGAATTGGAGGAATCCCTAAGGATCATCGAGTCCAACTCTGGCCTGGCACAGAACAACCCACGTAGTTGGTGTTCATGGGGTTGTGACAGCTAAAGAAAGTTGGGGGGTTTTCCAAATTGTCTGTGGTTTTAACAGAGATATTGAACCATATTTCGTTGATACCGAAGATGTTCTTCCTGCATCCTTGTCCCCATTTTACTGGTTTACGTTTTTGTTGCAGTAACAAGTGTGAGACATTGCCTTTGGCTACACGGCTCAATATTGTGTGCGTGGGGCTCTCTCCAGATGGAAGTCTTGCCATTCTAATTGATGAAGGTACTTGCACAAAGGAGACATGTGTTTTGTAAATGAATTCAGTAAAAATGCAGCCTTGAGAGGGGGAAATCTGTATTGCTAGGTGTTCATCCCTTAAACAAAATTAGAAGTGCTGTGCTTTAACTATTACATTAGAATGAGAACGTTGGAAGAACTTGTTTACAGAATGTAGATAATGTCTCATAATTTGGTTATATTTTTTTATCTAAATAATATTAAGCACACTGTCTCGAAAGTTTCTGAGAAAGGACTTTTTCCCCCTGCCCTTCAAGGAAAGAAACTAAGCTTGCTAGAGTTATGATTTCTTTGGGAACTCGATTATTTTCATGATCCTTTTTCTGCCCTTACAGAGGGAGCTGCCTTGCTTGTCAGTTTGATTGGGAAGTGTGTGATACATCAGTTTTATTTTCACAAGCCAGTTCACAGTGTCAGCTTTTCCCCTGATGGCAAGTAAGTAAAGAGTGCGTGGTTTAGAACAAAAGAGCAGGAATTGCTCCATAAACTACTTGTGATTATGAAGACATCTTAACCAATCTGTGAATGTTTCCTATTCATGAGTGGGGGGAGATTTTGAACTGATCAAGGTCACTTTATCTGTAAAGTTGAGAGGGGAAAAAAAGAAGAAGCAGCCTTGGAAATAGAATATCTTGTCTTGAGTGTTTGAACTTTTCCTTCTGTTTTGAGAATTGGAGAATAAGAATTTCATTATTCAACTTCAGTGATTTTTACTGAAGGTTTTCTCATTTGTAATGCTTAAGTTGGGGGATGATACCAATCTGCAAACATTTTGGTTTTCATTCGAAAGCAATCCATTTTTATTGTTTCAGTAGTGCAGGAACCTTTTTATTATTGTTTTGTTTCATTGTATCACAGTCTGTACTGAAAAGTTGTTTGCTTTATCAGCTTTGTGTGCAATTATGTCTTTTTCCCCCTTATGTCAGGAAATTTGTGGTTACAAAAGACAATCTTGCTTACCTGTACCATGCTCCTGGGAAGAAACGAGAATTCAATGCCTTTGTTTTGGACAAAACCTACTATGGCCCATATGATGAGACAACTTGTATTGACTGGACTGATGATTCCAAGTGAGTTGTTCAACTGAAGCACTGTCTACCTGCACGTGTTAATACTTGAATGCACATTGCATTCAAGTCCCATTTTCTTTCCTCTAAAGTATTGTACTAGCTTTAAAAATTCTGTCTTGAATTAAGAAATATTACAGGCGGACTAGAAAGTACAAAATATGCATGTATTGGTGATCAGCAACAGTTTCTTGCTTGAAAATGCACAGCAATTCATAAAAGGAACATATCTTAGGAATGTGAGCCTGGTTAACCTTTTGAATGTATTTAATCCCTTCTACATCTGCTACAATCACCAAACTCAGTTTACAGCTCTGTTGTTTGTAAAATTAAAGTGGTGACTGGTGAATTTGAGCTCAGAACAGTCTCCACACAGTGAAGAGTTGTGCAATCCAGTGTTCTAATGGGAATTACCTTTTCTTTTGCAGATGCTTTGCAGTGGGGAGCAAGGACATGTCCACGTGGGTGTTTGGAGCAGAACGATGGGCAAACTTGATCTACTACTCTCTTGGAGGCCATAAGGATGTCATAGTAGCCTGCTTTTTTGAAGAGAACAGCCTAGATGTATGTACAATCACACAGCATGCTGGAATTTTAATATTAAAGTAGTTGAAGCAGAATCTTATCTCTAAGTGACTATTTTGACAATATCTCAGCAAATATCTGCTGTGATTGGGATCCATGAATATTGGAAAGAGTAAGTTATTTAAAATTGCTCCCCAAAAACATTATAGCTTTAAATATAAATAAATCAGCTTAGCTGTAATGCTGACTGGTAATCAAGTTGCCTTTGGCCCTTGCAAATTTCTTCTGATGGCAGGTAAAATAAATCACCTGTTCTCTGGACAAGTAAAATTTCCAGTTCAAAGCACCTTGAATTCAGGAGGACTAAGTAATGCATTATCCTGATTAAATAGAGTGCACACTTGCTAACCCTTCTGCAAGCCCATATTCATATTTCTTCAGAGCACAGAGCATAGGTATTGGACAATAATAATTTGTGTGTTTGTATTCTAGCTGTACACAATTAGCCAGGATGCAGCTCTCTGTGTGTGGCAGTGTGACACAGAGCTGGATGGTTTGAAGCCCATGCCCCCTAAAGAGGCAGCAAAGGAAAAGAAGGCAGCAGAAGAGGATGAAGAGCTGCTTGAAGAGCCAAAGGGTGAAGAAATCCATGGAAAAGCTGATCCAAGTGAACAAGAGACTAGGAATAAGGTTAAATACTCACATGTAGCAAAGTAAGTGGTTTTCAGTTATCAAAAGTCAAAGTTGTAATGGGGATTTATTATACTGGGCCTTCTTTTCTTTCATCTGTTATCACTCATTTAAAGCAGTATAAAACTGCCCAAGATTTAGAAATTTACTGCAGATCCCATTTAAAGTAGTTATGGTAGAGCACCTGTTTGTCTTGCTTGGCTTATGTGAAGGGCTTATTGTCTTTCACCTTCAGACCAACAAGTGTAATTTTAATAATACAGGAAATACTGTCTCTTGGTGTTATTTGGAACTCAAAAAGTGTAAATGGGATCTTTATTACAGTACCCTTTCTGAGTCTGGAGGCTTTGATTTTTTGCAAGAAGGGGTTGGTTGACTTCAGGAGGTGACATAAAGGTGGCTCATCAGCCTCTTTGGTGAGCTGCTTGGACATACAACTCTAACAACTTTTCTTTAACGTTCACTTTGCTTCTTTCTTATTTCTTGGATACCAGGTATTTTTTCAATAAAGAGGGTGATTTCAATAACCTGACAGCTGCAGCCTATCACAAGAAAACACACCTTTTAGTCACTGGATTTGCCTCTGGAATCTTTCACCTCCATGAGCTTCCAGATTTCAATCTGATCCACTCCTTGAGGTGAGATATGGTTTGGTTTGGTTTGGTTTGGTGGGAAAGGGAATAAGTTTTTTTGAGGAGGGTTCTTGTTTGTTTGACTGAGAACACATCATGTTAAGTAGTGAAGGATGAATAAACATTATAAAAATCTTAAAATATGCCTATCTGCTCAGTACTGTGATTTCTGGAAAGGCAGAATTATAATTTTATGTAATAAATATAATTACACTCTATAGGTTATTTTGGAAAAGTGAGGTCAGAATAAGAACACTGCTCAGGAGCTCCTACTTGTTGGCTATAGATTTCTTTAACTCTGTGGACTTGAGTATTTTCAGTTTCTTTGTAGAAAATATAAGCTGGAAAAAAAAGCTCTGTATATGTAAAATTATCTGTAAATTCTGTCAAAGTTGAGAAATCAAATCAGAATTGTTTTCCATAGCTGTCGGATGCTAGGTAAACAATTTCAATGTACAAAAAACCTATTTTATTTTCTTAGACCTGGGGGAGTTTTACTCTCTGGCAAATACATCTTTGGGATGCAGATACTCTGCCTTCATTCTGAATAAGGAATATTTGATGGTTTGGAGTGGAACAAAGGAATGAACTTTGTGGGTTTTGATATTACAGTGGTACAGAAAACTATCAAACTACTTGCTTGAACAGAGTTAATAAATATTAGACTTCAAGTTTTATCACACAGGATATAAAACCACAAGTTTGTTTATTGGTAAATCTCTTACTTCAGTATTTCAGACCAAAGGATATCTTCTATTTCTATCAACTGCACTGGTGACTGGATTGCTTTTGGGTGTTCAGGTTTGTCAGTTTTCTTTAGTCTAAATTCATGGGAAAAATAAGAAATGTGGTGGGCATGAGGCCTAAATTCCTCTGGCTAGTCTTGACTCCAAATGTAAAATAATTTGTAGTCTCATACCTTGGGTGTCTAGGGACAGTAAAGCAAGTATCACTAATCAGTCTCTCCTCGCAGAATTACTAAGATTGAGGAAAATATTTTCTTGATATAAGGAAAAATACATGTTTCATGTAGGAAAGCTCTCACAGACTTGGGGGAAAGCCCAGATCCCTTGTAGTTCATGTTTGCTTTCATTCTGGGCCATTCTCTGTTCCTTTGCCACTTGTTGCCTGTGGCATTTTACAAACCTGCCTGGATGTTCCAACATTCCCACCCAGTCCATAATGGTTTGCACGAAAACCAAAATTTTACCCTAATACGCAGCCCTGCTTTTCTTCCCTCCTCACTTATCAGCTGCTGTTGTAGTATTGAAAACATTATTTCAAGTAACAGCTCCTGTTTAAGGCAATTGCCTTGAAGCTATAAAAGAGAAAAGGCTTTTATTAGGATTGAAAGATTGAGAATTCAACCTGTCTGCATCAACTTTTTTTCCCCCAACTTTGCTTGCCATGGTTTGTTTTGTGGCTTGCATTTGCAGGGTTATTGTATGTAATTGTATTTAATCCTGCTGTGGTTACAGGTTTGGGTCAGCTGCTGGTGTGGGAATGGCAGAGTGAGTCCTATGTGCTGAAGCAGCAGGGACATTTCAACAGCATGGTCTCCTTGGCATATTCTCCAGATGGACAATACATAGTAACTGGAGGAGAGGATGGCAAAGTAAGTGAGGCAATATTGCTGGAATATCAACTTTTAATAACGTACTAAGCAGTTTGACTTTCCATTTTATGTAGAAAGCTCTGTTACTGTAATTGATACATATTTCTCTTAGTATAAAATAATACATTTTTATTTTCCCTTAAATGTTTTGATCTTTCTCTCTGAAGCATGTATATTTTGATTTGTTACTGCTTGTGTCTGCAAATTGCATCACTTAATGCTTTCTAGCAGATGAGTTTTTAATTACTATAGATCCAGTTGCCATAAAAACAAAAAAATATCTAATTCATCAATGTTAATTTATTTATGGTTCCATGGTATTTTGAGGTGAATGAACTTCAGTCACCCAACTTCTTGCCCTTTTAATAATTAGCTTTTGATATGAAATTAATTTAAAATTATTTATAAAAGTGCATATTTTTTTGTTTAATGCACCATTCCAGAAGCATGTTATTTAAAAGAAAACTTAACTTCTCATGGATGACCTGCTTTGAAATGATAGGCTGCATGTACAGATACTTTTATTTTAAAAGATGTTTTGCCACAGTGTCTTGGCACATAAATGGGACAACAATAGCAGCTGGTTTTCAATCAAAACTTTTGAATGTCAAAAAAAAAAGATCTGCCACTTCATAGCTTCTGCCATTCAGATTGAAAATTGGCCAAACCCCAGAAGTCTCAAACTTCAGAAAGCTGAAACAAAAAGCATAACATTTTTGTTCAGGACAAAAAAAAAGCCCAACAGAAATACCATCTCAATTGTAACTTCTGTAATGGCTTCAGAGTTGGTTTTGAATTTAACACTTGTCTTATCCCTGACAGTATGAAGCTTGGTCGCTCAAAATGCTCACCAGGTGTTACAACTTTCCTTGAAAATTAACTTTGTTTCAACTTTTTTTGTCTATCTGCACTTAGATTTTTATGTTGCAAATGTGTCTTTAGAGTTTTAATGATAAGCTGTGGCCTGTTTGCTTCAGTTGCACAGAATTCCTTACTGATATTATTGAGAGTCTTTGATGCTGTTGCAGATTTCTAGAATTATTTTTTTTTACTCTTCTGCTGCCTTACCCCTTTTTCTCTCTTTACTGACGATGGAGATTCTAAAAAGTCTTTTCCTGTCTGTCTTGCAGGTGAAAGTGTGGAATACTTTGAGCAGCTTTTGTTTTGTCACCTTTACAGAACACAACAGTGGTGTAACTGCAGTAACTTTCACTTCCACTGGTTATGTTGTTTTGAGTGCTTCCCTCGATGGAACAGTTCGTGCTTTTGATCTGCACAGGTAACTCTTTACATTGAAGCTTTTGTGTCTCATTTAGTCCTCAGATTTCACACTCCCTCCAAAACACAGCAAACTGCTCATTGCTTGTTTGAAGTCACATAAAGGTGAGCAGCACTGCCTTACTGATTTTTGGTTCAGCCCTTGATTTAAATTTAGATAGTAATTAGGAACGCTGTTACTCTATCCAGTTTCTGTGAAGAAAATTCTGGAAGAACTTTCTTCAGACAAGCTGGAAATCCAGGAAGATTGTTGTCTGGCTCTTCTCAAATGGGGAGAAGGCACTTGCCTAATGTAACACTTTCCATATGTAGTGGCTGAGCCATTATAATACAGCTGTGCACAGAACTGGGTGTGTAAACAAGCCCACGTTTCTAAAGAATTGACATATGCTATTTAATAGAAGAAAGCTCCTCTATTGGTGTATTTCCATCTCCTATTTCTGCAGAGTTTTTAGTACTTACTTTGAATTTTGGAGTCATGCTATGGCTTCACATCCAATTTTATACAAAGAATATTTCTTCTGTACATAGCTTAAAAGACTTTGCAAATCAAATGAACTCCTTTTTTAAATACACTTGTTAAACACACATTTAAATCTACCTAAAATGTTCTCATAACTTATTTTCACCTCTTCAACAGGTACCGCAATTTCCGTACCTTTACGTCTCCACGACCAAGTCAGTTCTCCTGCTTAGCTGTGGACTCCAGTGGTGAGATTGTGGCAGCTGGTTCCCAGGATTCCTTTGAAATATTCATCTGGTCAATGCAGAGTGGGAGGCTGCTGGATGTAAGGATCCACGGTGTTGGGAGGGCTTGAATTTAACACTGTGTGGAGTGTGGTGATACTCAGTAACTTTGGGATTAGTGGGAGGAGTTTCAGTACAACATGAAGTGTTTTGTTATGTTCATATTCAAAACCTGGAGCTACACTATGTTGCTCTCAGCATCCTTTAATAAATAATTCCCACCCTGAATTTGTGTGGGAAGTGGTTTTTAGAATTTTTGAGTAATAAGCTCTTTTTAGTGGTGAATGAACACTAGTATTGCTGAGCTAACACATGGGCACAAGAGTCTTTTCCTCCTTTTTCAGACATGTTCTTTTCTACATATTTTCTGCAGGTAATGAAGAAATTGTAAGTGCTGTATTAAGAGTGATACAGATTTAATGGAGGGTTTTGCTGGAGTAGAGCAGGAACATGATTTTTCAATTATTTTTTTCAATTCTTCAGCATTACTGTACATCTAGTACAAGTAGAAGAGCTCAGTGATTCATGTATTTAATTTGGCACAACCATTGAATACAGATCACTTTAGTAACTCAGGATATACTTGACTGGATCTCCAGAGTTTTGAGTTTAGTTTCTTTCCTTGATTTTTTTTTTTTTTTTGAGGAATAAGCTCCATGAAATGAAAATCTCTGTTACTCTTATTCTTGGTTTTTATTTTTTTTTCTGAAGTGTTATCAACTGCAGGAGACATTGAATTCTCAGAGCAATGACTTGGTGTTTCACAGTTGGTCTGATTCTTTTGAAAGGAGGGAGGAAAATGGCACACTGCATTCCTGAAGTGTGTGCATAGGAGTAGTTGTAGATGCCTATGCAGTGGTAGCACCTCAGGGAATTGTTTTAAACCTTGTGAAAATAAAAAGTTGAGAATCACTGGTGTGTATCATGCCCTGTGTCCAAAAGTGTATGGACAAGTTTGGCATAGTTTAATGGCTATATCTAGAATTTACTGAATGTAGACTACACAGATTTCAATTTCTTTCACCTAATTCCAGGCTATTTTTTTCTTCTCTTCTTAGGTCTTAGCAGGTCACGAGGGTCCCATCAGCAGCTTGTCCTTTAACCCAATGAAGTGTGTTCTAGCCAGTGCCTCTTGGGATAAGACTGTCAAGTTATGGGATATGTTGGACAGCTGGAGAACTAAGGAGACACTAATAATGAACTCAGATGGTAATCTTTGTTTCAATTTTCATCTTCTATCAAATATAAAAATACTATGTAAAATATGTTAATAATGAACAACAGAACTTGTCAAATAGAGACAGACTCATTCTTGGTAATGAAAATCAAAAGTTGAGATACTTCACTCTTGTACTTGGTTAACAGTGCAGGAAATACTTTAATTTAATTCTAGCTCAGCTTTATAATTAGCTAAACATTTGTATGTTGTCCAGGGGAAAAGTACAGTCATACTTGTTAGTCTTAAACTTTTTCTAGTAGTTGAGATAAGATCCTAAAAAAATTTAGGGTGTTGTCTTAGAAAAGGATCTGATTGCATTTGTAATTGTTAATGAAATTCTTTGCAGTTCTTGTTGTTGCCTTCCGTCCTGATGGCAAGGAGCTCGCGGTTGCTGCTTTGAATGGCCAGATAACATTTTGGGATCATGAAAATGCAGTGCAGACTGGCTCCATTGAGGGCAGGCACGATCTCCAGATGGGCAGGAAGGAGCTGGATAAAATAACTGCCAAGCAGGCAGCCAAGGGCAAGTAGGTACAGGGGGCTGCAGTGACTGGAGGGTGCTGTGCTGGGTTGCTTTTGAATTGTTTTTCCGTTTGTTTTCAATGTGGAGATTTCAGAATGCATCTGCTGTTCAGCTGTTTTCATTCTGATATTGGATTTGAAAAGAGTGCCTGACATCTAGATGCCTCCCTTTTGTAGTTTGCTGTTTCACTCACTGATCATGCTACAGTCAGCATCATTCTAAGCTTTTCTTGTTTGTCAGTTATGAACTTGGTTTGCCAACATAATATTAAGCCTCTCATGCCAAGCTGTTAATTTGCTATGTAATAGGTTTTTAAGTAGTCATCTTCCAACAGAAATACTAGTATATAAGTGTGTAGGAACTATTAAATTTTTTTTAAAAGGTAATTGAAGTATGGGGTTTATTACATGTTACACTGCATGTGAAGTAACATTTAAAGGCAAGATGAGTTTGTGTGCTGTCAAAAACTATATTAGACAAATGTTTTATTCCTCTCTTTTTGTCTCTTTTTTTTAATACTGCTTCCTCTCAAAACTATATAAAAAAAAGAAACAATGACTTTTTGAGGGAAAAAAAGGGGTTTTTTTTGGTGATGAGCTCTCAACCATTTCTTTCAAACATGCCATGGCACTGGGTTTTCTGACTGTCCTTAGTGTTGTGTAGGGTGTAGTTTGAGAGCTCGTTCACTGAGCTGTGACTCAGAATCAGAAGTATGGAAGTATTTTAAAAAGTTGTTGAGTCCTAAATTGTTTGTGATTCATAATAAAGCACCAAATGCTTTGTAGTAAATTTGTATGTGAAGTACATACCTTGTGAATAAAGATCTCCACTTTTTCCATAGAATGGTTATTTTCTGAGTCTTCACACTGTACTCATGTCTTTTATCTCAGATGTGACAGTGAAATTTACTGCTTTCTCTTTCTTTTTTTTACCAGATCTTTTACTACTCTGTGTTACTCAGCAGATGGCCAATCTATTCTGGCAGGTGGATTGTCAAAATTTGTCTGTATATATAATGTCAAGGAACAGATTCTTATGAAAAAATTTGAAATCTCATGCAACTATTCTTTGGATGCAATGGAGGTATGTGAGGACAGGGGTGTTTTTTTTTTAATTTCCCCACCCCCTACAGACTTTGGTTTTGTTATAACATCTCATTAAATGTGATTCATGAATTTTTTTTTTAAGAATGAGTTTATTTTTGTGCAAGAGAGGGGGAAGGAAATATTCTTCCTAGAACGGAATTAATTACTCACACTCAGCTAACCACAGTTTTGCCAGATTTGCAGTGTGCTTGTGTTGAATGGGCAGAACTCTGAAGCATTTTAAGTTAGTTGGCACTAGACTTAAAATGGAAGTGAAAATTTAAATTATCCACATTTTGTACTAAGCTAACTCCCTGGGTGTCACTTTGTGTTAGCAAAGAAATGAAGGATTTTTTTGTGGACATGGAACATCATCACTGACCTTTACAAACTCTGTTTCTGCATATTGCCAAAGGCCAAATTAAATTCCTTTGAAAGTAAAGTGAATGAGGAAAAGCATCCAAAGGAAAAAAAAATCCAGTAACCCTTTTCAACATCCCCTTACTTGGAAGAATGATTGTTGTTTCAGTGTTCATGTCAGGCTGTATTTGACTGTGGTTCCAAGTCCACTTCTTGGTCAACAGTGGTTTGTGAGCTGGTGTAGCTCAACATATGGCTTGAAGGGAAGAGAGCCAGCTGGAAAAGAATTGTGGAGGGGATGGGTTCCTAGAAATGGGAGGCAGGAAGGTCCCTAAAATCTTATTGACACTGTTAGGTCCCTAAAATCTCTCTTGCACAGCTGTCTGCTCACACAGCCCTCACATTAGCACGGTGCTCTTTAGGAGCCTGAAGGGCAGAAAGAGAAGGGCTACAGGTCAGGAAGCAAACACTGCATTTCTGGAGTGGAACAAAGTTACAATAATGTGAAGCCACAGTCTGAACTGAGCTCTGCTGTTTGAGAAGAGATTCAGTGCAGTGAATGGAACTTGCATGTTTTTTGCAGGAGTACTTAGATCGCAGAAAAATGACTGAATTTGGCAGCATGGCTCTGATTGATGAAGGGGGTGGAGGTGATGATGGTGTTGCCATCCCTCTTCCTGGAGTAAAAAGAGGTATGGCTTTGCTCTCTTGTTTGTAGTCTTATGTGCATCAAAACCTTCGGCACAAGTAAGAAGGGTTTGACTTGTTGAACTCTGTTTTAATGTTAGGAATACCTGGATGTTGTCTAGCCACAGGGATTTGTTGCACAAGTGTTCAGCTGTGCAAGAGAACACTTGGCAGGTCCTTTTGCATTATAGAAGCAACAGGAAATGGGAGCTACTGTGATCTCCTGGATAAAGAATCCAGCAGTCCTGATTTAATTTTCAAAGAAAATTCAGTCCCACCACTTAAGCTGTAGGATCTCTTGGACATGGGCTGTCCTTCCTTAGCCAGTCTACTCTGCCAGGTTTTGCCATGTTCAGTAGTATTTGATGGTGACATCATCGTTAGAATTGATAACTAGACTGTGAACTTCTGGTGAATATGTTAAATCACTTCTAAACTTCTCTTTTAGGTGACATGAGCTATCGGCACTTTAAACCGGAAATAAGGGTGACTTGCGTGCGATTCTGTCCTACAGGTTAGTATCGACAATGAATTTGGGATTTTTTATTCCATATAAAACAAGCAAAATAATAGAGGAATAATAAATAAATTGGAGGAGTAATAATGAAGTACAAAAATACAAATGTCTTGGAGATGATCTTTCCAGATGTGGCATAGTGTTGCTACATTCATAATCTGGCTTTCTGTGCAGTAGATAATTAGGAAAGTTAAGTTTCCTATCACTTTGGGATAGTATTTTTGCAAGCTGTCATTGCTGACAGGTCCATCAGTGGTGCACAGCTTTCAGTCTTACCCACTTCTTGCAAACAAATGAGTGGTCTGTTCATCATTACACTTCTGTTTCCATCCTAGAACACTCCTCTTTGTTGTTAAATACTATTATTTTTCTTTCAGGACGAAGCTGGGCAGCAACTACCACAGAGGGTCTTCTGCTCTATTCACTGGACTCTGGGCTAATTTTTGATCCTTTTGAGCTGGATATTGATGTCACACCCAGCAATATACACAAAACACTGAGTCAGAAGGAATACACTATGGCTATTGTCATGGCCTTCAAGCTGAATGAAAAGAAATTAATTCAAGAAGTCATAGAGGCTGTCCCTAGCAGTGAAGGTGAGTGGATCTGCCATGAAATTGGGCTGAGCTAGCTGTAAGCAGAAGTGTGTAAGGCAAAATAAGTTGAGATGTAAAGGTAGACTTTTTAGCATTAATTTATATTTTAATTTTACCATTCTACTTCACACTCATTTAGTGATTTTCAGCATGGAATCTGATCAGGTCTAGATGTGCAGGCACAGTTTTTGGATGTCAGTTCTCAGAAGCAGCTGGTGTTAGAGGGGCACAGCAGGTTTTACAGGAGATAGCACTGTGCCTTCACTGTGTGATAAAGACCATTAACCAGTATCAAGGATGTAGTCAGCAGTTTGAGGAAAGTGGTGAATCTTGTCTGTTGAGCACTTGTGTCACCAGGTCAGGAGTACTGTGCCTAGTTCTGGGATTGACAGTATGAGACAAGACATTGATACTCTGGATAATCTGGTGGAGGGCTTAGAAAATGATTACAGGGCCAGAGTACAGCTGAGGAGAGGTTGTTGTAATCCACTGTTAACAGGATGACTGTGTGCCTGTTCCTTGAGCAGAAAGGTATTTTTCACAGTTGAATGTCACATAGGCCAGTTAGGTTGGCTGCAGAGACCAGGAATTGATTATTTTTGAGAGAGAATTATATATAATGACATCATCATAGTTATATGTGAGATTACTTTGCTTCTAAATTGTGTTCCTTTGTGCTGTGCAGCTGCTAACAGCATTCAGACACTTCCTCTGTGGGCAGGTGACTTTGCTGTCTTTTCAAGTATCCTTTACTGCCTCTGGTCATTGTGTATAACTGGTTCCTCTAAATACAGAAATTTGGGTGAAGTCAGAAGCAGGAACAATAAAGTCTGTTACACTGAAAGAGGAGGAAAGGGTGGAAGTAAAAGTTCTGAAGGAGAGCTGCTGGCAGGAGCACTCTGTTAGGAGGAAGAACCTGGGGAGGTAGGAGTTAATTTCTTGCTTTTAAATACAGTAGTGTTTGGAAGGTTCAAGGAAGGAAGATTTGTCCCCTGAGAGATTGTGGTACTGTACCCTGGAATACAGCACTAAATATCTACCACTTGGCAAGACACTGCTTTCTTCTCCTTCCCTTTATGCTTTCCTGTGGTCTCTTTCATGTTATTCCAAATAGTAACTCTGTTCAATGTCTTTTTTTTCTTTTTGCACAGTTGATGTTGTCTGCTCCTCCCTGCCAGACCTGTATGTGGAGAAGTTACTGGAGTTCCTGGCCTCTGCATTTGAGACCTCTTGTCACTTGGAGTTCTATCTCATTTGGGCTCATAAGTTGCTCATGCTGCATGGACAGAAACTGAAAACAAGGTGAGATCTTGTGAAAGTCAAAATACTGACAAGAATTTTAAAATCAAAATTAAAAACCTGTCAGTTTAAGGCTTTTATGTAACATTTACTGACTTTCTAGATAATGCATGCACAGCAATTAGAACTACTTCAGTTTTACAACTTCTTTACTAATGGTAAAAGTTACAGTTTGAACTTGATCTTAAAGGTCTAAAAAGGTTCTAAAAAGTGTGTATGACAGAACTGGAATACATTATTGGATTTGAGAAGATATATTGCAGAAGATATATTGCTTAATTTTTCAACTTAAACAGATAAAACCTTTGCCTTACACAGTAACTGTGTAAAGATTTCAAAAGTGATAGTAGGATTTTGGCAATTTTGTTTTTAAACAATTACGCATCTTAAATGTAACTGAAAGGTAATGTGCAAGTATTGATTGCATTTTTATAGACTTAGCTTGTGATTATAGCTGGTAGTACTCTGCCTTCCTGCATGGTGCTTTAGAACTACATGGGCCTGGTCTGTGAATTATATTCAGCCCATAATACAGAATTTTTAGACTTTTAGGAACAAGACTGGGCAAATTTACAAATTTAAAATGGGCTAGTTGAGAGGTAATCTGAGAAGGAGTCCTGCAATTTAAACACCAGTGCATTTTGTAACTCTTCCCTTTCTTCAATGTGGGTATTAATGTTTTAGTTACTGAAATGACTGGAACAAATTTTCTCCTTTTGTTGATGTTAAAGTAGAAGAGGATAATTTAAAACAAACTCCTTGGTTCAGAAAGTATTGCAGTATCCGGAAGGAACTGTTGTTGCTGTAGCAAGCAGAATTAGCCCTTTAACCTGCAGTTTGATACTAGAAAAATATTTCTGACAATATATTACTTGTATTGAAGACAGAGTCAAAAGCAAAGAGCTTTTATTTAGTATTAAAAAGTTCACATTGAAGTTGTATGCTCGTTAAAATCTTGAGAGTATACAAAAGTTCTAGATTTCCATATATAACTATGAATTGCACTGCAAATTGCATGTTTTCTCCATCCCAGGTCAGTGAAGCTGCTCCCTGTGATTCAGTTCCTTCAGAAGAGCATCCAGCGTCACTTCGAAGATGTTTCAAAACTGTATGTATTGTTACATTTAAAAGTTCAAATCAAAAACCTGGAGTGATTTGGGGGTGACAGTGTGCTGTTAGAACTTTCAAGACTTTCTTCTTTTAGAGATACTTTTATTTTAGGAGGAAAACAACATGTTGCTATTTATTTTTACAGCTGTGAATGGAATATCTACAACATCAAATATGCGCTGGCCATTTCACAACAGCGGGGCATGAAACGTCCAGCAGAGGAAACACCAGGAGATGAAGAAGAATTGGATTCTGACAGTGATTATCTTATGCAAGAAGTTCATAAGGATAATTTGAGATCCTAATTACTCTTTGTGAGAGGGAGAAAACTTCAGACGGTATTTTATGCAGTGGTATTCACTGAAAATGAGTGGCCCTCATAGTGGCATCAGTTCCTGGCAGTGTGATGGAGTTCCATGTGAGGTGATGACAGAAATGTAGGATATGCCATGGATGGCACTTCGCCTATTTCATGTACCCTTTGGTAGTTTACCCTTTGATTTGCTGTAGTGAAAATTTGTTTGGACATTATCAATTCAAAAATGTAAGTTAAACTGTAAGAGAATGTATTACAAATGGCTTGTTGTTTTTTTTGTTTGATTTTTGTTTGTTTTGATGAAAGCCCTTTCTTGTCTTTTTTAAAATGTTGTTTATTAACACGTTAAAATCTGAAATTTTTGATTCCATTCGTTTTTGTGAATTGGTGGGAGAACTGGCTAACAAGGGCAGGGTACTGAATACAAATAATTGCGTTTGTCCTTGTAATACTTTCAAGCCTTTGAAAGGTCTCTGTTAATGAAGATACTGCAAACATTACCAATGATCCAGAATTGATTTCCCAACATATTCTGTTCTTCTGGATTTGTTTTGTGGTCACTTTCCGTGGTTGGAATAGAAGAGAGGGATAAATACTAAAGGTAACTGCACTGAGGTCTCCCCTCAGTCTCCTCCAGCCTGAACAGACCAAGTGCCCTCAGCCACTCCTCGCAGGGCTTCCCCTCAAGGCCTTCACCATCTTCATTGCCTGCCTTTGCACACTCTGATAACTGAAAAGAAAGATATTGAACTTTTCATTCTCCAGTCTGTCTCTACATCCAGGATTGCCCCATCCCAGGTGCAGAATCCAGCACTTTCCTATAATTGCTGTTTGCCCGTATCTCTTCAGCTGTCGAGGCCTCTCTGCAGGGCCTCCCTGCCCTCGCGGGAGTCAACATCTCCTCCCACTTTTGTATTATCTGCGACCTTGCTTATTTTTCCCCCATTATTTCCGCACCGTTATCCTTTTCCCCTCAGTCACCTTCCCACCGCTGCCGTTCGCAATAAATGAGGGTGGCGAAGGGAACGGGAGCCCACAGGAACACACGGGCCCCGGCGCTGCAGTGGCTCCTCCCCGCCTCCAGGAGGCGCCGCTGCCGCCGCCGCCAAGGGCGCAGCGGCCTCCTGCGCGGCCAGCGCAGTTGCCGTAGGCCTGACCTGCTCCGCTACCCGGTTCTTCCGCTCACCGGTTCCACTGCTCCCCGGCTCCTCCGCTCCCGCTCCCCTGCCCTCAGCCATGCTGACCTCCCGAGGCCCGGCCCTGTGCACCGCGCTGCGGCTGGCAGCGCCCGGCGGCCTCGCTTCCTTCCACTCGTCCGCCCAGCGCTGCCGCGCCGCCCGCGTCGCTGTGGTGAGTAATGGAGGAGCTGGGGCAGCGCTGAGGAGACGCGTTTGTTTGTGTTTTCACTGTCTGGCTCTTCCCAGCCGCCCTCGGCCTGCAGCCGGGCTCGCTCCGGCGGTGGGTCGGTGCGGGACAGGGCTCGCTCCGGCGGTGGGTCGGTGCGGGACAGGGCTCGCTCCGGCCGTGGGTCGGTGCAGGGCAGGGTTCGGCGGGGCGGCGGCCTGGGAAAGGCTCGTCTGGCGGCTGCGGCAGCTGGAAGCTCTGGAGAGACCTTGAGTTTGAGAAGAGAAAGCTGCTTACAGTTCAGAAACTTGGAGGAAGCCAGATTAGGAGTGGGAAACGTGAAAATTGGCGTTTGGTATAGTTGTTGTTGGCATGGAGTTGATTTGTGGAGAACTACAGAATAACAGGATGGGTCAGGTTCGAAGGGAGCACCGTGGGTCACCTGGTGCCACCTCTGCTCCAGCAGGGTCAGCACAGAGCACAGGGCACAGGATTGTGTCCGGATGGGTCTGGAAGTGAGGGAGACTCCACACCCTCTCTGAACAATCTGATCCTGTGCTCGGTCACTGCACAGGGAAGAAGTTCTTCCTCACGTTCAGGTGGAACTTCCTGCCCTTTGCCTCTTGTCCCGTTGTTGGGCTCCACCGAGCAGAGCCTGGTCCATCCTCTGACAGCCCCCTTCTAGATATTTATATACATTAATGAGGTCCCCTCTCAGTCATCTCATCTCTCCTCGAGGCTGAGCAGGCCCAGCTCCCTTGGCTTTTCCTCATAAGAGAGATGCTCCAGTGCCCCATCATCGTCATTGCCCTCCACTGGACCCACGCCAGGAGCTCCATGTCTTCCTTGTACTGAGGACCCCAGAACTGGGTTTCATAGGGAAACTGCTGGAGGTACTGGCAGTTTATGGGAAAATATTTAAACTGCATTATGCTCTTCTGCAGGAAGGAGGTAAAGCATGTTACAAACACAAAGCAAGGAGATGGAGGAACCAGAAGTTGCAAAGGAAAATACAGGCTGTGGATGGTGTCCCTAAAGGATGCACAGTTTTGGAACTCAGTGAACAGTCTCTGAAGCTCGAGCTTTGCATAGCATTTTTTTGCATTTGCATTTTTTGCATTGCTTATTTTTCTCACATTATTTCCACACTGTTATCGTTTTACCCTCAGTCACCTTCCCACTGCTGCCATTCCCGATAAATGAAGGTGGGGAAGGGAACAGGAGACCACAGGCCCCAGCACAGAGCATAGGCATAGCATAGACAGCATTAAATATAAAGGAATAAGAAGGCATTACCTGCATGAATAAATCTGTTTGGGGCAGAGTTGGCTGAGTACAGGGCAGGGCAGGAATGCTGTCATTTTACCAAGTCACAGCTTTTTAAATAGAGCTGGGAAAACATATGTTATTTTGGACATTAACGATGTAAATTTCTGACTATGGTAAAAGATTGTTCATCAAGCAGGCACTGAAATAACAGAAGAGTTTATATATAGAAGAGTTTGTAATAACAGTGTTACGGTACTTTGGTTTCGCTGAGTTCCAAAAACATTTAAAAGGTGTTGCTCACAGAGCATAAACTTAGCACAGTTGTCTGTTTATTCAGTCTAAATTAAATGAAAGATAATACAAAAAGTTGTGAAGTAAAAGGCAGCTCTTAAATATCAGAACAGGATTAACAGGGACAGAACAACATTTGTGGATCTTGCCCATTTGGTGAAGTGATGCTGGGGTGACATGCCCCTGAGAGCAGACACTTGGGTATTGTGAGCTGAAAGTCCTTTCAAGTCTAACATTTCTAGCTAAGACTTCTTCAGCTGTGAGTTTTTGTTCATCTGTGTTTAAAAACTCTCAAGCTTCAAAAAACTGAGGGAAAACCAGGAGGGAAGAGATTAAAGTAAAAAACAAATAATAAGAATAGAGAAAAGGAAATTGACTTTCTAACTGGATTTTTTTCTTTCAAAACAAACAGTCAGACAAAAACCCCCAAAAGAGTTCATCTGTATACTTTCAGGAACTAGATAAACCTTTAGATTTTTTTTTGTTTTGTTTTGTTCTTATAATGGCTTTTTTTTAAAAAATAGAAAAAAAGGTTTCTCCCTACTTTGTGAGATTCTCCCCCCACACAAAGATAGCTGATTGCTTTGTGCTTTCTATTCTCTGGTGTGCATAAACAAACGTATTATTTCCACATCATTAAGGAAAAGTATGGCTAATACAGCATAATTGCATTATTGCATTAAAAATTACTTAGCTGTTGACTTCTGATGCAGACCCTCAGATAAAATACAGCAGCAGGTAAAGTAATTTATTTTAAGTGCCACCTCAAAGTACATTTCTGTCCCTCTTCTGATTGATGTGCATGTGGATGAGAAAGTGTTTCACATGGATGTGGACACTTCATAAAAAAGATGAATGACACTCAGAACAACCCACTGTGTGCACAATAAAAACATCTCTAAGGGTATCATGTCAGTTTATTAACTGAGGAATAACTGTATAAGCCAGGAAATAAATAGTGTTTTTTTCTGAGCCCTGTGCTGGGTTGCTATAAATAGGAAATGCCAGTTCTGCAGTGTGTCAAGTGGTGACACCAGTGCTAATAGCATAAGTAAGACCTTGCTGTTAAGTTGCATTTTTTTGTTGTTTGTTAACTTTTTTTTTAATCTTAGTTTGTGAAAGATCCTTAGGAAGTTTTGTGTCACCTGCAATAGTCTCTTGATTTTCTCACTGCAGGTCCTGTCTGGCTGTGGTGTCTACGATGGCACAGAAATCCACGAGGCATCAGCGTAAGTTGCTTAATGAAACTCCAGGCTCTAAAAACATCTCCATTACATTGCAGCAGTTTGTTTAATTTAGTTTTGCTGTCTCTGGCCATCAGAATTTCCCTGAGATGTATGGTGAAGCTTTCTCACTGTTTTCTCACACCATAATTGTGAGCTCAGGCTGTGTTCTTGCAGAACTCAGTGATTGTCCAAAGATACAGCACAGTGCATGTGATGCCAGAATACTGAGTTTGAGAGAGACTCTCTTTCCTTCAAAAATAGAAATTCAGAGCTCCAGATTCAATCTTAAGAGAGTTAAACACAGACTTGATTACAGAATCATTTTTGGTTTCTATTCCTGGGCTAAATCTAACACTGGAATTGTTAATACTTAAGTTGAATTATTAACTCTTACAGTGAATTACTAAGAGATGTTTTGCCTAGACCTAGTTTGAATGTTAATGGATATGTTAATTGTGGGATTTTTCCATAACACATGGGGAGTTGGAGAAAGGAAGATTTTGTTGTTCCTGGTGGCCTGCTTTGATAGGATGTGTGTTTTTCCTCATCTTTCAAAGTCATACAGTGGAATATTTGTAGCAAAACTTGGGAGCCAGATAAAGCCTCTCCTGTAAGGTTTTCTGCACGTTTTATCTCTGATTTTATAGTGTACTGGTGCACCTGAGCCGTGGGGGAGCTGAGGTTCACATGTATGCTCCAGATGTCCCTCAGATGCATGTCATTGACCACTGTAAAGGGCAGCCAGCTGAAGCTGAGTCAAGGTAAGTCTCTGATTAAGGTGTTTTCCAGCCTCAGTCTCTTAGACATCTTTCAGACACAGCAGCCAGTAGTGGCTCTTGCACCACTTTGCTGAATGCCTTTAGTAGCTTTATGCCAGCTGTGGGGGTTTTCTGGGAGAGAAGATATTACATGACTTTTCTTTTGATTTTATACAGTCTTTCAGTGCCTGTGTTTCCCAGCAGTAGCATTTCAGAACCATCAATAGCTTCAGTTACTAAATACCAATGTTCTTGCTTCCTCCTTTCTTCACCCTGCTCTTCCTCTGCCAAACGTTATTTATACCATTCTGTTTGCAAATGCTTATTTAATCACATGGTTTTATTTCTTGTTCTTCAAGGAATGTTTTAGTGGAATCTGCAAGAATTGCTCGTGGTAAAATTGCAAGCCTGGCTAAGCTCACTACAGCAGACCATGATGCTGTGATATTCCCCGGTGGATTCGGAGCTGCCAAAAACTTGTGAGTGCCAGCTAAGCATTAGATTCCTCAAATAAACACTCATAATTAACTATGCACAAACCTGACAAAGAGAAGGCTTTGGGGTGACCTAATTGCAGCCTTCTAATACCTGAAGGGAGCCGACATGAAAGATAGAAAGAGACTATTTACAAGGGCCTGGTGTGACAGGACAAGGGGCAATGGCTTCAAAATAAAAGTAGGTTTAGATTAGATTAGGAAACAGCTGATTGCTGTAAGGATGGTGAACAGGTTTTCAGGAGAAGCTGTGTATGCCCCATCCTTGGCAATATTTGCAGCCAGGTTGGGTGGAGCTCTGAGCAACCTGGTCTAGTGGAAGTTGTGCCTGTCTGTGGTAGAGAGATTGGAACTAAATGATGTTTAAAGTCTCTTCTACCCCAGACCATTCTGTGATTCTATGAACCATGATTCACACAATAAAATCAACAAATGCCTTATTTCCTACGCATGTAACTCCTACTTAATAAGGAAAACTCCTTTCAAAGTCTTGTCATTGTCTTGTTTGAAATTTTCTGAACAATGTTGTGAGAATTCTAGAGTTTAGATAATGCACAAGAAGTCCTTTTTCCTATCCCTAGTGGTGTTTCTTTTTTGGGTCTGAGGGAAGTGAAGGTAAAACTTAAGTGGTTTCAGGTGCTTGTAGTGTTATTATTCTGTTTATTCCTCTCTTTCTACCAAAAAATCCCCTCTTGCTTTATAATTATAAAACAGCTGTCTTAAAAAAAAAGAAAAAGGAAACAAAAAGTGTTAGCCATGTGAAATACTGATTATCTTGCTACTGACATGCTTTTTTGTTTGCTTTGAGAAACATAAATGTTACTTCCCTTTTCTTCTTACGTACTTTTCTTCTTTGAAAAGATTGCTGTTCAACTTCTCAGTAATCCTAGAAAGCTGATTTGATAATTCTCATTTCTAGATTTTTTTTTTTAAGTGAGGGACTTCCTGACAGACCAAAGCCTTAGAAGTGAGACATTTTGGCTAAATCGTTGCTGGTTGTCTACAGAGTGTTTTTGACCAACTTTTTAGAAGCTGTTCGGTTTGGGATCAGCCTTTGGAGCCAGTCTTGGGGCACATGGGCAAATACCTCTGTAGGCTTTTACTGAGCTTTGTTTAAGTTTCTTCTTGTGACAGATCTACCTTTGCTGTTGATGGGAAGGATTGCAAGGTGAACAGAGAAGTTGAACGAGTCCTGAAAGACTTCCACAAAGCAGGCAAACCTATAGGGTATGTATGTTAGTTGGATAGCATTTGTTTGGAGGTGTGAGCATGGGGACAGCCTGTGTTTTGTTGAAATGTGCAGCTGTTGCTGGAACTGGAAAAATTCTAGTAGTATCTTATTTTGTATCATTTGTAGCTTATTTTTTAAATGTGTTTTTCAAGATATGTGTGTGTGTGTGTGTAGGTGTTTGTCAAAGGAGAAACTGAGAAAATGCTGAGAGGAAGTTGCCTTGAGATGTCTTTCAGATTTTCAAGGCTGTGTCTGTTTGAACCTTTCCAGTTGTGAGCAAGTTCTTGAACCGTGCTTTTGTAGAATTGCTCTTACAATTCCTTCTGTTGCAGCCTGTGCTGCATTTCCCCAGTGCTGGCAGCAAAGGTGCTCTCTGGTGCTGAAGTCACTGTGGGCCACGAAGAAGAGGAAGGGGGCAAGTGGCCTTATGCTGGGACTGCAGGAGCCATCAAAGAGCTGGGAGCAAAGCATTGTGTGAAAGAAGTAACCATATCCTTTCCTCATAACTTCCATGCTGAGAGACAGTTTAGAAATGTGTCATTAAAGGAATGAACACAAATAGGATCTGTGCTTTTCTGCTTAGACATTAATGGGAATGTGCAATGTGTAGCAGATAGCAGTGCTCCAGTGCAGGATTGGAAACTCTTCTGTACACAGCTGTGTAACTACTACTGTGTAACTACACACTGGGAGTTCGAAGTTTTTCTCAGTCAACTCCCTTGTAATGCAGTAAGTGCTGAATGAATTTGCACGTAAAACTGGCATGAGTTACAACTGCTCAGTTCTCTTTGAGATTTTTATTCTTTTCCTGAAGTTTAATGCTCCAGTCAGACTGCACTCAGAGACATTTTGTTATAATTAGTGAATTTTGGAAGTTTTCTTGTGTTTCTGGGTGTTTCCACAAGTTTCTTGTGCAGCATTTGTGTTTCTGGCAAAAATACCTTGTAATAGCTTGGATTATAGGTTGGAGCTTCATGGTAAAACATATTTGGAGGTGGTGGAGTTGTGAGGTTTTGTCAGTGCTGGTTCATTTTGCAGGCAGCATCTGCAAGTGCTGTGTTTTCCTTAACTCCTTTTTTACGAAGCTCATGTGGATACAAAAAATAAGGTGGTGACCACCCCAGCATTTATGTGTGAAACAGCATTACACCATATCTTCGATGGCATTGGGGCAATGGTAAAGAATGTGCTAAAACTAACTGGCAAATAAAATCAGAAATGTTTAAATTTAGGGCGTAGCATCAAACATATCATGGACCAATGGAGACATTTGCACCTGCTTGTCCTGTTCACACTAGTGAATGCTGATATGAAGCTGATTGATTCCCAGCTGCAGGATTTTCCATGCCTTTTTGAGAGAGGAGCCTTACAGAGGACAAAGAGCCTGGCCTGAAACACAGCATGTTCTTGAGCTTTTCCAGCTGGAGAGAGCTGACTGGATGTGTTTTGAAACAAAGTCTACCCAACACACCAATGTTAAACCAGTTCTAAGGGGGAATAAGAGACTCAAGGCCCTTTCAGAAGCTGAGGGCAGATGTGTTGTAGGGGTTTGGCATGTAGCAACATTTCTAGTGGATGAAGAATGGGAATAGAGTGGAATAGTGAATGATTCCAGGTGTATCTGCTCAGGCCTGTGTCTGGGAACTAAAGCCAGGATCATCCGTTGAAGGAATAGAAATCTTCCACATCCTCATTTAGCTCAGTATTAATGAAGAGATTTTTTTTGTTCCCATTTCAAAGAATCCCATTTCCACAAAGAACACCAATCAGCAGCAGGATACAACTGCCACAGCAGTAGCACTTTGAAAAGGACATCCATTGGCCCATTATAGTTTTAAAAGTTCTTGAAGAGGAAAATATCCGCTGATGTGACGCACAACTCTTAAGGACAGCATCTGTGTTAAAGCAGTTGTATGACAAGTAGTGAATGGAAAAAGCAATCTCAAATTATCCTAACTTCCACTGCTTTAGGGTGATAAAGCTTTCTCCAAAGAGGTATTACTGAATGTCTGGAATAATGATGTATAAATAAATTAATTTCTGCCTTTATCTCATCCTTGTCATTTAACTTTTGTTTGGGAGCTGCCTTTGTTAACTTGGAGTGGTTGGTACATTTTAGCAGATTTTCTGCTTTTCAGTTTCACCAATTTTGTACATTTTTTTCCACACAGAACCTAGCAGAATCTCCTCCCCCTCTTTCAAGTTTTTTGTCACCTTCCTGTTGAGCAGGACACAACGTTTCTCAAATTCAAACAAGCAAAGTGACACCATGGATGAAAGTTTCTCTTCCATGACAGACTTGCTGAAGTGAACCGATATTTTTAAGGGAGAATCATGTGCTTCATAAATGAATCTCCAAGCCTTATATTGAGTTGGTGTATGGCAAATGCCATCTGTGGCTGAGCACTTGCCAGGGGTGTGGATTGACATTTTTTTATTGGGGGGAGCAAAGAGAAGAGAAGCTTGAGTAGGAGTGTTGGGCATGCTCAGCTTGCTCAGCCAGTGTTCAGGGAATAAACATTTTTGCTTCTGCAGCCTCTTAATGATTAATTTGTCAATTAAAAAACCCCCCATTTGGATTTAGAAGATTTGAATTTGTACTTTAGTGCTGGCACTGTTTCCTTGGGGGTTTTCAAAGACTCTCTGTGCAAATCATCAACTCCAGTGAGGTTGCAAAGGAATAATACACAGACACCAAGTCATTGTGAAAGTAGGCATGATTCATAAAGTGGATTTTGGACATTCTCTGAAACCTTTTTTGCTTATGCATCAAATTCTTCATGAAATTTTCAGTATCAAGTTGGTAAGAAACAGAATTTAAAACCCCGCCACTATATAATTCAGTGTAAAAAACTTTGCTTCATGAGCTTTGCTTGTACATGGATATTTTTAGTATCAATTTTATACACAGAGGCTTAGCAGAGAATGGGAGGTCATTGTTAATATAAAATGTACCATTTTAAAGTGCATGTGTTTCCCACATCTGCAGGGAGTTTTAAAGGAAATTTGGTAAAAGAATATCACACAGCAGGAATGGTGTTGAAATCCCCAGGGTGGAAGGAGAACAGCTGTTGTGTCTGAGTTAGCAGTGCCTTCCTCTGCTGCAAGAGCTCAGCTCTGGGTTAAACCTTCCCATGAACTCCTTCACCACAGCAGGGCTGAGGGTTTGAGTTAAGCTTTCCCATCTCTACAGTTCTTACTAAGTGCAGCTGTGGTGGCACAAAGCTTTCTTAGGTTCTGAATCTTGGATTCAGGTGCCCTGAGAATAAAGATTATCTTTGGAAGAAATTGCTGCTACCATTCAGTGACCACCTTTGGGAAATTGGTGGTTGGATTATCCAGATGGTGCCTCTGTACAGTCCTCAACTCTTTTTGCCCTTCTTTTTTAAATTCTCAGAATTTTAAGAGAATGGGTTTTTTTAAGGGAGAAAGAATCATGCCCCAGAATTGCCTTTCATTTTTTAATTTCTCTTTAATTTCCCAGTAATGTTGTGACTACAAATCTTTGATATGTACATTTTCCAAGGGTTTGGTGCTGTGGGTTTTTTTGGCTGTGTTGGCTTGTCTGGTGGTTTTTGTTCTGGTTTTGGTTTTTTGTTATTAGTAGAAAGTTGTTTAACATTTGTGGAAGAGGTAACTTGTTATCTTGGCTTCCAGCCAGTGTAAATTTGGAGGGAAATTCCATGTGCACTTGGAGATTATTAGTAGAGACATTTATCTGCAAATCTGGGATTTTTCTTCCATAGTAGGGCGGATTAGAGCTGGTGAGGGATTTGCTACTTTCAGCCAAATTGGCAGAAATTTGGGATTGATACATCTTTTTTAAATGCTACCAGAAATCAGAAGTGAAAGAGGCTTCTCGAGCCTCCACCAGAGTCATGCAATACCTGACTTACAGATTCCTGATGTTTCTTATCTTTGGGAATCATTTAAGAGCTTTGTCCAACTGAAAGGCAGTTTTGATAAATGTGTTCCTGCTTGTGTTGCTTTTCTTGTGCTTGCAGGGGTGGGAGGAGTTGCTGCCTCAGCTGTGATTCTGCCTGTCCTGTTTTGCCTCACTGATGGTTCCACACAAACCCTGTTTTGTGAAAGGTTTCTCTGTGGTTGTTGCAGTGCTCACAAATTTGCGCACTGCTTTTCTCTTCTAAAAGCAGAAACGAGAGTCGGGGTTTGAGAAGCCCTTTTTGTTTGTACCCTTTGGTTTGTGGCTCCAAGAGACACTTTTTTGGGGAATAAAAAGCCAGCAGAGGGCACTTGGTGAACAACGTTCTGTGCAGGGTTCCACTAGCCCAGGCATGATATTCCAGCTGTATGACAGCTGGAACATGACAGTTCTGTAGAACAGTTTGGGGGTTTTTTTTACATTTTGGGTGCATATGGAGAATAAAAGAAATATTGCTTCTTCCTGGCTTCACAAAAACAAACAGGACATCAAATTCCATTGCAATGAATACATTTGTCCCGCTGTCTTGTTAAGGTTCATTTCTTCAGCACAGTTATTTCTTATTTATCCCCCTGAAAATACAGTAGCAAATACACCTAAATTAAGCTCTAACCCCTTCCTGTGATATAGCTATCACGGAGAAAATGAGGAAAAGTGTAGTGTAAAGTCATAAAAGTACACAGTGAGGTTTGGTTTTGTTGAAGGCAATGATTTTTTTGGTTTGTTTTTCTTGTTTGTTTGTTTGTTTTTAATACTAGTGGTGTTATAGCCAACGTGACCTAAAATGAAGATTTGTAGGATGGGACTTTTATCAGTCCAGGAAACATCCCCGGAAGGAAACACACTGTTTGTTGAAGTGTCTGTGTTTCTGCAAGCTAGGAGTATCTTACTTTTATTTTTTTCAGAGTAAGAGCTTAGATAATCCTCCACCTACAAATAATTAGGAGTTGCCTGCATTCCAGGGCTTGAGTCTTTTGTTTGAGGAAGTTTTCTTCTTCCTGTCACTTCAAGTGCCCCAGGGGAAGCTTGGTTATTGTATGGGTGGGCCTTAGCCCTCAGGAGAATTGAGGAGCTGATATTTGGTTATTTTCTCCAGGGTGATTCCAGTGGTGGCCAACATCTCTGCAGAAAGAGAGAGAGGGGGAAGAGAAGGAGCTAAACTTGGACTATCCCAGAAGTTGAAACAGAAGTTGCAGTGAAGATTGCAATGAAGATTGCAACATGATTTCCTTCTGTATATTTAAAAATAATCACCTTCCTTGCTTGTTTTCAGTATTTTTCAATACTTTTTGTTCCTCTGCTGAGTGTCAGGTTATGGAATGACTGCCCTCAGGCTAAGCTGAATTAATGGTGAAAATTCCAGTCTTGTGGAAGGTGTCCCTGCCCATGGCAGGGGGTTGGAACTGGATGATCTTTAAGGTCCCTTCAACCCAGACCATTCTGTGATTTTATGAATCTGCATCAAATGTGTCCACATTGATTTCTTGCTGATATTAATTGCCATTTCTCCCATATCACATAAAACTAGAGGGAGCTCAGAGAGGAAATCATTAACCAGTTGTCACAGTCCACTTATAAGCAGACGCGTGATGGTTCGTCTCAGCTATGATCTCAGAGTGCAAAAAGAAAAGAAAGCACAAAAATCCAACAAGTCAAGGGAGTTAAATTTCAATCCAAAGGGGAACTTTATTAATTTAGCCTGTAAAGCAGCCTGCGATAGAGAGAGAGAGAGAGAGAGAGAAAATTGGGAAAAGATGGGGAGGAAAGGGAAGGGGAGGGGGCTATAGCTACCACCATGGGTCCACAGACGTCCGGCGTCCCTGGGGTCCCGTCCAGTCGGCGTTCCTTGGCCTCTGCAAAGATCCATGTGATCTTTCAGTGGGGAAGATCTTTGGAGTTCAGTCACTCCAGAGCTGTCTTTTATGCTAGTCCATACACCTGGTCCCTGCTTGCCACCCGCCTTTGCTCCCCCTTAATTCTTGTGGAGATATGCCAAACTCCACTTGGCAGGGCCAAGGGAGGAGTGTCTGAGGCATGGTTGGCAGGTTTTTCCCCACAGTGAATAATGGGTTACAGGTGCAAAGCCTTCATCATGTACCAGCTTTGGCAGCACAAGGCCTTTGCTCTGTACCAGCTCAGGCAGGTACAAAGCATTCACTCTGTACCACCTTAGGCACCACTCAAGTATAAAAAGTTTATGCCATGGGAAGCATTTTAAAAAATATGAGAGCATCAGAGTCTTATTCATATCATGGCTTTACAAACCAATTTTAATGGGCTTTATTCAGATGTGATAATCTATTAACACCAATTTTTTTCAGCAACTTTTCACAGCAGGCATCAAAACTGAGTTCTACAACTTTTTTGGATAAAGTTGGTAGAAATAAAATAATATATAATCTAGCCCATATGTTTAGCCTATTACCCAAAAACTTGTTAGTTCCATATGCAACACCCTGGATGTGTCTGTGTTCTTATATAATTATTGCAATGGTCTTGTCTTCAAAATACACCCTGAGAATGAATACATTATTCCATTTATGAGATTGGATTTTTAATATATTTCAATTTGTGATCAAGGAATTATGATGCCCACAGATTAAATGCCCAAGACCACATAAAGCAATAGCCAGGAAGTTTCTCTTGCTGTTGGCACAAAACAAACCCAAAACAAAGTGAGCAATCTTGACTCAGATTTTTGATCTCTCAGCAATGTCAGTTGGAACAAATTGCTCAGCGTCAGCTTTCTTCCCCTAAACCAGGAATTACTCTTCCAGCACTGTGCAGGGATGTTATGGGGGAGCTCCCTGAATTTAAAAAAATCCTTTCAGCTGCCTGCATCAAAAGGGCTTTGTATGGCTTTTTGTTGGGAAGATGCTACCACTGAGATTTCTGCATTAGTGTGTTCTGGGTTTGAAGCAATTGGGAAGTTTGCCTCCTTCTGTGCTGTAAAGGGATTCCTGTAAAAGACTCTGGTTAGGGGCTGAAATGGCAGGGTTACTTTAGCCATGCAGGTGTTACTGAAATGGATTTCTAGACTTCAGGGTGAGCCTCACAGGTATCCTTTATGAGCTCAGCCCTGCCAGGGCTCCTCTGGGTCCTTGCAGCCCAGCTCTTGCTGCTGCCCTTGCACCCCTCATGCCCTGGCTTGATCTCTCTTTCCCATCGCTGGCCAAGCAGCAATTTTTGGAAGGCAAAAAAGATTGGCATCTGTAACTGTAATCATTTGGCAAATACCATGAACCTCCTTCTCCTCCTCCCCTTCCTCTTCATTTGTTTGCTCCAGATCCTCATTCTTAAAATTCTTGCTCTTCAGGAAAGAGGAACTGCTTGGCCTCTGTTCTTACGCCCTACGCTGAGTGTATTGCATGTAGCGATACATTCATGATAGTCTTTTCTTCTCAAAGGGTGAAACAAAAAGAAGAATTTAGAAAAAAATAGGAGAAAAAGTAATTATAAACTAGGTGTGGGAATATTTTGATTTTGATTGGTGTTTTTTTGTTTGTTTTTTTGCTGTTTCAAGTTTCTTTTGTGACTCTCGTCAAATGTCTTTCCGTACTCAAAAAAGTATGGACACACTTTTTTAATTCAATGTAAAAGTGGAGAAAAATGCTGGTTTTAGTATGTAATTAGTGTAGACTAAATGAGCATTCACACAGTGCCTGTTGATCTGGAAAGGATGAAAGGCAGAGCTGTGTGACTGATGAGGGGAGGGGAAAAAGAGGAATTGGGGGAGAGGGAGAGGTTTTAAGTGTCTTATGTACACTGTAACTGGAAGACACCTGGGATGAGATATAAACCCAAAATCTGGCCATAGTTTAGAATAGAAAGGTTAAGGGAAAAGGGTTAAGGAAAAGGAAAAGGGTGAAGGGAAAGGAGAAAAGAAGGGAAAGGAGATGAGGATATCATTAAAGGAAGAAGACAGCCAAATTACACCTGTACTTCCAAAAAAATATCCATCTGCATTGACTAGAAGATGTGACCTGCCTTTTCAGATGTGGCAGTCAGTGCTATGATGAAGGAATTTTCTGATTCCAGTCTGGATTGTTGCTACATACAGCACTATGTGGGAATGCAATTCGCACAGCTAGAGCAAATTATTTCAGGATGTGCTGTTTCGACATCCCCTTGCCTTTTGGGACCTTTGCAAAGAGCTCCTAAAAGGCACTGCCTCCCAGTTTGTTTTCAAGTGTGACTCAAAACACGGAATTAGCTTCCAAATTAGGTATGGTTTGAAGTCCTTGCTCCTGGCAGACTGCTTTTATCCCAGCAGCCCTCTGGACAGGGGCACTGCTGCCAAGGGAATTTGTCTCTGGTCTCTCTCTTCCTGACCATCCATCAGAGCTGTGTCTGGACACGTGTGAGGGACTCTCTTCTCACACACAGCTGGCACCAAATGTTGAGATTCTTTCACTGAACAGCTCTAAACCCCTCGGGGATTTAAAAGATATGTACAAGTGGCTCTGAGGGATAAGGTTTAATGGAGGACTTGGCAGTGCTGAGTTAAGTTTGGACTTGATGATCTTTTCCAGCCTCAACTCTTCTGGGATTCTACACCTTCTGAGAAATGCTGGGCTGCTTGAGTGGCTGTTAGATTTTTAGAAGTCACAGAGTCCTTGAGATAAGGACAGGCAGTTCAGACTTTTAGGGCCAACACAACTACACACATTACCTTTTAAACCTTCTGATTCCAGAGGAGCCTCTCTAACTGTAACTGTAGGAACTAACTGTAGGAACAACTGGAATACAAATAAAGAACTCTTATAGGCCAAGTAATTGCTCTCATCAGGGTTTTTGTTTTATTTTTGGTTTTTATTTTTAATAATTTTTTTTCTTGAAAAACACACAAAATCTGAGGCAAACATTTGGAGGGTGGGACACAAAAAGATAGTCACAGTATGTACAATTCTTACAGTCAAATCTCTCTGTGTAGTTGGACCCCAGCTGTTACTGGGCTGCTCTGTACCCAGGGTAGCCAAATACCAGCTGAGCTTCAGTGCAGCAGCAGCACAGGATTTTCTCTCTCTTCCCCACCACGGGGAAAGGGCTTTTAGTTAAGAAACTGAAAGCTAACTGCCTTCTTTACCTCCATTTTAAGCCCTGATTTATTCTGTCCTTTCCTTGCCACAACAATCTTGTCTCTCCATTGAAAGAGAAGCTGCAGCTGTTCCAAATCCCAGTAACCTCGTGTGCATGCTGGTGAGTCACTGTCCCTGTGGAGGGCTCAGCAGCAGGGTGTGCTGCAGTCACTGCTGACCACCAGCCTGGGAGAGTCGTTCTGTTCTCTGGACAAATTTTTGGTTGTGAAATAGGGTAGTTGCAGCCCTGGCTCGAAACAAAACTTCTGCACTTCCTCGACATTATTTGTATGCAGGATCCTTTCGACCCAAGTTTTACACAGGACATCTTTGCCACTTGAATTGAACATTTCCAGAAATAAACCCATTTAGTTTCTGTAAGCATCAGTTACAATGACTCTGATGAGTTTTTAAATACTTTTTTTCCCCCCTCCATAGGTACAATTTTAAAAGAATTGTCACAGTAAGAATTTCTCATTGCACAGTTCTGGCTCAAGAATCCAGCTTTGCTGTGTTTCATGACAAAAAGAGAGAATACTGAATTCAGCCTGCTGAAGTTTCTGGCTTATTTAGCAGTGGATTTTGTAGTAATACATCACTTCCTTCCTTTGTGTGGATATTTTATGAACTTCTACCCTCTTTCTCCGTCAGCTTTTCCCTTCCACTGAAGAAATTCTACACTTCTTATGAAAAAAGGGTTCTTACTGATAGCCCGTGACGCTTAAGAGTAAAAACGGAAGCTGAAGTTCCACAGGATCAAGTTTCACAAGGTTTCCATCCTTACATTTCACAAAGTGGGAGTGTCTTCCTACTTCCAGCTTTTGTCTGACACACAGGGTAGTTACCCCCACTCCTCCTCTCAGTTGTCTTGAAGGACAGCAGATGAGAGGAAAAGATCTCATGAGGATCAATTATAATGTGATCTGGAGTTTTGGGAGTCTTTTATCCTGCCATTAAAGGAAACCCACAGGATCCAAAATAAATTGTATATACTGGCAGCACTAAAACTAGACTCCAAGAAACGAATGAAAAAGCAGATTTGCCACCTCAGAGTTCTGCTGCCCTTGGCTGTGTGGAACACCAGAATGTGGGATGGAAACACCTCATGCTTGGTCTCTTCTCAGCTCTTGGTGCTTCCTTCCTGTGGCTCTGGAATGGGTGTCACACTGACCCCTCAGAGCTGCTCTGCCCACAAAGGTCCTCTGGCGAGGAGAACTTCCCAAAGTCAAGGCTGGCTTCCCCAGTTACAAGTGCCAAACCCCCAGGGGCACCAGGAGGAGGAAGGAGAGGGGAAGCATAGCCAGACTTGGCACATCTCTGGGGCTTCTGGAGGAAATCTGGCTCTGCCCTGAAAAATTGAGACAGAGAAAGTCAGCATGAAAGTGTTAGCTTGACAAAAAAGTGTATTTGAAGTTTGCATGACACACATTTTATGTGATGGAAGATTGTTTTTAAAACAGTGGATTTTGGCTCATTTCCTAAATTCTCCTTTTGTGTGTGTACACAGTCCAAACGAAACAGTTTCAAGGTACTGTGACAAATCATTTTTCCTTCTTCCTAGAAAAGGTGCAGAAACTCAGCAACAATGAATGTAACTTTTCTGGATGACTGAGAATCCTTGTTTAAAACCCTGACAGAAAAGCAACAACCCACCAGCTTGGTGCTGTGCCTGCCCATGGCAGGGGTTTGGAACTGGATGATCTTTGAGATGCCATCCAAGCCAGGACATTCTATGATTTTGGGATGAAAATACATTTCATTCTTCCTGCTCATGCCCTGAGGCAGATGCTTTGATTAAGAGTCCATAAATAATGGTAATAAATATTAAAAAGTTTGGGCCACAGACACTTTAGGGGGCAGCAGGACTGTGCCACTCTTGGTACAACCCAAAATATGGACACAGAACACAAATTTCCCTTGGCACAGGTGACACCTTCAACCTGAGCTGGATGCACACAGGTAAAAAGAGATTTTCAACCCCTGCCTTAAACAGAAGAGAATTTTTTCCTGTAAATGTTCAGGTCCCAGTCCTTCTCTGAGCAGATCAGGCTCTATATTGGTTTTTACATCACCAGCCTAAGGCTGTTCATGTTGCTGTGAATTCAGCTGTCAGGATCTCACTGCAGTTCACTTATCCCCAGCCTGGGTGCTTCCCTTGTTCCTAGAAGGAGTTTGTGATATTAATGTGTAGAGAGCAAGTAAACATCAGGTAGTCCTCAGTAATGCTTGGAAATAAATGTAGGATTGGAACAACGAGCCTCCTGGCCTTTTGTGTCCTCTCCCAGGCCAAAGCTTTTTGATTGTTCCCAGAAAAAGTGTTAAATCGCTTTTATTGACCTAGAAGGAGTCTTGCAAAACACTCAGTGTGAAAGTAAAATTTGGCTCTTTAAAGTAATTACAAAAAATAAACAATCCAGCCAGCAAACAAACAGAAATGTAGCCATAGTGAAACAGATAAAACCTGTTTCTGTTTTACATAAAAATAATATTTGTTGATCTGGTTGACTGTGAAATGTGAGAACTGTTCCTGCATATAATGTCTTTGTTCTCAGCAGGTCATTTTTTAATTTCCTAAGTCTCTTCTGAAATAAAAAAGAATATAAAACAGATTGCCTTTCTCCCTTTCTTCAGAAATTGCTGAAAATAATAATTAAAAAAAAAAAAGGGGGAGCCGTGGCTGATTATTTTCTTTAAAAGAAGTTGACAACAGGAAATCTATTTTTCCTTTTTGGAAAAAGTTACATTAAAAAAGTTAGGCTTTTGTTCTTTCCTCATCCCCAAGTCCCTCAAAATCCAGCAGTACAAGAGCCATTGGGTATAAAAGATGTGTGATTCAGTTTGTATAGCAAAGTGAAACATTCCCCCTTTGTCCCAACGAGTTATTTGTTTTTTCCTCAGTGAAAATGTCTTTTCATAACAAGAAATATTGAGGGATGGTTGTCACGAAGGTGTTGGCTGAGTCAAACATGTATACAACTATCTCATTGAAATACAGCCCACTTGCAGTTGGTTTTGAGAATCTTCTACTGCTTCTGCATTAAAAAGTTTGACCCTTGATAATTCCTGATTTCTTGGGGAAGGTAAGAGCTGGAGATATTCTAACTCCTGTTCTATTTGCTTTTATAAAGTAATGTGAAGGCACATAATACCATCTTGAATTTAATTTCATATTTTTGAAGACCTTTAAGCCAGCTAGGCTAGCTATCTTAGGTCTAAAAATGGATATTTCCTGCATTTTTTTCAAGTCATTTTTTGCTCATGAGGCACAAAAACTGATTTTTTTCAGTGTGATCATGAGATAAAACACTGGAACATTTCTCTTTCTTAGTTTCTATTTGAGTTTACTGCAGCCTAATCTGTCTGTAATGTTATGGCTGAACTTATAATGTTAACTGTAATCTGAAAATTGTTATGTAAAGGATCATATCTTCCAGCTCCACTGAGTAAAATACAGATTGCAGCTGTTGATTTTATATGACAAAGTGTTGCAGGTTTGATGCCAATTTAAGACTTTGTAGCACTAATAAGAATCATTTGCCTTGCAAGGAGGATTTTTAGGGAAGAATTTACTGACAATGGTATCTAAAAACTGGACATCCCTTTTGCATTTAATTCACTCCCGAGCTGTTTACAAATTATCTTAGTGTACTTACTTCTCTGTAACGAATAAACCTAGATAATAACATCTGTACTATATTGCAAAATTGCCTTTGGATGAAAGCTACCATAATTTCTCAGAAGAACTTATGTGGAGTCATTAATCATGTATTTTTAAAATATGGATTAGCAAAAGGACCCCCCAGAGAACAAGCACCCTAAGTTTATTGTACTTTCTCTATTCAGCCCATTTTACCCATTCAGCCCAATCTTGCAAACACAAAATAAAGCACAGGATAATCACTCAGACACTCAGCAAGTTAAGGAGTATTGCCTTACCAGAAGGGAAAGGTGGCTTCTCAGTCATAGGTGGATCTGGAAATAAACCCACAGTGACCAAAGTCAATTGTTTGAGCCTAGAACTTTTTCCTGTTTTTCTGCTCATTGACCTAAGGGTTAATGATCTTTTTCTTATTGAGGAAGAATACATTTGTCAAACAAACTGAAGGTTTCAGTATTACCATGAAATTAAATCAAAGACACCTTAGTGCTCCTGAAAACTAGATCATGAAAACATTTTGATTTTGCATTTTTGAAACACTTTTTAAGTGTTGAAACCTGCAAAACATTTCACTTTGAAATTTTCTGAGCAAAGGTATTCCACTTCAGACTTTGAAAACATTTTTCTCTTGAGAATTATGTGCATTAGAAGAAAGATACTAAAAGGTTTATGTGACTTGAAAACAATTTTTTCTGCTTCAAGCAGAATTAAACCTATGTGATTGAATATAATGAAAGTTTCCAGCTGATTTATTCAAGCAAGACACCTTAAAAAGGTATTATTTGTTTTGATGTGTTTGATTGTCTTATTTTTTGGCTTTCTTTTTCAGTTGGTCAGCTGGTCCAACCCAATGCCTCATCCTCCTCGTGGCTATGCTTGTAGGTATTTCAAACATGTTATCTCAGTTGTTTGGCATTATTCAAACATGTGTTATGGTCTCAGTAATTTTCCTAAGGAGGAAAAATGATAATTCTTGTTTCATCTGTCCAGCTATACCACCAGATCCACATCTTCCAGCTGCAGGGGAAAAGGAAAGTTGCAAGTGGATGTCATTCCTCTGCAAGGGTCTGTGACCTGGGCTTTGGATCCAATTGATTTTAATTGAGATTAAACTTCTGCTGCACAGACTCATGTGCAAACAGTGAAATAAACTCTCCTGTTCCTCTGGGGCAAAGTGGATCAAGGACAGTACAAACCCATAAATAACCAAACTCTTAAATTTGGGGACATTATTCATTAATGTCTCCTGCAAAGGAGAGGGAAGAGGCAAGTCCTTTGCCTTTAGGAGTCCTGAAGTGCTGAAGCTTAACAAAGAAGATTTTTCTTTTCTTCCTCACATATTCTTCGCACAAAAGAAAGGAACAGAATGAAACTGAGTGAAAAATTGCTTTAAAATTTGAAGTCATCCCAGTCAATGGCTATATATGGCTTATCAACAAGAAATTTTACCCACAACTCCCTCCCTCTGAACTGCAAAAATCTTACCTGATACATTGAGTTTAATTTTAGATTTCTTTGTTTGATGATCCTCAGTCTGTCTGTAGATGCAGTAATATTCATTAGCATCCTTTAACTGGACATTGGAGATCTTTAAGGAAAGATTGCCATGCTTCATCTGGTCCAGAAAAAGACTGGTTCTGCCCTGGAAATCTTTGTCCTGGGCCTTCAGGGAATCCTGCCCATTCTGAAAGAAGTGCACTATCTTCCTGCCAATCTGCCAGTAGAGCATGGACTTGGAAAGGCTCAGCTCTCCAGGAGGGCTGGTGCTGCAGGGCAAAACCACAGTGTCTCCAACAAATGCATGGCACGAGGTGTCCAGCTGACCTGGAATAAAAACCACACAGCTTCGTCAGAGAGCAGCAGAGATAGAGACACCAGGTTCCTCATAATTTGGCTTCACCACATCATTAGTGCCAATCTCCTTCCCAAATCCTCCTGCTTCCAGCTGTGCAGCAGAACAGATGTTGGTAGAGGCAAGCTGCCTTCACTTTCTAAGTGTGGCTTTTGCTTGTTTCCACTTGTCTCCTTAGCTGGTGAGTTTTCTTCCAGCTTCCAGGGGTTTTTGACATCAGGTGTCTGATTTGACTTTAATTAATCAGTCAATTCACAAGAGGTTAAAAGGAATGCAGGGAAGTGAAGGTGGGCAGACATGATTAAACAAGTTCTGGTTTTGTAGGAAGTCTGGCTGAAAAAAAAAGAAGTGTGAAATGACTGCTAGACCAGGAGAAAACTCCTGGATGAGTTTGATCTCCCACAACTCCCATTATTTGGCTACCAGATTGTGATTCCTGACTTGTAAATAATGTGCTGGAGGCTCCCATCTCCCTTCCCCTGCAAAGTCTTGCAGAGGGTCAGAGAGAACAGGGTTTTTTTCTGCAGGTCTGGCTTGGTGCACTCTTGCTAACCCCACTCTGGTGCTCTCTCATGCTCTTTGGTGTTACTCTCCAGCAGCCCAGGAAGAAGAGTCTGTCATTCCCACTTTAGATAAATGATTTTTGCAAGACCCTGGGGAGATTTGGTGTCCTAGACACCAGGCAGAGGTGTTACCAGCATCCCCAACTAATTCCAGCACAGGCAGAGCCAGGATGAAGATATCCTGCAGGTGAACAAACAGGGCACAGGCAGGGCAGGCAGCCAGCTGCACCCCACTCACACACATTGTTCATTTAATAACTCTGATGCCAATTATTTCTATAAATCCTTCCAAGTTAGCTGAAAACACACTAAAATTTGCAAAAATGGGTGTGTCTGCCACTATCATGTAGGACAATTCCTACCAGATTGTAGTGCTACCTTTTCTAGGGGAAGAAGGAGTTATGGAAGGTTTTTATGTATTTATAAAGCATGGACAACTAGGTATTTGCAGCACAGAATGTGGGCTTAAACTAGCACTCTGTTTCATAAAATAGGTCTATAAATTAAAATGCAGATTAATTAATTTGGAAGGACAAGTTATTCCCAGCATGGAGCAGAACAAAAGCAGCGTGAGTCTGTGACTGTGCCAAGAAGAAAAGCTAAAATTCACTATGAAACAACTCAATCTGCTTCCATGGCCACAGTTCTGTGAAACACAAGGGACAAGTAACTAGACTCAATATTGAATTAAATCTTCTTGGTTGCAGTGGGGTCATCCCTGTGTTTTTGGCTTGCATCAGCTCTCTGTATATGACAGGCTAAAGAGCAAAGAGAGTCCCAGTTTCCCCTTGAAGTCATGACATCAGCCAGGGCTCAGCTTGTCACATGCTCAGGGCTCTTTCCGTCCCAATCAGTCTTCTGTGGTGTCACACTGTGTTTATCCAGACATGAAAGCAGAAGGAAAAGTGTAATACAGACAGCTAAATCTCAGAGCCAAGTAAACGTCTTATCTCCACACATCTGGTTTCCTTTGGTTTTCAGAGTTTTCAGCTGAAAATCCCAGTCCAATTTGCCCAACATTGTCAAATTTTAGCTGAAAAAACCACATATCCTAAGTGTTTCTTCTGGTTAGCACTGGAAGGAAATTCCCCTTGTTGTGTGGAGAGCTCAGCCATTTGGTCATTACACTTTGGCCACAACAAAAAATTCTTCCCAGGGTGATTAACCCGGGAACAGGCTGCCCAGGGAGGTGGTGGAGTCAGTGTTCCTGGAGATATTTAAGGAAAGCCTGAATGTGGCACTCAGTGCCATGGTCTGGTTGACAAGGTGGTGTTTGGCCACAGGTTGGATGCTCTCAGAGGTCTTTTCCAACCTAAATGATTCTGTGGTTCTGTGATTTTCAGGATTTATCAGTCGCTGACCAGGTTTTGCCTCCCAAAGGGAACTGGAATTGTAACAAAGCTCAGCCTCCACTGTGACCCTACAATCCCCATGCCCTGCAGTCAGTGCCATGGCCAGGCAGGGCCACCAGCTGTCCCCAGCACACCTCCAGAGGCCACCACTGCATGAGGAAGGGCATGAAGAGGCCTGAGCCACATCCCTGAGCTGTTTGGGGCTGGGGAGCTGGGAAAGGACACTCAGCAGTGTCCCTCTGAAAGCAGATTGTGGTTATGGCTGGCTGTGGTCAGGAAACCACAGCAGGAGCTGAGTGTGCCTGAGGCTGCTGCAGGTGGTTGGGAGGCACTGGAAGAAATGAGCCTCCAGAAGAGCTTCCTGGGGGGAAAGTTAGGGTGAAAAAGCACCTGGTGGGTGCTGTTAGGAGGGAGGGTGCTTGCAATGCATAGAGTTGCACAGGGATGAAGAAAAGATGGTGAACAGAATTTGTAGTTTTGTTGACAAAAACAGGCAATGAGGGTCTTCTCAAAGAGCTGAAGAGGGAGGAAGAAGGTTGGCCCTATCTCCTGATTCTGGACACTTGTAAATTTGATAATGGTTTTGGAAATACACCTCTTTGCTCTTTTTCTGAAGATGGAGGGCATCAGTGTCTGGCATATCTGAGCTGAGACATTCCCATTCCTTTTCCTCCATCCCATGGTGGACAAACCCTGTAACACTCACAGGGACTCTAAACACCCACAGGGTTCAGCCCACCCTGCCCTCACTGCTGCCAGCTGGTAAAACCAGGGCAGGAGGAGGCAAAAAAGGAGGCACTGCTGAAGTTGTTTGGGACAGAGCAGGTGACTGAAATGTGCTGTGATGAGTTATTTAATGAGTTCACAGCTGCATGAGGTCTTCTGTAGATGGGGAGAATAGACTTCTGGGGGTAACTCAAGTGTCCTTATAGAAGCCAGACTTGAGAGGAAGAATAAAGTCGTGCTGAAGGCTGGTGATGCTGTAAACTTTCCCACTGAGGCTGTTGATACACCAGGAGATGTGGAAGCAGGGAGCTTCCTGACCAGAAAACTGCAGCAGCCTTGTGGTGGCAGCTGCTGCTGAGGTACATAAATCAGAATTAATAGTACTCATCTCACCTACCAAGTAAGCTTTGCTTGCAATGGAAGGGGCAGTTCTCTGTCTTAGAGAAGAAGAATTTTGGGACGCAGCTTTCACTTGCAGTTGTGAGGCTTGAATGGAAAGTACAATGAGTTTATTTTGTGGATTTTTTTTTTTTAAAATTATGTGTTTTAAATGCTGCTGAAATGTTTAAGCCTATTAAGCTGAATGAGACTATTTAACCAATCTGTAAGATTCCTATTAGGAGAAAACACTGCTGCTTCAGCAACCAAAGTGTGGTGCAGGGAAGCTCATAAAGATTGGGTTTTGTTGTTCCCACCTTGTTTTCCAGGTGAAGTGTAACATCCTTAACCACCACAGCATGTGCAAATATGAGGCACTTCTGGGCAAACAGGAATTCTGACCACACACAGAGGTCTTACTTGTGCTGACTTTAAACCTCAATAAGGAAATTGCACCTTGTATAAATCTCCCTCAACAGCACATTCTAGTCTATCCTTTTCATAGGGAAGATCATATCTAATTCATATAATGTCAGAAACTCAGCCCTGCTAGATCTAAGCAGAAGCAGGATGGTTGGGGGTTGTAAAGGATGAGATTCCAAGTCATCTTTAATATTATTAAAATGGTAGGGTAGTTTTAAGGATGTGGCAGGATAAACTTTACAGGTAAAGGTTTGTGGGTCTGAAACACCTTAATTCTGAAAACCACTTCTTTTGGATACAGAAGTTTACCTGAAGGTTACGACCTGTACTTGCAAACCTTGGACTGTGATGAAATACATGCAAAGCAATGCATTAATTAGTTTTGTTTTGCTCCAAGATTCTGTTTACAGCTTGTGTGTTCACATGTAAATGCAAATTCTAGGTGTGCACTGTGGAATATTTACCTCTGGGCAGAGATGCAAGCAGTAAGCAGGCAACCATCCAGAGAGCAGTCTCCCTAATGAGGAGGAGAGAGAAGAGAGAAAGGTCAAATGCTGTGTTAGAATGCCAGGGCAGGGATCAAAGACCTTTTCTCTGGTGTAATTTATGCCATCTTTCCCAGCTCCCTCATCTGTGGAGGTAATTTAGATATGAAGCTGGGTGGGTTAGAAACCCTGGCTTGTTTTGCCATCTAGTCTTGGTGTGGGTTTTATCTCCTGCCTGTAGAACTGAGGTTTCTTAGTAGCTATAATGGGATGAGACTTCATTTGCCACCACCAGGCCTGTACCTCCCTCTTGCCTTCTCATATGGACAAAGTTAATTCCATCTATACAGTCATAGTTTGATCCTGAGATTATTTGCTGTTGGTAATTAAATGAAATCCCTTCTGCTTCCAAGCTCCAGCTGCTTTGCAGCCCAAGGAAAAGCATAGCTTACCATTTCATTTTTGTGCCTCCCAGCCCTTGGGAATCTGTCCCTGTTGGGAGCTCCACCAGACACTTCAGCTGCTCCTTGTGTCTCTGCAAAGAGTGAAAGGCTTTTAATTTTTGTTGTTATAAGTGTTGCTTATAAGAGAATAAGCTATTTACTGGTACTTCATTTGCTGTTTTATTTAATTTCTTGTATTTAAAACATGGTGTATTATTATATAATCTCTGTGTATGTATAATTTATACTCTGTGTATATAGATTCTCTGCATGTTTGCATTCTGGATACACTCTTGCAATACCAAGAAGGAATTTTCCTGTGTAGGATGGATGTGAGTCACAAGCCCTGCACTGACTAGCCCTCATATTTCAGCCCAGTGAAGGGATTCTTGTTCTGCAGCCAGCTGAGATCAAAGAGTAGAGAAACCTGATGGGTGCTGTATTCATCAGGAGGTGTGGGCACCATACTACAAACTGCCAAGAACCACCAAAGCTGCATATCTACCAACAAAATAATAACCCTGTAAGGAAAATGATGCCTAAAAGAGCTTATTTGAGTAGGATTTTAAATCAGGCACTTTCTCAGGAAAAGAATCCAGAATGGGGGAGGGAATGAAATGTGGGATTTGGGCTTCCTTTTGCCATCCTCACAGGATCTCATAGCTTAAGGAGTACACATGTCTGAGTGATTGCTCCTCCCTGTGTCTCCAGAGATGATGCTGTAGTGGTAGCAGTGGTTTAGCCAAGGTTCTCTGCCAGCTGAGGAAGCTCTGTGTGGGGAAGGTGCTGCTGCTGCTCTCCTGCCTGCTGCTCCTGGGGTTGGCAAGACCTGGATTTCTGTGTTCCTCCCTCTCTCCTCATGGCCAAGCCCTGGTTATGCTTTATTCAGCAGCCCCTTCCTGGTACTCAGTGCAAACCATCTGCCAGTGTTGGCTTATTTGACAGGAAACCAGTGTGTCCTGCTGTTTCTGGTGAATTCCTGGGGTTGCCTCCCTCCCCACTGGAGGAGGTTATTGCTTCAGGCAAGGGTATACATTTATGGAGGCTTATTCCATATTTTTTTCCTTCCTGCCTATGTGTTGTAAAAGAAACTGAGACACTGATGGTCACTCCTGTCACAGAATCATTTAGGTTGGAAAAGCCCTCTGAGATAGAATCTAACCTTGGTCTGATCACCACTTTGTCACCCAGACCAGAGTGACATGTCCAGCTGTTTCCTGAACCCCTCCAGGGGTGGTGACTCCACCAGCTCCCTGTGCAGCCCACTCTGATGCTCAACAACCCTTTCTGTGAAGAAACTCCTCCTGATGTCCTGCCTGAACCTCCCCTGGGGCAGCTTGAGGCTATGTCCTCTTGTCCTATTCCTAGTTTCCTGGGAGAAGAGCAGAGCTTTGTGCAGATGTTCCACTCCACCTGAGGCTGCAGAAATACCAAGAAAAACTTGTTCTGCTGGACCAGAGCGCCAAGAAAAACTTGTTCTGCTGGACCAGAGCTCCACACCAACCTCTCCTGGTAGGCAGCACGAGGTCTCTGGCCATGCTGAAGGTGTCTGGCCCAGCAGATGATGCTCCATGGCACTGTGGCCATGTCCACTCTCTCTGCAGGTAAAGGTGGTCCTTATGATAATCTCCTTAGTCAGAAACAGCCACAAATTTTGGTAATTGTGACCACCTAACAGGCCTTTTTTAAGATGCAGTAGCAGCAGACAGGAAGGACCCACAAGTCAGAGCTCCTTAAAATCGTGTCATTCTTCTGGAGGGTCAGTCATTTCCTAACAGTTTTGATTCTGACTCCAGAAAAAACATGAGGGTGGTTGTTCCAGCCCAGCTGGTTTTTTTTTTCTGTGTCCCTGGCTTCCACCCACAGAGTCCCTGTGGGGTTTCTGGTTCTCACAAATGCCTCTTCAGAAGTTTGGGACTGGGGAGTGACTGAGATCAGAGGTGAAATTGCAAATTGCATCTGAATTGTGTGTGAATGTTGAGCTCTCTTGCCATGCACATGCTGTTGTTACTTCCCTGCTGAAGTGAAGCTTTTGCATAAAGAAAGAGCAATGCAGGTCTGTTTTAAGGAAGCAGAATCTAACCACAGGAATGCTTCAGATGGGTCTAGATGCAGCACCTGACCCTTCATTTAGCTTAATTCACTGCTGTTTAGTTGAAATAACATTTCTGTCTGGTTTGAGCTGGCTTAGCTTGAGGTTCCTGATACCTTAAAGGGGAGATCTGTTTCTGTCTGTTCAGTTCAGCTGGTGTAAGATGTTTTATGCACCATGTGGATAAGCACTTAAAACATATTTGATATTCCATTTTTCTTATTTTCCAGTGCTGGTTTAAACAAAATGGAAATTTGGAAACTGACAATATTTTTCTTTGTAATTTAAAAAAAAAATTAAAATTTGACCCATTTATTGTTCATTTTAATCATACAAAGGAGTTATATAGGACTTTTCCTTTTTTTCCCCAGAGGTTAAAATAATTAACCGAGTAAGGCTTTGCAATGAATAATCACTGCCTGAAGAATTCAAATGCTAATTAATAACTCTTTAACACACTAACCTACCTGAAATAACTAAGGCATTGGGTGTAATTAAAGTGTATGATTAAATTGTAAAGTGTATTATTAAATTGTAAAATCATTATCTTCTTGACAATCTCTGTCATCCAGCCTTTGCGTCACATGTGCAAAGCCATTTATTGAGCATGCTATCTCAGTCTGCAATAAAATTAATCAAGTAGGGAAGTAGAATAGCAGAGCTTTGTGTCCCAAAGCAAATGGATTCCAATTGTCCCTTTCCAGTGCAGGAGGGATGGGGGTGCCAAAGGGTCTCAATGCTGCTGTTGAAGGCTTAGTGCTCTTGGAGCACTAAAACTCTCCCTGTGTGGTGACCCCAGAGAGTGACACTGAAATCAAAGTTGTGAGCTGAGCAGGCAGGACAAACTGAATGCACTGATTTGCTTTGTCATCTTTTCCACTTTGTTTGCCACCATCCAGCACAGAATGAATGGTGATACAAGGTGGAGCTGACACCAGCTGGAGAAGGCATCAGTAATTCTGCAAGGATTAGCCAAAATCACCCATCAGATTAATGAAGGCTGCTGCCAAGATGGAAACTTCTCATTGTGCCCCTGGCAAAGCTTGGTAGCTTAGTCATTGGTAATTTTTCCAAGCATGTTTTTCTTTCCCCTCCCTCCCTTGTATGCCTTTGGCTTTTGAGAGCAGATTTATGCAAGGTGACTGTCCTTGCTGATGCCTGTAGGAGGGTGGGGGAGGCTCCTTTTCCCATGACTTTGTAAAATCCTGAGTGAATCCTGAGCAGAAAAATGCCACTTTGCTATTCCTTACCCAAATCAAGGCAATTTTGTCCTTTCTTTAAATGCTCTCCTCTTATGCAACCACAGTGACAGTCCTTTTACCTTTAGCTAAAAGCCATTAGTTAATAGAAAGCTAATGAGTGAGTTTGCAAGTGGAAATTACAGTCTGGTTTCTTAGAGAAAGTTTGATGATGTAACAGCCTGTACCGAAACTGGGTGATTACTTCTGGTCTTATCTGAAAGCAGCCTATAAACAACATGAGGCATCACTTACAGACCTCTCCTATAATTAGTGCAAGGAGAGAGACTTAAGACATCTTGGAGAGGGATACTTGTTTATATGTAGTCAAAACCAAGAACCCTTGAAGGGGAAGCCACTGTCATTTGTGAAATTACCCTAATTTGAAAGCAATCTTCTGGAAATTTGTGAGCAGTGGCAGTGAGTGTATCTGTAGCTACCCTTGTGGCTCAAGGCAGTGGGGAGGAGTGTCCTCTGCTTCCTTGGAGACTGCCTGGGGCTCCAGGCTGCAAAATGTGATGTGGTGACAGCTTGGATTGGGATCCTCATCTTGAGGTGCCCTGTGTGGGTGGCTGGGCTGGTTTTCAGGTTTGTTTGTTTTAGCAAAGTTTCTGCTGTTGTAATTCTCTGGATTTGCCCTTCTCTGCTGTGCACTGGAGCTGTGTGAGCTCTGTCCATTCTCCCTCCCTGAGGCCCAGTCACTCCAGCCCAGCCAGGGAGGTGGTGGGTGGGTGGGTGTGGTGCTGCCTTTGGGTTTTCCTGTGTTTCCCCATGCTGCTGGAATTTCCCATCGCCTCTTCAAGGCTTGTTGTGGGCCACAGACAGGCTCTGGGGACTGAAAGATTATCAAAGGCATATCTGATCTGAAAAGATTTTCCTTCTTGGGGATAACAAAGGAATGAGTGATGGTGCATGGTTTGCTCCTGGTGGAAAGCTGTAGGATCACAGAGTCATTAAAGTTGGAAAAGACCTTTGAGATCATCAAGTCCATTTGTCAACCCAGCACCACCACCATGTTCACCACTAAACCATGTCCTCAGGTGCCACCTCTGCATGTTTTTTTAGCACTTCCAGAGACAGTGACTCCACCATTTCCCTAGGCACCCTGTTCTAGTGCTTTACAACCCTTAAATTTTTTGCTAATATTTCATCTAAACCTCCCCTGGTGCAACTTGAGGCCACTTCTCATCCTGTCACTTGCTGTCTGGGAGAAAAGGCTAACTCCCACCTGGCTCCAGCCTCCTCCAGATAGCTGTAGAGAGTGATAAGGTTCCCCCTGAGCCTCCTTTTCTCAGGCTGAACACCCTCAGCTGCTTCTCACAGGATTTGTGCTCCAGACTCTTCCCCAGCTCTGTTGCCCTTTGTTTGTCCCATATAGGTACTGCAGCAGGAACTTGCACACCCTCCCTGGCTTTTAATAAATAGCTTGGGTAAGGAGGAATTTATCCCTTTGTGCAGAAATGAAATGTGTAGGGGAAACAGAAATTACAGTTCATAACAGCTCATTTTCCAGGATTCAAACACAAGCATCTTCCCAAAGGTTTGAAGGAAAATAGCAAAACTCTAGAGGTGTTTGTCCAAAAATGGACTGTGTGTGACCTTGCACACTTAGCAAACTGGAAACCTCAGGAAACTAGACTGTGTTCTTGATTTCAGAACAGCCTTTCTAAATAGCTCCCAGACTGAAGTGAAGTAGTTTGTGGCTTTGCAAAAAGGGAAGGGTTTGGTGGCTCAGGGGACTGGAGCTAAAAGTGGCACGTTTCATTTCAAGTTTCGGGGGGAAGGAAGCACGCTCTTGGTCTGCAAGTGAACAGGACTCAACCCTGAGCAAATGATGCCACAGTCTTGTGGGTGTTTAGTGGTTTCATGTTAAGTCTGGTCTGACTGAATTCTCAGATGGTCAAGATGCGTGGCATCCATATTTCCAGCTGTTATTTCGGAGGAATTTTGTCTGCCATCTGCTCGATTCCCCTGTGTGAAGGCAAACCCAAGACCCAGAAGGATGTTTGGACACAGATTCCAGAGGGACACTGTGTCCCTGCTGCCTGTTTGGTCAGTGTCAGGCAGTTTGGCATGACATCTGCCTGTAATTTTCAGTAGTGGGCCCTCATCCCATTCTCCTAAAACATGCTTTATTCTCTGAGTGAGATAACTTTTGTGCCAGATTCAGCATTTACCTTTTTAAGAGAACCCTGCTGCTGTATGGCAGGGCAGTGCCTTTCATTTCTTTTCTTCCTCTTGGAAAGACTCTTGGCACAGGGAGGAATTTCTTCCCTCTAAAGCCCTAGCAAGTGTTCCCAGCCCCACCTATCCCTGTTTTGTGTGTCCTAAGCCCTCCTGGGATTGAGTGCAGCAGGTCTGACACTCTGTGACATCTCAGGAAGCACAGCCTGAGCAGCATGAGGTGTATCTCTTCCTTTCCTGGCCTCATGCTATGGCTGAGACTTGTTCCTTGTGACTAGGGGTGTCTGGTGGTCTCATGCCCTTTCTTGAAGCTTCTGGAATGAGACCAAAAAAGGCCATTGTTCCTTTTTGTGAAGTCTTTCTGACATCTCCCACAAAAGTTCTTCTTTTTCTCAATTCCTTTTTGCTCTTCTGAGAGTTTCCACTGCTCTTTATCTGCCAGTTCCAAAAAAAAAAAAAAAAAAAAGTTGGTTTTTTTTCCTCTTTTGATGAATAAATTATTCTTGTCAAGAATAAAGATCTCTTCTTTCAAGAGATTACAGTTATGTGGAAAAGCCATAGGTGTGTGAGGCTTTACCTTTTAGGAAACTGTGGCCTTAAAGAAGTAGCTCCCAAGTGACAATGCAGAAAGAGACAAAGATCCATTCAGCTGAATCCATGTTATGTATTTTTTTTTCTTATTTTGGAAGCAGTTCCTGCCTGAACATCTGCTTCTAGCACTCTCTGTATAATGGCTTATTTAACTGTTGTTTAACCTACAGAGGTATTGTAGGCTAGAATGTTAACATGGAAATAAGGATTTCATTTTTTGTTCTTTACTGTGGGCTTTTTTTCCCTCTGTCATCTGCTCAAACTAACCCTTAAATCAATGGTATTACCTGACTCTGGAGCACTCAACAACCAAGTAGCTAAGCTGTTAGATTCAATTACTTCACAAGTCCTGGAGGAATTATTAAGTTAACTGCTGTCAGTAAAAATGTTTGGATTAATACAACACTGGCCAATACTAATATTTCTAAAGTGGATGATCTGGAGATAGTTGTAAAAATGAGTTTTGAAGAGGGATGATCCAGTTTGGGTTACTAGCACTGCTTTGGAGCAGGGAGCTCAGCTTCTGTGCCAGTGGGTGCCTAGTTATTGCAATAATCTCTAAAATGATTACTTAGTGCTCTTTTTGCTTGTGATGTGTGTGAAGCTCTTGCTGGACACAAACTGGGGAGAAATTTGTTGGAGTAAGAGAGAAGATGGGTGAAATAAAGAAACTTCACTGCCCTCCCTCTGGCCCTCTCAGGCACCTACACAGGGATTATGTATTAATTAATGATAGGAATCCCCAAATATAGCTCCTGATAAGCCAGATACAGAAGGACCAAAATGGATTGAAACACGTGGGAAATTCTTGCATAGTATGGGTGTGGTGGGCAGGTATTTCTCTGCTCTTTGTCTCATGGCCTTTCCCTCCCATTTTAGTGATTACTTGCCTTAAAGGGTTTTGTGCCACCTGGATTAGAGATTCCCTAGGTGAAATAATTCTGTCTCATTGAAAAGTTGCTAAGTCTGTTACTCCTAGAAACCTCCCTGCATCAAAATGTCTCCACCTAGTTAAAATTTCTGCCAATAGCTTGCAGCTCCATCATTCACTGTGCTGAGCTTCTCTGCTTGTATTGGAAATCTCATGATTATTTGAGCTCTTCCTTTGTTACTAAATTCCCACAGAGGGACGAGTTACATGCACAGCAATATGTGTACGAGGATGGTTCAGGCTTCATGGAAAAACAGGGTAAAGAGGGTATTGCTGCCAGAAAAAACCCAGTTTAGAGGAAGTTGTCTCTGCCCATGCCAGAGAGATTAGAATAAGGTGATTTTAAACCTCCATTCAAGCCCAGACCATCCTATGAACAGTATTGAGCTGTTTAGATTGGAGAGCTCAAAAATGATCCATTTTACAAAAGTAGGTTTTTTTTTCCTGTCCAGGCAGCAGTTACCTTTCACACTGAGCCAGGATTATAAAACCCCCTCAGTAAATGTTATCAGCCCAAAGAAGGAGAGAGGAAAACTCCCTCCCCTGGAAGTTTTGAATTCAGACAGTGGATATAGCCTAATCACAAGGGAGAGGAAGAAAGGGAAATTCTGGGGGAATACCTAGGAAGCAGAAGGGAAACTATTTTGTCTCAAGAGACAGCTTGGAGCTGACACACTAGTCAATAAAATGCATTTATTGCTTTTGTGTGATGTATTATCTAGGAGGAAGTGTAGCACACTAATGCCAGAGAATTTCTATTCTCCAAAATTACTTTCCAGCCCAATATTGTGAGAGCAGGGAAAATCCTGACCTGCAGATGTTTATTTTTGCCAGCAACAGGCTCCAGGACTACCAGTTTCTTTTCCGTATTGTGATTCCTCTCTCCTCTTAGCTATTTTTGTATTTGCATAATGTCTCAAAGAGAGGTTCTTTCTGCAAGATGCTGTTGTTAGTGATGCATAACAATTCCACCAAGGCTCAACAATCAGTTTATTTTTTCCTCTATCAGACCTGTTAGGACAATATATCTCATCCCTGACTTGTAATGACAGAGTCAGTTGGATTTATGTTTCCTACCAGGCAGAGAAGAGGAGGAAAAGTTGGATCAAGTTCAGAAAATGTTTTTGTTCTATAGGATCAAGTTAAATATTCATCAATGAATTGATGAGCCTCACAGGTAAATGAGACTAATTAGCAGCTTATGCTGTTGAAGCTGCTGTATTGGATATGGAAACACTGGGAATGGTGGGTTTGAAAATGGAAGCTCAGGGTGAGAGGAGAGAAAGCAACTGAGATTAACCAGCTGTAACTTGTCTTGGCTCTTCCCTGGAGAAGGATGTTCATTTGGGACTGAACTGACAGAATTCCACACCAGGCACCTTGCTGAGGGTTTGTACACCTGGCAGATAAACCCTGAGAGCAGCTCCTGTGAGCAAGAGAAACCACCTGAGTCACATCCCAGGTTTTTCTACTCAGCTACAAAATGCAGCTGTTTGAACATGTTTATTAGCAACTGTTCTCCACAAAGTTTTTATAGACCTGGAACAAATCCCGGGGCCAATCAATGGTATAAATTAACTCACTGATGTCAGAGCTAATGAGCCAATAGGAGCTGCTCTCTGCCTGAGCTGATCTCTTGAGGAGCATTGCCCTCTTAAAGCAAAAGTGAAGGCGTCTGGCTTTTATATGTGGTTTGTGTTCTCTTAATTCTTGTGAACAGACCTGCAACTGCAGTTTGTGAGAACTTTTTGGTGAGGGAGGAGCTGTTCATAGAATAACTTTTCCCAAGTAATTCATAGCATGTAGCCAGTACCCCTGGTATCCTAATGAAGTACCTCTGATATTCCTGCAGGTTTTGATTGCACCTTTTTTTATGCAAGGAAAAAACCAGATGAGTAAATAATTAAGAAATGGAAAATCTATTCCCTTCTACAGGAGCCCAACTTGGCTTTTTCCATAGATGTCCATTGTAAAGCACAAATAACTCATGGAATACTTTGTACTAGTAAAAAGATTAAGTCCTAGTGGCTCGAGGACTCTTGAACCAGTGACAAAAATAAGACTCAGAGTTGCCAAATATTGCAGGCTTAAACATGACCCCCTCCTCCCAAAGGAATTGCTTTCCCAACCCCTGCTTTTTGAAAATATTTATGAAACTGAAGCCTACAGAGTCTTTTAAACCTAGCTGCTCTGGTGTTGGAGCAGAAAGCTTCCAGTTGTATGGCTGTGTTACAACCATGGGAGCATTAATGTCCAATTAACTTCTGTCTATCAGAGACAGATATGAACAAAATCCTAATCACAGGTCCCTAAATGCCTGTAAGCACTTCATGCTTCTTTTGCTAATCTGTAAATAATTGTTCCAAGTGGGGAACAGCCAAACAGAAATATTTTGCCCAGGTGCTGGAGGACTGTAGACTTTTAGCTTCATAGCTGAGATGGATGTTTGGTTTTTTTTTTTTTTTTTTTTTTTTTGGTCTGAAGAAAAGGTCTATATCAGTCAATTTGTGTAAGTAGGAGAAGGAAGAGTGGGGTTCACAAGCAGCCCCCATACTCTGGAATGTTTGTCAGTGTTCCTAAAGCTTTCATATATTTTAATGCTTGGTTCAGATTTAGTTCAGCCAAATCATTTTCTATCTGGAGCATCCATCTCTCAAGCATTGTGTATGCATGATCAGATCTTGTCTCATTCTTGTCCCACCAGCAAAAAAGCAATTTCTGTTATTAGTGCAATAGCACTAATAGCATTTTTTTATCCCTGACTGTAATCACAGCCACACAGGGAGGGGCTGGCTGCTTTTCAAAGTAAAAAGCTTGGGGCTTGGAAGCTAAGCAAGGAATTCCTCCTTTCTATTGAACCTCTCTGAAAGACCACTTGTGTTTGCTTCCTACTTATGGGTTTCTGTTCAAAGCCATGGCATGAGAAAGAGGTGGCATCTTCCTTCCTACCCTTTTCTGACAAGAGTGCCCTGTTCTTCCTATGGCTGTGTGCATGGAAATTAATTTTCATGTTGTCTACTCTCTTCTTTAGGTCTATGTGGGGACCTACTGCAAGTTGTTTCATTATTGTTATCTGTGCATGTATCTTCGTGGGGAAAGGGGTGTGTGTTACTTGTGCTTTTTCTGTGGTGGTTCAGTGCCTTGCCTTTTCTGTTGGAGGCTGTAGGACTTCAGCAGGATTTTTTTTCTCTATGATCTTTTAAATGAAAGCTGTACTTGATTGAAGTGTTGCTCTTCTAGAATTGGAAGATGACCAACAGCTCTGGTTTAAAAAAAAATCTAAACTCAGCTCCTCCCATTCCTTCTCTCCCTTTTTCCCCAATGGACAGCAGGAGGTCTCTTCCCCCAGAAGAAAGCAGAGGAAGAATGTAAGATGTTCCACATCTTATATTGTGGAAGGTGATATAGATATTGTGGAAGTAAACCACGTGTAGCCATGTAACCCTTTCACCAGTGAGTGTGTTTAAAACAGAGAGCACAATGCTTTTCATCTGAAAGTAGGACACAGCTGAAAGGCTGTTTCTCTTTGGGTTTCTCTAATTAAGAATGCCTGCTGAACTTTCCTTGGAAAAGACTATTTTCCTTTATTCAGTTCTTGCACAAAATGTTTAAAATGTTATTGTGGAAGATGATATTGTGGAAGTACAAGAATTGTGAAAGCCACAATTTCTTATACAGTCACATTTCTTACTGCAATTTCTTTCTGTGACTTCACTTTCCTATGGCAAATCAGCACTGGCAGCCTTGCAAGCCCTTATCTGGGATAACCAGGGCTGAGAGAATAGAAAATCCAACTACAACAGCATTACAGATGGTTTTACAAAGGATGACTTTAGAACTGAGACACCTGCAGTTGAGCTGAAAATGTTTTGCATTGGATGTTGTATTCCCTAGTAGCTTGGTTGTGTCAAGGGAAGGCAAACTGGTGCTCCATAACTGCTGGAAGAAAACTGCACAAAAGCACATGGAAAGGGCAAATGAATTCTGGCATGGGTTGTCTGATATCTCCTGATGTTAATGCTTTTGCCCTGTAACACAAATTCCCTGGACTCAAGAGATGAATTTACAGGACTCTCTTGGTTTTGTCTTTTCTCTTGCCTTGAAAAGAGAATCTCATTTGCGTTTGTTTTTTTTTCTTAATTTTGCAAGATTTGTCAAAGGGCTACAAGGGATGTTGTGGAGAAGAGGAAGGAATTAAACGGGTGCTTTTCTTGATCACACAGACCTTACTTTTCTTAAACCAGGCTGTGAACTGTTAATTGCATCTTTTTTCAGTTGGCTGGTGCTGATCTTTGAGTTTTGAGAGAACAGGAAAAATTAAGCCAGCCTTTGAATTTAACAACTGAAGATGACAACCCAATATCCCAATTTATTACAGCTACCAAGAACTGGGGCAGGGGAAGGGGGGGAAATATAGGTCCTAAAAGTCGCTGAGTTTTCAAATAGTGTTTAATTTGTTCTTTTAAGGTGAAATGGTTCAATGAGAATGAAGCTCTGATAATGAATTGTCTCATTTCTTCAGAGGATGGTTATTTCAGTTGCAGCCACGTAACCCTTTCACCAGTGAGTATGTTTGACACCAGAGAGCATGATGGTTTCCATCTGAAAGTAGGACACAGCTGGGAGCAGGCTGGAGAATTATTCTCTGAAAGCAGCCAGATGGTGTCAAACTCATAAATTCTGCCCAGATGCCTTGTGTTGCAATAGCATCTGCTGGTCACTTGGTAGGGGACAATAGGGTCATCCTGGGGGACAATGGGGTCACCCTGTGGGCTGTGGTGGAGGTCCCTTTAGAAATGGCCCTGGGCCCAAACAAAGTACCTCAGCAATGAGTCGCTGGATCTGATGCCTGATGGCTTTTTGTCCTTTCTTTTTATCCCCTTTTTATACATTTTTATACCCTTTCCCCTTCCTTGTACCCTTCACAAACACTCCTTGTACCTTAGTCCTACATGTTTATAACTCTTGTAAGTCTGATATTTAGTTTGGTTTTGGGGTTCTTCAAGGGGAAGATGAAACATTCATAACTATCTCAAAACTAGAGGCTCCAACCTTGGACAGAGCCTCCTCTCTGGAACATGTTTGTGTAAACTAGGCTGTAGTCTCACTTGGGGGGGGGCTAATTAGAATAGGGGGACAATTACCTCATTTGTTAAGTTTCTTATTGGGGATTTTAGGTAGATATGCTAATTTGTGAGGTCCATAAAATTGTATACACATTGTACACAGGGTGTGCTCCTTGATGCATTTCCACCTTTGACGATTTGTGCACCTAGTATCCTATTAAAACCAAGGTAATGCCCTTTTTTCCCTGTACTGCTGTGTCTGCCTCATTTTTACCAGCTTTTAAGGCATCAGATCAACTGTGTGAGACTTTTATAAAGGAGGCTTGCTGGTGATGCAGGCAGCTGCATCTACACCAGGGGAGCAGCACTTGGGGAGCTGCTGTCTTTCCTTCTCTGTAATCTAGAGTGCACCAAAAGGAAACCTTTCTCAGTGTCAGAGATGCCAAACAGCACTTTTATATGCTTATGCTGATTGAAGCATGTTGGTAAGTAATGAGCTGAAAAGAAAGAGCAGCAGTTTGTGCAGAACCACAAGGTTTAATGTATGAAAGATCAGCCTGATAGAACCTCTTTGTGGTTCCACACTCTCAACATAGGAAATCCCCCTGTGAAAGTTTTAGGTGAACTCAGTTTTGCAGCCTGTTTTCAACTAGCCCTGAGGTGGAAGTTGAGGGTGTGAAATGCATAGCCCAGAAAAGGCTTGAAAATTCAGCAGAGCATTGCACTGACCCACAGCTGAGTCTTTAGAACTTGCCTTTCCAAAATGGCAACATTTACCTTCACCAGTTCTGTTGAGGGGTCTTGACAGTGCTCTGGCTGAAGTACTACTCCTGCGACAAATCCCTGCTCCTGACATGTACTTACCTCCCTTGAACTCCTACTCTTTCCTTCCCATTGACTAATACCTTGGGAAATCCCTTCTGATGCTATCTCACACCAGGCAGTTGCACATCTGCTTTGGCACCCTCCAAGCTCTTGGCTGGAGTTGTGCACAAGTGATGAGGATTTGCATCACCTAGAGAACAGCTGTGCTTTGGAAATCCAGAGAGAAGTGGGTTGGAGCACTGCAGTGCACACGGTGTGTGCTGCTGATTTTGGAAATCCTATTAACTGTGGGTGATGTACAAATTGATAGTTGGGTGTGTGATGTGCCTTGGAGTACAAAGGGCAGGATGATGTCCTGGTTGCTCCAGTCATGCCAAAAATCAAGGGTGTGTGTGAGTGGAAATCTCTAATGTCACCTAACAATTCTGAGTCCCTGGATATCTTCAGGAATGTCAGAGAACAAATGTCATTTATGAGGCCATTGGTAACTGAGCAGATGGTTATGGCCATGTAGTGTCAGGGACAGCCTTCTCAAATGTTTGCCTGTTTGCATTGATGCCTGATGATTTTTGTCTTTTCTTTTATACCGTTTTATACATTTTTATACCTTTTCTCTTCCCTGTACCCTCTATAAACACTCGTTGCACCTTGCCCTACGTGTTAATAATTCTTACAGTCTGATATTTAGCTTAGTTTGGGGTCTTGCAAAATGGGAAGACCAAACTTTCATACTATCTCAGAACTAGAGGCTCCAACCTTGGACGGAGCCTCCTCTCTGGAACATGTTTTTGTGAACTAGGCTGTAGTCTTACTGGGTGGGGGTTAATAGGGCGACAATAACTTAATTTATTAAGTTTCTTATTGGGGGATTTTAGGTAGATATGCTAATTTGCAAGGCTCATAGAAGTTATATATGCATGGTACGCAGAGTGCTTCTCAGCGTGTTTCCACCTTTGACAAGTGTGCACCTAGGATCCTATTAAAAACCAACTTAATGTTCCCTTTTCCCTTTACTGCTGTGTCTGCTTCATATTTTTACCAGCTGATAAAGCATCAACATTTCCTAGAGTCATGACATAAACGTTGAACATCCAAGCTGTGACAACTTTTTAAATGGTTACTCTCAAGCTCCTCTGATAGTCTCTGCTTTAGTGATCTCTTCAGGTGCAAATATACCCAAATCAGAGACAGGATCTGAGCTTTCTGCCATGTCATACACATTGAGAACTGTGAACACCAGAGAATAGCCCTGTTCTCTGTGAGAGCATGACATGTAAAATATCAGCTGAATGAACTGTATTTTCATATATGAAAGAAATTTTTGTTTATCTTTGTTTGTCATCTTAATTAAGAACGCCTGCTGCATTTTCCTTAGAAAAGACTACTGTCCTTTATTCAGTTCTTGCACAAAATGTTTAAAATCATAGGCCAAATACTTTACTTTTTGTCCATGTGCAGGGCAGAGGCAGGACCATATCTGGCTAGACTCTTTTGGCATCTTGTAGTATGCTGTGGACATTTTGTTTGGATGGAAGGGATGTCCTTACTTGCCTGTCTCAAAGTACTTATCAGCGTGTTTCCACTACAGCCAAACTCTTCTAAAACACAATATTATTCAACGCACAGCTGTTGCTGCTAAAATAAACAATTGATTTTTCTGCTTTGCCATCAGATTCTAGGGAAGTAGACACTTCCAGAGAGATGTCTAACAAAGCTGTATCCAGAAAGATTTTTGTCATTGCAATGTGCTACTTTTAGTCTAGACAGATGTAGCAATTGAGTGGGCCTTCCTATGGCTGGCTGGAGATTTTGTCCCTGAGCCACCCCTGTTCCCACAGCTGGACTGTCTGAATTCACATCCTCTCTCATCACTGTTCATGAAAACCCATCTTTTCGATGTGCCCAGAGCTTGAGTCCTCAGTATTCGTGGTAAGAGATGGCCAGACTTAGGCTTTAAGAAATGACTGAACTTGGAATGAAAACTGTACAGAAACCTTGACTTGGATAGGCAGGATTCCTTCTCCAAATAGTCTTTGCTTACTGGTAAAAAGAGCTGATGCCTTCAAGGAGAACTTGAGTACTTCAATCCTTGATGGCAATGTGGTAATTACTGACTGATTACCCAAACTGCATCTCGTAACTTCAGCTGGGGCAGTGGGGAGGAGTGTTGGATGGGACTTGCTGTGCAACCTACTGCATGCCTAACTTTCAAAGGAAAAGGGATGTGATGTCCTCAGATGGGAAAGTACCAAGTACTAATTGACTGGGTATGGCATTGTGCATATTTTACAGGTGGCTGAAAACATCTTGGAGCCTCATTATAATGCAGGCAAATGAAATATTTTGTTTTGATCTTTAGAGAGTTATTGAATGGTGCTAAACAACAAAGGTGACCTTTTTGCAGACACAAATGTCCGTTTGTGAGAATATGTAATGGAACAAGATTCCCCCCCCCCCCCCCCCCCCCAATTGCTGACACATTTGTGGAAAGTTATCTAGTAATTATTCAATGGGATTTGTCCTGTGCTTTAACTGACAGCTTTTAAACAAAGTAGTAACCTATAGGTTCAACCCAAGGGAGAAATCATTTCTGGAAGCACTCAAGGAATTTAAAATTGACATTACCTAGTTTTGAAGCACTTCCTCCAGGCACTAACAGAAATCTTCTCCAGATGTTAACATGCTGACCTCACACTTGCAGTTCAAAGCCCTTACATTCCTGTCCTACTACCAGATGGGATTTGAAGAGCCTTGCTAAGTTTGTATCTTACAATGCCCCAGACTTTGAGGAGCTCAAAGCTGACCTCGGTGCTTCTAGGACTGTTTATTTAGAGGACTGAACTAAGAGTGTTACATGTTGGCCTTTTTATAGTCCTTCAAGCTGTAAACCATCATTGAGTTGGCAGCTGAAGGACAGTGAACATCTTAGAGCACCTCTGAAGCAGAACACAAGTTTCAGAAGTTGAAGCAACCCTATTTCTATGCAGTTGTTCAGGGATGGCAGAATGTCTGAGCCTTGCAGCCTCCCAGCTTCTGGAGCCACATGAGATGAAATACCTGCCCTGGCCTGACCAGGGTAGGACTTGGGGTGTCTGTGATCCACACCTTGCTGATGGAGCCAATGGTGGCCTTGCCATGGTTTGTGTTACCTCACTCAGCTCTGTTTCTTACAGCTGCTTCATCCCAAAATCTCCTGCACCATGGGCTGCAAATGCAAGGTGGATTGGAACTGAAGTTAACCCTTTTACCTTCTGGAGATGACCCCTGACACGAGGACTCTTTCTGAGTGGGAACTTGTTCATGCATCTCTCAACACAGAAGAGCAGGGAAAATGGAGACCAAGACAATGAAACTGAATTTTAAGCAAGGATGTCCTAAGTTAGAGCCTTCTCTCCTACCCTCTGAGGTGTGGGACACATCTGTGGTTGGGCTGAAGCAGGGATGTGCTGCCAAGCATGTCAAGCCAGCAAAGCTGCACTGAATTAGATCAGCTTGTGCAGGTCACTTTGCATCTCAGTTGAGTTATTCAACTTCAGTGAGAGCAGTATTTGGAAAAGACCTGTCACCAGGTGGCTTCATTCCATGACCACCATGAAAACTGTAGCTGCAGTGAGGTTCTCAAAGGGTGAAATTAACTGTGTGGAGGATAATCGTTGAGGACAGAAATTTCCCATGAGGAAATTCAAAGATCCCCTATTCAGACTTACCACACAACCCTGCTAACTCTTTCATCAGGTATTTTGCTTTCTGGTTTGAGAATATGAAGGTTTCATCCAGGCACTCATGCAGCTCTATCTGGTGTCATAACAGGAGTTTGTGCTCAGCAAGGCACTGCCGCTTTCCGTGGCATTGACAGATCCCAACTGTGGGCCCAAGCAATGCTTATGGAATTAGGCTTCCCCTGAGTACACTTACTGGATGGATGACAAGACTCTGGCACAAATCAAGACACTCTGTTCTGCTTCATTCCTCTGTGGTGAGTGAAGAAATGGGAAGGATGTAGTAAAATGTGTTACAGCCCAGGGACTTACATGAGTCTTAGTGATGGATGAAATGAAATGCTGACCCCTGACTCTCTAGCTTGGCACAACTGTCCTGTACAGGAGACCTTTCCAGGAAAACCTTTTAGCCTTAAAGCTTTTAATTTCATGCCCTCCCCCTACCCTTTCCCAGCAGAAGACTTAAAAAGTACAAGAGATGCAACACAATGTGGGAACCCCAGGGAATTTTCATTCCCATCCTCATGTGTTGTTGCAGGCTTTCTTGTCAAGAAAAATTCCTTCCTCGTCTTAAACAAACAAGAAAACCAATCTATAAAAGAGTGTGGATTTTGTTATAGGACACAGTAGAAACTCTGGTAGGATCTATTGAGTAGAATCTATCACTGTGAGCCTTTAGATTCATACAGGATCATGCTTTGCTTTCAAAAATCTCTGACAAGCACAATGCTACCTCTAGTCCTGCCAGATGCCAAGAAAACTTAGCTTGCAGGCTGAGTCTTCAGAAGCATCATTATGGGAGATGAGTGAGGAGTTTATGAGAGTGAATTAATCATGGAATGGCCCCTGCAGGATAAATGGTAGAGCTGGAAAAGCAGTGACTCCTGTTGCCATTTCTTCTCACCTCTTGGGTTTCTCAAATGCTTCTGAGCATTTCCTTTTCCCCCCTCATCTTTGCTATTGCTATTTAAAGAAAATGTCATTCTCTGCATTGTAAACTGGATTTGGGTAAGAGGAACAGCGAAGTTGAAGCTGGTCTACCTCAATGAGGGAAATATATGGAGTTCTGTATGCTCTTCCCTTTCCTGATGTCAAAATAAATCAGTCCTTTTTGGAGAAGCAATGGGAATGATCTGCTTGGCTCCAGCTCTGATCTCTCTAGCTCTGATCTCTCTCTGTGGTGATATCAATCAGTGGCCTGGCAAGATTCCTGATAAAGGAGCTGAAAGCAAGTTTGCTTTTACAAAAAAGTTCTGGTTCCAAACTTAAGCACATGCTAATGTTGACCATGAGGTGCTCAGATGTTAGAAAAGAAGCCAGAATTGGAGATTATACTTAAATGCACTTAGTTGAGAAATATGTTTGGACCCTAGAACTAATTAACTATATTCATAAACTGGTGGGAGGAAAAAAAAAATCAAGCAAACAACACTTTCCCTCATCTCATTTAACCTGGTCTTTTCAGCAGCTGTGGAAGGAAATGGTAAGTGGAATAAAATAACATGGAAAACCGCATGATAACATATGCACAACGTGGTGTGACAGGAAAATACCTACATGCAAAACTTAAGTTGTAGAAATAATTTTAAAAATTAGAACCCTCTAGGTTATAACCCATCAGAATTATCTAGATGAATAATTTGCCTGTTTTCTCCATCCTTTCCATTCTTTATTAAAGTTGCATTCTTCAACTACACCAAGCAAAAGCTAAATTGCATCACTCGCTAGTGTTCTTTTTTTATAGAACAGAAGTGAATTTGGAGTGACACTTGGTGTATTGGGGAGATGCAATTAATTATTCCCCTTCAGCACGTGGAATTCATGCTACACTAAGACAGTGGCACTTTCTTCATCCCCTTTAGCACTCTGTACCACCCCTCACTGTGGGGTTAGGATGTCCCTCAAGGTATTAAAGTGCTGTTTGAAAAACATATGAGCAGATGTGAACTGAAATCAATGACTGGAAGTCTCAGAGGCTCAGGCTGCTTTGAAAAATCTGACTGCAGGTACATTCACAGTCTGTACACATCCCCACATGCCCCTGGAAAGTGCCAGTGAGATATTTTCTACTGCCATCCATTAGATATATACACATACACTGAATGAGAATGTACACTCAGTGAAGTATTTCATTGCTCAGAGGACAGTTTGTATATTTTCCTCTCCTCCCCTTATTCCTCTCACCTGTTGAACCCAAGCTCAGTCACTGACAGGTGCATGCAGTGTCCTGTTGCCTGGACTGTCCCTCTGGGTGGCTGTTCAGGAATGCTCAGCTTCCAGAGGAGGCTTCTATAGGTTTCTTCTATAGGCTCCTTGTCCTGAGTGGGAGGGAAAGATGTCACACAGTTCAGAAGAGGAATGTGAGAGGGGTGTGGCAGACAGAAACCAGCTCACCTTTCTCAAAGGATTCTTAAGTACTCATCATAAAAGCACAGAATGGGGTGGAAGCAACCCTGAAAGATTACCTTGTTCCAAACTCCCCTGCCATGGCCAGGGACATCTTCCAGTAGACCAGGTTGCTCAGAGCCCCATCCAACCTGGCCTGGATGCTTCCAAGGATGGGATATCCACAACTTCTCTGGGCAATCCAGTCCAGTGCCTCCCCACCCTCACTGTAAAGAATTTTTTTCCTTATGTGCAACCTACATCTACTGTTTTTCAGTTTAAAATCATTGCCCTTTTTCCTGTTCACCACAGGCCCTGGCAAAAAGCCTCCTTCTTACAAGACCCTGAAAGGCCCCACTGAGGTCTCCATGGAGCCTTCTCCAGGCTGAACAACCCCAGCTCTCTCAGCCTGTGGTCAGAAGAGAGGGATTCCAGCACTGACCATTTTTGTGGACCTCTTCTGGATCTGCTACAACAGGTCTCTGTGTTATGTTAGCAGTAAACTGTGCATGCCATTTACAATGAGAAGGTGGGAAAATCCAACAAGCCCCCTAAAGAGTTGGTTGCACCTGTGTGTGTGATTTGGTGGTGGTTTGATTTGGCTTGGTCTTGTTTTTTAAAGAATAGATAAGTTTTTTCTTTTATAGAGTGAAATGTTCTTCTCCCACTGATACTTCAACCCCCAACCCCTGACTGACTTCTCTGGCAGACAAAATATGCAGAACTGGTGACTGTTCTACCAAAAGATCAGTCTCCCGAATGTAGTATACACCCATGCAACCTTTTTTTCTGGGCTTTCCCAACTGGGGAAAGTGTATCAGAGACTTTTTTCTAATGCTCACCTTAGTAAATATTTTGATAACCTGGTTTATGTTACAAGAAGAACCCTCAGAGCTGAAAATTTCTCACCACCTCCTCTCCCTTTCCAGAAAGAGATGAATAAATTCTCTAGAATGCAAAATCTGTGCTATTTTCCACATTTACATTGTGCTGTTTTCCACATTTACATTACTTACACTTGTGTTACCAAGTTAAGCTCAAAATAATGGCAACCTTTTGATTTAATGAGAACTGAAATCTATAGCTGTGTCATTTCACTTCTTCCTCAGGATTCACTTTTAGTCAACTGGTGAAACACTTCTATTTAGCTTTCCAAAAGGCAAAATTATCTGGCATAAGCTGGCTCTTGGGGGGTCTGAATTCCAGGTTCACATGGAAGAGGTACTAGAAATTGGACTTTGTGGCCTCTGTTGCTCTGCATTTTTCCCAGGTGTCTCTCTCCCACCTTCCTCTGTCCCTGCATTTATTTGGTGGGTACAGTCCCCTCTCAAGGAAGGGACAAGCAATCAAGAAGAAAATTAGATTTCAAAATTGGAAAGTATTTTAAATACCCTGCATTTTTAAATGCCCTGCCATACTACATCTGTGGCTGTGTAGTTTTTGTGGGGTTATTAATTTTTTTTATTCACCTAATATAAATCTTCTATCAAGACTTGAAGGCACCAAGTTTGTCTGAAGCCTACTTGTGCAGCAGCCTTTTGTTCACTCTTTTTTTTTTTTTTCCCCCAAAGTCCACCACCGCTCATAACAAACCACAGTGACTCACAGCTTGGGAAAACCCTCCTGTGCTGTTGTTTTCCCTCTTTCTTGTCTTGTCACTCTTCCACTTGACTTCTTCACTCCCTGCAGCCTGGATCTCTGGTTCTGTGATTGTGAGTTTGCAGCTCAGTGCTCTGGGACTTCTTTGCCTCCCTTTTCAGTTTCTGCTACTCTCTGCCAGCTTGTGAGCAGCGACCATTCAGAATCTTAGAAGTTACACAGGGTTCCTTTCTGGTGTGAGGAGTGTGCTGAATATCTTGAGCCTTTTTTCTTGCTCAGGTGGTACTTTGGGGCAGCAAGGGTGATTTGATTATTTTCAGCCTGGTGCTCATTCCCTGAATTTCACTAAACTGAAACTCCCTGTTTGGTCACTTCTGACTGTATGTCACTTTAATGAGTAAGGAAAAGCAAAAAGCTAAGAGCAGGAATAAAGACAAAACTGTACTCAGTGAGAAAATTAGTTGGAAATGCCTTTTTAGTGGCAGCTTCAGCCTCACTTTCCCTTTTGCAGTCTAAGCAGACATCCAGCACAGGGGATGGCGTTACACAACTGGGAACCCCCTCCATCTGTCGCCTTTCCTCCCTGGCAAACTGTCGCTTATGACAAAAAAACCCAAAAAACCAAACCCCAAGCCAAACCCAGATTTGTTTCTTTTTCATTTTTCCCATGGCTACAGCAACTGAAACGAGCGTAAAAGACCTTATGCAAAACCCATAGTCCAAATACTGCAGTTTTAGCAATTTCTGGTACAAGACAGAAAACCTGATCTCTTGCTTACCTCTGTGGAATCTCCCTGTGTTCCCTCTGCACGTGCTGAGATCCAAATGTGCTGCTGCAGGGAGCTTCTGCTGTGAACGAGGAAGTGCTGGAGGAGGGCAGGATGTGACTCAGAAATTGAGCTGTGTTTCTCCAACCAAGCTGAGGAATAAAAGGAATTACTGTTGGCTTTCACTGTAGCGCGCTCAGTTGACGTAAGAGCTTGCAAGCTAGCACTTTACCAATGGTAAAAGCTCAGGAACGTTCACCTTTGATCTTTTCCCAGAATTTGGCTATTTATGATAATGCAGCATGCAGGTATTGCAGTTCTTTCTGGGAGCACTGCCTACTTTTTGTCCTATAAAACACTGCTCACTCTTAAGCATTTCTTACCATGCATGTGCTCCTGGAAAATGTCCAGAACAAGGATTTTCCCAATGTCTCTGATACAACTCTTGTCTCTCAGCTTAAGCAGACACTCGAGACTTTGCTTAGTTTGTTCTATTAAGAAAAGAAAATAATTTAAAAACTCCTGTCTTACAACTAATTTTGACTGATGTTCATGTATTTGGTTTCCTGTACAGCTGAGCACTGAGGCTACCACTTGCAATATCTAAGCATGCCTTTCCAAACTCTGCAATGCCAAAAAAAAGCTGTTCCTTTTATTTGCTCTGCAGTCAAGCACTGTTTTTTCCCTGGCTCTCTGCTTTTGATGCGCAGGTACTGAGCAATGTTTACCTCTTATGGTTTCAGTCAGCCATGGCAGAAGCCTTTCTTTTTCTCCTTGAGAGCTTTTGCATCTCACTGAGCTGTCAACTCAGCTGTGGGTCTGCCATGGTCTGCTGTGGCATTTCACAAAGGAATTTAAGTTTTTCTTTCTATGGGGATTTGCTGGCAAGGGCATTGCTTCCCTGGGGTGGGGTTTTTGCACATAGTTGCATAATTGCGCAATTCAGCAATTGTGAAAAAATATATTTGGTGGATTCTGTTCAACTCTCTTATTTAGACTACCAGTTTCTGGGTAGTCTCTCTTGCATTGAATTGAATCCTTCTGACATCTCTCTTTGTTTACTTTGTAGATGTATAGACACACTTCTTCATGCACTGTCAGTTTTGAGCTTTACATTACATAGACATGCCATAAAAGGCATACCCATTGATTTGCATTACTGTTAAAAAGTATTAAATAATAATTTTTCTTAAAAGCTAATAACAGTATTACAACCACTGTTGTCATTCCTCTCAGCTCCTCCTCTGCTTGGATTAAGTAGAGAGCTTGCTATTTAATAGTGCTGGATGAATTTTAATATTAATATGAAACTTTCATAGAAAAAAAATTACTTAAACTTTAGAATAAGTCTGATTTGTTTTCTTTTTTTTATTAAGCTAGAAGTTAAATGATTGAAAAAAGTCCAGAAAAATCATGTTTCATTATGCTAGAAAATAAACAAAGCTGCCCACACTCTACTTAATGGTTCCAAAAGTAACACTTGGTAAATCAGTCAGCTTCATGGTAGTGTTTCAGCAATATGTACTTTCTCACTCTAACAGTGCTGTGATGGAGTTGCTCATTCTCTCCTGTGGCAGTGATAATCCAGAGTATTTCCTAAGGCACTTCACTTTTGGAAAGCTTTGAATGCCTGATGCATCTCACATTTAGAAGAGTGGAAGACAGAGCAGAGGAAAATACTTCTGAGTTTGCAGAATTTATTTTTTCTCTAGCACTGAAGCACAAAAGTGGAAGGCTTCCAAGACTAGAGATCCTGATGAAGAAACAAAACCATCTATGGCTGCACTAATGTCAAGAGAAAGTAGTATTGGTGTTTTTTTCCCCCTCATGCTCTTCTGAGAGCTACTCTTTTGGAAGATCCTAATTCTGCTCTGAGAGCTCCTCTCACAACAGCAGAGGTACTGTCCAAGATACCACAACTGTTGGAATCTGGCTCAGGGGTGCCATGTCCTGCTCCAAACATAAGAAATCACTCCAGAGCAAAGTTTGGTGTATCCTTAATGCTTCATGTGCTAATTCCTTCTTTATGTGCTTTGAGCAAGCCTACATTTAAACTGCCAGTTGAAGTAATTCCCCAGTGTGTACAGTGACTTGAATAGTCTTTTCCAGTATATCCTTTTAAAGTCCTCTGTCTTTAAAACCAAGTTTTTCTTGTGTTTTGTCTTCCAAGTGCACTGGCTTGGTGATTAAGTACCACCTAGGAAAAGAATCATGAGAATGGAAAGGTTACTGTGCTCCAGCTTTGTGCTTCAATACCCTCTGTGTCTTCCATTCTTTTCTCACGTTATTGTTGCCCTCCCATCTTGCAGGAGGAGGTAGCAGATATGGATCACTAATGCATTCTTTCAGAACCTCTCAGTGTACAAAAATACAGGAGCCACAGACACCTGTGGTCATTTAATGGCCTGGAGTGAAGGCTGTGGGTCTGGCAGGCATGGCCATACAGTTATTATTCCATTTGATTTTCAGTGATAAAGACAGAGGAATCACACTGATCTGTGCTGATTGCTCACCAGGATAAACCTCTCCAGTTTGTAAAAGGTTTGTGTGGCTGTGTTTTGGTTTGGAGTTGGGTTTTGTTGGGGATATTTTTTTCCAGGCTCATTAATGGCTCATGGGACAGAAGTAAGATGCTGTGATTGCTCAGTGTTCCACTGTGCTGCCCTAAATGAAATAAAACTTAAAATAAAATGAGGACCTGGTGGCAGTGCAATGCTGCTTTAAAACTGTTTATCTTGACAGAAAGAAAAGACTGAAAGAAATATTTTTTCTTCCTACCCTTCCTGTTCTTTCAACATCGTCCTATTAAACTCAGCATGGGTTGAGTGACCTGAAGGAGACTGCTGTTGTTATGGCTATAAAATTCAGTCATAACTTTTCCACTCAGTCCCAGAGTGGCTGAGGTTGGAAGAGACCTCTGGAAGAGACCTCTGGTTCTGCTTCCCTGGCCAAGCCAGGGCACTGACTTGATCTTCAGACAGAGCCTCCTGTGTGACCCATTTCCTCTGCTCCTGCTTATGGGCACTACTGAAGAGAGCCTGGCTCTGTCCTCTGACCTGTCCTGGAGGTGTTTCCATACACAGATGAAATCCCATCTGAAATCCCAATCCTCTCTGCCCCAGGCAGAACAGCCCCAGCTCTCTCAGCCTTTCCTCACAGAAGACATACTCCTGTCTCTTCATCATCTTTGTGGCCCTTTGTTGCACTCTCTCTCCTTTAGATTAATACATTTATTGTCTGGGGGAGCCCAGAACTCCAGGAGTGGCTTCATCAGTGCTGAGGAGAGGGAAGGGATGACTTCCCTCAACCTGCAGGCAATATTTTGCCTAGTGCAGCTCAGGATACCATTAACCTTCTTCGCCACAAGGATACAAAACTGACTTGTGTTCAACGTGGATCCTTTTTCTTTCTCTTTTTGAAGACAGGGGTGATGTTTGTTCTGCTCTAGCTCTCTGGCACTGCTCACAATTGCCATCAATCAAAGATTGTCAAGAGAGACCTTGCAATGATATCTGCCAACTCTTTCAGCACTCATTGCTCATTTTGGTGAGATGCACTCACTTGGTACATCCCACCAAGACCCTGAATGGCTCCAGTTCCAGGTGGATTTTGGCTTTCCTAACTGTGTTTCTGCATGCTCAGACAGTGAGTCTTAGTTCCTTCCACGTTATCCACCCCTGCTCCACCCTCTGTATGCTTCCTTTTGTGCTTGAGATTTGCCAGGATCTCCTTGTTCATCCATGCAGGCCTCTTGGTATGTCTTCTTTTCTTGCTTCCTACACATTGCGATGAACTCAGCACAGAACAAAACTTTGTTGAGGCAAGCTACCAAGCTGACACAAATCCTTAAGCTGAATTATGTACTACAGGCCATTGCCTCATAGTTTTTGTGGTTTTCAGTCCCTGGGGCTCCTCACTTCAGTGTTTGGATATGTTCACATGATCAGTACCTTTGTCATGCTGCATTTAGGTTGTACAAATGTGCTTTCTCCCCTGCGTTTGATATATCCTGCATATTTGCTAAAAGGCTTCCATCTGAAGCAAAATACAGCCTCCTTTTCTCCAGAACACAACTCCCTTGCTTTGTTACCAAACACAGTAGCCTACACATCTGCTGCTTCAAACACTGTGAATCAGATGCTTTCCAAAGTCAGAGCCAGACTGTTTTCATCACCTGTAAGTGAATTGATGGAAGAATGAGTGGTTTATGGAGTTTAATTTCCTGTATCTGGAATATGAACTTGCATTCAGCTAAGTACTGGTGCAGACTGGACAGGGGACCTGTGTATTTTCCTTTGGTGCTATGATTGCATGTTGCAACCTTGCAATATTCCTTTTTTTAGTTGTATATTTCCCCCGCTTGTGTTTATGGTCGGAATGGCTTCTAACCCTGCTGGCAGAGTACTCCAAAAAAGTGAGTACCTTTTTAACTGTTACTCATCACAACTTGTTAACATTGGTGATCTTACACTGTATTTTTAATAAATGAGAATTTTCTCTTTGTCCCACTTTCATTTTGTTATCAGATGAACCAAATAGTACAGACAGTCTTAACTAAGCTGTCTTCAGAAGGGAACTGCAAACTCTATTTGTCATTCTGAGCAGAAGACAGCAAGGCTTTTTGGCTAAGGCAGTACAGATCAGCAGTAGCTATAGCTTGCCATGCTCATCTCTACTTCCTGTTGCTAAACCTTAATCCTTCTCCACTTCAAGTGGAAACAAAAAGGCTGTTTACATCAGTTGGTAGCTGAGATCTGGGTACTTTGTCATTTTGGATTTGGCTGCAGACTGAGCCTCTCCAGCCCGTGGGAAGCAATCCTGGTTGTGTCTGGTTTCACTTGTTGCCACATACGTAGCTAACACCTTCTGTGGTTAGGGCTCTTGGCCCAGGATGAGGGCAAATGCAGAGATAGAAATGCAGAGAAGGAATAATGAGTTTTTCTGCTGGCTTTTGAACGACTTGAGCAACTGTGGAAGTCCTTTCATGGTGCAATCATAGCAGTAAAAATTGAAGGAGCACATTCATTTACAAAAGAAGAGGTGACAGCCAGCAGCATTGCTGTCCAAGAGATGTCCTAAGTCCTGGCAATAGGAGATACTTGGCAAGAAATATCCAGCTATATCTTAGGCCTAATGATCTGAACATGCCAGCAGAAATGGGAAAAAAATTCCTCTTGACTGTGAGAAAGGAATGAATGTGAAGCTGATTTTTTTCTACTTCTGTCAGTCTGATCCCTTAAATGATAAAACTTTTGGGCTGATCAATTATCTGTTGTTTTTCTCTGAAGTAAATTCCTCCCTTTTTTCAGAGTACCCTGCATTGGGTGGCTGCCTGAGGGCTCAGGATCTCAGACACTCAGGAGGGAGGATTTCTACTTTTTCTGTAAAAGTGTTCATGGTTGCATTTGCCACGAGGCTTCTGGGCTTTCCTAGGGAATAGTAGCAAGCACTGGGAGATGTTGCAAGCATAATTTGCTCCGTGTATCTTTGCTTTCCTCCCAGCATAAGCAAGACATAGAACAGACTGTTCCAGTTGGGAGGGACCTGCTTTAATCAGGTAGGGAGAGGGCTCTGCTTTGCCTAGAAATGCATGGGGAGCACACCCACTTTCTGGAAGGTATTTAACATTCCAACCAGCTTATTTGCAACTATAATAGTATTTGGGAGTGTAACTGGGTTCCTCTCTGGGCCTGTGAATTGGATAAGCAGAGGTACCTGGAGGAGGCTCAGCACAGTCCCAGCAATGCCATCTGCATTCTTTCACTGATGCAACTGCTCAGGCTAATGCTAATTACAGGAGCAGTTCTTCCATTTAGGCATGGCAGGAACACCATGAAATCCAAGGGCAAAACCACCCCACAATGTGGTTTATGCATCACCAAGTGTGCCCTGTAGTATCTTGTGTGAGTTTTGTCAATGCATTCTATTGTATTAATTTCTAAACATGACAGTACTGCAGATCCAGCCCCTCTCGCTTTATTTTGTCGAGTTTTTTTGGTCTCTGAAAGGTTATGTGTTAATGTAAATGTTAGCAGCAATTAAAGTGCCCATTCTGCAGTTGATATCTGCAGTCCTTTACCCCTGGGCCTTTCAGAAGTTGGTCTAAGAGTGGGAAAATTATTTCGTTCAGCAACACCTGCTGAGCTGTGAGTGTCCAAAGACCCTTATAACCCCATACCTTCACTGTGGCTGTGACCCACAGAGAGAGCAGGGACTTTGTGATGGGCAGAGTATATAGCAGGAACTCTCGGACCTCACCTTAGCCAAAAATCAATACTTTATAAATTTAATGAGAGGAAACACAATTTTTCCTGGTGTGGAAGTTCAGGCAGGCTCTAGTAACTGCCTGCATAATTAAGTTGCTGATATTCTGCCAACATGTGGGGAGCAGCACCTCAGGAAGGCTCAAAAAAAAAGTCTGTGCTGCCTTGGCAGTGAACAGAGACATGAGCTTTGACACGTTGGGGTGTGGGGGAGGTGGGATATCAGCCTTCCCTGCCAGAGAAATAGTCTGAATGAAAGTGGTGACATTCCAGTTGTGTTTGCATCCAGTCTGTGGCAATCCTGCCACTCAGACAAGGACATTGTGGCAGCCACGTGCTTTCTTGCTTATCTCCTTGGCAAATTTAACCAGCGTTTGGCACGCAGCTAAATTGCACTTTATCTCTGCTCAAGTACACTTCTGAGTGTGGCTGCCTTGCGCTCTGCTCTGCAACTGTGCTGACTGCTTGCATGGAGTTTCCAGATGAGATCTAATATATCAGAGATATGTTATACAATTATCTATTGCTAGGCTGGGTGCTCTATTTCATCACCTGGGAGTGCAAAGATTAAGATTACAGCTTCCTTTATAAAATATGTAGTGAGACATGAATAAGAGCACTGGGCTGTAGAGCCAGACCTGTGTAGGGGGGATTTAGGGTCCATTTCCAGCTTCATAGCCAAATTCTTACCTGGCTTCTGCCTAGGTGCAAAAGTTCAGTGGTTTCCTCCTTGCTGTTTGCAGCAGCATTGCCTGGAGACTAAACCAAACAATTCCTTTCCTTTCCTGCCCTTCAACCCCACCCCAAAACTTCTGAAAAACATGCAGGCAGAAGCACACCTCTTGTGCCTGGGATCCCTTGTGGCTTTGGGGTGCTAAAGCCTGAGCACCTGTGACCTGGGAACACTAAAACCAGTTTTAATGCAAGAACTGATATAGTATAAAATACTAATGGAGGTATTCAGCATGTGGAACATCCACTACAGCTTCCCAAGACTCGAAGGTCTGTTGATGCAATAAATGCAGCCACAGAAACTGGTGGATTCATCTGGCCAAGTTTCCTGTTTCTGAGGAACCATTGTTTGACTTTGTTTAGAAATAATGTTTGACCCAGATTATGTTGAGATGCAGTAGGAATTGCTCAAAAATGAAGCTAAGACACGTTGTATGAAGCTGGTCAGTTGCCAAAAGTCTTGATGAAAGGCACTGGCTCACTCTGTGCATGCCTGGTGGTTTTGTGGTTAATCATTCCAGCTGGCCAGAGTATATGTTTGTTAATGAGAGCTCTTCTTTAAGGGCTAATTTAAATAAAAATAAATTAGAAAACAATTTCCCCCACAGAGCTTCATCTCCTGAGGACTGGCGAATTGTTCCTGGGCTGGAGCAGATTAAAAGATTTTACTTCTTTTTTTTTCCTTTTCCTTCTTGCTCCTCCTCTCAGTTGGATCAAACTGTCTGCCTCGTGGTAGTCAGGAAAAATGCATCTTCAAGTAAATAAACACATAATCTGGATTTAAACAGAACAGTTGCGCAAAGTATGGGGGTTATTTATCTATTTATGTATTTAATTATGTATGCTTTTAGTTTTTTCTGCTCAGAGGCACTTATCCCTCAGCACTGGGGTGTACCCTGGACTCCTAATGGGATCCCCACCTGCTGAGAAGAGACCTGGCACCAAGGCTCACCCTGTCAGCCATGCCTGGAACTTCCCTGTCTCCAAAGCCACTTCCTCAGCTTCTCCAGTCCTTCGGTTCCTGGGCATGCTTTCTGTGTCAGCTGATGCCACGAGTGCAGGAAACCTTCCTGGGGTGGTGCCTGCTGCCTAACCCTGGAAACAGGCAATGAATTCTGGAAAGCATGGTCATTATCCAGCCAGCCCTCCTGCCTTGTTCAGTAGGTCAGGAACCAACACAGGGCTGGATTTCTCTCGTGGTTTCGATTAGAGAATTCAATAATGTGTCTTGAATAGGATAGCAGCCCTCTGTGCTGCAGATACAGCCAGATAGAAATATCAGCATACCCAGACTTAGGTAATGAGGGCATGGAAAACCAAAGAAAAGACTTTGGAAGACAAGGTTTTTATGAGGGGACTTGTGGGACTTTGCTGACACAGAGTTTAATCACACTGATCTGAGCTGGTTAATAAGACTTCCATGAAGGTGATAAAGATATTTTGTGTTTGCCTAGAGTTATAAAAGTAGCTGCAGTTCAGACATTTTTCACCTTCATCCCTTGACCTGTTTTTAGTTACAGTAACTGCAATAACTGCACTGCTGATGCATTTTACAAGTTAGGTAGCATAATAATGGTAAATCTGACTGATAAAGGGAAAATTGAGAGGTGTAGAATTGCTTCCAGTCCAGCATGATGCTGTGGAACAGTTTTTTTTCAAGCAAATCTGATCTTGTTTCGAAGCTACACTCTCAGCCTTGTAAGAGGGATGACATGAAAAGAAATGTTTGCAGTTACTCTCTGTCCACATTATGGCTGTGTTACTGTAGCTTCTTACTGACAGATTCTTAAAAGATTTCTGGTCTGAATGAGAGAGATCTTATCTTGTTCTTCCTTCTAAATATTTTTTAAGGATTGAACTTTTTTCGTGCAGGGTAATCCCATTCAAAATTAGCCAGCAGTTTCTATTAACCTATGATGTCTACTGGGGTGAATGCTGCAAAGAAGCAGACTTTCCAGTCCAGCAAGTGGAAGAAGATCTCTGCAAGCTGAAGATATGAGTGCAAGCACCAAGTCACCTGCAATCAGCCTTGTGTGACTCTGAGCCCAACTCTGTGCCCAAGTTTTTCAATTATAAAATCCTCCTAAGCAACATTTCTTGGAATCACAGAAAAACAAGTAAGTAATTTATCAGTAAATTGTTGGGACCTATTTTGGGCAAGTTCAAAGGTCAGACTGAGCATCCTTGATATAGGAGCATCTATCTCTACACAGCAGTTTTCTGTGTCAGACTAAAATGGGAGTCAGGCTCTTTCCTAGCAATATGCAAAAAAAGAGTTTGTGATTAATGGTAATGTCACATGAGTAGTTGCCAAGGGCTTGCAGTTTGCAAGGTTCAGATACAGCAATTATGATAAATGGTGCTGATAACACCCGAAGTGTTGGAAGCATTTTTCCTGTGTTGGAAGGTAATTGTACAAACTGACCTGTTATCACACTGTAAAGATGAATGAGATAGGAGCTCCTGCTCTGTAATTCCCTGGAATGCCAGATGCAGAGATCCCCTCCAAGAACATGTAGGGTGCCTTTTACAAACAGAATGGTTAAGTTGGGAAGGGACCACCGTGGGTCATCCAGTTTAACCTCCCTGCTCTAGCAGGGTCCCCTGGAATGTGGTATTGAGGATTGTGTCCAAATGGCTTTTGAGTATCTCCACGGAAGATCTCCATAGTTCTCTCTGGAGAACCTCAGTGCTCAGCTACCCTCAGCAAAAAGTTCTTCCCCATGTTCATGTGGAACTTTCTGTGCATCAGTTTCTGCCCATTCCTCTTGTCCCATTTCCCAGCCCCACCAAGCAGAGCCTGGTCTGACCCTCCCTGCAGACAATGACAGACATGGCTGAGTCCCCTCTCAGTTGTCTCTCCCTAAGGCCAAACAGGCTCAGCTCCCTCAGCCTTTCCTCATCAGTGAGGTGCTTTGTACCTTTGTTCCAGAGTTGCTCCAGGAGCTCCACAAAGATCCTCAAATTGGGACCAGATTACAACAATTCTATCCCATATCATATCATCATCATAATTATATAATATTATCATATCATATCATATCATATATCATATCATAATTATATTATCATGAATGTGGTGATGGCCCTAATGCCCACTACATATTGAGAGAAAAAGTCCTAAAAGCCTAACACCTATGGGGGTGAAGGTGTTCTCTCCCTGTGGAATTGGGCTGCACTCAATTATTCTTTAGAGCAGCTTCTCCTCCTCTGGAAAAGAGAGAGGTTAGAGAAATTACACTTAGGGGGTAACATGAACTTCTGTGTATGTTTGCTACAAATATGAGAAAGATTTGCAAGTTGGGAAAGCAACAAATAAGGTTTCTTTGACACAGCACGATGGCTACTGAGAAAAGTTGTTGGATCAGGGTTGTTAAGTGGAGAAAAGGAATGCTTTTTTGAGCTAAAGAGATATTTCAGCTCTCACAGGTAGAAAGGTTTAAATAGTGAGTTTGACTACAGGACAAACGGATTCAGATCACTAAGTAGCAAAGCATGTTTTCTCTTGGGGCTTTCCATTTGTGGTTTACCAGCCATGCCACAACAAAAGTCTTTCGCTTTTCTGTGAAAGTGAGTCCATTTCTTCAGCCTTCCTCCAAAGCTGCATCAAGTGTTGCTTTCCTGTGCATGTGTTTAATTTTCTTGGGACATGTGGCTCATGTGTGGTTCATGTCTTTAAAGAAGGCAAACAGAGGGATGCTGCTGCTCAAGTGCAGGACTGATCTGGGGTAGTGCAACAAGCTGGTTTCAGTTCTGGTAGCAGGAGTGTGTGCTGTACCTTTTCTGTGCTTGGGGTTATAAAGTTGGGTGAGAAATGGATGAATCAGCCCAGGCTTCATGTTGCCTTCAGGCTACTGCATGGCTTTCATGGAGTTTGTTGTGTGGTTCAAGGGATTTTGTTGTGTGAGCCAAAATAAAGCAAAGGGGGTCAGCTCTGTGTTTGTCTATCCCCATCGGAAGGCTTTAGAAAGGAGCACTTGTGTGTCCTGAGTGATGTGGCTAAAAGTAAAACTGCCACTTTGGGTGGGGGCAGTGGCTTGGATTGACTCGTCTCTGTGTGCTGATAGGTGCAGTCAAACATACAGAAGAATGAATAGATTTTATTTAAAATATAAACATGGCACGTGAAGACAAGAACTCTGTTATTACAAAATTCCCAAGTCCTTTGAATGGTAACAACCAACTGTCAGCTAGGATTTACTTATCTCTGAGAATAGCTGGACCTCTAAACCAAATGAAAGCACAGATTTTGCAAGAAAAGGCTTTTGCATTTAGATGTAGCCATGAAGTAGCCCAGAAATAAGAAAATCCAACAAATCTAGATTAATTTAATAACATAGTGTGGAATGACTGCTTGGTCACTTCTTACATATCTGAACCATTATAGTTGCAGAATGTAAAAGTGGAAAACTGGTTCTAGAAAAGGCTTCTGTCAGGTACAGCAGCATCAGAGGCTGCACAAAACATCTTCATGTGACAGATAATGAGGAAACGTCTGCTGGAGTTCTTACTGAACTACCAGGAAATGGCTGCCCTGAACATCTACACAGATGTTCACATTTTTGAGATGTCTGCAAGCTTTCCTCGAGCAAGTTCCATTTAGGGTTCATTGAAGACAAGATCTGGACTCAGAAAATATCCAGTATCTGGATTCATGGACACGAGAGAAGCATGGCTACTCAGCTTGGAGCCTCCCTGGGGGTATTGCTTTGACGAGAGATAACTGCTCCACTATTGCCAGATGGTTCTGAGTTCCATGTGATGTGAGGACAACAAAATTTTCACTTGGCTGGTACTTGAAAGCTGATCTTGATACGAAAAACCAATGTCTGGGCTCATAGTTGATACTGGAGTGCCTCACACACAGAGCAAGGACAAACAAAGCTCTGACTTATTCACAGAAATCATACAATTTTAGTCTAACAACTGGTGCAGGAGAGGTCAAGTGTTTCCTGAGCTCAGTTTAAAATTATAATCTCCATCCCCCTCTGACAAGATAGGGAAACTGTCCCATCTGGGTAGAAAGCTAGTAATAATTCCTCCTCCTTCAAAATCTCATACCATCAGCAAAGTTAGCTGTCGCTGTTGAGCTGCTAGCAGAGAGAAAAACCCCAGGTTCTCAGGCAAGAAAAGAGAAAAGTGCGTTTATTATTTTGATTTCCATATATATAGAGTTTTCAGAGGTCACCCAGATTGGTCAGCCAGAAACCTCCCCCTAGGCCTAATTGGCCAGGCCTGAACTGCCCTAATCTGGAGACGCTGTTTGCAAAACATCCAAACTTTATCTTTGTTTATGAAACGTAGCAAAAATGTTCTCACGAGAAAGACCTGTGCTAGTCACAGTTAGCTGCTTTGCTTTTTTCAGCCAGTCAGATTGGCTGACTTGGGGCTGAAACAGCAAGGCACATGCACTGGCACAAGCAAAGTGCAGTTCTTGGCTTTCTGGACATTCATGGACAACACACTGAGAGAGTTTGCACTTTTTTTTTGTTTTGTTGGGTGAGTATAAGTATGAGACAGAAGCACAGGTTCAGTTTAAAAACTTCAGTTTAAAATCCTTTCTGGAAGCTACGGCAAAGTGCTTAAATAAAGATTCAGTTGAAACAAGCAGAGCTCAACCACAATTTTTGTTCCATCCTGGAAAGGGTAAGTCCCAGTACCCTGACATTAACATAGCAGAGAGCACTATTTTTAATTGGTCAGATTTCCACAGCCTGTTTTTTTCTCACAGCTGGCTCCTGTTGAAAGTGGAAGTCCCCTTTTTGGTGGAATATTTAGTAAAAACCAAAATGTTGCTATCGAGGCATTATAGAAGGCACCTTCCCTTAGGTTAACACATGCAGTACTTAACCCCACTAGAGCAACTCCGGTTTTTGGGGGAGTGGGTCAAAGTGTTCTGCCTGGCTTTGTACACAGCAACATGAAGCTGGGGAAAACAATGAAAGGATTGTACTCTAGAGAGAGCCAAACACAGAAAAGATCAAAAATCTCACTTTGCAGAGTCCTTCAGTTTTCTTTCTTTGTTTTAGCTGCCTTTCTTCACATGCAGTAGTCATCATCAGGGTGAGGTGACAGCAAGAATTTCCCCTACTCCAGGAGCTGCTCTTGCTTCTGACAAAGTCCTCAAGGATGATGCTGAGGGACTGGATAGTCACCAACTTTCAGTGGTCTGGCACAGAGCAGCTGAGTCCCAGGCTTTGTGCTTTCCCCAGTACAGGTGCCCAAATCACCAACAATCACAGAGGACTGTCCAAAGTGCTGAGCTGGAGTGGTGACACAACTGTTCTGTGGACACAGTCAGTGGCTGGAATGAAAATCCAGCAGTTTTTCCTGTCTCTTGTGTTCTAGAAGCTTTTCAAATTTTTTTTTTTGCCATCTCTCTTGGCAGAAATCTGTCACTTGTGTTACAAACAATGCTGCCACTGAGATGGGAAGTGATGCTTCTCTTGACACATCTCCTGCTGCCGAAATTGTTGGCAGACTTTCCATCTAAGCAGGTGCTGTAAAAACAAAAGAACTTCTTTTTATAAAAAAATAGACAAAAGGCTTCCCCAGAAATAATAATTTCTAGCATTGTTTTGCCTACGTAACCAGTGGAACAAGCTGCAAAGCTATGAAAAAGATGAATTCATGCTGCTGAGGGAGAACAGAGTGGGGGTGAAGTCCTGCCTGGATACCCAGGACACTGGGGGCTTTCTGTCCTTGTGCCACAGGCTGGAAGTGCCTCTCTGTGCAAATTGAATGACTGGCCTCCTGTTAACATCCCCCTCCCCTGTGAAGAGATGTCAGCATCACCTTGGGTTCATTTTCAACTACTTCAGAGGATGAGTTGCACAAAGCCCATCTGTGGCCAAGGGAAAACAGCTTCCCCAGGCTCCTCTCAGGAAATGAAGGGATTCCTCCAGAGGGTAGATCAGAATTGCTCCAGCTCTGGATTTCTCCTCACCAGAGCATCCTGCCCTACTGATTGGAATGGGTGTCTAGAGAGACTAACCCCACCAGGATGGAGTTACTCCTTTACAACCTGCCTTCCTCACACTTTACAAACCCTTTTTTCCCTTTGTTAACAGCAAAGTTAGTTTCAGTAATCTCATTCTGGTTTGCAGTATTCAGGATTCTCACTGCCCATGAAACAACCTCTGACCTCCTTCATAAGGTGCAACTGCCAAAGGCAAAAGTGCATTTATAGCAGTACAGAAAAGCAAAATGCTGTGGCAGAGCATTCTGGGTGCACTTCCCCTGTGCCTCACCTCCCATCTACCACATACAACTAGCTGGAAAATACCAAAACATGACTGAATTAGGCTAGAATTTCTCCAAGAGCCCATCTTTTGTACCAAGGTAGTACCAGCTATATTTCCTAAATAATTTCTGACAGATACTGGTCTTCTCTTTTGTTAAGAAAGAACAAAGCAACAATCCTGGACTGATGGAGACTTGGTAGCCTGGACAAACTCTCACCCTCACTGCTCGACCACCATTACCCTCAGACATTTTTTCTGTCTAACATCTAGCTTAAATCTCCTTTGTTTAAGTCTGTTGTGCCTTAAGTGCAGTGTCAGCTGGGTTAGCACAATAAATAAGTTGTCCCATCCTCTCTGAAGACACTCTGGAGAGGGTTGTTATTGTGTCCTTAATCAGCCTGGCCTTCTCCAGCCTAAACAAACATAACCAATCTCTCACCAGAGATCACATTCCCTGGATCATTCTCATTTCTCTAGTATTGATCCAGATACCCAAAAATGGCCCTCAGAGGTGGGACAGCTTCTGTCACCAGTGAGCCACCAAAGCTGCTGTCCCACCTTCCCTTCCACAAGTGGTGTGGAGACATGGCAAGGAAAAGGCAGCGTGTGGAAGGCATTTTTGCTTTGTTCTAAGTGAACAAATCATGCTACAGCAGCCTCCAATACAAAATAAATATTTACTCTTATTTATGTCACAAATTTTTTTACTAATGAGCTAAGTCCAGGGATCTAATCAAGAAGGACCTGGTGTAAGTAAGCCTGGGGAAGAAAAAGTTGACCTTAAATGAACTTCTTGTTTTACATTAATGCATTTCACAGGAACAAAAGGAGAAAATGTCTGTTTATTTTAAAGAGAAAATAATATGCTCCTCCCTGCATATTATTCTGCAGGAAACAGTGCAATGCCTATTGATGTTTAGGGAACACAAATGCTGGGGATCAGGCTGTGGTCTGGAAAATAACTGACCATCAGCCCAGTTCCCATGACTGCCAAAGAAGTTCCAGAAAAAGTTTTTTAATTTAAGGGGTATTTGCATCTGCTTGATACTATGAATTGGGTACATTCACAGCATCTGCTACAGCAAGCTATGTTTAACTATTACAGTTTTGTGAAACCACAGTATTTTCTGTCTGTTCTGCCGAGTTATTTGTTTCAGTAGAAATCACCAAATGAGATATAAAACATGCAGATTCTTCACCCTACTGTTCCAAGTGCCCTGTCTGCTTGTTTTTCCAAATCTGTCTTAATTTTTTTCACCTGATTTTTATTTTTCCCCTATGATAAATAATAAATGAATTTGTAAACCAGCTGGCCTGCAATATTGCATTCTTGCTTATAAAAATATGAACAAGGTGAAGGTCTGAACAGCATTTTTTTCCTAAGAAAGGAGAGGTTTTTTTCAAAAAAATTGGGTGTTTATAGGCTCAGGTTCACAGATATGAAGCAAATGATGTCCCTGTATCTCAGTTAAAGGCCTTGTATGATGTAGTGCCTGAAAAACCACTCGAGTTTGTAGCACCTAGCAAGTCTAATCCAAAGGCTTGTGCTGAACTTGAGTACTGAAGCTATCAAGTTAAGTCACTTGAGACAAATAAAAGAATATATTTTTAATACTTACAGTTGAGTCCTCCTTGGTCTTCTTTTGGTAGGACATCTGTTGAAAAAAATGCAGGGGTTTAAGTATTTATAGTATAGATAACCACAGTCTTCAGATAAATGAGATTAATATTTAGCAACATCCACCAAAGCTGCGGGTTCAATGTGGTAAATGTTCTTTCAACAGCAAAATTCAGTTCATATTCTATTTGATTACAACCTAGGCTACCACTTCAGCAAGGAGAGATTTTGTGACAGCCCTGCTTCCTGTCTTGGGACAGAATCCTGCCCCACTCTTGAGTTGATTCTGAAGGAAGGATGTGACTTTAACAAGAGCTGCTGCAGGTCATGGAGAAGATGCTTTCCCTTGATCTTTTCTGAAGCACCCAGGCTTGCTAGCATTGAGGAGGAGGGCATGGATTGAAAATTGTAGATTGTCCTTGTCCATGAAAAGTGTAGCTGTCCCTGCTCCCTTGGATGTTAGCTCCTGCACAGCTACAAAGGTGCTTACTGAGCAAATACTCAGCTACACTGCCAGACACAGTCTGGTCACAAAGTGACTTTTACACCTTTTTTAGGGTCACACACGTGGGCACATCCAGCTACACAAGGGGACATGCGACAGTGGGACAAGCTGCATTTCTGCTTGATCCCAGTGGGATCCTGACCCTTAATTCTCCAGCCAGTGACTCTAAAGCTCTCAGGATTGAATTATGCTCCTATTTCTGCTTCAGATTGTGCTACGCAGAGAGAGCACTAAGCCCAGTCCTGCTCCATGCCATCCATCCATAAAGAGCCTACAGGGATCACAAAAATGGCCTGAAAAGGCACAAAGTCCAAGTTACTCTCACATCCAGAAATTAACTCCTGTGGGGCTCAGACACAGGAGGAGAAAACCATAAACAATAACATGTCCTGGGACCCCTCCTCAGGGCACCCTAAGTTTTTGATGATGGCATGATTTTGTGCTGTCGTGTGCATGCAGCTTAGTCATCCTTTCTATCTTCCTGCTGGATAATATTAAGTATTTTGGCACGTGAAGAAGAATTTTTAAGATTTAGTCATTCAAACAAAGTGTCCCCTTACCTTTATAGGACATGAGCTTAGAGGACCTCCTTCTCCACAGACAGCAGATTAAAACAGTTAGAAGACCTATCACAATGACAATGGAAATTATGCCAGCTGCTTGAGCACCTCGTCCTTTTTTTCCTAGGTTTTCATCATTTTCTGTGCCAGAATCATTGCTTTGCTTTTGCTGTGTGTCTAGAATAAAATAGAAAAGGGATGTAATAAGGTATAAATTTTCACATTTCATCCCAGGCAAATATGTCACCATGTTTAACATGCATAAAAGAAAATTCTGAAGGACTAAATATTTGTGCTATTCATATCACTGTGATTCTGGTGATTCCTTTTCAGCAAGGCACATTTCCAGTTAATAATGTCTAATAATACAATACCAGTTTACTCTTCCCTGTCATCACACTGCATCAAGCCTTCTTTCTTCCTTTTTCTTCTTTCCTTCCAGCGTTGAGAGACTGTATGTTTGGGATTGTATCTAGACTCAGATGAAAATAAATCTACGCAGAATTTGTAATGTAAATCTGATGGTATTCAGAAAAGTGGGTGAAAACTGTTTCCCTGAAATTAGTGAAGAATCTTCACAGATAGCTGCAAACTGAAGCTTTCAGATCACACCTCTTACAGGTGTGATTGTGAGACTTTTAAAAACAAACAAAAAAGAGTAATATGAGTCTTTTCCCTCAGAAGACAATATGACAGAATGCCATTAGGAAACTAATGATGAGGTTACTTAATTTTCCTTTAATTTGGGATGACAGCACCGTGTATTATCACATGAACACTCTACTGTGCAACTGTTACTCATGTGTAGAATTGTTGTCCATGGAAATAGTTTATATTATGTGCATTGTGGGATCAGTGATTGGGGTGTTCAGGTGAATGAACTGTGGGTATCCAGCTACAGTTCTGGAAACATTCCAACCTTGCACCAGGATGCACAAGGTACAGAAACCTCTGAGAGAAAGATGTGGCTGCAGGCAGGACCAGCAACAAGATCAAACAGCCACCTCCAGATAAGCCTTCCCACTCCAGACAGCTTCCTTATTAACACAGCTTTTTGTTAATAAGGAACTGCAGCAATGGTACTAAAACTGTAACTTCTTAATAGCTTTCATTTTTAATAGCTTTCTGGTTTTGTGAAGAGTTGAGTGAGTAAATACTTGCTTTTGCTATTAATCATCACATCGGCAATAAGCAGCGTATTGTATTTGTGGTATTAAGCACATTGTTCTGTTGAGCTCCTATTGCCCATTTGCTTCAGGCAAAGTGTCTCATTAAGTAGCACACTGTATTAAATTGAGTTTTGGAGATTGAAAACTGAACTTTGGAACTAGGCAGAGTAAAAAGTAAACTGAGCATTGCAAGGTTGTTGGGTATACAGCAGAAATCATGGATCTGCTGTATGGAGGTGCTGCACAGCAGAAAGGCCTTGCAAAGTGAGGGCCTTGCTGCCTTTGTAAAATCCTTGCTCACTTCTGTTACTTTGGCTAGCTAGAAAAGCATTCTGGGAATGACTCAGCTCAACTAGAGGTGAAGAACACGTTACATAATTGTAAAACAATCATTAGAACCAATCAGTGCTCACACTGTGGGGATGGTGATGGGTTACACCTGAGGTCTGTTCCTATCTTGGTCTGTGGTGGTTACTGAAGCACATTTGTTGTGCCTCACAGGTATGTAAACTCATAACAAACTAACAGTTTAAGAACGCTGGATTTTTGCAGTAAAGTGTCTTCACCATACCCTGGTGGACATCATGTTTAACACCACATGGTGGCCTCTGAAACACAACCCCCAAACCATCATCTTCCTGAGGCACTAAAAGGTAAAGCCCAGAGACTGCCTTGGATACAAGAGCTCTTATCATAATATACTTGATGGGGTATTCATATCAGTGTGGAAGAATTAAACATTAAGTCCATGGCTAAGCATAACCAGCTTGAAACAAAACCTGAGGTCTTCTCAGTGCTTTTTGGAATACTGAATTAAGGCATAGCCCTATTAGTGCACATCTACAGGCAGAGAACACGCAGGCTGATGTTCCTGCTGTCTAGAAAACATGAGGCAGCATGAAGGGACTTACAGTTGGCTGACAGATTTTCCTGCAGCATCTCATTTTCTATGGAGCACTCTATCTGCAGGTTAGAGGTGGCCTTCACTGTCAGTGTGCTATCAACGCTGAAAGTGCCATCCTCGTGGTGCTCGATCTTCAGCTTTGATGGAGTCAGGAGACTGTTGTTCACTTTATTTATCCAGTAAACTTTGGGCTGTGGGTATCCATTGCCAGACTTGCAGCTGAAGGTCACCTCCTCTCCTGTGCTGTTCTTTATTGGTCCACTGAGCACTGGTTGGCTGTAACTCGCTGGAGAGCAAGAGAAAAAATAAATAGTTGTTGACATCTTGACGTGTACTGAAAAAACCAAAATTTTGACATGGTTTCTGAAGCCAAACTCCTGGATTTCACACCATCCTCATGAATTGAAAGGGAAATAACTGCATGTTTGATAAGCCAGAGGGCTGAGAGAATCACTGGGAGGGCAGAAAGCTAAAGCCAAATGCAAAGGAAGAAAATAAGAAAGGAACAACTTACGCTGCTGTCACCCAGTCACATTCAAGAGCCCTTATATCCATGAAAAACAAGAAGAAAAGGAACACACACTGAGTAAACAGTTGTTACATGTATTCTCCAAGGTTTACATTCCCTGTCTGTAACATTTAAATAAAGCAGGCTTCATTTCAGCAAAGAGAAGTCTGTTTCAAAGTTAAATGTGTACTTAAATATAACATTGAACTCGAGTGGATTTGTAAAGCTGGAATGAGAATTTGGGCAAAGTCACACAAGTTCTTACCTGCTAAACTGAGAACCACTTCTGCCTGGTGAATCACTGTGGTTAATTCGGTTTTCTCCTGTACTATACATTTGTATGTATGGTTATCACTCTGGCTGACATTCAGTAATAGTAGAGAAAAATCACCATTTTCCAACCTATCCCAGAATAACTGAGTCCTGTCTTTAAAGCGAATACACTGATTACTGTTATTGTCTTGGCCAGCAATCAGTGCATGTACAACTAAACAATTTCTTTTACTGGAATCATCAGCTATTTGCCAATATACTCGTAGATTTTTTAATTGCACGTCTCTTTTGTTATAAATGCAACTTAGTGTGACATTGTCTCCAGGTTTACTGATGACGTTCGTCTTCTCTAGTGCCATAACTACAAGATTAAAAGAGAGAGAGAGAAAAAAAAGGGAGGTTATGTGGGGAAAAAAGTAATTATTTTCAAGTACATTCTACCACATATAGATTCCAATATATGTTTTATAGCAAGTGGCTGAGTGGGGTGACTTCATAGTCATTCCTACCCACAACTTGCCCGTGGCTAATTCTCTCCATGTCTATTTGCCTGTACATTGTCTAAGGGGACCTTTTCTCTGAGGACCAACCAGTCTAAGCATTCCCAGCCCCATGATATCCACATTTCACTTTGCCCACTGGCTGCAGACACATTCAAGTCCTAATGCTTTAATAATAACTTCTTTTAAATTAAGAAAAATGCCAAATAATGCCACTTAAATCACAAGAAGTGGAAACATTGATAAGAAAGAGTACTGCCATTACTTTTAATCCCAGCTAATAAAGGAGTTAAAGCAATGCTTCTCAAAGCAGGCATGTCATAGCAATCACGTTTTACTGCTTCTGTCAGTGACACCCTCTCAACAAATACACTCAGCTGGCAAACCAGCACGCCCAGATACCTCCAGTGACACATGCATCAGACATTTACATCTGGAGGGTCACTTGAGGTAAAACCAGGACCGTATCTGGCTTTCAGAACACTTTTCCAGACAGGAGAAAGGCAGCCTGTGCTCCAGGTGAGCAAGGCAAAGGCACGAGGTGGCTGATAGAAAGCCAGGTCAGAAATTTCTGGTGATGCAGAAAGCACAGGTCGGTGAGTCCCACAGGGCTGGAGCAGCTCTGCCCAAGGTCTCCCTGCTGAGGTGGATCCATCAGCTCCTGCCCAGCAGCCAAAACCTTGCTGGATGAGACAGATTACAGCTGGGGAAGGGACGATGTGGGTGGATGATTTAGGGAAAGGAAGATTACCGGAGTGAAGGTTTGGAAATGTGGAAACAGCGTGTGGTGAGGGGGGAGGGAGGTGACAATGTTAAAGGGGATCTGCCTTTGTGAGGGTGCTCTGGGCTCAGAATTAGCTCATTTACACATCTGAGTTGGGCACCCTGGTCTAAAAATACCACTGAGGCAGACATGGGACCTGCAGGGAGAAAGGCAGGATGTTTACCAGGCACTTCAGCTCTGCTGGGTGGAACTGCAAGTAACAGGCTTGAACAGCAACACAGTTCCTTGGCTCAGACTGGGAAACCCCTTGGAAACCCCTTGGAACAGTAGGAAAAGTAAGTCCCTGGTAAGATGGGGGCACGTCCATCACTGGCCAGAAACAAGCCAGCCAGCAATTATTGAGACTGAATCTGGTACAGTTTGTCCTGATATTGGGGGCAGGGAGTTTCTTTGGTGACTTTGTTGAGGTCCTTCTCAGTGATGAAGCAAGAACAGAGGAGAAAAAAGACCTCTAAAAACATTTAAATATCATCAGGTGATACAATTTAAACCTACCTTTGTTTTGCAAGGGATATTTTAGAGCTATAGTAAAAGCAAAATTACTAAGAGTAGGAGTAAATTTACTAGTAATAAATAGTAATAAAATTACTAATATTGGCTATTTGATACTGTGATGTTAAATTCTAGGTTTGAGTGTACAGGCATGTTAGATCTGCTTATCAGCAGCTCTTATTACTCCACTTCTAAGGCCTTTTGTTGACAGAGATAAGTACACAGGGATTTCTCTGAAGCCAGCAAAGCAGTCTGAGCAAGAGCATCCATAATGTGCTTTGCTGTTCTCTGCAACAAAACTGATAGAAATTGATTATTTCTTCTTTCCCTAATGCGTGTCAGAGAAACATTTCACACTGAGGAATTCTTCAGTATCTTGTAGAGAACACGCAGATGTTTATATTGTATATTTTACAACTACTTTGAGCATTTGGCCAAACATATTAAAGGGAGGGCAGTTTAATTTTTAACTGAAACTTACCAGCTCTCAGGATATGAAAGAGCAGTAGCAGAAATCCGTAGCTAAAATGAAAACAAGAGTGTTACAATTGACTTTCCATCTCTGCTGTTTAAATAAGCAATAAACCCAGTATTGATTGTCTCAATATAGTGGCAGAAGTAGGTAAATTAGGTACTGCTCCTGTGAAATGCCCCATTAAGTATTTGCATTTTTGACAGCTGCAAAACTTCTGTTTATACAACTCAACAGTGGTTTGGTGGCCAAAGCCACAAATAGCAGCAAAATGCACTAATATTGGAATCAGGGCAGAGGGCATGAAGCTGGTATTGTGTCTGTCTTTTCTTGTGAAAGAATCGATTGGCTTGCTGGACAAACAGGCTCTGGAGGCTACCTGGGTCACTGGGAAGGAGAGTGGCTGCACAGGTCAAGACCCAGGTTTTCCAAACTTTTGCTGAAGCTCAAGGAGTTATGGTTTTATCTGGCTAAAGGACAAGCAGCAGCTGACCATGCTGCCCACCAGCTTGTGCACTCAGTAAAAATGTGTAAACAGGAAACCTGCTGACAGTGGAGGGCTGTGCAAAGGTTTTTGCTGGAAGGAATTTGGATTGTTTGATTGCTCAGCAGGGGCAAATCTGTGCAGGAGTTTCTCCAAAGGGAAGGATTCTATAGGAAACCCCAGTTTAACCTATCTATGAAGTCCAGGTGATTTAACTCTCATCCCAGAGGGTTTTAAGGAAGATACATGGAGTACCCCCTGTGAGTTACTTTAAAATTGCCCTTCACCACCACATCATGCTCTCCTTCTTCCAGACTGCTGTAGGAAGGGAAAGGAAAGGAAGATGATGGAAAAGTTTTGGAATGAGAATGGTGTGGCTGCAGTTGCCCACCTTGATATGACCCCAGGTGCAATGAGGTTGCCAAGCTGAGCTGACAGGCAGAGGGACAGGAGCACTGGCCTGTCCCCAGCACACCCAGCTCACCTCTGCAAGCAGGCAGGGCTGTGGGGCCACACTGCTTGGGTACAGCTGGTTCCCTTCTCCTTGTGCTCAGCCCAGGGCACTGGGCAACAAGGAGAGCTGCCCCAGTAGTCCATGTCCATCCAGGATGGAGCTCCAGGGTCCCATATTTACCTTCCCATGCAGAAAGCAGGGGACATTCCTGACACAAAATCTACCTCTCCTTCAAGTCCCATTTCCACCAAGTCCCATTTTCCACTAAGGTGGAGAAACTTTAGGGGAGAACCAGTCTGAATTGTATTACTTTTTGTATGAAGAAAACACTTTATTTTCTTTTCCTGTGTCCTTTGAAATGATTTGATAGACGAGGCTTGTAAAGTTTAAGTGGATGCCCAGTGTGAAACATTTCTGCTCTATTACTTCAGTAAACCTGCTATCAGTTTCAAAGGAAATCTCTCAAGTAAGCGTGTGTAACCACTCTGTTTGTCTCTGACAGTGGCTTTTGCTCATGGCTTTGTATTGTATTCCTGTTGTATTTTAATACTGTGTAGAAATCATCACTTCTGTGCCAGGTCTGTCTTGGCAAGCTCAGCTAATGTAGTCTTCAGTCTTTCTTAATCCCATGGCTCTGTTTATTATTCCCCACCCAAGTTAGAAGCTATGGATATAGCAACTCATTTGAATTGAATGAAAACAATGACTGGATGATCTTTATGGGACTCTCTAGGGAATTTCCCATGGCAGGCATTTGCTAATGCCAACAAATATTTATATATCCAGCCAGAACTGATTCTCATATGTATGTATACAAAGTGGATCTTGAGTTATTTTGATAAATGATGCCACTGTCAAGGTTGGACAGATCCAGAGATGCCTCATCCTCCTGCTTGCAGCATGTGGTTTTGTGGGGGCAGTGTCAACCCACGATGTTCCCCTGGAACAGCTTTAATTCCAAGCTTCAGTTGGAAAAAGGGAGAAATGCTCTGCCTGCACAGAAACCTCCCTTTTGCCCTCTACATTCACTCAGCTCCTGTGTCCATCACACTAACAGTGAGCTTAATTCAGTGCAGGCACAGCTGCACTAGATTCTTAGGTTCTTGCTCTCCTAATTTCAAATAAATATTTTAATTTTTAAAAAAATTTTCAATTCTTTCCCACACCTTCCTCTTGTGTAAGTTTTTTTTAAATGCCATGTGAAACGGGAGAAAGTTGCACTTCCCCTTTCATACATTTTTACTCGGTGAGATTATCCTTCCGACCAGCCTCTCAACATTTTCATTACTTCTCCTCTGAGAGCCATGGGACGTTGCTGCTGTGCCGCAATGTAGCCATGCCAGAGATATCCTGATGCTTTCAATACCAGCTTTGGGGTCTTTGCTCCACTGCCGAGACCCCTTTGTCCCCTAACCTTGCAGCGCCGCTGCTCTTTTTGCATCAGCAGATGTCCTAAGCAGGTCACCTGCGGAGCTTTGCTAACACCGGCTGTAAAGCAGCGCTTGCCTGGGCAATAAACCCCAGGTGAGTCATGTCCCATCGCAATCCTTCCACTGAAAACACCCACAAAAGACCCGTTAATTGCCTGCAGCCCTCGGTGACCGCGCGGGGACAGAGGAGCGCTGCCCGGGCTGACATGGTCTGGCAGCACTCGCCTCCCTCTGCCGCTGCTCCGGGAGCGCTGATGGCGGACGGGACCCGCTCCGCAGCCTGTCCCGGCTCCGGGGGTCGCCCCTGCCTGCAGTTCAGTAGCCCAACCCCGCCAGCCCTCTCCCTTGTCCCTTGCAGCGGCAAAACTCCCCGCGGGCGGTGCGCATCCCCGCACCGCAGCGACCCTGCCTTCCCCCGCGGCCACCACTCACCCTCGCAGCTTCATCGCGCCCGAGCCGTGCCGAACAGCCGTGCTAAGCCCAGGCGAGCCGAGCTGACCTCTTTAGGCCGTTCCCTTTTCCCTCCCACGCCCCCGCCCGCCGGGGATTTCCGCCTTGCGAGCGCCTGCTGTGCGCCCCGGGGAGCGGGGACAGCTCGTCCCGGCCGTGCGGGGGGCTCAGCTGCTCGCCCATCCCCACCGACCCCTTCACAGAGCCTCGCCTTGGCCGATGGATGCGGGATCCCGGCTCCCGCAAACCCACCTACCTCCCCCACAAACCCGTCGCCCCGCGGGGAGGATGCTGTCCCCGTCGGGCGGGACCCTCACCGCTGTCTTTGGGCGTGCTGGGCAGCTTTTGCCTCAGCACGGAGACAGCGGCATCCTCTGAGCACTGCGGTGCCCTTCCCGCAGCCCCGAGGGTGGGCAGGAGCTGCACCCAGAGCGCTCCGGGATCTTGAAGAATCCTGCCCGGGAGCTGGGAAAGTTGCGTATCAAAATACATTCGGTCTGTGATTGCATAGATAGAACATTTATGATATATTTATATTTCGTAAATAGCTAAATGGGGTTTGGTAGAGAGCATAACCGCACCTGGAGCTGTGGTAGGTGTGTTGCTGAGGGGGGTTGCAGCACCACCCGGCTGTTTGAAAGCTGCGGTTCTCAGTCTCAGCAGTTTCGTTTTTGGCTCCACATCAGTGGCTGCGTTTGGCTCGTTTGTCAGGAGCCTCAACCCAGCTGCGACCCCTTTGCCAACCCGAGCATTTTGTGACACACAGCACAAAGCTGTTACAGCACCAGTGGCTAAAGTCTGCCCCGTTTGTGTTTTATTTTTTTCTTGGTTTTAGTCAGCCTGGGAAGGCAATTGCTTTGTGCACCTTGAATCTGAAACTCTGGGGCTGTGCAAGACCCGCAGGTCTCAACGCCATTTCCGCTGCCAGCCAGCAGCAAGAAGGGGGATTTCAGTTTTGGGTTTTAAAGCTGACACTGCTTCAACGTCTCTGTGTATCACTGATACCTACAAATCAGTGATCAGTTTGGGAGGGTAGACTTAAAATTGTGCTGAATTTAAAGCAACATAAACATTTCTATGGAATTATAAGTGAATCAGAACATGTTTGCAACAGCCAGTTCATGTCTCTCACTGAAATGTTTCCTAATGGGATATCTTAGTTCGGGAACTACTCTTGATATTTTAGGTGTTTTAATAACAGGCGAATAACTTGGTGAAGAGTTCCACATGGAATCAGTTCTTTGTGTCTAAAAGCTTCCTGACTTTAAAATCTTGTGACTTTATATGTGAATTTTTAGAGTTCTAGATAAAAATTTGTTCTCTCTAAGACACATAATTTGAATGCACTCTTCTGCTGCTTTTTGCCATGGTTTCTATCCTGCTTTTTTTATGCATGATGAATAAGAGCAACTTATTACTACACACATGTACCAGTTTTGGTGGAGAGGAATTTCCCAGTAAGCAAGAAAGGCAACGGTGTCTCCATAACCAGGAATCTCTTCATAATTTGGAAAGGTTGGGTGCAAACCTCTTCGCTGCCTGCATGAGGCTTTTAAATCTGCATTGCCTGATGAATTTTTAATCTATCAGACAACCTTGTCTTCTATTTCTCTTCTAAATGGTGTACATGAAGGCCCAGCCTTAGGCAGGTCCTAAGATGCCCCTACCTGCAGAATTCCTCAGAGGGCTTGAAATATAAGGATATTCTTCTACCAGTGACTCCATTCCTATGGCACACACTGAACAAACCTGTGGCTAATTAAACCAGGTTCTCACTGCCAAATCATTGCCATTACGTATGAGATGTTTCTTGGGGAGTGTTTCCCTTTTTCTTCCCACAGAAGTGGGAAAAGAGAAGCTGCTGCTGCAGCTGATATGGTTCCTTGTATTTACACTGAATAGCAATGTATTTTTATTCTTCTGGACACAGATTTGTTAATATGGCATTTGCTAGCAATAAGTCAGGGTATTTGACTCAGGGTCAAAATAGAGACCTCAGTGACATGATCTTTGCCCTACAAGTATTCCATCAAAGATAAGATGAACAATAACAGACAGGGATGTTGGAAAAGCCTCTGTGAAAAGTTTTTATTGAAGATGTGGCTCCTCATTCCTATTGTCACACACTTATATGAAAAGAGACAGCTGAATTCCGAGCGTGGTTAATAAAATAAAATTGCTGACAGCTAATTTGTTCTCTGTTTTGTGTGCAACACTTTTCCAACACTTTATCTCTGCCTCCAGAGGAGCTAGCAGAAGTAGCAAATGGAAGTAAACTGCATCTTAATAGAGGGTGAGGGGATGTCAGTGCACAAATTGTTTCCTTGACTAGAGGAGACATCTGGAGTAAAACAGCAAAGCTGAGTGCTAAGAACAGTCTGGTGATGAGGGAAAAGGTTCAATTGCAATTAAAGTATCTTGTGATTCTGAGAGAATAATTTGTCAGAGTGAATAAACTAAGAGGAAACAATAGTCTGTCTGTTTGCTCTCTAGCTCACATTTTGTTGTCACACCAGGCTCTCAGGGCATTGGCCAAAAATAACACGTTAAACACCCAAATTCCAAGACTGTTCCACGCAAAAGCAGAAACCTGCAGCCCTGTAAAACACGTGTTTTGGGCAGCATGTCCTTTGCATGTGTGCCAGCAATGGCAATCCATTTATTTACACCCAGAGAAGGAAAGTACTATATCACATTTAATCATGTTGTTAGAAAGGAGGACTGGTATTCACAGTTCTTTATTAGCTGTGCATGTTGAGATAGTTGATAACCTTTGTTTTAGGAATAGCAAGAGAATAACAAACTTGTTGATACTTTGCTCTCTGCACACCACTGTGTGTGGGTGTGTTAAAAAAAAAAAAAAAAAAAAGATTGACAACAGTATGTAATTGCTGAAAATGTCCCTTGAGCTTCTTGTATTCAGGCCATTTTATCCTGTGTGGAGCAATTCCAAGAACAGTGCTCTTGCTGTCTGAATTGCCCTCTCTCTGCTCCTTTGTTCACTTTCATTTCTGCCAGATACACTTTGCTCTCATCATCTGTTAAGGACACCAGATAATGCATCAAAGAATCTGTTTGGGAATAGAGTGCACAGGTTTTACAGTGTGAATTGCTTTCTGGAGAAGGATTACTTTCTTTTGCCCAGGTTCACTATATTAACTGTAAGAATGACAAGAGAGGGAGCACAGATCAACCTCAAGCCAGATGCAGATGCCTTTAGCTGAGGAGGAGAAGGAGCAGATTGTCTGAATCCATCCAGCAGAAGTTTTCCTTCTCCAAAAGGAAGCTGTTAGTTTTTTAAGACTTCTTCAGCATGGCATTTCTGATCCCACATAACACACAGCGCATTGGAAATCCTCTGAGCAATTAGAAAAAAATCCATCACAGCTAAGCCTGAGTCCCAGTGAGTTGCAAACTCTCTACGGAGAGCAGGAAGGAGGAGTTCATGATGCATACATTGGCTGCTCTCTGGTTAGAACTGAAACGTAAAGGTATTTAGAACCTACCAACACTAATTTCAAACCTCAGCCTTCCCAAACTGTGGCAAGATTAAGTTCATAAAATGCAATTAAGTTCATAAAATGCAATTAAGTTCAAAAAATACAATTAAGGTATCTCTTTGTTTTTGATCATGGTGATCTTCTGTGAAGAGAACTAATGAAGCATTAGAGAAAATACTTAAGAGCCATCGTGGCAATAGCTGAACAGGGGAGACATTTTTCAAAGGAAAATGCAATTATGTAAAGTCTCAAGACTAATATTTACTCTAAGGACATAAAATGCAGCACAGTTATTTGCTGTACAAATTAAAGGTTTTTGTTTCATATCTCACTGAACATCAAGAATTTTAAGAAGCAGATTAAAAGAAAAAATATTTTCCATAATTTTATAGATATAATTGTAACTTGCTTGTGCTTTTGATTATGTCAACATTACATTGTTAAAGTAAATGAGCTCTGATTTGAAATTATAAAACATATTAACCATGGGTTTGGAAACTGATATAGTGTTCCAAGCCTAAATGGACCTTACAGAAAGCTATTTTAAGAACAGGTATAGTAAAAAATAATCTTAACACTACATTAGAAAGCAAATATGTATTTTTCCTGCTATAAGCTGTTGCCATGTAGCAAATTTTAGAAACCAATCTCTGATATGAAAATATTTGCTCTTCAAAAAAACCACAGGTGTATTCCTGGACACATTCGTTTCAGAGCTAAACAGTGCCCATCACATACCTCAAATAATGTTTTAAGGTTGTCTTTAGAATCAGAAAATTTAGAAATTTAGAAAATTTAGAAAATTTAGAAAACTTAGAAAATTTAGAAATTAGAGTTTATTTCTCCTCACGGCACAGTCAAATAGGAAACGATGTAATGTAACAGGATATGATATGGGTGCCAAGTAGTGAGAAATGGGAACTGAAATCTGTATGACTTAATGTTGTTTATTAAATTATTTGATTAAAAAATGGTACTGCTACTAGGATTTGATGAGAACTGTAGTTTCATTTTATTGTAAAAAACTGGTTTGCCCCTTAAATAACTCAAAAAATTCCCTCTGATACCACTTGCAATACAAAGCATAGATATAGGATAGTGTGGCATTTGGGCTTTCGAAAATGTGGTTGCAGGACAGATGAATTCCCCTAAAAGCTCTGTCTTTCAGGAGCTGTGGTGGTCAGGACGTTAGGTCTGATTCCCTGGTGGGTTTGAGGCAGGTCAGGAGCTGTCAGCACCATGAGGACAGGTGGGGATTACCTGTGGATGCTGCCTGGTTTTCTGTGTGTTTCCAGGCTGTGAAATGCACCCACGGATGTGCAGCCTCTTTCTCCTGTCTGCAGCAGGACAGGGCTTGCCACATCCAGTAAAGAAGGAGCAATATTGCATGGCTCATCAGCTGGTGATCAGCTGTCCAACATCTTCCTCCAGCCCCCAGTGCTGAACTTCTCACACCATTGATTGCGTATATGTAATATTTAGTACTATTTTAATCCTGACTTTCCTAACCTCTTCACTTCTTTTTTTTTCCTTGCACTTGTCTCTAGCTAATATTGCAATCTGGCCTCTTTGGCCTTTTCCCATCACTGATGTTGGTGTGATGTAAGGCAGGCAAGCTTTGGTGGAGTAATGTACACTGCTGTACTAGTCACAGCTCAGAGAGAGAGAGAAGTGGCTTTTATTTCTCAGTTTTGTTTGTCAGATTATCAATTGGCACTTTATTTTGCCCTTTGAGGTTCACCTGATGTATTTCTTAGCAGGGGTGTTGGGTAGGAAAATGTGAGAGAAGGAAAGAATAAAAAAGAAAGAGATTTTGAAAGTAAGATCTACATCACAGATCTGTAGGTTCTCCTCGGACAGGTGAGGGAAACAATGTGATCTTTGTCTAGACACATTCCAGAGATAATCCACTCTGACTTTCATTTCTGAAGGAGAAATTCTGAAGACTGCTGCTCTTTGTGTGAAAGGAAGTCATGATCTGCCATAACTTGATGATATTTAAGATGAGTTTGTGCCTTTAATGATGCAGAAATAATTTTTCCTGGGGTAAAAAAGGGATGTGATCTGGCAGGATGTCAGCAGACACTGCCCATTCTGATGGTACTTCCCTGAAATTTCCCTGAAATGCTCCAGCAAGCAATGAAAAGGAGATGAACTTTGCCACACATCAACACGCTCACAGGCAATTCTTGCCAGACAGCTGGTGCCCCAAGGATCTGTACACCAGGGTTTGGAGCTCTGGAATTTGTTTGGTTTTTCAAGCTGGGGAAAAGGATAGGGAAATACACTGGGAAGGTTACAAATATATAAAAGAAAAAGGGCAAAAATTACTCCAGCATCAGCCCAGCTCTGCCATCTGGCTCCAGCCCTTCAGGTTCCCCAGGCATGAGCACTTCTGGGACCAGAGGTACCCACAGCTCCTGGGGCAGTTGGTTTCAGCCACAAAACACCCTTTGCTGCAAAGAACAAAGGGAAACCTGCTTTCTGAACATGCTGCACTGGAATGATAAGAAAGCTGGCTGGCCCCCAAGGCTGGCAGAATTCCCTGCCACCTCCACCCAGGCTCCCTTCAGACCTCACCCTTGTGATCCCAAAGGCAGGAGCAGAGGAAAGAGCAGCTGGAGGCTCTGGCATATTTGCTCCCACAGGCACCCCACTCACCTCCGGTCTTGTTTGGGATCTGAGTTTGATGTGGTGACCTTGCAGAGGCAACAGGACCATTAAACCTACTATTTTGACTCCTCCAAGCCACCAAAGGGCCCTGAGCTCTTCAGCAAATGCTTGGCTAGAGCATCACCTCCAGAAAGACCTCCAGGTTTAACCTACAACCCCAAGACAAACACATTGACATGGATCTGTCAGGTCAGTGAGAGGTTCATTCCCAGAGCTCATGGTTCTTACCCTTAACAACTTCTTCCTCACTCTCCCATGGTAGTGGCCTGGATTTGCTTCCAGCCTTTGGTTTCTCTTCTCATTTCTGTGCTGGAGTGAAGAGCTTTGCTAGAGTGGCCACCTCCTCTGTCCTGTCTCTCAGCCAGCCATTTGATGGGCTTTGTGACATAGCATTGCACTGAAAGACATTTCTGATTTTGTGGACATTGACCTTTCATTGCATTTCTTGCTTTCCTGCAGCTTGAAGAGTTATTGACATGACATACTGTTCTTCACCTGTGCAGCAGTGCAGCTGAGGGTGGAATAGAGCCCAAATTCCAAGGCAGTTCAATAAATGAGTCAGTACAGAAGGACTGTTGGGCTTTAAAGAAGCAAAATCAGGCCCTTTGCCTCTGCTCTATCAGAGGAGAAACATGCCAGAAAAAATTTAATTCTGTAAACACTTCCGTCTATTCTTAGCAGGATGTTGAAAGTGATGTCTTCATTGCACTCTTAACAGACTGGCTCTTCCCAAAATGTTAAATGAAAAATGAGAAAAAGAAGAACAGAAAGACAGGCAGACACACAAAACCTTTGTAAACTCATTTTTAAGACCATGTGCCTTGGATAAATAAGCCCAAATTAAGCTCCGAGTGAAATGTTGTAGGAACTGATTTTGTGGGAGAGAAGGACAGGCCAGAGTTTATATTTTCCTCCATATTCTTTATAATTTTACTGTGCCTCAGGAATAAAAAAACCATCATCCTTGTACCTGTGGTGGTCCCCAGTTTTGTTATTAAAAAAATGCAAATGATTTGCTCTCCTCATCAACAGACAATTAAAAAAAAGTCTAGAGCACATAAATTTGAAATGTTCTTGGTTGTACAGGATGGGGTTTTTTTTGAGTGTGCTAACTCATGCTCTAAGTGGAAACAAGGAAATGTCGCCCTTGTAAAGACAAATATTTATTTCAATATTGAAAGCACCGTGCAGTCATTCAGCCTTTGAGGTCTGAGATTGTTGAGAGATGTTTTAAGATCCGATTCTGAATGTTTAGGTGATTACAGTCTTAGTTTTCTAGAGCACTTGTTAAGAGTTGTTTTACTTTAGTGTGAATGAGGAGTTGTAATCCCTTTCATTCTCCTCTTCGAGTGTGTTTGTATTAGCAGGATCTGTCTAGGTCTGCTGTTCTGCAACAAATAGGATTAACAGGCTGTCTGCTCCTGCTGTACCTCAGCTGGGGAGCAGAAATGTGCATTTCTCTTCCCCTTGTGAGCAGGTTGGTGTTTGGCACACAGCAACACCACGACTGAAGGATGCTGATGTACCTGCAGCTGTGTCCCTCCTCTGTCCTCCCTCAAATCTTCAGGAGATTTGTTAGGAGAAAAAAAAAGCTGCTAAGGACTGTTTGAACTCTCTCTGAGTAACTGTTTTAGGGACTGAAACCTCTCAGCAGTGGTCGTTTCCATTGTTCCAATCAGTACTATTTTATTTCCCAAAATAGGACACCTCAGAGTTTGTGGTGTCACACATCTCCCTGAAAAGCTGTGTTTGTTTAATGTCTGTTGTGAGGATTTAGTGTATTTTGGCTGTGGGAGAGAAGACAACAGATGATTAAGGACTTCCAGGGAGGAATTTGCAAGGCAAATTGTCTATGAACTAAAAGAAAGTTTGGGATTATTTTCTTTGCCCTAGTTGTTTTCACTCCCACTCAGTGTACAGTACATCAACCTTGACAGAAAGGAGCATTGCCCTTACAGATCATGAGACTGCTCTAGGACTGCTCTAGAGAAATTATTGGGGTTTTTTAAGTTTAGTGGGTCTTGTGGTGGTTTGTGGTTTTTTTTAATGGACAATATTGGGCATTAATTTAATTTTAGGGGAGGGAAGGAATCCTGGTTCTCCTGCATGCTGCTTGTATTTCTATGCAGGAGATGCAATCCATACTGTGCTCTGCTTTCAGAATATCAGGCCTATGGCAAGGGATATCTATGTCTGTATTCTTGTGTGCGTGAGGCCAGCATGGATCCACAAGAAATGTAAAATGACGTTGTTAAAGAGCTCTATTGTTCTCTCAACCCTTTTCTTTATGACAACTTCCACCCATGAGCACAGGAGGTTAGAAAAGAAAGGAGTGGGAATGAAAACTGCAGGAAAACTTTGGCAGCACAACACACATCATGGAGTCGACTCAAAATCCAGCAGACATTTATCTTTTACTTTAGACATTTATCTTTTACTTTGTCCTCTGCATTCTGTACAGAGATTTTTCACTCAGATTCCAACCTGCTGGAATGAAAGATGCGAGAGCACGAGAGGTAAGAGAGCTCAGTTTCCCCATCCATGCTGATTCCCCCCCCCAAAACCACTGTTTTTCCACGGGGGCCATGCAGGGTTTTCCTGGAATCACAGTTGGAAGGGTCTCGGTGGAGCATGCATGAGGAGCTGCTTCCTGTGCCGAGGCTCCTCGCAGGGGCTGCTCAGCCTGGCCTCCCACACAGCCACAAAAGCAGAACAAGCTGTGAAAACACACAGAAAATGGTGTAGCAGCTACTCAGTGGCACCATGGAAAATGTTGTGTTGCACGCTTCTAAGTGCAGCCAGGAGTTGCAGGGATCTGTGAAAGTGTGCGAGTGCCTGAATCGTCCATGGTGAGAGGGATGGAGGGAATCCCTTCCAAACAGGAATGTTGCTAGCAGTGGAAATTATTTAAGAATATTTGAGATATTTCTGTCCCTGAAAGTTCTGCTGTTTAAACCACAATATCAGATATACATCTGACATACAACACAAATGTTTGTAACTTTGCTACCTCCTTGGGAATAACCAAGTATCTTCATTTCTAAATAAGATTCTGTGCCAGTAACTTTTTTTCCAGCCAGACTCCAGTAAGTTGTCTGGGCTGTTTATGTCCTCCTGACTCCCAGACATTTTTGTTCCTGTATTACCCGCAACAGCATGCTTTAATTGTTTCTGAGAATCTTATTTTTTTGTTCATGACTATGGCTTTGTGTGGAGCCAGTGCAGCAAGGTCTTGCCCAAGCAGAAGGCATTCATTTGGCATTCTTCTTGTTCCCACTGGAAGGATCAAACTATTTGGAAAGCCATTAAAAGGAAAGCGAGTCCTGCAGGGGAGAATGTCCCCCACTCTAGTACCACAGCCCTGAGCATTTTCTGTCTGAGTCATATTTTGTAGACAATATTAACTTTCTGCTGACCAGGGGCAGAAAAGATTGTGGCTTTAAAAGCTGTGATGAGGTTGCTGTAGCAATTGGTGGTGTTTCACTGGGTTTGTGTTGAGGTCCAGCTGTTGAACACAGGTTGGCTGCATGGCTGGGCTGCCTTTGAAACCAGAGACAGGAAGGTTTTTCCTCTGCTGGGCTGTGGCTGAGAACAGAGAAGCTGTGAGGCTGGACACTGCCTGCACTAACACCTCAGCAGCAGGCTTTGCCCAGAAGGTGATGGACTTGGAGGCAGAGATGTGGCCATGAGGTGAATTATTCTGCAGGCATCGAGAAGCAGTGGCAGAGCCTGCTCTCCTCCCAGCTGGCAGTGGTGTTTGCTTTGAGGGCATTTTTTTCTGGATGGCCTTTCCTCAAGTGCTGAGAGCAATTATCTCTAATAATTACCCATTAAAACATTAGTGTAGCTATAATTTAATGTGATTGCTTTGGTTCTGTGTCTGCTTCTCATCCGTTGCCAGCCTGGATATGAACTGAGGTTGCCCAGAACAAAATAGTAACATACAGGTGGAATTGCACTTGTGACATTGACTTTATTTTCTGTTTTCCTGTCAGCTTCCAGGAGGTTATATTTTCTGATTAATATCCTGTTTCTATTCAGATGTGAAAAACCTTCCGATGACACCATTAGAAACAATATTAAACACTTTCAAGTACGTTTACAGGATGATTTTTAAAATTGTGGACTAGGAAATCCTGTTCCTTTCTCAGATTCACAATCCTCTATGTTTTTCTCAAAATGAGACACATTCTGCTATTCTTACCTATAAATAATCATTGTTTTGGTAAATGTTTGAAAAGGTTAGAGGGAAAGGATATTTTTATATGCTAGTTTTTAATGTAAAGGACCTGATGGGTACTGATAGAGGTTTCCACCTTCCAGGTTTTGTACCTGAGGACACACAGGGGTCAGTGAGACTCTCTCAATAAGGTATTTACAGAATCAAGACCTCAGTGGTCTACAAAATCACCACAAAGGTCAGCATAAACAATCTCCGTGTAGCTAATGAAATAACACAGATCCAATCTCAACCTCATGTCAAAAAAAGACAATAATGTGGTTGTGGAAGGAAAAAAAAGGTGTGGTTTTTTATAGCACTATGGAAGAAATATGAATAAGGAAAGCTGCAGTCTAGATCTCAATCAAGATCGTGAAGAGTCAACATGATTTTATTTACTTTAGTGACATCTAAACCAGGACTTAACAGTGAAATGACACAGAAATCTCATAAATTTTGGATAGCCCCTGTCCTGAGAGGAAGACTGTTTCAGTCAGAGCTGCCTACAGTCCTTACATATCTACTATATATTTGCAAATGTTAATTGAGCAGTTCTCGTAGCACTGGGGGAATTATTAATCCAAACCAGGGAAGAATTTTTTCTGTCCATATTTTAAGTTTGCCAGCAGACAGTGTTATCAAAACTCTATTGTTTTATTAATGTTTATAATGGTTTTTGAAACATTTTAAAAGAATGTTTTCATAGTGGCTGTGGTGGAAGTAGATACTGAAATTTAGTCATGATTGTGCCCAAACAAACACTATCTCCTTGTGATTTGGCTAAATAAAAATGTGATCTTATTGTCTTCTATCAGCTTTAAAGAATTAAAATAAACATATTTTATTTATCAAGAGAAGAGTTCAAAATATTTCAATAGGATTTTAATTGAGTACAGAGTTTAGGGCAGTAATGAGGAACCTCTTTGCAATTTATGTGATAATTTCATTAATTATGAGATGTGGTTCTGGGAAGAGACTTTCTCTCAAGAAAAAAACAACAAACCCCAAACTTCTGGGAATGCAGGAAATGTGAGGCAGCCCTGTCTAGGATATTATGAATATCTACTATCTCAAGAGATGTGCTTCATTCCTTCAGCCTGAGGACAATACTATAAAGTTTCAGATCAAGTGAGAAAAATTTTAAAAGTCCCAAGCCAAGGAAGCTGAAGGAACTGGTCAACCAGAGGATCAGATCCTATTATGGTGCTAAAGTACCTACAGATAACAGGGTAGGCTTTAATCTTCAACAGTAACCTAAGAGGATGATAGAAATAGCTGGCTGTTTCAACAGCAAAAGTAGGGCCAGAAATGAGAATTCTTGAAAATGAAAACCCCTGTGTGGTCACCTCTGGGCAGATGATGTGTTATTTCCTGTGATTATCCAGTTCTGGATGTTATCTGTGTGATATCTCTGTATGGTCAAGTCCTTGGTCTTTTAAAAGAGAAAAATACACAGCTGTGCAATTCTTAGGCTGTAATTATGAACACCTATTTTTCATAAAAGCATTGAAATTCTTGAAGAAATAGGTGCTGGAAAGTGATAAACACGAGGCATATTAAAATCTGAGTGTTTTCACTTTATTAATTCATATTAGTGCATCAAAACTAGAAGCTCAGTCAGATGCCTGTGGCATGCACAGACTCTGTGGTGTTTGTGTGCTTTTTTAAAGTCACTGAGCATTAATCCATAACAGACTTAGGCCAAGAACTTTGTCTAGGACTTCCCACAGCCAAGGAAGTTCAGATATGAATCCCAATGTAATAGGAGATTAATTTGTGCAAGAAGCATTCCAGGCTTCCAGCATCAGCCAGCAACCATCCTCTCTTGTCCTCATAGCTCCTCTGCTTCAAACTCTGGGAGGGCTCAAGCTGAGACCTTCCCTTCGTCTTTAATCTGATGAGTGATTGATATTTTGGCTGTAGAGGCACCCCAGAGGCTGCTGCCCCCACCTAGACTGGGAGCTGAGAGGCTTAAAGGGTAGGGAAATAAACTGAAGCAGCCCTTAAAGAGAAGAAATTGTTGTCACCCTGAAGGACAAAATGTTCTGTCAGGAAGGACCTACCCTCCAAACTCTGAGTAATATGGGGAAGGAGTGGGTTTTCTGAGAATTTCCAAGGATTTTAAAGGGGCAAGAAACTGCTTGCTGTTGCCCAATAAATCAAGATTTTCCACATCCACCCACAGGAGTGACCTCCCAACGCTGCCAGGAGCTGGTGGACACTCCAGGCCATGGGGAGGAGGTGGGAGAGGCAGAAGGGGCACAGGGCACACAAGGGCTCACTGGCCCAAGCCTATGAAAAGAGGCTCCCAAATTATCTCTTTTTGAGTATAGAAGGACATGGCAGTGGAAGTTGTTTGAGAGTGAAAATGCTGCTTCTGAGATATATAAAGATTTTTGCAGGCTTGGTTTAATGATGTGTATTGGAGAGAGAATTCTGGGGGGACATTGAGGGCCACAGAGCACATGCAGTAGCCACTGCCACCAGGTTTCTTTCAGACTCTGGGTCTGGAGGAGATCCAGGAACAAGCTGAGATGAATTCTGGGATGTGCTTCATACTTGTTACTGACACAGGGTCCTTGAGGTGTGGCACACCCTGTCTTGGACTCTGGTGGTGTCTACAGGCACACAAAAAAAAAAAGGGATTAATAAAAATGCAAATATAAAAAAAAAAAAAATGCACCAGCTAGAATTTGCATGGGGTTAATCAAGTCTGTACATAAGTCATTTCAGAGAGACCCTGAAAATAAAGAAAAGTAAGGGAGAGAGAGGACTGTGTGCTGTGGCTCTAGTGTAATTTCCATTCAGCCAACCCCAAACCAAGTTTCTGTGGCTGAGTGCCATGTCCAACCATTCCTTGAACACAAAACCACTTGTGAAACACTTGTTAAGCACTTATTCCTTGTATCTCAATCTAAATGGACCCTCTTTTAGCAAAAAAAAAAAAAAAAAAAAAAAAAAAAGGCTGGCGGGAGGACCACTGTAAAAAAACTCCATTACCTAGAGCCCCAGATTTTGAATTACTGTGCCACAGAAATGCACAAGGTTTACACCACAGAGCTGTTATTGGCACTGGCAGGGAAATGAGCATGGATGAAGTCAGACACTGAATTGCACAATGTTAACACAGCTTCCATATAGATAAGGATTTTTCCAACAGGCATAATTAAAAAATAGTCTAACAGAATAATTTATGTTGTATTCCATTTGCATTAATGTGGGAGAAAATATTCAGCAGCTCCTGATGGGAAATATAGGCTTCTGGAATGGAGGCAGTGGCAGTGAGTCTTGTATATCATTAAATCATGTATACTCCTAGAAACTCTTTTATTCAAGCAATTGCTTATATACTGGAGATATAAATCACGGTGCCAAATTTTATTTATTTCTGTACAAAAATTGGCATGCACAGAATCAGTTTTCTGCTCCCTGAGGGTGCATGCTAAATAACGAGGCTTTTTTTTCCTAGTAGGAAACTCCAAAAATTCTGGGCCAACAATGCTATATATTGCTTGTGTACTTGATTTTCCCATAAGAACCAAAAGTCTGTGCATTACACAAATGCACAGAAAGGCACAGGAGAGAAAAAATATTCTCCATGCTTTTCTATTAAAAAAGAAAATTATGTATTTTGATTTTCTTAGTTTTGGTCATTTTGAGGAAGGCTTGAAAGTAAGACGACTTAAAAGTTCAGGGCTAAGACACCTTATTAGAAATACTATATTGCAGGAGAACCTGGACATCTTTTGATAAATAGTTCTTTATTAAAAAACCTTTTTGATTTCTTGTCGATTTTTTTAACTGTAAGGAATTAGAAGGGGCACAGCTCTGTGTGCATGCCACAGTACAGAGTGAGCAAGATCTACTTCTAATGCATGTGCTGTTTCCTCATTAGAAGCAGTGGGGCAGAACTTGCTGGGTTAATCCCTGATTCATACCGTGTTTGTTTGCTGACCTTAAGCCTTGTCAGGTGTGCTCACCTTTCACAGCATTATCAGAAGGGAAAGGACACTGAAAAGGTTTGGGCCCTCAGGCAGATGAAAGCAGATCACTCTGCTTATCGCCGGGGGACAGGATTATTCTGCCCTGAATTAAAAGATTGCTTTGCATAATTATCTGAGTGCTTGAAGTTGTCCGCTGAGGCTAATAAAATGCACGTATTTGTCATGAGCTTTTGGTTTTGATTTCCCAGGAGGACAGGTCTGGAGTGGTGCTTGCTGTGGGTGTTGCATCACTGCTTGGCTGCTGCTCTGCGTGGGGAAGGCAGCCCGCCCTCCCTTAGATAAATGAACCACCCAACACACATGTTCATTTGTCACCCCAGCTCCTGGCAGCCTGGGAAGCTCACAGAATTACAGAATCACTGGGTTGCAAGAGATCTTCAAGATCACCGAGTCCAACCCATGCCCTAACACCACCTCAACTAAACCATGGCACTGAGTGCGACATCCAATCTGTTCTAAAAAGATTTAAAAAAGCCAAACAAACAGCTACATGGTCTTTGTGACCTTGGAGCAGCTGAAACTGTAGGCAATCATTGCAGAATTAGTGATTTTTCATGCTGCAGACACACAGCCAGCCACCACATCACTGTGGTTGTGCTGCTTCACGAGAAGGTTTCATTTTCTGAGTGCCACACTCCAGCCTGTGCCCTGTGCTGCTCACACCTCACACCTGCCCTGCACAGTGGCCAGGCAGCACATCCAGGTGGAGGATTTGGTGCCCAAAGGTGGGCAGTGGTGCCAGGACAGGTGACCATGGGCATTTGGGGGTGCAGTGTGGACCTGCAGGAAGCCTGGTCCTGCCTGGGGACACAGGTGTCTCCAGCAGTGTGGAAGTGTTCTGGCAATTGGCTCACACTCCTCATTTCCAGCAGGGAAAATGGCCTTCTGTGAAAGTAGCAGGATCCTTCTCATTATGGAGAGGAGCCCTCTGGAGAGGCTGCTGGCTCTGGATAACAGAACAGTTGCGTTTCATGTTAATTGAAACTGATGCTTGGACTCCTTGTTAAAGCTCTGAGCAGAGAAGAGCCAGAAAGGCAGTGTGGCTCATGTCAGCTTCATCCTCCTATTGCTGAGGAGCAAAATTGCTTAGGAAAAAAAAATCCTCTTTGACCCAAAACTTAGAGCATTCTCAGAGAGGATAGAAACATTCTTATCTGCAGTGGGAGGAGACACTTGGAGAGTATTAACTTCATTCCTGGGAGCAAGCGTAAGGATAGTTATGTTAAGGAATAAAAGATTCTTCCCACACTTCCTTTAATCCACTGCAACTTTATTCTGCAACTGGCAGAGCTCGGCTTCCCCCTCCTGGGGACAGGATGGATGGGCAGGAGCAGGCAAAGGATTTTCCTTCTGTTGTTCCATTGTGGAACTGTTTTTAATTGCTGACTCTGGATACCTCTGGCTTTGTACCCTTGAGGGGCTGGTGAAAGGCAAGGTGGTTTGGAAAAGCAAGTCTGGTGAAGTAGGATGAAATCTGCTGTAGCAATGTTCTTGTCTCTTAAAAAAAAATTTAGTGTCTAGTCATCAAAGCCCACAGTTGCTGTTTTGAAATGATCAGTGGTGATAGTCTGCATTGTTCTGGTCCTGTAAATAGAAACCCTGTGTACACCGAATACAGAAGTTATATTCTGAGTCACAAGAATATAAGGCCTTTTTTAACTTGAAAAATCCCTTCAAAGGTTGCAAAACAGTGATTTGAAAGTTCAAGGCTAATTGGTGATGATTCCCTTTTAAGAAGAAAGATGAAAACAAAAGCATGTGTTATTATAATGATATGGACAAAGGAAGACACTGTAGGATTGATCAAGTTTAGTAATAACATCATTCCTTTCAGATAATCAATCAAAAAACAATGGAGATTTATACCTGAGCATAGCAGCACATCGGCTGTGCATGTTATTTCGGATTTCTTTTCAGTAGCCTGCGAGTGCTCAAGCACAAATTCATAAAACACAGTTGGTTACTCATGGCTTTAACACTCATGGAAGTGTCAGGGGCATCCAATCACTTACAGCAGTAGCACCTGTTCATTTGAAACAGCAAAGTTTCAGGTTTCAAAGTTGTGCAGGTTCATTTTCATGGAGGCTCAGCTTAATTTTTTACTCTTCCAATCTCAGGTTTTCATTTTTTTTTAAGGAAGCTGGCACATATCCCACCTTTCATAAAGTGGATTCATTTAATGAACACAAGTTCGGGAAGATTAAAAAAGAAACTACTATTTGTTTATGCAAAATTTGGTGTATGGTAGTCCTGGAGGCACAAGGAAGTTTGTATTTTCTTTAGTGGCAGCAATGCCTATAAATCTACTTATCTATTTTATTTTATTTTACTTTCTAAGACAGCTTCCAGAAAAGTAAGGTTATCAATGCTGTAGATGTTGGTCTGACACCTATTTGTGGAATTCCATTTTTTACTGAGAAAGGGAATTGAGGTTTTAAAATCACAGCTTCTTCCCCCATTTCTTACCTAACTGCTGTCCCACAGGTAATTCATCCTAATATATTTGGTGCATAGCAGGTACTTAAAAATATACACAATTTTTAATTTGCACAAACCTGAATTAAAGGTTTAATAAAAATAAATCAGAAAATTGACCGTGTAATGGAAAAGTCTTTGCTGTATGTTTCCACACAAAATGTTTGTCTCTCATCTGGATTTGTGTGGCTTTCTCTTTCTGAGCTCTGCATTTTGTTATGCTCTTGTGCCAAGAGATATGGAGAGTCAGAAATATCTCTATTGTATGCTCTAGTGGAATTACCTCATGGCTATTTTCCCAGGCTTTTAAAATGTAAAATAGTTGATATTTTACAATTTTCTCAGTAGATTCCTGAGTACCAGCAGAAAGGCTGGTTTCTCCCCAAAGTCACGCCAGCCAAATCATGACACACAAGAAACAAATAAAAAGTATCTATTTAATAAGGGATGCAGGAATTGAGCCTGGAAATTGCCAGAATAGATGCAAATTTCAATGAAAATACAAAGATGTTATCTGTGCCATATGTCTTTATCTAGTCCAAAAGCAGGAATTTCCTCCTGAGGTCCCTTCCTTATTTAGATACTCAATTTTTATACACATAGACCAAAAACCTCATAGTTCCCAGTTAGTAGCTCTTATTATTGCATAATCATCATGTTTGCTAGAAAAGAAAATCCAAGTCAGGGATGTACTTCAGTGTGTTAGAAGATGCATTTCAATAGATGTGAACTTGGCTGGAATATTGCAAAGGTTCCCACAATAGAAGTTCTCAGTTCTACACAAAAATGTGTGGTGAAAAGTACTTCTTATTATTAAGCTGTGCAAATTGCCATCTAATATAAGCCAGCCTAAGCTGTCAGTTATGTTATAGATGTCTATCCATATATATATATATCTAGCAGCTTTAACTCTGCTCCCAAGACCTTAGTCTTCCAGTGTTACTGCTATTACAGCCAGTTGTCTAATAAATGGTATTTTTAGACAAACATAATTGCACCAGTCCTGCACAATTTGTTTTTCAGAGCAGGATATTCAACTCGCAATTTTGATTTAAAGAAAAAACAAAAAATGAAACAAACAACCAAACAAACCCCCTCCATACTAAATATTTTAACCCCATCAAATTCCCCTTGGTTTCAGATCCTTTCTGTGTCCCAACTCCACGTATTTGAAGGTCCAAGAATATAACATGTAATAGTAAAATGGCCATGAATGCCCCTAAGAGGAGCCACAGGCAGCAGTGACAGATCACCCTGATCTCCATCCTTCTCCAGAGCTCCAGCTAAAATGTTGTTTTCCACAAAGTGTTGCAATTCTTCTTTAGGTGCTGACAGCAGCATCTGAATATTTTCAACAAGATTTCCAGATGGTATAATTTCCAGATTTTATCAGCTTTGAGGAATTGACAGCATGGATCAGGTTTAAAACTGATGAACTGAATGTTAAAGTATCTGTGAGCCTAACCCTTATGACAGCTTCTTTCTCTTACTGATTTTTTCCTCTCTTTAATAATCCCTAATTTTAGTTCCTTGTTCCAGTGATGGAACTGAAATAAAGAGCAACACTAGTGGGAGCCCTGGGCTGACTGGACAGCACTGAGAGAGCCCAGTGAGCTCCCTGAAGAGATGGAGACTCTTTACATGAGGGTGTTGTTATTTATTTTTTATTTATTTGTTATTTATCTCCTCTTGGAGATGTTCCCAGTTTATGCAGGGGGTGTGTGAGCAGGGAGACCCTGAAGCCTAAGTGTAGATGAGGGTTCACTTGGCATGAAATCATTACATGGAATGGTCAAAGACATTTTCAAATGTCCCTAAATATTTTTAAAAAATAAGCTGGTATCCATTTATCTATTTGTGTGCTTATCAACATGCATTTTATTAGTAATCATCTGGTAATATTCTGTGGTAATAGAGCTATTGAAATTTCTGTATTGCCTAGTGTATACTATTTAATTTTCTAATGGTAAATGTAAAAGGATTTCTAGCTCCTAAAAGTCATAAATTTTTGGTGATTTGTGTAAAACCATACATTTCTTTAAGTTAATTGAATTGTCAAGAAATGCCTATGCTAATTTTATTGTAAATTTTTCCCTTATTAGAGGTCCATATTCATGTCAGAATTTAATGCTGAAGATTTATTTTGATGTCTTTTACTGTGGATAGCAAACAGTTACAGTTTTAATCATCTAGACTGCACTTGATTAAAACATCTGTGAACCTGAGTGTATTAATTAATTTATTTCCTAGTTTAAAGATGGTTTTTGTGTATAATTTCTGCCTGAATGGCAAGTCATCTTCCCATGCAATATCAGATAAAGTTGGTTCAATAATCCTGTCACTTATTTTCCACACAATTGCTCTCTTCTGCTTTTGTGGTGTGTTTTGCTCCTCATTGCCTTGATACAAATTTGTGGCACCACTGGTCGATATGAAATCAATTATGGTTTGACATAGCAGAGTTGCAGATTTTTAAAAATTTTCTGGTGTGAAAAACATTATCCAGGGCTGTCTTCACAGTTTATTACAAAATTCTGCTCCAGAAACATCACAAATTTCACATAATGAATGAGCAACATAGTTGCTTGTCACTGACATTATTTCCTCTGCAAAACCCCAAATATTACCCTCATTCATCAACTCAGCCTTAATTAAGTGAACCTCACAAAACCCTATCTCAGCCAGGCTCTTGTGAAACTTATTTTATGTTTTGAGGTCCTTAGCTGAAATGTGCTCTGCAGCTGCAAAATGCTCCTCTTGTTTATTGAGCAAACTCTAGATCCACTGCCTGCTGCTCACACTTCAGGGTTTTTCTTTTTGGTGTGGTAAGAAGTGAAATTAAACCCATCATATCTGTATCATGTCCTAGGGAAAACACTGGATGTTGTGCTGGAGGGATCTGTTGTATCTGGAGAAGTTGATGGCAATGATGTCAGGAAGGACTGAAAATAAAATAAGGCTAAAGGTAAAATGGAATAAAGAATACTTTTCTGCTGTAGATGAAGAGCTGAAAGACTGTTCATGAGGGGAAAAGGTACATAGTGAGACCCTAAGACTGAGCTATGATCCAAATGCATGCCCTTGTCCAAGAAACTGAGGCAGACAGCAAATGTCAATTCCTTGCATCAGTTAAAACTGAGATAATATAAAATATATGCAGTGTTACAACATGAGCTGTTGTCTCTACCACTACTCCAAGAGAAAAAAAATATAGGCAATTAACTGTAGTGGAGATGATGGAACTGTTAATCCAGGAACAGTGTCAAATTATACATCATGTGTTTTCTTCATCAAGGTAATGAAAGATTTAGGATTGGCAAAGATATTAAGCAAGGGGAACTTTCCCATCACATGCAAATCAATGACTTGGTGGGAAAACAGTGCTTCAGTAGGAGGAAACAACCTCGTGATAATTTTTGACCTTTCACTCTGAAACATATAGAAATATTTTACAGGCAATAGCATAAAAAATCTAAGGGGAAACAGATGTGGCTCAGAGTGCACAGCCCTTTACTAATTTAAGGTCACATTAAAATCAAGCAGAGCATCAGAGAGAAGTTTAATGATGAGGCGGAGATGATAGGAACTAATGAGCACTAAATCAACACATGAATTGTTCTACTGATACAGCAAATTAATGTATGTCCTGGTGCAGTGAGTGAGGTGTGTTCTCTGCTTCTCTGGTACTGATCATAAGCAAATAAAAAGAGAACTTACAAGTATTTATGTGACCCAGTGTGGGAGGCAAGTGAACACTGAGCTGTGCCCACTTTGCTGCCACTGCAGCTCTTTCTGCCTGGAGCTAAATGCTGTGGTGAGACCAGTCAGGTGTGAATATTCTCATTGTGAAACTGGTTGCCAAAAACAAACCTTGATGTAAAATAGCTGGCTAGCAATTGACAGATGTACAGGAGGAATCCATCTGTGCAGGTGAACAGCTTTGGTAAACGCTGGTCTAACCTGTGTTTCCAAATGGACAGGAAAAGGATGGGCTCTTCAATTAGTGAGGACAAATATTGCCCTCTCCGTCACATATGTACACAGACCACCTCAAAAAGCCCTGGTTCTGATGAATTCTATGGGATGGCAGTTCCTGGAGATGAAATCCCACTCCTGTATGCAGGCACTGGTGACCTCAACTTATCCAAACCAGCCAAGAGTGTCAAGGTCAGACTCTACACAAATTAGGTCTTTGATATCCAAGACTAATAATTAGGATTAGTGGTGTGGTGTAATGAGTTACCTGTTTACAGTTGTTTCCAGATTGCACCCATCCAGGATACTGCATTCCCCTTCCCTTTCCCACCCTTCTCCCCTTCCTCCACACCTCTTCCCAGCAGCTCTGCCTCAGGTATCAGCACCTCAGACCTGTCCCACTCCTCTTTCACCTCATCCCAGTTTTCCCCTGCTGCTCCAGCCCAGCAAAGCTGTCACTGCTCCTTCCAGGACTTGGTGCTGCCCTTCCTTCCTCTCTGCTGCTCATTTATCTCCCTGATGGCAGCTGGGGTGTCTTACCATGGACTAAAACCCTGAGTTGGGCCAAGAGACTCTGATCTTCTGAGTCCCCAGAGAGGCACCTGATGATTAAATATTTAATTAAAGATGACATGCTTTCTAATCCAAAGAGAGAAGCACATACCTCATCTTATGTTGTTAGATTCGTCTCCTGGTTTAGTGAACATAAAATAAACTTCTGCAAATAAATAAACGTAGAAGTGTATATCAAATATCTACATTTTAACTATACATAGGGTTTGGGCAGGAGTTTTTTTGGGTTGTTTTTTTCCCTTCATTGGATCACTAGTCCTTACCCAGGCTGAGTGGAGCACATTGGTTGCCCTGGAATATGCCTGTTGTGCATCGTGGTACAGCTCATGTGGTGGGGATCCCTTCCCTGCTCCCACCAAGGAGACTTGCCTGTTTGGGGACTTCATGTCACATTTTATATGGTCATTTTTTACAGAATCACAGAACATGAAGAGTTGGAAGGGACCCATCAGGATCATCGAGGACACCCCAAGAATCCCACCACATGCCTGAGAGTGATGTCCAAACACTTCTCAGACTCTGTCAGGCTTGGGTCTGTGATCACTTTCTATAAGTGAAATTAAATGTCTTGATTTGCTTTATCACCAGTTTCTTCCTCTAGGGATCCCACTCCAGCTCTCTGGTGTTGCAGTCTGTTTTTGCTGGTGTTTCATCCTTTTGCAGCTGTGTGACTGCACCTGTATGTGCTGAGAGCCAGTCCTACTCTGGAAGCTGTTAAATAGAGAATATATGAAAAAAAATTCAAGTGTGAGATCTATTAAATCAGTGTTATTTTATGCTGCCAAGCAAAAGGAAAAGAGAAGACACTGGAATCATGTACCCGAATTTTTCACAATTTCTGACAACACTGAGAGTGTCTTTGGTTTCATAAATGAATGACTTGAACTGTTCTTGCCTCCAAGGCAAATCTGTGAAGCATCAAGAAAGAATGATGCCTTGAAGATATACTGATGGGTAAGGAGGAGATTGCTGCATGATGACTGCCACTTGTGCTCTGGAAACAAAGCAGTGCTCTTATAGTGAAAGCAGCATCACCTGAAAGAGATGAGTTAGGGAGGAAATTGCCCTTTTACTGTGCAATATTTTTCTCTGAAGGAAGGAATAATTTATTACATTACTGTGATATCTTTACTGAAGATATTTTCTTGTCAGTGCTTGTCAAATTTTGATTCATAAAAGCTGATTTTTCTCAGAAACCTTCCTGCTTTCAGAGCACCATCTGCTGGTGCTTTCTGGGTGCTGTGGGGTGTGTTCCTCTGCATTTCCCAGAGGGGTGGAAGGCTCTGGTGGTGTTCACTGCAACTTGGCTGTGTTGGGAACTGTAACAGAACTTCTTTAGCCAAACTTCTGTTCAGCATCCATTCATCCTGCCAGACTCCACTTTCTGAAGGTAATTCTCATTCATGCTATGAAAACCTTTAAAAGGAGCAGGAATGTTTGCCTTTCGGGGATAATGCCTGAGTGATGGTTTGTGAGTTTAGCCCCTTAAGTTTTGTGTAAGCTCATCCACAGCTCTGTGGCTCTGCAGAGAAAGAGGCTGTGCTTTAACAAATGTGAACAAATGTGTTGAACAGGCTTTGTGTCGAACTTGTCAGATTTTCAGTTATGTCTTCTGTCTAATGTTTTATTGCATCTCCTCCCTGCTCAAATACAAAGTTTATTTCTTTCACAAGCATGAATGAATTTGTCACATTTGAGGGAAATCAGTGATAACTGGTCAAATTTTAAGAATTTGTATGTACAATTCTAGGTCTGAATTGAGATTGTCAGAGTATTTATGATTTTATTAATGGATTCTAGCCTTGGACCTGTAGATGGATTTTGAAGGCCCAGTGACCATTTCTCAGTAAAAGTTATCTTTAACTTTTAAACCATAGCACAGTTTCAGATGTCCTGTGTCTCCAAAAAACCAAACAACTCTCCTATTTCTAGCCACAAACTTATATAAATCCTTTAAAGAATTTAATAGTTATATTTTAATCATGCTGATGACTTAGTTGTTTTTAAAAAGAAAACTCTGTCTGAACTCTATGATACAAAGTCATCAAAATGTCTCCTAAAAATACCTACAAAGCAGTTAATGTTCTTTCTAGCCTTTAAATGTGTCTGAAGACTTAACACTGCATTAAAGAAATGAAGCACAATTAGAGTGTAGGATTATGTGGCGCTAGGAAGTAAAAGAGGCTTCTGAAATAACCATTTTTATAAGCAAAATGTAAATTTTCTCTGGAAAAAGATAGTGTGAACAGTGCCTTAACCAGCAGAGTCTCCAAGCCAGTGGTGCCCATGCCCTGAATCCCTTGCTGCTCTGCCTCTCTGCCCAAACAGCCCCAAATGGGACTAAAATCCTAGTTTCCATTTCCCATGGTACTCTTTCCCTAGCTCAGCCTTGCAGCTGTTCCTGCACTGAGCTGCAAGAATGGATTTAAATGCATCATCTTTGCACTGAGGTTTGCTCCTGGTTGGTCTGGATTTCCAGGGATACCCATGGGACTGGATTGTTCTCACAGCCCAGGAGTCCTAAGAGCATTAAGCCTGAATGGCAAGATGTGAGGTCTTGCATCTCCAGGATGCTTTATCAGCTGCAGGCATCTAAAGCAAGAAAGAAGAAGAAGAAATTTGAAGGCTGAAACAGAGAATCTGTTGGGAAGGTGGCTATGGAAGGCCAGCTTGTGAATCCACATAAAATACTGTCATTGACTCATGTGCCACGGTTTTGGCAGCTGCATGTTAGACTGTATATATTTATTTTAGTTATCATTTTAAGGATGGGATTGCTCTGTTTCAAGGACAGAGGTGTTCATCAGGTAGGATATCTAAAATGCAGAAGAGGATGGAATTGGTATCCTCTACATCCCAGCTGCACAATAAATCCTTTGCTGCAACCTCCTTCTCTCACTGCAGCAAGTTTGCTATGCCACTTCATCTGAGTGAAGCACAGCTGAGCTTCTCAAATACTTCACTGAACTGTATTTTTGCAGAAATCTGTTCCCAAATGTCAGTCCCAACAGTGAATTCGGAGGGCTTGAGGTGGAACACAAATACAGTACTTGTCTTTCATCCTCTGTCAAATTCTCTGTGTGTAGGTGGCAAACTCAAGCAGCACCTGCCAACTCCTTGCTGGTTATTGGCTCAGGACAGAGCTGTTTACATTTACTTTTGAAGCATCCACTTCATGTATTACTCTGAATCTGCTTTCAGAATTGTACTGAAAATGATGAGATTTAAGGTTCAACTAAGTACACAGCGTCAAAGCAGGAGTTCTAATTGAAAAGCCCTCTGTAATCAACAAAGAAAAGTTGGTCTGAAATCAGTCACCTATGCTTAGTGGCAAGGCTATATTTAAGAGATGCAGTGTATCAGCCATTGAGTGTACAGGAGACACTATATTAACACTTTTCAGACTGACTTTTAAAACAAGGGTTTGACAACTGAGGTTGTACCCTCAAGGTAATTTTTGTGACCTGAACTCTCACCAGGACATTCAGTCCCTTATGCTTCAAGGGGAATGAGGACACAGGTGTGCTATAATAATATGTTTTCTGTGACATTTTTAGAGAGTGTGTCTTACCTGATAGCTGCAAAAATGAATCTGTTAGCTGACAACACTTTTCTTGTTCTTGCAGTTTGGGTATCACATGCAAAATTAGCTTATGATTCCTTTATAGTTTTAAATAAAAGTGTTCTGACAAATGGGTCCCTCTCCTCAGACTCTGCTGGAGATGTGCAGTTTGCAGTCACCTTCTGCACAGTCACTGCTGTCCCCAGCTTTGTTTTGAACATTGTGTTCATCCCTATCAAGAACCATCTTCCTATCAAGAACCATCTTCCCTCTTTTTGATTTATCTGTATAAAGGGTATTTGGTATGCATTAGAAGGTTGGGATTAATGTTCATTCCACAAGTAATTCAACTTTTCCTTACCTACTTTCCCTGCCAGAAGAGAAGTTTGCTTTGTGTGAATGGGTTTGTTTGCAGTCCAGGTGATGCAAGTTTTGCTGAATCTTCCATTTGTGGGTTTGCATTTTGAAAATGTCTTTACTCAACAATGATCAAAACTGTCACAGAGTTTCTACACGGGGAACATTTTAAGGTGTTTACTTCTTTAAATCAAGTAGTGTCAGATTTGACAGTTATTGGAAAGATCTTATACTACATCAAAGAGCCTTTTCTGGAAAGCTTCTTCCAAAAAAATGGCTTGCCACACAAATTGATTACCATGAATTATCCTGAGGCTTGGGTTGATTTGAACCAGATAAGTGGAAATCAGAAATCACCTCAGAGCCAAACCAGGTATCTGTCAGGCTGACCCACTATCAGTTAATTTCTCTGTAGTCATCTCCAAGTTGTAAGTCATTCGTTACACTTTGCATATCGATGTACAACAAAAAAGACAAGATTTTGCCTCCTATTTAAGACAAAAGGCAATTTTTCAACTGCCCCCTTCAAAAAGGATTGCTGAAATTACCATGGAGGTGTACAGGATCCCTTGGTGCTGAGTGGAGGAGCCCAGGATCTCTCTGGCACAGGCGGTGCAGACAGGAAGAGACTGGAGACAAAAAGCTCTGCTAGGAGCCAGGCAGATGCCAAATACCTTCCTTCTTTCCTTTCTGTGCTTCCACAAGCTGTGCCCAAGGAGTTGGTTTGCCACAGGGAAGGCTCAGGTTCTGCCAGGGTGGCTCTGGCTTAGGGAGGGAAGGTGCATGGATGGATGTGGATCTCCTCACTGATGCTCTCTTCCTGCCTGGTAACCTGTCAGCTCATTTCTACACTGCCAGATACCTTCCTTTGGGAGAAATCTTTTCATTTTTAAATCTGGATGATAAACAGTCTGTGGCAGTTTTGGGGGAGCATTGCCACATCATAAGATGCAGGTCTGGTTTTTGAACCAATGCCTGATGCTCCAAGCACATACACACCATTTCACATGTCTGAACAGCACTGTGCCTGTTAAATATGAATATTTCCAGGACTGCTGCCCAGTTCTGCAGATACAGCATTCTAAGATTATCCATTTGCTGTCTTTCCATCAACTATACTCGTTGCAGGAGTAGAGAGTATCTATCTGCCAGCCATGAAAACTCTGAAAGTCAAGCTGTGTTCTTTTTGAATCATCACCTGTAACCTTGACTCAGCAATCACAGGGGAACACTTAGAACATGGTTAACATATATTCTTCTGATTGAAAAGATTCTCTGTGGTGTTATTTATTATTTCTTTAATAATGCTTATGTAGAGTCCTAAACATAATCTTTCAGCTATGTTAGTTCCATGGAGCTAAGGGAATAAAACAGTGGAAAAGAAGTTTTAGTCTGCTCAGAGAGGGAGATCTGACATTAAGTTTGTTTTGAATGCAGATCTATATAAGTATGTTTTGAAGAAATATCACTTTTCTGGCTATAGTTAACTGAAAATCAGAATAATATATTGCTTCAAGGTGTCAGCTTTTAGTTTCTGTGAGATATGATGTTCTGGCTAGAGGAGAAAATGTATGTGAGTGTAAGCTGGATGTGAGAAGAATATTCTAAGGGATGTTTTTCTTCATTATTAATATAGCATTTGGATATTCTGGGATTATTTATAACTATTAAAAGTGTATTTTGCATCAAAGACAATTATGCCAGTTAACAGAATGTTCAGGCTATGATAATTGACTTAACAATCTTTTAATACTTTGCCCCTTTCAAACCTGTTGCTTGGATACCACTTTCTTTTAACTATTATGTACCTTGCTGAAAATTAAATTGTAAAGAAAAGGTTTTAGCAGCTCTTTCCTTTGTCTTTTCCAAAAACTCTGTATTATAAAATACTTTCAGAAGTGGAGACAAAAAGTTAGGGCTTTCTGGCAGCAAAGTACCGATGGAAACAGCTGGAAAATGCAACTCATGCACAATCAGAATTCAAACTTTTGATTTCTAGGTATGTGTTTTTTTCTTGCATGCAAGCTTTTCCTTCCTTCCTTTTCCAATGGAATTTGAATTTGAGATGCAATGAACCAATTCTCAAATTGCAGTCATCCTGAAGTAATTGGATAATGCATCCAGGTAAGTCTCTCACTAATGAGAATGATTTGTTCCCTGCTCAGTTTTACTTACTCACTAAAATATGTCATCTGAAAGTGTGAAGTAACATTTGTAATTTAGGGGTTTTGTATAATGAAAGGTTTTTTCCATCTGACTGCCAGGTACTCTATTGAATTATATCATGCCATGAACTGCTGTGATTTCTTTAAGCTGCGAGCTGCTGCTTTATCTGTGTGCAAAAATCCTCTCAGAAACAAGAGGTGTCTCGTGGCAAGGGCTCAGATTTGCCTTCAGGACTAATTTCCTGCAAACCTCCAGGTTTATCTCCCTGGTTTCACTTCACTTTGACACATGAGAAGAAGGCCTGGGGTGGATAATCTGGTTGGCTCAGCGAGCAATGTCTTTAGCATCACATTTTCCTGGGATCATTTTACCAGCTAAACCCAGGGCTTAATATGACATTGCTGCCAGAAAGCATGAAGGCTTTCTAGTGAAGGTCCAACCTCTGATCAGGGAAGTCACTTGTTTACAGGAAAGATGGTGACTCCAACCCAGGCATAGTGTTATAACCTAGATTAGGGAAAGAGGTATTTATTACAGATTTTTCCCAGTGAGGATGGCTTTTTCTGCCCCCTGGAAGGCAAGGAAAATCTCCTGCCTGCTCCCTGTGACCCTGTGCCTGGGGAGGGCTGTCCTGCCCCCAGCCACAACACCATGCTCCTCTCAATGAGGTCCAGGGATCACTGCCAAGGATGGCCACAGACTGGATGTTGGGAAGCAGCACTGGCCACAGTGAGTGAAAATTCAGGACTTTGAGATTTCAGAAATTTGAGCAATTTCAGCTCAAGGCTCCAGTGGGTGAGGAGGCAGAGCTGCAAAGGCAGCTATGGTCGGGTTGTCTCATGTTTCGGCTCCTCTCTGCTGCCTGTCATCATGAAAATGAGCAGAAGCAGAAGGGAAGTTCTTATCTGGATACAGGATTGGACCACAGACATCTCCCAGTCTGGATTTGGGGATTTGCCCATGATCTCTAATGCAAAGGGAATGTTTTGTCACTCTATGTTCATAGCTGAGCCAGTCAGCTATGTCGAAGTGACTCACAGCAGTGCTGAGATCGTGACTCACTGCTGCATCCTTTCTGGAAAGACACTAATCCTCCTTTCCTGCTGCTTGGGCTGCTTTGGGAACCACAACATTAAGCACTGAAAGGCACATTTATTAAATGACACATGCCAGGACTGGGTTTTGTATGTAACAGCAAGGAAGTACTTTGTGGTCTCTCTGCTGTTGACTAGACGCTGACACATCTGGCACCCAGGCACCAGAGGATGGAGGGCTCTGGGCATTTATTTCCCTGGTTAGAGCTGGGTGTCAAGCCTATTTCAGTCAGTGAGTCTTTGGGCTGCATTCCAGAGTTTTTCTTAACTACCAACATCTGTCAGATGTCAACTTCCTGAACCCACCCTTCCTGGTCATGCTATTTTAAGGCGCTTGTATTTTAAATACTACTACTATTACTACTACTAATAAAACCCTTATAGATTTTTTTCTGCATAATTTGTCCCCAAGGGACTTGGAAGCCCTCAGGTTTCTTCCTGACCAGTGACAGGATGTGGTTTATCCACTAGGAGTCATCCCACCTTTTGCCACACAGGCAGTCTGGCCAAAAGCTTTTGGGGTTGCTGGTGGAGCAGCAGGAGCTGTGCCCTATGAATGCAATAGGTGGTGACTCTGCTTCAGTTGATTGTTGGTGCAGCTCTTGCCCTAAAGTGGGACATTTCTATTGTAAACCAACATTTGGGGTTTGTTGTGTTCTATTGGACCTTTAGTTAGGGCGGGAATTACCTTGCATGTTCTTCACGTCTACAGATATTTGGGAAGGATACCTTTATCAGAGCTAATCACTCTGGGCTCCACTTACAGTCAGTGGAGAGAACAGGCACTGCAGGCTGTGATTTACTTCACATCCTTTATCCTTCTGCCTTAAGATGAAGAATTTGTATCTTAGAGGTACCTGTTTCTCTCAGTACATCATAACATAGCTCGTGAAGAGTCTGTACTGAGTCAGGTCACCAACACCCACATTTAATTAATGAATGTGCTCTCAAGACGAAATTTATCCATGGAAATGCCAGTTAACTCAGTTACCACAACTCACTCCCAGGGCTCGGCCTTTGTATGTTTTTGAACTAATTAGGGGTATGGTAATTTCCTTCTTTTCCACCACTGGAGATATATGTCTGTGTGGTTTCTTCTTCCTGGAGGCAGGGAGGTACCTTTGTACCACTGTCCAGCCCTGGTGTGGCTGCACTGATTCACTTGATTGTGATACTGTTTCTAATTATAGCTGCTAAAAAATCCTGAAATGTTTTCAAACAATTCATCTGTGCACGTACCTACACACCCCAGTCAATAGAGTCACCTTAGCTGGAGGAATGACCTCTGCCTTAAGCCTCATTTGGGCACCAGAATGTGCAAGTTTCGACAATTTCTATTCCTAAAATCTGAAGGGATGTGAGGCAGGGTCCTTTCTAATGAGGAGAGTGGCTTTGTGTTATTTGCTTGGTATATTAAAAGGTTTAGAAATCTTGGAAGAAACGTTGTTGCAAATCAGATACAAATTTTTCAGGGTGGGAGGGATCTTCAGTTTCTGCTTGTTGTTGAAATTTTTGAGTATTGTTTTCAGGGTGAAGACTGATAAAATTAAAAACAGCCTTTGTTTTTTCCTTACTAAATATCTTTTATGAAACAGAGTGATGGTAAAGCAAGAGGTGGTAAGGTAAAATCAGTATCAGCAACAGTCTCATTTTTGAAGCTTTCTACTGTTACAGGAAAAAGTGTAAAATACAAATAAATATTAACTTGAAAAATATTGTCTCCTTAAAATATGAAATAATGATGTAGTTTAAAAGCAGGAAAAGCATAAGGTTGATATTTTACTGCAGTACTGTGCAGCCCTGCTTCGTGTGGCAGGTGAAATTGGAGGCTGGGCATCTGCCAGGCAGGGATGGTCAGAGCATCCTGTGAGCCTGAGGAGAGCTCACGAGGCCCTGCTTCCTACCAGTGCTTCATATGGATTTTGTTTTCACATGAAACCCTGTCAAGGTGGTGTAGCAGATGTTGGACTTCCAGCCATTAACAATTTTCACCTCTGATGGCACAAGGCTGTTCCATCCCACAGAAACACGAGTTCACTTGAATTCCCACGCTGCCCATATGCCTGCATTTCAAAGTTTGTTACCTTATTAACTGGTGAAATATGTTCATTATAAAAGTAGCAATAAGAAGTATTTAAGTGCACCTTAAGCAGTCAAACCCCAAAGATTTAAATCTGCACAACCCATCTGCTCCTAACTCAGGAACTCACATAAAACATGAAGGTGCAAAAGATTCCTATATTAAGTTTTGCAAGCACTCACTTTCGGCCTTGGGGGCATTGGAATTTCACTTGAAAGTGCGAGACAAGCCTACTTTATTTTTTTGGGTCTTCAGTTTGACTGGATATTGTGAGTTCATGGGTATTGGCTGCTTCTGCTTGAGCTGATCATTCAGTTCTCAAAGGGCTCTAAGGCCTTTCTTCATTCTAGAAACTTTAGGTTTAGTTCCTTTCTCTGCCTGAGAATTATCAGTGGTGCCTATCTAATCTGCAAGTCCATTTTGTGAGAAAAATGGCCATGTTGAGTATTATCTTTAAAAATAAGGATTTGGATGTGTGACTCTCAAAGGCTGGAGATGTTTCCTTGCAGATGAAAATGTATCATTCAAAGCACAGGTCTTAATGACTGCGTTTATTTGCTCTGCCTCAAATACGTGTAGGACTAACAATTTAAAAAGTAAGATTTTTTTTCAGGACTGTGTGGAAACTTCTCCTTCCCTGTAAAAGGCAGCATGTCCTCTCCTGGAAGACACTTCTCTTTTAAAACAGCAAATAATGACTACAATAAATGTGGAGGGTTGGAGAATACCTCTGCTGCTGGAGCTGCAACTTTTCTGAGCTGTGTGAACACTGACCTTTTAAATAAACTGAGAATTATTTTAAAAATATGATGCTTCCATTGTAATCCACTACATTTTCCTCCCTTCAAAAATCTTCCCATTATCAACAAATAAACAAAATTCTGTGCCAAAAAAAAATCATAAATGTTAGGTTTCTTCTCTGATTTGTTTTTCATACAGGACATTTCTCATGTGCAGAAAGGTGCTGTGATCTGGGGCTTGGAACCAAGAAAACCTGGGTTCTCTTCCCACAGGTTTCCCAGCTATTGCATCAAAGAAATGGCAGCAACAAAACAAAACAGTGATGACTTCCAATACAGAAAACAATGAGGATAGAATTTAATTTAATTTCCTCCCCTTTGATACCAAGCTTTTCTTCAATGCCTACCCTAATGCCTTTGCTGCAAGGATGTGTGGATGTGTCATGCTTTTGTAGCAAGGCTATGTCAAGGCAATGCTTTGCATTTTTAAGAGCTGTTTTAATCTGTTCTGGAAGTCTGTTTCTTGCCACAGAAAATCTAATCACACTGTTCCCTGCACGAATGGTTTAGAGAATCCCTCTATATCTTTTAGCAAGGGAATGCTCCTTGCACTTACTCTGCGTGGTGCAGTGGTGCAGTGCATGGTGGAAAATGCAGCAGGAGGAGCAGCCTCCTCTTACCTGCCATCCCGAACTATGTTTTTTCCCCCTTTTCTATGTTTAAGTCTTGTTTTTTTTGTGGTTTGCAGATACTTCTCTTGCTTCCCACATAAATTCCAACATTATGACCAGATGTCTACTGCGTTTCTCTCAACACCCTTCACAGCCCTGATCTGAAATATTAACACCAGCCAGAAAAGGATCACATCTTTTCATGGAAATTACCTCCAGCAGATAGCCAAAACATGATCTCACGCTGGCTTAGATGTTACAATGCTTGCAGCTCAAATGCTCCCTCAGGATCCTGGGCAGATGTCTCTGGGCTTTTTGACTGTTTTCTGAGGTGGGCAAAGAGAAGCCTCTGTCATTTCCCCATGGAGGAAATGTGTTGTAGGAACACAGGGCAAAATAAGACCAAAAATTTGTTTACTGGTTGCACCTTCACCCAGAGGGGTGCAGATACCAGCCACAGATGTCCCTAAAGAGGAAGACTTCATATAAGTGGATTGTGGGAGGAAGATGATCATGTTGGTATCAGCCCAGCTGAAAAACTTGCTGTATTTGGAAGTCCTGCCAACTTCAGTGGCTGTTCTGCCTGCTGGCAGTGGGAGCAGAACAGTCCAGGGCTCACAGGCAGCAGCTGACTATGAAGGTTTATGCCCTAAGAACCTAAGGCTTTAACTCACCCTGATAAGTTCTTGAAGGGTGAGTGCTGGGCTGTGGCTATGAAACATGCTCTGCTCACCTACCGCTGGCCTGCTTATCTTCCTTATTTTTAAATTTTTTATGTGTGTTTTTCTATTTGTAAAAATTTTAACTTCGTTAAATTCTGAGATTCACAGTTGGAAAGTTCTGCATAAAAATTGAGTTGTTCTTTCCGCTACTTGATTTGTTTTGTTTTTTGGGGTTTTTTTTGTTTTTTTTTCCCAAGGCCTGGGTGAGATTAGGAGTTTGAGTTTGCGTGCTGAAGTTATATTGGTTTTTTGTTTTGTTTTCCTAACAACTTCCACATGCAATCAGGTTTTATTGCCAGCTGCTCTCCATGGTTGGTCTCTGGGGAACGTAGGCTCCTGTTTGTTGTTAAACTCATAACAGTTGGTTAGTTTATTTTTTTTTTCAGATGTTAATTTGTCAGGTTTGGATTTCCACCAGTTGTCTTTACCCAGCCAGAGGTAGGCAGTGGAATAAGCACTGATGTGTAAGAAGGGCTCATCAGAACCTCAAATTCCTGTAGAGGGAGAAATGGACAAGTTCATCACCACCTTCACATCCTTTCTGTATTAAAATTAAGTATCATGGAATTTTTCACTTCCCACAGAGCGGGAATATGAAACTTCATTAATTAATGAAAGAAAGATTTTTATTTCACAATTTTAAATAGAAAAGGACAGGGCTCCCCATGGTGACTGCAGCAGGGAGCCTGTGAGCCCAGATATGCTGCTCACCAGGGAGGCTCCCAGGGAGCCCAGGAGCTAGCAGGAAACCAGCCAGGTTTCCCTAGGAAGTGTGTTTGCTCGTTGTTACAAGATTTGATTCAACCAATCTGTTCCTGCAGAATATATATGCATATTTTTCAGGAGCTGGCATTTTCCTATGGGGGAAAAAAAAAAGGTTTTGCTGAGTTAAAATTGGAGATTAGTGAGCATGCTTTTCTAGCTGCATTGGTGAGAAAGCCACATGTACTTTGTAAATATATGCAAATATATGACAATCTATCATACAGTTAGGCAGCCATACCAGGCCTCTGAAATGGATGAGCTAAAATTCTCCTTAAGGATTTTGGTATTGTTATCTGTCAGTCTAAAGGTAATCTTGGAATGAGCAGACCATCAGGATCATTTTTTACCTTCCAGGGAAAGGCTGTGTGGTAATGAACCACCAGACAAAGAAAAAGAAGCCAAAGGCAGATATGGTGAGAACATGGGTACCCCTCTTCAGCTTTGCAAATTCAATGTGATAGCTGTGGGTCCTGTGCGTTTCTGTGTGGAATTCATCCTTTCAAACCAACCTTCTGATTGTGGGTTTGATCCCATGGTGCCAATGGCTGGAACACATGAGGAATTGGGTGTCTGGTCTGGATTTCAGCATCAGTTATTGGTGACAGAGCAGTTTCAGCAGCCTGAGGGCTGTGCTTTGCCCAGAGAGCTGACATTGTTTTGAGGCCAGCATGGGCACCACAGGAGGGACAGAGGGATGGTGAAAAGAAGGATATTCTAGAGGATGGCACATGGAAGGGAAATCAGGACAAAAGCACAGTGTCTGGCCCCAGGCACCAGACAAGAGCTGCAGCATTTTCTCCTGTCCTGGCAGGTGTAGTGGAGAGAAGCCTGTGGGTCCCATGAACTGTTCAGTGTCTGAAAACCTAAACACCAGCCAAAAAAAAATGAAAGGATTTTTTCACACAGGATGTTACACAGAGATGAACTCTTGCAGGGGTTTCCATATGGACACTTTTCTACCCTGTGCTTGCTCAGAAGATTCTCTGTAGGAACAAAAATGTGTGGTAAGGAATGAAAGGGTTTAACTCGTGAGTGAGCTCTGGAGATCCTGCAGCATTTCCTACCCTTACCCTCATCATCTTGCCCTGTTACTGTGGCTGTAGGATTTTCTAGAGGCACACTGGGTTTACATGGGGCCACATATCCAGTGCTTCCAGCTCCTTTTTGCAGGGAGGGAAGAGGAGCTGTGGTGGTGGAGTATAAAGCTTGCATGTGGCCCTGCTGGGGAGGGAAATGTGGGTGGGAGGAGTAAGACTTGAGCTCTAATTCTCTTTGTGTGGAGTGATGAGGAGACTGATCCCCTGGGAAGACAGAGCAGTGTCACTGCCTGACATGAAGGTTTTACTTTTTCATAATTAGATGAAGTCATCTAGTTCCTTAATGCAGGAAATAAAAGACAGTTTGACTTTCCAAATTTTTACACGCATAAAGCTGTTGCAGTCATTGTTCTGGCTGAAGAGAGCTGTGTTTAGTCCTTAGCTGGAACTTGGTTTGTGTTTTAGTATATTTTAGTGGAAACACGTCCTCTTTGGAAATGCCTTGTCCCATAGCACTGAGCCCCACCAGTGACTCAGTGCTGACTCAGAAGAGAAAGTTCAATTCACTGAATCAGCCCCAGAGCTGTGGGACAGGAGAGGCTTTCCTTGGCTCTCTCCACCCAAACAGTGATCAGACACACAGATCTACTCAGCTTGCTAGGTGGGATGAGGTCACAGCTCAAGAGGCTGAAGTCACATCAGAACATATTTGTAATGAGAAAAAACAGACATTTTCACAGACTTGCTTGTTTGTCTAGGATGTAGAAGGAGGTATGATGCAGGGCAACCAGATCTGGAGCTCTCTGGTACTTATTTTAGAATTTTCTAAAAGGGAAATCATCATTCACACTTCGGAAATGAGAAGACACAGGTACACTTTGGGGTCTTTCAATTGAACTATTATTCTAATATTCTGTCTGACTCAGATTCTGTTTTCCTTGCATGAGTTTCCTTCACAATGGTGGGTTTTGAGTTTTGTGGAGTTGTTTATTTTTTTAACTGACTATTATATCAGCTGCAGTGCTTCTCATAGGGAGTAGTGAAAGATGCTAAAAGTTATTTTATGACTATGTAAGAGCTGCTACATTGCTCACCATTCTAAACCAAAAGTCATATAATGAATTATGTGGAATGATTCCAAAAAAGGTAATTTTGAGTTGAAGCTTCACAAAGAAATTTTGTCAGATCTGTTATTCTGCAAAATGTTTCCCTGCAAAGGTGACTGAGAGATGATCCTTTACACAATATTTGAGTACACCTGCATGGACTGGGCTCCTTCAGCAACAGAGCAAATAATCGTGTCCCTCTCACTCCTGCCATCTGTGATTACAGCAAAAAGACTTGAATATTTGCTCCCTATGTATTTAATGCCATGATAAATTTTCACTTGGACACTGCTGACCCTGCCATCCATCTGTTTTTGGTACTGGGCTGCCACACAGTGGCCTCCTTCATAAACCTGGAGAACTGGAGGAGGGCAGGAGGGAGGATATCAAGCTGATAACAGGAATGAGCAAATACAAACGTCATGACTCAGTTTACAGTGTCTGTTAAATCCTTACTGGTTGGGGAAGCAGAATTTTATTTTGTACAACCCAAACCACAAGGAACAAAGATAAGAACACAGTAAAAAAAAAAGGTAGAAAAGGCCTCAATTACCTAACAAAAAGTTCTTTCAAGAAATTTATAAAGGAGTTCATATGAAAGTAGTTTTCTCTGGTTTACTAATATCTGCTTTCTTTTCTTTGCTACTTCCTCTTTTTTCTCTAGAAACAGAAAACTAAGATTTGAAGTCTTTTCCTTTTAGATGAGCTCACGTTAGGAGGATGTTCAGGGTGGAGGTTTGGTTTTGTACTGCTTGTGAATGGAAGCACAGCCCCAACTCAGGCAGTGGAGAAATCCTCTCTTGATCCAGACCTGGAACCTGTGCAACTTTAAATTTCAACTGAAGTGTTCCTTCATGCAGGGGCTCCCTTTGTAAAGTGACATAGAATGATTTGGGGTGGAAGGGACATTATACACCATCCTGTTCCAAATCAGCAGGGGTGTCACCCATCAGAGCCCCCTCCAGCCTGGCCTTGGACACTCAGGGATCCAGGGGCAGCCACAGCTTCTCTGGGCAACCTGTGCCACCAGCAGGGAGGTGGGAATGGGGTCTGCTTCATCCTTTAGGATCCTTCCTGGATGATTATTTTGTAACTGTGATAAAATGCAAGGGTTTTTTCTGCGCTATTGTTGAGGAGCAGAAAGGCCTTGCAAAGTGAGGGCCTTGCTGCCCTTGTAAAATCCTTGCTCACTTCTGTTACTTTGGCTAGCTAGAAAAGCATTCTGGGAATGACTCAGCTAAACTAGAGGTGAAGAACAACTTCCATAATTGTGAAACAATTATTAGAACCAAGAAGTGCTCACACTGTGGGGATGGTGATGGGTTACACCTGAGGCCTGTTCCTGTCCTGGTCTCTGGTTGTTGCTGAAGCACATTTGTTGTGCCTCACAGGTATGGAAACTCATAACAAACTAACAGTTTTAGAACCCTGGATTTTTGCAATAAAGCGTCTTCTCCATGCCCTTTACTCCCCTATGTCTGCCTCGTTCCTGTAAGCAGGAAATCCATGGCAGGGGATCAGCTCTGGAGACTCCTAATGCACCTGACCTGACAGCCTCCTGTGACAAATAGTCTGAGACAACAGAAAATCTGACATTCTGATTTTCTGACATTCCAAATATTCACTTCAGACCATCAGGAACTCTTGAATGAAAGACGGGATTTAGGAAGTTTGGAGTTCAGTGGTGTTCTGTGCCTCCAGTCACACAAGGTGTGTTGGTTTGGTTTGTGAATTAATGCCAAATAAGGAAGCAGAAAGGTAGGAAAATGAACTCTATCTGTAAGAAAAGACTGTTTCAATCTTAAAAATAGTTTCATGTGAATATATGTCAGGTTTAATTCTATTATTTTAAGAAATCATCTGTGATAGGAATGTTCTGTACCTGCTCATTCTAAGAATAAGCATCCTGTGCACTTTGATCTGTCAGAACGTAAAGAGTCTGATGTTGTTTACAGTAGGTGGATGTGAAATATATTTCTGTGAAAGCTCTGGGATCTTCATTTTAACACCTGCACATTAGTGCTATTAGAGTGGTGAGTGTTTCCTTGGTGAAATTATTGCTTGCTTTGTCATTGTGCTTATAAGGCTGTTTTTATTTTGTCATACATTCCAGTGCAGGCAGAGAAGCATGAGAGACTGAGGCAGTTGCAGGCAAAACTGTCCCTACTTGGGGAATTTTTATTTAATCTACTTTATTGCCAATTAACACAAACTTCTGGTCACCTCGGTTCTGGTGTTGAAAAAAAAAGGACAAAAAGAATAAAATAAACACTTTGGTAGACAACCTTCCTGCCCCTTCCCCAGGCCCAGCAGAAGCTTGATCAGCATTCCCGGGAGCAAAAGCCTGGAGGTAACAAATGAGAGCTGAAATTAAAACTGTCCTAAAGAGACGTGGTGGGGCACCAGCTTTCCTGGATGTGTATTTGCAGTAAAAGCAACCACTTTCTGCAAACTCATAGATGTGTCTTAATGGTCTGCTTGTCTGAGAAATGGAGAACAGGTTAATTCTGAGAGGAAGAGTCCATACTGGGCAAGTATGTGAACTCGAGATCCCAAAAGGAAGCATACAGAGGAAACCAAATTCCGTATTCAGTGAGTTTTTTAGGGGCCCTCCTCGTGAAAATCCCAGTGCAATTAGCTGGAAAAGAGTTTGTCAGAAGAATCTGATGGATTTTTTTATGTGGATATATGCCCATGTGGTATCTTTTTCAAGTGATTTCACAAAGAATTGTAAAAAAAAAAAAAAAGTATATATATAAATTTCCATTTTAGAAGATGTTTCAACATAATAGGATGGTGTAAAAAGAAACTGCATATTTTGCTTGATATTGGACTTCATCTTTTATATATGTTCTGTTGGTAAAAATGTGATGAAACTTTCAGCACAGAGAAAGAAGTTTTAAGCAGAAAGAAGAGCAAAGCCTTCAGTGTGTATTGAATTGCTACTGTCATTAATGATTTTCAAAACGGAATAAAAAATTAGATGTTTTATGAATTAATGGGAGTAGTTATGTTTAATTCCTGAATAACCAATTTCCTATATTTCCATTTGTTAAATAATATAAGAACAGTATACATAAATTAAGCAGTAAAAAAATTCTATAAAGGAATTGAAATCTCTTAGTTACTCTCTTTTAAAGAAACAAATTTCAGAGTTTTTATTCCATGGGAAAGTTTAGTAATCCTCTTTTACTTTTCGTTTTAGAGTAAAACGTAATTGAAAAAGATGGAATTTCCCATTAAATAAATGCTAGATTTTGAGAAAGTTCAGCTCAGGGTTTGAAGGAGAGTGAAAAATTGTTTAGTTTCCTGCTGGAGAATGGAAGTTGAGTCCTGAAATCTCTGGGCACTAATAAGAGAATTATTGTCTGGCTGAAAAAGAAAAGAGAAATGCCATAATTGGAAACTGGAGGAAATTGGAAACTCAATGTGCCCTCTGAAATGCTCATCCCAGTGGTCAGCTTTGGAGCCCAGGATTTTTGGTGTGGTGTTTGGGCAAATGGAGGTTGTGACACCCAAGTCAAAATCCTACTGGCTTGAGAGAGAAGGTGTTTGTGTGGGAATACAGCTATCCCTGCTGATTTAGGGCCCTCATCTTCTGCCATGGCAGCTCCTTCATGGGAGTCCTAAGAGGTTTGGCAAACATCTGCCAGATGTGTTCTGAGTGCAGGGGATTCCTCTTTGGTGGAGGAAAAGGACGCTAAATGGATTTAGTGAGTGTTCTGCCTTTATTCCTATCCAAGGTGTCACAGCAAGTGGTGATCTGGGGCTTCTCACTGGTGTGCTGGTCTCTCCTGTCTGTACCTGTGGCTGGGTTTGACTGGATGTGGGTTCCTGCCAGTCCTGCATTGCCATGTTTTTGTTGGAAACCTGCTCCTTCAGACCACATCTTCATCACCACTGCAGGTATTGTTCCAGCCCTGCTCACATCTTCTCCCCCAGGACTTTTCCCCTGGGATGCAGAGGTTTCTCCTGGATACCTGCTCTCTGGCAGCCTCTACTCTCAGTGGTTTGTGTTCTGTCAGCAAACTGCCTCCTGGAGCTGGGGTATGAGACTGCCTAGAACACAAACCACAGAAAAATAACCTGTGGGTTAATGCAAACACAGAGCTGGAGTGGCGGTGGCTGTAAGTGGGCTGTAAAATCCAAACAGCAGGTTAGAAAAACAGGGAGAGCAGTGCCATTCAAAACAGTGTCAGTGTGCCTGGGCTGCTGGAAGGAAGGCTGCTGCTTACTGGCTCCTGGAGAGGGAATAGAGTTACACAGGAGCTCAGATGGTTTTCCCTCTATCTCCTGCAATTTTGGTAAATGCTGACTAGAACTGTTTTGCAGTCAGGTGCACACTTGTATTCCTGGTAGAAAAGATTGGGAACCAAATGCTCCCAGCCCCACTGGGATGTGCTGGTTGCAGTGTGGGTGCAGTTCTGATCTTCAGTAGATTCATAAAATCCATATTTGCAGTAGGCAAAGAAAGGACTGTAAAGAAATCAATTGCAGGAAAGGAATGCTACAAATTCTGGCCCTGCAGTGCTGCCCTTCCTCACCATCTGCCCTTCCAGTTCCTCTGTTCAGTAAGTTCAGGTCTGAGGAGGTTCCTTGCTTTTCTAACCAATATATTTTTCTTGCACTTCTTATCACTGATATAATGGCTTTTTATGACACCCAGCTTCTTTCTTCAACTGGAAACAGGGCTCTTCTAAGTGTAATTTTGAGAAATACCACTTAAGAAATTTGAACTGACACCACAATGCAGTATGCTTTTCAGTGTTGGCAGTATTTGGTGTGTCACAAAATGTTCCTTTGGTGAATTTTACTCTAACTAATGCCTGTGTGGCTGGAACAACTCCTTTGCCATCAGTCAGGCTGATTTAATCAATTTAGAAATCAGGGGAGCACTGGAGGAATGATGTGTCAAACCAATCAAAAGCGGAAGTGAAGCTTAAAACTATATACAACATTTATAAAGATCTCCTACATCATAGATAGTGGCTCTTCATGATCTGTGTGAATTCAGAGGTGTTGGCAGGTGAGTTTTAGCTTGTTTAAATTTATGAAACAATGTCACATAATATATACAGCTGGAGAAATTTCTGAAAGAAGTAATAAAAGTGTTAGCAATGATCTTGGGTTATTTCATTTATGTACGGAGCATCCTGCTGCAAAGGTGCTACCCTTTGTAGTACTAGTTTTTATAATTATTAACGTATTCTTTACAGTATGTCACTCCCACATTCTTCTTTTTCACCAAGAAGCCTGTGCCTGATTTAATGTAATGATAATGGCTCAGAGAAATGCAATTCAGGATTTCTTAGCAGTGGGCTTTTTGCAGTGGTACAAAATGGAGTTAATGACAATGTTTTATCTAGAGGTAACTGTGTGAGAGCCATTTTAATTGGCTGGATGTTTTTCTGGGTGCAAAAATTCGAAGAGTTACAATTGAATTAAGTAAATCATCTCACCATCATCTTCTGATTTCAAGCCTTAATGCTCATCTTTTCTAGATTTGTCCCTGTCCACCACCTCCTTTAAAGACTGCAGAGCAAAGCTGACCCAGCCAGCAGTGATGGCAATCCATGGCTTTTGCTTGGGCAGGTCTTCCAACCCTAGGGAATTACAGGTAAAAACATGTAACTAAGAAGAAAGTTGTCTTTTTTTTTTTTTCTTTCCTTTTTTCTTCTTTTTTTTTTTCCTGGAATATGTATTTGTTTGAATTTACTCAGATTTCTTCTATTTTGCTGCAAATTATTATTGCCACATGTTATGCCCTTTGGAATGTGATCCAACAATCTGAGTAGGAAATAGAAGGGTGGTTTAAGTACCACAGTGAAAAATACCACAGTGAAAACAAAACTCTCTTTAAAAGCCAATTCATAGGGGGTCTTCCAGTGGAACTTCTGCTGGACTCCCTGCAAAGATGGTTCAGCCCCAGGGAGAAAATGTAGCTGAATATGATTATGCAAAAGAGTAAGTGATTTCCACCTTTCATCACTGGCTGATCATAAAATGCTGAAAAATTTGTCAAAAAGAGTGGTAGCAGTGGTTTTAGGATTGCAGTTTTACAGTTGGTGAGAAGCACATTGCTTTGCTATCCTGGCCAAACACAGTGCACCTTTATTTTATTCCTTCATTAACCAAGGAATGCAATATCTTTGATAGCTCACAGGCTGAATGGGTTTGCCTTACATGAGGTAAAAATAAATATATGTGGGGTGTGGAGGTGTTGTTTCTGTTTAATTTGTGGTGGGGTGGTGCTGTTTTTACTTAATTTGTGTAAGGTTAAAAGCAGGTGCTTGGGAAATAATTTGCTTTCATTTAGAAGGTGTTACAGTGAGGTCTTGAACAGGAAATTGTGAAAAAGAAAGTTTGTACTCCTTTGAATAAACCCCTTATAAATAGGTGCAACCAGAGGGGTTGAATGAAGGCTAGGATTTATTTGCATAGGAAAGTAAATTATACATGTTATACGTATAAAAGAAAAGGAGAAGAGCCATGTGGCAGTGAGAATGTGAGATGTTTCTGAAAAAGGCTATTTTTCAGTTTTGTACAAATATGGCACAGTGTTGACAGCGTTCATGATGTCATGAGATCTGCATGACATCAGCAACTTGGTGTCATGTGATTGTGTGTTTTAACTTGCCTTTCAACAAGGAAAAGACAAACACTTGGGTTTTCTTTAAAATGTGAAACATGAGGGCTCCAAATTAAATGGCAAATAAAAATAGCCCACACTCCCCACCAAAATGTCTTGCTCCAGTTTTGGGGAAGCTGTTCTCCATCACCCAGATGGAAGTGCCAAGGAAGGGATGCTCTTCTCTCTGCTTTGTGCTGAGACAATTTCTCTGGTTTTAATGACATTTCTCCTTCTCCTGACCAGTGAGATCAGCACCAGTATCCAGCTGCAGAATGGACACATGCTGAGGAAGTTGCAGCCTGGTTGCTTGCAGTTAATCCATATAATAATTCTGTTTCTTAAACATTTATCTCTTCTGCAGTACTGACTTGGGTGATAATGTGAGGGGAAAAAAGCACCCTTCGGGTAAGAAAGTGAATTTTTGCATTTCACACTGCTTCTGAAGAGCTTCCTGGTGCTCTGCTGGCAACAGAATGATAATTTTCCACTCTGCTACTTCTCAGTGTAAGACTAAAAATTCTGTTAATGGTGAGCTGCTATGTTAATTAGTTAATCATGTAATTGTTTCTAATAGCTGTTTCTACTAGTGCAATGTAAAAAGAGATCTAGCTATTCGTATTTATTTATAAATCTGGAAGAGAGGAGGGTTTATACCTGGATGTATGTTTCTAATTGGATGGATATTCTAGGAACCTGATTTTCAGAGAAAAGATATTGACAACAGACTTTAAGCCTTTTCCTTTTGGGAACTCAAAATCACTAATTACTCTTCAATCCTGCCTCATGTTTTCTTTATTTTTGTTGGTCTTTTTTTGGAAGAGAACATAAAATAACTCAAGTATGCTGTGCTTTAGTGGTTCTAACTGATTACAATTCTGCACTTAATTAATGAGAAATTATGGTATATAACCCTTACTGTTGAGCATTCATTGAAAAAAAATCTGGGAAATAATGGAGGTCAGATGAGAGAGAGAGAGGGAGAGAGAACTGAAACTCTGAGAATTGGGTTGGTGGGGCAGCTGCTTTCCCAGAAGCCATGTTCTATCTATAACTCCATATATACTTCTTACAGGTTATTTATTTGGGAAGTAGAGCATTTTAAAAGGAAAAGTCTGTACTGAGGAGGTTAAAGTCTGATCTTACATCCCTATTGAGTGTAACAACCTCACCTTTTATTCTCCAAAGGCTGGCTGATCTTTCGAGGTGTTTTGCAAATGGGTATCTTGAATTTGTGGTGGCAGGGGAATCCCTGTGGAGTCCAGGTGATGCCTGGTGAGGGAATACAGGGTAGCTGTATGCTAAAGAAGCACAGAAATGTAGATAATGTAGCTAAGAATTTTTATAGTTTGTAGGTAGAGGACTAGATTTTTTAAAAAATACTGAATGTATCTCAAGTACCTCAGTTATAACCTGAGTTATGAACAGTTCTGTAGCATCACAGCACATGATGCTCTTTAGGTGTTTCAAGAAAAAAAAAACCATCACCAAAGTACACTCCACCTTCCTTTAGTATTTTAAATTTCACCACTGGGTTTTTCCATGAAGTTCTATTGAACAGAGCTCTCTGTGAGCAGCACGGGTAATTAAGCCATCCCTGAAGTGCATTCAGGCTCCAGAGATATGCTACATTCAATAAGTTCATGGTGTATTCTTGAAGTAAATGAAGCAAGATTTCTGGAGTCTACCTGCTGCAAAAATGCATTATGCATTGCCAGCTAGCTCTACCAGCCAGATTTAAGCTGTTCATGTAATGCTTTGTTTGTCTTACTTGTGACTTTATTGCTTTACAGAGTAAATTGCAGATGTCTGAGGTTTAAAACCTTGCAAATGCCTGTTGAGAAAATTTGGGATAGAAACCAACACAGAGTGAGCAGTTCAGGGGTTCACTCCTGTTATATTGTTGAATAAAACCAATTTGATGTCTTTAATGAAATGAGACAGTCTGAAGGCAGAGAATAGCTCATGTTTACACTGTGGGAGCATTGGAGAAACTGTCTGTTCCCAAATTCAGGGTACAAATTGTTTTGCATCTAAGGGTCAAGAAGAAAATATCCTCTTTTTCCCCTCTCCATATCCTGCAGGATGTCATAGAACAATTAAGTTCATTGGGGGTGGGGGGCAGGATTAATCCTCTCACGGAAACATCTGGAATTGGTAAATATCTGAGGTAGGAGACCCTCTTAGAAGAGAATATGAAGGATTTCCACAATGGAACAAACCAGCTTTTATTCTTTCCTTTCTTCTGTTCTCAGCTCTTTGTTAAGTGACAGATTTTAAGACCTGAAACATAGAAAAAGTGTGTCCGTGCTTAAAGGGGAGATAGGAAGGAAGGACTTCAGCCAAAATGAACATTATAGACCAGACAGAGGATATGCTGATTCAGGATGGGGTGAAAGAAGAAAATACCTCTCATGGCATGAGACCATTTGAACTTCCAGATACCTGGAAATAACACTGGTAATGGCAAGATACAGTGGAAGTTTCTCCTAAAGAGTAGAAAAGCAGGGAAGGATGGAAGGGACTGGTTTGTCTGAGAAGGACATTTCCCCAAACACGAGTTACAAATCATGAATAAATGGTAGATACTTGCTGCTCACTTGGAACCAACCCTTCTTTTTGTCTTTGTTTCTCTGTCATGACTTTCAAAATGCATATAACAGATACGTATTCAAAACTGCTATTTTTTATAGACCCTCATATTTCCTGGCTGAGAAGTCACTTCAGGCCAGAAAACCTGAAACTTCCTGAGTCTTGGGCAAAGTGGAGCCATATATGATAAATTCCTCTGCAACTGTAATTTCACATGGCTTATTTGGCTTGTGCTTATTATGATTTCTGCATGGTTTTCTGATGAGTCCAAACAGAAGAGGTTGATTCTGTGGTAACACTCTCTCCCAGCAGGGAGTAACTGGTCTTTGTATAGATACACCAATATGATATTTTTTCTGCAAAGAAATAATTTGTCTTGATGTTTTTGCATCAAGGCTAAGTGGGAGGAAGCAAACCGAGTCTGTCTCAGCTGATGTTTTGAGCTGACTGAAACCTGCCTACCAGGCTTAAGGAGTTTATTAAATGTGACTTGTGTGGTATATACTGTACTGTTAAGCTTCCTGCCTGTCTCCTGCCAAAACCAATTTCAATTAGAGCACTTTATTTCCAGAACTTCCCCCACCCCAACCTTCTCTTTAAGGCATTTGTATTCGACAGTGGTATTATTTTGTAAATATATGGATGTGTTTAGCACAAACTAAAGCAGAACTGGCCGTGCTGGAGAAATGAGTTCTCTTTAGGCATCTACTAAAATCCCTTTTTCCCCCCAAGAAGTTATGATTTTTTTTTTTCTGCTGAAAACTCACAGTATGTGGCATCAGTGAGAAATTGACTTGATTTACACCAGATTTGTTAAATAACATTTTATTTCTATTGAAATTGTAATATTGGATGCAACCTGATCCTTTCTAAATTACCCCGTTCTCAAACTTCTATCATCATGTTTAATATAAATTGCTATTATCAAATTAAGATGTTACAATTTAAGAGTGTCTAAAACTTTTTTTTTTCTGTCATTTGGAAAGTAAATATTGTGACAGCTGTCTTACTGCAGATGTCTTCATAATCCTTCTAGTAGGATTTCATATTAATGAGATTTTTTCTGCCTATAGGTTTGATTTCATGGCTGTAGGGCTGCTGCTGGGTCTCTGCACTTAGCACTATTAGCTTGAGCAAACACCAGCCTATAAATGTGCCACCTCTGTCTGGGAGCTGACTTGGGCCAGGATCAGGAAGTTGTTGTGTGTCTTCAAAAGGCTGTGAGGACATAAACACACTCCCCTCATGAGTATCTGAACCATCAGAGCATCTCAGACTCTGCATAAGGTACAAAACACAGCCCCAGCTGGCCCTTTGCACTGGCCCAGGGATTTTTGTTTGATTATTGATGTGGCTTTAGTGAGTCACTTCGGCCAAATTTCCAGCCTGGGTGTCTGTGTGAGATATGGATGTAAGATTTGAAAGTCACCTAAGACCATGGTCTGTCTCCTTCTCCTGGAAGCTTTGCTTGAAGCATTCCAGGAAAGAAAAGCAATTCTCCACAGGGTTTTCTGATCCTCCAGAGACTGATTGGTGTGATATCAAGAAAGAGCAGTTAGCTGCAGTTACTCCTTATCAATTCAGGAGAGGGTGAAGTCGATTCTCTGTTTAATAGTATTTTATTTAATATTGCAGTAAAATGTGCCTTTTTTAATGCTTGTGAAAAGTGCTACAGAAATTGAGGAGTATTTTATATCCTCAGAGATTCTGGAAGATGTATAGAAACAATTTCTCTGTTTCCAGGTTTCACATCCCTTTAGATGTGAGGGAGACTTAGGTACCCTCTTTTGAGAAAACTGGACATTTCAAAACTACTGAAGAAACAGGAAAGGACTTGGGAGCAAACAAAAATGAAAGAATATAGCAGCTATTTAAAAAATGCAGCCAAAAGTAAATTCCTGACAGGACTATCCAACCCAGTCAGCCCCAATCCGTGGGGGCAAGGAAGGATGCTGAGAACTAAAACCTACAGCAGCTGAAAACCAGAAGTAGCTAATAAAGCACAATTATTAGCTGTGGTTTGTTACAATGCTTTATCCCCCAAAAGGCTGACCCAACAAACTAAAATTCCTTGAGACACCAACTACAGTCTTTTTACATTACCACTAACACTTTAGCTAATAATTAGGAATTCCTCTGGTTTTCACTGTCACTGTATGAATCATTTGGTTTAAATGTGGGTACCTTAAATAAGGCTGAATGATTCTGCTGGAATCAGCAAATTAAGTAGACCATTTAATCTTCTCAGCTGCATTTACCTGGCTAGAGGAAATGTGGCACAGACATTTTGAATGTTAATGGGAGACTTGTAAAAACGAAGGTTCCTCTTACTTTTGTAAAGGTCAGCAGAATGAATGGCAAAATTCACATCACCTGAAAAAATGAAAATGTCTTGCAAAGTGTCAGAAGTGAAAAAAAAATTGATGTGGATAAACGTGTGGAGGAAATAAGTGAAATGGGTACAGAATTTGCTTTGGGTCTAGGGATGAGCAACTAGTGGGATCTGTACAAGGAAATTGAAAATGGGGAGATAAACCTAGACTGGAAAAGCTAATTCTATATAGACAATTGGTCTGTAATATCTTTTTTTCACCCTCCTTTTATTGCATATGTGGGCATTGGTCAACCAGCATTTTTAACAAATATATGTTACACACTTTAAGGAATTAGTTCTGAGGCACAAATAAAGAAAATTTTATGAATATGCTCTAATGATAAAATATGTAATATTCATAACTAAGTTTTGAAAATCTACCACTTTTACATTGGTAATAAAATAGGTGAATTTGCCCACCACATAAAATAACTAAATGTGTGATGCATTGAATTTCTATTTAAGTGTCTCCTTTGAAGTAGTTGCTATTCTTTCTCTTAATTGTAAAAAGAAAGAACTTGCTCTGCCTCTTTTCTGAGAGGTCCCTCCGAAAGTTGCATTTCCCAACGATTTCATGTTTTGATGAATTTTTTTTTTTTAAATTATTTGCTTGAATGGTTCATTCCCATTTTTTTCTTTTAGCTTTTCTTCCATGCAACTACTCCAGTGCCATTTTCCTGCTTCCCTGGCCCCCAGGCTCAGCAGCATCTGTAGGTCAGCAGAGCTTTGTGCAGACTAGTGAGGAATTGGTGTAGGCAGCAGAGTTTTGTGTGTAAGGAAATGCTGCAACTGCTTTATGGCAGCAGATTTCATTTCTCACCTGAGGGGCTACCAGTGGTTAAATTGGTTCTGTCGAGCTGCCTGTGGGTTCAGAGCTCTGCATTTATTCAAAGTGCTCTTAACCAAACCCAGCATTTCACTTCCTTGCTTGTTGGCAGAATTTGAGCCCGTTTGCACTTTAGGTATTGTTATTAAAATATCAGCAAGGGATATCACTCAGTGCTGGGGTGCCCTTGCTCTGATTTCTGTGAAAACACAGACAAGGAAATATTCCTTGCCCCAAAGAAATGAACTGGGTAAGACAAAGCAAACAGAAGCATCTGGAAGGGAAGGAACTTTGTTGCAGTCACCCACTGAATAAATCCTTGGCAGACCTTGAGGTCTTGAGAATTTGTGTGATTTTTTTCTTTTTAATAAATGCAACAGTGATTTGAAATGGCATCCACAGTGTCAGAAATGCCCTTTTCAACTCTTGTTGTTGGTCCATAGCTGGAAGTACCCTTTCTGTCCTGTGAAGTGATCTCACTGACCTGCTGGGGTCCAAAATCCCTACCACCTCCCCTCTTCCTTCACCCACCCTGGGATCTAGGAAGGGTGTGAAAGAATAGAGCATTTGTTATCTTGCATCAATACCTGCTTATCAGAGACAAATGAGCTCCAAAGTCAGGGAAAAGGGAGATAAGGTTTCCAGTAGCCTAATTTACAGTGATGGTAGCTTTTTTTGAAGACCAGGAATTTGGTCCATTGTTTTTCATAATGAACAGATTGAGCTATAAATCCATTTACCCAATGTCACAGATTGGAAAGAGGAATAGAAACAGTGGAGACCACAGAAATGCTGTGTTTTTATATTCCTTTTTCACCTGGTTTCCAGTTACCTTTTTTGCATACTTGTTTCCTCACCATCTTCCTGTCTCCCATGGTGGTATTTTGAAGTGCTGCTGTAAACCTTGATATGGGAGGTCTCCACCAAGGCAACTGAGTGAAGCTGTAGAAGAAATGCCACCAGCTCTGCTGTGTGATGGGACACACAGATCCCTCTACTTTCAACCCAGCTTCCTTCCCCTCTCTTTCACACTTGGCACCTTATCTCCTGCAATTCTGTGGGAAAAATAATAATTATCACTACCAGGAATGCGCGCACACACACACACACACACACACACACATATAGATATGTATATATAAAGATTTGGGCCAAGATTTACACAAATAAACTTAGATTTTAGACGCATTTTGCTTTATAGCGATTAGATCTCTGTTTCAAAACATACTTTGGGGTTTTGCTCATGCAGAAAGACATGAGGAAACCACCACAGCCTGAAACAACAGCAGTCATTGGCAAAGCTCAAGGCAGAAGTGCAGATTCAGGGGCTGAATTCATGTCCACATACCATGAAACCAATCCTGCAGCATGTAGTCATGACAGTCCTCCCGTTGGGGTGTTCTGTCACATCAACTGAGTGGTTCTGCCTGGTTTACAAACAATCTTTGGTAAAATGACCCACTTTTTCTGCATCAATATGAGACTCCATCTGCAGCACTGGATTCATTCAGGCATTGTAAAATGTGTAAGTGACCATTCTCAAATTTAGTAGCACCTTGAGGTCTAAGTTAGGGTTAAAGTCTTATTATACCAGGCACTGTAAAAACTCACAGGAGTTTTTCCTTGTCAGGAAATTTCTCTTATCTAAGTATTCAAGAATAGCCAAATTTAGGACATGAAATAGCGGTGCAGAGAAGAAAATAATTTGCCAACGTCATGTTGTAAGACAATTGAAAAGATAAGAACTTAAACAGTACTCCTGATTCAGTGTCTTATCCAGAACCACTGTTGTGTTCCATAATTAAACAGCAAGATTTAAAATTATATTTAGTAGAAGATAAGGAATAAAGTAGAACTGTACACCTTTAATCACCTTTCTGCTTTTTGTGGTCCTCCCTGCTGTTTGCCTGATATTTGGGCACAATATTTACTTGAGGAATGTGGACTTTCACTCTGCCTTTTAAATCTGGGCCTTTAAATCTTCCTATTCTTTCCAGCGTGGAGATTTTTGATTGCCTATTTTATGCCTGGCTCTGCCCCTTCTGACCAGAGGAGGTCATTTAGGCTCCCTTCCCCTAGCTGGGCAGGGTATTTTTCACTTTGCTTTTTGTATTGCCTTGTGTGGATGGTGCTTTGTATTGCACCACCTCAACTCTGAGCTAGCTGCTGGTCCTTTACCTTGTTCTGTGCAAGTCTCTGTCCTCAGACTGTTATTTTTTTCCCTGAACGTTTATCTCCTCTTGCTGTCTGCATGCCTTTCCCTGGGTTGGATCTTGCCTATCTGCTTTACAAACCAGAACCTCTCCAGTTGGCTGGAGTGAGTGAGCCACAAATGTGCCTTTAATTAAGGAACTTTTAGCAACTCCAAGTTATGTGTTGATGTGTGAGTCTTGGGTCAATAAGATGAGCATGCAGCTCTTATTTTGCTGCTTAACTTCTACTCCAAGGCCTCTATTCTGTCACAGGAGTCAAGGCAGTTCATGGTTGGCTTAGTGTTAACTCCTGGCAAGAGTGTGTGTCTTCTAATGTCATTTCTTCCTAACAAGACAGGGAAAGCTCCACCTTTCTTTTCTCTGCCCTGCTCCCTGTGTATAGGTTTGTTTATGGGCTTCATCATTGTTACTCTTTCTCCAGTGCTTGAGCAGATTTATAGGCTCAGAAATGCAAATGCTGCTTTGTTTGCCTGTTCAGTCATGAATTCTGCTCTGGTGTGTGTTCTGCCTGGCTGACCATTGGTGCTGTGCTTCTCATACATTTATTAGGGGCCAACCAGAGAGTCAGAGTCTCTGAAGCTACATTCACTCCTTGCCAGGTGCATTATTTGCAGAGATGCTGCAGGTTCTGCTCCCCTCCATTTAAGCACACACACACGCTGGTTTCTTGGCCTCTTCCGTCAAACTGTTCCATTTAGGGCTTTGCAGTTTTACAATATAGCAGGAAAAATTAGAGGCTCCTGATGAGTGGAGTCCTTCCTTACTGTCTTCTGTAGCTCTTTCCTCACTAAAACAGAAGAAGGGCTGAAACAACACAGGAATTAATTAATGGTGGGGGGCATGGCAAAATCAGGACCAAGACTACAAAGTAGAGAGTGCCATGCAGTGCAGTGTGAAGAATTTCATGATAACAGCACTGACAATGCCCGAATTAGGAATTGAAAGATTTGGAAGAAAAGTGTTCCTTGGTAGAGGATCAGGATTTCCCTATGTGTTCTGTTGTCCTGGATGATAAGTGCTTAACATTGATAACACCAGAAGGAAATCCATATTTTCTCCTTCGTCTGCAATTAGACATGCTGTTTTTCATTTTCAAGTACCTTTCAAGTAACTAAAGCAAAACAAACCACTTTGTGATTACTCCTCTCTTTAAATGGAGATTTTTTGTGTTCAGATGCAGACTAGGGTGATACAGACATCTCCCACTTCCTTACACATTGTGAATTCTAAGGGCTTTTTTGCATGAAAGCAGCTCTGGAGAGAGATTGCCTTGTTTCCAGCTCATGAACTCAACTATGCTGATCTTTCCACTGATGGCATTTTAGGTGCTTCTCCTCATACATATGTTTTGATACTTGCATGACATCTGCTAGTATAGAAAACCAGGTGTGGTGTGACGAAGATAAGGACTATGTTACTTGGCAAGTTATATAATCTTAAAAATCTGTCACAGGAACATAAAGTATTGGAGTTAAAAGACCGTGTATTTGTAAGTCTAGACTAGGTGTTTGTTTTTATTTAGAATAAATGTTTGGATGTTTTCACAAGATGACTTGAATTTTGTGAAATTCAGAAATAACAGAAACAGGCGTTCTGTTAAACCCTTCAGCTTTCCAGTTGGTTGCTTCTTGAAATTCCCCAGTTTTCCCATCACATAACAGGGTGGGCTTTTCTATTGCACCTCTGTTGTGCTACACTTTTCCCCCGACAAACAAAGTCTTTGGGAAATGGCATCCAGGCAGGATGCAGGGAGAGAGGAGATCTCTGTAGCTATAACCTGCTATAACCCAAACTCTAGGTTTCATTACTGCCCCTTTGGACAAATGCAAGAGAAGCAGTGGCTAAAATTGCCAGGCAAAGCCAAAGTGTAATTGCTGTGGCATTGGACTTTGTCAGCTGTGAAGACAAGTATGTTCTGAGACTGGATGTGTTCTTTGCCTGGATTACGGAATAAGATTGCGGAATAATACATCAAAAGATGGCGTGGTTTCACAAACTGAAAGGAAAGGGAGCTCTATAAAAAGCAGAGCAGCCCAAACACCAGGGTGAAATGTGGGCTTGGAGGGGTAAGTCAGGTGAGGGGGCAGCTGAGGTTCTCAGCTTGCAGCACTGGCAGCAGCCTCATGCTAACAAAACGTTTTGCTCAGTGTGTTGTGCTGCCTGTGTCAGGCTCTGCAGCTCCTGCTGGCTCCCCAGAACTGCACAGACACCTCCCTGGCATTGCCCTGGCACCAGCCAGGCTCCCAGCAGCACTGAGGGGCATGAGAAAGGGTTGTCCAGGTCCAAGAGAATGCAGTTTTTCTAGTTCAGGGTATGTACGATCTTAGAAGTAAATAGAAAAATCTGTTTACCATTCTTTTTCCCTTTCCTTCCCCCTTTTTTTTTTTTCCTAAATATGTGCAATATACATCTACTTTGGAATCTATCCCAAATGATGAGTGTTTAGCCTTTTTGTGTCATGCCCACCTGCTATTTTTCAGACATTTCAGAAAATTGCTGGTTTCACAATAGGATTGCAACATATGTCAGAGGGACAGGGACATTAGGAGAAAAATGGAGAGGGAGGAAAACATAAATGCATCCAGAGCTGTTATTTCATGTTAATATGCAGATGTTTTTTATTGGATAAAGACGTGGGGAACCATGTAGAACTTGCTCTCCTCACTCATTTTGTCCCAGTCCTATTCCCCAGCTTTGCATTATGTCTGATTGTTGCATTTTCTTGTAACCAAGAGTGTGTATTATCCTTGAGGCACCATCTGCTTGCTTTGTGCCTGTCTGAAATGCCACCATGGGACCTGGCACACATGGCCCCTGAATGCTCTGATGACACACATTAATAGCCTGATGAATAGGGCAATTCTGCACTTCCTAGATACTCCTGGATTCAGAGCATGAATAAAACAAACTCCAGCCCAGGGAGCTCCTAAATGCTCTGCAGTCAATAGGAAATGGTGCTGGTTTGGAAATGTAGGTGAAGATTGCAAGAAGGCACATGTGTTGTTACAGAAGGTTTCTGTTTGGGGTATATTTGGAAAGAGTGTATTTTCTCTTGTAATGCAGTGTGAAGACACAATTCTTCCTGCTCATTTCAGCTGAGTTAGAATCTGACCCAGCTGTCTTTGAGCTGCAGCTGAATTAGCTCCTGAGTCAGTTATAATCCACTTCTGAAGTGTGATAGGAATCCCATTTTCCCTGACTCATTTCTAGCCTATCGTCAGTAATTCAACATGATCTTCTATAAAGATATGACAAACTCAATTTTTCCCCATTACAATTGTCTTCTTAAGCAATAACATTTTTCTCAGACTGTATTTCTTGGTTTGTTTTGCATAGCCCAAAGCTCAAAGCCACAAAAGAATAATCAACAATATTTAGGACTTTTTGAGGCCACACTTTGTGGGGTTGGGTATGCCAGCAATGTTTTCTACAATGCAGTAGAGCAGAGATGAAGCATTTCCAAAATCAGGCTTATCAAAGATATATATATTTTTAAAGAAAAAAAAAATATCTTTAAAACCCCATGTTTGCTGAATCAAAGCTGAATTCTGTTTGCTCCAAACTTTCCATTTTCTTTCAAAAAAATAAAAAAACCAGCTCTGAACTTAAGCTATGAAAAGGGTGAAGCATCATTGTGAATGCCTGTAGGAAGGAAAAATAGGACACCACTTGAGGGCAGCAAATGCTCAGCTTCTCTCTGACAATATAGCAAAGTATCCTGAGGAGGCAGGAGACTCCTTTTATTTTCCATTAATTTATCTTGTAGTTTTTGACTTGTCTTACAAAGAGCATTGTTTCCAAATAATTGCACAGATAGAAAGAAAATAGATTTTTTTTTTTATTGCTGTGGGAAAAAAAGAGGAAATTTTGTTCTGGGTTTTAATTTTTGCCTTGGAATTAAGTAAGCATATGAAGGTTTATGGAAGTTTTTTAAAGGTGGAAGAGAAGGGATCCAACAGCAGAAACTCATTTTCAATGAGTAAGTCCTAGAAATTATATATGCCATTTGTGCAGAGTCTTCACACTAGAAAATATGTAAAAAACATATGAACTCGAAAAAACATATTCAGTATAAATGATAATGTGAGATCATGTAATTTTCAGATACCTAAAGAATGAAGACAATGTCAAAATACACATTTGAGATGTCAGATTAAATCTGCACAAGAACCTTTAATTCTAGCATAGACTAAATTCTTACAGAACTCGATTTCACAACTGTATCTTTTCCCCAAAAATGTTCACTTTTTAAAATGCAGCAAAACGATAAAACACAATCCATCATCTGGAGCTAAATTTACGCCTTCATGTTCCCTTAACAGTTTTAGAATTTAGATGCCAAGTAGAGATTTTTACCAATTAGGGTAACAGGCTGATCAGCCAGGAGGTTATTTGGGAACTCGATGGAGAAGCCCATGGGGGTTTTTTTGTGATTCATGGCGATGATGGAGAAGTACAGATTTCAGTTTAGTCCTTTCCTTTCTTCCTAGTGCCACGTTTCCTCAGCTGACTCATTTTGCACCTTTTCTTGCACCACTTGCTGCCTTCTCTGTGAAGATCTTTTGTCCTCATTGAATGTTTCCATTTCTCAGCCCTGCAGTTTGAGGTTCTCCCCCTCAGCCCCTCATTCCCTCATCCTCTCCCGAGCTCCTTTTCCATGTCAGCTGGAGTTCTCCTCCTCCCCCTTGCTGAAGCACCAGGATGGGAGCAACCAGAGTGCACCAGCAATCACCTTCAGCTTCACCTCCTCTGCTCGGTGCTGCAGCATCCTCAGCTTGTTGGGAGATGTCAGGGCAGGGACGTCCTGCTCAGCCCCAGCAGATGTGACTGGGAGTATTTTGGGACTTTGGAGTCTTGTACAGCACAACCTGAGCAGATTTTCACAGGGCTGCAAATACCAGCACTGTTTTCACCCACATCTTTGCTAAACCTTAATTTCTGCTCAAAAGCACGGAGTTGCTGGAGAGTTCTAGTTTTATGGTGGTATTTATTTTAATGTTAGAGGAAAAGTGAAGTCAATTTGCCATTTTCAGAAATGAGTGAAAAGCATAAGCCAACTAAAAATATATCTGCATACAGAAATAAAATTCAAATTCAACGCTTAATGCAATTCAGCACCATAATAGGCAATTTCAGTTCATGTGAACAAAGTTGATGAGATTTAATTGAAGGCAGGCTTATGTAATTGAAAATGTAAAAGGTGTCTTTCCTGCAGGTATTATCATTGGTGTTACCTCTGCTCTGTTTCTCTTGTCTGAGGTCACATTTTCCTGTGTGTGAATATTGAAAGGGGATAAATGTCTCTGTTTCACAGATGTAAACCCACCACTCAGAAAGACTGATGGTCAGAGTTTTCAAGATTTGGCACGGCTTTTACATTTTTAAATTTTCAGCCTTTTTAAATCCAATCTGTGAGAAAGAAACTGTCTTTTCCACAGTGCCTTCACATTGTCCCTCCCATTGAAAGTAAACTGGGACTTGCAGACCACTCTTCTAAAAATCAGGGTTTAGCTGTTTTAGATGAAGTCTGCAGGAGCTGGCCATTACTGAAATGCTGCTTTTTCACCCTATCTTGCACAGGAAATCTGTTTCAGAGCCAGAAATACAGATTGAATCTCAGGACTTCTACACCTTTGGTTCAGCAGCAAGACCATCTGTCACTTCTAATTCCTGCTATGAAAAAGATGATCTAGTTATCTTTGATGGAATAGTTCTGAATTTGCAAGCTACATTCTTCTCCTTTTCCCCAATTAGATTTTCCTCCCCTCCTACATACTGGAATCTCTGTTTGAAGGTTTGGCTTTGGATAAAGCTAAACCCCAAAAGAATTATGCGTTTTTAATCACTGTCTCCCCACTGGGTATGACATAAACTTGCAAAACATGCTAACCTCTCTCACCAAAGCAATCTTGACTTGGCTCCAAAAGGGAGAGAAAGCAGGTGAATTCCTTGTCACTTTAGATTTCACTAAGGATATGCAGAACTTTTGCTCCATTTTAAGCTTGATATATGTTTTGGAAGGTAGAAGATTTATAAGGAGGGGGCTGGATATTTTTTCAGGCATGTCTACATCTTAACCAGCATCTGCATATCATTCCAAGGTTTACTTTTAAATCTTCTGGATTCTCACTCAGCTTTGTTTGACTCTTGAAGGTGAAGCACTCTCTCATAGGAGCATTAAATCATGGTGAGATTCTCTTTCGTAATGAGGAAAAAAACCCTTTTTTTTTTTTTTTTTTTTCCTTTGGAGAAAATCATCCTCATCTTCATCTGGGTAAAGATCTGTTTCCTGAGGTCATAAAGTGCTCCATTTTTCACACATGTGTTTTCTTGGTGTAAACTACAGCTAAAAAGCACGGGATATAATTCCATCCTTTTGCACTATAGGTGAGGGAATGGCTCAGGCTGTTCCATCCAGCTATTGTTTTTTCCCACCCATGTATACATAAACACATTCCTGAAGCTCAAACTCAACTGTGTTTCTGTAGTCCAGAGCATGTCTCTGCTGTTAAATTTTAATGAAAATAAGATTGAAATTTTAGGGATTAATGACCTCTTGGCAAAAACTCAGCTGATATCTACTTTGTCTGCACCACTTCTTCCAACCTCCCTTCTACAATGAATAACTGAAAAGGACCGAGGAACCGAGAGCTGTTTCTAGGATACAATGTGCAGCACTTCCTACTCTTGGCTCACTCTAACTTCAACCTCTCAGCTCTGTCATTTTTTTCTGTCTATGAATTTAAAATAGCTTTTGCCACCAGATAGTGAAGTGGAAGCAGTAGCATTTGTCCCAGCTGTGAGTGGGATCACCTTGCTACCGTGGTAAAATCGAAGGGGCTGATCTTCACGTGGATTTGGCATTAAGGTAATTTCCACACCTTGCTTATCCTGCTGTTTGGGTAAAACCTTTCCTGCAGTGAGTTCAGAGGCTTTGTGTATGTGTGTGAGAGCACATATGTCTCTGTGCAAAGCATGGCTTCTCTGCATCGCCATTCCAGCTGGCAGTTCCTGGAAAGCTGTCTGCAAAGCCATCCTGCAGCTCCAAAAGCTTCTGCAAAAGGAAAATCATGAATGGTGTGGCCTCCCTCCTGCCCCTCGTACCTGTGCTGTCCTTTCTGTGCTCCAGCATGTGGGCAGAGTGGGAAAGAGTTGCTTTTTTTGTAATCCCTCTTTGAAGGGAGAACAAATTCCTTATGGAGCTCCTTTTTTTGGGCCAGTCCAGCTGAGGGAGAAAAAGGTCTTTTAAACTGTGTTGCCACAGGTTCATCTGGGTATAAACACTTTGGGTACATTGATCCATTGTAAACTCCTGGAACAGGAACAGGATGCAGGTATGGTGCACAATTATTGTAAAACAATTGCTGCTCTATATCCAGCCAGTTTACAGCTTTCTGGTGTCCCCGAGATATAGGTGTTGGTTTCATGTTCTTGGCAGCTCTCCACCCCATAAATCAAGGTCCCTCTTTTTGACCACAGGCTGACAGGAGGCTTACAGGTCAATGGTGAGGGGCTGTGGAGAAAAGCTTCCCTCAAACTGGAAAACTGAAAGGATTTTTTTTTTTGTCATTTAAGGCTGGGAGACAAACCTCCTCACCAGCATTTTGTGCTTGCAGTACATGATTACTCTGAGATTTAGGAAGCAAACAAACAGTAATCATTAAGAGCAGTTTATTAAACAAAATAAATTTCTCCTTGTGGCGTTGACTAAAGAGCAGGCAATTTAGCTGTTCCTAAATATGAGGTTATGCCTAGATTTTTCTAAACTGAAATGACAGTTTATATACACTGGGTTTTTTTAGGTATGCAATCTTTTTGGGGGGTTTAAACAGATGAACTCTTTGATATCTCCTCTGTCCACAAGTACCACCATGTGCAAGTGATTGAAAATGGTGGTGTATGTGATTGAAAATTGTGTTGTAAATCTTAGTGCTGCTTCTAGCAAGTTGCAGAGGCTTGAATACATGGCACAAACCCACAGTATTTTATACCTGCCTGGATGTTTAACAGAGGGGTGTTTTTTCTCAGCCAGTTCAGTCAGATTCACTCCAGGCCCACGTTTGGGATGGCGAAATGAAATAGTTCCCATAGTTATTCCTAGAAGTTAATTAGCTGTGACAGTGGGAAAGTGACCACCTCATTGTTCTTGGATATTTATAACAAGGCTGTCACTTGCTAGGTTAGTCAGGTCATAGAGGAGACAAGGGTGTGAAGTCAGGTTTCTGGCAGCACACAGAGCTGAACCTGCATCATTGTGCTTCCTTGCCATCACTTGGATGTTGGCAGGAAGGATCTCTTGGTGCAGAGTTTGTAACACTACACCAGCTGAGATCCCTATCTTTGGGAAATGTGGCTTCGCTGCGCCGCGGAGCTCTGTAGGTGCATCTGCATTTCCTTCATCACATGCCTTGGGAGTTTGGCGTGGAAATAATGAAATGGAGGTGTCTTTTCTGCTCCTGATTCATGAGCTCAAGGTCAGACTTGCAGGGACAGAGCAGAGCTGTGGCACAGGGAGGGGACAGAGGACAGGGAGAGATGTCACAGTGCCATCCTTCAGCTGCGGTGACACCACCCTGCACCCTGCTGCCCATCTGCACCACGTGCTGGGTGCTCCATGGGGCACAGAGACAGCAGGTTTGGGGTTTTTTTGCCTCCACTTTATGCACGTTGTGCCTCAGGACTTACTGTAGCTATGCAGTTCCCTAATGCATGAAGAGACGTTTGTTTGACTCTCCAATTTTGCCATGTAATCAAGACTAAATGTGCTAAATGTGTTCACTGTAAACTGGTATCAGCACAGCTGAGCATGACCCCAGCAGCTGGGAATATTTCTGAGAGCATTTTTTGTGGTTTTGAGAGTTAAAAGAGCAAAAGAGTTACACAAGAGGAGGAAAAAAATCTCCCTCAAATTACATGTTTTGTGCAAATCAGTGGTATTTTATTGGTAATGATAGGCTAACCTGGAACAGATTATTTCAAAGATCTGTCTCATTTAGAGTACCATTTATAAATGTTGTCACTGCTCAGAAAAAGAGATATCTCACACTAAGAAAATTATGAGTTACCATCATGACAAGGAGAAAGCACAGAAGTTCATTTCAGTCTGTCTGTCATTATGATCCTTCAGTTTTAGTAGGAAAAAAACTTTCATACAACTTCTGCATGATTTGCAGAGTGTCATTTCTCTATTAAAATTTCCTGCCCATAAATAGTGTGCCAAATGTTGTAGTGGGTTTGTCATCTGCCCAATATTCTTCAGAGAAAGCAGCTGACTGTTGGCTTCCCTAATTATTTCTTCTTCTAATATTGTTTCCTCAGAGCTAGCTTGAAGGGGGAACAAACCCCAACTATATATATATATAATCAAGTAAACCCAGACATTTCTGTAAAAAAAAAAGAGAAAAAAAAAGGGGGAAAAAAAAGAAGTAAAGGTTTGGAACAAACAAGTTTCATGCAAATTTTTCTCTCTTAAAACTGGCAAGATTTCAATAAGCATTTTCTGAGAAGTATTTTATTTTATTTTATTTTATTTTATTTTTATTTTATTTTTTTCATTTTATTTTATTTTACTGAAAGGTGGGACACTGCTTTTTGCATTGCTACAAATCCCCACTGGAGAGCCAAGCTGGGAAACTGCCAAACCTCTCATACCTGCAGTGACAATGGGGAGCCATATCAACACACACAAACCCATATTTAACTAAACTGTTCAATTGAATTCTAATCTCCATCTAATCACTAAGGTAAAAAAAAAATAAAAATCTCCCTATTCATGCTTTATTTCTAAAAAATACCTTTATGAGGTAATACAAGTGCATGAATGGATGAGAGACTCAAGCACAATACACTGTCTACAAAGCTAAATGACCTGGGGGGGTCACATTCTATTAAATATCTCACCCATGAAACTCTCAGTTAAAAAGAAACTTTAAATGGAGTTTGGAAAGTCACTGAAGGGCCTTTCTTGTGGGTTCTCAGGGTAGAAGGTGATACAGAGGTGTGTTTTTGTTTTGCTTTGCTCCAAGCCTCTGTAAGCTACACAAATCAATGAGATTACAATAGAAGTACCAGTGGACACGAATTCACATGCAGTTGGGTACATTTTCTGTTCAAACCAGGGCTGCAACCTCCTGAACAGAGCATGTGTGTGTATTGTAGGGTATAGGGAGACCTCTCAGCCTTCCTGCTGCAGGGCTGTGTGCAGAAGAAAGCATCTCATCCCTGAGATGAGGCTTGGCATCTCTTGTGTGACTGCCAGGACCCAAATTATATTCTTCTCAGTATTGCTTAGTGGGAGAGATCACAAAAGGAAGGAGGTGCTCCCTCCTTGACTTCTCTGGGGTCATATTTGAGGTTAATTATGGGGGAAATGTGGGGTTTAAACACACAGTCCTCAAGTCAGGACTCGTAACACGGCCCCTCCTCGTCCTCTGCAAGCTGAATGGTTTTACCAAGGCAGCACTGATGTTTCTAGTAAAAGCCACATCTGAAGCAGGTATATACCTGATAGGGAACCAAAACACAATTTCATATGAGGATGCTGTGGAAAAGTTGTGAAGAACAAGGCTTTTGGGTGCAGCTGGATCTCAAGCACAGCTGCTCAGGTCTCTTGTTCTCCAGAATTGTGTTTGCAAAGCAGAAAGGTCTTCCCTGGACCACCTCCTCAAAGTTTTGGGTGCTTACCTTCTGGGTCTGAGTTTTGCAGACCCTCAAGGCCAGTCTGATCTGTGCTAATAATTGCCTGAGGCATCCCACAAAACTCTCTGAGAGTGTGATGGCTCCTCTTTTCTGATTTCAAGAAATTCCTTGCAAGTAGCTCATTCTCCTTCTGGCTTTCCTCCCTGTACAGCAAGGCAGGGTGTTTCCTTGATTTAACCTGGCAGTGAGAAGTACTGGCATGTACTTTTAACTGAAGAGACTCTCCCTGACCCAAGTTTTATACTTGTTTGGAAACCTTGGCAGCAAAAATAATTTCCCAGTGTCTCCCCATTTGTCCTGTTACTTTACCCTGTCTCCAAATCTCACCTTTTTTGGTGTGAATAGGCCAATGTGACCTCCTTGGCAAACACTTGTTGAAGATTAGAGCCAACAAAGTGTTGTGGGGGGCTATCAAATGTCTCCGAGGTAAGGCATGCATAAAACATGAGCACAGAGTCGTAAATAACTCGGCTCCTCTTCATTTATTTTAAAATAATGACGGTTGTTTAACTGGCTTAAAAGGGTTACTCTTTCACCCCTAGCTTGTTCCCAGCACCGTGGGAAAAGGCATGAGCACTGTTTAGTTTAAGGGATGTATTCATGCAAAACCTTTGCTGTACCTTCTGGAGGAAGCTGGAGTGTTTCAAGAAATAATGAAGGTGTGAATCATCACAATTCTGAATTGTCTGATAAGGAAATCTTTTAATCTCTCGTAGTAATGCAAGGGCTCCGATTGCTGCAATTCTCTTTTATAAATTGTGCAATAAAACATGGAAAAAATTATTGCAAAAGAATCCAGGATTATCAGCAGTCTTTTCCTTTGATATCAGTATTTCTGACCGGTGTTCTTTAAAGGCTTTTACTTGTTAGTTTAGTTTTGGGAGACAAATAAACTAATTAGTACTCTTTCTTCTTTTCCTCATTTTATGGTCTGTTCTTGGCACACTTAGAAAACATTTGAGCTTGAACAGTTAATTTTCAGTTGTGCCCGTTAGCAAGAATTATTCCCATTTTTCAAAAACAACATAAGAAAACAACCAGGATGAGATACTGGTTTCATTAAAAGTGTGTGCAAAGGATGAGGTGTTTCGTTGCTTACGTCTTTTTTTTTTTTTATATTTTAATATATTTTAAGTATTCAAATTGTACTAAAAAATATTCAGTTTTGTATGTGTGTGTTTAGTCAACAAAACCCTCAAGAGTTCCATTTTCAAAAATATTGTCATTGTTTCTGGGATTTGCTCTGTGTGTTTTCACAGGACCACATCTATGGTCTTTCACCAAGATTTTATGCTTTTATTTGTACAAAAACCACACAATGCCATAAGATGTTAAGACAGTGAACTGCTTGCTAAGATTTAGGCTTTTGGGGAGTCCTTTCAAGATCAAGAAGGATATACAGTCAAGCAAATAACTCAAATTAGAAACCTCAGAACCCATCTTTGATATGTGACTATTCTCATAATATACAGTAAGACTCTGATTAGGCTTTATCATATCATTGATCACTTCCTAGGCAGCAGATGCCCATTGGCTAGAGAGGAAATCAAACATTTATCCACTGCTACTCTGACTGTGCATGGTAAAAATGTATTTATAATATAAGACAAAGTCCTGCTGTAAAAGATTGGAAAAATGGAGCTAGAGAGGAAGAATGAGCTATAGCCATAAAGAATAGAGCTTGAAATGTTTGGGTTGGATTCTGTAGTGATTTACCCACCAGCTCCTTGCTCAGGTTGCTGCATGTCCCCTCAGCCTGCCCTGGGTGGGAGCTGCAGAGCAAGGGGCAGCTCTGCTGGGTGCCTTAGAGCATCCTCCATGCACACTGGTTTCCAAAGGCTGCAAGAAGGTGGAAAAACACTTCTTATAAACGGCATGTCCACTCACATTTTGGAAGTTTGTCAGATATTTTTATTGCTGGAATACCTTTTATAAATATTTGATGAGTGTGTGAAAAAAATCTGGAAAAATTGCATTGATGGTAAGATTGCTCATGGTGCTTTAATTATTTGGTCCATTTGCTTCATGCAGGAAGTTATTAGGTAAAATACCTTTGTGTGCAGATTAGAGATGTGTGACACACTGGCTAATTGTCTGGTTGTGCAGCTCAGATGAGATTTGGGCTGCCTGGCCTCTGTCACCTCCCTCCCTTCAGACAGCTCTTTACAGCCAGCAATTGGCTTGGGAAACAACACACAGTCCAGACTCTGCTTGTGTGTCAATCATGAGTGATTTCTTCCTACGAATAATTCCCAAACTGGCTAGGAAACCACTTTGGATGCTGGAGGGAAGAAGCCAAGTGACTATGAGCTGAGGGGGTGAGTGAATAGCTGAGGATGAGGTTGGTAATGCCAAGGGGAGACCACCTCTGCCCAAGGTCCTGGGCGTGGTTATGTCTCATGGGACTCAGAGGTGTGGTAGACTGACAGTAAAATATCTCTGGGAGGGCAAGAGAGGTCCTGAAGATGAGCTGAGACCCCATTGCTGCTGAATAAGGAGATCTCAGTATCTCAGGTGGTGGAGGCACATTTGTGGAAGAGGAAGAAGACTGAGGGGAATGCAAGAAGTAGCTGAACCATAGCATCTACCTGGTTTATGAGCAGTCCATGGGCTGAATGGGAGGACTTGACAGGCCTGGACTCCTCTCATGGGTTCTGAAGTGTTGAGATGGCAAAGGATGTGTGAGGAGAAGGGATTTCCCTCTGGAACTCCCAGCTGGCCCTGCCTGGAGCTCTGTGATGCTGGAGTGAGGTCACCCTGCTGCTCTGCTCTGAGCATATTTGTGGGCTCATGGTCCCTCTGACGTTGCTGCAAAAATGATATGGATACTTCTGCATGTGGGATCATAGAATCATAGAGCTCTGTCTATAATGGGCTTTAAATGCTATCTGATTCAGATACAATCTCATGGAGCATTTTGGACTGTGTGTGGATTGCTTGATTTCCCCTTGGGTTTCTTTAAACATGAGGCAATGGCACAGCAATCTAGAGATAACCCAGTGTAGAAAAATAATAGAGGTGCTTCTGTTGTTCCCTTGCCATTTTTACTTCCTTTCTTTTTCTTCGAAACCACCAGTTATTTCCCCGTAGGGCTATGAAATAACAGGAAACAAGAACACCCCAGCTAGGCAACATCTCTTCTGCAGAACTACGGGAGATCACATCCTGTGAAAAGGTTAATGAGGAACTGAGACTTTTTTTGGTCAGGATAAAGAGAATTATTCGCTTCCTGGTGCAGTAGAAGAATTCATGAAACCTTTTAGGAAATGGCATAATGTATTTTTAGTGTAAAATGAGGCTAGAAAAGAGTTGCAAAAAGCTGTACCATCGGTCTTGGATTTGATACATCCAACATTCAGCAGCTGCCGGTTTTCTTGCTTTCTTATTTCATTGAAAAAATGAAAGAGAAGTCCTCCTCTGTGCAGAGGACTTTAGAAAACATCCTTCTTTTCTCATTTCCTCATCAGATTCTCCCTAAAAAATGCTGGTGCTTTGTGGCTAGCACAGGTTCTTCCCGTGGGAACATTTTGCTACGTTTCATAAACAAAGATAAAGTTTGGATGTTTTGCAAACAACTTCTCCGGATTGGGTCAGTTCGGGCTTGGCCAATTGGGCCTAGGGGGAGGTCTCGGGCTGACCAATCTGGGGCACCTCTGTAAACTCTATATATATGGAATTCAAAACAATAAAGTTCTCTTCTCCTCTCTTTCCTTGTCTGAGAACTTGGGTCATTCCTCAGCTAGCGGCTCAACAGCGACAGTGCTGGACATTGACTCTACTGGACACCAGGCAGAGTGCACAGCTCAACCCTCACTTTCCACCTCTGAGAGGACTTTCGTGGCTTAGTGCCATTGCCATTTCCCTGCCTTCCTCTCCTGGCCCACAGAAGCTGCTTCCAGGGCTGCTATTATGCACACTCAGAGACATATTTTTTTCAATCTCTGCATTTTAATTACACGCCCTCCTTTTCAAAAGGCTGGATGTTTTGAGATAATGAAATCTTTCCACAGGTCATGCTGCTTTCCCTTCCTCTGGATTCCTCTATTAACAGAAAGCTACCGGTTTCCAGAAGGAAATTGTCTTGATTTCTTTATAGCCTCAATCTGTTCTCACCAAAGCCACTGGCAAACCTTCTGTTTATTTTTCAGGGATACAAAAACGAAGCCAAATGCCATCAGGCAGAGATCAGCACATATACTGAACCACGAGCAAGGCCTGGGGAGCCTACTTAAGTAATTCATTACAGCTTCTTTGAAATTCCTCACTAAATAGGTTTGGGGTTGTTTTTTGCCAGAAATGCTAGCTTGCTGAAGTGGAAACATTTTGTGGCAATGTACCAATTTCTGTTATCCTGAAGGCTATTTTTGGGTCCCAGGTGAAATTTTCTGGGGAGAAAAGGAGGCAATAAAGGATTTTTTATCTGTAATACTGTGCTGAAAAAAACGTAGCAACCATGGCTTCTGGGCTAGAATTGCTTTTAATTGTCTGAACACATCTGGGTAGATGGACCTAGCTCTTGGTTTCAGGTGTCTAAATGGAAAGCCATTTGAAAGAGGATTGGAAGGGGGTTGGGCTGGATGATCTTGAAAACCCAACCAAGTCAAACCAGCCTGTGACTCTGTGAAGTCTGTATGTTTGTGATGTGTAATTACTAAATGTTCCTATTTACATCTGGTTATGAAAAATAATGTTGGAGTTGAGAGGGCTGTCAACCTGAGGAAAGTAGAAGCTTCATTTAAGCCCAGTATTTTCATAAGGATTTGAATTCCATGTGTGTGACATTCCCTGTCACAGGGCACAACATTAATTCAGTGCTCAGAAGGCACTTAAAAACATCAGAGAGGAAGATCTTGTCAAGAGGTACCAGCAAAAAATTTTTTTAGTGTAAGAAATCACTGGAAACTGGGCAAGGGTGTTGAATTAAATCCATGCCATCTTTACCTTGTCCTTACACCTTTCTCTGGGAGTGTGGTCACTGTCCAAGCCAGAAGTCTGGGCTGAATGAATATTTAGTTCAGTCTGATGTGGTGGGGCATTTTATGCTATTTTAAAGTTTCCATGAAGGCATCAGAGAAAATCATTCCTGCCCCCCTTCAGCTGTGCCTGTTCTCTGCAATTAGCACTGCATGTCTGTAGCTGCACTGGCTTTTGCAGCTGAGATCTTCCATGAGGCTCTGAAGCTGTCAGTGAAGGAAAAATGATAATAGAGTCATGAGGAGTGCTGAGGCTGGAACAAGACCAAATACCCATCAGCATTCCACTGGTTTTGATCCATCACTGAAAGTAAACCAAAGTCAGGGATCCACATTAATAAAGGCATTCAAATACCTGAAGCTCACCAAAATCTCTCTGAGTAAAGTGTCTGAATATTTTTATAATCTGGGTTATAATGAAGTCAATGAATAACGTTTGTGTTAAATCAGAGTGTTGATTTGGTTGATTCAGGCTTGATGGAAATACAGGAAAGTTATAGTTACTCTAAAAATATTTAAAAGATGACATGGTTACCTTGCATTCGAAACATCACTATGAGCTTACCTCACTGTTGTGCTGCATTGTGCTGATGTCACAGGCAGGACACAGGCAAAAACATGAAGTAGCTAATGGTGAATGCTTGTACTCCAATAAAAACCAGATCAAGATTTGCCTTGTATGTTGATTATGATTTTATTTATAAGTAGGACATATTCTAAATATTAATATTAAATTATCTGCTTTGCCCAACAGTATAAGTATGAAGTTCCAGGTTTTTTGCTTAAATGCTGAGTCCCCATCTGTTGTATCCATGGTGACAGAAAGACTTTTGTTCTGATTCTTTTTCAAATCAGTGTTGTGATTCTTCATGATTTTGAAACTGCTTTCCAGCAACTCTAAAAATTAATGGTTAACCGAACAATCTCAGCTTTAGCTCAGTTATCTGTGTGCATGCACCCATTATTAAGTGGCAATCCACCTCCAGCAGCAAACCCTTTCATTTTGGTTTGGGTTCTTGTGTTGTGTCTGTAGGGATAGGATAATCTATTTGAAGAAAATCTGATGAAACTGCACCAAAGCTTTCCACATCCTTTATTGGGTAATATAAAGGTCAAGCTCTGCGTTTGTGGGAATTACTGCCTTCGTGGGAATTACTAGGAAGGGGAATACAGCCTCAGTGGTAGGAGTGAGCAATAGGAATGAGGGAGTGGGGTGATAAATCAGAGGAATACTTGCTGCAGTAGGTATCTCTCTTAATTACGAGAGCAATTTGCTCTTGAAAAGATAGTTAGGGTTTGTCTGTCATTCTATCTTGTGTGGAAATCTTTGATTAAAAAACCCACAAACATAATGTAAAAAGATGTGACTACAGGGAGAAGAGAGATTATAAAGGAAGGGTGTCCCTATGTACAGGTTGTGGAGGGAAGGAGCAAGGAAGGCGGAAGATACAGAAGGGTGTGCAGAAGAAATACCTTGGGAAGCAAGTGAGAAATATTCTCAGTTTTGATGGCTGTGGGAAGCTTTGGTTGTCCAGCCCACATGATGGACGACATGGGGCATTATTCCAATGGCACCAGCAAGAACCTGGGTTAGCCCGGAGTGTGGGACATGCCAGTGGGAAAATCAGTGTGGGACTGCTACAGCTCTTCCTCTTCTGTCTAGAGACTTTTCCCCAAGCTTGGACTGAATCAAATTAATACATATCTGATAGGAAACTTGAAAATCTTGCTGGTATTCATCAGGAGCTGCAGGTTTTCAGAAACCTTTTATTGACAAGCTCAGGCTGAACAAAATGAGGAAGTATTTCAGAGATTTGCTGTGCTGTAATTTGCCCTTGAACAAAAGTGAAGCTTAAAAAGGTTTAACAAACATTCCCACTTTTCATATACTTATCTGGGGTTCTGGCCTCGCACTTGGCTGTATACACGGAAGGTGAGGAGGGAGAAGCCTGCAGTGTGATTAATCTCCCTGACAAGGTCACCTGGATGAAATGTTCTTGACTGGAATGGGGCAGTGAAGGGTCTGCACTGATGCTACATATGTGGTTTGTCATTAACATACATTTACAGTGATTGACAGGTAAACTGAAATCTTATTCCTGTGACTGTGCAGAGCTTTTAAAATTTCACATAAGCAGCTTAAGTTTTTCTCTGTTTCCTCTTCAAGTGAATGTGCAAAACATTTGGCTCTGGCCATTCCTCACACTTGCCATGAGAGAGCTCTTTCCTGAGCCAGTGATGACAGAATGTGGTCCATTTTTTAAATGGGGATTTGCAAACTCAAACACATTCACAAATCAAGTTCAGTCAGGGGATTCCTCACATTCCTGCCCTGAATGGTCTCCAGACTCCATGAAAAATACAACTGGTCTGCACTCCATATGACCATGTTTTTTTTATTTTGCTCAAGGGGATGTCAAATGATAATCACTGTCAGCCGGTTTCACAAATGACTAGAAATTATTCTCAAAGTCAGTGCTATCAAGCTGGAAGGCTTCTAATACATCTTATGGTACTTCTGATGTACAGTAAGATGCAAAAATAACTCTCTTTTTTTACAAACAATTTGACTGATGGAAGAGATGCTTTTAAAATTTGACACTTTAGTTGGTGGAGTGGCAAGATGTTCTGCAGGACATGATCAGAGTTCAAAATGAACTTGATCAGACAGAGAGATGAACAGAGAACTTGTTAGAGGGATGAACAGGTGAATAAACAAAAGGATGTTCAATGTACCAACTGTGACATTTAGGAAGGGGAATACAAATGCCAGGTGGGTAGAGTCTGCTACCAGCAGTATGGAAGAGGAAGATATAGAGATGAGAGTGGAACACTGTTTTAGTCAGCAGCATGGTGTTGCAGAAAATGGAAATGCCACCCTAGGCTGAAATTGAGTTTTAAATAGTTTGTAGTCTTAAAAGTTCTTTACCAGTACTTCTGTGATAAATGCCTCACTTAGGTCTGATGACCATTTATCCTCTGCATAGTTGCTCCATTTATTTTTGCAGAGCTAACTCATCCATTACAGCTAGCTCTTAGTAAAGTGAAGCATCCAACAGGGAATGTTGGCTTATGGCAGTTGGCTTAAAGACATCTCCAAATTTAATTTGAAATAATTGATACAGGCCCACTGTGGCAACTCTTAAAGCCCATGTGCAGTGTGGAGTGCCTCATCTCCTTGAACTTGCTTTGTGAGAGTGAATTGTTCAGTGGAGAGAGACAAGGAGCTGCAGAGGATATCCCAGAGAGTCTTCCTGGGTCTCCCATAGTCTGGAGGAGCCCAAGGAAATCCACCAAGGCTAAGGTAACTTTTTGTGGCTGCATCTGTCCAAATTACTTGACTGTCATGAATTAATGGTGATAACGTGATTTCTATGTTGACTTAATCTGAATTCTGCATTTTATTCTCAGCAGTGTGGACCAAGATAAAAATGATCTTCCACACAGACTCTGATTTTCTTTTTTCTTAAAGCACAAGGAATAAGAAATACAGCTATCTTGCTTAGTTTCCCTGTGTTTTTCTTATCTGTATGTAACTCTTTAGCTGATACACAGTTAAACAGAAAAGGCTTCTTACCTGTGTGTTGTGTGTTGCACAAATTTGACAATAGTTTAGCTATTCATTTTAGCTTCTCAGAGCTTGGTTTAAAGTTTTACAGCAAAAGGAAATTTAAGGTGGTTTTCAGTGGAGGCAGAACAGACTGTATGATTGAAAAGTGGAATGAGTTTTAACTGAGCAGTCCGGGGTCCATCTGAACACTATCCTTTTCCTTTAGGAGTTTCACAAACTTCGTTTAGGTATAACCTGTTAATATGTAGTCCTGACTCATCAAAGGAGGGCTGGGCTAGATGACAGCCTTGAAGTGGCTTTATGGCCTTTAATTTCTATGACTTCTTCCTTTCTGTTGCTTATGTCTGTATGACCTCAAACTGCTTGTAGATAAGTGAGTGAAATATGTTTCCTTTGCCTCTCTGAGTGCAACATCAAAATGAAGCAAAGCATGGAGAAGTAGGATAGCTGAATGGAGCTGTCAAAGTCTAAAAGATTGTCTGTCTGCAGACACCCTCTATGCAGCAGCCTCTGCTCACTGCTTTACTTGCAGAGATAAGCTGGTCTTATCTGGAAATATCTCTGTACTTGAAACTTGTAGGCAGAGCAGATGTACACACCTCCTCATAATGTGGAGTAACCTGTGAGGTTGGACTATCTGGTCTCATAAAGCAGAATCTGTCATCGACAATCTGCTTTTTGAAGTTGCTGCATGGGTTAAGTGTAGAGTGTCATCTCCCTCTGAAGATAAGATCAGAGGCTGGACCTTCAATGCAGCTGTATCTAAATGTGCTTGGCATTTTCCTTTTACTCCTTTCTCTCTCATGCAAACGCATACACAGCTAAACAAAACACAAGAAAACAAGTGGAAATAATTGGAATAAACCAATCTAATATAAAATCTTGATCAACAGCCTCAGCCTCTGCAAAGCTTTAAAAGCATTTTTGTCTGACTTGGCTGACAAACCCCCATCACTCTAAATCTTGTTCCTGGGGTTTGTACCTTAGTAACCAGGAAGATTCCTCCCAGAGAGACTATTGCTCTTGTTTTTCCTACCAGTAGTGCACAAATTACACAGACCTACAGTGCTGCTCTTCTAAGCTGTTGCCTGAAGTCAGAAACAGAATGTGATGCAGTCCCCAAGGAAGGTCAGAGGCAGCTCTTGATGTGTTGGGTCCACAGGCACAGATGTTGTGCTGTCACCAAGGCTGTCCTGGGGGGCTGTGGGATGAAAACTCCAGCTCTGGGGACAAGGAAGCCAAGCTGAGGCCAACATCCCTGGTCTGTCCTTGAGAACCATCTCACAATGGAGCAGCAAACCCTCCAGCTCATTTCTTCCTCCAAGCCATTCGCAGGGTTTCCCAGACTTGCCAAGTTATGAGAGGTGTGTCTTGTGGCTTTTCTTCCCTGCGAGAGAAGCGTGAGATTTCTCCGACCTTTAGAGGAAATTATGGTTTCTCTCCACAGTGTGTAGATGGTTGGAATAGTCAGGCTCTGTCTTTTGGATTGATCTTCCCAAGATCAATCAAATCTGCAAAATTCCCAGCCAATTAATTCTTGAGCATTTTATTATTACACTCATCTGAGCTACACAGCTATGGAAAATTCTCTTGGTATTTTGGATAAATTGAAAATACTTTTTCTATATACTCTGGAATAAGCATGCATTATCCCTAGAAGCAAGATTTCTCCTATTTTCCCTAAATGCAAGTTTAATATTTATTGAAATCTTCTGTTGATTAAAAGCTCTGAATAGTGTATCCAGAAGAATAATCGATATTTTAAATGCACTCAGACATATTAGCTGCTTACTGGTTACATAGAGAAATAATGAACTAGCTATATGAGAAGGTAAAATTTATGAATAATTCATAGGCACATTAATTTATTCAGTTTTGCCTTTTGAATTGATTTGGCAATTATTCTCGTACTGCACATCATTTACAAATGCTTAGATATAAATATTTACAGTTGCAAATTTGCGGTCAAATCATTTCTGTTCTCTGATTGAATGGCTTCTGTAGCACACCAAGCAGTGCAAATTGTGAATTTTACTGTTAAATACACAGCTCGGTGGAATGTGGGTGCAGGAACTATCAAGTAAAGTGGATACATACTGACTGCAAATATGGCCAAACTAATGTATTTTAAATATGACTAAATATTTGCAGGTAGGTTTTCTTAATTTCTCGTTGCAATAGGAACAAGGGAAAGACCCCATGTGTTGTGCTACCCCAGACAACAAAGACTAATGTCCTTTGGCACTGATATTTTTATTGTTTATTCAGCTCTTCTCACTTTTTCCTTTGTTTGCGATTTTTTTTCCTGCTGATTGTGTTTTACATCTTTCAAGGATGATTGCAACATTCAGGAAAATGAGAATTCACTCTAAATGGGGATGACTTAACCCCACAGTGAAGGTATATAAAGAGAGGATCCAGAAACAAAACTTTATGGATCTGTGAAGAAATTGATGGTCTGAGTGATAGGGCTAATTCACAGTGGCTTACTTCAGCCAAAGGGGACTTGCCTCCTAAACTCCTCTTGTACTTACTGGAGAAGGAGAGACTTCTCTAGAGGATGATTCAGAACAGAAGCCTAGTTTTAAGTGCTCTGAATCACTCTGCTAGTCTACTTATTTTGAACGGTGCAGTTTATCTTCCCTCCATTTCTCACTTGTTGCCCTGATTGATGAGTAAGGATTTATGCAGAATGAATGAATTTCACCTTTTATGAATAAGGCATAGCATTGTAAGCTTTTAGAGAACTTGATTTGAGACTAAGAACAAGTGAAAGCATTAAGGAGTCTTATTTTGTATTTTATATATTTCTCTCTCTGAACAGTTAGAAGAACCTTAAAATTTTCCAGCTTTAAGCATTTAAGCCATTTAATACACTGCAATAATTCAAAGTCACTTATTGTGATTTTTTTGTTTTCTTGAAGCACTCCAGAAAATTGTTTTTCCAAAGTTCTTTCACTTTGAAATGCCTGCACAGAAGCACTTGAGGCCAAAAGTAAAGCTAATCCATTTGCAGATAGCACGTTCAGAAAAGAACAAAACCTGTGAAATTACAAACAGTTTGTTCTGAAGAAATAAAGACAGACACATTAGCATTCAAAGCAATCCTAAAGCAAAAGTAGGTATTTCATTGAAAACACATTTGAGAAAAGAGAGTGGATGCTCAGGTGGTCTTAAGGCCAGACCAGTTGTAGCCTGGTAGGGATGCAAAGGACGCTCAAAGGAAATATGTCACTGTGTGCAGCTCATGAAAGGGCTTGAAACCATGTCCAAACTGTTTGTGGCTATTCCCATCCTGGGATGAAGTACTCATGCTCAGAGCAAAGTGTTACTATTACAGCAGAGCAAAACTGCCAGAGCTGCTGCTCTCAGGGAAGCAGCATCAGAGACCACCTTACATCTGAGTGAGTTCTGGGTCAATGTGCTGAGCTGCAGCAGATGCCCAGGAAGGAAACTCCTGACCAGCAGCCTCCTCAGGGCCTGCTGTAAGTGTTGCCCTCCTTGGTGGACCCTCTGTGTCTTTTTCTGTGTGGCACTGGGGATGCACAGGGCTGTGGATGGCATCATTCTGGTACATCAGCATCTTGGGACAATGTCTGCTGATGCCTCTGAGTTGAAACTGGGTGACTTAAAGGCTTCTCCAGGTGTTGAATAGTGCATCTCTGTAAGGTGGCCGCCAGTAGGACATTCAGGACATCCAGTTGCCAGGGGCTGCTCTGCAGGGACCTCCTGTCCCAGGCACCCACTGGTGGTCCCACTTGTGACACTGATTCCCTGCTAATATCTGCTGCTCTTTTCCTGTGTCTTTGTCACCCCCTGGGACAAAACCCTCCTCTGGGAGCTCAGTAAGATCCCAAACACCCCCATGAATGACTTAGCATTAACAGACTGTTTTAAATATGATTTCCATTATGGGCAAGGTCCATGTGGGGTCTGCTCCAGCTCAACAATGCTGTAGCAGGGAAGCAATGAGTGAGCTCCTTGGAGCTCTGTCAGGTGCCTGTAGCATGTGTGTGCTCCACTTGAACTGAGAAGAGGGGAGGCCACAGGGCCATTGCATAGAGGTGAGAAACTCTTTGCTGGTGAGTTCAGTGACGGTATAAAGGATGCTTGAACTTGGCTTCCTGCTCATGATGTGGTACATTGTGGAGCAGCATGCCTGTGGTTAACTCTTCCTGTCATGGGTGAACAGCCAGAAATGATATTTGCCTTTTTGTGCAGTGCTAAAACACTCTTGTAGTCTCTTCACATTTTTAGCTGAAAAGCAGGAATAAAATTCTGCTGTCAGTAAAATGAATTGTCAGAACAACTGCATGTATGAGTTTAATTTCACTTAATATTTAATGACTAGCTAGCTTTTCTTGGGATAATGATTTCACAAGAAGAGGAAGATCAGAGCAGGCCTCCTGCTAGTGTAGCACAGCTACAGCAGGAACTGCAGCATTGCAAGATCAATACAGCAGAATGAGATCCTGCCATCTGTAGTCATCGTGGGTAGCACTCCACTCCTCTAGTCCGCACTTGGGTCAGTAGGACTCTGCAGAGGAAAGGACACATTCAGTGTTTATGGAGGAACAGAGTTTGACCCTAACTGCAAAATGTTCCTTCCCTTGGAAAGAATAAACTGGGCATGGCTTAAGACAATCCTTGGTATCTTCTGCCTTTTATGAGAGAGGTGAGGTGTCTCCTCACAGATCTCACATCATAAGTCTGTGCTGTCCAGCCCTTTCCACATAAATTCTTCCCTCAGCTATGTAATGATGACATTATTTTATATAAAGAGGACTTCTATACACTGTTTTCCACAATATATTTGGATCAGCAAACATTTCTGTATGGCAAACAATGCTAAAAACACTCAACCATCAAACAGTATAAGTATCTGTATGGTTTTGGCATCAGTGTCAAAAGTAATGTTTCTATGGTCAGCAGGTTAGCAGATGTAGGTGGTTGTGGTCTGTCGCTGTTGAGCCGCTAGCTGAGGAATGACCCAGGTTCTCAGACAAGGAAGGAGAAAAGGTGTCTTTATTATTTTGATTTCCATATATATAGAGTTTTCAGAGGTCACCCAGATTGGTCAGCCAGAAACCTCCCCCTAGGCCCAATTGGCCAAGCCCGAACTGACCTCAATCCGGAGACGTTGTTTGCAAAACATTCAAACTTTATCTTTGTTTATGAAATGTAGCAAAATGTTCTCACGAGAAAGACCTGTGCTAGCCACAGTGGTCCACACAGAATAGGTGCTGATTTGTTCCCTCACAGTTGTATTGGCTCTGCAGGGCTAAAAGTCTTGTTAGTTCTTGTCCTTGGCATTGTCAGATGCATTACCCTGAATTTTGAGAGTTAGGAGGACAATTAGGTACAGGGAGGGAACAAGAAGACCCACAGCATATGTTCAGTCTGCAGGTGAACAGTACTGCCTGTGCTAACCCCGATCCATGTGCATAAAGATGGTCTGGGAAGTTAATTATGAGAGGCAAAAAAAAAAGAGAAAGGGCTGTAGGAATTTGCTCCAAATGACAGCAAATGCAGTTGGCAGGATGAGTGAAACTCAGTCCCTGAAGAATCCCTCCAGGATATGTAGCTTCCCTGACACAAAGTGAGTGGGCTTATTAGCTGGATTTGATGACTAATATCATTTGCTACCCATAGCCAGACTAACACGTGTAATTCTTCCTTTTTCTAATTTTTTTTCCTGCCGTTGGATAGGGGCCAACTCCATAGATAGGGGCCAGCTCCATAGATCAATTTGTTTATTTGTGGTGGGGTTTTTTTCTATGATGGATGAACCAACTGATAGTGCCATCACCGCCTTGTGAACCCAAGGATAAATTCACAGGCTGTTCGCAAAAGCACAGCCTGATACCTGTCATCTCCACTGAGCAGGCACTGCTCCCTCCTCCCCAGCCTCTCAGGATGGTCAGAGGCTCCTTTTCCTTGAATGTTTTATTTTTCACTGAGCTGCACCGTGTGGTTAATTTTCCTTCTTACTTTGCAGCTTCTCCTCACCAGCCTGCACTGTTACGTGGGTTTATTGTGAGATCACTTTGAGATCTCACAGCTCGCTAAGCGCGAGGCGCAGTGAGGAGCAGTGGCACAGATTTCAGAGGATATGGCTAATTTCTCTCCTGGCTGGCATTAAGGAGCAAATAACTGAAGATTTGTACCTGTTCATTTGAAATAAATCCCTAAAGGTTTGTGAAGACAGAGGATGGTTTTTAGGCATGGCCTGCCAGATGCCAACAGGGGGAGTTTCAGCTCTGCCTCAGATTTAGGCCTCTGACAGTCTCCTCACCTTTGCTGATATTGATCATGAGGGATAAAAGTTATTTATTTTCCCACATTTCAATAACATTTCTTAACGCCTCTTTCCTTTAAAGAAACACTTCCGCAGCTCTTCTATAGATTGAAAATGAAGGCGCAGTTCATATCTCTTGTTGAAATCCTTTTAAAAAGAGACCAGTGATGGAACAGTTCTACACCTCGCTTTGCTAGAATGAAAGAAAGCTAATTTTCCTCTGAGACAAATGAAGAGCAGATTTTAGAAAGCCATCTCCATTTTTCCTTCTTCCCTGAAAATCCTGATGACTGAGGCACAGCTGACATCTCTTGCTCATTTTGCATAAACTCAGATTTGAATGATAAAATTTTAGAAAACCAAAAATCTGCCTCTGGCCTATCAGTTTAAATCAATTAATTCATAGTCAGATAGAAAACAAATGTAAAAAAAAATTATACCTCTTTGATATGTTTGTTTGTTTAAGGGGGAAGTAAATGGGGAAGGACCTCAATCGTGAGGAGGCAAAGCAACATCTTATGGGAATGAAGCTCAGTCCTTAGAGTGGGGGTGTAAACCATGCTTGTGTAGAAATGAATGGAAGAAGGCTTTTTGGAGAGACATTTTGTCTCCTTATAAACAGGACAGATTATGTCTGAGAAATGCTGCAGTCCGTTCTGCCAGGTCCAAGCGAATTGCAGTTTCTTTTCTTTTCACAAAATTTCTGCTTTCTTATGTGAAAAATTGTTTTGGAAGCTGTCTTCAAAGAAGAAGGACTGTGGGGGTTTTTTGTAACAGAAGCGTGATATTTCCAGTTGCTACTGAAGAGGGTACCTTCCATATAATGAGCCTCTAGGGTTCACTCAAGTTGCATTTCAATCATTTCTTGCAGCCATCCAGACCAGACTTCAGCTGCTGAATCTGCTTCATTTCTGGGTGTGAAAACACAAACAGATTAAATCCAAAGCTCTTGAGAAGAAAGCTGAAATGTCCTGAGTCATCCAATGAGAGTTAACACCAGTTCCTCTTTTCAGAGACTTATTACCTCTGGCTCTGAGCTCCAAAACGACGACTACTTTCAACTACAATGTCTCAGCTGACAGGGTCCAGAGCTGTGATCTTGTCAAGCGAGAACAGGATGGAAGAAATCGCCCTTAGGCAGACTTGGGAAAATCCTGGATAATGGACTCCCTCCTAGTTTGTGGAAAGGGCATTTTTAAGGGATTAAAAATTCTTCATCTTCCACTTGGCATCTGAAATTTGACCACACAAGCTTTGTCTTTCTTTTCATACCCACCCACAGGAAGGCCATGCTCTGTGTAATGTACAAAAACATATAAGTAAGGATGTCTGTGTATATATGTGTGTACATATATACATACACACACACTGTAATTGCCTACTTCAGAAATCCAAATTAAAATTCATATCTATAGCAGTGATACTCATAATTTCACTCAGTCCAGTTTTGCAGTCAGTTAAAAACCTTTTTAATTAGTAGCTATCAGCAATCCTGTGAGTGGGTTGCTGAGTAGAGAAGGTTAATGCTCTATCTGAGGGGGAAGGGAGACAACTTACCGCTGTAGGAATTAGGACATTTTTCTTGATTTGATGAAATTGTGTTGGAGAGAAATCCGCTGTGTCTTGATATTGACATAATTGCATTGCATATACTGAAACATCCCTCTGTAATGGACTGATCGTGCGCATTTACCAAAGGGCAAGGATGGCCTGGTGCGGTTTGCCGAGATGCTCTGTCTATTCCCATGCCAGCAGACCAGCCAGGAGGGGTGAATGCTTCCAGGGGTATTAGGAGGGATGCCAAGATCAGTCAGGGCTGGCAGGTTTTACTGGGACAGTTGCAATATTGTGGTAATACATCTGTCTGGGCACGGCTCTTGAGTCAGAAATGGAGAGTAAAAGTAATTCCCAAGGATACCGAAGTAGGTCATCTCCATCCCTGACTGTGACCCAAATATTTCCCCTGAGAATGAAGCCTCATTTCACACCCCAGCCAAGCAGTGTGGAGACAGGGCTGGAAACCATTCCAGTGCTCCTGTGTGTGAACTCCTGCTTAGAGCCCAGACTGGCTGTTGAGGCCGCTGGCAGAGAGTGAAAGAGAGGAAAGGCATGTGGATGTAGGGAGGGTGTTCAGAGCAAGAACTGAGAGAGGCTGTGTCACAGGATTAAGGCAGCTCTGCGAGCTTGCACAGCTATTTCCACTGGCGCTGTCCTCACACCTTCTCTGAGAGGAGGTTTTGGTCCTGAGCACAAGGACTGTCTGTACACTGCGGGGTGCATTGCCATGCACCACACAGACACAGCCCCTGGCCACGTCTGCTCGTGTGGACACGCCAGTTTGCACCATGCCAGGGTGTACCCTGCCTGCTGGAGCAGGGAGCGGTGCCCACGGGCAGGGAAGGAGCTGTGGGACACAAATACCCTGGCTGGGATGGCTCTGGGAGCAGGCCCTGCTGTGCCCAGCCAGAGGCCATGCTGGGGACCAGGCCTGCACCTCATGCCTGCCCAACTGGCCTCAAGACAACACTCTGTTGGTTGCACCAGTGAGGATCCCAAGGCTATGGTCTCTAATTGTGAATCTGCTCTGTGTTTGGGAAGCGTACAAAATGTTGCTTGGGAAAATGTTTGGGAAGCATGCAAAATGGCTGCAGCAGGACATGGGGCACATCTTTCTGTGCCTTTGACCAAGAAGACAGAACTACTGCTGTCACTGCACCATGTAAAACACTGAGGATCATGATTGTGTTTCAAACAAGATAAACCAGGTAGGCTGCTGCATGCACCACATGCACAGCTGGCTTTGCAAATCACAAAATCAGAAGCCTTGGGAAAGAGTAAGTAGGAAAACATCAGTTAACTTGTAGTATGACAGTGGACATCTTCATGGAAGTATGTTAAAAAAAAATTTTAATGCTAAATGAAATATCAATAGAAAATGCCTGATGTCTCTGCCTATGTCTCCCCAGCAGGCTTACATGGACAGTAAATAAAACAGTGTGCTTTTATGGAGTAAGTCCAAGATGCTGTCAAGGATCATATATCTTTTAGTCAAAAGTGATGTAGGATCATGCTGTCTCTGAAGAGAAAAGGGATGACTACAGAGGGGAAATATCTGTAGAAGAATTGTTGGTTCTGAGAGCTGTGTGTTTAAAGCACAAATTCCCATAAAACACTGCTAGGAATTAGAGAGGAATGAGAGGCAATGCTTTAGAACAGAACAAACGAACAAAATAGGAAGCAAGTAAGTTGCATCTACCATGTGCCAAAGAACAATAGTACTGAGTCAAAACCTGCTGGACTTGGTTGGGAATGCTGTGGTTTAGCAAGACCAACTGAGCTGAACTGGAATGCTCTTTTTGTCTTTCAACAAGCCTGTGAAGGCTGGCAGAGATCTGGTCAGCTGTTCAAGCCCTGCTGAACAGCTCTCAGAGTTCAATTTTTGTATCTGATTAGGAGCCCTGCAGAAAAATTAACGGTCAAGCAGGTTGCATTTGAGAGGTGTGTGGAATGGGTTCATTCTGCATGGAAGAAAAACGTTTGTTGCCTCAGAAAGAGGTGTCCTCGTGCACTCTTCTGAAGCAGGGGATTGCTGTGTAAATAGGAATGTCAGCAGCAGTTTGGGGAATTATTTCATGCTTGTGACGTTACACAGATTAGTTTAGCTCTTTGTCTAAGGGCTCATGTCCAAATTGATTTAGGTCCAAGTCAGAGCTAGCATAGATTTGGTCCTGCACCTTGCTCCCTCCCTTCTTGCCAGCACTGATATTTGCATGATCATGTCACGAGCCAGTTCAGAGAAGCAAACTCCTTAAAGACCTCAGCTTTTTTCTGCAGAGTTGCTTTTTACCTGATTTGACTCCCTGAACCAGCTCACGGCAGGGTCATAGCAAGGCCTGGTACTGGCACCCAACATCTTGCTGGAATTTGTGGCTGGGCTGAGAAGGAAATGGCAGGACCTGGATTAGCTGAACTCTTGGGGAACCTCAATTTACAGCAATTTACCCTTCCTCCTGCTCCACTGCATCCACTTACAGACCTTCAGCCCCCTTGGATGTTATATCCAAGTTTATTTGACTGCAAACCCTTAAACTGGACTTCTGCACTCATCAGCATAAAGTGTCCATTTGGGTTTGGGAAATGCTTTGGATTCTCCTCTTAGAAGGCTTAAATCTCACCACCCTGATTGCTCTCTCTCAGGTCAAGGCAACAGGGTGACAATAGAGTGGTAGAAAGACTCCCTGCTCTGTAGCTGAAGTGATGCTGACTTATTTTGGGCCCACCTTGGGAAGGCAAATGGGTTTAGTGTCAGTGTCTTGACCTCATCCAATGCTGGTGAATCTTGCCATCATCACTCATCTTCTGGGCATAGGCAGGCCATGCACTCACATCCATTTAATATTAGGAAAATATCTATGTATGAAAAGAAATAGAGGTCAGGATGGCAGTGATTTGGTCCCATCTTTTCCTTTAAAGGGCCCAGAGGTATCAACAGAAATGTGCACTTTGGTGTTACTGGTAGAAAACAGGGCTTTCAGAGGTGGTCTCAAATGGTGTCCCCTGGGAACTTGCCTTGCCAAACAACAATGTCTCCTTCAGTTCAAAGAAAGTCAAAGTATTTTCAAAATCTGGCACGTAAGTAACAGTTGCAGTTGCTGCAGAGATGTTGAGCAATTGTAGCTGAGTGTGAGAAGTGGCCTGTGAAATCAGGAAAGGCGGGAAGAAGTCTCAACATACAATTTCTCTCCTAAGTGTGGGCTCCACATTTTGTGAAGACCTGAGAGCCTGACTGTAATTTCACCTTTTCTGACAGTTTGACTTCTATTTCCATTTGCCAGCCACTGTCATTATTTTATGCCTTCATCTCACATCTGTTTGCCATAGCAATTTCTGTTAACTCTATCCCAGTTTATGTGTTTTAGCTACTAATGGCTTCAGGTGGAGGGACTTGATCTTCCTTCCCTAATGTTTCCTCAGTGCTCCTTTGTTGCTGGGTATGGGATGCAGGATTTTTTTTTCCCCCAGAATGAGGCTGTAGTTACCTGAGGGTTGAAAAAATGAACATTGTAATTCAAGGCAGTAGCACATAGCAGTGTAGAATGTAAATGGTGCTTTTCACTTAGCCTGGTTTCTTACAATCCCTTTTTTCACCAGGAGCAGACAAGTGACTATGCCAATAATTAAAAGGAATACACCTGGAGAATAAGCTGCATAATGAGTGCCCCAGAAGCTGAAACTTCAGCTCTCTGATTGTGCTTTAGGTCCCCACAGACCTAAAATACAGAAGCCAAATTCCAGTTTAGAGCTGTGTGCTTTCAGATGGTAGCTCTGGTATCAGCACCAGTTAAAGAACATATTATTCTTATATTAATCGTCCTTTTCCAGTGCATGCCTCAAAGTGATGCTTAACAGGAGGAAGACTAGGGCAGAAATAAATGCTGAAATGTGACAACATACTTTTCCTATGGTTTATCCATGGCCAGAAGTGAAAGCAATGATCTGATAAGTGTTTTTAGTTTTAATATACCTGAAGAGGGGAGAGAATTACTCCCACAATGGAGTTATCTATGGCTGGTTTTGGTCATATGGAAAATACGTGGTTTCTATGCCCAGGGGTGAGGGGACAAAATCTAGAGTAGCTGTACACTTTTATGTATGAGTAAACTGGCTGTATTTCTCTCTTATTCAAAAGATATTCATCTTGCTTTTTAATCTTAGAATATAAGCAGGGCTGAATCTCAGAGAAAAGGCTTGGAAAAAAACCAGTAAATTTCTTTTTCTTGTTATACAGCTTAGGATACCCTTTTATGAATAAAATAGCATGGCCAAACGTGAAGTAACAAAGGAATTGTGAGCAGTGGCCAGCATGTGGAAAGTCAAAACTATCTACAGCTGAATAACATTCTTATTAGAAATGAAGGGCAAACAGGAGTATAATTTATTATTGCCTTTCTATGTGGCTTCAGAGATCACATAATCCAAAGTAAAAAATGGCATGCATATGTTCCCTAAGATATTCTTTAGCATAGAGGGGCTATATATCAAAACCTTATTTCCTGGTAATGAATTTTAAATAAGTGCCCAGGGCATCAGGTCACTGATGTTTCCACTTTACAAACTGGGTGGGCTATGAAAGCCCCTAGAGCCCTTCAAAGGCACCTTAAAAAAAAGATCCCTAGCTTTAACTGACCAAACTTTTCAAGAAAAATACCTGAAACAATTAGGAGAATGAAAACCAGGAGGTCAGATTACTTGGCCCATGGCTGAGGATTTACATAAATAGGCCTAACCTTTGACTTGAAAATAAAAGGTAAGTACAGAGCCCTGACAGAACAGCAGGTCATTGGTATTTACTCTGTAAAGTACTGCCTCTGATGCTATGACAAAAATGCCAGGAATTCCACTGATCACTGTGTGCTGATAGGGCTCAAAGGTATGCAGCCAGCTAACAGAAACCCAGCCTACCTGACTGATCGAAACTGCATTACTCCCACGCGTTTATAACCCGCAATCTGCCAGCGTGGGAAAGCGTGCAAGGCCTGCGACTAATTCCTCAGGAAAAAAAAAAAGGAGAAAGTCGCTGTCTTGAATAATTTTTAATTTTTTTTTTTTGGTGGTTTGGGGCAACATATAATAAAGTTAACAAAACTTTTTAGAGTGAGCATCTTAAGGCATTTTCTTCACAGTGGGTGCTGTTGTTCAAGAGGCTCCAGAGCTGATGTTGCCCATGCAGGCTGAGATTGATACCACATTCAGCATCGTGGGACTTTGTCAAAGATAAGCTGTGCTACAAGTAATGAACTGGTAGCCAGCTGTAGGAAGCCAGTCCCTGGCTCAGTTTTTAACTGAGGAAACTCTAGACAGCAAACCTGCAGGAGAAATGCCATGCTGTATGTTTGTGCTACATTTTGTCAAGCAATGGCTCTGTGCTCACAGGTCAGAGAGGGAAAGGTGAGCAAAACAATTTTTTTTTCATTTTTAGCTCTAATACGATAGCAAAGATGTTTTAGACTTTTTTTTTTTTTTATTTTTACATTGATAGCAGAGAAAAGAGGACCCCTGTGAAACTGGAAACAATAAGGGCAGAGTTTTTATGTTCATGTTTTATAGAGAGAGATTCAGTTTCCTGTTCCAGTTTGAGACACGAGCACACACCAAGTATCCTGCAGGCTGTTTCAAACTTGTTTTGCTAATTAATCAAAAGTGATCCATTACAGAAAACCTGCAGGAATGTCAGAGATGGATGCTTCTGCTCTACTGTTTTTGACTTGCTTGTTGCAACAGAGGGAGAAGCTGTTAGTGCCTGTCTGGTAAATTATTGAAGGATGGTGTAAGAGAGCCTGCCGCCTTTCTCTTGAAGGGCCAGGCAGCCTGGGGCTAGGCAGCCACATGCTGCTTTCCCTGCCTGCTAGGCCACTGTGGGGCTTTGGAGGGAGGTGGAGGAACACCCTACAGCTGGGTATTGATCAGAGCAGACAGGCTGGTCCCATGCCCTGGGCGCTGCCTGGCCAAGCCCTGGGGTTGGGAAGCTGGGCAGGCAGTGGTGAAGCAGAAGGAGGCAGTGGCCACCTGAGGATGGTCAATCAGGGTGTCCTGGTGAGGAGATAAGTACCAGTCCCCCTGTGCCCGGCAGGTTTGAGCGCTGTGCGAAGAGAAGTCCAGCCCAGCACCCGAGTCTGACCAGCATGGCCTTCACAGGGTACCACTGGGCACAACTTCCTTTCCCCTCTGGCCAACAGGCAGGAACACAAAGGGAAGTAAAATAATTTGAGGGACATCCAGTCTGGAGGATGTTCATGGTGACTACAGCCCCTTTGGTGTTAGTCTTTCTGCCTCCCCTTATCAGGCTCAAATGTCTCCTCCAGTGGACCCCTCTGCCCCTGCTCTTCCTGGACAGAGCAGAAGCCAAGTGGCCTCTCCTCTGAGTCCACTCTGTGATCCCCTCATGCTAAGAAGGCCAGACTGCTTTGGTATCCGTGTGTAGCTGTGCTGTGCTGGCACTGTGTCACTGTGTCACCAGAGCACTAGGCTTGGAGGCCACAGGGCAGAGGTGTTACCTGTGCAGTCCCAGTGCTGTGCTACCATGTGCTTGGTCTCGTGCATGCTGAGCTGTGTTCTCTGCCCTGCCCTCATCATCTGCTTCTGTTTTGTAGGCAGGCTGTTAGGGGCTGCATCCTTTGTGGAGTGCTGTCCATGCACTGTCCACTCACAGACTGCTCTTGAGTGCTCTCAGACTAGATTTTGGCCAGTGAGGTAGGCTTTGTGGAATGTTGAACTTTGTTCTCTTACCTTGACCAGTGGGGCAGCAGACCTAGGCCGTACTCTTCTTCTGTTTCTCTTTTTACTAAAATGTCCGGTATGTAAATCCTCTTACCCCATTTTACCATCCAAAACATGTTCTGGCTTCCTGTGAAATGCCTAAGGGCAGCACTGAATTCATCCTTATGTGATTTCTGATGGTAGGGGCTTTTCATTAATGGCACTTGTGCCACTTCATTCTTGCAAAGCCACGGGAAAATATTTAGTATGAGAGGACTTTCAAAACATTATGTTGCCATTTTCTTTCTTCACATAATTATTTGCTTTTTTTAAGATCACTGTTAAATGTGGCATTGACCCTGCCATTCTGTAGTGGCTGTTAAGGTCATGCACACGGTAGCTTTTCCTTCAGTCTCTGTACCTAACAGAGCAATTCACCTCTTCATCCTCTCTTTTAGCTTCTGTCTTGGAGAGACAGCTAAACTTCCACTCCCTGCAAGAGCTGAATTGAATCTGTTAGGGAAGACTGTTGGGGCTGGATCCTGTTCCCAGAAAGTCCTCTTTAGTCCCACCAATATTGTTTTGTCCCCAGCCAATGAGTTCTGTGCCTCTCTTCCCAGATAGAACCAAGAATTTCATATTTTAATGAAATGAGATTTTTTCTTCCCCAACTCTGTATTGGTTCAACACATTATTTATTCCTCCTCTCATCCACTTCCTGTAGTGCCTAATTAAGGTAAGACTGGCCCTGTAAAACCCAGATCAGCCCATCTTGCTTTCTTTTGCCTATAGATTTTTCCTCAGACTTTAGGAAGACCACAACCAAGACCAGAGATTTGGGTACCTACATTCAGCCAGAGGTTATGATGCCCCTTTTTTTGCTCAGGTTGGTTGTCTGCTCCTCTCCAGGCACAGTGCTGTCCCCAGCTCCATCAGAGGACTCTCTTGAGCAGCACCATCCCCTGAGTTGCTCATCAGAAGCTCTCCACCCATTTGTAAACTCCTCCAGCAGCCTCATGTAGCTCAGGCTCGTTAGGTTGCTTCCCACTGCACGGAAGAGCTATTTCGTATATTCCCTCATAGCTGGGAAATACGAACATTCAGAAGCAAAACATTACTCAAAGTCATAAGGATGGAAAGGCTGCAGTTGTAAAATCTTGTGTGGAGAAGCTCATTTTCCCTCGTGAAGAGCTCTCAGGCACCAGATCATGCCTGTGTTTTGCTAGAGAAAGCATCAGCTGAAACAGCGGCAGCCAAAAGGCATTGATTCGTTTCATTTATTTTTAACTTTCCCATTGAAATGCCTGAGGGGGAACAAAAAAGAGGAAATCACTCCCTTGGAGAGCCCTTCAGCTCTGGGAAAGATACCTGCTGCAATCCAGAAACAAGCTTGTTCCGGGAGCAGCCAGGCCAAGCACTGCCCAGGGGGCTGCAGTTTGTTCTTGATTTCTTTACTTATTTTGACCATGAGCACAGCCACCTCTTTCAAAGGCTGTTGCCGTGGGTTTGGGTTTTGTTTCTTTGGTGTGTTTTTGGTTGGTTTTTTTTTTGGTGGAGAGCTGAGCAGACTCCAGTCATGGGGGTGGAACACAGCGAGAGCCGGGAGAGCCCGAGCCCCAGCAGCCTGGGCTGCGTCAGCCAGGAGGTCACAAGGATGTCTGTCATGTGCTGCTGCTCCTCACACAAAGATCCCTTTCTTTCCATGCCCGGTGGGTTCTCCATCAATGAGAGGACCTTGTCCTACAAACAGAAATCAAATGTCCGTAATTGCAGCGTCACTGATAAAACATGACTTCTTTACCAATTTGTAGGAGCACTTTGACCTCCTGCCTCGGTGCAGCAGACTTCGAAGGGGTTTTTTTGTCTCTGGCTCTTTTTAAGGCTGTGCTGGAAATACTGCAGGAAAGTTTATTTTGGGAGTATTTTTGATGTATCTCAAACAAAAAGCTAAGCTCGTGCACTTACAGTCAAAATTGTGCTGAACTGTCTGGAGTGATTGCTAGCTCTGAAAAAAAGGGATTTCAGGTTATGGTTTACTTTTTGTTTAAATTTAGAACTGTTTTTGCATGAATAACTAGTATTATGTATTTTCAAAAAAAGATGAGAACAAAATTTCTGCTCCACACAGCTTCCATCTCTAAAAAAATGTGAAAAACTTAAAAGGTTGAAAAGAAAAAAAAAAAAATCAGCGCTGAATAGCATGGCTGAGCAGCTGTCTTATTTTTTTCTTCCCTAAATTGAATTATTGCTATAACTGTTCTTTCTAAGTTAAGATCTCACTGGGGGAAGGAAGAAAGTTTCTAGGTTTCCCAGCAGGAAAGTCTTTAACAAGAAGTTAATGTAGGATAATGAAGGGGTCAGGAAAACTGTAGAGCACAAAGGGATGGTCCAGAAGGCTGTGCAAAGAAGAGTGCAAATAAAGGTACTAAATAAAAGCGGAAATGTGCAGCAACCCTTTTGAATTTTAACCAAGCCCTTCATGCCACAGCACATCACCCTGGGCACAGCAATCAGCAGCACCCATGATCAGTGTCCCAAGTTGTCTCAGAGAAGGAAAATTTCTTGTTTGTTCACATGTTGTTCTTTAAAGGGAAATACCTTGCAAGTGTCAGGATTTAAAGTCTAGAAGATACTTAGGAAGACAACACTGTTTAACCACAAAGCTGAACTGAAAATGGAAAGCAGGTACTTTTGGGATTCTGGCATTATACTTGAAGTTTCTAACATTTAACTCCTACAATGGGGAAGTGTAACAGAACAAATTAATTGGGCTAGCAGACCACTTAGATTTGCTGTTGTTTTCCAGTCAATAGGTCACTTCCCTGGGTTAGGGGTTGTGCTCTGCCAAACAGCAGGATTTTCTAGTTGGTCCTGTATTGATGAGAAAATAACTCTCCAATTCTATGGTCTCATAGGTCAATAATAGAATAAGAAATAATTATGTTCTTCAATACTGCAAAATTTCTGCCTTTAATATTCTTAGAATGTTATATTATTTTTCAAATATACTAGATATTTTTGAAACATTTTAAAAACCCATCTCAGCCAGTTTCTTTTTGCAAGGGATGTTACAGACATTGTCTTCTGAATTACACTTGAGATGCTGTGTACTAACTGCGCTGGTAGTAAATTCAGATTTAGGAACTAGAGTGGGATTTTGGCAGTTAAGTCCCTTTAGGGTCAGGCTTGGACACTCGGAAGTGTTATGGCCATGGAGGTTGTTTCATCATGCAGCTGTAGGTACCTCTCTGGTCTGTATAGCTGTGTTTGCATTGATATTCCTAACTGAAATAACTTGTCAGCTTTAAACCCTGCACACGATGGATGAGAGACAGCATGGGTAGCACTGAGTTCCATGAACAGATCTGTGTTGCTGAACAGCATTATTAGCAACAGAAAAAATGCTATCTCATCTGCCAGTTTCAGGAGATTTTGTTGTTCCCTGATAGGATAAGAACGTTCCATGTTCCTTATTTCAGAGAGAAGTGGTTTTTTTCTGTGAAATGTCCTCACTTCTCAAAAAGCAGACGTCACAGGCTAACATACTTAAACTCTCAGGAAAATGACAGCTCTCCACTTTCCTTTTGCCCTCAGCAGGAATAAAGTCTTGGCTAGCTACTGGCATTTTTTTAGGAATTATGCCTCCTCAGTTATTTATTCTTATATTGCTGCAACCTTTTTTCCTAATTCCTGCAGAAATGGGGCTTATGCAATCCTGCTGTGTGCGCTTGTATCTTCGTCACTTCCACACCCCCGAAATCTTTTGAACCTATCGACAAATTTCAACCCATTGATCTCTCAAAGAAAATCAAGTTCCTACAAGCTTTGTGATAATAACCTGCTCACAGAGAGGCTGGGCGATAGTGTGAACAGGCACCATTTCAGACAGAGGAAAACCCACTTGTGGGAAAAGTGTTTATTTATAAACACCTGTCCATGGGGAGCATTTCAGGGAAAGCTTGTTCCTTCTTTGAACTGAAGTCAAGTGAGTTTGAGGCTCAGGTCTTTCAGCAGCCAGGCTTCGATGTACTGATCTCCACAGCATGTGGGGATACTGATTTGTAGTAATGATTTACCACCCTAACTGCATTTAAAGCAAATGATTTTTAAACCACTTAATTTTCCATTTCCTCTCCTTTTTTTTTTTTCCTTTTTGTAAAGAACTAAAAACTGCCCAATAGCCTGTCTCTTAAGACCAAGACTTTATGTCCATCACCCTAAAAGTCAACCCTTGACCTTTAACACTGTCACTTTTCTCTGTGGATTCTCTGAGGTTAAAGTTACAGAATTGCCAAAACAGATAACAGAGTGCAGAAGGCTGAAAAGTGACTGGGACGAACCTCCAGGGACAACGTTAATCTGTTGGAGCATTTCCTGTGTGTACTTTGAAACCTCCCAATTTAACTTGATCAAAGCATGAGCCGACAGGTTTCAGCTCCCTACTGAACAAACAAATTTGCTGCTTATCATTGTTGCCACCTCAGCCTTTAATTTACTTTACTTAGTAAGCCAGTACATGTTAAATGAACAACCTGGTTACTACAAATGCTGGGTGCTGATCTCCAGAAAAGGCTGCAGTTTCTCTGACATTATTTAGCTCAGCAAATCACAAATTCTGTTTTCCCCCACAATCTCAATGTAAAAGAAAGTTAAAGCCATATACAGCCAGTGTGGTCAACAGTGACCTCTTAGGGACCACTAGATCCATCAGCATCCATTGGATCATCTTTAAATATCTTGGGCTTCCTCCTTTCTATTTCATTAATTCCCATAGGACATATGTGGACTGAGAAAATAAATGGTGGTGCTTTCAAAATGCGTTGGTTAACTCACATTAACACCTTTCAAAGCACATATGGATTAACAGATCATTTTAAACATCACTTTTTTTTTGTCAAAAGCACTAACTAATACTTTTTTTTTTTAATGTTCTGGTAGTTGGGATTTTTTTTCCCTAAAAAATATCTTTACTCAAGTTAATAATAACAATAGTAAAGACTAGTATGAGGTTTTGCATGGAGGGAGCATGGCCAGACAGCCTGGCTTGTATATGATAATGAGCTAAAGTGGCTGCTTTCTGTTTTTAAACCAAAAAAACTTGGCAAGTGCTTTTAAACCAAATCTAAAATATTTTCATTGTTTTCCACTTACTTAAATCCACTGGCCCATATTTTCCAGCATGTGTGCCTTTCTCTGGGAAATTGAGTCCAATGATTTGATTTCCTTGTCAACTGTTCCTCAGTGCTTCTCTGTGGCTGCAGAACCCCTGAACCAGGAAATTACTTCTGCCCCTCCAAGGTATACGTTTCTGTGTCCATCATGCAAACATTGAAATATCCTGGGCTAAAGAAAACAATCAGTCAATAAACCAACCTCTTAAACCCACCTGCTTCCCAGAGCAATGCTAGAAGAGAACTTCACTTGATATAGGTAGGTACAGATATAACCTACACTTCATCCAAACCATGGCTGCCTTTAGCAGTTTCTTTCCTTCTTTCAAGCAAAAAATAACTTCTTTCAAACATTCTGCAAGCTCAGATATTAACCATAATCAGTTTTTATCCCACTTCTGTGTCATCACTCATTGAAAATGCAAAATAATGCTCAGATAATGTAAGTTAGTTATGATGGAAAATTTCTAAAAAAGTGCAGTGACACGTCTCCTCTCGGAATTAATGGGACATGTGTGATGCTCTCCTGCACAATTCCCTAAGTGTCATCCAGAGACTTGTGAGCATCTCTGTAGGAAATGGCAGGGCAGCCAACCACATATGGCAGTGTCTGCTGACACACAGCAGCCTCCACACACAATTCAATAAGAAATGTATCATGGCTTTCCCCATAATAACCACAGACTAGTTGAGTTTAGGGGTTTGTGAAGCTTGCAGGGGATCTTTTGGTTTTGCTGGCATGTAAGACTCTTTCAAATCAATAAAACTCCTTCACAATTCAGACTTGTATTGATTACTTTCTTCCTCTGTGTTATTAATTTAAACAAGTTAAGTGACTTATTTTTCCACCTAAATGAAAACTGTGCTAGACATAGAAAACTCCTTGCCTGAAAGATGAGTTAACACAGATCAATGACCTGCATTTTTTTTTGTTAACTTTAATGAATCAGCTGTAATTATTGCAAGGTAACACAAGATCTATAATTTTGCCAACCTGGTTTCAAATTTATCAAAGCAAACCCAAATGTAACTAGTTGCCGATTTCAAGAACAAATTTGGGTAGCAGACCTGGCTGGGAAATGTTCCCATGCTGCTCTGGGATGAAGCAGAACTCTAAAAGTATTCTCCAAATAGGGAAAAGAGCAAGTTCCTTCTGGACTAGGTGGTAGCCTGGTGTGACTAGACAGGTCTTTCTCGTGAGAACATTTTGCTATATTTCATAAACAAAGATAAAGTTTGGATGTTTTGCAAACAACGTCTCCGGATTAGGTCAGTTCGGGCTTGGCAGTTGGGCCTAGGGGGAGGTTTCTGGCTGACCAATCTGGGTGACCTCTGAAAACTCTATATATATGGAAATCAAAATAATAAAGGTTCTTCTCTCTTTCCTTGTCTGAGAACCTGGGTCATTCCTCAGCTAGCGCTCAACAGCGACAGCCTGGTGCTTGTTTTTTACATTGGGATTATTGGAGAAACAGATTTAAGCCCTTCATTGGCTTGATCTGGGTTTCTCATGCCAGGAGGGATTCCCCTGACAGCAGTCCATCAGCTGCTCTGTGATGGGTCTTGTTAAATATCTCTGGCCATATAAGCTGCTTGTGTTTCTCTGAGAGATGTCTGTGTGAGTTTGAGCATTGCTCTAGGGTGAGGGAGTCTCGGATGTTTGCTCCCGGTCCAAGTGTTTATTATTTATAAAAAGTGGAAACTATTCCAATGGGTGGGTTTGGAGAAGATGTCTTTTCCTTTCTATCAAATGACACTGGTGAGGAGAACACCTAATCCTGAAACTGAAATCCCTACATCAACTCCAGCAGCCTTGACACATATTGGCTCCTAGAGAGACACAAGCTGTTATTTGTACCAAAAGTTTCATTTAACATCTGTATTTCCATAAGAATCACTGTTTTTTTTAACAAGTCATCATTTTGCAAAGAAAGACATTTTATAGAAATTTCCATAGCAGCTCTAAAGAATAGGAGGTCAAAAGACTGAGTCCTTGGGCTGCTCTGTGGACCCTCTCACTCAGTCCTCAATACGACTTCAACCCTGTGACTCCCTTTCTCATCCTAGCTGCTCTTGGCACAACTAATCACAGCAAACTACTGCTGATGCTGCCTGGAACATGCTGCTCATGGCTGCAAATGCCTTCACAGGTATTCCTGTCTGTGCTGAAGCAACCAGACAAATCAGGGCCCTTAAGTGAGCAGAGCTGCATGGAGATCAGCAGCCCAGAGGTGATGTGTCCCATGTGTGGAGCCCTTACACAGCTAGTGATGATTTTTCAAAGCAGAATGGAAACAAAATATTTTAAATCCCCCACAAAGGACTTGCAGTCAGCTGCTCAGCTGTGCTGGAGGCCATGTCTCAATGGAAGTCTGATTGGATGGTTGGGAGGTACATTCTGCACACCCCTGGTTATTAAAGGAATAGGAGCCTGGATTTGGGAGCCTTGCCTGTTTCTTGGTCCTCCTCTACTGGATCAATATTACTTATACTTTTTTAGACAGTTTCATGGGTGGGTAGAGACAAAGAAGAAAATATTCAGGAGAAAAAAACATCTGTTTCTGTGGCAGGGCCACCTGCTAGTGTCTTCTCAGGGTGATGGCCTCATTGTGTGTACTGCTTCTCTTTTCTTTTCACTTTTTCTCTTTTCACTATAGACAGCAGTGTTTCAGACATCTGCATTTCCCAACCATATTAAATTCAGACCCCAGTTTCAGCCTTCAAAAATTAATCTTTGCAAAGCATCTATGTCAGGAAAACTGCTGTCCATTAGTAGGAAATTATTCAGAAAAAGGAAGACAATTTGCTTATTTATGTAAGAAACTGCTGTACAATTAAATACAGATATGGGTCAGTAAAATAAGTTCTTTGATCTATTGCTACAAGAAATCAGTGTAAATATGTTTCCTGATAAGAGTTGCTGCAACGTAATTGCATTTTACAAACTGTGTAGTGTGCTATTACTCAGGAAATGTGTTCACTGATATACATGTTTCCACTCAGCCTCATGGCTGAAAGCTTTGCTTTTTCTCATATTTATAGCTCTTGCACATTTTTAAATAAGGTGATTAAACTCATGAAGGCATGGAAGAGAGTACAAATACGGCAAATTGATTCTAGGGCATACACAACCACTATTGAAATAGAGACCAGTTGATTGTTTTCAAACAAGCATAGGTTAGTGGCATTTGAGTTTAAACTGCAAGGCAAATATGAAGAGGGATTAATTTATACTGTCAACTCTGACTGTTCTGGGCTTCATCGTTTTGCTAGAATAGATGAGAGCATGACTCCATCACAGCTGTAAAAATGCTTGTTCTTCATGGAGTTTTTTCCTGTTTTAGGGGGAATAGTACTCATGGCAGAAATTGAGCCATTCCAGATCTTGCAGAAGCTGCTCACTGAATGCTGGTGGTGTTGAATACTCACTAGTTCCTCACCTTGGGGCAGATTTGCCCTGGTCTTTAGTGGGATTGCTGATATGGGAAGGTGGGAATGATCAGAGTGTTGTTAGAACTCCAACTGTGATTCCCTATTTACTTGGGATGCTGCCAGAATAACAAAGGAAATGCAGGTAGCTCCTTTCAAGGTTTGTGAACCTACCTGAGCAATGCCTGCTAGATAGAAGTTGTTCATTTAGGCAGGACTGAGCTTATTAAACATTGTCTCAGCATGAAAATATGTGTATGAGTGTACAGGTTTAAGCAAAGCCATCTCATCAGATCTAATATGGGGAATATCAAAAGACCATTGTCTAGTTAAAAACAAGAGCGTCAGAGAAGTGGCTGCATTAGTATTTCTTTTTTTTGGAGAGCACATGGTTGAGCTATCAGAACACCCCAGCAGGATGGGAAGAGCAGGAGTGCATCTCTGCACTCTGGTTGCAGGGGCTGGGATTTGGGTAATTGTGGGCTGCTATAAAGTTCCACTTTGCCCAGGCATGGTATTCATGACAGGGTAAACAATCCCCTTCAGGCTCAAGTGGGATGTCCACCATCCTCATGGTCTGTAGTAGGCAGCAGAGGAAAAAACAGTGGGCTGTTCCCGAGAGAGAGGATGTGGTTCTGGGTTCATGGCCAGAGTGGGAGGCAATTCCCGCATCCTGCCTTATCGCTGGCTTCTGCAGCCAAGAGTGCTGCTCTGCTCATGGTGTTTTTGTTGTAGAAAAACAATTTTTACAGCTGTCTTCTCTGCAACAGCTTCAGGATGAGGCCTTCCTGGCACAACCTAAGGGCAGCTCTTGCTTTTTCTTACAGGAGGTGCAACATGCAGTCTCATGGAAGAGAACCTGAAATCGAAATGAAACTGAAGTTTGATTTGTCTTTGCCTGGTCTTTTTGGAGGAGTAATGGGAGCCATCAATATCTGGTTTGGGATTTAAGTGAGCCTTGTGTTGTTCCATGACTTTACTGCTCCTGACCTCTCTCCTCAAGGTATGTCCCTTCAGTTCTCTGGGAACCAGTATCTCTGTGTGAGTGTGAAATGGGGACAGTAATACTTGCCTTTCTTCTTAATTCATTTTGAGATCTTCTGGTGGAAAGAATTTGGTGGGACAGTCTAAGTTCCCAATGGCAGTTCAGGCTGTGGTCAGGTTCTGCAAAGCTAGAAATGGTTGTTGCTGATGTTGTCTTGGTGTGGTTGTAACTCTCAGTGTATGCAGAAAAACCATCTGCTTAGAGATATGTAGGATTGTCATTTCCATAGCTGTTAGAAATTTAGCTTTATCTGTTTCTCTCTTCTTATTTTTTTTATTCCCTTTTAAAATATGTTGGAATATTGAATAAGATGGGGGAAAGAAATCTATAAAAGAATGCATTAGGAATATATTTTAAGCAGATACCAGGAAACAACAACATTCATGCTGCACACAGAGTCTCAGTTTGGCTGTTTTGGGACAGTACAATCTCTAATTACATGAATAAATATAATTTTCAAAATCATGTGATATAAAAATATGGACTATTTAAAACCTTAGATAAACATGAAGGTCCCACCAGTTATAATACACCTACTCTGCCTTGTTGCCTTTTGGGTATGACACTCATTTTCTACAAGAGTTCATTTACAGTACTGGGGGTCTGTATGTGACTTCAAACATTCCTGACTGTAGAGTTTTCCTGTAAAGGGATAGATGTATTAAAATTCTGAAAGGCTTTCCTGATTTAAGCCCATGAAGATTGCTAGCAGGGGCCATAGCTGGAGAGCAGAGGCCCTTGGCTGGGAGGAGGATGTCCCATCACTATTAGAAGAGCAGGGCTTATCTTTTTCAGATTTCTGAAGAGAAGTCTGGAGGGATTTCAGAAGAGAAATATGTAAAAGAGCAATAGTCTGACCCAGGCAGAAAATTGCTTTTCCAGTCTGTGTGAGGACATCTAACCCAAGTCATACTACTTAGGCATGAAAATTAAAGTAATGCTCTGGATACTACAAGATAATGTGATTGATAAGGTACCTGAAAAACACAAAAAGAAATTAGCTGTCTCCTTCAGACGTGCATCAGGCTTTTCCTCAATCTCCTCCCCAGCAGGATTACATGGAGGAATTCTTCCTTCTCTACAAGAATTTTTCTAGTGGTAAAAGACATTGTTGAAGTCTGAGACAGACCTTTACATCCTGCTTCTTGACTTGTCCTAATAGACTGCATGAACTCAATCACATAGTTTTACATCCCTGAAGTTCACCTTATTTCTCTGTAAGACAGCCTTCTGCTTTCAGTGTGAGATACCTCACACAGCCTTGGGAGGACAGACTTTATGTAAAACCAACAAAGATTTGCTGGGGGAAAGAAATGTTTAAGAAGTGTGGTGTAATTAACATATTACAGTTATTATCTTTTGCCATTAAAAGAATTGTACTTTTGCATGTGAGAAAGGGAAGAAGGAAAGATGCTCATTAGCAGCTTCCTTCCTCAGGCTCTGAGCTTCTAGGGGCTCCTCTCTGGGAAGTTTGAATACAGCTGCAGTCCCACAGCAGCCTCAGCTGATGGAACAGCTGCCTCTGCAGTGCTGTGCCACCATCTGCCCCTCTCCCACAGCCCCACTCCATCCCCTGAAGTGGCCTGGATGTTCTCTGCTCCTTCATTGAGCCATTTTGAGGTGTTAATGTGGAAGAAAGCCACCTGTGACCTTTTGTTTGTGGAGATGAGGAAGGCTCTGAAGGGTGGCAGGACATCCAAGGTGCCCTGAGGTGCTGCAGGAGAGGGGCAGGACAGCAGAAGTTGCTGTGGTGCCAGAAGACGCACTGACTGAGGCTGCCAAGGACTGAGCCACAGCCTTAGCCTTCAAGTCAGAGCTTCCTGGTGCAGTGAAAGCTGCTGCTGAGACTGCCTGGCTTCCCCAGAGCCCCACAAACACCAGTGTTGCCCTGACTGCCAGGGAAGTGCAAGAATGAAGAGGACAAAGGAGAGGAGGGAGGATGCTGTAATATGGGACTACAGTCAAGAATTACTTTAAGAGAGAGAAATAGGAGTCTGGGAGTACCATGGAGAAAATGCTGTTTCATGGCTCTGCAAACCAGACTAGCATTATTAGGAGAAGTTTATCTAATAGCCTGGATATACCATTTTCCCATAATAGAAAGTGCTTGATTTGCTCACCTCTTAAACTCTGCAGGGAGTTCTGGTCCTTCCTCCCTGCCTAAGAGGGGATGAAGCAGAATTAATAGAGGTTGAGAGAAGGGCAGCAAGGATGAGTGAAGGTACAGAGCACCTCACCCTTTTCTAAGGGGAGAGACAAAACAGAATATTCACCCTGAAGCAAGGAAGAGACCTGGCAAGGGCAGAGAGGGGCTGTAAGTTTGTGGTCCTTCCTTCATGAGATTGTGAATGATGTGGTTGACGGGTAAGAAGAAAGTGAAAAGAAAGAATTGTTTCAATATTACTTGCTAGAAAGGGGGCTGAACACCCTGAGAAGTTATGAGGACAGAAAGGTTGAAAGGCATCCCTGGAGGTAATCTGGTCCAAAGCTCTCTCTGAGCAGGGCCAGCTTAGCTCAGGATTTGTCTTCCTTGGTTTTGAATGCCTCCAAGGATGCAGATCCTACAGCCTCTCTGGGCAACCTCTTCTAGTGTTATCAGACTGAAGATCTGAAGCAAATTAAGAAAGTGATCTATCCATTGCATGATCTTTGGATATGTTTTACTCATAGATACTATGGAGTGGAAAGTCTGAATTTCTTCATAAGATGACCAAAACACAAAAAGTAAAACACTTCCTGAGCTACAAATGTGAGCACAACATTTGGCTTGAGGCAGCAGGTTAAGGCAAGGTGGGAACATGATTCCCACCACAGTTTATTTGTCCTCCTCTGCCCTGACACACCTGCTATTGACCACTTTCAGAGATCAAGTGCTGGTTTTGATGGGCCTTTGGCCCACCCAGCACCATGGTCTTTGGTCTCATGAGTGGGTGACCCAAGCCTGGCAACACATCAAGCAGGGTGAAATGGATTGGAGCTCTTAATGCTGCCTTCAGTTTTCCCAGGACAGCTGGCCAGGCAGGTTTGGACCTATTTCCATCAAGCATTAAAAGTTGGTTTCATAACATGTATTTTTCTGTCAAACTTTGTGAATAAAACAGTGCAGGAAGATGTCGTGACTAACGCGAAGCTTTTTATTCAGGCAGCAGATGAAGTGGGTTAGTTTTAGAAAGGAGTAGGAGTCAGAAGAACATTCAGCTTAAGCAGACAGACCAACCCTGGTTAAACTGAAGGGAAAAGCAGTGACACTGGGTCCTGCATATCTGATGTGAAAGACTAGCAATACAATACTGGATTTATTGTTCGGGTTATACATTATCCCAGAGAGCTGTGGTTTTATAGTGGTGACATCTGACTGCTTGCTATCAAGAGATAACTTGTAAGTGCTGCACGATAGGAAAGCTGTTCTTTTCTTGTTGCAGTTATTTTTATTGACAAGCTTTCAGACACCATGAAAGGGTCCACTAGTGCTCAGCAGCAAAATACTGTTCACAACCAGCCAGAGGACAATTGAAGGCACGAACAATGAAACAAATGAATACCCTCCTTCCCCTCTGCACATGTTGCTGCCTGTTCAGCCTTCAAAAATAAGTAAATACAATTCACAGATGTTTGGATCCAGAGATAAGATGAATCCTCAGTGCAGGGATGTCTCCCATTTTTAGGATGCAGCGTGCTGCATCTTGCAGGAGAGGTGCTTCTTTCTGCAGTGTGTCATCTGCAGCAGAGCCCCCTCAGACTCACAGCAGACCCCTCCTTCCCCACTCACAGGAGCTGATAATCTCTTTGTTGCAGAAACATTAATTGATTGCTCGGGGGAAAATACATTGAGAAGGATGCAGTGCTTTATTTATAGGTTAGTTGTTGCTTTTCCTCCTGTGAAGTGCTTTCACTTTTGGTGGTTGATGGTTAAAGAGAGCAATGATGTGATCACAGGCAAAGGCTTTCTGGTGTCTCTGTCTTCTTGCTCTAATTAGTGCTGCTCCCCATGCAGAGCTTGGCTGCAAAGGGAAGCTCTGCCCTGGCTGGGGTGGTGTCCAGGGCTCAGGATGGCACAAAACAGGAGCTCTGCAGGGCACACGGGCTCAGCAGGCAGGTCCCAGGCAGGGGATAAGCCAAGGGACCTGTGACAGGCGCAGTGCCTGGATCTGCAGCTCCAGCTCCAGAGCTTAGTGCTCCCCGGAGGGCCATGGCTGCGATGTGGTGGATGGACAGGCGCAGTGAGCTCAGCCAGGTGTCATCACAGACAGCAGCTGCACCAGGTCACCCAATGTCTGAGTCTATTTATGAGCCAAAAGATACTCTAATTTCCCTCACCTGCCCTCCCCATGCACTTACAGCAGAGGAGGAAGCCTGCTCTGAGTCCAGTGGGGCTCCACCTCAGATGAGCAACTCTGGAGCCAGGACTTGTCTCCTGGATGGCAAAGAAAGGGCAAAGCTGGATGGCCAAGCCTGCACACTGGGCAGGAGGGGATGGGGAGACAATGAGCATGCACATTATTTTGTTTTTGCAGCGTGTATCTTACCCAAGACTTTATTTTTAGTGATCTCAGTTAGAACAAGAGAAATAGCAAAGCTTTTAGTAAGATCAGTTTCGCTAATGACTCACCAAGTGCTACAAAGTTGCTTGTGCTTGAAAGGTATAAAACATGTCATTTTTATGGTTACTGTACAAAACACTGCATATATGCATGCAAGGGAACATTTTGAAATCTCATAGAGCTTTTTCTTGTGCAGCTAGAGGCTCCTTTCTCCTGTTCTTTTATTCGTGTGTCATGATTTGTATTAAGCACTATTGCTTTAGCAATTAAGCAAATTTCCTCACTGCATTCTGCCAGTCAGAGTGTCGCTCCTTTATACTCCCAAAAGAAAGGAGGAATTAAGTTGATGTTCCAGTGTCCCAAACCAGTGCCCTTTGCAGTCCCCCAGAATCCTTTCTCTGGTGTTAGAAGGGACATCAGGTTCTGTGAGCACTGGGGAATGAGTAATAATTGCATCTGACCTCCAATAAAGACCTGCAAGTCCATCAAACTCCTGTTACATAATGCTATTTTCAATAACATTAATACACCTACATTTCTTTAATGTCTTTCATTCCAAATGAAATTTCACCACCATAGTGGAAAATATGCCTTCACTTTTGTAATTACACAAGATTTGACAAGAAAAATATCCCTTTCAGCAAAGTCTGACAGAAAAACAAAATTCCAAGGAAACAGAATATCTTGTAATGCAATTAGAGATTTTTGCAAAAAAACTTTTGAGAGAAATACTCTCATTTCTTCAGAACAAGACAGCCATTTTAGGATTTTCCATTAGTTTCTCAACCTCTCCCCCATTTTAAATTTTTTTTAAATTATATTTTAAGGAACAGGAAGCATCCAGAATTATCCAAGCCCCTAGAGGATATAAAAGAATATAAATAGTAGCATGTGATATTTCCTTGGGTGGAGAATAACTCTTGTGCATCATATTCCTTTTGCAAGCTAGGGTATGCTTCTGCTAAAGCACCTGGGTGGGTCCTGAGGTGGCTGATCCACACCAAGCTCCCATTTCCACAGCAGCACCTCTCTCCAGGCCCCCACAGCTGGCATGGAGCTCGCCTGGGTGTGAGCTGCAGACAAAGAATGCTCGAGACATCTCTGTATTGTATTTGGAGCTGCCTGAAATGGACTCAGAAGAGTTTATCTGATGAGTTAAAGCAGCAATGCATAGAAGAAATAGCTCACATCCTTGGTTTGTCTTTGTATAAAGGTAAGTTATGAAATCCCTGTTAGGACTCTGCAGGTGAAATTGTCTTTTTCCTCCTCTTCCTTCATGCTGAAGAACTGTGCCAGCTGGTTACTCAGGGAACTTGTCCCTCTTACCATGGTGGTTACAGTATGAGGATTTCATGATGAAAACTGTCTGGAGGATGGGGATGAAGTCCAAATTTCACCACACTCTTCCCTTGCACCTCTCCCCTTCCCTCTGCTATGACATGGGGAGCTGGAATAAGGACAGGTGAAGGTGCACTCTGCCATATGGAACTGTGGAGAAAGCCAGATTCTGTAGGGTTTTTTCTACACTGTTGCTCTGTGACCTGCAGAAGCTGTTAGAAAAATGGAAAGAGTTAAATGTGATGTCTTACAGGAGTGCCTTCCCAGCTTGGTGCAGGTACTTCCTGCCCGACAGCTCAAAAATGGTAATTCATAGAACAGGATGCACATTTCTTTCTGTTCTCTGCTCACTGAAAAATCAGTGATGACAGACACGATCTCCAGAGTGGCTGTTCTATGCTTTGCCATGGCTCTGGCCTTACCCCAAGCAAGAGGGCTTGGTGCTGGTGAGTACTAGGGCACATCTCCAGGGCCCAGCCACACATTGTAGGGGTGGAAGGAAGAGGTCTGAATGGCTTTTTGACCCTCCAATCCCTAATCCTGTCTATATCTTCATGTGGTCAGAGAAACCTTCAACTAAAGAGGTCTTCAAGTTCTGGGAGGAATGTGCTGACCTACATCTTGTGCAATGCCAGAGACAGGGGACAACCCTGGCAGGGAAGAGTTTTACAGCAGGATGGTGGAAAGGTGGGCTTGTTGCCCATGGATCTGCATGCCAGGCTTCCCAGGACTGGTGCAGTAACTGCTCTGGATTCTTGCAAAGATGGCTTGCATGTCCTCCTCCAGGACTACTGAGCTGCTCTGCTTCAAGATTTTTAAATTTGGGTTTCCCCACAGCCAGACCTTTCTCAAGCTGCTTAGCTTTTTTTTTTTTTCCTAGTACACCCACATAATTACTCCAGCACAAAGAGTGGGCTTGTGAAGCAGCAGCATTTTAAAAAACCACAAACTCTGATCTCAAGGCAATCTTTCCCTCCCACTTCCTCCCCCTTCAAGCAGGGGTGTCAGCCGTGCTGTTTCTTTCAAACTTTCTCTGAGTCATCTCATCAGGCAGCTTGTAAATACTTGAATGCATCCATCAATGTCAAGTCAAAGTAAGTAAGTAGCAGCACATGCTGTGCAATGGACTTTCCCTTGCTCACGTTTATCTTGTTTTTGGAGGTGCAGAGAATTTAGGGGTGACTCTATCTCCCCATATCATCAGTGTATATACAGAGATGTCATGAAAGATGTTGTCTCATGATGAGAGCAAGACACCAGAAATAAAAATTCTTCTTAAATTCAAGAAGGCTTCAACTCTTCTGAAACTCCCACTACTGTATGATCCAGAGTGGAATATCTTCATGTAAGATGCTCCATTCATTTAATCCTAAAACCAAGAAATAGAGACTCTGAGGAGCTGCATTCCCAGCACGCCTTTGAGGATTTGAGGATGTGTCATTGCCAACCATTTTGGACCAGCTGGTCCCAGCATTATGAACTGTTGCTAGAAAAATATTATCATTTCATATTACAAGGGTGTAATTTGCTGTGTCATCATTGCGTACTAAAATCTAAAAGGCAGAATGTGATTCAGAGGGTGCATGGAACACAAACCGCCTCCTCAGAAGGCAAAAATCTCTGCTGAAGAGCAGCAACGCTCCCAAGTATGACTGATAAACATGTGAGTTTCATTGTGAGCTAAATGGCAAAATATGGACCCTGCACCAAGGCTTTGCTCAGCACAGTGCATAATTCACTGGTTGTCTGCTAGCAGGCTGGTTTATGGTAATGAAACCATGGCAGTGGGAAGGATGGAAAAGTCTTGCAAAATTTCTGAATTATTCCCTCCAGATGGTTTGGAAGGCAAGTCTGGTGTCATCATGATATTTGCCTAATAACTCTGAAATGATCAGTCGAGGTGGATGAGTGTTCTCTCAAAGAGGTTTATGTGTGGAAATATTCTCCTCCCCAGCCCTTCCACCCAGACAGGTTGGTTATGTGTGAAAATCACATCGTGAGCCAGGAACTCAAGCTTAGTGCTACCTTGTGGAGTAGACTGGGGGAAAATTGGCTCAGTAAGAAGAATGTTATACGGCAAAATGGGAGGGAAGATGTCCTGAACACTCTCCTTTCTTCTCCACCCCACAGCAAGAGCTGGGCACAAGTGCTGCCATGAGGGGCATCTCACTCGTACCTGTTATGCTTTTAAAACATCAGGCACTGAGATCTCTCTCTAAATTCAGTGGCCTGACAGAGTAAGACGCTTGACAAGTTGATTATGAAGGGTAATACTGATCCACAGGCAGTTTTTCCCTTGACCAAGGGACATTTCAAGGGATGCCCTTCCCTCTTTTCTCAGGGAGCGCAAGTTGAAAATCAGGATAATTGCACAGCAAAAATGCTTTCCATCTCACTCCTTTATTTACTTTTTTTTCATTATTTCCTTCCACTCCCAGGTGAAGGAATGCAGGCTGTTTGAAGAGCTGATCTGCTCGGGTGGGGCATTAACTTAATTTGAAGCATTGCTGAATATTTAGTCATGTTCTGTAGGAGTATTAGAATCAGAAAATTCTTGGATTCCTAACAAACTCTGCACGTGTACACGATCTCCAGAAAGAGAACAAGTGTTTAAAAACAAGGCTCTGTACACAGCTCTGAAGTAATTTAAATATAAGATAGATAGATATATATAATTTAAGTTAAAAACATCTTGCAGCACTACATTACTGACAGCTGAAAGTCAGACACCAACTGTGATGGCATAGATCTGTAAAGTGCTTTAGGGAAAAATTACTAACTGGTATAATTCTGATTTTAAAATAAAGATGGCACAAAGTGAAGTTTGAGTTGATTTAAATGAGAACATGTCATTTGCAAAGAGAAGGCTCTTCCTGGTGGTCAAACTGGTCAACCAGTGCTGATTTAGGACGGTAGCTCTCTTCTTTTTAAATCCATTGTCTTGTGCTGTGGCATGTGGCACTTTGCTTTTGTGACTTACATCTTCAAATTAGGACACTTCCCAAAGTCTGCTAATGGCTATAGCTGGGTCAGAACCAAGTTTCTCTTCTCTCAAAGAGTTTCTGTTTGTGTTTTCAAAAAACATTTCCCACTTTGGGCAAGGATGAACACGAGATCTTAAGTGACTGTTTAATCCAGGGTTTACAGAAATGTTCTTAGCATGGAATCACTTTGTCTTCCATTTTCTCAGAGCAATAGCTGTACACCATTTTTTCAGAAAAGCATAACTACCTGATTAGGTGATGGCTTTATAAACAGGCCCGTTTGTGATGCTGCAGACTCAGACTAGAGATGGAAGTCACACAATTCATCTGGAGTAGTGTGCAACCACAGCTGAACCCAGCATTTTCAAACCAGGTCCACCAACAGTTCACAAACACTGGCTTCTGGCTCTTTCAGTACCAGACTTCAGAGGAAGGCAGAAAGTGTTTGTAAAACACAAATACTTTCTAGTGAATACACCTTCACTGTCTGAAAAAATGAGCTCAAAGCTGATGGTGGATAGCAAATCTGAAACTGGCCGATTTAGCCAACTTCCATGGGTAGTTTTCCAGCTGCAGCTCCAGAGCCATGGTCAATATGTAGTCATCTAACTACTTCCTGGAGAGGCATAGAGAAGTAATTAGCTGCCTAAGCTCTATCAGATATTCTTGCCCCATGTGCCCACAAAACTGCTCCTGTGAAAGCCAAACACAAACCTGGGAGTGACTCCAGACTTTAACATTGTGTTCCCAATCAAAGTGAGGCAAAGGCAGCTGCTGTGTCAAAAATCTTCCCCTGACTTCCACTGTCAGAGGCTAATTTGCTTTCAGGTCTTAATGGTCATTGCCCAATTCCTCATCATTCCCAGTGGTTGAGAGCAGCTCCCCACAAAGCCACACAAGCATCTTTCACTCTCACACACCACGTTGACTTCAGCACCAAGGTGCATCTCATGCCCTGACTTATCTCTGTATGTGCTGCCTATGAATAATTCAGAACATCTCCAGACAAGTTTACTGTTTCGGTCCAAGTGAATAAGCAGCAGTAACAAATCCGATGCAAAAGTGTAGCAACAGACTGCACAGCTTGTGCAAAGCAAGGAAGGTTTCCATGGACACACTTCTGCTCTGTTAGGAGGTTTTAAGAGAAAAATGCAGCATGAGTGGAGCAGGTTAAGGACATAAGAGAAGACAGACTGTTGCAGGGAGCAGCACCAGTCGTGTTTGCCTGGCCAGGGGGCAGGAGTGTGTGAGGAGTGCTGGAGGGAGCTGGCAGGATGAAGGCTGTGCAATGTGCCCATCCCTGCAGTCCGGGGCTGCTCGGAGTTTTGCCAGAGTGCTGTGCCAATTCATCACTACTGCTGTGACGATGGGCTGCACTGCTGGCCCTGCAGCTGTGCCAGATGCTTAGAGCTCAGGTGCCAAGTCACACCGTGCAGGACACGGTCACACACAGATAGACCTGTGCACATCGAACCTCTGTGGGTGTAGACACCTCATTATAATGTTGCATTGTTTTTGGGGACACATTTTGCTGATTTCAACTTTTTCAGCCAGAAATTGTACCAACCAGTTCAGAGGCTTATGTTAGAAACAGGCAGAATTCTTGTGACAATGTGTTTGGCAAGGATAACACTCAGCAGATTTCAAGGACATTTTTGACAGAAGACTTTAAGATACATTGTCAGTGCTATAACGAGAAAGAATATCCTCCTATTAACATGTATCTAGATTTTCTCCTTGATTGTTTGGTTAATGATCCCAGCCTTGTTAGCTGCTATCAGGAAAGATCCAGCAGCTAGAGGTCTGAGATGAAGAAGATGAAGAATCATGGGTTTCTAAATTAGAAAAGTTCAAAGGTAGAAACGGGTAATAAGGAAATGAAAAGAAAAATCTTTGTGATCATCATCCAAACTCTAGGGGGAAATAAAGAAATCTGCTATGGATTGGAGGTACCCTCCATTTAGCCCTTCAGGTCAAAGGGTTTTCTGAAGTTTCTTTCTTTGAAGAGAGAATGTAAAATGAGCATGGGTTTAGGAATAAGGTAGAAAGCCCTAAATGTGGAATGCAAATGGGAAGAGTTGGAAAAATGGTGGTATTTGGGTCCCTGTTAGCCTTAATTAGTGTGGGGGAGAATGCAGTTCTTTGGAGAGAATGACTTTACCCTGCCAAAACTTGTCACACCTAAATTACTTGACTGTTTTTGTTATTGTTGTCCCTGAACTATCTGAGTAGCTGAAAGCTGGGCCAGTTTTATAGGTGGATTTGGGAATTTGTTGGGGTTCAGGGTTTGGACTTGTAAAATCTTTTATTCTCATGTTTTTCAGCACAGCTTGCCTCTTCATTCTAATGTTTCCTTCAAGTTCTCTGAGCAGGGATTTTCTTCTGCTATACTAACATATCCTCCATCTGGTATGAGGGGTCCTGCACTGGGGCAGGGGTGCCTCTCCTGCACAGAGCATATCTAACTTTTTATTTTACAACCAGCTTCTAAAGGTCTTGGTTATCTTTTGTCTCTTATTTAGGTAAAGAATCTACAGCAAAGAATCCTATAAGTCTTTCTAGCTATCTGCCAAACTAATTGAAAAAAGTCTCATTAATTTCTTTTGGGCAATTACTACGTAGTGAATAATGCAGTAAGTCACTCCAAGCTCCTGTGTAACATTTCCGTGCTTTATGGATTGTTTCCTAGCATGCCTGCAGCAGAGCTGTTTATGTTGTTTTCACTTTGTAATTTTGTGCATGAAGAACTACAATAAACATAATTAAAACCAAATTTCCCTATCTCTCCTCCTATATTTCTCCTCATGACTCTTCCCTTCTCTTTATCTTCTCCATTCTCCTGCTTCCTTCCTCTCAAATTTATTCTTCTTTCTTTGCTCTTTCTGGTTTTCCTTCTGTTTCCCTTACATTCCCAGTTCTTTTCTGCCCTTTTTTTGTATCCCATGTGTTTTCAGAGCCCACAAAGGGCCTACACTTAGCATAAGCTGGGGTTTCCAGAGATGACAAGTTTGTGGGTAGATGCCAATAAGATTTGAAGCTGAAACACAATCATAAAAAAGATCTACAAACTCTTGCAAAACTGGCTTGTATAGACTCATACCTGTGAATGACTTATGAGCAGACTGTCTACACTGCTTATTTTCCATTTAAGGTGATCAAATGTCATCTTTCCACCATTCATCCAGCTGCCTGATTTTATATCAATCAGTATTTTTCTTTTTAAGGAGATTGTTGTTACAATATGGAAAGCGCAGCTGGATTTTATTCCCTAAAGTGTCCCTTCTGCATCTGGGTTTGTGAATGCAGTCCCTCTTTTTGGAGTCAAGATTTTAGGGCTCTCCAGGCTTTGCTTCTGCATGACCACAGGTTGTCAGCTCGTCCTTGGTGTTTTGCTTTCCCATCTGTAAGATGGAGTCATTGACTTATTTGTAAATTACTTGAAGTTCTACAGATGACAAAGGTCTTTGCTGTGAAAAATGCCTTTTTCTTTTATTTACACTGAGAAAGCACTAAACAGAGCTTGATGAGTGTTCAGCCCTTGCGTGTAGAGCAGATGAAGGCTAACCACTGGGATGAGAGGGGTGAAGTTTTCCACAAAATTTAGCAGCTCATCTGAACAATGTGTAGAAGCTGATGAACATTACCCAGAGGGATTTTCTTAATTACTTCTTCCTCTGCATTTTAGGAAAAGCCATCACATCTCATTATGCAGATGCTGCTCACTAAGTGGGAATAATTGGCTACTGGAATGACACTGCTCTAGGTAGGCACATGATGTTATGACCAAAAGTGTATCCCTTTTGAAAGAGATGACATCCTGACTGTGCTCAACACCAATATCAGTTTGCATTTTGCTATCTTTTCTAATGGTCCCTGTAGCACTTGCTCAGCATGTTCAATTTTGCCCAATTTTGCCCATTTTTGTTCTGCCCCTGGTAAAGACTGTAGGATTTGGCTTTTAACGAAGATGATACAAATTTCACCTTGCCACCTTTCAGAAAAGTCATACTCGAGTTACAGGAAAATGCTCCTGCTCAGCACAGATTTTATCCTCATGAATCCTGTTCTGACAGACATAATGAAACATAGATTAATGCTTTCATGCTAAAATGTTCTCTCATGCACCTTTGCTAAGTTTACATTAAGAAAAAATGTCCCAAGGTGTGGAATGGGACCATATTTTTTCTTACAATTACATAGCTTCCAAGTTGCTTTGAATATTATTTACTAGTAAAAGAAAAGAGGGTGAGTGTTTTCCCCAACCCTTCACCCCCTCCACCATGACTGCTATTACAAAATACACAAAGGAAGACATGAGGAAAGGATGAAGAGAAACTAACAATAAGGGCTCTTGCACACAGCTATGAGAAGGACTTGGGAAGTACCCAGACAGCTGGGAGAATGAAATCCTGTTTGTCCACAGCTGAAATGGGATGACTTAGGGGAATTACCACCAAATGACACCATGTTTTGTCAAATCCAGAATATCTGTGCTTGTCAATTACACAATACAGGTGCCTCAGTTTAAATACCATTATTAATAGATGCCATTGTTTCTTTAATGTTGTGTTTGAAGACTCTTGGTACAAATACAGCAGCAATCTTCACCTAACAGCTTTTCTAACCTATTAATGGAAAAGTTCCTTGCTCACTAGAAGGGAAGAGACAGGGCTTGATCCAGACTTTGTGGGAATGGGGAGACAGACTTCCCTGTGACTCTGCTGGCTCAGGCCCCTGGAGACCACTTGCATGTGAGTTTTAATGTGGATGTTCCTTGCACGTCTCCAATCCAACCCGGGAGTCTTGGCAGGGAGGCAGCCTAAAGGGGGTGACCCAGGGTTCATCTCACACTGCACAGAGGGCAAGGCAGCTCTGTTTCCATTTTAATTGTGTCACTGCTCGCCAGGGCTCACGTCTGCTTCCTCTCTCACCCCACAAAGGGAAAATGTGTGCCAAAATGTTTCCTGTTGTTCACTGCCAGCTGGGTCGCGTGCTCGGGGTGAAGCTCATTAAGGCAGTGTGTGGCACTAAACCCAGCAGCCTCCAGGAGTGGAAACAATCATGTTTCAGCATCCTAGTCCTGAGTGGGCTCAAGTGGAAATCAGGCTGCAGAGCACAATCAGTCCAGAGACAAAACCTGAAAGAGGCAAGGCAGCCACATTTAGGTCTGAACAAACCAAGGGAAATGGGCATGTGTTCCACACAGACGGTGTAATTGTCCTTTGCTTCAGACAAAGTAGGGAGAAGAGCCCGAGAGGAGCACCTAATGGTGCAAAATTGCTTCTAGTCAGAGGGGTTTGCCTTCTTTCCCACAGTATGAAGGGGTTGTCCATTTGGGCAACCCTTTTCTGGCTGATAGAGCCAACATGCGTTATAAAAGCTTTATGCCACTAATTAACCTTCTAAAAAAGAAACCATTTCTTGACAAAAGCACACATCTGTGTCCTTGCCACACTTTTCTGTACTTTAAATTCGTCAGCTGCGATATCTCTCCCTCCCTCCCTCTGTTGCACCTACCTTTTCCCAAGCTCTTTCAGGCCAAATTGTTTGAATAATGCTGGTCATTTTGTCCTATAAGGGCTTATTTTTCTCCCAGAGCAGGTTACAGGGCTGTTATGTCTAACTCTACTCTCACACGTGGAATAAAAGACAAAGAAAAGCTGTCTAGTGTTTCATTCTCTCTCCATTCTTGGTGGCTAAAACAAGATTTCATAATAATGTTTATGTTTAGAATTTCTGCAGTAATAAGCAGATCAGTATCAGTGTGTATGCAGTAATTTTAAAGAGCTGTTAATAGACAGTTGGATGGCTTAGGAATTTAAAACCTTCATTACTATGTCATCAGTTCAAAGCCAACTCAGTTTACCAGGGATCCTTGATAGCATCAGTCTCTTCTTCCCAGATGAAGCAGGTATGCTTGTCCAAACTTGGAATTGCACTGTAATTCCACAGAAAAATCAGTAATTGCAAACTTTTCATTCCACAATTTCCTACAAAACAACATTTTGAAAAGTGGTATTTTTAAAATTTTCCAAGCTCACTTTTAAATTTCATTTGGCCTGCAAAACACTCAGAAACAGCCAAGATTAAAAACAGGCCAAAAAGTAGAATGATGTAACAATAGACTGTAATTCACAACTTTTCTTTTAAAGAATGAATTCTGAAAGTCAATATTATAGTTATGACCAAGAAAGGATATATCCTATAATAATGTGTTTTCTCAACAGGAAATAATTGTGAAAAGTTCTATTTTGTCCTTTTTTTAATACAAAAATACATTTATTGTAGCTTTTGGAGATAATTTTGATTAATGTGCTTTGACTGTCCTTCTGATTTTGTGTGTATACAAATTCCTTATGAAGAAGGGAAGGGGAAGAGCTGTTCATTTAGGTTGTTCTAATTATTTGCTAATAGCCTTGGAGTCATTTTCCACAGCCACCAGTTGTGATCTTGCAAAAATGACTAGGATAAAAATGAAGGGAAGGGAAGGGAAGGGAAGGGAAGGGAAGGGAAGGGAAGGAAGGGAAGGGAAGGGAAGGGAAGGGAAGGAAGGGAAGGGAAGGGAAGGAAGGGAAGGGAAGGAAGGGAAGGGAAGGAGGAAGGGAAGGGAAGGGAAGGGAAGGGGAAGAAGGGGAAGAAGGGGAAGAAGGGGAAGAAGGGGAAGAAGGGGAAGAAGGGGAAAAAGAAAAAGAGGAAAAGGAAAAGGACAACACAGCGTTTCTTTAACAGTGTACATCCAACATGGTAACTGTCTGTTGCTCACTGCTTTCCCCTTCCAAATGCTCCATGAGGAGACAGTGGGTCTTTAAAAATACAGAGTTGTAGGTTTTAGATAGTTTCCTGATGACACCTATCAAGTAAGACCAGAGGGCTAAAATGTAAAACATAGTTTGTTTGTCTGCCCATTTCCACTGTCACTGAGAAAACTCAAAAATTATCCGCCAGTGATTGGGTGCTGCCTTCCAAACCCAAGTGAGGAGTTCAGAGAGGCTGATTCTTTCTTTGTCTTTCAAAAGTCACTTTGTGTTTATCTGTGTTGCTCTCCCAATGGAGGATTTTCTTAATTAATTGGATTCTTGTGGTGAGAGTAGATGAGATAATGGTGTGGTAAATCCAGTTTTCAGCTGTTGAAATGCTCAGGACATAGGCTGTACTTAGCTCAGGACATTGGTTGTACTTAGCTCTATATTAAAGAAGGAGAAAAATTCATCATCTCTTTGACTTTGCCACTTTCAGTAGGAATGTGGGTGGCAACATAAAAAATATAGCAGGAGGAAATTTTCTTAAACCACAAAACTTGAATGTGGAAAATTTCCACTTTAATTCCTGAAAATTGTCTTTATCACTTTTTTAAGTGGAAGATTTCTTAAGCTACAAATCTTTTCTCTGGAGCCATGTTTTCATGTTTTTGTCCATGAACACTTCATGGTCCACAAAATATTTCTAGGGTTCAGAAGAAGCTGAATCTGTAAAGAAGTTTCATATATGCTCTTGAGTGATGTATACACGTGAATAGTTGTGGAAAATTGAAAAAGTTTGGACATCCATAAAGCAAAAAAATGCACTTGCAGTCACTGATGAGAAGAGAAATTTTGGACGTGGCTATCTGGAAATTATGTGTTCTGTCTAAAAGAGATTTCCATAAGCTACTTTACAAGTAGCTTATAGGATATAATATGATATAGGATAATATGATATAGGATTGTTTCATAATGCCTTTTAAAACATGCAATGAAACTGATAAACTGATTCTCACTTCAGGGTATCTGGGAATGCCAGACAAACTCAGGATACATACAACTTGTAAGTCCTGCTTCCCTGAGAGGTCTTATATGCTTTTTGAGTGGGCATGGAGAGACAGAATTTTCACTTTAGAAAAACGCATGGTTAAAGAGAACCAGTGAAACAAATCACTTGCTAATGTTCTTTCAAAGGAAAAATATAATGTGGAATTGCTCCATCCCAACCACCAGGCTGTAGCTTCCTATTTTTTTCTTCTCTATTTTTCTGAGCTGCAATAATGACATGTAGCTCCTGGTATGATATCTGACATCAGACTGATCCACATACTCTGAATGCCAGGGAAATCTGACAAGTTTTGGTTGTCCCCTGACATTCTTCTGTATCCTGAGGCTGGAATCAGACCTTGTCTCCTCCCTGGTAACACACCTGACAGCAACAGGCACCAGCTGACCTGCAAGTTCCTGTAGGTAAGCTGCTCTTTATTTGGAAAGCTTTGTGCTATTGGTGAGAGAGATCTTTTGACAATCACTATTATTATTATCATTATTGTTATTATTATTATTATTGCTATTTCTAGTGATTTTTTAGAAACAGAAGAACTCCCCACACCTTTTTCTGCAAGGCTGTAGTTTCAGTGTGTCCAACAAAGTACTCACATTTCATATCATCTGAGGGGCTGAATCCAAGCATCCTTCTACTGATAGCTATGAGAAATGCTGCCTTTCCAGGTCAGTGTAGCAGCATGTCAGGGTGTAGCTTTCCATGTAAAATCCCAGCTTTAGCTTAAAATTAACTTGACTCTTTGGGTCACAATTTTTGGATTTTCAGATTGGCACCTACACAAGTAGCTCCACGGCCAGAGACACCAAGAGACAGATATTTGGCTCAGTGAGAGCTACATGCAATGAACCTCTTTGGAAAACAAATTCCTTGTGCCTCTCTACCCTATAAAAGCATCCAAATGTGCTTGATGCCTGAGCAGTTTTGTGGATGTCAATGGAACAGCCTCCATATGTACAATGAAATACAGGAATATTTGCAGGATTGAGCCACTTATTTTGTGATTTGGTTGTCTTGATCTTAACTTGAAACCAATGAGGCTTGAAAAAATTGGCTTACTTCTTGTAAGAGATGAAGTAAAAAAGTGAAGCTACTGTTTATACTGAAGAAATTTCTGAGTAATCTCAGGGTAAAATAGTTAAAGCACATTTCTCTTCAAGCAGTCAAATATTGTAGGCTAACTATGAGTCATAACTTCAAAGTTCATCATCTTAAAACTTAAAAATGACTCCAACTTCATGAGAAAACCAGCTGAAACTGGAGATGGTTGCACCTTGGAGCATCCTTCTCTGACAAGGGGATGATGTTTTCTAGACTGCAGCATCATTTCACTTGCTTGTTGTTTGCAGATGTCCATAGCTGAGACCATCTGAGTCAGTGAGACACAGCAGTGCCACAGGAAAGTTTGTATTTTCAAAGGAACTGAGTGGAGATTGCAAATCATTGCGACTGGGTGAGCATCTCTGAACTTCTCACAATTTCATGTGTACAAAACAGAAGATCACATGAAGATTCAAAAGGTGCTATGTTCCTTCCTTTCTCAGTCTGATTTTCAGCTACACATAACCAGGAAATTCAGCAACCTCTGTATCTTAAATGTTTCTATTTCTATTTTTATTTCTATTTATTTCTATTATTTCTATTTCTTTTATTTCTATTCTGCGTTTTGTTTTGGCAGCTGTACTAGGTGCTTGAGAATCTCAGCTATCAGCATCAGGTGTTTCCTATGTGTAAGACTTGTGCAAAGAGAATTTTCATGAGCTTTTGGTACAAACAAAGTGTTCCTTAAAGTTCCTCAAGTGTTCCTTCCTGCTACAGAGTATGAGGGAAGAATACACTCTATGTTAAAATTATTTGTCCTCAGAAAGGGAAAGCTTGGCTTTGGTAACCAAAGGAATGGTTTGTTCAAAGGCAACCCAGTGAAAGATGTAATGAAATTCTGAATTCCCTGTATCCAAATCTCTTTGGCCTCAAGGACATCTTTAAGCCTTCAGTGGTAATTACAGAAAAGAGCTTGCAGTGATTGTTTCGATATCTCTGCAACAGAAAGTGTGTATCACAACATGTTCTATGAAATGCTCCTTGGGTAATGTTTGGAAGTTAACTTTGCCATATGAAGGTAAAAGTTCCCCTCCTGTTTGAAGGATTTCATGAAAAAAAAAAAGGGATCGCCCACTGACAATTTCAAAGACCAATTTTAACAATATCACACTTTTGTTTGTTTATAGTAAAGCTCTTGTCTATACTTGAAGATTCAGGGTTGTTTTGCCCTGGAGTAGTTTTGTTGGCACTGTTCATAATCTTTTAAATTCCAAGCTAGATTTTGGAGGACAGTCAATGTATTACTTCATGTGAAAGCTATTATTCCCTATGAATAATTAGCATCCCATTCTGCAGGATGGTGAATGTGAGGCTTAGTGCTGAGCTGCTACTAGGAATGCTGACTGTGGCTTTCACAATTTGCAGTCCAAAGTAGAATAAACTGTGGGCTTGGGCTGCCTGAAACACCACACCCAGGTGTATGGGCTGCTCACTGAATGAGGGCTCTTCAGAAGAAAGACAATGGACAGCTTTTTGTGCATAGGGACATCTGTCCCCCTCAGAATCAGGTACACCTCTAGGAAGAGCAGTTTGAGAAAAAAAAAAAAAAACCCTCCACATGGCTGTGGAGTAATTCCTTGCCACATTAAGGATTACAGTAAAGTGACCACACTGCCAGCACTTGTGCAGCATCCTCCTGTCCACAGGAGTGTCGCTGAAATTTTTATCCATTCCTGAAGAAGTCAGATCCTAAAGTGGCAAAAGGATGATGAAGAAGAGCAGGAAAAGGCAGATTTTATTTACATGCCATGCTTTTCAGGCTGTCAATCCACATATCTCTGTGCTGGTCACACTTACAGAAGCTTCTTGTGATCCTAAGTAAAAAATTTCATCTGTTTTCTGAATTAATCTGTCATAACGATGTAGGGATATCAGTGCTGTAAAGCTGCTGTTATCTATGTAATACAACCAAGATATCTTTATAGATGATTAATTCTAGTGTAAACCATTTACCGCAACACCCACATAACTGGTATGTGAGATACTGATAGTGTTGGACTCTCCCAGAGCACAGGAGCCTATTGCACAGAGAATCCAGTGCACAAACCTAAGATATTGAAAAAGACAGTGCATGGCTGCTCATGGAGTTGCTAGAAGTCATAGCAACCCGGAGAAAAATTGATCCATATTTGGCACTGCATCTCTGTCATTAAGAAAATGTGATGATTTCTAATGGCAGGCTTTGAAAATGGTTTTGGTTCCAGGACTTTTCAGAGTGCTCCCAGGAGTTTGAAATATCTCAGAAATTCCTTTTCCACATGAATTGTGGAATTTGTCTATTAGAGTCTGAGGTCCAGGCCACAGGTGTTTGCACATGACTCCGAAAGTCAGTGTTCTTGTGAGAGGACAGGGAAAGTGAACACTTTAATGTTGACCTGAGCTATTTTTACCCAACATCAAAAAATTTCACACATCTTTGTAATTATTCTTTCTAATTTTTTTTCCTCTGAATTGAATATTCTGGTAAAAGTGGGGAGCCTCAACAGCTACTGAAGTGCTCTGGAGCACAGAAGAATTGGAATTTGCACCCAGTGAACACTAAATCTTTGCATGAGCACTGTGGCCATATCACCTTTCTTCCTGAACAGACATGTTTTGAGACAGTAAGAGAGAGACACTTCATTGAAGAATTTCTAAATTAAATACTCCTCCCTTTATGCCACTGGAATTGAATGCTAAGCATACAGTTTTAATGCCAGAAAGGACTACTTAGGATCATCTTGCCTGACAAAAGCCATAGATTTTTATCAAACTGGTTTCTCTGTTGAGCCTCTAACCCTTGGTAGGATACACAGGTTCAATTTCAAGGCTTCACCTGAGAAGGAATCCAGTGTACCCTTGAGCAAGTGATTTGGTTGGAGATCTTGGCTGTTAGCAATGCATGCCTTTGCTCCTGAATGCAGTTAACATAGTTACCAGATGTTGGATCTTGCTCTACCCTTTTCCATTAGTTTAAAAAGCCCTTTGCTATCAGAGGTATTTACAGACCATGTTCAGATCCTTTTTTACCTTTCTGGGGATAAACTAAACAGACTGAAGTCCAGGAGTCATAAAACCCCGCCTTACAAAAAGGTTTAACTTTGCATTGTTGCTCCCTCTGAAAGGTGACTGTAAAAACAGAGCTGTGGAGTTTCATGTTTATGGTTTTAATGGTTTCTATATAAAGAGCTTTGGTTTACCAGTTAAAATGCAGCATGACTGCCTGCCAGACCTTTCAGTTTTATCACAGTCTCTGAGGGAAGTTGGGATTTTGCATGCTGTCTGTCATCACAGGCAGTAAACACAGATTAAATCAGAGCAGGGATTGAAGACTGGTGTAGAGGTCCATCATCTGCATCCCTCTCCTGTGGAGGAAAGGGATCACAACCCTGGTGACATCAAACCATCTCATGCCAAATGATGTCACTCAGAAGTTGCTCAGTCCCCCCATTCCCTGGCTCCCTTCTTGGCCCCCAACACCAGGAGCTGTGTCCAGTCTAGCATTGTACAGATGGGGAATGAGAGGCTGGAGAGTAGTGTCATGGAAAGGGGATCTGGTCAATGGCCAGTTGAATCTGAGCCAGCAGTGCCCTGGGAACCAGGAGGGACATCCCTGTCCTGGGGACATCAGGCACAGCATGGCCAGCTGGGCAAGGGAGGGGATTGTCCTGCTGTGCTCTGAGCTGGGGTGGCCTCACCTCGAGTGCTGGGGACAGTTTTGGGCACCACAATGTAAAAAAGACATGAAGCTGTTAGAAACCGTCTAAAGGAGGGCAATAAAGATGGTGAAGGCTTTGAGGGGGAGTCATGTGAGGAGCAGCTGAGGGCACTTGGTCTGTTCAGCCTGGAGGAGTCTGAGGGGAGACCTCAGTGCAGTCACAACTTCCTCATGAGGGGCAGAGGAGGGGCAGACACTGCTCTCTGCTCGGTGGTGACAGTGACAGGAAGGGAATGGTGGAGGTTCAGGGAGGTTTAGGTTGGATATCAGGAAAAGGTTCTTCCCACAGAGGGTGGTTGGGCACTGAACAGCTCCCAGGACAGTGGTCACAGCACAGCCTGGCAGAGCTCAGGGAGTGTTTGCACAATGCTCTCAGGGACATGGTGTGACTCCTGGGGATGGTGCTGTGCAGGGCCAGCAGTTGGACTTGATAATCACTGTGGGTCCCTTCCATCTCAGCATATTGTGTGATTCTCTTATTCCGTGATTTTGTGATCTGCTCTGGTCCTGTTACTCCCTCATCTTCCCCCTGTGGTGGTGGCAGTGTCAGTGCCCTTCCCTGGCTTGGCAGCAATGTCACTCTTTGAGGCAGGACAGGTGGCCCTGTTAACGAGTCACAAGATGGCACAGAGGTCTGATCTTACTCCTTCAGCCACACCAGCTCTCTCCTGCAAACACCCAGTGAAGCAGTATGCTGCTCTCCAAAATAGCAACTTGAATGTCCCCTCATGCAAAAAGCAACAATTTTGTTCTGTGAACGGATTTCACTTTTCCACAGTCATTTCTTCACAGCAATTCTGGCCTTTGAGGCAAGGAAACTTTTTATTTCATCCCTCTTGTTGCATTTGGTGGGTGTAAACAGAAAGAAAATTTCATACTTTAAAGAGATACAAAAATAGTGGATTAGATTGGTGACTGCAAGGAGGAAAACCTAAACACAGAATGAGCAAAAGAAAAAGGGAAGAAGAAATGAAGGACAACAATAAATATTTGAGGAAAGATCTTTCCTTTGGTCTTAGGCATCAATCCAGCAACTAAATGAAGCAAGTAATTAGTGCTATGTATGGAAATAGTATTATTAACTTAGGTGACCACAGTCACGATCAGATTTCTGTTCCTTTTTTTCTATAATATACATGTAGAATTGTATTTCCCATGATGGAATATTTCCTTTGCAATTTGTTAATTGCCTTTTTTTATTATGAAGAGAATTTGTACTCAGAGAGCTGGAAAAGGCCATAGGGCTCCAACAGCACTAGGAAACACGGTCAGATCTGCAATGGGAAATAAAGAGATTAATTAAATGATCCCCAGATGCTTTCCAAGCCTGGAACAAGAGCTATGGCTGCCTTTTAACAAGTTCACTTCTCCCTAAACACATCCACGTTGTCAAATATGTAAATCCAAGCTCTCCTGGGTTGGAGCTGCACCTGCAAGACCCAGAGGTGCAGGAATGAACACTTGCAGGTGTTTTTTAACAGGTGGGGAGCTGGATGAGAGCTCTGGGGAAACTCTTTGGATTTGCCCCAGTTGCAGGGTAACAAGTGCAACACCAGTCTCCAAAAATCTAAACTGCAGACCATAATGTGACCAACCTTCTTGATAAAATACTGGGAATTCAGGCTGCAGTGTTCTAGGCTGGGTATCATCACCCTCTTTCCTCTGCCTGACATTTTTACTATATGGAAAAGATTTCCAAATAAATTTCACAAGCTGTGTCCTTTCAAACACCATTAATGATATTTAATTCTTGAAGATATATGTCTGCTTAAATATTTATTATATATAAGTCTGATAGAGTTAGAGTCCATTTTAAAATGCAAATCATCTCCAAGAAACAGATTTAAGACAGATCTTATGCAATATTTATCAATTAAAACTAGTTTCAGGGATTCATAGTTGCATAATGATTTATAAATAAAAAATAATACCGGAGGATATGTTTCATTTAAACTATTTTATTTTCTTTAGATTCAATTATATCTAATATTTTGGTAGTTAAATTGGAATCCTGCTACATAATTTACATCTGAGAACATAAGCTAACTTTTAATTCAATTTCATCTTCTTTAGAACAGAGTTAAAACATATTCTGCAGGTTCATAGGGACATTGTGGGATTTTTTTATAATTAACCTGACAGGACACAAGAAATGCACGTATGGATAGCTGTTAGCAGTCTTCCACCATGGCTAAAGTTTTCATGCAAAGAAATCAAGAAAGGTATGGATTCCTTAAGAACACCACAGACCATGGATGTTTGTTCCAAGTGCTGTCCAGATCTGGTCCTTCCTAGACTGTTTTAGAGAACTAAAACAATTCTGGTGACACTCTGTATTGGTTCAAAACAATAGTGCTGCTGCTGCTGCTCTCTCAAATGTTTGGTTGGTATAGCCAGTCTGAACTGAATTGGAAAGTTATTATATAATAGTAACTTTTTCCCCCCCAGAAAGGAAACACTGGGAAGTTAATATTGATATATTTTATTCACTAAGTATTTGAAACTTACTGAACTTTCAGAGGTTGGCAGTGTCTTAAAAGCATCTGCAGATTCAGAATTTTGTCCTGGTATTGTTGTGTAGTACAGTCTGTCCTGTTTTCCTGTATCCTTCTGTTGCTTCTTATCTCAGTCTTACACTGAAAACCCCTTTAGACACAGACCAGCCTTTGCTCCTGACATTGTGCCCAAGGCAGGGTTGTCTTTCCTATGAAGTCTTGATGGTACAAACAATCACAGCAAAAGGCCATTGTGGTAATCTGTTTAGGATTCCTGGTGCAACATATGTCTGAAGACTTGGAACAGATTCTTGTTTGAATAGCAATGAATCTTTAGGGAAGAAAAATATTCTAGGTGGGATTTAAATATTTTCAGTGGTAGAGAATTCATCACAATCCCCTGCAACTGATAAACATTAATTATCAGCACTCCCATCAATCGTTATAATTTCCTTAAAACAACCACAACAAAACCTACTTGTCTGTTAACTCAGAACTGCAGATGAATCACATTTGCTGGGTTTAGGAATCTGCCAGGTTGGAGGTATCATCCTGCTATGCCACTCCATCCCAAAGGATATTGTATTTCTCCAGAAATTCAACCCAGGACACATCAAAGAGTTTTGGGGGAGATTGTTTCACTTCTCTAAACAGTTAACAAGCAATAGAGCTGAACAAATAATGAAATATGTAACACTGTGGATTTCACTTCTCCCTGCTGCAAAATGTCCACGAGCAGCACATACATTATTTAATGTGGCTCTTCAGAATTGCTGCACGGAGCTGTACATTTGTGTGTGTACGTGAGAAAGGAGGATTATTACTCCTTCCCAACCAATTGCTTGGAAAATTCCTTGTAAATACTTGGGTCTTGAGAAAAAAGAACTGTGATGGATCACATCAGTATGTTGGTATTCTTTCTGGGCTTGACAGGTGCCATCAGCAGGTGGAATGTATTTGGGCTTCAGCTCTGCCATGCAGACACATAGTTGGAAAATTCAAAAAATTGAAAGTAAACAAAACAAATCTCCCCTTCTTGAGCCAGTCAGGCCTTACATGACACACCATTATTGCAAATCTTGTGTTTGGTGTTAAAATCTGTGGGCAAACCTTGAAAGAGATTCCATTCACTGAAGCCAGGCTGGCCCTGGGCACTTTCAGCACGGTGTCCATGAGAGGTTTGAGGGTTCCCTGCTAACAACTGCCTTGGTAGGGAGAAGTGGGTGACAGATTCATGTTTCACTCTTCTCTCATCCCCCACCCATACCAGTACATCCCCTGATTCCCAGCCTTCAGCAACAGGTAAAACCTCAGGTAGGCAGCAAAGGAGAGTAACCCCCATAGGTATCCTGGTCCTCTCACTGCCTCCAGGGAACAAAAATGTGGATTAGGCACAGCAGCACGGAAGATTTGAGGGCATTAAATAAAGATTGCTTTTTACTAACAACCCTGTGTGAAATTAGAACCTACTTTTCCTGATTGATTGTTTGTTTGTTTTTTAAGTACCTGACACTGAAATGCAGCTAACAGGCATTCTTGGTATGGCTTGTATTATGAAACAAGAAATTATTTTAATTGCCCTAGCAATTCCCTTCCCGTTGCTGTAAACAAAATGATTTCCTTCAGCAGCAGTCTGACTCATGTCGTGGATGACAAAGGAGCTTCTCCCAAGGATCAGGGCTGGTGAAAAGCTGTGTGGGGCTGCAGCCTCTCCCCTCACCTGGACCAGAGGGGCTGCAGCCAGCCTGGGGATGCTGCTGAGGCAGGCTGACCTCTCAGCCCTTTCCTTCAAGCTGTTCTCACCCAGCTCAGTTTGTACAGACTCTGCCCCTCTCCTTTGCAGCTGCTTTCATTTACAAGTCTTTTCGATGCTGCGTGTTTAGAAATTGTTTTAGGATAGGGAAAGACAAGAGTGCTGAGCTGGGAAAGCTTTAAGAGCCCAGCCCTCTCTGAGTTATTTCTAGATTGAAGTATCTTTGTGAAGTTCAAAGTTTTTTCCCTTGAGCAGGTTCATCCCCTGTAAAAGGATTCAAGACAGAAAAAGTTGAATCCAAAGGAGTAGAAAAGGGACAATGGTTCATGGGAAAATCCTGTGGATTTTGTGCCAATCTATAGATTGATGCACTAAATGCAGGACACAACTATTATGAAAATGCATCTCTGGCACTGCACAGCCTGCAGAACCTCCTCCAGGGGTGTTGGCTTTGAGCTCACAGCTTCAAAATTATTGATTTAAACATTTTATTATTGATTGCACAAAGTGTGAGCGAAGGAAGGAACATGCAGCCAGTTATGGTATTCAGCTTCACTTTATATGACTTTATGAGACACATTATTTATTTGTGTCTTGCTGTGGGATGAGATTGAAATGTGTCTTCAGATATGCTTTTGGCCCTTGGCAGGTGAAACATCTTGGATTAATACAAAGTCTTAAGCCAGTAGCACAATTATATGAACACTGCACTTCAGCTTTCATATTCTAGGTACTTAATCATAATGCTGTAGTTAACTAAATGCCTGTAACTTTCTCCATAAGCCTAAGAAGTCTGTATTATTAATAAACAGCTCCTTTGCTGAGGCTTTTAAACTCCTCTATATTCTCAATGCCCAAATGAAAAAGGGAGAGATGAAGAGAGATTTTCCCAGACACTTCAAGGTGTAGAAATGACATCACAGCCTTTTTTCTCAATTTCATAACAATTTTCAGCAGGCTACACCCTGACTAATATGCAGCTTAAATTGTGTGAAAGCAAATTGACCTTATTTAAGAGACACAGATTTCTCTGGAGAAATACCTATTTTTCCTTCTTGTATCTCTCATGGTGTCAGAGGAACTGCAGAAGAACACAGATGCCCCACTCGCAATTTGCTCATAGACCTAAAAAGTCCTTTGATAGTGATACATACACATTTTGATTAAGTAAAGAAGACGTCTTCAAACTGTTTTGTGTAGTGGATGATACAGCAAAACTAAGCCAGGTAGTTCTCAAACCTGTATTGAGTATCTTTGCATCTGATGACAACAGAAGTAAAATCTATGCAAGGGAAAGAGAGATGGAGAGCATTTGGGAAAGAGAGCAATGCAGATTCAATGACTCTTATTTTCTACTAAAATAAGATATGAAAGTGAATTATAACATTTCTGTGTGCATATGTCAAATTTTATTAATGCAAAATAACTGGAACAACAAATTCTTAAAAAGATACCTCAAGTATCTTGCAGTATTTGCCTTGTAATACTCACGTCAGCATTTTCAGATGGATATAGCACTGGCTTGCTGTGGTGGCTGCACTAATTCAGCCTGAGAAGAAGCAGAAGGGATGTTATTTATAGTAACTCCTTCCATTAAACTCGGAGCCTGTTCTCTGTGCCACAGAGGAGCATCCAGCAGTCTACAGAGTTCAGATTACTCCAACTGCTCAGACACCAGTCTGGCCTTCATCCCATAATCAATACTCATCCATCCTTCATTTTTATTGCTACCTAAGCATAACTATTAAATAGACATGGTGGGAGATGTGCATCACTATCACCACTAATGCATCTTTGTTCGACATCCTGTCCATGACACAGCAACACTCTCTTTTTTTCCTTATCCTTTGAAAAACTGATTTTGAAAAGATTTGCTGTATTGATGAACTGGATTTTCCCTTAAAAGCCTGCAAACTCTTTTGGGAAACCTCATGCAGCTAGGTTACAGAATGTTTTTTTCACTTGCTGCTTTTCTAATTGCGTATAGATCACAGCCAAAAACTTGGTAGATCTGAACACACAGAGCCTCTGGAAGATGTAATCTGAACTCAAAATCGAATTAGACTGCAAATTTTGCAAAGTTTTTTGTTTTCATATAGCAAAACTCTGAAGCCAAACATGCTGACCTTGAGAACACTCCAAACTGCATGGCACAAACTCATCTCCTATAAAACCCTAGAATTTACAATCTTCTACAAAGAGAGCAGAAGAGTCTCTTGGTAATATTGATACTATTAGTATCAGTGTTCATTATTCAGTAATTAATTACATTTGGTTTGAATTATTAGCTTTTGCTTTGTGTTCTAAATTTGTTAGCATACCTGTGCCAGCTGGTCATACAGATTGCATAGGACTGGGTTTCTTCATTCAGATTGTTTGATACTTTTAAAACAGGAAAATTATAAGCAAAGCAATTTTGACTGTGAATCTTATGGTACACAGTCCTTTGAACTAAAATTTGTAATACTCTGGGGGTCCTGTTAGTACGTAAAATCCAATTTGTACTTCTGAATAGCTGGGGTAGTAAATAACACTATTCTGTCATAATCCTTAATACAAAATAAAAGGAATTTCTTTTTAAAATGTGCCAATCTTTCATGGAAAACCAAGTGGCATTTTAATAACATTGCTAATTTCTAGTTAGTAACCAATAATTGGAAACCCTAATTGTTAAAGGTTGCTTTTTTCTATATTTTCTGAATTCTGGGTGTTAATTATGAGTTGACTCCTTATTGAAGAGTTGTGTAGGAGTGTTTTCTTGCCTTTAATGCATAGTTTTTCATCTCTCAAATTCTGTTCAGAATTTTGAACTCCATTTTCTTCTCCAAGGTGAATCTATGTAGAAGCATGCACTCAACTGCATATGAAAAACGTTGAGGGCGAAACTTGACCTCAAATTTTGATTTTGTTCAAAACCAAAACCCAGGTGAGAAGACTGTATTTTCTAGCACTCTGTCAAAAACAAGCAGTATTGAGAAATATAACTTACTGAGGTGCATTTGCCAAGTTCACAGTGCAGTCAAGGAAGATAATGTAGTTTTCAGGTCTGTGGGTTTAAACCCAGGCAATTGAAAGGAATGTTGCTTAAAATGATCATCTTCTAAGGAAATATGCTCGGTAGCCTTTCCAAAATGAAGACTAGCTGGCTTATCAGATTTTCTAGTAGATACCCATCTAGAGACCAAGAAGTAAAGTTCTTTTCTCAGCCAACAATTCAGGCAAAGAGGACATGTTTGCAGTAGGGAAGGGTTCAAAGTCCTGTGCTTTGGTCGAACTGGGGATGGTCACCAGGTCACAATGGGTTACAGCAGTCCCATGTTATTAAAAACTGTAATTACAGCTGCTTGCATTGAAGATGTCTGCAGAATCCAAGAGTTTATGTCACTAAACCTCACTCCACAGCTATGTCTTGGTAGAATTTGGCATTTTAAAGTCTTAGAGCTTAAAACCAGTTGATAAACTGAAATAATTAAATCATGCTAGGGAAATCAGAATTCAAAACAACACCATTGACTAGGATTAACCCTGTCTGGCACTGTACAGGTTGGGCAACATGGAATGCTATTCCACATAGATTTTCTGGATATGGTCTGAATAGTATCTGCATCAACTCCTGAGTTAAGAACTATATTCCCTGGGTTTGATCAAGCTAAAATCACATGTACATGCCTCACATTTTGTCTGTGTGTATCAAGCATTCATTTTTCGGGCAATCATGCACATCAGAACACTTAGAGATCGTTTCAGATATGACGAGAAAAGCATCAGCTCTTGGGTAACCTAAACCTGTCCCAGTCAGGTATCTCTTCCTTCCAGGCTCACTGTATCATGTTTCCATGTAAAACACAACATCCTTCCTGGAATGCTCCCCCTTAGGGGGAAGAGCAAGGGGGAAAAAACAGGGAACTTGTTCTGAGACAGTGGCATGTCTTTGATTCATTGATCCTAAGGACAATGCTGAGACATCCTCAAGAATTTAGTGGCTTTGGGACCTGAGTTCTAGCTTGCCAGTGTTTCTTTCAATGCTAAAACCATGGAAAGCTGAAGAGTTTTTTCTTTTTGTTTCTTTTTTCTTCTATTCTTTTTTCAGCGAAAATGCTTGTTTAATGTTTTTCAGTTGTTTGGAAAGAACAAGAATTAGTTAGCTCCTCTCTATAGTCTTATGTTCACCTACACTACACCAGCATGAAGTCAGTAAATGATGTTGTATTAAAAACTGAATCCTTTTCTTTTCCTGTGTTTGGATCATCTGTGGATTATATCCCTGCAGCTGCACTGAGCCCCCAAAAGTCCATAAAGCTGCACTTAGTGTTTCCACATGTAGTCTGATTGCAGGAATACATTAAACACAAATATATTAAAGAAAAGGTTTCAAGAGCAGGCCTGACACTCTTCCCTGTAAGTCTGGAATATAACTATATTTTTTCTATTATTCTAGCTGTATTGATATAACTAACTTAAATTTATTTTTATCAGAGTATAAAATCTATCTTAAAAGAGTCATTTATTTATGAGCAATGTTATAAAACAAGTAGTATTTACCCTGGAATGTCTTTAAACTTGTTGAAACTGTAAAATCCCATTAAGGCTGTCTCTTCTTTCCTTCAGTCCATTCAAAAACCAGCATCTAACTCTTCCAAGTACTGACAGAAGGGTTTCTTAGCTTCATAGAAAACATCCAAACAGTTCATGGAATTTGTGCCTTGGGGAAGCATTTGTTTTCCTTGTTTGGCCAATTAAACACTGCCTTTCTTAGGAGAGGGGGTATTGTAACATCAGGCATGATAATAAACAGAAATTCCAAAGGGTTGCTTGCAGAAAGTTTGGGTTGATGTTGGGATTCCAGTTGTGCTTTTGGAGAACTCAGACACTCAGGGAAAGGGGTAATGCAAACTGAGGAGTCTTCTGCACAATTTTGCTTGAGATTATTCAAACTGAATAGCTCCAAGCTTCTTATGAAGCTGATGGTGCTCTATTGCCAAGAAGTGAAGAAAATAAAAGGATTAAGCTCTGTGATTATTTTTTCAATGTAAGCAAAGGGAATTTTAAGCACAAATGCAATGAAGAAGTTATCATGGTGCCATCAAAAACATTGGGAAAGCTTTTCTGCTGAAAAGGAATAGATGTAAAAAGCAGACAAATTCTTGAGCTGGATGGAGGCTTAGAAAGTGCTGATTCAGCACAGAATCCAATGAATTCACCAACATCTTTACGAAAAAAATTGCTTTATTTCAATTCATTTTGGATGCATGATGTTAATTTTATGTTTTATTTTTTATGCTTAAATTTTAGATTTATCTTTTTTTTTTTTTTTTTGTAACATTATACTAGAAGGGCCAAAACTGCATATGAAGCAGCAGTGAAACAATTTTTGTAAGTATGAAGTGAATAATTAATTTTTAATTATTTCATTCTCACACAAAATCAAGGATTACAGATTCTGAAGCCTTGGACTTTCTCATGAGGTGGTGTCAGGTGGGAAATTATTGAATTGCAGAGGGTGTGTTTCCTTTCATTGGTTCCATTTACAGGTACTGCCTTCTCAGTCAGACACAAAGTCAATCCAGCTCTTGCTCTTTTCAGGAGGTCTGGTTGTAGAACTGCACTCAGGAAGATCTGTCCTGTTCCTCCGTCTTTTTGGCATGTCACCAATGATTTAAAATGAAATATAAAGTGTATTCTTCAACGTCTCAAAATAGCTGATGGTGAACTTCCTCCTTTGATTTCGTACCTACCTTCCCTCTACCTACTCTCTACCTTCTGAACTCATTATACTGAGGATGACACTGGAAGAGGAGGTGGCTGGAAAAATACAAAAAACACACATCTGTGCTTCTTCTCTCTCTCTCCATTGGGTTTCTGAGCACATATAGGAACCCAGAATGCAGTCCCCAGCAGGCTTGTGGCAAATCATAAGTAGGACATGTTCACTGTGATTCTGTCACAAAGTCCTTTTTAGGCTAAACCAGCAGATTTTACTCTCCTTGCTTCTCCAGGTTGCTGTGGGAGTGTAACTGATGCACTTCATTAGGGTTTGAAATTGTGTGAGTAATCCTATTGTTTCTATCACTCTGTGTAAAGTGTGTATAATCACCCTGCTTCCTCATGATGCTATGAGTAACCCCTTTTTATGACAAGCTTTTTCCATATTCCCTATTTTTTTGCTCTTTAACTTGTGATTCTACCTCTGTGGCTTTGGATTGATTCAGGTGAGGGAGGAGGCTGCCAGGTGGCAAGAAGGAAGGATGCAAAGGGAGAAAAAGAGTACTTTTCCTTCCCTCACCTATAACCCTGATGGCTCAGTTTGGCTGTGGGCTGGAGATGAGATGATAAACTGGAGGAAATCCCCCAGGGTGTGGCTGCTGAGGGGTGGCCATGCAGGTGTGGCAATGCAGGTGCCTTGTCCTGCTCTGAGCAGGTGGAAGTGGTGGCTTAGTGATGGTGTCACCATCCCAGGGCTTTTCCCATGCTTCCTCTGCCAGTGCTGCTCCTGCTGGTGCAGTTGAACTACTGAGAAGAGAAACCTGGGGCCAAGAAATCAGGCAACATCCAGAGTTTGCTTACCAATAAGTTCTTTTGACAACTCCATGAAGAAGGATCTGGAAATCAAAAATTTGAGCTAGTTCTGGGTGCAAGGATAGTATTGCTCTTTACTGATGTTCAGCAGTTACCTAAAAGCACTGAATGTGCAACTTGGTTTAATTATTTCAGGTGATACATTTGCTTTCCTCTTGCTGCATATGCCCTGTCCTTGCTGCTGCTCAGTATTCAGAAATGCCACCACATCCAGCAGTTTGCAGCACTTTTCCCAGTGTCTCCCTGTGTTCAGTTCCCTCAGACAAATAGTCTCACTGGTCTCCACAGTCACAAGTATTTTGCAATATTCCTCTGCCACTCATTCCCATCAGCACTGTCTCTGCTGCAATGTTTTGCCACACGAGGAGATGGACAGTGTAGTTCAGGGAATTTCCCAAAGGCTCAATAAGGCTTTTTGTTTCTGAAGCTGAAGGTTTGTTATACTTCCTGGGGCTGAGACAGGTCCCATCCTCTTGGAAGAGCAGGAGAAGCAGGTCTAAGGAAGAAAGGAGGTTAAAAACCATCAACTGGATTGATGGAGCATTTTACTTGCTTCATGATATATGGACATAAACCAAAATATTCCATCTCACACTTTGACATTTCTGGCAAACTTAAAATACAGACCAACAGAAAAACAAAAGTAGCACATACCAGGAGTCAGTCCCACAAACCCAACTTTTTTTTTTACTTTGCTGCCACAAAACCCTAATCCCCCTGTTGTTAAAATAATTGCTTCTCTTCTTTCTTACTTACAAGCTCAGCCCCCTTTATTTCTTTTCAGTGTCTACTGTCTTTGTGGTAACATATTTGCAGGATGAAAGGGTAGGAAGCCCATTGGTGACTTTCCATTGCTGTTTATTTTCTGCAAAATCTCCTCAGATGCTCCTTCAATGGCTATCTGGGGATCTTTTCTTCTGTAGTATCCAGCATGAAAGGGTCTTGATCCTTGTTACACATACAGTGAATACTCATCATTAGAAACATATCAATGCTTAGTTGTCCTTAAATAATTGTTGTTGCCACTGGCTTGAAAACAGAATAAATGGCAGGGAAGGCATACCCTGGGCAAGTATTGATTGCTGTTCCAAGATATTGCCAAAAAATGAGATCCACAGAAACTACAGTGAAACAGTACAGTATGAGTTGGTGAGACACTGTGTTCTGAATTGTTTTCAACTTTGTTGAGAACATTATTGATCTTCTATATCCAAGGGGACTTGGTTTCCTAAATGTTTTCATTACAGCTTCTGGCTCACCTACAAGCACACTAAACCAAGAATACTTTGTCTGGGGAGCTAAGTGGTCTCTGGTCTGCCTTGCCCTTGAATTGAATCCGACTTCTGAGAGACTTCCTCAGCCCTGATGTCGTCAGCAGAGCACACAGAGTGTTATGTTGGAACATGAGGGAAATATTAGATCATGGAAATTAACTAAGTGGAAGGACTTTATCTAATTCCTTCATCCTACGTTATTGTTTTTTTAGAGTCATAACAAATTAGGAGAAATATCTAGTGCAGGGGAAAAAGGAGAAAAACACCTTACCCAAAAAACCCCTAAGAAAAAAAAAGAACAGACCCATGCTCATGATGTCTTTGTGTTCTGATTTATCCCTACTCTTGTTCCTTTAATAGACACCATGCATTTTTCAGAATATGCTCTCCACTGTCTTGCATGGAGCTGTGGGTTACTGATGTTAATAGGATGTGGTAGAAAACAGTTTTAAAATTTCTGGTGAAGAGAATTGTGCTGGATATGGTCACAGGCTGGTGAGTTGATCCAGAAGTGGTGCTGAATGTCTGTGATTTCATAATTTTGAAAATACATAACGGAGCAGGGCTGATTGAAACAGCTGCAAAAAAAAAAAAAGAAAAAAAAATTGGAGCTCTTATTTTAAGTGTTAACGAGAGAGGATATAAGGCATTCAGTACAAAGTGAGGCTTGGGAAGGTGTTGGTCACAGTTCTGCTACCCTGGCAGTGGCTGCCACTTTAGAGAATCCCTGGGTCTGAGGACAGGTCGGGGCAATTTCCCAGCTGCCCTCGGACAGATGGAGGAATGGATGGGTGCCAGACTTCTCTGTGCTTTCTCTACAGGTTTTATGTGACCCAGAAGAGCATTACTGAAACAGCAGGTCCTGTACCACTCATGTAGTAAAAGCTAATGGGTTTGTTGCTGAAATTTTTAGGTTTTCTGTGTGCAGTTGTAAGCATCCCATTTATCTAACAGCTGTGCTATTGTTGTTTATGACCACTGACTTGAATGAGTTACCAGGAGCTGTTCAGAAGGGGCTCTTTGCTGCCTGTGGCTGTTTTTATCTATGCTCTTGTGTCCCTCAAAAAGAGCTGGCCTTTAAAAAGGTGTGACTCAGCACAGTTGTGTCATGTCGTTTATTATTATTTCTTGCTGAGAGCCTTGGGTATTACCTCAACACAATTATGAAACAGAGCCCTATTGTGGTTAGCCCTGTACACAAATATGCTGAAGGGTAGTCCTCTCATAAATTGAACAGTACAATGAGAAATATCAGCTAGAGACACTAAAACGAGCACAGAAAAACAAGATAATGTTGTAGCCATCAGTGGTTGGGTGAGTCTGCAACTGCCTCAGCTGAAAACACAGGATTTCAACTTGCAAAAAGCTCCTTAAAAAAAACCAACAACAACATAAACTTTATACCATATTTGTGACTCAAACAGAAGCAAATGTTTTGAGGCGGTGAAGCAATTGAAAGAAAAAATGTTTGCAAAGTTATTAAAATAGACTACTAACAAACCTGGGCTTGCATCTCATGGTCCCTGCTGCTCTGTGGCCAGAGGTTGTGCTCCCAGCCCTGTCCTTCTCTGGCATCCCACTTTTGGAAACTGCTTCATGGCAGGATGGAGAGTGTGCTGAGCCTCAGACCAGCTGGCTCAGACACCATGTCCACTGCTCCAGAGAGGATTTCCAGAATCCAGCCCTCCTCCCACGGGAAAACACAGGATAGCCCAAAGAGATCCCGTTAAAATAAAGGCTCCAGAAATTTCCAGTCTGTCTGCTGCAGAGCTTGAGCTCAGTTAGATCAAGAGCTCCAGGGCCTCAGGTTTGGCTCCATGGATGACTAACACTCTCTGGGGTCTGGTTCAGCTCTCACTGCCGATGGTTTTCCTCTAGGAAATGTCCGATGAGTTGTGATGGGTTGACTCTGGCTGGATACCAGGTGCCCACCAAAGCCACCCTATCACTCCCATCCTCAGCTGGACAGGGGAAAGAAAAGATAACCTAAGGTTCATGGGTTGAGATAAGGACAGGGAGAGAGCACTGGGCACTCATCCATTACCTTCATGAGCAGAACAGACTTGATGTGAGAAAATCAGCTTTATTTATTACCAATCAAAACAGAGTAGCATAATGGGAAATTAAAAACCTACCATAAAATACCTTCCCGCCTCCCTTCCCTTCCTCCTGGGCCCAACTTCACCCCTCTTTCTCCTCCTGCTACCCCTCAGCAGCACAAGGGGACAGAGAACAGGGGCTGTGCTCAGTTCATCACTCACCTCTGCTGCTCCTTCCTCCTCAGGGGCAGGAATCCTTGCCCCCTTCCCCTGTTCCAGTGGGCAGTCAGATCTAGGGGAAGCTTCCAGCAGCTTCTCATAGAAGAAGCCCCTGTGGCCCTTTTGCTCCCAAAACTTTGCCACAAAATCCCAATACAAAGAACCATAGAATGGTTTGGGTTGGGTGGAACCTTAGAGATCATCCATTCCAACTTCCCTAAGAGGAACAGGGACACCTTCCACTAGACCATTTCTAATCATATCATCTAAGTGTCTAATCCCTGCCAGGTGCCTGATAGGTCTTGTGGCTGAAAAATTAATTTGATTTTAGGGATGTTTTCAATGGGCAGCAATGATCCTGCTTTGTATATTTGCATAAGAGCTCCACCAAGACTTAAGTACCATAGTGGTGGCTGAGGGGAGATTTTATTTGTGGGTCATTTGCATATCTCTGAATAATATAACACCTGAGAACATTGATCCACAGAGAACTTCCAAGTAAACACTGTTTTTCCCTGTGACTGTGGTTTCCTCCTTCCACCTTCCTTCAGGTGTTCCAGGAGCCAGACTTTGCTGCTTCTGCTGCTGCTGCTGCTTCTTCAGTTGTTTTCTGTCTCTCAGGACAGATTCTGAGCCACAGCAAGTCACTGGTGTCCAGGGCAAGTGAAGGTTGCAGCAGAGAGTCAACCTCCACTGGTCCATGTAGGAGCTCCAAGCATGTTGTACTGCTTATGTTCCCAGGTAGGGAGGTGAACCAAGCATGCAGAAAATATTGTATGGTCATCTGTGTTAAATACTCAGAATGAATATCTAACCTGGGGGGAAAAAATACATAAGAAGGTAATGTGTGTGTGTTGGGAGAGGAGGTAATTTAGGCCAAAAAATAAGGTGTTTGGAAATTACTGTTTGATTCTCGTGGTTTTCTACAGCTGGAGGAAGAATGTGTATTGTTTGAGTCAGGGAAGATCTTTGGGGAGCCATTCTGAAAATAAAAAATTACATGATTAGTACAAGGATTGTCCAGTTGCCTACCCACACCACTAAAGAATACCTTTTTTCGCTCCTGAGCTGTGCACAAGTTTTTGTGCTGAATGGCTGTTTCTGGGAGATTGATAACACCAGAGGTATAGGCTGGCTGCCCTTTTCTCTGCAGCTGATACATCTGGAGCAGTCCAGTCAAGGAGCATGGTGTGAAAACAATAACGTTTTGAAATTAAACTAGTCACTGAGAGAAATTATCCATGTCATGACAAAAAATAGTTTCAGGTAGTTTAGGAAGTGGCATCCATGTTGTAGCCAGCTGCGACTGCATCTTGTCTGTCTCTCAGCTGGGGACTTCCTTTTCAATAGATACAGTTATTGAAATAGCTGAGAATCAACTCCAGATACCTTAACTTTATGTTTTCTGCTTATTTTAATGCTGGCTAAGTCTTCTGGATTCCCTACTCTCCTTATTAATTATACAGTGAAAAAAACCCCAAAATATTATGAGGCACTGCCATGTCTGTGGAATCCAGCATACTGGATTTTTCACCCGCAGTGTCAAGCAAGATTAATTATTCTGATCATAGCAGGATTAATCCATTCATCACATACAGTGAAAAGGCACTGCTAATACTCGGACTGAGTTATCCTTGGTCTTGAGAGGTGCAAGCAGCAGAACTGGCATTTAGAGGGCATTTGTGCCTTGAAAAAGCCACATTCCCCTGTTACCTTCTCCTGCTCCTTGGGTCAGACTCTTGCTGCAGAGCTGGCTGTTACCATGGGGGCAGCCAGCAGCCCTGGGGAGGTACAAATGTTTGGCAGAACCCTCCAATGTTAAGTAGACAGTATAATTACCCTGTCATCAAAAAAAAAAAAAAAAAAAAAAAAGAAAGAAAGAAAGAAGGAAGTTAGTTATTTTGTTTTTCTCCGATTGCCTTAGTTCCTGCTTTCCTACGGTGAGATTGCCAAGAACGGTTGCACGGCTTTTGAAAGCTAATTTGAGGTCAGACAGTGAGTCAAAATCAGTTCTTGATTTTTGTCAAGTGTGAGCTGCAGCTGAAGGGTCTGGTCTGGGAAGAGGGCGAGCAGCCACGCTGGCACCCTGCCCTCTCTGCCTCTTCCAGCTGCCAGCATCTTCTGTGCTCACCTCCACATCCCTGCACTTCCTCTGAACTGATGAATCTCAGGGGCAGGATCCTTTCAGCTCAAACCCCTCGTGTTCAAAACATTTCTTCTATTTTGGTAGAGGGAAAGGAAAAGAAGGTTGGATCTCTGGAATGTGGCCTCATTAAAAAGAGGCTGGTAACTGGCTGGCTGCGCGACTGGAGTTCGTCTCAGCTCATGCACTTGTAACTGAAACAACTCAACTTTCCAGAAGTCTCTAAATGGATTGCTTTCAGTCGGAACAGTACACAGACATTATAAAACCTGCAATTACTTTTACTGTGGGGCCATAAAATATAGATCTGTTAAAGTCTGGGTGCAGAACACACGGACATCCCACAGTTCCGACCAGCACAGATGAAAGTCTATTATGGATGATGAAAACAAGGTACTAGAAAACCCATTAGAGCTACTTGTTCCCACTTGCAATGATAGTCTATGTAACCACATTAAATCAAAGCATCTCTGGGACTTCATTACAAATTTGTTTTATCGATACCGTAAGCTGATATAAATAACAGTGTAACAAAATCTGGGAGAAGAAATTACATTGCATTGTATGATTTAGGGATCTGTGATCAATTATTTAGCATTCCTATCAGAGATACACTTAATGTTTTCATTGGAGTGGGACCCTGTAGTGCTGGGGACTGTGTGCATATTGAGTGAACAAAAATCGCTGGCCAAGAGGGCTTTGACCACTTAAACTGGGTTAAGGACTTAAGAGTGTAAAATGAGAGAGCAAAAATGACTAAACTCCTCTCTAGATACCACCACCAGTTCTGGGATTGAAACCACACTCATATCCAGTAAGAGAGTGGAAAGACACGTTTGCTTTTGAACTCTAGGAAAGAGTAAAACCAGAGAGTGACAGAAACCTGCGGTCACTGAGCGTTAAGAGCTCTTTCTCTTCAAAGCCCCTCCTTCTCTCACAAACGGCAACGAGACTGGCTGCTGTCTCTTCTGGGAAAAAAGAGCTTCCTCAAGAATGGTTTGCAAAGAGAAGCAAGAACTGCATGTTTTTGTGGCAAAAAACGAGACAAGACTTTCTACAAGGGCAGGTAATGATGGCTTTAAACTGAAACAGGGTAGATTTAGATTCGATATTAGGAAGAAATTCTTTAACGGGAAGGTGGTGAGACACTGGCACTGGTTGCCTCAAGAGGCTGTGGATTCCCCATGCCCGGCAGTGTTCAAGGTCAGGTTGGAAGGGGTTCTGAGCAATCTAGTCTGGTCTAGAGGAAGGTGTCCCTGCCCACAGCAAGGGGGGTGGAACGAGATGATCTTTAAGGTCCCTTTCAACCTACTAATCATTCTAAGATTCTCTGATTCTGTAATTAAGATTGTTGTGTTTTTGGCAAGAGTCAAAACCAGTCTTGTTCCTCCTGATTCATCGGAAGGTTTGTATTTGAGTTTGCTGGCTCTATGAGCTCAACATATAAAGAAGAGATATTAATCAAACATGCCAATAAAGTTCAGAGAAAGTAACATGAACCCACAGAGCTCTGTTTGCAATATGTAATTGTCATGAGCTGGTTGGCAGTCCTGCAACAAGTAGGCACAACAGCATGAGTTAGGAATGTATCATCAATTTGTCATCAATTTTAGCTTGCAATTTCTTTGCTTTTGTTGGTCTGTATAACCTTATAATACTTAAATAGTAGTATGCAACTGTGTGAAAATTGTTCAAAATGAAAAAAACCCACCTTGAAATAAATGATAGTAAACCCATTAATTTCTAGCATAAATATAAAATTTGCATTTTAGAAATCCAAGACTCATACAACCCCAAACTATAAAAACTGTGACTTGTTGACATAGATGAGCAGATGTGTCTGTGTCAGCCACTGGTTCCTAAATGAAAAATACTGTTTATTTTACACAATAAATCTGAAACTCAAACTTATAATGCCACATTTGCAGGGACTGTCCGTGTGGGTGTAGTTCAGATAATGAGGGCAGAGGCTCTAACTACCTAAAGGATGTGGAAATCCAGTTTTCACTGTAGGTGGCTTTGAAAATCTCAGACTGTTTATTCAGCATTATCACCTCCATGCATTTGTCCCAGTGAAACGGATGTGTCAGGGAAACATGTTCCTGCCCTGGGGGATGACACTGCTGTAGTGAAGACAGATTTCCAGGAGTTTTCTTGCAGGATGGATGTGGATAAGAATGGAGTAACCCTCTGGTCTTCTGTAGACCTCAAGTGGCAGAGAATTCTTGGTCTCCCTCTAAAGCTAAAGCCCTGGAGACCTTCCCAAGGTCAGGGCAGGTGGAGCTGATGCCATGTGCAGGAGCAAACTCTCAGTACAAGCAGCAGTGCTGGCTCCTGACCCAGGTCCACCTTGCTGGCAGTCACAGGGGCTGGGTGACACCAAACCAACCTGTGGCAACTGATCCCTTATCCTTCCTTGGGTCTGAGAGTCTGGGTTTGTTGTATCACTCTCATTCTTTAAAAGGAGAAGCAGATGTGAGTATCCTAACCAAACAGAGCCTTTGTGGCAGTTGCTGTTCCTAATTGATCTTTAATCAATGTAATCATGGAAAGGGGCTAAATACAGAGTGTCTGCATTACTGGCATTTACACAGAAAGTGGGGATCCTACAGCTGGGTGTTGCAGCATTATGTCAGCATTGCTCCTTTTTCATATCCACTTCACTGCAGAGTGATGCCAGAAAGGTCAATCTATCAATGATGTACCAAAAAGCTACAGATTTAATAAACATACAGCCTGCTGAATCCCCTCACCATGGTCTCTCCAAACTTCTGGACTGAAGGCCACATAGCAAAGCCAAAACTCTGGAAAATTTCCTGTCCTCACAGTGGTGGCATGATATATCCAATGTTCTTGTCTCTAGTGTTCCTAATAAAAACCTTTTGAGGTTTATCTGAAGCTCCTGAAAACATCCTGATCACAGCTTCTGAACACATCAGAGTTACAGCTTTTATGTGTGTATCTGTGTACATATGTATGTATATAAAAATATTAAAAAATATTTTTAAATCCAATTCAACTTCCATTCCTGACAAATGGAGTACATCCACTGGGTTTAATAGGTGAGTAAAATCAGGTCCCAGTTCATGAAAGAGCTTCAATCTGAGCTTTGAGGAGGTGACAAGTCCCAGAGACTTTAATTAGTCATGTCAGCAAAAGCTTTGCTGACTCAGGACTTCCACAGCTCAGCTGGTCTGCAGGGCAACATCCAAGCTGGATGCTATAGGATGTTGACCTCTCTTGAGAACCCTGTGCAGCAGCCAACGATCTGCAAAACATGCAGAGTAATCATAATAATTCCCTTGGCAGTGTATTTCAGAGAGGAAAGGGAAAAGAAAGTGTGAAAAAAAAAAAAAGGAAATTAATTTCTGTTAGCGTTGAAATACTCCTGTGATTATTGCCTTCACATTTTTTAGTTTGGGGCTATATATTAGAACATTTCTGCTCTCAACACCAAGTGTTGTAACAAGGTCTTCAGGGCTAGGACAAAAAAGAAAACTTGTTATACTAGCTTGATATTCTCCCCCATCAACAAAGACAGATCTTGATCCTTAAGAGGAAATGTGTTTTACGGGTAGTTAACATTATTTATTAGTTGCCACAAATAGCTTTCATATCTAATTGTAGGGATGGCCAACCTCCCTGACCCCATGAACAATGTAACAAAATCTTCATATGCCTGACAGTCTGTTATCTCAGAATTTATAAAAAGAGGAAGGGAAAGAAGGTTATAGGTTGGGGATTTTTTTCTGAAGCACTGATACATAAAATACACCAATCTTGCTCTACCTGATGCCCTGAGCTCCTCCATTCCTCTGGAAGCTCTGGCACTGGCAGGTGTTGCTCTGCAGAACAGCTGCCTCTGGCTGATGCCTGCAGCATTGCCAGGCCAAAATTGCTTTCTGTGGAAGTCCTGTTTACCCAGGAGAGGTCAGGAGGTGGAAGTGTCCCCATATGGAGGTGAACCTGTGACAGTGCATGAGGCTGCTTTAAAATAAAGGCATTCTTTAGCAGCTTCAGGTCTGAAATTCGTTGCTTGTACAAATGGAGGGACAGAAAGTAAAATGAGATTATTTTTCATGTACCACATGTATAATAACCCTTTAAATACTTTGTGAGCCCTCTAGTGGTGCTGTCCATGCCCTGGAAACCTCCGGGAGCCAGCTGGAGCCAGGAGCTTCGTCTGAGTACCAACACTGCTTTAAGGGTGCAGCCTGCACATCTCCTTTTTTCTGATTGCCTTCTAAAACCACAGAGGTGAGGGCTTTATTTCTGCTTCCCCTGATAAAAAATTATTCAAAGCAAAGGTGTGTGGCTCCTGCATTCCAGGCAGCTGTGGTGGACAGCTAAGACAATATCATCCTAATGAGCGTGCTGGTTTTCTGCATGCTGTGCTCTCTAGGGTTAAACAGCATAGTATGGATACAGCAAGAGTTCACCAGAGAGGAAAAATTTGGCTGGAAAATCCTAAACCCATTTCTGAAAGAGCTCATCTATGGGATTTCTGTGCAGTGAAAAGCATCACTCTGCTTTTATTCCAAACACAGTTTGGAGCGCTCCTTTTTTTTTTTTTTTTTTTTTTTTTTTTTTTCAGAATTGACTCATAAAGACTACAGGAGGGCACCAATTAGTGAAATAAACCTCTAATCCTCAGTGCAGTGCCTGCTATAGGACTGCTGTTTAACAGCCTCCTTGCTAATCAATTCTCTTCAGTCGGCTAAATGCCATAGATGCTATGTAAATAAATGCAAGTTTAAGAGTGTTCTACAGCGAGCAGTTAGAGCTGTGTTCCTTCTACTCCACCATAAAATCAGCAGGCATGTTAACAGATATCTGCTCCACCTTGTAGAAACGACTTTCCTTGTTCCTTTGATTGCTGCAGCTTGGGGAAAAACAGAGGCAGGAGCAGCAATGAGCTGCCTGTTCTTCTTGGGCAACACCTTCAACATCTGATACCTCGGTGGCAGCCAAGGCATGGAACAAAAATGCATATTTTAGAGTCTAAACAATGCCCACAGTTTAGGTGGCTTTTTCACTTCTTCTGTGATAAATTTGAAGGCAGACTGTTGTACTTGGTGTTTTTTGGATAAAATGGCTGCTCCTTGTCACCTTCTTCATGCATAACATTCATCCGGAGATGATTTTCCTTAAAAAATGAGAAAATTTCCCTTAAAAACTGACGGTTTAGTGAAACATATAATAAGTGTAGTTTGAAATGTGCAAACTCCCATCAAAGACAAATGAAATCCAACCCTATTGAGGATGATGGCAAACCCACATTGTCTTTAATGGAACTAGAATTTCACCCCTAGTTTTTAGTGTGTCAGTGGGAAACAACTCATAACTAACAAAACTTTTTTTCTAAGCAGGGTCAAAATAATCTGAAAAATGGTGTGTTTTTGTCATTTCTCTCCTGAGCTGTCCTGAGGCAAGAGCAGTAATGCTCAGAAAGAGACAATCAAACCCTCAATATTTCCAATATGCATCCCAGTATCCTCCAGCACAGAGATGAGTGTGAGAAAATGAAGACACAGGGAGATGAAATAACTTGCCCTGAATTATCCATCAGAACTTTAAATAAAGCATAGGTCTTGTGTGCTCATGGCATTGAGCAGGCATTTAAAACCAAGTAAATAAGATGATGTTGTGTCCTGCAGGTTCCACAGAGTTACTTATATAACATTCTTGTCAGTTTTCATACTTATGTTGAATAACAGATCCTAAATAAACAAAGCATTTTGAGTTGAATAACTAATATTGAATAAACAAAACACTTTGTGTGAGTGTCTAGCATTTAAGAATTTTCAAAAGCTCCAAAGTTTCATTATCCTGACTTTGTAGGGAAATGTATCCTTTCTCTTTTTTTTTCAGTGTGGATTTTTAAATAATTTCTGATAATGTTGTGATACATATCATTGGCAACTTCAAACACTCACTTTTTTACAGATAGATGATCTTAATTATACAAATTCCTTCTGCCTAGTGGGAACTTATTAATAGAGCAACATCTTATTCACTAACAGTAACTAATTCCCACATATATTATTTATTAATATTTTAGCACGCAGCACAGGTGGTGAGCTTTTCGCTGACTAAAATGGTGAATGAACTCAGGTAAATTATACTGACAGACCATATGCACCATGTGCATGACTGCTGAAACCTAGGAATTTCATAAAGCAGAAACAAAGATGCCACATTTTTTTGCTCTCCAAATGTTACCAGTTTTGGAGCTCATTTCCTTCTATGCACTCAGAGACACAAAATTTTCAGCATCTTAATTAGGCATATTTATTAAGTATAGAGAACTGGACCTGTTGACATACTGCACATGCAAAGCCATCCTGAAATTATTAGTTTAACTAATAGGCACTTAAATTATTGCAAAATATAACAGGCAAGATTGCTTAAAGAGGAATCTTTCTGAATTCAGTAACTGAAGAAGGTGGTAGCAAGCCCTGTAAATTCAGATCGGTGCAAACTAGGGGACAAAGGGCTGGTGATGCAAAAAATGAAAATTGAAAAGAACTCAGTGAGCCCTGGTGAAATTCCATTATAGCAAAATATAACAATTTCTGTGGAGAATGTTTGAGAAGGTTTCTTTAGCTTTATTTCAATTTTAATTTTAGGATGAGATATTCAGAAATTTTACTTTTGGTTTTCTTAAATTAGCAAGATCCTATCCATTTAGGAAAAACAGTGGGGGCTTTTCCTCTACCTTGCATTAGACTGAAAATATACACGCTTAGTATAAAATAGTTTTAAAATCTGTAGCCTAATTTCCTGCCAAAGATTTGGATCTGCTCTTACTAGGGCGAGTGGTTTATCAGGATAAACCATACATGCTTTCATGGGGAATATGCAAGGTGAGCATCATGGGCGTGTAGTATAAAACATAGATAATTTTATTTAAATGGAGATATTCTTTATTCTGAAATATATATCTTGAAAAATTAAAAAAACCCCACAGTAATTTTGTTATATAATAATGGTTTATCTTTACTTCATTGGTAGCAATAGCACAGTGGTGTTATTACCCCCTCTTCATTTTTGCTGCTTTGGCTGTGCAGAGGGAATTGAGTTTGCAGTTTTGTGGAGTCAGAGGCTTCTGCCTGTGATCCACAGCATCCTGAGCTCCCAGCTGACTTCTCTGGAGGCTGCCAGGAGGTGAGGCAGCCAGCCCAGATCCTGGGCAGTGGTCACCCTACCAGCCTGCAGCTCTCTAACAGAAAACTCCAGGGATCTGTGCTGGACAAGCTGAAAATCATTGTTGTTACAGATTTTCACAAGGCAGCCTTGTCCCTCGAGGGTGTCATCACAGAATCATCCAGGCTGGAAGAGACCTGCAAGATCATCCAGCAGCACCATAATCACCCCTGAATCATGTCCCCAGGTGCCACATCTGGGGGTTCTTGAACACTTCCAGAAACAGCTGCTCCACCACCTCCCAGGGCAACTTGTTCCAATCCCTGACCACTGTGTCAGTGAGTTTCTTTTCTAGTATCTAATCTGAGCCTCCCTTGGTGCAATTTCAGGCCATCCCCTCTTGTCTTTTCACTTGAGACATGGCACAGGAGACAGAATCCAGCTCACTACAACCTCCTCTCAGGCAGTTGTAGATATCTCTGGGTTCCTTCCATGGTCACAGCTGAGATAAAGTAATCTGATAGAGCTGAGATAAGGTAATCTCACAACTGAGATAACATAACCACTTGCCCAGAGAAGTCTATTTCTCTCCACTAATTAATTAATCAACCCTGATGAATGAATCTCCAGGAACTAAAATTTTCCTGTATGCATTTTGTCTCCTGTTAAGGCTCCTTCCATCCAAAGCAAAGGTGGCACAGAATCAGAGGAGGTGGATTTGTACCAACAACAGCTCTGCCAAGTCTGTGCCCACCTTCCACTGAAAAGAAAGGTCCATCCTGCTCCACCTCCCCTGTCCCTTTTCCCCAGCTGCAGGCACCCTTCTCCTTCCTCGTATTGGCTTTGGGAATTGTGTGGCCTTAGGGCAAACCTGCTCACTTGACAGGTTGACATATCTGGCAGTAAATTGTTCTTTTACTGGCATATTTGTTTATGTGCAGTGCTGGATTTCCAGCAGGTCAATTCTCTGAATTGATTTGCCCCAGGGCTATCAGATCACTAGAACCATCCCAAGGGGAATGGGGCAGGAGTGAGTGGCTGGGGGAGGAAGGGGAATGAGGAGCAGGATCTCCTCTCTCTTCCTTGTAAGGACTCAGTGAGAGGTGAAACCATAACCAGAAGATGAAGCTCACTGGCAGCTTGATGTCCTGCCTGCTCCTGTCACACCCTCTGTCCTGTTCTTGCACCACCCCAGGAGCTGCAGGAGCTGATTTTGCAGGAAGCCTGATGCTTCTTTGCAATCCTTGTTTCCAGCTGCACCGGCAGAAATGCATTTCACTGCTGTGCAGGCAGGCAAGAGCCCACCCACCCTAGTGGGAGGGAGCAGACAGGGCAGGAACATGGGACCACAGCAGATAGAGAGGACACAGATGGCCTGAGACACTTTGAAAGGGCCTCTGAGCTATCCAGAGGAAATCATGAGCTTTAGCTGTGAGGTTGGCATCCCTGAGAGCCCCTCTGAATGTGTTCACGGTGTCCCTCTTCCCACATCACTCAGCACATCTTTCTCCTCTTAAGAAACAAATGTCTCCTTATGGCAAGAGCCGTGGATTGATTTTAAAACACACAAAGCCAGCTGAAAACAAAATGTATGTGACAGCTATCAGAAAACTGCAGCTCCAACACTGATGGCTGCCTGGATGTCGAAACAGTGCTGAAAGAGAGTTCAGCTCACTGCAGTGGCAGTCGCCAAACCCTGACATGATGGGAGGTGTCCTTCCTGTTCACACAGACATCCCAGAAGCCAGAACTGTCTTTCTGCATCTGCCTTATAAAAACTTGCTTCTTGAGCTGCACGTATCAATTCAGTTTTGTTTCCTTCTGTATGATGAGCAAATGGGAGCATTTGAGTTTTGTCAAGCCACAGCTGTGAGATACCTTTGACAGGGAATCTGCAAACCCAAATCCCCCAGTCTGATGAATATTCTCAAAACTAAGCACAGTCAGGCTTCTGTGCTCTGGATATCACACAGGGTTTCACAAGATGTGAGGGACTGGCAGAACAGAGCTGTGAGCTTAATTATGAAACAAAAAGCAACTATGAGAGCAGCTATGCAGTAACTAAGGGTACCCAAAAATCAGAGATTAACTCTGTCTTCTTGAGATTTGAAGGACTGGCTGTTACAGGCCTGGTTTATCACTGTGTTAAACCAATTTTATGTTGGTGTAAAAACAGGATGATAGAGACGTGCTGAATAGCCTTAAGTATGCATCCCCTCTGCTCTGGCATACACTCTCGCAGACATAAAACCAGCTAATGATTGAGAAAATCAAAGAAAAACCTACTAAAAATGAAATGGTAGAAATGTCAGGTGTGGGGGAGGAGAATCATTACATTCCTTGATCAATGCACTTCTACTGAAATGATTCGGCCTGAGGGGCAACAGAAATTTATTGGAAAGATAACTTTCAGCAAGATAAAGACCTCTTGCAAAGCAGCATGAAAATATCTTTGGCGAGCAATTAAACTAGGCTGAAAGTTTCTTAAAGACACCAGAGTTAAACACGCATCTTGTAAGTTTGGCCACCTCCATCTTACCTTGTTATTTAATGCTTGCAGCTCTTGGAACCCTGTTCTGTTATTACTGAGCATGTTGTACAGTACTTTATTGGTTCAGGAGACACTTTGATCCACAGTGACTTATTCACAGCATAATACTATTCAAGAGAAACAAGCATGTGACTCTCTGTACAACAACAGCACATTCCGGGTGGATAGTATGGCACACATTGCAAAATCTGTATTCTTCACAGAGCATGTGCTCCTGCCATGAGAATTCATTATTTCTTCTGCAAAACTACATGAGTCTTTCTTAAGTGTAAAAGGAATTAGGAAGTGCACTTGAAAACACTCTGAAGTTCAGGAAATGCCAAGGAACCTCATTTCTAAGCGTGTTTATTTGCCCAGGAACGTCAATATGCAGAATGACTGCTGGGCTAGGACAATGCAGGAAAAGAATTTGCAGAAAGGGGGCCAGCATGGCTGGGATGAGCATATTGGGAGAGAAAAGTACACCTTGCATGGTAACAGGACTTTCTGATAATGTCTCCATTTAATTCCATCTATGATCAGTTAACTTTCGCTATTTAAAGTATTGCAAATGTATTCCTTACAAGATTGTTTCAAATAAATATTTGGTTTGCCATAAGTCAGTAGGAATCAGTGGCAATGTTACTTTTACAGTAAATGTACATGACGTTTATGAGTGACTGTGGCTAGCACAGGTCTTTCTCGTGAGAACATTTTGCTACATTTCATAAACAAAGATAAAGTTTGGATGTTTTGCAAACAGCGTCTCTGGATTAGGTCAGTTCGGGCTTGGCCAATTGGGCCTAGGGGGAGGTTTCTGGCTGACCAATCTGGGTGACCTCTGAAAACTCTATATATATGGAAATCAAAACAATAAAGACACCTTTTCTCTTTCCTTGTCTGAGAACCTGGGTCATTCCTCAGCTAGCGGCTCAACAGTGACAAGTGACTACATAATAAGACATAAAAATATCTATTTGGAATTTCCAAGTTTTATGGGTTTTGTCCAGAAAAAAACCTTCTGAGAAGCCTATTTACCCCAGTAGATATCTATATGCACTCATTTACTGTAAGAGAAAGCAAACTTGTGTCCTCTGCAATGTTTACTTTGATTAACTATAGATGGTTTGCCCTTTGATTGCTGCTAATGTTCTGTGGAAACATTTGTTATCCTGCAGAGTTAAGGATATTAAAGGAGGAGCTATTGCCTTATTTTTAGGATTAATTATTTTAAAAGAAATTTTGTTTAAAAGGGGATTAAAAAAAATTGTCCTGAAGAAACAGCTTGTTCAGTCTCTCATCTGTCCACTTTAGGAGTGTGCATGATCAGACACTTGGGACATGGACTTTATTAAGGAATAAGGGAAAATGTTTTTGTGAGCAGCACTCTGTTAAGTTATTGCCAACAAATCACTTATCCCTCAGGCCATGCAGAACTTGCATTTCTAATGGCAAAACCTGGAGGGAACCTGTTCTAAGTTTACCTGCTATTTATTCTGAAAGGTTTTAATAAAGACTTAATTGTAAAAAGGTTTCCGAGGAACTACTTGTAGCAAGTGAATGTATCCCTGTCCAGGGAAAATAATGGTTCTGCTGCATAGTTCAGAATCTTTGGGATTAAGGAGGTGGCTGGCGGAATTTATGAAACGTAGTGTAAATAAATACATCGAGATGTGATCATTTGGAGGTTGTTTCTCATGACTGCTCTTTCTCCTCCTTTTGTGTTGCTGTTTATTCTTCTCTGTTGTGCAGCCCTGACTGTTTTTTGGGAGCTGCTGCACAGACCTTGGGTCTGGCTGAGTCCCCATGGTTGGGATGGTCTGGTCCCACCTCGATGTGGTCAAAGGGCTTCAGCCCCCAAACACACCTTCTCAGGAGCCAGCAAACAAAGGAAGGCTCAGGTTTTGCTGCTGTGTTCAGAGAGATGCTGCACCTGCTGTGGGCTGGGCTTCACCACCCTGCAGCACTCTGGGTTTGACCTTCTTTCCTTTGCTTTCTGGGAGGAGTTTGTTGACAATGGACTTTTCTCCTCCTGAAAAATGGAAGCAGTTTTGCTGCTCATCTCCTCCGCTGGAGTTTTTCAGTGGCTGCTGTGCTGCTGCAGCTCTGGAGAGCTTGAGGAGCCCACAGAGCCCACTGCTCTCACACCACAGTCAGGGAAAGCACGTGGCTTGAAGAGCCTTTTGAGAGACTCTTGAACCTGAACTTGGCTGCTTCTGTGCCTGTTGTGAATGAAAGCAAAGAGCCAACCAGCCCTAACCAAGGTCATGTTGCAGTAAAGAGAATTTAAATCCAAAGTGTGTTTTGCTCCAAGGCCATACAGACACCTCCATTTCGTCACTGATCTGTCTTTCTATTCCAGCACCCTTGTAGGAATGTAAATTAGGACCAACAAGGAACAAAATGGTTTCTGTTCCTAAGCAGATGCTTAAGTTATGGCCATCAGATGCAAGTTTTAATTATCATTGAGGTAATTGAGTACTAAACATTTTTTCTTTTGTTTCAGGCTGTAATTATCTCATTTTACACCTTCATGGTCACTTTTTGTTTTCATGGGGAGATTTTTTTGCAGTCCCTCACAGTGATTTAAAAAAACCATCTGAAATTACGAGCACCATAATTAGGACTGAAACTAGGAACAGCTCTCCCTAATAACTGCAGATATGATGAGTAACAGTAATTCATGTTGGCATTTTATCACCCCGAGTTTTACAAAAAGCAAACAAACAAAACCAGGTTGGCATCCTCACACTTCCTTTTTGCCAAACCTGTCCCCTTCCCTCCTGCTTTCTGTGGCCACACAATGCTAAAGGTGTGGGCTGAGCAGGTCTGTCCACCAGGTGTTGGTGAATCTCTCCAGAGTGTAACATGGGGATGAAGCACACTGGATTTCATCCACCTTATCCCCTCCTCCCCTGTGCCACATCCCCAAGCACTGTCCTGACAGCAGCTCACCAGGGTGTGGAAACTGAGCTGACAAAATCACAGGACCCAGTGGATGGGAATCCACATCACTGAGTGTGTTATGAAGACACAAGGAGCCAACAGAGAAAAGTTTGGCTCCAAATCCTCCTCCCAAGTGTGTCTGCTGGGCAAAGGTCCATTGCAATCTCTGTCATTTCAAGATACTGCAGAAATACTTTAAGAATTAAATTTTTCTTTTTAAATAAGTATATTTGGGGTAGTTTCAAGCTTTACTTTTTAGAAATAATTGTCTAAAACCCCAGATGTTTCACATTTAAATCACTTACCATGAACTCAGAGGTCTGATGCTGCAGACAGGTCTCAATGTTTAGGGGCTTGGGAACATCTGATAGACCATCCATATGTTGTCACTCTCTCCTTTCAGTGATGATTCAGGCATTAAAATTCTCACTTTTATGACTTGTCTTTCAATGTGTTTTACATTAATATTAACATACAAACAAACCCCAGGAAGTTATTAGGTGTGTGAACATATCATTAATACAAGTGTTGAATGAGTAGGTAAGATAAAGATGCTTTTTCTCCTCCCTTGCATTTCTATGGAATAAGAAATTGTAATGTCTGAAAACCCTCCTTTAAAATGTAGCTTCACAATCACTGACCAGAAAGATCAGAATGTTTCCTGAAATAATGTGGTTTGCATAAGGTCACAGCAGAGATCAGAGGGAAGAATTGCACCGTGTCCCAGTTAAAATACATCTTTTAACCCCTGAATTTGCTCTTTTGTAATATCGAATATTTCCCCCAAATGAGTGTAATTGAGATACCTCTACATATTTTATTGAGCATATATCTGTATTTTTATACATACCCATATATATATATATATATAGCAAATGCAAAGATTTTGGTTGTACCACATGCAACTGCAAAAGCAAAGTTACTACAGAAAATTAACCACTAATAAAATGCTGCAAGTTTTCTCAGAAAGATAAGAAAATGCGAATAAAGATTAGATTTATAAAGACAAAAATTCACATGGAAAACTCTTCAACAGCAAGCAGAACTGTTGTTCTTTATCACAGGGTGGTTGGACAGTCATCTGCAGTGTCCCTGAATGCCACTGAGCTCTGCATGCCAAGGGCTCTATACTCTTCTCATAATTGCTAACTGCAATTTATAGGAAGGTAAATTAAAGAAAATAAAGGGAATATCAGAGTATCAGTTGTATCAGAGCACTGGAAACCATAGAGCCACAAAATGTTGTCGGGCTGATGGTGATCCAAAGTTCATCTGGAAGTTGAAAGAGGCCGCAGGAAGACATCAAATACACCTGGGAGATAACAATGTAAATCAGGTTTTGTGGTAATTAAGGTATGTGTGGTGAAAACAGAGGCAGATGCATGTTTAGATTAGCAAGTTGTGCTAGACATGATAGGTGCTGAAACTTCAAGAATTGATTGCCAAATCTGTTGTTATTCCCATTCCGGGCAGGGAGTCTGGAGTAGGAGAAGAGTCATTAGCAGCACCTCTCTCAACAGGTACCAATGTAATGATTAGTAAACCACCTGGAGACATGCTGTGCAGCCCTCTGCAGAACTGGCTCCTGACATGGCCCTGTAATTTTCTCTTACATTTTGTCTTTTACCTCCTGGTCTCTTAAAATGATATTTTTCCACCTTCTTTTGTCCTAACCCCTGATTTTGGAGCCTGAAATGAAACATATGACGCAGCCTTCAGTTCTCAGGGTCAGTAGGAATATTCACTTGCTGAGAGTTAATCACACATCAAAGAGGCATTTTGAATGGCCCTTTTAACCCTGCAACACTCTGGCATGTACCAAAGAGAGCTGTACTGGCAAGGATCAGTGTTACCCACAATGTTCCCTCCCCAGCTTTGTTTATGGCAAGAACCTGTGCTTTTAATTTATCACAGTTCCCTCCTGATGGCTGGTGTTGTCATGTGAAGCCAAACAGAGCAGATGTTGTTATGACGATGATTATTAACATTATTATTGATGTTTATAAATTAAAGCCTGTTTAGGGGAGCAGTCACCTGCCTGTTTTAGTTCCGTGGAACTGAAAGGACCACTGAGGTCCCCACACTGGTTTAAAGGATGTTCTAAACAGGGATGAACCTGAACATATGTTTAATTGAAGTACAGAAAGTCTCATTTTCTTCATGGGACAAACCTTCGTTCCCTCCAGCCAGACCATGCAGGGATAAATCACTGTAAACAGCCAGAGAAGCCTCTCCCTGCAAAAATTCCCGGATTGATCAAACTTAACACCTAATTACAGAGCTGGTGAACCTACTTACACTGAAGGCGGTTTGAAAGGCTGCCTGAAGCATCATGGGTTGAGATGCCTTTGTCGGGAGCATTGTGCTGTGATGTGTAACGTGGGCACATTCCTGTGGGATGTTGACAGTTTGTGGGAAATGCATGTAGGAGGAACTGGGTTACGAAGACCAGGGGGTTTATATTTTTTTTTTCCTCTCGCTCTCTCATTGTGCTGTATGTGGGCTTGGAGATTTTGAGGGTTTGGTTTGGTTTGTTTGCTTTTTAAGGTATGGGGAAGGAAGAGCTTCTGGTTTGGGAAAAATCTGGCCACTACAGGCAGAATGTCATGAGTCACTCATTCCTGAAGGTTCCAAACTGCACTGGTCCTACCCTCTCAAAAGGATGCTGGTTGATGCTCCTGAAAGCTCTAATGTTCCTTTTTCTTTTGCTCATGGCATTTATATTGAGTGCTAATCACTTGTTAAGCTGTGGATTTATGTAATAAATTAATTAGCTCAGCAATGTTTCCTCCACTCTCTGCCTGCCAGTCTCTCTCTGCTGGGACTTGTTCGTTTTTTTCCAAACAGTTACAAATAGCCCTCAGTATTATTATTTGCTTTTAAATAATTTATCAGGTTAATATTTTTTCGCCTTTCACACCAGAAGTGGGTTTTCTCCTCTGTGTTATCCCAGCCTAAGGCACAGGGCAAGCATGATTTGGGTCTGCATTGCCAGTGGGTTTTCCACAGGTAAACACACAGAATTTAATGTTCATAGGCTTACAGCAGTGCAAGGATAGAGCCAGAGGCTTTGCCACTGGAAAAGGATGAATCTTACCGTCATGAACAACTCATGCCTTGTATCAACAGGGCATGACACATCCAAAGTCACAATGCCATCATGTATAGAATAACCATTTTCATGTCACTCTCCCTCCCGTGCTTTCTCTTCCCTCTCCTCTATGTGTGCTGGAATTGCCACATGGTATCAGACCAGGATCTGTTTAATCCAAAGATGGTGTTTACAACTTGAAAAACATTTCTTGAATTTTATGAATTTGCATATTCTAGTTTCCTTTTGATGCATTCAGTCCATTTTAAATCTGGTAGAACAAAAAATTACAGAGAATAATTTTGTATTGGTGTTGTGAGAAAAAATACAGTCTTTTATCAATTTTTATGGATTTTTATCATGCAGCATTTCCACTTTTTTGAATGAGAGAAACATTGAATAGGAGCACAGGATATTTCATTTGTATTAGAGTCATCATATTGAAACCTCCAATATATTCCTTCTTATTTTGTCTTTAAATTAAATGGACCTAATCCTTTTTATCTTTTCACATAGCAAATTCTTCATTCCCCTACTTATTTTAATTATTTTTTATCTGAATCCCTTCTGTTGCTGTATTATCTCCTCTAAAAGCTCTGACCAAAACTGAACACAGTGTCCCTGTTGGCAGTGCATTATTCATTTACCTATCACATTATACTGTTTATAATGTTTTCCACCCTGCGTCTTACGCCTCATAATACACAATTTGTCACTTTTTTCCCACAGATTCCACACTCCACAGAAGCTTTCCTGCAGAGCTGTCATCAGGAGTGAACCAACCCTTTTCCAGAGTGTTGCAGTTTATAGGTCAATAAAGTGCCTGTGACCTTCCAAATTCTTCTTACTGATTGTTAATGCTTCTCATTTATCAGCATGTACTGGGCTGCCATTCACCCGGCCTTGTTAGGGTCACCACCACGTTTTTCCTCAATTTTAGCCAATAATGAGTTCAGTTTTGGGCCCCTCACAAGAAGAAAGATGTTGAGGCTCTGGAGTATGTCCAGAGAGGGGCAATGGAGCTGGGGAAGGGGATGGAGCACAGATCTCATGATCAGCAGCTGAGGGAGCTGGGGGTGTTTAGCCTGGAGAAAAGGAGGCTTGGGGGGACCTTATCACTCTCTAAAACTCCCTTACAGGAGGTTTTGACCAGATGGAGATTGGTCTGTTCTCCCAGGTAAAAAATGATAGGACAAGAGAAACTGGTCTCCCTCAAGGTGAGGTTTAGATTGGATATTAGGAAAATATCTTCACAGAAGAGGTTGTCAAGCACTGAAACAGGCTGCAAGGAGAAGTGGTGGAGTCATCCACCCTGGAGCTACTTAAAAGACCAATAATTGGTCTTCTATATAGTATAGTAATTATTATATATTAAAGTGTAAACGTGGCACTGAGGGACATGGTTTAGTGGTGGATCTGGCCGTGCTGGGCTAACAGTTGCACCAATGCCTTTTCCAACTCAAGTTACTCCATGATCCTGTGTGTGTGAGTGTTCTGCAGATGCTCCCACACCAGCACACACCCCTTTCTCAGGCTCGTTCCCATCAGTAGCCCTGCTGGAAGACACGAGACACCCCAGCTCTGTTCCTGCTGGGCCATCTGGGCTGTTTGCTCTTCCCCTTCACTCACACCTCTGCTCTGTGCTCCAGCTGCTGGCACAGCGCTGGTTTTGGGGCTCCTGCAGACACATCTGAGCTGGCCCAGGTGGAGCTGGCAGCAGTGTGGGAGGCTGAGAACCCTCCTTGAGGTGGCTGTGATGATCTCTGTGCTGATACACCTACCCTCCTGCAGCACAGGAGCTGCACCAGCAAAAAATGACTCTAATGGAGCTCCTGCTGCAGCTCTGAGTGCCACTCCTGCATGGCCTTTGTGTTTCAGCCATCAGGAGGGTAACTCCAGCATCCTGGGCTGCCACGTGTTGAGCAGCCTTTCTGGGGAAAAACCCCACTTTATTAGAGGCTTTTGGATAGTTCTAGTGCATAATACCCACTGAAGTAACTCCACTGATTCTAGACTTCTTTGAGACCTCCATCTAGCAAAACTCAGAATCCTTCGCTTAGTATTAAGCTACCACCAGTGGGATTTTTCCTGTGCTCACCTGCAAACTCTTGCTCCTGTATTAAACTCAGTGACATCTTTCTGTTTGAGCACTTGGCTGAAGAAACACGCTATTTCATGGGGTGCAATCTTTACACTTTTATTTCTAAAACGTTTGCTTCTGCAGCCTGCAGAGCAGGTTCTGGGCTAGAAAAGCTGCTCACTGATAGCGGGAAATGTTGGCTGCACTACCTTCCTAAACTCAGGCCAAAAGAGCATTCAGATTAAGCAATAATTTAAGCAACCTCATGAGAAACGGAGAGAGCACATGGCCAGTTAGTCACCAGAGGTACAGACGCACGCAGAAAGTAAATCCCCAACCTGTTATAGTAATGCACTTAGTTACTGGAAATGCAATATGAGCCTACTTTCATGAGCTAGGATGAAAGAACTTGTTTAACCTTTGTACAGCATTTTCCACCCACACGCAGCAGTGACATCAGATGCTTTGTATAGGTAAAAAACAAGTCAGCATTTGGGAGACTCCCGAATGAGAGGCAGAGATAACCCCCTACCTCTGAGTTTGTGCACTTAGCAAAATGTGGTGGGCCACTTGAAACTTTCTGCTCTTTATTCCTGGATCTTAATGGCTCTGACAGAAGGAAAGCCCTTCAGCCCTGTGTGTAAGGCACTGGACGTGAAGCACTTACTGGAAGGTATTTGATGTTTGTGCATGCACTGTAAAGTAAGGCCTTTGCATTTAAATTGGGGGATATTTTAGCTTTGAATATCCTGCAGATCGAACCACTGGCACTGAGGAGAGGTTTTCATAAAGTCAGTCATTAGGTGGACTTTAAATAAGAGCATAAAGCCTGGAAATGGAGTTCAAGTGAGAGTCAGTGAGCCAGCTAAGCAGGACATGGGCTGGAAGCATCTGGCTCTGTGCAGCACCTGGGTGGATTTCAGTCCACTTCAGAGTCACCTAAAAAGTCCTGCAGGACTTCTGAAGTTCAAGGTTTCTAATCTTTCCAGAGCAACTCCATGCTAACATTTTGTGTTACTCTCAAAACAGGTTGGGGCTCAGTTCCTGTATGTCCCAACATGCAGTAAGAAATGATTTAGTTTTAATTGAGGGTTTTGATCTACGTGAACACTCTGATTCCTCTTTCCTCCCTCCTGCTCACCTCCCACCCCCCAAAAATGCTTGATAAATAAACTTTGAAGTCCTGGGAGAAGTAGCATGTGTTGGTGAAGGGAGAAGGTGGGGGTGGAGGAGGTGGTGGAAGGAGCTCAGTTTGTCAACACAACAGCCAGGAAGCAAGTTATTTATAAGGTTTGTGGTGGAGAGGGGGCCAGCCCACGTGTTTTTAAAAAGGGCTCAACTAATCGCATGGCACTGCTAATTCTGGTATTTGTAAATACATTTCTCTTTGTCTTGGTTGACAGAGGTTGAAAGAGGATCTCAGTTCAGGGCATGACAGGTCCATCTCCACACCCACGTTCTGCCCCATGCAGGTGCACAGCTTTCTCTGGGCTGCAGTGACGCTCCTGAAAAGGACTTTGCTGTCCCCAGGCAAAGTATGAATGGAGGTGCATGGGAACTGATGCTTTCTTGGAATTCAAAAATCCTTTATTGGAATCATGGCCCTGACAATGTCCAGCCAAAATTCTGAACGCATTCTTCCACCACAGAGTGTCTCATTTTCAGCAGGGTTTCATGACTCTCTCAAAGAGGAAGTTGACTGAGAGAGGCATATGACCATGAGGCTATACTTGGCTGGACTGACATCAAAAGAAATGAATTTTTGACACACAAAGATTTTTAAATCCACTGATTCAATACAGTCACATTTAGATTTATTTTTTTCTGTGTAGAGCATATAGTGAGTTATTCTTGTGGACTGAACGACACTCTAAGTCCCATGATGGAGGCATGACACAGACTTGACACTGCTGCTGCATTCCTCAGTTCAGCAGCCATGTGAAGGCTGTATCCTCCTCAGCTAAAAAGGGTCCAAAAAATAGCTTTACATCAAGAGGGATAGTCTTCAATTTAATGTTTGGTGAGACAAATCACATGTGTGTCTTTATATATACATATATATATATATACACACATATAGCATATATGTATATATGTATATATATATACAGATATATGTGTGTGTGTGTGTATATGCATAGATAGAAATAAATATACATATATATATAAACAACAGTATTACAGTATTGAACTCTTAAATACAGTTATATTTCAATTTCACTTTCCTATAGTAAAAAACCAAATCACACAAGTCTATCTCCTTTTTTTCCTTAAAGAGCAGGAAAATATGTAAACGTGTAGCAGACATGCAAGTTTTTGTACTTTATTTTTATACTTGGAAAACTGTATTAAAAACATACATTTTCAACAACAACAAAAGTAATAATAATAATAATAACAGATAAAAAGCCATTCTTACTTAGGTCTACCTTATTAAAGAAAAGAGAAGAAGAGAGGAGCTGCAATAGGTGTTGCTGTAGAAACCCCCCCAAGTTATGTCCATTTAGTGGTTACAAAACTAAAATCCCTTAAGGGCATGTCCTGCCCTTCGTCCCCTGGGTGTGATCCCACTGGGATCCTCCAGCTGGGGATTTGCCATCACCACCAGAAACCTCACAGGCAGCACCGAGTGGAATTTCTGGGTGAAATTCTGGCCCTGTTGACCTTGGCAGGTGTTGTGCAACTGGGTGCAATGGAAACAGAATTTAATCCTCTTTGTCCAGAAGAGAAGTTGGAATTCAGAATAAATACCCAGGTACAAAACTCTCGGAATTTTGTATTTTTGGGTATCTGGTCTTGGTCTGGAAGGTCACAGGATGAACAAGGAAAAGAAGTAATAGAATAAAAATCAGTGGCAATTTCACTGTTTTCCTGGTGTTCCAGAGAGCTAGGAAATTAGGATCAGTTATAATTTGAATGTACCTTGCTGGAAAGATTTACCATTTGACAACTTTTACTCTCCTTAAAACAAAACAAAAGATCTCCAAGAACAAACTTGAAAAGCTACATTTTGTGAAAAAAAAAAAGAAACAAACATCTGGAAAAGATATTTTAGATGACACTTTGGTACCCTAAAATGCAGGACACTCCGTGCTCTTCCAACAATGCATAAAAATGATGGAATTTGCTGCACTCCAACATCATCGTGAAGGGTGTTCCTTCACAGCCACAGAGAGTGACAGTGGTAGGACCAAAAGGAGCACTTCCTCAAAAGTTACAATTTCTATCTAGTCTGTGAAGTCTTACAAATGGAGAAAGATTAAATGGAATTCCTATTATATAGGAATTATATATATATATATACCAAAAAAATACATATATATGTGAAAATAGATATTTTAGCAATCCACTCTGCATCACTTCTCAGGACAATTAGAACAGAAATGCATTTAGGGATGCACAAAGAAATTATATTTCCATTTAATTAATAAAAACGGACTGTATGTACTTCCATTTTGGCCTTTGGTTTTATTTTTAGTCTAATATTTATATTCCTGCATAGAGACAATATAACAGCAAAAGCTGTCCTGGCCCTACAAAACACAAAAATTGTCTCCAGGAATTTGCAAAGGTATCTGAGCCCAGCGTTCTTCACTGCACAGTTTGCTGAATGTAACCTAGTGCAGCTCTTCCCAGAGGATCATAAATTATGTTTTCACTGGAAGTACAGGAGGCATCTTGACTTTAATATTCTCCCACATTCATATCAGGCTAATCTCTGTCCTATGTTCTTGTTTTACTTAAAATAAGTGAAAGCAAGCAGCATCTGAGTTCCCAGCTATGATTTCGGCTGATATTTTTCTCTGGAATAAATTCAGGCAGTCAAATCCCAGCACTCCCCTCCAGTTCAATTTGTAAAAATACAATTTTATGCTCTCAATGTTGGATTGCAATTTCCTGGGATTTTACCTGTGTTTTGAGCCATGATCAACAAATGATAAATTGATCTCATCTGTAGATACTATCCATCTAACATGCTATAATAACTTTGGCTGATTATTTAAATCGATTGCAAACAATTCTAATGCGACTTTTAAATTTGAATTTGTTTTTACATGATATGTAATTATCTTAAATTGGGACAAGTGTTTAAACTGGCAAGCAAACTAATGGAGACAAATGTCTCAAAGCCATGATCTCTTGTCTAGGAGAGGAAATGCTAAAGTAAGACTGACAGTGGAACTATAGGATTTGTACAACTTATTCATACAGAGTCTGCAATATCTTAATGTCAAATTAGTCAATCCTTTTCAAGCCAGTATGTTCTTTCTAGACTGAATACAGATCCAAACCCGAAATCTGTTTTTCAGAAATGTTTGGTTTAAAAATTCTGATTCTCTATGCATTTTATGGACTTTGAGTAGAACTGGATCAAAAATTCTACGGAGAGCAGTTCCAGCACCAGTGATCCATATGTGGAGCTGCGTGCTAGCATTGATCAGGCAGTGTTGCAAGTATTGTGAAACTGTGATATTTGTTTTGAAAAGGCACAGATCCTGAGGCTTGAAAGTCTCAGTGACTTTTTTTTTTTTTAATTAACAAATTATTTCTAGCACTGAAGCACTAACTTTTTTTTCTGCGCAAAACATGGGCTTGACTTAATAACGGAAAATCATAATTAGACTCAATTTTTTGTTTTCCCTTCTAGATATTTGTAGGGCAGAGGTGGCCTTTAATCAGGAAAGAAAGACACCACAGTTTTTCATTCTCAACCAAGCAAACCATAGTGCTGCCCTGCAGAAATCTCTCCCGTCTCCCTTGTACCAGGCAACAGCAAATGAGCCCATGTTCTTCCTGCTCAGATGACCAGCTGGGTAACAGTTAATCCTGACATTTTAAATAGAACTGACAATTCAACAATAGTTGCTACAGCTGTGAGAGAGTTCATTACGCCAAGGGACTGCATCTACAATGCACAATGGAAGTGAATCTGGGGAGGATTTGAATGAAAAGGAGCTGAGCTGTTTGGAGGGGAAATGTGGAAGATTAAATGGAGTCAGGAGCATGAAGGCTGCCTTTGTGTAAATATGAACATAGGAAAAGAGGTGGTGGATGGAACTGAGTTTCAGCAGGGAGGTGGACTCCCCATGCACATCCTCTGTGGGCTGAGCTTCCCTGTCAGACCTGGATTTTGCCAAAGTGCAGCAGAGCATGAGGAAGTTTCAGGCAGAGCTGTGGTACAGAGGAGCAGCTCTGGAGGACAAATAAACAAAGATAGTTCTGGATACCTGGAAAGAGCACATTATAATTCTTTTTCCTTCATTTAATGGATCCTAGAAGACAAACTGTCCGCTCAAGATAATCTGTCAAGGTAGATTTCAACCGTGCTGTATTGGCATCCTCAGAAAGCCCTTGCCTAGATGTTGGGTGATCATTAATATTAAAGAAAGGTGGGCAGACAGCTGCAGGACACAGGCTGAAAAACATAATTCAAAACTAAATACAAATGTGTGTTAGGCTACTGTGCAGCACCCTGGTGTTGCATGACCCAACCTAAGGAGAGATGTTTGCAAACAAACCTGCAGAGAGTCCTTAGAAGGCAAGGGGCACATTAAACCACATCAAGGCCTCTGGGAGCTACTTCTCAAATGTTAACAGGCAGCTTGCTTAAAGAGCAGTGGCAACGATAAGAGAGACAGAGACAGAGAATGAAATTGGCTAAAAATAATTTTACTGCCACTGTGCTCTTTTGAACTGCTTACTGGAGCTTCCCAGCAGGTTATTTGCAATTTCAGCCTGTGTTTAGCAAAGTTTCATTCGGGAAGGGAAAAAAAAAGAGACTAGCTAGCTATAATGCTGTGTCTCTGCTAAGAAAATAGTACTAGCTGACAAGAGGAAAATATGACTTGGCCAGCAGTGTTACCAGCTTTTGATCTTTTGGAAAAACTTAGGCTGGATGAAAAGAGAGGGAGTGTGTGAAAGGTGTCTGATGGTGTGTTACTGAAGGGGGGAGGGATGAGTGGGCTGTGGTAGTTGTTTTTAAATTGTATTAATCAAATGTTTGCAGAGAGGACTCATGTGCTGGTAAAATCCTTCCTGGGCTCCAAGGAAGAAAGGAGAGCAGCCATTCCCACCTGCAGCCCGTCAGTCCCATCATGGCTGTTGGGGTAAGGGGGATTTGGGGTCACAGTCCCAGGTGAGATGCTGAGGTTGAGACTCTTGGGAGCATCACAGAGGCCTGGCTGGTGGTGCACCACTAACCCTGGAATTGTTTCACCCCTCTGGCACAGGGTTTGCTCTCCTGAAGCAGGAAAAAAAATCACAGAATGATGCGAGTTGGAAGGGACCTTAAAGATCCTCTAATTCCAGCCTCCCTGCCATGGGCAGAGATTGGGTGGCTGTGGTGCCCTGTGGCTCCTAGAGAAATAATCTCAGAAATAGTTTTCTCAGAAATAATCTGAGAAGTGATTTTGGAGCAGCCAGGACTTGCTTTAATTAGGCACAGTAGGATTGTTTGTAAAACCTGGCGACTCACTGGCCATGGCTGATATTAAAAGAATCCAAGAAATTATGAGACAGGCACTCATGTATGGCTTTTTTCCATTGTTCTTTATGCAATCCAGTGCCTTCAGAGAGTAGCTGTGCTGTTTGTTTATTATTGTTATTAGCTTTTATTAGATTCAATGCAACTTACCTCAGAGTCCCTCTGTGTTTCAGTTTCTGTTTTGACACCATTATTTGTACTGAGGAAAATTTCAATATATTTTAGAAATTATTATAAAGTAAATTACTGTAGGATAAATTATTAAAATTTCTTATATAATATTTTAATAAATAATGACCAATTGCTGAAAACATATTAAATGTAGATACTTCTGCAGCTGGCTGAGGGGAGAGCAAGCAATTTTAGCAGCTATGAAATGTTTATATTAGTGGTATCTATAGGAAAAATTGAGGATTTTTTAATACAATCTAAGCAATACATTGATTCAGACACAGTTTTTAGGTGAAGTTTTGTAGCAGTTGTAGCAGCTGGTTGACACTGCATCTATCTACCAGAGTAGCTAAAACACTTCCTTTTTATAAGTGTAAAAATGCTGTAGAGCTGAATGATATTTGTTTGCTGTGCAATTAAATTGCTAAGGTCGACATTTCAATTATCATCATTAGCCCTCAGCCTGAATACCCCGCTGAGAGGGATGGAATCAGCTTACAGCCACACGGGGAGCCCTGGCTTCAGGCTCTCTGCAGAGCTGGGCACAATTCCCTGGGCTGCTCTCCTGCTCACCCAGTGCCTGGAAGGTTGCTTCCATCCCCAGACATGATGGTTGAACACCCAGTGCAGCCCCACCTTCTCCCACTGCAAGCCAGTTTCAGTGATTTCAGGTGCTGAGAGCTGTGATGACTGCTGGCATTCACTGCATTTCTTCACGTGAGACCCATGTCCCCCTGCTGTCCCCTTCTTCCCCACTCACCCTGGAAGCTTTCTCACCATTCCTCTCCTGTCCTCTGTATTCCCAAACTTTATTTCCCTCCTCATCTTGTTGCACATGTGCCACACCAGAGCCCTGTCCTACTCCAGAGCCCTGAGGGGCAGCTGGCTGTGACACAGGACCTGCCCAGGGTGTGACAGACACAGCCAGGAATTTTTATCTCTTTTTTGCCCTAAGCTGTGGTGTGATGCATTTCCATGACCATGTCCCCTGGTGGAGCCAGGCACTGGTGACAAGGATGACACTGAAGCCAACTGAGGGAAGGGGAAGGTGGCACATTCAAAGCAGAGCTGGCAGATTTGTAAAGCTGACACCAGCAGTGCCAATGCCCAGGCAGATTACCCAATACACCTCAAAGGTTTCATCAGGAGAAGGCAAGAATCTCTGGTTTCAAGAATGGAAAATTTAGAGAAGTTCTGTCCTGTATGGGGAGACAACTCAGTCTGGAAAGCAGATTTTTGTAGGGTAACTCACATTTGTGCATCATCTCTGAATTTACCCCTTGACTCACATCCAGTCTAATTGCTCTTCCCAATTCTGGAGGTCTCATCCACACAGGAGCCAGAGGGTGGAAGGATGAACTGAAATTTGCCTAAACCTACAGGCAGAACTGTTCAGAGGGCTCAGGGCAAAACCCTCTTCATTCAGCATGCCTGACACTTTTCCCTCTTCTTTCTCTGTAGCTTTTCTTTTGTACTTCCCCATCTGCAGGGGTGGGATGAGAGCAAACTGCCCAGAGTTTGTGTGCATTTTAACAGTGCTGGACTGGGCCTTTTGGGAGATTTAACCACACCATCACTGCAGCCAGCTCTTTATTAGGTAAGGTCAATAATCTATATTGTGGGGTGAAGAGATGCCCAGCATGAAGCCCTGGGGTTCTAGGTGACCTCCTCACCCCAGCTCAAAGCTGACCATGGATGAGCAGTGTGGGTGTCTCCACCCTGGGCTTCCATCTCCTGCACAGCCCCAGGGAAGGGGGAATTGATTGCAGCCCAGAATTACACTACAGCATTGCATTGGCAGGTCTGATAGTGCAGAGTATCAAATTAAAAGTGACAATAAGGGTTTTTTCCCCTTTTCTGTCTCTATGAGCATTTTCCTCATTTTTAAGTCTGGCAAAACTGATGCAGAGATAAGGTGACTTGTACAATGTCACTCATCCTGCAAGTATCAGTCAAAATATAGACTAAGTTGTCTGAATCCCTTTATAAGCAGCTTTTTTTCTCATGTTTTGGCCTGACTTAGCATCATCTCACATCCCAAGGACTTTTAAGTGTATCCTGTCTTCAGCAACGCATGACAGTGACTGCATGACATATCCCAGACTCCTGAAAACTTCATGCAGGAATCTAGTAGTGATTCTGATGTGCTTTTATGTGCACATCAAATCAAACCCAACCTTAGTACACAGGGGCATTACAATGCCAGCTTTATCCCCATCATAACTCTGTTGGCTTTAATGGAGCAGCACCAGGAACAAGGTTTGGCTGTGAAATGTTAAAGCAAGTTTCAGGCTTTCCAGCCCATGTGCAACTATTTTCCACAGTGGCAAGAGTACATTATTCAGCCAGTGAATGGAATATAAAACACCGACAGTTTGAGTGTAATGTTGAAGAAAGTAGTTTTTTCTTCGTGTGTGGAAGGAAAGTGAGCTGGCTGTGCTTAAATATGTGGCCAAGCACATGTGATGAGTAATTAACTAACATATAAAATGACTCAAGAAAAAAAAACCAGGACATTTTCAGCATTGCTGGGAACTATGTTTTAGACCAGAATTCACACTAAATCCAGGTAATGGGACTTTTTTGGTTTGGCTTTTAAAAAAAAATTTAAATCCAACTCAGGTTTATCAGAACATGGCAGAAAAAAATCCTGTCCACAGCAATTTTCCCTGTGGGGAAGGTCATGATGGCAGAAATTTCACAAGGACAACTGGCATCATCCTGTCCACAGCATTTTTCCCTGTGGTGAAGGTCACGGTGGCAGAAGTTTCACAAGGACCACTGCCACCAGCAGATTTCCACCTTTCAATTGATTTGGGGCCAAAATAGTAATTGATTTTTCACTTTCTGCTGGAGATTGTAAATAGCCACTGTGTCTTTTCCCTGCAAGTTTTTTTTACTAGTGTGGCACTAAACAGGCACAAAACTACTTCTAAGCAAATTTTAATCATCTTATCATTAAATGTAATAATTTATATTTGGCACATTCAATCACATCTGAACTCTGATAAGCTCTCTTTAATGAAATATTAAATAAATTACAAAGAAGGAGGGAGGATTTCTTGAGTGCTACTGTGAGTAGTAAAACCAAATCAAATTAGTAAATGAGTATTCAATTCCTCTATTTAAATGTCTACAGAGGAAAAGGTAAACAAAAATATATTTGACAGTGAGTATGTCCAGTGGGAACATTTCCTTGTGTTTTACTTTATGGTGGCTAAACATTAAGTCAAGCCTTTAACTTGAATCTAATGTATTAAAGCAATAACAATCAAGGCACAAGGCATTTCCTGGGAATTAATGACTGACTGGGAGGGTTGATGGGCCAACGTGAAGCTGAGGGCCATTAACCTTGGCTGGTCATTAATTCCCCTGAAAATTCCCTGTGCTGAAGTTGTTAGTGCTTTTTATAATCTTCTTATCTGTTGAGTGTAAATATAAACATTTCCCCTCATGTCCAAGAAAATTTTTTAGAATAATCCATAGGGTGGAGCTGCCAGCAGCAATGTGGCTCCAGATGTCCTTTCCAACCTCAACCACTCTGCTACTCTGGGGAAACAGAGAGTTTTGACAACAGAAAAGTTTCTCTCAGGAGATCCTTGTGAGTAAAAGCCCAATTTCCAACATTTGCTAAAGAGCCTGCATGGTGACAAACTCATGAGATTGCATCCTAAGGTATCTCACTGAGTATAAAACCAAAAAGGGCAGTGGTGATCCATTATTCTGATGACATTTTGTCCCTGTGTAGATATATCTCACCAGGTCATCTTTGTGCATTATTAGTTGTCATTAATAAAGTCCATTGCAGTGATATCTCAGGGTCCTTGGGGAATGACTTCCTTTTGTGACAAGGGAACAGAACTGAACCTCCAGACATTCCTGTGCCATCCCCAGCCTCACTTCCCCTGCACTGCTTGAAACAATAAATAGATGATCCACGGCAGCTCTGAGGAGCAGAAATGGTGATGGCATTCTTTGTCTGGCTTTCATTTTTTGCCCTTGATGGTATTGATTTAACCTTTATGAAAATTAATCTCAGGAGAGGAACAGAGCCTGAAGATTTTACTTTTAAGACTTGTAATTTGTAAGAGCAATTGCACATTCTTACTGTTCCTGTTTGGGTTTTTTTCCCCTTTTCTGCCTGTGTTTTGTTTGGGGTATTTTTGTAGGGGCTTTTTTGACTTTGTTTGTTTGTTTGGGGATTTTTTGCTGGGCTTTTTTTTTTTTCCTCTTTTTCTATTGGTGTGGATTAATTTTCTTATTTGATGAAGAAGTTACTAGTTAGTGCCTTTTAACTTCCCCAACATGCTTTCAGGAGTCATTAATTCATCTTATAATTGGCAATAAAATGTTCCATCTCATACTGTACCCTGCTTAAAAATCAGCCATTGCTGACAACAAATGAAAACTCAGCATGTGGAAATACTGAAAAAAAAATGGAAAAAAGATGCTGAACCATGCATAGGGAATTTTATTCATCCTGATATTTTTGTGCACCTGTGAAGTAATTGGGGCATGTGAGCCCATGATTGAATGTAGGTAGGAAAGTAACTCCAACCCTGTATTAGACCTAGTGATGAAATTACTCACTATAGATGAGGAATAACCTCTGTTATCTGTTAATAACAGATTTGAGATACACCCCTTCAGCATGGAGAATTAAAGAAAATATCCATGACTGGGAAAGGGCCACTCTTAAACCTGAAGCCCAATTTTTGTTTAGGTAGCATTACTACAGATTTTTCCACAACTCTCTTGATTTTCATCATGGATGCAGCTCTCAAAGTAAGCAAGGAAATGGAATGCAACCCTGGCTCGACCTGACCAGAAGCAAAATAGGAGATATCACCTCCCTCTGTGCCCTGTCCTGACTGTGAATAGGATAAAGGAAGTCTAAAGAGGATCTTAAAGCAAAAGTACTTCATTCAGTGGACTATGGGGAAACTGTGACCCAAGTCACAATATGAACATTGTGGCTGATTCTTCCCTCTTGAACAGGCTACATTAAAATCTAAAACCCAGTAAATGAGGTTGAATTGGCAGAGGGGAAAAGACAATTCAGATCTATACTATATTGCCTCAAACAATGGCAAATTATCCACTAGGAAACTATGAAAAGTATCAGTGCCTTTTCTTTTTGGCAAAACACTGTATATTTGACAAAACTGTTTCCACTCACTGAAACAATTGCTGGTGAGGAGGCTGTATTTTATCATTTGAAATGCCACCCCAGCTGTAAGAGTTCGATTAGATTGTCTAGGCTCAGTGTTTTATATTTATTCTTATCATTTAGGAGCATCAGATACTCATATCTTGGAAGGTGTCTCCTCAATAAGTGTTTAGTAGTCACACAGCAAGTGATAACACTGTGCTGGAGTAACTCAATTTCACTGCCTGTGAGCTCAGAGCATTATCATGGAAAGATCTGGGAGTCTATTTAAATCAAACTGACCCATAATTAGGCTTGGCACTTGCATATACAAAATTTGTGGTTTCTCTAGTGTTTTCCAAGATGTTCTACAATTCTTCCTTAGGCAGTCAAGTCATCTGATTATCCTGTTCATTGCTGTTACAAACCCCTCACTTTAAAAATGTATATATTGCATGGGTAGTTAGAGACAGAGTCCTTAGAAATAAATTTTAGGAAAATATTGTAAAGAAATCCAAACTACAGGATGATGAACAGTCCACATATTGCAGTGTTAGGAGCTGGAATGACTGCAGAGAGCAGAAAGAAAGACCCTGGAACTTTTCCTCCCGTGGAGCTGTGGAGTGGTTGAAGAAGTGTAACCAGGCAGAAAGAGATGTTTGCAGAGAATTCCAGAGACTCATTAGTGTGGCAGCTATTTGGTTAACCAATTAAGAAATAATATTGATTTACACAGCAGTTTTCAGAAATGCATGTCAGTTTTATTGCAAATGCTTTTAATAACCAGTGGTGTCTCTAAATAGGTTTGGTCCAGGGAAATGGTTGCATTAGAAAACAGATTTATGAATGGCTTCAGCTGTTGATGTGGACAAAAAAGAATGTATTTCCAGGGGAGTTATGTGGTCATGGACGTCTAATTTGTAGACCCATATTAGCTACAATCCATTTGAAAGTAGATAAAAAATTGTAATGATTTCCCAGTCTGTTGGAACAGAGCTCCTCTATTTTAGGTGAAAAATACAATTTTTTTAAAACTTGTATTGGAATCTAAATGTAAACTGTATTGGTTTTCTTTGCTTCCTCTTGAAGAGCATTTCAGCAAACCCATGTGTTTTTCCAGGGGGAGGAAACCCCAAAAAATTACTTGAGCTCTATTGAAATCCACTTGGAGAAGAACATAGTAAGGGCTTGAGCAGCCCTATGGTGAAGACCATTCTAAGAAATAAGATTGATTCTCCTGCATGTGTTTAGTTTACAAGCAGCACTGCTCACAAACCTGTTCCACAGATGGCAATGGAAATACTTTAACGCACAGTAGATGAAGCAGAAGAGTTTTACTAAATGATCGTGTTTCCACGGAATTGACACTCAAGCCTTACTTTGCTTATGCTAGATGGTGGCTGGATGATCATATTCATTGAGTAGAGATCAGAAATAGCAGGTAATGAAGAAAATGATGTGAAGAAGAATCTCGTTTTCTTGACCTGATGATTGGAGATTTTGTGACTCTGAAGAAACGAGTTAGGTATGACTGTAACACCATCAAATTGAAACAGCCTATTTCCTTAAAATGTTGTCCAGGTTTTTTTAACATTTTATGACTGAACATAACTCTCAGCTATTCTTTTCCAAAGAAGGAGAAAAAGGCTTTTGATGGTCCTATTAATAGAAGGATGATAATTTAACCTGGTAGGGAAGATGTAACGTGAGGAAATTCGTTGTTGTTATAGGCAACTGTTATTCATTCCCAGCGACTTCAGATAAAGCAGATTCTTGGAGGGAGAACTTGTTCTAGGGGAGTTGATCAGCTGCCTCCTGGCTTTTCTGGCTTGGCTGGAGACAGAGCCTTTGTAGTTCCATTTGCTTAGATGTAATAATGCAGGATTATAATATTTCCTTACCCTTGCAGAGGTCTGGCCACACTTCTCCCACTACCTCCATGAGCAGTTCCTTCCCACTGCCAGCTCATTGCCTTTGCTCTTCTGAATCCCATCTCAGGGCACTTAATGTCTTCTCCAATTCTGAAGCTCTCTGGTGTAAATTTCAGTGCTCACTGGGTGATGAATGTCTCTAAGCTGATGTTAAAAATAAATTAATAGTTTTAACTAGAACTGCATTTTTACTCCATAGCTCTGCCCATTTTTCTTTTGTCTCTGATGTCCATTGGGGAGCATTGCAGAGCTCTGACAGAGGTTGAAGACACAAAAATGCCCTCATTGCACTGTGCTGACGTTCACTGTACATAGCAAATTGAGACAAGAGGACTCCCTGAAATTAGGATAACTATCCAGCTGCTTGCACTGTATTTTGCATAGTTCATAAGGGCTGTTTAACCCAGATTTCTCATTAGCACAATATTCTTGCATGTTAAATGTTTTATAGGGCTGCTTTTTTTTTTTTTTTTTGACACTATTATGGGCAATAAATGGTTTTCCTATTAAAAAATTGTTTCTTGGTAAATGGGCTTACAGAACTGTTTTAACTCCTTACTACTACTCAGAAACCTCATGTGCTATCCTGACTCTGTCTTTGATTGTTTGTGTTCATCTGTGAACATCAAAGAGCCCACACTGTTATTCTTCCTCAACCAGCTGCTGGCTTTGTTATGCCGAATTCTGGTTGCTGTAGAGTAGACTGAAGTAATTCTTTAGATCATAAATGGATCAAAATTTGCTTTGTCACCTCATTGACACTTGGAAGGGATTTTGCGTGTAAAGAAGAAACATACCTTTCTCAGACTAATTAAATACTAACTACTTTGACACAAAGTGGAAAATCTGTGCCCACCGTTCAGATTTCCCTAGAGAATAAACAAGGGTGTAGTCTAGCCTGGAGAGTGGAGAAAGCAGGATTTAAGGTGATGACCTGCATGTTCTGAGAGCTGTAAGCACACTTGAATACAACTGAAATAAGGAGACAAACCAGAAAAATACTGGAGTAGAAGAGATTTTACCTGATCTGGTCTCAGACAGACAGGGCAGAACATGGTGTGGGAGATTAGACCTGCAGACACGGAATGGTGCTCAGCAAGTTCTGGTGGAAGGAAAGTGAGAGATGATTTACCAGCATATAAAATAAATGGATGGTGCATTGAGATGTCTCAGTAGGAGTACTGAGTCACAGCTCATCATCTGGAAAACTGGAAATTTTCAGTACTACAGCAACCCATTAGTTGCTGTATATATTTTGGGAATGAGGGGACAGTGATAAGTAATGCTTTTTGGAGCATATTATAAGAGAAGTGGGTTTTATCTTCTGGGTGTTTCCATCCTATAAGTTTTCCTGTCAGATTTGGGAGAACAATATTTCACTTGGCTTTCAGTTTGTCTCTGAATCATTGTTACAATGGAATTTATTCTTCCAAGCCTGAATTGCTGAAGAAAAAAAATGCAGAGCTGTTTGGGAGGTGGGTGGTACAGAGGAGAGGAGGTGAAAGAAAGGGTCTGTGCATGACTGATCTGATTTTCTGCATCTCACACACTCAAAGCAAGTATGATAGTGTCTGATTAATAGTCATTATTAGGTGGCCAAATGCTTATTTTCTTGGTTTGAAAATCAGAATCAAGAGAGCATTTCTCCTGTGATGGGCTAGATTTAACAGCAGTGTTGTGTAAGACCTGAAAGGAGCAATGACTTTTTTTGCAGAGGGAACAATCTGTGAGCTGGCCATGCTTCAGTGAAAAAGACAAGAACTTTCTGCTAGCATTTAATACATTTGTAACAGTTATAGGAAAGACACCTGTAGACTAAATATTATGTTTATGAAGGAGTCAGTGGAAAATGAAATCTTCTGCACTGGAGGCATGGCAATGGGGTTCCTATTGCTGAGGAACTGTTTGAGGAGACACAGTCCTTGAAGCCAGGGACAGACCTTACTGTAGGTGACTATGGAATTTCAGTATGATATTCACCAGCTGGGAACTCTTGGTAATTGCATTTAATCCAAATTCAGGTGAGGAGGTAAAACTGAAAAACCTAGTTTTTTAAAATGTGTTTCATGTACCATAAACTCAAATAGAAAGAGAATAAATATACAATCTAGAGATAAAGTATTATTTATAACTTATCAGCAGTAAAAGTTTGTTCTGTATGTTTAACGAATGCCTTTTTAGGCAGAGCTATTGCACAACAATTTTCAATGTTCACATTGTCTTCTGAAGCATTGCACCAGTGTGCCACTAGATTGTTAGGTTTTGAAGTGAAAGACCAGGAATGCTTTCTTGGTTGGAGTAAATTAAAAAAGCATTCTCTACATGCCTGTATCAATTTTCATCCTCATCTCTTATGGCTTCATTGGTACTTTTTTTGATGTAAGCTTTGTTTGATTTTTGTATTTTTACATTAGGAATGGCCACAGGTATGCTTACATATACTTGCCATTTATTAATTTCGAGAAACTAAATTGTCCAAACTTCTCTCAGATAAATACCTATGTTGCTCTCAAAATATGTGTGTTATATTTGCTACTTTTTCAGATTTCTGGTTTACTACTCATTAAATATTCAGGTAGCCTGGCGTCTCATTTATGAGATGTAGAAGAGGAACTGAAAATAGCCTTAATTCTGCAGAAGACTAGACAAAGCCAAGCAATTTTATTTTTGTAGCTAACTTCTTAATATGACTAGACTACAGCATGATATCATAGTTTGCAACACGACTGTATGGATTCCTGGCTTACCTTGAAAAGGTTAGGTCCCAAAATGTTAGGGTTAGAATAAAACATTTGGGAAAGGTAGAGATTGTCTGAAACCGAATGGAATTTATTGCTGTGAAAAGAACAGAGATAATACATTTTTATAATACAAATTTGAAAATGGTATTGGTTGGTGTGACGCTGCATCAATGCACTCGACTCCTCCCCACCCTCTTTTAACTTGGTTGGGCTACATTGACTTTTAATGTCAACATCGCCCATTTGAACAAAAATATACAACCTCAGTAATTTAAATAGATCCTATGTTTCCAAGATGTAAATACATCAGGCAAAAGACAGAATGAGAGAAGTGTTCCTAAGGACGGGCTGTTCTTCCATCAGTGCGAGAGCTCGGGCGGCATGTGCACAACCTCAAGTTCAGCCGCAGTTTTAGTTACAACACAGACGTTTTCCTAACACTTTTCTGTATTTACCTTGCTGCTTTTGTCGAATTTTTTAAGCATCGTAACCCAAATTTTTGTAAGAGCCGACGGCCTCCGGCTAGGTCATCTCTCGCCGCCAGCTGTCAGAGACCCATCAATAACTGGGCTTCCAGCACGTTCCTGAACATGTCAATTATTCGTAGCGGCCAGGACTCCTCGCTTGTTTGGGCGGCAGAGCGGGGAGGCACTCGGAGCTCCTCCAGCTCCCGGCAAACGCCTCCCGGCCGCGGGGGCGGCGAGCATCCCGGCGCTCGGGGGCTGCGGGCGCAGGTGGGACGCGGCTCCGCTGTAGCAGCGCGGCCACCGCGGGAGCGTCACCGCCGCCTCCTCCCTTCCCCCGCCGAGCCCCAGCCCCAGCTCCGGCGGGAGCCGCAGAGCCCCGCGCTGGCGGAGGCCGCTGCGGTGAGCGGGCCGGGCGGGGGCGGCTCCGGGGCGCGGACAGGTGGGCGGCGGGCGGTGCGAGCGCGGCGGCGGCGGCGGGGGCGGGCCGGCCGCGGGCGGGCAGGCAGGCAGGCAGGCAGGCAGGCAGGCGGCGGCGCGGATGCCGAGCCCCCGCACAGCGGCGGCGGCGGCGGCGGGAGCCCCGGCCCCGCGATAAAAAGGGAAGGGGCCGGAGGTGCGCGCTGCGGGTCCGCCCGGGCGCCGTGCGGCAGAACGTGCCTGGAGGGGATAGAGGCAGGAGAAGCCGGCGGAGGAGTGGAAGGCTGTGCCCAGCGATGAGCCGCCTCCCTTCCCTCCCTCCCTCCCTCCCTCGCTCCCGCCCGCCCTCCCGCAGGAATCCCGGGCGGGCGGCGCGGCGGCACCCGGGACGCGCGGCTCCCCTCGGCAGCGGCACGGGGAGAGCGAGCGAGCGGGGAGCCGGGAGAGCCGCCGCCTCATCCTGCGGCACCGAGCCGGCCAGCGCAGGTGGGTGGGCAGCGCCCGCTCCCCGCCGTGGTGACCTCCTGCCCCGGCAGCGTCCCGGCGGGATCCACCGCCGCCCGAGCGGGTTGGCTGGGATGCGGGAGTGCCAGGGCTCCGCGGGGCGGAGGGGTGGCTCGGGGCTCCGCGGGCAGCGGGGCGGTGCCCGGCGCACCTGAGCGGCCGCAGCCGCGCTGGGATGCTGCCCTGCTCCCGAGGGGCTGCCGCGGCCAGGGGAGCATCTCCCGTCCGGCGCTGCTGCGAAGGCGACAAGGTTACCTGGACGTGTGCTTCGGGACGTGGGCAGCCTCGCCGGCGCTTGGGGAATTTTATCTCTTTATTCTATCATCTTCGGGGTTTGTTTGTTTTGGTTTTTTTTCTAAGACCACCTTGTTCTTGGAAATCGTGTTTGATTTCGGTTTCTATTCCAGCGAGGTGTCTGGTGGTGGCTGCGGGTGGCTTTGCCGTAGGGCAGCGCGGGGAGCCGAGTTTGTTCTGCCCGCTCCTCACTCCAGAGCGGTTTTCCAGGGATTCGCGTAGTGGGAGCATTCCGGCTCCCTCTTCCAGGGATGCTATGAGCAGTTCTGAACTGGAAAAAAGGAGAAGGCATGTGCGTGCGAAGGCAGGTTTCCCCCCAGAGCTTGTACTGCGAAACTTCGCTATTCGGTGAAACCCGTGCTCTGAACAGCAGGAAGCTTTGGTTTTTCCAGGAAGGCGTGAATTCTGTGTTTTCTCATGTTTTCAGAGATGGATTAACCTGAGGTCTCCGGGTGCTGTGTGTTTAGGTATTATTTTGTTGTAAATGGTTCATTTGGCAGGATCCGTGGCATGTTGCTCAAAGTGCAGTAAGCCTGGAATAAATCGAGGGGTTGTCATTGTATTAAAAAGTTCAAGATCACTGCTAGTTCCATGAGATGATCTGTCAAATACTAGCAATTTTTAATTGTATGCATTTCTTTCTAACCTATATAAGGTAACTAAACTAAGCGTGGAAATTATGTTTCTGTAAAACTGTGATCATTTTTCAGATGGAAGAACCAATCAAATTAGAGTTTTTTGTATTTACCAAGTAATTAAGTGCAGATGTTTTTGCATTGCCACTTCAGGAATCACCTTGCTCTGTCAAGGTTATGATGTGTCCACTAAGCAACAAGGATAAAATAAAAATGTGCAAAGAGTCTTTGAGAGTTTTAAATGTCCTCTTGGTTTAAATTGAGTTGGGATTGTTTGGTGGTGATTTTTTTTTTTTTTTTTTTCATTCTTCCTCAAATCTTTTAAAGGGAAAAATGTAAATAACTCAGTTTGAGGATCTTAATGCACCTTTCGTTAAAGGAGATGCTTTAGAATGTTAGTACGGAAAAACAAGTGAGCTGAAACATTGTGCTAATGGGATTTGCAGCATAAAATATGGCTAATTTCTCTTGTATGACTACAGGTGGCAGTGTAGAAGCCAAGAACAAAAATTGGCAGAAACTCTGTTCTGTGTACAAGAATATGAAGAGTGTACTCATGACTAAGCACAGGAACCTGGAAAACCACAGGTATGTGAAGTGATTCATAGAACTGCCTATGGTGCTCCCAGTATTTACTGTTTTCTGATATTCCTGGCTCAATAAGTATTTTTGGCCCAATTATCACTTAATGTGTTCACAGTAAGAGCCTAATCAAAATGTCATGGAAAAATCTATATTTGACTACTAAAAGGAGTAAAAATACTTTGAAGGCAGTATGCAAGGACAGGTGGGATTTTCCTACTTTTTATGGTTTATTGTGACGATAAAGAATTGGATCATTAAGTTGCCTGATGATTTTTTTTTTAAACCCTTTAAATAAATAGATTTTATATTGATAAACCTAGCAGCAGTTACAGGCTTGAAGATCCTTGAAAAGGAGAAACTTTAGATGCAAGAGACAAGTTTGCCTGTCTGGATGTTTTGGGTGTCTTATCAGCAATGTTTTTTAATGAGCACTGAAGGATTGAAAGTGTGAGGAAAATTGCAGAATTAAGAAGATATAATTAAGAATTACATGTCATTTCAAATAACTATCCAGTGGAGATATGTATATCTTGTTAAGAGTTAAATCTTGTAAAATAATAAAAAAAGACAACACTGTTTTCAATTAAGAAATAAAAGTAAAAATAAGCAGTATGTAATAAGAGCTCAAGATTAGTTCTCCTATTTCAAAGCACAGGGAAATACTAGATTATTTTAATAATTATTTGCTCATTAATTAACAGCATTAGAGTAAGGCAAAGCTTTTCTTGCATGTTTACCTTGGTGTGCACAGCCTGTGGAAATTATTCCATGGGTCTGCATCCCAGGACTCCTGGGAAACCATGGAGGATGAGACAAACCCAGAGCTGGGGCTTGAGGATTTTTTAGAACAGATGAGTGGGAAGTTATCCTGGTAAGAAGCGTCAAAGTGGAGTTATCACTGTGATCATGGATATATTTATAGTCTCACACTTCCTTTTCTAGTCTAAGAGAGCACTTTGTCTAAACCTTTCAATTGCTCCTGGGAGAATGTGGTTATGCTGCAAATTCCCACAGGTGACCAAGTCACCTCCTGTCAGCCACTCTGCAGGATCTGGCCTTGGGCACAGTTTGACTTAAGGCCAGTTGCAAAGGAAGTTGCAGAGAAAATGATTTATTTTGCTGTTAAAAGGGGCTAAGACTGTGCACCTCATAGGTACAACCAACCAGCTATTACTACCAAACTGTTAAAGTATATTGGCTTGGCATCTTGAGATTATGGAATCCAAGTAAAATGATGAATTATTTCCACCCAGTGGAAGTACCAACCAGGAACCATAGCTCAGGGATGGATCTGTGGGCACTCCAGCCCTGAAGCTGTAAGGTCTCTGTAGAAAAGCTGTACCTCTGTTGGGGAATAGTAAGACCTTGATCTCTGATTTGGGTTTATGGATGTTTTAAAAATACTGTGTGTCTTGGATAGAATACCCTGCAAAGCTTTCAAAGTTCTTAAATTAAAAATGGAAAGGTGGCTAAATCCAGGTCTCCAGGCTGCTGTGCAGCACAGAGATCTTCCAAGCATCTGGCTGTCACATTTTTTTTCTCACCTGTTACTTCTGAGTGAGCATCAGCACTAATTTCCATATAGACCAGTAGTCCTTTTATTATTATATGCTATTGAGCAACAGGGTTAAGTATCCATCAAAAACTTACATTAATATCCCTGATAAAGTCAGTCAAACTGTTTATGTAGTACAGGTCAGCATATGCTTATGGCTTTGTTGAACATTGTTGAGTTCATTAGCTTGTGCTAAAACATTTGGAGGAGAAAATGAAAATGTCATTTGTCATTGCTACAAAAATTTAATGGGGTCTTCCTTTGCATCAAGGGCTGAAAATATTTAATAAAAAAAAAATGGTAACTAAGCAGTGTGATGCTCAAGAGTTCAATTTACAGACACTTCTCTGTGCTAATTATGAAGTATTGACATAAATGAATGAAACCACTTGTTAAAGCGCCTTTTTCAGTGTATAGCAGTTATGTGTTCACAAGATGATTCATAACATTCAGCAATTTGTGATGAATTTCCCTGCCATTACAGGAGATTACTAAGTATCTGATGTATTTGCACTACACTGGGTTACTTTAAATTAGATTTGATGGTGGAAAGGGAACTAGAACCATTTTCTATCAACTGAAAAATCAGGCCTGTTTTATGAATCAGTTAGTATTGAATTTCTCTGTACTGTATAGCACAATTTATCCCTTGCAATAAAATGCAAATGTTTAAGCATCTTGACTATAAATACAGCAGTGACTGTGTGTGTGTGGAAGCTCTCAAGAGTTCTTTTGTGTCAAAAGCTGTGTACATCATAGCCAATAAAATGCAGCAGACTTGATGTAATTGAAAGTAGAATTCATAGTAAGAAATCTAAATTGGGAACCTAAATGTGTGAGGTCCCATTTTGAATCAGCAAGTCATGGTTATAGAGAATACTCTTTGATTTGGTGAAGGGTGTGTTTGGAAGTACAGCTCCTCTTAACAGTGCAAAAGATGCTGCATCTTGGAAAACAGTTCTGTGCTTCTGTTTTGGACTAAAAGTTGTGGCTGGTGATGTGTTCTGTTGTCTTAGGAAAGCAGTGTTTAAGGGTTTGCCCAATCAGTCATTTCATGCTATCACAAAGTGGCTGTAATCTGTTAGATTTTAAAGCATGATTGCCCAGCAGTTATGGGAAATGTCTGTTAATGATACCAGCGTGTTACACAAGAGAAATTAAACTTTCTCACTCCTTCTTACTCTTACTTGCATGGAATTGTCTTGAAAATGGTTTGTGGGAGCCTGGGGAATGGATTAAAGATGCTGAATGGAAGGCAGAGAAGTTATTAGCATTTCACAAAATAAATAAATACTTCAGACTTTCACAAGCACTAACCAGTTCAGTACTAAAGAAGGATTTTTAGAAAACCACGGGAATGGTTTTAGCTATTTAGAAAACCACTAGAAAACCAATGTCTTCCAGGAGGATGAGGATAGTCTGAACCAGTCTCTGGAGGGAGAGACACAAAGTGAAAATTTCAATGGAATAAAATGAGAGTAAGCCTTAAAACACAAGGAGTGTGTCTGAAGGCATTTAGCTTAGACACTTTGTCTTCTCGGGATGATACCAGATCTCCAGTTAGAAAAGAGTAGCACTTACTTGCCCTCAACAGTGTGAATGCAGCTGTTAAACCAAAGAGAGAGTTATGACACTGCAAGATGCTCCTTGCAGATTAATGCAACTGAACTCTTGTGAAAGTCACAACATGCTAAATGTAAGGAAACTACTTTTAATTAGTAAATGTGTAAAGCAAACCTCCAGGCAGGTATTCCCTGTGCTGTCTCTAGGGAAGGCTGCCACTGGGATTCCATGGGATGTAAGCTCTGATGCAGGAGGACATCAATCCTGCAAAGGAGAAATGACCCTGAAATTCCATCCTGTGTACAGCCCTTGCTGTCAGGTGATGGCCAAGTATCCTTTTGCTCTAAGAATTCCATGGCATGGTGCTGATTCCAGGTGCTGGAGGGACATCTCCTGCTGTGGAGTGCAGCCAGCTGGATTTACAGTGCTGGAAGGGAGCATATGGTGACCTTCTAGCTACCTGCCAAGGTGGCTTAGAGCGAAAGGAATCCAGACTTTGCCTTTTTGTGGTGAAGGGCTGGTGACATGCAGGTCACCAAAAGAGTGCTGAGAGCAACACATGAGTTGCCAGAGAAAAGGTTAGGAAAAAAGACCTATGCAGCATCAGTCTGCAGTATAATCCCAATATTCTGCCTGAGGATAAGCAGGAAAGGCACACAGGTCAAGGTGAGACTGGCTGTGGCTGAAGTACATGGGGACAGGAATTGATGAAGGTCATGTAGAAAACAGTGAAGAACTGCTGGGAAAATTAGGTCCCATTTAGATGGGAGCACAGAAGGACACGCAGGCAGACCAAAATAGAAGTGTTTCTATGCAAATGTTGGAAAACTGGAGGTTAAAATGGAGTGATTGAGGGCTTAGCTCTGCAGTGAGTTATTGACAGTCCAGGTCTGACATAAAGAAGGTAGCAAGCAGGACACTGATTAGGGTTCCTGTGGAGAGCCTGGTAAGAGAAACTGTCAAGACAACAAAATGCTTGCAGCTTGTGGAGAAACTCAGAGCAAAAGCAGATTCCCTAAAAACTGCTCCTCTGGTTCTTTACAAAACTTTTAAAGAATATTTAGCATGGTTGAGCAAGCTCTAAGGAGCAGAAAGATATTCTACAAAAATATGTCCAAAAGTTAGAATAAAAGGGGAAATTCACGCAAAATAAACATGAAATATGCAGTAAACCAAGTTTAAAGCCTGGTATGTGATTTGTAAAAGGCAGAGAAGGTTGTCTTAAGTCCTCTTTCAAAAAGGTCAGAAATGGGAAGGCAATTGGTCCAATAGATAACTAGGATCTAAAAGAGCACAAAGGGTATTGTGATGAGATAATTATGTTCACAGTAGCAGTGAAGCTGAGGGTGCCAAAGGTGATGCCAGTTTTTTAAAAGGCTTCCAGAAAACCTGTGGGAAAGAACAGGACAAGTATGACTGGCATTCATACCAGCTAATTTTCTGGTAAATACAGTGAAGAAGAAAACTAAAGCATTCATGGGCAATTTGGTGTACCAGGAAAGAGTCAGGACAGTCTCACAGGTCTGGTGGAGTTCTTTGAAGGCACTGTTGAGGTTGTGAGTAAGTGTGATTTAGCTGATGCAGTGCACCGGGGTTGCAGAGTCTTGTGAGAACGACTCGCCAAAGGTGCTGAGCAAAATGAAACTGCTCTGACATAAGAGGAATTTTTTTGTCCTAGACTGATAGTTGGCCAAAAGATGAATAAATGACCTGTTTAACAGGGGGGATGGAGGTCACCAGGGGAGTTAGTCATGGGTCTGTGCTAAGTTTAACACCAGTATGCATTGGTGATCTGGAAGAGAGAATGCAGGAAGAGTCTAAGTTAATAAGAGTAGCATAAATGAAAGCTAATTATGAAGAACCCAAGAGGGATCTTGTGATGTTTAGTAACTGGGGGTGAAGCTTGCTGCTGATGCTGTGAAGTAATGCATGTGGAGGAGAACAATCCTGCTGTTGTTGAGATGAGCAGCACGGAAGGAAGCAATGCTGTAGAGAGTTTATCATGCCAAATCCAAGCATTGATCAAGTGTTTGGGACTGGTTAAAAAAAAAAAATTAGAGAAAAATGTCTCACAGAATAGAAGTCTGCTATGCCAGTCTATGAACTGCCTCTGCTTTTGTCTTGACCTCTGGGTGCTGTTCTGGTCCCTGTATTTAAAGGAAGGATGAGGGAAAAAAAGGAGAGATAACAGAACTAGAAATGGGTGGCAGTGATGATAAAGAGCAATTAAGTAGATTGAGAATCTTCAGCCTGGCAAAGAAATAGCTAAAGATAAAAACAATAAAAATCTATATAGGAACGTAATGGAAAAAAATGAACAGGGAATGTTCATTAAGTGTCTCTTGTAATACAAGACCCAGAGGGGATCAAATAAAATTATCAAGCAACAGATTCAGAACAAGTAAGAGGTGGTATTTTTTCCATAGTGCATAGTTTAGCTGTGATCCACTGCACATTCTGCAGGGTTCTCTGGGTGTGGACTGTCAGTGCAAAAGCATCAACTCTTGCTTAGAAGAACATAAAGCCCAATCCCTGAAGGCTGCAGGAGGATCCTAAAGTGCATCCCTGCAAGTTTTTCTTGTCCTGGTGCTCTTCCCAGACCTCTGCTCCCAGCCTTTGCTAAAGACACAATATGGGGAGAGATTTATCTTTGACCTGAGTGAATGTGGTTATTAATATGTAAAACGAAGACAAATTGCAGTCCCCTACAGAAAATGCTGACCATATGCCACTCCAGATGCATAACAGAAACATTGGTGAGGAAAACATGTTGAGAAGGACAGATTTATTTCTTTCTTCTTGGGCTTAACTTCCCAGAGAAAAAAAAGTTCAGTTTCATTTGAAGACTGTACCAGTCTTTATTATACCACATTATAGTGGTATGGTTTAGTTCATATGGTGATGATCAGTCAATGGTTGGACTCTATGATCCTGGAGGTATTTTTCAACCTTTTGATTTCATGATATGTGGAGTTTAATGCCTAAAGAAGGGAGTTAAGATTCTTTGTTCAGCTTTCATTCTGTCCTTGTTCAAACTAAGTTGGACACTTGTTATCCCTTTCAGTTTATCTTCAGATGGAATGAATTAAAGACCTACACTCAAAAAATAAACTGGAAAATTTTGGTTCAGGATAAAATGCTTACCTATATAATGAAATGGAAAATACAGGTGTTGAACATGGAAAATGAAATGTCTTTTCCTATAAATATGGTGAGGTTACACCTAGGTTCATTCCTTATCCAGATGTACAAGGACTAAAAACTATATTAGACTTGAACTGAATAAGAACTTGGAGAAAACAGATTATTATGAATAAACAGAGACTTGACCATTAGACACGAGAATGGCATTTAAATATTACAAGTATTTAGAAGCTATGAAACCAGGATTTTGTGGCCTTCCAACCCAGTAACAAATGAAATTAGAGTCTCCCAGTGATAAATCTTGGTGTGAACACAACCAACCATGAGGCAGAGAATCATCACAGACACAGTGCTGCTCCCTACAGAGTTCATTTTTAGCAATGGATGTTGCAGGGAACACAAAGATTAACTCTAACCCAGGAATATTTGTCTCTTTGGGTTCCTGTGGCTGGTACAATAAATCAGCTTCCCCAGTGGGTGATGAGGAGCACCCCAAGCTGGTTTCTGCTCTGAATTACCCTCGAGAGGAGGTTTTCTCTGTCCACACTGGCTAAAGGCTGACAGGGGAAACAAAGCAGGTTGGCCTCCCTAAGTCAAATATACCTTTGAATATACCCATTCTATATGTTACTGTCAGATCTGATTTCTCCAGGGGTTTTAGTAGGTCACTCTTTCTCCCAGTGGTACTAAGATAAAAATACATGAAAAGGCAATACTAGCTAAACCCATTTTTAAGGGTTTCGTGGAGAAGTGTCTGTTTCCTACTAAAGTTCAGATTGTCCCACAAAGTTTTTTATGCTTGCCTACTAACCTAAGAGCCATATTAAAAATTGAGACTAAAATGAGACTGTTTAAGACCAAAAAAAAGGAAAATCAAAGATTTCTCTGAAATAAAAATTATTGTGCAAAAGGAGATCATACAGAATTTTTTGTAAATGATGAAAGTTAGGCAATAGAGCCTGTTTGAAAGGAGTTAATTATATTCCCCACCAAACACCCCCTAAGATACTTTTCTGTCTCAAGAATGGGAGAAGACTCAATCCTATCATTAAGTCAGTTATTTTGATGATTTTCTTGAATGCTCTTCAGCTTTTTTATTTGTTCAACAATAGTTAAACAGATTTCTAAGACTAATGTCATTATTTTGATTTCCTCTATTGGAGTATTATGCTACAGGAAAAAATATAGGAAAAATCTTGGTTTTCTCTTTAACTGGTAATTAATATAGTGAGGTAATGAAGCTGAACCAGTAAGACATTAAATGAGATTTGGGTCAGCACAGATGATTTTTCACTAAAAATAATTTGTTACCAGGCACTATCCAACTGAACTTCACTAGTAACGTAGTTAAACTTTCATACCTATTCAAAATCATACTTTAAACCATAGTGTGTGGTCTTAAATAGTTAAGAGGATGCACCAGCCATAGCATTATTTCCCAAGCAACATTTATTCCAACATTGTCTTAGAAAGTGGACACTGCTGTATATTTTTGTTTTAATTGAATGAAATCAGTTGTTTGGAAACTGTTTCAGTCATATTTTTCTAATGCAAAATCCTCTGAGAAGACAGGTTGTATATTTCAGTGTTATAAAGCTCCTGCATGTGTACCTTCTTTTATTTTCCTTTCTGTTATCAACTACTCTTGTTGTATTTTTGTTTGGGTTTTTTTTTTCTTGGAGGGGAGAAAGTGTCAGGCTCTGTAATAATTCTCTACTGCCTTACAAATAGTTGATTGTACTTGTTAGTTTTTATCTGGATGGTTCTTGGTGTTCCTGATAATTGAGGTGGTTGTGCACCCTATAATGAAAATAATAATAATTCCGAAGTCAAAATGAAAGTCACAAGCTGCCTTTGATTCACATTTCACTTGTATGAAGTCTGTGCTGCTCACAGAGAATGTTGTAAACTCTTAGGAAAGCTTTGATAAAATGGAACTCCTGACAATGCACAGAAATTCCAAGTCCTCTAATTTCAGACACTGAAATTGTTGCCAAGTTGTTTTTTTCAACTTTTAGATCTGCCTCCTTTTCTGCTTTTGTTTTTGTTTGGTTTTTTCCTTTGCTTCTCAGCAGTTTTACCTTTAATCATCAAACCATCACCCAATGACACAAAACTTACAGGTGGAGTTTTTTAGATTTTGATCCATCTTGGTGCTTCCTGACACAGGTAAACATAATCTCACTGGTGCCTTTACCCCATGCACAAATAATTTCTAATTGGAATGAGTATTAAATAGCATGTTGAACACAAAGACGTTACAGTGCTCTCTCCATTGACCCAGACTGGGTTATTTTATGAAGTTTAAAGAAGTTTTGGTTTTGCTTGTTCAGTCAGAGCAACCTGGGCTATCATCATTGGTGGTGTGCTGTGTCAGCCTGAGAGGATATTCAGTTTATCATATTTTACCTCACCAGATAAACATTCTCATGATCCTTAATAGAGACCAACCAAGGACTGACAATTTCTTAAACCATGTTTTCCCAAATGCATCCCAGGATGGGCATTAGCCTGCTAAATTCAGAATCTCTACAGGTGAAACAGATTTTGTTGGCTGTGGTGAAGATGCTTTTGAGCACGGAGAGTTCTGTTGGATGACTTGTGGAATTTCAGGGAGTTGCACCACCCAGACACAGCAGCTGCTGTGTGTTTCCTCATTCCTCTTCATCAGCCATAGGTTTTTTAACTTTTAACTCCCAAAGGAAAGGAGGCTTGGGGAAACTTTACTCCTCTAGAACTCCCTGAAAGGAAGTTGTAGCCAGGTGGGGTTGGGATCTCCTCCTGAGTAACAAGTGACAGAACAAGAGGAAATGGCCTCAAGTTGCACCAAGGGAGGTTTAGATTGGATATTAGGAAAGAATGTCATGGAAAGGATGGTCAGACTTTGGAACAAGCTGCCCAGGGAAGTGGTGGAGTCACCATCCCTGGAGGTATTTAAAAGACATAAAGACATATTTTACTTGGGGACATATTTTAGTCGTGGATTGGCAGTACTGGGTTAATAGTTGTGATAATCCGAAAGGTTTCTCCAGCCTAAATGATTCTGTGGTTCTATTAATTTCTTGCAAAAATATCGTGTGAATATTTTATTTCACAAAGTCTGTGAAAAGAAACTTTTTTTTTCCCACCCCTCTGTAGACAGACCTAGAAAATCTCAACCTAAAATAGAATTGCTGTGCATTTGTGGGGCTGGGGAATGGAGGAGAGTGGAAGTAGTGCTTGCAATGACTTTTGAAACCTTCAGAAGGTAGCAGCCCTCCTTCTGCTGTAACTCCTTGAATCAGAAAAACTTTGAAAGCTCACAGGAATTTGAAGCCAGGTGGATTACTTACTTAAATTTCTTAAATACATTGCTGATTTATGACTGGTTCAACAAATACTTCGAGTTTTATTTCATTTTAATGATTTAAGTTAGAAGAAAGTTTTGTCCCACAGAAATTTCCTTGTGTTTTACTTCTCATTAATTAAATAATGTCTTGGAACATGGTGAGGAGCTGATCAAACCTATGGATGATAAAAAGCTGGGGAAGATGCAAAATTCTTAGTAGTTAAAATTAAATCAAACTTAGCTGTGAGGCATTGGGGGAGTAGTACGGTGTAAAAAATGAGGTTTTAGAAAAATATGTAGCTGTTACAAAAAGCACAGACATTAAGAAAGCTGGTGAGCAGAGGCACTCAGGCAAGAATTTTGTAGTTCAGTAAGAGATTAAGCTGTTCAGTGGAAAGAGGAGCGTGTGCCTGGATTTCATGTCCATCAAGCTCTTTACATTTCATGCAGTCAGAGGTTATGACAAATTTACCAGAAGGTTTAGGGGATAAAAATCAAAACAAAAAGGCCAAGCAAAAGGTATAATGGCTGAATAACTAAACAGGTATTATTAAAAAGTCCATTTAAAAGTAGTTTTGTTAAATGTCTTGTTACATTATTCCAGTTTTACATCTGGGTTTTGACTGCTACCTCCTTGCTGAAGGTTTTTTTCCTATTATTCTTCAGTGGTCATGCTGTCAAAATATGTCCATCTAATTGTCTGCATTTGAACTGGGATATATTTTATTCTGAAAATGTTGTGCATCTTCCACCCTCAAATTTGATATTTTATGCAGAAGCATATCAGAAGATTAAAAGTTTTGTCTCTTAGACCAAATGTTTCTGAAATAGCACAGGACTTTCCTTGAGTGGCAGCTGTGTGTTTTCTTGGTTATGTGAGGGAAGAAATACTTCTGTCTTGTTGTTGCAGTTCATAAATGGTTTTGTTGCCTGCTCCAGTTGCCTCAAATGTTCTCTTACCTTTGCCATCTCCAGATTAAGACCCTTATGAAGATGATTTTCTTCTCTTATTTTACAAGCTGATTGCAGTTACCATTTAGTCACTTGGGTTTTCCACCAGCTCTGCTGATAAAGACATGTGGCCTGCATGGCACCTTGAAGATCTAGCATGTTTTTTCTCTCCCAAGCCAGTCACTTTGCTGAGATTTTTTTACTTTTTTTTTTTTTTTTAACACTGAATGTTAATCTCTCTCAAGCTGGTCTTACTGAAATGTTCTTCATTATCACCCTTTTCCTCCCACTCTGGCAAATCCATTTTATGCTCCTGCTTTGTCAGGCAAGACTTTCCCTCCCTCTGCCCCTCTTTTTGGCAGCATTATTTTCTGCTGGAGTATTAGCTAAAGGGCATTAGCTGTGATCACTGTGATGGGGCAGTCAGTCACACGCTGACTGTGTTTCCTCCCTGGCTAATGGGAAATTATCGGGGTTTCCAGAGCAATTCTGAGTTTTCAAGTTGGGCTTTTTCTCTGAATTGCCCTCCAGAGAAAGCCACTGACTCCTCCAGCTGCAGCAAGGCTGCATTTGATGGTCACTGGTGAAGAGCTGGATCTCCCTGCCCATGGGTGCTCTGTGTATCTGGAAAGGAAAAATAGGATGAATGATTGGGGATGACACCTTTTTGTTGTGTTACAGGGTGTGGGTTGGCTTAAACTCTGTGCACTTGACACAAAACATACCTACAAGTATTTCAGTGCTTGTGTTTCCACTTTTAGTGGCTGTTGGAGAGTGCAGGATCCAAACAGTTTAGGCTGGAATTTTCTCAGGGTGCTGCTCACACAGTTGAGCTGCAAATAATTGGTGGCTGTTATCATTTGCTTCATAATATAGTCATTAATTTTCATCATAGTTCTGTAAAACCTGTCCTGTTCTGCCATGTAGAAAACTGTGGTTTTGATCTTGCCCTAAGAGATTTTTGAAGCTGGTACATGGTTAACATATTATGTGGTGCTGTTACAAAATTGTCACTAATGAATTAATTGCAACTTGAGGATTTTAATTCTTGTAGAGTGTCCCCATCTCTGTACTTGTTCTGGAAAAAAAATGAGACTTCTATGGAGACAAAGCTGCCTTTGAGACCTTGGAGGTCTTACTCCCCAGCCCTTTGAGTGGTTCCAGGCTGTATTAAATCAAAGTTAACCTTTGCTACTAAGGATATCCATGATACTTCACAGTGCATGGATTTTGGGGACCTGTAGGAGTAAATGGCATCTCTGCTCTCAAACAACTTTTTGTAGAACAGGAAAGACCCTAGACAACAGGTGAAGCCTTTTGCTTTCTCTAAATTCATTATTTTCTCTTTCCCATTAAATTCACTATCTAATCTCCTTCAGAAAGTTTGCCTCAAATGCATGCATTTGTGTATTGTAAAGCTAATTCCAAACTCATGCTGGTAATATTTGTTACTTGTACCTCATGTAATTCAAGAAGAAACCGATTGATGAAATCGGAATGATTGATTAACCTAATTGCATTTCTCAGTTTGTAATGTGAGTGGATTTAATATTTGCACTTCTTGACCTTGCTATTCTTGAAAATATTTTTTTTGTTGCCATGTTTCTACATGTATTTTCATTTTCTTTTTCTATGTTTTTATTATCTACACATACTGGGAGGGGATTGAGGGTGACAAAAGGATGTGAAGATGTGCAAAGAACCATGGCCTTGCGAGGCAGAGAATTAACTTGTTTATTTGATGTTAATAACTTGCTTAATGCTATACCTAAAATCTAGGTTTGGAAGAAGAATGTGGGGAATTCCTTTAAAAAGTGACAGAAAAGCAGGAAAGAAAGCTAGCAGACAGTGATTAATTACTTTATTGCAAAAGGGGAGCTTTTTGTGTCTCCTCTTGGTTTGAAATGAGTTGCTGTGTGTTGAGAAGGTAGCAACTGGCAGAAGACTTTCCTGTCTTACTAAGTTGTGACATCAGGAAATAACTAAATTTACCACGGGGAGTTTACCTACCTAACCACAACCTGTTACTGATATGTTAATTTTGTCCTCACATACAAATTTTGAAATAAAAATGCCAGTACTTAGTGTGTCACTGATGGGAAGTAAATGGCAATATTTTGGTCATAATTGGTAGGAGGCGAGACTGACATTCACATGAATTTTCCCCATTAGAGAATGAGCACAAAATATTTCGTAGAAATTGAATTATTTCTTAAAATTTCTGTCAAGCTAACTTGGCATTTGGAAATGCTTGTGCTTTCCCCACTCTTAATGCTCAGTGTCTGAAAGTGGTTTTATTTAAATAAGAAACACATTATTTGTTTAAAGCGTTAACTATTTTCTTTAGATTTGTCTTCAGCTTTAGCACAGCCCTCAGAATTTTGTTTTCAAGGCCAGAAAGATCCTCATGCTGTCTTTTAAAACAGCCTGCATGCCAAAGGACACAGAAATATCCTCTGCAATAATTCTGCTGTGTTCACATCTTGCAAAAACTTAAGGGGATGACAGAGAATCCATCACTTAGCCTGGCACTCTGTTCAAACAAATTATCCTCACTGATAATTTATACAGACTTAAATCCTTAAGTCTCACTTGAAGATGCTTTGGTTTCATCCATTAAATCACCTGGGGCTTCTTCTATTTCTTCTCCACTTTTATTTAGCACCTGCTGCATACAGTTCCAATGTCTGTGTGTTCTAGTATTGATCCTGCCACACAGAGAAAGAGCAAGATTGGTGATTTCTGCTGGGTGTTTGGGGATGCCCTAATCCTCCTTTCCCATAGAGCACTCCCTGCAAGGCACATGTTAAGTGATTTATTCAGTGATCCTACAGCTCCATGAGAGCAGCATCAGTCCAGGTTGTGGTCCAAGTTTCAGGCATGCACTAACTTTGTGTGTTCTCAGAGGAGCATGGCTTTGCATTTGTGCTGGAGTTTGCCTTCACTGGTGTCTGCAGATGGGATTTTGGGGAAATACCAGACTTGATTGGAGATAAATCTGCTTGTGTAGGGTGTCTGAGTCTTGTAACACTCCTTAAGGCCTGATCCTACTGTGTGAGTCCTAAGGGTAAGAGAACACTCCTAACCTGGGTCTTCTCTGTCTCCTTGCATTTTGTAATTATTTGAAAATGAGTCATGCACATGTATGCTGGCTTATCATTATGCTTTGCAATTACGTCAAACTGTACTTTCCTCTTACATAGGGAAAAACTAGAAAATTTTTACTTCTTTTTTTTTTTTTTTTTTCAACAAACTCCAAGACCTCTTGGGAACTCCCCTGTTCCCAGCTTGCCCTTCTGCAATCTGTTTCTGCCTTTCTGTTCAGCTCGATTTTCATTTCTTGGCAGATCTTTCCTAAACCTGTGTCTGCTAGTTTGTAGCTCAAGACAGGCAGACTGAACCAAGCCTTCCAAAGCTGCTCCTCTCCTGTAAATAGCCTGGTGGGACCCTGTGGCTCGTTGTCATGGATGGTGGCAGTGGCAGGTAAATCAGTCCTGGGGACTCCTGACTGTGCAATGTCCTCGAAGTTGTAGCAGAGCTCCCCAAGAAATTTGGGAGGAGAAGCAAGCAGTGTTTCTTTCCCGACAATGTGAAATGAAATGTTGGCTTTTCCCTGAATAAAATTGGAATTATTGATCTGTTTTGGACAACTGACAAGTGGAGATCATCACAGAGCTGTTTGGTGTCCTTCACATGAGCCCTTTTTCCCTTTTTTGTCCATTTACATGTGTTGGTAATGATCAGCTTTGGCAGCCACTAAGAATTCCTGGTGTGTGGTGGTTCCCTGTAACAAGGTGTGCTACCAGAGCAAGCACTGTAGAGCTTCAGCCTAAAGACTTCATACAAAACTGTATTCTCTATTCCTCTCCAATATAAACTAGACTTGGGCTGCTCAGCTGCTGAAATTCATATGTGGCTATTCATATGATTTTGGTTCCCAAATGTTTCTCCAGTGCAGACCCTGGACTTGGAGGTATCACCCTGTTAATTGCTGCTGTTTTCCCTGCAGCCCCTCTTTTGTCACTCTCTGTATTTCTCCTCTGGAAACACTGTGGCTTGTTGTCACCACCAACATAATTCAGTTTGTTTGGGTCCCTTTCTTATGCTGGAGGATAACTGAGGCTGCTTATGAGTGGTGTGAATTATCCAGGCAGTAATTAGCCATTCCTGGCTATGGAGTTTTCATCCCAGAGGGCAGATGAGGATGCAGACCATGTTGTGTAACACATGCCCAGAAAGTCTTTGAGAAAGCATCCAGGATTTGCAGAGGCTGTTCTGTGATCATGGGAATTTGTGGTGCAGAGCTCTCGTGTGCAAGTGAAGAGTGTTTTACATCTCACAAGATGTACAGGAGGCTGATATAAGGGGATATAAGCTCATGGTGTTTTGGCATCTCTTTGAGTGTGGAGCTTTGAGAGGTTGGAGTTTTTGCTCCTCAGCTGGTGCAGTTTGTGATGTGGCCATGAATGCTGGTGCTTGGAAACTGGAGAATCAAGTTAGAGTGAGAAAACTCTGACTCCTTTGCCTATTGCCCTGTGATATCAAATTGCCTACCCCAGCAAACCATTTTTTGGATGGGTGGGGGAATTCAGAACCCCTACACAGCCTGTGTAGGGGTTCTGAATTCCCCCACCCATCCAAAAGAGATGGAAAATCATCCTTTGGAGAAAGGCAGTAAAGTTGGAAAGCAGGAAACTGATCTTGTCATTGGCAGCTGAGAAAGGACAAAGACAAATGCCCAGCAGGGATGTTCAGGTGAGACAGCCCAGAGTGACACCAAGCAGGGCACAAAATAAACTGCTGTGCCTGAGGACCACAGCAGTCTTGTTGTGGTGCAGTGGATCTTCCTCTTACTGTAGGGTTTATCTGTGTGTCTGCAGAAGGGCAGGGCACAGGCAAAATGGAGAAGTTAACCTTTCTCACCAGCTGGAGGATGTGTAGGTTGAAGAAAAATTGAATTTCTAGAGGAGAGGGCAGTGGAAAAAGATGATAACACACAATGGAGCCAGTGCACATGCTCAACTCCTGCAGTGTTAAATTGACTTTAAAATAAAAGATGTGCCCTTTGAGTTATGTTACTTTGAGTTTCTGGGACTTAAGTGTGCAGCATACTAGAACTCAAAACGGACTGGGGGTGTGAAAGGTCCAACATGGTTGTGACTAAGGTGAGGTCCATGTACAGACAATTAAGACCTCTGAAAGCAGAAAACCAGCTGCAGAGAGCTGAATGGATTGGTTCAGGTAAAATTCAGTAGAATGTATGTAAAAATAACGAATGTGTTGATTTGTTCTGGCAAAATGAAGAGCTTGTTTTGGAGCTGTTTAAATCCATGGCGGGTGGGAGGGAATTGTACTATTGTAAACGTCATGAAAATAGGGGAACAATGTAGATCTGGACTGTTATTCCCAATAGGTTTTTTCTTTTTTGTGTTCCCTGGTACATGCTAAAAATATTTTCAATATCTTAACATCTGCATTGTTATGAAATATGGCACGTCTTTGTTTTGTTTTCAGCTGTGTCATTCTTCCATTACATTTTGTTCCATTTGCTCTCTTCAGTTGGGATGTGAAGTCATTTTCTTTTGTCAGTTTTAGGCCTAATTGCCTTGACTCCAGAACTGCACTGTGCACCACTTGGAAGAAGTTATTCCTTTTGTTCTGCCTCAAAACAAACCCCAGGCTGTATGTTGGGGAATATGGGTTGTGAAAATGTCTTCTGATTGAAGAGAGGGGCAGAAAATAGGGTAAAAATAGAGGCAGCTAAGCCTCTCTAAAGGTAGAAAACATGGGGCTGAAGAGGGACTGGGTATACAGCAGTGTATTTTGCATAATTCTGTCTATTAGCACATCTTACCTCAAATTCAGCCTAGTATCCCATTGATTTGATTCCATTGGAGGATGAGATACATGGATAAGGCAGAACATATCCCCAAAGCTCCAGGCAGCAGAGGGAAATAGGGAATGAAGATGGGAATTAGTTCTGATTCATGTGTCAGTAGAAGCAGCACAACAGGTGAGAAACAGGGCCAGACTTGCTGTGAACACAGGGAAGGTAATTATTAGGTTAATGAGGGCAAGGTGGCAGTGGGTGAAGGAGAGCCATGGGAGCTTGGATGATGCTGCTTCCCAGAGCACTGCCTGAAACACAGGATTTCTGGGTTCTGCTTTCTCTCCTAGCCTGGGGCACTGCAAAAGATGATAGAACCTGGTTTTGGCTTCTTGACTGACTCAAGCAACAGCACGGAGTGTTACTGCTCTCACCCCATCTCTCAGGTGTGCAATTGTCAACAGGTTGACACAGAAAAAGAAAAAGGGATTTTCCTGGTTTGATTAGTTTGCTGTCTCCCCTAAAGTTGAGGAAAATTCTCATGTATGCAATGCACTTTAAAAAACATGCTAAAGTGACAAAGCCAGGCCACCAGAACTGGGGAACACTGAAATCAAGGCTGCACGTGTGACTTTAATTCTGTTTTCTTGGATGCACGTGCTGTAGCAAAATCTAAACAAATGGTAAGCATTGTTTTGTTTTATTTTTTTTTTCTGTGAGTAACACACCTGTGATAATGTTTATGAGATGAATCAGGGACAGGTAATTAATGAGGTGTTCACAGATATTCCTGAGATGGTTTTTTTGCACAAAGCTGTAAGAGACTTTTGCCCTTGGCAACCTTCTCTTCCCAGGGGTTCCTGCCACCTGCCTGTGTGTGCAGCTCTCCTCTTACTCAGCAGCCTCTGGGACTTGCTGAAAATCCCTGGAGAGGGAAGGAGTTCCCTGCTTTGAACCCTTGTCCAGAGGAGGTGCTGGGCTCTGCAGGCAGCGTTCATTTATTGCTTTTGAAACAGCCAGCATCCCACTAATGCCTGCTTTACTCTGAGAACATCTCATCTCCAAATCTCTGCGTTGTCACAAGAGCAGGAAGGTGTGATTGACAAGGCACTGGGCAAGGACAGAGAAGGGTTTCCAGGCTGAGGCATCAGGTGGTGTGAGAGGCAGCTGAGTTCTGGCATTGCTGCCTGTGCCACAGAGTTCCTGCCTGAGGCTGTCATTTTGTGGCCAGCTGCTCAAATGCTGGTACGTGTCTTGTTTTCTGCATTTCCAAATCAACTCCAGGAGCCACATGGTCATTCAAAGCCAGTTTTAGATGATTTGCTCTGAGGAATTCAATAAAAAAGCACAACCACTATTAAGGAGTAATAGGGAGTGAGGCTTAACTATTGAATAGATTACGTGAGGCTGGAAGAATCAGACAGCCTGAGGTTTGGAATGGTCTGGTGTTTGAATTTTCAATTCCAGGTCAAACATAACTTGCTGAGATTCCCCTCCTCCCTGCCCCCCCCCAAGTTTTTAAGTTCCCCAGAGTGCAGAGCACTTAAACAGAAGTGATTGGAACGAAAAAGGCAATAGATGTGTCAGTTAATCTATAGCTATTTTCTATATTAAGTTAGTTTTAAATAGCATTAAAGGCTCCGTTTAGTGAAGCACTTAGTAAGGCATCTAACAGCATATTTGAATTGAGGCCAGGATTGATAAACTTGGATTCTGTGTGATAATACATTCTAATAGGAGAACTGCATCCACAATGGTTAATGTGTAGGTCCCAAACTGGGCTGTGTTCTTCCTTCTGCTCACATTCAGGGTTGCAAGTTTAAAGCTAGTTTATTTGAGGGTTTGGTTCACACTTTTCCAGTAAGAATGGGATAAAAATTAATTTTTTTCTTAAGTGATGGATTTATAAGCAAAGGATATTCTTTCACTTCCCAAAATCTGCTGTCTGTCACAGACCTTACTCTTGCTTTGATTCCTTTGACATTTCTTCATTTTTCCAGTGGATATTGGATCATTTGATGTCCCTCTATGAGGTCCAGTTACAGCAGATTTTCTGAAACAGGGTTCTGAGACTTCAGAAAAGTGGAAAGGAAAAAACATTCTTTAAGTAGACCAGCATTAAAACATTGCTCATTCTTAATTTATGGAGAAATATGTAAATTGTAAATATGTAAATTGTGTGTGGAAGGTCACTGTAATGAGGCCTTTACAATTAAAAGAAAAACACTATTTGCTAGTTAAAAAAATACAAAACCACTAAACCAAACAAAACCACAAAAACCTTGAGTAAAACTATCATAACTTCCAGAAGATAGACCTTTGGACAGTTATCCTCTTAAAAGAAAGGATAACTATTAAAAATCTCCAAAAGATATGAAATAGGAACAAGAAAAGTAAACATCTTGCAAGGAAGAAGGAGTGCAATCAAGGACCAACCTTTATAAGAGGCACAAGGTGTACCTAAAGTATTAAGCAGATTTTTGAAGTCTTGCTAGAGTCATGTCAACCTGAACCACTATAAACAGAAATTAAATTAAAAGATACATTGTTTTAACCTGACATTTCATTGAAAAAATACTGACTTCATTTTGTATTTAATTCCTGTAAGACTTTGCAAGGTTATTTCCTGTGGCTGGGGCAAGAGCACGTTGACAAAATGTTGTTATTTAAAATGTTGTAAATACTTAATTTAGTTTATAGGAAACAATAATAGATTTTTTCTAAAAGTACATTTTCTTTAGCCTTGTGGATTTGAGTTATAATTTAAAATTTAAAATTAATCTCAGTTGATTCCATTTAGGTCTCTCTGTAAATAAAATCAAGAGTCAGAGAATGCCACACTTTTCTAAATGAAGATGGTGCCTTCAGGAAAACAGCATCTTTAAGAAGTGAGAAAATTTAATCAAAATGTGTACATCCAAATCAGAATAGCTTTTATGTGCAAGGAAGAGAATATTTGATTATTTTACAGTAAAATGTAATTGCATTCGTTAAGAGCCCAGTGAAGTGGATGCATTCAGAAAACCTGTGATGGGAGAGAATGGCATTTCCCATTGTAGTCTCATAAAACTAAACGAAGCAAGTAATGTTTGCTTTTCATGATGCATTTGATCAACATGGTAAAATAGCACTATTTGAATTAGAATTTAATAAAGCTGTTACCACCTTCATTTACGGTAAAAGAAAATGTTGTCTCCTTTTTTTTTTTTTTTTTTTCTTAGTTGTGATCATCAGTTGAAAGATTCTGTCTGGAAATTCTCGAACAAATTGAGCATAACAGCTGATAAAATACAAAGTAGTATTTTACTGTACAGTGATAGGGCACTTTGTTAGTTTTAAGTTCCAGTTTTGAAATTCTCTGGTGACAAAATTACTTTTATTTTCTGTATTTCTGCTACTCTTTAAGTGAACATAGCTAAATCGAAGGGAACCCTAATTTCAAATTTTCACCATTTTCTTTAAAAAGAAAATCTTAGTGAATTTTTTGAAGATTACTCATAAATATATGTCTCTGCTAGGAAAAATAACAGAATAACAAAATATAACTTTCTTTTGTCCTTTTGTTTAGATCTTACAGGAAAAGCTATGATACACCTTCATTTCTTTTCTACTTCCAAATCTGATATCTTGTTTTTCTGTATCCATAAAGTTCTAACTCCATTTCATAAAAAGCCAAAACAAACAAAAACCAACAGGCAACAATGATGTAAAATTTTAAATTTTTTGCATCAAGAATGTGTTCCCATGTTCCTGTATTCCCATCTGGGTAGTTTATATTTCTCTAGTGTGTAGCCCCATCTGGGTCTTGGTAGTAGAGGAATTGTGTCTGTAAGGGTGTCTGATGCATCTGTAAATTAGAATATAATCAAGACCATGCCTTAACCCAACAACATTTAAAACAGTAGGGTAATCTGTAGTCTTTCCTTTTCCTCCTGGAATAATTGTTCTATTAAATTTATTTTTCACCATTGCTTTCTTTTGTAGCATTTTTGGGTCTAAAATAAGACGCCAAACCAACCTAGGTAGGTGACACTGGCTTAGTGAGTAACCTTTTCTTTTTTTTTAATGTCTATTTTTTGTCAGCTCTCACAAATATATTAGGTCATTTGAATTTTTAAATATATATCCCTTCTCTTTTATGTACATATATTTGATACCTATCCAACTTCTTCTGGTTGTTTCTGTCATTGTAACTGAGACAAATAGGGTGTTGTTTTTCTTCAGTGGTGGTGCCTCTCTCAGTAGGTGATTTGTAAATGTTGTGGTCCTGCAAATCCAGTTCCTCTTCTGGAACTCCAGAGAACATCTGAAGGGAAATATCCCTGGGTGATTCATATAAACAAATAATCACTGGGGGTAAGATTTTGGCACAGAGGTCAATGGCAAAAGCCCTGTTGACTCCAGTGAGATGAGAGGGTGCACAGTAAAACACCAGTTTTTTTAATCACCATTGACCACAGATGTGCTTTGTGCTTCTTCACCACGATTCACTGACTGTCCCTTACTAATTCAATCAGTAGCAAAATTCAGCTAAAACTCACAATGTACCAGTGTTTTCGTTGCCTTTATTATGCAGCAATTTAAAATACTATTAGAAAAGTGTTGAACAAAATCAAGCTTGGTTAGTTTTAAGTGGGTTTAAGTGGGGGTTTTTTAGCACTTTTTTCTGTTGTGTGCTTTTAATTCTATAGAGAAAAAAAAATATTTCCCTTCAGTTAGATTGCACAGTAAAGCAGTGAGCAGGAAGAACATTGATAGTCTACTCTGACTTGAGAAGCTGAATGGCATGGCACAACGAGCAGTGAAATAATAGGAGGAATTTGGAGTTTGTTGATTTGGAATTTCTGTACTTCTGATGCACCTTCTTCTGCAAACACCTCCATCTCTAAGTCCCACTATGGCTTGCCTGTGTAGTGTTAAATATTTCTGCACATGGCTGGGATCAGCCCTCTGTGCTGTGACTCCTGAGTGCTTACATGTCACATTCAAAGCATTTATGTCTCTGGTGCTGCCTTTGTGAACCTGCAGCCCAGCTGGTGGGGTGTAGATGGCACACCTGGTGTTCCCCTGTGTGACTAGTGGGAAACAGGGCAGACTTGAATCAGGAACCCAAAGTTTTGTTGAGAGTTCAGTGAATAACAGAGTGATGTCACAACTATGGCTTTTTGTCTAAGGGTAGGGATTAAAGCATTGCTCCTCAGAAAATGCTAAAACTAGAAGACAGCATCTACAATATCAAAATCTCACCTTTGTGGCACTAGAAATACCATGCAAAGTAGAGCTGCAATTTTAAATTCAGTTTATTCAGAACGTAGGTGCTGATCTTGTTTTGAAAACGTAAAGCTGCGCAGTTGGTAGTTTACAGATGCACCAATTTTGCTAAGAGTTGCCAAGAAGAAGTTGACAGTTTGGACCAAGGATTGCTGTGGTTGCTATGTGCAAACGCCTAGAACAACCCAGCGGGAAATAATACCAGGGTGGGAAAGTATTGCTATGGTTACAGAGTATTTTCTTTAAAGGAGAGGTGGATAACGCAGCAAGAATCACTGAAACTTCGGTAATAATGTATTATACAAAAGGAAAGAGACTGAAAGATAATAACTGTCTTCTGATCCTAATGGCATTTTGTTAGTTTCCAGCAAAGAGGGATTTAATTAAAGTAGGAATTATTTGTGAAAGCTTTGTTAGTAAAGTATCCTTAGCTTGTATTTTTTAAAAGTGGAATGCCAGCACAATACCTTGCATATTTTGGCTCTGTCTCTTTGCTTTTTAAAACAAAAAATACTTTATTTTTTTTTGTCAGGGAGATTAAGAGTTCTTTTAAAAATAATAAAAGTCTAATTATACACAAATAACTTGGTTCATATAAACTTTTAATACAGGGTTTCAGAACATTAAAAACTGTGAAATAGCTGCGTTTTGCAAAAGATATATGTAATATAAAATGACTACAAAATGCAATAAAAATTACAATAAATAATAAAAGTCTGCTTTAAGTGGTGCTGTAAATATGAACATTAAAATTCATCTGGGAAACATCCTGTTTCACTTGTAGATGTCCTCCAGGATTTAGTTGTGATCACCTCTGTGGGTTTGGACCTGAAAATCAGGAGGTAGAGGAGCACTGTGCAGCTCAGAGTTGTGGCTGATGGTGACACCCTGCCCCAGCAGCTGCTCAAAGGTGCTCTGCTGGGCAAATTGGGCTGGGGACTGGGCTGGATCCACCTGGGCTGGATTCCAGGTGGCCACCAAAGCCACTCCCTCACTCTCCTCCTCAAGTGGACAGGGCAGAGAAATTACAATGAAAGGTTCATGAGTTAAGGACAGAGAGAAATTGCTCACCAGTGACTTCATGGGCAGCCTGGTAGCAGAGGCAGGACAGATCTGTGCTCTAGGACCAGGAAAAGGGAAAATATAAGAAGTGGACTCTTTTTTTTTGTTTCCTGTGGCTACTGTGCTGTGCTTATCCTTCACTCTGACATCCATGCCTTGGATGCTGCCTCGTTCAGCTGCTCTTTGAGGGTGAAGCACACACATGTCGCTGTTGAGCCGCTAGCTGAGAGAAAAACCCAGGTTCTCAGGCAAGAAAAGAGAAAAGTGCGTTTATTATTTTGATTTCCATATATATAGAGTTTTCAGAGGTCACCCAGATTGGTCAGCCAGAAACCTCCCCCTAGGCCCAATTGGCCAGGTCTTAACTGCCCTAATCTGGAGACGCTGTTTGCAGAACATCCAAACTTTATCTTTGTTTATGAAACGTAGCAAAAATGTTCTCACGAGAAAGACCTGTGCTAGCCACACACACACCACCACTGGCGTGTGCCTGATGGATCCAGATGCAGCTCCTGGGCTGTGCAAATGTGCTGAAGGTCTGCACCCGACCCTGGCTGATGTGGGCTTCAGTCCTTGTCCAGGGGCATGGAGGAGAATTGATTCTGCTGGGGAGTAAAGGATGGGAAGAGAATAAATGGGCAATTTCTCTGTGCACAAGAGCCTGCTCTCCTTCAGAGCATGACTCCACCACACCACATCAATTGTTCATCACATCTCTGCCTTGGGCACAATTTGTTGAAGTTGAGGAGGAGGAATTAAATTGTCAGCTGAAATATGTTCAGCTCTTTGTGACTGCTTTCTGTAGTTTTAGTGCTGTTTTGCCTGCTCTGGGAGATGGGGATTTGAGATTTGGAGGTGAGGCAATATCCTTTGACTTAGCTCTTAACAAGTGTAATTAAACATGGAAATAACCTGCTGTACATAGCAGTGCAGACCCTGGCTATTCAAATTGAGATCAAAGACCCTCTTCATGTTAATCTTGTAGCTTTTCCAGCAAAATCCTGACTTGTATGCTGTGGACACATAAGATGGACTGTGGAGTACAGAGGGGAAGGAATGGTCCTCATGGGGACTGATTATTCCAGGGCTGGACTTCTTCTGTATAAAAACACTGAGACAAGGGAGAGAAAACCAGAAGAAAGATCTGAGATGGCAGAGAAGCAAAGGAAATGAGATCAACTGGGGAGATGAGGAATGGCCATTTTGTCAGGAAAACAGGGAATTTAAGAAAGAAGTCTCAAGAGGGAGTGGAGAGCTAGACTAGAGACTGGAACATGAGGAACTGGAGGCAGTGGAAGAGCAGGATAGTGGTGAGGGCCAGTGCTTGGAAGTGTAAGAGTGGATGAAGAGTAAGTCCTGCAAGGAAAAAATTAAGAGTATAAAAGCAGAAAATGTCAAGGCTGAGGAAATGATTCAAAAGTTGTGTGTGACTGAGGTGCACTGCTCCTTGCAGTGAAGAGCCAAAGATTTCTGAGCAGAGCCTCCTGTCTTTCCCTAGATGTCTTGTGTAACTGACCCACTGTCAGAACAATGGCTTTCATGGATGAGAGCATCTTACTGCTGTAATTATTCCCTCCATTAGTACAAGTGATAAAAACAAATGTAATGTGGATTCAGCTGTTCCACACTGGGCCATTTCCCTATGAGTATTTGTTCTACATTTTTTCCCTAGGGTTTTAAAAATATACTTTACGTCTCAGTTCCTCAGGTATCAAATTAAAATAGTTCTTCTCCCTTTTTTCATAGGGAGGTGGTGCTTATAAATGTTATGGAAGTCATTTTCCCAGCTTCTATGTAGTGGTGATAAGTCCATGAACAAATTTGCAATCTCAAGGCTGGAGTTAAATAGGACATGGCAGGAAAGTCTGTGGCCATCTGGTGAATGGCAGAGTAAACTGGAATATCCCTTTGCTCCTTGAGTAAACAATGATCTTGTGCACTGACTGGGATATACCTGTTCAAGGAAAAAATGAAGGAAAAAAACTAGGTTTTGAATAATAGCTGAGGACTGTTTTCATGGTGTGTGCACACATAAAGCAAGATGGATTTACAGTCCTTCAGTCTGCCCCATCTGCCTTTTGAGTGCTCAGCTTCACACTAAGACACTTTTTTGTACATCATACATTTTTAGAAGCACCAATGCTTTACAGACCTGTCTGCCTTTTTACCTCAATAATGTATTCCATAAAAGCATTAAGTAACTGGGAATACTAATTCAGCAATAAAGTTTTCCTAAGATAAGTAGTTAAGAAGGGTTCTAAAGAGCTGGTCACTTGGCAGCCCACATGTACCTCCATCTGGCTCACAACCTGAAAGACAGATTTAGAAAGTGATTGAAATAATCTCTTTCAAAATCATGGCTTTTAGTCCCATCGTTTAGTTGCAATGGAAATTATATTTAAGGACTTGCATAAGGGAATTTTACATTCCTTAGGACTTAAAAACTCCTCTTCCTTCTCTCTGTCCTGTTCTTGCTCTACACCCTTTTATGAAAGCTGGCTTTCATTCAGTTTGCAAAGCTCCCCTCCTTTCTTTTGTTTTCCCATGGTTCTCCAATTAAATAAAATTTGATTTAAATAATGACACGCTATAGAAAAAAATCAGGCTCCTAGCCATAAAAACTGTGAACAAGCTATTTGGATTTTGATTAATACCTCACATTTTTACAGGGTAAGTTTTTGAAATAAGTTCTAGAAATTTTTTTAAATGGAAAAAATATAATTAAAATTTCTCAAAGACCAGACAACTTCAACTCTCATTTCTTCCCCGTTTAAAATTTAAAAAAAAACCCAAAACACACAAACCCACAAACCAACAACAAAAGCAAACATTTCTTGATATTATGTAGAATACTTAATTTTTTTGATACATCATCAGTGAAAGCAAGTGCAGCTCTCGTTGATGAATGTCACTGCTTATTAATTATAGCACTGAATGTTTATAAGGCAGCTTGGTAGGACAAAACCAGAGACCAGGGTGCTGATTATGGTCATCAGTTTTGTTTATGCTGATAAGTTTTTGCTGTCCTGAATAATCCCAGTGAGACAGAACTGGAAAAGCACAATAGATGGGAGGCCCTGAAATCTTCCTCCTTCCTTTCTACTGGGAATCAGTGCAGGACTCTTCATTTTGAGTGTAATCATTGCTTGAGATGATATAACAAGATACAAGTATGCTGAAAACTACTGAGCAGATGTTCCTATAGACACACGCAGTAAATATTCTTCCTGGTTTTGTATACATAGGACAAAAATGCACTTGTACAGGAGCAGCCCAGCTATGAGGGAGATGTTGCAGTCCTCCTGTTTGTGCGTTTACATCCAGCACAGTGAGATTATTCGCAGCATGTCATCATTGAGCCCCAAAAGGAACCTTCCATTAACACCTCAATCCCAAAATTAGCATTGTGTATCAAACAGGAGATGACAGTACCAAAATGCTGAAGCTGCAGCATACTGCAATAGAAATGAGAGTAATTATTGGTGCTGTGTTCCTTGATTGGCTTTATTGTCCTTTCTAAGGAATAAATGTCAATATATCTTAAACTGGTGCTGGTCCTAAGGGAGTCAGTTCAGAGCTACACTAGCCCTGCACCTTTCTGAGTCAAATGACTGAGTTCATGTTTTCCTTAAATGTGTTGGTCTGGAGAGGTTTTTCATTGTTTTCAGAAGTGTATTAATAGCAAAGAAGAAATATTTGAAGATACCTTTCCTCTTCTTTTTTTTTTTTTCCCCTTAATTAGAAAGATTTTGGGTCTGTAAATATTTCAGAGCATAAAACCGGATTTGAAAACGTGGAGGTCACTGGAAAAGATGCAAGGAGAATCAGAGCCCTGGCAATGTAATTATTTTTGTGGGACAGAGAGTACAAAGTTTCGTTGGAAGTATGAGAAACAGGTGCAGGACCCTGGTATGTTTTGGCTGAATTTTTTTTGTGCTGCCAGTGTCTGAAGGGGTCTAGGTGAACTTCCTGCTATGAGAAAAATCACTTGCTCTCCCACTTTGGAAACAAACCAGTTTGTTTCCCTTTTTATGCTGTGGTCAGATGGCCTAGATTTGCCTCTGTGTCTTCTTGAATTATAAATAGCTTCTAGTTTATGGCTGAGCATGATTGCTCCTGCTTTGGGACAGACAACATATACATTCATGTGAATGAAGAGATTTAGGGTCTTGGACACACATCTTGCCCAAATGATTCAAATGTGGGCATGAAGAAGAGTTATGTTGTAATTTGGTGTGTTTAGGGTGGGGTTTGGTGCCTACACATCATTACTGAGTGCTCTTTGGGATGCTGCAGTGTCTCATGGGGTGTGCAGGTCTGGGGCAGATCCTGAACCCTCTGGAGTTTGGAAAATTGGCTGCAGGAGGTCAGGGGAGAGATGGCACTGCGAGCTGCACTGGAGGAACTGCACTGCACCTGTAAAATCTGGAGAGAATCTGTGGTTGCTGTATTTGTGTCAGAGGAGCTGTTTGTCTGGTAGCTACCTAGCCCCTTCGGCAGTAGATTGTCTGATAATGAGACCCAAAAGAAAACATTTTTTGCTCTGCTTCCTATGACAGTTTGACATTTCAGAGACTGCAGTGGGACTCTGCCAGTTCATGGAACTCACAGAGCTTTTGCTGCTTCAGTTCTGTTTGAAAGCACCATGAGAATATCCTAAAAACAAATACCTTAACTACTTTTAATTATGTAAATGCTTTACATGTATTCCCTCTCTCAGTTCTCTATTCTCAGTCCACTCTTTCAAAATGCTGAAAAACTGTGGAAGAGGCAGAAAATGTCAAAGTAATAGAAATTAACTGTCACTAAAATCTTACCTTTTCTACTCCAGGGAATAAGTGGTATTTGAGAGAGAGAGGAAGAGAACAGTGAGGCTGAGGGATTCCTTGGCAAGGAAGGAAAGCAAAAAGGACTTTTCATAAAGTCCAGCCTATAGCTGAAAGTAAGAAATAATGGTGTCAATGAAAGTAGTGTGCACCTTAGTCCAACTAATCACTATTCTGTGGTCTTGTAGTTGTGGGGAGATGCCTCCTCTGAGGTATTTCTTCACAATAAAGAAGGTGGAAATTACCATTCTGTCATCCTTCACTACTGTGGCATCTGTCTCTGTTTATTGAGCCCTCAGGATGCCTTCCAAATGTTGGTTTTGATTTGTAACATTAATTTATATTAATGTCTAAAAACTACTTTTTATTTTCAGAGCCACAGTTGATAGTTCTGCTGTTCCTCTGTAGCACTGAAAGGTCTGAGTAGATCATTGCTCAGTCTGCAGGACTCTGCTGTTTGCTGATTCAAGTAAACAAGAGTTAGTGTGACAAACACCACTGCTCTGGGGAACATAAGTCTACTCACTGGAGGTAAAACAAATATCAAAACTCTCTAAACATATCTAAGCTCTTAGATATAAATTGGTATGTATTATCTGACCACACTTGACATACTGTGATCAGATGGGTTATTCTTGGGTAGCTGAACAGTTCTTTTACCTCTGATTTTTTTTTTTTTTCTTTTGCACTTGATTGTTAACTTGTCATTACACTGATGTGTATTCATCTATAAAATTCCATTCTTCCCTTCTTGCTGCAATAATGTAGTTTTGAGGCAGTGTTGCATGCTGAACAATGTCCCAGTCTGATTGTTTCTACTCTACAAAAGTCTCCTCTCTCTTCCCATCCAACTTGTCCAAGTAGCAAAATGCTGATTAAGTGCCTTTCACTTGGAACTTTTGCTCTGATTACAGACATGATGACTTTTTGTTTCCTTTTCTTCCTTTTTTTTTTTTTTTTCACCTACCTCCAAATAGAAGTAGTGGTGATCTCTGTCCACTGACATTGTTTTCTCTGAAGTAATTTATTTGATGCTATTTGTTCCCTGGAACACTCATGTTTAGGTAGTGACTCAGTAGTCTGGATGCCCTGGTGGAGGTTGCTGGTTTGGTGGACACACTCATACTGGTTTATGTCAACAGAGAATTTCTCCTGTAATGTTGACTCAAGATAAATATTTTGAAGGTGATAAACTTGAAGTGTTCGTAGCATTTCTTTCTTTAACTGGGGTTTTTTGGTGCAATTTTTAAAAAGTGAACTTCTTCCATCTTTGGAAGAGTTATCATAAGCATTTGGTGGTTTTTTCCTTCTCTTTCTTCGTGCCACAAGTTATCAAACCATTAATGGTCAGTTGTACTGAAATAGTCTATTAGTTACAATAAACCTGCTTGTTGTGAGCTGGGCTAAATTAGTTATATCTAACAGCAAATTGTGGAGTTTTTTATATTTGTTTTGTAGTTCAATTCTACTCACAGTTCCTTGGGGACTGAAGACTAAAAATATGTTTAACTGTACAGATTGTTCTAGCTGTTGAAGAGCATTTCCTTATTCCTGTAAGGACTTGCTGTGGGAGCAGCTCTGAGTTGACTGAGGGGCAAATTTTTTTGGCAGAATGAAAGTCATCCATCTAATACCAGATCAAAAGAGCATCTCTCTCAAATAGATGTGATTGAAATAATAATAATAAAAAAATAAAAGGTGAAAAATTAGAAATTGGGAAGTCACAATCAGAAAAGTGCTTACCAGGGCTGTGCAAAGAAGCCAAGCTGGTTTAAAAATAAAAAACACAGAAGCATCAGTAAGTTGACCAGTGACTTTCAAAGTTACACCTCATGTTTTCATTCCTTCCATGATGCCTCAGGGGCATGTTTTTGTATCTCAGAATTAATGGGCTTGCTTCCACATAATTGGTGAGCTTACTGCAATGAGAGACTTGGAATGATGATTGTGTTTGAGTTCATCCCAATAGTGCAAGAGAGTAGGACAGCTAGAAAGTGACCCATGTAAGTAAAGGTATTTTGGATGGCTTTTCCTCGACATTATGAAATGCTGACCCTTTGACAAAATGTCTTAGAGGTGCAGTTTCTTGAATTTTGAGAACTGGATGTTGGTTCAAATGAAATCTGAGAAGTTTATTGATGTTAGTGTACCAATTTTAAAAGTCTTGAAAAGTTTGAAAGTGTATGTTGGAAATAAATCTCTTTCCAGACACGGTATGTGTGTTTCCTGCAGCAGATAAAAGAAACATGAGCAGATGCACTTTGATGTTCTAGGCCAAATTCCTTTAAATATGTTATTCAAAACTTAAATTTGCAAATTACTCTTGTGCAATGTGGGGTTAATGGTTCGGAATGTTTCTCTATCCCTGCAGAAAATGCCTGTGCACCACCATTCATTTTATTAGGTTAAAACCTGCAGGGCTGCTGAACCTTGTGATGCTTGTTAGCATAAAGCAAGGAAGTTTTTCTTTTTGTTGGGAACAGGACTGGTAACCAGGGGATGAAGCTCTATTCTTGCCTCAGTCTCCAAGCCTTCCTGTATGACCTAGAGAAAATCATTTAGTCTTCTTGAGGCCTTATGTTCTGGACCTATAAACAGGAGAAAAGTTCTGAAAGCCCTCAGGAATGAAGCTTTTTAATTCCTGAGAGTTTTCATGATACCTTGGGATGATACCTTACAGGAAAAGGAAAGTACCAGATAAAGGCAAAGGACCGACTGCCTTGATTTTTGCAAAGAATATTTGTCAATGTTCTTCCTTTGCAAGATACAAAAGCACAATTTGGAAAAGCCTCTTGAAGTCTGAAGTCTCATTTCCTTAATATATCCATCATCAGACAAAAAACCTCTTTTTTTCCTTCCCTCCCTTTCTCTGGCTCACTTTTTAGCTTTCATTTCTTACTCCTCAGGAAAGTCTCCTGCAACTGCTCCATGTGTTTCTGCTGATTACTACTTGATGCCAGTTTAGAAAAATGAAGCATAATTAAGTAGTAAGAGGAACTGGGCAGTAAAAGGGGTAGCTTTTGGACAATTCATGAAATAGTCGGTGCCTTTTAATGGTAGGGTACTTCCTCTGCTCATGAATTATTCATTTTAATGCTTTTGTTATAATGGCGACAGTGTTCGGTCTCTGAGGCAGTTCTGGACAGCCTCTGCTGAAACACTGCACAGCAGCAGCTACCATTTATTTTATAAACTAATGCATCTAAGTCAATAACACTGTGAGTAAATGTATTTTCAAAATTGAGAACATGAGAAAAGAAGATGGATAACAACATTGTAACTAAGGGGATCTGTTTTGCTGAGGGGTTCGGTTTGTTTACTTTTCTGGGAGCTATTTAGGGATGTAATTTAAAATAAATATTTTTACAGATTATTGTGTTTAGTATTAGATTCAAATCATGTCTGTAATGAAAACAGACATCAGTGCCTCTGCCGTATACAGCATTGTGCAATAAAAGGCAGTTTAAAAACACTCACTGTACACAAACACATCGACTTTTTCTTCAAACTAATGCTTAAAGGTCTCTTTGAAACAGCTTTTTCAGATGAAACATAACATAACCACATAACCCACACAGAAAATGCATCTGAGTCATGTGCATACAGAAATAAAAGTTTCTTTGTGGTATCTAGTATCAGTCTTTCATTAAAGCACGGACTTTCCTGAAGAGAAATTCCAGTGCAGGCGCTTGAGGGTTCTCCCCATCTTCCCCCCTCCTACACTTCCCTGGCTGTGAGTTCAGCCCTGCTGGGCTGTGTTAGGGACAGTCCTGTGCAGAGCAGGGAATTTGGGGCTGGGGGCTCCCTGGTGCCATTCCCAGCAGACACAACCTCATGCCGCTCACTCTCTGATGTGATCTTAAAAGTGGTGTTTCCTCCCAAGCCGTGTCCTCGCTCCCAAAATGCCTTCAAGCAGCGGATCAGTGCGTGTGGGGGACGGAAGCAGTGAGCAGATAGATGAGTGATTAGGTCATTGGGATGAGGACGGAGGGGTTTTTTTCACACTGATCTCTCTTCTCGTGTCGTGCTGATCAGATTCTCCGAGCACACCGAGGGCTGAAACTGCGTAAGTAGAGGAAACAAAACTCCATAGATGGATAAAGCTGCAGAGCTATGAGGAGCAGTGAAGAAGAGAGAAGTCTGAACTGAAAGTATCTGTGGTTTCGGGGAATCTGAATCATGCAGTATTACTTTCACTTTTTCTAGGCTTGTATTTCCTACGAACAAACCATTGGGGAGATAGAAGTTCTGATTTAGATAATGTCTTGCAGTCTTTGGAATACCACATTCTGCTGGAGGGGGAGTCCTTTCGGCAAAGGTCGTGTTTCTGAATGGAGAGCTTTCCCCGCTGCCCACGTCCACATTGTTTCTGCTGGGAATGTCAACTTTGGGCCTTTTCCTGCGAATTTTTGGTCTGATTAGGTGACCACCCCATGTAAAATGGAAGCACCGATAGGAACCCCTCCTTTCCTTTTTCCTGTAGCTCTGCTCAGACCATTCTCTGTTAGCATGGTAGTGGTACAAAGTGTGTGGTCTTTCAGCTCTGACTAATGCATTTTGTGCTGTGTGACTGAAAATGCCTCGTAGTCTGCCAGGGCTGACTGAGGGTTGTGGAATGTGGTGCCTTTTCTCTATTTTTCTCTGATTTATTTTATTTTCTTCTTTTTTTTTCTTTTTTTCTCCCCCCTCTTTTTTTTTTTTTTTTTTTTTTTTGTAATTTTTTTTTTTTTTTTCAGTACAAATGTGTAGGCAGCTTGTTGAGAAACCTCGGGATGCAGGGGAAATGCTTGTGCGTTTTGGAATGCGGCTTCCCCTGGGAGACCCCAGCCAGGCGGGCAGTGAATGAGCAAAGTGGAAGAATGAGAAAGGGAGGAGGTCGGAGGCAGGGAGAGATAGGAAAGAGTGAGCGAGGAGGAAGGAAGGAGGTGGAAGCGGAGGGGCCCATTTCCCTTTTTTCTGAAGCAATGACAGCTGGTTCTGTCCTGCCTCACATGACAGAGTGCTGTGGAGAGGAGTATTTCAGCTGGAAGCCACTGAGCAAGGGTGGTCAGCTGATTGTATTTTAATTTCTTTCCAGGCTTTAGTCAGGTGATCCCTGATGAGTAGCCAGCCCACCAAGAAGGCACTTCAGCACAGGTAAGAGAGAGGCTGTGTACTCTTACGTGCAGCTGGGGGGTCTGGGGGAGAAGGTAAACAGCTCTAACATTGTTTGAATAGTTTAAAAAAAAGAAAAAATTCCTGACTTGCTTGGGTGTGTAACACTGTGATTGTCTCAATGCTGCTACTTCTGCTATTCAGTCTTGTTCTCGATTCTTTTTTTAAAATCTGTCTTTAATTAGAAGCTTTATTGCACAAAAAAAGAAAAAGACCAATTGTGTGGTGTTAAATATAGACCTGGGTATTGCGTGAATATCGCATTTTTGTTACTTCTTGAATAAAATAACTTTCTATAATGCAAGTGTGTCAAACTCATATTTAGAGGGGAATTCCCAAATACTTGAACTATGAGTCATAAAAAGTTAAAGGACCAGTACAACAGTTCAGGATAAAAACTCCGTGCAGCCTTGGGTGGCTGCCCTTGTACTTGCTGGTAGTAAAATGTGTCTCAGGAAAAACCCCAAAGATGCACAAAGCTGAATCAGTTAAAACTCTGCTGACCATACCCGAAAGCATAGGTGGCAGAGAGGAAACAGATGACTGGGGAGGAGGAGGGTGCAAGTGCTCTTGGTTTCATGCATCTTTACTTTCATTGTGCCTAACAACCTGGTGAATGAGTCTTCTTATGTACTGAGGGTGCTTCAAAGGGCTTTGACTCCTTAATTCCTGTTATATAATGTCTTAGCAAGAAAACAGACTGAAAACCAGTAATAAGTGCACTTACTATAAATGAAAGGGTACAAAATTAAAATACCTGGTGAGTGTGACAGATAAAAGTGGAGTTTAGCTGGTTTTATGCCTGGCTATTGTGCTACACTCCCTGCTTTTTAAACATAACTATGTAAAGTGTTCTTCCTTACCGTTGTTTTCCTTTACTAGAAGAGCTCAGATACTCTGAAATTCTGAATGACTCCTGTTTAAAGATGTGTTCAGGCTTTTATAAGATGAAACAGACAGATGAGTGCTCCCAGCTCCCACCTGCAGCTCTGAAAAACTCCTTGTGGTCAAGGGCTGAAAACTTTATTTTGAAAACCTGTCATACAAATTTCCGTGTTTTACTGGTAACATTACTCCAGTCCACTAATTTGCAGTATTTAAACAAAAACTATTTGAGACATGCTTTTTTTTTCTAAGAGGCTGGTGCTATACAAAAGAGGAATAAAGACACGTGACTTTCCAATTTTTGTTTATTTTCATGATGTTTCTCTTTTTCTCATTGTTAAAAGTCTCTACTTGTGACAAGCTGGCTGTGGGATGTTGGTATTGTCTTTTAACAACAGCTTGTCTGAGATGCTCAGATGTCCTGAGGTTTGATGTCCTGAGGAAGACTCTGGAATGGGTGGTGGGATTAGGTGGAGGTTTGTTTCTGTCAGTTCCAGGGGACCTTTATCATGTACAAGGCTGAGGAAACACCCAGCTTTGAGTGGCTGTTTGGGAGGATAATTGTGAGCAGCATGGGAAGCATCAGAGAGGTTGAGGGTAACAGTGGATTTACAGAAGGGATAAGAGCTGTGGAGTTGGCTTTTGCACCAGATCATGGTGCAGAGAGCACTCTTCAGTTTCAAACAACCCTTGGCAGTAGTTCTCCACTCAAGGTTTTCAAAACATGTCTTTCCCTTGTTATAGGATGGGAGGAGGAGGAGAGGTTTCATGAGGTGAGGAAAGCTTGGTGAAGTGAAACAGTGTCAGGCAATAATGGCTTTGGTTAGATTGCTCTGAGTGACTCCCCTGCTTGCCATGAGGGCCAAACAAGGCACTTGGTGTTCAGTGTTCCCTTTCCCAATGAGAATTGGGAATTGCAGAGGCTTGGGGCTCTGGAAAATTCGGCAACAGCCCTGAAAGTACCCCAAGTTCCTGCAAGCCGCTCCACATTGACTTCATCTTGAGCAAAGCGATCTTTTATGAATGGATGCAAATCTTGTTAAGCTTCTTGCAGTTGTCCTTAGGGGAATTCCTGGCAGGTGGGCTTGTCTGGGCTGCACACTGCAGAAACACTGCCAGTGAAATGCAGGATCCTGGCAGTTCATGTCCTCACACAGGGGTGTTGCTGTGGAGTGAGAGGGGTCAGACATGTGGAACTGGAATGGGTAAAACTTGCGTTTCTTTTTTTTTTTTTTGTCTTGTTGTTGCCATTTTGGTTTTGGGGTTATTTTCTGTAACTCATGTGCTTTAACATATTGATTATTTATGACCACTAACATCTCCAATAATGTAGCCTGTCTAGTTCAAATATATCTCAGAGACAGGAAGTACTTTAGTTTCAGGTGTATTTCTGCCTTTTCGCTTGCATTCTTAATGTTTCCATCAAGAGTGGGATTTGTTTGAAATATTTGAAGTGCAGTTCCTAGATTTCCACTTATTGACATGAGAATATCTCTTTCACATAACTTCTGACTTGTGGTCACTTTAGGTCATGTTTATTTAACCCTGGGAATGCCTAATGATCATGATTGCCTTGAAGATCAGTAGGAAAAAATGAGTAACTTGCTCTGCAAATGAGGAACTGATTCTGTGTATAGGGCATTATAAAGGATAACATCTGCAGCATTTAATTTTCCTTAGAGCAGTGGAAGAATTAAGAGTTTAACAGCTGTACTGAGTAAACTTGCAAGAACACAAGCCCTTAACGCCTTTAAATACAGAGATGCTTACTTTCATTAATAAAACTGGTGCAAGAATGTAAAAAAAAAATCTCAGGGAAGTTGAATTACATTATTTTAATGGAATATTTGCTATAATGAAGTGTTTTACTGTGCATCTCCCCATAGATTGTTATTATTAACTTTGGAAAGTGACTTTTTTTGTTTTGATTTTTTATTAGTAGATAGAGGGCAGACCCTGCTGTTATTTATTTAGTAAGATTTCTATACACTGTACGGCTTAACTTGACACTAAAACAGTCATTGCTAAAGTGTGACATCCCTCTTGCATTGCATTGGACAGTGCTTTAACTGCTTAGAACCAAAACTCTTCATTCCCCTCTTTCCTCGCTATGAGCACAAAGATCTGAAATGGGATTTTCCACTCCTGTGGAACTAAGAAGCTTAGACCTTTCTGGTATTATCCACATGAACCTCCTAAGGCTTCACTCTCATACTAAAACAACCCTGCGGGATTTTACCGTTACCTGTCAGAATCCTCCTCGTGCCTTTGGGCTGCCCTGCAAGGGGTTATTTCATGGTTGAGGGTGCTGGTTTAGCTCTGGGGTGGCGCAGAGCAGAGGGTTTGTGCTTTCATCTTTGGGGTTTTGGTTCCTTGCTGGAACCTTGGCGGAACGCTGGGGCAGCGCCAGGGCTGGGCTGGCTGTCTCCCTCCTGTGGCAGGATGCGGTACTGCACCGCCCACGCCATGCCCCTGGCATGGGGAATCACGGCTGGGAATCCAACTGCTGGATTTCATCCTTTCTCTGCCTTTTTTGGGCTTTTCCCCATCAGGAAATGAATAAGGAGACTGTCAGAGGTAGCTCCAGCAAGTTCAGCATTTCTCGCTCTCTAGTTTCTCGCTTTTCCCTGATGGTTTCCCCTATAGGATGGAGAGGGGCTTTTTAAAAGGGTGTGTAGCAACAGGACAAAAGGGAATGGATTCAGACTGAAAGAGAGTAGGTTTGGATTAGGCATTAGAAAGGAATTCTTCCCTGTGAGGGTGGTGAGGCCCTGGCACAGGCTGCCTGGAGAAGCTGTGGCTGCTCCATCCCCAGAGGTGTTCAAGGCAGGGTTGGGTGAGGCTCACAGCAACATGCCCTGGTGGAAGGTGTCCCTGACCATGGCAGGGGGTTGGAGTCATATGGTCTTTAAGATCCCTTCCAACTGAGGCCATTCTATGATTCTATGGTTTTATGCATGTTTTCTATGTTGGTGCAGGTTGTGTGATATAATACACTGCAAGTAGTGATTAATGGTGTGCAGAGACATACTAAAAAACACCCACCTCGATGAAAACTCATAATGTGTTGAAACAATGAAAGACGGACTCTTCAGAAATCTCTGTTTACTGAAATGTGACATTAAAATTAGCAAACCAGATTTAACCTTGCTGCAAAAGCGGGGTAATTTTTAATATGGCTGGATCACTGGGAAAAGCTGTTTGTAAACTTTCCCTAATCTTTTGGACTGTAACAAAATGTTAGAAATACCCAAAGCTTTCTGAATCAAGTGTTTCATGTTAATATTTAATATCAATATACGTGAGCTACTTCCCAAATCAATTTTGCCTTCCCTCATAAGACTTGAGAAGAAAAAAAAACATTCCCTCACTACTATATGCATTGATAGTAGTAATAAGCTTCTAAAAGAGTCATGAGCTCTGACACTGAATCACTCCTTGTGATGAATGATTATTCAGAAGCGAAAGTCCTGCCACAACACACATTTCATTTGAGAGCTGTCATTGCACCACGTGCTCTCAACCTCAGTTCCACAAACTCCGCATCCACTCATCTCACCGACGGAAAGGCACAAGCATGGAACTGTGCTTGATATGAAAATGCCTCTGTGCTTCTGGAGCATCGTAAGTGTTGCGGTTTAAGGGATATTATAGCAGACCTTAACCAAGAGGGTCTCTGCCCAGCCTGGTTCAGCACCTCAGTGCACCAAACCCTCTGTCCCAGGGCTGGACACTGCGCTCTCACCGGCCGGGGAGCCATAAGGCTAGCTCTGGTTTCGTCTGCTGTTCCACAACCAGTGATGGTAAAGGAGGCAAGGAGGGTCTACACAGAGTGTCCAAGGAAGATTTTATTCACATGGCTCCACCAGAGGCCAAAGACCTCCCAGAGGCAGAGATGCCTCATGGACGAAGACCTCACATGCACAGACACGTGCACAGAGATCCACACGTGGTGCATAGACATAAACATGGCAGAGGGTGAGGAGTTTTCTAGGGAGACAGAGGGACAGCACACTGTCCCAGTGACCTCTGGGCACAGGGACAGTACATGGGCAGAGTTAGGGTACAGGAGCCAATAGGGAAAACCTGACGGAGTGGCCAGGACCACATGGGGTGGGGAAAGCAGGACAATAGGAGAAGGGTAAACACATTAAGGAAGAAATGGGTGGGGAACCTACAGCTTTTATCACAACACATAAGCACAAAGGGGATGCTCAGAGAGGTGGAAGGACCAGGTGTATGAAGCTGCTTGCACAGGATTTGTCCCTGGCAGCTTTTGCCATCTTTCCTCCCCCCTGCCACCATGTGCACCGCTTGGACCAGCGACAGCAGATTGCACTCTGTGGAAACTGATAAGAAGGATTTTTCTGATCCTGAACACAGAAGGTGCCATAACATAAGTGTCCCATATTATAAAATGACAAAAGACGAAGAAGTACAAAAAGAGTTAGTCAGTGATTCTAGTGACATGCAAAGTTCTTTAGAAAAATCAGGACTCAGTACTTGCTCACAGAAAGCAGAATATGACTGGAAGAAGAAGAATAAGAAAAAGAAAAGGCTGCAGTTTAAATGAAGGAAATGACATCTTAATAAGTTTTGGGGTTTTTAGGGTTTTTTTCCCCATTCATTCAGGTCATGGCTGGCTTTACAGTGAATCACCTTTTCTGAGGAGTTTATTTGTGTGTGTGCATTTTTAAAAATAAATAGTGTCATGATTTGTCATTTGTAAGGCAAGAATATGGGTAAACCCCAAAATAGTGACCTGCAGCTGAGGCTGGCAATCATTTACATCTTAATAAGAGAAATCAGAAAATCCACTTTAGTGGTGCTTCCCATGTGCTGTATTCCAAACACTTCAGTAAAACTGTGTATTCTGAAGCTCATATTTATTTTGTTATTCAATCAAAAGTCATACCAACAGAAGCAACATATTATGACAAGTTAATATAGTTTCTACTGCGCAGTGCCACTGCTCAAGATGTTGTTTTCATTAGAATTTTTTTTCCTTAAAAATAGAGACCTATTTTGATGGCACATCTTGTCTGTCATAACAATAGAAGCTCGAGACCTGCTTTTCCAACTGTTTTCTCCTCATTTATGTAATTATTAAATACCCAAGTGTGCACTACATGATAGAAAATTTTAATCCTCTAGTCTCCACATTTAATCTGTGATACAAATTCATTGCTCTTTTCCAAGACTGCCCACTGCTTCCTGCTGGGTGGGAATTTCTGGTCTTTGGGGCAGTTTACATAGTCGTGTTCTCTCTAAACCTACAGGAAATTTGTTCCTGAGGAGGGGCCAGATCTCAAGTCTTGCAATAAATCTTGCAAATAGGCAATTGTGGTTTTAATTGTATTTTAATCTGTGCATGCTCGAATTGCACCATTGTTTTGGAGCAATGGCTATGTGAGATCTCTTATTGACCACTCTATATGAAAAATGTATAGGACAGTGTATTTTTCTGAAGAATATTGAAGAAATTATTTTCTGTAGTTCACTAAATTTAAAGGATCTCCCCTTTATGTATGCATTAGATATAGATATAAAGTATAGGATGAAACCTTCACCATTGTGAGAACTCTGAAGATGTAATGAGCCTTTCCCATAGCCTAACCTGTTCATCATACCAAATTGCTCTTCTTCTGAAGAGCACAGAGTTACAGACTTTTCACTGAACATTTTGTTCTGTGGGCAGTTGTGCAAAGTGTTGTCTGATTTGGGACATACATTACGTACTAAAGCTGAATATTCTTCATAATTGAAGACCAAGCTCTTTTCAGAACTTCTCATCAGTCTCTGAAGAATGCTTTAGAGATACTGATGTGAGTGTTTCCTGAGAACAGGGGGGAATCCCCCCGAAAAACCTCTCTGTCTGGAAGGAGAGTTCAGCCCAGCAAGTCAGGATGGGGATTTACAGGCTGGGGGCGGCAGTGACTGCTGTGTACTTTTGGGGTTATTTGGGTTAGGTCTGTTCTGGAAGAGGCTTTAATGTGAGCCTTGCCTGTGCCCCAAACGCACGGGAAGGACCACCGAGTGCCTCCTTCTCCCATCGCCAGCGGGGTCGCGCCGGGACAGAGAGGAGGCGGCGGGGGAAGCGCTGACCGGGACGGGATGGGAATGGGATACAGGGATGGGATGGGATACAGGGATGGGATACAGGGATGGGATACAGGGATGGGATGGGATACAGGGATGGGATGGGATACAGGGATGGGATAGGATACAGGGATGGATGGGATGGGATGCCCCTGGGGCAGCCACAGCCCCGTTCCCCCTGCGGTTCTGGGTGCAGATTGTGAGGATTTTGGGGTCTCAGCTACACTTCCTCTGACACCTTTTAAAGACCCAGCCCAGGACACTGCGTGCAGAGCAGCCGAGATCCAGAAATAGGAATAATTCTGGGCAGCACCTAAAGGTTCTGTGCATTAACCCGACATCGCCCAGCCACAGTGCAAGAGGGCAGCTTTTATTGGTTTCCAATCAGCTTTGTGCAAATTTACATTGTATTTTCTGGAAGCGAAGCCCTTGTAAGCAACATTTTGGGGTAAGGATTACTCTCCTTAATTTCGGACAAGGTGGTGAAATTCATGTTTCTTCCCCTTTAGGTTTCCTGAGTCTGACTTGCCACAGCTCTGGATGTGTTTTGTGTTCAGTATTCTTGTGAGCATTTGGCACAAAAGTGCTGAACAGCTTGTTGTTGCTGGTGCCTGTTTCCCCCTGAAGCACACAGCACCTTTTTTAATTTAAACGAATAATAATAAGTTACCCCAAACAGCAGAAAATAGTTGCCTATTTAAAGTTTTCCTTTCAGTTATGAAAGTGCAAAATAATATTAATTGTGTAGTCTTTGCTCTTCCTGTTCTGTAAGAAGCTTAGTGGCTGTTACAGATTAAATACTTGTCAATTCATTCAGTATTGGCACAGTTTGTGTTTGAGAAAATACAGGCATAGAGTGGGTTGCTCTGTGTACCCAGGTAATTTTGTTTTCCCTTTTTGTGAGATTTATTTTTCAAGTAATAACATCCAGTTAGTCAGCTATTGGGTCAACAGGCTGAATAGATTCCAACTTTACAAATGTTAATGCACGTATTTACTGGCCTTGAGTGATAATGGATGACAGCATAGCCTTCAGTCAGAGAGGACTCCTGAAACACTCCAGTGTGGCTCTGCTGAGTACTTTGGGGAGGACCTGAGTGTTTCTCAATAATAGGAAAGAATCTGGTAAATGCAAAAAGCTGCTGGGGAAATGCAGCTTTGTTTTTCCAAAGGAAACAGCAGGCAAAGTCTTAGAATCACAGAATCACGGGAAGGTTTTGGTTGGAAGGGACCTTAAAGATCACCAAGTTCCAACATCCCCTGCTATGGACAGGGACACCCTGCAGCAGACCAGGTTGCTCAGAGCCCCAGCCAGCCTGTCTTTGAATACCTCCAGGGCATCCACAGCTTCTCTGAGCATCCTGTGCCAGGGCCTCACCACCCTCACAGTCAAGAATTTCTTCCTCATATCTGATCTAACCCTACTTTCAGTTTGAGTCCACTCCCCCTTCTCCTGTCACTCCAGGCTGTTGTAAAAAGTCTCTCTCCATCTTTCTTGTTGGCTCCCTTCAGGTACTGGAAGGCCACAATTGGGTCACCCCAAAGTCTTCTCTTTTCTAGGCTGAACAATCCAAATTCTCTCTGCCTTTCCTCACAGGAGAGCTGCTCCATCCTCATAATCATATTTGTGACTTCTTCTGGACTGACTCCAACAGGTCTGTCCTTCCTGGAAATGACTTCTCCTCCTCATTAAGCACCTTGATGTGTGTGATGCCACACCTTCATTTAAGGATTTTGTGGCTTTCCACTTCTGAGAAACCCAACCCTTAGTCCACAGTTTGTAACCATTAGTCAAAAACTGGGCTTCTCTATGGATCTTAAACTAAAAAAAGGGAAGCAGTTGTGGACTGATACTTAAAAAACTGAACAAGACATCAGCAATCCTCTGATCTGGTAGCTGTTGAGTTAGCATGAATGATGCTTGTCAGATGTCCCTGTAAGTATGAGCTGACACTTGTTTATTCCTTGCTAATTTAAGCACAAGCATTGTCTCATAAAGTTGTGCAATCCTTATTGGAAATATATAGGCATTTTTTCAACCAATGATGAGAAAGAGAATTCATCTGCTCTTTATATTTTTTAGTGTAATTAGTTAATATGTACATCTGACATTTGGAAACTTTAACTGAAATTAGTCTCTCTTAAATGTGTTTGTCACTAAGATTTAAATGGGTTCCAGTATATTTGTTTCGTATAGTGGAGGAGGAGGAGGGGAAATAACATTTGAAAGTTATCACTGCTTGCCTAGAAGCACACAAATGCTACCATATGTCCGGAGGTTTCACATCATTTATTAAGATGAGAAAATAACCTAACCATTTATACTTTGAAGAAGATATCTAAAAGTGAAGTAGTATTTCTCTGAGAATGATATTGTGCAATCTATTCAGTGTAGGAGGGGTAAGAATGCTTGGTTATCTCTATTCACAGTGTTGCAAATGGGCAATAAATCAGGTATTTTTAAGCTACCCTGTGAACAGGAATACTTCAATGTTCCAGCACCACTTGCCTTTCAGACTTACTGAGCAGACATATTTTAAGCTGTTTGTTACAGTGTATTTTTAATCTAACCTGCTTCCGAGAACATTTAATTGCGGAGGTGTCTCAGTGGTTAGCTGTCCTGAACCTGAGTGCAGCACACTCAGAGCCTGCAGGAAATCTAAAGATTCCTGGGCATGGGGTATAATAATCCTGCCAAATTTCACTGCGTTTTGTCACAGGAGGGCTGCTGTGGGGCAGGAAGGTGCAAGCAGAGCTCCAGGTGTGCCTAAATTTGGCACCTTTCTTCATGTGTGGGTTCTGCCATGTGTAGCCAGCGTGCCCTGGGAGTGCTGGTCCTCCATGTGCAGGGACACTTTGGCTTTGGGAAAGGCTTTAGCTGAAGGGTTTTCCTTGTGAAACGGAGCAATTTAGGCATTGGAGGCAAGGTATGTTAAATAGCAGAGCTGATGGTGTCTGTGGCATGAAGGAAAGAAATGTGCTCATCACTTTTGGTCTGATTTTTGTCTCTTCCCATGTGTTTTCCCAGTGGAGGTCTGTGAATGGGATCTTTGGGCTGTTGAGCAAACAGGACGCTTAAAGAGCTTTGATGAGGAGTTACCAAGGTGCCACTTTTGGGAGTATTGGCCAGAATACAAAGATTGTGCAGAGCTCCCAGTGGGTTACAGTTTTATTTAGTTTTGTCCATTTAATTGTAGCAATGCTTGTGACATGGGTCCCTTTACAAAGCAGATAGGTGCATAGGAGAAAGGAAATGCTAGGGGTATGGAAGCAGGGAAATTATCCTTGTGAACCTGTTAACTACTCCTGGAGCTTTCTTTTTTTGGGTGGGTTTGGTTTGGGTTTTTTTTTGGTTGGGTTGTTTGTTTTTTTCTTTTCTTTTAGTTGCTGCTCTGCTGTTAATGTTCCCTCCCACACACACACACATCCCATGCCAGTCCTTCCTCTCCAGCTACAGGATGATAGGATTTCACAATTGTCCCTGAGCCTGTGGGGGTGATAATCAGACAAGGGATTTCATCTCCCAGTGCCAAGGCTCTCCCTGAGAAGCCCTGTAAGCAAAGACCCAACCAACACAGCCTCTCAGACAGTGGTGATTGCAGAGATGGTAACATGAGGATAAGGCAATCTCTGCTCTTTCTCAAAGTCTTTCCCAGCCAGATCACCAGAAGATTGTCCTTAGGACAAGATAGCTGGCTTGGAGCAGAAGATTTAGGATTGCTGGAGTGCTTTTTGTTTGGAAGTGAATGTTTCTGTTGATCTTCTCCACATGTATGCAGAGTAGCTCTTCAAGGTATCATTTGTGGCCATTTTTTTGCTAGAGAAAAGGTTCTGCCCAGGCAAACTTTTGGCTACAGCCATGTCCTAGCAGCCACAGCATAAAATGGGGTGATGGACCCAGAGCTGGCAGTTCAGGCAGATAAAGGAGCTCAGCATTGTCCCTGCTCAAGCACCTGATTGCTGGGCAGCTCTGGGTCACCTGGCAACCCTTGGCAGCATCTGCAGAGGGCTCTGGGCTGCTTGTGGAAGCTCAGAACCATGGATTAGGAAGTCAAGTGTCTCAGCTCTGTGCAGGAAGAAGCTGACTGTTGCTTTGTTCTGCAGCTCACTTCTAGGTGAAGTCTTGCTGGGAGTTCTCCAAGCCAGGCTCCCCACATTTTGTTGGGCAGCTCCTTGCAGGGATGATTGTGCTGGCTCTTTTGATTGCTTATGTGGCACACAGGGCTTGGAGAGAAAGGTGTTACTGACCAGACTCTGCTTTTTAAGGTACATGTTGGCAGTTTTGCTCTCAACATCTTTCAGGGACAGTCATGCACAGCTGTCCAGACTGCCTCTGGTGTGCCCTGTGGGGAGAAACCACTTGGATCCTCAACTTTCCATCTGTCTTTCATCCTTTAACAAGAATTCTGACCTCAGCATCTATTCTTTCTCTCTCTTTTTTTTTCTTTTTTTCTTTTTTTTTCTTTTTTTTTTTTTTTTTTGAGAAGTATAGACTACATTTCTTATCCATGCATTCCACACAGAAGTACAGGTGTGTTGTCAAAGTTGTATGGAGATTATTCAGCACAATGAAGTAACTATGAGGTACTTTCACATGACTCCAGAGATGGAGGAATTCCATGTTGGCTGAGCAATACAGCATTTCTCAACCTTAGGGGCAAGGGAATTTTGTAAGGTGTTTTTTATTTTTGCCTCAGTAATAGAGCTTGATTTGTTTGAACTTTAATAGTTGGGACAGAAAAAGGCAACTGGCTGCATCCCCATTTTTCAGCTCAGAGAACTTACACAGAATTACTGCTTGTAAATTTTAAGTGATGTTTAGATTGTTAAAGAACAAAGTGATTAAATTATATGATTTGGATCCTCTGAAGTCTTTCTAAAGATCTGAGTGTTGTTTGGTTTCGGTACGCTTGCTTTAGTGTTTGGTTAGGGCTCTTCATAAACAAAATACAAACATTATCTTTATTACTCACAGTGCTGCTGCATACTTGCGGTTTAGGTTTTGCCAACTATTTGCATTGTATAGCCACAGACTCTGTCTGGGTGGCATAAACAAAAACAAAGCCTTTCTGTTCCTATCAAGACTTGCTTTTTCAATTAGGCGCATTAGAGTATCGTTAGGTGGAGAGGTAAGATTATGTCTGTGTGTGAGTGACTCCTCTCGAGTCTGAAGTGGCAAAAAACCACATCAGAATAGATTTACATGTGTCTTATTAGCCCTGAGCACCCACAGCATGATTAATGCTCTGCAAGAGAGAGACAGACAAGGCTGTCTCTGCCCCAAGAAGCTTACAGTCTAGCACTGATAAGACCTGCCTTGTAATTTAGGAGGTGTGAAATTAATTTTGCGTTTATTAGTATTGTGACCCTCCCCTGGATGCAGTTCTGGGGTGCAGGAGCCATTGGAGGCACATGATTCAGCCTGCAGTGGCTTCACTAATCCATGCAAATCAAATGCCTCCTGTTAGCTCTGTGAAAGGTGCAAGATCAGAGTTGTCTCTGTTAAGACTTCTCTCCCCTGGAACACGCCTTGGAACAAATGGGAAATAATGGGTTTCAGGAATCACAGGTTAATTTAAAAGCTCACATGTGCATCCATTATGAACTCACCAAAACTCATAATCCTGGACTGCCTTTTAAATTTAACAGGGCAGGAATAAAATATGCACTGGAGGGCAAACAATAGTTTGTACCTAAGGCCACATTGTGCCAATGAGTTTTGAGAGAAAAAAGTTCTCTATTTTATTTTGAGTGGTGTGTTGTGTTCCTGACTACAACTGCCATTTCCTCACATCCACACACTCCCCCTTCCCATAGTTTTTCTTCATAGGATTGGAGAAAAAAAAAAAAAAAGGTGTAATTGTGGAGAAGTATTTGCTCTTCATTTTTGATGATGTTCCCATCCCATACTTCAAATTGTATTTGCAAGTGTTGGCATTTCCAAATGGAATTTCCCATCATCTTTTCTTGAACTGTTTCAGCAATTCTGGAAATGTGAAGGATGTGTGACGTTTTTGAAAGCAAAACAGAATTTCAGTGTTCAAAGGCTACTTTGAGAAATATTTCTTAAGCCACTAAAGTAAATAAGTATTAATAATGTGTGTACTGATTTAAAGCCATTGAGTTTACAGGAGGTTGTCTACCAAACAATGTGGTGTTTAGATAAATCCCTAATGATTTTGCCAAGTGCATAAGTATATTATTTTCTGTACTTGGATAAAAATTACTCTCTACCCTTAATATGGTTTTGTGGCCAAGTGAGTAGATAGCAGGCTCCTTTTTTTGAATTTGTCAGTGAGACTGTTGAGAAGAGCTGGTAGCAAAGACATATTCTAGCAACTACTTAAAAACCTCATAGCTAAAATAGAAACAATTATATTGCACATAATAATAATATTATTCAAAACATGATTAATATCTGGGACTGAGGTGTAAGAGCTTTTCTGTTTAGTGGCTGGGAATGTTACTGCTCTGATCAATATTGGTATACAGTGATTTTTTTTTGCCAAAGAAAATTGTTCTTTTCCTTTCTGAAGCTTTTTGTCTAACACTGGCGAGAAATGGCAGCTGTTTGCTGTGGAAAGCTGGGAATTAACTTTACCAAGTGATGTATTTAATCTATAGGACAATTAAAAGTCCCTCCTAAGCTCTCCCATTTTATGCCAAAATAAGGACAAGTGACATCTGAGAAGTTTGGTTTCTGCACAGTAGTTGAGAAACAATTTAACCAGAAATGTAAAAAAGACCAACAACCCACAGCTTGTGGTAATCCGTTGTGTAATAAATAAAGATGACCACAGCTATGGTAAAAATGTTGGTTTGTCCTTCAGTAAGAGATATTAAGCATCTTCTCTGGTTAACTTCTGGCAACTTGCACTTTTTTTCTACTTGGAGATTATTCTTCATTTCAAGTAAAATTAGGGAACATCAGGGATTTTTGTCTTGAGGAAAGTGAGGGGGAGTTGGCCTTCTTTGAGGTTGTGAATATAAAAAAAAAAAAAGATTTGTATATTCTTATTATACCCCACACCAGTAAGCCATCTCAAAATACTGGTTGTCACAGTGGCACTGATCTCTTTGCAGGAGAATTTCTGTTGCTGTGTTTTGAGGGATTTTTAAGGTTTGTTGCAGAGTTTCAGTTGCAGTGTTTTACAGAGTAATTCCAGTGGATGCTGTTGTCTAGTAACCCTTCAGTCCTGGATGGTTTATTGCAAAGAGCTTTTCTGAGTTATTTTGTTCCCCCTCACATGTCCTGCCTGTCTGTGGGGTGCTGTAAGGCTGTGATAACCCACATGGGATGTATTGAATATTCCTCTCACCAAAGGCTTTTGTCCCACCTGGTACCTGACAGAGCCTTGGGTCAACCTGGGTACTGTGGGATGCTGGTGAAAAAGGAGGAACAGCATCCACAAGGGAGCAGGGAGGTTGTTGGACCAGCAATTTTGGGGTTCAGATGGTCAAAGGGGGTCTTCCAGGCTGGTTGAGGGAACTATCTACTATTGTCTTCCTTCCCCCACATCCACCACTAGAAAGTCACAGCAGCTGCAGTGGTCTCGACAGAAGTTTTCTGTCTGTCTGGGAACTCAAGTCCTCAAGGCTCGTGGTTCAGCTGAATTCCTGAACATGCTGTACACCAGTCCTTTATACAGAGATTTTTACTGGGCACGTGCAAGAGAATTACTATGGGAAAGATCTGGAGTTGTTTAGGGGGAGGAATTGGTTCCAAATGATGCCTTGCTGTAGCTTTATTGTGTTTTTCAGACAGGGAATTAAATACCATTTTCTCCATACTAGAGACTTGGAGGCAAAGACTCACTAACTTTTTAGTTATCAAAATCAGTGGTTATTTACTAGTACAAAAATACATATGTCCTTGGTTATCTGTCTAACTAGTAATTAATAATGCATGGGTTTGTTTCTAAGTGTTTATGTTGGCCTCTTAAAAGGGGCTTTATATTCCAAGCCCCTTATGGTTTTCCCAGTATCTCATACTTAAATGGCTATTCCAAAGTGTAAAAAACCCAGTGTTCAACACTCATTTTTCCATGACCTTATCTCACTCTTACAGGAAAAGACAAAGAGATATTGAGTGTTTTTCTGTTGGGTTTATTCACTGAATAAATTGCCTTTATTAAGCATCTGTGCTAAAGTGGTAAAATGTGTACTCCATGGAGTTTCATCCTTGAGCTAGTCCTGACTGAAGAGACAAATGTTGTCTAATATCTAATTTTCATTATTAGCAGCAGCTCTTCTACCACTAGAGCAAAAGGCCATCTAACAGATGAAGAAAGATTTTGTTCAAAGATTCTCATCTTTTTCTTCTTATAATAGGGAAAAAAATTTAAAGGAAGAGGAAAGTAATTGAAAGGTTTTAATTCCTGAGAATATTTTAAGTGGATTATATTGATTAACAAAATTGCTGCATCTTACAGCAGAAACTTTTTACAAGAAGGCAGTAATTGTAATTAATTTTTAGTCTGTGCCACATATTTGATGATAGCTCTGATTCATGCTATTATATTCTCTCCTCCTTCACCCACAGCAAAACAAATTTAATTTGATTCATACCCTTACGAAAAAAAAAAAAGCAAAATTACTCACATGGTTATGATTCAGCTCTTGGCATAAAACCCTGTCCTCCTCCATCCTCCCCTTCTCCCACCCAAACCTCCCCCACCCTCACCCACTGTATATTTATGTCACCGTAGTCTGAAAAAGTTGATTTAGAAAAGGAGCAAATGAAATCCTTCTTCAAGCTGCCGTTTTACTTACGTTGATATGAGTCTAACAAGACTTCCTTTTCACAAGTGCCATGGAAGCAGCAACAGTACTCTGGTTTTCTTGTTACTTTAGCAGACAACAGCACTCTATGGGTCTTGAGTCTTGCTTGCTTTTAGCAGTTTAGCAGAGCTGCAGCAAGTTATGCTAAAATTGGTCGAGTTCTTGTATTTGTGAGCCTGTCTCTCAAAAAAAAAAAAATTCTTTGAGAAAACCATATATAGGGATTTTTTGTTGAAGTGGAATACCAGAAGAGATTACTTCAATATTATTTTTTCCTTCTTAATCAGTCTTAATTTGGTGACCTTAACAAGCTTTTCCCCTAGAAGAGATAAAAGCTGCAGTGCTTTCACGACACAAATGCATGGCAGTGTTTCCTACAAGCTTGTGCCAGATTCCGCTGGGGATGGGTGGTGGAAGCCTCCTGTCTTCACCCAGCGCTGGAAACACAAATGTTACACTTCTGCCCATCATTGTATCCGACGAGCCGCGTTCCCTAAGTGCTGAATGCTGAGCACAGCTCAGGCTCTGTGATCAGACACTGCCAGCATTCAAAGGAGATGTTTTATACATGAAAAAAGAGATGTTTACAGAGAGATGGTATGTAGAGGTGATGCAGCCCAACAATCCCAGTGGAAATGAGGAGCAGCTCAGTGCCTCTGAAAGCTGACGTGTGTTATGTATCTAACACTGAGCACGGAGGAGTTTTCTGCACACTGATGCTGTGAATCAGTCTCAGCAGGTACCAGAACTTGCATAAGCTGGTGGGGGAAAGTGCATTTTCAGCCAAGCATGCTAATACAGCCCTTCCACTTTCACTAAAAGAGGCAAATAGGGGATACCTCGAGGGTAAATATCAAAGGGGATTGATTGGGTTTTAGGGTTTTATTATGTTTCTTTGCTTGTGTGTTTTGTTTGGTTTTGCTTGGTTTTGTTGTTTGTTTTTGGTTTGTTTTGTTTTTTTTTAACAAGAAGGTTCTCAGAGCCGAGATAACTTGTTTACCCAAAGGAAAAAAAAAATAGACTTGCTCACGTCCTAGTTAAATGATGCATGTTTCTTTGTATCTGTGCTTACAAAGCTTTACTTTTTCAATAATATCGACAGGGAAGGGGATCTGTAGGGGAGAAAAGAGAAAATTCACTTCTTCCTCCTCTCCCTGACATCCTCTGCTCCTACATGGGGCTACAAGGAAATGATTTGTACATTCACACGCGCCCGTGGTCTGTGCCTTTGCCTGGTTCACACGTCCCAGTGATGCTGGGAGCTTCCCCGTGGGTTGGGCTCTTCCCTGCGGCAGAGGAGAGCCTTCAGTGCAATTAGCATCGAGGGTGGTGTCAGTTTGCTGGGGAGCTCACTCCCTTCCTCAGGGAAACACGAGGGATGGAGCATCTGCTCTTTTCCCAGTCCTGAGATGACTTCCATGTCTCCAGCCCTGGTCACAAAGCACTGTCATGAATAAATCTGACCTAGAGTGACCACTGTCCAATACCAGTGTTGTCCTGCCCCTGTGCCCAATACCAATGAGGAGCATCTCAAAACCAGTCAGGCAATTTACCCCTCGTGGTTGGACCAAGACATAAAGGTTGAGAAAGTCAGAAGGGAAAAATCTTTGGGAGAGGACGATTGCTGACTGCAGTAGGAAACAGTCATTGCTAGAACAATAAGGAGAAGTGGGTCTCCTGAGGAAATGGTCAGCAGAGGAAAACTTAGGAGAATGGGTGGGAGATTGTCTGTGAGGGTGCACAGAGCAGGATGAAGAATATGGATTCTTCATTCTCTGCCTTCCTGCTCTAGTTGGGTTTCTATGTTAAAATACTCCCAGGGAACACAACAGACAGAATCCGGATGAACTTCAGGCATGTCTGAATGGCCAAGCAGCTGAAATTAGACCAGCGCTGCCAGCAATTCAGTGATGGACCTTTCTGCATTCCTACTCTGCAGTAGGACAAAAGTCTCACCCTCCAACCCTAATCCCTAAAAACAACCACCCTAAAATGCTACCACCAACAACTATACTGACTTCACCAAAAGGAGTATTTCTCAACAATGAGGACAACGATGAAAGCACTTCTTACCTCATTAAAGACCAGCTGCTATAATTTCTCAGTGTTAAGTTTTTGCCACATAGAAGGTGATTATAGATGATCCAGTTTGGCACTAGGCTGGAATGAGATGCACAGTGTGCTCCAGGAGATGTGGCATGGGATGGGGAGCCAAGAGCTCCTTAGGTGCAGCTCACTTCCTGATGGAAACTTCTGTGATGTTGGTCAAGACATTTTAGGTATTCCTGGCCTCTCATTTGCTAAAGGAGACTAAAGACTACCATTTCACAGGGATATTAGGAGGATTTACCTTAAAGTGTAGTTCTGAAGTATTTATAATGGTTAATCAGCTTTTCCATTATGGAGTACTTATGTTATTTGGCTGGCTTCAGCCACACGAATTCACACAAATGCTATACATAGAATACTTTGGTGGAATATTCTGTGTTTGGCTCATCTGAGTCATGGTTTCCATTCAAAAAGAACTGATTGTTTTAATCTAAATTATTTTCATGAAGAACCTCATAATAAATGCTTTGGGAAGAGCTCTGAGATGGAGCATGATAAAATCGTTAGCATAAAATATCTCATCAGAGTCAAAGGCAGATATGACTGCTGCCTACCAGCAAGCTGCAGAATGGAAGAATGGGGGCATTTGTGGTATAGCACAGGAAAAGGAAAAGCACTGTTCTAGCAAAGAGAGGACAATGCAGATCACATCATGTCGTGCCAGCAGCTGGCCCTGAATATGCTTAAGATGGAAATTTTGAAAAAAAAAAAAAAGAGGGTCCAAACCACCAGAAGCGACTTCTGGAACAACCTTTCAATTTCAGGAGCTGAGGGGAAGCTAGAGTTTTTCTCAAGATGGGCATTCAAAAAGTCCTTAGGGAGGTGTTGGCTGGTTTGCTTTTCCAGTTCCTGATTTCAGCAGCTCCACCTGTTATCTTAGGTCTCTTCTTTAATTCTTCTTTAATTCTCCTATCATTTAAGTTCCAACGAAGATGGACAGATCACCTCCCGTTTTTTATGTTAATAGAAAACCCATGGCTATTTTAAGAGAGGGTTATTCACTGTCTGCTAAGAAGATGGAACATGTAACTCTCCATAAACTAATCTGGCTGTTATTTAAAATCACTTACTGGCTTAATGTTCATAGACAAGATTTATGAAGTATTCTGATCTCTTTATTCTAATCAAATAACTTTAATCTGAGAAAAAAGATACCCCCAAAAGCTCAAAACATGTGATAATTTTCTTTATAAAAATTACAATAGATGAAATACTGATACTGAGTTTTGTGTGTACACAGTGTGAAATTTTTATTAAGTCATCTGCCTTTAATTAAACATAACATTTTTTGTTATCCTCCTGCTATTCTAGGATAGGATGTTTTTGTCATTTTATGGTTTTATTGGGCTATGGAATAGTCCAAACAATTTGAAAATGCGGTTAGATTAGTTTTCCCTTGGGTTTGACCTCAGTAAACTTATCTGTCGGTCCAACTAGATTTCTCTTTACTGTATTTATTACCTCAAGACAGTTGTTGTGTGTTTAATTAATACAATGTGAAAAAGGGGAGGGGAGGGGAGAGGGGTGGAATTGGGTGTTTTCTGTTCTGTGGGGGTTTTTCCCCTACCCCTGAGAGCAACTTTGACTCATTCCTCCAAGAGATCCTACTCCCCGCTGCTAAAGAGGGCTGTTGTTCTGTGGAACAGGAGGGTGGGGGAGAGGCGACTTGAGTCATCTCGGCTGGTTTGTCCTGGCATACGTTTCCTGCCCATAAATTGGGATTGGCAAGGCTTGTCAGCGGCAGGCAGCCTGGCCCTTGTTCCGGCACTGCCTTGGACGGCGCTCTCCGCACCCGTGGGATGCTCGCGGCCACACGTGTTTCTCCAGGGCAGCAAAGCGGGGATGCGGCGTGGCTCGGTGGCATCTCGGAGCTGCTGGTCCCTGCTCCGTGCGGGGCTGCGGGCAGGTGAGGTTTTCAGCCTTGCTTCGGAGAGAGCCTGGTTTTGTACGCTGTTCCTCTCTTCTCGCAGCAGTTCCTCGCAATTAAAACGTAAAGCGCGTTTTTTCTTGCGGGAGCCTTTTCTGGCACGGGGAGCTGTTAATTGCTAATCGCTCAATAATGCCTTTCAGTAATTCCGGTTTTTTATTTACTCGTGTCATCCGCCGAGCGCAGAAGTTTTTCAGAGCGCTGCCGGCACATCGCTCTGAACCCAGCAGCGTTGGCTTGGCGAGCCGCTTCCAGTTCATACGCGAAAATATATAATATATACGTGTGTCTGTATTTATAGGTAACAGACAGGGCTTCTTTCCGCGGTCGGGCGGGAGGTGCCGGGTTTCGCCTCTGCCCTCGGCGGGGGGAAGCGAGCGAGGCGATGGCCGCGGCGCTGTGTAAACCCCAGCTCGGGGGCGAGGATTAGCGTAATGTGCGCCAGACATTCCTCCCGCGGAGATGCTGGCCGGTGCTGAATGCGGCCGTGTCTGTGTGAGGCGAGGGAGTTTCCTGCTTTAAATCACCGAGCAGGCTCCGGCTGGGCGTTCCCGCTCCCGCTCGCTGCCCTTTTTTCCTTCCCCCTCAATGAGTGTCCTTTGTGTAACCCCGCTAATTCAGAAAATTCTCCGCCGTAATTGGAACTGCCCCGTCACGTGGCCGCCGCCCGCCGATTGGCCGCCCTTAATTGGCGGGTCGCTATAAGAGCGCAGCGCGGCGGCGGCGGGCGCTGCTCCGCTCCGCTCCGCGGCCTCGCCGTGCGCCGGGCCCCGCGCAGGGGCCGAGCCGGCCCTCCCTCACCGCCCCCCGGCCCTGCCCGCGGCTCCCGGGAGCCGCCAGCCAGCGGGGAGCGCCGCCGGGCTCGGGTGAGTGCGGAGCGCCCCGCGGCAGCGCCCGGCCCGCGGAGCCGCGCTGAGCGCCGAGCGCGGGGAGCAAGGGGCGCACCTGCGGGGCTGCGCGGGGCTGCCGGCCCGGCCCGCCTCTGCTCGCCCCGCGGGAAGCTCCCCGGAGGGTTCTCGGAGCCCCGGCTGGGTAAAAGCACCCCTAGCACGTGTGTCTGCGACTTCCTTGTCGCCGGGAAAGTCCTTTCTCCGCGCCGGGGGTGGGAGCGGAGCGGAGCGGCGCTCAGGTGCGGGTGGCGGTGGGGACAGGAGGGGACAGCAGGGCTCCGCGCTGGGGGTGCTGCCCGGGGGGAGGCTGGGGCGGCAGGCGCTGCGAGTTCGCTTTGCCATTGTTTTTTCGCGTGTGGAGACTGAAGTGACTTTAAATCACGAGCTGAGCGAGATGGCTTGCGTTGTGCGTGTTAAAACTAGATATAACTTCCCACGTGCCTGTTACTTAATATCCTCGCCGTGTTTAGGGGAAAAAAAAGTAATGTACTTCAGGGACACAATTCTCTTCAAGGCAGAAATAGAGTGATATATAAATATATTCAGAATGTTGGTTTTTCCAAGACTTCTGAATATAGCGTGATCCTAGAAACCAAGTTACCGTGTGAGTGCGTTTAAAAACGTTTCTTTCAATTATATTGAAATACGGTACATTGATTGCTACATTGAAAAAGTCAGATGGGAAACAGTAGTGCCTGTAATACATTGTAGACCTTGCGTGTTGGTCAATAAGTAAAGAATGGATATAGTATGTGGAAGTTGTAACCTGTGTTTCAAATCTGCTGTTAAACTTTATGAGCTTTGTTTTTACTTTCTTTTTGGGCTGTAACTTCTTCAGCATGCGTTTGGAAAGATCTTTGGTTACAGGTTAGGAGGTGTCACACAGAGCATGCTCTTCTCTGGTGGTTCTGATGCATAAAACGCTGTTTCTTATTTTTAAATCTCTTGCTTTCATCTGTCTCAGATCCCCATGTGAAGATTTTTCCAAAAAGGGAAAAAAGAAACTGACTGGTGTTAAGATTACATTTCTGGTATGAAGCTTGTCTTAATTGTTCAAAGGCCTTTCTCTCTTTCCTAATACAATTTTCGGAAGTTCTTTGAACAATGCTGTACGTAAAAATAGAGCTCAAGGTTGTTGTGTAGCTAAATTTATTGCAAAAACGAGTAGGAAATGTCTAATAAGAGAAGCAATAAAAAGAATAGATGTTGAGATAAGCGTGTCTTCCAGAGGCACTCTGGCTTCACAGATCGGGAAGAGCTTAATCCAACTTCTGCTGTCAGTCTCCTCCTTAGCTCAGGTGTGGCTGAGCACCATCTGAGGGAAATGTTCTGTTCTCAGGCTTGAGCACACGGCTCTGAGGGTCTGTGGTTGTGGTGGGGCTGGGGAGCAGCTCCCTGCAGCTGGGTACGTTTTTACTTATAGATTTACCAATTAAAATTCCAGAGGAAGAATTCATAAGGTTAGCATTCTTCCCAGAGGTCCCCCCGCTCCCTTCCCCCCTGCTCTCCCAAAAATAAAAAGGGCATACTACTCTGTTTAAGTAGTCAGAGCTTGAAAAAAACTTAACTGTAGTCAATTTGTTGTCTATTATTAAAATATCAGTCCACTCCCACTGGGTTTCACTCACCTGTTTTGAAATACTTGTATGAGGTGAAGGCTGACTGATTTAAGCATAAGCTGAAATTTCGAGAATTAAATAAACATGTTCCAGTCAAATTCTGTTTAGATCATGTCTGTTACTTGTACTTTGGTTTGTGTCATACTGTTGACTGTTCCAGTTTATTCATAAAAAAAAAAAAACCCTTACGTTTCGTAGTATATGATCTCATGCAAAACCACATTTTACGCTCATTCTGTTAGTAAGTTTTTGCTGTCTGATTTTTGTGAGCATATGTAATGAAAACATTTGTTTTTAAAAAGAAAATGCCTGGAATTACAGAATGCTTCAGGGAAATCTGAAGTTTTGACTGCAACAAGTAAATTTTGTTATGTCTCATAATGACAGTTTTTACTAATTATTGCAAGTCGTGTTGCCTGATTGCCGTAGAGAAGGGCAAACATGATCATTGGATAAATCAGGTTTTTTGGGGAGAAGAGGGACTGTTGTAGTTCTGTGCCAGCTGGCAGCTTAGATGCTGAAAGGGTTATGTGGCTGGTTCACCTCTGTCCCTGATTTATTCAGTTGTTTGGTAGCACTTCATCAGTGGGTGGATTCTTTAAAATATTTTGATTGTGTGGATGGCAGGACAATGTGGAGATACCTACACGTGTGTGATCCAGCAGCACTGCATGGTGACACCCAGAGCTGCCAGCAGCAAGTTCCAGGCTCATTAATTTGGATGCTCTTAGACCATGTGCTGGTGTATGTCACATTCACACACAGCACACACTGACCTCCTGGATATTGATAACTTTTTGCAAATGGATTTTTGAGGGAGAAAGATCAGAAATCATTCTAATAGCTACAGTGAACTATGGGAACTTCAAATGCATGGTGTGTATCCCCCTCACTTTCATCCTGTAGCATCATCCTGGACTGGTTGGATTCCATCAATCATTTCAGTGTCTGAATAACACACATGCACACTCCCAAGTGTGGCAGAGAGGGATTGCTTTGGGTAATGCCATGGTTCACCACCTCTTGGAACATTATTCTTAACCCCTGCCCAGGAATTGGGCTTTGGGTTAGCTGTTACACTTCTAGTTAGCCTGAACTTAGGGAAAGATTTTAATAGGCAAGGATGCTTGTTTCCAGTCTCTGAAGATATGTTATATTCATTATGTGGCAAAGGAAGGAGTTGCCTTTTAGTTTATTTTTCTTCACTGCAGTTCTTTGAGTAAGGTATTTTTTCCCCTTTATGTTTAATTGTGGTGAGGTTTGAAAACTGGTTTCTTTACATGGAAGCTGTTCTATACAAATGAAGAAACATTTTGTTCACCTATCTGTAATTTTAGTACTGCAGATAGTTCTTCTGCCCCTATACCTGTTAGAAATACAGCATTACATGATTGAAGTAGTTTTCTTTGGGGGTCCTCAGGTTATTAGTTTGATTTGTTCTTACAAATTACTTCTCACAGAGAGAACTGAAAAGCTGAGCTGCTGTTACTTGTTTCCTTGGGATTTGTGAGAAAGATGAAGCATCTTTCAAAATATGTGTGTAAGAGACGTAGCAATTTTATAGGCTTGTGATAGGCTGTTAGTATTTCTTTAAATGTCTTGTTGAAAATCCTCAGCACCAAAACAAAATTAAACCTAAGCTGCTGGATGGGCAGACTGAGGTGCAGTGCATATCTAAATCCTCCTGTCTGCTACATGCATGATAAATGTGATTTATTATTGGCTTCAGTTCATAATGCCAAAACATCGTCATCAACTCATTTCTGTGAAGATCTTGTATTGCTCATAAAGGCTGATGAGCAGTAGAGATTTAAATAAGTGATTTACTGGTACAAGTAGCAGTATCTTAGAAGTTCAACAGTCCTGGGACAGAAAATGTGCTTTCATGGTTCAGATGGATGACTTAAAGTTTAAGAATGAATTGACTCTAGAAACCTTACAGACCTGCTGCATGGCTTTGAAGCTGATGATGGAGTGATGACCTACAAATTGTTCTTTCACTTTCACACCTTCTGTCTGGCACATAGGAGATCCTCTGGACCATCATCCTGCCCAAATGGTTAGGCTGACAGTTTTTAAGCAGATCCTATCCTGATGGCTGTGTTTCTGACCTGTTCTCAGAGATAACTGACACGGGCCTGTTGTGCAATTCCCAGCAGAAAAGCTTGCCTTGTCTAGGCTTGCCTAACAATACAGATGCTGCTGAATCTGAGTATTCCTGGTGATAAATTTCAACTGAAACTATTTGTCCAAGAAGAACAGTTTAAACCTCCTTTTCAAGTTCGTGTTTGTGTGCTATTATATCCCCAGAGTATCTCAAAAAGTCAGATCATCTTGTTGCCTAAAGAGAGATTTGGAAAGGTGGGACTGGGTGTGGCTCACAGGAGAACACACTCTGTAATCTCCTAGAAATTTTTTTTTTTTTGAGTCTGATTTCTTTATAAAGGTGAAAAAGTTTGTCTTTGATATAATATACAACAGCCTGATAAGCTGTTGTAAGCATCTAAGTTTAGGGAAGAAGCTGTAGCTGTTCTTTAAAAAAAATAAACTATATTGGCACAGCTCATACTATGTATTATAAGATGAGGTATCAAACCAGGGAAACAAATGATCTGACAGAATTATTGCCTAGAAACACTGAGCAAGCAACATGTTTCTCAAATGGAAATACTCACCGAACTTTTGTATAGCCCTGTTCAAATTCTTCCCTACTTCTAAAATGTTTTTCTCTGTGAGAGCACAAGTGAACATTAAAACACATCAACCATCAAAAAATAAAATAAGTTTTCTAGGCCGAGCTCCTACTTGTGCTTGCATCCATGTTGAAAGTTTCTGGCTGTCTCCAAAGATTTTGGTAGATGAGGGAGAACAAAACCCCCTTCATTTTGAATTTGTGAACGCTTACTCGTGTTACAACAATACAAGCTTGCTTTTACTACTAGGCAGTGATGCAACTCTCCCAGTGAATCTGCAGGCTGGAGTTCTTCTCTATATAAAGAGATATCAAAACCAACATCTTGAAAAAAAGTTATGTTGGCCTTCTAAGGGTCATTCTAAGCTCCATCTTTTTGACAATGCTGCCTAATACATGTGCAAGTATCTTCCTGCAGAATTTTGGGTTCCTTTTTGCACATCAGTTTGTGCTCTTGAAAAGTTATGCTCTGTAGTTATTATGTGATGAGATTTGTCTGTTTCATAAGCATCATGAACCAGATGTTTCACTTTTCTTCACCATCAGAAATATCTCCTATAAATAGATGCATAGTGCTGTACAGTTTTGTTGCTGTCTTGGTCATGGTGAAACTGCATGTTTATAAATCAGTGCTCATTTTAAGAGCAACATCTGGTCTAAATTTCGTAGCCAGCTGTTCACACCTTAAGGAAAACATCACAGGTCTGGATGACTTGTGAATAATTAAATATTTGTATTTTACTAATCTTTTGCTGCCCTTGTCTAACAAGTGTGGGATTGGGCAATACATGTGAAATGATTTCTGTTGGCAGTGATTTCTATTCTCTATCTTCACTGGAACTACTTGGGGTAGTTGAGTGTTTGAGAGGCCCATTTTGCTTTGTCCTTTTAATTTATATGGAGGAGGAACAGATATGAAACCCCTGAATAGCAATATTTAAAAGAACAGACTTACTTTTATAATGTTTATATGCAATTTTACTTCAAATTTCAGGCTGAGTTAGATGGTATGATATTGTGATCAGGAAGGTTCAGCACTTGGAGGTGTGCTCTATTGAATGGGATTTGAATGTTTTGAATGGGAAATGGCATGTGAATATGAACATATGAAATTATTCTTGTTTTTGTATAAAAACTGGAGGTATTTGCCAGTATCTACCTGCAAATAGAAAAAGGGAATTTGTGTGCTAGCAAGTTGGGAGAAAAAAGGGAGAAAAATTTGGGAATATGAGGAGACAAAGTACTTGACCATTCTGATTGTTTCAGGAGGCATCTGCAGAAATCAAAATAATTGAAAATTTGATGGGTTTTGAACTATTTTCTTAATTCATTTAACATGTAAGAAGAGCAAACTTTTGAGCAAATCTTGCAAGTTCTATCCAAATCCACTAATTTGTAAGATGACAGCCTTTGAATGGAGGACATCCTTATGTAGCATCAGCAAACATTTAATTCTTCAGACCTATGGCTTTAGTTGAGCTTCTGGATGAATTAATGAATATGTAAATATTCATCATTAATTACTAGGTTTGTAGTATCACTAATCACCTATCAGTTCATAAGTCTTCTTAAATCAGTTTAATACCTCTCTTCTAAAGCTTGAGGGTATTTAGGTGCCTGATAAAGCACTGACTTCTCAGTAAGTAAATGAGGGTAAAAGTGTTCTGCTGGATATGTTTTATGTGTGCTAGTAGTAATCAATTTACAGTGCTTACAAATAGACTTTTCTGGGAGCTCGCTCTTGACATAGTCCCTAGTGAGTGAATAAAAAAAATTAGATTATCATCAGTAATTAGTGCTTCCAATTTACCTCGAACAGCAAAACCAGCCTCCAGGGTGCCAGCTCCCTGAGCAGGCAGGTATTTTGTCCTGAGCAGTGCCCTGGGGATGAAGTGCCTGGGTTTGGTGGGCAGAGCTGAGCAGGGCTGAGCTGGAGCTCTGGCTGGGAGAGCTCCGTGCCTCCTCCGAAATTCCTCAGGGGAGGAAGGAGTGGACGGGAGGCCTCCCTCCCCACAAGCAGCTGTGGAATGAGGATGAAATCCAATGTTTATTCTTTCTCCCGGAAACTATAGGAAATGTAGCACTCACGTACATTGCATAATAGTGTTTGCAGTTGTGATAGGGAAAGCCTGAGTAGGATATAAGGAGAATGGGGCATTAGAAACTGATGTTCTTGCAGAGGAAAGATCACAGCATGGGCTGGGAAGGTATTAAGCTGCTTTACCAGGGAACTGCTCCTTGCTCAAGGGATTCTGAGCATCCTTAGAAGGGTTTTGACCTTCATTTAGTCGGTGCCAGCTAAAGTGAGCCGCAGTGCAGTGTCGTTAACCCTCGGGAGCATCTGTTGGTGCAAGCAGACAGGAGGATGTGCTTTGTGGCTGGGGAGAGGAACTGGAAGTTGAGTGGCTGCTTTGTTTCCACTCTGCTGCCTAGCCCAGGCAATCTTTTGGTGGAAGCTGTCTGTGATTTATGTGTCTCGTAAAGGAGTTGCTCACTCGAGTGCTGGTGGTGGTCCAGTCTGCTCCACTGCTGTCAGCTACAGGAGTCTGGCTCTGCTCTGTGATGCTCAGACAGCTGAGAGGTTGAAATGACTGATGATACCCAATCTTCACGTACAGAACATAAAAATGCTGCCCTTTGTCAGACAGCTGTAGTGTGAGCTGCTCTCACTAGTGGCATCACTTTACCTGGGAGATCACCTTCCTCTCTGGAGCTGCTCAGAAACTGTTTGTTGAGCAATACCAGGCAGCTCTCACTAAAGCCTTCTTTAGTACAGCAGCTGGAGAAGGCAAAAATCTCCTGTCACATGCAGAAAATCAAAGTGCTTTCTTCCCAGCTGGTTTATGGCTATAGGAAGAATGAACCTCAGGGACTCTGAAATCCATAGACAAATGTAGTGATAGTGTGCTGATGTCAGGATGATGCTCCAGGTTGCAAGTGCCTAGTTGGTTTTGTTCAGCTGTTTTCAGTGGGCTGAATGATGGAGGAATGGCTCCTTCCTGAAAGAAAGGTGATGTCTTCTACTAGGTATGTTAGTAATAGCAGCAAGGTAGGAGAAACCTTGATGTTAGAAAAAACTGAAATGTACCACTTATTTCTTATACCACAAAAAAAAGCTCTTCTGACTGTTAGCCTATCTAGGGGTCTCTTTCTTGGCAATGATGTGTTTTAGTAGCACTATTATGTAACAAAAATTCCCCTAAAAACATATGTGGATCATACTCTAGAAAATGAGTACAGAAGGTGGCAATATATTTAAATTAGAACTCTCTAATTGCCTCTTAAGTATGAAGTACCATGGCATGTCTTGCTCTCCTGGTAGGCACAGGATTAATCTGCTTGATTACCTGATCTGGTTGGGAAGAAAAAACTGATATTGGCAAGCTGAGTGCTGTATTTTCCCCAGGATTTTCTGCCTGAAGAGTTGCATGTTGTAGCCAGAATTCCCCCACAATAATTTGTAACTTCAGAGATTGACTTGTTTGGTTTGAGCACTTCCAATATACTGGAACTTTCTTATTTCTTGGCTGAGGTTAAAAGCAATGCTGTGATAGAGGAACAGTATGCAACTCAATACCACATAAGTACACATCAATTAAAAGGTGCCCAGATATGGGCAAGGAAGTTTAGTCAAATATTCATTTAGGGGAGTGGGGGGAAAAAACCCAAACAAAACGCTTGTGTGTTGTAGATAAAATTGCTTTTTTGTGATAGCCTGGAGAGCCAAACCCATAGGGGAAACTATTCCTGGGATGTCAGGTAAACCTGCATTTAAAAGGTTGCATTCAGAAGCCCAGTCAGACAGGAGTGGTGAAGGTTCTGATGGATATCCTGAGCAGCATAGCTCTGTAATCAGACCAAAGGTATTTTCTTCCTGGAATCCAACCTTTACTTTCCCTGATTTATTTGGTGCAGAGTTGCTTCTTTGGCAACTTATGCTTGTAAGTGCAATTTTTATGGCATTTCAGAGATGGGTCTTATGCTTCTGGGATGTGCTGATAATCAAAAATTGTTAAAAGAACTTGCTTAGCAGACACCTTGATTTAAAAACAACACACCCACTTCATTGTGATGCTATTCAGGGAAATGATTCAGTGCAGTTTCAGTGGGTTTAAACAATGGCCTGGTGGCACACCTATTTTGTAGAAAGCAGTTTTAAATGGGATGCCTGTTTTCTGCAAGTCTATACATAGCTAACAGCTGCAAGGTGATACTTGGTAGTATATATGTCCTGTACAGAGCTTCCCTCACTGCATTCTCTTTTCCCATGCACTGAAGACTGCCAAGTGAATTGGAAATATTGGAATGATTTGTTGGATCCTTCAAGTTTCACTTTCAGAACTGTTTTATTTTGCAGTAAAACACAGCTAGGAGTGAGTTGATTCACACACAGTATATACAGCCAAGTCCATTTTAAAAGGTACACTTGGTCTGTGTTTTTTTTTCCCCACTCTACACACAAGCTGTAATAACATGACAGCTTATTTATCTTTATCTCTTTGTTCATGGCCAGTTTGAGTTGCAAATAGTAAAATACTGCGGACAGCTCACGGTCTGGAGCTCAGCTTGCAGTCTTCAGTTCTGCGCATAAATTTGTGTTCCGAAGCAGAAATCGTGGAGCTGAGGCTGACAGTGAGTGGCAGGCTGCAGTGATGAAGATGTGTGTGAGCAATCCTTCGTGCTGAGCCCTGGTGTGTGAGTGCAAAAGCCCAGGCTGGAGTCTCTCAAGCACAATGTGAACTTTGCCTGCTGTATCCCTGCCCACGTGCACCTCGGGCACACATCTGAGTGTGACTGTGCAGCACATGGCTACTGTACAAATGAGTCAGTTCCTGTTCCTTTGGCTGAAGCTTCGTTAGGAGTTCTCAAAAAAGTATTTCAGAATGTGGATGTGGTCAACACAGTCATTTTCCAGGCATCTTAAAGGAAACCCACATCAACTGTGAAAGTGACCTCTGAACTCCTCTGTCCTGCCTCTGTCAGAGCTGGATGGGAAGGCTGGTTTGCTTCATTCTACCTCTTCCCTCCCAGTTTGCACTCCTTGCCATTGAGGTGAAGTGCCTCGTTGTTCTTCAGGAGAATTTCCCACTGTGTGTCTGTGTCTGACTGATCACTGGTGGTCATCAGCTACACATGTAGTTAGCTTCTGATGAATGTTAGCTCATATCTAGTTCTTCACTATGTTTTAGTATTGAAAGCAGTTAAACCCATTAGAACCTCTAGTGTTATTTCCTAGTTCTTAAAGCAGAGTGTGGTAAAAAACACTTGCACTGCATCTCCTGGGGTTTAATATAGATCTTCAGCTAAGTAAGTTCTCTTGAAGGCATCAGTTATTGAGAGTCTCTTTTTTGAGATGCCAGAGAGATTACTTTCACTGCAAATGCCTGCCCTGTATTATGAATCTCTATCTATTTAGAATGACTATTTTTTAAACAACTTTACCAGAGTCTTGCTGCCTTCTTCCATGGTATTCTTTTTTTTGGTACATATAATACTTGTGATTCTGAGCACCAGGATCTAGGCTCTGAAAGGCATTATCTCCAACATTACTGTTTTAATGTACTTCCTTTACTTAATTGCTGTGTGCAGCTCTGCCATCACATTGCCATCTTGTGCTGATGGCAATTTCTGTTCTTGCAGTGCACTGGATTTCCCAGTTACCCAGTGATGCTGTGTGAGGCAATCTGCCAGCAAAAGGGAGATGTTTCCCCTGGGAGCCTTTAGAAAGCTCTATAGAGGGATGGTGAAGCCAATCTCCAAATGGGTGAGACATACACTTCATTTAGAAGAAAATGCTGCTGCCAGATGATGGGAAAATGCTTTGGACCTGTGTTGGAACATAGAACTCCCAGGTCTCATCTGGAAATCTGTGCATTATTTACAGTGCTGACTGTGCTGTATAGGTAGAAAACAAAGTGAAAAAGCTGTGTTATCCTTAACTCTAAAGCTTGTAAATGAGTGACTCTGCTTTATTAGTAAGTCGTTTATTATTGATCCTTCCTTACAACATTTGACAGGAAAAAGGAATTCTATCTTATGTTACTTCACGTGTTTGTAGCAACAGTTGTGAAACTCTTATGGGCAGAGAGATAAAAAGAAGTAAGGCTTATTCTGAAGGTGATAATGCTATTAGCAGGCACAGAATGGAAATTCAAGAGTGCCTGCCATCCTTGCTGCCTCTCGGAAGTGTTCATGCACATGTTTTTGTTTGGGCTTCCCCACTCATCTTTAGAAAAAAGTGAGGATGAATGAGAATAGCTTTTTGATAGCAGTTCTTGTGTTACTGCTGTGTGTTAAAAACTATCAGTATCAGTCTCAACTAGACATTAACAAATGATTTATCTCTATAAATCTACCTAGTGTTTTTAAAATATGCTTTGATAATACTTAGAGTTTTAAACAGCTGTTATGCTACAAAGACAATATTTCCTTCATCTGCTATTAAGACTGAAAGTATGCAGTGTGAGATCTGAATTTAATATGGCCACACTGAAGTTCTCCTAAATTTAAGTTTTCTTAATGTCATCTTGACCTGTAATAGGAATGTAGTTCTAAAGGCTTTTCTCTGATTAAATTTAATTGCAGCACTGGATCTGACACATTCCTGACTGTTGTACAGTATTTTGCAATAAGTGTTACTTTCCTTGTCAAGGTAACCTTATGTTTAGATAAAATACTGTGCATGAATATATAACTCTCTGCCACTTCTTGCTTATTGCAGATTGCTACTGATATTTTTCTTACAAACCAACAAAACATTTACTAACATAATTTTATCAGTGTGTCTCGCAGCTGTAGAGAGATGGAGACCACTTCACTTGTGAAACAAATCTCCATTCTGAAGTGCAATCTTCACTCACAATACTGATGCATGTGTGAAATGGTTGGTCTGTATCCTCTGCTCGCTGATTCATACTTAAGTTGGCTTTGTGTTCAGCCCTTTTGAAATTCTTGTACTGTTTAAATGTGCCTTAAGTTTTTGAGTTGCTTCATCATTCTCACTGTCCTGGTCTTTAAAACTCTACCTTTAGCATCTCCTCTGCTGTCATCTCTTCATGCTGCTTCTCTGATTATGAAAAAGCCCTTTTGGGCAGAAAGTTGTTGAGCTGGAGTGGGCCAAAAATACTCTCTTGTTTATTCTAGTGTATTGTGGCTTATTCAGTACATGAATACCTTAGAATTACTTGGAATAAAAAAGCAAACAATCCCACAGAACCCTTAAAACTTCTCAGAGGAATACCCAGGACTTGCATTTGCTCTCCAGTGGTGTTCTCAGGAACAGGAACAGATAATACTTGCATTTAGAATAGATGTTCTATTAAGCAGCTGAATTAAACAATGACTGATGAGTTGGCATTGCAGTAAATTGAACTGGATGAAATAGGGAGGTATAGCCTGGGTTTCTATAACATAGCTTGTAGTCACAGTCTGGTTTGAGTTGGTGTTTTATGTGTTGGGAACCAGGAATAATGGCTTTTCAGTGGAGTCCTCCATTGGAACTTGTAGTCACTCCTGAAGCAGTACTTATTCAGACCATGTCAGGAATGCCATGAGAAGCTCCAGTTAAATCTGCTGTTGTAACACAGTGTTCATAACTCTCCAGGAGACCTTCTCAAATTGCAGAATGAGTTTAGTCACTGTCCACCACTACATACTGGAGCAGTGGGGTGTTAATCTCAAAGCTTTGGTAGCAGATACTGTGTAATATAGAGCTCAAAAGAGACTACCTTATGATGGCTGTGGGCTGCTGTTCTGTCATAGCCTCAACCTATCAGCAATCCATACAAGATTAAATATTACTGTTATGCCATACTGTTCAGGATTTGTCTTCAAGAGGCCTTGTTCAAACCCACTGCTATGCTAGTCCTTACCTTTTTTCTCAGTATTGTGAATTCCTGTCACTAGAGTCACTGCCTGCCCTGAATAAATTTGCCTTCTTCATTTTAAGGTCACCTTGGTGAAGGACCAAGTATTGCTTCCTGTTGGTTTGGGATATATTTTTGAGTCTTTGAATATTCCTGAGATTTTTGAGGTATCCCAATTAATTGGATACTTGAGTGAGTTACTTTCCAGTTCTTTCCAGTTACATCTTACACAACAGTCCTGGGCTAATTTTTGTCTTTTTCTTGGAGATGGTCTAAAAACAGTTCATGTTATGGAAAAACTAAAAGATAATCTTGGCAAGATTCTGAGTGGGTAAAACAGCCTGGAAATTGTATCCACCATGAGAGAAGATGCTTCTCCAGCTGGTGCCTCCTCTATTCTGTTTCGTGGGAGTTATATCACTTGCACAAAATATTTCCATAAGTTCAGTCTTCTCTTCCAGCTTCTGTATTTCCCCTTTAAAAAGAGGGATAAAAAGTCAAAGTTATATTTTCATATCATAATGTGTTCACATGCATTTTTTTGACCTACTAAGTTCGTGGGTTTGTGGTTTTTCTTCAGGATCCCATTTAAGCCTTACCCCAGACTTTTGTGCCTTTTTAGCATAGTTGCTGTGACATTTTCTAGAAGTTTCCTGATTAGCACTCACTGCGTACAAAGTGATTTGGAGGTGATGGATGCAACCCCTTGTTTTGCCTCCCTCTTAATTATCTGTATGATGTCAAGCATGAGAGGGAAGCCTGGCTTTGACTTACATGTGTCACTCAAATGTTAATAGCCTTATTACACAGCTCAGCTGGTGGATTGTGTTGTACAGTCCCAGATCCAAACAGGTCTTTCTGCTGAAATGCTTGAAGAGGGTGAATCAGTACTGACAGCCATTTATCTCCCCTGCCAATGCACTTGTTTGTCCATGTTGACCTAATCACTCCAGGGAAGTGTCTGTATGTGTCTGTGTGTTTATGTGGAAGGAGCTGGGGATCTTCATTCAAATTGTTGTTTCAGTAAAACACAATCTTCTTGCTTCCCTAGGGACCCTCAGTTCCTTGTGTACTTTAAAACTCCTCTGCTGGTAAAGCTAGAACTGTGTGTGACTTCTTCCACAATGTACCTTGGAGTACCAGTTTGGAATGAGAATCTCAGTAACTTTAAAAGCATTGATGCCACTGTTCCTTACACATCACTATTGCTGCTTTCTCCTAAGTTAAATATAGAAAATTGCCTATCTAGAGCTGCATGAATTGGTGTTTGTAACCGGCGTGTGACTTGCTGGTGTCTATTACTTTATGCAGATTTAATATCAGTGAATATTACCCCAGGTTCTGTAGAATAGATGCCTATTTTAGGAAGCTTCTGAGTACATTGTACCTGTTGCTCTTCTGCTAAACATATTTCTCTTCACCATTTATGGTCTAAAAGAAGCAAAGTCATGTGAGCTGTGGGATAAACACACATTTAGGTCTCTGTGGCACAGAAGCATGCTGTTGTCATGTGATAATCTTCAGGCAAGATAAAATGTGCCCTTGGCTTTCAGATGTCTCTTGCAAAGGTTTCTCAACACTTGAAGAATTGTGAACCTTATTTTTGGTCGTTGAAAGTGCTTCATCTTCCAAGTAGTTTGCAGAACCCTAATCCAGAACACCAGTTCTGGTTTCATTTCAAATTTTCTGAAGACCTTACTGCATCTGCTCTGTAGTCTGGACATTATGTTCAGATTTCCAGGCTTCTGAGGGGTTTAATGCTCCCTGATGATGTTTTTGGTGTCCACCTTAAGACTATTATGTGTGTTTTTGTTGAAGCTGTGGATTCTGTATTTTCTTTCACACACTAGTAACTTGCTCCTTGTGTTTCCAGGGTAAAGATTGCTGCTGTATAAGATAACAAGTGTGACACCCTGGGTGGACTCATTCTGGTTTTTGGGATGGTTCTAGCATTTACCAGGGGCAGGAGGGTGGCTGCATGTCTTGGAGGGATAAAGTGAGTGCCTCTCATTCATAAAGCACAGCAATGCCCAAACCATGAGTGTGGTCAGAATTCCCAATCCTACAGGTTTACAACTAATTACTTTAAAACACCTATGTAGGTAGTTATTGTAATTTCTTTTCCCATCTTACCTAGATGGGCTTGGGTGTCAGAATTGCTTTCCCTATAGCACAGGAGGGTGATCAGAAAAATTTTAAGTTCTCAGCATAGATGTGTTCAGCTTCATATTGCCCTTGGCTGAAAAGGGCAATATGAAAAAGCTGAGTTCACTTCACAGGAAGGCAAGTAGGACATGGTGCGCAACAGGACAGTAAATTAATTTATTTTCACCACCCTCCTGTTGCATCTTAGGGTGTTCTACAGGACCAGGTAGCTTTGTAGCATCAGCTCCATAATTGCCTAATCAAGTGCCTTCTTTTGGAAAGTTCAAGTAACACCAGTGCTGCTCTTCTCTGAAGTAAGCACTAACTGCACTTAGAAGATTAATTATCTTTAAAATAGGTCCTTGAGAAGTATACAGAAGGATCACATGGGCAGTGCTGCGAGTTAGCCTTAGAAATTGTTGGCACTTGGCTTGTTACCCAACTTCTGGATCAAGCTGGTCTCATCCCTGGTATGCTTTCACTTGTTTACTAGGCGCTTGCCATTTCACGCTGGTATTTTCTTTCCCTGGTATTTTCTGCACATAAGTATCCAGCATGAATAAATAACAGTGGTGCTAAAGATGAGGGCTCCTGTTTTTCACACAGACTGGGTACGATAGAGGCTGGAACTGCGTGGTGGCTTGAATTGAATTGCATGGTAAGGACATAGCAGGGCTTTCAGAGCCCAGCCATCAATGGTTATGTGCTGTAGGGGGTATTGAGAGAAGCTTGTTTGAGTAATTTCACCCGGCATCAGAATTTAGTACTATTTAGTCTTAACTTCAGCTGAATCATATCTGCACTAAAATACAATATATTGTGATTACCTGTTTAGTTTCCACTCATGTTTCATTTGCATTGCTAGTCAAATTGTTGGTATTTGGCATGCTGGGGGTGTGCTGTTGCAAGGTGCACGCTTGCTGTTTAGAAAAAGAGCATTAAGCTAGCTAAAGAACTGATAAAATAATTCTTTGACAGCTGTTGAATCCTTAACATCTCTACTACAACAATACTGATATGCTGTGAGCACCAGCTATTTGCTCCTTGAATGGCTGGGTGGGTCTGTTCTGCATATGTTCTGTATCCTGATGTTTGCAGTGAGGCTGGAAAAACTATTGCAGTGGCACAGGGGCTGGGGCTGCTGAGAGGAACCCAGGTTGTGGGGGGAAAGTGGTTTTTTCACTCTAGTTTTTTGTTTGTTTTTCACCTCTTCTGTGCTCTGGCAGTCTCCTGAACTGTAACCCTGCCTCATGCTTAGAAACATTTGGTTTGTGTCCACGCAGGCAGGTCTGGCTGTGGGTGTTTCTCTAATACCTTTCGTGTGCACCACGCTACCTTCCATATGTCTTGTAAAAAACTGAGCTGGAATCCTCTGGCAAGGTGTTTGTTTAACACTGTGTGCCTAAACAGAAACTTCACTGGCACTGTTTGCTACCTTTATATAAAACTCTACCTTACTGCTTCATAAAATTGTGATTTGATGAATAAGTTAATTCAGTTTCTCACATTCTATTACCATCCAGCAGACAGTTACAATACTCTGGGGTACAAGTGTGTACTAACAATAGCTGACAACTGAATGTTACTCACTTGCAGAACAGTGTGGTCCTAATGCAGGCATTATAGAAACTTGGTTCATTACTTCCCAGCATGCAGAAGCTTCTGGCTTAGGGACCTTAACTCAGGCTGATACCTTTCCATGGAAGTTTTGTGCCACTCTTCAAAGCTGCAAACTTCATTATTCCATCAATTTCAGTGAACAGTTTGCTTAACCCCTTATGAAGCATGTTTTATTATGGCTGTAAAACTTATGTTGAATTAGTCTATAGTTTGGCTTGGTGTTTTTCTGTGTGCTCAAATAATTATTCACAGCATCCTTTATGGATTTTTGCAGCTAAGCCAGTTTCTTATCTGTTTGTATCAAAACTTTCAAAGACCATGTCTGTGAAGTCAATGAAAAAATAGGTCCTGGTTAAAGGTAACTGTGTTTGCATTTATCAGCAATCAGATTTTAAAAACAAGTTAGTCAGTTGGCCTTTGAGAATGCAAGTGGTTTTGCCTTTAGGAAGTTGTTTTGGAAAGCTGTGCCAACTCTATACCTCCCTAGGCTTGCTCATACTAGTGCTCTCTGGCAAAGCAATTTAAGAAATGTCTTGGGCAGGATTTTCATACATCTATTCAGCCCAATCAGAAGCTTCACTTCATAGAGCAATGTATAAATAGTGCAGAGAGTCAAGTGACCATCAGCTGGTCTCAATGGGTTTGACCACTACAGTCACAGGGTCTGAGGTATGCAGGAGCTGGGATCACTGAAAACATGCTTTGCTGCAGAGATATCCTGGCTCTGGAGTAATTATGTAACTGCAGAGGAATTCGTGTGTGTGTGTGAGAATGAGTTTTAATTGGACACCTGTATTTAATGTTGGTTTCACCTTCTGTGTCATTACTGTGGGCTTTTAAAAAAGAAAAGTTGCTGCCTTGATTAGCTTTCCCATTTCGTTAAGTGGTGTGTATTGCAATGCATAGCTGGACTTCACTATTATGCATTTCCTTTATAAACTCTATGCCTGCTTGCTTGAAACAATGCACTGATCTGTTTTACTGAATTCAGAACTTAAGACATAATGGCTCTTTGCCTAAGTTCATATTAGGTAATTAGAAGTTCTTGGCATGCTTGGTAAATGCTGAAATTCCATTGTGTTGTGCATTAGGCATGGGGAAATATTTCTTCAACTGCAGTGCCAGTGCACTAAATTATGTGTTTTGGCTGTCCCTGGTGATGGCTTTATTAAAGCTCAGCGAAACTGTCAGCTCTGGACTTGCAGGGATGCTGGCTTGCTTTTGTTTGGGAAGTTTCTGAAGCCAACATCCAGGTAATGACTTTTTAAAAATTATTTTTATTTTTATTAAAAGCATCCAGCTTCCCCACTTATAAATATCACAATGTGGATTCTAAACAAATTAGTAAAATGGCACCTAATTCTTTGTGGCTAGTTCACTTGACACCTGTGGCTGTGCTGTCCAGGATGACATTTTACCAAATTCAGCAACTTCATGGAAAGAATTATTGTCCAAACACAAGTAATTGGTATTTCCCTTCTTCCTTCACCACCCATCAAAGCATTTGCACTGAATAGCTTCCCCCCCACTTTCATTACAGTTTTTAATGCTTGTACAGTGCCATCCCTGTTCTTAGAATGTATTAGTCCATGATGTGACTCTCACAGCAGAGCTGTTTGATGAGAACCTGTTTGTTCCCCTTCCTGTCAATTCCACAGCTAGACCTTTGGTTTTAAAAGTTGTTTAATCCAAACCAGAAAAAGAATGGTGGCTTAAATATCTGTTATGTTTCTGGCCCTGATTGATGCACTTGAAGATCATTCAATTATATTAAACATACCTTGATTCAGCAAGTAAAGGTGTGAGTCTGTTAGGAGGTGATTCACAAGTTTTCTCCTCACCTGCCTTTGTATTTAAGGCACAGCACACATCCAGCAGGTTTTTTCTAATTTTAACATGATATGATGATGGGCTCAGTCGCCTCTTGCCTTTTTTTGGCAATAAACCTTTATATTAGAACAGTTCACCAGTGTCAGAAGCTTAGCCTGTTGGATTTAGATGATGACAGATGGTGGCTTTTTTTTTCAGTAACTTGGTATTTCTTGCTTTCATCAAGCAGTGAGACTTCTGTCTGCACAAATACCAAGCCCAGGCACTGCTCAGGATTATGGCACAGCTCAAGGCTTCAGGTTGCATATGTGCAAAGAGCTCCTGCATCTCTGAGGTGTTCACAAGCCTCCTCTCTTTCCCTTCCTGCAAGAGAGTGAATTTGAAGTGACCTTTTCCTGGTTAGGGCTGGGATAGAGTTGGGTGCAGTGCATATCCTCAGAAGTCTGGGGGAACTTCAGAAATCTGGTGGTCCTTACAAAGCACCCCTCAAGAGCTGCCCCTCAGCATCACTGCCCTAAAAAGAGAATGATGTCTGGGTTCAAGGCTCTGCTCATCCCCTCACCTCCCTTTTCCTCTTTCAGTTGCAAGGTCTGGCTGAAACTTGCAAATGATGGAATAGTTGATACTGTAACAAATGAAGAGATTCTTCGTTAAAATAATTTTAAAAAATCTAATTTAAAAATAACATTTGTACTACCCAGAGTCTTGTAAAGCTGCTGTCTGAGCCTCTTGGCCTCTCCTTGAAGACACAGTGAGTGCCTTCTCTGGTTTGTTCCAGAACCTGCTGGACTGAGGATCACAGGGGAGATATTTCCTCTGAGTGGCCTGAAGTGCCTGTGGTGGCAAAGCTCTGTCCCTTTGTGGAATGACCATTTCCCTTCTGAATGCTGCCCTGGCTGAGAGGGAACTGGGAGTGTTGTGCTCTGAGGCTGGGAATGGCTCAGCTCTAGGCTGCAGCACTGTGGCAATACTGCTGTGGGTTATGTTGGCTTGTCTTGAGGAGGATTGAAACCAGGCAAGGGTGGAATTATTGCCCCCAGGAGGAGGGAGAAGTGGACAGGGTGCAGTGGATGAGTTGGGCAAATCACTGAGGTGAGTGCCTGTGTTCAATTCCAGCTTCAGTGCCACTGCTTTTGGGTCTCTGGTACCTTTTCCTGGGAAACCTCTCTGTTGTGCAAGCCCCAGAGGCTGGTGTTTGTAGTGTATAGGGGCTAAATAATGTTTGTTCATCATTAGTAAGTGCTATTTGTGAAACTCTATTGTGGAAAAGTTCAGCAGGGCACACATGGTTCTATTACAATGGGGGCATAGTGACTACCACTCTTTTCCAGAAGTATCTGGACAGCAAGCTGTTCTCTTATTTCCTTTCCAATAGGCCAGTCTTGAATCACTGCTGATATTGCTATAATATAATCAAACACTAGTGGTAAAAGTGCTCAAAAAAATTATTAAAAATACATAAAAATTCTTGCAGTCAGTTATGGTCCTGGGTTTAAAAAGGAAAAAAAAAAATCCACTTGGCAGGCTGATGACAGTGTTAGAATACTCTGTCATTGAAGTTGAAAGTCTTCCCAGTTCCCAGATAAATGTTTTATTTAAACAAATACTTGAAATATTTAACAAGCAGTTCTAACTTGATGGGCATTTTTCCTTTTTTTTTTTTTTTTTTTTTTTTAAACCAATAACGACTTATTTCTTGCAATGAAAATCTTAACACTTAAAGACTTCAAGGAGTTTCCCAGAGTACATTTCAGGCACCACTGGAAGTTCAAGCTAGGCATGGATCCACTGGGATTTTCTCAGATGTGCTGCACTGTGCCAGGGCAGTTCCTGAGCTGGCAGAGAGGAGCCAGGAATTTCTTCCCTTAACTACAGAGATGAAAGGGTTTCAAACCACCATGAATGAGAGTTTTTTATGCAAGGGCTTGACATGCTGGGCTGCTTTCTAATAGAAATAGAAACTAACTCTAAGCATCTTCCCTCCTCTCTGCTAAATTACACAGGAGTTGTACTTGTTTCCCCACTGCAAGGTGGGATACATTTTCCCATTCCAGGCTTACCTCTATGCCTGTAAATTTATTTACTGAATGCCCTTTCTGACAGACTAAGAGCAGCGTGGTTTTGCATAATTCATGTGGTTGTTTTCTTGGCATTTTGTACAATATTGTTGGAGTATTAAGAAGAAACTTGACATGACTTTGGTTCTGCTATTATTCTACATCACATTTGTGAGCAATTCTTATTATTTGCTTTTTGGGGGCAGGCCTTTAGTAATACATGGGGATGAAACAGTTTATTTCGGAATAAAGATGTAGGAACACTGTGAGTGCTTTTTAAATGTAAAAGCCAAAGACTGCACACCTGAGGTGACTGCTCTGGCAGCACACTGTTCTGTTTGCTGTCCACAAGAATGATACCAACGATGGAAAATTCTTTCTTTACGAAGGCTAATCTACAGAACTCTTTCATGTACTGATTTTAATTGTTTTTCCTGATTGTTTCTGCAGGTCGTGTTGGATTAATGCTGTGGATCAATCAACCCAGGACCTGTAGCTGCCTATCAGTCGCTCAGTAGTCAGTGTAGATTCTGTCTTTACAATCAGCAGCTACATCTGGCTACTGGGTCTCTGATGACATCTCCTATCTCCTATCTAGACTTTTTGTTGGATTTGTGTCTTCTCTCCTGGGTGCAGAGCAAGTTCACAGTGCAAACAAGTTCATGCCTGAGGTGTGGCCCCAAGTAAAGGATTGGATATCTGTTGGATCTGCTTCACAGTGGGAATCAGATTAAATACCTGGATGCTGCGGATTGGAAGGCAAAAGCCTTTTCTATGGCCTGGTCATGGGGTTTACAGTAGTCAAACTGGTGAGAATATTTGTAAATTTGAGCTTAGAAGATAGTTGGAGTTCACTTCTTTTCAGTGAAGGATCTTTAACCTCTCCTGCAAAGGGAAGGTGTTGAAGGTGTTCAGGTGTTGAAGCTGATTGCATAACTATGGTGTGTTAGGGGAGGAGATGTACTGTGAACTGGGATGTGCATAGCTGGTTTTTATCAGTTCTGTGTGAAGACTGTCCAGGTTTGGGGCATGAACCTGGCATACAATGTAGATTTCTGTGTTTGTTAAGCAACAGCTACATTGTCTGCTGGGTTTCCAGCTGCCTGGAAATACAAAGTGGAGGGTTATCTACACTATTTCTTTTTTTGGGTCAAGTTACCTCCTTTATGTCTCTGAGGAAGACAATGCAATTGATGTCCAGTTGCTGCCTCCCCCTCTGTTCTGACACAAGGGATCCAGCTGGTGTCAGCTAGAGCTTGGAGACAGGGTAGGTCTGAAATAAGTTAAGAAAATAAAACTTCAAGGGATTGAAGTGTGGAGACAACGGAGCATGAGTAGATGTCAGGCAGAAGCTAGTGCCTGCTGGCTGAATAACCATTAGTTTCCCTTGGTAATGGTGCTTCACTTCTTATTTTATTTTTAAATCTTCAGATGGAAAGCTATACATGTATGGTATAAAGTTATGGAATTATTTTTGGAGAAGGGAGTAGTAGGGAGCTATTTATAGGTCTGACTTGGTTTTTTCGTTTGTTTTTTTGGGGATTTTTTAAAGTGTGCTGTGTATAGCGTGACTTATATACAGAAAATGCCTAGAAATAATTGGGGAGGAATAACATAATGTCTTGAGTGCTGATTCCAGCTGGATCTCTTGTCACTTAGTGGCACCAAACCTAATGTGCTTCACTTGTGCACCATATCCAGCCACAGAGTGAGAAAAAGGGCAGTTTCAGTTTGAGAACATTGGGCCTGGAATAGCAGGGGACCTCTGTCCTTCCAGAGCTGGTCTGCAGTCACAGCAATAAATGGGGAAGCTTCTACATCACATGTCAGTGCTGTTAACCCTTCACTGGGGAGCCCTGGGCCATTTCCCATGGAAATCAGGACAGTTGTGATGGCTGCTCAGAGTGAAGGAGTGGATGGTTTGGCTAAGCTTGTCTGGCCATTCATAGGTGATTTTAGATCAGCATCCAGAATCCTTCCTCTGCAAGGGCAAGACTCAGGAGGCTGAAGGGCTCCTAAGTGAGTGCTCCTGTTAAAAATTCTGTATTTTGTTAAAAATAATAAAACTTCTCATGCAAAGAACTGTGTGTCTTTTCTTGTTTGCTACATCAAACTTAGGTTTTCACCAGGTTTTTAGGATCTATGAAGGGACTATAAAGCTGTTTATTACAACTGTCAACCTGACTGTTCTTATAAAATACATGTTTAGTTATGCATTTGTACCTTAAGTAAAAATGTACAGACAATTGCCAACAGCTAATAGCTGATACAAATAATCACTCCCTATTGAAATAACTGGATTATCTGGATAGATTTGAAAACTGCTTGTTAAGGCTGAATAAGTATTCATCCATTGCTTTATGTTGCTTTCCTCAGTGCCAGTCTGTTGATATCTGGATCTCTGATATTGCAGAATTGGTAGGGACTTTGATACAACTGAGTCTTTTTCTTAAATTAACTGTCACTTTCTCAATGCTGCTACTGATGTTTCATTCCATATAACCTCCCGAGTTCTGACCAGCATATGCACAATGTTCCTAAAAGTGGTAATAAGTTTCTCTCTGCAGTGTTTTTGTGGCTCATTTAGCTTCAGCAATATTAAGATATCAGCAGCTTTTACAGCATTGCTTTGTTCCTCTGTTTATGGTTGTCCAACTCAACCCTTAAGGACTCGTGTCAGAATAAGGTATGTCTGCCCCAACTGAGTATATGACAAACACATAAAGAATTGGAGAGCAGATCAACCTAATGTTTAGCATCAAGTCCCTCTCCTATTCAGTTTCAGTTCCCCACTGTGTTTCAGTTAAACTTGCCATGTTGAAATCCCCTTTGTGGGCAGGTACTTCTGGTTCCTCTTATTTTTCTGTCATGCTGTTTGCTTTTGTATATGGACACCTTTAAAATAAAAAAAAAAAAAAAAGGGAAAAAGACCCACATACTTTCCTCTGTTACTTTAATCTGAGGTTCTTTATTTTCAGTTTCTGTGTCTAGCATAGCTAATGGAAGCATGTAAAAGTGGTTACTCTTCCTATTGTGGTATTTATTTTTTCAGTTCTGTATGGATTTCAGTGAAACTGGCATAAGTGCAAGACCCTTCCTTCCTTTCCCCTCCTGAGGGTGCCTTACTATTCTGGGTTAAACTGCTGCTAACTCCTTCAGCTTCCATGAAAGACGCTGGATCTTGTGCCATAACGTTTTCCACCTGCTCAGCCTTAGTCAGGTGCTCAGAGTTTACATTTTCTTTGTGCTTTTGCTCCCAACTTCATCCGTGGCTGTATTTTCATGATGCTTCTGTGCTGTGATGCTCAAGAGTGTGAGACCTGATTGAGGTGAATGTTGTTTCTCACTCAGGAAAGTGAGACCAAGGCTCTTGCCTGGCTGGAGCTGTCCCTCTGTTCACTGTGAGGGTGGTGAGGCTCTGGCACAGGTGGCCCAGAGAAGGTTTGGGTGTCCCTGGATCCCTGGAAGTGTTCAAAGCCAGGATGGATGAGGCTCTGAGCAACCTGGGAGAGTGGAAGGTGTCCCTGCCCATGGCAGGGGGTGGGACAAGATGACATTTAAGGCAGTAAATGGTGAGAGCACAACTGCTGAAAATCTTGGTTATAAACCTTCAAAATGCAGAGCTTGGAGTTTGTCATTCAGACTTGATTTCCTCCAAATGCCCCCTCTTTCCTGCCCAAGCAAATAATGGGAACTAAGATAATCGTGGCAGTTGGATCTGTTTGACCTGGTAGAGTGAAGAGGCTCACAGCACTTTCCTAACTTTCTATTTTCAATTGCATCTCAGTTTATGTAATATCTTCCCACACTGATATTTCTTCCCATCCTCTGACTTGCTTTTAGAATTGACTTGAATATCTATTTAAATCTTAATAGCAGGAAGAACAATATTTTTACTTTCTGGCTCCAGATAACTGCTAGGAAAGCCTTGCTGCCTACTATTTCTCAATTCTGTGACAAATACTTCTGTAGACTCTAAGCTTTGTTTTCCTGGCTATGTTTATTCTTTCTATGCAAATCAAGATTGAGAGGATACATTTAGCCCAACCTTGATGTCCTTGCAGCATATCCTGCCACATTAGTAGGATAGAAAAAAATACATTCTGTAAGTTTCCTAAAAAACCCAAAAAACAGAAAAAAAAATAAACCCCAAACAACCTTGTAGTCATTGAGTTTCTGAAATGGCAATAACCAATATAAAACCTGAGGCAGGGACACCAAAACCCAAAACTATGATTTCTGTAGAACAGAATAATGAATGGATTGCTTTAATTGCCTAAAAGTGTGAACAGCCATTCCTAATGGGAGAGCTGCATCCACTGCATAGGTGGCTTGTAATTAAACTATGGAAACCTGTAATTTGGACTTCTGTTGCTGTCCTGAGGAACTGAGCAGATTCCCTGTCTTGTGCACAGCTGCTTTTGGGGAGTGTTTGGCTGTGGCTGTTTTATTCCCAGCTCCACTCAGCACAAAGGAATTCCCTCAAGAGTTACCTGTGGAAGGTCAGGGCAGAAGGAAGGTGTGGAGGGTTTTAGAGCAGTCTTTTGGAGACCTTCCAGCAGGCACATTTTTGTTCCCTCAGCATGAGCGAGCATTTTCCAAAGGCATGAACACACCTGGGACTCCTCACCAGAAGTGCCCTCTTCACGATGTGCTTTGGTGTCTGACTTGAGTGATGTTGGTGTGCTCGTGCATTTTTACTGTGAATATCCCCCTGGCATCCTGAGCTGCTGCTTCAGGCAGGTGGAAGAGCCCTGGGTCCTTGATCAGATATCTCTGGGCATTTCTCAGAGGGTCACAGCACAAATCCTGTGGTACAGAAGTGCTGCAGAGGCTGTGTGCCTGTGGGGTTGTTTGTGCTGTGATGTGCTGGTTTGTACAATAAACTGACAAACGAGGCCTTGGGTGTGGGTGTTTGCAAAACAAAACTCTGCCAAAGAGGTGTTTAGCTTAAGTGGTCCTTGGCGTTGGAAAGCCTTGCAATTTCTGAGTCTATTCCGTCCCTGACGAGCCAGCTACTCGTAAAAGCAGTAAACCAAAACTGTGGAAAGCCTTGAGAATCCAGTTTAATACTGACGTTTTTCTCCTGCTGTGTGGCTTTACAGCTCCTAGTTGTAGCTCACAGAAAATGCTGAATTGTTTTAGGAGGCCACTCCGAGGCAGTGGCGTGGCTCTGTCTGGCTGTCTTTGTGTACAGCAGCGAGTTTTAGTCTGAAGGCTCTGAAGAGCAGTTGCTGCTCCTCCACGTTAGCAAACTTTATCCTTTCGAGTTGGTAGTTTTTCTATCTGCTCTGAAAGTCTTGTTCCGTGGGTTGCTAAGTAACAGCCGCACGTATTTAATTTGCCATGTGCTCTGAATGCCAGTCTTCCATGCAAAACACCTTTCCAAAATTAGTGTCTGTCAAGCTCCTGAAAGGTAGTGGTGCTGTGATGCAAGTCAATCATGTTGCCTGCTGTAGGTGTTAATTCTCCCATCTAAAGACACTTGCAGAATCACTAATATGGTGAATCTCCAGTTCTTTTTAGCTACAAGAAAATGGTATCTTCTGAAATACTTGCACACTAATTCCAGAAAGAGAAGTAAATGGCAGGAGGCACATTTATAATATCAATGTGTTCATTGATATCAATTTGATAACAGATCCTTTAAAGCTTGGTTTTATTTGGAGTGCAGAGTTCTGAAGGGACCTGGACTGAATCATTAGGTAATTTTCCTGTGCCTCAAGGCTGGCTGACCGATGCCTGGGTAGGTGCTGAGGATTTTAGAGGGGCAGGCATGAAGATGGGAGGGAAGGGTTGATGAGGAGTGTAGGAAACTTACCCTTTCTTTTAACCTGTTTTATCTTATAGAAGGAAGGATTTGATCTACACCTTCTCTTCCCCCACCTCTAGAAATTCACTGTACTGTTCCACTGGATATATGTGCTATACTAGACACTTGAAGTATTTTTCTGCCTATTTGCCTGTGAGTGTTCCCTGGTTGCTTGTATAGTCTAGGCAGGTGGGCTGAGCCTGTTTTGAGAAGAATATCAACAGCTGAAGAGGGCACTGTGAATGCTGAAACCAGGAGCTGCTGTTCCTTTCCTTAAGTGAACCTTCTCCGTTTCATGGACTTCACACAGCAGTCTTGTACACTTCCATGGAGCAATGAGGTAACTCTGAAAAACTGCAATTATATATAAAACATCCACACAAAAGACATTAAAATCATGCCAGCACAGCCAAAAATACCAGAACTTTGTAACTGCAGCAACAAATAATCCAAAAATGAATGAATGTGAAAGTAAGCAAACCTGCCACAGACTTTTGTAACCTCTGTAAGCCCAGGCAAGTGCTGCAGAGCACTGTGGCAGCATTTGTGTGGTTACTGCAGAAGAGACTCATGAGGTTGTATAGGATTAGGAATTGCAAAAACCCTTCTTAATGTCTCCCTGTATTTACTTACAGACAGATTAGCTGGCTAAAGGTGTGAGAATGAGTCCTACCTGTTGCTGACTGGCCACTCTGCAGTGCTTTGCAGAAAGTTCTTGATCCTTTCTGCCACCCAGCTCCTCCTGGCTGTGACAGCCACCCCGGGGTGTGACTTGCCTGCTGATGGATGTTTTAGCTGCTCTCAGTTATTGCTTTTGGTCTCATTATCAGTCCCCTGAAACTTTTATGCTGTTCTCAAAGGCTATAGTGGTACTCCACTTTTTCCTTCACCTACGGTGAATAATGCTGAAAAAAGGATTTGAGGTACTGGTTAGGAGGTATTTCAGAAGCCAAATTTTCGTGGAGGATTTTCACCTCAAGTGAACTTTCTGGTAATTTAGAAAGACATGGATTTACATGGTGGAATAGGCTGCCAAGCTCCTGGGTTTCTTTGTGTTTAGCAGTGTTACGAAAAACAAAACCATTCCAGTGGCCAAACTCCCTTCAGTTCTCCCCTAACAACAAGGACAGTGTGATTTAATGTGTTCTCTTGGATTCAAACTTCTGCTGTGTTGTGGGGTCACAAAAGAAAGCTGCTGTCCAGAATACATGTTCTGAGTGCATGGAATCTTCATCTGCCCATAACATCCCTGTTTTGCTGATGTGGAGTTGGGGCACAGTGAAGTTAAAGGCCAACCTTTCTCCCTCCTCTCCATGTGAAAATCAGGTTTGAATGGAAGTCTCTGAAATGCTGCATCTCCTGAGATTCTCAGCCCTGAGGGAAAAACCTGCAGAGAACCAAAAGTCATTGTTGTCTTTATTTAAGACAAGTTGGAAGGCAGAGGAGAGGATCTGAGTTTTGGAAAGCTTTGAATGCTGATCAGAAGGGAGAGCTCATGTCTTTAATGACACAGCCTATATAAATATGAATATAACCCAGGGGGTGGGAGACCCAAATTTATTACTTGTGGAGTGTCCTGACCCCTAAGTTTTAGACTTATTGGCAGCAGAGGGATGCATTCCTCAATAAAGTAACATTGCTCTGCTGAAAAGAAATGGAAGTTCAGACACCCAAAGAGTGGAAACAGCTGTGATTTGGTGGTCAAAGGAGACATGACTGAAATAGAGGTAAAAAACCTGCTCCCTAGGACTGCTGGGCATGGTGATGGAAGAGCTCCTGGGAGCAGGACAGTTACAATGGTGTTTTGCTTCTCAAGGACCTCCCCCCATCAGTGCATTTTGTTTTCACCTCTGTTAAAGGACACAATGAACTTGGTCCCAGTGTTTGTAGTGAGAGAGAGCACAGGACTGGAATCTTTCTTTCCTTCTGTTCTCTCGTGGTCCTTTGAACTTTGCTACTTACTCCTTGCCCCAGAACAACCAAAATGGGAGTTATGACTGATCCCCCCCCTCCAAATTTGGGAGGTACAAGAGACTAAACCTGAAAATTCATCAGATTTTTAGTCAGTTAAAAAACCTAAGTGAACAACAATATTAATTTTGTCTGAGTCTTATGCACCACAGAGTCTCAAGAAAAGTTAATATGAAGTTCTGACCTCAGCAGATAATGCTGCAGGGTGTCCTCAGACACAGCTGATGCTTTGGCTGTGCATAACTGGGACTCCAGGAGCTTTAACTGGAGTTTGATAGGGCCTGGTGTACAAAGGCAAGCACCTCTATAGCTGTTCATTAAGTGTAATACTACCAGAACAGGAATATAAATTCTCAGAAAGGGATTTAAGCACAGATAGATACTTCCTTGAGTGCTGTGTTGACATTCATTGTTTATCTGTTCAGACTAGTCATATTTGGAAACACTGTTCTATTCTGACATATGACTTTTCCCAGGAGCAGCAAGACTCACAGCGAAGATTTCACAATAAAGAAAATTCTGTTCCTCTTTGTGGGAATGTTATAGTAAAGCCATGACAACTCATTTGGCATAAGATTATTTTGTTTTCAGCAAGGATTCCCCCTCCCCCCCATCCCTACACATTTTTGATGCGTTTCCATGTGTTGGAGTTTTGTTTTGGTTTTTTAATGTCTTTTTTTTTTTTTTTTCTTCAGGAGGGTGGGGGTGGATCATTTTACATTTAGCCTCCCAGCCATCCACTTAGAAACCAAGCCAGGCAATAGGTATTAAGATCCCCAGTCCAGGCTTGTGTGTTTTGGTGTCACCACCAGCAGTGGAGTTGCTCCCAATTTATGTGAACAAGTTCAGCATCAATCCCTTGGGATCTGCTAGGCTGGTGCAGCACAGGGATTGCACATCCCACCCCAGGCAAAGGGGAGTGATGGTGTGAAATACTGAGAGGTGACACAAACTCCCAGGCAGCAGCTTAAATGCTAGGTAGCAATTCCAAACCTACACGACTGGAAAGACTGAGTGAGGCCAGGAAAAATCAGACACCTGTATCATTCCCTGGCTCAATGCTGATGCCATCTAAGTCCAGGGTGTATTTGGAAGTCACTGGTACTTCTGGAAGTTGCAGTTCTTCTGATGTCTGATCTCCTTGGATTTTTGTTTAACTGCAATGCACAGTGTTGAAGTGGAAATTATTTTTACCCTGTTACACCAGATCTTTTCCCAAAGTACAAGGCTAATTAACCAGGTTTCAGTGAGTTACACTGGCTATGACAGTCTAGCAGCTGAAAAGTCATTAGGCTTTTTTGCAACCTTCCCTGGAGATAAAGTGGATATTTTGGGCAGAATACACATATGGTGAAATCTGGTCCTCAGCGTAGTTCTTGGAAATCTTCCTCATGATCACAGTTTGCACCCACCTAAAATTCCTAAGTTATAAAGAGGGCAGCATTTTCCTACCTCAGTGTTTAATGCCCCATCCAAACTCCCTCACTATGTATTTAGGAGCTGGAAGAACCACAGGGTTGCACTTTCAAAGAAGAAAGGGGAAAGACGGGAGGTTTGCAAAGATGTGATTTTGTGAGGACAGCAAATAAAAACCCAGTGGCATTGCCAACACTTGGGAAGCATTTCTGAAAAAGCTGGTAGGCCAGCCTGAGCCTGAATGTGTTTGCTGCATGTTGCTGAAACTATAGTTCAGGTTATGTTGCTGTTACTATTCTAAACCCTAGGAAGTGGGTGTTTATAAGTGCAGTCAACATTCCCTCTGAGCAAAAAGCTGGCCTTAAAAGGGAGTTGTCCCAACAGCAAGAAGGATTATTTAAAGAAAATGCTGAATTTTTGCTGTTCAGAGAAAAAAAAAGAAGCGGAAGCAAACCCAGGGATGGAATATTACAGTGTTGCCCACACACAATTTTTCTTTTCTTTAGTGGCTTTTATCCAAAAGCCATTCAGTACAGCCAGTGATCATTTGTGTTGAAAAATGAGTGAAATGCCTTTTTTGCACATTTAATTACCTTGTTTTGTTTAATTAGTTAAAATTACAGCAGCAAATGCACAGAAATGCATTGTCACTGGTAGCATTACAGTATTTCACTTCTCCCAGTCCCTGAAGTCAAGGACAGGCTCCTGGTGTTTCACCTGCACCTCTGTTTTGTTCAGTAGCTCTGTAACATTTTGCTGCAGCCCTGGAGGGAGATGGCAGTGAGTCTGCCCAGGGGATGCCCTCCCAACCTGCCACTGGGAGAGAGGAATGCTGGCCTGAGGTGAGCTGGAAGGCAGGAAGGAGGTGGGCATGGACAGTCCTGAGCCTGCAGGAGCCTGCTGAGACAGCTGCCTCCAAGCAATTGGACTCATAGTCCAGTAAACCCTGCTCCAGACCTGGCTTTATTTAACACCATTAATAAATCGCCATTTCCAGACATCTCCAGTTTCCGTGACATCTACTTTTCTGCTTTCAGGTCTGATGCTTTCTGTCCCTTTTAATCTTTCTCTCACACCTCCCCTGCACAGGAATATTCTTAAGGCACCAACTCATTGATGACAGAAAGCGAAGCTGCTGCTGGGATTTCTCGTTCATGACCGGAGTTTCTTTCCCTCCTCAGCTGCTGTTTGTGGCAAGATGCTGGCACTTTCTGTCAGCTTCTTCTGGGTTCCTTGACAAATTGGGTGCTTTCAGAAAAATCAAGTGCAGTGCTCCAGTGGTGTGGGTGTGCATATATTTATCCACCCAGATATCACTAATGCACATGTGCTGTGTGACAGGGGGAAGCTGAGGAACATCTGCACAGGATAACCAGCACTTAAGTCATGTGCAGTACATGCATTACAATCCTGGCACCTGCAGTTCTCTTAACACGAGATCTCTCAAGTGAAACTTTTGAAGAAAATCATGCTTTGAGCCCTTGTGATTGTGAAGCAGGAATAACCCCTTTTTTTTTCCTTTTGAGACATTAAATGAAAAAGAAAATCCTCCAAACTGTGACAATAAATGAAAAAGAAAAACCTTAAAACTATAACAACTTATTTTAAAATGTATTGAGAAACACGAGGAGGCAAAGAAATGAGGCAAGATTTCTGCAAAGAGGGCTGCAGTCGGACCATTTGTACTGCACAGTGTGAAATGCATGCAGGGCTCCTCGTGTCTGCGGGTTGCAAATCAGTCCCTCATCCCCTGCCTCCTGCCACTCCAAACGGAGCTTGCATCCAGATTGTTTAGGTTGTGTTCGCCAGTGAATCTTCTTTTCCACAAAAAATAGAGGAGAGATTCAGCAGTTTGTGCTCACCAAGGAGGGCAGAGCATTCTGCAGCGCCAGCTCTGGCACTGCCAAAGCCGGGACAGGCTCACATGTCTCAGCCTTACTGTGGTCTCGTTGTGCTTTGGCTGCAGCTCACTGAACAGGATGGTTCTAGCAGACAGGACAAAAACAAGGTGAAATGCAGCCAGGGTTACACAGCTGACCTTGGTAAACTGCTGCAATTAGAGCTAATTTGATGTCTCACTCCTCTGTGCCATCTTTGTATCACGGTGCCACTTGGCTACAGAATGATGCTGTGGTTGGAGCTCTTGGGTCAGGTTGAAGGAGCATGAAAGAACATTTGTGCCTGTGCATGGAGGTTTCTGTCTACACTGGTTTAAGCTTTATAAACTTTTTTTTTTTTTATGCTGGTCTGCCCATCAGAGCTCATCGTCATGTTTGTTATTCCCCCAAACCTGTGAGGGTGAGGACTGGTAAGCTGAAAAATACCACTGAACAGAGAAAAAGTCACAGGCAAGAAACTCCTGGAAATGTGGACCTCTCAAAATATTTTCTCCTTGAATATTCAAAGTGAGGACATTAAGGTGGAGAATTTGGGGGAGGACTGCAAATTTCCTGTAGTAACTCACAAGGGGCGAGTTTGGAAGTGCTACATCGGTTCCACTCTTTTATGATCAATTGTGATGTAAATGCTGATGGCTGCCTAACAGGCAAAACAAAGTAGGGAAATGATGAGTCATTTGTACTCTTAGCTTGTCTGAACAAGTAATGTGCAAGTCAAGTTTCATTTAAGTGCAGCAGAACTTTTCCCCCAAGGATTATCCTCACAAGCCAGGGCAGTGGGAGAGCAAGGAGGGCTTTGGATTTGCAGCCATGGATCCCTCGAAGAGACAATTTCCATCATGCCAAGACTGCCCAGCTTCAGTGCCCATTATTCTAGAGACACTGAAATGCATGTGGCAACAGCCTGCACTGGAGCATGTTGTGAAACATGAGGGGAATTTTTTCTGTTGCTCTTCAAAGGCCATGATCATATTTCTCCTGATGTGGGAGGATATATATCCTCCTCATGGAGAGAAAGCACCTACAGCTCTCCAGCAGCTGGGAAGGGCTGGCTGGCTGCCCTTGCCATCCAAGAGGTTCAAAGAAGACTCTGTCTCACTACCCTCACACCTCATCCTGCTCCCAACTGCAGCTCAGATGGCAAAAGCACCTTTAATATTTGCCTTCTAAAGCATCACCTAAATTCTCTCTCTGTTGATTGATTTATGTCCTATTGGTTTGGAGGTTTTTTGTATGGTTTTTGTATGGGTTTGGGGTTTTTTTTTAATAAACGAAGATCCATTAGTAAAAGGATTTTCTTCAGCAGCAGAATACTTCCCTTCTCCACAAAAGGAGGGATGTCTAGATGGGTAATCTAAGATACACCACTCATTAGGAAGTTGGTAGCACAGCTCCCAGTGACTTCAGCAAACCCAGGAAGGAAACCCAAAGCTCATGGAAATCTCCAAAGGTGTCTGTGGTGCAGTAGCATGAACCTGACTGTGACATCCCTGGTAAGTGTCCCCCATCTGTTGCTCAGAAATGTCCTTTTCCTGGCAGCTGTTCTGAAGGCTGATGTGAAGCCAGGTCCAAGCTGCCTGCTGTCATCTGCTGGGATGTTATTGAAATAGATGCATGGGAAACAAGTCGTGGTTGTTCAAACCAGCCAGAAATTGGGGGAAACCAATTTCAGAAGCCAGGGTGCTATATATATGTTTATATATAGCAAAGGTACAATCCTTTGAAACTGCAGTGAATAGGATACAGTTGGAAACATGCTGCAAAGGGAACAAGAACATAGTCTTGCAGTTTTGAAAACTACTGTTTGAATAAGTAATCCAGTTCCCAATTCAGAACTAAAATAGCCTTCCTGTTAGTGCAGTGCTGCAGTCTGTCACAGTTGGCAGCGAGAGTTTTCCCTTTTGGTTGACTTTAGGTTTAAGTAATAATAAGAATATGCCTGAAGTGCAGTTTCTTTTCACAAAAGTCCTTTTTTTGCACATTATTTATTAAAGGGTGGCCCCATCATTTTAATGTTGTACAGTTACATGTTTTGGTAAATTTCCACCTGTAATATGAGGTGCCATTTGAAACACAAGTGTGTTTTCTACCTAAGTTTTGGTAAATGAATCTTGTACATCTGCTCTCACTCCCAGAAGGTAATTTTGTACTTAATCACCTGGCCAATAAAGATTAAAAGTCTGATTCAAATCTTTCTTACAAGCGGTGGCATAAATCAGTAGGAGCATTACTGACTTCAGGCTTTTTTTTTTACTTCTGATTAAACTACTAAGGAAAACTTTAATATTACTTAAAGAAAGCAGATGCCAGGTAAAGCAGTGGGAAATGTCCTATTATTCAGTTAATAGGGCTTCAGTGAGTCAGTCAAAGGCTCCTGGAACAATTTAGGAAAATTTGACTGAGGAGCCCCGGGAGGTTTGGATGGTCCCAGTGTCACTGAGCAAGCATGTACACTCAACCAGCAAAGCACCAGGGCACGTGAGTGGCAGAGAGCTGCTCTAAACCACATCTGGGGATTTCTCTGAACATGCATTTCCTGAGGCAGAGCTGCAGTGTCGACTGTGGGGCAAGAGATGGGTTTTAAAGCAGCAGGAATAATCAGGAGTGTAGCTGATCCCAAGGTGAACCAGGAGCAATGCAGCAAGGAATCTCAGCCAGCAGTGTTCACACGTCTGAAATAGAAAAGTTCACAGGAAAGATTGCAGAGATCAGTGTCCAAGCAATCCTGTGCATGATGTATCAGTTGCTCATGAAGGGAAGCACTTCTCTTGCTGAATTCAGCCAGACGTGTGAAACAATCCATCAGATTTCAAGTGAGCGGTTGGATGGATTAAACACAAATGTAATTAGCTTTTCCTCTTGTGCTTGATGCTTGTCATTTAAACTGATGAGGAAGCAGGAGAGAGCTCTGCTAAAAGCCTACTGTATTACACTTGTGAAAAATGCCTGGCTGTTCTGTTTTTAGACTGCTCCATAGCTGTAATCTCGAGCAGCCAATAAGGAACTTTACCATCAGCAAAGCTAAATAAGAACAACCTAATCATTGTGTCTTAGCGTTTTGCTTATTGCTGAAAAAACACAAAGTGCTCATATTTACTTGTGAAGGATCTAGAGTGCACTGTGGGCTCCCGTGACTAAAGGAGCTGTCCTCCAGTGTAATTTAAACTTCCTTGCTCATTCATAACCACAACCACAAGGTTAAACTGACCTTCTCTGTTCTTCTGAGTTTCATCCCTGAAAAATGCACTGAATACCCACTCCTGCCAAAACTATGGATGTTCACTTCACATGAATTTTAAGTCTAATACAGAATCCTGTCCCAGGTATGTGAGTAATTCTTAGTCATATTAACAGAAGTTTTTCATTTTGAATAAGGCACTGTGCATCCTTCCCTATCCCACCATATGACAGATTTCTCTCTTGAAAACTATATCCTAGTGATATGAAAATGAACATATCAGCCTCAATCGTTCTTGATGACAGTGCAAACACCCAAGCCAAAAGGAGAAGATTGGAGGAGACACACTGTCCTCAGACCACTACAACAGAGAAGCAAAACATTGCATGAGATGTCAGAGCAGGCCTTGTGAAGGGAGCCAAGAGCTCCAAAGAGAAGTTTCTGTCCTCTCTGCCCCTGGAGTGTCTGGGATCTTCCAGCATGCCTTACCCTGGAAAATGCCAATTCAGGAGCATCTGACACAGTGCAGAATTTTAGACTGCAATAGGCAGTAAAGTGTTTAGAGAAGCCCAGAAAATGAGATTTTGATTTTGAGACTTGGAAAACACTGCTCTGATTTCTTGCTCTTGAAGCACTGTGCTGTGGGATGAGCATCAGAGGTTCACTAACAACAAATCAGTCCAGTGGCATCCAATTCCCAAATACCAGGATTGAGTTGCAGCTGGAATTACATACTGATAAAGATCAAGCCCTGAATACAAGTTAAATATATATATATATGGATATATACCTTCAGAGAAGAAGTCCTCTACTGGCTGCACTGACACATCTCATTAATGACAGTCATACAGAAAAGGGAAGCAAACCTGTGACAAATAGGCTCCTATTAGTTATTTTCAGGCCCCATGATGTAATACCTTTTTCAGGCACTATCACACAAAGTTTCTCTTTCTTGAGTTTCTTTTTTCTCTAGGAGAAATAGAAACTTAGCAAGTGCTGCGAAGCACAGTCAGTCAATGCCTGGATTGTGTCCAACTCACTGAAGCACATGAAAATGCATGGGGGAAATGGGTTGATTATTAAAAAGTCAAGCCTTATAGAAAGTAAAGGGAAATATCAGCAGCTATTTTAGACATCCGTGCTTACTTTCAGTCCTTTAATCTGCTTGTTTTAAGGCATGTTAAACTAAGTGTGAAATGTACTTATCAGTTACATTGCACTGCCAGTTTCGTGTCAATAGGAAATTCATTGTATCGGAGACAAACTCTTCTTTTCTTTATTTTTTTAATAATCTGGAGTTAAAACATAATCCATCACCATCCAGAGTGGTGAAGAATTCCTTTTTTTTTTTTTTTTTTTAATTGAGAAGGAAACTTGGAATTCCAAACACCTATGTTAGTGAGCTTTGGTCTGCGACTTACAATTAAAACATTTGAATGTAAATGATAATGAAATGATCTTGGAATACCTCCAAGCAACTCTGTGTCCTTAGAAGATGTGTGTCCAATGATGCGTCACTCAGTGTAGGAGAGCATTAAAGGTGTTCACAGCACCAACCTTTCCCTCTAATGCTACATTTGCTCTCTTCGCATGAGCAATATGATTTTTTCCACTCCTCATCTTTCTGGTGCCAATTTCATAGTTAAAGCAATTAAGGCTACACCAGGTGGGACTGTAGGAACCATTTGAAAAACAGAGCCTAGCTCTGGGTGATGCAATAAGTGCATTTATCAGCTTCAGCCTTGGTAAGTGGACAGATAAGGCAGCAGCCAAATCATGGCCCTGGCACCTTCACTTCTTAGCTGTGAGAATCATTTGCTTAGCTCACAGAATCATTTGTGTTCACATTTGGAGAGTCCAGCTCCTCTTGGCAGCTTTTTGCCCGCACTCCATGCTGCACCTTTCCCTCTGAGGGGTTGCTGGGGTGTGCATCAGCTTGGCCCTGCAGCTCCCTGCAAGGACATCACAAACTTCAGCACAGGCTGCCACCAGAGCAGGATGATGAGAACTTGCATTCTGATGGTGAACAGTGTGTTAAAAGCTCATGCTGGTACATCTTCATTGCTGCCTTCAGAGCTGGCTGGCACAGACATGCTGTGCCTCCACTTTACTATGTAGATAGATTCATTCCACATCTCCCTTCCTCCCACTGGCCCTTCCATAGCACAGTAGGATTCTGTCACACTCTAACATATTTTTCTCCCCGTCCTCACGTTTTCCTTTGAAAACACTCATCGCAGGGAGTGGTGGTGCTGAAGCTTAGTGTGACACCATCTGTTTAGCAATCCCAGCCTGGTTTCCAATAGCCCACCTGAAATGCATGGTTACTTCCAGCCTTTCCTTTTGCTGGAGAGCTGGCTGAGCAAACCACCTTGCTTCGTGCTGGTGTCAGCAACCACAGCCTCTCTGAGCACATCAGGGTGTAGGGAGAAAGGCTTGTTTCACAGCCAGCACTTGCAGAGTTTCTGTCAGCTTCCACAGAGCCCAGACTTCACCCAGGATATCCCTGCTTCCCCCACAAAATGTTGCATAAGTGCTCATGTCATCCCACAGAGGGTGGTAGGACTGGCCCTCCATGGCCACACCAGCTTTCTCCAAGCACAAGTCAATCTTCAAGCACTGCAGGGATGTTCCCAAATCTTGAGGAGCCTGCTTGTGGAAGGTTGACCCTGGATGGATGCCAGATACCCACCAAAGCCACTCTGCCACTCCCCTCTGCAGCCAGACAGGGGAGAGAAAATATAATGAAGGTTAATGGGTTGAGATGAGGACAGGGAGAGATCACTCACCAAATACCATTGTGGGCAGAATAGACTCAAATTAGAGATATTAATTGAATTTATTACTAACAAAATCAGAGAATAATGAGATGTAAAATAAGACCTTAAAAATACCTTTCCCCCACCCCTCCCTCCTTCCCAGCTCTACCTTCTTCCCCCCAGTGGTGCAGAGAGATGTGGAATGGGGTTTACAGTCAGTTCATCACACATTCTTCCTGACTTCCCCTGCTCCAGCATGGGATCCTTCCCAAGAGAGACAGTTCTCCATGAACTTCTGCAGTGTGAGTCCATCCCATGGGCAACAGCTCTCCACAGATTGCCCCAGTGTGGGTTGCCAGGGGCTGCAGAGGAATCTCAGCTTTGGCACCTGGAGCAGCTGCTGCCCCTCCTTCTGCACTGCCCTGGGTGTCTGCAGGGCTGTTCCTCTCCTCTGCTCTTCTCTGGCTGCAGTTACATCTGTGGAATAACTTCCTTTTTTCCTTCTTAATTTTGTTATCCCAGAGGTGTTACCACCATCTCTAACTGGCCCAGCCCTGACCAGCACTGTGTCCATCCTGGAGCTGTCAGGGATTGGCTCTGCTGGACATGGGAGAAGCTTCCAGCAGCTTCTCACAGAAACCACCCCTGTAGCCTCCCTGCTACCAAAACCTGGCCATGCAAACCCAGAACAGTGGTCCAGGGCAACAACAGCAGAGCAGATTTTGCAGATCAGCTGCTGGATCACCCTCCCAGTGATGGGACAGGGGGAAGGAAAATGAGGGCTCAGCAGTGGCTGTGGCAGCACATGCCCCAGGAATCATGCAGGGTGTACAGCAGTGGTTCCTGGGAGCTGGAGCTCCTTGGTTATTCAGCCCACAAAACGTAAAATTAAACCCCAAGGAGATAAAATATGGCCTTTGCCAGGAAAGGAGAGCAAGGCATCAAGAACAACAAAACCCCCATATGCTGAGCATCTTCTAAGGAATCCCCCATAGCCTGGCAAAGCATATGGGGGATTTATGTTGTATGTTAAAATAATTCTATATGTGCCAAACTGACCCACTAACCACAGCCAGACAAGTGTCCAAGTGCTGGCCACCAGTTCATTCTGAAAAGTGACTGCTCCTGGTTTAGGACCAAATATCCTTCTTTCCCACTAATGTCCTGCTCTGGTTTGGGTCCATCTATTGCCATCACACACCATGAAAACCAAGCAGGAAACACTAAATGTCAAGGAGAAGTTAAAAACATGATATGCTAATTAACAAGTGTTCTCAGAGTGTTAGCCCCACATAATAACTAGTGACCTGTTTGGGTATATTTTCAAATGCTCTTTCTTTTTTCATGTTGGCTTCTTCTGCAGCTTCGGATTAAGCAGTTGTCTTAAAGCCTTGATTTTAAAGCATGCGTCGCACTCACCCATCTGGCAACTTTATGTTGTATAATACAAGGGAGTGCACAGTATGTGGCATAAATTACAGACAAGAAGAATGAACAGCACAGCATGCAGGGCAAATTAAAGCAGGCATTCTTCGTGGCCCATAGCACAGAAGGACAGAACAATTTTGCATCTTAAATACAGGAAAAACATGTGTTTTAAAATGAGAATTTTTTAAAAAAATAAATAAAAAAGATATGCCCTCAGAGGCAGGCAGCTTGTTCCTAGAGGCAGCAGCAACCATGCAAAACCACATAAAGGAGCAAAGAAAGGCATAATGGTAGATAACAAGAGGTAACAGATTGCAGTAGGAGGACAAAGAAAGAAACCAAATGCTGAGATGGAGCAAGCCCCAGTGGACTTTTAAAAACAAGAGTGCAAATTGAAAATGAAAGGAGCAGAAAGCAGCCACAGATCTGAGGATGAAAACCATTCCCATTGTTTTTCTGTGGTATGAGCATATGTAATGCACACCCCTTGTTAGTGACATATCACTTAACATCAAAGGATTCATAAACAGTATCTCCTGACCATGGCCTGGTGAGCTGAGCACAGCCCCAGGAGCCTTCTGCTCGGAAGATCCAGAAGTTCTGACCATCCTGTGCTGCTCCTCACTCTCTGGACCAACCTGTGGGCCTCTCTGTGTGTTTGTGTGTGTGTCTGTGTGTGTTTGTGTGCAAAAATGCCCATGCAGGAGAGAAGAAGTGACAAATGCGACAAAGTGGGAAAAGTTGAGCAAACTCCACTTGCTAGCAAGTGCCAGAGCATTAACTCTGTGCCTGACCTCTCCAGTCCTGGCTGTTCTCCTCCATTTTGTGAGCTTCCCCAGCAGCTTATGCCAACCTAGGGCATGGCTGGTGCTCTTCACTGTCCTGCCATGGCCTTTTCCTTGTGCCAGCACTGGTGCTGCAGTGCTGCCCTGGGAATCACTGCAGGCAGCTAATCCTGCTCAGCTAACCTAACCACAGGAATAAGGTGGCTAGTGTCAGATCAGTGTTACTCCTCTCCTTGCTGGGGTGGAGTTACTCAAACTGGGAGCCAGTTCAAGCCACTGAATGGGCAATTTGAGCTCTGGATTGGAGGTGCAGGACTGTGGCAACTTCAGTTTGGATGAGGTTAAGCTGCCATGGAATGGTGCTCCGGCTGTTTTCCTTTCCCACCCTGGGCTGTTTTTGTCAATTTAGAGTATGTTTTTCTCAAGGCAGGGAGTGTTTCCCATTATGTGTTTGTGCATTGCCTAGCAAGTTGGAACCCTGATCTGAGGTGGAAACTTGAGGCCCCACCATAGTACAAATAATAAATGTAACACAGTGAAGAACAGATGCATTCACATATGGTGTATTATAATTCAGACAAATAAAAATTCTTATGTTGTATGTTAAAATAATTCTATATGTGCCACAGTTAGCAAGAAAACTGAAAATAAAAACAAAGCCATGAAGAGTCCAGGCATTTGGGAGTGCATACCCTACATCTGCATCTTCAAACACAAACTCCTCTGCAGCCAGTCCTCTTTGCCTCATCATGCAGCAGTGCCCTGTATCTTCAGTGCTGCCCAGGTTGTGCTGTCTTATTTTTTTAATGTTAATTTCAGAATTCTTTTCCAGCCTACGCAGGCATCTCCCCAGCCAGCCATCCCCTCGACTGCACATATGGGGCTGTGCATAAGATATCCACTACTCCTTCATTTTGCAGAGCTCCCAAAGAGCACACCATTTTTGTCTTCTTCAGAATGTGATCCCTAATGGCAGTGATCTCCTGGAGCAGTTTAGGTTTCCACTGGACTCTGAATAGGGATCGTTGTGACAGAGGGTATTTTTTGCTGTGCTGGCATTGGCAATAATAGTAGCAACAGCTATTTGCAAAGAGGAAAGTTATTTGTGGCAATCTCTGGCATACAGTATCATTTAACTCTTTTGGAAGAGGCACCTTCCAATAAAAGAAAGAATAAATTTTGAAAGAGTTACAGCCATATGGTAGTTCTGACAGAATTATATAAGTCAGGTTCTCACAGGTTGATAGAGGTGGAAAAAAAATTCTTAAAGTGTGTCTTTATTAATTTTTTTTTTAATCACACTAATTCAAACTTGGCTATGTCAATTTTCAGAAGATTTATTCTGTATATAACAATGCTGCAGATTTCGGAGACTTGCTTTACATTATTCAAAAATAATTAAATGGTTTAATTCCTTTTTTAAGCACCAAAATCACATCAGGCTATGAAGTCATGAGCTTTGTCTCCACAATTAACATTCACAAATACAGACTTAGCAAGGCTGGCTTTCAAAAGGATGATGCATTTCAGGAATACAAATTTGCATGTACAAACTGGATATACCAAATCTGGCATTTCTGGCTTCTCAATATCAATTTGCTTCTTTTACCAATTTGCATCCTTGCTAATCAATGAAACACTAAGGAAAAAAAAAGCAGTTTGGATAATTGCCAAAAGTATATCACAAGGGAGCATAAATCAAGGCACTAGTCCTCTATGCTGAGCATTCTTTAGTAAATAACATTAAATTGAAGTGAACCTTTTTACAAGCAAGCAAAACAGGCAATCCTGGAAATTGTTTTACTAGCAGCTCTTTATCCCACTTTTCCTTTCCTGGGCAACTGGAGGAAACAGCCTAAGCAACACATTTGGCATCAAAGATTTTATATAGTTTCCACTTTATTAATAGATTTGGAAAATGCACAGAAAATAATATCCTTAGAAAAGATACATAGGGCCAAGCTGTTGCCCCAAAGCAGGACATTTACTTAATAGGTATGGACACAAAAATTAACATTTCTACATCAGTCTCAGCTATCTGCCCGAGAAATCCATTCTGGTAGATGTCAAGCATTGACCATACAGAGGATCACAAGCAGAGTCTGTACTTCAGCGCTGGTGGTAGCAACTTGACAGTTAGAGAGAGCTGAAAAGCTTCAAGTGGTTCTTCATTCAAACCAAACCGATTCTTGCCAGCACAGTGGGGTCAAATCTTTGCCATACTGTAGGATTAAATAGTTGAAGAATAGGGCCAGACTCTCTCCAGCCAGTGTATGAACCCAGAAGTTTATTTAGGTTGCTGGAGCAGTGCCAGTTTACAACTGCTAATGAGCTGATCCCCACAATCTTTTTTTCCTTTTAAACCAGTCAGAATTAACCAAGATAAACTCTTCAGCCCTACGCTACTGGTTGCCTGAGGAAATATTTTGAAAGGATTCTTGCCCAAATTGTAAATATCTCAAAAACTAACTTCTGGGCATATATTTGGTGTATTACTGGAACTGCTGCATATCCTATATAACATGAGCATGTCCTGCATCCTATATGGAAAATCACGTAGCCAGTAATTTTCTGGTACTTTTGCAACAGCTGCTCACTTCTCCAGCAAAGCAGTTAGCACACACTATTAGAAGTGCAATCATGCTGTGCTGGAGTTATTTCTCCTTAATTCTAGTGTGTAAAACATGGCAACTTTACCTTGGCAAAGGGCTAAGAGCTCACCAAAGCCTGCAGTCTGTCTGAGCTTTAGCTCTGCTTAACGTGGGGAACACCCTGGTCATCACCTTTGTGGTGTCCTTGTCAGTACAAGTGACTGAGAACAGCTCTCTGAATCCTGAGCAGAAATCAACCTCATTGCTCCTGAGGCATTTCTTAGGGAGAGCAGACTCAACTAGACCTGCCCAATGTTGCCTTCTCCTTCTGTCTTTCCACAGGGAATAACTGGTTGGATTAGTGAGAGGCCAAGATGAGAAAAAAGCAGGTCATACTCCAGCAGTGAAGACTATCACCACCCACTTGTCACTGCCTTCTCTGATTTTCTCACAACCATCACCTACAGTGAGAAGAATATGGTGTCTTGTGGGCTCCCACTCATATCCAGCTGGCTTATCCTTTTTTAATTCTATTTCTCTAATGATTTAAGCTTTCCCCCCCTCTAATCCTGGGGCCCTTTTTTTGACTCAGCACTGATCACCGTGAAAAAATGCAACAACAAAACTTCCTTCCTCCCTTTTCTCCCACTAGCACAGGGCTGGCAGAGTTTCCCAGTGCTCAGGATCTGGTTCATTTGGTGACCTCCTGGTGAGTCACCAGGAGCACAGAGCCACAGCCCTCTGAAGGCACGTGGTGACCTGTGTCAACCCTGGTGGGTCTCACAGGACTGCTGTGGATGATCCACAGCCAAGGAGTCAGCAGCACCCTGGGAGCCAGGAGGAGCTGTGCTTTGGCAGGAACTCCTTCCCTGAGTCTCCTTGGGTGGCAGCAGCTGGCTGGGCACCGATCAGCCCTTCTGACCCTGGGGTTGCACTTTGTTTTCCAGCTGTGAGTGGGCAAGGGCAGCCAGTCTTGCCGTGAGCAGAAGAGCAAAGAGCCTGACTGTGCATGTGGAGAGGGCAGGAGGAAAAGGGGGTGAGTATGGGGAGGAGTTGTTTGCACAGAGAGCTCATAACCATGGCTTTGTGTTCATACACATGTGGGTCTGTAGGAGAAGAGAGAGACCAGCTTGTGGACTGGAAGTGAAAGGAAAGTTTTGCAGTTTTGATTTTGACAGTCTTTCTGAAGATAGCTCACAGATTCTTGCACAGCTCCAGGAAGAGCTGAATTATTCCTTTTCCAGGCTAGTGCTTTGAGAAAAGCCTTTCTGTGAGTTTTTATGGTATTTTTCTACTCACTGGGGTATTCACAGATATGAGGGGAGGTGGGAGCAGAGTGAACAGGCCCTCCAAATCCATAATCACTGAGTGCAGTTACATTCATGAACATCACAGTGTGCTGTACAACCCAAACACAGAGCATTTTTACCTGACCCATCAGAGCTGCAAGGAGACATTTTGATGCCAGGACTATATCCTCCACTCCCCACTCCAGCCAGCACTTCCCCAAGGCCAAAACTTCTCCTGGCCACCACTGTTGCCTTCAAGTTCTCATCTTTGGTTTGCAACCACAGTGACAAAACCTGGCACTGGTGTGTTGCTTTTTCCCCAGTTCAAAGTGCCCCTTTTATCCTGCAGGTCCTCTCCTGTCCATGGAAGCCTTGCACCTTCCCGTAAAACAAGTCCTCCCTTTCCTGGGAATGAATTCTTGGTCTTGGTTCCAGCTTATCCAACTTGAACAAGTTCTTTTTGCATGTGCTTGTTGTGTGACAGAAGACATCTGAAGTATCTTCCAAACATGAGCAATCAGCCTCTTCCACTGCAGTTAAGGGGAGGTTTGCCAACAGCTGCACAAAAATTGGGCTCAAATTCTCATCTGAAAGACAGATGAATAAAAAAATGCAACAGACATTACTGCTGAAAATAGATTAATTCTAATTCCCACAGCTCTCTCTTTGTGGTTTAAAATAAGCCTTTCTGCATTAAAACTACAGTTTTCAAACCAATGGAATTAAAAACCCAAAATGTTCTTTCTGGGTGTTGTTTCAATTACATTTCCATGAGACTAGATACTTTTGATGTATGAATTTTCCCATTAGATTCAGATTGCTTTGGTTTGGACTCCATCGATGAGGCATACCCTGTACAGTGGCAGTGGGATGAGACCTCTCATTTTTACCAAAGGGACCAAAGGAAATGAGTCAGCAAACTGGCAAGGTCCTATCTGATTGCAAAACTGCTGAGCATGATCAGTCCTTGGGATTCACTACCTATCCCCCTGCCTTGCAGCTCCAGATCAGTCTGCAAAAAGATCGTGGTTTTAGGGTCATGAATGAGCAGGTACTTTTATTCTGTGTGCTATTCCAGTCCCTAGCTCATACATTCATTTGAGGGATCTGACTGTTAGTTATTATTAAGAATATTTTTACTCCTGTGATTGAACCAGCTGCTGCCTGGAAGCATTACATTTAAGTAATGGGTTGCTGTTACTAGTGGGTTTTGAGTTAAAACAGACGCCACAAAGATTGTTCTGGCCACAAAGAAGCATGTGGAGGAAATCAGAAAAAGATATCTTGGAGGAGTAAGGCTTGGGGTAGCTTTTCAAGAAGCAGCATGTTGTCTTCTGTTCAGGGTAGAACTTGACCCATTTATGAAAAGGACTCTATGTTTGTGCTGCCTGTGACTGAACTTGATGATTCAGGAGTTTTCTTCCACTTCTACATTCCCTGACTTCCACATTAGGTGTGCTCTAAGCCTGCTTGGTGCAAGAGGGAACCCCAAACAGGCTAAGATGCATGAAGCATTTATTTTGTTCCTTTTCTTCGTGCCTGTTTCTAATGGTCTTCATCTGCTATGAACAGCAAGTGTGAACCACATTGAAATAATGTGTCAATATGCAAGTAGTACCATTTCCCAGGGACAATGTAAAGGGCAGAAATATAAACTTAAGTCTCAAAGGCAATAAATGTTCCTAAATTAGTCCTGAAAAAATGCATTTCTTCTGGATAAAATGCATGGAAATTTACATATTTTGGTATTATTTACTCTTCTTCCCTGTTAAGTATATACTGCTTTGCTGATTATGGAATATGGCTTTGGGAAAGAAGGTAAGTTTGTTCTGAGGAAAGAACAATAACTGCCCCTGTATTTCCATTCAACCACTCTCCAGTTTTTAATGTCCAGCCCCTCATTTATGTCTAAATGAGGTTGAAAATCTATTCCTTTGGGATATTGCTACAGATTTAGTTTGGGACAGAATTTCATCCTAGGAATGCCCAGAGCCTGGCAACTAACAATGACTGTGCATCTTGGGCTTTCACCTGCACTGGCTCTGGGGGAGTTAAAATTTTGCACACAAAGAGGCAAAAAGAGCTGTTCAAATTTTGATTTCCAGAGCAACTCATCATTTACCATATGGTCAGGTATTTAGCCCAACTCTGCGTTGTTCAGCAATCACAGAGGTTTGCGTGGGGTGGGGGTGAAGCAGGGGGTTGTTGTTTTGATTTCAAAGTTCTGTGCAGCAAACTGTCTAAATTGCTGTCACCACAGTGCCTGTGAACCAGTCTGCTGTGTGAGTCTGACTGGAACAAGCCCCAGAAAGCTCTGTCCTTTATCCTCCCCCTCCCCACACTCTTCCTGTGTGTCCTTCAAAGCTGGGCTGGACTCTGGGACCTTTCACTCACTGCTCCACCTTACCTGACTTGCAAGCAGACAAGACTGTCAAACCAAGCACAGGAAAGATAATCAGACAGCTATTACTGGCATTTTCAACTTTGCTCCTACTCTCAGCACTGAAAAGCAAGTTTGCCTCTCAGTCGTGAGGCTATTCAAGTTGCCAGAAAGGCAAATAGCCAATATACACCCACTGGCCACCTCTACGGGGCTTTCTGTTGTTGTTTGTCATTTATTTCTGCGGCTGGTACTAATTTTCAGTTTGTCATCCTTTGACTCATAGAAATTCTTCCCCTTCAAAAAGGATGCATCTCCCTGCCGACCACGGAAAAAATGTGGCATGCAATTCAATCCTTTCCTGATAGCACCGGAGACGAGGAGAGGGCAAGTTAGAACACCATGATGAGGAAGTTCTGTCATTTCCAGAAGGAAGCATGATTCACTGTGCAGAGCATTTTTGGGAGCCTGAATCAGAGCTGTCGAGGAAGTCAGTTCTTGGACAGTTTAATGTTTAGTTTAACTATGACTTTCCCGGTGAAACGTGTGCCTCTCCCCACAGCCAGGGGGTACGGAGAGATCAGATAACACACCCCTGAGGAGCCGGCAAGAAGATTGCCAAGGAAGGAACTTCCAAATGTTTCGGGAAAAATGAGGAGTGCCCCAGAAAAATCTGTCCTTAAATGTCATTGCAAAGCAGCGCTCTCCCGAGAGCAGATTTGAGGGAGAAATATTTTCTCACACTTTTGCGGAGCGCAGCGCAGGCAGTGGGAGGGACATGGAGGGTGGCCATAAGGAGCCTGTGAGGATGGGAGGGACATGGAGGGTGGCCATAAGGAGCCTGTGAGGATGGGAGGGCCATGCAGTGATCCGCAGCCGGGCTCCTTCCCAAAAGGTCTGGAATTAGCGCACTAGCGGAGAGACAGCTTCATTAGTCATGGCACAGACCTGCTAAGTAAAGCTATCTGCAGAGAGAACGGGTTGTGTGCTAGCTGCCAACAGACTGCGGGAGAAATTTGAGTTGTTGTTTTTAATTGCCTGTTGTACCTTAAAAGAATCATCATTTGATTAATGTGGTGTCCCCCCGCTGCACACCCCCTCACCGTAATGCAGGAAACAAGATTAGACTGAGTGTCTTTCCCTGCTCTTTGCCTCCCCACCTTCCCTTCTTCCCCACTGGAAAGACAAAGGCTTACTGGCAAAGTTCACACCTGGGAAGAGTCCCCAGCCCAGAAACTGGGCATACTCCTGGGTGACCACAACTGCTTTGGAGCAGGCAGCCAATTATGCCTTTTCAACCCAAACGTCTTTTAATAAAGTGAGGAGAGAAAAGAAAATCTATGTTATTACTTGTGAAGATTAGCAGACTGTTGTGTTTGTGCCTTCAGGGATGTGTGTGTATCACTGAGGTCGAGCAGAGGGAACTGTCAAGATATTAACTGTATGGAAATACATTCAAGAACCCAAAACATAGTGTAGGAGGGCGGTGTTTATAGCCTGTACATTTAAATAAATAGAAACCATCCTTCCTGCTCGCTCTTTGCACTCTGTCACATAGGGATTTACATTTCTGGCCTCGTGGATAAGGAAAGACTGAGTATTAGGGAGAGGCAGGGTTCTTATAGGATGTGAAAGGAAATAATGGGATACACTGAGCATGCCTACGCATCCCTCGAAGACGTCACTCCATCTGGAAGCCAAAAGGTAAGGGAGTGGGTTTAGCTGACTATGACACATGGTGGGAGGAGATCTGAGACACAAAGGAGTCATGGGTGTGAACCAGGAAACAAGACCGTGCCCACCCAGCTTTTTTGTTTGCTCGAGGAGGATGTAAAATATGCTTACACCAGTCATGCTCCAGCTCCAGCGCTAATTGTTAACAATAAAAGGTCACCAGAAAACAATTGCTGGGAACCAGAATTACACAAGGGGCCATGCGATCACTCCTTCACGGAGAATGCCATCCCGGCAGGGTAAGGGTGCTGGGAGATGTTTGGGAGGGACCCGCCAGGTCAGCCGAGGAAGGGAGGTGCACACTTGTGTCACTCAGTCGTCCCCTGCCAGCTCCCTGCGCCCAGACGGACACGCACGCACCAGGCGGTGTCTAGCTTATTTAGCACTTATTTGAAGGAGTTTAAATGTCAGGTGAAGGGCCATTCTTTTTTCTGTTATCCTGGGAGGAGAATATTGGCTTCGACATCCCTTCCTATCCCTTCCTAAAGCGGGTAGGTTTGCACAGCAGGAACGAGACTGCTAGCATATCCCGAAGGAAAAAGAGGGAGGTACTGCTCCAGTGTCTTATTCCCTCCCAAAATATGTCTCTACTGCATGGGTGTGAGTGCTGCTCTGGAAGGAATTTCTCAGCTAGCATTAAATTAATCTGTGTGAACACCAGCAAGGGCTGGAAAGTCCTGCCAGCATGTTGGATAAGTACTTTGACAACCCATGCCATGCCAGCTCTGTGCTCTCGTGGCTCTCTGGTCTACTTGCACACATCTGCTTGTGAGGTCAGCACACCACAAGCTGCTCTCTGACCATCCTGGTTATTTAACCTTCAGGACTGAACAAAATTAATGATGTCTGAACCAATGAGAGAGGCTTTTAGGCTGTGCCCATGCTGAAGAGCAGCCTGAATGTCAGACAGAGGCTGAGTTCAAGCCATTTGACAGTCAGCAGGTGGGTACAGCAACAAAAATGCCACCCCTGTGTGGATTTAGAGGCATTCTGGAGCATCCCATGCCTGAGCAGACTCAGACCCTGTCTGCCCTGCCTTCATTTCAGGTTCACACAAGTTCAGCTTTTACTAAATGGTCCAAAAACAGTTATTTACCTTTTCCTAAACCTTGCCCTCTGAAAAGTTGTATGTTTGTCTAGCCCACCCTCACCCGAAGTCCTGGACCCTGAGCTTTCTGTAGCTGCACCCAGAACAGCACAACTTTGTTAACCCCACAAAGACTTCCATCAGCCACAACCAGCTCTCTCCCAGCCCTTCAAATCAACTGCTTCAAAGCAAGCAGACTTTAGAGCCAGGGAAAGAGCCCAGATCCATGTGAAAAGCAGTCACTGGGGGACAGTGCCCAACTGTTTTCCCTTCCTCCACTGACTGCTTGTGTCTGATAGCACCCACGCAATTTTGCAGTTCTCTTTTGTGATGGGGCTCAAGTCTGCTAAAAGAAGCCACTGCCAAAAAGCAGTTTCTCTAAAATTCCATCAGGTTTAGAGACAGAGTCAAGGATGCAACAGATGACCAAGTAGCTTCTCCACAGGTGTTCAGTACAGAAAATTTCTCAGGAAAGCTGCAGGAATAGCATGCAGTAAAGCAGGATGGGAATAATAACTTCTCAAGCAGCTGAAGGACACTGTGAGAGATGTTAGATGATTTATGTGAGGAGAACTTGTTAAATTCTCAAGCCTTCCCACATGCTGTTCCCTCGTGTGAAGAATTCTGTGTTCTGCAGACAAGGAGAGCTCAAGCAGTGACAAGGCATATCCTTCTGAGGTCTGTGAGTGAAAAGAGGAACAAAGATTAATTTGGGGCCAGCTTCTCACCAAAAACACCATCATTATAAAAAGTGGAGGCAAGAGGCCTATAGCTCTCTTTGAAGGGATGCCAGGTGATGCTAGAGGCTCTTGGGGCATGTCTGGGGTGGTGCAGATTCCAAATGCAGGTCACAGATTCTGGGGGCTGTGGTGGGCCCAGTCCCAGTGCTAGAAAAGACACTCAAGAGCCACAAGACTCTGGGTGCTGTAGGTATTTTGACTATGTATGAATCCAGCCCCATTTAGCTCAGTTTGGTCACAACCCACACAATGCAGAAAACCTGATGAGGATCCAGAGTATTGTTGCAATCCCCACAGGTACAACAAAAATTACCTGTGGGGGAACGACTGAACAAACTGTATTTGCTTACTGTAAGGAAAAAGAGATAGGAGTGTGTCGCTGTTGAGCGGCTAGCTGAGGACTGACCCAAGTTCTCAGACAAGCGAAGAGAGGAGAAAAGGAACTTTATTGTTTTGAATTCCATATATATAGAGTCTACAGAAGTGCCCCAGATTGGTCAGCCCGAGACCTCCCCCTAGGCACAATTGGCCAAGCCCGAACTCACTCAATCGGGAGAAACTGTTTGCAAAACATCCAAACTTTATCTTGTTTATGAAATATAGCAAAATGTTCCCACGAGAAGAACCTGTGCTAGCCACAGGAGTGAATGCTGAGAATGTTTTTAAATATCTAAAGAGTTATTACAAAATAGCAGAGCACATCTGTGTTAGCCTGTGGTGGGCTAGAGAGGTAGGGAGAGGCTTCACCTAGAATAGGGAAGATTCTTATTAGACACCAAGGAATAAAAAAACAATCTTTGTGGTAATAGGATTATGAAGCCCTGCAATGGATTGCCTGGAGAAATTCTGGGTCTCCAGACTGGATGCCTTTAAAAGTAGAAAAAAGCAGGCAGGAAGGACAAGGATGGAGCTGATGCTACCGTGGATAACCTCCTGAGTTCCTTCCAGGTAGTACGCAAGCACTGCAAGGGAAGAAGAGGAAAAGCTATTTCCCAGGTTGTCCCTCATTCATTCCTGTTTCCGCCTGTGTCAATTTTCATTCCAGCTGCATTTAAAATGAGCAAAGTGATTCCTCTGTTAGCATATGACTGTGTAGTAAAACCCATGAGTTAGGAATGAGTAGGTCTTGTGAAAACAGAGGAGATGAAAAATTTGTACTTTTATTATGGTAGCCAAATCTTCCTTTTTCATAGAGCAGGTCTGATTTTGTTCATTTGCTCTCAGCAGGCAGAGTTAATGGTTACCGTTTTCTGTAAAATAGAACTTCCATTACTGAAAAAAAATCATTTTACAGCACTCAGTCTTCATCCAATAAAGTTTAAAAGCTGCATGAGGAGTTTTACATTTTGAAACATTTACTTTTAAGTGAACTATAAAGATGAGTCTTAATGCCCAGATTTCTGAATCAATAAAAATGCTCAAATGTCTTTGTCAACAGCATAGTGAAGCTGAAGCCAAAATGCCACTAAACAAAAGATAAAGTCTTGGATGAAATACCTTGGCCTTTTCTGTCATTGATGAGAAGTGCTGTCTCTTCATATAGAGATTTGAGCAAAAAGTGAGTCCTGCCACTGTGTCTTACCAATGGATCCTTATGAAGTGGGGCCCAAAATAGACCAGTTAAAATAGTGCAGCATTTGCTGTGTGCACTGGGACTTTTAGCACATGCTTTTGATGAGAAGATCTTTATGACAGTAAGTATAGATACTTATTGTTATACTTAAGGTTGAATTTCAGCTTTTGTCCTAAATCCTTCCTCCTTCTCCCCTCTGCTATATTTTTAGCTGCTCAAAAGTTTTGGAAGTAATTTCTTTTGTGATTACAATTGTCATGTTTGGTGTTATCACTTCCTGGTAAAATAATCCATGGTAGATTGAATAATCTTTCTTTTCTTTTTCTTTTTTTTTTTTTTTTTTTGTCTACTTGTTTGGATATCCCTAACTGTAATTTGAAACTCAGCTCTAGCCTAGCTCAAAACTAACAAACTAAACACACCAGAGGTATCTGAGAGAGACCTGTGAAACAAAATCAGGCCTCAGGCAGCAATTGAATCCATAAGGGTTTACTACCCACAGCACCTTGTATGGATTCATTGTCCACAGTTGCAATAGAGATTTCAATGAATAATCTAAAATTAGAAGGAAGAGAACTCCAGGTTTCAGCATGTTAAAAGTATTAACATGCTGGAAAGTGCTAATGTGACTGTGGATTTGAAATCTCACACTTTCTGGTCCCAGGAGGGACATTTACAGTGTGCTCCCTGCTGACCCTTAGGTTTGGCCTGAAGAAATGATGCCCAAGGAAATGATTCTGATGGTGTTCATTGGTCCTGCAGTCCCAGATGCCCTCATGTCAGGGGTAGGAAATTAGGGGACAAATTAGTTGAAGCACGATGATGAATCATGACTTGAAATCACCATGTACACCTGTTCAGGTTTGGCTTTTAACTGCTGTTTTTTATGAACAAGTAATGTAGTGTGTGCTCCTCAAAATCAGCCCCAGCCTTCAAGCAGGGGGACTGAAGAAAAGCCCTTGCAGTCCCTGCAGAGCCAGACCTTCAGCAAAAGGCAGGTGTGATCCCCACTGCAGAGATGTCAGCAAGAGCATCATGGACAGATTTGCTTAACCAAAGCCCCGTTTACGGAAAAAAAAACATTCCTGGCATGTGAAGTTGTCTTTAATACAGAGCCTGAAATATAGTCCTAGTTTTCCATGGGGTTGGGATTTCAGGAGCCTGAAGGAAAATAAAGTGATAGCTTCACAGAAGCAATGGTGAAGCCATTCACCAGTCTACAGTGTAAGCAGTCATTAAAAATTAGTGTCTTGCCTAGAATGCTGAGGGGGGGATAAGGATTGCAATATTTATCTAACATATAAATGTGTGTAGGCATCTCAATCTCAGTGCAACCTGTACGTGGGAAGCAGCCCAACCAAACTCCCTTCCTCAGGGCAGAGCTTGGAGTGCATTCCCTGAGCCATCATGTGTGCAGATCTTCATGGACAAACAAGAACTTCCTCTGGCTGGAGAGCAATAACTTGCAATGCAAGGCATGCCAACCTATGTCAGCAGTATTGCTCCCCTGGCACTGCTCCTCCCCGTTAATTGTAGAGTAGAAAACATTCTTCTTCAGGCTTTTCCTCTAACTACCCCAGTGTGAGAGCCAGGAACTGTGGACATTTGTGTGGAGGGAATTTGGCAGCTGAAAGGCGTGGAAGCCTGGCTCTGGCATGAGCCTTTCCAAGAGCAGCATCTGGACTCCTGGTTAACTTCCTGACTGATCTCCTGCCTCAGACAGGATGCCAACCCCGATAAGTGCACCAAACAGAAGGGGAGGGCTGGGCAGAGGCTTGGACATGTCTTCTGGTTTAAAAATAGCAGAGCAAATTCAAAGCACATTGGTAGAAAGCCTGTAACTTCAAAACTCGACTGGAAAGTGCCTCCTCCTGATGTTTGTCTTGCAGATTACTGCCTGGGTTGAGTTTCTGCCTGTCCCTGCAGCAAAGCTGCTGCTGCAACCTCACTGACACAAATAGGTGAATTTGGAGCTCAAACACAAGACCATTTATCGTGCATAGTGAACAGCTTGGCTTAATTTACAGGGGGCATCTGTCTTAAAACTGTTGTGATATTTGCAAAGTCCATCAGCATTTTGCTTGTATGGGTGAAGATGGCAGATCTGTACATGCCATTTTCCTTGCTCATGTCATTGGGAGAAACCTTATAGTGGCTTTCCACAACAAGAGGATAGAAAGGTGATCTTTAGGTCACATCTCAGCTGTGCATAGGTGTGCACATATGTGGTGTGGGGGGAGTGTGCACATATGTGTGTATAGGAGAGACTTTCCTTCAGGGCTGACTCACAGATTACAGATTATTTGGTTATTTGGCAAAGTTATTGGGTTCTTCTTCCACCCAGACAAACCACCTGCCAAGCTTGGCTGCTCCCTCGGTGTTTGAGACGTCCACATTAGCCCTTCACCTTCTGGAATTCCACAACTGTGGAGGTGAAGAAGCCCAAGAAGTAAAGCAAAGGGCCTAAAGCAAGTGGCAGTGTGTTATTCCAGTATCCCCCTCCTACACAGGGTTCGTACATCCCAACCCATGCCTGGCTTTCACCACCAGGGTGTTTCCAAACATGAAAATGTGACAAGGCTTCTGTAACTTCTCCAGGACTAGAGTCAATCACTTTTCCTACACACCAACCCTCTAGACATACACAGATGAAAACATGCCAGTGCTTGCAAACTGTATAAACATCATCCAGAGCACCCTTTGTACAAAAATCGCCCACTTTGTTGATTCACCATTTCTCTTTTCATCACAGGAAAGACTAACACTTTCTGAATAATAGATACAAGGTATTTTGCTAGTGGGAAACAAGTGACATGAGATGAAAACCCTTGAGCAACTGATTTCTCTTGTCCTTCTGCAGTTCTTTCTTTCCAATAGCATTTTTACTGTGTCATTCTTGTCTAAGGTGAGGAGGAGAACAGAAGAACAGCTAAACCCAGAGGTTGTTATCCAAGATGTACATTGCATCCTGAGACTCCCCAGTACAAGTACAAACTATGTTGATTTCCTGCCACAACAAGGTAGCAGGGAAGTGTCCCAGAGGAGGAAAATGATCTTTTTACAAAGAGAACCTTGTCATAGACAACTTTATTACCAGACATAAACTCAAGAGAGTTAAAAAGGTTATTTTAGAAAATGATCAGGTGCAGGACAGAAGGATTAAGTCAGGACTTAAAAGCTTTCCTCCAAAATGTGGCAAATAGATTCTGAACTCTGATCATGTCTGCAGCATTGACAGGTGACTGATTCATCTGCAGCATGGGAAGAAGAGTTTTTAACACTGTCCATACAAGGGATATTCCACTGCTTGCAGGACACCCTGGCCTATTTCAGTCACTTGGCAATTCTCATCAGGCCATGAAGGCAAGTTAGTCATGCTCCTGTTCACAAAGTTTCTGACACTTCTGCTTTGCAGTAAGCCATGAAGCCTCAGAGAAACTCTCTGCCTTATGGGTGTTGTGCAACGAGTGAGACTGTAATATCTTAAATTTTTTTCCAGGTTTGTCTGATAAGTGGGTGGCAACAGTTAGAGGCCAATTTGTGCTTTTCCATCACTCTGTCTAGACATATTTGCAGGCACTGCTTTGCCTAAAAGAGGAAAGGGTATATCATATATTACACAATAATGGGTTATTTTTACTTGTAATGCATTAAGAGGCTGTTTTCCATCAGAAACCATTTGATATGAGGGTATGTTCTGGACGATAAATGGAAAAAGTGGAGCATATCCTTTTTTTTTCTTTTTTTCAAACAGCAGACAATACCCATACTTTCCATATAGACAGGAAATGGCTTAGGTTTATATATAGAAATACAGTCTATTTTATATGCATACATAATGTATTGATTTATTTAAAAACTGTCACTGTAATTGGTTGAAGCTGCAAAATTGATACACACCTATGTAAATACTTCAGTGCAGCCCAGAAAGGACAAATCTGGAAACTTTAAGTGGGATTCCTTGCCATCAGACTCTGAAGGCATGACATGCTTGGTGTGAGGGTCATGAGCCGTTCAGCAGTCACTCAGAGCCCCCAGATCTGCTCTGTTCAGCATCTGTGTCACAAATTATGGTCCTACTTGATTGCTACAATTTCTTCTCACAGTTCTGTCTTCTCACCACCCCTTCATCCCACAGCTCCTAATGGGGAAGCAGTTCTTTCTTCTTACTGGCACTGCAACCAGTGGGGTTGGGTCCAAACCTGGCTCAGGGCTGTGGGGGTCACCAGTCACTACTTGGCCACCTCTTTTGGCTGGAGCTGTCTGCTATTCTCTTCTGTGTCTGGATTGCAAGTGGGCACCATGTGTTTTTCAGCAGTGGGATGTGTCCATAGCAGAGCACTTTTCTGCACAGCCATGAATAGTCTGTAGCCACCCCTTCCCCAGGGGAGCAACACCCAAAAGAACTTTTCCTGGGAGGGGCACAGCTTGGATTTTGAGGGGGTTTTTTTCCATATCTTTGTGCTTCTGTATCTGAGGACATGAACATTGGGAAGGTGGTGAGCTGCTCCCAGGTTTCTGGAGTGCAGGCTGCTTAAGCAGTCAAAGAATCCCTGCTTTATCCGTGCTGTTCTGCAGTTCAATAGAGCTAAGTCCCTTTTTGACTCTAAACCCTTGCAGAAGATATTTGGATTGTTTTAAGATGATCTTCCACTAAGCTGAGACTCCAGGGGTTAGGAAGGTTAGGAGCTACGTGTTTAACACTGTGTTCAGTTCAAATTGGATTAATTCCTGCTCACCAGACTATGATCTACAGTCAGGCATTATGGTCAGATTATTTAATACATTATCAAAAGTGAATTTGATGGACACAGCCACCAGCTGGACTGTGATCTGATAAGGCAGTCACAGAGAAGACATAGTAATAGGCCAGAAAAAAAAATTATATCTTTTCAGGCACTGTAAACAGATCTGTGTTTACTTTATTGCAACAGGTCTTTTTTTTTTCCTTGTGCTACCAACATGTAATCTTTCACTTGACTTAATATGTGTTTGATATTGTTTGCTTGCTTTTACATATGCTACATCCCTTAATGGGATTCTTCAGCCTTGCATTTCATTCCATGTAGATAACCAACTTCTCCAGTGCTTCCCTTCAGATTTCTCAAGCTCCACATGGCCACGTTGCTCTTTTTAATACATTTTTTCCCCAGCTGTTTTTTAATAAGGGAAGAAGCACAGTGAGAGTACTTGGCTACTTCCTACTGCAACCATTAATGGCCATGGTAGGCAAAGACTCACAAACTCTGTTACAGATAAGAAAATAAATCTCTCTCCCTACCATGAAGCTATGGTATAAGGACTGAAATACTCTCTAAGCCGTAAAAGTTGAACTTGGAGTGAGGAGAACTCCAGCCGTCACCTTGCATATTTCATTTGTTACAGGCCATCTGTGCGCATCATCAGGCATCTCAGGAAAATATTACTCAGCTGTCTTTTATCTCTGTCTAGTCTAGCTGGAGCGTGGGCAGCAGAACACAAAGAAGCAGGTTCCTACCCTCAGCCTGATGATAAAAGGTGCTGGTAACCTAATAGAAGCAAATGTTCTGTATTGATTAATAATACAGGGCTATAACCCACCGAATCTGCTGCGCGTGGAGCTGAGTTTAGAAAACAAATAATGAGTTTCTTCCTTCCTAATAAGCTCTTTATTAGTTGTTGAAGTGGAATGTGAGAGTAGAAAGTAAAGCTCAGGTATCAAAAGAAGTGGTGATGACGGGTTGAGGGGGGTCACTTGTGAAAACAGTGGAAATCAAATCAATTAGGCCTGTCAGCTGGAAAACATCATGGGGAATTAACACTTGTTTGTCTGGATTCCTGCAGCCTGAACAAAAGTGCACAGAAAGTGTATTCAGGTAACAAAGAAAGTGTTGTATTAAAACCGTGGTTTCACTAAAAGAAAAAGAAAAAATGTTACGTAAGACTTATATGCACTGACAGATGAAATAAGTTAATAGGATACAACTCTAAAATCAGCAATGAGCTTTTACTCTTCAGAAACAAATGCATCTGCACAGCAACAATGGAGGGAGGTAAAGGTACCACCTCTGTAAACTTTAGAGTCCACAAAGAGTAGAACCTGGCAGGGCACTGCTGAAAATGGTGAGATTTTGCCTGGTTACCATGAAACTGAAATTACAGCTGGTGGCATAAATTGAAAAGGCATGCAAAAAATCCAGGGAATATTTGGATCGTGGGGCTACAAAGGAGGGAAACCTTGGGGGCAGAAGCCTTCAGTCGTCTTTGGCTCTCAACCTCATTTCTGGTTTGTTGTGCTTTCTCTCACTTCAGTTTGAAATATACTGAAAGGCCCTCCCCTCAACTGAAAAAGAGTTGTTTTGTTTTGGTTTTTTTTCATATCACACTCCAGGAGAGCAAAGATGGTGCCAGGGCAGTTACAACCACAGCTTCTACTGGATCAGTGCCTGACTGAGGAAAGCAGGAATTCAGGTCTACAGTCTCCAAGGCCTCTGACTAAACTCATTAAAACTTGGACACAGAAATTAGGCGGTGAGATGCATTGGCCCTGATCCCTTCTCCTCCCCTAACTCTGGCAGCCACCAGGGAATTCCCCCCAGCCCCTGGGGCTGCCAGGGGGTGCCTACCCTGGGCACAAGGCAGGGATGCCCTCCTGCATCACTGTGGACCACGCAGAGCCCAGAGCTGGGAACCAAAGCCAGGGGCTCGAGGTTACCTGCACACAAAATCAAGCCTCAGCCTGCCAGATGGGCTGATCTCATGGGTGCTTTTTATCACTTGTTAATTCATGCAGGTTCTACTGAGAGACCCGAAATTGCCAAGAAATATTGTAGGAATAAGCAATAGGATCAAAAAGTTTAACAACTTGCACTTATGCTAGAATAGAAGGGGCTAGTGAATGGCTTCTTTATTTTTTTAATTTGTGTGACCATTACTGATTTTAAGCGCTGTTTTTTGAAGCAAAGTGGTTGAGGTAGCTTTCAAAGTCTGACTGGGCTCCAGAATAAAAAATGCAATTGTTCTTTCCCTGTTCCTGTGTTTTATGCACTGGCTACACATACACATTCTTGGCACACACCACAGCCTTTGCAGTGCACAGTTTTTAATGCAATTAGAAAAAGAAACTATTTCAAATGACAGGAATAAATTAAAGGAATCGCTTGAAGGTGCAATCACAAATGGCTTAGTACTTTTCATTCAGAGGGAACTGCTTCATGAAAAACATTTCTTCTGACTGTTTAGCAGTTTTTGAATCACCTTGTCCAGTGTTTCAAGTGTTGTGGCCACCCTTAGCTGTAGTCTGAATTATTTTATTTGTAAAGATGCATATAAAAATTTTTTTCCATACTTGGATAAAATAATAGAAGAGAGAAGTGTTTTTTAATTTTGTCTTTGTTGCTCCAGCCATTGAAAAGCCTTGGTCACTCCTGCTTTCACATATTTTATTTCACAGTGAACTTGCGATATTAAGTCAACAGACTTACACATTTCAATGCAAATAAAATATAACAAAGCAAGAGCTACTTATTGCCCTTTACATATCAGTGGTGGGGAAGGTGTGGAAAGCTATTTGGAACTCCCCTGCTCACCCCTGTTAACACATGCATGCTTCCTTCAAGGAGTGATTGCACCTTGCTGTTGGCAGTGCAAAGCTTAGTAAATCTTTACATTTTCACTATGGAAGAAGGGAATTTCCTCTTACTTCTGTGGGCAGCCAGCCAGCGAAAGGTGATGGGAAATACATGACATCCTGTTCTGCCTACCTTTCATCTTCCCTGTTCACAGATGCATTTGGAGCCTGACATGCAGGTGTAATTAAAAACAGGTTGATGCCATGCACAGCTCAGCAGATGCACACAAAATTAGTACCTGCTGTGAATCCAAGTGCTTTGGCTTTTATGGAGCAGCCAGGCATTTGCAAATTGTCTCTTGTAACTGCAATAATATGAACATAAGAATAAAGTGGATCGTGTGGCTTTCACTAACACAGAAAAATGGCAAACACTTTTCTCAGTACTACTCAAAGCAATGTAATGCTAACTATTCATGCTGATGTTTTTCAAGTAAATTAATACTTATGCACTGGTGCATTTCACACTTCAAAAAATTCCCTCTTTTCCTACATTCCCTGCTCATGTAGGCAGCAATGCAGCACCCATATTCTCCAGCTGGCCACTGCTGTGCTGAAGCTGGAAAGGGCTGTGCAGTGGTCATCCCCCTTTACCATGGTATTTAAAAGATATTTCCAAGGAGGATTCAGTTCTCCAGGCTGCTCACTGGAGGCACTGTGCTTGGCAGTCCTAATACAACTGCCATCCCCTCTCTTCCCTAAGAGTCAAATCAGGAGAGGGAGATGCAGGCAGGAGGTGCTTGCTCTGCAATTGCATGGCCCTGCCTTGCTGCAAATGATGAGAGACTCTTGCCAGGAGGCAATTCGAGGTGGGGACACAGCCAAAGTGACAGGGAGCAGAAGATGAGCCCATGAAACTTGATGGCAGCAGAGCTTTTAACTGCAGTGCTTCACAGAGATGCCACGCTGGCTCCTCCCTGGCAACTGGCAGCAAGGAAAACACAGTTCAAGCAAGATCCATCTCTTGCCTGCCTCACCAGCAGGTTTTGTTGCTTCCAACACTGGGGCAGAGTTGGCTCTCAGAATTCTCCCCGCCTCATTTTCGTGATCCCAGGCCATGAGTAGGAGCAGTCATTCACCTCAGCTCCATAAATCTGTTCAGCTCCGTGGTGTCAGACAGGCAGAGTGAGAGCTCCAGAGTCCAAGTGCCACCACTCCAGTCTCACAGCAGTGCCACTGCCCACGCTCCATGTGAGTCAGCTGGTGGGAGGGAAGGGAGCATTGGACCCAACAAGTCTGGGCTGAAGCAGTGATTTCATCAAACTGCTCCTTCCACCTCTGACAAGTGTCTTTTTATGCTTCGTGGTGTTTAGTTTGAAGTTGCCAGTTGGAAGTTTTCGCACCTGTGGTTTATTTAAGTCCTTACTCTGCCGTAGCTCTACACATTTGAGACAATAAATGTGTCCTGTAGAGCTGTGAAGTATTAGGCGAGGGAAACATTTATGTGCAGGTGATGAGAATAAATGAATGATACAGGCAGTGCTACATTTTCTATTACCTTCCAAATGCAGACAACTGCTACCCCTGACCTCCAAGCTCAGAAAAGCACTGCTAAAAGCAGTGAGGAGCTCCTGGCTGAGTCCTCAAAGTACTCAGTGTGTGTTCTGGCTGCTCATGCAAGCAAATTTTTCATACCACATATAAATATTCCCAAGAATGATCACACGGGCTGATTGTGTTCATCAGGAGCACTTAATAAAATTAAAGCAATGACTTGAATTTAATGCAATCACACCTGAGATCAAGATCTACTTAACAGAGAGAAAATTAGAAAATATTTACAGAACAAAAATTTTAAAAATAAATAGGAAACCCCCACTGGGAAAAAAAAAAAGAAGCAGGCAATACTAGGAGATCAGACTGTAGGAGGACATTGCCATACTTGAGAAATGGAATTACAAAACAACCCAGAATAATTTCAGACAGTACAGAGGGTTTATCAAGACTTTAAACAACAGGTAAGCAGGAGATTATTGGTTTTTTTACAATTGTTAGACATTATTGTAATAGTTTGTTAATCATTCATTTTCAGAAATCCTGACATCCTCCAGCAGTTTAACCAAAGAATAAGCAATTGAATCTATTTGAATTACCTTGCTTCAGACACAGTAGAGCTTCCATTGTCTGGGCAGCAAGAGCCAAACTTTTCCAACTTCTATTCTCACCTGTAAGAATTCAAAGTGATTAGTAAAAAAAAAAATTAAAAAGAAAATAAAAATAAAGCAACACATTCTATATTTTTGTTACAGCATCTTCTTTTGAGGCATTTTATTCAGAACAGCTGTGTCCCTACTACCTTCCATCACTGCCCTGTTCATCTCACTTGCACTATCAAGATAAATGATTTTTAGATGTACATTGCTGGACCTTGCATTTAAACAGGCTTTAATCCCCATGGCCAGAGATACCATGAATAACTGAAATACCAGAGAATGAATAGTTTCACTAACCATGTTTTGCCTTAAATAATCAGAGCACCTGGTGGATCCACGCACATTTAATTAATTTGCTGTTTGCTCCATTGCATAATTAACCATTACATTTCATTGCCCTCTGGTTTTGCTCACTAATTAATTATTTCTTGCTATTTCATCGATCAGCTACTTGAACATTTCTTGCTTTTCCAGCTTCTTCTTTATTATACCAGCCCTCCTCCCTGTTTTGTTCCTGCCCAATTTCCATTCCTCTTTCTTTGATTTCTCAGCTGTCTCTCACTCTTCTGTCCAGTCCAGAGCAGTCCAGTCCTCACTGGACACAGCCACTGCCCCAGGCAGAGTGGACACAGCTGGACACCACGTTTGGGTGTTGGGGACAGTGGGGACCCCTCTGAGAGAGCAGGAGCTCTTAGAAGTGTGGTGATGCCAGGAAACAGCACCATTCTGCTTACAATTGTTCCATTTCCAGTTGTTAAAGCAGACATAGCTGGACTGGGGAGACAGGATTTAGGACAAATGCTGTTTGCAGTTGTTTGAAATGGGAAGGTTTTAGTGACTTGGGGATTTTCTGTTCCTAAGAGAGAAACTGCTCACTGTCTGATGTCTTAAACTGACTGTTAATGCTTCGTGGCATCCTGCAGGTTACTAAAAGGAACAAAAATTTATCTAGGAAATTAGCTCCTGTGGGCACACACAAATCTTTACAGTCTTAAATAAATTACTAATGCCTAGAATACAGATTTTTTTTCCCCTCTCCTCTATGAACTGGTGTGCTCATTGTCCAGTCTGGGTTCACTTAATTCTCCCAGAAGTCTTTAAAGCTATTTCTACTAAATATTGTGGAATTTTTTTTTTCTCACAAACTGCTCTAGTGAACTTGCACTCTGCTGCAACCCATTCAGTCAACGAGTTTTATGAATGCAATGGTGACTTTGAATTCAATCTCCTAATGCTGGGCTCTCATTATCTAAGTGTAGCCAATGTGTTTTATTTCCGTGAAAGCTTGTTTGGATTTCTATCTGCCCCACTCTGCTCTGGTTTAGATTTCTTGTCTGAATGCTGTCCAGAATCCAGTGCTTACGCTACCATTCACCATATCACTTTTTGCTAATTGCTCCCATATTCGAAGGAGTCACCTGTGCCAAATTGCTGGATTGTGATTGCACTCTCAGGCAGCTTCTAGCACCTCCCCAAAGAGGCAATTAAAACTCCAAACAGTGCAGGGACAGGCAAATTGCCCCTGAGAGGCTCTGGGGGTCATCCGACATTCCTTCAAAAATGTCCTTTTTTGCGCTTTTGACCTTTCTAAAAGAGGGAATAATTTTGCTGCTAAATTTGTCTGTTTCTTTTGGCCTGTTTCAGATGATCATTGCTTGAGATGATCAGGCAATGCTCGCTCTGATGGATAGGATGATTGTGGCAGTTCTGCCCTGGTGGTGGCTCAGTGAAGGACTGAAGTCAGCGCCTCGTTTCATGGACGTGAGGAACTCCGCTGATCTCAGCAGGACTGCGTGCACCTCTTGATCCTGTCACTGCCAAACTGGTCCCAGAGACAAAGAAATAGCTCAGCTTGAGCTGAATCTGCAGAAGAGATCAGTATGGAACTGCCTGTCCTGATGAATTAAGCAATTTTCCTTGAGATTGCTCCTACAGGTTGATACCACTCTTGGAAAAGGGCAACACAGAGGCTCTGAAACAGGGAGCAAAGTAAGGCCTGGTTACTGCTCAAATCTAGTCCTAATTAGGAGCTTTTTGTTCCTATTGCTGAATAAAAGGAACAAAATCCCTTAATTCAGTATGCTGGGTAACAACAGGTGAGTGTAGCAGGATGAAGGCAGATGACATTTCTGGAAACACAAAGAACCTCCTGTGACTGAAGGAGCATCATTAAAACTGGTAAGAATGGTGGTTTCAAAATTAGTTCAGAATATTGGATCACACAGGAATTCATTTGGCTTAGGTGTAACCGAGGAACTAGTGGGAAAAAAAAGGCATAAAAATGCTTTGTGCCCTGTGCTGATGAGAATCAGTGAACAGTTCCACATCCATCCTGCATGTCCTTGGTTATCATTAATGCAGGGTGAGCTCTGAGCCCCAGAGCACCCAGGATGGGTCATGTTTCCCTTCACCTTCCAGAGGAGCCTCCTCTGGCTGTGGGGTGACACCAGAAGTCCTTAAATGTCCAGTGAAAGCATCTCCATATGAAGTTTCAGTCACGTTACACCTGAGCACATGTTTCTGGACATCTGTCTTCCATTTGAAAAACAGAAGGCTGAAAAATGTTTCTGGGTCTTTAGAGGGGGGAAGGGGAGAGAAGGGACAGAGGATGCAGCTTTTTCAGCATCAGGATCCCTGAACTAGCTTTCCAGCAGGGTCAAGTGTCTCATTCTTTCTCAAGAGCTCATTTTTATGCTGCTTTATATTTACCCAGGCCTCTTCCTACACACAGGGAGCTGCTCCGGCCAGGCAAGAGACACATGTAAGACAAATTGTTTGATGCTGGGTAAAGAGCTCCATAAAACCCCAACAGCTCTTGGTGCTCTAGTTTGCACCTTGGCAAAATATATGTATCCATTCGCCTTGAAAGTGGGACTGGCAATAGAAAATCTTTCCATAGAGAGCAAGAAAACTCTCAGGGAAAAGGGGAAAAATGCTTTTCAACCAAAGTATTCCACTTCTCAATTCTGTAAACTGATAAAAGGGTGGACAGCATGGGCATTCAGTGACTGATGGGAAAGGTGAGGATCTTCAGAGGTCAACTCATCCCATGGCAGCAGAAATGGCCCTGTCTGCCAGGTGCCAGCCAGCAGGTGCAGGCTGTGCCCAGGTATCCTCCCTCAGAGGGCCACCAAAATCCCCAAAAATGGCAGCTCTGAGGGGCCAGCTATGCCTGAGGTATGCACATCACGCTCAGATGTCTAGAAATAACTATTTTTATTTTTAATTCAGCCCAAGATTGCCAAATACTTGAGCTATTTCTTTGTCTCTAGGAGCAGTTTGCCAGTGGCAGAACCAGGAGGAGCAGGGTGTTGGTGTGACCCTGCTCTGGAACAGCCTCCACATGGGGCTGGCACAGCCCATCCCTTTGGCCTCTGCCCTGCAGAGGAAATGTCCCACAGTGAGGAGCAAGCATGGATTTGTCTAGGTTCAGTGGCTTTGAGACAGCACCTGCCAACACTGACTGACCTGCCCAGACTGACACCAGCCTTCCAAAAAATTCTGGCCCACAGCAGAGGGTCCAGGCAGTGGGGAATCCCTGAAGGGATGTTTCTGGCATCAGAGGAACATGGATGGAAACAGCCGTGGTTTAAATTGCTTAAAGTAGTGTTTGCTGGGGGAAATAATTCCAGAGAGGGTTGTCTGCAGCCCTGTTGTGGGGAGATGCCTGTCACAGGCAGAGGAGGATGCTGTGTGTGGTTCCTCCATAGTTTCTGGCAGATTCTTCCCTGCTCTTTGCCCTGATTCCTCCCTCTCACCTGGTCACCAGCCCCATGTCTGGTTTGCTTTTCCTTCCCTCTCCCTGCTTATTCTTCCTCTCCTGCTACTTTGCACCAGCAAATCCAGGCAGGTGAATTTCTGAATTTTTCAGGAGAAAATGGCCACTGGCACCACACCAGGGTCCTCCCTCACCTCTGGCTGCACTCAGTGCCTGTTGAGTCTCTGGTGAGGGTGGGAGGGGGCTGGGGGGAGCAGCCAAGTGAAGTGCTTCAAGCTGTGAGGCATTTTCTCCTTACGTTGCAGGCCAAACCTCTTGGATTGGAACCAGAATGGCCACTTTTCGTGGAGGCAGATATATCTGTGGAGAGCAGGAAAGAGCAGCATGTATCCTGGCCATGGTGTTCTCCCAGGGAAAATGATAATGGGAGGTAAAACTCTCCCTGCCACAGGCTGCACATTGTCCTGCTTGATGGCAGCAATGGCTGGGAAAGCTGGCATTGCACCCTAAATAGGGAGAAGCTCTCTGGAGCAAAAAGTCACATCCGCAGCGTTGCCATGCTGTTTCAGACTTTCCTCTGGAGGGGCAGATTGCTCAGAAGGAAGTAGCAAGGCAAGCCCAGTGTCATGTGGAATAGCTGAAATTCCTCAAGTTCCTTTTTGCCAGGATTTCAAGCTGTGAAAGACACATGATCTCCACTGCTTGAGACTATTACTGAGGATTTTCCCCAACAGAGATGGATAGGTAGCTGTACAAATATTTTTTTTTTTTTTTTCCTACATCTGAGTTAAATCATTGTTAGGGCCTGCATTTGGAAACAGTAACCTCAGATGGGGTTTATCAAAAGAAATATACGACTCCTCACCCTCAGGAACTGATCTGCCCTATGATCACTTTTAGAGGGAAATAAAATTAATTCAAATTTTGTCTCCTTTTCTGCCATCCACATTGTTCACAGCACCCCATGAAACTAGGGGTTGAGATCTAGTGGCCTCAAACCCCTCACTGCAGTATTTGGTCTCAGTCAGGGGCCAGTAACAAGCTCTATCTATAAATCCCTCTTGTATGTCTGTAGCAGGAACTGCTGTCCATTTTCACACTGATAGGGAATGGAGTTTAAATACTGAACAGCTTCATGCTGATATCTGCTGATTCATCAGAAGGAGATGAGATGAGGAAAAGAGAAGTTTTATTCCTTGCCATGTCAGTGATTTGCTAATTGTCAGCCCAGTCCATCAGGGGGTACCTGGTTAACTGAAGAGGAATTGCCATTTGAGGGGAGAAGAGAGCTGTCAATAATTTGTGGAAAGGAGTGTTGGAACTGTCTCTGAATCAAAGTTAGAGATCAGCAACCTTTGGGGAGGGGGCGAGAAGATTTGGATTTGAAAAAAAAATAACTGTACGAGGCACCAAAGGAACATGGTGTGAATGAAGGTTAGCATGTTTTAGCAAGAAGGCCCTGAGACTTTGAGCTCCTTGAAAGAAAATGAAGTGTAATTTGCTTTCATTTGTCCATCACCCATGTCTTTATGAACCTTTGCAATTCTTATTATCTGTTCCAGAATTCTTTTTTTCAGATAAGTATCTTTAACTGAGCTTCAGATCACAGTTCATTTCCAGATAATTTCCAGATAATTAGCTAACAAAGGCATTACAACACAGGATTCCTTCTCCCTGTGAGTCTGGAGCACCCACACAAAGAGCCAACACCTCTGCAAGTTCCTCTGCAGTGTCCAAACTCTCCAGGAGCCAGGATTTTACTCAGGGTCTGTCCAGCTCTGCCCTGGCCTGTGGATTTGAGTGTTTTTGGAGCACATTTACCCAGCATGGATGACCAAGTCAGCAATATGCAGCTGCCAGCTCAGCCATGGTGGCTGCCTGGGAATGCAGGATGAGCTCCCTGCTGGGTACAAATAGGGCAGGTAGAAGCACACGGTGCTGTGATGCTATCACAGCTTATTTCACTTTTACCCAGAGCTTTGAATGCAGCCAATTACTGCTGGTGAAAAGCAACTCTATCACCTCCATTTGACTTTTTTCCCTCCTTCTAATGCAGATATCTACAGCTTTGTATTATTGCCTTAATTTTGGAAATGAGGAAGGAGAAAAGAGAAGGAATGACACTTGTCCCTGATGATACAGCCATTGTCAGACCCTTGAGGGAGGTTCTGAAATGCCTCCTCTTAGTCTTGTTCACATTCCTCTGGGTTATAAAGATGTGACAGATACAGTACATGTTCTGTTCTTACCCTCTGCTTAGCAAAACCAGACAATTAGGAAGACTCCTTGAACGTGAAAACTGAATGATCCAGAAATTTACTTCCTGCTGTTTTCTTTATTTTTTTAAATAAAAAATTTTTTTATTTAAACTCTGAGATAAAATCTGTCTAATTGCTACCAGGTTAAATCTTATTTTATTTCCTCAATTCTTCTCTCTAAAGGCTTTTTTTCTCAGCTTGCATTACATTGGATAATGCTTAGAATTAACATCACATAATGTTAGTCTAAAAATACATGTACCATTATTATTATCAAATAGAGATAAGTGTGCGTTGCCAAGTAAAAAAGAAAGCTGTGAAATATAATGCCATGAAAAGTTTTTTTTTTCATGATCTTCCAGAACATGAAGGATAGACATGGGCTGCCAGATCCTCATTTCTGATGGATAAATGCAACTGTGGTTTCCATAGCTATGCAAGGTTTTGTATAGCACCCATCACCATGGTATCTGAGCATCTGTTGCTGCTGCTGCACACTTGAGTCCATGATGCACTAAAGAGAATTAAATGAAACAAATGAATAGAAAGTCCTTGAGCCTGGCCATCCATAGTGTGGAGTGACTTGGGCCAGGGTCACTCTTAAAAGAAGTGGCTTGTTAATTTGTCTTTTCCCAGCTCTCCAGTTGTTCATCTTCTTGTTTTGGCAGCACCTTACAGGGAAGAGGACCTCTGGTCAGGACATGACTGGTCAGGACATGGCCACCAAGGTCCTCAGCTCTCCACCAAGTCAGACAGGCTGCTCCATGCAGGCTCACTGCCTTCTTTAGGACTTGTGGATCCCAAGATCCTTCCCAGTTGGAATCATGAAATCATATCTATCAGGTAGTTTGGAAAATGCCTTTAAGGTCATAGAGTCCAACCATTAACCCAGTGCTGCTAAGTCCATCACTAATCCATGTCCCTAAGAGCCACAACTCCAAGTCTTTTAGATACCCCCAGGAATGATGACTCTACCACTAGCTTGGGCACTCTGTTCCAGAGCTTGAGCCTTCCAGTGAAGAAATTTCTCCTAATATCCAATCTACACCTTCCCTGGTGTAACTTGAGGTCATTTCCTAATGCCTTATCACTTGTTACCTGGGAGAAGAGCCCAAACTCACCTGGTTACAGCCTGCATGTGAAGGAGTTGTGCAGAGCCAAAAGGTCACCCCTGAACCTCTTTGTCTCCAGGCTAAGCCCCCCCAGCTCCCTCAGCTGCTCTTCACCAGACTTGTGCTCCAGACCCTTCCCCAGCTCTGCTCTCCTCTCTGGACACACTCCAGCACCTCAACAGCCTTCTTGTCATGAGGGGCCCAGAACTGCACACAGGATTTGGTGTGAGAATTTTGTGTCTGGGATCACTTTCAGAGGTTTTCTTTCCTGGTCTTTCTAGCTGAAAACCTCTTATGCAATTGTCAGGCTTTCATCCTGTCTGCACTACAGGAAGTGTTAAGTCTTGGGAATTTGGCTTTCCTTGTGCAGTTGAGATCCCTCTTTGGCGGGATCCCTCTTTGAAGATTTATTCAGATTTTTCTTTTCTCCAGGAGATTTCCTTTATCTTTAATCAGGGAGGTTTACATCTTCCTTTTACCAGACCATTGGATGTTCTCTCCCTTTTAACAACACAAATATTTCCTTGGGATGGTCTGATGCAGTTTTTATTGGCTCAAATATTAAATAATTCCTGTGCTATCTCATCCTTGGCTATACTTTTTGATGATGCAGATGCTCCCCATACTTGGGAGGCAGCATCTGAACTCAGAGCAAAATCTTCCTTTAATGCAAACCGCACGTTGTACAAGAATATGTGCATTGACAACACGATTTTATGCATTCATATAAAGAGAATCAGGGGTGTAAGCTTTTAACTCAGCTATGCTTGAGACCAGATACAAGAGTCACTAAGAATTTTGAGGCATTAATAGGGTCTGAAGTAACCTGGTGCACAGGTTTGTCTCTGAGAGAGATTTAATACACCTCTGCATGAAGGTGCCAGGATGAGGTCTTGGAAGGCGAATATCACTGTGTCTGTACAGCACTGCCCTTAATCACAGGATCACAGAATGGTTTGGGTTGGAAAGGACCTTTAAAAGTCACTCAGTCCCTGCATTGAGCAGGGACAGCTTCAACAAGATCGGGTTGCTCAGGGCCCATCCAACCAGGAGGTCACAAATTCATATATTCTTTCAGACTACACAGTCCAACACTGCCACTAATGCAGCCCCACCATCTCCCAATGCCTCTTCCTTCACCCACACGTACTCTGAGCTTGAGCTGGCACAAAGCTGTGCACCAAAGTGGTTTGGAGAAGTGAAGACGCCAAAACTAACTCATAGAGACACTTCATTTTAAACCCATCCAGTGCCCTGCTCCTGTTCATGGCACACCATGTGCTTGAGGAAGGAGATGGCATTAGGCAAAAACCTCACAGCTGGGACTGGAGAGCATCACTTCTCCTGACAGGAGCCCTGGTTAATTCCTGCTTTAAGGGAGTTATGAAACTGTGCCATTAAGGAGGGGTTAACTGGCTTTCGAGTGCTGAAACGACCCCACTAATTGCTGAGCCAGGCCAAGTGTTTCCTCATTAAACTCTGCTGTGTGACTCCACCTCACTGTGGATCTGTCACGTTACCTGCCGTGAGTCCCTGCGCTCCTGTCTGCTCATCCATGTCTTGCAAATTAGCTGCAGGACTTCAGGGGATGATTCCTTAACCAGCCCTTTCAGAAGGATATCCATTTTAGTGGGGGGAGATTACAACAGGCATTTGTAGTACCAGGTTTTTTAGCTGACCTATTTCCTTTCGTTTTCTCAGCACACTCTCATTGGTTAAATAAAGCCTCATTAGGAGAGCTGGCTCCCCTGCCTGATTGCAACGTTCAATTTTGTATTCATGGGTTCCTTTACTGTTTTCTGCAGTTCCTAAAAAAGTCTGGCTGAATGTGGGGCAGGAAAGGGAAATCTGAAATGCTCTCTTTTAGATTGCACTAGCAAATGCTGTAAAAATCAGATTCCAGAAGTTCCTATAAAATCAGATGTTTTGAGAAAAGCCTGGAGCCTCTGCTCACAGCCAGAGTGGGTGGGTGTCCGGCAAGAGCTGCAATTACTGTACAATAAACTAGTCAACATGTCTTGTGTAACTAGCATGAGTCTTTGTTAGAGGAATATCAGCCGTGCTGACAGATCAGGCCAAGAAAAGCACCCTTCTCCATGCACAAACACACACATGAGCACACGGGAGGGCTGCAAGGACCCACCAGAACAGCATCCCCAGCTCCAGCTGCAATCCTGCTCCTTTTCTTTCACTCAGCACCCACCACAAGCCTGGAGATGGCTGATTTTGTGGGATAAGTGGGAAGAGGACCCAAGAAATAGATTATTTTCTCAGCCCTCTCTCTGCCCCACCCAGGACAGAGGCTGGACAGGGGCTATGAGCAGGGGGTGACCGAGCTCTCCCTGTGCTGCTGCAGCACAAAGAGCTATCGATGGCAGCAATGTCCTTTCCATGCACTAACAGTACTCACACCCCCTAGTTTGCCCATGGGAGGGAGCAGACTCCCTCCTTGCCACTTGAAATCTCTCCTGAATCTTGAAGAGATGAGTGGGAGAGAGAGAGAGAGACAGTAAAACAAGTTGGCATTTAAATTTGTCAATTAAATCTGCAAAGATTCACTAACCTTGGATTTTTGCTGCATCACTCCCTAGTTATCCTCTTTCAATGCCTCTGTCCTCATTCCTTCTGCAGGTTTTGCAACAGCCTCCTGTGCACATGCTGCCTTGCGGAGCACCACAGATAATTTTCTGGTTTTTATTAGCTTTCCAAAAACACATGTAGCTGGACTCCTTCACTTCAGCCCCCTTAGAGTTTAATAGGGTGTCTATTGTAAAGCTAACTTCTTCATCCATTTGCTCATACAGGGAATATTTCCTTTGAACAGCAGGCATGTTCTGCTAGAAAAGTCCCTCTGGGAAAATATGAGGCTTTGAGAAATGTTCTGTCCTCCCTCAAAGAGGTCCCATCTGAGCACAGACAACTTCTACTGCTATTTAACTATCAATAACCACCCCCTGCTGCACCAGGATCTGCTGAAGCACCGAGCTCTGCAGCCATCCATAACTTCCAGTGAAATGTAAGCAATTAACCTGATTTTAATGTTATGCAGGTATGTTACCGACAGTCATCTGTAATTCTTTAACATTCTTCTCGGTGTAAATCACCTCGCAGGCAGGGCAGCCCCTTTCCAAAGGAATTTCAACAAATGCTGAGTTAATAGCCAAGGAGCAGAGAAATAACTTTTAAAAGGAAAATATACCTCAAGATTTTTCACAAAAAAACCCGATCGACCAATGAAACAAAACACAAACAGCCCAAGACAAAAGCCTGCATTTTAAATTAATTCAAAATGCAGAAAGGCTTGGTAATACAGCTGCCTAAGAGAATGCTTCCAAAGAAAACCTTTATGGGCTTTTTTTTTAAGGTAACTAAATTTCATGTGATTGCACATGATTAACCAAATATTTTTGCCGATTTGAAGTCTGAAACACATTTTTATATTTGAACCCAAATATTTCAGTTGCTCAGAGACCACTTAAGTGCATGGGATCCAAGTGGGTGCTGGGTGAAGGGAGGAGAAAAGCTTCTTTTTCATTTACTTCCCAAATCCAAAACTCAGGCTTCTTCATTTAGGATCAAAACCCAAAAAGCCTTCTCCTACATGTTTGGGCTCTCCCAGATGATGCCAGCAGTGCACAAGAGTGCACCAGCAGCACACGAATTCCCACTGCAAGCACCATTCCTCTCCCACCGAAGCCATCCTGGAGAGCAGAGGGAAGGGAGCAGCCCAAGCTCTATTTTTGGTGTCACCCTGGCAACGCTTTCCCCTCCATCTGGATGTCACATCACAGAGAGATCCTGCCACCTCTCAGGTTTAACACAAGCCTTACAACTTCTGGGGAGGTCTCACAGCCCCAGCCCCAGAGACTGGAGAATATCTGTGTGCACACCTCCAGTCTGAAACTTTGGAGTGTTTAGCTTTCACACAAAGAAAACCAAGAAAATGTGGCCTAGTTATACTTTAAAAATCAGAAATCAAGAGGGTTAATTGAGGGGGTTTTGTGATTCTGAGTTTATCTCTGGGTACTGGAATGCCTGAGGTTAGCAGTATTGCCCCAACTGTAGCCCAGAAATTTGAATTTGCATTTATGCAGTTAATAAGTGAAATAGATTTCCCATTTGTTTTACTGGGGCACTTACAAGGAAGCTATATTGTTTAGCCAGCACAAATATCCAGGTTGGTGGAATAGGAGTTGAGGCTTTTTCCCCCCTGCCTTCCCCATGGGAGGCTGGACAAGTCCCCCAGAGCAGCATCTCTTGGTCACTTCTGCTCCTCCTCGCCAGATCCCTGTGCTGAGCACCCTCAGCCCTCACTTCTCCTGCACCTGGGGCAGTGGCAGCAGCAACAAACATCTCTGCAGGTGGCTGAGAAGAGAGGGATTTCCACTGGCATTTTAATCTGTATTTATTTTTGCCCTATTTCTGTGTTGCTGCTGCTTCAGAAGTCCCAGTCTTTCGGAGCATCCCTTGCTTGTGGAGTCACACAAGCTGGAACACCTCGTGAGGCCATTCAAAATGCAAGGACTGATCCTGAGTCAATGAAAAATCAGAAAAAAAGGTCTTCACTTTTAATTATTTCCCATGGCCAGAGCTGTGCAGTGCAGAGCAGAGAGGACAACATATGGGCTCTTTCTGAGGCAAATGTTGCAGCTGTCCATAGCACAGCCTTCAAGCACTTTCCACCCAAGCTGCTCAGGGTGTTTTGACCTTGTTAAGTATTATGATGCCCATTTTGAAAACAGGCAACCTGTGGCCCATGAGGCTTCCTACAATTGCACAAAGTGTCTAAGATGCACTTGAAACTGCAGGAAAATACCATATGCCTTCATTTCTGCCTTCCCTCCCATTGGCTGTTCTTTAGTGCATATTTGAAACAAAAAAATTAGAAAAAAAATTTATAAATAAGACCATAATTCCATAACTTAGGGAAAGCAATTATTCTCCCACAATATCAATGAAACACTCCCACAGTCCATCACTGGGTCCACAGCCTCCCATCTGCCACTGCTGGCAGAGAAAATCAGTAATTACTAGAAACTCTAAGGAACTATGCAATACCAGAGGTGAGAAAACAGTGTGTGTGTTTCTTGCTGCCTATTGAGGATGGGGACAGGAGAGAAAAGTTCTTTGCTTTTAATCCACTGTGATCTCTGGCCAAGTTGCCCGTGCCTGAGAAAGGAAAGCTGACACTCATCTTCCACATCCCCACCAGGGTCACTCCAGGGGTCTGGAGCTGCTTTTGCCGTTTCTCACAGACACAAGGATGGCTGGGAGGAGGATGTCTCAGACACCTGAGTGTAACTGGGAGGTGCCCAGCTGCCCATAACTGGTGCTACAGCAGGTGAGGGAGCCTGTGCTGTGCAGTTCCACCTCTGTGTCACTTGTCAGGAGTGGTGTTTTAGGCCAGCCTAACAAAAAAACCTTATTATAGGTGGATCTCAAAGTCTGATCAACATCCAAGTTTTCCATGACCATGGAGGATTCTTGTCTCAAATTTAATCCTGGTGTTTGAATGTGGGTAGCCACTGGATTAGCTGTAAGTGTGGTTCTGGAATGAAACTTTACCTCTGTCTCACATCTTGGGAAAAAAGAAAAGGAGAAGAAAAAAGACAAGATCACCTTTCAGAGAATTGATTTACTGGCAGATTATTACTAGTGAGGCCAATAGAATCTGAGGGGAGTAGGAGATTAAAAAAACCCAAAATTCTCCTAGAAGTATTGAAAAAATATCCTAAATATACAAAGAAATTTCCATTTAAGATGACATTTGGGATGCATGGCAAGAAAGAAAACAAACCTCAATCAACCTTCCCTGTAAGATCATCAATACAATTGCTCCAGATTAATGCTGATAAAACTGAAATCTGCCTTCTACCCACGTAAGAAAACTGTGATTAGCAGGTGGGAGATCACACACAGTTCTGCAGAAAATTTACATATTTTTTTTTTTTTTTTAAATAAATCAGCGATGGAACAGAGCTGGTTGATTTCCCATTCTGGGTTTGTTCCCAATAGCACTTATGCAAAGTTGTGGGTTTTTTTCCTCCTTCAGGCAGATTTTGGTTGTGTGAAGCAGCACAACTTGCCCTGGAGCTCACTGGGGAACAGCAGCAGCCACCTGCCATGAGCTGCTGCTCTGCAGGTCTCTGCTCCCCTCAGCATCCCTGCAGCCAGGGCAGGAGTGAGCAGCATTCCAAGAGAGATGTGCCACCCCTTTACATGGCTCTAGTGATGCCTAGGATTTTGGCTTCTGTATTTTTTGTGTATCGGTACTTTTAGTGTGTGACTCTGCACTCCATATAGAGGACTGAAACTTCTGTTCCCAGCATTTTTAAGACAAAACAATTCCTCTAAAACTGGGGATCCAAGGACACTTTGCTGCCTCAGAGCCCCAAATTATGTAACAACAGTGAATTGGGGTGAGCAAACTTGGACTAATTGACATCATCACCTGAAAGTGTAACTGGAGGATTGAGGCTCAATATGTCAATGGACAGAACTTATAAAATATGAAAAACTCGTGACTCGTCATCCATTTTGGGTGTAGCCTCTCGAGTAGGCTCTGGAGTAGGGCTTTTTCTGCCCTAAATGCACCTTGAAGGCTTTTAATAAATCTAACTGCTTTTTATTCTCCTAACTTTGTCTAGCCTCTGGTTAAGGTAAGCTCTGTTCAGGCATCGCTAGTGCTGGAGGTGGAGAACACGTGGAGGAACATTTTCTTCCCAGCAGAGGCAGATGGAAGCACTGAGGGGAGAGAATGTTTCTGAAGTGCTGTGGTCCCACAAAACCCACTGAATGTCTCAACAGCAGGATTGCACCAAATTTAAAGAGGAAAATAAGTGGAAGAGCAGAACGGCTGAAAGGTCTGTCGGATCTGACACTCCAAAACTGTGGGAGACAAGTGGGAGAAATGTAAGCCTCACTTCACTCCATGTCTGTAAGCAATGAGTGCTGGTGAAAAAGGACACAGATCTTGCTCCTGACACTAACTGGGTCTGATATCTTTGATGTATTTAACAGTTTCCAGTTTCTCAAGCAGAGCAGGGTAGTAGAAATTTAACAACCCCGTATTCCCAACACAATGAAACATGTAAGGCATTTCTAACAGGTTTGTAATACGAAGGTAGAAAAACGAAGGAGAAAAGCTTACTGATCTAATGATTAATGATTAATCTTGAGAGAGGATTGTAATTTAAACATGTGGGGAAAAAAACCAACTTTGGGGATGGCCAGGGGAGACAAAATCACCTTCAGGAGAGGGATTGCAGATGTGAGAGGGCAGTGCTCTGCTGACAGGTGTCTGCTGAAGGAGCCAAACCTCCAGCATGGCTGTGTGGCTCAGAGGCACTCAGGTGGTCTCCAGCACAGCAGGTGTAGGGGCTGGTCTGGTCAGGAGGGCCTCTAACTGCCTCTATCTATATTTATCTGTATAAATCTATATAAATCTATCTACATCTAAATCTAGATCTAAATCTAAATCTAAATAAACATATATAAATAAATATAAATATAAATATAATTATAAATATAAATATAAATCTATATAAATATATATAAATATATTTCTATATATATTTTTATATATGTATGGTTTGTCACGTGTTTGGTTTTAGATACAGAATAAAAATGAATGGTTTTGAATTTTTCCTGTGAGGCACTTGGTTCCAGGGACAGGGAGCCTGAATGAGGTTGCAAAAGCCAGCCAAGCACTCAGAGGCTTCTTGCATCTCTCATTCTCTCTGGGCTCTGCTCCCCCTTCCTCCTCTGGAGGGGTTGCACCTTGCAGTTTGGGAAACATTGCTGTAGGATAGAAACTGGAAGGTAGGCGAGGAGCTGGAGGCTGTTACAGGTAGTGTTTTGGTTTGACAAGGTAGGAAAAAAATGGAGCAATCTGCAGTAATGGCAAGGGAAAGTTTTGTTTTGTTTTGTTTTGTTTTGTTTTGTTTTGTTTCTGTTGTTTTGCTTTTTACTCTGTGCGACTCTTTTGCTATTTCATTGAATTCCCAACCTCTCCCTCTCCAGTATTGCTCCATCCCTCCTCAGCCATCCCCTTAAGCCTCCCACTCACACGTTTGTTCAGGATTGTTTCCCTTACACTCATCCTTGCCAGCCTGGCCTTCCCCACATGTTCAGAGCTTTCCCAAGCTCCTTCACCTCTGCACAACCCAGCTACTGCTCACTCAGAAATCCTGTTTGAGAGACAACAAACCTCCATCCAACAGTTGGAAATAATATAACTTTTCATTTTTTTTATTTCTCTAGTCAGGCTTGGCTTGCCTCTGCCTTGGGAAAAGGAATTTTAAGGGCTTTTTTTAAGGGATGTGGCACCACTCAAGGGAGATGAGTTTAACATATCAACAGACTGGGAGCAGCCCAAAAGGTACCCCAAAAAAACTACCATCAGCAAACATCAACAAATATCTACCCCAGACAAGACACCCTGGCATGATTGGAAACAGCTGGTCTGGAAAAAGCTGATAAGGAAATGGAGGAGTGAGGACCCAAGTGACATCAGAGGTGAAGAAATCCAGGTCCAATGGGAAACTGAATACTAAGAACTACTCAACTTGGGACCAATGAACATTGAACCAATGGATTTCTATGGGTTTGGATTGTAAAAAGTTTGGGGGAAAATCTAGTAAAGCTTATGTGTGTATGGAATATTTTCTGTGGCTCATCCTGGCCAGAAATAGAGTAACGCCTGATTCTCTATCACTTCAAATGCAGTTAGAGGGTTTTTTATTTTCCTCCCAATTTTCAGTGACACAGCTAGCCAGAAGCATTCCTTCTTTCCCTCCCCCAGGGCAAACCACCACTCCAACCTCTAAGCCAGGCCTTCCCTTGACCTTGACCCTGGGCATGTCCTGCCACATCACCCAGGGAGCCTCACATCCCTGCCATCTGTTCCACCTGCGCTCAGAAACCCCTTTATTCCTGTTCTGGCCCTGGAAAACTGAAGAAAATGCTAGGATATCCCCCAACCATCATTTAATGGGTCAGTCTGATCCAGGCAGGAGCTGATGCACTCAGTGCTTGGGCAGCCCAAGGGCTCACAGGCATGCTCATCCCAAGGGGATGCAGCCAAACTGCTCCAAGACAGCGTGGCCACCCTGGCTGCCATGCAGGTAGTCCCAAGCACTGACCACACTGCAAATTGCAGGATAAACACTCCCCTCACCCCCCACAACCCAAGCTAGTCAACCCCAACAGCCAGAGTTTGAATAGCTGCAGTTCTGGTTCAGTTGCTGGGGCTTAGTCCATCACCTGTATGACCAAAGTGCAATGCAGCTACATAAAATATAACTTGTGTCTAGGGGAAAGCTGGAGGCAGGAGAGGGGAAGACACAAATCACCCAGGCACAGAGAGGAGGAGATAATGAGGAAAGCAGGTATTTATAATTTTTTTTTTTCCCCTGCAAGGACACCTACACCTTACCCACAACAGGAGTGTCAAACACTCAGATCAGCTAGAACTTGGGGTTTGGGAGGTGGAATTTTTGTCTGGCTCTTTCCCTTTTAATGAAAAGTGTTACTCCATCTCACTAGCTGAAGCTTAAGGAGCCTCCTGAGAAAGAGGTAGCCCCTCCACTGCCACTCAGGATGAATACATTCATTTAAAGACAAAACAAATGTGTTTGTCCTTGAAACAACTGTGACGCTGCTGGCTGAAGGAGCTGTTGGCATTTAAAACGGCATGAGAGTGTGAAGTGTGAAAGTTATATATACAACACAGACTAGAGAAGAGCAGCCTTTTCTCCTTATTAGGAGGATTTTTTTCCCCCTTTTTTTTTTTTCCCATTTGGAGCCACACATCACCAGGAAAATAGGTACTGATAGAGCTCTTCCTTTGTGTCCCAAAGCGCAGGAGGGTGTTTGCCTAAACATGCAAGCACAGAGGCAAGACTTGTGTATTTTCTATAGGAAACTGCTTTTGTTTGCTGTCAGTAGGACACACAATGTGCTCTCTACAGGGGATCAAGATGTAGGGCTGCACAAACACTGAGCAGCAATACCTTACATAACCGGCCCAGGGGGAGAGCCGTGTGTCACGGGGAGAAACAGTTTTGCCAGGAAAGGTAAAGCACAAGAGGCGAGGTAGAATTCATGGAAGAAAACAAGAGGCTGGTGGAAAACACGAACCCAAAGAAAACAAACTCTCTGTGCAGATTATCACCAGGCAGGCGGCTCGGTAGGAGCAGATTCACAGCCAATTCACTGCTTATTGCAGCCACTGCATCCAAAACTCTTCCCCCGTGGGATTTGCCTTGCTTGCCAGCAGCAGGCAGGTGGGAAGGCAGTGGGCATCAGCCTCTTCCACATGGGATTAAAGGCAGGGGATGCTGCAGTGGTGCTGGAGATGGGGATGGGACCAGCTCTGGGGTGGGAGTAAAGGTCCACTGGCAGTGTGGTTTGGGGAAAGGGGTTACTGTGATGCCTAAAACAGGCTACCTGAAACAGAGGCCAAGACAAATAAGGAGTATAAAAAGCAGACAAATTTATTCAAGGCCTTCAAGGTACATTTGGGCAAGCAATGTCCCCCTCGAGGGCTACACCCAAAATGGACACAGGGTCACGAGCTCTTCAACTTTAATAAGTTCTGTCCTATTAGCAGATTGGTCCCTAATTCTCCAATCACACCTTCAGGTGATGATATTGATCACCCCAGGCCCTGCTCCCCCCTTTCCACCATTGTTCACGTATTTTTGGGCCCTAGGGTATCAAATATGTCCTTGAATCTCTATCCAGAGAGCTTTGTTTTGGTTAAATGTGTTGGGAACAGAGGTTTTCAGCATTCTGTAAGAGCACAGAACTACACCAAGTTACAGATACACGAAGAGGAAAAAAACCCCTGAAATTATTAAGGTATCAGCTGTGAGGCTAGAGGGGGAACTGCAGGTAGATTCTGTCCCCTGGTTAAAGTGCTGGGCTTGGAAGGAGCAGGGATCTTGGGGATCTGTTAATGCACCTTTGCTCCCCACCAGGGGACTGCCTGGATGTGGGATGACAACAAAGGACATTGGTCTCCCCCCAGGAGGGCTGTTCAGGTCTGTGTTCCCATGAAAACTACTGTGGACATAAACGTACACAATAACCCTGTGATGGCATGACACACTCTAAGAGTTGCACATGAATGAATATTCAAGGTCCTCATGGTTGACCTGGAAAGAGAGACCCTCTGAGAAAAGAAAGAAACTAGATGAAATAGTGAAATGGGCTTGTAATTTATGGACAGGCTGAAATTTTGCATGCCAGAAGGTCACTCACTGCTGGGCCTGCTGAGAAACATTGCCAATTGTAACCAGCAGCAGATTGTTTAACGTGAATCAAGAGAGGACAGTGAGAATATCACCAACCATCCCAGGGAGTACCCTGAAACTGCAGGTGCTCCCTGATGCACCACCAGCAGCTTCTTGCATTTTAAGCCACCCCATTAACAAGCTCTTCCCTTCTCCAGCTTCTCATTAATATTGTCTTCAAGGATGATCCCTCTCTATACAAACATCTTGGAGAAGCAGGACACTGTAAGGAGCTGAAAGTCTTAACCAAGACACCAGTAAACATCCAAGCCAAACAAAACTCAACTTTCTCACTGATGATGTGCATTATTCCTGCCACTTCACTAAGGACCTGAGGGTCCTTTCCCTGACAGCAAGCATTTGCTGATGACCAGGGCAGAATTAAAAAAAAAGGTGGAAAACCTAATGTAAGCTGGAAGCAGCAGTGAGCTGCTGCACTGTGTCTGATGCTAAGCAGGGAAACGGGTTTGATTTTTATAAATGTCTTCTGCACTTCAGAAAAGTAGTGTAATTGCAGATACCAAACTGAGAAAGAAAGAGCAGTTCTGCTGCCAGTGCAGACGAAGCACTCCCCAAAGCCTGTTATTAATAGAAAGTCAGGGGCATTGCCAGCAAGATAAAAAGGTCAGGGAGAACTTTTAGCCATTTTTCCAATTAAAAAGGGGGGAAAAAAAGAAAAAAGGAAAGGAAAGTCATTCTAGACATATTCTGAGGTGAAGCAGAAGTCAGATTAGACTTACAGTGAACTTGCAGGCTGTGAATACAAATGTCCTGAACACCAAATATGAACAGATCAGGGACACCCTGGCTGGCTCCATCCACTCCCATCCCAGGCCCTGCAGATGGGAACAGGGAGTGCTACTGCCTTGAGCTGAAAGCACTGGGAAGAGCAGGGGATTTCTGCTGGTGCTGCTGTTGAAAGTGGTAGAGCTTTGCTGAGGGCTCGAGAAAAAGTCAGGAGATGCTCCAGATCTGCTCCTACGCCTTCTCTGTCTGTGAAAAAATGTTCATAAGGCTCAAAGCCCCAGAACTGGTGGATTTTTTTGGGTAAAAAATGTCAACAGTTACATCCCAAACTTCCCAGCCCAAAAAATCTGAAGGAGATCTGGGGAATAAAAGGATCTCCTTGCTCAAAAGATGCATAACAAGTTGTATTTAAAATATTCAAACCACAGAAGAAGGCCATTCAACAAGCCCTGTGGAGAACAGATACCTAAACAGAATTTGAAGAATTTCCATAAGAGGATGGATTTCACTACTCCTTTGCAGTATTTTATCTTATGTATAGTCTTGCTAAAAAATGAAAATGTGGAATTGACATACACTCCACCTTTCTCCTAAAGCTGGTTTTTGTTGTTGTTGTTTTTTTTTTTAATAGTACTAACTGAACCAAATAACAACCTGAAATGCTACTTTTAATGAAGTCTGTGGAACCTGAATTCAATTTGCAATCACAGAAATATTTGATCCTGGATTTGGCAACTTGAATTTATGCTTGCAGGTCAGACACAGCCATTAAATCTTTTCCAGAAGTATTTCAAGCCCTGAGTCTGAAATTATTTGTGATACTGGTTTAAGTGTTTGCAGGATTGGAGCAAAATGGTTGTTAATGATTGGAGCATAATATACTTCTGAAAAAGGATTAATTGTTAATCTGTTAGGATAAGGTGTTTGATTACCATTGCAGAATAATTTTCAAGTGTGCTGCTCTTTGTAGCATGTAACACTTTGTTCTGGCCAAGAAGAGAAAATCCTGAAGGCATTGAAGTATTTTTTAGAATTTTACCTCAGTATCTTGGTACTTTGATATTGTATCAGGACCCTGATAAAATACAAGTTCACAATTATAAATATTTTATAATGAAACCCCAAGAAATTATAACTTAAGCCATATTCCTCAATTCCTATGTAGCTTGTAAAACTGTGTAAAACCCATGAAAAGTGACAATGAAATAGTGACAGAGAAAATTGCAAAATGTTAAATACAGTTTAACCTCCCAATAAAAATCTATAATTATTCTTCCATTTCTTAAAGCGGTGCAAATGGATTAACAACTTGTTGGAATTACAGCTTTATTTCTATCTCCATCAAGGCACTAGAGTATGACTGATAGGGAGAAATAAGTGTTTCCTACATTGATAGGAAAGCTTTGCTCTCAACATAAAATGTGATAAGATGGAAAAAAAAATGTATGTGGTTCTGTGATTTAGTTAAATGATTTATCTCTTCCAAGATATATATGATATTTCAAGAGGCTTTATTCCAGTCTAACCAATTTTTGATACAGTCCAACAGATTACATGAGATCCCAACATATAATTAAGGGTCAGTTTTCCTTTTGATATAAATCACTACAGTTTTATCACGGAAACTATTCAGTATGAGAGGTAAAAAATATTTGTATAGCTCTTTGAAAAATAAATGTTTAATTAGCCTGTTTTTATCTCTGCACAACTGAGAAAGTATAAACACAGTCATTTCAAATGAACTAAAATGTCAGATGCTCAGTAAATGCTTTTTCATTTACAACAATGTACTTCATCATATACATTATGTAGCATAACATTTCATCATGGAATAATTTTCTCAAAATGTCTTTTATATTCAAATCCAAAACAATTGAACAAAGTGAAATTTAAAATCCTACTTTTTGGGGGAAAACCCAATCAAATTCTGTAACAGTAAATGTGGATTTTTTCATACTTTTTCTTTTCAAAATTAATACTATATTTATTTGGGTTTTTCTATTCCTCCACTCCATGCTCAACAACAGCCCTTTTCTTAATTCATAGAATCACAGATCATCAGATAAAAAACAGCTAACATAAAGACAGGCAAATTGCCAACAATCTGAGGTGGTTTTCTGTTAAAAATCCTGAATTGTGAACACTCTTAAAACCCATAAATCACTGTTTTGGGAAGGGTTCCACATAGGCTATAAAGAAAAGGCATGTAAGGGAAATGTAAGGCTTTTTTTCCCTAGAGTGAATGGATGTCCATTTTCAGATCTGTGCCTCACATTCTTTGATCTGCTCTTTCCTTTATACTTTAAATAGTGAATTAAAAAAAAAAAAAAGTCCAAATGTAATCTGACGTTGGTTCCAATCCAAACAGATCACCTGTGCAAAGCTGCTTGTTCCTTGCTGAGGTCCTCCCCCTGTCTCAGCTATGTGGGAGAAGCTCCCAGCCTCTCATGCAAGTCAGGGCAATTCTGCATTCCCTGAGCTAAACAAATATTGCAAGAGGTACAACTCGATCAGGACTTAGGGATGGTTCAAAAACGACAGGAAATCACATCCTGCCAGTGCAGCAGGCTGAGCAAAACCTCCCCTGCCTACGTGCATGGTGCTGGTGTGGAGCTGGGGACACGGTGCTGTGTTAGCCTTGTGTCACACACAGGAAGGAGAGACTGATGGAAGGGATTTCCTATGCACATAGGAGGCACAAAAAAGCCAACTTCTTCAGCTGGTAATCTGAGTTTGGAGTACAGTTAATAGCTATCTGAGTTTGGAGCACGATTAAAGGAAAAGGTTACACGAGGCAGAGGGAATTAACAGGTTCCATATCTTCATATCAGTCCCAACATTAATTTTGGGTGCCATGTCCATGCTGTAACAAAGGGCAAACTCTGCAGCCCAGGTAACCAAACACCTCCAGGTATTGCAGGAAAGTCTGTTTCTATTAGGTGAGGAGCACAGAGAAGTTCCTCATTGCACATGTGCTCCCTGAGGCAGTATTAATTCATACTAATGACTATTATAGGATAACTATAATAAAAAATGACTAATCATTCATTAATGGTTATATGAAGTGTTTTATTTTGCATGGATGACAGCCTTGTGCCAGGCAGTGGAAATACCTGCTACCCCAGTGTTGCCGACTTGTCAGTGCAGCAATCTTCATCATGCTCAAGGAAGTGGGCAATATGAACAATTTATACAACAGATAATACCATCAGCTATTCCTTATTTCAAGTGAAAGGTGGTCATCTCTTAGCCCTGAAAGTATTGATTTAAAATCCCACTCATCCTGGTTGGGAGATGCTATGTAATGGATCAACACATTCCACATAGATTTTGTTAGAATGTTCAGTTAAAATACAAAAAAGAAGCCACCTGATTTCCATATGGTCTTAAAAGATTTTATGCAAATTATTTTATTATTAACATTATTATATTATTATATTATTATTATATTATATTATATATATTATTTTTATATATATTATATATATAATATATTATATATATTATATATATTATATTATATTATATATATATTATATATATTATATATTATATATATATTATAATATATATATTATTATATTATTATATTATATTATTATTAACATTAGCATTTCTCATTTCTTTGACTTCTTGATTTTAAATTCCTGCCAATTATCAACAATAATAATGATGGGGAGACATACAAAAAATATCCTTTTGTCTCTGTACACAAATCAAATGACTTTTTTTTTTGCTGTATAAAAATTTCCAAGAAGCAAATGCCTTTCTCCAGTAGCACTGCCAGAAGAATATTATAGATTTTTCTAGTCCCCTCATGTCTGCACTACTCCTCTCCAGCATCAGTGCTTGAAAGCCACACATCCTCTGGTTCAGAAGGTAGCTGGTGAGATAATTGTATTGATTTCCTTCACCCCTCCGTGCTCTTGGCTCACCTTCTCCCTCCACATCCAGCTTCCTCCAATTACTCCAGCAAGGCTTTGCTGTCCAGCTCTGACCCTCTCACCCAGACAGGACCCCAGCTGCCTGCAGCCTCAGCTCCTCCTCCCCTCCCACTCCTGTGCCTCATCCCAGCCTTGTGCACCTCCCTCTGCTGATCCTTGCAAACTGGGAAAGCAATGCTGCCAAAGCCTGTGAAACCATCAGCTGTTCCTCCCCTGAGCCACCTGCCAGGGTGCTTTTCACCTGGGAATTGGCTGTCATGTGGTTTCCCCTGCTCAGACTCTGCTGGGTCTCATCCATCCTCTTGTTTCTGACTCTGAGGGTTCCTCCTTATGGATCACACTGTGCTGTGCCTGGCAGACAGAGTGTCACCAACAGGAAAGGCCAAATTAGGGAGCTAAACACTCAGAAATGACCACTCACAAGGGCAGCAGCAAAAACTGCCTCGAAAATAAATCAGCCTGGAGACCTCCAGCTTTCTTACTTCAGTTTGTCTTTCTCCTGGCAAACTTTGAAAGAAAAGGGAAATGAGGAAGGAGTTGTAGGCACTTTTACTTTCCATATTAACCAAAGTGGTTAGAGACACTATTTTTGGTTTGTTTGTTTGCTTACTTGTTTTGGGGTTTTTCTTTTGTTTTGTTTGTGTGGGGCTTTTGTGGGGTTGGTTTGGAGGGGTTTAATTGGCCTTTTCTTTGTGTTTGTTGTTGGTTTTGTGGGGTTTTTTGTTTTGTTGTTTTTTGTTTTGTTTTTGTTGGTGGTTTTTTCCTTTTTTTGTTTTTTGTTTGCTTGGTTTTGTTTTTGTTTTTTGTTGGGGTTTGTTTTTTTGTTGTTTGGTTTGGTTTTGCTTTTTTTCTTTATTAATTCTGAGTGGCCTCTCTCAGTTTCTGTGGAGATTCAGTGTGTGATGTAAGACAAGTGTGTCTCACACACAGTGCTGCTGCCCCTCCTTTGCCACTGTCCCTGGGATCAAAGCTGCCCCTGAGCATGAGATGCTGACAGGAATAGCCTTGCTCTCTTCCTTTGCTTTTGAGAGGCAGGTTTGGGTTTGCACTTTCCTCTTGCTTCTTTGTTGACATCTGGTGTGCCTCAGCAGCATAGAAATCAGGCAGTTTCTCACAGATTTACATTTCTCATGAAGCTTTATTCCATCAAGATCCCTTGTTTATGCAGAAGAAGGATATTGATGCAGTTTGGGCTGCAGTCCAGCCCTTCAGGGATGTGCCCCAGGCTTCTCATGGGGGACTGTAGTGTCACCATGCCCTATCCCTGTGTGTACAGAGCATTTTCATATTTCACCCTTGTTCTGGGAGTACAAAATACCTGGGAGATGCTCTGCTGTCACCCTGAGTGCTGTGGAGAGACAGAACTGCCAGCTTGTGACAGGGACTAGCTGGAAAGCTTCCCAGTCCTTGCTGAGTTCAGCTAACAGTGGTTTCCTAGTGTTGCGCAGGAACATTATGGCTGGACAAGCTTTAAATGACCTGGAGAACAGATTTTTGACAAAAATGTGCCTTTTGCATAGTTCTGTAGTGCAGGCACCACATTTTACATCCCCACACTCTTCCTTTCCTGTGGGGGACAGCAGAAATCCCATGATCCTTGGTCTCCAACTCCAAGAGTGCGTGAGTATAATACATATTCCAAACTCCCCATCTGTGGTCATGAAGAGCCTAAATCATTTGTAGACATGAACTGAGATCTTGCACTCCTGTCATACATACGTGTGTTTATACATATATACCTATATGTGTGGCCATATATATGCATACACCTTTATGAACTGAGTTATGAAAATATATTTCACCATCCTGTAAGACTTGACAGTCAGCAGCTGCCTGGGTTCAAGAATTATTTTTTTTTTAAGCTTCAGAAGGAGGAAACAATTCAAACACATCTCTGTTTATGGGAAATAATTTTGATTCCATACTTCAACGTAGCAAAAACCTTGGCAAAGCTGAAATCTTGTGTCTCCCAAACTCCAAATGCAAGTGAGTCCCTCAAAAGTTTACTGAAGGAATGCCTGACCTTTACCTCCCAATCCCTGTTTTCTACTCCTTTCAGATAATAGACTGTTTTTCCTGTTTAGGTTTGAAGCTGTAGAGCTGGTCTTTCAATATCACCAGCCTGTATGCTGAATCCTAAGCTTATATTTACTGACCTGGAAAAAAAAAATCCCGTTACCTTCTGAATCAGCAGTCATTTCAATGCTGTGCAGAACTCACAGAAATAGACATACAAAATTTAACACCAGTGCAAAGCACACGAAGAGCAATCAGAGAGGTGGAGGGCTGGAACAAACAGTTTGATGAACCTGAAAGCTTCTTTGGAAAAGTACTGATAGTCCATTTGCAACTGAGAAAACTGCTTGAAACTTCAGAGATTTTCTTTTTTTTAGGGGTTGTTGTTGTTTTGTTTTTTTTTTTTTTTTTGGTGGAGGCTTTTGTTTGTTTGGGACTTGGCTGCAGAAAAATATTGTGTTGGTTTATGTATTTTAGAGTCACTTTTGCAAGAATAAGGAATATAAAGCAGCAAATGAAAAGCACTAAATGCAGCTCCCCATAAGAGTGTAAGTGCTTTGAGTGTAAGTGCTTTGAGACAGTAAATAGAGGGAAAAAAATGGCAAAGTCTAAACATCACATCTTTTGAGTCAAAGCACTGTGCAGTGCCCAGCATGTGCTCTAGGAGTACCTATATTACCCTTTGGAGGGAGAAGCCCATTCCCACACAGAAATTTTATGCTTGGAATTTTATACCCCAGGTGATCCATGGGGTATAAATGAGTTTGTGTATAGAAGCTGCCCTCAGTAAGATCCAGACCTGTGACTTCAGCTCCAGGACACCAAGGGTTTACAAACCAGTGATGTGAAAAGTAAGTGCAGACTTAATAACATTCAAAACCTGAATTTTGTAAACACTGTAGACCCTGATTAGAACGTTCTGTCTCTGAAGTTCTGCTGAGGTTGTACCTGAGAATGAATTCACTCTAACTTTCTATTTTGTGGACATCCTCAGGGAAAAAGGGTGAACAGCTGAGAACTGTGGAAGTCAGTGAGGTACCACATTAAAACACAGCAGGTCAGAAAGATGTGATTTTGTGCTAGGCTGCTACAGCAGGTAATCATCCTTGAAATGTCTCATTTCTGTCAGGAGCAAGTCTACTGTATGAGTGAATAAAAGAAGTAGGAAAGAACACATGGCACTGAAAATTCGGTGTGGTTGATGGGGCACCATGAAAACCCCTCATGTTTAGTACAAACAAACAGACATGACATTATGCCAACAGAAAGATGAGGAAATGCTCCATCATGAGAAAAGGACATGGAAAGTCCACCTGAAGGAAACAGAGGAAAGACATGAAAACACCAAGAAATGGGAAAGAGGAGCAGATGGACCAAAGTTGTCTGTTAGAGGGCTGGAAAGGCAGCCTGACTTTGGCAATTTACTCTAGCAATTCTGTCACCCAGATAAAGCCGTCACTGAATTAAAACTGGATGGAATTGATCCCAGTTTTGCATCCCGTGAAAAATGGACCTCCAGTTTGCTTCTGAAAGGAGGTTGTAGTGAGGTGGGTGTGAGTCTCTTCTCCCAGCTAACAAGGGATAGTACAAGAGGAAACTGTCTCTAGTTATACCAAGGGAAGTTTAGATTGGATATTAGGAAAAAAATTTAGTCACCAGAGAGTTTGTCAAGCATTGGAACAGGCTGCCCAGGGAAGTGGTGAAGTTGCCATCCCTGAAGGTATTTATAAAACATGCAGGTGTGTTGTTTGGGGACATGGTTTAGTGGTGAATTTGGCAGTGGTGGGTTAATGGCTGGACTCAATGATTTCCAATCTAAATGATTCTATGATTCTATAAGCAGATTGCATATGGGGTAAATTAATGGGGAACAAAGCCCACCCTGGCTACCTTTTCTTTTACCTCCTCCTCATGCCCTTCTCTTCACCTTTTTGTGTTCAAACCTTTGGATTACCCATTGAGATATTCTGCAACAGGTGAATTTGAACATGGGGATGAAAACAACCCATGCTTTGGAAAGAGCAACCCAGGAGTGCTGCAAAAGTCATGTTTTTCCTCCAAAATGAAAGCCTAGGCAGAGCCTGAGAGTTCCTGTGAGGAGCTCAGAGATCTGGCTGAGCTCCCTGGGTGGAGGCTGGCAGGATTGGGTCTCAGGTGAGCTGGGCAGCCTGGGGTGACCCTGATTCCAGCCCTCCCTCCCTGCCACACCACCCTGGCCTTACCCACACTCAGGGCTGCTGTGCTGGTGTTCCTCCTGCTGCTGTGGGATCAGACAGGGCCAGTGAGTCATCTCCCAGAGCCAGGGGAGCTCCATCTCCACTCACTGAAGTGGGTCACCCCAGGCCTGCCTGCTTCCCTGGGTGGCTTCTCAGCTTCAGGATGACTCCCTCCTCCGTGCTGCAATGCTCCAACTGGTAGAAGCATCTGCCCTTTGCTGGCACTCAGCACCAGGACCTTGGGGATGTGAACTCATTTTTGAGAGTGAAAAATTCTGACATCTTCCCTTCCACAGCTCCCCATTTTTCCCAAAAGCCCCCCTCCCAAAACCCCCCACCCAAACCACAATGTGCAAAGCTCCCATCTCTGAAAGAATTGCTGTTACTGAACTGTGAAAACGAGAGGAAAGGGGGGAAAAAAAGAAGAAGAAATGGTTTCCATGGCAAATTTGCAGGATTTAATCTCAGCACAAAAAGAATTTTAACATTCTTTCCCTGTTTTAGAACAGGCTGGATAGCAAATGAAATTGTCTGTTGTGTGTTGGCTTTCAAGGGTATCACGCTGATTTATGTCCACAGAGACTTTGTCCCAGTATTTTCTTATTTTGTTCTTGTAATCAGAAAGTTGGTTATCACTGCCCTGTGAAGAAGATTAGCATAATTTAAACCAAGAGCTTTGTCCAAAAGCTACTCAGAAGCCTGCAGAGTTTGCTAGGAAATAACCAAGTTTCTGGAAGTTTCTCCCTTCTGAAAGCCCCTGTTGCAAGCACTGATGGCAATGATACTATTTCTTATTTGGTTCTTCCATGGGGTGTTGGATGACTTTGTGGAACTTACCCTTTCTTAAAATGCTCCAAAGGTCTTTTCTAAACCAGCTGCAAATATCTGATTTGTTGGCCTTGTGACCCAAGACACTTTCAGTGTATGCATATAGAGGGCAGACCTCAGTTTCCCCTGGAACGTCGACAGTGTCACACTGCTTTTGGCTTCAAACACTTATTTTTCCCCTCATGTGAACTCAAGCAAATTGATCTGGGAGGGGAGTGCCTTTCTGATTGGCATCAAGTCTGCACACTCTTCAGTTTTGCAAGATACAAACACATAAAAACAAAGCCTGCGAATGATCAAAGATTATTAAATTAATGGATCTTTTGTCTTCTGTTTCTTTCACCGTGGTAACCATTCTGAAATGTTCCTGATAAATAACTTCTGTCCCACCCCTCAGCTCCACTTTATTCTGCAAATCACACGAGTTCAGAGGAGATACCTGGTAGTAAATCTTCTAGATATACTTCCGAAAAAGCAGCATCCATACTGTTAATAAAACCACCTCTGTACTTTGCTGACACATTTCCCAGCATAGCACAATTTTTATTGAGAAACAATAAAAAAGGGAAATAGTAGGAAAAATATCAGTCTATGTCTAGTTTATGTAAGTGAAACAGGATTTTTGACTTCTGGTTTTCAGTTGGATTGCTCCTGTTTTCTGGAGGGATTTTAATGTAAAAGCAAATTTGATTATGCTTTTATGTTTATTTGTAGAAGACTCACTGAACAAAAACCTATACATTGAAAAATGTTAAAACGTACAGGCAAAATTTAATTACATGACACCTGATTTGGTCTTCCACTGTAATTTCCTCTTCCTTGCTCTTTCCTTGTGTAAGAATATACATGTTTTTATTACACTAACTTCAAATGTTTTCCTTGAGACCTCTACCATGTTTAGTGAATTGTTAGGTCTCAATACACTGAGAACATATGTATGTCTAAATATCAGCATCAGGAATTTTTGGGGATCCCAGCCATGCTTGTCCCCACAATACTACTTACTGCAGGCATGAAAGAAATCACATTACAATCTTTGTAAAAATGCATAGATATGCAGATAATTTTTTCTCTCCATCACAATTTCTACACAATATTCCAAGAGGTAGACCCAACACACAAACTCAGACCTAAATATTTGAACCACTTTGCATTTATTTTAAAAAAAACCCAACACACATAACCAAAAGGATTTGTCTGGGCTCTCTTACTTTTCCTAAGACACACCTGTGCAGGAGCTAAAAGGATCTGTCAACCTGAGATCAGAGTCAGGGCTGTTCCTTATTTGTGCAAAATTCCCATAGGTTGTGGTGGAGGTCTGAGTGCTTTCCACCTGTGGAAGTTCTGTGTCATTGCAGGCTGTTAAAGACCTAAAGATAAGAATCCTCTTGGCACCACCAGAAAATAAATAGTGACAGAAATGGCAGTTCCTGCTCTAAAGTACCCACAGTTAAACTTTGGAAGGTTTTATCATTTTTACTTTTCAAAAAGAAACAATACAACAATAATAGATAACTAGATATTAACCTTTTTTACAGATAAAGGTAGAACCTGCTGCTTCTTATGAATAGTGAATACAAATAAGTTCAGCATAAGCACATGCTTGCTTTATTGTATAGACTTTAAAAACGATTGTGAAATTATGTCTGCATATACTTTTATTTGGTCTGTTGTATTTTTTTCAAAAGTTTTAACAGAAAGCTTAATCAATAGTACTTAAACATTCAAAAATGTTAAATATCAGGTGCATGGGAGAAGTTCATGTTCAGAGTTTTCAATGAAAATTTATGACAGAGGCACCTCAGTTTTGTTGGGTCGACTCAAGAGCTGCTCAGTCTTTTGAAGAGCTTATTCTAAATCTAACAAATTAAACCTAAACAGAAGAGATTCTGAGAAAGATCTTCTGAGAAAGATCTAAGAAAGGAAAGTGTTTACAACCCATCTTAATCGGAATATAGTGAAAATGGAATCCCTCTGTAAATCATTTGTCATTACACTTCCACCTCTAAAGGTTTTTTTTCCCTCACTAGCGGCTGGTGAAAAGAAAGAGAAAATAATTTCATATCAACAAAACATGTTGTTACGACAGGGTTGGGTTTTTTTTTTCAATACATTCCCAACATAGAGAAGCTTTTCTTTGGCTCTGTTGCTCACAAGCCACAGACGGTGAAGCGGAAGATGTAAAACTCCACCAGACAGAGTTCTCTGAGGATCCCTGCACACGTTAGTTGGCACATCAGCTAATTATTTTTGCAGATTAATCAAATCTGCGTTTGTCCTGAGCGCAATGCTAAGCTGAGTCCTGCTTACAGAGATCCTGATGATTTCATTTATTTCAGCACACCCAAATTCACACGGTGGCTCTAGAAGGAATTTTTAATTGATGGTAATTGCAGATGAGCCTCCTAATGAGTCAGATGAGCTCTTGCTTTCCTACTGCATTCCAATGAATTCATCTGGGTGTGGGAGCTGGGGAAAGCTTGTTAAATTTAGAGCCCTGGCACTGAGACACAAATGCAATGCTGCAGGACTGCTGCTATTTCTTAAGAGTTTGGGCTGGGTGAGGGCTGTCCTTGTTAGCACTTCATGGGCTTTCATTACTTTTTTTTCCTAAATCAAATACGAGAACTAAAAAGTGTCAAATATACACTAACATGATTTACCTGTTGCCTTCATTCTCATCTTTAGAAATACAAACACTTGTGTATTTGTAGGTCTCTTTTTCAGACAGATGCCACTACCTGTTTTCCAGGCACGTGCATTAAAGAGGTTAATCTCATTAAAAAGTCTGTGAAGTACAAAACTTACAAGAAAAACTGGAAAAAGTCTACTTGTTAATTACTGAACTGGCTTTGCTGAATTTTTTCAAGGGAGTGCTTCAGAGCGATTGCAATGCTTTTCCTTGGTGCATTAAATAGAGCTAATATTAATTGAGTAAACAAAAAATCAGGCCTTGAAAATGTTCTCAGGAAGTATCATCATGTGTGATCTTTGCCAAAAGTACAGCTGCACAGCATGTATGGATCTTTATTTTACGTGTACTGCTCATCTACAAACACTGCATGGTGCACGTATTTCTGGGGGTGATAGACATTGATTTAATTCATGATTCTAAGATTTTCTGCCAATCTCTGTCTGCACACACACACAGAGTACAGTCCATTTCGCAGTGTAGCTGTGCTTAATTAATCCTAAAAATGCAAGTAGGGTTGATTGAAAAAGCAGAATATTTTCACCTCTATATGAGAGCTCTGTAGGAGCTCTCTGGGCAACCTGGGACCACCATCCAAGTCATTGGATTTCCAGTCTGACATCCACCCAGCTATAAATCTGCTTCAGCAAGTGCCATTTGCTGACAACACCTTCTATGATGTAGCAGGGAATTTAGTGTGGAGGTTGCTTTTTTTTTTTTGTAGGAAGAAGTTTCAAAGAGCAGAGAGCACAGCAACAAAGGAACAGCCACTCAAGAGTGAGGTCCATGTTCTGTACTGCAGAAAAGTCTATATGATAGGAAATCTATAAAGTTGATGTAAAAAATATGTCAAAGTCATACTCTGTTCTCCAGCAGTAAGGCCTGGCCACAGCATACCCTCAGTCATACCATGATGAAGAATATTTCCAAGTTTTTAAAACAACATGTTTTGTTAGGATATAGCTAGATTGTCAGGATATAGATAAAATTTACCAGCTTGGTAACATTGCAGATGCTCTGAGCTAAAGAACAAATCCTATAGATTTCCTTGCAACAATTAAAAAAGGGCCACAGAAATGTAGTTATGGCCAACATCAGATTATTACTGGTCAAATAGGCTAGATTCCTGGGGTTAATATTTTTACTTGCTCAGAAAACACTGCAGAACTTTCTTCCCACACTCATTGGTACTGACTTTTCAGTCTGTCCTAGGCTACAGTTCAGGATTTCCAGACCCAGTCTCCTCACTCAGTCCATCCTTTCTCTCTTCTCTTCCTTCTTCTATCCCTGCTCTCATGCACAACTCACTCAAACACACACTTTACACCTGTAGTCCATCCTTCTGGTTCCCCATCTGACCTGCCTCTTTCCTTCCCCTATCACATCTTGGCTTCTTCTCTTTTCATCTGCTCAGGCAAGATGTGATCTGTCCATCTCCACTGGGCTCTTCTCTCCTCTGACAGAAAATGGAATTTGGGATTCATGCCCCATAAAACTGTTGTATTAACTACATCTCTTATGACAGCATTTCTTGAGATCAAGCCCTGCAGTAGCAGAAGTCCTTGAACCTTGCTCATGATTATCCACTTTTCTTCCCCCATCTCTTGGAATAATGTGCCTTTCAACTCCATGTGGCTTTACATTCTCCTGAATGCTTATTATTCGGCTGTATTTTAAGTGCTCTTCCAGTTTTCCCTCTGCATGTGACCACCCACCTCTCCACCTACAGTCTCTATAATGTGATTTCTATCTGCTGTAGCTTAGAACAGTTTAAATTATGCTAATTGTATTCAGAGATTAAAGTAAAAATCAGTTTGACTATTATTCTGCCCATATACTGTACCAGTGCTGGTAGTTATTCACTTCAGAAATGAACATGGCTAATAAGATAAGAAAATTACACTTGCATACAGTTAGTCAGTTTCATATTTAATTAGCAAGAAAAAAATTATTTCCATGTCTTTTTATTGAAGAAAAATTAACCCTTTTGCCTCTGACTGTGCTCACTGTTGAAACTCCAATTCATACCATGCTAAGTATCCTCTCTAACACCTTGAGATTTGGTCTCCTAAATCTCTTAGGCTGGTAAAATAAATGTTTTTCCTTGAAAGACCATGGGCAAACACATCCACACACATGACTGTGGGCCGTGGAGGCCATGACTTGGCAGCACACACAGTGGGGAGCAACTCCCAACAACCTCACTCCTTATAAGAGCACGAGAGTTCGTTCAGCAAAACATTTCCTGGTCTAATTTTGTTCATGTGTCATGAACAGACTGGTCTCCAAATCACTCATAAATTTAAGATTAAACTTCTTAAACATTTACCGTGGCAACATTAAAAAAAAAAAAAAAAAAAAAAAAGTGCTTTCAGGATTTAAGATGGCCATGATATGCTGTCAGAAGGGGCCAACACACTCCCACACTTGCTATAAATAACGAACCAGAACACAAGTGCAGACTGGATTTAACTGAATTTCTTCAATCGCTGCAAAGTACACTTCGCTACATGGTGAGGAGATAATGTGTCACAACACATTTTGCATAAAGTGAAGAATCTATCCATGAGAAACACTTCTGTCTCGGATTTCCCTCCAGCCAGCACCATGGCAGGGTCCCTCTCCCTACAAGTCTCCTAAATCTCACTCTGAAGCAAGTGGACATCATCACACCGAGGGAAATAGAGGCTCAACCATCCACCTGCAGGTGGGGTTTGCCATGTGGAGCTTCACTCCCGTTGCAGGAGAATGATTGCAGACTCGCTGCAGAGAGCTCCAAGAGCTCTTGAACTCACCTCATTTCTCTGACAATATATTTGAAACCCTCTGCTTAGTTTTTGATGAAGTTAAAAGCAGGAGAGGGCAGAGAACCAATTCTGCTGATGGGGATTAAATTTGTTTGTGCATCACCTTTCAGAATGCTGTGCCCAGGTTTTCAAAAAGCACTTGTCAGCTATGGTGAAAGCCCTGCTGCCAAACCAGCATCCTGTCCTGTGAAAGGTGCAGACTATAAGTAAGGGCACTTCTGGGCATCATGTGTCCTAGGGCTGGGATACTTTTGGGATATTGGCAATAGAAGTCAATTTGCCTGTGTTGATTCACTGAAATCTGAATGCTCTTGGTTGCAAATTGCAAATTTATCCCGCTGTGACTGCAGAGTTTAATCCACCATGAGCAGCACAAACATTCAGCCAAGTCAGTGCAAACCAGCTATTCCATTTAGTCTTTTAACAGCATTTTATAAGCCACACCTAATTGCTACCAAAGACGTAGGGCAATGGAAAATCAGTCATAACTACTACAGATGCTCTGCCTTTCCTGTTATTGGGCTTGCTTTATTTTGTGTTGTGATTCTGTTTCTGACTCTGCAAAATTTATTTCTTTATCTAATACTCAATGTGTCAATATGGTCCCTACACTTTGATGAGCCACGGGCTACTTGTCCATATTCATATTAAACACTACAGTTTAAATTACTTAAAGATTAGGTATATTTTTATTGCAATTCAGTATATTTGTATCCAAAAAAATCTGGACAAGTCATACCGTATCACACTCCTTTTCCCAGTGATTTTAATCTTTAATATTTTTAAACACACACATACATGCACACATAAGCACACATATAGGTTGTTATCCTCCCTGTCAACAGAAAAACTTACGGGTGAAATTTGCATTTTATCACCATTGGAAAGCCTACAGTGCCCTTGCCTAGAACATCAGGAACACCTAATCCCTCAGCACATGCAGGAGAACTTTTTTTGCAATAACAGAACCTGGCTCTCTGCCTGGGATGTTGACTTTCTTTCAAGCTAACATGGTTGTGGGGATTTAAACACCTGATTTAGAGCTTTTATAATTCTTCTTAGTGCATTGAAAGTGTTTTTGACTATGCATGTGACTAACAAAACCAGCAAGAATTTTGAAAGGCCTGCATTTAAGAGATGCAGATGTGTTACAGAGTGATATTAGTTTTATAATAGCTGTAATTTACTATTCTGGACCAATGCAAGTGTTGGGAAAAATTCTGGAAAAAATGTGCAGTTGTGTTTTTGTAGCACACCCAAGGATGCACAGCTGGGGAAGTGCCTTGGCATGGAATTACTCAGGTGAAGGAAAATCTGCTGCAACACCTTCATCTGCCTAAATTTTGTCCCACCCTTTTCCCCTTGGGTCTTCCCATTTCTGTGATTTCCTGGACTTCCAGGACTGTTGAGCACCACCTTGCCTGTTGCACTGTACCACATCTGTTTTCCCACAGGGGTTTTTTTTCTACCCCATCTTCCACCTGGTCTAGTGGAAGGTGTCCGTGCCCATGGCAGGGGGTTGGAACTGGATGTTCTTTAAGGTTCCTTCCATCCCAAACCATCCTATAACTCTATGAATGGCAGTAAATCAACCACATTTTAAAATAGTTATCCCACAGCAGTGATGTTATTTTTCCTTTCTGACATGGCCTGTTCAGTGCTGCTCTTCAGGAAAGAAGCTTTGTATAAATCATTCCTATTAATGATTATGCCTTCCTGGTTCAAAAACCTCAAAATGAAGTGTATGACAATTTTTCTGTTAACAGGGTAACAAAAGTAGCAGTATGGAGCAGCAGCATCAACTGGAGTGGGTGGGAATAGGCAGAAGCTGTAGGATCCCAATCCAGTTTGGTCCCATGGTCACTGTGGCAGTGGCCATGTTCTAACTTGGCTTTACCTACTAGGAATCAGCCAGTCTCTTTAAGTCCTGGACCTTGTTTTAAAATTTATCCATTTAAGCTTCCTTGGATCTTTGACACTCAATAAACCATCTGTGCTGTCTTTGAAGAAAAGCATTAAACCTTCGCTCTGGAGGGAAAGTCAAACTCTTCATCAAAATTAGCAATGGTCAGCTGTGGTCCAGACCTGAATGACACTCAGCTTTACAAGAAGTCAAGACTGGGGCTCTGAGAATGAAAAAAACTATTTGCTGCTCTGCAAACCTAAACACCTCTACAGATCTCAAATGATTAGATAGAATGGACTATCCCTGGGCTCCACCCTATCACAAAAACCTCAGCTGGATTTTGGGAGCTCTTTGCTCTCCTGACCTGATCTCCTTCATTCTGGTCTCTTCCACTGTGCTGCCACAGACCCTCCATGTGCACAGGAAGAAAGAGAAGGCTCAGGCTTGGCAGAAGATGGAGCTGAACAGAGCTGGGTTTTTTTCTGCCGATGAAGCAACAAAATGATTTGTTTTTGCCTGAAGTAATGATTGCAGTGTCGCAGAAAAGCAACTGGTGCCAGAAAGTTAATCATCAGCCCCTTTGCACACTTGCTTCCCACACCCTGACAATTCAGCTCTGTGTGTTAGTGCAAACTCCTCATATTGTAACCCTGAAACCAATTAACCTGGTGTGACCGTTCTGGATTTTACCACCATTTTTTCTGTGATATATCTTAACTGCAGCCAAGGTGCTGCCAGGAAAATGCAATCCACATTGCTGGATGGCCACTGAACTGCTCAAATTAAAATACACTTCAATATTTTATTTTGTTATCACACAAAAGTATTAATTACCAAGCTCATCTACAGATGCTCAAATGGAACTCAACACAGACACTTATCACATAGACATAAGGAAATTACCTGTAAGGATTTTATAGTTAAATGGTACAGAAATCCTGACTACCACTTAGGAAAGGTATATCTAGAAGGGACTGAAAACACAGGAAAACCTACAAATCTTATGCGTTGAAAGCTCAAATCCTAATTATTCTTAGTGGTATTTCATAGCATGACTCCATGCAGCTGAGGAAATAAATCCCTTACCTCCTTATGAGTCCAAGAATAGCTCTTCCTGCACACAGCAATTGATGAGAGCCTTGCCCAGATTAACCAGAGTGCTTTCTAGAGCACTCTGCTTGGAGGATCTCATCTTTCCAGTATTTGTTATGCTTATCTGAACTTTTGTTTAACTCCTTTGCTATCCTGCGTTTCCCTCTGAAATATTGATTTTGATCAGAGGCCAGAAAGAGGGTGGGGTTTTCCAAGACTCAAGCCATGGCAGCTGGGACTGCAAGGATTAAAGACATCAAGGCAGAGGGCGTCCACTTCTCTAGGATCAGCACTTCACTGCCACTGCTGGGAGATTTCATAAATATTCACAGCCATTAGCTAATTACAGACTCTTGAATCAGCTCCCATTTTGCTCCTCTTTCGTAAGGTCTTTCTTCACTGGTTTGCCTTGTCTTAGTTTGGATTTCTTGTTAAAAAAATATCAATAGTAAAGAAAGTTAAGGATGAAGTTACAAGCCACATGGATCCCTATTGTCTTTTGAGAGAATTTGGAGAGTCCAGTCTGGGCTGTGCAGCCAGAGCCCATAGGGCTGGGAAAAACACTCATGGGGTTAAGGTTCAAGCACAGCCTCCATCCCTCCCACCCCTCCCAGGCTTCAGGTCTATTTCAGAGTGTGTCTACTCCAAATAATACAAATTTGGAAAAAACCTCCAGCTACGTTCCTCCTACACAGATTTAGATGACATTTGCAGCAAGACAAATATACAAATTAACAATAAAAATGTATCTCCTATCCCCTGAGACCACAGGCTTGGTTTTTCCTAGCAAAACTACAGTTCTCTTTTTTGCAGATTGAGAAGAGCTGGATTCACCTGCAAGTGGCTATTTCACATCCAGTAGTGGATGCTGAGTTCATCCTCAACGCTGATCCCACAAAATCACACTTGGTCCTCCCACAGGGCTTCCCAGCAGGAGAGCTGCCATGCAGCAGGAGCAGAAGCTCTCCCTTATGTGCCCTGGATGACATCCATATTCTTATCACATCTTCTTTCCCAACAAAATCAAATCCTTGGGTTATTTTCTGGGAGAGTTAGTTTAAATTCGGAGCCGCAGCCAGACCCGCAAAGGCTGCTGGAAAGGGGAGTGCAAGGTGTTGAGCTCAGCTCTGTGTCAGGCTTGGCCCAGAATATTACTTCAGACGTGTCTGAAAGCTCATCTGGGACGGTCTCAAGACATTCAGATAGGAACAGCCTGTACTTCCCCGGGTAGGCAAAAGTAGGTCAACCAGTATCACCAGAAAAATAAATATTTGGGTGTAGCAATCTTCTTCAGGTGCATGGAATCACTTTCAGTGACATGACTGGGCAAAATTTGGAGATTTAGCAGTTCTTCCAGCCTAGGATACGTGTGGCGTCAGTCATGGTTAATCATCTTAACTGCTGTACAAGCTTCTCCCTTGCTTGAGGCTAAGATAGGTCTGGAAATCAAGAAGTGCAGGGCTCTTTCTGGTAGGATTTGCCCTTCTATTGTGTTTTCTTCACCTGAGATACACAAGGCATGCATTAAACATGAAACAGTTGATCTTGGCAAGGTCTTTGAAATAGCTGAATACACTTGTATTTTTATGCTGGAAGCTAGGGCATGGATAAGGTGTAGGGACTGGCTATTGTCATACATTAGTACAGTCAGGAAATCTGTCTATTTCATTATAGGTATTTAACAGCAAGTTTTTAAGTTTTTCTTTACTATTTCAGCCAGAGGCTTATGTGGTTTCAGTGAGGAGTTAGCTTTAAATAGCTTAGAAGCAAGACAGCTGTGTTGGTTTTCTGGCTTTTCTGGCTTTCTGCCCTTTCCCAAATATCATAGAATCACAGAATGGCCTGGGTTGGAAGTGGCCTTAAATATCATCTACTTCCAACCCTCCTGCCTTGTGCAAACCCAACACTGAGGTGATGGGTTTTCCAGTGGCTGCTTGTTTTTCAGTTTCCCAGGTATCTTATTTAAAGTCTCCTTGTGAGTTGCAGAAAACATATCTTGGAGCTTCCCATGTGCCCAAAGCATCTCCAGTGGAGAGATGCTTTCTTTGCAGGAATGAATTATATTTTGTATTCATCCCAGCAGACACAAAAGGAAACTCCAAAGTAATGAGAAACTTGCCCACTACAAGCCAACCTCAACTCAGAGGTGAAACCTCACTCAAGCTGGCTGGTTAGCAACCCTTCATGGCATCTAAATTTCACAGCTGTGATTCCCCATTTCCAACAGCAGCAATGAAGGCACAGGTAAGAGGCTTTACCACTTCATCTTCCTTAGTTCTGATTTTGCTCAGGATTTTCAGACCCAGATCCCAGATGCTGTAGAAACCAAAAAACATCAAGCCTGTGTGAGCTCACTATGCCACTCCTTTTTATTCACAATTTCTGCTGAATTAATTTTCCTCCCACAGACTTCACACTTGGGCCTCCCATGGACCTTTTCAAGGGTTCCTTCTCATCTCCTTCCCCTCTGTGAGCACAGGGTCACCAAAGCTGGGGAAGCAACAGTACTCAGGGCAGGCAGTGCATGTTGTTGGGAAGGAAAACCCAGCAGGCTAATGCTGACCAGCTGTGGTGCCCAAGTTTTAGGAAACCCACGTCCTGCTCCCCATCTGCACCTTCTCTACTGATGCCTGATGTTTGTCTCCCGTTAAATTCTTGCACTTTCAGTTTCTCTGAGCTCATATTCAATTTCTTTACACCTCAGTGTGGGCAGCAGGGAGGAGAGGGGCTGCACAGCCCATGGGATTTACGCACAGAGGTCCCAAAAGCTGTGAAGTGTGGAGTTGTGCCACTGCATGGAAGTGCAGGAGGCAAAAACATTTGTTTCCAACTCTAGTGCATGCTCACAAGTGGAGTCCCTGGTAGCACCACCAGATGGGCTGGTAGGGCTCTCCCCCAGACTCCCAGGTTCTGGGGGTGAGTGAGGATGCTGCAGCAGGGGCAGAGGTGCAACTACAGCCATCAGGTGACTTCAGCTCCTCACTGTTGGCACGCTGTCCCTCCTGGTCTCACAGGTTTGCATCATTCCAGCAGGCAAGCAATGCTCTGCACAGAAGATTTATCTCAGGGTTGAGCCTGTCTGTGCAGGACCATCTACAGAATTATCTGCTAAGGCCCTGAGGGAGGGTCTTAGCTGGTGAATGAGGCTGCCCAAGAGGGCAACCAGCCAGGGCTGTAGGGTTTTGACTGAATAAATGAAGAACAGCATTAACCTGAGGCAAAAGGCTCTGACTGTGGAGCAAAAGCCAGGCTCAAGGTGCATCAAGCACAGGTAAACTGCACCTTGCCAGAGCACCTGGGACAACAGCTATCCTGGGACCCTGCACTGACATGGAGCACACCAGCCCTCTCCTCCAGCACCCCTCACTGCTGGGGGATAATGCATCAGGATAGGTATGTCACTGCCAGCACCCACAGGGAATCCCAAGCCTAAAAACCCCACAAAAGTATTTTATATCCCCACCTACAGACGATATTGTAGGCTATAAATTTTGTATGTGGTCACTGTGTTCTTCCAGAGCATGTAGGCAGCTGTCAGCTTCCTAATCCTGGATTTATTGGCAGCAATGAGAGGAGAGAGGAGGCTCATTTCAGGGACCAAGAGGACAAGCCTATTCTCAGCACCTTGGAGGACTTTCCTGAGGGTTGTAGGATGCACTGGAGTCCCCACAGGCTTCCATGAATGTCACCCTTCCCAAACCTGAAGATGATCCACCTCTGCAAGCAACCCCCTCATGTTTCCATTACAATCAGCCCTCAGCTCCCCTTCCTCTCTCATTCCCACATTCTGGATGATAATTCAGCACCAGCACCTTCACAGCTACTGATGAGGAGCTCAAAGAAGACAGCTCACACTCCATCTCCTGGCAGGGAGGCAATTCTCAGGGCAGCATCTGACCTCCAAAACAGGAAAGGAAGACTTTGGAAGAAATGTCAATGATGGACTGTGGCTGTGCCATGGTGTTCACAGGTTGGTCACAACGCCCAAATCAGAGCTCCTGGTGCCAGGCTTGGATTTATTACCAGGTTAAGATGAGTTTCCTCACTGTCCTCCATCGATTTTAGCATTTCTTTCAGAAAGGATTGTTTCTCTGTTCGTACTTATGAAAAGAAAAAGAAGAGCACTCCTTTATCTGGAGTGCTCTTCTGTGAAAACCAGACAAGAAAACATTGCAGAAGAAACTGAAAAGCAAGGAAACCCAGAACTGTTTCTTTACATTATTCATATGGACTCAGCTATCTAAAGACAGTCAGGCACAATTTGTGTGTCTCACATTGGGCAAACTTGTGAGCATCTGGCAGGAGTGCACAACTTACCCATGGCTGGTGTGAGTGAGTGGAACTCTTGCATCCAGCAAAGAGCAACAAGTATAATGCCATATAAATGACAACTTTGGAAATGAACTGATTTTAGAAGAGCCTGGCCCCATTGCAAAAAACCATTTCAAAACATTTCCAGGTTGATATCTTCCCTGATTTTCCCCATCACTCTTAGTAACTCATCTTTCTATCATTTAAACTTGCTTCCTCTTGCTCTGCTGTGAAGAATACAGACACACAGAGACACAAATCTAGAGGAAAACCAATCATTCATGCAGATTTACATGATAAGACAAAACCAGGAATGTGTCACAACTGAGGAAAAACTATCAAGAGGAATCAACACAAACTGGAGAGGGAAGGGAGGAGAGGATGTTGGATGACTTTATCCTTGTAAAACAACTTTCTAACACACCTGCAATAAAACTGAGCCTTATCTGCTTATCAGGACAAGCACCTCCAATTCTGTAAGCTTTGCACAGAGCTCTAAGTGAATGCAGAGTTGCACTATTTTAATTTCATTTTGTTTTGTTTTATTACTGACTAAGAACACAGCTCAGAGCCACCTTCAACATATCATGCCTTGATGCAGGGCACTGGGTTTTCACAGCAGTGCTGATCTGCAGCAGCACTGATTTCAGGCAAAAGGGTCTCATCAGGCTCTTTTGCATTTCTCGTTTTGTCTTCATCCAGTGCTAAAAATTTAAGCACAACTCGCAGTTATCTCTTTCCACTCGTCTGTAAAATGCTAATGCAACGTGTTCCCATTTAGAGTTCCCTTTGCACTGCAAGAGCCACGTGAAGCATCCTCTACAGACAGGAGTGCGCCCGGATTAATCTGCCGAGCGAGCAGGAGGGCTGAGGAACCTTTCCAAAAGGCACGGTGGGATCCACCCAGTGCCAGAGAGCCCACTGGCTGTGTGGGCAGGCGGCATGATCGCGATGGGCGACTCTGTCCACCCTGGTGCCAGAGAGCTCCTCGGCTCCATCCTGCAAACCAGGCAAGATGTGACTCACGCGGTTCGCTTTGCAAAGAAGGAGGACCATCTGCTAGTCATGAGCAGATGACAAATTCACTGCATTGCGTCTTGTCGCTACTTCCAAATTTGTAAGTAAACACATTTTGTAACTCTCTCTCTCGGAGTATTTGAGAGCTTCGATAACGAGGAAAAAAAAAAAAAGAAAGAGAGAGAGAGAGAAAAGAAGAAGGAAAAGGGGGGGGGGGGGGGAAGAAGAAGGGGAGAAAAAAGGAAAAAACCTTTAAATTTATGTAACGCTCGGAAGGGGGGAAGAGGGAAGTGTTCTATCGTGAATGGGGTTATCCAGAGCCCGCTCCAGCTCGGTGCGGCTCCTGCGCATCCCGGCGCGGTGCGCAGCCCGCGGTGCCTGCGCTCCCCCGGGCGGCCGCCGCTCCGCGCTGCAGCCGCCGCATCCCTCCGAGCGCTCCCCAGAGCCGGCAGACCTGCGACAGGAACTCGGGATGAATCCCCCGGCTTCCCCGCAGCGGAGCCGGCAGCACGCCCGTCTTGAGCCGCGCTGGTCTGGCACAGCCAAATCCACCCATCACCAGGTCCTGGAGCAGTTTGGGGCATCACTGATGGCCTTCCGGCAAAGAAGTGAGGCGGCAAAGGTTTTCAGCAGCAGCGCCTGAATTGACAACCTCTGCACCTCGAACGGGTCAGCCCAAAACTCCAGGAGTGCGCTGAATTTGAGAGAGCATCTCCAAAGCAGTCTGAGAAATTGCACCAGGGGGAGTTTAGACTGAATATTAGGAAAAATTTCTTCAGTGAAAGGGTGATCAGGCATTGGGGCAGGCTGCCCAGGGAAGTGGTGGAATCATCATCCCTGGAAATGTTCAAAAATCATTGAGATGTGGCACATGGCAGCATGGAGGTGCTGGGTTAACAATTGCACTCAATGAGCTCACAGGTCTTTTCCAGCCTTAATGATTCTAGAAATGTAAGCATCCCTACCTTTCTGTCTCTCAGTAAAGACTGAAAGATCAACCAGGAAACACTTATTTGGCTTAACAATGACATTGTCCAAAGTATTCCCACAATTTTTGAAGGACAGGAGCCTATGATAAACAAGAATTTGCATTAATTAGAGTTATGGAAGCCATACATTAAATGCAGACATAAGAAGGACCAAAACCACAGGACCACCTTCATTTTACATCAGTCCAGCCCTGACTGCTCTTAGACATAGTGCAGTCTTCACTGAATGCAACTTTACTGCTTTTAGAGAGAGAGACTGTCCTTTTCCAATCATTCTCTTGGTGAATAACTGCTTTGCTCTGAGTCTCTGCCATCTGGACCAGACTGAGAGCATGATGAAGGACTAAAACCATGCTGTCTCTGGAAACTGAACTCGGGGTAGTGGGGTGATGATGAACCCTGTAGCTGTGCAACTCAAGTGTTTGCTAGCCCAAGGAAAGCCTCTTGCTGCTCTGCTCTTTCTGTCCCAGCTCTCTGTACTCCACAGTGCACCTGCCTGACTTTGGCAGCTTTCAGCACCTCTGCTTCTTCTGGGTTTCAGTAATGCTGATCTTTCTAGTGCTGGAAGATAATTCAAGATGTCCCAGCCTGTCCTCAGTGTCCTTGGGGTTTGTTCCCACCTGAGCAAGGAGAGCAAAGCAGCTGAAGACAGAGGAAGGAAGTCAGAGACCAGCAGGAGAGCTCTGCAGAGCAGCCTGTGAGATCACAAGGAGCCCTGAGGACACCACCTGAGCCTTTCACTGGCTGGGCACCCACGGAGCCACCATCCTCTCTTGGTGATGCACTGGGTTCTCTTCCTTGCTCAAGTCTTCCTTCTGCAGATGTTCTTCTTCACTGCCCCACTCTCCAAGGACTTCTGCATCTGCTTCTCTCTTCTGCTCCTCTCTGTGCCTTCACGCTGTCTCTGTGCAACCTCACCCACAGGCCCAAATTCAAATTCCCTGTCCCTTGTGATTTACAGATCTGTTTCCCTGCTCCATGTCTCCCACCTGAGGCCTCTCCCTCTGACACCACCCAGAAAACAACTCCCTCCCAGCTGCAGCCCAGCGTGGTGGGAGCAGAGCTGCTCAGCTGACAGCTCTGGGAGGTACCACATGGCCTCAGGAGCATGCTGCCTGTCCCACAGGAATCCTAGGAGACATCTTTGGCTCAGACTTCTCACATCCTCAGTGATTTTTAAAAATTTTTTTTTCTCTGTACCATCTTTACTCTGTGGCCTTTCGTCTCCTTTCAGCTAAAATTCCTGTGCAGGCTTCTGGCATTTCGAATCTCAGCTACTCCCACCTCTTTTTCTTTCTGGCCTTGAAAAGCACTGTCTCATCCAACTTGTACCCAGCTCAAACACTGCTATGAGCATCTTTTCCTCAGGAGTGGCTTTTGCTCTGCTGCTGCTGCTGCCTCTGGCCCCCTTCCCCTTTCCTGATATGCTCAGCAGAAACCCCTTCCTCCTGCTTTCAAGGCTCCCTAGAGCATCATTCACTAACCAGATATAATTTCTGCCCTCATCTAGTCCTTCATATAAGCCCCATTTGCCCACTTGATAGATTTTCAGACAAGCACCTTTGCCCATTCACTCCCATGACTCAGGTGTGAGACAAGCCCACCACAAACACCCACGCAGCCACTCTTGTCTTCTGTCAAAATCACTATTAAAAGCTCTCAGAAAATCTTTACTGTGGACTGCCCCTGTGCTGGGCTAATTTCTGGTGCTGCTGTTCTCTTCTCTTTGCCTACTTTGTCACTCTCCTTTGCCTCTGCTTTGGTGCTGAGCTCTCTAGCACAGGGCCCATCTTTTTTCCTTAATCATTCAATACTCAATCTGGTGATGTCCTGGTCCTTGATTAAGATTCCTGTGGTGATATGAATCATTAGGATTGATTCCCTGGTGCTATACTGTCATTTGGTGCATTTGCTACAGCTCTTGGTAGCAATTTGTATTTAACCTTGCTTCAGCACCTCAGTTCTGAAGGTAGGAAATGTGTGATATTAATTACCTCTAATCATGGCTGACATTAAAAGTACTAGTAGAAAACCCATGGAAGCAAGTACCATAATTCCTTTTCTCAGAATGGAGATATAAGTTTCTCTCACGTTACATTTTTTTAACCCCTTTTGCTGAAATTTCATGTAGTTATTTAACTTTCATTTTCTTCCAGCTGCTAACCCCTCACCTAGTTCAAATGATTCATCCCTGCTGCATTCACTGCCCAGGAATGTTGGCTTTCAACAAACTACAGCAAATAATGTAAAATAAACACGAGTGTGCTTTCATCTCACAACAATCTGGGTTAAGTACATATTTCACACACTGCACCACAGGATATGTTAAATTAAAATCAGAACCACCAGATTTAAAAATCCAATGCCAATTCAAACCGTTGATGAGTTTATTTCTGTGTTCACTTACATGCAACAGTGGGCATGAGCAACAGCCAGTGCTTTGTTAACCCTGAAATGTGCCACTTGACAACTTTTTTTCTCCATAAGTTGAGGAAAACCAAGGATTTTGATTTGAAACTACACTTCACAGAAATTACTCTTATGTACTCTCATTTATCCTGATCTCTTTGAATAAATCTGAGAGCGTCCCAGTAGTCATGTCTCCATCTTCCTCTTATTTTAGCATTTTACATTTCCAAAACTGCTTTCAATCACACTCTGAAAAAGCAACCTGGAATGGCTTCCCTGAAATGATAAATGTGTTTTTAAATGTCTGCTCCCTCATGCTGCTGGAATCATGCAGTCTGGGGTCTTGCATGTATTCATTTCCTAGTCAAAAGATGTAGGGAAGCTACACTTGAAATAAATAGTGTAAAAAAAAGGTTGGAGAGATGAGAATCTGACAGAAAACTGCTGATGTACTGGGCGAGACTCAGATTTAATGCACTCTTACTCTAGATTTCCATAGTGTAACATTTTATGAATCTAGCTTCTCATTCCAGCAACACCAGGATGGGAATCGTGCTTGGTTGTTGATTTATTTTGAAGATATGCAGAATAGGCATGACATTTCCTTCAGACTTTAAACACAAGACTAGAGATCCCCTAAAATTTAGAAAGCCTCCTGTTCAGTGCCATGTTGCTATGTTTAGACTCTAACAGATTCTGAAAGTCAGAAATATAATACCAGGGTTAGCAAGAGGAAAAGAGAATTAGTGCAGTTAATTTCTTTCTCCACATTATGGCTTGATTGGGCTCTTGCTTTCCCTCTGCAGTGTCTGCTTGAAGAGAAGAACAGGGACTTTTTGGGAGTTTTGCTTCTGCACTCAGCTTTCTCCGAGTTGCTTGGAAGGATCTGTGCTTATGGGAAGGACTGAAGTGTCCTGGGGACAGAAAAAGAAACAGTTTCATTTTGATAGGTTAATGGTTCCTGGACACTGAAGGATCTGCCACTTGCCAAAACTCCTTCTTGCTTTTCTCCTTTCAGCTTTCCTGCTGCTGTAAATCTAGACATCTTTCCCGGACCAAGGAAAAACATTGACCTTTTCTGGTGTTGACAAAACCAGCAGAAGACAAATCCAGATACAAATATTTTCATCCATTGCCACAGAAACTCCTTGAGAGCCATATAGCCCTGTCTGGTCAGCTGAAATGTGAACTTGAACTGTGTCTCCCTTGGCTGAGAATGGATGGAAAACCTTTCTCTACCAAAGCAGTGCTATGTATTCTTCCATCCACCTTGGGAGGAGAAACATCTCTACCCACAAACCTGCTTTGGTTCTTTTAGGTCAGGTTTTGCATAAGGAAAGTGATGAAGCTTACTCGTAGGACCAGAGACTGGAGGTAGTGATAAGAAGAGCAGAATAGTTGGCTTTAAAAGATAAGTGACTTTTAAAAGACATTTTATTCTAGCTGAGACTTTGGGAGACAACGGAATGTTTGTAGTCCCAGAATTAGAATGGCTTTTTTACAGTGCTGCTACAGTAATTTAGGTTTAGAGCTCAGTTGAAAACCTAATACCACCACAACTGGCAAAGAAGAGAGGATAAATAAGCTAGCAGTTCTTCCTCCTTCAAAATTAAAAAAAAAAAAAAGAAAATATATAAATGTCAGGATTTTCAAAATTATGGAAAGATTAATTATAAAGGATTTTCTCAGCTGGCTTCAACGACTTTGGATCCAGTCCTTGGAGACAATACTACTAGGAAAAAATGGAGTACCAAGAGAGAAGAGCACTGAATCTCATAGCCACTATAGAGCAGGATTAGACCTTCCCATGTTTCTGTGAAGGTCTTGATACTGAAAGAAGCTTTTTAGCTTCTTTCAGTGGCTGAAGCTCTTTTTCTCTAATCCTCAGTTGTATCTATATTGCAGGTTAGGGGAGAGGCAGGTTTGTGCAAGGAGACAGGGAGCAAAAGCAGGTACATCACTGGAGAGAAGGCTGAGAGAGATGCCAGGTCAAATTTTGTTCCAAACTTTTCTTTTCTCTACCACTGATTGGTAAAACCATTCACAGTATCTCCATGGGCCAACTCACCACAGAGCTACATGGAAATCTTCCATGATGACACCTTTCCCACAAAAAAAAAAAAAAGAAGTTAAAAATGCTAATTTGTGAAAAACAAAGGGTTTTATCCAAACAGGAAAAATTCAGAGAGAACTCACTTTGAAAAACAAATTTTTAGGGGAAGTCTTCAAAGATCTTGCCTGAACTTTCTAAAAGCAAATGATAAGTTTTTCAGCTTTAAAAGACAGTTTACCAGGGTTTGACTTTAATTTTATAGTACATGAAAAAATAATATTTTTCAAGGTGGAGTAAGAATCAGACGTTGAGTTTTTATCTAAATGAAACCTTGAGAGCACTTCAAAAACGTGTTTTTAAGAGTGTTTGGGTGGGATCTGGTTTGGCCTCATAGGAAATTTTGGCAAAAAAAACCAGTGTTTTTTTTCATTCTGAGAAAGAAGAATTTTTCAAACCCACTACTTTCCCTTTAGACCAAAAAAATCCATCTCTCACCCATCCCTAATACTCAGGAGCCTGCATCTTTTGCAATGGCAGGGCTGGAGTCCTGCTGTGGGTGCTTGGTGGGAGCACAGCCAAAGCCAAGCACTGTGCTGTCAGGGCCATGCAAACTGCAGCTCGTGGGCAGCAGTGGGTGAGCCTGAGAATTACCCAGGCTTGTCTGAAAAATTGGCAGCCTGCTTGGAAAGCATCCACGATCTCCAAGTGCCCAGAGTTTACAGGCCAGCCCAGGAAACAGCCTGATTTAACAACCCTGGGACACCCAGGAGGCCTTTTTTGGTGAAGTGCAAACCTTTAGTCACTCACACACACACGCCCCACCTTGGGCAGCAAACCCAGTCATCCTCCAGGAATGTCTTGAAAATAATTAAATGGCTTTTACATCATGTTCCGGGAGATTAAATTTTTCTGCCTTGCATTTCTTAAAGCTACCAGCTTATAAGGTAGCATGTCAGAGCAACAAAAGGTCATACATGGCACTATTTGCTGCTTCCAAGGAGCAGCCTGGTGTTTTACAAATCCTTTTCTTTGCTAAGGAGAGGAAAGGAGAAAAATGCAAGGGTCTTCCTTGGGCTAAGTAGTGTCCATAGACTTTCAGCATCTAGAAGTTCTCTCTAGCCATGAAATGTTCACACAAAATGGGCATTATATTGAAGCAGGGCTGATGGACACTTTTCCTGCAAAATTAGTTGTTTTGTACACATCCAAGTGCTGAAACATCTATTGTGTCCCTCAGCCTCCTCAGTACAAGTGCAGAGTGGTGCATTCGGGATTGCTTTACCTCCTGTGAAGTCGTGGATGTCTTCCAAATATGAAGAATAATATGGAAATTGTGTATTGAACATAAAAAGTATCTCTCCTCAGGTGGAATTTGGAGATTCCCTTCATTTCTCCAGTATTTGTAAAAACAAACAGACAAAAAACCCCAGATTTAAAAGTGAGAAAAACTCTAAATAATACCAGTGTGGTATCACCTGCTGAGCGTGGAGGGCTGTCTGCTTTCTTTTTCTTTCTTTTTTTTCGCTTTCATTAGACTTAAACACCCATATTTTCAGACTATCTGTGATGAAGAAAAAATGAAGTGTCCGCAGCAGCAGGCAGAAACAGCCCTTGGAATAATGCACTGCAAACAAACACCTCAACCTCACAGCAAGGCCTGTCTCTTACACCACCTTCACAAACTTCTTTTTTGCAATGCTTTTCAAATCAGCTTAATTGTGATTCTTAGGGGAATCTCAACTTCCTTTTCATGTTAGGCTAATGAAAAATTTAGGTGCTATTTTTGACCACTACTCTACCTCTCAACCCTGTGTCTTGTTGCAGTTCCTGGAATCACAGTACAGATATATCTCTGATAACTTCTCCTGGACAAGCTGCTAGTTTCCTCACAGGGAAAAAGGGCATAGAGAAGACTAGAGAGCTCAGGATAAATGAAAAACTTCTCAAAATTTTTCTCTCTTTTCTCAAGTTTGACAAAAACATTATGGAGGAGGAAATAGGGAAAAGCAAAAATGACAATCTATGGGTTTTGTGTCAGACTCAGAATATGAAAGATGGGAAAGGCAAAAGAGACAAAAGAAAGGGAAAAAAATAATATAAAAATGAATGAGAGGAAATGGCCAAGGTATGGAAAGAAAGTGAGAGACAAAGTGGCTGAGAAAAGAGGGAGAAGAGAATTTAAAGGAAACACGTGAGGCAGCAAAATAGTAGCTGTACATGTCTCTAGTGGAAAATAATTATGGGGCACGTATAAGCAAATATGACATTAAAAATTACACAATAGCAGATAAGTAAAGGCTGTGGGTAGGTCTGGATAGTTCTCCTCCAAATAAGGCAGCTGAAAAGTCAGCATTCCCTTATTGCAGCTATTGTGAAGCTAAAGTTCACTTGTACTGAAATGTTTCCTTACTTTGTATCATAGCCTGATAAGTGATTTGTTCCACTGGGAGAAAATGTTTTATCACCACGGCCCATGTGTGTTTTGTTGGCACAGTATGTGAAGTGCAATTATTCAATATAATTTTTCAGCTGGTGGGTATTTGTTTTAATTTTTAACAAAGGCGGGGTAAAACAAGTGTTTTTCAAAAATTCTGGTTTGCACTTTTCTCATCTCTTCTTTTGCTACTTTTTGTCCACACCCAGACCCACCCCCTAAAGCACCAAGGCACTGAGCCTTTAAATCAAGTATCTGTGGTCATAAAATGACCTGGAAATGAGAAAGAACTTTTCCAAATTGTGCCATGTAAACATCACATTTCTTTCAAGATGGCTTTTTTTCCCTCTCAACTCTATTTACACAATAACCTTTATTTTGCTGGCTTTCCTTCACTTAAGTTCTTGAATTATACAGGCTTTATATTAAAATAAAAGTTAGTCCTTTCCCTTTCCTGTGCAGACATGTGAACCTCTGTCTAAATGGAAAAGATCACAGCTTTCTAGCATAAAGCATTTGATGTTTTATGGTAATGGTACCTTTGACCATTTTAACCAATAATCTTCAAAATGTATGTAGAAATTAGGCAAGGTGGGGCAAAATGTAAACATTATTCTGCTAAGAGAGGCTGTTTTACTGTACAACTGCTATAAATCACAGGCTTTGTAAAAGCTGATGCTGGGCTAACCATCCTACATTCAATAATGAAATAATTTTCTTTCTTTGATGGTGGGTGATGATCCCCAAGCTGCTGACCACAGGTTGTGAGATGTGTCCCTAGGGATTTTCTTGGAGATAAGTCACCAGTCAAGACATTGGCTGCAGCCAAAAATCAGCCAGAGAGCGAAAGTAAGGAAAAGGCAACCATACAACAAAAAAGTGTGGTCCTGGGTAGAAAACAGAACCCAACATTTCTTTTGGTTAAAGAGCTTACTGACAAATCCAGCCATCATTTCCCAACAAGGAAATGAACTTGTTGATTGTTCCCACTGCTCCAGGAAGGAAAACAAAGCAGGATAAATAAACAGGGTTGCCCCAAACAAATATTTGTCTCTAAGTATCAGTGTCAAAACAGCATCCTCCTGGAAACGAACTGGAATGATCCTAAATGTTGTCTCTTTTACTAGGATGAGGGAAAAACTGCATGCAGCCACTGGACAGCTCATGGACTTACGGATACAGAACTGGGGAACCAGAGCATTGCTGTTTCTCCTTCATTTGCAAAATTCCTCAGGTGTAAGGAAGAAAGCACCAGTAAGTGAGAGAAGTAGCATAAAGTCAGTCTAACTTCTCAAGGTGACCTGTCTTCCCCTTTCTCGGAGCCAGTGCTCTTGCCTTATTGAGCTGGCTGAAAACCAAAGGGAGTTTTGCCATTTGAAAATGTTCACATTTGAAACAAAAAGACCTACAGAATTCCTACAAGGCAGAAATTTAGTAACTCTGACAACTGTGGAAAATACTTAGTGCAGTATTCTGAGACTTCACTTGAAATGTTGTATCTTAATGCATGGGGTTTCATCTGTGGTTTGGTTAAAAGCCTGGCAGCAGGAGTGTGACCATGGACCACTAACAATTCCTCTGAAACACTGTCCTTTACAGCCAAAATTATTCTGTGATATTTCAGTGGCAGCATGTTACAATGATCTGTGGGGAGTGATAAGGATCAAAGTGATCACAGAATCAATTAGGTTGGGAAAGATCTCTGAGATTATTGAGTCTCATCTGTGACCAAACACCACCTTATCAACCAGCCCCTGGCACTGAGTGCCACATCCAGACCTTCCTTGAACACCTTCAGGGACAGTGACTGCACCACCTCCCTGGGCAGCCTGTTTCAATGCCTTATCACCCTTTCTGTGAAAACATTCCTCCTAATGTCCAAACTAAAGCTTCCCTGGCACAGTTTAAGACCCTCTCATCCTGTCCCTTGTTGCCTGGGAGAAGAGACCAACCTCCACCTGGCTACAGCCTCCTTCCAGGGAGCTGTAGAGAGTGACAAGGTCTCTCCTGAGCCTCCTTTCTCCAGGCTAAACACCACCAGCTCCCTCAGGATTTGTGCTCCAGACCCTTCACCAGCTTCACTGCCCTCCTCTGGTCTCTCTCCAGCATCAAAATGTCCTTGAAACTGGGGCCCAGAGCTGGACACAGGACTCAAGATATTCAATTTTTGGGGGGCAGCCAGCAGGCACAACATGGTCATGGCACTGCCCCATTCATGGCTCTGACCTTCTGAGCTCCCCCCAGCTGGGGAGCACTGTGAAATCAGTGCTGCTCACAGTACAAGTTGTAACAACAGTTTGCACAGACATGGAGAAGACACAGGAACACAAATTAGCTCCAGTTCCAGTAAAAGCTTGGGGTTTGGCATATTTCTATATCAGCTTGCTTCCCTGTTGCATAACAATCCTTTTAATTCAATTCTTACATTGTAGAGGTATGGAATGGGAAAAGACCTCTTGGATCACCATTCCAATCCTCCTCCTCAGGTGACTCCACAGGTGACTACATCCCAGAAGTATCTTCAAAACCCTACTCAGAGACTCCACCTTAAAAATGTTTTGGGTTGTTTTGTTTTGAACATCATAGCTTAACAGAAATACTGAAACTCGAGATCCTGATAACATTCTGACTGCAAGGTAACCTTTGAAAGCCCTACAAGCAGGTTATTTTGTGCCATCAGATGACTTGTTACCCTGCAATGACATTTGCCTTTCCCCTGAGTGTGGCACACTGTGATTAAGAAGTTTGCTCTTTATCTCCTGCTCACAATCACTTGTAAGGATCTCAAATACCTGTTACACATCACCAGCCACCCTCCTGTGCCCTGTTACTTTGTCATTTAGCTTTATGACCACTTTAGCCTTCTTCAGCCAAATCTGAATGCGTGGGACAGCACAGTGCTTGTTCCAGACACATGGAGAGAATGCTGAGGTAGGATTTTATCCACAGCTCTGAAATCCCATGGTGGTTCTGTTCTGATCCCTCCACCCAGAAGTTTTATGAAACAGTCAAGATTCAAGGCCAGGAGTTACCATCATGATCATCTGCACTTTTTCACCCTCTCAAATCCCTTAATACCCCTAAGGGAATTACTGTTCCCCCTTATGTGAATGAACTCTCCTGAGCCAAATAACTTCTGTTTAAAGTAAAATCTGTTCCTTAAGTAAAAAAAAAAATCCAGCCTTGCTTACATCACCTTTCACTATCAAATACCTTCTCTTAACATAAGAGCTAATAAACTATGAGCAAGCCATCTGCTGACTTCATCAGTGAGTTAAACACACAGAGCTTCAGCTCTGCCTTTGTGAAGCAAATTTTTCCACACATCCAAGGCTTTTTGAGCTCCCTCTGGTTGGTCACATTCATTTTGAAGAGGATGCCAAAGCAGACACAGCACTGCAGAAGAGGTCTTGGAGTCTGGCTTAGTCCAGATATCCAAAATAGGGGTGTCTGTTCCTCAGGCTCTCCCAAGGGCCACACTTCTTCTCTGGAAATCTGTAGCACAAATTCCCTGTGCTGCCCACAAGGAGCTGCTTTTTAGGGCCTGGGAAATAAGAACCATTTCTTTGAACCTCCGTGAGGAACCCAGGTAAAATTTGTGGGTCTCTGCTTCTCTCTGGGGATAGAAATGAGGGAGAGAGCCTGCTTTTGAGGACATTTTTTTTCTCACCATTCCTGATGTAGTTACCTGTCTAGGAGACAGGTTTTCATATCTACACTGGCACAGCATTAAGGAGATGCAGAGTCAGGGTCAGAGCCCCATTGTGCTGGACATTTCTGATCCGAGACCTAAAGCTGCTCCCTGCTCTGGGAATGACAGTATCGATCTTTTTTTTTTTTGCTGCAGACTCCGAGAGCTCATAGAGCTTTTGTTTACTGTTTGTCTCACTATGGTTTAAAGTAAAAAATATAGCAATGATCAACCTGTATTTTTTCTGTATTTTTTCAATCATTGCCTTATTTGCTTTCTTCCAGCTCTCCAGCAGTGTTTCCAGTGGTTCAAAGGGCTTGTAAGCTAGGGCGTCAGAAAACAGGTTGTCAAGTCCAGCAGACTAATATGTAATACAAAATAATACTAGCCTTCTCTTTTTTTTTTTTTTTCTTTCCTGAATCTTTCAATTCCTGACCTGTAACAAAAAAGATGTATAAAATTATGGACATTTTAAGTGAAGCAGGGAGGATTAGGAGATTTCTACAGGCATTAAAAATAATGATTTATCACTTCAATAGAGTTTACTTTCCTGTCTAATTCTCAGTGACAGCTCTGCTTGTTCTACCTGGCTAGTAAAGGAGTTCAGTAAAGAAACTGGGGCTAAACTCAGTAGGAAGCAATTGTGGAACACTTTTACCACAGAGCAGCCTTATGAAAGCAGAGGTTATATTCACTGCTTTCACTGTGGAAAAACAGTGCTGGGATGTGGGTGAGGAAAAATTAATTGATACATGCTCTTACTCTTCATTTTATTCTCTGAATAATAACTGATAACAAATTCAAGCCAAGTTGTTCAACTCTGGATTTGTTTAGAAAGAGGGCAAAGAGTGAAGGAGATTGCATCCCATCTAAGGTTTGACTTGCATCCCATAAAGAGATGGGGAAGATGGAACTGAACTTAATTTCTCTTTAATGTGGTGGATTTTGCCTCAATTCTTCTCTAGAAATAGAAATGTAGCGTATCTTTATTCAGGCTGTGATGAAAATGATGAAGCAAAAGGTAGTGGGAAGGTTCTGGATCCTGACAGTCCCTCTGCTTTATCTGCGCTCATCATTATAATTTTTATGGGCACTGGGCTGGACTGGGATGTAGCTGCTGTTTGTGCAGCAGGTGGATAATGCTGCATTATATATAATGAGCATTCAGGAGGAATTGCTTTGGTTTCAGGCTTTGACACAGACTTTCTCCATAATGTCGAACTAATTACCTATGCAAAGAGAAAGCATAAATGTACTGAGGCAAATACATTCAGTCCAGTGCTTAAACAGCAGAGTTTACAGCATTTCAGCTTTAGAAACAGTATGGTTTTTAAAAACTATATAATTTTTACGAGAAACGTAACATCAAGATTTACCCTGTTATGTTGTGACATGAGTTTTCCCTACATAACAATTTGGATGATTTTGTTCTTAGTAAAAACAAAATTAAATCCTCTAAGAGCAAAAATAGCTATTTAGAAAAGACAATAATAAGCAAACAACAATAAGTGTATTGTCATTACTGCACTCCAGAAATGAAACCCATGCTCTCTGAATTTTACTCCACTGAGCTCCTATGGACACCCAGACCTCAGTGAAGGAGGAAGAGATGGCAGAGGAGAAATGCTCAGCCAATAAAACCCAAGAGCAGTGCTTTATAAAACAGGTGGAAAACAGTAAGTACAAATGTCAAGCACGAGTTAAGGAAAGTTGGCCATTTAATTTTCCTCATCCTAGAGGGAGTGGTTGGCTAAGTTCATTTGTGTCCCCAGCAAGTGTGGTCTCCCCAGAAATTGCTCTCTGCATGAGAAACTGGAAGGCCACCTCTGCCAACCCAAATCTTAGGACCATTTCATCACGTTGCAGAGCTGCATGGAAGCGTCTGCATCCTCCCAGGCACCATATGGACCAGAGCTTGTGGCTGTTCCCATGGGATTCAGTAATTATACCATCATTTTCCCCCTTGTTTACTGGAGGGAAAGATGCTATCAAATTTTCAAGGGCCAAGTGGAAAAGACATGGAGTAAAACAAAACAGAAGGACTGAGTGATGAATTACTGAAGAGTGGAAGGAAAAATAATCCAACTTCCAAACCTCTAATGCTTCCAGAAAGAGAAAGGAGCCACCCAAATGCAAAAAGAACAGAGGAAACAGCAGTGACTTCGAAGGTCTAAATCTCCTCCTCTGTGCTGTGCAATGTGTGCAATTTTGAATTGTGTACACACATGGAGAAAGTGAAATATCTCTCCTCTGAGAAGTCAAATTATTCGAGAACTTTGGAACATTACAGGACATGTTCTCTAAAATTCGCAATGAGTCAAGCAAGTCAGAGGAGATGCAGCAACTCCACCTTTTTTCTGTAAGACAATATTGGCACCTCAAAGGACACGATGGCCATGGAGAACTTGCTTTTCTTGGTCACTAAGTACACCTGAGGAGTGCCAGCACCATTCCTGGTGCTCTGCCCAATACAAAATATACAGAGCTCTCATTAAAATGAATTCCATGTAAAAGTTCAACCCAGACACTCCAGGAACCAGTGGGAGGGTTGCAAAGTCAGTCACAAGAATATAGGACTCTGTTTTCCAAAAATGTCATCCTAATGTAGAAATACCACGCTCCAAACTGACCTGGACTCTCAGGAGTGTAAATCCCACTGACAGACACCTTAAAAATGACTCTCAGGTCTTTGCTTTTGAAAATGCTGCACCCAAGAACAACTAAAAGCAACTCACCCCGTGGAAAGCATACTGAGGGAACCGCAGACTCCTTGAATGTCACTGGATTTAGAAAGCAGATCTTGTAGCCACACAGTGTCCCCAACTTCCTGCTTACAAACTGCTTTAGCATTAGCATTGACTCAGTAGGAATAACACCATCCACTGAATCACCCACCCATCTGCAACACCTGCTTCTTCCTCAGCTATTCCGCCTTCCCTGGGATGACTCAGTTTAGCTGCTCTGAGCCTGGGAGATGGGAGAAGACCATACCTAAGGACACTTGGGCTGGGGGGATTGAAGGCCCCCCACTAATTTCTGGCTTTCTGCACTCCGGGATGCAATAATCCCTTGTCCACTCCCTGTGACTCCACACAGTTGGGGGGTGTTTTGTAACTTGTCCAGCCCTGCCTATCTGGAACACTTTCCTGCCGAGACAGTGACTCACTTCCTCTTTAGGAAGCTCACCCAAAATCCTTTTCACTTGAGCTTATAAACTATTATTAACTCCATCTGTAAAGCAAAACTTTTACTCATCAGTAGTGCTAAATGGGAATTTTCCAGTGATACATACTTTTTTTAATTGGAAGATGTTGATTTGTTAGAACATAAATCTTTTTTAGAAACAAACCAGTTTTGCTTAGGCTTTCATCAGAAAAAGTGTTTGCATCCAAAGAAGGAGAACAACTCAGCTCAGCCAAGACACCAGTGGTTAGGTCACTGACATAGCAAAACTGAGCTTTTTGGCTACACAGGGGTCTGAATCTGGCCCCAATATCCTCCACAGTGCCACAACAGCAATCATCTCTTAAGACAGAGCAAGTTCAGGGTCTCCCACTGCTAATGTTTTATTAAGTGACCAGTCAGTGTTATCAGAACTTGGTCCTGATATCTTCTCCATTTCACATCAGTCATTAATCCTTAGGTGACTGGCAGTTCAGGAAAACCACAAATTTTTTTTAGTCTTTCTCATTTTCCAGTGAAGTTTCAAAAGGTCTCAAGTTATTCCCACCGAGGAGCAGGATGTTTTTAAAATCTTGAAAGTTGTCACAGAGCAGGAGAACTACAGAAGGTTCCAGATGAGTTGTACTCACTGTTTACCTCAGCAATAGTCCCAAGCAGGAGGTCACTCCAGTCACCTCCCAAACACACACAGGCTGTAGCAGTGTTTTTTCTTAGGACTGGTAGCAAATTTCTTTGTGATGTACCTCCATCAGAAAAGAGATCTCATCAGTCAAAATGTTTCCTCTGAAGTGCCTCCTATTTATTAAATTTCTGGTGGGTGAAGTGGTGGGTTTGTGTGGACAGTGAACACTTTAAGTTTGTTAGAACATAGGCACAATGGCACATTTGGATTTTGTTCAGATAGTTCATTGTGCATTACCCCTGTGTCTGTTTTTCCATGGGCTAAAGAAGAAAGACTCAATTAGCAAGTGTGGATTTTCTTCCTCTATTTTCACCCATGGCTCAGGATGTATGTCTTTCAGAAGTAGCTTCAGATATTTAATTCAGACTAAATTCTGATATTTAAATACATATTCAGTAATTAAGTAGTTGAAAATGTTCCTCTTCACAGCCAGAGGAATGCCATTATCGTCTGAACTATAGCCCTATTTTGTAGTCCTATAGTATTGCTCAGTGGACATTATGGGGCTAATGGAACTATTCCCACTAATTTGAATTTTGTAATCTGTTATTCATCAAGTGTTGAGCTTCTGGGCATCTTAAAAAATATATTAACCTTCTTACGACTATAAGTTGCTCCCCTCTAACAGCCAAGAGGTCCTGGAACTGCTGACCACCGTGGTCCTGCAAAAGCCATCATGTGCTGTTCAGCACCCATTTGATCCACACAGCCAAGCAGGATGGCACATCTCTCTGTGAAAGCAAAGGCTTCTGTTGCTATTTAGGCTGGAACACCTCCTGCATGAGGACACACTGTCTTTTAGTCTTGTTTACTTGACTGCGAGACTCCATGGTGAGAAAGGGCTTCTTTCTGCTAAGAGAACTTCATCATTGAAGATATCTCATTTCCAGGGAAAATGCTTGTCATCTGTTTCTAGGAAAGGCATTATTTCAGGGAGATTTAGCCTTGGCTGCGTCTGCTTTCCATGTACATGCTGTGGACCTATATTTACTGCTAGAACAAAAGGACAAGGGAGGGAAATGTCTGTGCAAGGGAAATTTTCAACCTAAGAGTGAAGAGTCTCAAAGGGTTTTGACTGCAAAGGAAAAGGAAAGAAAAAATCCAAGCCAATCTGCCTTTTCCACCCCCTCTATTTGTCAGTTGCTCCCCCTCCTTTAGACTGTCAGATTTCACTCCCATTCTACTGTATGGGCACATAAATCTTGCCAGAAATGCTTCACTCACTTAACACCTACCTGCTGGAGCTTAGATGCAGAGAGAGGGGAGAAAAGCAACCTCAAATCCTGGCAATTCTTATAAATCACAGTGTTGCTAATCTCTTTTCAAGAGAGTCAAATGTAAAGTCATGTTCCTTCTTGTGAAAACATTACTAGCCTGTGGGTGTCAACACAGCCTTCTTTTCCAAGAAATCTGTTGCATCCCACAGCGACTCTAGAGAAATTGCACTCTGATGACAGTGAAGAGAGTCTGCTAGAAAAACAGCACACGCCAATTCCATACAACAGCAACCTCAACAAGCACTTGTTTTTGTAAGATCAGCTCTCTCCTAATTTCACAAAAAGCAGAACTGAACTTGACCAAGATATATTTTATGGGAGTTGTTTTTACAACCTCATTGTTGCAAGCTCTTTCCCCACCCCAAAATCACATTTACAGCTTCCTTATTCATTCTGTGCCAAGACACACTATCCCATTTCTTTACAGCTCCCATATAGAATAAACAAGAACATAAACCACCTGGCTGCTACCTTTACACATCCTTTTACACCCTGTCCTCCAACAGTGGGGCTGCCTCCTCCTCCGGCAGGACACCTCAGCAGCAAACAGGTCAGCCCTTGCAGATACCCTGTTTTGATAAAAGTCTTGTCTCTTCCTGGTGAAAAGATCATCCCCAATCCCTCAGACCCTTGTAGAAATCCATCTACTCATGAGATCTGGGGAAATCCCAAGCTGCTTCCCAGATTATTATCTGGAGGGTGTCCATAGACCACTTGCAGGGAAAGAGAATTTTGCAGGAAGTGTTTTTACAACTAAGTGAAGGAAATAAGAGATGCTCTATGAAGAAGGGACAGAATCTCAGTCAGTCAGAATGCAGTACATCACTGAAAGGCAACACCCATTAAGGATTTTGTTCCAGTATTTAAAGGGTGGTTACAAAGAAGATGAGAACTCCATTTTTACAATGAGTCACATGGAAAAGACAAGGGGTAATGGGTACAATTTACTCCTGGGGACATTTTGATTACAAACAAGAGAAAAATTTTTACAACGTGAGCAATCAGCCATTGGAATGATCTGCCCTGGGAAGTGGTGAATTGGACACTCTTAAGATGCAGCTGGAGAGGTTGCTGGGCTATCTTGTCTGGACTGTGCTTTTACCCAGGGAGGTTAGACCAGAGATCTTTGAGGTCCTTTCCAACCTGGTATTTTATGATTCTAATTGCATTTGAAGCCAACTGGAGTGTGGGCTCTCCTCTATGTTAGAAGTTACCAGAACAGGAAAATCATTTGAATTCGTGTGCGTGAGGAGCACCATAAAATAACCTGAGATCCTTGTAGTTAGTTCCTACATTACCCAGTCTGAATCGCTGGGGTTTACACTCTGTGTGTGTGTGTTGGCTTTATGTATTCATTTATTTGGGTTTAGAGAAAAGTTCATATACCCATTTACGTGTGTTGCAGTTGTGTCTAGAGCTCAGACCACAGCTTTGCCTGGGTTGTGCTTCTGTCCAAAATGATGACTCGGTGTGTGACAAGTTCATGTGAAGTCATGGGGCTGTCTGAGAAGGCTCCATCCAGACCACACTGATCCTTTCCAGTCCTCCTGCTTCCCTCCCTGCAGTTACCCCACTGCCAGAGAAAAGTCAAGACCACTCCTTTCCAGACTGCCCTGAGAAAGCAACAGCACATACCAGGCTGTGTCTGTCAGCCTTGCATGCACACCTTAGGCATGAACAGGCAAAGTTTCCTGCCTCACAGCCCTTGAGGGCTGCACTTGCTGGCTGATGTGCTGTCACCATGGGACACTTCATTACAGGAGGGTTTGTTAAAAAATAAACAAACTTCGAGCTACCAAAAAAAAAAAAAAAAAAAAAAAAAATTGTTCCAATGCACAACTATTCGCATGCAGATAAGTGCCTGCTCAAGTGGCAACAAGGAGAACTGTTGTTTGTGATTCCCTCTATCCCTCCCTTCCAGGTTGCAGCCTGGACTGCCCAGACCTGGGAGAAATCAGCCCAAGAGCTGCCTGTGCAAAGGGGCTTGGAGCAGTAATCCCCCACAAACCCCAGCAGTCCCCACCTCACAGCATCAGCCAGCCCCACAGCCTGGGCTCACCTCACTGGGACCACCTCTATACAGCATCTGTCCTCTCCCAGAGCTGTTTCTTCCCTGATGATCTACAAGTCTGGGAAAATCTGACAAAATCTGTCAAAAGCCATCAACAATAAGGCAGGAAAAGGAACAGAAGAAAAAGTCACTGAAAACAAATGAACTAGAAGACAGAAAGAAACACACACATTTTAGAATGACTATCTGAGAGATCTGGAAGAAAAAAAAATCATTTTTCTATGAATTGTTTCCTAGTAAAATTTTGTAGCAAATTATGACCCAAATAAGAGCACTGGCAAGCTGGCATCTATTTTGTTCTGGTTCATTAATCCATTCTGAGAGGTGACAGCCCATATAATGATTTCTTGGCAAGGCAAAGAGGCAGTTCTTTGGGTAAATCATAACTCCACTGGCATCCCATGGTACCACAATAATTTATACCACACAAGGGCCTGTTCCACCATCTGAATTCCCTTGCCCATCACATTGCAGCTCATATCCAGGCCAGCTTGACTTTTATGGCTAACATCCCCACCGTTTGTTATTCACACTGTGGCAGAAACTTGAAGTCACAACCAGGATGCTGCTTGCTCAGGGTTTTAGATGCTGTGACAACATATGCAGCACGACTCCAAAGAGCTCTCACTCTTTCTCTGCTGTTATCTGTCATGTTCTGACCCAAAATCCATCCAAAAAGATTTTCACCAAAGTGCTTAAAGGGCTGAACTCTGGCCAAGGAGGCACCGTGGAATTACTCACAGTGGCAGGCCAGATTACATGTAAGCATCGCCAATTCATCCAATTATTTTTCAATAGAAGCTGGGGCCAGAAGGGACTTTGTACATCATTACTCTTGATATTCCAGACATTCTTGTTTGGAGTTTGGTTCTGCAGAAAGAAATAATAGTTTGTTTCATTGACAAGAGAGGACAAGTAAAAATTAGCAGATTTTATGGGACATAAAAAAGCCCATTAGAAAATGATGTTTAGAGAGAGATGTTTTTCACTGTGCAACACAACTCTTTACCATGTTTCAAAATAAAATATTGATGAAAAGAATGCGACTATGCTTATCAAATATTATTTTTTGAGTCACCTATAGGTTTAGAGAGATTATAAGAGAATAATATAGGAATGTGTTGGATAAAAGGAGGGGGAAAGGGATGGTAGTTTAAAACACATTTTTTTTTTTTTTTTTTTGGCTCTGTTCACTAAAGAAGTTAATAGTGGCTTCCCAAAAGTTGATTTTGGTAATGCTTCACTTCCATGCTTTAGTTCATTTACTGTCCGTGTAAAACTGAACTTCAGCACAAATCCAAACCATAACTATGGTCACCTCAGGACTTCTGGATTGCTTCAGATTTGAACCCAAATCCCTATCCTGCATATGAGCCAGGGCAGAAGTCTAGGTCTGAATGCCCTCAAATACTATGGCTCTACTTGTGGGTCCACAGTATCCTCAGCTGGATCTTCTCACCACTGGAAAGACAATTATTAACCAGGAAACAAGCAGGAACAATCTCCTTAAAAATACTTACAAAATGGCAGTTGAACAACTCAAGCTGGAATCTGCTTGGGAGTGACTCTATAAACAGAACTTCCCATGAATCAAAAACCTCTTTAAATTTTTGCTGCAACTTGATTTAAATTTCTGGGTTATTCAAATTCATGTGAAATTGAGATAAACCTCCAAGATTCAGTCACTTTTAATAGCATGAGATACAGACTTCTCAAACCTGCTGTGAAAGCTGAAACCTGGGCCAGCTTTTCATCCACAAACCGAACTTAACATCAGTAAAAGAGACATCACACTCTTCTCTCATTTCCTATACAGTTTAAGGGGGAAAAAATAAAAGAAACAACCAGGAATATCCAGGATGGAGAAAAAAATTTTTTTCTGAAAAACTCAGTCCTTTCTCATTCTGTCACTTCAGCTTCAATCAGATGCTTTGTTTCATACATTTAGCATCTTGCATGCTTCTCCAAGTGTTCCTGGGAGACACACAGTCTCTTGACAAGCAGGGCACACCTCAGAGGTGACCCAGAAACCCTCTCAGCAAAGCACTTGCCTGCACCCGTCAGAGGCTGAGCACAGCTGAATTGGCATCTTAACCCGTGCCAAGCCACCGCTGCCAACTCCAGGCAGGAATTTTCTGACTCCTTGTTCCAGAAAATAAAAAAATCTCTCCAGCCAAAATCCCCTCCTGGCCTGCAAATATGTTGAGGCATACACCTCTGTGTTGTAAATGGAATACCTGGCTTGCTGCAAAGCCGTGCTGAAGGAGCCAACTGGAAGGGAGCAGAACGAGCTCTGGGAGAAGGTGTTTGAGCTGTTGAATTTAGTGAATTCATGCATGCCATATCCCAAGCAGCACTGCACATTTCCCTTTAAGAGTCATGTTGGTGGGGGTGAATTTACCACCTGGTGTTTTCACAGCCAATAATGGGTGTTTTGAGGAGGACTCCTTGGACTGCCTTGTGTGGAAGATGCTCATCTTTCATCCTGCTTGCAAAGGAAAGCAAAGCCCTTATGCCATCCTGACTCCAACAGGGAGAGTCACAAGGGACTCAAGGTGTCCTCTTTAGTCCCAATAATGTGGTTATTGTGCCCAGAATGTATCTTTTCAAGTCCAGGCCAAAGTAAGTGGGGCTTTTGAAACCACTAATGAGCACCAGCCTAAAGACTGCAACTTATACATGCCTTTGGATACACAAAACATTTTTAATGGGGTTGGTATGAACTGCTTAAAATTTGATATCATGGTTTTTCTGCCTTCTATATTTCAGCACTTTTTAAAGGGTCACACTAGTAAGAGAGGGAAAAGGGGAAAAAATAAATATTAGGTAGAAGGGATTTTGCGTGTTTCTTAATGAACTAGGAGGGTGACTGATCACCATTCCATCTGGGGCAATGAAAAGACCAAAGCATGAAACCATAAACTTTCATTCTAAGGGTAAATTGGTACCAAAAACTGTGTGAGTCAGTGCCAACAGTCTGATTTCTGATCTTTGGGATACATGCATTCAGGTTTATTCCAGTGTAACACATGAGGTACTGTGAAGTAATAATGAAGTAATGAGGTAATACTGAAATAATGAAGAAAACCTAAATTTTCCCAGATAGCACTAGCAGAGTATCTAGTAGTCCTGAAAAGCTCTGCAAGGTTTGCAAAGCACCGTATCAAACACCTATTGGGCAGAGTTTATATATTACCACAATTTTCCTCCACATTTTACACTCTTTAGAAGCCAACAAAGAAAAGCAGAAACAAAGGCTGGATGATTCCTCAGGAATCATTGGTCTATTATTTTCCCGAGGGCATGACTCTCCACGCCCAACACACATCTGTCTGATCTGGTATCAAAAATCCCCAGCAATAAAGAATCTATTAAGCTCTTGTTGAACTTGGCACATGGTAATGCAAATTAAATTCATAAAGGTGAACTGTACAGCCCCTCATGTGTAGGAGGACACAATTGTGCAGCAAATTGTGGGAGGCAATACCTGACCATGTAAAACATGAGGGCTCTTCCTGAGAAGAATCCATCCAATCTCTACAAGCTGAGCCTTGCAGGCAGAGGCTCCTTCTACTGTGTTCTGAATAAGCTGCTCTTCCCCTCTCACATGCAAGGAAAAAAGCTTTTAAGAGGGGAGAAAAGGGAAAAAAGCATCAGCTTGGGAAAGCATAGCCACTCTGTGTGCAAATGAGTAACAGGGACAGCTTCAGCAGCAGTCTGAGTTAACTTAATTCCACACTTTCCATGTGTCCATGCCCAACAGGTGAGTGAATGCCACTTGTACACATCATCCACGGGCAGCTTCCCATCTTCACACATTAAAGCACAGCAAGTCCTTTGCCCCTCCTGTCCACCTTCCCAACACCCAGTTCTTCCAGTGCTCAGTGTGTGTAGGAAGCTTGCATGGGCTTACCATTGCTTAGGAAGAACCTCTTCCATCCCAGGAGGTTTCTGGACCTCACTGCCATCCTCTGGGAGCTGTGATGTTTCCCAGTTGCTCCCAACCTGCTGCACTTTGCCTGGGTGAGGTCTCTGCATTCAGGTTTTCCCTTCACTCACCAGCAAGGGGAGCAAAGGACACTTTTCCCCTTGGAGCTCCTGGCTGCAAGATTTACAGTCTGGGATCTGTCTGGGATGTTTTCCTCATTTGACAGCCAAGTCCTTTGACACCTTAGGTGCTGTGCTGTCACAGGAGACCCCAAAGCCCAGCCTGCTGAGATGAATTTCACTTGACACCCAGTATGGAGAGGCTTTGGTGGGGTAGCATCCTCAGGAGAAAGTAGCAGTGCTTTTCTAAATTCCTCAAGCAACTCTTGCCACATCCTACATCAGACTGCAGGCCCAGCAGGCATCACCCTGTTAGTCTCTGAATTTTTGGACTGCAGTGTTGAGGGGCAGTGAGGGATAGCTGCTCCCTAGGAAAGGGCAGCCAGGAGCCCAGACTCATAACAAGGCATCAATGCATCAGCTCCAGGGCTTGTTGGACTCCTTGTGCAGTTCCCTGGCCAGGCAGAAAAACAGCTTATTAAAAAGAAAGAAAAGTGTAGCTGTTTCCTGAGCAAAGGAGCTGAGTTGACTCATGGCAGCAGCTGAAGGGAAGAAAGGAAGGGTCAGGACCATGCAGGCAGGAGTGGGAGCAGGGTTGGCACGAGTAGAGGAGGAGAAGGGTGCAAAGTGGTGCTCTTGGAGGTGACAAACCACAGCTGGGGTTCAGCTCCTGTGGGTGAGCACACATTGATCACTTCTGTGCTGTGGAGCAGAGGAAACCCTGGATTGCAGCTCTCTGGAAATGGGAGCTTCATGTCCTCCCCTGGTTACCACTGCATGAGAGCAGGAGATCTCTCCTCTCTCAAGCATTTTTGTGCCCACAGTTAGTTAAAAAGCAGGGCTGTGCTTGTTCTTTCCCTTCTTACCTATGGATGGGAGTAAAGAGCTTCTTACCTCTCAAGCTCCGAATCACCAACCTTACAATAAATATATCCACTTTAAGAAAATGCGAGACATAGGAAGTGTTCACAACAGTCAAGAAGAATAGATTATCACATCAGTCTTGGCAATATTTATAGTTTTCCATGCATTTATACATTTCATGTGGTGCAGCTGACGTAAAATACAACCCAGAAAAAACAAGTTGGCCCAGCTTGGAAAAATCTCATATGCTTCAAGGTATTTGCCTGGGCTCACCAAGCTCATTTTTGGTTTTGCATTAAAATTCTACAAGGACACAGAATTAACCCCACACCACCTATTTCAGACATGGCAATGTGGTATTAAAAAGTTTAATATTGTAATCTTAAACCTGAAACTTGGGCCAAATCACCCTAATATACTTTCCTTGGAGCAACATTTTATAATCATCTTCGGGAACTGTATATATGCAGTGCATGAATCTTGTCCTTAATTTTGTATTTTCTGTACGATTTTTAAAAGCTAAAAATAAGTATTAATTTTACCTGTTTTACCAAATAAAACTCAAATACATATTAAAAAAAACCTGCACCTACTTAAAAATACCCAAGCAGATATAGAACATTTATAGAAATGAAACAGTGTTTTCAACTTAGTATTTTTTTTAAATTAAGCTGTTTTGGTATGAGAGTACATGTAGAGGCTTCATACTCTTCCACATATGTTTTGTGCTATAGGTTTTATCCCAGAGAAGCTGTGGAAGTCCCTGGAAGTGTTTCAGGCCAAGTTGGATGGGGCTTGGAGCAATGTGGTCTAGTGGAAGGTGTCCCTGCCCATGGCAGGGGGTAGGATCCTGTTGATTTTTATGATCTCCAACCCAAACCATTCTATGATACATGACTGCCAAAACATTCCTTTCGAAAGAATGAAATAAAAAATATTTTATTTTCTCTCCCTAGCACAGTCTCTTTATTCTAGCTAAGCACATTATGATGAAGAGTAAAAGCTTTTGTCTGATCACTGGGTCATGTTTGCAGAGAAATCTGGATCCTGTCCCTGCCAGGTGAGTTTCAGGACTTGCTAGGGTCGAAGCAAGGCTGATGCAGAGAGCTAAAGACCAGGTATGTTTCAGGCAGGCACTGCCCACACCACTTTTCCAGGACAGCAGGAAAGAAACTGCAGAGTGTGACACTTGCAGGCACCTGGGTTCTTCCCCAGATGACTTTCTTTGCAGCTTGCCTAGGAATGTCTTCCTCCTGCCCTGCCTAACCTCCCCTCCCTCCTCTTTCTCCTCCTCTCCCAAGCCCCAGTGAAGCACAATGTCTCTGTGCCAAACACGCTCCCATTGTTTCCCCTGCAGGACATTGAGTGCAGCATAACTCATTTCCCTGATTTGCTCCAGCAAGAGCACCAAGCAAGAGACTTGAAGAACTCCATATGTTTAGCCTGTCAAAGAAAAGATCGAATACTCTTTTGTCATAAAAGTAACTTATGTACTTTTGTGCTTTAAGTACTTATGTACTTTAATCAAGCAGAAGCCAAACACGAATCAATATCTGGGAGTTTAATCTGGAAAAATTCAAATGAGAAGTAAGGCACAGCGTTCTAAGATAATGATTAATTATTTTCCCAAACTAGCACATGAAGAGGTGAATCCTTTTATTTCAAGCCCAGGTGCCTTTCTGGAAGGGATGCTTTAGGCAAAGATGTTGAACCCATATAAAGATAATTGGGTGAAAATTTCTGGAAGTCAGACCACTAGCTTACTTGGCCTTGAAGTGCAGATATCTAATAATCACCTGATTATAAAATGTATGTAACTTGAATGCAAAGGATTCAAGGCAGAACAGCATTTTAGAAGCTTAGAAAGTCTGTCTGTAGTTTATGCCATTCAAATCTGTAAAGCCACAAGAAAAGATGATCATATTCCCTTTACCATGGAAACACAAGTACACTGAAGAAATCAAAATGTTGGTTGTTGTGTGGTAGAAGACAAAATGGGACATGAGGGCTGTGAAGTGAATGGTTAAAAATTAATTTAAAACGAAAAAAAAAGCAACTTGTTACAGACAGAACTTTTTAAAGACCAAAGGACTCACTTTGTAAAATGCATCCTGTAATTGCAATGGGAGGAAGGCAGCAAGAGACACATTTCTGGGGAAGGACACTGGCAAACCCCAAAGACCAGACTCAGAAAGCAACAGCAAGTTGAGGAGGAAAGTTGTAAAGCAGTATGGCAAGATAGTAGATGATGAAGAATAAAAATCAAACTATCCTAAAAGTTGGGTCAGTAGTGATTACATGAAAAAATTCATGCCATATCACAAATCTGAACTGATTTTAATATCATTCACTTCTCTTGTGACAGTGGAGGGACAGCAGTGTGAGGTTGTTGCTGGCCATTTTTCAATTTAGCAATGCTTTCTGTTGCTAAGACACAGATGTGATTTTTCTGATTGCCTGAACACGATTACCAGTGAGTTTCCTATTAGAAATAAATGTGTTAAGTGACCATTTCACTGTGGATACAGAAATCAATGTCACAAACATGAGGAACAATATATGGAGTAGGACAGCTATAAATTCAGAGCCTCTTGGATGTTGTTTCTTCTCTCGCTGGAGTAAATCAGGAATAAACTGGAGTAAGTAAGGGCTAAAGCTTCTTTCAGCAGCTTCAGGGAGGGCTTCCCAAAGTCATGGGACATGGCAGCCTGTCACTGAGGGATAACATGGATTAGGTAAGTACACTGAGCTTCTCCTCTTTTTCTTCTCAGAAAAAGCACCTTTTTTTTTGTTTTTTCCTTTTCCTCAAAGCCACCACAGCAGTTAGCCAATACTGGATACCTTGAGGGCTGTTTCTATTGTGAAAAGAAGCCAGTGCTGGAGCTGGGTGCTTTGTGCAAGGCTGATTATTGAAAAAGGATGTCAGGAGCCCTGTTTCCCTGAACTCAGCATGGATGGACAATAGGACACAGTTTCTATTTCAAGACTCTTTTCAGCCAACACAATCCATAACAGAACTTCTTTTTTTTTCCCCTGGTCTCTCTCTCTCTCCACAGCTTTATCTGAACAGCAGATGACAAGTAATTTTCTGGTGTGTCCTCATTTTCCATCTCTCTCTATTTCTTTCCCTGCAGACAGGACATGCACACTCAGCTGGTATTAATTCAGTCCCTACATCTTTTTGTTCTCCATGTTCTCATTCAGGCTACCAGTCAGATGGGTTTCTCCCGTGAGGAACAAAGAGGACATTAATTTGTCCACTGTTTCACTGATTCAAAGGTATTAATGCTCACCAGATACAGAGCAGAGATGTGACTGCATATGGATCAAAGACAAGATTTTCTGAGGGCCATCCACTCTTCAAGACAGCAGCAGCTCACCTGTAGCTCCCTGAGCCTCTCCACTTGCTGGCACATGCAGTGACAAACCACCCAGGACAAGTTTCTTTCCTAACACAGATCAGTTGCAAGCCAAAAACCTCATTTTCTGAAAGCTGTGCCATGCCAGTTCATGTCTGCTTGAGATGCAGCTGTCTAAAGCTGCAAAGTCAAAAGAGGGAAATAGCACCCCCAAATATGAAAGGGCAGCTCTCTTCCTATACCAAAAAGATGATTTTATTTCGTTGTCACATTGCTTGTTCTTTTCAATCAATCTGTTCTTGATTTCAAGCTAATCCAGCTCAGGCTCACTGTGCTGGAATGCTGTGCACAGTGGACAGGTGGGCAGAGTAGACACTTGACAACTCATAAGATAATGTGAGACACAGAACACAGGAAAGCAAATGCAAAACTTCATTTCAGTTCCTATCTGAGCAGAAATCACTGCTTGTTCATTACTTGTTTTCCAGGTTTGCTTGAGAGTAGGTTTTTTTCTGTCAAGCTGAGCTGGTGCATTCAGAGGAGCCCTGTGACAGAGGAGCATATAAAATTTAACTGTCCAAATGCAATTTTTAAAAAATCAGGTCAGACAAATCTTGTCTATGAAGAGGGTCAAACAGTAGAAAGAAGAGAGAACAGAAAGGAGGGAAAAAAGGTATGGCTGTCTTTCCTGTTCTCATTTAGCCTGAATAAGAAATTAAGGAGGGGAAGAGGGAAGGAAGAGGAAAGCACAGAACTAGAACAAAACTATTTCAGGATCCTTTATGGATTACAATCTTTATTATTTACATATAAAACCAGGCTGGACAAAGCACTAAAAATACACTGTATCTCATTGGGAACAATCCTATAGCAGCAGGGAAATATAACAGTTGACATAAGTGGCCTTTTTCTATCATTAGCCTCTATGATTCCATACCCATTTCATCCACAGCGTGTATCCTTCTTACAAGTCTCTCTGTAATAATAGTTCCAGGAGTACAATCCACCCAGCCCTCATTCTCTGCACTACTGAGGAGCTGCTGCTTTTTACTGCTTGTCATATTGGTATGGACATTGATGACAGACATCCCAATGTTCCTCTCTATTCCATTAGTTTCACACCATTATAATTCATGCAGGGAAAAATGTACAAGCAGAACACCTCACACAGGCTTTTGGGGTGATTTCTGCAGAAGGAACAGAGGATGCAGTGTGCTTCAAAATTCCTGGAGAAAATGAGCACTGTTATCTGCCATTGATGTACACAGAAATTACTTATCAGCCGTTAAACAACTGCCTTGACTTTTACACTTTCTCCCAGTTCTCCAGGTCTAGAGTTACCTGTCTTGATTATACTAAAGGTGTCTTTCCAGCCTTGCAGCAAAAGCTATTTTTACAGGGCGAATTCCCCTGACCTGATAATAACAGGGGATTTGTCCTTACCAAAAATATTAGGCATATGAAGAGTTCCTGTTAACAGCAGAATAAAAGTATGAGGCATATGAGAAGTTTCAATTAACACCAGAATAGCCCTTAAAGCACTCTCTGAGAAGGTAAAAGGCCTTACAGGGCAACTACTGTAGGTTTTGAACCCTTCCCAGCACTCAAATATCATATTTTGTCTTTCCTTTTTGAGGTCACCACTTAGCAGGAGACTCTAAGTATGTGGGTACTCTGACTGAAGCCAAAGTAGTCAGGAACTTTGTTCAATCAGTGGTTTTGTTTCAGGCTTTTCCCACTGAGGTTATCTGGAGATCACCTTTGATGTGACTTTCTGGTTTCTCTGTATTGTTACAGAGCTGACCTGGCATGGCATGCAGGTCTGTGCCAGGCAAGCATTATGGAAGTTGACATTCTTCTCCACATATTTATTCAGCTTCTCATTGCAGGCTTGTGGCTTTGTTGTTTGGTGAGGGACAAGGGGACCTTTGGGCTTGGCTGGCCCAGATTTCTTGTATGAGGTGCTCTTGCAGCATGTTAGGAAATCCAAAGGTCAATCCAAATCCAATTGATGGTCTTAGAAACATTTCTAATTCCAAGCTGGCATCATTTCAAAGAAGAAGAGGAATATATTCTGTGCAGAGAATACTCCAGAGCCTAACCAGCCCTTTCCCTCAAGTGGCAAAAGGTAGATGCTCTGTCAGAGTTGGGTTAGGCTGCCCTTGCAGCATTGATCACAAAATTACTTTGGTCGTTTCTTACCCAGCTAAATTCTCATTTTAGCAGGAGAACAAAGAGCACTCCTCATGAAACCACAACCTTCCCACTCAAGCTGTCTCATCTGCAATGTTTAATATTCCACCCTTCTGATGATCATTGCAGCACTATGTGCAAGCACAGAAGGATTAAATGCCTGACAATTCCTCCACTAGCATTTTGGATTCTGGGCACCATCATGCCCTGGCCCCACTGCAGGAGCAGCAGCCAAGGCAGCTTGTGCAAAAGGCCTGAAATGCCATGTTTTACAAGCTGAAATATGAAGTGATAACTTCAGGAAGTTTGTTCATGCTTTGGATTGGTGGCTGAGGGAGGAAACAAGTGCATGGTTTCGGAATGAGTGAATTATTTAAGCCAGCAGTCCAGAAATGCAAAGGAGGGATGTCAGGTCTCTGGAAGGAGCTAAACTGGACTGTGTTCCCTTGTCATCAGCAACAACAACAGCGTGGATGTTCCGAATGCCACCCAGTCCTGGGTTTTGACATGAAATTTTGCATCAGCAGAAGAAAACATCTGTTCAAATTTTCTTCACCAACACTTCTGTAATTTAGCAACTTGCCAGTTGCATAATAAAATCAAACTGGGCATGTTGCCTTGTGTTTGGCACTTTGGTTTATTTACATTTTGCAAAGGTGCCCAGTGATCATCAAGCAATGACTGATGAGAAATTCACACTATTACGGCAGGTTTTTAGATTATTAGTCATTCTTGGACAACTGAGATAATGTCACACAAAAGCTGAGAGAGCCAGAGGGCTTTTTTAAACCTGCTTTTCTAAGCTAATGAGGTTTGTGTGGTTCCAGTGTACGTGCATTTTTAATCATGTGCAACTATGAGACCTGGCAATACTTTTTGAACCTGTTCACTGATTTTAAAGAAAAACATCTAACAGGAAGAGGGGGAAAGTTGTCACAGATACAGATTTCAGCCAAATTCATTAAAACAGAGAGAGAAAAAGCTAATTAAAATGTACATGGAAGAAAGGGAAAGCAGGAAGGAGAGAAAGAATGAAGGAGAGACTATAAATGGAAAAACTTCCGTTACATTTAATATCTTAGTAAAACTGAAGTTGCTCAAACTCAAAGAAAGACCACAGTAATTCAGACTTCCTTTATTCCAATGCTTGGGGAGATATTTGGGTCTTTGGTTTCTTTATGCAATTACATTTTCCTGCATAATATTCCTTACACATACTACTCAGCTACATATAAAGGGGTTTTAAACTGTGAGGGGAGGCTGGAATGTTTACTGGATAAATTTAGAAGGGAAGGAGGCATCCCACTGTACCAATTGGACTTCACCATCTCCCTTTCCTTGGCTTCTAGAGAAAACTCCATTAGTAAAGCAAGAAAGCATGACAAAGTAAACCACAATTTTTTCCCTACTGAGAGCTTCAGGCATACAAATGAGTTCTTGCCAGATAGCAAGTGAGATTGTATCGTTTCCAAACAACTGACTCAAAGAAAAAAAAAATAAAATGCAGCCACCTTGAGAATTCTCTCAGACTCAAAACTGCAGAGATCGTTTTGCAGAATTAAGCTTTGCTCTTGGATTACAAATGTTTGTGCCAAATTTCAGTTTCCAATGCTTTTGCCTGTGTGTGAGTAAGTGTGAAATTATTAATCCTTGAAAGCAGGGATTCACAGTAACGGAGTTATTGACATTTTCTTGGCTCTAACACTGCAGATGTGATGCTAAAGACAAGAAACATTCCCACTGTTTGATGAAGAGGGTACCCAGGAAACACCAGCAGTAATCATTCTCCAGGCAGAAGATGTTTTCTGTCATCTGGTTCTTGACAACTATAAATAAAGGGCTCAATCTGATTTTTATACACTATTTCCACACTGGAAGAGACAGAATGATATATCCCACAGTTTGCAATGGAAGCCACAGACACAGTGATGAGATTATAAACTAAGTATGTGTGTACCACAAACGTTTGTATTTTTAGCAGTGTTGTGAAGCAGAGGTTCACAACTGCACTTGTGGGCTTTGGTTAATGCAGAAACACCATTTCTGGTGTGTAGCTGAAGTGTTTCAGGGACAAATGTTGGTACACAGGCAGAGGATGAAATCAGGACTTGCTAGCATGAAAGAACTGCTATTAAAAGCTACCAAAATGAAATTCTACTACTATTTTCCTTTCTCGGCTATGTCATATATATTTGAAAGCAGAACTACAGAAAATGCAGTGTGGTACTCAACCCCAGGCCTGGAAGATCTCTAAATGAAACACCAACACTCCCTGGGAGAGAAGGGGAGTTAAAGAACTCTGGCAAAATACAGTCACCTCCTTGAGCTCACCACTCAGCTCTGCTCTGTTCCTCTGCAACAAGGTGGGAGCCCACCAGGAAAGGCTCAGAAGAGGTAGCCAGTGAAACCACCATTCTTAGAGGAAACAAAATCCTTGTAATTGTCTTTACTTTGCAACTCAGCGTGATTCAGTGGGTCCTGAGCTCACACTGGTGCAAAGCAAAGAGCTTTAACAGCTTAGCCCCACCTGGGCAAGGCACCAGACTCAAGATATTAGATTTTCACCAGCAAGACTGCAGTGATACAGCTGTGCTGCTTCCCATCCAGAGAGAGCAGGAATGCCAGCGGCTCCACAGGGAACTCCAACACTGGGGGCCTCTGGAGTGCTCATGGTCTCTGGAGAGCAAGGATATCTGTGCACCCAGGAACACATGTCAATTCCCTTCCCTTCCCTTCCCTTCCCTTCCCTTCCCTTCCCTTCCCTTCCCTTCCCTTCCCTTCCCTTCCCTTCCTTCCCTTCCCTTCCCTTCCCTTCCCTTCCCTTCCCTTCCCTTCCCTCTCCAGCTCTGGCCATTTCATTACCACTAAGGTGTTAAGAATAACCATAAGCCACACAAAACACAGAACTACTGGGCAAACAGGTGAAGGAGATACCAATTCAATGCTCTGCATTGGAACATTTTATTTAATTTTCTTGCGATTAAAACTCTCTTCATATTCTGTTGCCTGAAGCAGCATGGGCTCCCTTGTCACCATGCCCAAATTCCCAGGAAAATGTGTTCCTCTTCCCTCCTTACTTCTTCCTGCAGGATTATGGCCATTCAGCCACCTGCCCAGTTGCAGACAAAAGAGTGAAAAATAAAAAAACCTGAGAAAGCTCTAATTGCCAACGTTCACATTACCAAATCCATAACGAGACTAAATCTTCCCGACCATAGCCCAGCGCTGGAGGATTACACACATCTTTGGGAAGCAGATCTCACCCTCTGCCCATTCCTGCCCGACAGTCTCCACTGCAGATTGGCCACAACTTTTCCAGGAGCACAACCCTTCCCTGCACGGCAGTGGTGTCAGCTTGCAAGCAAATGACCATGCCGGGAAGTGCGAGTTCTCAGGCTATCCAGTGACTGCCTCAGCACGGATGTGTCAGTGCTGTTCTCACAAGGCATCACAGAGCCATGTGAGAGTGAGTGAGAAATCAGCTGAATCTAATCAGAAGGAATGGCATAATTAACACGAATTCTGTGAGGAGCTGTTTGTTAAGTGATATGCAGCTCTCTGTTTAGTGGCTCATTATTCAACCAAGCCTGGGTAAAGCTTCGCTGTCTCCACGGAACACAATGTAAATAGAAAAAAAACAGGTTCATTTTCCCCATCCTGTCACCGTAGACCATAATTTAAGCTGATCATAGTTTTCCATTTTTCACAGAATTTTTCCACAGTGTGGATAGGGGCATCTAAAGTGTTATTAAAACATATTAGCTGAGGAAACAGAGGGAGGCAAGCTGGTCAGGGCTGCTTGGAGAGGGCAACCCCACTGCTTTCTGGCTTCTCCTGAGTCTGCTCAGAGTGTGAGGAAGCAAGAATATAATAACAGATTTCTGGTGAGACAAACAAAGTATCAGCGAGGCAAGTTCTGCGAAGAATTTGAAGCTCACATGGGGAGGTTTTCTTGGAAAGTATCTTTGGGACACAACCAGATAATCCCAGCATTGTCAGGAGATGTGGAATCTCACCCTCTCCATGACATTGAATTGTGGACAAAGAGAAATTTCAGTCAGTAAAAGGCAGGGAGGAACAAGAAGCATCTGAGTGGCTGCTGCTGAAGGAGTGGCCCCAACATGACATGACAATTGCCACTGCCACAAGCCAACCAGCATTGCTTCTGTCCCACCATCCACCCCAGAGCATGGTGAATGCTCTTCCTCTCCCTCCTGCCAAGGACTTGTGTGCTAATGGACTGCTGACAGATGGGTGAGGAAATTTTATTTTTTTCCTTTTTCTTAATTTCTAAAAAAACCCAACCCTTTGGGGAAAAACCAGATGCCAGCCATTCCTCCATAGTCTAAGGAAACTGGACATCCCCTGTTGATATACATAACTTTTAAAACAAAAATTCTTCAAGGCTGCAGATTTCGTGACACTCAGGCAGGAAATCAAGGCCAATACATGACCAAAGACATGATTTAGCTGCAGAGCAGCACAGTGAATGCTCTCTCATCTTTAATTCACCTTTTTTTTAGTGCTTACAATCGTAACAATTTCTCTTCCTAGGAGTTCCACAAGTCTGCCAGAGATGTCCTGAGCAGAAATCCATGTGTCCATGCAGGGTACTGCATGTTCACAGTCCTTTACCCATCTTCAGTGTCTTGGATTCACTGTGCTTGGGCAGAACATCTGCCTAGGATTCAGATTTACCAGCTGTGACTTCTTTTTCTGCCCAGAAATTCTGTCCAGACAGAATCTGAAAAATACATGTCCATTTGGCCTGATTTTCTTGATGTTCAGCAGTCCAGGAGGAATGATATTTCCAGTCAGAAAATGAGACAAGATCAACAAAACCCAGACACATGGCAGTTATATCTCTTATGACATAGATGGATTGGATGCATCCTCCCTTGGAAAACACTTTCATCCTTATACTTCCATTTCAGTAACTTCTGTTACAAACTGGATCCCATTGCATCAATTCCCCTTTGTTCCTGCAAATCCCAGCTCAGCCTTGCTCCTAGGCTCCTGTTAGTGAGTCCTGCCTGGCAGCTAAGGAAATTAGAGTGTGTTTTGAACTGCAGGGGTTTGGAGAACCAAAAGTAACCATAAACCCTAGATAGTCATTAGAACGTAAACATGAGGAGGTTGGTCATACATGGAAGGGACGTCTCAGGGGAAAGAGAAACAAAGATCAACCTTAAATCCATTGCTGATGATGATTCAGGAATGAAGGAGCAGGAAGTGTAGATCGAGGAGCGAACCAAACCACAGCTGAGAGACACAATTCCCAAATAAGCTGCACTTTGGCCAAGCAATCCCAAGAGCAGCAGGTAGGTTTGCGGTAGAGCAAATGTTTCTTGGGAACATGAAGCTGTGCCTTAACTTGAGCAGAAGCAGAACTACACCTAGAAGGTAAGAAAACTCCCTCCTAGAACAATAACAAAAATTCAATAGCTGAATGTAATTTTTCACCCCATTTCCTTCTTTTTTTTTCTTTTTCTCTCATTAGACACATTAGATCCGCTGGAGGGATTTTTTTTGTCCATTCATGTTTCATGAATGCAAAAAACATGTGCAACATGTGCAAATTAAGGATATAATTGACAGACAAATGGCAGCTGCCAAAACCAGGAGGGGAAAGTTTCTAAAAGCTAATGGTTTCACAGATCTTTACAGTTGCATTTTGTTTGTGTGCTTGTTGTTGTCTGGTATGTAGTAGATCCTGGTAAGAATCCCCCAAACTGATGGGGTTTTATGATTTAAAGCACTCCATACATTATTTATGTCGGAATCAATAGAACAGTTTATATAAAAAAGATGTGTTGCAACAGTCAATTCAAAGAAAGCAATTTGTATGCAAGTGGAACTGATCAATCCAATAAAAATGATTGCCAAGTCTCCTGAGACTTATAGAAATACTTTCAATAAAAGCATTTTTAATAAAAAAAGCAATGAAATATGTCAAAGCATAGGATTCAAATGGAAAGCAAACCTTTTCTGAACAACCGAGGAAAAGAATTTATACGTTGATTAAAGTCTATTTTCATTCAATTATCGATGTAATATGGATATTTTAGTATGGAATATTATTTGGTTTTAAATCCTGAATTTTTCACTTAGGTTGCATTTGTCCACACAGTTATTTCAGGGGAAGTGCCTAACTCCAGGATAACTTCTCTTCCCAGACTTATGGAAATAAGATGCATTTTTAATCTTGTGTGGTGGTATCTTCACAATAAAATATGGAAATATCTGCTCAAAGAAGGTTCTCAGAGTCTGACTCAGGCCATACTCAGCCTAACTCATCAATGACTGTAAGAAATTTTATTTCTTATGCATCAGAAAAGTTCTGAAAAACCAGTGTAAGAAAGTGACACTTTTGTTAAGAAAAAACCAAATTTTCTGGGGTAGACATTACAGTGTGTCTGTGCTGTTAAGAGCATCTTTCACTGGAAAGCAAAGCACAGCTATTTGGTGTTCAGCTGAGTCAGCATTTGCAGCAAAGAAGCAGCTTCCAAGGCAGGAAGGAGAGGATGATTCTTTAGATTTGGGTAATATAAGTCTTCCTTCCTTCCTTCCTTAAGACTGTGGCAGGCACAATTCTGTCACAGGACTCTCCCAGGCACAATTCCGTCACAGGACTCTCCCATCCAAGTTTCTTAAATCATGGTTGGTTTGATTCCAGTGTCAGAGGTTGGGCTGTGGCTCAGCTGGGTGTGTGGTGGCACAGCCAGGGTGACCTGCAGCTCTGGCCCTGCTGGCATCACAGGCAGTGGCTCTGCTGTGTTATCTCCCAGAGCATGAGAAGCTGCTCACACCATCTCTGGGTGATGGGGACCTCTTGCCAGAGGGTTCTCATGGCAGAAGGTGAAATAATGACTTTTATGCTGTTATTTCTTTGTACTTCAGGTAGATTCAAACAGTCGTTTGGTTTGCCAGGTAGAAGGAAACCTAACTTGTTAATAAACCTACTTCCTTACAAGTTCTACACTCAGATTTCTCTGACACAAGCACTGGGTTTGTAAGTCTTCTCCTCTCTAGAGGGACTGAGTGCCTGTAGGATTCATTTTTGAAATTACAGTTTCAGTGAATGTGATGCCTAAAGATTTTGGCTTTTTATACATTTTTCATGTATTTGTAGCTTTGTGGACTGTTAACACATGGTTATATAGCTCCTGGTATTTTTCCTAACCTTTCTCTTAGGTTTCAGAATATTAAGCTAACCTTCTAGCATATTTCTGAAATACTGTTCAGCCTTATTCTCAAGAAGAGAACCTCCAAAAGGACATTTTGTTTTCCAACCAGAATTTGAGAACACACAACAAGAAATGGGGCAATGAAGCCCCTGGACCAACTCCAATGGGGCAGAACCCAGGGGAAAATTACCTAATGAACTGCTCTTCTAATGGGACAATATTTGTTAGCTATGCTAATTTGTTAAACTTAAAATTTGTTCAACAAAGAATTGTGGCAATCCAACACTAGGTGTGCCCATGGGGGCACAAGGTAGCTTCCAATAAAGACCTTCTTTTTCTTTTACTATTTTAAGACTGTTGCAAGAGTTTTGGGGTTTTTGTTATTTTAGGTAACAGATGAACTCACCTTTTGCTGTCTTGCCATAAATCTATGAGGCTCTGTGTGAACCCAGATACAACATCCTCCTGCTCCTTCCCCAGAAATGTGCTCAGCCAGCCTCTGCTGCCTGCTGGTGAGAAAGGCAGAGCAGTTGGGTTACAGAGCTGACTGTTCCAGAAGCCACTTCTCCCATCCACTGCGATTTGCTCAGCCCCTGGGGAACCATGACTATTAGCTGTGCAATAATTACATCAGCAGGAATAAAACCATGGAATCAAGGCCTTCCCACCACAGTCTCACAAGCTCAGATGATGGAGACAAACAAGAAGTGTCACCACGAGTCACCACCAGGCAGACTGGGGCTTTCATAGCTGTGGGGCACAAGAATTGAATGACCTTTGGCGCGACGAACACTTAGTCATTAATATAAAAAACCCAAGTCGTTCAGCCTACTGCTTCTCCTACACTACCAATGTGTTTTCATATTCCAGAAAATAAGCATTCCTGTGAAGTCATCCAGTCATCCTCCCAGGCTGCTCTCTTTTCCTACATTAAACTTCTTCCAACTTGGGACCAAAACCCTGGGTAGAAGCACGAAAAAAAGCAACCATTAGAGACACATTTGATGAACCTCTAACATTTGGGCTCAGGTAGAAGAGGAGTCATCTCTGACGTCAAGGTTTCCAGGGACATATGGCAGCAAAATTTAGGTCTGTGAAACAGAAATAAATGGATGTCTGAAATGAGTAACCAAGCTCACAGGGAGAAATAGGTGAGGTAGTTTGGAGGATGAGATCCACCAGTTATCTCTTGACATTGCAGTATCATTCTTGTCAGCTAATTCTTTGTTGAGGAGAGCCAGAGCAAATTCAAAAGACTCACAGTGAATATCACCAAAGATGAATATGTCTTTGCTAATAGTATTTATTTCCTACTCTGATGCTTAGTGATGTGTTCCACCAGATTCAAGTCCACTGAGGGGTCAAGGAGGCTGAATCAGAAGTCAGCTTCACAAAACCAGCCTGGAGAAACACCCTCTGATTTTATCTTCTGAAAGACAGAATTGTCATCACAAGCCCTCAAACTTACACTCATATATGCAGCAAATCTTCCTTATTTTCTTATTCTGAACATCCTCAAATTCCCCATATTTGTCCTGATAATTAGTCACACATCTTCCCATGGAATTTATCCATCAGAAAATTGTGCCTTTAAAAACCTTAAATCTCTATTTTTTTGCATGTTAAAACAGAGCGTAAAACCCTTAAGGTTTCATTCCAACAAGGTTAATTTCTTCATTTTAACCTGCAGGTATATTGCAGATTACTATTCTCATGCTAGCAATAAATTTAAACATCAAAACAAAACGCTGCAACTTTATTGAAACTGATAGCTGGTATTTCTGACATAACCTAAAAAGGTATTGTGCCAATGATTTAAAATTGTAAAGTTTTAATGTGCTTTGGAACAAGAAGAATCATTGGCACAGTACCACGCTGTTCCCTCAGGCAATCATGCACATTAACCACAAATGCAGATAAAAATTTCTCGAGAGCAACCTCTGTGTGTTTTCCTGACCACAGAACACATGGAGGTATAATATCACACATTAGCCCTTTTAATAAACAGTCTCAATTTATGGAAAATACTGACACAGGAACTTCAGGCTCAAAATCCTGGATTTTGGGGAGCTGCAGATGGAGAGCTGGGACTCAGCAGCTCCTTCACGTCACACAGACAGCGCTGACATTACGCTGCAGTCATTTGATGTGACAGGGATCATATGCATTCCCAAAAGCAGCTCCTCGGGCTTACAGTCCTTGAGTAGTCATAAAAATAAGATGTCTCCCGAGACATTTCAAAGATAAGGCTGGAGAGAGAAGGGCCATGTGGTTTACAGCACTCTTGGATGAATCCCATGACGCACCAAGGCCGTTTGCAAAGTATCCGGTTCTCTTCATGACAGCGGACAGAAGTGCTGTGCTGGGAGAGCAAAATAGGAAGGAAGTATTTGGAGCTTTGCCACTTTCCCAGAAAAAATTATGGTTTCATGAAAATGCTCTCTGGGGAGCATCTTTGTGGTTAAATTTGATTTTGGTGCTGGGTTTTATAACGCACAGCCCCAACACCTCCATCCCTCTGGTCCCCAGGGGATGCCCTCTCAGGAGGCTGCCCTGAGACATCCTCTCCCTTCCCGAAGGATCACAGACATTTTATTGCAGATTTCCACAGCTTTGTCAGTTTGTGCCTTCAGGGCATCTGGTGTTTAGTCACACAGTCATACGAAGGAGGCCTATTAGGATTAATTTCTGCCAAGTTTGCCGAAATTAGTGAACATGCTCCTGGTTTTTAACATCTGTGCAAAGCATGTCCTGGTATGGTGTTTTCTGTCCTTCTTCCCTCCCTTTCCCACCTTCTCCAGCTCCTCCTACTCCTCCTCTTTCTCCTGTTCTTCCTCCACCCCAGCAGGTGTCAGCAGGAGCTGGCAGTGTCCTACAAGAGCTGTGTCCCTGTGGTGGCCCTGCCATCTGGGTGCCCCTGGCATCACCCTCCTGCAGCAGCAGGGTGTGGCAGGCAGGGCTGGAGCTTTTGATCTGAGATCAGAGGTGGGGAAGGAGGCTTCACTTCAAATCCCTTGCCAGCTGGGGTGGTTAATCTCTTCCCCATGCCCACAGCAATAAAAATCAGCATTTACATAACACCTGGGGTCACCTGGGAAGCCCTCTGCTGTCAGTGAAGGATTATGTCCCAGCCTCAGATGCCCCTGTCCCTGGAAGGGGAGCTTCTGACTGCCAGGCACAACGACAAACCTCCTGCTCCTTTTGGGATGATGGCTCAGCCCCCAGTGAGCTATTTGGGTGGGTTTAGGATAGCACAGGGATGGGGGTCAGCCTGGCTCCTCACCACGAGCAAAGACTGCTCTGGCCCCACTGGACTAAAAAAGTTGTTGAAAGTGATCCCAAAGCAAATCTTTATGCATATAAAAGGAAAAGCTTGAAGTGTTACTTCTTTTGCTTGAAAAAAAAAGCTAAATGCTAAGTCCTGGCTTTCTTGTTTGTGCTGTGGGGTTCCTTGGAGGGCTGGCAAACATAGGGAGCTGCAGCATCACAATCATCAAGCAGCAATGGGAATATATTTCACGCAAAGTGCTGCTTATGTTAACATCTCTTCAGCACAAATGCCTGCAAGAACACTCAGGGGACAAACTCTCTTTGTGGAAATTTCAATATCGCTGCCTCTTTCTCTGCAGGCAAGAAAGGATTCCTTTCCAAAACAGGAAGGAAAAGTGTGTGACATTCTGGATATTTCTAAAAGGGAAAAATAAACAGATAGCATTTCGAATGAAGTATTTTAAATATTTACATTGTTTGGAATGTGGTATGTATGATAAATTAGTAAATGAATAGAGAATTATCCATCTATACAGAGAACTCTGTCCGTTATACATAGATGTGTCTATATAGGCAGAGAGAGAGATGCAGGTATAGAAAGAAATGTTTTCCACAAGTGTTAGGGGGCAGCAGGACATCATTGGACACTGGGCTAGAAATCACAAAACCTGGGATTAAAACCTTGCTCTGCTACCAAGGTTTGGCGTCATCTTGAGGAAAAAACTTCATTTCTGTACATCAGTCTTTCTCCTCTCTTCATTTGCCTAAACTGTAACTCCGAGGACTTTGAGTTACTTGTGTTGGAGCTGAGGTTTCTAGGTGCTGCTACCATCATCCCAGTGGTTCAATCCAGTTCTCTTTCTGAGGACTGTCTGTAAATCTGGGAATGCAAACCAGGCAAGTACAGCCCCTATGGATTTAGCAGCTTCCAGATTGCAAGTCTAACAGCTTCAGTTCCCTCCAGTTTACAAAAGACTGTGCTTTGAAATGTCAGATTTCAGATGCATTTAAGCAAAACGCTTCTGCCTAGGTAAGATTTAGAAATGAGCAGCAAGTGTCGGTACCCTTATGGATCACAGTCCTCCCCTTTCTGTGTCTGCAAACTGAGTGAGTGAAAACTTTTTTAAACTATCAAAATGAAGAAGTTCCCATGGCGAAACAGAACTGCCAATATGAGTGGGTTTGCAGCAGAGAAATACACAGTCCTGGCCAGCAGGCTGCTTTAATTGAGGCTGGTCCAAATAATGGAGATTTTCATCATAACAGAAGTAATTTTTCTCGTACTTCTTGGGAAAATGATTCAGTATGATTCAACACTAACTAATAGCTAGTTAGTGCACTTATTTATATGTATATTTCTTACAGAGAAAGGGAGTAGGAGAGTAACTGAAGCAAGTCCTTGCTAAGGGAGCAGCAGGAACCTGCCAGGATTCCCCACCTCCCTCTTGCTCTGGGCAGAAAGATCAACTCCAGCCAAACTTTTTGGGGAAACTATGATCACCAGCCTTGAGTGGGTGTGGATGGAGACAGTGCTCCTCCAGTCCTTCCACAGCCATCCCCACCAGAGTGAGCATCAGAGAAGCAGCTCTCCACCAACTGGGCACACCTGGTACCTCAGCAGGAGCATGGAAGCAGAATGGGAAGGAGAGAAGAGACTGGCATGCATATATAAAAATTTAATCCCAAGTAATGATCTGCACATCAGAAGAATTCACAAGCACGCCTTATAGGTGGGGATATAGCAGATAGCAGTGGATTTTTTAATGAATTCTTTCTGAATGTAAGGAAAGCAGAGAATGGAGCATTTATGCAACTGCATGTTGTTGCCTGGTTCAATTCTGTTTCTCAAAGGCTTAGATATTTGAATTCTACTGGTCTGGCTATGGGTTTTGCATTTTATCTGCTTTATAAATTGCCTCAGGTATTTAAATTTTATGCTATCAAAGACATTAAAAGTAGAGTGAAATATGTTTGTTTATGTGGGCACATGTGTTTTTGATAGGAAAATCAAATGTTTATTATGATTCAGCCATGATGCTTGTTAGAGCACCCTGGAGTACAAAAATGGACTGTCTCCAGATTTGCAGTTTGGAACTAACAAGAGACAATTCATTCTGTGTATTGATCGCTCCTCTGAAAATTTTCCATGAGGAATACCTCTCCTCCATAAAACAAAGGAAAAAAAAACCCCAACCTAACCATATGTAACTTCAAATTTGTGATATCACATCCCTGTGTGAAGAGCACAGATGAGTTTTTCCAAGATACATGCAGGGAGAGAAATCATTGTTTCTACTGGACAACCATACCCTGTTCAAAATGTTCTTTGCATTCACTTTTTGGTTTGATTGAAACGCCTTCATTTCTCCTGGAATACCTCCCAGAGGATTTTCTCTCAGAGTAGCTCTGATATTACTAAATGACAGAAGCAGAAAAGGAGAGAGAATATGTCCATATCTATGCATACATAAGTTTTGAAATAGATAAAACCAATGCTTTAATGTGATGAGGGGTTAGAGGTTAGGAAAAACATACTTCAAAGGCAAGAATACTGCTTAATTTACTAATAAAAATATATCCATTCTCTAGGGCCATATATGGTCCTTTCTAAAGAAAGAGAGTGTACAGACATATAACTTACCTTACCTTATGGTAGCTCCTACTATAAAGAAGAAAAATCTCACCCAGACCACTATCCAAATCTCAGGACAGTTCAGAATGGTCTATATACACACTTCTAAGGTTAAGTACATTTTAAACATTGAAAGTAGTTCCCTCCTGTTTGTAGAGCTTGACCTGTCTCCCTCATCTGCTCAGATCCTTCCTCCCAGGGCTGAGCAGCACTTTCAGCCTCCACTGCCCTGAGCTCATCCATCACCCTAGAGTTCTGCCCCTTGGCCAGGTGCTGCTGAGAGCAGCTGAGCAGACACAAGCCTTGGCCAGAATGAAATGGATTTAAACACCCCAGGAGGTGTTCACATTCCCATGGGAACCCAGGAGCCCTGTGGCAGGGTGTGCAGCAGCAGGGCTGACGGATCCAAAGCACCCAGGCCACCTGAGCCACTTCCCTTCCAGCCCAGGAGGGTGCCAAGCCCCAGGCCAGGGCTTCCTCTCCTTTGCCAAAACCAGGGGGAGCTTCTCAGCAGCTGAGGGAAGAAGGCAGGAGCCAAACACCAGCATGGGAGAGAGAGCAGGCCGTGCTTTGGGAGGTGGTGACAAGCTTTGGCGAAGAAACCAAACTTTTTGCCAGAAACAGAAACTCCCCCGTTCGCTGCAGGAGCTCCTTGCAGGCTCATTCCCTCCTTGCCTGCAGGCAAACACACACTCACACACTCATCCTCTGCCCACTGGAGCTCTCCTGCAGGGGCTTTGAGCACACCAGCACGGTGTGGCCAGTCAGTGGTGCACAGAAGGCTGGGCAGCAGGGGTTGGTCACGGTCACTGTCACTGTCACTGTCACTTGGCCACCAGAGCAAGATAAGACATTCTCACTGTCATCATCCAAATCAAATACTGGGCTCTGTTTGTTCAGATGATCTCTCTGCTGCTGCCTCCCTTGATTAGCCACATAGCAGAGCTTAAACTAGAAGAAAACAAGACAGCGTGAGAGAGAGAAAAACTCCTCCTCGTGCTTCTCATCTGCCATTTCAAAAACAATGGCTTCTCCACCAGCAGCAACAGATGCTGATCTCCTGACCTGCTCTGAACTTCAAATTCACCATGACCTGGGGCAGGGGGAAGCAGCTTCCAGCATCCTCTGACAGGGAAGGGACTGGTCAGTGCCAGAACCAGCAAGTCTGGACACATGGGTGATCTGACCTTGCAAGAGTTAAGCAGCACGTGGAGAAAAGAACCTACCTCTGAAGAGTATTGTATAAAAGCTTTTAAAAATTCCTTCCAGATTATGTTTTTCCAACCTGTGATGAAGTTTGTGACAAGCACATCTCAGGTGGAAAGACTCCAGGAGATGTGGTGAGCACATCTGTCATAAATCCTCTGTCTGAAGGGCAGAAGAGATCAGCCTGCCATGGGAAGTGGTGAAATACCTGGAATATCTCAGTTTGGGGGAAAAGGGTTGAGAGAGCAAGGGTACTTCCCAATTTTAATATTTGAATGCAAAAGTTTTGCAAGCAGTTTTTGATCTCTTGGGAGCTCCTCTCTAGTGAAGCTCAGCTTGTGGGAGTTGGTCATAAAAAGGTCAGGGATGTCCCAGGTGTGGTTCCTGATTCCCCAAAGCTGACATGAGAACTGGCCATGCCCTGGATAGACCTTTGATAGTGCACAGAGTATGGAAGACCTTTCAACATCAAATCTCTAACAGTGATCTGTCCCAGGGAAGCTTCCCTTCCAAAATTTCCTATGTCCACAGCAAGGAAGGTTTTCAAAACCCACCTTACAGCTCTTAAGCTCTCTCTCATTCTTGCAGTTTGTGCAGATGGAGAGACACAGGGCACACCTGCCAACAGCACAGTAAGAACACCAGTTTGCCTCATTTGAATAGCTGGTTTTGAGACAACTCTTTCATTGGTGTCTTCATACCACACAGGGAGAAAGAAATACAGAGATAAAGTCCTTGCTCAGTGACAAATGCTGTTGTTTTCAGCATTTTCAGCTCTGTCCCTGAGTTCCCACTGCAATTTTTCCACTGACCCTCTAAGTTTACCTTGTGGACAACACTTCACTGCTCTCTGTCTCTACTCCATTCCCCATGCTCTGTGTTTGGACTGCAAGCTACACCAAGTAGCAAGATGTTGGATGTACCTGTTCAGGAGCCTTATGTTCTGGGGAAATTCCAGAGACATCACGCTGGTTTGGTTGACGTAGCTCAGTCTAATTCCTGTTCTCAGTGAGCACACTTAGAAGCACTGGTAGTGTTAGGCCTAAAAAAGGTGATTATCTACAAATCTGAGCAACTATTTGCCTGTACAAGAAGAAGGACCCAGGGAACTCCACTCAATCCAATCACCTCCATCCTTGGTAACACAGCTAATCCCATACAGCATTTCCAGGCACTTGCAGGACAAGAAAATCACCAGGAATGGCTTCACCAAGGGGAAGGCATGGCTGAACTTCTATGGTGAAATGACTGGCCTGGTACGTGAGGGGAGAGCAGAGGTCATTGCCTAGACTTCAATAAGGCTTTTGATGCTCTTCCACATAATATCCTTATCATCAAGTTGACAAGGCATGGGCTGGATGAGCAGACAGTGAGGTGCACTAAAATCTTGCTGAACAGTCTTGCCTGGAGGATGGTGATCAGTGACATGAAGTGTAGGTGGAACAGCTTTACAGAGAAAGTCTTAGTGAACACTAAGCTGAAAATTCATCAGCAGTATGAGCTTCAGCAAAGGCAGCTAAAGGTATCCTGGGCTGCACTGGAAAAAGCACTGCCAGCAGGTGGAGGTGATCCTTCCACTCTCCTCAGGACCAGACTGGAGAGACTTCAGCAAAAAGCCACAACAAGGATGTTTAAGGAACTGGAGTATTTATTCTGTGGGGAAAGCCTGAGAGAGATGGGACTGTTCAGCCCGGAGGTAAGAAAGCTCAGAGGGGATCTCATCAGTGTACATAAATACCCAAAGGGAGGGTGAAAAAAGGACAGGACCAGGCTCTTCTCAGTGATATCCAGTGACAGGACCAGAGGCACTGGGCACAAGCTGAAACACAGGAGGGTCTGCCTCAGCACCAGGAAATACTTTTTCACTGTGGGAGTGACAGAGCACTGGCACAGGTTGCTCAGGGATGTGGTGGAGTCTCCATCCTTGGAGATATTCAAAAGTTGCCTGGACATGGTCCTGGACAACTGGCTCTAGGTGACCCTGCTTGAGCAGAGGTGACCTCAATGTCCCCTCCAACCTCATTCTGTGATTCTGTGGTTTGAGCTGCTGGCCAGGAGCTTCTCAAGAGCATTTCACAATTTCAAGGACTTCAGTGTTCAATGTTTTCAAATATCACCTATCAGTCCACTGCTGGCTTACAGCTGGAGGTGCTGATGTCTATTTGCAGTAGACTGTTCATCTGATAAAAAATTCTCATGTCATGGTTTGAGTTGCTCAGATCTCCCAGTTTTGGTTTGACATTATAGCTAAGATGATCTATAGGCTGGCTGATTAGAGAGGGACAGTTCTGCCTGGAGAGGTGGAACCAGAGGGGCTGTGAAACATCCATATTCACCCATAATATCCTGTGAAAGCCCCAGCTCTGACCAACTGATCTGCTCTTCTTGAAGGTCAAGGTGTATCTCGGGCTTCTTGAGCTCAGTCTCTTCCTGACCCTGAAAGTGGCAGAGTAAAAATCATGTCTCATTCTAAATGTTACTGATTCGTGGCACCAGGAATGACATTCCTGGTATTGAAATGGGGATATCTAGCATTATCCTCTTCCCCTCCTACAGGAACACCATGATTTACACTGAGTTTTCAGTATCAGCCTCAGGAACACTTCACATGTCATGGAGCTGTGGTCAAAGATTTTCTGCAGACTTGTATCTGTCTTGCTCACCTTTATTTCTAGGGTTTGAGGTTTCCCTTCCCCACCACAACACCTACAACCCTGTCTGTGTTGTCATATGAAAGCAGAGTTTCCAGAAATTAAGGTAGTCCCTCAGGAGAAAGGCACAGCTACAGCAAATTGGCACATATGGGCTATTTCCAGAGTTGCTTTCAGTAATTTTGCAGCTGTTAACATGGCACCTTGGTTCAGTCCAGAAAGTATCAGCACTAATGCTAGTCCTTGGGAAAAAAATAACAAAAGAGGTGAGTGATTTCCCAGCTCATACTTTCTTCATCCTAGACCACCTGTTTAAATTCATCAGAGCACCAGCAAGCAGCTTTGTGAATTCAAGCCTTTCTACTGAAGGTCAAACAAAATTGATAAAGAACTTAAAATCCTGAAATTTTAACTTTGCAGTCATTATTTTGACTGCCATTTTCCATATGCTTACCCTGTTGAGGGAGGATCTCTGTAAGCTTCCATGACTTGTGTAGAGGAGAAATTATCTTGGTGGAAGAGGTGACAAAGGTGCATACAGGAGGAATTTGTTCTGAGGGTCTGAATATCCTCCATTTAAAGGTTCTGGCTGACTTGTGTGGCTGAGACTCAAAACAAGCACTGGTGGTTTCTCATTTGTGCACTCAGAGGCAGCAGAACCAAGAGGACAGCGTGGCTGGTATGGCTACAGGCAGAAAATAGGCAGGCAGGGGCTCAGCTGTTATTTTATAATAGTTGTTCTCTGGCTTAAATTTGAGCTAAGACTCTCACAGGAGTCTTCAGCTTGTTGCCAGTGGGGCAGATTTCCAATCCACTGTAGCTATCACATGAGAAAACAGAAATTTAAGGTTGAAAAAGAGGATCAGAAACCAACTCTGGGTCCTTGAGAGGCATAAGTGGCAGCTGATCTGAGAGTGACAGCAAGGACTCTGCACCAGCTTCTTCTTCAAAGGCTCACAGATGGTCAAACCCTGAGCCACCCCTCCAGCCATAGACAACACACACCCCAGTGGGCTGTGCTGGAAGAGAAAGGTTAAATCCATCAGGTATTTGTGGTGGCCACGTTCTCTCCCCAGCACGAAGGATCTGCTCAGTGCTGGGGCAAGCTCTGGCCGTGGGCAGATGTCCTGCAGCCAGGCAGCAGCAGGGGAGGTGGCTGTGGTGGCAGTAGCTGCTCCTCTGCCAGGTGTACCTCCTCTTCAGTCCTCCCACTGGCAAAACACCTTCATTGCCTCTGCATTTGCCTGTAGACTCTTTTAGACAGAGGTTACACAGAGCAGAGGTGAGCAGAGCCGCGGCAGATCCAAGGGCCAGGAGGGACAGCAATCACTGGATGCAGGCTCTAATTCCACCCTTTGTCCCATCTGCCTGCAGAGCATGGCATGGCAGCCCAAACCACCCAGGGGAGGTGTTTTGCCCAGCACTGTCACCCCCCAGCACAGCCATTCCTTGGGAGAACATCTCTGCCTGGTCCCTTTTGCTCCCCCAAAGATCCCAATCCCAACCTGTGCCCTACCTGCACCCAGCTGCTTACCTGGAGTCAAACCAGGGAGGGATTTTGGGATCCTGTGTGCAGGCTGGGGCAGATCCTCCCGTCCTTATTCACTGTGAATTGTGCTGTAGGCAGTTACAGTCCCACGGAAATCAATGGGATAATGAATACTAATTAGTGGCAAGCCACAGTGGGAGCATCTGGCAAAACATCTGTCCTTGCCCCAGGAGTGGGAGTTGCTCAGGTCCCTGCCATTGTCACGCAGTTCAGGGGGCCCTCACGAGCCTGTGGAAAGCAAGATCTTGGGTATTTACAAGCAGCACAAAAATTGGCCCCAAAAATCACTTTCTCATCAGTTTCACTAAGCCCTAATTATAATGTAAATTGCAAAATTGGAAGGAATTCAGAGACGAGCAACAAATGCGACTAAGGGGATTGGAGGATTGATTTATGAGAAAATATTAAAAGACCTAAGAATTATGCAGTTTGACTAAATGATGACCGTGAGCCTGATCTTGCAAACTTTTCCCAGAGATGGCTCTCCACATTAAAGAGCAAGCACGATTTAAAAATATCTACCCTGTCCTCCAGTGAGAAGTTCTGCAAATCAGTATTCCAACCTAAAACAGAGGGGAGCATTAGTTTTCATTTTGCAGCTAAGGAAGTAAAAAATTCTAGCACAAAGCTCAAAGATTGTTTGCAGTTTTGGGGGGTATTACATGTGGAAAAAAAAAACCAACAAACCCAGAATGTAGTCACATCAGAAAGAAATGGGAGGTATGTAAATATTTGAGGTCTGAAAATGACCAGTGTAACAGGAGTGATAGAAAAATGATGCTTTTCTCTTGGCAGACTGTTAAATGTCTTTATTTGTACCTTTCTGAACGGATGAATTGTACATTTGCATGGGTTCTACACAGCTTTTAGAGCTTTTGAGGATCTACTTAAGCTGCAGAAAACATTATAGAGATGTCACAGGACCAAGCATACAAGGCAATTCAAATGACAGAAGAAAGCAACAGGAAAATGGGAGATGCAGCACCTCAAAAGGAAAAATGCAACACCAAGTCTTAAACTGTCTTCTTGCCCCATGGCATGGCTGTGTTTGAAAAACCAAGGTGCAGTAGAATATCACTTACCAAAGCATGGTTTCATTACTGTTTTAATAATCATCACAAAATGAAATAAATAAGATTTATCCTGATTGGTAAGTAGGTTTTCCCAAAGAAAAACATTGGGTAGTATTTTCCTTGAAGTGAGATTTAAATGCTTTACTTCTGAAAAAGCAACTTTCTCTTTGTTAAATTGGAGAAACACCAGAACCTTCAGCTTATACAGGTTTTTCTCAGTTAAAGATTAATCTACCCTTTTATAAAGGAAAAAGATTTTAAAGTGTCAAGTGAAACAGAATCAAAACCAACATTGTATCAAAAAGTAATGAAATCAGAAGCAAAACCAAAACTCGTATTGATCAAAATGTAGTGAAAAGAAAAACAAAACCCCCAACTTCTGTGGTTTGGTTCAACCTAAGCAAAAATTCCACTCATTTTTTACCTGTCCATCTCTAAAATCCATCACTCATCAGGCTGTTGCTTTGGGTAGCTAATCTCTCTGTTGTGCCAGAGCCTGGCTTGGACAAGGATTCAGTGCATGACTCTGGCTCTGCAAAATAGGGTGCAAGTCAATCATGCCTCCAATCTTGGCACAGCAACTGAAAATCCTCACAGAGCTGGTCCCAAAACCAAACCTGGTCCCAAAACCAAACCTGGTCCCAAAACCAAATCTGCCCCAGGGAGATCTGAGTCCACACTGCTATGGAGAAGGCAAGTTCCCAGCATCTCCAGGAACATATAGCCTCAGTGATTCAACAGATTCACATTTATATCAGCAAGCAGAGAAGAAGTAATGCCTATTTCAGTGGCCCTGGAGCAAAGAAAAAAACCCCACATTATCTTTCCCAAAAACCTCACAGCTGCTTATCTGAAGCAGCTCATGACAGTGAAAGAAGTGGATAAATGTGTCATGTAATGCTGCAATGAGATTTTTAAAGGCAGGCATGATTTCACTTAGGCAAGCAAGGGAAGGGTGAGTCAGCAGATGGTTTCATAAGAGAGATCCACAGCTGGTTCCAGCACTGTGGCTCCAAAATGGTGAGCAAGGCAGGCTGGCTGGGGGGCTGGGAGGGTGACAGCTCTGACCCCAACCTGCCAGGACATTGTCACCAAAGTCAACATGGGGAGAAGCCACACCTGAGGAAAACTGCTGAGGGAGGGAAGGGAAATGCCATGGGAGGAAAACACCAAAATCTGTAAGCCAGGACTGGTCCACCATGGTCTTCCTCCTCCCTCCCATGGCTGCTTCCTATTGCATATATCTGAATCCCATGAAACTCCCTCTGATGGAGGAAGAGGAGGATGAAGAGGGAGAGAAAGGCTCTAGGAGGCCTGGGAGCTGATTCCCCCCTTCCCAGCTCCTCTTTCCCACAAGTATGCATCCCCCTTGCCCCACGGGACAGGGCTGGTGACCTTCTGGTGCCAGAATTTCCCCACCCACCCCAGAGCCTGGCAGGAGCCAGCTGCTCCATGACTGCCTGGGAGCCACAGCACAGCAGCCCTGGCCAGCCCCTGGGCAGTGCTGGCACAATCCCATGCAGGATTCCCACCCAGGAGCCCACTGGGGTTTCAGGGAATGATGCTGCAAGGTCTGAGGAGTAGCTGAGCTCTGCAGCACCCAAATGGGGGACAGGTAGGTGTCCTTGCTCCCTCTCTGTGCTCAGGGACATCAGAGCCTTGTCCCTCTGTCCCTGTGCTGCAGGAGAAAGGGGGAATAGGCAGGGAGGAGCCTTCAGGGTCTCTTGTCACAGACACAGCACAACACCCTCTGTTCCATGCAGGAGGGGATGGAAGGAGGAGCTGAGAGGCACAACCCCTGCAGATCACAAAATTCCACATGTAGGCCAAAGCTTCATCCAGGCTTTTCCCCTGCTCACCATGCCTTATTCACTCACCACTGGCACACATCAAACACAAATGTGTTCTACCTCACATCTGTGCCAAACGTGAGCTACAGCCCAGCCAGCCCCAGGATAGCCATGGGGTAACTTGAAAACACCTTCAGGGAGAGAAAAGGAAGCAGTGAAAAAGGGATGGTGAGCAAGATAGAAAGCTGGATGAAGCTTCAAAAAAACTGCGGATTTGTTCACAAAATTTGGGGGTCTTATCAACATTAATTTTTTATCACAACCCATGCTTTCAAGTACATTTTGCCATGTGAACTCTGATAGGTTTTCATGCCTTAGTCTGATATTGCTGTTCTACTTGATATTTCCCTTGGTTATTCCTGCACAGGTTCACACTCACCATTGCATTTCTTTTTTTATTTTTTTTTCCCTTGCAAGAAATTCATAATCAGCCTCCCTGAAAAACTCTGCAGTTCAAGAGTGCCATCTTGAGGCTTCCTACGTATAAGGACTATGTGCTGATTGAACCTCGAGTATTCAGGGGATTATTTACATTTAAAATATCCTTTTAAAAAGGCATGAGCATGTTCACAGAGGGGTAGTTCATTTCTGCCAAGGATTACCTGGAGTTAAGGGATCTAGCCAACAGAAATGTCACCCACAGTCAAGATTTTCAAAAGCAAACAACACCAGTGAGTTCTCTGCTTTGGGATATACTGTTTGAAATGCCCCAGGAGATACCTGGTGTTCAGACTGTGCTCAGTTCCAGCCATCTGAACAGGCAATGAACTTGCAAAGTATTTTAAGCCAGGTACTGAAAATGAATAATTATTATTTTATTTCTTTTTTCCATAAGATGCATGATTGTATGTTGAATTTAAGTAAAGACAATATCAGAGGCAAAACAAGACTTTGGCTTTCAAAACTATTTTAAGTCTACATGGGGAGAATATTGCTTTAGATGTTCCCATGCTTTAAAATAAAGAAACCTTCATGCTTTGGAGTGTAACTTTAGGGGTTATTGTGAAATCTTTTTCCTTCTACAGCACAATCCAGACACCAGTAATTTATCCCTGCAGGAGAGCAAACAGGTAGATTGTTACAACAAATCGTGCATAGGTTGGGAATTTACTGCTGAAAGTGGGATATTGCTTTTCATTCTTCCTGCTGTAGCTGCCAGGTGGCTTTGGGCTTGGGAAAAGGATGTGTGCCAGCAAGTTCACAATGAAGTGCCCTGAGGATGAGGCGCCACAGGAAACCAGAGACCCTCAAAAAAAATGCATTGTTAGCACCACAAATAACCCATGTTTCCTTGTGATAGTTTTAATTTTGTAGCCAAGCAGAAATGTGAAACTTTCTGGAATGATGGCCCATGATGTACATCTCCCAGTTATCAGCACTATCAAAGCTGCACAAGGATGTTCTTTTCTTTTTTTACAAGAATTTTAGATTGCATTAGGTGGGACGTCCTAAAACTGTGAATTTGACTAAAGTCCAGATGAAAAGCAATCTACCTCCAGCTACGTAAGAGTCAACCTACAGGAAGAAGTCCTGCTTGTTTTCCAGCAGCAGCAGACTGCAGCAGAAGGTAATTTTATCCTCAGCATTTAGTACAGCTACGACACATCTCACAAAAGCAATCCAGTATCAGCTCTGATCATCCTTAAACTATCAGGATCTGAGTCATATCCCAGTCTGGAAGGAGGAGTGGGTAAGAAACGAATTTCTCTTTCGCAGCAAAGAAAACCACAGATTAAAACTATTTTTTTCTCGCTCTGAAGTCCAAAATACCTTGCCAATGATGGGTGAGGATGTGTCAGATCTTCTGAGCAGGGTGGGAGCACCTTGGGACAGCCCTTGGACTGTGCTTCCCATACAGACTTCCTTGTGCTGCCAGCCAGGGCAGAGGTGGGATGGCTTGGGCTGAAAGAAAGGATTTTTCAGTATTCCAACAGAGCCTAAATAGGACAGCCACCGTGGTGGGGTTAGAGCAAATGAGGTCTATCCCCACAAAGAAAGGCCATTTTGGAGATGTAGGTTGTGTTAAACCTATTCACAGAGAATAAATGCCTGATTCTGGGTGTAGCCTGTGTTATTAATTGAGGACCAACACGCTGCTGAGCATGAATGGGGTGGCAGAGTCTGTCTGTGTGTGAGTGAGAGATCGCTGAGACTGAGCTGTGAGCTGGTTCACTTGGAAACTATGGCTTGGGAACGAGCCAGGTGTCTATTTTGGGGCTCTTCATAGGCTGGAATTGCCTGCAGTCAAGCTGGACTCCTTTCTAGGACAAGTCAAAATGCTGCTCTGTCGTCTGGCGGAGCAAAGAGCAGGAATAGTGCAATAACTAAAAAGATTTCAATTTAGTCAACTCCTAGCTCTAGGGGTGTTCAAATAATTTTAAGCTTGCTACTGTAATTTTTATGATAAATTCCCAGTGACAATTGGGAAGCTAATCAAAAGGTTCGAGAAGATTTACACTAAAGTTAATTCCGCAGTCTAATCAACTACTGAAAGGTTTTGAATGTGGAAGTTTTGACAATTATCTAGCCAAATGTTACATTTACATTTGCCAACGAAGGATGAAATTTGAGTACATGTTAATATTCTTTTGAATGTTTCATAAAATTTGCATTAATCAAGGTATTACTAAGTTGTCTTCGAAGTTTTTTTGTTTTGCAGTGACTGCAGTGCATCATAACATATCTTACGTGGGCTGTAAGAAGATGACATTTTGTCCTGTCACATCTTCAAGTTGTATTCTAAGCAAGTATTTTTGCCTGTGTTAGAATGAAATCTAAATGTTCTGGAAAATTGTAATTTTGGAGCCTTTTTCCTTTGTTTTATTCTGTACTTTCTTAAGGTATTTTAGGTACTTGACATTCATGTGCCTGCCTTTCTACAAACTTGATTTATAATTTTAAATCAAAAATAATTAGTGCTGCCTTCTAAAAGGATTCATACAATTAAAATCTGAAATCTTCTTTATTTTGGTCAAAGTTAATAAACTTCATTCTGTGAAGAGATAAATTAATAAAATAAAAAGAAGACTTGCTTTTACAACCACTGGCCAAAGACTAACTACTGACAGCGATCGAGGTGTTTTATGTTTAAAAATGGGACTGAAGGACACACATCAGGAGGAAATAATTTCACTGGAAGGAGAGGAGCAGCTTGTCTGTCTTGAGTTAAGCCATCACCACAGTAATTTGGAATGGCAAATGCAGGAACATTCTGTGGATATAGTTGTGAGGTAAGAAAACCATTAGCGGTTTCAGAAGATATTTCTGCCAGGGACATGCAGATCATTTTTTTTTATATTCCTGCATGTGTAAGAAGTATTTCCAGGAGAACTTAAATAGCATCACTTGCTTGAGAGCAAAGTGTTGGAGCTCATGCAGTGAGAATATGGAAATTACCAAGTAATAGAAAAGGGAACTGTTGTTTCAAGCACTCTCTCCATGCACTGGGAAACACAGAGAGCTCCACCAGTGCTGCCATCAGCAAATGCCAGCTGCACATTGTGAAATGTTGGGTACAGCTCTGTGATAAGCTTATGTACATATTTCTCTGCTTTAAGCAGAGAAACTTTAGGAATGGGACCTAAAAGAAGGATTGTCCTTGAATGAACTCTGAGAAAATAAAACCATATAAAATCTGTATGTAATCTTCTTATCTTCATGCATTTTTTTTGATCCAATTGTAAAGTGAGATGCCAAGTTCACCTGCCTGAAGGTCTAGAGCTAGAGAAAGCTGGAGTGGAGTGTAAGCAAAGAGACTTAACCAACCTCATGAGCAAATGAGTGTGAAAATCATTGCAAAGAGTGTGTGTGTGCACATACAAAATTTTGCCACGTGAATGATGGCACATATAAATACATATATACTGCATTGCAGCTGAAGGCACCATTGTTCTACAGTCAACCTCAAAATTACACGAATTGGGAATTTGCAAGAGTGTGAATTCCTCGTGGTGTGAGGAGGCACCATGAGTGTTACATTCACCTACACCAGTCACCAGCCAAGCCAGCACTACCATGAAAAAAAGCCAACAATATCAGTTCAACCCAGATTAAAATAAAAAAACTAATTGTAAAGCTGTCCATATTAAAAAATATATTCAATAAATAAATGTGTGGCTCTATGTGCAACGTCAGCTGTCTTGAGACAATCCAGGGAGTAAAACCAGCAGTGCCAGAGCTCTCCAACCTCACCCCTTGCAGCAAGGCTGGTGCCTTCATCAGCTGGGCACTTTGCACCAAACCATGTCACACCTGTGGACGTGGTGATGGGGACATCAGCTACACACTGGGGGACAGAAGGGAAAAAAACATGCAGAAAGCTGTGCATGCCTTTTTCCTTTGCTAATTTTCCTTCTTACCCCGGGGCAAGATGTTCAGTTTGCCTGTGAAAAAGCTGAAGATCCAGATGGGAGCAAGGCTGGAAGCACGGCGGCTGTGGCTGCTGGCATTCCTAAAGCTGATCCACTCCTTCTCGTTCAGAAACAGTTTTGACAGTGTTAAAACGAAGGGAGGCAGAGGAAGTTTGCTGAACACTTCTCCCATCACTGTGGCCATCAGTGGCGCTGATAGTAATTGTAGGAAATTAGTGCAGAAAAAAGCAGCTGCAAACATAGGCTCAAGCTATCAAAGTGACTCCTGAGTATTATTTTTGCTCTGGAGAGGAGTGCCCAGTCTCCCAGGAAACCAAGTTTGGCTACATCCTCCTCTTGCCTTTCATGTAATGTGTCAATAACTATTTATAATTGTTTTTTTCTTTGCATAGAGTCAGAATACACATTAACTCCAGGCTGCAGCTTTTTCTTTTTAAAGTCAGTGGAAACACAGGTTTCAATTTCCTCCCTGTTTTTGATTTATGATTAATACACCTCTCCTTTGCAATGGCTCATATGCTGTCACTTTTGAACAGAAGAGCACTAGGGAACTTCCAACTTTGAAATTAATTACAGGAATAAAGGCTTCTCTGCCTATTTTCTAATTATCCCTTTCTTTGTTAATGCCAAATAATGCCTTTAGCATCTTCCTGGAAAAAGTCTCATTGATCCCACTCTGTGATTATGGTGCTTTTATCTCCCATCTGTGCTGTGAAAGCTACAGGCCTTCCATTTCCAATGCAAAAACCCCCATGATTAAAATCATTAGTACAAACAATAAAATAAAATAAAAGAAGCTGTACAGGTACATGATGCAAGCCATACACAAGGCAGCTTTATCTAGTCCTGGATGAAGGAGGGGAAAAAAAGTGAAATGACTCTGTGACTGAGGGACAAATTAGAGTTTAAATTAACCCAAGAAATTCTGCAGACACTGAGAAAACTCCCAAGCATGAAGAGTCCAGAAGGTGGCTGGACAAAGGTCACATCCCAGCCAAGGCTGAGCTCTGGAGCAAAGCAGCTGTGCTGCTTCCCTGCTCACGTTTGCTCCTTGCTAACCCCATGTCTCAGCTGCAGAAGGGGCTGTCACAGGTCAGGGTGTCATGCACAGCCACTCTGGCTCGCCCCAAAATATTGGGAGAGCAAGGAAGTTCCCAGGGATGGAGCTGGAATTGAGATGGATGATAACCTGAGACCAGAGCCAGGAAGAAATGATGTCTTCCCAAGCTCAGGGGTCAGGACAGGAGCAGCCTGGGGTGTCAGCAGGGTGTCAGTCCCACATGCTGTCTGTCCACCTCCCCCTGCCCAGCACAGCCAGCAGGGATGGAGTGATTGCGGTTTTACAAATCATTCAATCACCATCCAGCTTTGCCAGGTGCCTCTGGGAGGAGGTTTTCACCTACACTGACTTTTTCCAGAGCCTGGGAAGGGAATTTCGCAGTGTGGCACCTCCCTGCACTCATGGCAAGCCCCCGATGGCTGCTGTGCTCCACCTCCCTGGTGAGATATTCCCTCCTGGTTCGAGCAGCCTCTGCTCCAGGAGCACCCACTGCGCAGGAAGAGCAGAGGACAGGCTGTGCTGCTTGGAACGCCTCCATCCCTCCTGCCACACCTTGCTCTGTGCCCACCTGCCACAGCCTCCTGGGGACACCAGGGCAGGGCCAGCAGCAGGGCAGGGTGGGCTGGGACACCTGGATTCCCAGGACAGAGCTGCCAGCATGCTCCAGGAATCTGCCAACATTATCAAACTCACAGAAAAGCGCATGTCTGTCATTTTTTTGCCGCATGCACCTCATGTCAGACCTTGCTCTCTTTTTTTTATTATTTTTTGCTTCATCTTGGGTTTGGCTCCACAACTTGCTGTTCTCATGATCCTTTGAGCTGTGCCATGGTGCTCTGAGCTGCTGGCAGAAGAGCTGGTGAACAGCTCCCTTTTCCCTCCTGGTGTGATTTAATCACGGAGAGCCCGAGGGGATGACATTTTTGCAGGTTGGTGACCTGGAGGCCTGGAAGCTCTGCTGCAAACCTGGGGGATGATGAACTGTTGTGTGATGGAGAGTCCAAAAAGCACACTGAAAGCTGAATTACAAACGCCTGGGGAGCGTTGGTGCTCTTGGCTTCACCTCTCACATCCCCCCTTGAAATGTAGGAGTTGGCTTTCCACTGCTTCCCTGATTTTTTTTTTTTTTTTTTTTTTTTTGCCATTACAGAAGAGGCTAAATCTTCTCCAGGGGAAATATTAGTGAAATGTCATGGAAGATTATAAGCAACACAGCACTAGGTCCCTCCCACCTCAAACAGGACCCCAACAGCTCAAAAACAGCTTCAAAGAAATCACATCATGGCATGATGTCTGATAGAGCAATTGGAGCAAGTTCCATGGATTTTTTGACAATGTGCTGTCAAAAGAGGGAAAAAAAAACCTCCCATGTTTTAAACTGTTCCTTATGCAAAAAAAACTCTATCTTTTTTGGCAATTTTTTTGAAGGGCTTGAAGTTTCTTGGGTTTTCTTCAAAGAAGATCCACAGAAACCAGTCAGAAAATGAGCACATTCCTCGTAATACCTAAAATTAACAACTGTGAGGCCCCAGTCTAGACCTGATGCACTTCTTTAAAATTAGGTTGGCCTGCACTCTTCATTTATTTACTCATCCAGCAGCCCAAGGGAATATTCTTCGTGTGTGAAGCAAAGCACGTGCCCTTGCAAGAGCAGATTTTATGTCCCTAAAAGCAAAAATGGAATACTGCAAACGAAGGAACGCCTCATTAGAATTGCATTTACTCCGCCACAAATGCCAGCCAAGATTTTTTTTTTTTTAAAACATATACCCACACTTATGGCTTCCAGATATATTCTGCTACCAAAAATGAGGCCACAAGTGGCCTGTGATTTGATCCCTTGTCTAAGGGTGTCTTTGCAGCTTATTGAAGAGATGCCAGAGGAGCTGTAAGCAAAGGGGTTGTGGGGAAAGAGAGAGGTGGAGGACAGCTGGCAAAGATCCCAATTTAAGAGCAATTCAAAGAACAATGGGGCACAGGATGGGATCCTCATCTCTGTCTTCACACAAGGTCCCACCAAGAAATACTCTTCCCTGCAGACAGTTCCATCTCAGCAACAGCTAAGGATCAAAAGCCAACCTTGAAATGGCTTTCTATTAAAGTTTGTTTTACTAAAATGAGCTTTGGATGTAATTTCAGTTCTTGAAATTACAGCAGATTTTTTTCTATGGTTGGATTCAGTTCTGCTTTCCCATCCACATTTTGCTATAAGCAAAGTCATGGCCAACTTCTTTCATCTCTGTGAAACTTTGCCTTCGTGGATTAGGAAAAAAAGCAAGTGGGGTGTTTGTTGTAAAACACAGCCAGGAATTCCCCCAACTAATGCTCCTTTGCTTCTCTCTCCATAGGCTGAGACACAAAGCTTTGCTTTTGGAACGGGAATAGTTTGCATATTGCAGCTGGGAAAAGCTAAACTCTCTGAGCTCTGGGAGGCAAAGGCAGCCCGAGGAGGAACTTGCATGGTTGTACTGCAAAGAGATGTTACCCTGGGCTCCCACAGACTGCTGGGACTCTCCATGCCAGGGGGAAAATATATTTTATTTACAGCGCGGAGGAAAGTTGCAGAATGTTTCTGAAGATGGGTGGCTGCCCTGTGAATTCACTCTCTGTGGAGTTCAAGAAGCAGTCAGCTGCTCAAAGAGCCTCTGAAAGTTTTCATTGAGTTGCTGGCTGCCTCCCCTCACCAGCTATCTTCCTGACTGGGGTTAAATGAGGACAAGCCTTTAAAACTCTACTATCTTAAAACAAGTTACCTTATTTTTTGCTGATTTGGCATCTATTTCCATGGAAACAGGAGCAAGAACTAGAAGCCAGCAGCTGAAGTTGGCTACACCACTGCTCTTGGCTTGTTCTACTTCCATTTCCATGGAAACTGATGCAAAATCAGTGCAAACAAGGCAAAGTTTGCTTTTTTTTTTTTTTTTAATTAACCCTTTCTTGATTTTCCACTTCCAGATTGATTTGTTGCCAGAAGAGCAGACACAAAGTCACTGGAAATGCAAGAAAGAGCAGCACAGACACCTTCACCAGCCTGTGCAGGTGTTTGCATATGAGTACGTGTGTGCACTTCATTTCCTAACATGAACCTTCAAAGTAATCTCCACTTTCCTCTGAGGATGCTGAAGAAAAAGAAGTGTGTGATGTAAGGGAGGGGGACATGCATGACTGTCACCCGTGGAGTCTCAAGGCAGAAGTAATGAACTGGCAGGGGAGGGAAGCAGTTTGATGAAAAGAAATGGCACTTCTTGCCTATGGCTTTCTAGGAGTTTCGCAGAGTTTTTCTGCTCTGAAGCTATGTATGGTCTCCTTTTTGGATAAAAACCCATAGGAACTTAGATTTTGTCATACCCTTTTTTTTTCCTTTCTTTTCTCCCCCTGCTAATCTGCCAGTATGCTGGAACACACAGAGCACATGCCACAAGCTTTCAAAGGTGCTGAAATATGAAATTTACTGGGGAGCCAAAGGATTGCAGGCTGTGTGACAGAGTTTGGGCAGGCTGGGATTGACCATGGAGCACGAGATATGCAGGTTTCCTTTGAGTTCATGGCTGAACCTGATCTGAGATTAAGTCATGTTTAAGGAGTTGATTCACTTACCTTGCTTGGTTAACAGGGATTTTGGTGCCTATCCTAAAAAATCTGGATCCAGACATGCAAACCCCACTGTAATAAAGCATTGAATCATCTACCTGAGTCCTCCAAAACCCAAACCAAATATAATTTATGTCTCTGCTCTGCTGTTTCACACTGCTGGACCAATGCTTACATGTTGAAAAGGTTTTCTAGATAGTAAATCTGCTCAGACCTGGGGGGCTTTTGAGGACTCTCCTGCAATTGATTGTTATTTCTTATAAAATGCAAGGAGGGAGCTGGTGGGAGAAAATGGCTGAAGAGAATAGAAGTGGCCTAGCTCACACATCTAGTTACCAAAACATTAAAATACAAGATTTATAACCAGAAGAGAATAGAAGCCAGGGTTTTATGAGAAACGGAAAAAAAATACAACAAAAATCAATACTTTTCATGTCTTGGTTCATTTTTCCTTCCAATTAATATACTTGCCAGTTTTTAAGAACCTCCTCATATTTGCACTGGACATAGCAGAACCTGGTCTGTACCAACTCTGATCCCACCTGCACGGGAATCAATGCCTGAATATCAAAAATTGTTTATGAATATGGAAAATTGTCACCTGCAAATGTCAGTTGCATTGTAACAAAAACATTCAAGGCTATAGGGCACATATTCCCTTGGATGTGTGGGAGAAACAAAGGTCACTGCCTGAAGTGCACTTGTTCTGTTAAAATTCATACTAAAATCCCCTAGTCCTAGCACTGGGTATTGGTCTAAACTACTCAAAGCATTCTCCACATCTTTGTCCCAAACTGCTTTTCCTTCCATCCAGACATCTGGAATGATACAGCTGATTAAAATTATTGACCAGAGATTCCAGTCTGATGGCCAGAAAACAAATGGGACCAAACAATGGCTATCTAGAAAGTTGTGGTTTGACAAATTTATGGCTTAGCAGTCTGCCACTGGATCAAATATCTGTCGTGGTTTATTTTTTCAGAGCATTTTTTTTTTTAGTTTTTTCCTTTATCAGGTAACTAGCTCAGAAGGAATATTTTCAAACCAATATTTTAAATGTGTTTCACTTTGGTCTTGGAAAGCAGGCTGGTTTTTTAACAGCTCCACTTCATTGGCCAACCCATTCCAAAAGGGTCTCCCTGCCGTGCCATTTCTATTTTAGAAGACCATGTTTTCTCCTGCTTCTGCCTTGCAGAGCAAGATGACAAAAATCTGAGTGACAGCAAAAAGTCTGCATCATTGTTAATCCTTTTAACTGCTGGGATGCAGAACCAAGAGCACATAACCAAGAAAAATACTGCAGGCAAGTCTTTCCCCTCTGAAAAACTCTTTGACATGAAAATATTTCTGGTTTTCTATAGGAAGATATATTTGTTTGTTTGTTTGTTTGTTTTGCCTAGGAAGGGCTGCTTTGTTTCTTTGTTGTAGTATCACAAAAAAAGAAAAACAAATTTAACAAAAAAAGTCACAATGCTGGTGCCTAGTGTTTCAGCTGCAGTCATGTGGACTTGGACTTGACCTAGGGAGCTGCTTGGTTCCTCCAGTGGTCAAGGAGCTCATGCAAAGTCTGCAGCTCCTCCTTGATGAGGATGTTTTTTCCCTTCCCAAGCAGCTCCTCCTCATCCCTTTCCCTCATGCTTTGTGCAGGGAGTGACCAACACACCCCATTCTGGTGTGCAGCCAATTTTCTTTTCACTATCATTTCCCCTTAGGCTCAAGATTCCTGCATCTCATTTTCTGTCCATGGACATTGATGCACCAAAACCCAGCATCCTCTTCCACACTTTTTGCTGCTTGGCAAGGCCTCCCCTAAATGCTGCAAACACCACAGCAGCTGATAGCATTCAGTGGCCTTTTGTACTGACATTTCAGCCTCTCTCAAACTGGAACTGGCCTTATCTGTTGGCTGCAGTGCCCCAGGCTTTTCTTCTCGCTGGCTTTTTCTTCCAGCTGCCTACCAGCATGTAAAGATTTCCCAAAGAACAACAGGTTTCCTCTTCTGCAGCAGAAGAATGGAGTCAGGGAGAATCCAAAAATACTGCACATATGGAAAAATATCTATTTTGATATAATTAATATACTAGATTATTGATGTTTCAGATTAATTGCATCCAAGCTTATCAAACAATAGGAATTATTCCCTGGTGAGACAAAAGAAAAAAGTCAAATGTGTATCCCTCTCTTAGTATTTTCATTGATTCAAAACGTAGAAAAATCCATACACACACATCTAACCTTCGCAAAGAGAACTGAAGTGCAAACACTCTCTGCCAGCTCAGCTGTGGTGTTTCACACCACCCACACCTCAGTGGCCCCTTTTCTGTCTGTATTTGTAGTCTGGGCAATGGGGTTTGTTTGTCTGAGGTTTTTCTCCTCCTCTTCCTTTCTCTTTCATCTTTCAGCAAAAGAAAAAGGGAAAGAAGGAGGGCGGGGAGAATAAGACTCAGTAACAGAAGTTGTCCATTACAAATCCAACTGGAGCAAGAATTTTCTGTTGCAGATCACTTCAAAACAGATGTTTCTTTCATAATCATGCAATCAGGAGGAAAACAGAGAAAAAGGAAGTGATCGCATCCTCCCAAGTGCTGTGAGTTTTGTAGCATTCAAAGAGACACATTTTTCGTTTTGAAAGAATTGAAAATGTGTCAAGTTGCTCTAGCTATTCATCCACACATCCAGCCTGAACCGGGATTGAAGTGATAAGCAGTTTGATACCAAGTCTGTACTGGTTATTTGGCAATAGTTTAATGATTGTCTTGGATGTGATTAATGAAAAATACTATTAAGAATAATCACGCTGCACCACACCCTGAGCTGATTTCCACCCTGTCCTGCGAAGCTGCTCTGTGTGGCAGCCATGGTCTTATCCGGGCCCTGCAGGCAGCAAGACCCAGGCAGGGCTTGCTGAGGACCTCAGGAAGAGCAGGAGCCTCTCCTCTTCCAGCAAAACTTTGATTTTTCCTGTCTATTGTTTCCTCTCCGTGCGTGGCAGTGAGATGCAGCCCTCCCGCAACCCGCCCGGCAATGCCCTGTTGCTCAGCAACCCCATACTTGCTGAGAAGGCTCTTTTGCAAAGCTGGGCTGAAGAGGAGGATGAGATGATGTGACACCCAACACCTGCCGTTTAGGTTGGCCAAGCAGCAAAATCCCCGTGAGCAGATGCAGGTCAGCAACAGCAAAGACCTGCTGGCAGTGTCAGCTGAGGAGCAGCAGCACTGCTCCTTCTGATCCTCTGGTTTGGAATATTTAATGGTGATTTGGAACATTTAATGGTGATTTGGAACATTTAATGGTGATTATGCCAAATTATTTAATTAATTTTAACTAATAAAAAAGGTCTCCTGCTCTGCAAAGTCATTTCCAGTGTCCCAGTTAGATCCAGAGCATGGAACTGGCAGCACATTGTGCTTGGGGTGAGCCAGCCAGCAGCACTGATGAGATGGAGAGAGGGAGGCTGCAAGGCTCTGCAGACATGAAACCCACCCTGGGGACAGCTGGCATGGATCAGGGAAGATGGAAACAGACTGAGGTGGGAAGAGACAGTGAGGAACAGCTGGATTGCATTAATGGATTGGGTGGATACTAGGAGGTGTGTTAAGTAAAAGGTGTATTTCACACCCTGAATACTTGGGAAAAATCCGCCTGGTTTTGGGAACCAGGAGCTCCACTGCCCACGTGGCTGGGGCCAGCAGTGGGGCTGTGCTGCCAGGTGTGTTTGCACACCCCTCATGGCATGTGTGGAAGGGAGACATCAGGGAACAGAAGCTAGATAAACATTCTGTTGGTAGAAACCACTCCAAAAGCTTTTCTTCAACTGGTCTGACTTTGATAAGGCAGTACATTAATACTGGTAATTTTTAGAAATTTTTAGAAATTATAACTTTTAGAAAACTAACTAGGTTTTTCTGTCAGGGCCATGTTCTCACGTGGTCAGTGGTGCTGCACAGGAGTCTCTTGTTACAAGGTCTGTGAAGTTCCCATCAGGTCGTTAGGGCCAGCCCTTCATTCCAGCAGACACCACTGTGATCCATGCCCTGAAAATCCCACATCCTGGCACAAGGAAAATATCTACAAGGCTTCTGCTGACCTGGCTGCTCACCACCTGACCACAATACCTACGTGTCACCCGAAGGAAAGGAAAACAAATCCAGGTTTGATATTACCCACTGAACAGCCTCTGTGAAAGAGAGGATGCTTTCAGAAGCACAGCCTCTCACAACACTCAGCAAGCTGTGGTTTCTCACCTGCCTCTCTGGGCTAGCTCAGATGTATATCTACTCATTTTTCAGCTTTGAGTTTTCAGTGCTGTGAGCATGAATGAGTGTTTCCTACACACATCATCTGTGCTTGGGGACTGCCCAGCCTGAGCAGAAATGTTTGAGAGAAGGAGGGAGCTCACAGCCTGAGGGTAAATGCAAATGCCAGCAGCAAGGTTGAGGTGGATACGGGAGACCAGATCCCATTCTTTGAGTAAAAATTTGCCTTTATAATACTTCGAGGTGATGCAGGTGTGATACACTGCATGAAAGCACACTTACACCTGCTGTGCCCAGGCAGAGATAACCACTGCTTTACACGTGCCTGAACCACACAAAAGTGCAAGAACAACACAGACACCAAGGCATCATTCATAGCACAGCAACCCTGCTGCCCATGCATTGGGTTTTGTGCCAGAGCCCAGGGTTTGCCATGGGAAAGGCTCAATTACCATCCCTGGAGGCTGAAGCCTCCCCTTTCCATGGGGCAGCACATCCTGAGGCATGGGGAGATGGAAGCCTGAGTCTGTGCTCCTAAAATTCCAACAGAGGATTGAAGGCAGAAGGAAGGCAATTGAATTAGTGAAGAAACTGAAGGATACGTGTTTTATGTATTACATAATGAAGACAAAGACAGATTGCTGGGGTGTGATTTTGGTGCCATCCAGGGAAGAGCTGGGCAGGGAGCAATGTGAGCATGGGCAATGCTGCAGAGCTGCTGGCAGGAAACAGTGGGCAGGGCTGATTCCTGCAGAGGGGACAGAAACAATGTACTGGCAATAGAAAAGGCCAGGGATAAACTTCTGGAAGTGGGGCACAGCTAATATTGGTGTTTAGCTCTGGTTCTGTCTCTTTACACCAACATATTTCCAAGAGCTTTATACTGGAGTACTAGGCCAAAAGCTATGAGGGCTCAACGCAGAGCCATGTGCTGAATGCACTTGCTGGTGAATTAGCACTGCCCAGCCACTCTGCTTTGCAGCTTCTGCAGGGTTCATTACATCCCTCTTTCCTGCTCTGTCTGTGCAGTACCCTGTAGATAAGCCCTGAATGTCACCATCTCCCTTTTGTGCATAGGGATGCACCAGGAGCAACTTCCCACGCGGGTGTGGAGCCCAGGAGAGAGCCTGGATCTCCCAAGTGCCACCATGAACTAGCATCTTTGCTTTAAAGAGTTGCCTTGCACTGTTAGGACCACCCAGCAGCCCCTCCAGAAAGTGAGGTGCCCAGCATGCACGCCGTGACTCTCATGTCCCTTTGTCCCATCAGGTTAAATGCCAGAGGGGATAATAAAGGATGGCTAAAATAGACCTTTTCTTCCATCAAAAATGTGCTAGGAAATAGTTTGGCCACTTGGTGGGATAGTCCAGCTGGGGGGATAAGAGCTCTCCAAAGTCTCAGTCTGCTCCTCACTGCTCCCATGGTGAGATATGGCCCAGGAGAGCCACCCATGGCAGTGAAAACACGACAGCTGGGGACAGGAGGGGACTGAAGCCCAGTGCCACTGTGCTGCCTGGGGCTGGGGTGCCACTTGCTCCTTCGAGGTGTGCTTCCCTGGCCCTGAGCAGCAGCCTGCCAGAGCTCCTGGCACAGTCCTGTGCCCAGCACCCAGGCCAGGATGGGGAGCCACCAGTTTCCATAACTTCCAAGTCTTTGTCCTAATGAGAACAGCTTTTGGTGTGATCACAGTAATCTCTAAGTGTAATTGAAACCTCTGACATTCTCCTGAGTTAACCTCTGTCCCTTTCTCTAGCTTCTTTCCAGTGCCAGGACCATCAAGAAAAGGCATTCAAAAGCACACAAGTCTTGCTGAAAAGCCCCATTTTCCAAGAGGGGCTTAGAGGTCAGGCTGCTCTATCAGCCGGGACTTTTGGAAATCTGCAGGCTATCCTGCTTTCTGTGGCACAAAACACTGTGGTGCAATCACTGCTACACAGTGCTGTTTTCAAGAAACAGAGCAGTGAGGATTCCACCTGACAGCCTTTCCAGTGCTTTTATGAGAAGGGCAAACCAAGCCAAGAAAGCATCTGAGAAGTCAAGCCATGCCCCATCACACATCTCCAGGAATAAACAACACCAAGCAACACCAAGGGTCTGGCTTCTGGTAAAATGTGCATTTCTGCCACGCTATTACTCCTTCCAAACCATTTTTTTACCAAGTGTCCCACATGTGCCCTTTTCTCCAGCGACAGGATATCCTTCATTTGTCTGCACCAAGTGCAGATGAGCACTTCTTCGTGTTGTTTTCCAAGTCGGCTGATGGGAGGGTCAGCAGGGGCCAAAGCAGCTGCAACAAGTAAAGGAAAGATAACCATGGCAACCCAATTTATCTGCATCCTCCATGTACTTCCTTCTCCCCACCCTACAGCATATCTTTCCCACCCAAACTCCAAGCTGACAGAGCCGGTGACCAGCCGGCAGGATGGGGACTGCAGCAGTGTCTCCTGCACCCAGAGTGTCTTGCTGTGTTTCAGGGCTCACCACTGCAGGCTGAAGTCACCAAAAAGACACCGAAATCCTAGAGAGGGACAACTCGAACAAGCAGAGCTCTCCACTGCTGTAGATGGGGCGCTGGAAATGCTGCCTTTGGTCCAGAGTTGCATTGATGCTGCTCCTGGTTTTGGCTCTGAGCTGTAAGCCTTCCACAGCAGCAACAGCTTCTCCATCCGTGCCCCACGTCAAGCCCAGCTACAGCTTTGGCCGGACTTTCCTGGGACTTGATAAATGCAACGCCTGCATTGGGACATCCATATGCAAGAAGTTCTTTAAAGAGGAAATAAGGTCAGAAACTCGGCAGAGTAATTTTTAAAGCATTCTGTATAGTAATTTGAAAGCTGCCTGTTAGAATTTCCAAGTACTTTCATGAATGACAATGCAAAGAGCAACTTAGCACCCAATTGCCATTACAGCACTTAGTGTCTTAATTAATGTGTATAAGACGATGCTTTGCCTCTTTTCTTTTAAAGCCACGCAAACATGATCAGACTTCAGCCCTGAACTATAACTTGAAAGCAGGAGTAAAAGGCACAGATTTCTGCCTAAAGAGGGGCTCTGAAAAAATTCAAGGCAGCGCTGGGGGAAGGGAAGAGGGAAGGAAGAAATCAGCTTGTTTAGATTTACTGGAAATGTTTTATTATGAGCAACTGACTAAAGGCAAAAGGGGGTTTAGCTTTGTATGCTCCCAACACAGTATGATAACTACAAACATATAAACATGCTGTATAATTTTGTACCAGGTGCAACAACGTGAATGTGCAGAATTTCACGTGCGTGTTAACTAAGATCAAAAGTGATCTAAACCTGCCTGAGGCATGAGGACTTTTGCACAGGAGGTTACCCATGCACTTGAAAAGAGCACGTGGCTAAATTACGGATACATTTTGGGGAGATTTGTGTGAGAACCTGAAGGCAGAAATTGCATCTGCCTTGCTGTTGATGAGACACACACTGTCCAAGTGGTCATCAGACTGATCCAATCATTTTTGCACTCAAAATCTGAGCATATCTGACGACAGCAGGGAAAATGTTGCCAGTTGAATTTGAGGAGAAAGTTAAAGGCAGTGCTTGGCAGAGGAAGGGTTTATTGGGTCTGATATGATTTATAGAGCCATATGCACTTTCTTTTATAGATATAAAAGCCTGGGGGAGAAGAAATGATTATAGTAAAATTGTATTTTTAATGCTATAATGTAAGTAGTATAGCATTAGACAAATCACCGTTTTTATCTTAAACTATCCTATAAAACGTAGCATAGTAAAACCATAATGGTTTGTCTGGGATGGACTTGTAATTCCAGACATCCATCCTTCCCCCACTGCCACTGGAAAAAGCCAGTTTTGCTGAGCCAGAGCACTCCTTGCTGTTGCACATTTTGGGTCCCAGTGCTTGTCACGCTGTCCTTTGGCTTGCCACCTCCAGAAAGAGGAGCTCTGTGCCAGAGCCAGCAGTGAGTGAGGTGCACAGGGTTGACTGCTGGGTTTCTGTCCCCCCAGCCTGGACTCCTGTCCCAAAATGCAGCCTGGGTTTGCCATCAGACTAGCATTCTCAGCTGGCTGAGGGGTCAGGGGTGCGTTCAGGGTAGGGTCTGCTCTGCATTTGATTCCCTGCAGCAGGATGGCACCAGAGCTGGCTCCTGCCCTGTGTCCCTACCAGCTTTGCCGCTCACCTGGGCAGGGTTTTTGGGGACATTCTGCCAGGTGCAAAGCAGCTCCCTTTTGGTTACTCCCACTTGGCCACTGGGAAGGTTGGGGCCGTGCAGGTTCCCTCAGCCCTGCCAAAAACAGCAGAAGTGCCTCTGGCTGTGGGGTTCCAGCTGCACAGAGCATGGGGATGTGGGAGAGGTGCTACGTGAGCCGAGGCAGGAGGGCCCCGCACTGGCTGTGCTCCAGGGGACACAGGAACAGGGTGTCCCACCAGGGTCCAGGAGTGCAGGGCCACAAACATGTGGGAGCAGGATGCTTCTGCCCCAGGGAAGACAGAGGAGCTCCCCAAGCCAGACGTTTCTTTTTCTCTCCCGCAGTCGGCTTCCCACAAATAAGCGATAACGTGCAGCTCTGCTCTGAGAGCTTTGGGAAGGGGAACTTAAAAATGTTCTCCTGAGCAGTCACTCAGCTTCAAGCTTTTCTTTGCAGGGGGAAAACTTGTTCTCCCACTTGATTTCTTGAAAAACTGGGATTTTTTTGGCACGTGGGAGGTTAAACTAGGGAAATTTCAGTGGTGCTTACGCGCTTTGATCCACCCTCATGCACCTTTTCACATGTTCGCAAAGGTGGATGGCACTTGGGCTTCTCTGTGTTAATTCACATTGGAACATGTTTCATTAATTCTCCATCATTTCTGGGAGCTCTGACATGCATTCACAGCAAGAAGATGTGGGTTTTGTTCCCAGAACGGCTGGTGACTCATCTTGCGCTCTAATGTTCTATACTTCCCTTATCTTTGCCCAACTTTATCCATCTGTAAATGAGAATACCAAGCCTGCCTACCAACTGCACTGAGAGCAGAGTGCAGTGAAAGTTTTTGTAAAATATTGGATTCTCAAAACACCGCAGAACTGAGCTGACCAAAACTATGTGCAGACTTGTGCCAATGCTGGTGCTGAGCTTTGACCAAAAATAACGGGAGAGAAGCCTGAAAAAGCTGGAATACTTCAATTTGATGGGGGTTTATATAGTATTGCTTTTTCTGTTTGTTTTAAGATTTAATTTTTTAAAAAAATGTAAAATTCCAAATGCAAGCAAAGTTATTTTGGCTGAAACAAAATACTTCATTTCATTCAGGAGAAAAACGAAAAACAAGTTTGGATTTCTTCAGCATTTAGTTCTGGGTTGATCTCAAACCTGTAATCTGTGACTCACTTCTTCACATAGATCTTACTGAAAGTCTTAGAGCGTTTGCAGGCCCCTAGCTAAAAAGCTTCATATGAAAGGGAGTTGTTGCAGCACAACTTGATGATGAATCTTGAAAGTATCTAGCAAGTGTGCCAGGCCAGGGCTGTGCTGCCCAGAAATGCTGCCAAATACAGACTTGCTGCAGCCCATGCTGGGTTCCCAGGCCAGTGTGGCTCTTCCCCAAGAGCTCTGCAGAGCAAATCACTCCATCCACCCTCAAATTAATGCTCAGCCCTGGATTTCACTCATCCATGTGCTGCTTGCATGCGGGAGGTGGCACTTTCCTGCTCTCTGCCTGGTGTGAGTTCCCCTGGACACACACGCTTGAGTCAAGTCACAAGGTTTAGTTGTGCTTAACTTAAAAAAAAAGAAAAAAAAGAAAAAAAGAAAGAAAGAGAAGCCCAGCCCAGAGCCATGTCTTCCCTGTACGTGCCTGGCACGCTGTGCCTGCTTTGCAGATTAGGCACTGATGCACAACAATCCCAGTGAGGCACAGCAATTATTCTCTTTTCTTTAGTCCTAGCTCCAAACCAGGCCAAAAAAGCCCAACAAAAAACCCAAGCCCAAACAAGTTGTTCATTACCATTTCAGGTGCCTTTAATTGTAGGGAATCTTCAGTTTCACGTTGGGCAAAACACCCAAAAAACTGAAATGCTGTAATCCACCAACCAGTTCACACAAGGGGCTGGACTCCCCCACTTTTGGTCAGCTTCTATGGTAAATTTTTGGAAGGAGGCACATGGAGAGAGTTGAAACCAAAGCAGGGGAATCACCAGTGTTTCCCCACTCCTGGGCACCCATGCTTGCCCCAGGGCTGAGCTGCACAGGGTGTGTGGTGGGGAAGGGGAGTGAGGTGCTGCTTTCAGGAGAGATCATCTGATCAGTCTCTGATTGCAGATGGTGGCTCATGACAGTGAGTCAGTTATTTGCCTGAAATCATAGAAAATTAATCTCCAAAATTTCTCTGTGCCGATTTCCCAAATGGAAGTTGAAAGGAAAGGCCAGCTTCAGCTTTCAGACTTGTTAATGTTGTTTCATGTAACTCCAGCTAGGCTAATCCTGCAGGGAACCTCTCGCCTCTCCTGTTTCACTTCTGAGCTACCGGCTTTAATTTATGGTGAGACGAAATTAGGATGTGCTTTCCTATACCCTTGGGCAAGGAGCTCAGGCAGGAGGGTTCAGAGGCAGCGAGGGCAGAACATTGGCCAAACCAAAGGTCAGAGCTAGGCTGTTTTCCAGGAGCAGGTTACAGACACTCTTCCAGAACAGGCACCACGCTCCTCAGCTCCGGCATGTGCGACGCGCGTGTGGGCAGGGCTGAGGGGGCTGCTGAAACAAAAAAAAATACCTAATTACCCATCCCATATGCTCCCCTGCTGTGCCTGTGTAGGGGGAGCAAATTAGTGCAAGATCTCCATGGCTACAGCAGCGCTGCACACCCAGGGCATGCATGCCCTGTCCCCCCCCATCCCATCCCATCCCATCCCAAACTCTGCTGTGTCAGGGAGGTCACTCCTCCTGACTGCTGAAATAGTCAGGGATGTTGGGGGAGATGTGTAGAGCCCAGGACTGAGTGAAGCCACCACCTCGAAACAAGAGGTCATTTTGATATTCCCAAATACATTTGTTGCCAGGAGGTTTTAATATAAGGAGGGTCCTTTAAAGTGTCAAGTATGCCTTTTTTAGGGACTCTTTCTCTAGGATCAAGGAAATTTAAAAACACGGGGAATTCTTCATGAACCAAAACCCTACAGCTCTCTCCCTTTCCTCCCTCCCTCCACCCAAAAGACCCTGGGTGTTTCACCCCTCACCCAGTGGCAGCATTCATGACAAGGGGTGGTTTAAGTGGGAAGAAAAGAAGGACGTTTTTACCAAAGACCATTTCCTTAGCTGATGGTTTCAGCCTGCTCACCTCACCCCAGTGCCCAGGGCTACCCACCAGGGGTGGCTTGGCCTCTACCAGGCGATGGCAGGAAGCCCCTGGGGCTGGCAGGACAAGCTCAGCAGGGTGGGCACTGCCTGGGTGTCTGTATGGCTTTTAACCCGCTCTCCATGGGGCTCTCGTTTTGGTTTGGCAGGTTTGACACCTGGCTTTCTTCTCATTTAAAGCTGCCCCCCAGCTCCCTGCTCAGCTACTCAGGCAACTACACGGACGATGCCAAGAGCTGGCGGCTGGTGGACATCACACGGCTGACCTCCAAGTACCAGCATGACCGAGCTGACAAGCACATCTGCACCTCGCTGCTCAAGACCAAGACCTGCAGCCTGGAGAGAGCCCTGCGCCGCACCCAGCGCTTCCAGAAGTGGCTGAAGGCCAAGCGCCTCACCCCTGACCTGGTCCAGGTCTGTGTCCTGTCCTCCTGTGCCCCACCATGGCTGGGGGAGCAAGGGCAGAGCGAGTGCCATGTGGTTTAGGGGGTGGAATGGGTCTGAAGGGGTGTGGTTGCAGTTTGATGGTTGGAGGGTGAGCTGGGGGGTGGCTGGAGCTCTTCCTCCTGCCCGGTGGGTGGAGATGGGGAAGCCCTGTGTGCTCCCAGCCAAGACCAAATGCCAAAGGGGAGAGGCAAAATGATGCCCTGATGGGAAGAAAAGTGCCACACTGAAGGCCAAGCCCTCCCAGACACAGGAAATGTCATGGTACAGCTTGTCCAGGGCTGGGATGGGCTTGGCCCCAGCGAGGAGAGCACCAGCTCCTGGCTCCCTGTGCAGGCTGAGGCTGAAGTCCTGTGGAAAGCCATAGGACCAGGTGGCTTCAGGCACAGGGATAACAACAGGCTGTGCACACAAACGTGGTAACAGCTCCCCTGGAGAGATTGCTGCCATTTTTTCCCCTGGTTTTCCATCACATCTCAGCATTGTGGGTTTTTTGGGATTTTTTGGTCACAAAGTTGAACCCAAAAGGGCAGCCAATGCCTTAACAGTGATTTTGCTTAGGGCCAGGAACCAAGTCAGCGTGGGCCTCTCTTGCTTGAGGCTGGCAGGATGAGGGGCAGTCAGAGCCTTGATTACTCATTCTCCTGCCAGCCATAGCAAATTACCTCAGGCACAAAGCAGCACTCTGCCCTTTCTGCCACAGTCCCGGGGTGGCACAGGCGAAGGCAGGACAGGAGCAAGGGGTGTGTGGGTCACTGCCACCAGGGAGATGGGCAGCTATGGCCCAGGGCATCCCCTCACTCCACCCAAACACCAGCAACAACCACTGGGAAGGGGCAGGGTGGGGGCTGCATATACACTGAACAAATACCCTGAGAGGCAAAGAAGGATTCTGCCAGTATTTGTTCCCCTTCCAAGAGAGAAGTGACTGTGAAAAAGGGACTCCTTTTCTTTTTCTATAAAAGCAGCTGCTTGCTGCATCCACTCAACTTTGGTGAGTGCCAAAGCTTTAGTTTTTCCTCTTCTGTTACCCTGTGGAGCAGCACACCTGAGGAGAGAGAGATCTGCTGGGGTTATGCCTGGGCTGCACCAAAAAGGACTCACCCAAATCACTGACAGTCCAGCACAGCAGATCACCCTGAAGTCAGTACCTTCCCAGGGGGCACATGTCCGACAGGGAAAAGCTTTTTTGGAGCAAAGCTACACTGCACTTTGTCTGGTAACCTCGGGAGAGGCACTAGGGAGAGGGGACAGTGTGTCACTTCCTCTCAGAGCATCCCTCACCTGAGTTTGTGGGCAGGGACAGCTCCCTAGGTGGGCAGGCAGCAGCTGCCCGGGCACCTGCTGGCCACCACTGTCCCCCCCAGCAGCACTGCAAGGCCTCCAGGACAGTGAGTTGGGCTGCTACATCCTCCAGCCCTTGCTGGAGTGCCCCAGGTGTTTGTGCCAAGCAGTGCTGGGGGAAAGGGAAGGAATCGAGAGCTTAAAACTTCCATTTGCTGAGCTGGGTGAAAAAGTAACTGGAGAAATGTGGCTCTGTGGTATCTCAGACCTGCTGCAAAGTTAAATCATCAGCCAAGCCCGAATCCTTCTCCTTAAAAGGCTCTTCATGTGCTGCAGCTTTCCCTAGCTGTCCTGTGGGAGTGTGAAACCCCAGCTGGGCTGGCTGGGTGGCACAGGCAGGCACACACACATATATGGATGCACATGTGCACACAGCACCACAGACACCCGGGCTGGGCCACCCTGGCTTTGCACCTATCCAGTTTCTGCCAGGAGCTTGAATTTCCCTGTGGGAAGCTGAGCTGATGTCGGCTCCAGGGTGCCTCTGAAGTGAGCTCAGGGCCAGCCTGGGGGGACGTGCCCAGTGACAAACTCCCTGGGACATTTCATCAGCCCCTGCAGCTTTTTAGTTGGAAAGGGCATGGGAGGCTGCAGGGAGGCCCAGACCTTTGCACATCAGCCTCAGGATTGCTCCGCTCATGTTTTCATAATCCTTTGGTTCTGTAAATCAATCAGAGAAACAAAAATTGCAATATAAATCCCTTTTAGCAGCATATATATTTGAATATACAGAGAAACATAGTGATCCAGATACCCTGGCACCTACTTCCCCACCACCAAATTTCAGCAGCAATCACTTTTTAAGGTCAGGGATGTTCCCTGTGAAATGGCTTCTGGTCTCACAGTGGTTTAAATTGGAAAACAGACAGTGGCAACAACATTTCAGTCATAATGTGTGTGTGAGTCTGCATGTCCCCTCCCAGCCCTGCTGCATGGGCCACCAAAGCTTAGAGTGTGACCTCCCCAGTCCATCCAGCCCCGCAGAGATGGGGATCCCCTTCCTCCCTGCCCATCCCACCTGCCCCAGTGAAAACCAGCACCTCTGCTGCACCCAGTGCTGCCCCTCTGCACTGTTTGCTGGGCAGACACACGTTGGCAACCATGAGCCACTGCAGAGGAGTTTTGGGGTACTGCAAATACTAGCTGAAGCACTGCTCTCAAGGCTCTATTTCCCCACTCTCCCTCTTTTCAGAGGTGTTAACAGCACGCCTCTCTCCATGCCTGACATGATGCCCACCCTGTTCCACAGAGCTGCAGTCACACAACAGGGCTTGTTCTCCCTTCCCTGCAGTTTATCCCATGCAGCAGCACTGGGGAAAGCTAATGGGGCCAGGTAATTTTGTCTGATAGACAGAGCATTACAACAAACCATAACGTGCTTGAATCAAAATGACAGACCATGAAGTAATGTTTATCCACTTTACGCTGCCTGCCCTGCCTGACCCAGCCATCAGCTGAGCCTCCTGCCACAGTGATTATTTCACCAGCCACAATGAAAATTTTTATTGGAGGCAGCGAAGTCTTCAGTCTTAAAATCCAGCCTGCCTCAGAGATGAGCAGGATTCAGCTGGGCTCAGCAGCCCCAGACACCCACTGCTTCACCCAGGAGCTCATCACCTCAAGCCATGCTGGGTGCTCTCCTGCTGGAGGACCAGCAAAGCAGGTTGGTTTCAGTACAGATCACCCACAGAGCAAATTCACAGCTCTGTCTACAAAGCACAGCCTGGAAAATACTGAAGGCAGACAGAGGAAAGCAGTATCGAGGTGAAAAGCCACCATTTGCATCCCCTCTCTCTAGAATGGACTGTTTGAAACTACTGACCAGCAGCTACTGACCAGCACCTTGCCCTTCCTGCTGCAGATCCATCACAGTTCAGTTATTTGGCCTCTGAGTCCAGTCCACATCTCTGCTTGCAGCACGTGGGCAGCAGCTCACTCACCTGCCAGTTGTCCATCCTAGGGAAGGATGAGCACCGTGGAGCTCCCAGAGCTCCCTCCCAGAGCTCCCTCCCAGACCTGCTGCCTCCCAGACCTGCTGCCTCATCATCAGAGACTCCTGCAAACCTGCTGGCAGTGGGGATGAGCTTCTCAGGGCATCCTTACCTTCCTTCTTTTGTGAGTGAAGGAATCCCTCAGATTCACATGGCCAGGAGCTGGAGGTGCTTTGACACTTCCACTCAAGTGTTTCCTCCTGGAGTTCACCCTAAAGCTGGTAGTTTGGTGAAGCTGCACCAAGTGGCTCATAGGGCAGGAGGCAGCTGTGCTCCTGGTCTGGGCCATCCCTCCTTGGGCTGACTGAAGAGAAAACAGAGCAAGAACTTGTCTGCCACAAGTTGTCTTCCTATCCAAGTGAATTCTGGGTGTGTCTGCACTAGATACACATATGTATGAACACATGGAGTTTAAAATGCATCATGTACTGCATGGTAGGGGTTAAAAAATCACAGCTCTGTTCAGGCTTTGCAGGAAGTACCCACTCTCAGATATAGAAATGTGGGCATTTAGTCAAAGTAAATAAGAAGCTTTCCATATCCATCACAAACAGTGTGTCAGGTTGTCTGTCAGGTCTTATTTTCTGCGGTGATAAGTCACTGCAAAGGACTTGAGATATTCTCAGATAAATCTGTATCTCCAGTGTTTCGAGTGTGTGTTCTTCACATTTTTCTTCTATTGACAGTTTTTGCCTGACAGTTTTACAACTCCAGCTCCTTTTCTGCCGTAGAGATGTTTCCCTCAGTCTGCAGGAAGGTGAGACCCCTCTCCACTGAAGCAGTCAAGCAGGAGCTTCACACTGTTGATGTCTCTGCTGAAATCAAAAGGCCCCATTGCCCAGATTCTGGGGATCAGGGCTTCATTAAAGTGTAGGAAGCTGCACCAATGTTTGATGCAATGGTGTCATCTCCCAGCCCTGCTCCTCTGCTCCCACACCTCTGCTGATGTGCCTGAAATGGTTCCTCAGGAATCCAGCAGCCACGAGCACTATGAGCAGCACTTGCCCATGTCTGTGTTAACAGGATGAGCTCTGACCTCAGAAAAATCCTAATTACACCCTCCATGCCTTCTCTGCCGCTGTGATTTATGTCCCTACTGTGTACTCTCCAGGGTCTCAGCTTTTGCATTGCAGACTCCTGGAGGCAGCAAGGCTTTCTAACTTTGTCTGCAAATATTTCTATACACACTGAGCTGTAAGAGACTTTCTCCACCATTTATCTCTTACTTAACATGGCTCTGTTCTGCTCATTGCTTCCCATTTCTCTTCCAAAGGGAAAGTGACAGAGTCAGCCACAATGTTCCTGCAAGTGCTGCAAGACAGAAATCCATAGCCATCCTTGCCCTGCACGCCTTCCATGATTTCAGACAATTAATTGAAAAATATTTCCTTGATAAGGCTATACCAGAGGATAGAAGTGTATGAAGACTTGCAACTGGAACTGAGTAGAAATATTTTGGACAAATGTTTATTCTTTTGGGGAAAAAAAGGTTTTTTGGTTGTCGTGAAACAGCACTTCAGTTGGGGTTGAGTTTCTCAGGTGCTTTTGACCAGCTATTGGCATTTTTGAGTTGTTTTGTGCAACTGATGGCCAAGGAAGAAGTGGTTGGGATCTCACTGAGGCCAGCAGGGATACAGAGGAGACACAGAACATCCACTCCCTGCTCTCCACCTCCAACTGGGAAAATGTCGTCCTCATGTTTTCCATGTTTCTTTATTTCTTCGTCAGGGCTGGGTAATTCAGTGTTTTATGCCAACTGAACAGCTCGCACAGGAAGGGCTGAGAGGGACCAACCTCAGAGCTACCAAATGACCTGGGGAGATGCTGCATCAAATCTTTGCTCTCAGCATGAAGGATGGCAGGGAGCAACAAGAGGTCCACTGCCCTTTCCTCTGAAGGGAAATGTCCCAGACATCAAATTATAAACAAATCCTAAAGGAGTAAATTTGGCTATCAGGATAATTTTTAATAAAGAGGCTTAAAAAACCTGATTCCCTTCCCCAGCAGAGACATGGCAGGGCAGTGCTTCTATGACGCTATGGGCAACCCTCCATACGTCCTCTCTCCTTGGCTATTAAGGAAGACTAGCTGAAAAATTTAAAAAAGCCATTTTTGACAATGAAGGTATCCATTTCTATGCCATTTATCCCAGCCACAGGTTGCTCGTGCAATCTTACAAGCCAAACCTCCAAATCTGAAGGGTGAAATACAGTAATAATTGACTCCATTAGGCCAACGGTTCTCTATTTGTTGCTGGTATTTACAAAAACTACTCACAGGCTATTTGGTTTTGATAGTTAGTGCATGAGTTTATCAGAGAGAGAACATATCCTGGTGCTTGTACTCACACACAATGTTTATTTACATTTTTAAAGCATGTTTACTGACCTTAGCAAACAGCATTTCCAAGAAAGCTGCTCGCAGGTTAAGCAAATAGCGAAGTGATCTGAAGATTATTTAGTGAGGGAAGTGACTCACTGTCCTAACAACTGGAGGGCCTCCACCAGAGATGCCAGGGCTGGAGACCCAGGCTGAGGGACGAGTCCTTCGGTGTGGAGAGATGTGGAGCTGCTCTGTTGAGGGAATATGAGGTTTGCAGCACCCAGGAGTCGGGGCAATTCTGGAAACCAGAGTTGAGAACTGGCATTTTTGGATGGTGTGGGTCTTTTCCTAGGAGGATTTTGCTATTGAGATCCCCCATGTGCCAACACCCTTGGCAGCTGTGCCACAGCTGGCAGAGCCCAGAGGTGCCTGAGCCCCCAGCATGATCCAAGCACTTTGCACCACCTCAGGCTGGAATTACACATCCTTGCCATGCTTGCCCCTCTGGCAGGGCCTGTCCAGCCCCATGCTGCGCTGCCCATCCCAGCGGCTCCTGGACAGGATCGTGCGGCGCTACGCCGAGGTGCCGGACGCCGGCAGCATCTACATGGATCACCTCACCGACAGGGACAAGCTGCGCCTGCTCTACACCCTGGCAGTGAACTCACACCCCATCCTCCTACAGGTAAGTGCCACCCTGCCCAGCTTCAACACCACCCCACAACCCTTGCACATGGTGTGTGCCAGCCCCAGGTACAGAGGAGTCCCAGCCCTGGCCTTTGTGACACTCCTTGGCCTTCAAAAAGTGTTTCTGCTATGGAGTTGGGTGGCTGTAGCCAGGCAGACTCATGAGGTGCTCCCTGCATCAGTCTGTGAAGCTGTGGAGAGACAGGGACACCCAGACCCTTAAATAAATGAGAACCCAGGAGGGTTATTGCACTTGAGCACTGTGAAAGACAGGGTTTTACACATCCCCAATATTACAAAGTGTCAGGTTTGCATTGCTAATGCATTACATAAAATCACAGCCTGTTTATGAGAGAGAAAGAGCATGATTTCCCATGCTCCATGTGCCAGTGTTGTGCTTACCACTTGCCTGCCACTGGTAACTGGCTCTGGGTTTCAAAACTCTGGGTTTGAAGGCAGGGACCTGGGAGGCATCACACCCCTCCCCTGGACCCCTTCTGGCCTGCCTGGCATGCAGCTCCTCTCTTTCCTTATGTCTCCAAGGGAGAATCCTCACCTTTCCCCACCCCACCTTTAGTCCTCATTGCTGTTTCTTGCAACATTTTATGATTCCATGGAGAAAAGAGGCAGTGGCAGCATCATCCATCTCTGGCCACAGGCCACTCCTGCACTCTGTAGCTCCCAGGGAGGGGAAATGGTGCTCATGCTCTGGAGACTCATGGGGACCATTCAGCCACCCCAGTTTTGGGTCACTGGGACATGAAGCCATGGCCCTTAGCACTCTGAAGACATGGGAATGCAGCTTAAAGAGGTGAGGAAAACATGCCAAAGAGAAATGGCTAGGTTTGACGTGGCTGCCCAAAATGCCTTCACAGCAGAAGGGAGAAGCAACCTTAAACATGAAACTGGATGAGTTCATAATGCCTTGGCAGGGTCTGAGGTGCTGGGCAGACAGATAAGTTGTAATGTAAATGGCAGAAAGCTTTGTGTTGGTATAGCTCAGCAGTCACAGAGTTTGGTTTCCACCTGGGATAACTGTGCTGCTGGAATGAGCTGAGGGATGCAGGGAGCCCGGCCCAGGGGTCCCCACTGGAGCAAACACACACCACTTCTGCCCCTGGGACTGCAAATCTCTTTCAAAAGAGCCTGGCAGTTCTCACCAATTAGCAAAAACTGCTTTAACCCCACCTCAACTCCAAGCTGTGACTTCATCTGTTCAGTGCTCATGAGGGACCCATCAAAGACACCTAAAATTAGCTGTTCTGTGGCTAAAATTTTCATGAATCTGAAACCTATTATTATCTTGGAATTTCCAGTTAGCCTTTCTTACAGAACAAGTCTCGAAACATCAGATTCTTCCTCCATTACAAAAAAAAAAGGACCAAAAGAAACAAAAAGCATCATAATTCCTCCAGGATGGGGGTGATGTCGCTGTTGAACCGCTAGCAGAGAGAAGAAATCCAGGTTCTCAGTGTGGAGTAAAGAAAAACTTTTATTATTTAATTCCAACTTATGTAGACTTTTCAAAGGTCACCCAGATTGGTCAGTTCGAAACCTCCCCCTAGGCCCATTGGCCAGGCCTGAACCATCCACATCTTGAGAAACTGTTTTAATAACATACAAACTTTATCTTTGTTTATAGAACACAGGAAGAAGAGAGAAAGAATTCTCACGGGAAAGGTCTGTGCTAGCCACAGGGTAGGGCCAGATGGGGTGAGGAAGGGTTGTGGGCTGCCTTAGAAACCAAAAGTGGTTGGAGCTGCTTGGAGCTGGAGAGGGCATTCAGGAAGGAGGAAGATCCATGGGAATAGGGCAGGGTGATCCCCATTCCCTCTCTCCCTGGCAGATCTTCCCCGACGTGGAGGGCTGGCCCTTCCCGCGGTACCTGGGCTCCTGCGGGCGCCTGGTGGTCAGCACCAGCACCAGGCCACTGCGCGACTTCTTCGGCGCCGCGCCCGAGGTGGCCGCAGACCTGGCGCTGCAGCTGCTGGCCGTGCTGCGCTCCATGGGCACCAACGACCTCAACTACTTCTTGTACTTCACGCACGTGGACTCTGGCACCTTCGGCGTGTTCAGCAACGGGCATCTGTTCATCCGGGATGCCAGCACGCTGGGCGTCATCGACAGGGAGGAAGGTACTCAGCGGGCGCCGTGGCTGCGCATCTGTCACGGGAGAGCAGACAAATCCTTCCCCTTCTACCCTTGGCTCTGCTGCTGGTTTGGTTTTTTTATTAACCAAATACCACTTACTAAATTAAATAATGAGGAGCTCACGGGGAGATTTACCAGTGGCAGCTCCTGCCATCCTGGCTCTGGGTTGGGAAGGCAGCGGGTGATTTGTTTGTGCAGTTGGCGGTTTGGTGACCGTTTTCTAGCTGGCAGCATTTTTCAGTGTGCACAGTGCGCTGAATGCTCTCATTTGAAGTCTTCTCTTTAAAACTTTTGCCACTCAAAGGTCAAAATTTGCAAGCAGAAATTTCGTAATTTCATTTGTTTTAAGTACTGGGTCAAGTTGGACCCTTTTTACCTGCGTTTATCACATTGACTAATAATGGTTATTATTATTATTAGAACAACAATAATAAAAAAATCCCCCTTTTTGTCACTTTTACATAAAATCAAGGTTTACTATTCACTTTTCACAGGTTACGTTTGTCTGCCCCTGGAAGGAGAGCTAGTCAAAGACTATTCTCCCAAAAATTTAACAGTTTCATTTTCAATATTCAAATTCTCAAAAGGCCTTTCCTCAGCTCATACATTCAGCTGAGCAGGCCTCAAATATTCAGAAGCAGCTGTCAGAAAAATTTCACTGGGTTTCCTTTTCTTGTCCTGACAGCTATTATTGTTAACTTGGCTCCAGCTAGATGAGCTGTTGTTGCAATGTAATGACTTTGTTTAACATGGAAAAAATTACAGGTCTGGCTATTTGTGGTGGTTTTTGTAGGAACTCCACATTTTAGGTTTTTATTCCAATTCTCATTTTTCCTGCATCAGCTTGACTTGACAGACTCCTCTCCAGTTCCCCGATGGGTGGTTCTGCAGAGCTCTGTCATTGAGAAAAATACACATTTTCAGGAGCAACAAAATTGGCTCATAAACAGCTACAGCACTATTTTGTGGTGAAAGGTGCTCTTTAGATAGAAACAAACCCATGTTAGCACCGAGGTACAGATCTCTGTGGCTGTCCAGGAGCTCCCTACTCTGTTTCTAACAAGCAGTTTAATTGTCCCCAACAGGGAGCCAGCTGATCGATGGCCAACAGGAGTACAAAGATATATTCAGCTGCCTGACCGTGGACTGCCAGTCCGCGTTTGTGTCCTGTGACTCCATCAGGGAGAAGCACAGCCTTGTCATGGTGTGTCAAGAGCTCCTGCTGAAGCTCCTGAAGGGGAAATTCCTGCCCCCCGTGCAGGAGAAGGTCGATGGTTTCCTGCAGCGCTGTGCTCACAGCCTGGGTGATGAGCGCGGTGTCGACGAGGCCATCGCGGAGCTGGCGGAGATCCTGAAACCTCTGCGGTCCTGCGACTCCCGCTTCGCCTACCGCTACCCTGACTGCAGATACAGTGACAAATACTGACACGGGAGCAGCCCCTGGAAGGGCTGGGGGAATGCCAACCCCCTCCCAGGGTGGGGAGAGAGAAGGAACCAGGGTAGCTGGAAAGAGCTGCCCCAAATCTGGGGTTTCTCAGTGTGGAAGGAGCGAGCAGAGTGCACATGGGGTTTATCATTCATCTCCCAGAGATGGGTTTGTTACATGGGATGTAGACGTGGTGTATGGTTTATGGATTATTAGCGTTGTCATGAGTGACAAGGGGCCACAGGATTAATAAATCTCATTCACACGTTTTGGCCTTGGAAGAGTTTCCCATGCCATTTGTTGAAAAGCAAGGCAGGATGATCACAACCAGCTAGACAGAGGATCTTTACTGCCAAAAAAGCCTTTCTGATGGAGAGGATATATACATGATATAAACATAATGTGGGATAGATGGATGGAAGCATTTAAGACTTTCCCTGTGGCCGTTTTTAATGTGCTAAAAATCATAGATAAACTAAACTGGATCAGTTCTGTACCATCACCCCTCACAGATCACTTTTATAAAATATTTACATTTTATTACTTTTATGGCACACAGAACAGAAAGATACAATCAACAGCATTAAAGAGCTGAAAGGTTCCATGCCTCTTGAGACTTAATTTCTCTAATCCCCAAATATAATTGCTTCTAGTCTTTCCCAAGTCAATGGACAGTAATCAGAGACTAATACAGGGGTTTGGTTTAAAATGAGAAAAAAACCCAGCTCTGGGATGGGATTGTTCAGCAGATATTTTCACATTTTCTCTCTAAAGTGGAGAAGCCATTTTCACAAAACCATTCAGATGGGATAACTACCCTAAGTGGAGAAGGCAGAGGATGAGACATTAATTTACACTGAGCCTGACAAGACTTACTGAACACTCAGTACCCCAGCCAAGAGCTGGGGAGATCTGAGTTCTGACCAGCAAGAGGTACAGCCATCCTCATCCATTTGCCTTCCAAAGGAGTGACTCAGGCATTTAAAATTTGGGGTGGTGAACTCATTTCACAGCAGTTGTCAACCCAGGGCTGGATCCAGGTGCCTCATTTTGTGCAAGATGGTTGCAAAAGTCATGGAACACAACTTCTCTCACCCAGAATCTGTCAGTCCCCCTCATGTGAGCTCCCTGTGAGGTGTCAGAAGCTACACCAAACCTTCCCTGGTGTGTAGGGGTAGGACAGACCTCACCTGGGTTTGGGGCTTTCTCCTGGGATCACGGTGCACAGGAGCCACCAAGCAAATTTTACTGAGCTGAGTGAGAAACCAGGCTTTCTGGATCATCCATAATCATTTTCATAATGGAAAGAGTCTTCCTCTAGCCATGATTCAAAAAATAAATCAGTAACAGCGCAAAGGCAGAACAAGATGTGAGTGCATTTGCATTGCCAATGGTTGTTCTGACTCGTGTTGCACAGAGAAGGAATGCAAATCCAGATTTTTGTGTTGGCTGTGAGGAGCTCTGTGCACCCAAAACATCCAGCCTGGGGTTCCAGGCAGGTGTGGGTTAAGGCTGATGAAACAGGTTGGGCATCCAGAACCACACACACAGCTCTGACACGGGGGAAATCTGACCCAGGGTATTTATTTTGCCTTTCTTGCTGACATGAAATATCAAGAGCACCTTTTACCTCTCAAGATGTAGAAACACTGAAAATAATTTGTAGGTAAATTTAGCTGCAGGCCCAGATGGTCAGACAGCAAAGAGGTTTAAATATACAGCCTCAGCTACGGCTGCAGCCCTCTTTCCTGGTTTCAGTCTATTTCTACATCATGGCTCTCTTCCAGAAAGAAAAACACATCCTTCACTGAGATCCACAAGGCTGTCTAACAACCTCTTTCCATCAGTTTTTCTTGAATCTGCCTGCATCTCCAGTCTCTTGGGGTGTGGGTTCACCTGATAGCTGGGGGTTAGCTCTGAACCCCTTTTCCTCCAGAGATTATCCCACCCTGTGCTGGGAACACAGAGCAAACAGAGGGGATGCTTGAGCTCAGCACATCAGAGAATGCCAGCAGCAAGCTCAGGAAGAGTCCAGCATTGGGAAAAAGGACTGGGACGTGTCACACAGGCTTTGGTCATTCAAGATTGGGCCCTGGTAACTCAAGATCCTAAAGAGCTGGGGGTAAGAACCACAAGAGCTGAGGTTTTCCTTTTCTGCTTGGACTCATTTGGCAAGGCAGCAGCAGAAGCCTTGAGACACGTAGCATCTATTTTTACAGGGCTTGATTCAAAGTTGTTAGAGCTGAGAGGAGTCTCCCCACTGCTTTTAATAGGCTTTGATATGAAATTAAATAATAAAAAAAACCACTCATGATTAAAAATAACAAAATTGTGGATTTACAAATTATTAAAGCATTGGGAATCTGTGTTCTCCACCAGTTTCTTTTCAGGCACTGATTACAAAGGCCAGGCTCATGTAAAACTGTGACTAATAAACCAGCCATAAAATCAGTCCATGGCTCAGAGAACAATAATTTTCCTAAACTAAATCTCATTTCCCCATATTTCCCTGGCCTTTTTTTTTCCTTTTTTTTTTTTTCATTGCCAATTTTTACTCTTAATATTTTCCTTTTTATTGGCAGTCAGATCCTGGAATCAGTGCCCACCCTGTCTGCCAGCTTCAGTCAAGCCTTCAAATCCTACTAGGCCAAGCTCCAAAAGGATGTGAAATTAACTTATAAATGGCAATTATTTAAAATCTAATCCTTCCCAAAAGAACTCTCAAGCAATTTTTTCCTCTCTGCGCTCGAGTTATTTCTGTCAGTGGCTTTGTTTGAGCCTTTGCAAACTGTTCCTGGTAACAACTTCAGTGTTTCCACAGCAGAACAAGAATGGCAGGAGAGATCTTCCACCAATCTCCCAGGCAGTCTCAGCACCTCCTTTACCTGTGGGTAGTTCAGAGCTGCCTTTATGCCCAGCTGCTTACCAGGTGTATCTCTTAGTGGACCATATCCCACATATTTTTAAAGTTTTCAGGTCAAGAAGTTTGTCAAATTGTATTTTTGGCCATATTTTGGCTACCAACATAGTTTGCCTCTGTCATTTCCTGGGGGGTGGGAGCTGCTACCCATCCTGAGGGATTGGAGATTCAGATTTCCCCTCCACAGCACTTGTGGGTGATAATTTCCCAGCTCACTTTGCACAGACACACACATTCCCTTTGGCTCCCAGCTTCCCAAAAGGGGCTACCCAGGAAATATGGCATTTTGGAGAACTTGGAATCAGCACTCAACAGCTCCTGTCCACAGGAACAGCCAGTCAAGCACATTTCATGCATCTTTCCAGCAAGCCTAGCCAACAGCAGTTGTTTGCAGGTGCTTTTTATTTTCCTCCTGGTTTTCTGAGACTTTAGGATGCACTTGGGTCCCATTTGCCAATTACTCTCTACAGCCAGGTGCTCTAGATGCTTTATTGCTAATTCTTCCTCAGCTTCTCCTGTCATCCCATGAATCTGGAAAGCAGAGCTTTAACAAAAATATTGAATGTCATGAGATGTTATGAAATCACAAGAACTAGCAGTATGGTGTTCTGAATTGGCTCACCAAGACACATTAACTTGATTAATAGCTGAGTCTGACTGCTACTGTACCCTCTGTTCCCCTAATTCAGTGCCGAAAGGAGCTTGGTAGCCATCCTGAAACTAAAAACAAACAAACAGGAATTTCAGGGAAAGGAAAATTAAATGAAACAGCTGCTCCAGGCTGGGGTTTGGGAGAGGCATGCACTGTTTCTACATTATGGATTACAAAATATGGTCAGACTCAGCTGGTCTCCTCCACAGGGGGATGGTCTCATTCAGGGTGGGGGCAGTGGGGTTTTAGGGTGACCTGAGCAACTGACAAGAGACCCCCAAGGAAGGGTGAGGATGATCCAAAAGTCCAGAAAAAGTGAAGAGAGAAGAAAAAGGTGGAAAACAGGGAAGGACATCTGATCAAGATCTTCAAACAGCTTTGTTTCAGTCATAGCTTTACTTGCAGCATCCTAACTTTTTGCTCCTCTGGAGCAACGAGAAGAGTTCCTTTTCCCACAGGTCTCCAGCTGGAGCTCAGGGGTGATGCCTGCTTGACAAGGAATCCCCAAACCCTGCTGACACTCCTCATTCCTGACCAAAGGGCCATCAAAACCCCACCACTGAGATCCTCACCTCTCCCTGCCACCAGGATGGGGTGGGACAAGCTACAAAACCTCCCCATCCCTCCTGCAGCTTTCAAGGGGAAAGAGCAGGCAAACATTTCCTCAGTAGGAAAAGGACAATGAGCTCTGGTGAGAGCCAGAGCTGCACCTCCTTCACCTCTATCAGCTCCCCAGAGCTTATCTTCCACCCTGAGCCCCTCACTTCTCTAGGGATCAAGAAGAATCTTGATCTGCCTGGGATTAGCATTTATATTGAAAAAAACAACCCAACTAACCAAACGAACAAACAAAAAACAACAAACAAAAAAAAACCCAACAAAAACCCACTAGATCTATTCCTTGCAACACAAAGTATAAATGACAATAGCTAGTCTAGAACAAACTCCTCAGGTGTTTGGAGAACAAGAATACACCAGCCTGCTCCCCAGGGACACGCAGCTCTAAAAGCAGCAGCTTGTCAGGTTTTACAATGCTGTAGTACTACTCAGCAAGGATGCACAGAGCCACAGCCCTCGCCTCACACAGTTCATTTGCTACATTGCATGCAAAGAGAGCTCTTTAGGCTTCACACCCACAGAAATGTCATGCAAAGTTCAGCATATTATGTGTTTGAAAAGGACCTTGTCAGTCACATGGGGTTTTTTTTTCCCCCTTTCGAAATTTAAACATTCATTTGGATAAAGGCTTGTCAGATTCATTCCTTCAGTGATGCCTTAAAATAGTGGGTTTTCTTGCTTTGAAAAAATAATCAAGACACTAGGAATAATCAGGGACTTTTCAGAGGGATTGAACCCTCCCTCTGTTCATATTCTTGGTGCAGAAGGAGAAGAGGGAAGATCACCTCTGGGTCTTCACTCCAGTCTGGCTGGAGCAGCTGTAAACATTTACTCATTTTTTCCCCACCACCCGAAGATGAGGATGGAGAAAAGAAAGTGCCTTTCTGTGTTTGCACTATTTCTACAAGCAAAACAAAGCAGGGAGTTGTGTACAGTGCAGGCACTGCTGAAGGGCAGGAGGAGAAAGGTGCTGGAGCAATGATGCTGCTGGGGGCAAGGGCTGGGATTAAACACCTCTGTTCCCAGGCAGGGCACTTGTCACCATGTCAGACACCCCTGAAAGGAGCCACTGCATCACTGCTGGCATTTCCAAATGGAAATCCTTTCAGCAGGTGGAGAAGGGATGGGAACAGTTGTCCAGATTTCAGGAAATCAATTATTTATCCCTTCCCATTCCCATTCCCAACGCTGCTTGTTCTGCCTTTCCCTTCCCAGCAGAGAAAGGACCCCAAGGGGTGCTTTTGTTAGGTGAGGGATGCAGGGATCAGACCTGTGGGGTGTCAAAGGGCAGGGCAGATCCTGAGGAACAGAGCCAGGGGTGATGGGGGCTTTCCATCAAATGGCACTGACAGGCGTTTCTCTTTGTGTCTGTGAGGGTGTGAAAGAAAAAAAACAAATGTGTAGGAAGTGGTCTTGTTGAATTCTGTGAGTGAAATGACCGGAAACACCTAACCCACAGCTGCTGACTTGTTTTATCAATGTGCTCAGGGAAAGGCTCTCTGAAGTTAGGCCGTTTGATTTTTATTTCAGCAGCAGTTCTGGGGTTACCAACCCCAGGGAAAGGCTGGCCAAGCAGCAGTGAACTTTATGGTTGCATGTCCCTAGGAAGGAGCCAAGCAGAGCTGTCTAAAAATACAGCTTTTGCATGACTGAAGGGTTGCATGTGCAGCAATATAAAATTACTGGGGAAGGAGGGCAGAAAGAGTAGCTTCTGAATGGAGGGCAGGAGTATGAATATGACCTTGAGGTTCCACCAAAAAACGTATATATTTATCAAAAAAAGTCCAACCCCTCAGCACTGGCAGGTCAAAGAGGAAGTTTAAAAGGTCAAAAGGCATGGAAACAACCAGGACTTTTCTAAATGGACCAGATCCTTCAGAAGACTGTCATTCCCAGAGGTGTCCCTGTTCATGGGATTTTATGAGAGGGCTTGCTCATAAATTTGATAGAAACCCAGGAGAGAGGACCCTCAGTTATACAGAGGAGAAAATTAAGAATTACTGAAAAGCTGTGAGTGCCAAATCCCTCTTTTCCCTGCTGCAGACCCAGATCTGTGAGCACACCCATTCCTGCTCCGAGAGAACCTTCTGGAGGCTGGATTTGCAGGTTGCAGGAACAGCTGTGAGCTGCTTCATATCTTTTTTAAGCCATATATGGAGCCCAGTGGGAAAGTGGGATCTGCTGTGATCTCTGCCCAAGTTTCCCTTGAAGAGCCCTGCAACAGTGGGATCTCTTTAAAGACACCACATTAGCAGTTCACAGTCAATGTGTACTGACAATAAATAAGAAATACACACACACACCCCAGGTGGCTAAACAGCAGCACAAGGGAGCGATTCTAACCAAACAGACACCCTTCAAAAAGTAGAAATCAGATGCAGAAATTAGGCAAATTAGATGCAAGACTACAGTTAGGCAGCCCCAGAAGAGAAATCCAAGGAGCGACTTGCTAACAGCGTGGAGGCTGACAACGAACCCTTTCTCAAACACAGCAGAGGCAGAAAGTCTGCCAGGAGAGCTGCTGAGGCCAGCAGGAAATCTCAGCACAAGGCAGCCCAAAGAATGAAGAAATCAGTATTTTGCAATGATAGTCACAGGCGGTGTTTCAAAGGAGAAATAGGAGTAAGAGCTTAAGTGAATCTGTTAAGACTAAAATCAGGTAAAGCCCAGCCCAGCCTCCCCCTCTGTGAGAGCAAGGAGCACAGAGGGAGGTTGAGACTTTGCTCATGCACTGAGGCTTTGATGCTGTTTTGGTGTAAAGAGGGTGAAAAATGGGTCTGGTGGTGCTCAGGGCATGTGGGATTCCAGCCAAGGCAGATGCTCTTCATGGGGAGAAAATCAGGAGCAGAGCAGAGGCTCTGAGGAGCTCAGCCTGCCAAGGGAGCCTGGGAAGAGCTGGGGTTTCAGCAGACTGCAGAGGAAAACAGGATAACTGGGAGGGTTTTGCCAGGGCAGGTCAGCCTTGCAAGATGTCATGAGGCTGAAGGGAGGTGACTGCCAAGGAATTCCCCACATCAGGGATTGTAGGGCTGTGGGAGGACACAGCAGGACAAGGATCCTTCTTTGTCTCATTTCTTACGCTCCTCCCCAAACACAACACCAGAGATTTGGCCCAAAGTGCCAGCCCAAGTGAATTCCAAATGTCCCAGGCATGGCTGGAACAAGGAATGGGGCTGCTGGGGTGATGTCCCAGGTTGTGGTCAGGTGCCCACTTCTCATGAAACATCTTTCTCAAGGAAACATCTTTCTCAGTTGAGGAGTCTTTAGTTTTGCAGTGTCTGTAAAATTAAATATGTGAATGATTTTACAATATTTATGAATAAAGCCATTGCAACATAGCTACTAATGACTCACTGTCTTCTCAAGGAAACACCCTAATTTTTCACTGATATGTCCTTCTGGGGAATTAAAACCCCAAACCAAACCCAACTTCAAGGAAATAATCTTATCCTGATCCAAAGAAACCGTCTTAACATGAGAGCTGTGAGTAGGAGGGAGAGAACACTATGTAATGGCAATTGGGAGCTCTGAGATCCCAGATCTATTAAAGCACTGGTTTGCCAGATTAGCCACTTTGCATGCCTGGAAATGTTCGTTCAGAACAAACTTTCATCATAATCAAAAGCAAGTGATCAGGCAAAAATGCATCTGGTTTAATTTTTGAGTGCTGGTACCCTCGAGAGATTTTTTATTTTAACATCTGAAACAGCTTTCAGTGGCTGTACATGGGTTGATATAGGTTTCTCTCCTCTCACAGAGTCAGAATGGTAGAAAAGAGTTGATCTGATCTTTGTTTGGTTTTTAGGGTTTGGAAACCTTGGGCTCAGAGAATTTGCTTTCCTCCTGGGTGAAACCTGGTAGCTCAGGAAACTGTCCCTCCTCCCATCTCCTCGTGTCATTCTTGGGTTTTTGGAGATTCTAACTTATTTTGGAGATATTAACAACAAAGTTGTCTTGAAAGCAGAAACCGTGAAGGAGGTTTCACTGCAAAAAAATGTAAATTCAACCCTTTCTAGTTCATTTCCTATTAACTGGATCACAGTTTTCTTCCTCTGCTGACCCAATAACAGCTGATCAATAACTTTGGGGGATAAAGGATGGAAGCAGAGGAGGGAAGGATGTCACCTGTGTGGCAGGGAAGTGATGACTCAGAGCATTTTAGCATAGCAAGAGGCAAATGTGAAAAAAACAAATGGAGAACCACAAAGTAATTCAAGTCAAACCAACATTTAAAACAGCATTTCGGTAATGGGGACTAAGGTGGAGGAGCGTTGGAGGGACATTATGCCTTCAGTTTTTAAAACTTTAAAGACATTTAATGCTTTCTCAGACAGCCCAAACAAATGAATCACCTTGCAACAAGACAAATAAAAGCCTGTTTTAAAAAGAACTATTTTTCTTCTATCCCAGTGGGTTTGCCATTATCAGTGACAGGCACAGGTCTACCTAGAGTATTGAGATAATTGCTTTATGATATCCTCTGATCTGGAAGTTTCTCCTAATGCCAACCTATTCTTCAAACCCAAATTCTTCCTGCCCTCTGAGCATTAAATCCACCAGGAGAAGGTGATGAGCATGGCTGAGACACGAGGAGTGTGTCAGTGAATAGAAAGGCTGCAGTGGGGATGTTTGCCAGTGACAGCATGGAGATAAATGTTAAGAGAAAAGAGGAATTTTGAGAAGGAGAGAGGAGCACAACCACTGAAAAGCACCAAAATGAGCACACAAATGAGGCATAGGAGACATTCAAGAAGCAAAGAGATTTGCCAGAATAGAGAGAAAGAGGGTTTCTTCTCTGGCAGATCTCAAGCAAGATAGCTTGCCAAACAAACTGGAAGAGGAAGGAGGTGCAAAAAAAGACACAGAGCAGTGAGCAGCACTTCCTCTCTGTGTGAGATTTTTTTTTTTTCCCCTGTGTATTCAAGTTTTTGAAAGCAGTCACACCACTCAGCTTCTGGAAGATGAGAAGAAATGCACGTCCCTTCTCCTCAGGCACAGAAAAACCCACTTTTTAAACTCATATATCCACTGCTGCCCTGCACCCACCGTCCCTGCAGTGCAGGGGCTCCCTGGGCAGAAACACCAAGTGTGGGTAACCACTGGCAGGGAGGAAAGGAAACACTGAACCGAGATGCTCCACCCCTCCATCCTCTCTCCAGGTACCAAAATCTGCCAGCACAAACCTCCTCATTCCTTCCCAAGGCCCTTTCTCAGCAGAACTCAAAGGCTCGTGAGAGAAAACACCACATTCCTCATTTTCCTGGCAGCACCATCAGCCTGGCTGATGATGAGCAGCAGGGGAAGAAGGTGCTGAGCTGCCCCAGCACCTCTGGCTGCCCCTGGGATGAGCTGCTGGGGGGGACAAGGTGGGTGGTGGGCAGTGGATTGTCCTCCCTGCGAGCCCAGGGGATGGGAATGTTTCCATGCTGGAGGCCAAATTGATTTTTCTAGCGCAGTTTCCACACGGATGCACAGCTCAGCAGTGTCCAGCATCACACCCCAAGCATCTGTGGCCACAACCCCGAGGGAAGGAAGCCATGGGTTGTGCTGGCAGGGCTTGGGGCTCTCACCCTGCAGGCGCCAGCAGGACTGGAGAGTGGAGAAACACCAGGGAGAGCTGGAAAAGGCAGCTCCTGGCACTCACAGGGCAATCAAATACCTATTCACACACAGCAGCACTTCATTCATATGCTGTCTTGTGTTCTCCCATCTCGTGGTTGTGTAAATAAGCCATAGAGAGCATTAGCCATGGTATTCTTCATAACACAGCCGTAATTGCTGGAGGCTCCATCGAGCTCTGTAAACAGCATTTTGCACTGATTTTGAAAATTAGGAACTGAAGTTGCACTTATGATAATTGCCAACTCGTTTTGCTCGGTGCTGGAAAACTCATTGCACCTTTGCTTTTCACGCTGTAGCTGCTGAAGCAGCTTCTCAAAGGTATCATCACTCACTGACACATGTATTATTTCTCTGTTAACCTCAGAACTCAGGGGGATCACCAAGAACTCAGTCAAAGAATCTTTTGACTGCCAAGACTTTTTCCCTGCCAGAATTTGCTCTTTTTCTTCTTCATTTGCTACATTTAAAAATTTGTATACTTGCACCTCTAAGACACTTCTCATAAAAACTGATGTTTTTTCCCCCCGATCTTTAATTTTTATTTTACAGGGAAAATGTCTGTATCTGTCTTAGAGATAACCCTGTAGAACTTCTGACTGCAGAACACAGGTAAAAGCTGAAATCAAAGAATCACAGAATCATTAAGGCTGGAAAAGCCCTCCAAGATCATCAAGTCCAACCTTTGACCAAATACCATCACATCAACCAGACCACAGCACTAAGTACCACATTTAATTGTTTCTTGAACCCTTCAGGGTGACACCACCACCATCCTGGGAAGCTCCTTCCAAAGCCTGACAACCCTTTCAGGGAAGAAATTCCTCCTGAGAATGAAGATGCTGAAGGAGGAGTTAAATGTGAGGTTGCAACTTGACTTAGAATCACATGGTTAGAACACAGTTCAGTGTACACAGACACAGCAATTTCCCTCATCAATGTATAGGAATACAAAAATCTCATTGCATTTGAGTGCAGGAATGGATAATGATGAAGGAAACCTAATCCATGTGGAGCTGAGTATTTTTCTCCCAAGATGTCCATCTGCTCCTGATCTGCTGTGGGTTGGTTCTTGGCCAAAGCTCAGAATTTTGATGCAAAACCTGTGCCATGGGGCACCCTGGGCTGAGCCCACACTGCTATTTCTCAGTAACATTATACCACATCGACCTGTCACTGAAACCAATTTTTTATTTTTAAATCTCCCAGCCAGGTATCCTCTATCCTCCCCCTTATCTGATAGCTGCATATCAGCATCCCTGAGCTGCCCAGGCACTTCTGCCTCCTCAAGCACCACTACAATCACTTTGCCACCAAAAAACAAACCTTCCTGGGTGCTCTCATGAGGCTTCCAGGGTTGCACCAGCCTGGGAGGTAGAAGGATGGGCAGAGTGTTAAGGAGCAGCAGCCCTAAACCCTCTCCAGCACGTTCCCAGCTCCTGCTGTCTGCCCTGACAAGGGACTGGGGAGCACCCAGCCCTGCCCTGGGCTCTCCTCCAGCAGGAGAAAGCTCTGGGAGCTGCTGTGCTCCTGAAAGGTTCACACAGTCCAGAGGACCTCCTGAGCAGCTGCTGTGCTGTGCCAGGGCTGGAATAATCTGCTCTTCTGTGCTAGCTGAGCCAGTTCTTCCCACTCCTCCTTCCTCCCAGTGCCCAACACAGGACCTGGGAGAGCTGCTCTGTTTGCAGTGGAGACATCCCTAAATCAGCATTTAATCCAGGACAGCAGAGACAACACTGGCACCTCAAGCAGGACAAAGTCCTGCACATAAATACAGAGCCATAAGTCTGTCCTGAGCCTGCCAGAGCTCCCCTGGAATACATTTCCAGATCTTCAGCTATGAAGATATTTGACCTTTAAAGATGTCTTTGACTACTAGAACTGCAGCAAATGCTCTTATCACATTGCACTGGACACCCTGCCCAGTACTACTACCCCCTAAAAAAACCCCACACTCCCCCATGCTCCCCCCAGAATACCCCAAACCTGTGGCAACTGTGACTGGCTGCTAGCTGTTGTCCTTGGATTTTTTCACAGCCCAAATGAGGCTGTTCCTGGTGGCTCCAGTAGTCAATGGTCACTCCTACCTGAGGACCACTTTGGTTCTTAAATAGGGAATTTTTGCACCCACCTGAGCCTTGCTTGCAGACAGGTGACCAAACCCTGTTTGCACCCACTGCCCACTGCTCAGCCTTCTCCAGGTGCCAGAAAAGTCCTTCAAGTTACTGCAGTGAAGGTCAGCCAGGCTGTGGAACAGCCCACTGGCAGTGATGTTCTGGGGAAAAAACAACCCCAAATGCCCCAAATTTTACATATGCTAAAATTGAACTGATTAAAGCTCCAGCAGCATCTAGGGCATGAATCACATGTTGCACTCAGCATATGGCATTGACAGCTACAGCTGACTGACCACTGCCACAGGAGAAGCCCACTTTCCCAAAGGACTACTCAGTTTCCCACTGATTTGGTGATGGGAAAGTCTGGAGGAGGAAAGGGCTGAAAACATTGTTTATTCCTGTTCATCCTTCTCTGTGCCCAGAAGGCTGAACTAAATGATAGCCCAGCCACATCACTGCACATATCTTAGGCTACTTTCTTCTCTGTCTTCTCTTGTGGTGTCCCTTCCTGACCCTTTCAATGATTTTAAGTTTTTGCATGTACTTGGGGCCAACTCTCTCATGCCACGTTTCAATGCTCCCATGGACTCTGGCAGAGGCTGAGCTGTGACTCCTTCAACAATCTTCCAGCTCCATGAATTACTGGAGTCAGTGCTTTAGCCCACTTGTTTAACCATTAGCTCATCCATTAACCCTTGCCTGGGATTTTGCTGCTTTTAAATTGCTCTGTCCTACAGCTTGAAAATACCTTCTTATGAGAACAAAATTGTGGGATGTATAATTTGAGAGCAATTCTCCATCCCAACAGTGGAATGTGCTGCCTTCTGTGAGAGGAACCAAGTGCCTGTTAGGAGCTCAGGGCTGGACAGAAGGGATGCTCCAGTGATAAATCCATTCCCATCCCAGCTCCACGTGTGTCCCAACTGCTGTGTGTGCTCACTGCCCCACTGCTCCCTGGCAGGGGCAGCAGAAATTGCATTTTAACCCTTTAACAAGGCAGGAGCTGGCAGTGACCTGTGAAGCACTAACACTGCTGCCCAGGTGGGGCTGGGAGCTGAGCCCTCCCTGCTGCTGTCACTGAGGTGCCTCTTCCCTTCTCCCCACCCTTCAGTTTGTTTTTATGGCTTCCGAAAGTAGAAAAGGATATACACACCTCACCCCACACCTATCTTTGAATCTTTTAGTCAGTGCTCACTGGTACACCTCATTATTCCCTTATTCCCAGTGCGGTGGGAGAGGCCAGCACTGCTCCTCCCAGGCCGTTTTCCTGGACTGAGGCTGCCCTCTGCTCTCCCCCTGCCCTCACTGTTGCCTTGCTGGCACCTTGTGCTCTCCTCCATGCAGCCCTCAGGCAGCAGCCCTGCACTGAGCTTGCCTGGAGCTCAGCTTCAGCTTCATCTGCCACTTGGATTTGTCTGGACATCACCTGCACCCTCCTTCCTCTGCTCTCAGCACCAGCACAGTGGAAACAGGCAGAACTGCTTGGCTTTGACCTGTCCCAGAGGTAAATTCTCACACTCATCAGCCTCTTCTGCATGCACTCTCTGCTAGAGTGTTCCTTTGCCTGTCCCCATGCTGGCTAAAGCAGCCATGGAAGATCACAGAGTTGTTAAAGAGGTTAGGATGGACTGTAGAGCTCACCTAGTCCCAACCCAGCCATGGGTACCTGACCAGGTTCCTCACAGCCTTTATCCAGCCTGGCTTTCAACACTGCCAGGGATCCAGGGGCAGCCACACCTTCTCTGGACAACCTGTGCCAGCCTCAGCACCCTCACAGGGAAGAGTTTATTCCTAATATCTAAGCTAAATTACCCCTCTTCAATTTGTAACCTTCTCCCATGTCCTGTCACTACAGTTCCTGACAAACAGTTCCTCTCCAGCTTTCCTGTAGCCCCTTTGTATTCTGGAACTTTATACCCTTTATACCCTTCATATTCACAACTTTATCTTCTCCAGGGTGAACAGCCACATCTTTCTCAGCCTGTCCCCATAGGGGACATAGAGTTCCAGTCCTCCTTGTCAGCTTCCTGGCCCTTCTCTGAACCTTCTCCAACAGTTCCATGTCATTCTTATGGACAATTCCTTCCTCACATGAAGCTTCCCTACCACACTAATCCACTGACCCATCATGGCTCTGCTCTGGCCCCAGACAAAATAGTTCTGACCCAGGGGAGCTCAGGCTTACACACCCTCCTCCCTGCTAACCCCTGCACCAAGTAACACATCTGAATCCCTGCCCAGGATCAGGGCAGCAACCAAGGATGAGCAACCTCTTCCCTATGGTCTTGGTTGAACCCTTGCATCTTCATTCTCCTAACCAATAAATCTATTTGTGGCCAGGAAATTGCCAGCTGTGATGTCCCCAAGCCTTGCCCACCCTTGACCCAAGACCCTGCTAAACCCTGCTCACCTGAGCCAAGCTGTGCTCATTTAAGCATCATCATCAAATGACACTTGCAAAGGCCTTCTTCCACCTAAAAAGGCACAGGTTCAGGGTACTTTGTCTTTAGATTCAGCAAGTTCTCTGCCTCAGAAATTCAGAAAGCTTAGGGAATTTCCTGTCAGTAGATACTTCTCACTTTCTAGTGACTTTTATCTAAATACTTCATATATAGACACCAACATCACTCTTTCTAAACTGTAACCACTGGTAGGACTTCTCCAGAACAGCAAAGATAAACTGCTCCCAAGTTAGGCACCCAAAGGAAAGCTTTAAAATCAAATGCTCTGTTGAATGTATTTATGGAAGGACTTAATTAAGCTCAGAAACACATGACTATTTATTTTTGCCATTTAAGGGATCCTTTTTTGTCAAGCTCCTCCAGGACAGTTCTCAGATCCGCAGCTCAGCAGCAAATGTTGCTACTTCTTTGTAATTCCTTCTTAGCTGTAATTCAAATTTTATCTGTTTTTTTTTTAAACACCCATTTTTATCTCTGGTTTTATCCATCCCCTAATAATATCCTTCTCCTATTAGCCTTTTTGAAAATTCTTGCAACAAATTCCACTTCTTTGGCCACTTTCATCCTTTGAAATCAGAATCACCTGCAGGTAATGCTCAGCTGTGGAGCTCCAGGGCTCCAAGACCAAGATTCCTTGGGAAGTGAGCCAACTCCCTCAATTCAGCTCCAAACTCCAGCTTCCCCCACCCTGCCCAACTCCTAGTGCTTGGAAACACCCAGAGATTACAAATGCTTCACTTGGCCTCGTGTGCTTCATAATTGAAGAAGCAGAAGTGCTTCTTAAGAAGTACAGCTGATAAAATATTAACTTGTGCTTTTTTAATAAAACGAAACAAAAGCATTCTAAATCATAGCAGCTTATAGATCCAAACTGTCCATCGCTTAGGAGCAGAGTGTGATTAAGAAGGATGAAAACTGCAAAATATTAAAGCTCTGCAGCAATTCAAATTCATGACAACACCTTCCCACAGCACAAGCCATGTTGCCTGATGCTCTACTGATTTGGTCTACTTGCTCATTGGCAAAATATGAATATTCTTCCTTGGTAATGCCATATCCCTCTTTTCCAAAGGGGAGGAAAGGTACAAAGCCCTTTTGATTAGCACACAGTAGCTCTTTCCCTAATTAGCAATGTTCTTTTACAGCACTGAGAAATGAGGACCTTTTGTTTACCATTAGTTGAGGTAAGTGTATCTTGCTTTTATTTGGGTTTAAGACTACTTTAAAGGAGTAGCTTTTCAGTTGCAGCATGGTTTGTCAAGATTACAATATTTGTGACTGCATAAAATACATAAGTAAAAAAAAAAAAAATTATGATTTGTAGAGTTTGTTATCAAGAGCTGAGACTTACATCTTTACAGAACTGCAAATACTGGCTTCCTAGCTGCTAGTTGATAATTTTGCTGGCAAGAGCATTTTGTTACGCTTTTCTTTCATCTCTACACCCTTTTGTCCAACTGCTGTCAGAACTAGCAAGAAAGTCAGCTCTAACTGTGGTTAAACTGTTGTAACAGCATTAGATGAACTGTGCTGATTCTTCATTAAAACACCCTTCGTTTGAAGCTACAACATAAGAGGCGATTCTTTTTGTTCAGAAGGAACTATCCGCATGCTCTGTGCCTGTAACACTTCACATTGATTACAAAAAATTTAACAATGCAATCACTAACATACCCCACTAATGAGAACTCATGAGAAACTGTTCGATGCAGAACCTTCTGCATCAGTCAACTCTGATCGATAAGAAAGCTATCAATTTTGAAATTTAGATTTAATGCATTTTCAAGAAGCTAATGAGAAAGGAGCAACTTAAAATAAATACCATCATTAAAACTGCAAACTGTTACAATGATATATTATAAACTTGTCCTAAATAAACCTAGTGCTTCAAAAATTTACCAGTGAATTCGTATTACAAAATATGTGAAAATACAATAGAATACCACAAAACAACGTCCTTTTTTCGGGTCAACAGTGACGCCAAGATGACTCAGCCTTAACTTTTAAAGTCGTTAATAGAACATATTGTAATATATAAGTTGCAATTTGGTTGAAATCTAGAGAACATCCCCACCAAAACTCAATCTTCTTCATTCCTCCTCTAAAACTAGTGCCAAACTTCCTGTCAAAGTTGGTATTTTCTCGAAGAGCTTTAAAATTTAGCCGTTACTAATTTTCTACTACTACATTTTGGCAGCAACTATTTATTGGTCTGTTATTGCAAAAAGTGCAATTTAACAATAAACCAGTCTGAAGGTCATTCTATGTCTTGAGGATACATACCATATATTTCTTTAAAAATAATCATACTTTTGTAAGCAATACTTTACAGTAGACACCTCAAATCTACCATAGATGTAAAACTTAAAACGAGAAAAATTTAATCTCTAAATCTTTATACACATATTTATATTCGAGTTTCTATATATATTATATATATACACAAGCACAAGAGTATATATAAAATATATATAATCAGATTCAAAAAAGAACAAAAACTGGGCACTGTACATAAAATCTTTTTAAAACTCAAACAATAGAAAAACTTTAAACATTAAACAATTTTAATAAAAGTTTCTGTACAATGCTAAGCAGTTTTATTTACATATAGAAAATGTAATAGGAGTAGTGTTTGAAATTACAGAACTCCTTAAAATTTCAATGGCAGGTAATCTGGAAAAAATAACAGCATTCCATTCACAAATATTTTCAAGCAATAAATATGTATTTATAAATAGTGTAAATTTACATCAAGATTAGAAACAAAAATCACAAATCTGAAGTTTATTCCTTAGTCTATGTGCAACCCATTTATCTTTGTGACTTGGCTGTTAATTGTTTTAAATTTTATTTAGGAACCAAAAGTGTAACCGTCATGGTTTCAAAACAAGACAGAAAAACATAAAAGCAGTAAAAAATTTGTATCACCTAACTCTTCACATTAAAAAAAAAAAAAAAAAAAAAAAAGAAAAGAAAGAAAAAAAAAGTTGCCCAAAGAAAGACTTAAAATTTCTAACTACCTTACAAAGAAATGACCAGCTAAGCTAGTACTTTTTCCAAGGGAAATTCTGAAGGGGGAAAAAATGGATGAAACCAACTCATCAGCCCAGAAACAGAGAAATACAAAAGAGGTGGTCTTCAAGTCAGTAGTCTGTATAATGTTGCCAGTTTTGTCAGATATATACAAAACATGGAATTATTTTTTTGAAGTACAGCTGGATGAGCTTTATTTGTTTTGAGTTCTGGAGTAGGAGGCAGTGCTCTCTCCTGTCCAGTTGGTTGACACTCCGCACTTGGAAGGTTGCATAGACACAGCTTTCAGCCAGCAGCCTTACGGGATAGCTACAAAAATCAGTGGTGCAGAACTGGGTCACTTCCTGAATATCAGAAAAGTTTTCATTTAATGTCCATGAAAAAATGTCAAGATGAGGAGGATGGCAATGGAGGAGCCTGAAAGAGAAAACATTAAATTACCTTTTCTACAAGGGTGCAAAACTCTGTGTTTAACCAAGACCTGCACAAACTGTAACCATGAGAGTTCAAAGTCACACACACTACTCTTTTTACACTTCAGGACTCTTTTGAGTGGATACTGGCATTTTTTTCCAACTTACTCCAACACAACGTGTATTTTATGAACACTGAATCAGGATTTTGCCTGCACTGCAGACTGGAGTGTGCTGTGGGGATGTCTGTGTTCATATGATGTGAGCAGCCAAAACAATCCCACTGTGGCAGCAAAGAGCTCCATGGGTCCTCAGTACAGATTTATCTTTATACACTCTAAAACAGGGATTCTCAACCTGTTTATGAACGGGGCGATGGTCCATTTGTGGCTCTCCAAAGCCCTTGTGGGCTTCACTTTCCCTCATCCCTTCTCCCTGAACAGTAACACACCCCCTGAGGTTAAGGTATCTGTGGAATGGGTCTCAAATTCTCTGACATGGGGACAAAGTGCCCCAAGAGTGAACTGAGGTGTCTTGCTCCTGCCTGCTGTCTAGAAGACACCTAACTGCTTCCAATACTGCACTTTGTAGCAGTACTGAGTCTTTGATGGCATTTCGTCCTCTTTTCCTGCCCATCAAGAAGCTGCTCACAGTCTTTTTAAAGACACTTTAGATCATACCAGGGTACCCAGCTATAGAACTCTAATGCTGGCTGATTCCTTGTGTTTGCTCCTGGTACTTTACCCCAAACAGAGTCTCTCTGCTTGGCCTATTGCACCTTTACCAGTAGAAACTATCTTTGTCCTGTGACTTACAACAAACCCTAACTCTCCTCCTACATCTGAGAGATGTCACTTCTAGGCTATGACTCTCCTCAGTCGAGTCTGTATCCCCTTTAAAAGCAATGAATGGCACACCAATTTTGTCCAATGTCCTTCATGTCAACAATGTCCTTCATTGTCAACAATGACCAATGTCCTTCAGGGCCCCAGCCTCAGGTTTTGGTGGGGGAAGGAGCTACTCACAGGTTGAGAACCCTTGTTCTAGGACAGCATCATCGCTGTTACCTATATAATGTATAAGCACAAAAAACAAAGTACCCCTCCCTCCCTCTCATCTCCATACAGAAACATTATTCCCCATTTCCACTCAACTGGATGAAGTATCTGAGAACAGGTGTTTATTTATATGCTTTTCTATAACAGATCATCACTTTGAAATTGCAGCATTTCACAGACTATAATGACAGTGACCTCCTAGAAGTGTGAACTGCAGTTCAAGCAGCCCAGGCTCTGTAGGACTAATGAAGAGAATTAAATTCAGAGGACATGGTCCCACACTGTCACCAGCCTCAACTGCTGAACCTTGAGGCCTTAATATCAGTGGGTCACAACTTGGCATGCTACCAACACAGGAAATATCTAAACACACATTTTCTGCAGCACCTGGAAATGAATCAAAAGGCACAGCCCTCAGTGGGCTGTCGTGTTAAATTCGACATGAAATTCCCATAACACTTAGTCCAATGTTTGTCTCCTTCAACAGAAAGCCAAGGCTTATATAAATACATCCAGCATCGCTTTCATCGTGGTTACAAAAAAGCCATCTTTGCCTGGAACAATGAAACCTGGGTGAAATGTTAGGACAGTTGTGCTGACACAGTTCAAAGCAGGAGGCTGCCATATATAGCACAGAGCTATAATGGCAAAGAGGCTTTTTGCTTTAAATTGAAATGCAAAGGAGGCCCCAAGCCAAGAGACAGAACTGTTTGAGAGCATCCACTTGCTAAGCAGAAGGACAGTGCTGATTTGGGAGGGGATGGGTGGGGAAGGGGAAGGAAGGGTCTGAGTGCATAGGATGCTCTGCTGCTATACTGACTTCATACCACAACCAATGTATTAGAGATGCTCTTGAACCTGGTGCTAGTTTCTCCAAGCTTCACTGTCCTGATTCTTCCCATCTCCATCTGATCCAGTTATGGTCTTCAGGTGATCTCTATTGGATTTTTAAAGCCACAACTTTATGAATTGTAACATCATACTTTTCCTGAAAACTCAGTGGTTATGTTCTGCAGTAAGTTACTGTAGTATTTCACACAATTCTGACTCTTCAGGTTTTGTTCTGCAAATATCACACACAACCCAAACCTCCATTTGAATCAGAAAGTCCACGGTACTCGTACAAGGGAGCACCAAGACAGTCTACAACTGCTTTACAAATTATGTATTTATGCACCCACGTATTAATTTGACTTACTAATGTAAATTGATCATAGACTTGCATCAAGTCCTCCATTTTGTACTGTTCTAGCACCACAAAGTTTTCCAGGTTCGTGCTTATCTTTCGTGCACAGTCTTGGCAATGTACAACATAGGTCTTTCGAGAATTGCTCTCACTAGTGACAAAAAGCAGATCAAAGACTTCCACCTATTAGACAGAAAACAGAAAGCCAAGCGTTACAATTTCATTTTAAAAAAAGTTAAAGCCACGAAAACTGTGTTTTCTTCAAAACTTACAACCTCACCGTGTGCATGCAAAGAGAAAAATTAGATTTGCTCAAGGAAAATCTATTCTCCTAAGGCTCAGGCAGAAAAGTGAAACAGTGTAAACCCACTAATATTACACTTAGAATGTCTGCATGAACAGCACCATGGGAAAGCTTCGGGTCAATATTGACAAAGCACGATTCATTTGCTGAATAGGGCTTACTCAGTAAGGTGGGGATTTAAAACAATTATACCTATTTTTCCTTTTTACTGTCTGCAAAAGAAGTTTGTTATTTATTTCCTTACTGCTGAGCCACATGCTCATCCCTGCCCAAGAGGCTCAGTCAGAGGATAACTAGAAACTGATTTTCAGGGTTAGGAAAACGTTATTTCCTTTTAAGCTTCATGAAAACTATTATCCAATACTTTAAAGCAACTATTAACAGGAAGTAGAATAAAAAATTTCATCAAAAAGGTATGTCCTGCAGAAAAAAAGGACTTAAATTCTCTCTCTTTTGAATGTGTCGTTGACTTCTGAAATGAAGACAGATACACCTTTAAAATGAAGCTCAGCAGCTCAAATTATATGCAGGAAGGGACAGCAACATTGTATAATAACTGAGAATTGAAAATCGACCTAGTGAAAAACAATGCTGTGGAAGTACTGTGGGAGAGCCTTCAGCAAAATACAGCCTTTGTCTAGAAAAACACCTGGATGGCTCTTTGAAGGCACTACTGCATCACACAGAACTGCTTACAGCACAGAGCAGATGCTGCGACTTAAAAGCAAAATTTAACCATCATCAACAACAAAAGACAGGGTACAATTTAAATAAATATTACAGGAGTAGATGAGCTCAACACATTTTTACTGACCTCACAAATGCTACAGTAATGAGCTGGCTCGTCCTTTGCTCGTCCATGCCAGACAATCTCCTTTCCTGCAGCAATCAGAGCTTCCCTCAGTGTCTGACACTGTTTGAGAGTTCTTAACAGGCAGTACCTGCAACCAAAATCAGTTGTGTGGTCAGTTCAACATTCAACTGCACAGCAAGACTCAAGGAGGCTTCAATTTCTTCCAGGACCCTGTACTTGGAGCTTGCTCTTCCTCTGGGATTTCAAAAACAGCTGCTGGACTCAGACTTAGGGAGAAGTCAGATCTTGTATTTAGGGACCTCTTTCCGGAGTGCCCCTTGCCCTGCAAACAGGCTGTACCTTTCATTTTTGACTGAAACACATGAATGCTCTTTTAAGCACAACAGAACAATGTGTTTTCAAAAGCAATCCATGTATTTTATTTTGAACCATAAATTTGTCAGCAAAAAGTTGGCTTGAACTGCCAAGTTCAACATAGCTGTTTACATTTTGTGTGACTATAGCCTAATCCAAAGAACTGTTTTAACATCCTAAAACCCCTGTTACTTCCTCAGCACTATTAAACTTTTTATCCCAAGTTTTCTGAAACCCCAGCTTCTGACAGGAATCACTTCACACACAGTGGAAACAGAATCTCTGAAAATGTATCCTCTCCAATGCAAAAGGAAAATGAACAGACAAGTTGGTATTAGAAAAAAACAGAATTAACACAAAAAAATTTCTAACACTTATTTTGTGAATGAAAAACTGTTCAAATGTCAAATTGAAATCCATAATTCCCTGTCATACCCTCTGTAAAGGCAAAAAAAAGTAAGTAACTTTATTGTCACAATTTTACGCAGTTCTCCTCCTTACAAGAAAATGTAACTTGTTTTCTAGCATTTTATGAGCTACATATGTTCTTCAAAAAAAGCTGGCAAAATAGGTCGCCAGATTTCTAAATTACAATGTTATTTACAATAATTTTAGCTCTCAGCTATCCTATTTATTTGAGCTGCAGCCTTTGCAGCCTTTAATTTTCTCCTCCACGGGGTGGTTACGTTACATGCTCATTAGATGCAGAAAGAAGATTGAAAAAAATTATAGGTAAAAACAAACATTGGACAGAAAACAAAGCGCTCAAGAGTTCTATCAACTGTTTTCAACTTGGTCCTTCTCCCATTTTAAAACCTTAAACATGTAATACATACATTCTGTATTTAAGAAAACCACATTTCTTTCATGTGTTTCCAAGTAGTTAATAGAATCTCGGGATTTTGAAATACTCTCCTCTTGTTTTGCACTCAGACTGTTCATCTTCACAAAAAACAATGGCTTCACTAACACCCTCACTGTAAGGATAACACAAAACTGAAACTGTGTTTCTCTATTAAATATCTTATTTTCATATACCAAATTTCAAGAAAATTACACAGCTCATTAAGCTGTAACTCCTTCAACACTTTTGAAGTCTGATGTGAATGGGAGTTATGATGTCACCAAACCATAGGTGACAGATTAAGTATTAATTCACTCAAGTGTTGGGTTCTTCTGACACTCAGTAACTTTGGAAAAGCATTCATTTATGCAATACAGCCTGATTTCAAATAACCTTAAAAGCTACCATTCCTCTCTTCTGCTGTTACCTGGGAAAGTCTTTGGGCATCCCAAAGAGCACCTGGAAGCACATCTGTACACCTGCCACCATTGCTCTCCACTCTGGACTTCCAAAAACTCTCTTGAAGTGTTATTTTCAAAGAGTTTTCTATTGTTGAAGTTGTGAAAAAAGAACTATCCAAAATGTAACCACTTATAACACTGCTGCAATGTTTGCCAGATTTGCAAACAAAGCAGGAAACAATAGCTTGAAGGTGAACTCCCCCTTCTTGGATAAAATTCAGGTCCTAGTAATGGCACTTGAAAACTGAAATGTTAACTATTTCATGTGTTTAAGGATAGGAGGAAGGATACAAACCATCACAGTGAAAATGCACCACAATTTCCTGAAGCTTGGGAAGCCTAAAGAAAGCCAGAAAGGTGCCTAGCAAAGTGAGTGTGCAAGTTCAGAGGGTCAGCTTTTAGCATTGCAGGCCTGTTTTTATTCTGGTTCAGCGAGAATTCAGCTGGAAGAAAATCTAGACCATCTCCCTCTCAAATTCTCTGCAGGCATGGTATAAAGATATGAGTAAATCATGTCCAGTCAAATTCAAATATTTAACAGAAGAGGATTTAAAAATGGACATAATCCTGATTTATTCTAGGAGGGCAGTGAGAAACCCGTTTGAATATTTAGATATTCAGTAAAACTTCTCAAAAGTGTGGAGACCATCCCAATGGCAATGCAGAACTGACCTCTCTGTACTTTCCAGTAATACATCTCCCCTGATACTGAGAAGTATTTTACCTAACTTCAGGATTTTGTGCAAAATATAATTTCTCTCATGTCATGTTCTTTTACATTTCTGAAACTATTTTTGTAACAGAACTTAGTATTTCAGTTACTTTGGAATTAATTTTTTAAGCCTTTATTACTACGTTCGCTCTACCTCTAAAATTCTTCTCTTCCTCAGATGCATTTGTAAAAGTCCTTCTGGCTTCCATCTAAGAGATTTGCAGGTAATTTTTCTCATCTTGAGGGCTGTCGTCCCTCAAGATTTAAAACTGCCAAGTTTTAAATCATTTTTTCTGCTGTGTTCCTGCTCACAATTCTACTGTTAAAATCAAATCTTTAAAAAACATCTCATGAGAAAGTTTCAGGTTTTGCTCTTTGACTTTCATCTAGCAAGACAGCACTGAACTGCACATTAACTGAAAATACAACGAGGCATCAGATTTCTTCCAAAAGCAAAGTTTCCTTCTATTACTTTTTCCCTTCTGCTGCTCCAGTTCTTTTCATCACTAATCTGGTTCCAAATATTTGTATCTATGCACAAATTTTAGTTTATTGCCTCTGCAGTGGTTACTCTCACACAACCCACCAAGACATATTTGTATTTATCTTTCAAATTAAATTAGAAGCGACTTTTCATCGTTTTCCAAGAGGTAATCTTTTGTACTATGCTGACACCTAAGAAGCCCCAGAGAGAGAAGTCAAAACCTAAACACATTATGTATCTTTGACGTGCAATTTTAGACAGACCTGTGCTTGCCAAAAAGATGACAGCTGTGTCACTTATTTTTATTTCCTCATGACAAATGAAGCTAGCTATCCAAGATGAAATTCAACCAGCTCTATCAAAAACGACTATTTTTTCAAGCATTTTCATACACATGCACACACTCGCACACATGTAACACACCAATGTCTCCGTGTTGTACAAAAGAAAATCCAGGTGCTGTGGCTAAATGTGAACTGCCAGCCAGTTTTTCCTGCACTCCATAGGAAAATTATGCAACTGCTTTCCTGTCTTAAGGAAATTCATGAAGGTTTCTGCATTTCCAGTATGTTTACAAAGCCAAGGTCAGACACCAGGCTAAGGTGATACTGATTTCTAGGAACTGCTATTCATTAACTTTTTGTCGTGGTCACTCCTGTAGTTATCTCAGGCTGCTGCTGCTGGGCTTTACAAACCAGAGCTGATCATCCCTTCTTTTTCCCCTCTGCACATTCAGCAGGAACTTAAAATTCAGCTGAAAACCTGGATGGAGGGGGGCTTCATCCAGGTAAACAGGGAATGGTTTCAGTAGACTGGAAAAAGCAACTCCATACATGACCAAAATTTCTATCTGCTCCTCAGAAGCTCTGTTTATTTGTAATGTAAACCTAAAATTCAGGTCTCTTGCTAGAAAAAGCTGAGCTGCTGTCAGACAGCAAGATAATAGCAAACTACCATTTTGTTCTCTGTGCTTCTTCATAACATTTTAAGCAGTTCTCTTGGAGAAGGATGCTGTGCTCAGTCACGTTTTTCTCCTTTTAAACCCACACCATGGCAAATGCAAAATAAAAGTGGCCAAAATATCAAAATCATATTTTGTCAAGAACATTCCAGAACTGCTTTGAGCTTTACAGTAGATGTCTGCTGGGCTTTATATGTATTTCATATAAATAAAGATAAAAGTGAAGCTTGTGGATTTGGTATTTTTAAATGGACTTTTTGGCTTCCTCTCTCCCACGCTCTCCTGCATTTTCCCCTGTTTCTCATTTCTAACTATTCAGTTTCTCTTCTCCCTTTTATGAGAGCTGGCATTAGGAATATGAGCACTAATTGTTTAATTGAAGGGGCAGGACTGCCAGACCTTCAGCAAATACTTTCTTTACCCTAAATACCAGTTCCTAGATTTTAAGAAAGCACTCACACACAAATGCTACCCTATAATCAAGCTTTAGAGTGACTATAAACCTCCCCGTTGTCAACTTCCAATGTTCTCAGCTCTTACAAATTTAACATTTCCCCAATGCCACCATTCTGCAACAGATGTTCAATCCTAAATTAAATTCCTACTGTAAAAAGGTGTCGCACTCAGATGTCACCAATAAATCCTACTGGGGGAAAAAAAGACACTCTTTTTCTTTGCCCTTTTTTTCACAAGTTAACTCACTAATTTTTTTTTTTTTTTAAAGCCCACTTCAAGGCAAATAATAAAAGGGTTCAATGCTTGTTGATCCAGTATGTTGGTAAGACTAAGAAGGGCTCAGAAGTGCTTTGGTAAACTCAGGCAATGCAAAGTGCTGCTACCAGAGGATTCTCATGATGAGTAATATGCTTCGGAATTAATTCCCCCACTTTCTTTAAGACAAACCTATGTTATATGCTGAAATGTTCATTCATTCCTCAACCTCAGTATAGCGCTGCAATATGATTTACATTTGCTTGAAGTTGCACTCTATAAAGAAAATCACTACAGATATTTGAAGCCTGGAATATTCCTGCATTTTGGAATATGAGTATGAGAAATGTCACTAAACTCAATTATCATTTTACACATCAATCAATTCATTGTTCAGAGGAGCAAAGGGAAGGAGGCTCTCAAATTCCTACTTGCCTTTATTTAAAAGATTCATACTGGATCTGCAAATGACAGCATGAGAACACTAACTACAGGTTCTAGAAATATAAAGTCAAGTTCAACTATGCTGTAAAAGTGACTAAATATTCTAATTCTAATATTTGGGCTGATTACCTAATTTTCTTATTTCTGATGGTATGTACTCCAAACAGCTGCTGTGATCAAAGTCAACTCTTCCTGTAAATTGCTGCATTAAGTCCAAGTCATATTTAACTAAGAAGTTACCTAGATGATTCTAAAGCTATGCTACTATAACATCACATAATAAAATGAAGGTGTGTTTGGAAAACAGAATCTAAAGTAATTTCGGTTTGCTTCCCAGAAACAGCAAAGTCTCACAGAGAAGTATTTATAAATCAACTACCGGTTTGTGTGTGAAGAGGAAAAGGGTACAGTAAATGTTCAAATAAATAAAACTTACTTTATCATTTCGAAAAGCTTTGGATCCGAGACCTTGATATTCCGAGCCATGTTCCATGAAAGGTGAACCATGGGCACTATGGACTTCACACTCTGCAGCTTATTCCACTCGTACCGTTCCACTGCCAGCTTGTACTGACAGGCTGCACAAACAGGTACACAGGCAATTAGTCAGCTTAAGGAACAATTATCAGCCAGGATCATTTGGTTACAGTAATAATTTAGATCTTTTACAGCTAAGCTTCATTCACAATGAGCCATTCATTCCAACTGTACTTTCATTCTTTAAGATGTCTTTTCAAAATTCTATTTATGACGCTGAAAGAACACACAATACCACAGCAGCAACAAATACCTGTGAAAACAAGTTACTGACAAGTGTTCCATTTCTTCAACAGGAAGCAGTACTTAAAAAATGGTTAATTAGTAGATTTTCAAATATCCCAGATTAAAATATAAGTCTAGATTTGAAATGTCTGCATCTCACTCTATTCACAATTTCTCATAATTTTACACTGCCATGGTATATAATCTCTTCTTGAGAGAAGAAGTGAGTCAGACTTTTTCATTAAGCAGCCTACTCACTCCACCCTTCTTTTAAAAATGTTTCACAAAATTTACTGTGACTGAACATGAGAGGTTTATCAGTCAATCATAAAATCCCAGAGATATACTATTTATTGCACCATATAAAGACATACTTTAAACTACTTGAGGAAACAGAAGTTTTTTGGAAGTATATTCTCTTCAAATGCTTGGCAGACTTGTTTTAGCTGAGGAATTTCCTTCCACACTCACAGATAAAAATCCTTCCAAGACCATGGCTCAAAACTGAAGACTTCTAGAGCAGTAAGTCTGAGAAACCTAATATTCCATTATGAACTAAATTTTACAACTGTTTCCATATCCTGGTGCTTTCACCAAGGAGCTATTAGGTATCCACTGTCCCACCACAATTAGAGACTGCTCCTCAAATTTGTAGCAAAGCCGTAGTGCAGTTTGCTGGGCAGAACAAATTTTGGGAGCAAAAGTTAAGAAATGGCCTAAGAAGTCAGAATATGAATATATATACACATTTCATTTTTACAAGCCCATTCAAAGCACGAGTGCCAACACTGCATTCTTGCTGCTTTCTCTTCCTCTTACAATGGAATTATTTAAAGCTTCAACACGTCATATTTTAAAAATACAGCACACTGGGATTTTTTCATCCAGTAAAGCATGGCAAATTAGTAAGAACTAGCAGGTTTTGTGCCATATGCAGTGGAGTGTTAGCTAATTGCCTATTTCAGCACAGGCGCTGCTCACACATACCTGTGAGAGGGCCAACATTCCACGCGATGTTGTTGCACCAACCAATAGCCTGAACCCAATGAACAGTGCCAGCATTTATCCACACCAAATCCCCTGGTCTTTGAATGAATCTATAAACTGGGACATTGGCTTCATACAAATCTTCCAAGTTTGGCCACCAAGATCCCATTAAGAAATTCATATTGTTCCTGAAACGAGAGGAAAAATAAAGTCTTCAGCATTTACCAATGGACATATTAATGGCAGATACTTCAATGCAATCACCTGTAAAAAGTGACCATCACTATGTATGTTTTCTGCAGATGAGTGATCCACAAAGAACAGTCAAAAGGAAAGAGTAATGTATAAAATTCCTGATTGTAATTCCACATTTCACATCCTGCAATACATTAGAACACCTACCCATCCAGCTGCCCATGTAAAGTCGGTTTATAGTTTCCAGTTAAGTTCTATTTTCCTTTAAGTTTCCCAGTATTTTACTGATGCTGAGGCAGACAAACCCTTGGTCAGCTCTAGTGTGGCACTGGTGCCCAATGCTGCATTCTTCATCACTGACTGATCTGTACAGAGCACTCCAGCTCCTAAGGATGTTTTCTGGTCTGAACAGGTCACACTGTCTGTATATGCATGTGAAGCTTATCCACACTACAAGCAACTTCCTGGCAACATTTGAACTGTGATCCACAGGTCTGTGCTCTCACCCAAGAACTGCTGACCCTCCTGAGCAGCATGGAAAAATACCTCCATATGGATTCCTAACTATGAACTCTTCCATTAGGGTTATGCCAAATCTACGCTCCTCTCCCATCCTTATCGCAGTATTATACTGCTTTTATACTGCACCATGAGAGATTATTTGTATGCAGTTTCCAAAGACAATTAAATGCCTCTGCAGAGGCACTGCAGACATTTTGTGAGGTTACCAAGCTCTCAATTTCTCTGTCACCCTCAGAAGGACAGTGACATGTGAGTAAAAAGGCCTGTTGTGCCAGAGCCACTGCAATTCCATCAGTGGAAATTACGTTTTTGAGATGGCTTATCTTTGTAAGGGTGGATGAAATAAGAACAGCTGTCAGTAGATAGGCAGAAAATACAGAGACAGATGAATTTGCAGAGCTCTGGAAAAGTTCTGAAGTCAAGAGCTTAATCCAGTTTCAACTGGGTAAGAAAAACCTTCTCCCATAAAATCAACCTCAGGGGCTGCTGCTTGAATAGTGGCATGATTGGGGGACACAACTGATGCTCCCTTTTTTTTTTTTTTGTGTGTGCATGTATTACTCAGTTTGTTTTTAAAGTAACCACTCTACACAAAGCCCAGCAAAGAAATCCTAATCTAAAAGCTGGCTGAGTAGTTCCCCAATGCTCAGGGTACCTCAGCTTTTCCAGGGAGTTACAAATATGTACATCTAAGCAAAGCCTGACATGATGCCTCCTGGGGTCTGAGCAAATTAAGCTTTCACTCTAAATGCAACAAGAAAACATGGCAAAATACCAATGACTCTGTATTTGCTTCTGACAAGAGAATTCTGCTATTTTTTTTTTTTTTTGTCACAGGCAATCCAAGTTTCTGTACATTGTACAAATGTGGTATTTTCTATGAACTCTAGATTTTCCATTTTGACCTACTTTAAAAAACTTTTCTGACTACACAAAAAATCCATAAAATAATGTCCCCTTAGAACACCCTTAGTAATCTCCCCCCACCCAGGTCTGAAAAGGGCACAAAAAATTTGATGAAAGACAAAAAGAGCACATCCAGCTTACTTTTCACAGAAGTCATTCATGACACCCCAATAGCTTTCAGGGACAACAAACCATTCACAGTCACCTGGACCAATATTTATATTTACTGAGCAAAAGTTGTTATTTTCTTGATGACCTGAAATTTAAGAGAAAAGCAAACACACTTTAGGTAAGGCCTTTCTATCAAAACAACACCATGAAAATGCAAAGATACAATTACTAAAAAAATACTCCAGTTTAAGAATTTTTATATATTTTATATGACGCTTCAATACACTATTTAGGTGCTTCACACAGGTAAGCCACCAGTGACATGACAACTCTGCTTTTGTTAGATTATGGAAAACAGGAAGTTTTAACTACAAATCTTGTGAATCTGACCAATATTCAGCACTTCCCTTCCTGTAGAAATAAATACTTCAAAAGCTCAGATTTTGTGTTTCATGGTATCTCCTGACAGTTCTGGTCAGGTGCAAAACTTCATGACTTCAGGCACTGAACAGACAAAGAGTATGAAAATCTCTCCAAAAGAGCTTTCAAAACCCACGTAGAAATACCCAGTATTTTATCTTCTTTTGATGCAGAAAAACTGAGCCATAATCCCTGATGGAATTTTTGGAAGTTGTACTTCAGACCCTGAAATTTAGTCCAGATTCCTCAAGTCCCAGTCCAGGGCCCCAACCCAGCATGATTCATCATGGAAGGCTGAGTCCTATTCTCAGACAGTAAAGAATATAAAAAAGTGAAATTTACTGATTTCTAGGATTGCACAAGACCCACTTGGGAAGCCTCTAGAAACTTCCAAGGTATGTAAAATACAAATACTGTCCACATAGGTAAACCCAACTTTTTCTCCTTAAAGAATCCAGTATTGCATGCAAGAGGTCAGCAGGGCAATTCTCTAGCACTGCAGAAATCCTGAAATTTCCACTACAAGCACTTTGTACATGCAGAGATCAGTTAAGGAAGAAATATAAAAACACTGAATATGCAGATTTATCTTGTTTAGGCATGCTGTAAGATACAGGCAATCTGCAGTGCAGTTAAATCCAACATCCCATAGTAGAAACTTTTCATTTCTTCATGCACATGATACTCACCTGGTGTCCTGCTTCCTGGCACCTTCATGTAGAGCTGCACTGTGTTCATGCCCAGGATGGTATGACCAACATGGCTTAGAAGATTTCCTGCTGATACCACACGTACAAAAGCAGGAAGTTTTGTCAGTTCATGGAGTTGCAACTTCCACCTGCAGCAAAATAGCAAATTGACAAACTGTGAATCCCTGGAACTCTTAGAAGAGTTTGGGAGACATAGACATTTTCAAAAAATTGTTAGCACAGGTTATCTGTGTCACTCTTTCAATTTTAAAATATTTCCAAATACAAACACAAATCTGACAGGCTAGTTGAGGGGAAACATAATTTTGTAGCCAAAGCTGAAACTTTGATTTGGAGATCAGGAGATTTGGCATCTATCTGGGATCCTACAAGAATTATTTCAAGTATCAAAATCCAGTTCCCTATGAGCCTCAGGTTAGTTATGCTTAGGTTCATTTGAAGTCTCTCTCCCAATGGCTTGTTCATTAGCAACTAGTTTGTATCTACAGATGGAATTTCCTTCCAAAAAAAGTGCCATCAATAGCTAAAATTTTTTAACAACCTCTAATCACATCCACAGATGCAGACTGATCTTCCAGTGACTCTGCCACAAAAAATATCATCACCTTAAGTGATCCCTACTGCCCAAACACCATAAACTTCTCCTCTTATGACTGAAGCAGACCAGAATTTTTGTACTGCAGCTGGTGGGACTGACAGCCTAGATATACTGGATCTTTGATGGAAACATGTATTAATTAGAGATGGAACCAAATAATTATTACTAGACAATAAAAACATGCTTTCAGAGTATTTCTAGTATTTTCTAAGCTGCCTTCATCTACTCACAGAAGGATATATAGTTTAAATAATACTCAAATTTTTTTTTGAGGCTCTTGAGAGGTATCATGGCTTACTCACAGGTAAGCACTGGTCTGGTCTTTGCTATGTATTTTGAACCCTGTTATTGGATAAAGAAGCAAGAGTTATGAAGCAAGAAGCAAGACTCATGAAAAGATGGAAATAGATGACAGCATGAATGAAAGAAAAAAGAGCCACAAATAATAAAAAATTCAAAAAACAAAAATTTAGACAAACAAAACAGAAAAAAAGAACTTTAATCATTACAATTTCTATGCAAAGACTAAAACCCTGGTATTGTCAGAAATAATAAAGCAGTAAGTGAACAATTTAAAGCCTCACAATGAAACAAAGGGAATGGATTAGAAGGAGAACTAGAAAAAATGGTTTCTGATGTATGTTTAAACTCATTTCTGGAAAAACAAAAATCCTGGAAAGAAATGTTTGAAAAGATATTTTAGCATAAGAAGGACTCGTAACAACAGCTTGAAGACCAAAGATAATCACTTCATTGTGGAAATGGGCTGTGCAACTGGAATTTATCAACAGACTGACTGATGTCTGAGAATTCTGCACTGGATTTCCAGAAGGATTATCATCCTGCAGAATACCACTGTGAGCAGGAGAAACTGTAACCAACTTACTTCTTGTCATCTGACAGGTCAATGTTGGTCCCAAACTTGATTGTTTTAAAAGGTCCTCTTCTCCTCCTCCCAGAGCTGCAAATGTAAAAAATGTGACAGGCAAATGTGAAAATGGGAATGATGTAAAATAGCACACATCAACTACAGAATTAATAGTTATACCACACTTACTTATCAGAAGATGTGGATTCATTATCTGAGTGGTCCTTGTGGTGACTCTTCTTCTCATTTTCCTCCTATAAAATGTGATTTTGAAATGTTTTTACATATAATATATACAAACACATAAAAAAGCATATAAAATATATAGGTATGAAGTAAAAACAAAGGCATAGGCATAAGTACATTTGTTACAAGATACTGACACAATCTTTGAAAAATCCATGTCTAAAATTTTATGTAAACATTTCTTCATTGTGAAGAAAATAAAAGTAAAAATACGTTAAAAAGAAATTCTTCAAGGTTGCAGATTTCATGACACTCAGGCAGGACAACAGAAAATGTCTACACTGTAAACCCTGCTGCTGGCCTGCATTCAAGTAGGAAATGAGTATGTTGATTTGCTTCATTATAAGACTGACCTGGAATCCAGTATTAAGGAATTCTGTTAACTACTTCAGATAAAAACATCTACCTCCCTTCAAAGTCAACCAGGTATCCTGATAGGAAAACTAGGATGACTAATATTTATAAAACTAATTTTATAAAATCCATTATATAAAATCTTCTGAATTTTTCATAGCCATATGCTATTTTAGCACTAGCACTAGCTGGGACCATGACTAGTGGAAAAAATCCAACCAATATTAAATGATGCAATTTGATCTTTTTAGCAGACTGTGCTCAAAAACCCTATTCTAAAGACTTCTATTTTGGCAAGTATATGGACACAGAAGGAAAGAGACAAAAAGGAAGAAGGATCTGTCTGGAGTCTATCCAAAGATCTCTGGGTTTGAATGGGATTGTTGTTAAATCTCAAAGTGCCCTGTGTACCTGAGAAAGTCTTATTCATCCTTTGAAGGAAGGACAAAGAGAAACAAAAAGGGACCTAGTGATGATGGATTTATCAAATGCTGCAAGACATGTTAGAAAAGCAATGTAATGGCTGCTAGAGGAATAAAGAAAAAAGATCACTTAGGGCAAGCCAAGAGAACTGTGGCTATAGAAAGAAGAAATAAAGCTTTCATTTGAACACTGAAAAGTCACCTAAGGACAGGTCAGAGCAGTGCTAGGCAAAGGACACATGTGCAGTGTCTTTCTAATTTCCAGGGGAAAAATGAAAATCGTCACCCTTAAAAATCATTTTATGTATTGCATTTTTATCACCAGTTTGCACAGTGAAGAAAAAAAAATCACAAAACCCTGCAGGACACATTGTGGTGCAAATCCAAAGCTGAGGCTTTCAGTGGTATGTGATCAATTATGTACTTTTTAAACACAGGTCTATAGATAGATATATACAGATATATAGATACAATGTTCTAGTGATGTAATGCTCTCCAGCCCCTCTGGAACGACATACAAGAATACAACACTGGCACCACTGCTCAAGGGGCACCAGAAAACTTCAGCCAATGTCCCAATTAAGTTTATTAAAACTGCAGAGGAACAAAAATCTCAAGTTCTTGAAGATTTCTGTGCCCCCCACCCCTCTTCCCTATGGTATTCCTGTTTCTTCTCTTTATCCTGTACCAGCTCAAAGCCTGATGGCTAGGATTGCCTTCTGTCTTCTTCAACTACCAACCAATTTCTTTGTTTCTAATCCTTTCCTCTAATGCACAAAATTTAAATTTTTAATTTCTCTTTCCTTTCTTACTGAAATGATTCCTGTTTCTGTGTAAAGGCAGTGAAAACTATAGTAGTCAATTCCCCACACTGACATTTTCCTTATTTTCTAACAAACAACTGGTCAAAATTATCTTCTTGTCTTAGTTCTACCTTAGCCCAATCTTTTTTTTAACACCAGGTAAAATAAACCTCCAAGGAGTGCCCATAGCCACTTTTAAGAAAGTGCTCCCTACTTCAGTAAAAAATATTAAAAAGTAATACCAATAACATCACATTTCACAGAATCCCAGGGTAACAGAATAGCTAGGGTTGGAAGACACCTCTGGAGATCATGGAATCCAACCCCCCTGCCAAGGCAGGAAGGGGAAATATTATTTCTAATGCTTCACTCTGTCACATAAGTCTAGAATTCTAAACTTAATATGAACTGTTATGTTTGGAAGCCAACAAAAGACAAGTATTCGTGTAAACTTCTAGTAAGCCACAATCAAATTAATTCAGGATAGTATGAAGAATACTGATTTCAAAGAAATCTGTATCTTCAAAATATGTGTGAAATTAGAAGCAATCCAAATTTTGAAAAAGCCTTCAGTTCTAAATATTTTAAATGAATTTTGACATTATAATATGAAAGCTTAAACTAATAGACTTTTAAAGCAAAAGCCCTGAGTTTTACTTTATTAAACTTAAGTTTACACTAAGCATTTGGGATGAACAATATACTATTTGACCCTCTATTCAAAACCGATTTTGAGAATTTATCTTTGCTCTCCATGGTAATGGAAATGTCTCTTTTTCCTCAGCAGTTTCCACTTTTTCCAATAGCCATTATTAACTGGCTCCAGAGTCAGTATGCAATCTGTGAATTATAACTTGACCAGCAGCAATTAACTTACCCTTAAAGACTCCTGGAATGAGGAGGCCTGGTACTGTGCATATTTAGCAATTGTTGTGTGAGATCTACTGCTTTCACAACGCCAGATTTTCTTTGTTCCAGTGGGGTCCCAGTTCTCATCTGCTGGCTGCAGTAGTTGTGTCCTTACTTCTACTATGTGTTCATTATTCGCTTCTACCAATGTCTTAGTAGAGAAGAGTCCTAGGTCTAATTAAATTAAGAAATGTAGGTTAAAATATAATGAAAAAAAAATCAGTAAAATGCCTGTAGTCATCAAAAGGTTTACTCTAAAATTATTTTTACCCCTTTAGTCTTCACGACGCTGCCCATCTGCACATTAATTTTTGACACCCAAAAACTTTCCTCCACACATCCAGCAGAAAATCAGAAAAAACTGGACAGCTATGGACTATATTAAACATTTTACATTTGATTACACTGGGTAATTAAATCTGCAAACAATGTTCAAATCTATGACCAAGAAAGTATTTTTAAACCAGAGTTTTCTGAACACACTTCTATCGTATAATACATTTCCTACTAGCAGTGAGAGTTTATCTATCTACAGACTTCAAGATGTTGCACACAGTCAAGTTACAGATCATTAGATCTAAACACAAAGACATGCATACAGTTTTTATAGGAAAATGTTTAGCTGTAAACTTTCACATCCACAGCTCAGCTCCTCTCTGTGCTCAACAAAATCTGCTGTATTTGTGGTGAGGTTTTTTTTGACACAATCAAGGTTAGAAACAACAGCAAAGTGAGAAATGACAAATTACCCTAATGCCTTGGAATATACAGGTAATACAGTATTAGAGAAATAAAATATCCACTTTTAAGAACGGAGAGACTTCTTTCAAAAAAACATCTCTTTCCCCAAAGTAAAAAAAAAAGAGAAAAAAAAAAAAGTAATTTTACCTAATTTAAGCGCTCCAGCAAGGCCACGTATTACAGTAACAGGGTTGTTTGGATTTGTACAAAATTGATGTAAAGGTGGAAAGAAAGCATCTCGTTTATTTTCCAACTGCAAAATTATAATGGAATATTAGATGTCAGATCAATCTAGATTCTTTATTTGTAATATAAGAAAGAATAGTACAGAAAAAAGAGAAGTAACAGAAAGAAAACAGGAATTTCCTCCATTTCCCTGCACTGTAGGGAATGAACAGCTACACCATAAAATTCTTTCTATGGTAAAGGCTGGGTTCACTGCTGAAATTAATTTGTTACTGTAATTTGTTTCCTGGCATGAATTATTCCCAGGTTGCTTCAGCTTTGCAACTCAGGTTTCCTGAACTTAATTTCTTTATCTGACAGTAGCCTTGTACATTCCCTAAATCTACAGAATTCTCTGAAGAGCAGTACGGTTTCTTTTCAGAAGTAAAAAAGCGCTAATTTTACAGACAATGTATACAAGAAACAGTGTAATTAAAAGACTACTCTCATGGTATAGCTCATGTTAACCAGAAAGGTTGATTTGATTTTCTTATGCTTCTCTGCACCTGTAACCTCAATTTTATGCTACAGTCTCCCTCCTGATTTTTTTTTAATTGCTAAGAATCTTTTAGAATGCTGAAGAGATTTCTTGCAATAAACAAAACACAACACAGAGCTCCCAAAGAGTGGCACATCCACACAGTCTGTGGCAGCACAGTGACTTTCCAGCTTTGTGAGCACCCAACAAAGCTGGGATGGACTTTTATTAAGGCACATGAGTTGAGGTGCAGTGCCTGGAAAACAGCTGGAAGAACTACTGCATCCCAGCTCTCACTCAGCCTCCTTGGGCACAACGAGACCCAAGTGCCTCTCCTGGTCCCCAAACTGAGGTGACCAAAGCCAACTTGAGCTTTTCCCACTGCAATTTTCTCTTCTGTATTTCGGAAGTGGATATCCTGTCATTTATTCTCCTATTACTACGGAAGTTAGCTCAATAAAGCTATTATGAAACTTCGTTTTCAGAACAGAAGTTTCAATGCTTGCGTAAGAAAATACTACTCAACTAAACTCTGCCTTTTCCTGGTGACATTTTGTTCTTAACATCACCTCAACTTTTATTCATTTTTCTTCACTATGTTTTGAAGCAGATTGTTACGAGAGTTTAGTTTAATTACTTGCTTATTTATACATAAGCTGTCACTTGCAAAAAACTGTACACACATTTTTGAAATACTGTGCATTGTATCTAATGAACTGTTTTGCTTATTCTGCCAACAATTTGAGTATTAAAAATAAAAAATCTGAAGTATTTTTCATTTTGTTTACTGAAGTTCTTAATTTACAAGTACTTTAAGAGTCAAACTATGTCTCAAAAGTTTCTTTAAGGTTAGCATTTCTCCATGCTTATATACCAGTTTGGAGAACACTGTAATTAGAACTCAGCGATCAACAGTGCAGCTTTAAAATAATTACATTATGTAATTCAGATAGCCAAACAATTGCAAAAGACATGCAGCAATGTACTTCTGCCACTAGATTTACTTACATAAATACTAGGTGTAGGTGGATTCAGCTTGTCCTTTGGCAAGGGAGGGTACGGTGGAGGCGGTGGTCGTGGAGGTGGGCATTTATCCAATAGAATACTACTGTTAGATAAGCCATTTTTACCCAGATTCCTAAAAGGAAAGAAGAGCTGTCTCTGTCAATACTTGACAAATAAAATAAATGCATATCAGTGTAATCTCTTATGCAAAATAATGTTGTATAAGGAGAAACCATAATTTAAGATGCAAATAAAGCTCTTATGTTTTAATCAAGAATTTTCCATGTATAATTCGATATTATTCAAGCTTATTGCCATTTTGCCTGCTGAATCTGCAACATCACCACTATTAGTTAAGAATACAGCCATTTTAAATACAAGCAAGCATGACACATTTGACAAAATTTAACAGGAAAAGAAGGTCTCAACTGGAAATGGAGAAGAACCTTAGCAGGTGGATGATCTTTCCACAGGAGATGAGGTAGCAGAGCAGAAGCCAGAAAATGACAATCCCTCAGCCAAAAAACTGCTGAGTCACAAAACCCAACTACAGCTACACTACAGACATTGAACTGAACCACACCTACCCCTTCCTGAATAAAACATTTCAAAGCAGAAGGAGCCCCTGCATAATCCATTTTCTGGAGCAACAAGGGAGAGGTCCTAGCCCCAGTCAGGTGCTGTGTCAATGCCCCTGTATGAGTCCGGTGAGATCCTCACTGCCTGGATTTGCAGCCTCTCCCTGAGATCTCCAGCTGTGCAGGACCCATTGTACGTGCAACTTTTCCTATAATGCATGCCCTGAAAAGTCTCCATTCTGAGCTTATCCTACAGCCAATACACAGGCACCATCACTTGGAAAGTACTGACAAAAGCATCCCATACATTCCTGCTAAAAACAACTCAATTACTTCAAAATTCTTCCAACTAAACACTACTCAAATCCTTCTTTCAACCTCATGTGATTTACTGTTGTTACATGCCACAAACCAGGATGTTTCTAATATATATTTTAGTCATATATCTTTGTAAAACTCACTGGTTACTACGAAGTTTTTCTGATAACAACAGTCTTCAGCAGAAAACACAGCTGACTTATATTAGATGAAAGTCCCAGCAATAGAGCTTGTTTCTAGGACTGAGAAACATGGTAGAGCCAGTACTGGCTCATGAGATGACAGCTTCAAATCAAGCTACCAGAACCCATAAAATGGACTCAGGGATTGAGATCAGACCAGACAGACTGACATGACAAACACTCTAAAGAAAATGAGCAAACATCTCACACATCCCAAAGTACACCTGTCAAAGTACCAAACAGCTTATTCCTTGTGCTAGGTGAGTCCAATGCCAGAATTTCACTTCCAAGGAAGTGAAAGAGTGATGCAGAAGCTTTGGTTAGGCATCATCCACCTTGGCAAAAAAATCACTAGCCAGTGCTTAATGTCTGATGTTGACTTTATTGTCCCCACAATACACAAAAAAATAAAACCCAACAAAGCAAACAGCAAAAAAAAAAAAAAAAAAAGAACCCAAAAGTAACAGGCAATATAAAACCATCACCACACAGAAATTTATTGACCACAACTGCATGAACCTGAGATTCAGACCATTTACGCAAAGTGAAACTGGAATCTGAACAGCAGACATCAGACGTTACTATAACCTCTGCATTACCAAACTGAAGAATGAAACCAAGAAAAACAAATGCGTAGTATTAAAAATAAAAGAGAACTTTGACAAAATTCAGTCTGCATTGATAAACAGTTCAAGGAAAATGAGAAAAGGTGAACTTGAAGAAAAAGGGACATTGCTCAGAACTAGTGTGACTGGAGCTGCTGCAGTCACAGCAAGGTCATCACAGTGAAAGCTCAGGAGAGGAGAAACTTCTGTACACTTAAGAGAAACTACAGGTCTGAAAAGGGAGAGGAAAAAGGGAAGAAATGGTAAGGAAAAAAAGATCAAATGAACAAAGATATCTCATAAACCCAGCAATTGAAGCTGATATTACCAATTGCATGCTGTAATTTCCTATTAAGCTACTAAAACTCTATGTGGAAATTTTAAGACAGGAAAATGGACAAAGAAAAGCTACGCTGAGATAGCAAAACATTCATAATTTAAGTGGCACAGGAAACAGATGGGCAGAATATTTAAAGTTGTCTTTAACAGACCAGCTTCATTCTATCATCTCTTTTTTCCTACCATTTTTTTTAAACTATGAATCAGAGTATCTTACTATTAATAACAAGGCAAGAGAGCTATTAAAGAATAATTCTGTAATTGTTAAGTGTGCCAAACAGAGCAGTAGAAATCATAAAAAACACTACAGAAGTACTAAAAATATTTGCTACCACAGTGTGAGTATCCACTGCCAGCATCTCCACGTCTGGAAATACAGAATTACGGTCCGCGCAAGGAAAGCGAAAGATCTTTTTTGACCACAGCAACTGTGTTGAAAATCTCACTTTCAAGAGCACAGGTTTTGTGGGAGGATTTCATAGTGGCTGAAAGGGGCAACAAATGCACTGCTCAAGACAAACCAAACCGGATTTATGCCCCCAAAAGAAACTGGATCATCAGTCACCTACAACACTGTGATGAATGAATGAAGAGAAGGACATGTTTCACTCATTTCAATGAATGAATGGTCATCAGATCCAACCTATGACCAATCACCGCCTTGACAACCAGACCAGGGCACTGAGTGCCATGTCCAGTCCTTCCTTAAAACACCTCCAGGCATGCTGACTCCATCACCTCCCTGGGGAGCACATTCCAAAGTCTTATCACCCCTTCTGTGAAAAAATTCCTCCTAATTTCCAACCTAAACCTCCCCTGGTGCAGTTTAAGACTATGTCCTCTGCTCCTGTTGCTTGGGATTATTTCATGTAATCATGGGATCTCCTGAATCATCAATCATCACATTCATTAAAACACCCCTTTTAATTCTGTTTTACTGCTTTCTAGGATACATTCCCACAGCTTCTAAAAGATAGTTTACAGCCTTCAATCTCAGATAAGAACTTCCCCTCTGGCTGTACCAAAACACAGCTGACCAGAAGCACAGGTGTGACACGGTTTGTTTCACAACAGTCACCCACAGAAAGCTTATCAGGCAGTTGCCAGACACTTCCTAGGTAATGGATTGACTTTGTGCCATCCCACCTCACCAAAAAAAAAGAGCATCATGCAGATTGAAAGCTACCTGTGTTACACAGCTAGACCAATTTTAACTCTATTTTATTATAAAAACCCTAACTGCCTCAAAAATATTAAAGTTAACAGGATGAAGCTTACTTTCTGAGAACCAATCATAGCTACCATTCTTTATATTTATTAAATTAATCACCTCAGTATTTTTCTTATTTTGCTGAAGCCTAATGTCAGACTGATAGAGTTATGTCTATTTCTCAGGAAGTGTGCTCTTCACGTCTTCTGGAACATTTCCTGTTTTCCAAGAACTATTAAAAAAACCCCTGTATGAATGATAAACAGTCCTCTGGCCTGCTCTTTCAGAGTTGATGAATATATGCTATCTGGGCCTCTGACTTAAAAATGCCAAATTTAAGTATAAGTGCTATTTAACCTTCTCCTTGAACATGCATGATGTTCACATCCCATGATGTGAACATTTTATCTGCCTTTTTCCCAAGCACAGAACAAAAATATTTACTGAACACTCTTGCCTCTATTGACCATGTTAATACTTCTGCGCAGTCACTACTTTTTCATTCCTTCTGTTTTGTTCTTGCCTACATGTTTTCCTCTTCCAGACATAACTTCTGTGTTTTCTAGAACTCTTAGCTTCAGATACTTTTGAAAATATTTGCCCTTTTTGTTTCTACTTGGTCAACTATGACTTTTTGATGATAATGAAAAGCTCCCGAACAACTTCCAGTTATCTGTACATCTGGATTTTAGGTACAATTTAGAGGTCAAAACAGAGTAAGTTACAAGCATTTGTGCTTAAGCAGTTATTTTTGTTGTGAAGTCAGTCTAAGTGAATTATTATTTGAGGATTAGCTGTATGAGAATTAACAAGGTTTTACTGCTCAAGAGATTATAGTTATTCTAAAGAACAAAATTAATACCCTCTCTTCCCCCAATAAAAATCACATTTAAAATGAATACAAGGAACTGAGGATTTATCTGACAGTCTATCTCAATTCCATCAGAATTAATTAATCTGCAAACAGGAAGGAACAAGACATTTCCAAAAGGTGTCTGCAGAAGGATTCAGTTGAAGCACAGGGTTGTACAGCACTGACTTGATGCACTCCTGATTCAAACCAGGAATCCCCACCCTCCACAATTAGCAGATACAATCAGCTGCTTTCTCTTGCTGTGAATTATTACAAAACCACAGAAAAACAGCTGTCAATCCCCACCACCCTGGGAAGGAGGTTGTTACACACAACACCAGCTTGGCTCCCCCAGGGTCACCTCCCCAAAATCCTTCTGCAGCCAGGGGACAACGAGAGGAACTCACAGGGAAACATAAAAAAGTCCAGGCAAGCTTACATTATGCTTAAATGCAAGTAATGCCACGTGATTACACAACCTGTTTATCGTGCAATTCTCTACCCCAGCCTTTCACAACCAGGTAGTAGCTGGCAAAAGTCCCAGAGATCTTTCATGAAACCTACAGAAAATCCTACCATAGGACTGTGGATTTTCTCATTATGCAAATGTATTTCTAATTATTTTTGAATTCTGTTCTGGTTTTGACCTCAATAGTACAGGTTGGCAGTGAATTTCATAGGTTAATTACATGTTATGTAAGAAGTAATGTTCCTTTTTTTCTTTTCGTAATGACTTTTACATCTTTCCTCCCTATTTCATTTGCTAATCACCTTGCTCTTAGGCTGTAAGACAAACAGAATCACATCAGTGCCTTGTGAAAGAAAAGCATTTTAACAAGTACCATCAAACTTTTTCATACTCTTGCCTTTCACTCTAAACTGTAAATCTTTCCTATGTTTTCTTTACTCTCAGATAATTCTGCTGATTTCTGTCTTTGCCTTTTGAATGAAACAGAATCTCTTATTCTACACAGTGTTTAGCTTGTGAAATCACATTATTTCAAATTTTATTCTGAAGACTTTTGCTATGGGGAAGTTCACTTGCCAGATATAACATGCCTTTAGAGCAACTGAGCAACTCAGTCTTGATGCTGAAAAAAATCTTTTGCTTATAAATAAAATTCCCAATAAAACAAAAATTGCTTTTCTTGTTTTTAAGACCAAAACACAAATTTAATCCAGGTCTTTCTCTATGAAGTACTTACCCTTAAACAGATTTAAGCTCTTTTCCTCTGGACTATGGAGCTCTCAAACTAGTGATTCACTGACTTCCCACACCAGGCTCAGGGAGCAGCACCTCCAGTAAGAACAGACCGAATTTCTTCTGCCCCAGGCTCCAGCAGAACCCTTGGAGCAAGGAGAAGTCAGTCCACTTCAGTCTGCACTGCCCTCCCCACTCCTCCTCAGGAAATAGATTTACTGCACTTGTGTAAATGCTGGCCATTCAGCAGAGCCTGTCCCAGACTGTTTAGCCCAGAGCACCTTCACAGAATCAACAGATCATTAAGGTTGGAAAAGACCTCTGGGATAAAGGAGGTCCAATCTGGGACCAAACACCACCTTTCAACTTGACCATGGCATCACATGCCACATCCAGTTGTTCCTCGAACATCTGCAGGGATGGTGACTGAATCACCTCCCTGGGCAGCCCCTTCCAATGTCTTACCACCCTCTCCATGACAAAATTCTTCTATTTGCTGTCCTATATCTTTATCATTTTACACAGCCCTTTGAGAGGAAGCTCATCTCTCCTGGTCTCCTGTCACTTTCTTTTCTCAATGGATTGCTCTGTACTTCCCTCTTTGAACACCAAGCAAAAAGAACCATAAAAAGGCCTTATTAGACCCCTTTAATACGCATTACAGTCAAACCCACGCCTCTCATTTGCCTTCCCCTATTATGCCAAATTGGTAAAGCTTTCAAGTTCAGAAATGCTTCAGAGTTTTCAAATGAGTCTTTCCATGTATCACCACAAAAATGACAAGACCAACTTCCAGCTGACACACAGCTGCCCATTCACCCAGCCAGACTCCTCAGAACTTGCATGGACTTCTTTAAGTTTTGTTTGGAGCTTTGCCTGTTCTTTCAAGGCGGTGAACAAGCTTTAATAAATAATGAGAAAAAAATAACCAATATATTTCATTTCTTTCATGAGAAACAAAACAAGAGAACTCAGGACCTTCTCTGCTTAAAGAAAAGACTTGACCTCAGAGATCATTTTTAGAAAGGACAACTGGTAGACTCTTAAATGAGATGGATACTGGGTTTTTATCCCTTCTCTGGGATGGTAATTAGATGCACCAGCTGAAAGACTAAGTGAGAAATCAGCTGGTTTCACTTCAGTAGAAATAAACAGCTCGAGTGTTAAATCTCAAGTCTTGTGATAATGTTTCATTAATTCTCCTTTCAGAAAGATTGCTCACAGGGAAAAGATACTTACATTTGTAAGAGCACAGAAAAGAGCTTTTGGTAACAATCTCTTCAAGGAAACCTGATACACAACCAGACAAGGCAGTACACTCTTCCCCCCCTATGTATTAACAACTGCTTTTCTAATAACAAACTCAGAGCAGTTATTCTTAGCATATTTTCTTCTTTTAAGTACACGGTTTTCACTTATGCTCAAAACTACTTGGGGTTGTGTTGATTTTTTTTTGTTTGTTTGTTTTGTTGGGTTTTTTTAAAAAATTACCTTAGAAGATTTTCTCTAGGAATCTCAGGAATTGTAATTAACTTAATAGTACATTTTTTTATCTGTTAATTTGTTCAGAGGCATAAAGACATTTACTTTACTATGTAAACAGTTTACCAAACGTAATTTAGTCGGTTTATAACCACCTCAGAATTTATTGTTGCAACCAGTTTTACTGGCAGGGAAGACTAACCAAATCACACTTCCCAGAATCACCTCCTCAATTCCCTTTTATCCCTACACTTCCAACAGCAGTTTAACAAGATGAGCACATTTGCCACCCTACTGCTCTCCAGAACAGCATCTTAATGAGATTTGCATATCTGAGTCAATAGCTCAGCCCCTGCGTTTCTCAATTCCTTGTGGCTTTTCAGTGACATTGTCTGGAAGCTCCTTGTAAAAAGTATCAATTGCTGTGCCAGCACCCTATGTCTGACCCCTTCTCAGCCTCCTCAACAACCTCGTTTCACCCCACCGACAGAATAGGGCTCTGTTCAATATTTCCTCAACACTCGCACCAAGGAAGATGGATATAAAGAAACTTTTCAGCCTCTGCAATTATCCTGCCCTACTTAAGTGCTCACTTTAGTCTTTGGCAAAACAAAGCATTTACCAAGACTGTTTCTACAGAGCAGACAACCTATTCACATGTAATGAAAGAAGAATCAAACTGAGTTTTCTCTTTGGCATGTGTTTTGCATTTTATGATACAAAACATCTCCTTTCACCTAATGGCTTTGCTTGAATAGCTTTTATTAAGACAACACTTGTTTACATAAAGCAAAATTACAGTCTCCCAGCATTTATTTCTGTCTAACTAATTCTGATTTTAGTTTATTGTAATGCAAGCCTTCTGAATGCCTTTTTTAATAAATTGCTTTCACCCTAAAAACCACCAAACTTCCATATTTCTGATGCTCTTTTGTTCTTAAGCAACATCCAAAACCCTTGGAACATTAACAGGCCAGTTTCTGGTGGTGAGCATCACCATGTTGCTTCCTGATAAAATGCCTCCAGTGAGATGAGGAACTTCATTATCCTGCAGTAGGTCAATTGTAGTTACCTTGTGAATCAACTCTTGTGCATTACTTAATCCCAAACTGCTACTAATTCCAGGTCTTTTGTGCTCTAAGCACAAATAAACCTGTAGGGTCTGAAACATGCAAAAAATGGCTCCTCTTAGAAAAGGCTTTTTTTAAACCTCCAAGCATCTGAAGGAAAAAAGAATTACTTAACAAATAGACATCTGAGGACTTCAATGCAACTTATAAAGAACATAAACACTCTGGTTTTGAAGTAAGCTTATAGTAAACAGAGCCAAATGCAGAATAATGAGGAAGAAAATAAAAATGATTAATCTAGCGCTCCAGCTATAAAAAAAAATGCGAGTTACATCCACCTGTTCCTACCTGTCAAAATGTCTATTTTTGCCTAGAGAATACCATCAAGACAACAGGGCAACAGATTGTATCAAGTGACTATTGTCAGATAGCAAGAAGAATATGCCAGAAGATAACAGAATATAATTATCCACATTAGAGATGATGCCAGAATGTCTTTCTGAACATATCAAATAAAATAAGGGTATGTATGTAACAACTGACACACATGAATACATTTAAGGCACAATACAGTGTAGCTCCAATATATAGATATTAATGCTACAGGACAACTGCCCTCTCCTCATACCTTAAGCTTTCTCTAGCACGATGTCTGGGGTCTTGCCTGGATTTTATTTCTGTTGTTTTAGGGTTTGTTGTTGTTTGGTTTTTTGGTTTTGTTTTTTTAAGGAAAAAGAAATCAATTATTTTCATGTTTTGTACTGTGGATAGCTTTTCTGCAATTTTTACAGTAATTGTAAAAATCAACATTTTGTGTCAAAAAATGAGTTTTGAACCTCAAGATACCACTTACAGAGACAGCACCCAAATGTAATCAGTACTATGGGAAGTACTTTCAATTCTTTGTTTTTGCATTATCTTACACTGTGTTAAAATAAAGGTCAACATGCAGAACTGAAGTTCACAGTAGCTGATATATTGCTACTGTGACATATATATATCAATATATATATAGCAATATATTCAATATATTGCTATATTGAAATGGGGTTTTTTTGCAAATTAGCAGCCTGTTAAGCAGACTATCTTTTAAAATTCTCTCTCCCAGACATCTTCCTCTCTGTTAGTCAGCACACAACGCCTGTGACAAGGACGTTCTGCCCAAAACTCTGCTCCAGAGCACATCTTAAAACAAACCATGGGCTAATCAGCTACTCCAGAAAGGCTGGGAAATCCTTGCCCTCAACTTTATGAATGTAAACTGTCAGACACATTATTAGAAAGGCAGGGAAAAAACCCTACTATTTATGTATAATATAGCATTTGTTATAATTTTTCTTATGATGAAAAAAGCATGTAGACAGAACCTTTTCCCTAACAGGTAACCAGCCCTAGCACAGGTGAGTTACTGAATTTCTCAGAATCTCTTGCTATTATTAGCATGCATAAGCAGTCTTCAGAAAGCATTGTTTGCCTAGAAGAAATCCTTCCTCTAAGCCTGTAAAGGTAGTTCCAGCCCAGACTGATGCATTTCTTGACTTCAGAGCTGCTAAACAAACTAAGCCTCTCCTCCACTTTTCCCACTGCCCACCTTTCCTTACTATCCAGCTTCTAAGTCCTCTGCCTTGCTGAATGAAGGTGCAGACAGGCTGAAGAGGGAGCTCTCAATCTCCACTCAGTAAGAAAGGGAAAAAAAAAGCACATCTAACACCTTTTGAGCTGTCTGCAAACTGCATGGAGCAAAGTATTAGCTTACCTCCCTTGAAAAATTATGATTATGTGAGCCTGGGAAAAGTACCGACTGTAAAGAAGCCAAGTGAAACACCTTTCTGAGACTCCCTTTATCTTGGAAATTCAGGTTATCACTAGGAATACTACACCTCCATCAAAGAGCACAAATGCAGACTTGCATTAAAAGCTGGTTTACAGACTTCTGTAGCTAAATGGTGTTTTGCTACTGAACACAAACTGAAGATCTCACCTACAACAGCACAGTAAACACATCAAAATGCAGCATTTCACTAGAGGGAAACACTCTGCATTATTTTCTCAAGAAAACTACATGCCAATTTTGGAGACAGATCAGCTAAACTTTGAGAAAAATCTTAAAGTCTGTAACAGTTTATATTTTGCCTATCTGCAATACATTCCTCCTAACACCAGACACTGAAGCTATTTTTATACTTCTACTAGAAAGAACACATACATGGTCCCAATTAAAAAAAAAAAAAAGCTGTTAAGCTGTTAATTTTTATGAATGTAACGTGTAGAAATGTCACTTGGAAATTAATATTACAGTAAGACCTAATATTTGAAAGATGACAAAATAGGCTCCCTATAGATTTTTTTCTCTGTTTTATGAAATTTATCTTTGTAACAGTTAGTGACAGACTGCTCTATCATGGATCACTATTAGTCATCAAATCCCACAACATTAGGAACTATGAGCTCTCAATCACAGTAACAGATGCAGGGGTTTTTTTTGTAAAATGATATAAACATGGTTTTGTATCATTTTTTAAACATCAAAAAGAGTAATTTCCAAAACCACCACATTTGCTATATAAAATATAGCAAACATATATATATAGAGATATGTCTCTTAAAATATTTTAGAGTAAAATATATTGAGGTGATAAAAATTCCAACAAGAATTTTAACAGAGAAAATACAGATAACATTTCAACTAAAAGAACTGCAAAAAGAGAGCACAACCCCAAACATTCAATAACCACAATCTTATGATTAAAGAGACTTCTATAAACTTTAAAGGCATCTTAGGAAACATTTTCACAAAGGGTGACAACTGTAAACTATGACTACAGAAATTATATTGCTCTAAATGGTCATTTCAATTTCTCAGCTCGTTTGGATTTCAAACAAGAATTTTTTAAGCAAGCAGGCAAATCTCTCCAAAGACTACCAAGGAAACCTTTGGATTTTAAGATATTTTACAGAGAGAAGGCTGCGAGCAGCAAGCACTAAATGTGAATTTGCAAAGCTAATGAGTACCTGCCAGGCTCCCTGCTAGCACATGCACCAGAGATGAACACTGACAGATTTAGCTGCAGCAGTTTAAGTTCTCATTGCTCTGGGTTCAACCATCCTCCTCTGCCACAGGCCACTGCCAATTGCAGAGGGGGCTGAATTTGCTGCATTTCTAATACCACTGTAGCTTACAGTAAAACATTTTTGCCAGAAGTTTCTGCTAAGAAGTGCTATCTGAACTTCTACAACCAAGCCTTCCACACTCTGTGCCATTCTGCATTTCCAGTGATGAAGACACCTGGGAATATACTGTGGGATCTGCACAACCACACTGCAAGCACTGCCAGGTTTTCCAGTGGCTGGCCTCACGTTTTGCCTTAATCTATTCTGCCTCTGGTCTAGAATGATCCAAGCTTACTGATTAAAGACAAAAAACAACAGCAACACACCTGCTAATCAAGTGGAACATTAAGAGGGACCAAGACCTAAACACCTTGAAGAGTCCAAAGTATCTGAACTGCAACACACGAGAGTCACAAGCTGCTGCACGACTGCATCTCTAACTCAATCCACCATCTAAACAAGTCCTGTGCCTGAGCTATTGATGCTGAAACTACCACTATCCACACAGCCATCTCTGGGACAGAGCTGAAGGACAGGCTGATACACCAGATGGCCCTGTGGCCACTCAGGGGGACACCAACAGGCTGGAGGAATGGGCCAACAGGAATCTCTGGGAATTCAGCAGGAAATGCCAAGTCCTGCAGCAGGGGAAGAATAACCAACCCCACACACCAGGACACAGGAAAATAAAGACTTTGTACTTCAGGGCTGACCCAACATGAAGAGCTTTGTCCAAGCAGGTTGTGGAGTCTCTCCATCCTTGAAAGTATTCAAAACCTGGCTGGACACAGCCCTGAGCAACCTGCTGTAGTTGGCCCTGCTGAGCTGGGGGGATGGATGAGATGATCTCCAAAGGTCCCTTCCTGGACCTCCTGCCTCAACATTCTGTGATTATTTATCACTTTTTCAAGGAGAACACTGATTTGTAATGACAGACCAAATCTGTCTTACTTGTATCAAGAAAAAAAAAGATTTTGAAGAGCTTCTTATCAGCACTGAAAATTACTTTTTCTTTCAACATTTGTCATTTTCAAAATCTACATTGTTGCTGTTGTTTGTTACCTAAATAGAATAGGCATACTTTTATAGTAGCTACAAACTATGCCTATAAAAGACCACTCATTAATGAGTAAAAGAAAAAAAATCCAAACAACTTATTTTCCTGTTGCAGGAGCTGTATCAAAGCTCCTAAGAGAAATTAAACTATAAACCCCATGAGAAGGAAACACATTTTGAAGCAATAAATTTATCTGACATTTACTGATATCATGTACCTATTTCAGAAGTCTTTCTTCTCTAAGAAAA